>OX327699.1:3215013-6037513 GCA_946807835.1 Ailanthus altissimus
AATGCACCGGATCCCATCAGAACTCCGAAGTTAAGCGTGCTTGGGGCGAGAGCAGTACTAAGATGGGTGACCTCTTGGGAAGTCCTCGTGTTTGCACCCCTCTTTTTGTTTTTCACGACCCTTGCACGCCGCGTTTATCTTTTCGCCGCTCCTGCACGCACGCTCTCGGTTCCCGCGCCGGTTTTGAACACGTTGCGTCGGATTCTACGGGGCCGAGAGAGGGAAACCGCCGAATCGGGACCCGTGACGGCGGAATTCGACCGAAAATCGCGTTGGCTCGCCGCGAAGCAGCGAGTTTCGTCCGCAGCGGCGTTTTCCATGGGGGGCGGGTGGTCGCCGAGCGAATCGGGCGGCACTTTAGGCGGGCGGTCGCGACCCATTGAACCTGTTAAGTAAATATTGCGCGCCTTTGGCAACGGGTGCGACCATACCAGCACTAATGCACCGGATCCCATCAGAACTCCGAAGTTAAGCGTGCTTGGGCCGAGAGCAGTACTAAGATGGGTGACCTCTTGGGAAGTCCTCGTGTTGCACCCCCTCTTTTTGTTTTTCACGACCTTGCACGCCGCGTTTATCTTTTCGCCGCTCCTGCACGCACGCTCTCGGTTCCCGCGCCGGTTTTGAACACGTTGCGTCGGATTCTACGGGGCCGAGAGAGGGGAAACCGCCGAATCGGGACCCGTGACGGCGGAATTCGACCGAAAATCGCGTTGGCTCGAAGCCGCGAGTTTCGTCCGCAGCGCCATTTTCCATTGGGGCGTGTGGTCGGCCGAACGAATCGGGCGGCACTTTAGGCGGGCGGTCGCCACCCAGGTGAAACCGGTTAAGTAAATATTGTGCGCCTTTGCCAACGGGTGCGACCATACCAGCACTAATGCACCGGATCCCATCAGAACTCCGAAGTTAAGCGTGCTTGGGCGAAAGCAAGTACTAAGATGGGTGACCTCTTGGAAGTCCTCGTGTTGCACCCCTCTTTCTGTTTTTCACGACCTTGCACGCCGCGTTTATCTTTTCGCCGCTCCTGCACGCACGCTCTCGGTTCCCGCGCCGGTTTTGAACACGTTGCGTCGGATTCTACGGGGCCGAGAGAGGGGAAACCGCCGAATCGGGACCCGTGACGGCGGAATTCGACCGAAAATCGCGTTGGCTCGCCGCGAAGCAGCGAGTTTCGTCCGCAGCGGCGTTTTCCCATGGGGGCGGGTGGTCGCCGAGCGAAGTCGGGCGGCACTTTAGGCGGGCGGGTCGCGACCCATTGAACCTGTTAAGTAAATATTGCGCGCCTTTGGCAACGGGGTGCGACCATACCAGCACTAATGCACCGGATCCCATCAGAACTCCGAAGTTAAGCGTGCTTTGGGCGAGAGCAGTACTAAGATGGGTGACCTCTTGGGAAGGTCCTCGTGTTGCACCCTCTTTTTGTTTTTCACGACCTTGCACGCCGCGTTTATCTTTTCGCCGCTCCTTGCACGCACGCTCTCGGTTCCCGCGCCGGTTTTGAACACGTTGCGTCGGATTCTACGGGGCCGAGAGAGGGAAAACCGCCGAATCGGGACCCGTGACGGCGGAATTCGACCGAAAATCGCGTTGGCTCGCCGCGAGAGCAGCGAGTTTCGTCCGCAGCGGCGTTTTCCATGGGGGGCGGAGTGGTCGCCGAGCGAATCGGGCGGCACTTTAGGCGGGCGGTCGCGACCCATTGAACCCTGTTAAGTAAATATTGCGCGCCTTTGGCAACGGGTGCGACCATACCAGCACTAATGCACCGGATCCCCATCGAACTCCGAAGTTAAGCGTGCTTGGGCGAGGGAGAGCAGGTACTAAGATGGGTGACCTCTTGGGAAGTCCTCGTGTTGACCCCTCTTTTTGTTTTTCACGACCTTGCACGCCGCGTTTATCTTTTCGCCGCTCCTGCACGCACGCTCTCGGTTCCCGCGCCGGTTTTGAACACGTTGCGTCGGATTCTACGGGGCCGAGAGAGGGAAACCGCCGAATCGGGACCCGTGACGGCGGAATTCGACCGAAAATCGCGTTGGCTCGCCGCGAAGCAGCGAGTTTCGTCCGCAGCGGCGTTTTCCATGGGGGCGGGTGGTCGCCGAGCGAATCGGGCGGCACTTTAGGCGGGGCGGTCGCGACCCATTGAACCTGTTAAGTAAATATTGCGCGCCTTTGCCAACGGGTGCGACCATACCAGCACTAATGCACCGGATCCCATCAGAACTCCGAAGTTAAGCGTGCTTGGGGCGGAGAGCAGTACTAAGATGGGTGACCTCTTGGGAAGTCCTCGTGTTGCACCCCTCTTTTTGTTTTCACGACCTTGCACGCCGCGTTTATCTTTTCGCCGCTCCCTGCACGCACGCTCTCGGTTCCCGCGCCGGTTTTTGACACCACGCAGTTGCCGTCGCGATTCTACGGGGCCGAGAGAGGGAAACCGCCGAATCGGGACCCGTGACGGCGGAATTCGACCGAAAATCGCGTTGGCTCGAAGCCGCGAGGTTTCGTCCGCAGCGCCATTTTCCATTGGGGCGTGTGGTCGCCGAACGAATCGGGCGGCACTTTAGGCGGGCGGTCGCCACCCAGTGAACCGGTTAAGTAAATATTGTGCGCCTTTGCCAACGGGTGCGACCATACCAGCACTAATGCACCGGATCCCATCAGAACTCCGAAGTTAAGCGTGCTTGGGCGAAAGCAGTACTAAGATGGGTGACCTCTTGGGAAGTCCTCGTGTTGCACCCCTCTTTCTGTTTTTCACGACCTTGCACGCCGCGTTTATCTTTTCGCCGCTCCTGCACGCACGCTCTCGGTTCCCGCGCCGGTTTTGAACACGTTGCGTCGGATTCTACGGGGCCGAGAGAGGGAAAACCGCCGAATCGGGGACCCGTGACGGCGGAATTCGACCGAAAATCGCGTTGGCTCGAAGCCGCGAGTTTCGTCCGCAGCGCCATTTTCCATTGGGTTGTGTGGTCGCCGAACGAATCGGGCGGCACTTTAGGCGGGCGGTCGCCACCCAGTGAACCGGTTAAGTAAATATTGCGCGCCTTTGCCAACGGGTGCGACCATACCAGCACTAATGCACCGGATCCCATCAGAACTCCGAAGTTAAGCGTGCTTGGCGAGAGCAGAAGTACTAAGATGGGTGACCTCTTGGGAAGTCCTCGTGTTGGACCCCTCTTTTTGTTTTTTCACGACCTTGCACGCCGCGTTTATCTTTTCGCCGCTCCTGCACGCACGCTCTCGGTTCCCGCGCCGGTTTTGAACACGTTGCGTCGGATTCTACGGGGCCGAGAGAGGGAAACCGCCGAATCGGGACCCGTGACGGCGGAATTCGACCGAAAATCGCGTTGGCTCGCCGCGAAGCAGCGAGTTTCGTCCGCAGCGGCGTTTTTCCCATGGGGGCGGGGTGGGTCGCCGAGCGAATCGGGCGGCACTTTAGGCGGGCGGTCGCGACCCATTGAACCTGTTAAGTAAATATTGCGCGCCTTTGCCAACGGGTGCGACCATACCAGCACTAATGCACCGGATCCCATCAGAACTCCGAAGTTAAGCGTGCTTGGGCGAGAGCAGTACTAAGATGGGTGACCTCTTGGGAAGTCCCTCGTGTTGCACCCCTCTTTTTGTTTTTCACGACCTTGCACGCCGCGTTTATCTTTTCGCCGCTCCTGCACGCACGCTCTCGGTTCCCGCGCCGGTTTTGAACACGTTGCGTCGGATTCTACGGGGCCGAGAGAGGGAAACCGCCGAATCGGGACCCGTGACGGCGGAATTCGACCGAAAATCGCGTTGGCTCGAAGCCGCGAGTTTCGTCCGCAGCGCCATTTTCCATTGGGGCGTGTGGTCGCCGAACGAATCGGGCGGCACTTTAGGCGGGCGGTCGCCACACAGTGAACCGGTTAAGTAAATATTGCGCGCCTTTGCCAACGGGTGCGACCATACCAGCACTAATGCACCGGATCCCATCAGAACTCCGAAGTTAAGCGTGCTTGGGCGAGAGCAGTACTAAGATGGGTGACCTCTTGGGAAGTCCTCGTGTTGGACCCCTCTTTTTGTTTTTCACGACCTTGCACGCCGCGTTTATCTTTTCGCCGCTCCTGCACGCACGCTCTCGGTTCCCGCGCCGGTTTTGAACACGTTGCGTCGGATTCTACGGGGCCGAGAGAGGGAAACCGCCGAATCGGGACCCGTGACGGCGGAATTCGACCGAAAATCGCGTTGGCTCGCCGCGAAGCAGCGAGTTTCGTCCGCAGCGGCGTTTTCCATGGGGGCGGGGTGGTCGCCGAGCGAATCGGGCGGCACTTTAGGCGGGCGGTCGCGACCCATTGAACCTGTTAAGTAAATATTGCGCGCCTTTGGCAACGGGTGCGACCATACCAGCACTAATGCACCGGATCCCATCAGAACTCCGAAGTTAAGCGTGCTTGGGCGAGAGCAGTACTAAGATGGGTGACCTCTTGGGAAGTCCTCGTGTTGCACCCCTCTTTTTGTTTTTCACGACCTTGCACGCCGCGTTTATCTTTTCGCCGCTCCTGCACGCACGCTCTCGGTTCCCGCGCCGGTTTTGAACACGTTGCGTCGGATTCTACGGGGCCGAGAGAGGGAAACCGCCGAATCGGGACCCGTGACGGCGGAATTCGACCGAAAATCGCGTTGGCTCGAAGCCGCGAGTTTCGTCCGCAGCGCCATTTTCCATTGGGGCGTGTGGTCGCCGAACGAATCGGGCGGCACTTTAGGCGGGCGGTCGCCACACAGTGAACCGGTTAAGTAAATATTGCGCGCCTTTGCCAACGGGTGCGACCATACCAGCACTAATGCACCGGATCCCATCAGAACTCCGAAGTTAAGCGTGCTTGGGCGAGAGCAGTACTAAGATGGGTGACCTCTTGGGAAGTCCTCGTGTTGACCCCTCTTTTTGTTTTTCACGACCTTGCACGCCGCGTTTATCTTTTCGCCGCTCCTGCACGCACGCTCTCGGTTCCCGCGCCGGTTTTGAACACGTTGCGTCGGATTCTACGGGGCCGAGAGAGGGAAACCGCCGAATCGGGACCCGTGACGGCGGAATTCGACCGAAAATCGCGTTGGCTCGCCGCGAAGCAGCGAGTTTCGTCCGCAGCGGCGTTTTCCATGGGGGCGGGTGGTCGCCGAGCGAATCGGGCGGCACTTTAGGCGGGCGGTCGCGACCCATTGAACCTGTTAAGTAAATATTGCGCGCCTTTGCCAACGGGTGCGACCATACCAGCACTAATGCACCGGATCCCATCAGAACTCCGAAGTTAAGCGTGCTTGGGCGAGAGCAGTACTAAGATGGGTGACCTCTTGGGAAGTCCTCGTGTTGCACCCCTCTTTTTGTTTTTCACGACCTTGCACGCCGCGTTTATCTTTTCGCCGCTCCTGCACGCACGCTCTCGGTTCCCGCGCCGGTTTTGAACACGTTGCGTCGGATTCTACGGGGCCGAGAGAGGGAAACCGCCGAATCGGGACCCGTGACGGCGGAATTCGACCGAAAATCGCGTTGGCTCGCCGCGAAGCAGCGAGTTTCGTCCGCAGCGGCGTTTTCCATGGGGGCGGGTGGTCGCCGAGCGAATCGGGCGGCACTTTAGGCGGGCGGTCGCGACCCATTGAACCTGTTAAGTAAATATTGCGCGCCTTTGGCAACGGGTGCGACCATACCAGCACTAATGCACCGGATCCCATCAGAACTCCGAAGTTAAGCGTGCTTGGGCGAGAGCAGTACTAAGATGGGTGACCTCTTGGGAAGTCCTCGTGTTGCACCCCTCTTTTTGTTTTTCACGACCTTGCACGCCGCGTTTATCTTTTCGCCGCTCCTGCACGCACGCTCTCGGTTCCCGCGCCGGTTTTGAACACGTTGCGTCGGATTCTACGGGGCCGAGAGAGGGAAACCGCCGAATCGGGACCCGTGACGGCGGAATTCGACCGAAAATCGCGTTGGCTCGAAGCCGCGAGTTTCGTCCGCAGCGCCATTTTCCATTGGGGCGTGTGGTCGCCGAACGAATCGGGCGGCACTTTAGGCGGGCGGTCGCCACCCAGTGAACCGGTTAAGTAAATATTGTGCGCCTTTGCCAACGGGTGCGACCATACCAGCACTAATGCACCGGATCCCATCAGAACTCCGAAGTTAAGCGTGCTTGGGCGAAAGCAGTACTAAGATGGGTGACCTCTTGGGAAGTCCTCGTGTTGCACCCCTCTTTCTGTTTTTCACGACCTTGCACGCCGCGTTTATCTTTTCGCCGCTCCTGCACGCACGCTCTCGGTTCCCGCGCCGGTTTTGAACACGTTGCGTCGGATTCTACGGGGCCGAGAGAGGGAAACCGCCGAATCGGGACCCGTGACGGCGGAATTCGACCGAAAATCGCGTTGGCTCGAAGCCGCGAGTTTCGTCCGCAGCGCCATTTTCCATTGGGTTGTGTGGTCGCCGAACGAATCGGGCGGCACTTTAGGCGGGCGGTCGCCACCCAGTGAACCGGTTAAGTAAATATTGCGCGCCTTTGCCAACGGGTGCGACCATACCAGCACTAATGCACCGGATCCCATCAGAACTCCGAAGTTAAGCGTGCTTGGGCGAGAGCAGTACTAAGATGGGTGACCTCTTGGGAAGTCCTCGTGTTGGACCTCTCTTTTTGTTTTTCACGACCTTGCACGCCGCGTTTATCTTTTCGCCGCTCCTGCACGCACGCTCTCGGTTCCCGCGCCGGTTTTGAACACGTTGCGTCGGATTCTACGGGGCCGAGAGAGGGAAACCGCCGAATCGGGACCCGTGACGGCGGAATTCGACCGAAAATCGCGTTGGCTCGCCGCGAAGCAGCGAGTTTCGTCCGCAGCGGCGTTTTCCATGGGGGCGGGTGGTCGCCGAGCGAATCGGGCGGCACTTTAGGCGGGCGGTCGCGACCCATTGAACCTGTTAAGTAAATATTGCGCGCCTTTGCCAACGGGTGCGACCATACCAGCACTAATGCACCGGATCCCATCAGAACTCCGAAGTTAAGCGTGCTTGGGCGAGAGCAGTACTAAGATGGGTGACCTCTTGGGAAGTCCTCGTGTTGCACCCCTCTTTTTGTTTTTCACGACCTTGCACGCCGCGTTTATCTTTTCGCCGCTCCTGCACGCACGCTCTCGGTTCCCGCGCCGGTTTTGAACACGTTGCGTCGGATTCTACGGGGCCGAGAGAGGGAAACCGCCGAATCGGGACCCGTGACGGCGGAATTCGACCGAAAATCGCGTTGGCTCGCCGCGAAGCAGCGAGTTTCGTCCGCAGCGGCGTTTTCCATGGGGGCGGGTGGTCGCCGAGCGAATCGGGCGGCACTTTAGGCGGGCGGTCGCGACCCATTGAACCTGTTAAGTAAATATTGCGCGCCTTTGGCAACGGGTGCGACCATACCAGCACTAATGCACCGGATCCCATCAGAACTCCGAAGTTAAGCGTGCTTGGGCGAGAGCAGTACTAAGATGGGTGACCTCTTGGGAAGTCCTCGTGTTGCACCCCTCTTTTTGTTTTTCACGACCTTGCACGCCGCGTTTATCTTTTCGCCGCTCCTGCACGCACGCTCTCGGTTCCCGCGCCGGTTTTGAACACGTTGCGTCGGATTCTACGGGGCCGAGAGAGGGAAACCGCCGAATCGGGACCCGTGACGGCGGAATTCGACCGAAAATCGCGTTGGCTCGAAGCCGCGAGTTTCGTCCGCAGCGCCATTTTCCATTGGGGCGTGTGGTCGCCGAACGAATCGGGCGGCACTTTAGGCGGGCGGTCGCCACCCAGTGAACCGGTTAAGTAAATATTGTGCGCCTTTGCCAACGGGTGCGACCATACCAGCACTAATGCACCGGATCCCATCAGAACTCCGAAGTTGAGCGTGCTTGGGCGAAAGCAGTACTAAGATGGGTGACCTCTTGGGAAGTCCTCGTGTTGCACCCCTCTTTCTGTTTTTCACGACCTTGCACGCCGCGTTTATCTTTTCGCCGCTCCTGCACGCACGCTCTCGGTTCCCGCGCCGGTTTTGAACACGTTGCGTCGGATTCTACGGGGCCGAGAGAGGGAAACCGCCGAATCGGGACCCGTGACGGCGGAATTCGACCGAAAATCGCGTTGGCTCGAAGCCGCGAGTTTCGTCCGCAGCGCCATTTTCCATTGGGTTGTGTGGTCGCCGAACGAATCGGGCGGCACTTTAGGCGGGCGGTCGCCACCCAGTGAACCGGTTAAGTAAATATTGCGCGCCTTTGCCAACGGGTGCGACCATACCAGCACTAATGCACCGGATCCCATCAGAACTCCGAAGTTAAGCGTGCTTGGGCGAGAGCAGTACTAAGATGGGTGACCTCTTGGGAAGTCCTCGTGTTGGACCTCTCTTTTTGTTTTTCACGACCTTGCACGCCGCGTTTATCTTTTCGCCGCTCCTGCACGCACGCTCTCGGTTCCCGCGCCGGTTTTGAACACGTTGCGTCGGATTCTACGGGGCCGAGAGAGGGAAACCGCCGAATCGGGACCCGTGACGGCGGAATTCGACCGAAAATCGCGTTGGCTCGCCGCGAAGCAGCGAGTTTCGTCCGCAGCGGCGTTTTCCATGGGGGCGGGTGGTCGCCGAGCGAATCGGGCGGCACTTTAGGCGGGCGGTCGCGACCCATTGAACCTGTTAAGTAAATATTGCGCGCCTTTGGCAACGGGTGCGACCATACCAGCACTAAGGCACCGGATCCCATCAGAACTCCGAAGTTAAGCGTGCTTGGGCGAGAGCAGTACTAAGATGGGTGACCTCTTGGGAAGTCCTCGTGTTGCACCCCTCTTTTTGTTTTTCACGACCTTGCACGCCGCGTTTATCTTTTCGCCGCTCCTGCACGCACGCTCTCGGTTCCCGCGCCGGTTTTGAACACGTTGCGTCGGATTCTACGGGGCCGAGAGAGGGAAACCGCCGAATCGGGACCCGTGACGGCGGAATTCGACCGAAAATCGCGTTGGCTCGAAGCCGCGAGTTTCGTCCGCAGCGCCATTTTCCATTGGGGCGTGTGGTCGCCGAACGAATCGGGCGGCACTTTAGGCGGGCGGTCGCCACACAGTGAACCGGTTAAGTAAATATTGCGCGCCTTTGCCAACGGGTGCGACCATACCAGCACTAATGCACCGGATCCCATCAGAACTCCGAAGTTAAGCGTGCTTGGGCGAGAGCAGTACTAAGATGGGTGACCTCTTGGGAAGTCCTCGTGTTGCACCCCTCTTTTTGTTTTTCACGACCTTGCACGCCGCGTTTATCTTTTCGCCGCTCCTGCACGCACGCTCTCGGTTCCCGCGCCGGTTTTGAACACGTTGCGTCGGATTCTACGGGGCCGAGAGAGGGAAACCGCCGAATCGGGACCCGTGACGGCGGAATTCGACCGAAAATCGCGTTGGCTCGCCGCGAAGCAGCGAGTTTCGTCCGCAGCGGCGTTTTCCATGGGGGCGGGTGGTCGCCGAGCGAATCGGGCGGCACTTTAGGCGGGCGGTCGCGACCCATTGAACCTGTTAAGTAAATATTGCGCGCCTTTGCCAACGGGTGCGACCATACCAGCACTAATGCACCGGATCCCATCAGAACTCCGAAGTTAAGCGTGCTTGGGCGAGAGCAGTACTAAGATGGGTGACCTCTTGGGAAGTCCTCGTGTTGCACCCCTCTTTTTGTTTTTCACGACCTTGCACGCCGCGTTTATCTTTTCGCCGCTCCTGCACGCACGCTCTCGGTTCCCGCGCCGGTTTTGAACACGTTGCGTCGGATTCTACGGGGCCGAGAGAGGGAAACCGCCGAATCGGGACCCGTGACGGCGGAATTCGACCGAAAATCGCGTTGGCTCGAAGCCGCGAGTTTCGTCCGCAGCGCCATTTTCCATTGGGGCGTGTGGTCGCCGAACGAATCGGGCGGCACTTTAGGCGGGCGGTCGCCACACAGTGAACCGGTTAAGTAAATATTGCGCGCCTTTGCCAACGGGTGCGACCATACCAGCACTAATGCACCGGATCCCATCAGAACTCCGAAGTTAAGCGTGCTTGGGCGAGAGCAGTACTAAGATGGGTGACCTCTTGGGAAGTCCTCGTGTTGGACCCCTCTTTTTGTTTTTCACGACCTTGCACGCCGCGTTTATCTTTTCGCCGCTCCTGCACGCACGCTCTCGGTTCCCGCGCCGGTTTTGAACACGTTGCGTCGGATTCTACGGGGCCGAGAGAGGGAAACCGCCGAATCGGGACCCGTGACGGCGGAATTCGACCGAAAATCGCGTTGGCTCGCCGCGAAGCAGCGAGTTTCGTCCGCAGCGGCGTTTTCCATGGGGGCGGGTGGTCGCCGAGCGAATCGGGCGGCACTTTAGGCGGGCGGTCGCCACCCAGTGAACCTGTTAAGTAAATATTGCGCGCCTTTGCCAACGGGTGCGACCATACCAGCACTAATGCACCGGATCCCATCAGAACTCCGAAGTTAAGCGTGCTTGGGCGAGAGCAGTACTAAGATGGGTGACCTCTTGGGAAGTCCTCGTGTTGCACCCCTCTTTTTGTTTTTCACGACCTTGCACGCCGCGTTTATCTTTTCGCCGCTCCTGCACGCACGCTCTCGGTTCCCGCGCCGGTTTTGAACACGTTGCGTCGGATTCTACGGGGCCGAGAGAGGGAAACCGCCGAATCGGGACCCGTGACGGCGGAATTCGACCGAAAATCGCGTTGGCTCGCCGCGAAGCAGCGAGTTTCGTCCGCAGCGGCGTTTTCCATGGGGGCGGGTGGTCGCCGAGCGAATCGGGCGGCACTTTAGGCGGGCGGTCGCGACCCATTGAACCTGTTAAGTAAATATTGCGCGCCTTTGCCAACGGGTGCGACCATACCAGCACTAATGCACCGGATCCCATCAGAACTCCGAAGTGAAGCGTGCTTGGGCGAGAGCAGTACTAAGATGGGTGACCTCTTGGGAAGTCCTCGTGTTGCACCCCTCTTTTTGTTTTTCACGACCTTGCACGCCGCGTTTATCTTTTCGCCGCTCCTGCGCGCACGCTCTCGGTTCCCGCGCCGGTTTTGAACACGTTGCGTCGGATTCTACGTGGCCGAGAGAGGGAAACCGCCGAATCGGGACCCGTGACGGCGGAATTCGACCGAAAATCGCGTTGGCTCGAAGCCGCGAGTTTCGTCCGCAGCGCCATTTTCCATTGGGGCGTGTGGTCGCCGAACGAATCGGGCGGCACTTTAGGCGGGCGGTCGCCACCCAGTGAACCGGTTAAGTAAATATTGCGCGCCTTTGCCAACGGGTGCGACCATACCAGCACTAATGCACCGGATCCCATCAGAACTCCGAAGTTAAGCGTGCTTGGGCGAGAGCAGTACTAAGATGGGTGACCTCTTGGGAAGTCCTCGTGTTGCTCCCCTCTTTTTGTTTTTCACGACCTTGCACGCCGCGTTTATCTTTTCGCCGCTCCTGCACGCACGCTCTCGGTTCCCGCGCCGGTTTTGAACACGTTGCGTCGGATTCTACGGGGCCGAGAGAGGGAAACCGCCGAATCGGGACCCGTGACGGCGGAATTCGACCGAAAATCGCGTTGGCTCGAAGCCGCGAGTTTCGTCCGCAGCGCCATTTTCCATTGGGGCGTGTGGTCGCCGAACGAATCGGGCGGCACTTTAGGCGGGCGGTCGCCACCCAGTGAACCGGTTAAGTAAATATTGCGCGCCTTTGCCAACGGGTGCGACCATACCAGCACTAATGCACCGGATCCCATCAGAAATCCGAAGTTAAGCGTGCTTGGGCGAGAGCAGTACTAAGATGGGTGACCTCTTGGGAAGTCCTCGTGTTGCACCCCTCTTTTTGTTTTTCACGACCTTGCACGCCGCGTTTATCTTTTCGCCGCTCCTGCACGCACGCTCTCGGTTCCCGCGCCGGTTTTGAACACGTTGCGTCGGATTCTACGGGGCCGAGAGAGGGAAACCGCCGAATCGGGACCCGTGACGGCGGAATTCGACCGAAAATCGCGTTGGCTCGAAGCCGCGAGTTTCGTCCGCAGCGCCATTTTCCATTGGGGCGTGTGGTCGCCGAACGAATCGGGCGGCACTTTAGGCGGGCGGTCGCCACCCAGTGAACCGGTTAAGTAAATATTGTGCGCCTTTGCCAACGGGTGCGACCATACCAGCACTAATGCACCGGATCCCATCAGAACTCCGAAGTTAAGCGTGCTTGGGCGAAAGCAGTACTAAGATGGGTGACCTCTTGGGAAGTCCTCGTGTTGCACCCCTCTTTCTGTTTTTCACGACCTTGCACGCCGCGTTTATCTTTTCGCCGCTCCTGCACGCACGCTCTCGGTTCCCGCGCCGGTTTTGAACACGTTGCGTCGGATTCTACGGGGCCGAGAGAGGGAAACCGCCGAATCGGGACCCGTGACGGCGGAATTCGACCGAAAATCGCGTTGGCTCGAAGCCGCGAGTTTCGTCCGCAGCGCCATTTTCCATTGGGGCGTGTGGTCGCCGAACGAATCGGGCGGCACTTTAGGCGGGCGGTCGCCACCCAGTGAACCGGTTAAGTAAATATTGCGCGCCTTTGCCAACGGGTGCGACCATACCAGCACTAATGCACCGGATCCCATCAGAACTCCGAAGTTAAGCGTGCTTGGGCGAGAGCAGTACTAAGATGGGTGACCTCTTGGGAAGTCCTCGTGTTGGACCTCTCTTTTTGTTTTTCACGACCTTGCACGCCGCGTTTATCTTTTCGCCGCTCCTGCACGCACGCTCTCGGTTCCCGCGCCGGTTTTGAACACGTTGCGTCGGATTCTACGGGGCCGAGAGAGGGAAACCGCCGAATCGGGACCCGTGACGGCGGAATTCGACCGAAAATCGCGTTGGCTCGCCGCGAAGCAGCGAGTTTCGTCCGCAGCGGCGTTTTCCATGGGGGCGGGTGGTCGCCGAGCGAATCGGGCGGCACTTTAGGCGGGCGGTCGCGACCCATTGAACCTGTTAAGTAAATATTGCGCGCCTTTGCCAACGGGTGCGACCATACCAGCACTAATGCACCGGATCCCATCAGAACTCCGAAGTTAAGCGTGCTTGGGCGAGAGCGGTACTAAGATGGGTGACCTCTTGGGAAGTCCTCGTGTTGCACCCCTCTTTTTGTTTTTCACGGCCTTGCACGCCGCGTTTATCTTTTCGCCGCTCCTGCACGCACGCTCTCGGTTCCCGCGCCGGTTTTGAACACGTTGCGTCGGATTCTACGGGGCCGAGAGAGGGAAACCGCCGAATCGGGACCCGTGACGGCGGAATTCGACCGAAAATCGCGTTGGCTCGCCGCGAAGCAGCGAGTTTCGTCCGCAGCGGCGTTTTCCATGGGGGCGGGTGGTCGCCGAGCGAATCGGGCGGCACTTTAGGCGGGCGGTCGCGACCCATTGAACCTGTTAAGTAAATATTGCGCGCCTTTGCCAACGGGTGCGACCATACCAGCACTAATGCACCGGATCCCATCAGAACTCCGAAGTGAAGCGTGCTTGGGCGAGAGCAGTACTAAGATGGGTGACCTCTTGGGAAGTCCTCGTGTTGCACCCCTCTTTTTGTTTTTCACGACCTTGCACGCCGCGTTTATCTTTTCGCCGCTCCTGCGCGCACGCTCTCGGTTCCCGCGCCGGTTTTGAACACGTTGCGTCGGATTCTACGTGGCCGAGAGAGGGAAACCGCCGAATCGGGACCCGTGACGGCGGAATTCGACCGAAAATCGCGTTGGCTCGAAGCCGCGAGTTTCGTCCGCAGCGCCATTTTCCATTGGGGCGTGTGGTCGCCGAACGAATCGGGCGGCACTTTAGGCGGGCGGTCGCCACCCAGTGAACCGGTTAAGTAAATATTGCGCGCCTTTGCCAACGGGTGCGACCATACCAGCACTAATGCACCGGATCCCATCAGAACTCCGAAGTTAAGCGTGCTTGGGCGAGAGCAGTACTAAGATGGGTGACCTCTTGGGAAGTCCTCGTGTTGCACCCCTCTTTTTGTTTTTCACGACCTTGCACGCCGCGTTTATCTTTTCGCCGCTCCTGCACGCACGCTCTCGGTTCCCGCGCCGGTTTTGAACACGTTGCGTCGGATTCTACGTGGCCGAGAGAGGGAAACCGCCGAATCGGGACCCGTGACGGCGGAATTCGACCGAAAATCGCGTTGGCTCGAAGCCGCGAGTTTCGTCCGCAGCGCCATTTTCCATTGGGGCGTGTGGTCGCCGAACGAATCGGGCGGCACTTTAGGCGGGCGGTCGCCACCCAGTGAACCGGTTAAGTAAATATTGCGCGCCTTTGCCAACGGGTGCGACCATACCAGCACTAATGCACCGGATCCCATCAGAAATCCGAAGTTAAGCGTGCTTGGGCGAGAGCAGTACTAAGATGGGTGACCTCTTGGGAAGTCCTCGTGTTGCACCCCTCTTTTTGTTTTTCACGACCTTGCACGCCGCGTTTATCTTTTCGCCGCTCCTGCACGCACGCTCTCGGTTCCCGCGCCGGTTTTGAACACGTTGCGTCGGATTCTACGGGGCCGAGAGAGGGAAACCGCCGAATCGGGACCCGTGACGGCGGAATTCGACCGAAAATCGCGTTGGCTCGCCGCGAAGCAGCGAGTTTCGTCCGCAGCGGCGTTTTCCATGGGGGCGGGTGGTCGCCGAGCGAATCGGGCGGCACTTTAGGCGGGCGGTCGCGACCCATTGAACCTGTTAAGTAAATATTGCGCGCCTTTGCCAACGGGTGCGACCATACCAGCACTAATGCACCGGATCCCATCAGAACTCCGAAGTTACGCGTGCTTGGGCGAGAGCAGTACTAAGATGGGTGACCTCTTGGGAAGTCCTCGTGTTGCACCCCTCTTTTTGTTTTTCACGACCTTGCACGCCGCGTTTATCTTTTCGCCGCTCCTGCACGCACGCTCTCGGTTCCCGCGCCGGTTTTGAACACGTTGCGTCGGATTCTACGGGGCCGAGAGAGGGAAACCGCCGAATCGGGACCCGTGACGGCGGAATTCGACCGAAAATCGCGTTGGCTCGCCGCGAAGCAGCGAGTTTCGTCCGCAGCGGCGTTTTCCATGGGGGCGGGTGGTCGCCGAGCGAATCGGGCGGCACTTTAGGCGGGCGGTCGCGACCCATTGAACCTGTTAAGTAAATATTGCGCGCCTTTGCCAACGGGTGCGACCATACCAGCACTAATGCACCGGATCCCATCAGAACTCCGAAGTGAAGCGTGCTTGGGCGAGAGCAGTACTAAGATGGGTGACCTCTTGGGAAGTCCTCGTGTTGCACCCCTCTTTTTGTTTTTCACGACCTTGCACGCCGCGTTTATCTTTTCGCCGCTCCTGCACGCACGCTCTCGGTTCCCGCGCCGGTTTTGAACACGTTGCGTCGGATTCTACGTGGCCGAGAGAGGGAAACCGCCGAATCGGGACCCGTGACGGCGGAATTCGACCGAAAATCGCGTTGGCTCGAAGCCGCGAGTTTCGTCCGCAGCGCCATTTTCCATTGGGGCGTGTGGTCGCCGAGCGAATCGGGCGGCACTTTAGGCGGGCGGTCGCGACCCATTGAACCTGTTAAGTAAATATTGCGCGCCTTTGCCAACGGGTGCGACCATACCAGCACTAATGCACCGGATCCCATCAGAACTCCGAAGTTAAGCGTGCTTGGGCGAGAGCAGTACTAAGATGGGTGACCTCTTGGGAAGTCCTCGTGTTGCACCCCTCTTTTTGTTTTTCACGACCTTGCACGCCGCGTTTATCTTTTCGCCGCTCCTGCGCGCACGCTCTCGGTTCCCGCGCCGGTTTTGAACACGTTGCGTCGGATTCTACGTGGCCGAGAGAGGGAAACCGCCGAATCGGGACCCGTGACGGCGGAATTCGACCGAAAATCGCGTTGGCTCGAAGCCGCGAGTTTCGTCCGCAGCGCCATTTTCCATTGGGGCGTGTGGTCGCCGAACGAATCGGGCGGCACTTTAGGCGGGCGGTCGCCACCCAGTGAACCGGTTAAGTAAATATTGCGCGCCTTTGCCAACGGGTGCGACCATACCAGCACTAATGCACCGGATCCCATCAGAACTCCGAAGTTAAGCGTGCTTGGGCGAAAGCAGTACTAAGATGGGTGACCTCTTGGGAAGTCCTCGTGTTGCACCCCTCTTTCTGTTTTTCACGACCTTGCACGCCGCGTTTATCTTTTCGCCGCTCCTGCACGCACGCTCTCGGTTCCCGCGCCGGTTTTGAACACGTTGCGTCGGATTCTACGGGGCCGAGAGAGGGAAACCGCCGAATCGGGACCCGTGACGGCGGAATTCGACCGAAAATCGCGACCCATTGAACCTGTTAAGTAAATATTGCGCGCCTTTGCCAACGGGTGCGACCATACCAGCACTAATGCACCGGATCCCATCAGAACTCCGAAGTTAAGCGTGCTTGGGCGAGAGCAGTACTAAGATGGGTGACCTCTTGGGAAGTCCTCGTGTTGCACCCCTCTTTTTGTTTTTCACGACCTTGCACGCCGCGTTTATCTTTTCGCCGCTCCTGCGCGCACGCTCTCGGTTCCCGCGCCGGTTTTGAACACGTTGCGTCGGATTCTACGTGGCCGAGAGAGGGAAACCGCCGAATCGGGACCCGTGACGGCGGAATTCGACCGAAAATCGCGTTGGCTCGCCGCGAAGCAGCGAGTTTCGTCCGCAGCGGCGTTTTCCATGGTGGCGGGTGGTCGCCGAGCGAATCGGGCGGCACTTTAGGCGGGCGGTCGCGACCCATTGAACCTGTTAAGTAAATATTGCGCGCCATTGGCAACGGGTGCGACCATACCAGCACTAATGCACCGGATCCCATCAGAACTCCGAAGTTAAGCGTGCTTGGGCGAGAGCAGTACTAAGATGGGTGACCTCTTGGGAAGTCCTCGTGTTGCACCCCTCTTTTTGTTTTTCACGACCTTGCACGCCGCGTTTATCTTTTCGCCGCTCCTGCACGCACGCTCTCGGTTCCCGCGCCGGTTTTGAACACGTTGCGTCGGATTCTACGGGGCCGAGAGAGGGAAACCGCCGAATCGGGACCCGTGACGGCGGAATTCGACCGAAAATCGCGTTGGCTCGCCGCGAAGCAGCGAGTTTCGTCCGCAGCGGCGTTTTCCATGGGGGCGGGTGGTCGCCGAGCGAATCGGGCGGCACTTTAGGCGGGCGGTCGCGACCCATTGAACCTGTTAAGTAAATATTGCGCGCCTTTGGCAACGGGTGCGACCATACCAGCACTAATGCACCGGATCCCATCAGAACTCCGAAGTTAAGCGTGCTTGGGCGAGAGCAGTACTAAGATGGGTGACCTCTTGGGAAGTCCTCGTGTTGCACCCCTCTTTTTGTTTTTCACGACCTTGCACGCCGCGTTTATCTTTTCGCCGCTCCTGCACGCACGCTCTCGGTTCCCGCGCCGGTTTTGAACACGTTGCGTCGGATTCTACGGGGCCGAGAGAGGGAAACCGCCGAATCGGGACCCGTGACGGCGGAATTCGACCGAAAATCGCGTTGGCTCGAAGCCGCGAGTTTCGTCCGCAGCGCCATTTTCCATTGGGGCGTGTGGTCGCCGAACGAATCGGGCGGCACTTTAGGCGGGCGGTCGCCACCCAGTGAACCGGTTAAGTAAATATTGCGCGCCTTTGCCAACGGGTGCGACCATACCAGCACTAATGCACCGGATCCCATCAGAACTCCGAAGTTAAGCGTGCTTGGGCGAAAGCAGTACTAAGATGGGTGACCTCTTGGGAAGTCCTCGTGTTGCACCCCTCTTTCTGTTTTTCACGACCTTGCACGCCGCGTTTATCTTTTCGCCGCTCCTGCACGCACGCTCTCGGTTCCCGCGCCGGTTTTGAACACGTTGCGTCGGATTCTACGGGGCCGAGAGAGGGAAACCGCCGAATCGGGACCCGTGACGGCGGAATTCGACCGAAAATCGCGACCCATTGAACCGGTTAAGTAAATATTGCGCGCCTTTGCCAACGGGTGCGACCATACCAGCACTAATGCACCGGATCCCATCAGAACTCCGAAGTTAAGCGTGCTTGGGCGAGAGCAGTACTAAGATGGGTGACCTCTTGGGAAGTCCTCGTGTTGCACCCCTCTTTTTGTTTTTCACGACCTTGCACGCCGCGTTTATCTTTTCGCCGCTCCTGCACGCAAGCTCTCGGTTCCCGCGCCGGTTTTGAACACGTTGCGTCGGATTCTACGGGGCCGAGAGAGGGAAACCGCCGAATCGGGACCCGTGACGGCGGAATTCGACCGAAAATCGCGTTGGCTCGAAGCCGCGAGTTTCGTCCGCAGCGCCATTTTCCATTGGGGCGTGTGGTCGCCGAACGAATCGGGCGGCACTTTAGGCGGGCGGTCGCCACCCAGTGAACCGGTTAAGTAAATATTGCGCGCCTTTGCCAACGGGTGCGACCATACCAGCACTAATGCACCGGATCCCATCAGAACTCCGAAGTTAAGCGTGCTTGGGCGAAAGCAGTACTAAGATGGGTGACCTCTTGGGAAGTCCTCGTGTTGCACCCCTCTTTTTGTTTTTCACGACCTTGCACGCCGCGTTTATCTTTTCGCCGCTCCTGCACGCACGCTCTCGGTTCCCGCGCCGGTTTTGAACACGTTGCGTCGGATTCTACGGGGCCGAGAGAGGGAAACCGCCGAATCGGGACCCGTGACGGCGGAATTCGACCGAAAATCGCGTTGGCTCGCCGCGAAGCAGCGAGTTTCGTCCGCAGCGGCGTTTTCCATGGGGGCGGGTGGTCGCCGAGCGAATCGGGCGGCACTTTAGGCGGGCGGTCGCGACCCATTTAACCTGTTAAGTAAATATTGCGCGCCTTTGCCAACGGGTGCGACCATACCAGCACTAATGCACCGGATCCCATCAGAACTCCGAAGTTAAGCGTGCTTGGGCGAGAGCAGTACTAAGATGGGTGACCTCTTGGGAAGTCCTCGTGTTGCACCCCTCTTTTTGTTTTTCACGACCTTGCACGCCGCGTTTATCTTTTCGCCGCTCCTGCACGCACGCTCTCGGTTCCCGCGCCGGTTTTGAACACGTTGCGTCGGATTCTACGGGGCCGAGAGAGGGAAACCGCCGAATCGGGACCCGTGACGGCGGAATTCGACCGAAAATCGCGTTGGCTCGCCGCGAAGCAGCGAGTTTCGTCCGCAGCGGCGTTTTCCATGGGGGCGGGTGGTCGCCGAGCGAATCGGGCGGCACTTTAGGCGGGCGGTCGCGACCCATTGAACCTGTTAAGTAAATATTGCGCGCCTTTGGCAACGGGTGCGACCATACCAGCACTAATGCACCGGATCCCATCAGAACTCCGAAGTTAAGCGTGCTTGGGCGAGAGCAGTACTAAGATGGGTGACCTCTTGGGAAGTCCTCGTGTTGCACCCCTCTTTTTGTTTTTCACGACCTTGCACGCCGCGTTTATCTTTTCGCCGCTCCTGCACGCACGCTCTCGGTTCCCGCGCCGGTTTTGAACACGTTGCGTCGGATTCTACGGGGCCGAGAGAGGGAAACCGCCGAATCGGGACCCGTGACGGCGGAATTCGACCGAAAATCGCGTTGGCTCGAAGCCGCGAGTTTCGTCCGCAGCGCCATTTTCCATTGGGGCGTGTGGTCGCCGAACGAATCGGGCGGCACTTTAGGCGGGCGGTCGCCACCCAGTGAACCGGTTAAGTAAATATTGCGCGCCTTTGCCAACGGGTGCGACCATACCAGCACTAATGCACCGGATCCCATCAGAACTCCGAAGTTAAGCGTGCTTGGGCGAAAGCAGTACTAAGATGGGTGACCTCTTGGGAAGTCCTCGTGTTGCACCCCTCTTTCTGTTTTTCACGACCTTGCACGCCGCGTTTATCTTTTCGCCGCTCCTGCACGCACGCTCTCGGTTCCCGCGCCGGTTTTGAACACGTTGCGTCGGATTCTACGGGGCCGAGAGAGGGAAACCGCCGAATCGGGACCCGTGACGGCGGAATTCGACCGAAAATCGCGACCCATTGAACCGGTTAAGTAAATATTGCGCGCCTTTGCCAACGGGTGCGACCATACCAGCACTAATGCACCGGATCCCATCAGAACTCCGAAGTTAAGCGTGCTTGGGCGAGAGCAGTACTAAGATGGGTGACCTCTTGGGAAGTCCTCGTGTTGCACCCCTCTTTTTGTTTTTCACGACCTTGCACGCCGCGTTTATCTTTTCGCCGCTCCTGCACGCAAGCTCTCGGTTCCCGCGCCGGTTTTGAACACGTTGCGTCGGATTCTACGGGGCCGAGAGAGGGAAACCGCCGAATCGGGACCCGTGACGGCGGAATTCGACCGAAAATCGCGTTGGCTCGAAGCCGCGAGTTTCGTCCGCAGCGCCATTTTCCATTGGGGCGTGTGGTCGCCGAACGAATCGGGCGGCACTTTAGGCGGGCGGTCGCCACCCAGTGAACCGGTTAAGTAAATATTGCGCGCCTTTGCCAACGGGTGCGACCATACCAGCACTAATGCACCGGATCCCATCAGAACTCCGAAGTTAAGCGTGCTTGGGCGAAAGCAGTACTAAGATGGGTGACCTCTTGGGAAGTCCTCGTGTTGCACCCCTCTTTTTGTTTTTCACGACCTTGCACGCCGCGTTTATCTTTTCGCCGCTCCTGCACGCACGCTCTCGGTTCCCGCGCCGGTTTTGAACACGTTGCGTCGGATTCTACGGGGCCGAGAGAGGGAAACCGCCGAATCGGGACCCGTGACGGCGGAATTCGACCGAAAATCGCGTTGGCTCGCCGCGAAGCAGCGAGTTTCGTCCGCAGCGGCGTTTTCCATGGGGGCGGGTGGTCGCCGAGCGAATCGGGCGGCACTTTAGGCGGGCGGTCGCGACCCATTGAACCTGTTAAGTAAATATTGCGCGCCTTTGGCAACGGGTGCGACCATACCAGCACTAATGCACCGGATCCCATCAGAACTCCGAAGTTAAGCGTGCTTGGGCGAGAGCAGTACTAAGATGGGTGACCTCTTGGGAAGTCCTCGTGTTGTACCCCTCTTTTTGTTTTTCACGACCTTGCACGCCGCGTTTATCTTTTCGCCGCTCCTGCACGCACGCTCTCGGTTCCCGCGCCGGTTTTGAACACGTTGCGTCGGATTCTACGGGGCCGAGAGAGGGAAACCGCCGAATCGGGACCCGTGACGGCGGAATTCGACCGAAAATCGCGTTGGCTCGAAGCCGCGAGTTTCGTCCGCAGCGCCATTTTCCATTGGGGCGTGTGGTCGCCGAACGAATCGGGCGGCACTTTAGGCGGGCGGTCGCCACCCAGTGAACCGGTTAAGTAAATATTGCGCGCCTTTGCCAACGGGTGCGACCATACCAGCACTAATGCACCGGATCCCATCAGAACTCCGAAGTTAAGCGTGCTTGGGCGAGAGCAGTACTAAGATGGGTGACCTCTTGGGAAGTCCTCGTGTTGGACCCCTCTTTTTGTTTTTCACGACCTTGCACGCCGCGTTTATCTTTTCGCCGCTCCTGCACGCACGCTCTCGGTTCCCGCGCCGGTTTTGAACACGTTGCGTCGGATTCTACGGGGCCGAGAGAGGGAAACCACCGAATCGGGACCCGTGACGGCGGAATTCGACCGAAAATCGCGTTGGCTCGCCGCGAAGCAGCGAGTTTCGTCCGCAGCGGCGTTTTCCATGGGGGCGGGTGGTCGCCGAGCGAATCGGGCGGCACTTTAGGCGGGCGGTCGCGACCCATTGAACCTGTTAAGTAAATATTGCGCGCCTTTGCCAACGGGTGCGACCATACCAGCACTAATGCACCGGATCCCATCAGAACTCCGAAGTTAAGCGTGCTTGGGCGAGAGCAGTACTAAGATGGGTGACCTCTTAGGAAGTCCTCGTGTTGCACCCCTCTTTTTGTTTTTCACGACCTTGCACGCCGCGTTTATCTTTTCGCCGCTCCTGCGCGCACGCTCTCGGTTCCCGCGCCGGTTTTGAACACGTTGCGTCGGATTCTACGTGGCCGAGAGAGGGAAACCGCCGAATCGGGACCCGTGACGGCGGAATTCGACCGAAAATCGCGTTGGCTCGCCGCGAAGCAGCGAGTTTCGTCCGCAGCGGCGTTTTCCATGGTGGCGGGTGGTCGCCGAGCGAATCGGGCGGCACTTTAGGCGGGCGGTCGCGACCCATTGAACCTGTTAAGTAAATATTGCGCGCCATTGGCAACGGGTGCGACCATACCAGCACTAATGCACCGGATCCCATCAGAACTCCGAAGTTAAGCGTGCTTGGGCGAGAGCAGTACTAAGATGGGTGACCTCTTGGGAAGTCCTCGTGTTGCACCCCTCTTTTTGTTTTTCACGACCTTGCACGCCGCGTTTATCTTTTCGCCGCTCCTGCACGCACGCTCTCGGTTCCCGCGCCGGTTTTGAACACGTTGCGTCGGATTCTACGGGGCCGAGAGAGGGAAACCGCCGAATCGGGACCCGTGACGGCGGAATTCGACCGAAAATCGCGTTGGCTCGCCGCGAAGCAGCGAGTTTCGTCCGCAGCGGCGTTTTCCATGGGGGCGGGTGGTCGCCGAGCGAATCGGGCGGCACTTTAGGCGGGCGGTCGCGACCCATTGAACCTGTTAAGTAAATATTGCGCGCCTTTGGCAACGGGTGCGACCATACCAGCACTAATGCACCGGATCCCATCAGAACTCCGAAGTTAAGCGTGCTTGGGCGAGAGCAGTACTAAGATGGGTGACCTCTTGGGAAGTCCTCGTGTTGCACCCCTCTTTTTGTTTTTCACGACCTTGCACGCCGCGTTTATCTTTTCGCCGCTCCTGCACGCACGCTCTCGGTTCCCGCGCCGGTTTTGAACACGTTGCGTCGGATTCTACGGGGCCGAGAGAGGGAAACCGCCGAATCGGGACCCGTGACGGCGGAATTCGACCGAAAATCGCGTTGGCTCGAAGCCGCGAGTTTCGTCCGCAGCGCCATTTTCCATTGGGGCGTGTGGTCGCCGAACGAATCGGGCGGCACTTTAGGCGGGCGGTCGCCACCCAGTGAACCGGTTAAGTAAATATTGCGCGCCTTTGCCAACGGGTGCGACCATACCAGCACTAATGCACCGGATCCCATCAGAACTCCGAAGTTAAGCGTGCTTGGGCGAAAGCAGTACTAAGATGGGTGACCTCTTGGGAAGTCCTCGTGTTGCACCCCTCTTTCTGTTTTTCACGACCTTGCACGCCGCGTTTATCTTTTCGCCGCTCCTGCACGCACGCTCTCGGTTCCCGCGCCGGTTTTGAACACGTTGCGTCGGATTCTACGGGGCCGAGAGAGGGAAACCGCCGAATCGGGACCCGTGACGGCGGAATTCGACCGAAAATCGCGACCCATTGAACCGGTTAAGTAAATATTGCGCGCCTTTGCCAACGGGTGCGACCATACCAGCACTAATGCACCGGATCCCATCAGAACTCCGAAGTTAAGCGTGCTTGGGCGAGAGCAGTACTAAGATGGGTGACCTCTTGGGAAGTCCTCGTGTTGCACCCCTCTTTTTGTTTTTCACGACCTTGCACGCCGCGTTTATCTTTTCGCCGCTCCTGCACGCAAGCTCTCGGTTCCCGCGCCGGTTTTGAACACGTTGCGTCGGATTCTACGGGGCCGAGAGAGGGAAACCGCCGAATCGGGACCCGTGACGGCGGAATTCGACCGAAAATCGCGTTGGCTCGAAGCCGCGAGTTTCGTCCGCAGCGCCATTTTCCATTGGGGCGTGTGGTCGCCGAACGAATCGGGCGGCACTTTAGGCGGGCGGTCGCCACCCAGTGAACCGGTTAAGTAAATATTGCGCGCCTTTGCCAACGGGTGCGACCATACCAGCACTAATGCACCGGATCCCATCAGAACTCCGAAGTTAAGCGTGCTTGGGCGAAAGCAGTACTAAGATGGGTGACCTCTTGGGAAGTCCTCGTGTTGCACCCCTCTTTTTGTTTTTCACGACCTTGCACGCCGCGTTTATCTTTTCGCCGCTCCTGCACGCACGCTCTCGGTTCCCGCGCCGGTTTTGAACACGTTGCGTCGGATTCTACGGGGCCGAGAGAGGGAAACCGCCGAATCGGGACCCGTGACGGCGGAATTCGACCGAAAATCGCGTTGGCTCGCCGCGAAGCAGCGAGTTTCGTCCGCAGCGGCGTTTTCCATGGGGGCGGGTGGTCGCCGAGCGAATCGGGCGGCACTTTAGGCGGGCGGTCGCGACCCATTGAACCTGTTAAGTAAATATTGCGCGCCTTTGGCAACGGGTGCGACCATACCAGCACTAATGCACCGGATCCCATCAGAACTCCGAAGTTAAGCGTGCTTGGGCGAGAGCAGTACTAAGATGGGTGACCTCTTGGGAAGTCCTCGTGTTGTACCCCTCTTTTTGTTTTTCACGACCTTGCACGCCGCGTTTATCTTTTCGCCGCTCCTGCACGCACGCTCTCGGTTCCCGCGCCGGTTTTGAACACGTTGCGTCGGATTCTACGGGGCCGAGAGAGGGAAACCGCCGAATCGGGACCCGTGACGGCGGAATTCGACCGAAAATCGCGTTGGCTCGAAGCCGCGAGTTTCGTCCGCAGCGCCATTTTCCATTGGGGCGTGTGGTCGCCGAACGAATCGGGCGGCACTTTAGGCGGGCGGTCGCCACCCAGTGAACCGGTTAAGTAAATATTGCGCGCCTTTGCCAACGGGTGCGACCATACCAGCACTAATGCACCGGATCCCATCAGAACTCCGAAGTTAAGCGTGCTTGGGCGAGAGCAGTACTAAGATGGGTGACCTCTTGGGAAGTCCTCGTGTTGGACCCCTCTTTTTGTTTTTCACGACCTTGCACGCCGCGTTTATCTTTTCGCCGCTCCTGCACGCACGCTCTCGGTTCCCGCGCCGGTTTTGAACACGTTGCGTCGGATTCTACGGGGCCGAGAGAGGGAAACCACCGAATCGGGACCCGTGACGGCGGAATTCGACCGAAAATCGCGTTGGCTCGCCGCGAAGCAGCGAGTTTCGTCCGCAGCGGCGTTTTCCATGGGGGCGGGTGGTCGCCGAGCGAATCGGGCGGCACTTTAGGCGGGCGGTCGCGACCCATTGAACCTGTTAAGTAAATATTGCGCGCCTTTGCCAACGGGTGCGACCATACCAGCACTAATGCACCGGATCCCATCAGAACTCCGAAGTTAAGCGTGCTTGGGCGAGAGCAGTACTAAGATGGGTGACCTCTTAGGAAGTCCTCGTGTTGCACCCCTCTTTTTGTTTTTCACGACCTTGCACGCCGCGTTTATCTTTTCGCCGCTCCTGCGCGCACGCTCTCGGTTCCCGCGCCGGTTTTGAACACGTTGCGTCGGATTCTACGTGGCCGAGAGAGGGAAACCGCCGAATCGGGACCCGTGACGGCGGAATTCGACCGAAAATCGCGTTGGCTCGCCGCGAAGCAGCGAGTTTCGTCCGCAGCGGCGTTTTCCATGGTGGCGGGTGGTCGCCGAGCGAATCGGGCGGCACTTTAGGCGGGCGGTCGCGACCCATTGAACCTGTTAAGTAAATATTGCGCGCCATTGGCAACGGGTGCGACCATACCAGCACTAATGCACCGGATCCCATCAGAACTCCGAAGTTAAGCGTGCTTGGGCGAGAGCAGTACTAAGATGGGTGACCTCTTGGGAAGTCCTCGTGTTGCACCCCTCTTTTTGTTTTTCACGACCTTGCACGCCGCGTTTATCTTTTCGCCGCTCCTGCACGCACGCTCTCGGTTCCCGCGCCGGTTTTGAACACGTTGCGTCGGATTCTACGGGGCCGAGAGAGGGAAACCGCCGAATCGGGACCCGTGACGGCGGAATTCGACCGAAAATCGCGTTGGCTCGCCGCGAAGCAGCGAGTTTCGTCCGCAGCGGCGTTTTCCATGGGGGCGGGTGGTCGCCGAGCGAATCGGGCGGCACTTTAGGCGGGCGGTCGCGACCCATTGAACCTGTTAAGTAAATATTGCGCGCCTTTGGCAACGGGTGCGACCATACCAGCACTAATGCACCGGATCCCATCAGAACTCCGAAGTTAAGCGTGCTTGGGCGAGAGCAGTACTAAGATGGGTGACCTCTTGGGAAGTCCTCGTGTTGCACCCCTCTTTTTGTTTTTCACGACCTTGCACGCCGCGTTTATCTTTTCGCCGCTCCTGCACGCACGCTCTCGGTTCCCGCGCCGGTTTTGAACACGTTGCGTCGGATTCTACGGGGCCGAGAGAGGGAAACCGCCGAATCGGGACCCGTGACGGCGGAATTCGACCGAAAATCGCGTTGGCTCGAAGCCGCGAGTTTCGTCCGCAGCGCCATTTTCCATTGGGGCGTGTGGTCGCCGAACGAATCGGGCGGCACTTTAGGCGGGCGGTCGCCACCCAGTGAACCGGTTAAGTAAATATTGTGCGCCTTTGCCAACGGGTGCGACCATACCAGCACTAATGCACCGGATCCCATCAGAACTCCGAAGTTAAGCGTGCTTGGGCGAAAGCAGTACTAAGATGGGTGACCTCTTGGGAAGTCCTCGTGTTGCACCCCTCTTTCTGTTTTTCACGACCTTGCACGCCGCGTTTATCTTTTCGCCGCTCCTGCACGCACGCTCTCGGTTCCCGCGCCGGTTTTGAACACGTTGCGTCGGATTCTACGGGGCCGAGAGAGGGAAACCGCCGAATCGGGACCCGTGACGGCGGAATTCGACCGAAAATCGCGTTGGCTCGAAGCCGCGAGTTTCGTCCGCAGCGCCATTTTCCATTGGGGCGTGTGGTCGCCGAACGAATCGGGCGGCACTTTAGGCGGGCGGTCGCCACCCAGTGAACCGGTTAAGTAAATATTGCGCGCCTTTGCCAACGGGTGCGACCATACCAGCACTAATGCACCGGATCCCATCAGAACTCCGAAGTTAAGCGTGCTTGGGCGAAAGCAGTACTAAGATGGGTGACCTCTTGGGAAGTCCTCGTGTTGCACCCCTCTTTCTGTTTTTCACGACCTTGCACGCCGCGTTTATCTTTTCGCCGCTCCTGCACGCACGCTCTCGGTTCCCGCGCCGGTTTTGAACACGTTGCGTCGGATTCTACGGGGCCGAGAGAGGGAAACCGCCGAATCGGGACCCGTGACGGCGGAATTCGACCGAAAATCGCGACCCATTGAACCGGTTAAGTAAATATTGCGCGCCTTTGCCAACGGGTGCGACCATACCAGCACTAATGCACCGGATCCCATCAGAACTCCGAAGTTAAGCGTGCTTGGGCGAGAGCAGTACTAAGATGGGTGACCTCTTGGGAAGTCCTCGTGTTGCACCCCTCTTTTTGTTTTTCACGACCTTGCACGCCGCGTTTATCTTTTCGCCGCTCCTGCACGCACGCTCTCGGTTCCCGCGCCGGTTTTGAACACGTTGCGTCGGATTCTACGGGGCCGAGAGAGGGAAACCGCCGAATCGGGACCCGTGACGGCGGAATTCGACCGAAAATCGCGTTGGCTCGAAGCCGCGAGTTTCGTCCGCAGCGCCATTTTCCATTGGGGCGTGTGGTCGCCGAACGAATCGGGCGGCACTTTAGGCGGGCGGTCGCCACCCAGTGAACCGGTTAAGTAAATATTGCGCGCCTTTGCCAACGGGTGCGACCATACCAGCACTAATGCACCGGATCCCATCAGAACTCCGAAGTTAAGCGTGCTTGGGCGAAAGCAGTACTAAGATGGGTGACCTCTTGGGAAGTCCTCGTGTTGCACCCCTCTTTTTGTTTTTCACGACCTTGCACGCCGCGTTTATCTTTTCGCCGCTCCTGCACGCACGCTCTCGGTTCCCGCGCCGGTTTTGAACACGTTGCGTCGGATTCTACGGGGCCGAGAGAGGGAAACCGCCGAATCGGGACCCGTGACGGCGGAATTCGACCGAAAATCGCGTTGGCTCGCCGCGAAGCAGCGAGTTTCGTCCGCAGCGGCGTTTTCCATGGGGGCGGGTGGTCGCCGAGCGAATCGGGCGGCACTTTAGGCGGGCGGTCGCGACCCATTGAACCTGTTAAGTAAATATTGCGCGCCTTTGGCAACGGGTGCGACCATACCAGCACTAATGCACCGGATCCCATCAGAACTCCGAAGTTAAGCGTGCTTGGGCGAGAGCAGTACTAAGATGGGTGACCTCTTGGGAAGTCCTCGTGTTGTACCCCTCTTTTTGTTTTTCACGACCTTGCACGCCGCGTTTATCTTTTCGCCGCTCCTGCACGCACGCTCTCGGTTCCCGCGCCGGTTTTGAACACGTTGCGTCGGATTCTACGGGGCCGAGAGAGGGAAACCGCCGATTCGGGACCCGTGACGGCGGAATTCGACCGAAAATCGCGTTGGCTCGAAGCCGCGAGTTTCGTCCGCAGCGCCATTTTCCATTGGGGCGTGTGGTCGCCGAACGAATCGGGCGGCACTTTAGGCGGGCGGTCGCCACCCAGTGAACCGGTTAAGTAAATATTGCGCGCCTTTGCCAACGGGTGCGACCATACCAGCACTAATGCACCGGATCCCATCAGAACTCCGAAGTTAAGCGTGCTTGGGCGAGAGCAGTACTAAGATGGGTGACCTCTTGGGAAGTCCTCGTGTTGGACCCCTCTTTTTGTTTTTCACGACCTTGCACGCCGCGTTTATCTTTTCGCCGCTCCTGCACGCACGCTCTCGGTTCCCGCGCCGGTTTTGAACACGTTGCGTCGGATTCTACGGGGCCGAGAGAGGGAAACCACCGAATCGGGACCCGTGACGGCGGAATTCGACCGAAAATCGCGTTGGCTCGCCGCGAAGCAGCGAGTTTCGTCCGCAGCGGCGTTTTCCATGGGGGCGGGTGGTCGCCGAGCGAATCGGGCGGCACTTTAGGCGGGCGGTCGCGACCCATTGAACCTGTTAAGTAAATATTGCGCGCCTTTGCCAACGGGTGCGACCATACCAGCACTAATGCACCGGATCCCATCAGAACTCCGAAGTTAAGCGTGCTTGGGCGAGAGCAGTACTAAGATGGGTGACCTCTTGGGAAGTCCTCGTGTTGCACCCCTCTTTTTGTTTTTCACGACCTTGCACGCCGCGTTTATCTTTTCGCCGCTCCTGCACGCACGCTCTCGGTTCCCGCGCCGGTTTTGAACACGTTGCGTCGGATTCTACGGGGCCGAGAGAGGGAAACCGCCGAATCGGGACCCGTGACGGCGGAATTCGACCGAAAATCGCGTTGGCTCGCCGCGAAGCAGCGAGTTTCGTCCGCAGCGGCGTTTTCCATGGGGGCGGGTGGTCGCCGAGCGAATCGGGCGGCACTTTAGGCGGGCGGTCGCGACCCATTGAACCTGTTAAGTAAATATTGCGCGCCTTTGCCAACGGGTGCGACCATACCAGCACTAATGCACCGGATCCCATCAGAACTCCGAAGTGAAGCGTGCTTGGGCGAAAGCAGTACTAAGATGGGTGACCTCTTGGGAAGTCCTCGTGTTGCACCCCTCTTTTTGTTTTTCACGACCTTGCACGCCGCGTTTATCTTTTCGCCGCTCCTGCGCGCACGCTCTCGGTTCCCGCGCCGGTTTTGAACACGTTGCGTCGGATTCTACGGGGCCGAGAGAGGGAAACCGCCGAATCGGGACCCGTGACGGCGGAATTCGACCGAAAATCGCGTTGGCTCGAAGCCGCGAGTTTCGTCCGCAGCGCCATTTTCCATTGGGGCGTGTGGTCGCCGAACGAATCGGGCGGCACTTTAGGCGGGCGGTCGCCACCCAGTGAACCGGTTAAGTAAATATTGCGCGCCTTTGCCAACGGGTGCGACCATACCAGCACTAATGCACCGGATCCCATCAGAACTCCGAAGTTAAGCGTGCTTGGGCGAGAGCAGTACTAAGATGGGTGACCTCTTGGGAAGTCCTCGTGTTGCACCCCTCTTTTTGTTTTTCACGACCTTGCACGCCGCGTTTATCTTTTCGCCGCTCCTGCACGCACGCTCTCGGTTCCCGCGCCGGTTTTGAACACGTTGCGTCGGATTCTACGTGGCCGAGAGAGGGAAACCGCCGAATCGGGACCCGTGACGGCGGAATTCGACCGAAAATCGCGTTGGCTCGAAGCCGCGAGTTTCGTCCGCAGCGCCATTTTCCATTGGGGCGTGTGGTCGCCGAACGAATCGGGCGGCACTTTAGGCGGGCGGTCGCCACCCAGTGAACCGGTTAAGTAAATATTGCGCGCCTTTGCCAACGGGTGCGACCATACCAGCACTAATGCACCGGATCCCATCAGAAATCCGAAGTTAAGCGTGCTTGGGCGAGAGCAGTACTAAGATGGGTGACCTCTTGGGAAGTCCTCGTGTTGCACCCCTCTTTTTGTTTTTCACGACCTTGCACGCCGCGTTTATCTTTTCGCCGCTCCTGCACGCACGCTCTCGGTTCCCGCGCCGGTTTTGAACACGTTGCGTCGGATTCTACGGGGCCGAGAGAGGGAAACCGCCGAATCGGGACCCGTGACGGCGGAATTCGACCGAAAATCGCGTTGGCTCGCCGCGAAGCAGCGAGTTTCGTCCGCAGCGGCGTTTTCCATGGGGGCGGGTGGTCGCCGAGCGAATCGGGCGGCACTTTAGGCGGGCGGTCGCGACCCATTGAACCTGTTAAGTAAATATTGCGCGCCTTTGCCAACGGGTGCGACCATACCAGCACTAATGCACCGGATCCCATCAGAACTCCGAAGTGAAGCGTGCTTGGGCGAGAGCAGTACTAAGATGGGTGACCTCTTGGGAAGTCCTCGTGTTGCACCCCTCTTTTTGTTTTTCACGACCTTGCACGCCGCGTTTATCTTTTCGCCGCTCCTGCGCGCACGCTCTCGGTTCCCGCGCCGGTTTTGAACACGTTGCGTCGGATTCTACGGGGCCGAGAGAGGGAAACCGCCGAATCGGGACCCGTGACGGCGGAATTCGACCGAAAATCGCGTTGGCTCGAAGCCGCGAGTTTCGTCCGCAGCGCCATTTTCCATTGGGGCGTGTGGTCGCCGAACGAATCGGGCGGCACTTTAGGCGGGCGGTCGCCACCCAGTGAACCGGTTAAGTAAATATTGCGCGCCTTTGCCAACGGGTGCGACCATACCAGCACTAATGCACCGGATCCCATCAGAACTCCGAAGTTAAGCGTGCTTGGGCGAGAGCAGTACTAAGATGGGTGACCTCTTGGGAAGTCCTCGTGTTGCACCCCTCTTTTTGTTTTTCACGACCTTGCACGCCGCGTTTATCTTTTCGCCGCTCCTGCACGCACGCTCTCGGTTCCCGCGCCGGTTTTGAACACGTTGCGTCGGATTCTACGTGGCCGAGAGAGGGAAACCGCCGAATCGGGACCCGTGACGGCGGAATTCGACCGAAAATCGCGTTGGCTCGAAGCCGCGAGTTTCGTCCGCAGCGCCATTTTCCATTGGGGCGTGTGGTCGCCGAACGAATCGGGCGGCACTTTAGGCGGGCGGTCGCCACCCCAGTGAACCGGTTAAGTAAATATTGCGCGCCTTTGCCAACGGGTGCGACCATACCAGCACTAATGCACCGGATCCCATCAGAAATCCGAAGTTAAGCGTGCTTGGGCGAGAGCAGTACTAAGATGGGTGACCTCTTGGGAAGTCCTCGTGTTGCACCCCTCTTTTTGTTTTTCACGACCTTGCACGCCGCGTTTATCTTTTCGCCGCTCCTGCACGCACGCTCTCGGTTCCCGCGCCGGTTTTGAACACGTTGCGTCGGATTCTACGGGGCCGAGAGAGGGAAACCGCCGAATCGGGACCCGTGACGGCGGAATTCGACCGAAAATCGCGTTGGCTCGCCGCGAAGCAGCGAGTTTCGTCCGCAGCGGCGTTTTCCATGGGGGCGGGTGGTCGCCGAGCGAATCGGGCGGCACTTTAGGCGGGCGGTCGCGACCCATTGAACCTGTTAAGTAAATATTGCGCGCCTTTGCCAACGGGTGCGACCATACCAGCACTAATGCACCGGATCCCATCAGAACTCCGAAGTTACGCGTGCTTGGGCGAGAGCAGTACTAAGATGGGTGACCTCTTGGGAAGTCCTCGTGTTGCACCCCTCTTTTTGTTTTTCACGACCTTGCACGCCGCGTTTATCTTTTCGCCGCTCCTGCACGCACGCTCTCGGTTCCCGCGCCGGTTTTGAACACGTTGCGTCGGATTCTACGTGGCCGAGAGAGGGAAACCGCCGAATCGGGACCCGTGACGGCGGAATTCGACCGAAAATCGCGTTGGCTCGAAGCCGCGAGTTTCGTCCGCAGCGCCATTTTCCATTGGGGCGTGTGGTCGCCGAACGAATCGGGCGGCACTTTAGGCGGGCGGTCGCCACCCAGTGAACCGGTTAAGTAAATATTGCGCGCCTTTGCCAACGGGTGCGACCATACCAGCACTAATGCACCGGATCCCATCAGAAATCCGAAGTTAAGCGTGCTTGGGCGAGAGCAGTACTAAGATGGGTGACCTCTTGGGAAGTCCTCGTGTTGCACCCCTCTTTTTGTTTTTCACGACCTTGCACGCCGCGTTTATCTTTTCGCCGCTCCTGCACGCACGCTCTCGGTTCCCGCGCCGGTTTTGAACACGTTGCGTCGGATTCTACGGGGCCGAGAGAGGGAAACCGCCGAATCGGGACCCGTGACGGCGGAATTCGACCGAAAATCGCGTTGGCTCGCCGCGAAGCAGCGAGTTTCGTCCGCAGCGGCGTTTTCCATGGGGGCGGGTGGTCGCCGAGCGAATCGGGCGGCACTTTAGGCGGGCGGTCGCGACCCATTGAACCTGTTAAGTAAATATTGCGCGCCTTTGCCAACGGGTGCGACCATACCAGCACTAATGCACCGGATCCCATCAGAACTCCGAAGTTACGCGTGCTTGGGCGAGAGCAGTACTAAGATGGGTGACCTCTTGGGAAGTCCTCGTGTTGCACCCCTCTTTTTGTTTTTCACGACCTTGCACGCCGCGTTTATCTTTTCGCCGCTCCTGCACGCACGCTCTCGGTTCCCGCGCCGGTTTTGAACACGTTGCGTCGGATTCTACGTGGCCGAGAGAGGGAAACCGCCGAATCGGGACCCGTGACGGCGGAATTCGACCGAAAATCGCGTTGGCTCGAAGCCGCGAGTTTCGTCCGCAGCGCCATTTTCCATTGGGGCGTGTGGTCGCCGAGCGAATCGGGCGGCACTTTAGGCGGGCGGTCGCCACCCAGTGAACCGGTTAAGTAAATATTGCGCGCCTTTGCCAACGGGTGCGACCATACCAGCACTAATGCACCGGATCCCATCAGAACTCCGAAGTTAAGCGTGCTTGGGCGAGAGCAGTACTAAGATAGATGGGTGACCTCTTGGGAAGTCCTCGTGTTGCACCCCTCTTTTTGTTTTTCACGACCTTGCACGCCGCGTTTATCTTTTCGCCGCTCCTGCGCGCACGCTCTCGGTTCCCGCGCCGGTTTTGAACACGTTGCGTCGGATTCTACGTGGCCGAGAGAGGGAAACCGCCGAATCGGGACCCGTGACGGCGGAATTCGACCGAAAATCGCGTTGGCTCGAAGCCGCGAGTTTCGTCCGCAGCGCCATTTTCCATTGGGGCGTGTGGTCGCCGAACGAATCGGGCGGCACTTTAGGCGGGCGGTCGCCACCCAGTGAACCGGTTAAGTAAATATTGCGCGCCTTTGCCAACGGGTGCGACCATACCAGCACTAATGCACCGGATCCCATCAGAACTCCGAAGTTAAGCGTGCTTGGGCGAGAGCAGTACTAAGATGGGTGACCTCTTGGGAAGTCCTCGTGTTGCACCCCTCTTTTTGTTTTTCACGACCTTGCACGCCGCGTTTATCTTTTCGCCGCTCCTGCACGCACGCTCTCGGTTCCCGCGCCGGTTTTGAACACGTTGCGTCGGATTCTACGGGGCCGAGAGAGGGAAACCGCCGAATCGGGACCCGTGACGGCGGAATTCGACCGAAAATCGCGTTGGCTCGAAGCCGCGAGTTTCGTCCGCAGCGCCATTTTCCATTGGGGCGTGTGGTCGCCGAACGAATCGGGCGGCACTTTAGGCGGGCGGTCGCCACCCAGTGAACCGGTTAAGTAAATATTGTGCGCCTTTGCCAACGGGTGCGACCATACCAGCACTAATGCACCGGATCCCATCAGAACTCCGAAGTTAAGCGTGCTTGGGCGAAAGCAGTACTAAGATGGGTGACCTCTTGGGAAGTCCTCGTGTTGCACCCCTCTTTCTGTTTTTCACGACCTTGCACGCCGCGTTTATCTTTTCGCCGCTCCTGCACGCACGCTCTCGGTTCCCGCGCCGGTTTTGAACACGTTGCGTCGGATTCTACGGGGCCGAGAGAGGGAAACCGCCGAATCGGGACCCGTGACGGCGGAAGTCGACCGAAAATCGCGTTGGTTCGAAGCCGCGAGTTTCGTCCGCAGCGCCATTTTCCATTGGGGCGTGTGGTCGCCGAACGAATCGGGCGGCACTTTAGGCGGGCGGTCGCCACCCAGTGAACCGGTTAAGTAAATATTGTGCGCCTTTGCCAACGGGTGCGACCATACCAGCACTAATGCACCGGATCCCATCAGAACTCCGAAGTTAAGCGTGCTTGGGCGAAAGCAGTACTAAGATGGGTGACCTCTTGGGAAGTCCTCGTGTTGCACCCCTCTTTCTGTTTTTCACGACCTTGCACGCCGCGTTTATCTTTTCGCCGCTCCTGCACGCACGCTCTCGGTTCCCGCGCCGGTTTTGAACACGTTGCGTCGGATTCTACGGGGCCGAGAGAGGGAAACCGCCGAATCGGGACCCGTGACGGCGGAATTCGACCGAAAATCGCGTTGGCTCGCCGCGAAGCAGCGAGTTTCGTACGCAGCGGCGTTTTCCATGGGGGCGGGTGGTCGCCGAGCGAATCGGGCGGCACTTTAGGCGGGCGGTCGCGACCCATTGAACCGGTTAAGTAAATATTGCGCGCCTTTGCCAATGGGTGCGACCATACCAGCACTAATGCACCGGATCCCATCAGAACTCCGAAGGGAAGCGTGCTTGGGCGAGAGCAGTACTAAGATGGGTGACCTCTTGGGAAGTCCTCGTGTTGCACCCCTCTTTTTGTTTTTCACGACCTTGCACGCCGCGTTTATCTTTTCGCCGCTCCTGCACGCACGCTCTCGGTTCCCGCGCCGGTTTTGAACAATTTGCGTCGGATTCTACGGGGCCGAGAGAGGGAAACCGCCGAATCGGGACCCGTGACGGCGGAATTCGACCGAAAATCGCGTTGGCTCGAAGCCGCGAGTTTCGTCCGCAGCGCCATTTTCCATTGGGGCGTGTGGTCGCCGAACGAATCGGGCGGCACTTTAGGCGGGCGGTCGGCACCCAGTGAACCGGTTAAGTAAATATTGTGCGCCTTTGCCAACGGGTGCGACCATACCAGCACTAATGCACCGGATCCCATCAGAACTCCGAAGTTAAGCGTGCTTGGGCGAGAGCAGTACTAAGATGGGTGACCTCTTGGGAAGTCCTCGTGTTGCACCCCTCTTTTTGTTTTTCACGACCTTGCACGCCGCGTTTATCTTTTCGCCGCTCCTGCACGCACGCTCCCGGTTCCCGCGCCGGTTTTGAACACGTTGCGTCGGATTCTACGTGGCCGAGAGAGGGAAACCGCCGAATCGGGACCCGTGACGGCGGAATTCGACCGAAAATCGCGTTGGCTCGAAGCCGCGAGTTTCGTCCGCAGCGCCATTTTCCATTGGGGCGTGTGGTCGCCGAACGAATCGGGCGGCACTTTAGGCGGGCGGTCGCCACCCAGTGAACCGGTTAAGTAAATATTGCGCGCCTTTGCCAACGGGTGCGACCATACCAGCACTAATGCACCGGATCCCATCAGAACTCCGAAGTTAAGCGTGCTTGGGCGAGAGCAGTACTAAGATGGGTGACCTCTTGGGAAGTCCTCGTGTTGCACCCCTCTTTTAGTTTTTCACGACCTTGCACGCCGCGTTTATCTTTTCGCCGCTCCTGCACGCACGCTCTCGGTTCCCGCGCCGGTTTTGAACACGTTGCGTCGGATTCTACGTGGCCGAGAGAGGGAAACCGCCGAATCGGGACCCGTGACGGCGGAATTCGACCGAAAATCGCGTTGGCTCGAAGCCGCGAGTTTCGTCCGCAGCGCCATTTTCCATTGGGGCGTGTGGTCGCCGAACGAATCGGGCGGCACTTTAGGCGGGCGGTCGCCACACAGTGAACCGGTTAAGTAAATATTGCGCGCCTTTGCCAACGGGTGCGACCATACCAGCACTAATGCACCGGATCCCATCAGAACTCCGAAGTTAAGCGTGCTTGGGCGAGAGCAGTACTAAGATGGGTGACCTCTTGGGAAGTCCTCGTGTTGGACCCCTCTTTTTGTTTTTCACGACCTTGCACGCCGCGTTTATCTTTTCGCCGCTCCTGCACGCACGCTCTCGGTTCCCGCGCCGGTTTTGAACACGTTGCGTCGGATTCTACGGGGCCGAGAGAGGGAAACCGCCGAATCGGGACCCGTGACGGCGGAATTCGACCGAAAATCGCGTTGGCTCGCCGCGAAGCAGCGAGTTTCGTCCGCAGCGGCGTTTTCCATGGGGGCGGGTGGTCGCCGAGCGAATCGGGCGGCACTTTAGGCGGGCGGTCGCGACCCATTGAACCTGTTAAGTAAATATTGCGCGCCTTTGGCAACGGGTGCGACCATACCAGCACTAATGCACCGGATCCCATCAGAACTCCGAAGTTAAGCGTGCTTGGGCGAGAGCAGTACTAAGATGGGTGACCTCTTGGGAAGTCCTCGTGTTGCACCCCTCTTTTTGTTTTTCACGACCTTGCACGCCGCGTTTATCTTTTCGCCGCTCCTGCACGCACGCTCTCGGTTCCCGCGCCGGTTTTGAACACGTTGCGTCGGATTCTACGGGGCCGAGAGAGGGAAACCGCCGAATCGGGACCCGTGACGGCGGAATTCGACCGAAAATCGCGTTGGCTCGCCGCGAAGCAGCGAGTTTCGTCCGCAGCGGCGTTTTCCATGGGGGCGGGTGGTCGCCGAGCGAATCGGGCGGCACTTTAGGCGGGCGGTCGCGACCCATTGAACCTGTTAAGTAAATATTGCGCGCCTTTGCCAACGGGTGCGACCATACCAGCACTAATGCACCGGATCCCATCAGAACTCCGAAGTGAAGCGTGCTTGGGCGAGAGCAGTACTAAGATGGGTGACCTCTTGGGAAGTCCTCGTGTTGCACCCCTCTTTTTGTTTTTCACGACCTTGCACGCCGCGTTTATCTTTTCGCCGCTCCTGCGCGCACGCTCTCGGTTCCCGCGCCGGTTTTGAACACGTTGCGTCGGATTCTACGTGGCCGAGAGAGGGAAACCGCCGAATCGGGACCCGTGACGGCGGAATTCGACCGAAAATCGCGTTGGCTCGAAGCCGCGAGTTTCGTCCGCAGCGCCATTTTCCATTGGGGCGTGTGGTCGCCGAACGAATCGGGCGGCACTTTAGGCGGGCGGTCGCCACCCAGTGAACCGGTTAAGTAAATATTGCGCGCCTTTGCCAACGGGTGCGACCATACCAGCACTAATGCACCGGATCCCATCAGAACTCCGAAGTTAAGCGTGCTTGGGCGAGAGCAGTACTAAGATGGGTGACCTCTTGGGAAGTCCTCGTGTTGCTCCCCTCTTTTTGTTTTTCACGACCTTGCACGCCGCGTTTATCTTTTCGCCGCTCCTGCACGCACGCTCTCGGTTCCCGCGCCGGTTTTGAACACGTTGCGTCGGATTCTACGGGGCCGAGAGAGGGAAACCGCCGAATCGGGACCCGTGACGGCGGAATTCGACCGAAAATCGCGTTGGCTCGAAGCCGCGAGTTTCGTCCGCAGCGCCATTTTCCATTGGGGCGTGTGGTCGCCGAACGAATCGGGCGGCACTTTAGGCGGGCGGTCGCCACCCAGTGAACCGGTTAAGTAAATATTGCGCGCCTTTGCCAACGGGTGCGACCATACCAGCACTAATGCACCGGATCCCATCAGAAATCCGAAGTTAAGCGTGCTTGGGCGAGAGCAGTACTAAGATGGGTGACCTCTTGGGAAGTCCTCGTGTTGCACCCCTCTTTTTGTTTTTCACGACCTTGCACGCCGCGTTTATCTTTTCGCCGCTCCTGCACGCACGCTCTCGGTTCCCGCGCCGGTTTTGAACACGTTGCGTCGGATTCTACGGGGCCGAGAGAGGGAAACCGCCGAATCGGGACCCGTGACGGCGGAATTCGACCGAAAATCGCGTTGGCTCGAAGCCGCGAGTTTCGTCCGCAGCGCCATTTTCCATTGGGGCGTGTGGTCGCCGAACGAATCGGGCGGCACTTTAGGCGGGCGGTCGCCACCCAGTGAACCGGTTAAGTAAATATTGTGCGCCTTTGCCAACGGGTGCGACCATACCAGCACTAATGCACCGGATCCCATCAGAACTCCGAAGTTAAGCGTGCTTTGGCGAAAGCAGTACTAAGATGGGTGACCTCTTGGGAAGTCCTCGTGTTGCACCCCTCTTTCTGTTTTTCACGACCTTGCACGCCGCGTTTATCTTTTCGCCGCTCCTGCACGCACGCTCTCGGTTCCCGCGCCGGTTTTGAACACGTTGCGTCGGATTCTACGGGGCCGAGAGAGGGAAACCGCCGAATCGGGACCCGTGACGGCGGAATTCGACCGAAAATCGCGTTGGCTCGAAGCCGCGAGTTTCGTCCGCAGCGCCATTTTCCATTGGGGCGTGTGGTCGCCGAACGAATCGGGCGGCACTTTAGGCGGGCGGTCGCCACCCAGTGAACCGGTTAAGTAAATATTGCGCGCCTTTGCCAACGGGTGCGACCATACCAGCACTAATGCACCGGATCCCATCAGAACTCCGAAGTTAAGCGTGCTTGGGCGAGAGCAGTACTAAGATGGGTGACCTCTTGGGAAGTCCTCGTGTTGGACCTCTCTTTTTGTTTTTCACGACCTTGCACGCCGCGTTTATCTTTTCGCCGCTCCTGCACGCACGCTCTCGGTTCCCGCGCCGGTTTTGAACACGTTGCGTCGGATTCTACGGGGCCGAGAGAGGGAAACCGCCGAATCGGGACCCGTGACGGCGGAATTCGACCGAAAATCGCGTTGGCTCGCCGCGAAGCAGCGAGTTTCGTCCGCAGCGGCGTTTTCCATGGGGGCGGGTGGTCGCCGAGCGAATCGGGCGGCACTTTAGGCGGGCGGTCGCGACCCATTGAACCTGTTAAGTAAATATTGCGCGCCTTTGCCAACGGGTGCGACCATACCAGCACTAATGCACCGGATCCCATCAGAACTCCGAAGTTAAGCGTGCTTGGGCGAGAGCAGTACTAAGATGGGTGACCTCTTGGGAAGTCCTCGTGTTGCACCCCTCTTTTTGTTTTTCACGGCCTTGCACGCCGCGTTTATCTTTTCGCCGCTCCTGCACGCACGCTCTCGGTTCCCGCGCCGGTTTTGAACACGTTGCGTCGGATTCTACGGGGCCGAGAGAGGGAAACCGCCGAATCGGGACCCGTGACGGCGGAATTCGACCGAAAATCGCGTTGGCTCGCCGCGAAGCAGCGAGTTTCGTCCGCAGCGGCGTTTTCCATGGGGGCGGGTGGTCGCCGAGCGAATCGGGCGGCACTTTAGGCGGGCGGTCGCGACCCATTGAACCTGTTAAGTAAATATTGCGCGCCTTTGCCAACGGGTGCGACCATACCAGCACTAATGCACCGGATCCCATCAGAACTCCGAAGTGAAGCGTGCTTGGGCGAGAGCAGTACTAAGATGGGTGACCTCTTGGGAAGTCCTCGTGTTGCACCCCTCTTTTTGTTTTTCACGACCTTGCACGCCGCGTTTATCTTTTCGCCGCTCCTGCGCGCACGCTCTCGGTTCCCGCGCCGGTTTTGAACACGTTGCGTCGGATTCTACGTGGCCGAGAGAGGGAAACCGCCGAATCGGGACCCGTGACGGCGGAATTCGACCGAAAATCGCGTTGGCTCGAAGCCGCGAGTTTCGTCCGCAGCGCCATTTTCCATTGGGGCGTGTGGTCGCCGAACGAATCGGGCGGCACTTTAGGCGGGCGGTCGCCACCCAGTGAACCGGTTAAGTAAATATTGCGCGCCTTTGCCAACGGGTGCGACCATACCAGCACTAATGCACCGGATCCCATCAGAACTCCGAAGTTAAGCGTGCTTGGGCGAGAGCAGTACTAAGATGGGTGACCTCTTGGGAAGTCCTCGTGTTGCACCCCTCTTTTTGTTTTTCACGACCTTGCACGCCGCGTTTATCTTTTCGCCGCTCCTGCACGCACGCTCTCGGTTCCCGCGCCGGTTTTGAACACGTTGCGTCGGATTCTACGTGGCCGAGAGAGGGAAACCGCCGAATCGGGACCCGTGACGGCGGAATTCGACCGAAAATCGCGTTGGCTCGAAGCCGCGAGTTTCGTCCGCAGCGCCATTTTCCATTGGGGCGTGTGGTCGCCGAACGAATCGGGCGGCACTTTAGGCGGGCGGTCGCCACCCAGTGAACCGGTTAAGTAAATATTGCGCGCCTTTGCCAACGGGTGCGACCATACCAGCACTAATGCACCGGATCCCATCAGAAATCCGAAGTTAAGCGTGCTTGGGCGAGAGCAGTACTAAGATGGGTGACCTCTTGGGAAGTCCTCGTGTTGCACCCCTCTTTTTGTTTTTCACGACCTTGCACGCCGCGTTTATCTTTTCGCCGCTCCTGCACGCACGCTCTCGGTTCCCGCGCCGGTTTTGAACACGTTGCGTCGGATTCTACGGGGCCGAGAGAGGGAAACCGCCGAATCGGGACCCGTGACGGCGGAATTCGACCGAAAATCGCGTTGGCTCGCCGCGAAGCAGCGAGTTTCGTCCGCAGCGGCGTTTTCCATGGGGGCGGGTGGTCGCCGAGCGAATCGGGCGGCACTTTAGGCGGGCGGTCGCGACCCATTGAACCTGTTAAGTAAATATTGCGCGCCTTTGCCAACGGGTGCGACCATACCAGCACTAATGCACCGGATCCCATCAGAACTCCGAAGTTACGCGTGCTTGGGCGAGAGCAGTACTAAGATGGGTGACCTCTTGGGAAGTCCTCGTGTTGCACCCCTCTTTTTGTTTTTCACGACCTTGCACGCCGCGTTTATCTTTTCGCCGCTCCTGCACGCACGCTCTCGGTTCCCGCGCCGGTTTTGAACACGTTGCGTCGGATTCTACGGGGCCGAGAGAGGGAAACCGCCGAATCGGGACCCGTGACGGCGGAATTCGACCGAAAATCGCGTTGGCTCGCCGCGAAGCAGCGAGTTTCGTCCGCAGCGGCGTTTTCCATGGGGGCGGGTGGTCGCCGAGCGAATCGGGCGGCACTTTAGGCGGGCGGTCGCGACCCATTGAACCTGTTAAGTAAATATTGCGCGCCTTTGCCAACGGGTGCGACCATACCAGCACTAATGCACCGGATCCCATCAGAACTCCGAAGTGAAGCGTGCTTGGGCGAGAGCAGTACTAAGATGGGTGACCTCTTGGGAAGTCCTCGTGTTGCACCCCTCTTTTTGTTTTTCACGACCTTGCACGCCGCGTTTATCTTTTCGCCGCTCCTGCACGCACGCTCTCGGTTCCCGCGCCGGTTTTGAACACGTTGCGTCGGATTCTACGTGGCCGAGAGAGGGAAACCGCCGAATCGGGACCCGTGACGGCGGAATTCGACCGAAAATCGCGTTGGCTCGAAGCCGCGAGTTTCGTCCGCAGCGCCATTTTCCATTGGGGCGTGTGGTCGCCGAGCGAATCGGGCGGCACTTTAGGCGGGCGGTCGCGACCCATTGAACCTGTTAAGTAAATATTGCGCGCCTTTGCCAACGGGTGCGACCATACCAGCACTAATGCACCGGATCCCATCAGAACTCCGAAGTTAAGCGTGCTTGGGCGAGAGCAGTACTAAGATGGGTGACCTCTTGGGAAGTCCTCGTGTTGCACCCCTCTTTTTGTTTTTCACGACCTTGCACGCCGCGTTTATCTTTTCGCCGCTCCTGCGCGCACGCTCTCGGTTCCCGCGCCGGTTTTGAACACGTTGCGTCGGATTCTACGTGGCCGAGAGAGGGAAACCGCCGAATCGGGACCCGTGACGGCGGAATTCGACCGAAAATCGCGTTGGCTCGAAGCCGCGAGTTTCGTCCGCAGCGCCATTTTCCATTGGGGCGTGTGGTCGCCGAACGAATCGGGCGGCACTTTAGGCGGGCGGTCGCCACCCAGTGAACCGGTTAAGTAAATATTGTGCGCCTTTGCCAACGGGTGCGACCATACCAGCACTAATGCACCGGATCCCATCAGAACTCCGAAGTTAAGCGTGCTTGGGCGAGAGCAGTACTAAGATGGGTGACCTCTTGGGAAGTCCTCGTGTTGCACCCCTCTTTTTGTTTTTCACGACCTTGCACGCCGCGTTTATCTTTTCGCCGCTCCTGCACGCACGCTCTCGGTTCCCGCGCCGGTTTTGAACACGTTGCGTCGGATTCTACGGGGCCGAGAGAGGGAAACCGCCGAATCGGGACCCGTGACGGCGGAATTCGACCGAAAATCGCGTTGGCTCGCCGCGAAGCAGCGAGTTTCGTCCGCAGCGGCGTTTTCCATGGGGGCGGGTGGTCGCCGAGCGAATCGGGCGGCACTTTAGGCGGGCGGTCGCGACCCATTGAACCTGTTAAGTAAATATTGCGCGCCTTTGCCAACGGGTGCGACCATACCAGCACTAATGCACCGGATCCCATCAGAACTCCGAAGTTACGCGTGCTTGGGCGAGAGCAGTACTAAGATGGGTGACCTCTTGGGAAGTCCTCGTGTTGCACCCCTCTTTTTGTTTTTCACGACCTTGCACGCCGCGTTTATCTTTTCGCCGCTCCTGCACGCACGCTCTCGGTTCCCGCGCCGGTTTTGAACACGTTGCGTCGGATTCTACGGGGCCGAGAGAGGGAAACCGCCGAATCGGGACCCGTGACGGCGGAATTCGACCGAAAATCGCGTTGGCTCGCCGCGAAGCAGCGAGTTTCGTCCGCAGCGGCGTTTTCCATGGGGGCGGGTGGTCGCCGAGCGAATCGGGCGGCACTTTAGGCGGGCGGTCGCGACCCATTGAACCTGTTAAGTAAATATTGCGCGCCTTTGCCAACGGGTGCGACCATACCAGCACTAATGCACCGGATCCCATCAGAACTCCGAAGTGAAGCGTGCTTGGGCGAGAGCAGTACTAAGATGGGTGACCTCTTGGGAAGTCCTCGTGTTGCACCCCTCTTTTTGTTTTTCACGACCTTGCACGCCGCGTTTATCTTTTCGCCGCTCCTGCACGCACGCTCTCGGTTCCCGCGCCGGTTTTGAACACGTTGCGTCGGATTCTACGTGGCCGAGAGAGGGAAACCGCCGAATCGGGACCCGTGACGGCGGAATTCGACCGAAAATCGCGTTGGCTCGAAGCCGCGAGTTTCGTCCGCAGCGCCATTTTCCATTGGGGCGTGTGGTCGCCGAGCGAATCGGGCGGCACTTTAGGCGGGCGGTCGCGACCCATTGAACCTGTTAAGTAAATATTGCGCGCCTTTGCCAACGGGTGCGACCATACCAGCACTAATGCACCGGATCCCATCAGAACTCCGAAGTTAAGCGTGCTTGGGCGAGAGCAGTACTAAGATGGGTGACCTCTTGGGAAGTCCTCGTGTTGCACCCCTCTTTTTGTTTTTCACGACCTTGCACGCCGCGTTTATCTTTTCGCCGCTCCTGCGCGCACGCTCTCGGTTCCCGCGCCGGTTTTGAACACGTTGCGTCGGATTCTACGTGGCCGAGAGAGGGAAACCGCCGAATCGGGACCCGTGACGGCGGAATTCGACCGAAAATCGCGTTGGCTCGAAGCCGCGAGTTTCGTCCGCAGCGCCATTTTCCATTGGGGCGTGTGGTCGCCGAACGAATCGGGCGGCACTTTAGGCGGGCGGTCGCCACCCAGTGAACCGGTTAAGTAAATATTGCGCGCCTTTGCCAACGGGTGCGACCATACCAGCACTAATGCACCGGATCCCATCAGAACTCCGAAGTTAAGCGTGCTTGGGCGAGAGCAGTACTAAGATGGGTGACCTCTTGGGAAGTCCTCGTGTTGCACCCCTCTTTTTGTTTTTCACGACCTTGCACGCCGCGTTTATCTTTTCGCCGCTCCTGCACGCACGCTCTCGGTTCCCGCGCCGGTTTTGAACACGTTGCGTCGGATTCTACGGGGCCGAGAGAGGGAAACCGCCGAATCGGGACCCGTGACGGCGGAATTCGACCGAAAATCGCGTTGGCTCGAAGCCGCGAGTTTCGTCCGCAGCGCCATTTTCCATTGGGGCGTGTGGTCGCCGAACGAATCGGGCGGCACTTTAGGCGGGCGGTCGCCACCCAGTGAACCGGTTAAGTAAATATTGTGCGCCTTTGCCAACGGGTGCGACCATACCAGCACTAATGCACCGGATCCCATCAGAACTCCGAAGTTAAGCGTGCTTGGGCGAAAGCAGTACTAAGATGGGTGACCTCTTGGGAAGTCCTCGTGTTGCACCCCTCTTTCTGTTTTTCACGACCTTGCACGCCGCGTTTATCTTTTCGCCGCTCCTGCACGCACGCTCTCGGTTCCCGCGCCGGTTTTGAACACGTTGCGTCGGATTCTACGGGGCCGAGAGAGGGAAACCGCCGAATCGGGACCCGTGACGGCGGAAGTCGACCGAAAATCGCGTTGGTTCGAAGCCGCGAGTTTCGTCCGCAGCGCCATTTTCCATTGGGGCGTGTGGTCGCCGAACGAATCGGGCGGCACTTTAGGCGGGCGGTCGCCACCCAGTGAACCGGTTAAGTAAATATTGTGCGCCTTTGCCAACGGGTGCGACCATACCAGCACTAATGCACCGGATCCCATCAGAACTCCGAAGTTAAGCGTGCTTGGGCGAAAGCAGTACTAAGATGGGTGACCTCTTGGGAAGTCCTCGTGTTGCACCCCTCTTTCTGTTTTTCACGACCTTGCACGCCGCGTTTATCTTTTCGCCGCTCCTGCACGCACGCTCTCGGTTCCCGCGCCGGTTTTGAACACGTTGCGTCGGATTCTACGGGGCCGAGAGAGGGAAACCGCCGAATCGGGACCCGTGACGGCGGAATTCGACCGAAAATCGCGACCCATTGAACCTGTTAAGTAAATATTGCGCGCCTTTGCCAACGGGTGCGACCATACCAGCACTAATGCACCGGATCCCATCAGAACTCCGAAGTTAAGCGTGCTTGGGCGAGAGCAGTACTAAGATGGGTGACCTCTTGGGAAGTCCTCGTGTTGCACCCCTCTTTTTGTTTTTCACGACCTTGCACGCCGCGTTTATCTTTTCGCCGCTCCTGCGCGCACGCTCTCGGTTCCCGCGCCGGTTTTGAACACGTTGCGTCGGATTCTACGTGGCCGAGAGAGGGAAACCGCCGAATCGGGACCCGTGACGGCGGAATTCGACCGAAAATCGCGTTGGCTCGCCGCGAAGCAGCGAGTTTCGTCCGCAGCGGCGTTTTCCATGGTGGCGGGTGGTCGCCGAGCGAATCGGGCGGCACTTTAGGCGGGCGGTCGCGACCCATTGAACCTGTTAAGTAAATATTGCGCGCCATTGGCAACGGGTGCGACCATACCAGCACTAATGCACCGGATCCCATCAGAACTCCGAAGTTAAGCGTGCTTGGGCGAGAGCAGTACTAAGATGGGTGACCTCTTGGGAAGTCCTCGTGTTGCACCCCTCTTTTTGTTTTTCACGACCTTGCACGCCGCGTTTATCTTTTCGCCGCTCCTGCACGCACGCTCTCGGTTCCCGCGCCGGTTTTGAACACGTTGCGTCGGATTCTACGGGGCCGAGAGAGGGAAACCGCCGAATCGGGACCCGTGACGGCGGAATTCGACCGAAAATCGCGTTGGCTCGAAGCCGCGAGTTTCGTCCGCAGCGCCATTTTCCATTGGGGCGTGTGGTCGCCGAGCGAATCGGGCGGCACTTTAGGCGGGCGGTCGCGACCCATTGAACCTGTTAAGTAAATATTGCGCGCCTTTGCCAACGGGTGCGACCATACCAGCACTAATGCACCGGATCCCATCAGAACTCCGAAGTTAAGCGTGCTTGGGCGAGAGCAGTACTAAGATGGGTGACCTCTTGGGAAGTCCTCGTGTTGCACCCCTCTTTTTGTTTTTCACGACCTTGCACGCCGCGTTTATCTTTTCGCCGCTCCTGCGCGCACGCTCTCGGTTCCCGCGCCGGTTTTGAACACGTTGCGTCGGATTCTACGTGGCCGAGAGAGGGAAACCGCCGAATCGGGACCCGTGACGGCGGAATTCGACCGAAAATCGCGTTGGCTCGAAGCCGCGAGTTTCGTCCGCAGCGCCATTTTCCATTGGGGCGTGTGGTCGCCGAACGAATCGGGCGGCACTTTAGGCGGGCGGTCGCCACCCAGTGAACCGGTTAAGTAAATATTGCGCGCCTTTGCCAACGGGTGCGACCATACCAGCACTAATGCACCGGATCCCATCAGAACTCCGAAGTTAAGCGTGCTTGGGCGAGAGCAGTACTAAGATGGGTGACCTCTTGGGAAGTCCTCGTGTTGCACCCCTCTTTTTGTTTTTCACGACCTTGCACGCCGCGTTTATCTTTTCGCCGCTCCTGCACGCACGCTCTCGGTTCCCGCGCCGGTTTTGAACACGTTGCGTCGGATTCTACGGGGCCGAGAGAGGGAAACCGCCGAATCGGGACCCGTGACGGCGGAATTCGACCGAAAATCGCGTTGGCTCGAAGCCGCGAGTTTCGTCCGCAGCGCCATTTTCCATTGGGGCGTGTGGTCGCCGAACGAATCGGGCGGCACTTTAGGCGGGCGGTCGCCACCCAGTGAACCGGTTAAGTAAATATTGTGCGCCTTTGCCAACGGGTGCGACCATACCAGCACTAATGCACCGGATCCCATCAGAACTCCGAAGTTAAGCGTGCTTGGGCGAAAGCAGTACTAAGATGGGTGACCTCTTGGGAAGTCCTCGTGTTGCACCCCTCTTTCTGTTTTTCACGACCTTGCACGCCGCGTTTATCTTTTCGCCGCTCCTGCACGCACGCTCTCGGTTCCCGCGCCGGTTTTGAACACGTTGCGTCGGATTCTACGGGGCCGAGAGAGGGAAACCGCCGAATCGGGACCCGTGACGGCGGAAGTCGACCGAAAATCGCGTTGGTTCGAAGCCGCGAGTTTCGTCCGCAGCGCCATTTTCCATTGGGGCGTGTGGTCGCCGAACGAATCGGGCGGCACTTTAGGCGGGCGGTCGCCACCCAGTGAACCGGTTAAGTAAATATTGTGCGCCTTTGCCAACGGGTGCGACCATACCAGCACTAATGCACCGGATCCCATCAGAACTCCGAAGTTAAGCGTGCTTGGGCGAAAGCAGTACTAAGATGGGTGACCTCTTGGGAAGTCCTCGTGTTGCACCCCTCTTTCTGTTTTTCACGACCTTGCACGCCGCGTTTATCTTTTCGCCGCTCCTGCACGCACGCTCTCGGTTCCCGCGCCGGTTTTGAACACGTTGCGTCGGATTCTACGGGGCCGAGAGAGGGAAACCGCCGAATCGGGACCCGTGACGGCGGAATTCGACCGAAAATCGCGACCCATTGAACCTGTTAAGTAAATATTGCGCGCCTTTGCCAACGGGTGCGACCATACCAGCACTAATGCACCGGATCCCATCAGAACTCCGAAGTTAAGCGTGCTTGGGCGAGAGCAGTACTAAGATGGGTGACCTCTTGGGAAGTCCTCGTGTTGCACCCCTCTTTTTGTTTTTCACGACCTTGCACGCCGCGTTTATCTTTTCGCCGCTCCTGCGCGCACGCTCTCGGTTCCCGCGCCGGTTTTGAACACGTTGCGTCGGATTCTACGTGGCCGAGAGAGGGAAACCGCCGAATCGGGACCCGTGACGGCGGAATTCGACCGAAAATCGCGTTGGCTCGCCGCGAAGCAGCGAGTTTCGTCCGCAGCGGCGTTTTCCATGGTGGCGGGTGGTCGCCGAGCGAATCGGGCGGCACTTTAGGCGGGCGGTCGCGACCCATTGAACCTGTTAAGTAAATATTGCGCGCCATTGGCAACGGGTGCGACCATACCAGCACTAATGCACCGGATCCCATCAGAACTCCGAAGTTAAGCGTGCTTGGGCGAGAGCAGTACTAAGATGGGTGACCTCTTGGGAAGTCCTCGTGTTGCACCCCTCTTTTTGTTTTTCACGACCTTGCACGCCGCGTTTATCTTTTCGCCGCTCCTGCACGCACGCTCTCGGTTCCCGCGCCGGTTTTGAACACGTTGCGTCGGATTCTACGGGGCCGAGAGAGGGAAACCGCCGAATCGGGACCCGTGACGGCGGAATTCGACCGAAAATCGCGTTGGCTCGCCGCGAAGCAGCGAGTTTCGTCCGCAGCGGCGTTTTCCATGGGGGCGGGTGGTCGCCGAGCGAATCGGGCGGCACTTTAGGCGGGCGGTCGCGACCCATTGAACCTGTTAAGTAAATATTGCGCGCCTTTGCCAACGGGTGCGACCATACCAGCACTAATGCACCGGATCCCATCAGAACTCCGAAGTTAAGCGTGCTTGGGCGAGAGCAGTACTAAGATGGGTGACCTCTTGGGAAGTCCTCGTGTTGCACCCCTCTTTTTGTTTTTCACGGCCTTGCACGCCGCGTTTATCTTTTCGCCGCTCCTGCACGCACGCTCTCGGTTCCCGCGCCGGTTTTGAACACGTTGCGTCGGATTCTACGGGGCCGAGAGAGGGAAACCGCCGAATCGGGACCCGTGACGGCGGAATTCGACCGAAAATCGCGTTGGCTCGCCGCGAAGCAGCGAGTTTCGTCCGCAGCGGCGTTTTCCATGGGGGCGGGTGGTCGCCGAGCGAATCGGGCGGCACTTTAGGCGGGCGGTCGCGACCCATTGAACCTGTTAAGTAAATATTGCGCGCCTTTGCCAACGGGTGCGACCATACCAGCACTAATGCACCGGATCCCATCAGAACTCCGAAGTGAAGCGTGCTTGGGCGAGAGCAGTACTAAGATGGGTGACCTCTTGGGAAGTCCTCGTGTTGCACCCCTCTTTTTGTTTTTCACGACCTTGCACGCCGCGTTTATCTTTTCGCCGCTCCTGCGCGCACGCTCTCGGTTCCCGCGCCGGTTTTGAACACGTTGCGTCGGATTCTACGTGGCCGAGAGAGGGAAACCGCCGAATCGGGACCCGTGACGGCGGAATTCGACCGAAAATCGCGTTGGCTCGAAGCCGCGAGTTTCGTCCGCAGCGCCATTTTCCATTGGGGCGTGTGGTCGCCGAACGAATCGGGCGGCACTTTAGGCGGGCGGTCGCCACCCAGTGAACCGGTTAAGTAAATATTGCGCGCCTTTGCCAACGGGTGCGACCATACCAGCACTAATGCACCGGATCCCATCAGAACTCCGAAGTTAAGCGTGCTTGGGCGAGAGCAGTACTAAGATGGGTGACCTCTTGGGAAGTCCTCGTGTTGCACCCCTCTTTTTGTTTTTCACGACCTTGCACGCCGCGTTTATCTTTTCGCCGCTCCTGCACGCACGCTCTCGGTTCCCGCGCCGGTTTTGAACACGTTGCGTCGGATTCTACGTGGCCGAGAGAGGGAAACCGCCGAATCGGGACCCGTGACGGCGGAATTCGACCGAAAATCGCGTTGGCTCGAAGCCGCGAGTTTCGTCCGCAGCGCCATTTTCCATTGGGGCGTGTGGTCGCCGAACGAATCGGGCGGCACTTTAGGCGGGCGGTCGCCACCCCAGTGAACCGGTTAAGTAAATATTGCGCGCCTTTGCCAACGGGTGCGACCATACCAGCACTAATGCACCGGATCCCATCAGAAATCCGAAGTTAAGCGTGCTTGGGCGAGAGCAGTACTAAGATGGGTGACCTCTTGGGAAGTCCTCGTGTTGCACCCCTCTTTTTGTTTTTCACGACCTTGCACGCCGCGTTTATCTTTTCGCCGCTCCTGCACGCACGCTCTCGGTTCCCGCGCCGGTTTTGAACACGTTGCGTCGGATTCTACGGGGCCGAGAGAGGGAAACCGCCGAATCGGGACCCGTGACGGCGGAATTCGACCGAAAATCGCGTTGGCTCGCCGCGAAGCAGCGAGTTTCGTCCGCAGCGGCGTTTTCCATGGGGGCGGGTGGTCGCCGAGCGAATCGGGCGGCACTTTAGGCGGGCGGTCGCGACCCATTGAACCTGTTAAGTAAATATTGCGCGCCTTTGCCAACGGGTGCGACCATACCAGCACTAATGCACCGGATCCCATCAGAACTCCGAAGTTACGCGTGCTTGGGCGAGAGCAGTACTAAGATGGGTGACCTCTTGGGAAGTCCTCGTGTTGCACCCCTCTTTTTGTTTTTCACGACCTTGCACGCCGCGTTTATCTTTTCGCCGCTCCTGCACGCACGCTCTCGGTTCCCGCGCCGGTTTTGAACACGTTGCGTCGGATTCTACGGGGCCGAGAGAGGGAAACCGCCGAATCGGGACCCGTGACGGCGGAATTCGACCGAAAATCGCGTTGGCTCGCCGCGAAGCAGCGAGTTTCGTCCGCAGCGGCGTTTTCCATGGGGGCGGGTGGTCGCCGAGCGAATCGGGCGGCACTTTAGGCGGGCGGTCGCGACCCATTGAACCTGTTAAGTAAATATTGCGCGCCTTTGCCAACGGGTGCGACCATACCAGCACTAATGCACCGGATCCCATCAGAACTCCGAAGTGAAGCGTGCTTGGGCGAGAGCAGTACTAAGATGGGTGACCTCTTGGGAAGTCCTCGTGTTGCACCCCTCTTTTTGTTTTTCACGACCTTGCACGCCGCGTTTATCTTTTCGCCGCTCCTGCACGCACGCTCTCGGTTCCCGCGCCGGTTTTGAACACGTTGCGTCGGATTCTACGTGGCCGAGAGAGGGAAACCGCCGAATCGGGACCCGTGACGGCGGAATTCGACCGAAAATCGCGTTGGCTCGAAGCCGCGAGTTTCGTCCGCAGCGCCATTTTCCATTGGGGCGTGTGGTCGCCGAGCGAATCGGGCGGCACTTTAGGCGGGCGGTCGCGACCCATTGAACCTGTTAAGTAAATATTGCGCGCCTTTGCCAACGGGTGCGACCATACCAGCACTAATGCACCGGATCCCATCAGAACTCCGAAGTTAAGCGTGCTTGGGCGAGAGCAGTACTAAGATGGGTGACCTCTTGGGAAGTCCTCGTGTTGCACCCCTCTTTTTGTTTTTCACGACCTTGCACGCCGCGTTTATCTTTTCGCCGCTCCTGCGCGCACGCTCTCGGTTCCCGCGCCGGTTTTGAACACGTTGCGTCGGATTCTACGTGGCCGAGAGAGGGAAACCGCCGAATCGGGACCCGTGACGGCGGAATTCGACCGAAAATCGCGTTGGCTCGAAGCCGCGAGTTTCGTCCGCAGCGCCATTTTCCATTGGGGCGTGTGGTCGCCGAACGAATCGGGCGGCACTTTAGGCGGGCGGTCGCCACCCAGTGAACCGGTTAAGTAAATATTGCGCGCCTTTGCCAACGGGTGCGACCATACCAGCACTAATGCACCGGATCCCATCAGAACTCCGAAGTTAAGCGTGCTTGGGCGAGAGCAGTACTAAGATGGGTGACCTCTTGGGAAGTCCTCGTGTTGCACCCCTCTTTTTGTTTTTCACGACCTTGCACGCCGCGTTTATCTTTTCGCCGCTCCTGCACGCACGCTCTCGGTTCCCGCGCCGGTTTTGAACACGTTGCGTCGGATTCTACGGGGCCGAGAGAGGGAAACCGCCGAATCGGGACCCGTGACGGCGGAATTCGACCGAAAATCGCGTTGGCTCGAAGCCGCGAGTTTCGTCCGCAGCGCCATTTTCCATTGGGGCGTGTGGTCGCCGAACGAATCGGGCGGCACTTTAGGCGGGCGGTCGCCACCCAGTGAACCGGTTAAGTAAATATTGTGCGCCTTTGCCAACGGGTGCGACCATACCAGCACTAATGCACCGGATCCCATCAGAACTCCGAAGTTAAGCGTGCTTGGGCGAAAGCAGTACTAAGATGGGTGACCTCTTGGGAAGTCCTCGTGTTGCACCCCTCTTTCTGTTTTTCACGACCTTGCACGCCGCGTTTATCTTTTCGCCGCTCCTGCACGCACGCTCTCGGTTCCCGCGCCGGTTTTGAACACGTTGCGTCGGATTCTACGGGGCCGAGAGAGGGAAACCGCCGAATCGGGACCCGTGACGGCGGAAGTCGACCGAAAATCGCGTTGGTTCGAAGCCGCGAGTTTCGTCCGCAGCGCCATTTTCCATTGGGGCGTGTGGTCGCCGAACGAATCGGGCGGCACTTTAGGCGGGCGGTCGCCACCCAGTGAACCGGTTAAGTAAATATTGTGCGCCTTTGCCAACGGGTGCGACCATACCAGCACTAATGCACCGGATCCCATCAGAACTCCGAAGTTAAGCGTGCTTGGGCGAAAGCAGTACTAAGATGGGTGACCTCTTGGGAAGTCCTCGTGTTGCACCCCTCTTTCTGTTTTTCACGACCTTGCACGCCGCGTTTATCTTTTCGCCGCTCCTGCACGCACGCTCTCGGTTCCCGCGCCGGTTTTGAACACGTTGCGTCGGATTCTACGGGGCCGAGAGAGGGAAACCGCCGAATCGGGACCCGTGACGGCGGAATTCGACCGAAAATCGCGACCCATTGAACCTGTTAAGTAAATATTGCGCGCCTTTGCCAACGGGTGCGACCATACCAGCACTAATGCACCGGATCCCATCAGAACTCCGAAGTTAAGCGTGCTTGGGCGAGAGCAGTACTAAGATGGGTGACCTCTTGGGAAGTCCTCGTGTTGCACCCCTCTTTTTGTTTTTCACGACCTTGCACGCCGCGTTTATCTTTTCGCCGCTCCTGCGCGCACGCTCTCGGTTCCCGCGCCGGTTTTGAACACGTTGCGTCGGATTCTACGTGGCCGAGAGAGGGAAACCGCCGAATCGGGACCCGTGACGGCGGAATTCGACCGAAAATCGCGTTGGCTCGCCGCGAAGCAGCGAGTTTCGTCCGCAGCGGCGTTTTCCATGGTGGCGGGTGGTCGCCGAGCGAATCGGGCGGCACTTTAGGCGGGCGGTCGCGACCCATTGAACCTGTTAAGTAAATATTGCGCGCCATTGGCAACGGGTGCGACCATACCAGCACTAATGCACCGGATCCCATCAGAACTCCGAAGTTAAGCGTGCTTGGGCGAGAGCAGTACTAAGATGGGTGACCTCTTGGGAAGTCCTCGTGTTGCACCCCTCTTTTTGTTTTTCACGACCTTGCACGCCGCGTTTATCTTTTCGCCGCTCCTGCACGCACGCTCTCGGTTCCCGCGCCGGTTTTGAACACGTTGCGTCGGATTCTACGGGGCCGAGAGAGGGAAACCGCCGAATCGGGACCCGTGACGGCGGAATTCGACCGAAAATCGCGTTGGCTCGCCGCGAAGCAGCGAGTTTCGTCCGCAGCGGCGTTTTCCATGGGGGCGGGTGGTCGCCGAGCGAATCGGGCGGCACTTTAGGCGGGCGGTCGCGACCCATTGAACCTGTTAAGTAAATATTGCGCGCCTTTGGCAACGGGTGCGACCATACCAGCACTAATGCACCGGATCCCATCAGAACTCCGAAGTTAAGCGTGCTTGGGCGAGAGCAGTACTAAGATGGGTGACCTCTTGGGAAGTCCTCGTGTTGCACCCCTCTTTTTGTTTTTCACGACCTTGCACGCCGCGTTTATCTTTTCGCCGCTCCTGCACGCACGCTCTCGGTTCCCGCGCCGGTTTTGAACACGTTGCGTCGGATTCTACGGGGCCGAGAGAGGGAAACCGCCGAATCGGGACCCGTGACGGCGGAATTCGACCGAAAATCGCGTTGGCTCGAAGCCGCGAGTTTCGTCCGCAGCGCCATTTTCCATTGGGGCGTGTGGTCGCCGAACGAATCGGGCGGCACTTTAGGCGGGCGGTCGCCACCCAGTGAACCGGTTAAGTAAATATTGTGCGCCTTTGCCAACGGGTGCGACCATACCAGCACTAATGCACCGGATCCCATCAGAACTCCGAAGTTAAGCGTGCTTGGGCGAAAGCAGTACTAAGATGGGTGACCTCTTGGGAAGTCCTCGTGTTGCACCCCTCTTTCTGTTTTTCACGACCTTGCACGCCGCGTTTATCTTTTCGCCGCTCCTGCACGCACGCTCTCGGTTCCCGCGCCGGTTTTGAACACGTTGCGTCGGATTCTACGGGGCCGAGAGAGGGAAACCGCCGAATCGGGACCCGTGACGGCGGAATTCGACCGAAAATCGCGTTGGCTCGAAGCCGCGAGTTTCGTCCGCAGCGCCATTTTCCATTGGGGCGTGTGGTCGCCGAACGAATCGGGCGGCACTTTAGGCGGGCGGTCGCCACCCAGTGAACCGGTTAAGTAAATATTGCGCGCCTTTGCCAACGGGTGCGACCATACCAGCACTAATGCACCGGATCCCATCAGAACTCCGAAGTTAAGCGTGCTTGGGCGAAAGCAGTACTAAGATGGGTGACCTCTTGGGAAGTCCTCGTGTTGCACCCCTCTTTCTGTTTTTCACGACCTTGCACGCCGCGTTTATCTTTTCGCCGCTCCTGCACGCACGCTCTCGGTTCCCGCGCCGGTTTTGAACACGTTGCGTCGGATTCTACGGGGCCGAGAGAGGGAAACCGCCGAATCGGGACCCGTGACGGCGGAATTCGACCGAAAATCGCGACCCATTGAACCGGTTAAGTAAATATTGCGCGCCTTTGCCAACGGGTGCGACCATACCAGCACTAATGCACCGGATCCCATCAGAACTCCGAAGTTAAGCGTGCTTGGGCGAGAGCAGTACTAAGATGGGTGACCTCTTGGGAAGTCCTCGTGTTGCACCCCTCTTTTTGTTTTTCACGACCTTGCACGCCGCGTTTATCTTTTCGCCGCTCCTGCACGCAAGCTCTCGGTTCCCGCGCCGGTTTTGAACACGTTGCGTCGGATTCTACGGGGCCGAGAGAGGGAAACCGCCGAATCGGGACCCGTGACGGCGGAATTCGACCGAAAATCGCGTTGGCTCGAAGCCGCGAGTTTCGTCCGCAGCGCCATTTTCCATTGGGGCGTGTGGTCGCCGAACGAATCGGGCGGCACTTTAGGCGGGCGGTCGCCACCCAGTGAACCGGTTAAGTAAATATTGCGCGCCTTTGCCAACGGGTGCGACCATACCAGCACTAATGCACCGGATCCCATCAGAACTCCGAAGTTAAGCGTGCTTGGGCGAAAGCAGTACTAAGATGGGTGACCTCTTGGGAAGTCCTCGTGTTGCACCCCTCTTTTTGTTTTTCACGACCTTGCACGCCGCGTTTATCTTTTCGCCGCTCCTGCACGCACGCTCTCGGTTCCCGCGCCGGTTTTGAACACGTTGCGTCGGATTCTACGGGGCCGAGTGAGGGAAACCGCCGAATCGGGACCCGTGACGGCGGAATTCGACCGAAAATCGCGTTGGCTCGCCGCGAAGCAGCGAGTTTCGTCCGCAGCGGCGTTTTCCATGGGGGCGGGTGGTCGCCGAGCGAATCGGGCGGCACTTTAGGCGGGCGGTCGCGACCCATTGAACCTGTTAAGTAAATATTGCGCGCCTTTGGCAACGGGTGCGACCATACCAGCACTAATGCACCGGATCCCATCAGAACTCCGAAGTTAAGCGTGCTTGGGCGAGAGCAGTACTAAGATGGGTGACCTCTTGGGAAGTCCTCGTGTTGTACCCCTCTTTTTGTTTTTCACGACCTTGCACGCCGCGTTTATCTTTTCGCCGCTCCTGCACGCACGCTCTCGGTTCCCGCGCCGGTTTTGAACACGTTGCGTCGGATTCTACGGGGCCGAGAGAGGGAAACCGCCGAATCGGGACCCGTGACGGCGGAATTCGACCGAAAATCGCGTTGGCTCGAAGCCGCGAGTTTCGTCCGCAGCGCCATTTTCCATTGGGGCGTGTGGTCGCCGAACGAATCGGGCGGCACTTTAGGCGGGCGGTCGCCACCCAGTGAACCGGTTAAGTAAATATTGCGCGCCTTTGCCAACGGGTGCGACCATACCAGCACTAATGCACCGGATCCCATCAGAACTCCGAAGTTAAGCGTGCTTGGGCGAGAGCAGTACTAAGATGGGTGACCTCTTGGGAAGTCCTCGTGTTGGACCCCTCTTTTTGTTTTTCACGACCTTGCACGCCGCGTTTATCTTTTCGCCGCTCCTGCACGCACGCTCTCGGTTCCCGCGCCGGTTTTGAACACGTTGCGTCGGATTCTACGGGGCCGAGAGAGGGAAACCACCGAATCGGGACCCGTGACGGCGGAATTCGACCGAAAATCGCGTTGGCTCGCCGCGAAGCAGCGAGTTTCGTCCGCAGCGGCGTTTTCCATGGGGGCGGGTGGTCGCCGAGCGAATCGGGCGGCACTTTAGGCGGGCGGTCGCGACCCATTGAACCTGTTAAGTAAATATTGCGCGCCTTTGCCAACGGGTGCGACCATACCAGCACTAATGCACCGGATCCCATCAGAACTCCGAAGTTAAGCGTGCTTGGGCGAGAGCAGTACTAAGATGGGTGACCTCTTAGGAAGTCCTCGTGTTGCACCCCTCTTTTTGTTTTTCACGACCTTGCACGCCGCGTTTATCTTTTCGCCGCTCCTGCGCGCACGCTCTCGGTTCCCGCGCCGGTTTTGAACACGTTGCGTCGGATTCTACGTGGCCGAGAGAGGGAAACCGCCGAATCGGGACCCGTGACGGCGGAATTCGACCGAAAATCGCGTTGGCTCGCCGCGAAGCAGCGAGTTTCGTCCGCAGCGGCGTTTTCCATGGTGGCGGGTGGTCGCCGAGCGAATCGGGCGGCACTTTAGGCGGGCGGTCGCGACCCATTGAACCTGTTAAGTAAATATTGCGCGCCATTGGCAACGGGTGCGACCATACCAGCACTAATGCACCGGATCCCATCAGAACTCCGAAGTTAAGCGTGCTTGGGCGAGAGCAGTACTAAGATGGGTGACCTCTTGGGAAGTCCTCGTGTTGCACCCCTCTTTTTGTTTTTCACGACCTTGCACGCCGCGTTTATCTTTTCGCCGCTCCTGCACGCACGCTCTCGGTTCCCGCGCCGGTTTTGAACACGTTGCGTCGGATTCTACGGGGCCGAGAGAGGGAAACCGCCGAATCGGGACCCGTGACGGCGGAATTCGACCGAAAATCGCGTTGGCTCGCCGCGAAGCAGCGAGTTTCGTCCGCAGCGGCGTTTTCCATGGGGGCGGGTGGTCGCCGAGCGAATCGGGCGGCACTTTAGGCGGGCGGTCGCGACCCATTGAACCTGTTAAGTAAATATTGCGCGCCTTTGGCAACGGGTGCGACCATACCAGCACTAATGCACCGGATCCCATCAGAACTCCGAAGTTAAGCGTGCTTGGGCGAGAGCAGTACTAAGATGGGTGACCTCTTGGGAAGTCCTCGTGTTGCACCCCTCTTTTTGTTTTTCCCGACCTTGCACGCCGCGTTTATCTTTTCGCCGCTCCTGCACGCACGCTCTCGGTTCCCGCGCCGGTTTTGAACACGTTGCGTCGGATTCTACGGGGCCGAGAGAGGGAAACCGCCGAATCGGGACCCGTGACGGCGGAATTCGACCGAAAATCGCGTTGGCTCGAAGCCGCGAGTTTCGTCCGCAGCGCCATTTTCCATTGGGGCGTGTGGTCGCCGAACGAATCGGGCGGCACTTTAGGCGGGCGGTCGCCACCCAGTGAACCGGTTAAGTAAATATTGTGCGCCTTTGCCAACGGGTGCGACCATACCAGCACTAATGCACCGGATCCCATCAGAACTCCGAAGTTAAGCGTGCTTGGGCGAAAGCAGTACTAAGATGGGTGACCTCTTGGGAAGTCCTCGTGTTGCACCCCTCTTTCTGTTTTTCACGACCTTGCACGCCGCGTTTATCTTTTCGCCGCTCCTGCACGCACGCTCTCGGTTCCCGCGCCGGTTTTGAACACGTTGCGTCGGATTCTACGGGGCCGAGAGAGGGAAACCGCCGAATCGGGACCCGTGACGGCGGAATTCGACCGAAAATCGCGTTGGCTCGAAGCCGCGAGTTTCGTCCGCAGCGCCATTTTCCATTGGGGCGTGTGGTCGCCGAACGAATCGGGCGGCACTTTAGGCGGGCGGTCGCCACCCAGTGAACCGGTTAAGTAAATATTGCGCGCCTTTGCCAACGGGTGCGACCATACCAGCACTAATGCACCGGATCCCATCAGAACTCCGAAGTTAAGCGTGCTTGGGCGAAAGCAGTACTAAGATGGGTGACCTCTTGGGAAGTCCTCGTGTTGCACCCCTCTTTCTGTTTTTCACGACCTTGCACGCCGCGTTTATCTTTTCGCCGCTCCTGCACGCACGCTCTCGGTTCCCGCGCCGGTTTTGAACACGTTGCGTCGGATTCTACGGGGCCGAGAGAGGGAAACCGCCGAATCGGGACCCGTGACGGCGGAATTCGACCGAAAATCGCGACCCATTGAACCGGTTAAGTAAATATTGCGCGCCTTTGCCAACGGGTGCGACCATACCAGCACTAATGCACCGGATCCCATCAGAACTCCGAAGTTAAGCGTGCTTGGGCGAGAGCAGTACTAAGATGGGTGACCTCTTGGGAAGTCCTCGTGTTGCACCCCTCTTTTTGTTTTTCACGACCTTGCACGCCGCGTTTATCTTTTCGCCGCTCCTGCACGCAAGCTCTCGGTTCCCGCGCCGGTTTTGAACACGTTGCGTCGGATTCTACGGGGCCGAGAGAGGGAAACCGCCGAATCGGGACCCGTGACGGCGGAATTCGACCGAAAATCGCGTTGGCTCGAAGCCGCGAGTTTCGTCCGCAGCGCCATTTTCCATTGGGGCGTGTGGTCGCCGAACGAATCGGGCGGCACTTTAGGCGGGCGGTCGCCACCCAGTGAACCGGTTAAGTAAATATTGCGCGCCTTTGCCAACGGGTGCGACCATACCAGCACTAATGCACCGGATCCCATCAGAACTCCGAAGTTAAGCGTGCTTGGGCGAAAGCAGTACTAAGATGGGTGACCTCTTGGGAAGTCCTCGTGTTGCACCCCTCTTTTTGTTTTTCACGACCTTGCACGCCGCGTTTATCTTTTCGCCGCTCCTGCACGCACGCTCTCGGTTCCCGCGCCGGTTTTGAACACGTTGCGTCGGATTCTACGGGGCCGAGAGAGGGAAACCGCCGAATCGGGACCCGTGACGGCGGAATTCGACCGAAAATCGCGTTGGCTCGCCGCGAAGCAGCGAGTTTCGTCCGCAGCGGCGTTTTCCATGGGGGCGGGTGGTCGCCGAGCGAATCGGGCGGCACTTTAGGCGGGCGGTCGCGACCCATTGAACCTGTTAAGTAAATATTGCGCGCCTTTGGCAACGGGTGCGACCATACCAGCACTAATGCACCGGATCCCATCAGAACTCCGAAGTTAAGCGTGCTTGGGCGAGAGCAGTACTAAGATGGGTGACCTCTTGGGAAGTCCTCGTGTTGTACCCCTCTTTTTGTTTTTCACGACCTTGCACGCCGCGTTTATCTTTTCGCCGCTCCTGCACGCACGCTCTCGGTTCCCGCGCCGGTTTTGAACACGTTGCGTCGGATTCTACGGGGCCGAGAGAGGGAAACCGCCGAATCGGGACCCGTGACGGCGGAATTCGACCGAAAATCGCGTTGGCTCGAAGCCGCGAGTTTCGTCCGCAGCGCCATTTTCCATTGGGGCGTGTGGTCGCCGAACGAATCGGGCGGCACTTTAGGCGGGCGGTCGCCACCCAGTGAACCGGTTAAGTAAATATTGCGCGCCTTTGCCAACGGGTGCGACCATACCAGCACTAATGCACCGGATCCCATCAGAACTCCGAAGTTAAGCGTGCTTGGGCGAGAGCAGTACTAAGATGGGTGACCTCTTGGGAAGTCCTCGTGTTGGACCCCTCTTTTTGTTTTTCACGACCTTGCACGCCGCGTTTATCTTTTCGCCGCTCCTGCACGCACGCTCTCGGTTCCCGCGCCGGTTTTGAACACGTTGCGTCGGATTCTACGGGGCCGAGAGAGGGAAACCACCGAATCGGGACCCGTGACGGCGGAATTCGACCGAAAATCGCGTTGGCTCGCCGCGAAGCAGCGAGTTTCGTCCGCAGCGGCGTTTTCCATGGGGGCGGGTGGTCGCCGAGCGAATCGGGCGGCACTTTAGGCGGGCGGTCGCGACCCATTGAACCTGTTAAGTAAATATTGCGCGCCTTTGCCAACGGGTGCGACCATACCAGCACTAATGCACCGGATCCCATCAGAACTCCGAAGTTAAGCGTGCTTGGGCGAGAGCAGTACTAAGATGGGTGACCTCTTGGGAAGTCCTCGTGTTGCACCCCTCTTTTTGTTTTTCACGACCTTGCACGCCGCGTTTATCTTTTCGCCGCTCCTGCACGCACGCTCTCGGTTCCCGCGCCGGTTTTGAACACGTTGCGTCGGATTCTACGGGGCCGAGAGAGGGAAACCGCCGAATCGGGACCCGTGACGGCGGAATTCGACCGAAAATCGCGTTGGCTCGCCGCGAAGCAGCGAGTTTCGTCCGCAGCGGCGTTTTCCATGGGGGCGGGTGGTCGCCGAGCGAATCGGGCGGCACTTTAGGCGGGCGGTCGCGACCCATTGAACCTGTTAAGTAAATATTGCGCGCCTTTGCCAACGGGTGCGACCATACCAGCACTAATGCACCGGATCCCATCAGAACTCCGAAGTGAAGCGTGCTTGGGCGAGAGCAGTACTAAGATGGGTGACCTCTTGGGAAGTCCTCGTGTTGCACCCCTCTTTTTGTTTTTCACGACCTTGCACGCCGCGTTTATCTTTTCGCCGCTCCTGCGCGCACGCTCTCGGTTCCCGCGCCGGTTTTGAACACGTTGCGTCGGATTCTACGGGGCCGAGAGAGGGAAACCGCCGAATCGGGACCCGTGACGGCGGAATTCGACCGAAAATCGCGTTGGCTCGAAGCCGCGAGTTTCGTCCGCAGCGCCATTTTCCATTGGGGCGTGTGGTCGCCGAACGAATCGGGCGGCACTTTAGGCGGGCGGTCGCCACCCAGTGAACCGGTTAAGTAAATATTGCGCGCCTTTGCCAACGGGTGCGACCATACCAGCACTAATGCACCGGATCCCATCAGAACTCCGAAGTTAAGCGTGCTTGGGCGAGAGCAGTACTAAGATGGGTGACCTCTTGGGAAGTCCTCGTGTTGCACCCCTCTTTTTGTTTTTCACGACCTTGCACGCCGCGTTTATCTTTTCGCCGCTCCTGCACGCACGCTCTCGGTTCCCGCGCCGGTTTTGAACACGTTGCGTCGGATTCTACGTGGCCGAGAGAGGGAAACCGCCGAATCGGGACCCGTGACGGCGGAATTCGACCGAAAATCGCGTTGGCTCGAAGCCGCGAGTTTCGTCCGCAGCGCCATTTTCCATTGGGGCGTGTGGTCGCCGAACGAATCGGGCGGCACTTTAGGCGGGCGGTCGCCACCCAGTGAACCGGTTAAGTAAATATTGCGCGCCTTTGCCAACGGGTGCGACCATACCAGCACTAATGCACCGGATCCCATCAGAAATCCGAAGTTAAGCGTGCTTGGGCGAGAGCAGTACTAAGATGGGTGACCTCTTGGGAAGTCCTCGTGTTGCACCCCTCTTTTTGTTTTTCACGACCTTGCACGCCGCGTTTATCTTTTCGCCGCTCCTGCACGCACGCTCTCGGTTCCCGCGCCGGTTTTGAACACGTTGCGTCGGATTCTACGGGGCCGAGAGAGGGAAACCGCCGAATCGGGACCCGTGACGGCGGAATTCGACCGAAAATCGCGTTGGCTCGCCGCGAAGCAGCGAGTTTCGTCCGCAGCGGCGTTTTCCATGGGGGCGGGTGGTCGCCGAGCGAATCGGGCGGCACTTTAGGCGGGCGGTCGCGACCCATTGAACCTGTTAAGTAAATATTGCGCGCCTTTGCCAACGGGTGCGACCATACCAGCACTAATGCACCGGATCCCATCAGAACTCCGAAGTGAAGCGTGCTTGGGCGAGAGCAGTACTAAGATGGGTGACCTCTTGGGAAGTCCTCGTGTTGCACCCCTCTTTTTGTTTTTCACGACCTTGCACGCCGCGTTTATCTTTTCGCCGCTCCTGCGCGCACGCTCTCGGTTCCCGCGCCGGTTTTGAACACGTTGCGTCGGATTCTACGGGGCCGAGAGAGGGAAACCGCCGAATCGGGACCCGTGACGGCGGAATTCGACCGAAAATCGCGTTGGCTCGAAGCCGCGAGTTTCGTCCGCAGCGCCATTTTCCATTGGGGCGTGTGGTCGCCGAACGAATCGGGCGGCACTTTAGGCGGGCGGTCGCCACCCAGTGAACCGGTTAAGTAAATATTGCGCGCCTTTGCCAACGGGTGCGACCATACCAGCACTAATGCACCGGATCCCATCAGAACTCCGAAGTTAAGCGTGCTTGGGCGAGAGCAGTACTAAGATGGGTGACCTCTTGGGAAGTCCTCGTGTTGCACCCCTCTTTTTGTTTTTCACGACCTTGCACGCCGCGTTTATCTTTTCGCCGCTCCTGCACGCACGCTCTCGGTTCCCGCGCCGGTTTTGAACACGTTGCGTCGGATTCTACGTGGCCGAGAGAGGGAAACCGCCGAATCGGGACCCGTGACGGCGGAATTCGACCGAAAATCGCGTTGGCTCGAAGCCGCGAGTTTCGTCCGCAGCGCCATTTTCCATTGGGGCGTGTGGTCGCCGAACGAATCGGGCGGCACTTTAGGCGGGCGGTCGCCACCCAGTGAACCGGTTAAGTAAATATTGCGCGCCTTTGCCAACGGGTGCGACCATACCAGCACTAATGCACCGGATCCCATCAGAAATCCGAAGTTAAGCGTGCTTGGGCGAGAGCAGTACTAAGATGGGTGACCTCTTGGGAAGTCCTCGTGTTGCACCCCTCTTTTTGTTTTTCACGACCTTGCACGCCGCGTTTATCTTTTCGCCGCTCCTGCACGCACGCTCTCGGTTCCCGCGCCGGTTTTGAACACGTTGCGTCGGATTCTACGGGGCCGAGAGAGGGAAACCGCCGAATCGGGACCCGTGACGGCGGAATTCGACCGAAAATCGCGTTGGCTCGCCGCGAAGCAGCGAGTTTCGTCCGCAGCGGCGTTTTCCATGGGGGCGGGTGGTCGCCGAGCGAATCGGGCGGCACTTTAGGCGGGCGGTCGCGACCCATTGAACCTGTTAAGTAAATATTGCGCGCCTTTGCCAACGGGTGCGACCATACCAGCACTAATGCACCGGATCCCATCAGAACTCCGAAGTTACGCGTGCTTGGGCGAGAGCAGTACTAAGATGGGTGACCTCTTGGGAAGTCCTCGTGTTGCACCCCTCTTTTTGTTTTTCACGACCTTGCACGCCGCGTTTATCTTTTCGCCGCTCCTGCACGCACGCTCTCGGTTCCCGCGCCGGTTTTGAACACGTTGCGTCGGATTCTACGGGGCCGAGAGAGGGAAACCGCCGAATCGGGACCCGTGACGGCGGAATTCGACCGAAAATCGCGTTGGCTCGCCGCGAAGCAGCGAGTTTCGTCCGCAGCGGCGTTTTCCATGGGGGCGGGTGGTCGCCGAGCGAATCGGGCGGCACTTTAGGCGGGCGGTCGCGACCCATTGAACCTGTTAAGTAAATATTGCGCGCCTTTGCCAACGGGTGCGACCATACCAGCACTAATGCACCGGATCCCATCAGAACTCCGAAGTGAAGCGTGCTTGGGCGAGAGCAGTACTAAGATGGGTGACCTCTTGGGAAGTCCTCGTGTTGCACCCCTCTTTTTGTTTTTCACGACCTTGCACGCCGCGTTTATCTTTTCGCCGCTCCTGCACGCACGCTCTCGGTTCCCGCGCCGGTTTTGAACACGTTGCGTCGGATTCTACGTGGCCGAGAGAGGGAAACCGCCGAATCGGGACCCGTGACGGCGGAATTCGACCGAAAATCGCGTTGGCTCGAAGCCGCGAGTTTCGTCCGCAGCGCCATTTTCCATTGGGGCGTGTGGTCGCCGAGCGAATCGGGCGGCACTTTAGGCGGGCGGTCGCGACCCATTGAACCTGTTAAGTAAATATTGCGCGCCTTTGCCAACGGGTGCGACCATACCAGCACTAATGCACCGGATCCCATCAGAACTCCGAAGTTAAGCGTGCTTGGGCGAGAGCAGTACTAAGATGGGTGACCTCTTGGGAAGTCCTCGTGTTGCACCCCTCTTTTTGTTTTTCACGACCTTGCACGCCGCGTTTATCTTTTCGCCGCTCCTGCGCGCACGCTCTCGGTTCCCGCGCCGGTTTTGAACTCGTTGCGTCGGATTCTACGTGGCCGAGAGAGGGAAACCGCCGAATCGGGACCCGTGACGGCGGAATTCGACCGAAAATCGCGTTGGCTCGAAGCCGCGAGTTTCGTCCGCAGCGCCATTTTCCATTGGGGCGTGTGGTCGCCGAACGAATCGGGCGGCACTTTAGGCGGGCGGTCGCCACCCAGTGAACCGGTTAAGTAAATATTGCGCGCCTTTGCCAACGGGTGCGACCATACCAGCACTAATGCACCGGATCCCATCAGAACTCCGAAGTTAAGCGTGCTTGGGCGAGAGCAGTACTAAGATGGGTGACCTCTTGGGAAGTCCTCGTGTTGCACCCCTCTTTTTGTTTTTCACGACCTTGCACGCCGCGTTTATCTTTTCGCCGCTCCTGCACGCACGCTCTCGGTTCCCGCGCCGGTTTTGAACACGTTGCGTCGGATTCTACGGGGCCGAGAGAGGGAAACCGCCGAATCGGGACCCGTGACGGCGGAATTCGACCGAAAATCGCGTTGGCTCGAAGCCGCGAGTTTCGTCCGCAGCGCCATTTTCCATTGGGGCGTGTGGTCGCCGAACGAATCGGGCGGCACTTTAGGCGGGCGGTCGCCACCCAGTGAACCGGTTAAGTAAATATTGTGCGCCTTTGCCAACGGGTGCGACCATACCAGCACTAATGCACCGGATCCCATCAGAACTCCGAAGTTAAGCGTGCTTGGGCGAAAGCAGTACTAAGATGGGTGACCTCTTGGGAAGTCCTCGTGTTGCACCCCTCTTTCTGTTTTTCACGACCTTGCACGCCGCGTTTATCTTTTCGCCGCTCCTGCACGCACGCTCTCGGTTCCCGCGCCGGTTTTGAACACGTTGCGTCGGATTCTACGGGGCCGAGAGAGGGAAACCGCCGAATCGGGACCCGTGACGGCGGAAGTCGACCGAAAATCGCGTTGGTTCGAAGCCGCGAGTTTCGTCCGCAGCGCCATTTTCCATTGGGGCGTGTGGTCGCCGAACGAATCGGGCGGCACTTTAGGCGGGCGGTCGCCACCCAGTGAACCGGTTAAGTAAATATTGTGCGCCTTTGCCAACGGGTGCGACCATACCAGCACTAATGCACCGGATCCCATCAGAACTCCGAAGTTAAGCGTGCTTGGGCGAAAGCAGTACTAAGATGGGTGACCTCTTGGGAAGTCCTCGTGTTGCACCCCTCTTTCTGTTTTTCACGACCTTGCACGCCGCGTTTATCTTTTCGCCGCTCCTGCACGCACGCTCTCGGTTCCCGCGCCGGTTTTGAACACGTTGCGTCGGATTCTACGGGGCCGAGAGAGGGAAACCGCCGAATCGGGACCCGTGACGGCGGAATTCGACCGAAAATCGCGACCCATTGAACCTGTTAAGTAAATATTGCGCGCCTTTGCCAACGGGTGCGACCATACCAGCACTAATGCACCGGATCCCATCAGAACTCCGAAGTTAAGCGTGCTTGGGCGAGAGCAGTACTAAGATGGGTGACCTCTTGGGAAGTCCTCGTGTTGCACCCCTCTTTTTGTTTTTCACGACCTTGCACGCCGCGTTTATCTTTTCGCCGCTCCTGCGCGCACGCTCTCGGTTCCCGCGCCGGTTTTGAACACGTTGCGTCGGATTCTACGTGGCCGAGAGAGGGAAACCGCCGAATCGGGACCCGTGACGGCGGAATTCGACCGAAAATCGCGTTGGCTCGCCGCGAAGCAGCGAGTTTCGTCCGCAGCGGCGTTTTCCATGGTGGCGGGTGGTCGCCGAGCGAATCGGGCGGCACTTTAGGCGGGCGGTCGCGACCCATTGAACCTGTTAAGTAAATATTGCGCGCCATTGGCAACGGGTGCGACCATACCAGCACTAATGCACCGGATCCCATCAGAACTCCGAAGTTAAGCGTGCTTGGGCGAGAGCAGTACTAAGATGGGTGACCTCTTGGGAAGTCCTCGTGTTGCACCCCTCTTTTTGTTTTTCACGACCTTGCACGCCGCGTTTATCTTTTCGCCGCTCCTGCACGCACGCTCTCGGTTCCCGCGCCGGTTTTGAACACGTTGCGTCGGATTCTACGGGGCCGAGAGAGGGAAACCGCCGAATCGGGACCCGTGACGGCGGAATTCGACCGAAAATCGCGTTGGCTCGCCGCGAAGCAGCGAGTTTCGTCCGCAGCGGCGTTTTCCATGGGGGCGGGTGGTCGCCGAGCGAATCGGGCGGCACTTTAGGCGGGCGGTCGCGACCCATTGAACCTGTTAAGTAAATATTGCGCGCCTTTGGCAACGGGTGCGACCATACCAGCACTAATGCACCGGATCCCATCAGAACTCCGAAGTTAAGCGTGCTTGGGCGAGAGCAGTACTAAGATGGGTGACCTCTTGGGAAGTCCTCGTGTTGCACCCCTCTTTTTGTTTTTCACGACCTTGCACGCCGCGTTTATCTTTTCGCCGCTCCTGCACGCACGCTCTCGGTTCCCGCGCCGGTTTTGAACACGTTGCGTCGGATTCTACGGGGCCGAGAGAGGGAAACCGCCGAATCGGGACCCGTGACGGCGGAATTCGACCGAAAATCGCGTTGGCTCGAAGCCGCGAGTTTCGTCCGCAGCGCCATTTTCCATTGGGGCGTGTGGTCGCCGAACGAATCGGGCGGCACTTTAGGCGGGCGGTCGCCACCCAGTGAACCGGTTAAGTAAATATTGTGCGCCTTTGCCAACGGGTGCGACCATACCAGCACTAATGCACCGGATCCCATCAGAACTCCGAAGTTAAGCGTGCTTGGGCGAAAGCAGTACTAAGATGGGTGACCTCTTGGGAAGTCCTCGTGTTGCACCCCTCTTTCTGTTTTTCACGACCTTGCACGCCGCGTTTATCTTTTCGCCGCTCCTGCACGCACGCTCTCGGTTCCCGCGCCGGTTTTGAACACGTTGCGTCGGATTCTACGGGGCCGAGAGAGGGAAACCGCCGAATCGGGACCCGTGACGGCGGAATTCGACCGAAAATCGCGTTGGCTCGAAGCCGCGAGTTTCGTCCGCAGCGCCATTTTCCATTGGGGCGTGTGGTCGCCGAACGAATCGGGCGGCACTTTAGGCGGGCGGTCGCCACCCAGTGAACCGGTTAAGTAAATATTGCGCGCCTTTGCCAACGGGTGCGACCATACCAGCACTAATGCACCGGATCCCATCAGAACTCCGAAGTTAAGCGTGCTTGGGCGAAAGCAGTACTAAGATGGGTGACCTCTTGGGAAGTCCTCGTGTTGCACCCCTCTTTCTGTTTTTCACGACCTTGCACGCCGCGTTTATCTTTTCGCCGCTCCTGCACGCACGCTCTCGGTTCCCGCGCCGGTTTTGAACACGTTGCGTCGGATTCTACGGGGCCGAGAGAGGGAAACCGCCGAATCGGGACCCGTGACGGCGGAATTCGACCGAAAATCGCGACCCATTGAACCGGTTAAGTAAATATTGCGCGCCTTTGCCAACGGGTGCGACCATACCAGCACTAATGCACCGGATCCCATCAGAACTCCGAAGTTAAGCGTGCTTGGGCGAGAGCAGTACTAAGATGGGTGACCTCTTGGGAAGTCCTCGTGTTGCACCCCTCTTTTTGTTTTTCACGACCTTGCACGCCGCGTTTATCTTTTCGCCGCTCCTGCACGCAAGCTCTCGGTTCCCGCGCCGGTTTTGAACACGTTGCGTCGGATTCTACGGGGCCGAGAGAGGGAAACCGCCGAATCGGGACCCGTGACGGCGGAATTCGACCGAAAATCGCGTTGGCTCGAAGCCGCGAGTTTCGTCCGCAGCGCCATTTTCCATTGGGGCGTGTGGTCGCCGAACGAATCGGGCGGCACTTTAGGCGGGCGGTCGCCACCCAGTGAACCGGTTAAGTAAATATTGCGCGCCTTTGCCAACGGGTGCGACCATACCAGCACTAATGCACCGGATCCCATCAGAACTCCGAAGTTAAGCGTGCTTGGGCGAAAGCAGTACTAAGATGGGTGACCTCTTGGGAAGTCCTCGTGTTGCACCCCTCTTTTTGTTTTTCACGACCTTGCACGCCGCGTTTATCTTTTCGCCGCTCCTGCACGCACGCTCTCGGTTCCCGCGCCGGTTTTGAACACGTTGCGTCGGATTCTACGGGGCCGAGTGAGGGAAACCGCCGAATCGGGACCCGTGACGGCGGAATTCGACCGAAAATCGCGTTGGCTCGCCGCGAAGCAGCGAGTTTCGTCCGCAGCGGCGTTTTCCATGGGGGCGGGTGGTCGCCGAGCGAATCGGGCGGCACTTTAGGCGGGCGGTCGCGACCCATTGAACCTGTTAAGTAAATATTGCGCGCCTTTGGCAACGGGTGCGACCATACCAGCACTAATGCACCGGATCCCATCAGAACTCCGAAGTTAAGCGTGCTTGGGCGAGAGCAGTACTAAGATGGGTGACCTCTTGGGAAGTCCTCGTGTTGTACCCCTCTTTTTGTTTTTCACGACCTTGCACGCCGCGTTTATCTTTTCGCCGCTCCTGCACGCACGCTCTCGGTTCCCGCGCCGGTTTTGAACACGTTGCGTCGGATTCTACGGGGCCGAGAGAGGGAAACCGCCGAATCGGGACCCGTGACGGCGGAATTCGACCGAAAATCGCGTTGGCTCGAAGCCGCGAGTTTCGTCCGCAGCGCCATTTTCCATTGGGGCGTGTGGTCGCCGAACGAATCGGGCGGCACTTTAGGCGGGCGGTCGCCACCCAGTGAACCGGTTAAGTAAATATTGCGCGCCTTTGCCAACGGGTGCGACCATACCAGCACTAATGCACCGGATCCCATCAGAACTCCGAAGTTAAGCGTGCTTGGGCGAGAGCAGTACTAAGATGGGTGACCTCTTGGGAAGTCCTCGTGTTGGACCCCTCTTTTTGTTTTTCACGACCTTGCACGCCGCGTTTATCTTTTCGCCGCTCCTGCACGCACGCTCTCGGTTCCCGCGCCGGTTTTGAACACGTTGCGTCGGATTCTACGGGGCCGAGAGAGGGAAACCACCGAATCGGGACCCGTGACGGCGGAATTCGACCGAAAATCGCGTTGGCTCGCCGCGAAGCAGCGAGTTTCGTCCGCAGCGGCGTTTTCCATGGGGGCGGGTGGTCGCCGAGCGAATCGGGCGGCACTTTAGGCGGGCGGTCGCGACCCATTGAACCTGTTAAGTAAATATTGCGCGCCTTTGCCAACGGGTGCGACCATACCAGCACTAATGCACCGGATCCCATCAGAACTCCGAAGTTAAGCGTGCTTGGGCGAGAGCAGTACTAAGATGGGTGACCTCTTAGGAAGTCCTCGTGTTGCACCCCTCTTTTTGTTTTTCACGACCTTGCACGCCGCGTTTATCTTTTCGCCGCTCCTGCGCGCACGCTCTCGGTTCCCGCGCCGGTTTTGAACACGTTGCGTCGGATTCTACCGTGGCCGAGAGAGGGAAACCGCCGAATCGGGACCCGTGACGGCGGAATTCGACCGAAAATCGCGTTGGCTCGCCGCGAAGCAGCGAGTTTCGTCCGCAGCGGCGTTTTCCATGGTGGCGGGTGGTCGCCGAGCGAATCGGGCGGCACTTTAGGCGGGCGGTCGCGACCCATTGAACCTGTTAAGTAAATATTGCGCGCCATTGGCAACGGGTGCGACCATACCAGCACTAATGCACCGGATCCCATCAGAACTCCGAAGTTAAGCGTGCTTGGGCGAGAGCAGTACTAAGATGGGTGACCTCTTGGGAAGTCCTCGTGTTGCACCCCTCTTTTTGTTTTTCACGACCTTGCACGCCGCGTTTATCTTTTCGCCGCTCCTGCACGCACGCTCTCGGTTCCCGCGCCGGTTTTGAACACGTTGCGTCGGATTCTACGGGGCCGAGAGAGGGAAACCGCCGAATCGGGACCCGTGACGGCGGAATTCGACCGAAAATCGCGTTGGCTCGCCGCGAAGCAGCGAGTTTCGTCCGCAGCGGCGTTTTCCATGGGGGCGGGTGGTCGCCGAGCGAATCGGGCGGCACTTTAGGCGGGCGGTCGCGACCCATTGAACCTGTTAAGTAAATATTGCGCGCCTTTGGCAACGGGTGCGACCATACCAGCACTAATGCACCGGATCCCATCAGAACTCCGAAGTTAAGCGTGCTTGGGCGAGAGCAGTACTAAGATGGGTGACCTCTTGGGAAGTCCTCGTGTTGCACCCCTCTTTTTGTTTTTCACGACCTTGCACGCCGCGTTTATCTTTTCGCCGCTCCTGCACGCACGCTCTCGGTTCCCGCGCCGGTTTTGAACACGTTGCGTCGGATTCTACGGGGCCGAGAGAGGGAAACCGCCGAATCGGGACCCGTGACGGCGGAATTCGACCGAAAATCGCGTTGGCTCGAAGCCGCGAGTTTCGTCCGCAGCGCCATTTTCCATTGGGGCGTGTGGTCGCCGAACGAATCGGGCGGCACTTTAGGCGGGCGGTCGCCACCCAGTGAACCGGTTAAGTAAATATTGTGCGCCTTTGCCAACGGGTGCGACCATACCAGCACTAATGCACCGGATCCCATCAGAACTCCGAAGTTAAGCGTGCTTGGGCGAAAGCAGTACTAAGATGGGTGACCTCTTGGGAAGTCCTCGTGTTGCACCCCTCTTTCTGTTTTTCACGACCTTGCACGCCGCGTTTATCTTTTCGCCGCTCCTGCACGCACGCTCTCGGTTCCCGCGCCGGTTTTGAACACGTTGCGTCGGATTCTACGGGGCCGAGAGAGGGAAACCGCCGAATCGGGACCCGTGACGGCGGAATTCGACCGAAAATCGCGACCCATTGAACCTGTTAAGTAAATATTGCGCGCCTTTGCCAACGGGTGCGACCATACCAGCACTAATGCACCGGATCCCATCAGAACTCCGAAGTTAAGCGTGCTTGGGCGAGAGCAGTACTAAGATGGGTGACCTCTTGGGAAGTCCTCGTGTTGCACCCCTCTTTTTGTTTTTCACGACCTTGCACGCCGCGTTTATCTTTTCGCCGCTCCTGCGCGCACGCTCTCGGTTCCCGCGCCGGTTTTGAACACGTTGCGTCGGATTCTACGTGGCCGAGAGAGGGAAACCGCCGAATCGGGACCCGTGACGGCGGAATTCGACCGAAAATCGCGTTGGCTCGCCGCGAAGCAGCGAGTTTCGTCCGCAGCGGCGTTTTCCATGGTGGCGGGTGGTCGCCGAGCGAATCGGGCGGCACTTTAGGCGGGCGGTCGCGACCCATTGAACCTGTTAAGTAAATATTGCGCGCCATTGGCAACGGGTGCGACCATACCAGCACTAATGCACCGGATCCCATCAGAACTCCGAAGTTAAGCGTGCTTGGGCGAGAGCAGTACTAAGATGGGTGACCTCTTGGGAAGTCCTCGTGTTGCACCCCTCTTTTTGTTTTTCACGACCTTGCACGCCGCGTTTATCTTTTCGCCGCTCCTGCACGCACGCTCTCGGTTCCCGCGCCGGTTTTGAACACGTTGCGTCGGATTCTACGGGGCCGAGAGAGGGAAACCGCCGAATCGGGACCCGTGACGGCGGAATTCGACCGAAAATCGCGTTGGCTCGCCGCGAAGCAGCGAGTTTCGTCCGCAGCGGCGTTTTCCATGGGGGCGGGTGGTCGCCGAGCGAATCGGGCGGCACTTTAGGCGGGCGGTCGCGACCCATTGAACCTGTTAAGTAAATATTGCGCGCCTTTGGCAACGGGTGCGACCATACCAGCACTAATGCACCGGATCCCATCAGAACTCCGAAGTTAAGCGTGCTTGGGCGAGAGCAGTACTAAGATGGGTGACCTCTTGGGAAGTCCTCGTGTTGCACCCCTCTTTTTGTTTTTCACGACCTTGCACGCCGCGTTTATCTTTTCGCCGCTCCTGCACGCACGCTCTCGGTTCCCGCGCCGGTTTTGAACACGTTGCGTCGGATTCTACGGGGCCGAGAGAGGGAAACCGCCGAATCGGGACCCGTGACGGCGGAATTCGACCGAAAATCGCGTTGGCTCGAAGCCGCGAGTTTCGTCCGCAGCGCCATTTTCCATTGGGGCGTGTGGTCGCCGAACGAATCGGGCGGCACTTTAGGCGGGCGGTCGCCACCCAGTGAACCGGTTAAGTAAATATTGTGCGCCTTTGCCAACGGGTGCGACCATACCAGCACTAATGCACCGGATCCCATCAGAACTCCGAAGTTAAGCGTGCTTGGGCGAAAGCAGTACTAAGATGGGTGACCTCTTGGGAAGTCCTCGTGTTGCACCCCTCTTTCTGTTTTTCACGACCTTGCACGCCGCGTTTATCTTTTCGCCGCTCCTGCACGCACGCTCTCGGTTCCCGCGCCGGTTTTGAACACGTTGCGTCGGATTCTACGGGGCCGAGAGAGGGAAACCGCCGAATCGGGACCCGTGACGGCGGAATTCGACCGAAAATCGCGTTGGCTCGAAGCCGCGAGTTTCGTCCGCAGCGCCATTTTCCATTGGGGCGTGTGGTCGCCGAACGAATCGGGCGGCACTTTAGGCGGGCGGTCGCCACCCAGTGAACCGGTTAAGTAAATATTGCGCGCCTTTGCCAACGGGTGCGACCATACCAGCACTAATGCACCGGATCCCATCAGAACTCCGAAGTTAAGCGTGCTTGGGCGAAAGCAGTACTAAGATGGGTGACCTCTTGGGAAGTCCTCGTGTTGCACCCCTCTTTCTGTTTTTCACGACCTTGCACGCCGCGTTTATCTTTTCGCCGCTCCTGCACGCACGCTCTCGGTTCCCGCGCCGGTTTTGAACACGTTGCGTCGGATTCTACGGGGCCGAGAGAGGGAAACCGCCGAATCGGGACCCGTGACGGCGGAATTCGACCGAAAATCGCGACCCATTGAACCGGTTAAGTAAATATTGCGCGCCTTTGCCAACGGGTGCGACCATACCAGCACTAATGCACCGGATCCCATCAGAACTCCGAAGTTAAGCGTGCTTGGGCGAGAGCAGTACTAAGATGGGTGACCTCTTGGGAAGTCCTCGTGTTGCACCCCTCTTTTTGTTTTTCACGACCTTGCACGCCGCGTTTATCTTTTCGCCGCTCCTGCACGCAAGCTCTCGGTTCCCGCGCCGGTTTTGAACACGTTGCGTCGGATTCTACGGGGCCGAGAGAGGGAAACCGCCGAATCGGGACCCGTGACGGCGGAATTCGACCGAAAATCGCGTTGGCTCGAAGCCGCGAGTTTCGTCCGCAGCGCCATTTTCCATTGGGGCGTGTGGTCGCCGAACGAATCGGGCGGCACTTTAGGCGGGCGGTCGCCACCCAGTGAACCGGTTAAGTAAATATTGCGCGCCTTTGCCAACGGGTGCGACCATACCAGCACTAATGCACCGGATCCCATCAGAACTCCGAAGTTAAGCGTGCTTGGGCGAAAGCAGTACTAAGATGGGTGACCTCTTGGGAAGTCCTCGTGTTGCACCCCTCTTTTTGTTTTTCACGACCTTGCACGCCGCGTTTATCTTTTCGCCGCTCCTGCACGCACGCTCTCGGTTCCCGCGCCGGTTTTGAACACGTTGCGTCGGATTCTACGGGGCCGAGTGAGGGAAACCGCCGAATCGGGACCCGTGACGGCGGAATTCGACCGAAAATCGCGTTGGCTCGCCGCGAAGCAGCGAGTTTCGTCCGCAGCGGCGTTTTCCATGGGGGCGGGTGGTCGCCGAGCGAATCGGGCGGCACTTTAGGCGGGCGGTCGCGACCCATTGAACCTGTTAAGTAAATATTGCGCGCCTTTGGCAACGGGTGCGACCATACCAGCACTAATGCACCGGATCCCATCAGAACTCCGAAGTTAAGCGTGCTTGGGCGAGAGCAGTACTAAGATGGGTGACCTCTTGGGAAGTCCTCGTGTTGTACCCCTCTTTTTGTTTTTCACGACCTTGCACGCCGCGTTTATCTTTTCGCCGCTCCTGCACGCACGCTCTCGGTTCCCGCGCCGGTTTTGAACACGTTGCGTCGGATTCTACGGGGCCGAGAGAGGGAAACCGCCGAATCGGGACCCGTGACGGCGGAATTCGACCGAAAATCGCGTTGGCTCGAAGCCGCGAGTTTCGTCCGCAGCGCCATTTTCCATTGGGGCGTGTGGTCGCCGAACGAATCGGGCGGCACTTTAGGCGGGCGGTCGCCACCCAGTGAACCGGTTAAGTAAATATTGCGCGCCTTTGCCAACGGGTGCGACCATACCAGCACTAATGCACCGGATCCCATCAGAACTCCGAAGTTAAGCGTGCTTGGGCGAGAGCAGTACTAAGATGGGTGACCTCTTGGGAAGTCCTCGTGTTGGACCCCTCTTTTTGTTTTTCACGACCTTGCACGCCGCGTTTATCTTTTCGCCGCTCCTGCACGCACGCTCTCGGTTCCCGCGCCGGTTTTGAACACGTTGCGTCGGATTCTACGGGGCCGAGAGAGGGAAACCACCGAATCGGGACCCGTGACGGCGGAATTCGACCGAAAATCGCGTTGGCTCGCCGCGAAGCAGCGAGTTTCGTCCGCAGCGGCGTTTTCCATGGGGGCGGGTGGTCGCCGAGCGAATCGGGCGGCACTTTAGGCGGGCGGTCGCGACCCATTGAACCTGTTAAGTAAATATTGCGCGCCTTTGCCAACGGGTGCGACCATACCAGCACTAATGCACCGGATCCCATCAGAACTCCGAAGTTAAGCGTGCTTGGGCGAGAGCAGTACTAAGATGGGTGACCTCTTAGGAAGTCCTCGTGTTGCACCCCTCTTTTTGTTTTTCACGACCTTGCACGCCGCGTTTATCTTTTCGCCGCTCCTGCGCGCACGCTCTCGGTTCCCGCGCCGGTTTTGAACACGTTGCGTCGGATTCTACGTGGCCGAGAGAGGGAAACCGCCGAATCGGGACCCGTGACGGCGGAATTCGACCGAAAATCGCGTTGGCTCGCCGCGAAGCAGCGAGTTTCGTCCGCAGCGGCGTTTTCCATGGGGGCGGGTGGTCGCCGAGCGAATCGGGCGGCACTTTAGGCGGGCGGTCGCGACCCATTGAACCTGTTAAGTAAATATTGCGCGCCATTGGCAACGGGTGCGACCATACCAGCACTAATGCACCGGATCCCATCAGAACTCCGAAGTTAAGCGTGCTTGGGCGAGAGCAGTACTAAGATGGGTGACCTCTTGGGAAGTCCTCGTGTTGCACCCTTCTTTTTGTTTTTCACGACCTTGCACGCCGCGTTTATCTTTTCGCCGCTCCTGCACGCACGCTCTCGGTTCCCGCGCCGGTTTTGAACACGTTGCGTCGGATTCTACGGGGCCGAGAGAGGGAAACCGCCGAATCGGGACCCGTGACGGCGGAATTCGACCGAAAATCGCGTTGGCTCGCCGCGAAGCAGCGAGTTTCGTCCGCAGCGGCGTTTTCCATGGGGGCGGGTGGTCGCCGAGCGAATCGGGCGGCACTTTAGGCGGGCGGTCGCGACCCATTGAACCTGTTAAGTAAATATTGCGCGCCTTTGGCAACGGGTGCGACCATACCAGCACTAATGCACCGGATCCCATCAGAACTCCGAAGTTAAGCGTGCTTGGGCGAGAGCAGTACTAAGATGGGTGACCTCTTGGGAAGTCCTCGTGTTGCACCCCTCTTTTTGTTTTTCACGACCTTGCACGCCGCGTTTATCTTTTCGCCGCTCCTGCACGCACGCTCTCGGTTCCCGCGCCGGTTTTGAACACGTTGCGTCGGATTCTACGGGGCCGAGAGAGGGAAACCGCCGAATCGGGACCCGTGACGGCGGAATTCGACCGAAAATCGCGTTGGCTCGAAGCCGCGAGTTTCGTCCGCAGCGCCATTTTCCATTGGGGCGTGTGGTCGCCGAACGAATCGGGCGGCACTTTAGGCGGGCGGTCGCCACCCAGTGAACCGGTTAAGTAAATATTGTGCGCCTTTGCCAACGGGTGCGACCATACCAGCACTAATGCACCGGATCCCATCAGAACTCCGAAGTTAAGCGTGCTTGGGCGAAAGCAGTACTAAGATGGGTGACCTCTTGGGAAGTCCTCGTGTTGCACCCCTCTTTCTGTTTTTCACGACCTTGCACGCCGCGTTTATCTTTTCGCCGCTCCTGCACGCACGCTCTCGGTTCCCGCGCCGGTTTTGAACACGTTGCGTCGGATTCTACGGGGCCGAGAGAGGGAAACCGCCGAATCGGGACCCGTGACGGCGGAATTCGACCGAAAATCGCGTTGGCTCGAAGCCGCGAGTTTCGTCCGCAGCGCCATTTTCCATTGGGGCGTGTGGTCGCCGAACGAATCGGGCGGCACTTTAGGCGGGCGGTCGCCACCCAGTGAACCGGTTAAGTAAATATTGCGCGCCTTTGCCAACGGGTGCGACCATACCAGCACTAATGCACCGGATCCCATCAGAACTCCGAAGTTAAGCGTGCTTGGGCGAAAGCAGTACTAAGATGGGTGACCTCTTGGGAAGTCCTCGTGTTGCACCCCTCTTTCTGTTTTTCACGACCTTGCACGCCGCGTTTATCTTTTCGCCGCTCCTGCACGCACGCTCTCGGTTCCCGCGCCGGTTTTGAACACGTTGCGTCGGATTCTACGGGGCCGAGAGAGGGAAACCGCCGAATCGGGACCCGTGACGGCGGAATTCGACCGAAAATCGCGACCCATTGAACCGGTTAAGTAAATATTGCGCGCCTTTGCCAACGGGTGCGACCATACCAGCACTAATGCACCGGATCCCATCAGAACTCCGAAGTTAAGCGTGCTTGGGCGAGAGCAGTACTAAGATGGGTGACCTCTTGGGAAGTCCTCGTGTTGCACCCCTCTTTTTGTTTTTCACGACCTTGCACGCCGCGTTTATCTTTTCGCCGCTCCTGCACGCAAGCTCTCGGTTCCCGCGCCGGTTTTGAACACGTTGCGTCGGATTCTACGGGGCCGAGAGAGGGAAACCGCCGAATCGGGACCCGTGACGGCGGAATTCGACCGAAAATCGCGTTGGCTCGAAGCCGCGAGTTTCGTCCGCAGCGCCATTTTCCATTGGGGCGTGTGGTCGCCGAACGAATCGGGCGGCACTTTAGGCGGGCGGTCGCCACCCAGTGAACCGGTTAAGTAAATATTGCGCGCCTTTGCCAACGGGTGCGACCATACCAGCACTAATGCACCGGATCCCATCAGAACTCCGAAGTTAAGCGTGCTTGGGCGAAAGCAGTACTAAGATGGGTGACCTCTTGGGAAGTCCTCGTGTTGCACCCCTCTTTTTGTTTTTCACGACCTTGCACGCCGCGTTTATCTTTTCGCCGCTCCTGCACGCACGCTCTCGGTTCCCGCGCCGGTTTTGAACACGTTGCGTCGGATTCTACGGGGCCGAGAGAGGGAAACCGCCGAATCGGGACCCGTGACGGCGGAATTCGACCGAAAATCGCGTTGGCTCGCCGCGAAGCAGCGAGTTTCGTCCGCAGCGGCGTTTTCCATGGGGGCGGGTGGTCGCCGAGCGAATCGGGCGGCACTTTAGGCGGGCGGTCGCGACCCATTGAACCTGTTAAGTAAATATTGCGCGCCTTTGGCAACGGGTGCGACCATACCAGCACTAATGCACCGGATCCCATCAGAACTCCGAAGTTAAGCGTGCTTGGGCGAGAGCAGTACTAAGATGGGTGACCTCTTGGGAAGTCCTCGTGTTGTACCCCTCTTTTTGTTTTTCACGACCTTGCACGCCGCGTTTATCTTTTCGCCGCTCCTGCACGCACGCTCTCGGTTCCCGCGCCGGTTTTGAACACGTTGCGTCGGATTCTACGGGGCCGAGAGAGGGAAACCGCCGAATCGGGACCCGTGACGGCGGAATTCGACCGAAAATCGCGTTGGCTCGAAGCCGCGAGTTTCGTCCGCAGCGCCATTTTCCATTGGGGCGTGTGGTCGCCGAACGAATCGGGCGGCACTTTAGGCGGGCGGTCGCCACCCAGTGAACCGGTTAAGTAAATATTGCGCGCCTTTGCCAACGGGTGCGACCATACCAGCACTAATGCACCGGATCCCATCAGAACTCCGAAGTTAAGCGTGCTTGGGCGAGAGCAGTACTAAGATGGGTGACCTCTTGGGAAGTCCTCGTGTTGGACCCCTCTTTTTGTTTTTCACGACCTTGCACGCCGCGTTTATCTTTTCGCCGCTCCTGCACGCACGCTCTCGGTTCCCGCGCCGGTTTTGAACACGTTGCGTCGGATTCTACGGGGCCGAGAGAGGGAAACCACCGAATCGGGACCCGTGACGGCGGAATTCGACCGAAAATCGCGTTGGCTCGCCGCGAAGCAGCGAGTTTCGTCCGCAGCGGCGTTTTCCATGGGGGCGGGTGGTCGCCGAGCGAATCGGGCGGCACTTTAGGCGGGCGGTCGCGACCCATTGAACCTGTTAAGTAAATATTGCGCGCCTTTGCCAACGGGTGCGACCATACCAGCACTAATGCACCGGATCCCATCAGAACTCCGAAGTTAAGCGTGCTTGGGCGAGAGCAGTACTAAGATGGGTGACCTCTTGGGAAGTCCTCGTGTTGCACCCTTCTTTTTGTTTTTCACGACCTTGCACGCCGCGTTTATCTTTTCGCCGCTCCTGCACGCACGCTCTCGGTTCCCGCGCCGGTTTTGAACACGTTGCGTCGGATTCTACGGGGCCGAGAGAGGGAAACCGCCGAATCGGGACCCGTGACGGCGGAATTCGACCGAAAATCGCGTTGGCTCGCCGCGAAGCAGCGAGTTTCGTCCGCAGCGGCGTTTTCCATGGGGGCGGGTGGTCGCCGAGCGAATCGGGCGGCACTTTAGGCGGGCGGTCGCGACCCATTGAACCTGTTAAGTAAATATTGCGCGCCTTTGCCAACGGGTGCGACCATACCAGCACTAATGCACCGGATCCCATCAGAACTCCGAAGTGAAGCGTGCTTGGGCGAGAGCAGTACTAAGATGGGTGACCTCTTGGGAAGTCCTCGTGTTGCACCCCTCTTTTTGTTTTTCACGACCTTGCACGCCGCGTTTATCTTTTCGCCGCTCCTGCGCGCACGCTCTCGGTTCCCGCGCCGGTTTTGAACACGTTGCGTCGGATTCTACGGGGCCGAGAGAGGGAAACCGCCGAATCGGGACCCGTGACGGCGGAATTCGACCGAAAATCGCGTTGGCTCGAAGCCGCGAGTTTCGTCCGCAGCGCCATTTTCCATTGGGGCGTGTGGTCGCCGAACGAATCGGGCGGCACTTTAGGCGGGCGGTCGCCACCCAGTGAACCGGTTAAGTAAATATTGCGCGCCTTTGCCAACGGGTGCGACCATACCAGCACTAATGCACCGGATCCCATCAGAACTCCGAAGTTAAGCGTGCTTGGGCGAGAGCAGTACTAAGATGGGTGACCTCTTGGGAAGTCCTCGTGTTGCACCCCTCTTTTTGTTTTTCACGACCTTGCACGCCGCGTTTATCTTTTCGCCGCTCCTGCACGCACGCTCTCGGTTCCCGCGCCGGTTTTGAACACGTTGCGTCGGATTCTACGTGGCCGAGAGAGGGAAACCGCCGAATCGGGACCCGTGACGGCGGAATTCGACCGAAAATCGCGTTGGCTCGAAGCCGCGAGTTTCGTCCGCAGCGCCATTTTCCATTGGGGCGTGTGGTCGCCGAACGAATCGGGCGGCACTTTAGGCGGGCGGTCGCCACCCAGTGAACCGGTTAAGTAAATATTGCGCGCCTTTGCCAACGGGTGCGACCATACCAGCACTAATGCACCGGATCCCATCAGAAATCCGAAGTTAAGCGTGCTTGGGCGAGAGCAGTACTAAGATGGGTGACCTCTTGGGAAGTCCTCGTGTTGCACCCCTCTTTTTGTTTTTCACGACCTTGCACGCCGCGTTTATCTTTTCGCCGCTCCTGCACGCACGCTCTCGGTTCCCGCGCCGGTTTTGAACACGTTGCGTCGGATTCTACGGGGCCGAGAGAGGGAAACCGCCGAATCGGGACCCGTGACGGCGGAATTCGACCGAAAATCGCGTTGGCTCGCCGCGAAGCAGCGAGTTTCGTCCGCAGCGGCGTTTTCCATGGGGGCGGGTGGTCGCCGAGCGAATCGGGCGGCACTTTAGGCGGGCGGTCGCGACCCATTGAACCTGTTAAGTAAATATTGCGCGCCTTTGCCAACGGGTGCGACCATACCAGCACTAATGCACCGGATCCCATCAGAACTCCGAAGTGAAGCGTGCTTGGGCGAGAGCAGTACTAAGATGGGTGACCTCTTGGGAAGTCCTCGTGTTGCACCCCTCTTTTTGTTTTTCACGACCTTGCACGCCGCGTTTATCTTTTCGCCGCTCCTGCGCGCACGCTCTCGGTTCCCGCGCCGGTTTTGAACACGTTGCGTCGGATTCTACGGGGCCGAGAGAGGGAAACCGCCGAATCGGGACCCGTGACGGCGGAATTCGACCGAAAATCGCGTTGGCTCGAAGCCGCGAGTTTCGTCCGCAGCGCCATTTTCCATTGGGGCGTGTGGTCGCCGAACGAATCGGGCGGCACTTTAGGCGGGCGGTCGCCACCCAGTGAACCGGTTAAGTAAATATTGCGCGCCTTTGCCAACGGGTGCGACCATACCAGCACTAATGCACCGGATCCCATCAGAACTCCGAAGTTAAGCGTGCTTGGGCGAGAGCAGTACTAAGATGGGTGACCTCTTGGGAAGTCCTCGTGTTGCACCCCTCTTTTTGTTTTTCACGACCTTGCACGCCGCGTTTATCTTTTCGCCGCTCCTGCACGCACGCTCTCGGTTCCCGCGCCGGTTTTGAACACGTTGCGTCGGATTCTACGTGGCCGAGAGAGGGAAACCGCCGAATCGGGACCCGTGACGGCGGAATTCGACCGAAAATCGCGTTGGCTCGAAGCCGCGAGTTTCGTCCGCAGCGCCATTTTCCATTGGGGCGTGTGGTCGCCGAACGAATCGGGCGGCACTTTAGGCGGGCGGTCGCCACCCAGTGAACCGGTTAAGTAAATATTGCGCGCCTTTGCCAACGGGTGCGACCATACCAGCACTAATGCACCGGATCCCATCAGAAATCCGAAGTTAAGCGTGCTTGGGCGAGAGCAGTACTAAGATGGGTGACCTCTTGGGAAGTCCTCGTGTTGCACCCCTCTTTTTGTTTTTCACGACCTTGCACGCCGCGTTTATCTTTTCGCCGCTCCTGCACGCACGCTCTCGGTTCCCGCGCCGGTTTTGAACACGTTGCGTCGGATTCTACGGGGCCGAGAGAGGGAAACCGCCGAATCGGGACCCGTGACGGCGGAATTCGACCGAAAATCGCGTTGGCTCGCCGCGAAGCAGCGAGTTTCGTCCGCAGCGGCGTTTTCCATGGGGGCGGGTGGTCGCCGAGCGAATCGGGCGGCACTTTAGGCGGGCGGTCGCGACCCATTGAACCTGTTAAGTAAATATTGCGCGCCTTTGCCAACGGGTGCGACCATACCAGCACTAATGCACCGGATCCCATCAGAACTCCGAAGTTACGCGTGCTTGGGCGAGAGCAGTACTAAGATGGGTGACCTCTTGGGAAGTCCTCGTGTTGCACCCCTCTTTTTGTTTTTCACGACCTTGCACGCCGCGTTTATCTTTTCGCCGCTCCTGCGCGCACGCTCTCGGTTCCCGCGCCGGTTTTGAACACGTTGCGTCGGATTCTACGGGGCCGAGAGAGGGAAACCGCCGAATCGGGACCCGTGACGGCGGAATTCGACCGAAAATCGCGTTGGCTCGAAGCCGCGAGTTTCGTCCGCAGCGCCATTTTCCATTGGGGCGTGTGGTCGCCGAACGAATCGGGCGGCACTTTAGGCGGGCGGTCGCCACCCAGTGAACCGGTTAAGTAAATATTGCGCGCCTTTGCCAACGGGTGCGACCATACCAGCACTAATGCACCGGATCCCATCAGAACTCCGAAGTTAAGCGTGCTTGGGCGAGAGCAGTACTAAGATGGGTGACCTCTTGGGAAGTCCTCGTGTTGCACCCCTCTTTTTGTTTTTCACGACCTTGCACGCCGCGTTTATCTTTTCGCCGCTCCTGCACGCACGCTCTCGGTTCCCGCGCCGGTTTTGAACACGTTGCGTCGGATTCTACGTGGCCGAGAGAGGGAAACCGCCGAATCGGGACCCGTGACGGCGGAATTCGACCGAAAATCGCGTTGGCTCGAAGCCGCGAGTTTCGTCCGCAGCGCCATTTTCCATTGGGGCGTGTGGTCGCCGAACGAATCGGGCGGCACTTTAGGCGGGCGGTCGCCACCCAGTGAACCGGTTAAGTAAATATTGCGCGCCTTTGCCAACGGGTGCGACCATACCAGCACTAATGCACCGGATCCCATCAGAAATCCGAAGTTAAGCGTGCTTGGGCGAGAGCAGTACTAAGATGGGTGACCTCTTGGGAAGTCCTCGTGTTGCACCCTTCTTTTTGTTTTTCACGACCTTGCACGCCGCGTTTATCTTTTCGCCGCTCCTGCACGCACGCTCTCGGTTCCCGCGCCGGTTTTGAACACGTTGCGTCGGATTCTACGGGGCCGAGAGAGGGAAACCGCCGAATCGGGACCCGTGACGGCGGAATTCGACCGAAAATCGCGTTGGCTCGCCGCGAAGCAGCGAGTTTCGTCCGCAGCGGCGTTTTCCATGGGGGCGGGTGGTCGCCGAGCGAATCGGGCGGCACTTTAGGCGGGCGGTCGCGACCCATTGAACCTGTTAAGTAAATATTGCGCGCCTTTGCCAACGGGTGCGACCATACCAGCACTAATGCACCGGATCCCATCAGAACTCCGAAGTTACGCGTGCTTGGGCGAGAGCAGTACTAAGATGGGTGACCTCTTGGGAAGTCCTCGTGTTGCACCCCTCTTTTTGTTTTTCACGACCTTGCACGCCGCGTTTATCTTTTCGCCGCTCCTGCACGCACGCTCTCGGTTCCCGCGCCGGTTTTGAACACGTTGCGTCGGATTCTACGTGGCCGAGAGAGGGAAACCGCCGAATCGGGACCCGTGACGGCGGAATTCGACCGAAAATCGCGTTGGCTCGAAGCCGCGAGTTTCGTCCGCAGCGCCATTTTCCATTGGGGCGTGTGGTCGCCGAACGAATCGGGCGGCACTTTAGGCGGGCGGTCGCCACCCAGTGAACCGGTTAAGTAAATATTGCGCGCCTTTGCCAACGGGTGCGACCATACCAGCACTAATGCACCGGATCCCATCAGAAATCCGAAGTTAAGCGTGCTTGGGCGAGAGCAGTACTAAGATGGGTGACCTCTTGGGAAGTCCTCGTGTTGCACCCTTCTTTTTGTTTTTCACGACCTTGCACGCCGCGTTTATCTTTTCGCCGCTCCTGCACGCACGCTCTCGGTTCCCGCGCCGGTTTTGAACACGTTGCGTCGGATTCTACGGGGCCGAGAGAGGGAAACCGCCGAATCGGGACCCGTGACGGCGGAATTCGACCGAAAATCGCGTTGGCTCGCCGCGAAGCAGCGAGTTTCGTCCGCAGCGGCGTTTTCCATGGGGGCGGGTGGTCGCCGAGCGAATCGGGCGGCACTTTAGGCGGGCGGTCGCGACCCATTGAACCTGTTAAGTAAATATTGCGCGCCTTTGCCAACGGGTGCGACCATACCAGCACTAATGCACCGGATCCCATCAGAACTCCGAAGTTACGCGTGCTTGGGCGAGAGCAGTACTAAGATGGGTGACCTCTTGGGAAGTCCTCGTGTTGCACCCCTCTTTTTGTTTTTCACGACCTTGCACGCCGCGTTTATCTTTTCGCCGCTCCTGCACGCACGCTCTCGGTTCCCGCGCCGGTTTTGAACACGTTGCGTCGGATTCTACGGGGCCGAGAGAGGGAAACCGCCGAATCGGGACCCGTGACGGCGGAATTCGACCGAAAATCGCGTTGGCTCGCCGCGAAGCAGCGAGTTTCGTCCGCAGCGGCGTTTTCCATGGGGGCGGGTGGTCGCCGAGCGAATCGGGCGGCACTTTAGGCGGGCGGTCGCGACCCATTGAACCTGTTAAGTAAATATTGCGCGCCTTTGCCAACGGGTGCGACCATACCAGCACTAATGCACCGGATCCCATCAGAACTCCGAAGTGAAGCGTGCTTGGGCGAGAGCAGTACTAAGATGGGTGACCTCTTGGGAAGTCCTCGTGTTGCACCCCTCTTTTTGTTTTTCACGACCTTGCACGCCGCGTTTATCTTTTCGCCGCTCCTGCACGCACGCTCTCGGTTCCCGCGCCGGTTTTGAACACGTTGCGTCGGATTCTACGTGGCCGAGAGAGGGAAACCGCCGAATCGGGACCCGTGACGGCGGAATTCGACCGAAAATCGCGTTGGCTCGAAGCCGCGAGTTTCGTCCGCAGCGCCATTTTCCATTGGGGCGTGTGGTCGCCGAGCGAATCGGGCGGCACTTTAGGCGGGCGGTCGCGACCCATTGAACCTGTTAAGTAAATATTGCGCGCCTTTGCCAACGGGTGCGACCATACCAGCACTAATGCACCGGATCCCATCAGAACTCCGAAGTTAAGCGTGCTTGGGCGAGAGCAGTACTAAGATAGATGGGTGACCTCTTGGGAAGTCCTCGTGTTGCACCCCTCTTTTTGTTTTTCACGACCTTGCACGCCGCGTTTATCTTTTCGCCGCTCCTGCGCGCACGCTCTCGGTTCCCGCGCCGGTTTTGAACACGTTGCGTCGGATTCTACGTGGCCGAGAGAGGGAAACCGCCGAATCGGGACCCGTGACGGCGGAATTCGACCGAAAATCGCGTTGGCTCGAAGCCGCGAGTTTCGTCCGCAGCGCCATTTTCCATTGGGGCGTGTGGTCGCCGAACGAATCGGGCGGCACTTTAGGCGGGCGGTCGCCACCCAGTGAACCGGTTAAGTAAATATTGCGCGCCTTTGCCAACGGGTGCGACCATACCAGCACTAATGCACCGGATCCCATCAGAACTCCGAAGTTAAGCGTGCTTGGGCGAGAGCAGTACTAAGATGGGTGACCTCTTGGGAAGTCCTCGTGTTGCACCCCTCTTTTTGTTTTTCACGACCTTGCACGCCGCGTTTATCTTTTCGCCGCTCCTGCACGCACGCTCTCGGTTCCCGCGCCGGTTTTGAACACGTTGCGTCGGATTCTACGGGGCCGAGAGAGGGAAACCGCCGAATCGGGACCCGTGACGGCGGAATTCGACCGAAAATCGCGTTGGCTCGAAGCCGCGAGTTTCGTCCGCAGCGCCATTTTCCATTGGGGCGTGTGGTCGCCGAACGAATCGGGCGGCACTTTAGGCGGGCGGTCGCCACCCAGTGAACCGGTTAAGTAAATATTGTGCGCCTTTGCCAACGGGTGCGACCATACCAGCACTAATGCACCGGATCCCATCAGAACTCCGAAGTTAAGCGTGCTTGGGCGAAAGCAGTACTAAGATGGGTGACCTCTTGGGAAGTCCTCGTGTTGCACCCCTCTTTCTGTTTTTCACGACCTTGCACGCCGCGTTTATCTTTTCGCCGCTCCTGCACGCACGCTCTCGGTTCCCGCGCCGGTTTTGAACACGTTGCGTCGGATTCTACGGGGCCGAGAGAGGGAAACCGCCGAATCGGGACCCGTGACGGCGGAAGTCGACCGAAAATCGCGTTGGTTCGAAGCCGCGAGTTTCGTCCGCAGCGCCATTTTCCATTGGGGCGTGTGGTCGCCGAACGAATCGGGCGGCACTTTAGGCGGGCGGTCGCCACCCAGTGAACCGGTTAAGTAAATATTGTGCGCCTTTGCCAACGGGTGCGACCATACCAGCACTAATGCACCGGATCCCATCAGAACTCCGAAGTTAAGCGTGCTTGGGCGAAAGCAGTACTAAGATGGGTGACCTCTTGGGAAGTCCTCGTGTTGCACCCCTCTTTCTGTTTTTCACGACCTTGCACGCCGCGTTTATCTTTTCGCCGCTCCTGCACGCACGCTCTCGGTTCCCGCGCCGGTTTTGAACACGTTGCGTCGGATTCTACGGGGCCGAGAGAGGGAAACCGCCGAATCGGGACCCGTGACGGCGGAATTCGACCGAAAATCGCGTTGGCTCGCCGCGAAGCAGCGAGTTTCGTACGCAGCGGCGTTTTCCATGGGGGCGGGTGGTCGCCGAGCGAATCGGGCGGCACTTTAGGCGGGCGGTCGCGACCCATTGAACCGGTTAAGTAAATATTGCGCGCCTTTGCCAATGGGTGCGACCATACCAGCACTAATGCACCGGATCCCATCAGAACTCCGAAGGGAAGCGTGCTTGGGCGAGAGCAGTACTAAGATGGGTGACCTCTTGGGAAGTCCTCGTGTTGCACCCCTCTTTTTGTTTTTCACGACCTTGCACGCCGCGTTTATCTTTTCGCCGCTCCTGCACGCACGCTCTCGGTTCCCGCGCCGGTTTTGAACAATTTGCGTCGGATTCTACGGGGCCGAGAGAGGGAAACCGCCGAATCGGGACCCGTGACGGCGGAATTCGACCGAAAATCGCGTTGGCTCGAAGCCGCGAGTTTCGTCCGCAGCGCCATTTTCCATTGGGGCGTGTGGTCGCCGAACGAATCGGGCGGCACTTTAGGCGGGCGGTCGGCACCCAGTGAACCGGTTAAGTAAATATTGTGCGCCTTTGCCAACGGGTGCGACCATACCAGCACTAATGCACCGGATCCCATCAGAACTCCGAAGTTAAGCGTGCTTGGGCGAGAGCAGTACTAAGATGGGTGACCTCTTGGGAAGTCCTCGTGTTGCACCCCTCTTTTTGTTTTTCACGACCTTGCACGCCGCGTTTATCTTTTCGCCGCTCCTGCACGCACGCTCTCGGTTCCCGCGCCGGTTTTGAACACGTTGCGTCGGATTCTACGTGGCCGAGAGAGGGAAACCGCCGAATCGGGACCCGTGACGGCGGAATTCGACCGAAAATCGCGTTGGCTCGAAGCCGCGAGTTTCGTCCGCAGCGCCATTTTCCATTGGGGCGTGTGGTCGCCGAACGAATCGGGCGGCACTTTAGGCGGGCGGTCGCCACCCAGTGAACCGGTTAAGTAAATATTGCGCGCCTTTGCCAACGGGTGCGACCATACCAGCACTAATGCACCGGATCCCATCAGAACTCCGAAGTTAAGCGTGCTTGGGCGAGAGCAGTACTAAGATGGGTGACCTCTTGGGAAGTCCTCGTGTTGCACCCCTCTTTTAGTTTTTCACGACCTTGCACGCCGCGTTTATCTTTTCGCCGCTCCTGCACGCACGCTCTCGGTTCCCGCGCCGGTTTTGAACACGTTGCGTCGGATTCTACGTGGCCGAGAGAGGGAAACCGCCGAATCGGGACCCGTGACGGCGGAATTCGACCGAAAATCGCGTTGGCTCGAAGCCGCGAGTTTCGTCCGCAGCGCCATTTTCCATTGGGGCGTGTGGTCGCCGAACGAATCGGGCGGCACTTTAGGCGGGCGGTCGCCACCCAGTGAACCGGTTAAGTAAATATTGCGCGCCTTTGCCAACGGGTGCGACCATACCAGCACTAATGCACCGGATCCCATCAGAACTCCGAAGTTAAGCGTGCTTGGGCGAGAGCAGTACTAAGATGGGTGACCTCTTGGGAAGTCCTCGTGTTGCACCCCTCTTTTTGTTTTTCACGACCTTGCACGCCGCGTTTATCTTTTCGCCGCTCCTGCACGCACGCTCTCGGCTCCCGCGCCGGTTTTGAACACGTTGCGTCGGATTCTACGGGGCCCAGAGAGGGAAACCGCCGAATCGGGACCCGTGACGGCGGAATTCGACCGAAAATCGCGTTGGCTCGCCGCGAAGCAGCGAGTTTCGTCCGCAGCGGCGTTTTCCATGGGGGCGGGTGGTCGCCGAGCGAATCGGGCGGCACTTTAGGCGGGCGGTCGCGACCCATTGAACCTGTTAAGTAAATATTGCGCGCCTTTGGCAACGGGTGCGACCATACCAGCACTAATGCACCGGATCCCATCAGAACTCCGAAGTTAAGCGTGCTTGGGCGAGAGCAGTACTAAGATGGGTGACCTCTTGGGAAGTCCTCGTGTTGCACCCCTCTTTTTGTTTTTCACGACCTTACACGCCGCGTTTATCTTTTCGCCGCTCCTGCACGCACGCTCTCGGTTCCCGCGCCGGTTTTGAACACGTTGCGTCGGATTCTACGGGGCCGAGAGAGGGAAACCGCCGAATCGGGACCCGTGACGGCGGAATTCGACCGAAAATCGCGTTGGCTCGCCGCGAAGCAGCGAGTTTCGTACGCAGCGGCGTTTTCCATGGGGGCGGGTGGTCGCCGAGCGAATCGGGCGGCACTTTAGGCGGGCGGTCGCGACCCATTGAACCGGTTAAGTAAATATTGCGCGCCTTTGCCAACGGGTGCGACCATACCAGCACTAATGCACCGGATCCCATCAGAACTCCGAAGGGAAGCGTGCTTGGGCGAGAGCAGTACTAAGATGGGTGACCTCTTGGGAAGTCCTCGTGTTGCACCCCTCTTTTTGTTTTTCACGACCTTGCACGCCGCGTTTATCTTTTCGCCGCTCCTGCACGCACGCTCTCGGTTCCCGCGCCGGTTTTGAACAATTTGCGTCGGATTCTACGGGGCCGAGAGAGGGAAACCGCCGAATCGGGACCCGTGACGGCGGAATTCGACCGAAAATCGCGTTGGCTCGAAGCCGCGAGTTTCGTCCGCAGCGCCATTTTCCATTGGGGCGTGTGGTCGCCGAACGAATCGGGCGGCTCTTTAGGCGGGCGGTCGCCACCCAGTGAACCGGTTAAGTAAATATTGTGCGCCTTTGGCAACGGGTGCGACCATACCAGCACTAATGCACCGGATCCCATCAGAACTCCGAAGTTAAGCGTGCTTGGGCGAGAGCAGTACTAAGATGGGTGACCTCTTGGGAAGTCCTCGTGTTGCACCCCTCTTTTTGTTTTTCACGACCTTGCACGCCGCGTTTATCTTTTCGCCGCTCCTGCACGCACGCTCTCGGTTCCCGCGCCGGTTTTGAACACGTTGCGTCGGATTCTACGTGGCCGAGAGAGGGAAACCGCCGAATCGGGACCCGTGACGGCGGAATTCGACCGAAAATCGCGTTGGCTCGAAGCCGCGAGTTTCGTCCGCAGCGCCATTTTCCATTGGGGCGTGTGGTCGCCGAACGAATCGGGCGGCACTTTAGGCGGGCGGTCGCCACCCAGTGAACCGGTTAAGTAAATATTGCGCGCCTTTGCCAACGGGTGCGACCATACCAGCACTAATGCACCGGATCCCATCAGAACTCCGAAGTTAAGCGTGCTTGGGCGAGAGCAGTACTAAGATGGGTGACCTCTTGGGAAGTCCTCGTGTTGCACCCCTCTTTTTGTTTTTCACGACCTTGCACGCCGCGTTTATCTTTTCGCCGCTCCTGCACGCACGCTCTCGGTTCCCGCGCCGGTTTTGAACACGTTGCGTCGGATTCTACGTGGCCGAGAGAGGGAAACCGCCGAATCGGGACCCGTGACGGCGGAATTCGACCGAAAATCGCGTTGGCTCGAAGCCGCGAGTTTCGTCCGCAGCGCCATTTTCCATTGGGGCGTGTGGTCGCCGAACGAATCGGGCGGCACTTTAGGCGGGCGGTCGCCACCCAGTGAACCGGTTAAGTAAATATTGCGCGCCTTTGCCAACGGGTGCGACCATACCAGCACTAATGCACCGGATCCCATCAGAACTCCGAAGTTAAGCGTGCTTGGGCGAGAGCAGTACTAAGATGGGTGACCTCTTGGGAAGTCCTCGTGTTGCACCCCTCTTTTTGTTTTTCACGACCTTGCACGCCGCGTTTATCTTTTCGCCGCTCCTGCACGCACGCTCTCGGCTCCCGCGCCGGTTTTGAACACGTTGCGTCGGATTCTACGGGGCCCAGAGAGGGAAACCGCCGAATCGGGACCCGTGACGGCGGAATTCGACCGAAAATCGCGTTGGCTCGCCGCGAAGCAGCGAGTTTCGTCCGCAGCGGCGTTTTCCATGGGGGCGGGTGGTCGCCGAGCGAATCGGGCGGCACTTTAGGCGGGCGGTCGCGACCCATTGAACCTGTTAAGTAAATATTGCGCGCCTTTGGCAACGGGTGCGACCATACCAGCACTAATGCACCGGATCCCATCAGAACTCCGAAGTTAAGCGTGCTTGGGCGAGAGCAGTACTAAGATGGGTGACCTCTTGGGAAGTCCTCGTGTTGCACCCCTCTTTTTGTTTTTCACGACCTTGCACGCCGCGTTTATCTTTTCGCCGCTCCTGCACGCACGCTCTCGGTTCCCGCGCCGGTTTTGAACAATTTGCGTCGGATTCTACGGGGCCGAGAGAGGGAAACCGCCGAATCGGGACCCGTGACGGCGGAATTCGACCGAAAATCGCGTTGGCTCGCCGCGAAGCAGCGAGTTTCGTACGCAGCGGCGTTTTCCATGGGGGCGGGTGGTCGCCGAGCGAATCGGGCGGCACTTTAGGCGGGCGGTCGCGACCCATTGAACCGGTTAAGTAAATATTGCGCGCCTTTGCCAACGGGTGCGACCATACCAGCACTAATGCACCGGATCCCATCAGAACTCCGAAGGGAAGCGTGCTTGGGCGAGAGCAGTACTAAGATGGGTGACCTCTTGGGAAGTCCTCGTGTTGCACCCCTCTTTTTGTTTTTCACGACCTTGCACGCCGCGTTTATCTTTTCGCCGCTCCTGCACGCACGCTCTCGGTTCCCGCGCCGGTTTTGAACAATTTGCGTCGGATTCTACGGGGCCGAGAGAGGGAAACCGCCGAATCGGGACCCGTGACGGCGGAATTCGACCGAAAATCGCGTTGGCTCGAAGCCGCGAGTTTCGTCCGCAGCGCCATTTTCCATTGGGGCGTGTGGTCGCCGAACGAATCGGGCGGCACTTTAGGCGGGCGGTCGCCACCCAGTGAACCGGTTAAGTAAATATTGCGCGCCTTTGCCAACGGGTGCGACCATACCAGCACTAATGCACCGGATCCCATCAGAACTCCGAAGTTAAGCGTGCTTGGGCGAGAGCAGTACTAAGATGGGTGACCTCTTGGGAAGTCCTCGTGTTGCACCCTTCTTTTTGTTTTTCACGACCTTGCACGCCGCGTTTATCTTTTCGCCGCTCCTGCACGCACGCTCTCGGTTCCCGCGCCGGTTTTGAACACGTTGCGTCGGATTCTACGGGGCCGAGAGAGGGAAACCGCCGAATCGGGACCCGTGACGGCGGAATTCGACCGAAAATCGCGTTGGCTCGCCGCGAAGCAGCGAGTTTCGTCCGCAGCGGCGTTTTCCATGGGGGCGGGTGGTCGCCGAGCGAATCGGGCGGCACTTTAGGCGGGCGGTCGCGACCCATTGAACCTGTTAAGTAAATATTGCGCGCCTTTGGCAACGGGTGCGACCATACCAGCACTAATTCACCGGATCCCATCAGAACTCCGAAGTTAAGCGTGCTTGGGCGAGAGCAGTACTAAGATGGGTGACCTCTTGGGAAGTCCTCGTGTTGTACCCCTCTTTTTGTTTTTCACGACCTTGCACGCCGCGTTTATCTTTTCGCCGCTCCTGCACGCACGCTCTCGGTTCCCGCGCCGGTTTTGAACACGTTGCGTCGGATTCTACGTGGCCGAGAGAGGGAAACCGCCGAATCGGGACCCGTGACGGCGGAATTCGACCGAAAATCGCGTTGGCTCGAAGCCGCGAGTTTCGTCCGCAGCGCCATTTTCCATTGGGGCGTGTGGTCGCCGAACGAATCGGGCGGCACTTTAGGCGGGCGGTCGCCACCCAGTGAACCGGTTAAGTAAATATTGCGCGCCTTTGCCAACGGGTGCGACCGTACCAGCACTAATGCACCGGATCCCATCAGAACTCCGAAGGGAAGCGTGCTTGGGCGAGAGCAGTACTAAGATGGGTGACCTCTTGGGAAGTCCTCGTGTTGCACCCCTCTTTTTGTTTTTCACGACCTTGCACGCCGCGTTTATCTTTTCGCCGCTCCTGCACGCACGCTCTCGGTTCCCGCGCCGGTTTTGAACAATTTGCGTCGGATTCTACGGGGCCGAGAGAGGGAAACCGCCGAATCGGGACCCGTGACGGCGGAATTCGACCGAAAATCGCGTTGGCTCGAAGCCGCGAGTTTCGTCCGCAGCGCCATTTTCCATTGGGGCGTGTGGTCGCCGAACGAATCGGGCGGCACTTTAGGCGGGCGGTCGCCACCCAGTGAACCGGTTAAGTAAATATTGCGCGCCTTTGCCAACGGGTGCGACCATACCAGCACTAATGCACCGGATCCCATCAGAACTCCGAAGTTAAGCGTGCTTGGGCGAGAGCAGTACTAAGATGGGTGACCTCTTGGGAAGTCCTCGTGTTGCACCCCTCTTTTTGTTTTTCACGACCTTGCACGCCGCGTTTATCTTTTCGCCGCTCCTGCACGCACGCTCTCGGTTCCCGCGCCGGTTTTGAACACGTTGCGTCGGATTCTACGGGGCCGAGAGAGGGAAACCGCCGAATCGGGACCCGTGACGGCGGAATTCGACCGAAAATCGCGTTGGCTCGCCGCGAAGCAGCGAGTTTCGTCCGCAGCGGCGTTTTCCATGGGGGCGGGTGGTCGCCGAGCGAATCGGGCGGCACTTTAGGCGGGCGGTCGCGACCCATTGAACCTGTTAAGTAAATATTGCGCGCCTTTGGCAACGGGTGCGACCATACCAGCACTAATTCACCGGATCCCATCAGAACTCCGAAGTTAAGCGTGCTTGGGCGAGAGCAGTACTAAGATGGGTGACCTCTTGGGAAGTCCTCGTGTTGTACCCCTCTTTTTGTTTTTCACGACCTTGCACGCCGCGTTTATCTTTTCGCCGCTCCTGCACGCACGCTCTCGGTTCCCGCGCCGGTTTTGAACACGTTGCGTCGGATTCTACGTGGCCGAGAGAGGGAAACCGCCGAATCGGGACCCGTGACGGCGGAATTCGACCGAAAATCGCGTTGGCTCGAAGCCGCGAGTTTCGTCCGCAGCGCCATTTTCCATTGGGGCGTGTGGTCGCCGAACGAATCGGGCGGCACTTTAGGCGGGCGGTCGCCACCCAGTGAACCGGTTAAGTAAATATTGCGCGCCTTTGCCAACGGGTGCGACCATACCAGCACTAATGCACCGGATCCCATCAGAACTCCGAAGTTAAGCGTGCTTGGGCGAGAGCAGTACTAAGATGGGTGACCTCTTGGGAAGTCCTCGTGTTGCACCCCTCTTTTTGTTTTTCACGACCTTGCACGCCGCGTTTATCTTTTCTCCGCTCCTGCACGCACGCTCTCGGTTCCCGCGCCGGTTTTGAACACGTTGCGTCGGATTCTACGTGGCCGAGAGAGGGAAACCGCCGAATCGGGACCCGTGACGGCGGAATTCGACCGAAAATCGCGTTGGCTCGCCGCGAAGCAGCGAGTTTCGTACGCAGCGGCGTTTTCCATGGGGGCGGGTGGTCGCCGAGCGAATCGGGCGGCACTTTAGGCGGGCGGTCGCGACCCATTGAACCGGTTAAGTAAATATTGCGCGCCTTTGCCAACGGGTGCGACCATACCAGCACTAATGCACCGGATCCCATCAGAACTCCGAAGGGAAGCGTGCTTGGGCGAGAGCAGTACTAAGATGGGTGACCTCTTGGGAAGTCCTCGTGTTGCACCCCTCTTTTTGTTTTTCACGACCTTGCACGCCGCGTTTATCTTTTCGCCGCTCCTGCACGCACGCTCTCGGTTCCCGCGCCGGTTTTGAACACTTTGCGTCGGATTCTACGGGGCCGAGAGAGGGAAACCGCCGAATCGGGACCCGTGACGGCGGAATTCGACCGAAAATCGCGTTGGCTCGAAGCCGCGAGTTTCGTCCGCAGCGCCATTTTCCATTGGGGCGTGTGGTCGCCGAACGAATCGGGCGGCACTTTAGGCGGGCGGTCGCCACCCAGTGAACCGGTTAAGTAAATATTGCGCGCCTTTGCCAACGGGTGCGACCATACCAGCACTAATGCACCGGATCCCATCAGAACTCCGAAGTTAAGCGTGCTTGGGCGAGAGCAGTACTAAGATGGGTGACCTCTTGGGAAGTCCTCGTGTTGCACCCCTCTTTTTGTTTTTCACGACCTTGCACGCCGCGTTTATCTTTTCGCCGCTCCTGCACGCACGCTCTCGGTTCCCGCGCCGGTTTTGAACACGTTGCGTCGGATTCTACGGGGCCGAGAGAGGGAAACCGCCGAATCGGGACCCGTGACGGCGGAATTCGACCGAAAATCGCGTTGGCTCGCCGCGAAGCAGCGAGTTTCGTCCGCAGCGGCGTTTTCCATGGGGGCGGGTGGTCGCCGAGCGAATCGGGCGGCACTTTAGGCGGGCGGTCGCGACCCATTGAACCTGTTAAGTAAATATTGCGCGCCTTTGGCAACGGGTGCGACCATACCAGCACTAATGCACCGGATCCCATCAGAACTCCGAAGTTAAGCGTGCTTGGGCGAGAGCAGTACTAAGATGGGTGACCTCTTGGGAAGTCCTCGTGTTGTACCCCTCTTTTTGTTTTTCACGACCTTGCACGCCGCGTTTATCTTTTCGCCGCTCCTGCACGCACGCTCTCGGTTCCCGCGCCGGTTTTGAACACGTTGCGTCGGATTCTACGTGGCCGAGAGAGGGAAACCGCCGAATCGGGACCCGTGACGGCGGAATTCGACCGAAAATCGCGTTGGCTCGAAGCCGCGAGTTTCGTCCGCAGCGCCATTTTCCATTGGGGCGTGTGGTCGCCGAACGAATCGGGCGGCACTTTAGGCGGGCGGTCGCCACCCAGTGAACCGGTTAAGTAAATATTGCGCGCCTTTGCCAACGGGTGCGACCATACCAGCACTAATGCACCGGATCCCATCAGAACTCCGAAGTTAAGCGTGCTTGGGCGAGAGCAGTACTAAGATGGGTGACCTCTTGGGAAGTCCTCGTGTTGCACCCCTCTTTTTGTTTTTCACGACCTTGCACGCCGCGTTTATCTTTTCGCCGCTCCTGCACGCACGCTCTCGGTTCCCGCGCCGGTTTTGAACACGTTGCGTCGGATTCTACGTGGCCGAGAGAGGGAAACCGCCGAATCGGGACCCGTGACGGCGGAATTCGACCGAAAATCGCGTTGGCTCGAAGCCGCGAGTTTCGTCCGCAGCGCCATTTTCCATTGGGGCGTGTGGTCGCCGAACGAATCGGGCGGCACTTTAGGCGGGCGGTCGCCACCCAGTGAACCGGTTAAGTAAATATTGCGCGCCTTTGCCAACGGGTGCGACCATACCAGCACTAATGCACCGGATCCCATCAGAACCCCGAAGTTAAGCGTGCTTGGGCGAGAGCAGTACTAAGATGGGTGACCTCTTGGGAAGTCCTCGTGTTGCACCCCTCTTTTTGTTTTTCACGACCTTGCACGCCGCGTTTATCTTTTCGCCGCTCCTGCGCGCACGCTCTCGGTTCCCGCGCCGGTTTTGAACAATTTGCGTCGGATTCTACGGGGCCGAGAGAGGGAAACCGCCGAATCGGGACCCGTGACGGCGGAATTCGACCGAAAATCGCGTTGGCTCGAAGCAGCGAGTTTCGTCCGCAGCGGCGTTTTCCATGGGGGCGGGTGGTCGCCGAGCGAATCGGGCGGCACTTTAGGCGGGCGGTCGCGACCCATTGAACCTGTTAAGTAAATATTGCGCGCCTTTGGCAACGGGTGCGACCATACCAGCACTAATGCACCGGATCCCATCAGAACTCCGAAGTTAAGCGTGCTTGGGCGAGAGCAGTACTAAGATGGGTGACCTCTTGGGAAGTCCTCGTGTTGCACCCCTCTTTTTGTTTTTCACGACATTGCACGCCGCGTTTATCTTTTCGCCGCTCCTGCACGCACGCTCTCGGTTCCCGCGCCGGTTTTGAACACGTTGCGTCGGATTCTACGTGGCCGAGAGAGGGAAACCGCCGAATCGGGACCCGTGACGGCGGAATTCGACCGAAAATCGCGTTGGCTCGAAGCCGCGAGTTTCGTCCGCAGCGCCATTTTCCATTGGGGCGTGTGGTCGCCGAACGAATCGGGCGGCACTTTAGGCGGGCGGTCGCCACCCAGTGAACCGGTTAAGTAAATATTGCGCGCCTTTGCCAACGGGTGCGACCATACCAGCACTAATGCACCGGATCCCATCAGAACTCCGAAGTTAAGCGTGCTTGGGCGAGAGCAGTACTAAGATGGGTGACCTCTTGGGAAGTCCTCGTGTTGCACCCCTCTTTTTGTTTTTCACGACCTTGCACGCCGCGTTTATCTTTTCGCCGCTCCTGCACGCACGCTCTCGGTTCCCGCGCCGGTTTTGAACACGTTGCGTCGGATTCTACGTGGCCGAGAGAGGGAAACCGCCGAATCGGGACCCGTGACGGCGGAATTCGACCGAAAATCGCGTTGGCTCGAAGCCGCGAGTTTCGTCCGCAGCGCCATTTTCCATTGGGGCGTGTGGTCGCCGAACGAATCGGGCGGCACTTTAGGCGGGCGGTCGCCACCCAGTGAACCGGTTAAGTAAATATTGCGCGCCTTTGCCAACGGGTGCGACCATACCAGCACTAATGCACCGGATCCCATCAGAACCCCGAAGTTAAGCGTGCTTGGGCGAGAGCAGTACTAAGATGGGTGACCTCTTGGGAAGTCCTCGTGTTGCACCCCTCTTTTTGTTTTTCACGACCTTGCACGCCGCGTTTATCTTTTCGCCGCTCCTGCGCGCACGCTCTCGGTTCCCGCGCCGGTTTTGAACAATTTGCGTCGGATTCTACGGGGCCGAGAGAGGGAAACCGCCGAATCGGGACCCGTGACGGCGGAATTCGACCGAAAATCGCGTTGGCTCGAAGCAGCGAGTTTCGTCCGCAGCGGCGTTTCCCATGGGGGCGGGTGGTCGCCGAGCGAATCGGGCGGCACTTTAGGCGGGCGGTCGCGACCCATTGAACCTGTTAAGTAAATATTGCGCGCCTTTGGCAACGGGTGCGACCATACCAGCACTAATGCACCGGATCCCATCAGAACTCCAAAGTTAAGCGTGCTTGGGCGAGAGCAGTACTAAGATGGGTGACCTCTTGGGAAGTCCTCGTGTTGCACCCCTCTTTTTGTTTTTCACGACATTGCACGCCGCGTTTATCTTTTCGCCGCTCCTGCACGCACGCTCTCGGTTCCCGCGCCGGTTTTGAACACGTTGCGTCGGATTCTACGTGGCCGAGAGAGGGAAACCGCCGAATCGGGACCCGTGACGGCGGAATTCGACCGAAAATCGCGTTGGCTCGAAGCCGCGAGTTTCGTCCGCAGCGCCATTTTCCATTGGGGCGTGTGGTCGCCGAACGAATCGGGCGGCACTTTAGGCGGGCGGTCGCCACCCAGTGAACCGGTGAAGTAAATATTGCGCGCCTTTGCCAACGGGTGCGACCATACCAGCACTAATGCACCGGATCCCATCAGAACTCCGAAGTTAAGCGTGCTTGGGCGAGAGCAGTACTAAGATGGGTGACCTCTTGGGAAGTCCTCGTGTTGCACCCCTCTTTTTGTTTTTCACGACCTTGCACGCCGCGTTTATCTTTTCGCCGCTCCTGCACGCACGCTCTCGGTTCCCGCGCCGGTTTTGAACACGTTGCGTCGGATTCTACGTGGCCGAGAGAGGGAAACCGCCGAATCGGGACCCGTGACGGCGGAATTCGACCGAAAATCGCGTTGGCTCGAAGCCGCGAGTTTCGTCCGCAGCGCCATTTTCCATTGGGGCGTGTGGTCGCCGAACGAATCGGGCGGCACTTTAGGCGGGCGGTCGCCACCCAGTGAACCGGTTAAGTAAATATTGCGCGCCTTTGCCAACGGGTGCGACCATACCAGCACTAATGCACCGGATCCCATCAGAACTCCGAAGTTAAGCGTGCTTGGGCGAGAGCAGTACTAAGATGGGTGACCTCTTGGGAAGTCCTCGTGTTGCACCCCTCTTTTTGTTTTTCACGACCTTGCACGCCGCGTTTATCTTTTCGCCGCTCCTGCGCGCACGCTCTCGGTTCCCGCGCCGGTTTTGAACACGTTGCGTCGGATTCTACGGGGCCGAGAGAGGGAAACCGCCGAATCGGGACCCGTGACGGCGGAATTCGACCGAAAATCGCGTTGGCTCGAAGCCGCGAGTTTCGTCCGCAGCGCCATTTTCCATTGGGGCGTGTGGTCGCCGAACGAATCGGGCGGCACTTTAGGCGGGCGGTCGCCACCCAGTGAACCGGTTAAGTAAATATTGCGCGCCTTTGCCAACGGGTGCGACCATACCAGCACTAATGCACCGGATCCCATCAGAACTCTGAAGTTAAGCGTGCTTGGGCGAGAGCAGTACTAAGATGGGTGACCACTTGGGAAGTCCTCGTGTTGCACCCCTCTTTTTGTTTTTCACGACCTTGCACGCCGCGTTTATCTTTTCGCCGCTCCTGCACGCACGCTCTCGGTTCCCGCGCCGGTTTTGAACACGTTGCGTCGGATTCTACGGGGCCGAGAGAGGGAAACCGCCGAATCGGGACCCGTGACGGCGGAATTCGACCGAAAATCGCGTTGGCTCGCCGCGAAGCAGCGAGTTTCGTACGCAGCGGCGTTTTCCATGGGGGCGGGTGGTCGCCGAGCGAATCGGGCGGCACTTTAGGCGGGCGGGTCGCGACCCATTGAACCGGTTAAGTAAATATTGCGCGCCTTTGCCAACGGGTGCGACCATACCAGCACTAATGCACCGGATCCCATCAGAACTCCGAAGGGAAGCGTGCTTGGGCGAGAGCAGTACTAAGATGGGTGACCTCTTGGGAAGTCCTCGTGTTGCACCCCTCTTTTTGTTTTTCACGACCTTGCACGCCGCGTTTATCTTTTCGCCGCTCCTGCACGCACGCTCTCGGTTCCCGCGCCGGTTTTGAACACTTTGCGTCGGATTCTACGGGGCCGAGAGAGGGAAACCGCCGAATCGGGACCCGTGACGGCGGAATTCGACCGAAAATCGCGTTGGCTCGAAGCCGCGAGTTTCGTCCGCAGCGGCGTTTTCCATGGGGGCGGGTGGTCGCCGAGCGAATCGGGCGGCACTTTAGGCGGGCGGTCGCGACCCATTGAACCGGTTAAGTAAATATTGCGCGCCTTTGCCAACGGGTGCGACCATACCAGCACTAATGCACCGGATCCCATCAGAACTCCGAAGGGAAGCGTGCTTGGGCGAGAGCAGTACTAAGATGGGTGACCTCTTGGGAAGTCCTCGTGTTGCACCCCTCTTTTTGTTTTTCACGACCTTGCACGCCGCGTTTATCTTTTCGCCGCTCCTGCACGCACGCTCTCGGTTCCCGCGCCGGTTTTGAACACGTTGCGTCGGATTCTACGGGGCCGAGAGAGGGAAACCGCCGAATCGGGACCCGTGACGGCGGAATTCGACCGAAAATCGCGTTGGCTCGCCGCGAAGCAGCGAGTTTCGTACGCAGCGGCGTTTTCCATGGGGGCGGGTGGTCGCCGAGCGAATCGGGCGGCACTTTAGGCGGGCGGTCGCGACCCATTGAACCGGTTAAGTAAATATTGCGCGCCTTTGCCAACGGGTGCGACCATACCAGCACTAATGCACCGGATCCCATCAGAACTCCGAAGGGAAGCGTGCTTGGGCGAGAGCAGTACTAAGATGGGTGACCTCTTGGGAAGTCCTCGTGTTGCACCCCTCTTTTTGTTTTTCACGACCTTGCACGCCGCGTTTATCTTTTCGCCGCTCCTGCACGCACGCTCTCGGTTCCCGCGCCTGTTTTGAACAATTTGCGTCGGATTCTACGGGGCCGAGAGAGGGAAACCGCCGAATCGGGACCCGTGACGGCGGAATTCGACCGAAAATCGCGTTGGCTCGAAGCCGCGAGTTTCGTCCGCAGCGCCATTTTCCATTGGGGCGTGTGGTCGCCGAACGAATCGGGCGGCACTTTAGGCGGGCGGTCGCCACCCAGTGAACCGGTTAAGTAAATATTGCGCGCCTTTGCCAACGGGTGCGACCATACCAGCACTAATGCACCGGATCCCATCAGAACTCCGAAGTTAAGCGTGCTTGGGCGAGAGCAGTACTAAGATGGGTGACCTCTTGGGAAGTCCTCGTGTTGCACCCCTCTTTTTGTTTTTCACGACCTTGCACGCCGCGTTTATCTTTTCGCCGCTCCTGCACGCACGCTCTCGGTTCCCGCGCCGGTTTTGAACACGTTGCGTCGGATTCTACGGGGCCGAGAGAGGGAAACCGCCGAATCGGGACCCGTGACGGCGGAATTCGACCGAAAATCGCGTTGGCTCGCCGCGAAGCAGCGAGTTTCGTCCGCAGCGGCGTTTTCCATGGGGGCGGGTGGTCGCCGAGCGAATCGGGCGGCACTTTAGGCGGGCGGTCGCGACCCATTGAACCTGTTAAGTAAATATTGCGCGCCTTTGGCAACGGGTGCGACCATACCAGCACTAATGCACCGGATCCCATCAGAACTCCGAAGTTAAGCGTGCTTGGGCGAGAGCAGTACTAAGATGGGTGACCTCTTGGGAAGTCCTCGTGTTGCACCCCTCTTTTTGTTTTTCACGACCTTGCACGCCGCGTTTATCTTTTCGCCGCTCCTGCACGCACGCTCTCGGTTCCCGCGCCGGTTTTGAACACGTTGCGTCGGATTCTACGTGGCCGAGAGAGGGAAACCGCCGAATCGGGACCCGTGACGGCGGAATTCGACCGAAAATCGCGTTGGCTCGAAGCCGCGAGTTTCGTCCGCAGCGCCATTTTCCATTGGGGCGTGTGGTCGCCGAACGAATCGGGCGGCACTTTAGGCGGGCGGTCGCCACCCAGTGAACCGGTTAAGTAAATATTGCGCGCCTTTGCCAACGGGTGCGACCATACCAGCACTAATGCACCGGATCCCATCAGAACCCCGAAGTTAAGCGTGCTTGGGCGAGAGCAGTACTAAGATGGGTGACCTCTTGGGAAGTCCTCGTGTTGCACCCCTCTTTTTGTTTTTCACGACCTTGCACGCCGCGTTTATCTTTTCGCCGCTCCTGCGCGCACGCTCTCGGTTCCCGCGCCGGTTTTGAACAATTTGCGTCGGATTCTACGGGGCCGAGAGAGGGAAACCGCCGAATCGGGACCCGTGACGGCGGAATTCGACCGAAAATCGCGTTGGCTCGCCGCGAAGCAGCGAGTTTCGTACGCAGCGGCGTTTTCCATGGGGGCGGGTGGTCGCCGAGCGAATCGGGCGGCACTTTAGGCGGGCGGTCGCGACCCATTGAACCGGTTAAGTAAATATTGCGCGCCTTTGCCAACGGGTGCGACCATACCAGCACTAATGCACCGGATCCCATCAGAACCCCGAAGGGAAGCGTGCTTGGGCGAGAGCAGTACTAAGATGGGTGACCTCTTGGGAAGTCCTCGTGTTGCACCCCTCTTTTTGTTTTTCACGACCTTGCACGCCGCGTTTATCTTTTCGCCGCTCCTGCACGCACGCTCTCGGTTCCCGCGCCGGTTTTGAACAATTTGCGTCGGATTCTACGGGGCCGAGAGAGGGAAACCGCCGAATCGGGACCCGTGACGGCGGAATTCGACCGAAAATCGCGTTGGCTCGAAGCCGCGAGTTTCGTCCGCAGCGGCGTTTTCCATGGGGGCGGGTGGTCGCCGAGCGAATCGGGCGGCACTTTAGGCGGGCGGTCGCGACCCATTGAACCGGTTAAGTAAATATTGCGCGCCTTTGCCAACGGGTGCGACCATACCAGCACTAATGCACCGGATCCCATCAGAACTCCGAAGGGAAGCGTGCTTGGGCGAGAGCAGTACTAAGATGGGTGACCTCTTGGGAAGTCCTCGTGTTGCACCCCTCTTTTTGTTTTTCACGACCTTGCACGCCGCGTTTATCTTTTCGCCGCTCCTGCACGCACGCTCTCGGTTCCCGCGCCGGTTTTGAACACGTTGCGTCGGATTCTACGGGGCCGAGAGAGGGAAACCGCCGAATCGGGACCCGTGACGGCGGAATTCGACCGAAAATCGCGTTGGCTCGCCGCGAAGCAGCGAGTTTCGTACGCAGCGGCGTTTTCCATGGGGGCGGGTGGTCGCCGAGCGAATCGGGCGGCACTTTAGGCGGGCGGTCGCGACCCATTGAACCGGTTAAGTAAATATTGCGCGCCTTTGCCAACGGGTGCGACCATACCAGCACTAATGCACCGGATCCCATCAGAACTCCGAAGGGAAGCGTGCTTGGGCGAGAGCAGTACTAAGATGGGTGACCTCTTGGGAAGTCCTCGTGTTGCACCCCTCTTTTTGTTTTTCACGACCTTGCACGCCGCGTTTATCTTTTCGCCGCTCCTGCACGCACGCTCTCGGTTCCCGCGCCTGTTTTGAACAATTTGCGTCGGATTCTACGGGGCCGAGAGAGGGAAACCGCCGAATCGGGACCCGTGACGGCGGAATTCGACCGAAAATCGCGTTGGCTCGAAGCCGCGAGTTTCGTCCGCAGCGCCATTTTCCATTGGGGCGTGTGGTCGCCGAACGAATCGGGCGGCACTTTAGGCGGGCGGTCGCCACCCAGTGAACCGGTTAAGTAAATATTGCGCGCCTTTGCCAACGGGTGCGACCATACCAGCACTAATGCACCGGATCCCATCAGAACTCCGAAGTTAAGCGTGCTTGGGCGAGAGCAGTACTAAGATGGGTGACCTCTTGGGAAGTCCTCGTGTTGCACCCCTCTTTTTGTTTTTCACGACCTTGCACGCCGCGTTTATCTTTTCGCCGCTCCTGCACGCACGCTCTCGGTTCCCGCGCCGGTTTTGAACACGTTGCGTCGGATTCTACGGGGCCGAGAGAGGGAAACCGCCGAATCGGGACCCGTGACGGCGGAATTCGACCGAAAATCGCGTTGGCTCGCCGCGAAGCAGCGAGTTTCGTCCGCAGCGGCGTTTTCCATGGGGGCGGGTGGTCGCCGAGCGAATCGGGCGGCACTTTAGGCGGGCGGTCGCGACCCATTGAACCTGTTAAGTAAATATTGCGCGCCTTTGGCAACGGGTGCGACCATACCAGCACTAATGCACCGGATCCCATCAGAACTCCGAAGTTAAGCGTGCTTGGGCGAGAGCAGTACTAAGATGGGTGACCTCTTGGGAAGTCCTCGTGTTGCACCCCTCTTTTTGTTTTTCACGACCTTGCACGCCGCGTTTATCTTTTCGCCGCTCCTGCACGCACGCTCTCGGTTCCCGCGCCGGTTTTGAACACGTTGCGTCGGATTCTACGTGGCCGAGAGAGGGAAACCGCCGAATCGGGACCCGTGACGGCGGAATTCGACCGAAAATCGCGTTGGCTCGAAGCCGCGAGTTTCGTCCGCAGCGCCATTTTCCATTGGGGCGTGTGGTCGCCGAACGAATCGGGCGGCACTTTAGGCGGGCGGTCGCCACCCAGTGAACCGGTTAAGTAAATATTGCGCGCCTTTGCCAACGGGTGCGACCATACCAGCACTAATGCACCGGATCCCATCAGAACCCCGAAGTTAAGCGTGCTTGGGCGAGAGCAGTACTAAGATGGGTGACCTCTTGGGAAGTCCTCGTGTTGCACCCCTCTTTTTGTTTTTCACGACCTTGCACGCCGCGTTTATCTTTTCGCCGCTCCTGCGCGCACGCTCTCGGTTCCCGCGCCGGTTTTGAACAATTTGCGTCGGATTCTACGGGGCCGAGAGAGGGAAACCGCCGAATCGGGACCCGTGACGGCGGAATTCGACCGAAAATCGCGTTGGCTCGAAGCAGCGAGTTTCGTCCGCAGCGGCGTTTTCCATGGGGGCGGGTGGTCGCCGAGCGAATCGGGCGGCACTTTAGGCGGGCGGTCGCGACCCATTGAACCTGTTAAGTAAATATTGCGCGCCTTTGGCAACGGGTGCGACCATACCAGCACTAATGCACCGGATCCCATCAGAACTCCGAAGTTAAGCGTGCTTGGGCGAGAGCAGTACTAAGATGGGTGACCTCTTGGGAAGTCCTCGTGTTGCACCCCTCTTTTTGTTTTTCACGACCTTGCACGCCGCGTTTATCTTTTCGCCGCTCCTGCACGCACGCTCTCGGTTCCCGCGCCGGTTTTGAACACGTTGCGTCGGATTCTACGGGGCCGAGAGAGGGAAACCGCCGAATCGGGACCCGTGACGGCGGAATTCGACCGAAAATCGCGTTGGCTCGCCGCGAAGCAGCGAGTTTCGTACGCAGCGGCGTTTTCCATGGGGGCGGGTGGTCGCCGAGCGAATCGGGCGGCACTTTAGGCGGGCGGTCGCGACCCATTGAACCGGTTAAGTAAATATTGCGCGCCTTTGCCAACGGGTGCGACCATACCAGCACTAATGCACCGGATCCCATCAGAACTCCGAAGGGAAGCGTGCTTGGGCGAGAGCAGTACTAAGATGGGTGACCTCTTGGGAAGTCCTCGTGTTGCACCCCTCTTTTTGTTTTTCACGACCTTGCACGCCGCGTTTATCTTTTCGCCGCTCCTGCACGCACGCTCTCGGTTCCCGCGCCTGTTTTGAACAATTTGCGTCGGATTCTACGGGGCCGAGAGAGGGAAACCGCCGAATCGGGACCCGTGACGGCGGAATTCGACCGAAAATCGCGTTGGCTCGAAGCCGCGAGTTTCGTCCGCAGCGCCATTTTCCATTGGGGCGTGTGGTCGCCGAACGAATCGGGCGGCACTTTAGGCGGGCGGTCGCCACCCAGTGAACCGGTTAAGTAAATATTGCGCGCCTTTGCCAACGGGTGCGACCATACCAGCACTAATGCACCGGATCCCATCATAACTCCGAAGTTAAGCGTGCTTGGGCGAGAGCAGTACTAAGATGGGTGACCTCTTGGGAAGTCCTCGTGTTGCACCCCTCTTTTTGTTTTTCACGACCTTGCACGCCGCGTTTATCTTTTCGCCGCTCCTGCACGCACGCTCTCGGTTCCCGCGCCGGTTTTGAACACGTTGCGTCGGATTCTACGGGGCCGAGAGAGGGAAACCGCCGAATCGGGACCCGTGACGGCGGAATTCGACCGAAAATCGCGTTGGCTCGCCGCGAAGCAGCGAGTTTCGTCCGCAGCGGCGTTTTCCATGGGGGCGGGTGGTCGCCGAGCGAATCGGGCGGCACTTTAGGCGGGCGGTCGCGACCCATTGAACCTGTTAAGTAAATATTGCGCGCCTTTGGCAACGGGTGCGACCATACCAGCACTAATGCACCGGATCCCATCAGAACTCCGAAGTTAAGCGTGCTTGGGCGAGAGCAGTACTAAGATGGGTGACCTCTTGGGAAGTCCTCGTGTTGCACCCCTCTTTTTGTTTTTCACGACCTTGCACGCCGCGTTTATCTTTTCGCCGCTCCTGCACGCACGCTCTCGGTTCCCGCGCCGGTTTTGAACACGTTGCGTCGGATTCTACGTGGCCGAGAGAGGGAAACCGCCGAATCGGGACCCGTGACGGCGGAATTCGACCGAAAATCGCGTTGGCTCGAAGCCGCGAGTTTCGTCCGCAGCGCCATTTTCCATTGGGGCGTGTGGTCGCCGAACGAATCGGGCGGCACTTTAGGCGGGCGGTCGCCACCCAGTGAACCGGTTAAGTAAATATTGCGCGCCTTTGCCAACGGGTGCGACCATACCAGCACTAATGCACCGGATCCCATCAGAACCCCGAAGTTAAGCGTGCTTGGGCGAGAGCAGTACTAAGATGGGTGACCTCTTGGGAAGTCCTCGTGTTGCACCCCTCTTTTTGTTTTTCACGACCTTGCACGCCGCGTTTATCTTTTCGCCGCTCCTGCGCGCACGCTCTCGGTTCCCGCGCCGGTTTTGAACAATTTGCGTCGGATTCTACGGGGCCGAGAGAGGGAAACCGCCGAATCGGGACCCGTGACGGCGGAATTCGACCGAAAATCGCGTTGGCTCGAAGCAGCGAGTTTCGTCCGCAGCGGCGTTTTCCATGGGGGCGGGTGGTCGCCGAGCGAATCGGGCGGCACTTTAGGCGGGCGGTCGCGACCCATTGAACCTGTTAAGTAAATATTGCGCGCCTTTGGCAACGGGTGCGACCATACCAGCACTAATGCACCGGATCCCATCAGAACTCCGAAGTTAAGCGTGCTTGGGCGAGAGCAGTACTAAGATGGGTGACCTCTTGGGAAGTCCTCGTGTTGCACCCCTCTTTTTGTTTTTCACGACCTTGCACGCCGCGTTTATCTTTTCGCCGCTCCTGCACGCACGCTCTCGGTTCCCGCGCCGGTTTTGAACACGTTGCGTCGGATTCTACGGGGCCGAGAGAGGGAAACCGCCGAATCGGGACCCGTGACGGCGGAATTCGACCGAAAATCGCGTTGGCTCGCCGCGAAGCAGCGAGTTTCGTACGCAGCGGCGTTTTCCATGGGGGCGGGTGGTCGCCGAGCGAATCGGGCGGCACTTTAGGCGGGCGGTCGCGACCCATTGAACCGGTTAAGTAAATATTGCGCGCCTTTGCCAACGGGTGCGACCATACCAGCACTAATGCACCGGATCCCATCAGAACTCCGAAGGGAAGCGTGCTTGGGCGAGAGCAGTACTAAGATGGGTGACCTCTTGGGAAGTCCTCGTGTTGCACCCCTCTTTTTGTTTTTCACGACCTTGCACGCCGCGTTTATCTTTTCGCCGCTCCTGCACGCACGCTCTCGGTTCCCGCGCCGGTTTTGAACAATTTGCGTCGGATTCTACGGGGCCGAGAGAGGGAAACCGCCGAATCGGGACCCGTGACGGCGGAATTCGACCGAAAATCGCGTTGGCTCGAAGCCGCGAGTTTCGTCCGCAGCGGCGTTTTCCATGGGGGCGGGTGGTCGCCGAGCGAATCGGGCGGCACTTTAGGCGGGCGGTCGCGACCCATTGAACCGGTTAAGTAAATATTGCGCGCCTTTGCCAACGGGTGCGACCATACCAGCACTAATGCACCGGATCCCATCAGAACTCCGAAGGGAAGCGTGCTTGGGCGAGAGCAGTACTAAGATGGGTGACCTCTTGGGAAGTCCTCGTGTTGCACCCCTCTTTTTGTTTTTCACGACCTTGCACGCCGCGTTTATCTTTTCGCCGCTCCTGCACGCACGCTCTCGGTTCCCGCGCCGGTTTTGAACACGTTGCGTCGGATTCTACGGGGCCGAGAGAGGGAAACCGCCGAATCGGGACCCGTGACGGCGGAATTCGACCGAAAATCGCGTTGGCTCGCCGCGAAGCAGCGAGTTTCGTCCGCAGCGGCGTTTTCCATGGGGGCGGGTGGTCGCCGAGCGAATCGGGCGGCACTTTAGGCGGGCGGTCGCGACCCATTGAACCTGTTAAGTAAATATTGCGCGCCTTTGGCAACGGGTGCGACCATACCAGCACTAATGCACCGGATCCCATCAGAACTCCGAAGTTAAGCGTGCTTGGGCGAGAGCAGTACTAAGATGGGTGACCTCTTGGGAAGTCCTCGTGTTGTACCCCTCTTTTTGTTTTTCACGACCTTGCACGCCGCGTTTATCTTTTCGCCGCTCCTGCACGCACGCTCTCGGTTCCCGCGCCGGTTTTGAACACGTTGCGTCGGATTCTACGTGGCCGAGAGAGGGAAACCGCCGAATCGGGACCCGTGACGGCGGAATTCGACCGAAAATCGCGTTGGCTCGAAGCCGCGAGTTTCGTCCGCAGCGCCATTTTCCATTGGGGCGTGTGGTCGCCGAACGAATCGGGCGGCACTTTAGGCGGGCGGTCGCCACCCAGTGAACCGGTTAAGTAAATATTGCGCGCCTTTGCCAACGGGTGCGACCATACCAGCACTAATGCACCGGATCCCATCAGAACTCCGAAGTTAAGCGTGCTTGGGCGAGAGCAGTACTAAGATGGGTGACCTCTTGGGAAGTCCTCGTGTTGCACCCCTCTTTTTGTTTTTCACGACCTTGCACGCCGCGTTTATCTTTTCGCCGCTCCTGCACGCACGCTCTCGGTTCCCGCGCCGGTTTTGAACACGTTGCGTCGGATTCTACGTGGCCGAGAGAGGGAAACCGCCGAATCGGGACCCGTGACGGCGGAATTCGACCGAAAATCGCGTTGGCTCGAAGCCGCGAGTTTCGTCCGCAGCGCCATTTTCCATTGGGGCGTGTGGTCGCCGAACGAATCGGGCGGCACTTTAGGCGGGCGGTCGCCACCCAGTGAACCGGTTAAGTAAATATTGCGCGCCTTTGCCAACGGGTGCGACCATACCAGCACTAATGCACCGGATCCCATCAGAACCCCGAAGTTAAGCGTGCTTGGGCGAGAGCAGTACTAAGATGGGTGACCTCTTGGGAAGTCCTCGTGTTGCACCCCTCTTTTTGTTTTTCACGACCTTGCACGCCGCGTTTATCTTTTCGCCGCTCCTGCGCGCACGCTCTCGGTTCCCGCGCCGGTTTTGAACAATTTGCGTCGGATTCTACGGGGCCGAGAGAGGGAAACCGCCGAATCGGGACCCGTGACGGCGGAATTCGACCGAAAATCGCGTTGGCTCGAAGCAGCGAGTTTCGTCCGCAGCGGCGTTTTCCATGGGGGCGGGTGGTCGCCGAGCGAATCGGGCGGCACTTTAGGCGGGCGGTCGCGACCCATTGAACCTGTTAAGTAAATATTGCGCGCCTTTGGCAACGGGTGCGACCATACCAGCACTAATGCACCGGATCCCATCAGAACTCCGAAGTTCAGCGTGCTTGGGCGAGAGCAGTACTAAGATGGGTGACCTCTTGGGAAGTCCTCGTGTTGCACCCCTCTTTTTGTTTTTCACGACATTGCACGCCGCGTTTATCTTTTCGCCGCTCCTGCACGCACGCTCTCGGTTCCCGCGCCGGTTTTGAACACGTTGCGTCGGATTCTACGTGGCCGAGAGAGGGAAACCGCCGAATCGGGACCCGTGACGGCGGAATTCGACCGAAAATCGCGTTGGCTCGAAGCCGCGAGTTTCGTCCGCAGCGCCGTTTTCCATTGGGGCGTGTGGTCGCCGAACGAATCGGGCGGCACTTTAGGCGGGCGGTCGCCACCCAGTGAACCGGTTAAGTAAATATTGCGCGCCTTTGCCAACGGGTGCGACCATACCAGCACTAATGCACCGGATCCCATCAGAACTCCGAAGTTAAGCGTGCTTGGGCGAGAGCAGTACTAAGATGGGTGACCTCTTGGGAAGTCCTCGTGTTGCACCCCTCTTTTTGTTTTTCACGACCTTGCACGCCGCGTTTATCTTTTCGCCGCTCCTGCACGCACGCTCTCGGTTCCCGCGCCGGTTTTGAACACGTTGCGTCGGATTCTACGTGGCCGAGAGAGGGAAACCGCCGAATCGGGACCCGTGACGGCGGAATTCGACCGAAAATCGCGTTGGCTCGAAGCCGCGAGTTTCGTCCGCAGCGCCATTTTCCATTGGGGCGTGTGGTCGCCGAACGAATCGGGCGGCACTTTAGGCGGGCGGTCGCCACCCAGTGAACCGGTTAAGTAAATATTGCGCGCCTTTGCCAACGGGTGCGACCATACCAGCACTAATGCACCGGATCCCATCAGAACTCCGAAGTTAAGCGTGCTTGGGCGAGAGCAGTACTAAGATGGGTGACCTCTTGGGAAGTCCTCGTGTTGCACCCCTCTTTTTGTTTTTCACGACCTTGCACGCCGCGTTTATCTTTTCGCCGCTCCTGCGCGCACGCTCTCGGTTCCCGCGCCGGTTTTGAACACGTTGCGTCGGATTCTACGGGGCCGAGAGAGGGAAACCGCCGAATCGGGACCCGTGACGGCGGAATTCGACCGAAAATCGCGTTGGCTCGAAGCCGCGAGTTTCGTCCGCAGCGCCATTTTCCATTGGGGCGTGTGGTCGCCGAACGAATCGGGCGGCACTTTAGGCGGGCGGTCGCCACCCAGTGAACCGGTTAAGTAAATATTGCGCGCCTTTGCCAACGGGTGCGACCATACCAGCACTAATGCACCGGATCCCATCAGAACTCCGAAGTTAAGCGTGCTTGGGCGAGAGCAGTACTAAGATGGGTGACCTCTTGGGAAGTCCTCGTGTTGCACCCCTCTTTTTGTTTTTCCCGACCTTGCACGCCGCGTTTATCTTTTCGCCGCTCCTGCACGCACGCTCTCGGTTCCCGCGCCGGTTTTGAACACGTTGCGTCGGATTCTACGGGGCCGAGAGAGGGAAACCGCCGAATCGGGACCCGTGACGGCGGAATTCGACCGAAAATCGCGTTGGCTCGAAGCCGCGAGTTTCGTCCGCAGCGCCATTTTCCATTGGGGCGGGTGGTCGCCGAACGAATCGGGCGGCACTTTAGGCGGGCGGTCGCCACCCAGTGAACCGGTTAAGTAAATATTGCGCGCCTTTGCCAACGGGTGCGACCATACCAGCACTAATGCACCGGATCCCATCAGAACTCCGAAGGGAAGCGTGCTTGGGCGAGAGCAGTACTAAGATGGGTGACCTCTTGGGAAGTCCTCGTGTTGCACCCCTCTTTTTGTTTTTCACGACCTTGCACGCCGCGTTTATCTTTTCGCCGCTCCTGCACGCACGCTCTCGGTTCCCGCGCCGGTTTTGAACAATTTGCGTCGGATTCTACGGGGCCGAGAGAGGGAAACCGCCGAATCGGGACCCGTGACGGCGGAATTCGACCGAAAATCGCGTTGGCTCGAAGCCGCGAGTTTCGTCCGCAGCGGCGTTTTCCATGGGGGCGGGTGGTCGCCGAGCGAATCGGGCGGCACTTTAGGCGGGCGGTCGCGACCCATTGAACCGGTTAAGTAAATATTGCGCGCCTTTGCCAACGGGTGCGACCATACCAGCACTAATGCACCGGATCCCATCAGAACTCCGAAGGGAAGCGTGCTTGGGCGAGAGCAGTACTAAGATGGGTGACCTCTTGGGAAGTCCTCGTGTTGCACCCCTCTTTTTGTTTTTCACGACCTTGCACGCCGCGTTTATCTTTTCGCCGCTCCTGCACGCACGCTCTCGGTTCCCGCGCCGGTTTTGAACACGTTGCGTCGGATTCTACGGGGCCGAGAGAGGGAAACCGCCGAATCGGGACCCGTGACGGCGGAATTCGACCGAAAATCGCGTTGGCTCGCCGCGAAGCAGCGAGTTTCGTACGCAGCGGCGTTTTCCATGGGGGCGGGTGGTCGCCGAGCGAATCGGGCGGCACTTTAGGCGGGCGGTCGCGACCCATTGAACCGGTTAAGTAAATATTGCGCGCCTTTGCCAACGGGTGCGACCATACCAGCACTAATGCACCGGATCCCATCAGAACTCCGAAGGGAAGCGTGCTTGGGCGAGAGCAGTACTAAGATGGGTGACCTCTTGGGAAGTCCTCGTGTTGCACCCCTCTTTTTGTTTTTCACGACCTTGCACGCCGCGTTTATCTTTTCGCCGCTCCTGCACGCACGCTCTCGGTTCCCGCGCCGGTTTTGAACACTTTGCGTCGGATTCTACGGGGCCGAGAGAGGGAAACCGCCGAATCGGGACCCGTGACGGCGGAATTCGACCGAAAATCGCGTTGGCTCGAAGCCGCGAGTTTCGTCCGCAGCGCCATTTTCCATTGGGGCGTGTGGTCGCCGAACGAATCGGGCGGCACTTTAGGCGGGCGGTCGCCACCCAGTGAACCGGTTAAGTAAATATTGCGCGCCTTTGCCAACGGGTGCGACCATACCAGCACTAATGCACCGGATCCCATCAGAACTCCGAAGTTAAGCGTGCTTGGGCGAGAGCAGTACTAAGATGGGTGACCTCTTGGGAAGTCCTCGTGTTGCACCCCTCTTTTTGTTTTTCACGACCTTGCACGCCGCGTTTATCTTTTCGCCGCTCCTGCACGCACGCTCTCGGTTCCCGCGCCGGTTTTGAACACGTTGCGTCGGATTCTACGGGGCCGAGAGAGGGAAACCGCCGAATCGGGACCCGTGACGGCGGAATTCGACCGAAAATCGCGTTGGCTCGCCGCGAAGCAGCGAGTTTCGTCCGCAGCGGCGTTTTCCATGGGGGCGGGTGGTCGCCGAGCGAATCGGGCGGCACTTTAGGCGGGCGGTCGCGACCCATTGAACCTGTTAAGTAAATATTGCGCGCCTTTGGCAACGGGTGCGACCATACCAGCACTAATGCACCGGATCCCATCAGAACTCCGAAGTTAAGCGTGCTTGGGCGAGAGCAGTACTAAGATGGGTGACCTCTTGGGAAGTCCTCGTGTTGCACCCCTCTTTTTGTTTTTCACGACCTTGCACGCCGCGTTTATCTTTTCGCCGCTCCTGCACGCACGCTCTCGGTTCCCGCGCCGGTTTTGAACACGTTGCGTCGGATTCTACGTGGCCGAGAGAGGGAAACCGCCGAATCGGGACCCGTGACGGCGGAATTCGACCGAAAATCGCGTTGGCTCGAAGCCGCGAGTTTCGTCCGCAGCGCCATTTTCCATTGGGGCGTGTGGTCGCCGAACGAATCGGGCGGCACTTTAGGCGGGCGGTCGCCACCCAGTGAACCGGTTAAGTAAATATTGCGCGCCTTTGCCAACGGGTGCGACCATACCAGCACTAATGCACCGGATCCCATCAGAACCCCGAAGTTAAGCGTGCTTGGGCGAGAGCAGTACTAAGATGGGTGACCTCTTGGGAAGTCCTCGTGTTGCACCCCTCTTTTTGTTTTTCACGACCTTGCACGCCGCGTTTATCTTTTCGCCGCTCCTGCGCGCACGCTCTCGGTTCCCGCGCCGGTTTTGAACAATTTGCGTCGGATTCTACGGGGCCGAGAGAGGGAAACCGCCGAATCGGGACCCGTGACGGCGGAATTCGACCGAAAATCGCGTTGGCTCGAAGCCGCGAGTTTCGTCCGCAGCGCCGTTTTCCATGGGGGCGGGTGGTCGCCGAGCGAATCGGGCGGCACTTTAGGCGGGCGGTCGCGACCCATTGAACCTGTTAAGTAAATATTGCGCGCCTTTGGCAACGGGTGCGACCATACCAGCACTAATGCACCGGATCCCATCAGAACTCCGAAGTTAAGCGTGCTTGGGCGAGAGCAGTACTAAGATGGGTGACCTCTTGGGAAGTCCTCGTGTTGCACCCCTCTTTTTGTTTTTCACGACCTTGCACGCCGCGTTTATCTTTTCGCCGCTCCTGCACGCACGCTCTCGGTTCCCGCGCCGGTTTTGAACACGTTGCGTCGGATTCTACGGGGCCGAGAGAGGGAAACCGCCGAATCGGGACCCGTGACGGCGGAATTCGACCGAAAATCGCGTTGGCTCGCCGCGAAGCAGCGAGTTTCGTACGCAGCGGCGTTTTCCATGGGGGCGGGTGGTCGCCGAGCGAATCGGGCGGCACTTTAGGCGGGCGGTCGCGACCCATTGAACCGGTTAAGTAAATATTGCGCGCCTTTGCCAACGGGTGCGACCATACCAGCACTAATGCACCGGATCCCATCAGAACTCCGAAGGGAAGCGTGCTTGGGCGAGAGCAGTACTAAGATGGGTGACCTCTTGGGAAGTCCTCGTGTTGCACCCCTCTTTTTGTTTTTCACGACCTTGCACGCCGCGTTTATCTTTTCGCCGCTCCTGCACGCACGCTCTCGGTTCCCGCGCCGGTTTTGAACAATTTGCGTCGGATTCTACGGGGCCGAGAGAGGGAAACCGCCGAATCGGGACCCGTGACGGCGGAATTCGACCGAAAATCGCGTTGGCTCGAAGCCGCGAGTTTCGTCCGCAGCGGCGTTTTCCATGGGGGCGGGTGGTCGCCGAGCGAATCGGGCGGCACTTTAGGCGGGCGGTCGCGACCCATTGAACCGGTTAAGTAAATATTGCGCGCCTTTGCCAACGGGTGCGACCATACCAGCACTAATGCACCGGATCCCATCAGAACTCCGAAGGGAAGCGTGCTTGGGCGAGAGCAGTACTAAGATGGGTGACCTCTTGGGAAGTCCTCGTGTTGCACCCCTCTTTTTGTTTTTCACGACCTTGCACGCCGCGTTTATCTTTTCGCCGCTCCTGCACGCACGCTCTCGGTTCCCGCGCCGGTTTTGAACACGTTGCGTCGGATTCTACGGGGCCGAGAGAGGGAAACCGCCGAATCGGGACCCGTGACGGCGGAATTCGACCGAAAATCGCGTTGGCTCGCCGCGAAGCAGCGAGTTTCGTCCGCAGCGGCGTTTTCCATGGGGGCGGGTGGTCGCCGAGCGAATCGGGCGGCACTTTAGGCGGGCGGTCGCGACCCATTGAACCTGTTAAGTAAATATTGCGCGCCTTTGGCAACGGGTGCGACCATACCAGCACTAATGCACCGGATCCCATCAGAACTCCGAAGTTAAGCGTGCTTGGGCGAGAGCAGTACTAAGATGGGTGACCTCTTGGGAAGTCCTCGTGTTGTACCCCTCTTTTTGTTTTTCACGACCTTGCACGCCGCGTTTATCTTTTCGCCGCTCCTGCACGCACGCTCTCGGTTCCCGCGCCGGTTTTGAACACGTTGCGTCGGATTCTACGTGGCCGAGAGAGGGAAACCGCCGAATCGGGACCCGTGACGGCGGAATTCGACCGAAAATCGCGTTGGCTCGAAGCCGCGAGTTTCGTCCGCAGCGCCATTTTCCATTGGGGCGTGTGGTCGCCGAACGAATCGGGCGGCACTTTAGGCGGGCGGTCGCCACCCAGTGAACCGGTTAAGTAAATATTGCGCGCCTTTGCCAACGGGTGCGACCATACCAGCACTAATGCACCGGATCCCATCAGAACTCCGAAGTTTAGCGTGCTTGGGCGAGAGCAGTACTAAGATGGGTGACCTCTTGGGAAGTCCTCGTGTTGCACCCCTCTTTTTGTTTTTCACGACCTTGCACGCCGCGTTTATCTTTTCGCCGCTCCTGCACGCACGCTCTCGGTTCCCGCGCCGGTTTTGAACACGTTGCGTCGGATTCTACGTGGCCGAGAGAGGGAAACCGCCGAATCGGGACCCGTGACGGCGGAATTCGACCGAAAATCGCGTTGGCTCGAAGCCGCGAGTTTCGTCCGCAGCGCCATTTTCCATTGGGGCGTGTGGTCGCCGAACGAATCGGGCGGCACTTTAGGCGGGCGGTCGCCACCCAGTGAACCGGTTAAGTAAATATTGCGCGCCTTTGCCAACGGGTGCGACCATACCAGCACTAATGCACCGGATCCCATCAGAACCCCGAAGTTAAGCGTGCTTGGGCGAGAGCAGTACTAAGATGGGTGACCTCTTGGGAAGTCCTCGTGTTGCACCCCTCTTTTTGTTTTTCACGACCTTGCACGCCGCGTTTATCTTTTCGCCGCTCCTGCGCGCACGCTCTCGGTTCCCGCGCCGGTTTTGAACACGTTGCGTCGGATTCTACGTGGCCGAGAGAGGGAAACCGCCGAATCGGGACCCGTGACGGCGGAATTCGACCGAAAATCGCGTTGGCTCGAAGCAGCGAGTTTCGTCCGCAGCGGCGTTTTCCATGGGGGCGGGTGGTCGCCGAGCGAATCGGGCGGCACTTTAGGCGGGCGGTCGCGACCCATTGAACCTGTTAAGTAAATATTGCGCGCCTTTGGCAACGGGTGCGACCATACCAGCACTAATGCACCGGATCCCATCAGAACTCCGAAGTTAAGCGTGCTTGGGCGAGAGCAGTACTAAGATGGGTGACCTCTTGGGAAGTCCTCGTGTTGCACCCCTCTTTTTGTTTTTCACGACATTGCACGCCGCGTTTATCTTTTCGCCGCTCCTGCACGCACGCTCTCGGTTCCCGCGCCGGTTTTGAACACGTTGCGTCGGATTCTACGTGGCCGAGAGAGGGAAACCGCCGAATCGGGACCCGTGACGGCGGAATTCGACCGAAAATCGCGTTGGCTCGAAGCCGCGAGTTTCGTCCGCAGCGCCATTTTCCATTGGGGCGTGTGGTCGCCGAACGAATCGGGCGGCACTTTAGGCGGGCGGTCGCCACCCAGTGAACCGGTTAAGTAAATATTGCGCGCCTTTGCCAACGGGTGCGACCATACCAGCACTAATGCACCGGATCCCATCAGAACTCCGAAGTTAAGCGTGCTTGGGCGAGAGCAGTACTAAGATGGGTGACCTCTTGGGAAGTCCTCGTGTTGCACCCCTCTTTTTGTTTTTCACGACCTTGCACGCCGCGTTTATCTTTTCGCCGCTCCTGCACGCACGCTCTCGGTTCCCGCGCCGGTTTTGAACACGTTGCGTCGGATTCTACGTGGCCGAGAGAGGGAAACCGCCGAATCGGGACCCGTGACGGCGGAATTCGACCGAAAATCGCGTTGGCTCGAAGCCGCGAGTTTCGTCCGCAGCGCCATTTTCCATTGGGGCGTGTGGTCGCCGAACGAATCGGGCGGCACTTTAGGCGGGCGGTCGCCACCCAGTGAACCGGTTAAGTAAATATTGCGCGCCTTTGCCAACGGGTGCGACCATACCAGCACTAATGCACCGGATCCCATCAGAACTCCGAAGTTAAGCGTGCTTGGGCGAGAGCAGTACTAAGATGGGTGACCTCTTGGGAAGTCCTCGTGTTGCACCCCTCTTTTTGTTTTTCACGACCTTGCACGCCGCGTTTATCTTTTCGCCGCTCCTGCACGCACGCTCTCGGTTCCCGCGCCGGTTTTGAACACGTTGCGTCGGATTCTACGGGGCCGAGAGAGGGAAACCGCCGAATCGGGACCCGTGACGGCGGAATTCGACCGAAAATCGCGTTGGCTCGCCGCGAAGCAGCGAGTTTCGTACGCAGCGGCGTTTTCCATGGGGGCGGGTGGTCGCCGAGCGAATCGGGCGGCACTTTAGGCGGGCGGTCGCGACCCATTGAACCGGTTAAGTAAATATTGCGCGCCTTTGCCAACGGGTGCGACCATACCAGCACTAATGCACCGGATCCCATCAGAACTCCGAAGGGAAGCGTGCTTGGGCGAGAGCAGTACTAAGATGGGTGACCTCTTGGGAAGTCCTCGTGTTGCACCCCTCTTTTTGTTTTTCACGACCTTGCACGCCGCGTTTATCTTTTCGCCGCTCCTGCACGCACGCTCTCGGTTCCCGCGCCGGTTTTGAACAATTTGCGTCGGATTCTACGGGGCCGAGAGGGGGAAACCGCCGAATCGGGACCCGTGACGGCGGAATTCGACCGAAAATCGCGTTGGCTCGAAGCCGCGAGTTTCGTCCGCAGCGGCGTTTTCCATGGGGGCGGGTGGTCGCCGAGCGAATCGGGCGGCACTTTAGGCGGGCGGTCGCGACCCATTGAACCGGTTAAGTAAATATTGCGCGCCTTTGCCAACGGGTGCGACCATACCAGCACTAATGCACCGGATCCCATCAGAACTCCGAAGGGAAGCGTGCTTGGGCGAGAGCAGTACTAAGATGGGTGACCTCTTGGGAAGTCCTCGTGTTGCACCCCTCTTTTTGTTTTTCACGACCTTGCACGCCGCGTTTATCTTTTCGCCGCTCCTGCACGCACGCTCTCGGTTCCCGCGCCGGTTTTGAACACGTTGCGTCGGATTCTACGGGGCCGAGAGAGGGAAACCGCCGAATCGGGACCCGTGACGGCGGAATTCGACCGAAAATCGCGTTGGCTCGCCGCGAAGCAGCGAGTTTCGTACGCAGCGGCGTTTTCCATGGGGGCGGGTGGTCGCCGAGCGAATCGGGCGGCACTTTAGGCGGGCGGTCGCGACCCATTGAACCGGTTAAGTAAATATTGCGCGCCTTTGCCAACGGGTGCGACCATACCAGCACTAATGCACCGGATCCCATCAGAACTCCGAAGGGAAGCGTGCTTGGGCGAGAGCAGTACTAAGATGGGTGACCTCTTGGGAAGTCCTCGTGTTGCACCCCTCTTTTTGTTTTTCACGACCTTGCACGCCGCGTTTATCTTTTCGCCGCTCCTGCACGCACGCTCTCGGTTCCCGCGCCGGTTTTGAACAATTTGCGTCGGATTCTACGGGGCCGAGAGAGGGAAACCGCCGAATCGGGACCCGTGACGGCGGAATTCGACCGAAAATCGCGTTGGCTCGAAGCCGCGAGTTTCGTCCGCAGCGCCATTTTCCATTGGGGCGTGTGGTCGCCGAACGAATCGGGCGGCACTTTAGGCGGGCGGTCGCCACCCAGTGAACCGGTTAAGTAAATATTGTGCGCCTTTGGCAACGGGTGCGACCATACCAGCACTAATGCACCGGATCCCATCAGAACTCCGAAGTTAAGCGTGCTTGGGCGAGAGCAGTACTAAGATGGGTGACCTCTTGGGAAGTCCTCGTGTTGCACCCCTCTTTTTGTTTTTCACGACCTTGCACACCGCGTTTATCTTTTCGCCGCTCCTGCACGCACGCTCTCGGTTCCCGCGCCGGTTTTGAACACGTTGCGTCGGATTCTACGGGGCCGAGAGAGGGAAACCGCCGAATCGGGACCCGTGACGGCGGAATTCGACCGAAAATCGCGTTGGCTCGCCGCGAAGCAGCGAGTTTCGTCCGCAGCGGCGTTTTCCATGGGGGCGGGTGGTCGCCGAGCGAATCGGGCGGCACTTTAGGCGGGCGGTCGCGACCCATTGAACCTGTTAAGTAAATATTGCGCGCCTTTGCCAACGGGTGCGACCATACCAGCACTAATGCACCGGATCCCATCAGAACTCCGAAGTTAAGCGTGCTTGGGCGAGAGCAGTACTAAGATGGGTGACCTCTAGGGAAGTCCTCGTGTTGCACCCCTCTTTTTGTTTTTCACGACCTTGCACGCCGCGTTTATCTTTTCGCCGCTCCTGCACGCACGCTCTCGGTTCCCGCGCCGGTTTTGAACACGTTGCGTCGGATTCTACGGGGCCGAGAGAGGGAAACCGCCGAATCGGGACCCGTGACGGCGGAATTCGACCGAAAATCGCGTTGGCTCGCCGCGAAGCAGCGAGTTTCGTCCGCAGCGGCGTTTTCCATGGGGGCGGGTGGTCGCCGAGCGAATCGGGCGGCACTTTAGGCGGGCGGTCGCGACCCATTGAACCTGTTAAGTAAATATTGCGCGCCTTTGCCAACGGGTGCGACCATACCAGCACTAATGCACCGGATCCCATCAGAACTCCGAAGTTAAGCGTGCTTGGGCGAGAGCAGTACTAAGATGGGTGACCTCTTGGGAAGTCCTCGTGTTGCACCCCTCTTTTTGTTTTTCACGACCTTGCACGCCGCGTTTATCTTTTCGTCCGCAGCGGCGTTTTCCATGGGGGCGGGTGGTCGCCGAGCGAATCGGGCGGCACTTTAGGCGGGCGGTCGCGACCCATTGAACCTGTTAAGTAAATATTGCGCGCCTTTGCCAACGGGTGCGACCATACCAGCATTAATGCACCGGATCCCATCAGAACTCCGAAGTTAAGCGTGCTTGGGCGAGAGCAGTACTAAGATGGGTGACCTCTAGGGAAGTCCTCGTGTTGCACCCTCTTTTTGTTTTTCACGACCTTGCACGCCGCGTTTATCTTTTCGCCGCTCCTGCACGCACGCTCTCGGTTCCCGCGCCGGTTTTGAACACGTTGCGTCGGATTCTACGGGGCCGAGAGAGGGAAACCGCCGAATCGGGACCCGTGACGGCGGAATTCGACCGAAAATCGCGTTGGCTCGCCGCGAAGCAGCGAGTTTCGTCCGCAGCGGCGTTTTCCATGGGGGCGGGTGGTCGCCGAGCGAATCGGGCGGCACTTTAGGCGGGCGGTCGCGACCCATTGAACCTGTTAAGTAAATATTGCGCGCCTTTGCCAACGGGTGCGACCATACCAGCACTAATGCACCGGATCCCATCAGAACTCCGAAGTTAAGCGTGCTTGGGCGAGAGCAGTACTAAGATGGGTGACCTCTTGGGAAGTCCTCGTGTTGCACCCCTCTTTTTGTTTTTCACGACCTTGCACGCCGCGTTTATCTTTTCGCCGCTCCTGCACGCACGCTCTCGGTTCCCGCGCCGGTTTTGAACACGTTGCGTCGGATTCTACGGGGCCGAGAGAGGGAAACCGCCGAATCGGGACCCGTGACGGCGGAATTCGACCGAAAATCGCGTTGGCTCGCCGCGAAGCAGCGAGTTTCGTCCGCAGCGGCGTTTTCCATGGGGGCGGGTGGTCGCCGAGCGAATCGGGCGGCACTTTAGGCGGGCGGTCGCGACCCATTGAACCTGTTAAGTAAATATTGCGCGCCTTTGCCAACGGGTGCGACCATACCAGCACTAATGCACCGGATCCCATCAGAACTCCGAAGTTAAGCGTGCTTGGGCGAGAGCAGTACTAAGATGGGTGACCTCTAGGGAAGTCCTCGTGTTGCACCCCTCTTTTTGTTTTTCACGACCTTGCACGCCGCGTTTATCTTTTCGCCGCTCCTGCACGCACGCTCTCGGTTCCCGCGCCGGTTTTGAACACGTTGCGTCGGATTCTACGGGGCCGAGAGAGGGAAACCGCCGAATCGGGACCCGTGACGGCGGAATTCGACCGAAAATCGCGTTGGCTCGCCGCGAAGCAGCGAGTTTCGTCCGCAGCGGCGTTTTCCATGGGGGCGGGTGGTCGCCGAGCGAATCGGGCGGCACTTTAGGCGGGCGGTCGCGACCCATTGAACCTGTTAAGTAAATATTGCGCGCCTTTGCCAACGGGTGCGACCATACCAGCACTAATGCACCGGATCCCATCAGAACTCCGAAGTTAAGCGTGCTTGGGCGAGAGCAGTACTAAGATGGGTGACCTCTTGGGAAGTCCTCGTGTTGCACCCCTCTTTTTGTTTTTCACGACCTTGCACGCCGCGTTTATCTTTTCGTCCGCAGCGGCGTTTTCCATGGGGGCGGGTGGTCGCCGAGCGAATCGGGCGGCACTTTAGGCGGGCGGTCGCGACCCATTGAACCTGTTAAGTAAATATTGCGCGCCTTTGCCAACGGGTGCGACCATACCAGCACTAATGCACCGGATCCCATCAGAACTCCGAAGTTAAGCGTGCTTGGGCGAGAGCAGTACTAAGATGGGTGACCTCTAGGGAAGTCCCTCGTGTTGCACCCCTCTTTTTGTTTTTCACGACCTTGCACGCCGCGTTTATCTTTTCGCCGCTCCTGCACGCACGCTCTCGGTTCCCGCGCCGGTTTTGAACACGTTGCGTCGGATTCTACGGGGCCGAGAGAGGGAAACCGCCGAATCGGGACCCGTGACGGCGGAATTCGACCGAAAATCGCGTTGGCTCGCCGCGAAGCAGCGAGTTTCGTCCGCAGCGGCGTTTTCCATGGGGGCGGGTGGTCGCCGAGCGAATCGGGCGGCACTTTAGGCGGGCGGTCGCGACCCATTGAACCTGTTAAGTAAATATTGCGCGCCTTTGCCAACGGGTGCGACCATACCAGCACTAATGCACCGGATCCCATCAGAACTCCGAAGTTAAGCGTGCTTGGGCGAGAGCAGTACTAAGATGGGTGACCTCTTGGGAAGTCCTCGTGTTGCACCCCTCTTTTTGTTTTTCACGACCTTGCACGCCGCGTTTATCTTTTCGCCGCTCCTGCACGCACGCTCTCGGTTCCCGCGCCGGTTTTGAACACGTTGCGTCGGATTCTACGGGGCCGAGAGAGGGAAACCGCCGAATCGGGACCCGTGACGGCGGAATTCGACCGAAAATCGCGTTGGCTCGCCGCGAAGCAGCGAGTTTCGTCCGCAGCGGAGTTTTCCATGGGGGCGGGTGGTCGCCGAGCGAATCGGGCGACACTTTAGGCGGGCGGTCGCGACCCATTGAACCTGTTAAGTAAATATTGCGCGCCTTTGCCAACGGGTGCGACCATACCAGCACTAATGCACCGGATCCCATCAGAACTCCGAAGTTAAGCGTGCTTGGGCGAGAGCAGTACTAAGATGGGTGACCTCTTGGGAAGTCCTCGTGTTGCACCCCTCTTTTTGTTTTTCACGACCTTGCACGCCGCGTTTATCTTTTCGCCGCTCCTGCGCGCACGCTCTCGGTTCCCGCGCCGGTTTTGAACACGTTGCGTCGGATTCTACGTGGCCGAGAGAGGGAAACCGCCGAATCGGGACCCGTGACGGCGGAATTCGACCGAAAATCGCGTTGGCTCGAAGCCGCGAGTTTCGTCCGCAGCGCCATTTTCCATTGGGGCGTGTGGTCGCCGAACGAATCGGGCGGCACTTTAGGCGGGCGGTCGCGACCCATTGAACCTGTTAAGTAAATATTGCGCGCCTTTGCCAACGGGTGCGACCATACCAGCACTAATGCACCGGATCCCATCAGAACTCCGAAGTTAAGCGTGCTTGGGCGAGAGCAGTACTAAGATGGGTGACCTCTTGGGAAGTCCTCGTGTTGCACCCCTCTTTTTGTTTTTCACGACCTTGCACGCCGCGTTTATCTTTTCGCCGCTCCTGCACGCACGCTCTCGGTTCCCGCGCCGGTTTTGAACACGTTGCGTCGGATTCTACGGGGCCGAGAGAGGGAAACCGCCGAATCGGGACCCGTGACGGCGGAATTCGACCGAAAATCGCGTTGGCTCGCCGCGAAGCAGCGAGTTTCGTCCGCAGCGGCGTTTTCCATGGGGGCGGGTGGTCGCCGAGCGAATCGGGCGGCACTTTAGGCGGGCGGTCGCGACCCATTGAACCTGTTAAGTAAATATTGCGCGCCTTTGGCAACGGGTGCGACCATACCAGCACTAATGCACCGGATCCCATCAGAACTCCGAAGTTAAGCGTGCTTGGGCGAGAGCAGTACTAAGATGGGTGACCTCTTGGGAAGTCCTCGTGTTGCACCCCTCTTTTTGTTTTTCCCGACCTTGCACGCCGCGTTTATCTTTTCGCCGCTCCTGCACGCACGCTCTCGGTTCCCGCGCCGGTTTTGAACACGTTGCGTCGGATTCTACGGGGCCGAGAGAGGGAAACCGCCGAATCGGGACCCGTGACGGCGGAATTCGACCGAAAATCGCGTTGGCTCGAAGCCGCGAGTTTCGTCCGCAGCGCCATTTTCCATTGGGGCGTGTGGTCGCCGAACGAATCGGGCGGCACTTTAGGCGGGCGGTCGCCACCCAGTGAACCGGTTAAGTAAATATTGCGCGCCTTTGCCAACGGGTGCGACCATACCAGCACTAATGCACCGGATCCCATCAGAACTCCGAAGTTAAGCGTGCTTGGGCGAGAGCAGTACTAAGATGGGTGACCTCTTGGGAAGTCCTCGTGTTGCACCCCTCTTTTTGTTTTTCACGACCTTGCACGCCGCGTTTATCTTTTCGCCGCTCCTGCACGCACGCTCTCGGTTCCCGCGCCGGTTTTGAACACGTTGCGTCGGATTCTACGGGGCCGAGAGAGGGAAACCGCCGAATCGGGACCCGTGACGGCGGAATTCGACCGAAAATCGCGTTGGCTCGCCGCGAAGCAGCGAGTTTCGTCCGCAGCGGAGTTTTCCATGGGGGCGGGTGGTCGCCGAGCGAATCGGGCGACACTTTAGGCGGGCGGTCGCGACCCATTGAACCTGTTAAGTAAATATTGCGCGCCTTTGCCAACGGGTGCGACCATACCAGCACTAATGCACCGGATCCCATCAGAACTCCGAAGTTAAGCGTGCTTGGCCGAGAGCAGTACTAAGATGGGTGACCTCTTGGGAAGTCCTCGTGTTGCACCCCTCTTTTTGTTTTTCACGACCTTGCACGCCGCGTTTATCTTTTCGCCGCTCCTGCGCGCACGCTCTCGGTTCCCGCGCCGGTTTTGAACACGTTGCGTCGGATTCTACGTGGCCGAGAGAGGGAAACCGCCGAATCGGGACCCGTGACGGCGGAATTCGACCGAAAATCGCGTTGGCTCGAAGCCGCGAGTTTCGTCCGCAGCGCCATTTTCCATTGGGGCGTGTGGTCGCCGAACGAATCGGGCGGCACTTTAGGCGGGCGGTCGCGACCCATTGAACCTGTTAAGTAAATATTGCGCGCCTTTGCCAACGGGTGCGACCATACCAGCACTAATGCACCGGATCCCATCAGAACTCCGAAGTTAAGCGTGCTTGGGCGAGAGCAGTACTAAGATGGGTGACCTCTTGGGAAGTCCTCGTGTTGCACCCCTCTTTTTGTTTTTCACGACCTTGCACGCCGCGTTTATCTTTTCGCCGCTCCTGCACGCACGCTCTCGGCTCCCGCGCCGGTTTTGAACACGTTGCGTCGGATTCTACGGGGCCCAGAGAGGGAAACCGCCGAATCGGGACCCGTGACGGCGGAATTCGACCGAAAATCGCGTTGGCTCGCCGCGAAGCAGCGAGTTTCGTCCGCAGCGGCGTTTTCCATGGGGGCGGGTGGTCGCCGAGCGAATCGGGCGGCACTTTAGGCGGGCGGTCGCGACCCATTGAACCTGTTATGTAAATATTGCGCGCCTTTGGCAACGGGTGCGACCATACCAGCACTAATGCACCGGATCCCATCAGAACTCCGAAGTTAAGCGTGCTTGGGCGAGAGCAGTACTAAGATGGGTGACCTCTTGGGAAGTCCTCGTGTTGCACCCCTCTTTTTGTTTTTCCCGACCTTGCACGCCGCGTTTATCTTTTCGCCGCTCCTGCACGCACGCTCTCGGTTCCCGCGCCGGTTTTGAACACGTTGCGTCGGATTCTACGGGGCCGAGAGAGGGAAACCGCCGAATCGGGACCCGTGACGGCGGAATTCGACCGAAAATCGCGTTGGCTCGAAGCCGCGAGTTTCGTCCGCAGCGCCATTTTCCATTGGGGCGTGTGGTCGCCGAACGAATCGGGCGGCACTTTAGGCGGGCGGTCGCCACCCAGTGAACCGGTTAAGTAAATATTGCGCGCCTTTGCCAACGGGTGCGACCATACCAGCACTAATGCACCGGATCCCATCAGAACTCCGAAGTTAAGCGTGCTTGGGCGAGAGCAGTACTAAGATGGGTGACCTCTTGGGAAGTCCTCGTGTTGCACCCCTCTTTTTGTTTTTCACGACCTTGCACGCCGCGTTTATCTTTTCGCCGCTCCTGCACGCACGCTCTCGGTTCCCGCGCCGGTTTTGAACACGTTGCGTCGGATTCTACGTGGCCGAGAGAGGGAAACCGCCGAATCGGGACCCGTGACGGCGGAATTCGACCGAAAATCGCGTTGGCTCGAAGCCGCGAGTTTCGTCCGCAGCGCCATTTTCCATTGGGGCGTGTGGTCGCCGAACGAATCGGGCGGCACTTTAGGCGGGCGGTCGCCACCCAGTGAACCGGTTAAGTAAATATTGCGCGCCTTTGCCAACGGGTGCGACCATACCAGCACTAATGCACCGGATCCCATCAGAACTCCGAAGTCAAGCGTGCTTGGGCGAGAGCAGTACTAAGATGGGTGACCTCTTGGGAAGTCCTCGTGTTGCACCCCTCTTTTTGTTTTTCACGACCTTGCACGCCGCGTTTATCTTTTCGCCGCTCCTGCACGCACGCTCTCGGTTCCCGCGCCGGTTTTGAACACGTTGCGTCGGATTCTACGGGGCCGAGAGAGGGAAACCGCCGAATCGGGACCCGTGACGGCGGAATTCGACCGAAAATCGCGTTGGCTCGAAGCCGCGAGTTTCGTCCGCAGCGCCATTTTCCATTGGGGCGGGTGGTCGCCGAACGAATCGGGCGGCACTTTAGGCGGGCGGTCGCCACCCAGTGAACCGGTTAAGTAAATATTGCGCGCCTTTGCCAACGGGTGCGACCATACCAGCACTAATGCACCGGATCCCGTCAGAACTCCGAAGTTAAGCGTGCTTGGCCGAGAGCAGTACTAAGATGGGTGACCTCTTGGGAAGTCCTCGTGTTGCACCCTTCTTTTTGTTTTTCACGACCTTGCACGCCGCGTTTATCTTTTCGCCGCTCCTGCACGCACGCTCTCGGTTCCCGCGCCGGTTTTGAACACGTTGCGTCGGATTCTACGGGGCCGAGAGAGGGAAACCGCCGAATTGGGACCCGTGACGGCGGAATTCGACCGAAAATCGCGTTGGCTCGCCGCGAAGCCGCGAGTTTCGTCCGCAGCGGCGTTTTCCATGGGGGCGGGTGGTCGCCGAGCGAATCGGGCGGCACTTTAGGCGGGCGGTCGCGACCCATTGAACCTGTTAAGTAAATATTGCGCGCCTTTGCCAACGGGTGCGACCATACCAGCACTAATGCACCGGATCCCATCATAACTCCGAAGTTAAGCGTGCTTGGGCGAGAGCAGTACTAAGATGGGTGACCTCTTGGGAAGTCCTCGTGTTGCACCCCTCTTTTTGTTTTTCACGACCTTGCACGCCGCGTTTATCTTTTCGCCGCTCCTGCACGCACGCTCTCGGTTCCCGCGCCGGTTTTGAACACGTTGCGTCGGATTCTACGGGGCCGAGAGAGGGAAACCGCCGAATCGGGACCCGTGACGGCGGAATTCGACCGAAAATCGCGTTGGCTCGAAGCCGCGAGTTTCGTCCGCAGCGCCATTTTCCATTGGGGCGTGTGGTCGCCGAACGAATCGGGCGGCACTTTAGGCGGGCGGTCGCCACCCAGTGAACCGGTTAAGTAAATATTGTGCGCCTTTGCCAACGGGTGCGACCATACCAGCACTAATGCACCGGATCCCATCAGAACTCCGAAGTTAAGCGTGCTTGGGCGAGAGCAGTACTAAGATGGGTGACCTCTTGGGAAGTCCTCGTGTTGCACCCCTCTTTTTGTTTTTCACGACCTTGCACGCCGCGTTTATCTTTTCGCCGCTCCTGTACGCACGCTCTCGGTTCCCGCGCCGGTTTTGAACACGTTGCGTCGGATTCTACGGGGCCGAGAGAGGGAAACCGCCGAATCGGGACCCGTGACGGCGGAATTCGACCGAAAATCGCGTTGGCTCGCCGCGAAGCAGCGAGTTTCGTCCGCAGCGGCGTTTTCCATGGGGGCGGGTGGTCGCCGAGCGAATCGGGCGGCACTTTAGGCGGGCGGTCGCGACCCATTGAACCGGTTAAGTAAATATTGCGCGCCTTTGCCAACGGGTGCGACCATACCAGCACTAATGCACCGGATCCCTTCAGAACTCCGAAGTTAAGCGTGCTTCGGCGAGAGCAGTACTAAGATTGGTGACCTCTTGGGAAGTCCTCGTGTTGCACCACTCTTTTTGTTTTTCACGACCTTGCACGCCGCGTTTTTCTTTTCGCCGCTCCTGCACGCACGCACTCGGTTCCCGCGCCGGTTTTGAACACGTTGCGTCGGATTCTACAGGGCCGAGAGAGGGAAACCGCCGAATCGGGTGCCGTGACGGCAGAATTCGACCGAAAATCGCGTTGGCTCGCCGCGAAGCGGCGATTTTCGTCCGCAGCGGCGTTTTCCATGGGGGCGGGTCGTCGCCGAGCGAATCGGGCGGCACTTTAGGCGGGCGGTCGCGACCCATTGAACCGGTTAAGTAAATATTGCGCGCCTTTGCCAATGGGTGCGACCATACCAGCACTAATGCACCGGATCCCATCAGAACTCCGAAGTGAAGCGTGCTTGGGCGAGAGCAGTACTAAGATGGGTGACCTCTTGGGAAGTCCTCGTGTTGCACCCCTCTTTTTGTTTTTCACGACCTTGCACGCCTCGTTTTTCTTTTCGCCGCACCTGCACGCACGCTCTCGGTTCCCGCGTCGGATTCTACAGGGCCGAGAGAGGGAAACCGCCGAATCGGGAGCCGTGACGGCGGAATTCGACCGAAAATCGCGTTGGCTCGCCGCGAAGCAGCGATTTTCGTCCGCAGCGCCGTTTTCCATGGGGGCGGGTGGTCGCCGAGCGAATCGGGCGGCACTTTAGGCGGGCGGTCGCGACCCATTGAACCGGTTAAGTAAATATTGCGCGCCTTTGCCAACGGGTGCGACCATACCAGCACTAATGCACCGGATCCCATCAGAACTCCGAAGTTAAGCGTGCTTGGGCGAGAGCAGTACTAAGATGGGTGACCTCTTGGGAAGTCCTCGTGTTGCACCCCTCTTTTTGTTTTTCACGACCTTCAACGCCGCGTTTATCTTTTCGCCGCTCCTGCACGCACGCTCTCGGTTCCCGTGCCGGTTTTGAACACGTTGCGTCGGATTCTACGGGGCCGAGAGAGGGAAACCGCCGAATCGGGACCCGTGACGGCGGAATTCGACCGAAAATCGCGTTGGCTCGAAGCCGCGAGTTTCGTCCGCAGCGCCATTTTCCATTGGGGCGTGTGGTCGCCGAACGAATCGGGCGGCACTTTAGGCGGGCGGTCGCCACCCAGTGAACCGGTTAAGTAAATATTGCGCGCCTTTGCCAACGGGTGCGACCATACCAGCACTAATGCACTGGATCCCATCAGAACTCCGAAGCTAAGCGTGCTTGGGCGAGAGCAGTACTAAGATGGGTGACCTCTTGGGAAGTCCTCGTGTTGCACCCCTCTTTTTGTTTTTCACGACCTTGCACGCCGCGATTATCTTTTCGCCGCTCCTGCACGCACGCTCTCGGTTCCCGCGCCGGTTTTGAACACGTTGCGTCGGATTCTACGGGGCCGAGAGAGGGAAACCGCCGAATCGGGACCCGTGACGGCGGAATTCGACCGAAAATCGCGTTGGCTCGCCGCGAAGCAGCGAGTTTCGTCCGCAGCCGCGTTTTCCATGGGGGCGGGTGGTCGCCGAGCGAATCGGGCGGCACTTTAGGCGGGCGGTCGCGACCCATTGAACCTGTTAAGTAAATATTGCGCGCCTTTGCCAACGGGTGCGACCATACCAGCACTAATGCACAGGATCCCATCAGAACTCCGAAGTTAAGCGTGCTTGGGCGAGAGCAGTACTAAGATGGGTGACCTCTTGGGAAGTCCTCGTGTTGCACCCCTCTTTTTGTTTTTCACGACCTTGCACGCCGCGTTTATCTTTTCGCCGCTCCTGCACGCACGCTCTCGGTTCCCGCGCCGGTTTTGAACACGTTGCGTCGGATTCTACGGGGCCGAGAGAGGGAAACCGCCGAATCGGGACCCGTGACGGCGGAATTCGACCGAAAATCGCGTTGGCTCGCCGCGAAGCAGCGAGTTTCGTCCGCAGCGGAGTTTTCCATGGGGGCGGGTGGTCGCCGAGCGAATCGGGCGACACTTTAGGCGGGCGGTCGCGACCCATTGAACCTGTTAAGTAAATATTGCGCGCCTTTGCCAACGGGTGCGACCATACCAGCACTAATGCACCGGATCCCATCAGAACTCCGAAGTTAAGCGTGCTTGGCCGAGAGCAGTACTAAGATGGGTGACCTCTTGGGAAGTCCTCGTGTTGCACCCCTCTTTTTGTTTTTCACGACCTTGCACGCCGCGTTTATCTTTTCGCCGCTCCTGCGCGCACGCTCTCGGTTCCCGCGCCGGTTTTGAACACGTTGCGTCGGATTCTACGTGGCCGAGAGAGGGAAACCGCCGAATCGGGACCCGTGACGGCGGAATTCGACCGAAAATCGCGTTGGCTCGAAGCCGCGAGTTTCGTCCGCAGCGCCATTTTCCATTGGGGCGTGTGGTCGCCGAACGAATCGGGCGGCACTTTAGGCGGGCGGTCGCGACCCATTGAACCTGTTAAGTAAATATTGCGCGCCTTTGCCAACGGGTGCGACCATACCAGCACTAATGCACCGGATCCCATCAGAACTCCGAAGTTAAGCGTGCTTGGGCGAGAGCAGTACTAAGATGGGTGACCTCTTGGGAAGTCCTCGTGTTGCACCCCTCTTTTTGTTTTTCACGACCTTGCACGCCGCGTTTATCTTTTCGCCGCTCCTGCACGCACGCTCTCGGCTCCCGCGCCGGTTTTGAACACGTTGCGTCGGATTCTACGGGGCCCAGAGAGGGAAACCGCCGAATCGGGACCCGTGACGGCGGAATTCGACCGAAAATCGCGTTGGCTCGCCGCGAAGCAGCGAGTTTCGTCCGCAGCGGCGTTTTCCATGGGGGCGGGTGGTCGCCGAGCGAATCGGGCGGCACTTTAGGCGGGCGGTCGCGACCCATTGAACCTGTTATGTAAATATTGCGCGCCTTTGGCAACGGGTGCGACCATACCAGCACTAATGCACCGGATCCCATCAGAACTCCGAAGTTAAGCGTGCTTGGGCGAGAGCAGTACTAAGATGGGTGACCTCTTGGGAAGTCCTCGTGTTGCACCCCTCTTTTTGTTTTTCCCGACCTTGCACGCCGCGTTTATCTTTTCGCCGCTCCTGCACGCACGCTCTCGGTTCCCGCGCCGGTTTTGAACACGTTGCGTCGGATTCTACGGGGCCGAGAGAGGGAAACCGCCGAATCGGGACCCGTGACGGCGGAATTCGACCGAAAATCGCGTTGGCTCGAAGCCGCGAGTTTCGTCCGCAGCGCCATTTTCCATTGGGGCGTGTGGTCGCCGAACGAATCGGGCGGCACTTTAGGCGGGCGGTCGCCACCCAGTGAACCGGTTAAGTAAATATTGCGCGCCTTTGCCAACGGGTGCGACCATACCAGCACTAATGCACCGGATCCCATCAGAACTCCGAAGTTAAGCGTGCTTGGGCGAGAGCAGTACTAAGATGGGTGACCTCTTGGGAAGTCCTCGTGTTGCACCCCTCTTTTTGTTTTTCACGACCTTGCACGCCGCGTTTATCTTTTCGCCGCTCCTGCACGCACGCTCTCGGTTCCCGCGCCGGTTTTGAACACGTTGCGTCGGATTCTACGTGGCCGAGAGAGGGAAACCGCCGAATCGGGACCCGTGACGGCGGAATTCGACCGAAAATCGCGTTGGCTCGAAGCCGCGAGTTTCGTCCGCAGCGCCATTTTCCATTGGGGCGTGTGGTCGCCGAACGAATCGGGCGGCACTTTAGGCGGGCGGTCGCCACCCAGTGAACCGGTTAAGTAAATATTGCGCGCCTTTGCCAACGGGTGCGACCATACCAGCACTAATGCACCGGATCCCATCAGAACTCCGAAGTCAAGCGTGCTTGGGCGAGAGCAGTACTAAGATGGGTGACCTCTTGGGAAGTCCTCGTGTTGCACCCCTCTTTTTGTTTTTCACGACCTTGCACGCCGCGTTTATCTTTTCGCCGCTCCTGCACGCACGCTCTCGGTTCCCGCGCCGGTTTTGAACACGTTGCGTCGGATTCTACGGGGCCGAGAGAGGGAAACCGCCGAATCGGGACCCGTGACGGCGGAATTCGACCGAAAATCGCGTTGGCTCGAAGCCGCGAGTTTCGTCCGCAGCGCCATTTTCCATTGGGGCGGGTGGTCGCCGAACGAATCGGGCGGCACTTTAGGCGGGCGGTCGCCACCCAGTGAACCGGTTAAGTAAATATTGCGCGCCTTTGCCAACGGGTGCGACCATACCAGCACTAATGCACCGGATCCCGTCAGAACTCCGAAGTTAAGCGTGCTTGGCCGAGAGCAGTACTAAGATGGGTGACCTCTTGGGAAGTCCTCGTGTTGCACCCTTCTTTTTGTTTTTCACGACCTTGCACGCCGCGTTTATCTTTTCGCCGCTCCTGCACGCACGCTCTCGGTTCCCGCGCCGGTTTTGAACACGTTGCGTCGGATTCTACGGGGCCGAGAGAGGGAAACCGCCGAATTGGGACCCGTGACGGCGGAATTCGACCGAAAATCGCGTTGGCTCGCCGCGAAGCCGCGAGTTTCGTCCGCAGCGGCGTTTTCCATGGGGGCGGGTGGTCGCCGAGCGAATCGGGCGGCACTTTAGGCGGGCGGTCGCGACCCATTGAACCTGTTAAGTAAATATTGCGCGCCTTTGCCAACGGGTGCGACCATACCAGCACTAATGCACCGGATCCCATCATAACTCCGAAGTTAAGCGTGCTTGGGCGAGAGCAGTACTAAGATGGGTGACCTCTTGGGAAGTCCTCGTGTTGCACCCCTCTTTTTGTTTTTCACGACCTTGCACGCCGCGTTTATCTTTTCGCCGCTCCTGCACGCACGCTCTCGGTTCCCGCGCCGGTTTTGAACACGTTGCGTCGGATTCTACGGGGCCGAGAGAGGGAAACCGCCGAATCGGGACCCGTGACGGCGGAATTCGACCGAAAATCGCGTTGGCTCGAAGCCGCGAGTTTCGTCCGCAGCGCCATTTTCCATTGGGGCGTGTGGTCGCCGAACGAATCGGGCGGCACTTTAGGCGGGCGGTCGCCACCCAGTGAACCGGTTAAGTAAATATTGTGCGCCTTTGCCAACGGGTGCGACCATACCAGCACTAATGCACCGGATCCCATCAGAACTCCGAAGTTAAGCGTGCTTGGCCGAGAGCAGTACTAAGATGGGTGACCTCTTGGGAAGTCCTCGTGTTGCACCCCTCTTTTTGTTTTTCACGACCTTGCACGCCGCGTTTATCTTTTCGCCGCTCCTGCGCGCACGCTCTCGGTTCCCGCGCCGGTTTTGAACACGTTGCGTCGGATTCTACGTGGCCGAGAGAGGGAAACCGCCGAATCGGGACCCGTGACGGCGGAATTCGACCGAAAATCGCGTTGGCTCGAAGCCGCGAGTTTCGTCCGCAGCGCCATTTTCCATTGGGGCGTGTGGTCGCCGAACGAATCGGGCGGCACTTTAGGCGGGCGGTCGCGACCCATTGAACCTGTTAAGTAAATATTGCGCGCCTTTGCCAACGGGTGCGACCATACCAGCACTAATGCACCGGATCCCATCAGAACTCCGAAGTTAAGCGTGCTTGGGCGAGAGCAGTACTAAGATGGGTGACCTCTTGGGAAGTCCTCGTGTTGCACCCCTCTTTTTGTTTTTCACGACCTTGCACGCCGCGTTTATCTTTTCGCCGCTCCTGCACGCACGCTCTCGGCTCCCGCGCCGGTTTTGAACACGTTGCGTCGGATTCTACGGGGCCCAGAGAGGGAAACCGCCGAATCGGGACCCGTGACGGCGGAATTCGACCGAAAATCGCGTTGGCTCGCCGCGAAGCAGCGAGTTTCGTCCGCAGCGGCGTTTTCCATGGGGGCGGGTGGTCGCCGAGCGAATCGGGCGGCACTTTAGGCGGGCGGTCGCGACCCATTGAACCTGTTAAGTAAATATTGCGCGCCTTTGGCAACGGGTGCGACCATACCAGCACTAATGCACCGGATCCCATCAGAACTCCGAAGTTAAGCGTGCTTGGGCGAGAGCAGTACTAAGATGGGTGACCTCTTGGGAAGTCCTCGTGTTGCACCCCTCTTTTTGTTTTTCACGACCTTGCACGCCGCGTTTATCTTTTCCCCGCTCCTGCACGCACGCTCTCGGTTCCCGCGCCGGTTTTGAACACGTTGCGTCGGATTCTACGGGGCCGAGAGAGGGAAACCGCCGAATCGGGACCCGTGACGGCGGAATTCGACCGAAAATCGCGTTGGCTCGAAGCCGCGAGTTTCGTCCGCAGCGCCATTTTCCATTGGGGCGTGTGGTCGCCGAACGAATCGGGCGGCACTTTAGGCGGGCGGTCGCCACCCAGTGAACCGGTTAAGTAAATATTGCGCGCCTTTGCCAACGGGTGCGACCATACCAGCACTAATGCACCGGATCCCATCAGAACTCCGAAGTTAAGCGTGCTTGGGCGAGAGCAGTACTAAGATGGGTGACCTCTTGGGAAGTCCTCGTGTTGCACCCCTCTTTTTGTTTTTCACGACCTTGCACGCCGCGTTTATCTTTTCGCCGCTCCTGCGCGCACGCTCTCGGTTCCCGCGCCGGTTTTGAACACGTTGCGTCGGATTCTACGTGGCCGAGAGAGGGAAACCGCCGAATCGGGACCCGTGACGGCGGAATTCGACCGAAAATCGCGTTGGCTCGAAGCTGTGAGTTTCGTCCGCAGCGCCATTTTCCATTGGGGCGTGTGGTCGCCGAACGAATCGGGCGGCACTTTAGGCGGGCGGTCGCCACCCAGTGAACCGGTTAAGTAAATATTGCGCGCCTTTGCCAACGGGTGCGACCATACCAGCACTAATGCACCGGATCCCATCAGAACTCCGAAGTCAAGCGTGCTTGGGCGAGAGCAGTACTAAGATGGGTGACCTCTTGGGAAGTCCTCGTGTTGCACCCCTCTTTTTGTTTTTCACGACCTTGCACGCCGCGTTTATCTTTTCGCCGCTCCTGCACGCACGCTCTCGGTTCCCGCGCCGGTTTTGAACACGTTGCGTCGGATTCTACGTGGCCGAGAGAGGGAAACCGCCGAATCGGGACCCGTGACGGCGGAATTCGACCGAAAATCGCGTTGGCTCGAAGCCGCGAGTTTCGTCCGCAGCGCCGTTTTCCATGGGGGCGGGTGGTCGCCGAACGAATCGGGCGGCACTTTAGGCGGGCGGTCGCCACCCAGTGAACCGGTTAAGTAAATATTGCGCGCCTTTGCCAACGGGTGCGACCATACCAGCACTAATGCACCGGATCCCGTCAGAACTCCGAAGTTAAGCGTGCTTGGCCGAGAGCAGTACTAAGATGGGTGACCTCTTGGGAAGTCCTCGTGTTGCACCCTTCTTTTTGTTTTTCACGACCTTGCACGCCGCGTTTATCTTTTCGCCGCTCCTGCACGCACGCTCTCGGTTCCCGCGCCGGTTTTGAACACGTTGCGTCGGATTCTACGGGGCCGAGAGAGGGAAACCGCCGAATTGGGACCCGTGACGGCGGAATTCGACCGAAAATCGCGTTGGCTCGCCGCGAAGCCGCGAGTTTCGTCCGCAGCGGCGTTTTCCATGGGGGCGGGTGGTCGCCGAGCGAATCGGGCGGCACTTTAGGCGGGCGGTCGCGACCCATTGAACCTGTTAAGTAAATATTGCGCGCCTTTGCCAACGGGTGCGACCATACCAGCACTAATGCACCGGATCCCATCAGAACTCCGAAGTTTAGCGTGCTTGGGCGAGAGCAGTACTAAGATGGGTGACCTCTTGGGAAGTCCTCGTGTTGCACCCCTCTTTTTGTTTTTCACGACCTTGCACGCCGCGTTTATCTTTTCGCCGCTCCTGCACGCACGCTCTCGGTTCCCGCGCCGGTTTTGAACACGTTGCGTCGGATTCTACGGGGCCGAGAGAGGGAAACCTCCGAATCGGGACCCGTGACGGCGGAATTCGACCGAAAATCGCGTTGGCTCGAAGCCGCGAGTTTCGTCCGCAGCGCCATTTTCCATTGGGGCGTGTGGTCGCCGAACGAATCGGGCGGCACTTTAGGCGGGCGGTCGCCACCCAGTGAACCGGTTAAGTAAATATTGTGCGCCTTTGCCAACGGGTGCGACCATACCAGCACTAATGCACCGGATCCCATCAGAACTCCGAAGTTTAGCGTGCTTGGGCGAGAGCAGTACTAAGATGGGTGACCTCTTGGGAAGTCCTCGTGTTGCACCCCTCTTTTTGTTTTTCACGACCTTGCACGCCGCGATTATCTTTTCGCCGCTCCTGCACGCACGCTCTCGGTTCCCGCGCCGGTTTTGAACACGTTGCGTCGGATTCTACGGGGCCGAGAGAGGGAAACCGCCGAATCGGGACCCGTGACGGCGGAATTCGACCGAAAATCGCGTTGGCTCGCCGCGAAGCAGCGAGTTTCGTCCGCAGCGGCGTTTTCCATGGGGGCGGGTGGTCGCCAAGCGAATCGGGCGGCACTTTAGGCGGGCGGTCGCGAACCATTGAACCGGTTAAGTAAATATTGCGCGCCTTTGCCAACGGGTGCGACCATACCAGCACTAATGCACTGGATCCCATCAGAACTCCGAAGTTAAGCGTGCTTGGGCGAGAGCAGTACTAAGATGGGTGACCTCTTGGGAAGTCCTCGTGTTGCACCCCTCTTTTTGTTTTTCACGACCTTGCACGCCGCGTTTATCTTTTCGCCGCTCCTGCACGCACGCTCTCGGTTCCCGCGCCGGTTTTGAACACGTTGCGTCGGATTCTACGGGGCCGAGAGAGGGAAACCGCCGAATCGGGACCCGTGACGGCGGAATTCGACCGAAAATCGCGTTGGCTCGAAGCCGCGAGTTTCGTCCGCAGCGCCATTTTCCATTGGGGCGTGTGGTCGCCGAACGAATCGGGCGGCACTTTAGGCGGGCGGTCGCCACCCAGTGAACCGGTTAAGTAAATATTGTGCGCCTTTGCCAACGGGTGCGACCATACCAGCACTAATGCACCGGATCCCATCAGAACTCCGAAGTTTAGCGTGCTTGGGCGAGAGCGGTACTAAGATGGGTGACCTCTTGGGAAGTCCTCGTGTTGCACCCCTCTTTTTGTTTTTCACGACCTTGCACGCCGCGATTATCTTTTCGCCGCTCCTGCACGCACGCTCTCGGTTCCCGCGCCGGTTTTGAACACGTTGCGTCGGATTCTACGGGGCCGAGAGAGGGAAACCGCCGAATCGGGACCCGTGACGGCGGAATTCGACCGAAAATCGCGTTGGCTCGCCGCGAAGCAGCGAGTTTCGTCCGCAGCGGCGTTTTCCATGGGGGCGGGTGGTCGCCGAGCGAATCGGGCGGCACTTTAGGCGGGCGGTCGCGACCCATTGAACCGGTTAAGTAAATATTGCGCGCCTTTGCCAACGGGTGCGACCATACCAGCACTAATGCACCGGATCCCATCAGAACTCCGAAGTTGAGCGTGCTTGGGCGAGAGCAGTACTAAGATGGGTGACCTCTTGGGAAGTCCTCGTGTTGCACCCCTCTTTTTGTTTTTCACGACCTTGCACGCCGCGTTTATCTTTTCGCCGCTCCTGCACGCACGCTTTCGGTTCCCGCGCCGGTTTTGAACACGTTGCGTCGGATTCTACGGGGCCGAGAGAGGGAAACCGCCGAATCGGGACCCGTGACGGCGGAATTCGACCGAAAATCGCGTTGGCTCGAAGCCGCGAGTTTCGTCCGCAGCGCCATTTTCCATTGGGGCGTGTGGTCGCCGAACGAATCGGGCGGCACTTTAGGCGGGCGGTCGCCACCCAGTGAACCGGTTAAGTAAATATTGTGCGCCTTTGCCAACGGGTGCGACCATACCAGCACTAATGCACCGGATCCCATCAGAACTCCGAAGTTTAGCGTGCTTGGGCGAGAGCAGTACTAAGATGGGTGACCTCTTGGGAAGTCCTCGTGTTGCACCCCTCTTTTTGTTTTTCCCGACCTTGCACGCCGCGTTTATCTTTTCGCCGCTCCTGCACGCACGCTCTCGGTTCCCGCGCCGGTTTTGAACACGTTGCGTCGGATTCTACGGGGCCGAGAGAGGGAAACCGCCGAATCGGGACCCGTGACGGCGGAATTCGACCGAAAATCGCGTTGGCTCGAAGCCGCGAGTTTCGTCCGCAGCGCCATTTTCCATTGGGGCGTGTGGTCGCCGAACGAATCGGGCGGCACTTTAGGCGGGCGGTCGCCACCCAGTGAACCGGTTAAGTAAATATTGTGCGCCTTTGCCAACGGGTGCGACCATACCAGCACTAATGCACCGGATCCCATCAGAACTCCGAAGTTTAGCGTGCTTGGGCGAGAGCAGTACTAAGATGGGTGACCTCTTGGGAAGTCCTCGTGTTGCACCCCTCTTTTTGTTTTTCACGACCTTGCACGCCGCGATTATCTTTTCGCCGCTCCTGCACGCACGCTCTCGGTTCCCGCGCCGGTTTTGAACACGTTGCGTCGGATTCTACGGGGCCGAGAGAGGGAAACCGCCGAATCGGGACCCGTGACGGCGGAATTCGACCGAAAATCGCGTTGGCTCGCCGCGAAGCAGCGAGTTTCGTCCGCAGCGGCGTTTTCCATGGGGGCGGGTGGTCGCCAAGCGAATCGGGCGGCACTTTAGGCGGGCGGTCGCGACCCATTGAACCGGTTAAGTAAATATTGCGCGCCTTTGCCAACGGGTGCGACCATACCAGCACTAATGCACCGGATCCCATCAGAACTCCGAAGTTTAGCGTGCTTGGGCGAGAGCAGTACTAAGATGGGTGACCTCTTGGGAAGTCCTCGTGTTGCACCCCTCTTTTTGTTTTTCACGACCTTGCACGCCGCGATTATCTTTTCGCCGCTCCTGCACGCACGCTCTCGGTTCCCGCGCCGGTTTTGAACACGTTGCGTCGGATTCTACGGGGCCGAGAGAGGGAAACCGCCGAATCGGGACCCGTGACGGCGGAATTCGACCGAAAATCGCGTTGGCTCGCCGCGAAGCAGCGAGTTTCGTCCGCAGCGGCGTTTTCCATGGGGGCGGGTGGTCGCCAAGCGAATCGGGCGGCACTTTAGGCGGGCGGTCGCGAACCATTGAACCGGTTAAGTAAATATTGCGCGCCTTTGCCAACGGGTGCGACCATACCAGCACTAATGCACTGGATCCCATCAGAACTCCGAAGTTAAGCGTGCTTGGGCGAGAGCAGTACTAAGATGGGTGACCTCTTGGGAAGTCCTCGTGTTGCACCCCTCTTTTTGTTTTTCACGACCTTGCACGCCGCGTTTATCTTTTCGCCGCTCCTGCACGCACGCTCTCGGTTCCCGCGCCGGTTTTGAACACGTTGCGTCGGATTCTACGGGGCCGAGAGAGGGAAACCGCCGAATCGGGACCCGTGACGGCGGAATTCGACCGAAAATCGCGTTGGCTCGAAGCCGCGAGTTTCGTCCGCAGCGCCATTTTCCATTGGGGCGTGTGGTCGCCGAACGAATCGGGCGGCACTTTAGGCGGGCGGTCGCCACCCAGTGAACCGGTTAAGTAAATATTGTGCGCCTTTGCCAACGGGTGCGACCATACCAGCACTAATGCACCGGATCCCATCAGAACTCCGAAGTTTAGCGTGCTTGGGCGAGAGCGGTACTAAGATGGGTGACCTCTTGGGAAGTCCTCGTGTTGCACCCCTCTTTTTGTTTTTCACGACCTTGCACGCCGCGATTATCTTTTCGCCGCTCCTGCACGCACGCTCTCGGTTCCCGCGCCGGTTTTGAACACGTTGCGTCGGATTCTACGGGGCCGAGAGAGGGAAACCGCCGAATCGGGACCCGTGACGGCGGAATTCGACCGAAAATCGCGTTGGCTCGCCGCGAAGCAGCGAGTTTCGTCCGCAGCGGCGTTTTCCATGGGGGCGGGTGGTCGCCGAGCGAATCGGGCGGCACTTTAGGCGGGCGGTCGCGACCCATTGAACCGGTTAAGTAAATATTGCGCGCCTTTGCCAACGGGTGCGACCATACCAGCACTAATGCACCGGATCCCATCAGAACTCCGAAGTTGAGCGTGCTTGGGCGAGAGCAGTACTAAGATGGGTGACCTCTTGGGAAGTCCTCGTGTTGCACCCCTCTTTTTGTTTTTCACGACCTTGCACGCCGCGTTTATCTTTTCGCCGCTCCTGCACGCACGCTTTCGGTTCCCGCGCCGGTTTTGAACACGTTGCGTCGGATTCTACGGGGCCGAGAGAGGGAAACCGCCGAATCGGGACCCGTGACGGCGGAATTCGACCGAAAATCGCGTTGGCTCGAAGCCGCGAGTTTCGTCCGCAGCGCCATTTTCCATTGGGGCGTGTGGTCGCCGAACGAATCGGGCGGCACTTTAGGCGGGCGGTCGCCACCCAGTGAACCGGTTAAGTAAATATTGTGCGCCTTTGCCAACGGGTGCGACCATACCAGCACTAATGCACCGGATCCCATCAGAACTCCGAAGTTTAGCGTGCTTGGGCGAGAGCAGTACTAAGATGGGTGACCTCTTGGGAAGTCCTCGTGTTGCACCCCTCTTTTTGTTTTTCCCGACCTTGCACGCCGCGTTTATCTTTTCGCCGCTCCTGCACGCACGCTCTCGGTTCCCGCGCCGGTTTTGAACACGTTGCGTCGGATTCTACGGGGCCGAGAGAGGGAAACCGCCGAATCGGGACCCGTGACGGCGGAATTCGACCGAAAATCGCGTTGGCTCGAAGCCGCGAGTTTCGTCCGCAGCGCCATTTTCCATTGGGGCGTGTGGTCGCCGAACGAATCGGGCGGCACTTTAGGCGGGCGGTCGCCACCCAGTGAACCGGTTAAGTAAATATTGTGCGCCTTTGCCAACGGGTGCGACCATACCAGCACTAATGCACCGGATCCCATCAGAACTCCGAAGTTTAGCGTGCTTGGGCGAGAGCAGTACTAAGATGGGTGACCTCTTGGGAAGTCCTCGTGTTGCACCCCTCTTTTTGTTTTTCACGACCTTGCACGCCGCGATTATCTTTTCGCCGCTCCTGCACGCACGCTCTCGGTTCCCGCGCCGGTTTTGAACACGTTGCGTCGGATTCTACGGGGCCGAGAGAGGGAAACCGCCGAATCGGGACCCGTGACGGCGGAATTCGACCGAAAATCGCGTTGGCTCGCCGCGAAGCAGCGAGTTTCGTCCGCAGCGGCGTTTTCCATGGGGGCGGGTGGTCGCCAAGCGAATCGGGCGGCACTTTAGGCGGGCGGTCGCGACCCATTGAACCGGTTAAGTAAATATTGCGCGCCTTTGCCAACGGGTGCGACCATACCAGCACTAATGCACTGGATCCCATCAGAACTCCGAAGTTAAGCGTGCTTGGGCGAGAGCAGTACTAAGATGGGTGACCTCTTGGGAAGTCCTCGTGTTGCACCCCTCTTTTTGTTTTTCACGACCTTGCACGCCGCGTTTATCTTTTCGCCGCTCCTGCACGCACGCTCTCGGTTCCCGCGCCGGTTTTGAACACGTTGCGTCGGATTCTACGGGGCCGAGAGAGGGAAACCGCCGAATCGGGACCCGTGACGGCGGAATTCGACCGAAAATCGCGTTGGCTCGAAGCCGCGAGTTTCGTCCGCAGCGCCATTTTCCATTGGGGCGTGTGGTCGCCGAACGAATCGGGCGGCACTTTAGGCGGGCGGTCGCCACCCAGTGAACCGGTTAAGTAAATATTGTGCGCCTTTGCCAACGGGTGCGACCATACCAGCACTAATGCACCGGATCCCATCAGAACTCCGAAGTTTAGCGTGCTTGGGCGAGAGCGGTACTAAGATGGGTGACCTCTTGGGAAGTCCTCGTGTTGCACCCCTCTTTTTGTTTTTCACGACCTTGCACGCCGCGATTATCTTTTCGCCGCTCCTGCACGCACGCTCTCGGTTCCCGCGCCGGTTTTGAACACGTTGCGTCGGATTCTACGGGGCCGAGAGAGGGAAACCACCGAATCGGGACCCGTGACGGCGGAATTCGACCGAAAATCGCGTTGGCTCGCCGCGAAGCAGCGAGTTTCGTCCGCAGCGGCGTTTTCCATGGGGGCGGGTGGTCGCCGAGCGAATCGGGCGGCACTTTAGGCGGGCGGTCGCGACCCATTGAACCGGTTAAGTAAATATTGCGCGCCTTTGCCAACGGGTGCGACCATACCAGCACTAATGCACCGGATCCCATCAGAACTCCGAAGTTGAGCGTGCTTGGGCGAGAGCAGTACTAAGATGGGTGACCTCTTGGGAAGTCCTCGTGTTGCACCCCTCTTTTTGTTTTTCACGACCTTGCACGCCGCGTTTATCTTTTCGCCGCTCCTGCACGCACGCTTTCGGTTCCCGCGCCGGTTTTGAACACGTTGCGTCGGATTCTACGGGGCCGAGAGAGGGAAACCGCCGAATCGGGACCCGTGACGGCGGAATTCGACCGAAAATCGCGTTGGCTCGCCGCGAAGCCGCGAGTTTCGTCCGCAGCGCCATTTTCCATTGGGGCGTGTGGTCGCCGAACGAATCGGGCGGCACTTTAGGCGGGCGGTCGCCACCCAGTGAACCGGTTAAGTAAATATTGTGCGCCTTTGCCAACGGGTGCGACCATACCAGCACTAATGCACCGGATCCCATCAGAACTCCGAAGTTTAGCGTGCTTGGGCGAGAGCAGTACTAAGATGGGTGACCTCTTGGGAAGTCCTCGTGTTGCACCCCTCTTTTTGTTTTTCCCGACCTTGCACGCCGCGTTTATCTTTTCGCCGCTCCTGCACGCACGCTCTCGGTTCCCGCGCCGGTTTTGAACACGTTGCGTCGGATTCTACGGGGCCGAGAGAGGGAAACCGCCGAATCGGGACCCGTGACGGCGGAATTCGACCGAAAATCGCGTTGGCTCGAAGCCGCGAGTTTCGTCCGCAGCGCCATTTTCCATTGGGGCGTGTGGTCGCCGAACGAATCGGGCGGCACTTTAGGCGGGCGGTCGCCACCCAGTGAACCGGTTAAGTAAATATTGTGCGCCTTTGCCAACGGGTGCGACCATACCAGCACTAATGCACCGGATCCCATCAGAACTCCGAAGTTTAGCGTGCTTGGGCGAGAGCAGTACTAAGATGGGTGACCTCTTGGGAAGTCCTCGTGTTGCACCCCTCTTTTTGTTTTTCACGACCTTGCACGCCGCGATTATCTTTTCGCCGCTCCTGCACGCACGCTCTCGGTTCCCGCGCCGGTTTTGAACACGTTGCGTCGGATTCTACGGGGCCGAGAGAGGGAAACCGCCGAATCGGGACCCGTGACGGCGGAATTCGACCGAAAATCGCGTTGGCTCGAAGCCGCGAGTTTCGTCCGCAGCGCCATTTTCCATTGGGGCGTGTGGTCGCCGAACGAATCGGGCGGCACTTTAGGCGGGCGGTCGCAACCCAGTGAACCGGTTAAGTAAATATTGTGCGCCTTTGCCAACGGGTGCGACCATACCAGCACTAATGCACCGGATCCCATCAGAACTCCGAAGTTTAGCGTGCTTGGGCGAGAGCAGTACTAAGATGGGTGACCTCTTGGGAAGTCCTCGTGTTGCACCCCTCTTTTTGTTTTTCACGACCTTGCACGCCGCGTATATCTTTTCTCCGCTCCTGCACCCACGCTCTCGGTTCCCGCGCCGGTTTTGAACACGTTGCGTCGGATTCTACGGGGCCGAGAGAGGGAAACCGCCGAATCGGGACCCGTGACGGCGGAATTCGACCGAAAATCGCGTTGGCTCGCCGCGAAGCAGCGAGTTTCGTCCGCAGCGGCGTTTTCCATGGGGGCGGGTGGTCGCCGAGCGAATCGGGCGGCACTTTAGGCGGGCGGTCGCGACCCATTGAACCGGTTAAGTAAATATTGCGCGCCTTTGCCAACGGGTGCGACCATACCAGCACTAATGCACTGGATCCCATCAGAACTCCGAAGTTAAGCGTGCTTGGGCGAGAGCAGTACTAAGATGGGTGACCTCTTGGGAAGTCCTCGTGTTGCACCCCTCTTTTTGTTTTTCACGACCTTGCACGCCGCGTTTATCTTTTCGCCGCTCCTGCACGCACGCTCTCGGTTCCCGCGCCGGTTTTGAACACGTTGCGTCGGATTCTACGGGGCCGAGAGAGGGAAACCGCCGAATCGGGACCCGTGACGGCGGAATTCGACCGAAAATCGCGTTGGCTCGCCGCGAGTTTCGTCCGCAGCGCCATTTTCCATTGGGGCGTGTGGTCGCCAAACGAATCGGGCGGCACTTTAGGCGGGCGGTCGCCACCCAGTGAACCGGTTAAGTAAATATTGCGCGCCTTTGCCAACGGGTGCGACCATACCAGCACTAATGCACTGGATCCCATCAGAACTCCGAAGTTGAGCGTGCTTGGGTGAGAGCAGTACTAAGATGGGTGACCTCTTGGGAAGTCCTCGTGTTGCACCCCTCTTTTTGTTTTTCACGACCTTGCACGCCGCGATTATCTTTTCGCCGCTCCTGCACGCACGCTCTCGGTTCCCGCGCCGGTTTTGAACACGTTGCGTCGGATTCTACGGGGCCGAGAGAGGGAAACCGCCGAATCGGGACCCGTGACGGCGGAATTCGACCGAAAATCGCGTTGGCTCGCCGCGAAGCAGCGAGTTTCGTCCGCAGCCGCGTTTTCCATGGGGGCGGGTGGTCGCCGAGCGAATCGGGCGGCACTTTAGGCGGGCGGTCGCGACCCATTGAACCTGTTAAGTAAATATTGCGCGCCTTTGCCAACGGGTGCGACCGTACCAGCACTAATGCACCGGATCCCATCAGAACTCCGAAGTTAAGCGTGCTTGGGCGAGAGCGGTACTAAGATGGGTGACCTCTTGGGAAGTCCTCGTGTTGCACCCCTCTTTTTGTTTTTCACGACCTTGCACGCCGCGATTATCTTTTCGCCGCTCCTGCACGCACGCTCTCGGTTCCCGCGCCGGTTTTGAACACTTTGCGTCGGATTCTACGGGGCCGAGAGAGGGAAACCGCCGAATCGGGACCCGTGACGGCGGAATTCGACCGAAAATCGCGTTGGCTCGCCGCGAAGCAGCGAGTTTCGTCCGCAGCGGCGTTTTCCATGGGGGCGGGTGGTCGCCGAGCGAATCGGGCGGCACTTTAGGCGGGCGGTCGCGACCCATTGAACCGGTTAAGTAAATATTGCGCGCCTTTGCCAACGGGTGCGACCATACCAGCACTAATGCACCGGATCCCATCAGAACTCCGAAGTTAAGCGTGCTTGGGCGAGAGCAGTACTAAGATGGGTGACCTCTTGGGAAGTCCTCGTGTTGCACCCCTCTTTTTGTTTTTCACGACCTTGCACGCCGCGTTTATCTTTTCGCCGCTCCTGCACGCACGCTCTCGGTTCCCGCGCCGGTTTTGAACACGTTGCGTCGGATTCTACGGGGCCGAGAGAGGGAAACCGCCGAATCGGGACCCGTGACGGCGGAATTCGACCGAAAATCGCGTTGGCTCGAAGCCGCGAGTTTCGTCCGCAGCGCCATTTTCCATTGGGGCGTGTGGTCGCCGAACGAATCGGGCGGCACTTTAGGCGGGCGGTCGCGACCCATTGAACCGGTTAAGTAAATATTGCGCGCCTTTGCCAACGGGTGCGACCATACCAGCACTAATGCACCGGATCCCATCAGAACTCCGAAGTGAAGCGTGCTTGGGCGAGAGCAGTACTAAGATGGGTGACCTCTTGGGAAGTCCTCGTGTTGCACCCCTCTTTTTGTTTTTCCCGACCTTGCACGCCGCGTTTATCTTTTCGCCGCTCCTGCACGCACGCTCTCGGTTCCCGCGCCGGTTTTGAACACGTTGCGTCGGATTCTACGGGGCCGAGAGAGGGAAACCGCCGAATCGGGACCCGTGACGGCGGAATTCGACCGAAAATCGCGTTGGCTCGAAGCCGCGAGTTTCGTCCGCAGCGCCATTTTCCATTGGGGCGTGTGGTCGCCGAACGAATCGGGCGGCACTTTAGGCGGGCGGTCGCCACCCAGTGAACCGGTTAAGTAAATATTGTGCGCCTTTGCCAACGGGTGCGACCATACCAGCACTAATGCACCGGATCCCATCAGAACTCCGAAGTTTAGCGTGCTTGGGCGAGAGCAGTACTAAGATGGGTGACCTCTTGGGAAGTCCTCGTGTTGCACCCCTCTTTTTGTTTTTCACGACCTTGCACGCCGCGATTATCTTTTCGCCGCTCCTGCACGCACGCTCTCGGTTCCCGCGCCGGTTTTGAACACGTTGCGTCGGATTCTACGGGGCCGAGAGAGGGAAACCGCCGAATCGGGACCCGTGACGGCGGAATTCGACCGAAAATCGCGTTGGCTCGCCGCGAAGCAGCGAGTTTCGTCCGCAGCCGCGTTTTCCATGGGGGCGGGTGGTCGCCGAGCGAATCGGGCGGCACTTTAGGCGGGCGGTCGCGACCCATTGAACCGGTTAAGTAAATATTGCGCGCCTTTGCCAACGGGTGCGACCATACCAGCACTAATGCACCGGATCCCATCAGAACTCCGAAGTTAAGCGTGCTTGGGCGAGAGCAGTACTAAGATGGGTGACCTCTTGGGAAGTCCTCGTGTTGCACCCCTCTTTTTGTTTTTCACGACCTTGCACGCCGCGTTTATCTTTTCGCCGCTCCTGCACGCACGCTCTCGGTTCCCGCGCCGGTTTTGAACACGTTGCGTCGGATTCTACGGGGCCGAGAGAGGGAAACCGCCGAATCGGGACCCGTGACGGCGGAATTCGACCGAAAATCGCGTTGGCTCGAAGCCGCGAGTTTCGTCCGCAGCGCCATTTTCCATTGGGGCGTGTGGTCGCCGAACGAATCGGGCGGCACTTTAGGCGGGCGGTCGCGACCCATTGAACCGGTTAAGTAAATATTGCGCGCCTTTGCCAACGGGTGCGACCATACCAGCACTAATGCACCGGATCCCATCAGAACTCCGAAGTGAAGCGTGCTTGGGCGAGAGCAGTACTAAGATGGGTGACCTCTTGGGAAGTCCTCGTGTTGCACCCCTCTTTTTGTTTTTCACGACCTTGCACGCCGCGTTTATCTTTTCGCCGCTCCTGCACGCACGCTCTCGGTTCCCGCGCCGGTTTTGAACACGTTGCGTCGGATTCTACGGGGCCGAGAGAGGGAAACCGCCGAATCGGGACCCGTGACGGCGGAATTCGACCGAAAATCGCGTTGGCTCGAAGCCGCGAGTTTCGTCCGCAGCGCCATTTTCCATTGGGGCGTGTGGTCGCCGAACGAATCGGGCGGCACTTTAGGCGGGCGGTCGCCACCCAGTGAACCGGTTAAGTAAATATTGTGCGCCTTTGCCAACGGGTGCGACCATACCAGCACTAATGCACCGGATCCCATCAGAACTCCGAAGTTTAGCGTGCTTGGGCGAGAGCAGTACTAAGATGGGTGACCTCTTGGGAAGTCCTCGTGTTGCACCCCTCTTTTTGTTTTTCACGACCTTGCACGCCGCGATTATCTTTTCGCCGCTCCTGCACGCACGCTCTCGGTTCCCGCGCCGGTTTTGAACACGTTGCGTCGGATTCTACGGGGCCGAGAGAGGGAAACCGCCGAATCGGGACCCGTGACGGCGGAATTCGACCGAAAATCGCGTTGGCTCGCCGCGAAGCAGCGAGTTTCGTCCGCAGCGGCGTTTTCCATGGGGGCGGGTGGTCGCCAAGCGAATCGGGCGGCACTTTAGGCGGGCGGTCGCGACCCATTGAACCGGTTAAGTAAATATTGCGCGCCTTTGCCAACGGGTGCGACCATACCAGCACTAATGCACTGGATCCCATCAGAACTCCGAAGTTAAGCGTGCTTGGGCGAGAGCAGTACTAAGATGGGTGACCTCTTGGGAAGTCCTCGTGTTGCACCCCTCTTTTTGTTTTTCACGACCTTGCACGCCGCGATTATCTTTTCGCCGCTCCTGCACGCACGCTCTCGGTTCCCGCGCCGGTTTTGAACACGTTGCGTCGGATTCTACGGGGCCGAGAGAGGGAAACCGCCGAATCGGGACCCGTGACGGCGGAATTCGACCGAAAATCGCGTTGGCTCGCCGCGAGTTTCGTCCGCAGCGCCATTTTCCATTGGGGCGTGTGGTCGCCAAACGAATCGGGCGGCACTTTAGGCGGGCGGTCGCCACCCAGTGAACCGGTTAAGTAAATATTGCGCGCCTTTGCCAACGGGTGCGACCATACCAGCACTAATGCACTGGATCCCATCAGAACTCCGAAGTTAAGCGTGCTTGGGTGAGAGCAGTACTAAGATGGGTGACCTCTTGGGAAGTCCTCGTGTTGCACCCCTCTTTTTGTTTTTCACGACCTTGCACGCCGCGATTATCTTTTCGCCGCTCCTGCACGCACGCTCTCGGTTCCCGCGCCGGTTTTGAACACGTTGCGTCGGATTCTACGGAGCCGAGAGAGGGAAACCGCCGAATCGGGACCCGTGACGGCGGAATTCGACCGAAAATCGCGTTGGCTCGCCGCGAAGCAGCGAGTTTCGTCCGCAGCCGCGTTTTCCATGGGGGCGGGTGGTCGCCGAGCGAATCGGGCGGCACTTTAGGCGGGCGGTCGCGACCCATTGAACCTGTTAAGTAAATATTGCGCGCCTTTGCCAACGGGTGCGACCATACCAGCACTAATGCACCGGATCCCATCAGAACTCCGAAGTTAAGCGTGCTTGGGCGAGAGCAGTACTAAGATGGGTGACCTCTTGGGAAGTCCTCGTGTTGCACCCCTCTTTTTGTTTTTCACGACCTTGCACGCCGCGTTTATCTTTTCGCCGCTCCTGCACGCACGCTCTCGGTTCCCGCGCCGGTTTTGAACACGTTGCGTCGGATTCTACGGGGCCGAGAGAGGGAAACCGCCGAATCGGGACCCGTGACGGCGGAATTCGACCGAAAATCGCGTTGGCTCGAAGCCGCGAGTTTCGTCCGCAGCGCCATTTTCCATTGGGGCGTGTGGTCGCCGAACGAATCGGGCGGCACTTTAGGCGGGCGGTCGCCACCCAGTGAACCGGTTAAGTAAATATTGTGCGCCTTTGCCAACGGGTGCGACCATACCAGCACTAATGCACCGGATCCCATCAGAACTCCGAAGTTTAGCGTGCTTGGGCGAGAGCAGTACTAAGATGGGTGACCTCTTGGGAAGTCCTCGTGTTGCACCCCTCTTTTTGTTTTTCACGACCTTGCACGCCGCGATTATCTTTTCGCCGCTCCTGCACGCACGCTCTCGGTTCCCGCGCCGGTTTTGAACACGTTGCGTCGGATTCTACGGGGCCGAGAGAGGGAAACCGCCGAATCGGGACCCGTGACGGCGGAATTCGACCGAAAATCGCGTTGGCTCGCCGCGAAGCAGCGAGTTTCGTCCGCAGCCGCGTTTTCCATGGGGGCGGGTGGTCGCCGAGCGAATCGGGCGGCACTTTAGGCGGGCGGTCGCGACCCATTGAACCTGTTAAGTAAATATTGCGCGCCTTTGCCAATGGGTGCGACCATACCAGCACTAATGCACCGGATCCCATCAGAACTCCGAAGTTAAGCGTGCTTGGGCGAGAGCAGTACTAAGATGGGTGACCTCTTGGGAAGTCCTCGTGTTGCACCCCTCTTTTTGTTTTTCACGACCTTGCACGCCGCGATTATCTTTTCGCCGCTCCTGCACGCACGCTCTCGGTTCCCGCGCCGGTTTTGAACACGTTGCGTCGGATTCTACGGGGCCGAGAGAGGGAAACCGCCGAATCGGGACCCGTGACGGCGGAATTCGACCGAAAATCGCGTTGGCTCGCCGCGAAGCAGCGAGTTTCGTCCGCAGCCGCGTTTTCCATGGGGGCGGGTGGTCGCCGAGCGAATCGGGCGGCACTTTAGGCGGGCGGTCGCGACCCATTGAACCGGTTAAGTAAATATTGCGCGCCTTTGCCAACGGGTGCGACCATACCAGCACTAATGCACCGGATCCCATCAGAACTCCGAAGTTAAGCGTGCTTGGGCGAGAGCAGTACTAAGATGGGTGACCTCTTGGGAAGTCCTCGTGTTGCACCCCTCTTTTTGTTTTTCACGACCTTGCACGCCGCGTTTATCTTTTCGCCGCTCCTGCACGCACGCTCTCGGTTCCCGCGCCGGTTTTGAACACGTTGCGTCGGATTCTACGGGGCCGAGAGAGGGAAACCGCCGAATCGGGACCCGTGACGGCGGAATTCGACCGAAAATCGCGTTGGCTCGAAGCCGCGAGTTTCGTCCGCAGCGCCATTTTCCATTGGGGCGTGTGGTCGCCGAACGAATCGGGCGGCACTTTAGGCGGGCGGTCGCGACCCATTGAACCGGTTAAGTAAATATTGCGCGCCTTTGCCAACGGGTGCGACCATACCAGCACTAATGCACCGGATCCCATCAGAACTCCGAAGTTAAGCGTGCTTGGGCGAGAGCAGTACTAAGATGGGTGACCTCTTGGGAAGTCCTCGTGTTGCACCCCTCTTTTTGTTTTTCACGACCTTGCACGCCGCGTTTATCTTTTCGCCGCTCCTGCACGCACGCTCTCGGTTCCCGCGCCGGTTTTGAACACGTTGCGTCGGATTCTACGGGGCCGAGAGAGGGAAACCGCCGAATCGGGACCCGTGACGGCGGAATTCGACCGAAAATCGCGTTGGCTCGAAGCCGCGAGTTTCGTCCGCAGCGCCATTTTCCATTGGGGCGTGTGGTCGCCGAACGAATCGGGCGGCACTTTAGGCGGGCGGTCGCCACCCAGTGAACCGGTTAAGTAAATATTGTGCGCCTTTGCCAACGGGTGCGACCATACCAGCACTAATGCACCGGATCCCATCAGAACTCCGAAGTTTAGCGTGCTTGGGCGAGAGCAGTACTAAGATGGGTGACCTCTTGGGAAGTCCTCGTGTTGCACCCCTCTTTTTGTTTTTCACGACCTTGCACGCCGCGATTATCTTTTCGCCGCTCCTGCACGCACGCTCTCGGTTCCCGCGCCGGTTTTGAACACGTTGCGTCGGATTCTACGGGGCCGAGAGAGGGAAACCGCCGAATCGGGACCCGTGACGGCGGAATTCGACCGAAAATCGCGTTGGCTCGCCGCGAAGCAGCGAGTTTCGTCCGCAGCGGCGTTTTCCATGGGGGCGGGTGGTCGCCGAGCGAATCGGGCGGCACTTTAGGCGGGCGGTCGCGACCCATTGAACCGGTTAAGTAAATATTGCGCGCCTTTGCCAACGGGTGCGACCATACCAGCACTAATGCACCGGATCCCATCAGAACTCCGAAGTTAAGCGTGCTTGGGCGAGAGCAGTACTAAGATGGGTGACCTCTTGGGAAGTCCTCGTGTTGCACCCCTCTTGTTGTTTTTCACGACCTTGCACGCCGCGTTTATCTTTTCGCCGCTCCTGCACGCACGCTCTCGGTTCCCGCGCCGGTTTTGAACACGTTGCGTCGGATTCTACGTGGCCGAGAGAGGGAAACCGCCGAATCGGGACCCGTGACGGCGGAATTCGACCGAAAATCGCGTTGGCTCGAAGCCGCGAGTTTCGTCCGCAGCGCCATTTTCCATTGGGGCGTGTGGTCGCCGAACGAATCGGGCGGCACTTTAGGCGGGCGGTCGCGACCCATTGAACCGGTTAAGTAAATATTGCGCGCCTTTGCCAACGGGTGCGACCATACCAGCACTAATGCACCGGATCCCATCAGAACTCCGAAGTTAAGCGTGCTTGGGCGAGAGCAGTACTAAGATGGGTGACCTCTTGGGAAGTCCTCGTGTTGCACCCCTCTTTTTGTTTTTCCCGACCTTGCACGCCGCGTTTATCTTTTCGCCGCTCCTGCACGCACGCTCTCGGTTCCCGCGCCGGTTTTGAACACGTTGCGTCGGATTCTACGGGGCCGAGAGAGGGAAACCGCCGAATCGGGACCCGTGACGGCGGAATTCGACCGAAAATCGCGTTGGCTCGAAGCCGCGAGTTTCGTCCGCAGCGCCATTTTCCATTGGGGCGTGTGGTCGCCGAACGAATCGGGCGGCACTTTAGGCGGGCGGTCGCCACCCAGTGAACCGGTTAAGTAAATATTGTGCGCCTTTGCCAACGGGTGCGACCATACCAGCACTAATGCACCGGATCCCATCAGAACTCCGAAGTTTAGCGTGCTTGGGCGAGAGCAGTACTAAGATGGGTGACCTCTTGGGAAGTCCTCGTGTTGCACCCCTCTTTTTGTTTTTCACGACCTTGCACGCCGCGATTATCTTTTCGCCGCTCCTGCACGCACGCTCTCGGTTCCCGCGCCGGTTTTGAACACGTTGCGTCGGATTCTACGGGGCCGAGAGAGGGAAACCGCCGAATCGGGACCCGTGACGGCGGAATTCGACCGAAAATCGCGTTGGCTCGCCGCGAAGCAGCGAGTTTCGTCCGCAGCGGCGTTTTCCATGGGGGCGGGTGGTCGCCAAGCGAATCGGGCGGCACTTTAGGCGGGCGGTCGCGACCCATTGAACCGGTTAAGTAAATATTGCGCGCCTTTGCCAACGGGTGCGACCATACCAGCACTAATGCACTGGATCCCATCAGAACTCCGAAGTTAAGCGTGCTTGGGCGAGAGCAGTACTAAGATGGGTGACCTCTTGGGAAGTCCTCGTGTTGCACCCCTCTTTTTGTTTTTCACGACCTTGCACGCCGCGATTATCTTTTCGCCGCTCCTGCACGCACGCTCTCGGTTCCCGCGCCGGTTTTGAACACGTTGCGTCGGATTCTACGGGGCCGAGAGAGGGAAACCGCCGAATCGGGACCCGTGACGGCGGAATTCGACCGAAAATCGCGTTGGCTCGCCGCGAGTTTCGTCCGCAGCGCCATTTTCCATTGGGGCGTGTGGTCGCCAAACGAATCGGGCGGCACTTTAGGCGGGCGGTCGCCACCCAGTGAACCGGTTAAGTAAATATTGCGCGCCTTTGCCAACGGGTGCGACCATACCAGCACTAATGCACTGGATCCCATCAGAACTCCGAAGTTAAGCGTGCTTGGGTGAGAGCAGTACTAAGATGGGTGACCTCTTGGGAAGTCCTCGTGTTGCACCCCTCTTTTTGTTTTTCACGACCTTGCACGCCGCGATTATCTTTTCGCCGCTCCTGCACGCACGCTCTCGGTTCCCGCGCCGGTTTTGAACACGTTGCGTCGGATTCTACGGGGCCGAGAGAGGGAAACCGCCGAATCGGGACCCGTGACGGCGGAATTCGACCGAAAATCGCGTTGGCTCGCCGCGAAGCAGCGAGTTTCGTCCGCAGCCGCGTTTTCCATGGGGGCGGGTGGTCGCCGAGCGAATCGGGCGGCACTTTAGGCGGGCGGTCGCGACCCATTGAACCTGTTAAGTAAATATTGCGCGCCTTTGCCAACGGGTGCGACCATACCAGCACTAATGCACCGGATCCCATCAGAACTCCGAAGTTAAGCGTGCTTGGGCGAGAGCAGTACTAAGATGGGTGACCTCTTGGGAAGTCCTCGTGTTGCACCCCTCTTTTTGTTTTTCACGACCTTGCACGCCGCGTTTATCTTTTCGCCGCTCCTGCACGCACGCTCTCGGTTCCCGCGCCGGTTTTGAACACGTTGCGTCGGATTCTACGGGGCCGAGAGAGGGAAACCGCCGAATCGGGACCCGTGACGGCGGAATTCGACCGAAAATCGCGTTGGCTCGAAGCCGCGAGTTTCGTCCGCAGCGCCATTTTCCATTGGGGCGTGTGGTCGCCGAACGAATCGGGCGGCACTTTAGGCGGGCGGTCGCCACCCAGTGAACCGGTTAAGTAAATATTGTGCGCCTTTGCCAACGGGTGCGACCATACCAGCACTAATGCACCGGATCCCATCAGAACTCCGAAGTTTAGCGTGCTTGGGCGAGAGCAGTACTAAGATGGGTGACCTCTTGGGAAGTCCTCGTGTTGCACCCCTCTTTTTGTTTTTCACGACCTTGCACGCCGCGATTATCTTTTCGCCGCTCCTGCACGCACGCTCTCGGTTCCCGCGCCGGTTTTGAACACGTTGCGTCGGATTCTACGGGGCCGAGAGAGGGAAACCGCCGAATCGGGACCCGTGACGGCGGAATTCGACCGAAAATCGCGTTGGCTCGCCGCGAAGCAGCGAGTTTCGTCCGCAGCGGCGTTTTCCATGGGGGCGGGTGGTCGCCAAGCGAATCGGGCGGCACTTTAGGCGGGCGGTCGCGACCCATTGAACCGGTTAAGTAAATATTGCGCGCCTTTGCCAACGGGTGCGACCATACCAGCACTAATGCACTGGATCCCATCAGAACTCCGAAGTTAAGCGTGCTTGGGCGAGAGCAGTACTAAGATGGGTGACCTCTTGGGAAGTCCTCGTGTTGCACCCCTCTTTTTGTTTTTCACGACCTTGCACGCCGCGATTATCTTTTCGCCGCTCCTGCACGCACGCTCTCGGTTCCCGCGCCGGTTTTGAACACGTTGCGTCGGATTCTACGGGGCCGAGAGAGGGAAACCGCCGAATCGGGACCCGTGACGGCGGAATTCGACCGAAAATCGCGTTGGCTCGCCGCGAGTTTCGTCCGCAGCGCCATTTTCCATTGGGGCGTGTGGTCGCCAAACGAATCGGGCGGCACTTTAGGCGGGCGGTCGCCACCCAGTGAACCGGTTAAGTAAATATTGCGCGCCTTTGCCAACGGGTGCGACCATACCAGCACTAATGCACTGGATCCCATCAGAACTCCGAAGTTAAGCGTGCTTGGGTGAGAGCAGTACTAAGATGGGTGACCTCTTGGGAAGTCCTCGTGTTGCACCCCTCTTTTTGTTTTTCACGACCTTGCACGCCGCGATTATCTTTTCGCCGCTCCTGCACGCACGCTCTCGGTTCCCGCGCCGGTTTTGAACACGTTGCGTCGGATTCTACGGGGCCGAGAGAGGGAAACCGCCGAATCGGGACCCGTGACGGCGGAATTCGACCGAAAATCGCGTTGGCTCGCCGCGAAGCAGCGAGTTTCGTCCGCAGCCGCGTTTTCCATGGGGGCGGGTGGTCGCCGAGCGAATCGGGCGGCACTTTAGGCGGGCGGGTCGCGACCCATTGAACCTGTTAAGTAAATATTGCGCGCCTTTGCCAACGGGTGCGACCATACCAGCACTAATGCACCGGATCCCATCAGAACTCCGAAGTTAAGCGTGCTTGGGCGAGAGCAGTACTAAGATGGGTGACCTCTTGGGAAGTCCTCGTGTTGCACCCCTCTTTTTGTTTTTCACGACCTTGCACGCCGCGTTTATCTTTTCGCCGCTCCTGCACGCACGCTCTCGGTTCCCGCGCCGGTTTTGAACACGTTGCGTCGGATTCTACGTGGCCGAGAGAGGGAAACCGCCGAATCGGGACCCGTGACGGCGGAATTCGACCGAAAATCGCGTTGGCTCGCCGCGAAGCAGCGAGTTTCGTCCGCAGCGGCGTTTTCCATGGGGGCGGGTGGTCGCCGAGCGAATCGGGCGGCACTTTAGGCGGGCGGTCGCGACCCATTGAACCTGTTAAGTAAATATTGCGCGCCTTTGGCAACGGGTGCGACCATACCAGCACTAATGCACCGGATCCCATCAGAACTCCGAAGTTAAGCGTGCTTGGGCGAGAGCAGTACTAAGATGGGTGACCTCTTGGGAAGTCCTCGTGTTGCACCCCTCTTTTTGTTTTTCACGACCTTGCACGCCGCGATTATCTTTTCGCCGCTCCTGCACGCACGCTCTCGGTTCCCGCGCCGGTTTTGAACACGTTGCGTCGGATTCTACGGGGCCGAGAGAGGGAAACCGCCGAATCGGGACCCGTGACGGCGGAATTCGACCGAAAATCGCGTTGGCTCGCCGCGAAGCAGCGAGTTTCGTACGCAGCGGCGTTTTCCATGGGGGCGGGTGGTCGCCGAGCGAATCGGGCGGCACTTTAGGCGGGCGGTCGCGACCCATTGAACCTGTTAAGTAAATATTGCGCGCCTTTGCCAACGGGTGCGACCATACCAGCACTAATGCACCGGATCCCATCAGAACTCCGAAGTTAAGCGTGCTTGGGCGAGAGCAGTTCTAAGATGGGTGACCTCTTGGGAAGTCCTCGTGTTGCACCCCTCTTTTTGTTTTTCACGACCTTGCACGCCGCGTTTATCTTTTCGCCGCTCCTGCACGCACGCTCTCGGTTCCCGCGCCGGTTTTGAACACGTTGCGTCGGATTCTACGGGGCCGAGAGAGGGAAACCGCCGAATCGGGACCCGTGACGGCGGAATTCGACCGAAAATCGCGTTGGCTCGCCGCGAAGCAGCGAGTTTCGTCCGCAGCGGCGTTTTCCATGGGGGCGGGTGGTCGCCGAGCGAATCGGGCGGCACTTTAGGCGGGCGGTCGCGACCCATTGAACCTGTTAAGTAAATATTGCGCGCCTTTGGCAACGGGTGCGACTATACCAGCACTAATGCACCGGATCCCATCAGAACTCCGAAGTTAAGCGTGCTTGGGCGAGAGCAGTACTAAGATGGGTGACCTCTTGGGAAGTCCTCGTGTTGCACCCTTCTTTTTGTTTTTCACGACCTTGCACGCCGCGTTTATCTTTTCGCCGCTCCTGCACGCACGCTCTCGGTTCCCGCGCCGGTTTTGAACACGTTGCGTCGGATTCTACGGGGCCGAGAGAGGGAAACCGCCGAATCGGGACCCGTGACGGCGGAATTCGACCGAAAATCGCGTTGGCTCGCCGCGAAGCAGCGAGTTTCGTCCGCAGCCGCGTTTTCCATGGGGGCGGGTGGTCGCCGAGCGAATCGGGCGGCACTTTAGGCGGGCGGTTGCGACCCATTGAACCTGTTAAGTAAATATTGCGCGCCTTTGGCAACGGGTGCGACCATACCAGCACTAATGCACCGGATCCCATCAGAACTACGAAGTTAAGCGTGCTTGGGCGAGAGTAGTACTAAGATGGTTGACCTCTTGGGAAGTCCTCGTGTTGCACCCTTCTTTTTGTTTTTCACGACCTTGCACGCCGCGTTTATCTTTTCGCCGCTCCTGCACGCACGCTCTCGGTTCCCGCGCCGGTTTTGAACACGTTGCGTCGGATTCTACGGGGCCGAGAGAGGGAAACCGCCGAATCGGGACCCGTGACGGCGGAATTCGACCGAAAATCGCGTTGGCTCGCCGCGAAGCAGCAAGTCTCGTCCGCAGCGCCGTTTTCCATGGGGGCGGGTGGTCGCCGAGCGAATCGGGCGGCACTTTAGGCGGGCGGTCGCGACCCATTGAACCGGTTAAGTAAATATTGCGCGCCTTTGCCAATGGGTGCGACCATACCAGCACTAATGCATCGGATCCCATCAGAACTCCGAAGTGAAGCGTGCTTGGGCGAGAGCAGTACTAAGATGGGTGATCTCTTGGGAAGTCCTCGTGTTGCACCCCTCTTTTTGTTTTTCACGACCTTGCACGCCTCGTTTTTCTTTTCGCCGCACCTGCACGCACGCTCTCGGTTCCCGCGTTGGATTCTACAGGGCTGAGAGAGGGAAACCGCCGAATCGGGAGCCGTGACGGCGGAATTCGACCGAAAATTGCGTTGGCTCGAAGCCGCGAGTTTCGTCCGCAGCGCCATTTTCCATTGGGGCGTGTGGTCGCCGAACGAATCGGGCGGCACTTTAGGCGGGCGGTCGCCACCCAGTGAACCGGTTAAGTAAATATTGCGCGCCTTTGCCAACGGGTGCGACCATACCAGCACTAATGCACCGGATCACATCAGAACTCCGAAGTTAAGCGTGCTTGGGCGAGAGCAGTACTAAGATTGGTGACCTCTTGGGAAGTCCTCGTGTTGCACCCCTCTTTTTGTTTTTCACGACCTTGCACGCCGCGTTTATCTTTTCGCCGCTCCTGCACGCACGCTCTCGGTTCCCGCGCCGGTTTTGAACACGTTGCGTCGGATTCTCGGGGCCGAGAGAGGGAAACCGCCGAATCGGGACCCGTGACGGCGGAATTCGACCGAAAATCGCGTTGGCACGCTGCGAGGCAGCGAGTTTCGTCCGTAGCGCCGTTTTCCATGGGGGCGGGTGGTCGCCGAGCGAATCGGGCGGCACTTTAGGCGGGCGGTCGCGACCCATTGAACCGGTTAAGTAAATATTGCGCGCCTTTGCCAATGGGTGCGACCATAGCAGCACTAATGCACCGGATCCCATCAGAACTCCGAAGTGAAGCGTGCTTGGGCGAGAGCAGTACTAAGATGGGTGACCTCTTGGGAAGTCCTCGTGTTGCACCCCTCTTTTTGTTTTTCACGACCTTGCACGCCTCGTTTTTCTTTTCGCCGCACCTGCACGCACGCTCTCGGTTCCCGCGTCGGATTCTACAGGGCCGAGAGAGGGAAACCGCCGAATCGGGAGCCGTGACGGCGGAATTCGACCGAAAATCGCTTTGGCTCGCCGCAAAGCAGCGAGTTTCGTCCGCAGCGCCGTTTTCCATGGGGGCGGGTGGTCGCCGAGCGAATCGGGCGGCACTTTAGGCGGGCGGTCGCGACCCAGTTATCCGGTTAAGTAAATATTGCGCGCCTTTGCCAACCGGTGCGACCATACCAGCACTTATGCACCGGATCCCATCAGAACTCCGAAGTTAAGCGTGCTTCGGCGAGAGCAGTACTAAGATAGGTGACCTCTTGGGAAGTCCTCGTGTTGCACCACTCTTTTTGTTTTTCACGACCTTGCACGCCGCGTTTTTCTTTTCGCCGCTCCTGCACGCACGCACTCGGTTCCCGCGCCGGTTTTGAACACGTTGCGTCGGATTCTACGGGGCCGAGAGAGGGAAACCGCCGAATCGGGAGCCGTGACGGCGGAATTCGACCGAAAATCGCGTTGGCTCGCCGCGAAGCGGCGATTCTCGTCCGCAGCGGCGTTTTCCATGGGGGCGGGTGGTCGCCGAGCGAATCGGGCGGCACTTTAGGCGGGCGGTCGCGACCCATTGAACCAGTTAAGTAAATATTGCGCGCCTTTGCCAATGGGTGCGACCATAGCAGCACTAATGCACCGGATCCCATCAGAACTCCGAAGTGAAGCGTGCTTGGGCGAGAGCAGTACTAAGATGGGTGACCTCTTGGGAAGTCCTCGTGTTGCACCCCTCTTTTTGTTTTTCTCGACCTTGCACGCCTCGTTTTTCTTTTCGCCGCACCTGCACGCACGCTCTCGGTTCCCGCGTCGGATTCTACAGGGCCGAGAGAGGGAAACCGCCGAATCGGGAGCCGTGACGGCGGAATTCGACCGAAAATCGCGTTGGCTCGCCGCGAAGCAGCGAGTTTCGTCCGCAGCGCCGTTTTCCATGGGGGCGGGTGGTCGCCGAGCGAATCGGGCGGCACTTTAGGCGGGCGGTCGCGACCCAGTTATCCGGTTAAGTAAATATTGCGCGCCTTTGCCAACGGGTGCGACCATACCAGCACTTATGCAACGGATCCCATCAGAACTCCGAAGTTAAGCGTGCTTCGGCGAGAGCAGTACTAAGATTGGTGACCTCTTGGGAAGTCCTCGTGTTGCACCACTCTTTTTGTTTTTCACGACCTTGCACGCCGCGTTTTTCTATTCGCCGCACCTGCACGCACGCTCTCGGTTCCCGCGTTGGATTCTACAGGGCCGAGAGAGGGAAACCGCCGAATCGGGACCCGTGACGGCGGAATTCGACCGAAAATCGCGTTGGCTCGCCGCGCAGCAGCGAGTTTCGTCCGCAGCGGCGTTTTCCATGGGGGCGGGTGGTCGCCGAGCGAATCGGGCGGCACTTTAGGCGGGCGGTCGCGACCCAGTTATCCGGTTAAGTAAATATTGCGCGCCTTTGCCAACGGGTGCGACCATACCAGCACTTATGCACCGGATCCCATCAGAACTCCGAAGTTAAGCGTGCTTCGGCGAGAGCAGTACTAAGATTGGTGACCTCTTGGGAAGTCCTCGTGTTGCACCCCTCTTTTTGTTTTTCACGACCTTGCACGCCACGTTTTTCTTTTCGCCGCTCCTGCACGCACGCACTCGGTTCCCGCGCCGGTTTTGAACACGTTGCGTCGGATTCTACAGGGCCGAGAGAGGGAAACCGCCGAATCGGGAGCCGTGACGGCGGAATTCGACCGAAAATCGCGTTGGGCTCCCCGCGAAGCGGCGATTTTCGTCCGCAGCGGCCTTTTCCATGGGGGCGGGTGGTCGCCGAGCGAATCGGGCGGCACTTTAGGCGGGCGGTCGCGACCCATTGAACCGGTTAAGTAAATATCGCGCGCCTTTGCCAATGGGTGCGACCATACCAGCACTAATGCACCGGATCCCATCAGAACTCCGAAGTGAAGCGTGCTTGGGCGAGAGCAGTACTAAGATGGGTGACCTCTTGGGAAGTCCTCGTGTTGCACCCCTCTTTTTGTTTTTCACGACCTTGCACGCCTTGTTTTTCTTTTCGCCGCACCTGCACGCACGCTCTCGGTTCCCGCGTCGGATTCTACAGGGCCGAGAGAGGGAAACCGCCGAATCGGGAGCCGTGACGGCGGAATTCGACCGAAAATCGCGTTGGCTCGCCGCGAAGCAGCGATCTTCGTCCGCAGCGCCGTTTTCCATGGGGGCGGGTGGTCGCCGAGCGAATCGGGCGGCACTTTAGGCGGGCGGTCGCGACCCAGTTATCCGGTTAAGTAAATATTGCGCGCCTTTGCCAACGGGTGCGACCATACCAGCACTTATGCAACGGATCCCATCAGAACTCCGAAGTTAAGCGTGCTTCGGCGAGAGCAGTACTAAGATTGGTGACCTCTTGGGAAGTCCTCGTGTTGCACCACTCTTTTTGTTTTTCACGACCTTGCACGCCGCGTTTTTCTATTCGCCGCACCTGCACGCACGCTCTCGGTTCCCGCGTTGGATTCTACAGGGCCGAGAGAGGGAAACCGCCGAATCGGGAGCCGTGACGGCGGAATTCGACCGAAAATTGCGTTGGCTCGAAGCCGCGAGTTTCGCCCGCAGCGCAATTTTCCATTGGGGCGTGTGGTCGCCGAACGAATCGGGCGGCACTTTAGGCGGGCGGTCGCCACCCAGTGAACCGGTTAAGTAAATATTGCGAGCCTTTGCCAACGGGTGCGACCATACCAGCACTAATGCACCGGATCCCATCAGAACTCCGAAGTTAAGAGTGCTTGGGCGAGAGCAGTACTAAGATGGCTGACCTCTTGGGAAGTCCTCGTGTTGCACCCCTCTTTTTGTTTTTCACGACCTTGCACGCCGCGTTTATCTTTTCGCCGCACCTGCACGCACGCTCTCGGTTCCCGCACCGGTTTTGAACACGTTGCGTCGGATTCTACGGGGCCGAGAGAGGGAAACCGCCGAATCGGGACCCGTGACGGCGGAATTCGACCGAAAATCGCGTTGGCTCGCCGCGAAGCAGCGAGTTTCGTCCGCAGCGGCGTTTTCCATGGGGGCGGGTGGTCGCCGAGCGAATCGGGCGGCACTTTAGGCGGGCGGTCGCGACCCATTGAACCGGTTAAGTAAATATGGCGCGCCTTTGCCAACGGGTGCGACCATACCAGCACTAATGCACCGGATCCCATCAGAAATCCGAAGTTAAGCGTGCTTGGGCGAGAGCAGTACTAAGATGGGTGACCTCTTGGGAAGTCCTCGTGTTGCACCCCTCTTTTTGTTTTTCACGACCTTGCACGCCGCGTTTATCTTTTTGCCGCTCCTGCACGCACGCTCTCGGTTCCCGCGCCGGTTTTGAACACGTTGCGTCGGATTCTACGGGGCCGAGAGAGGGAAACCGCCGAATCGGGACCCGTGACGGCGGAATTCGACCGAAAATCGCGTTGGCTCGCCGCGAAGCGGCGAGTTTCGTCCGCAGCGCCGTTTTCCATGGGGGCGGGTGGTCGCCGAGCGAATCGGGCGGCACTTTAGGCGGGCGGTCGCGACCCATTGAACCGGTTAAGTAAATATTGCGCGCCTTTGCCAATGGGTGCGACCATACCAGCACTAATGCACCGGATCCCATCAGAACTCCGAAGTGAAGCGTGCTTGGGCGAGAGCAGTACTAAGATGGGTGACCTCTTGGGAAGTCCTCGTGTTGCACCCCTCTTTTTGTTTTTCACGACCTTGCACGCCGCGTTTATCTTTTCGCCGCTCCTGCACGCACGCTCTCGGTTCCCGCGCCGGTTTTGAACACGTTGCGTCGGATTCTACAGGGCCGAGAGAGGGAAACCGCCGAATCGGGAGCCGTGACGGCGGAATTCGACCGAAAATCGCGTTGGCTCGCCGCCAAGCAGCGAGTTTCGTCCGCAGCGCCGTTTTCCATGGGGGCGGGTGGTCGCCGAGCGAATCGGGCGGCACTTTAGGCGGGCGGTCGCGACCCATTGAACCGGTTAAGTAAATATTGCGCGCCTTTGCCAACGGGTGCGACCATAGCAGCACTAATGCACCGGATCCCATCAGAACTCCGAAGTGAAGCGTGCTTGGGCGAGAGCAGTACTAAGATGGGTGACCTCTTGGGAAGTCCTCGTGTTGCACCCCTCTTTTTGTTTTTCACGACCTTGCACGCCGCGTTTATCTTTTCGCCGCTCCTGCACGCACGCTCTCGGTTCCCGCGCCGGTTTTGAACACGTTGCGTCGGATTCTACGGGGCCGAGAGAGGGAAACCGCCGAATCGGGACCCGTGACGGCGGAATTCGACCGAAAATCGCGTTGGCTCGAAGCCGCGAGTTTCGTCCGCAGCGCCATTTTCCATTGGGGCGTGTGGTCGCCAAACGAATCGGGCGGCACTTTAGGCGGGCGGTCGCCACCCAGTGAACCGGTTAAGTAAATATTGCGCGCCTTTGCCAACGGGTGCGACCATACCAGCACTAATGCACTGGATCCCATCAGAACTCCGAAGTTAAGCGTGCTTGGGCGAGAGCAGTACTAAGATGGGTGACCTCTTGGGAAGTCCTCGTGTTGCACCCCTCTTTTTGTTTTTCACGACCTTGCACGCCGCGTTTATCTTTTCGCCGCTCCTGCACGCACGCTCTCGGTTCCCGCGCCGGTTTTGAACACGTTGCGTCGGATTCTACAGGGCCGAGAGAGGGAAACCGCCGAATCGGGACCCGTGACGGCGGAATTCGACCGAAAATCGCGTTGGCTCGCCGCGAAGCAGCGAGTTTCGTCCGCAGCCGCGTTTTCCATGGGGGCGGGTGGTCGCCGAGCGAATCGGGCGGCACTTTAGGCGGGCGGTCGCGACCCATTGAACCTGTTAAGTAAATATTGCGCGCCTTTGCCAACGGGTGCGACCATACCAGCACTAATGCACCGGATCCCATCAGAACTCCGAAGTTAAGCGTGCTTGGGCGAGAGCAGTACTAAGATGGGTGACCTCTTGGGAAGTCCTCGTGTTGCACCCCTCTTTTTGTTTTTCACGACCTTGCACGCCGCGTTTATCTTTTCGCCGCTCCTGCACGCACGCTCTCGGTTCCCGCGCCGGTTTTGAACACGTTGCGTCGGATTCTACGTGGCCGAGAGAGGGAAACCGCCGAATCGGGACCCGTGACGGCGGAATTCGACCGAAAATCGCGTTGGCTCGCCGCGAAGCAGCGAGTTTCGTCCGCAGCGGCGTTTTCCATGGGGGCGGGTGGTCGCCGAGCGAATCGGGCGGCACTTTAGGCGGGCGGTCGCGACCCATTGAACCTGTTAAGTAAATATTGCGCGCCTTTGGCAACGGGTGCGACCATACCAGCACTAATGCACCGGATCCCATCAGAACTCCGAAGTTAAGCGTGCTTGGGCGAGAGCAGTACTAAGATGGGTGACCTCTTGGGAAGTCCTCGTGTTGCACCCCTCTTTTTGTTTTTCACGACCTTGCACGCCGCGATTATCTTTTCGCCGCTCCTGCACGCACGCTCTCGGTTCCCGCGCCGGTTTTGAACACGTTGCGTCGGATTCTACGGGGCCGAGAGAGGGAAACCGCCGAATCGGGGCCCCGTGACGGCGGAATTCGACCGAAAATCGCGTTGGCTCGCCGCGAAGCAGCGAGTTTCGTCCGCAGCGGCGTTTTCCATGGGGGCGGGTGGTCGCCGAGCGAATCGGGCGGCACTTTAGGCGGGCGGTCGCGACCCATTGAACCTGTTAAGTAAATATTGCGCGCCTTTGCCAACGGGTGCGACCATACCAGCACTAATGCACCGGATCCCATCAGAACTCCGAAGTTAAGCGTGCTTGGGCGAGAGCAGTTCTAAGATGGGTGACCTCTTGGGAAGTCCTCGTGTTGCACCCCTCTTTTTGTTTTTCACGACCTTGCACGCCGCGTTTATCTTTTCGCCGCTCCTGCACGCACGCTCTCGGTTCCCGCGCCGGTTTTGAACACGTTGCGTCGGATTCTACGGGGCCGAGAGAGGGAAACCGCCGAATCGGGACCCGTGACGGCGGAATTCGACCGAAAATCGCGTTGGCTCGCCGCGAAGCAGCGAGTTTCGTCCGCAGCGGCGTTTTCCATGGGGGCGGGTGGTCGCCGAGCGAATCGGGCGGCACTTTAGGCGGGCGGTCGCGACCCATTGAACCTGTTAAGTAAATATTGCGCGCCTTTGGCAACGGGTGCGACTATACCAGCACTAATGCACCGGATCCCATCAGAACTCCGAAGTTAAGCGTGCTTGGGCGAGAGCAGTACTAAGATGGGTGACCTCTTGGGAAGTCCTCGTGTTGCACCCTTCTTTTTGTTTTTCACGACCTTGCACGCCGCGTTTATCTTTTCGCCGCTCCTGCACGCACGCTCTCGGTTCCCGCGCCGGTTTTGAACACGTTGCGTCGGATTCTACGGGGCCGAGAGAGGGTAACCGCCGAATCGGGACCCGTGACGGCGGAATTCGACCGAAAATCGCGTTGGCTCGCCGCGAAGCAGCGAGTTTCGTCCGCAGCCGCGTTTTCCATGGGGGCGGGTGGTCGCCGAGCGAATCGGGCGGCACTTTAGGCGGGCGGTCGCGACCCATTGAACCTGTTAAGTAAATATTGCGCGCCTTTGGCAACGGGTGCGACCATACCAGCACTAATGCACCGGATCCCATCAGAACTACGAAGTTAAGCGTGCTTGGGCGAGAGTAGTACTAAGATGGTTGACCTCTTGGGAAGTCCTCGTGTTGCACCCTTCTTTTTGTTTTTCACGACCTTGCACGCCGCGTTTATCTTTTCGCCGCTCCTGCACGCACGCTCTCGGTTCCCGCGCCGGTTTTGAACACGTTGCGTCGGATTCTACGGGGCCGAGAGAGGGAAACCGCCGAATCGGGACCCGTGACGGCGGAATTCGACCGAAAATCGCGTTGGCTCGCCGCGAAGCAGCAAGTCTCGTCCGCAGCGCCGTTTTCCATGGGGGCGGGTGGTCGCCGAGCGAATCGGGCGGCACTTTAGGCGGGCGGTCGCGACCCATTGAACCGGTTAAGTAAATATTGCGCGCCTTTGCCAAAGGGTGCGACCATACCAGCACTAATGCATCGGATCCCATCAGAACTCCGAAGTGAAGCGTGCTTGGGCGAGAGCAGTACTAAGATGGGTGATCTCTTGGGAAGTCCTCGTGTTGCACCCCTCTTTTTGTTTTTCACGACCTTGCACGCCTCGTTTTTCTTTTCGCCGCACCTGCACGCACGCTCTCGGTTCCCGCGTTGGATTCTACAGGGCCGAGAGAGGGAAACCGCCGAATCGGGAGCCGTGACGGCGGAATTCGACCGAAAATTGCGTTGGCTCGAAGCCGCGAGTTTCGTCCGCAGCGCCATTTTCCATTGGGGCGTGTGGTCGCCGAACGAATCGGGCGGCACTTTAGGCGGGCGGTCGCCACCCAGTGAACCGGTTAAGTAAATATTGCGCGCCTTTGCCAACGGGTGCGACCATACCAGCACTAATGCACCGGATCACATCAGAACTCCGAAGTTAAGCGTGCTTGGGCGAGAGCAGTACTAAGATTGGTGACCTCTTGGGAAGTCCTCGTGTTGCACCCCTCTTTTTGTTTTTCACGACCTTGCACGCCGCGTTTATCTTTTCGCCGCTCCTGCACGCACGCTCTCGGTTCCCGCGCCGGTTTTGAACACGTTGCGTCGGATTCTACGGGGCCGAGAGAGGGAAACCGCCGAATCGGGACCCGTGACGGCGGAATTCGACCGAAAATCGCGTTGGCACGCTGCGAGGCAGCGAGTTTCGTCCGCAGCGCCGTTTTCCATGGGGGCGGGTGGTCGCCGAGCGAATCGGGCGGCACTTTAGGCGGGCGGTCGCGACCCATTGAACCGGTTAAGTAAATATTGCGCGCCTTTGCCAATGGGTGCGACCATAGCAGCACTAATGCACCGGATCCCATCAGAACTCCGAAGTGAAGCGTGCTTGGGCGAGAGCAGTACTAAGATGGGTGACCTCTTGGGAAGTCCTCGTGTTGCACCCCTCTTTTTGTTTTTCACGACCTTGCACGCCTCGTTTTTCTTTTCGCCGCACCTGCACGCACGCTCTCGGTTCCCGCGTCGGATTCTACAGGGCCGAGAGAGGGAAACCGCCGAATCGGGAGCCGTGACGGCGGAATTCGACCGAAAATCGCTTTGGCTCGCCGCAAAGCAGCGAGTTTCGTCCGCAGCGCCGTTTTCCATGGGGGCGGGTGGTCGCCGAGCGAATCGGGCGGCACTTTAGGCGGGCGGTCGCGACCCAGTTATCCGGTTAAGTAAATATTGCGCGCCTTTGCCTACGGGTGCGACCATACCAGCACTTATGCACCGGATCCCATCAGAACTCCGAAGTTAAGCGTGCTTCGGCGAGAGCAGTACTAAGATAGGTGACCTCTTGGGAAGTCCTCGTGTTGCACCACTCTTTTTGTTTTTCACGACCTTGCACGCCGCGTTTTTCTTTTCGCCGCTCCTGCACGCACGCACTCGGTTCCCGCGCCGGTTTTGAACACGTTGCGTCGGATTCTACAGGGCCGAGAGAGGGAAACCGCCGAATCGGGAGCCGTGACGGCGGAATTCGACCGAAAATCGCGTTGGCTCGCCGCGAAGCGGCGATTCTCGTCCGCAGCGGCGTTTTCCATGGGGGCGGGTGGTCGCCGAGCGAATCGGGCGGCACTTTAGGCGGGCGGTCGCGACCCATTGAACCGGTTAAGTAAATATTGCGCGCCTTTGCCAATGGGTGCGACCATAGCAGCACTAATGCACCGGATCCCATCAGAACTCCGAAGTGAAGCGTGCTTGGGCGAGAGCAGTACTAAGATGGGTGACCTCTTGGGAAGTCCTCGTGTTGCACCCCTCTTTTTGTTTTTCTCGACCTTGCACGCCTCGTTTTTCTTTTCGCCGCACCTGCACGCACGCTCTCGGTTCCCGCGTCGGATTCTACAGGGCCGAGAGAGGGAAACCGCCGAATCGGGAGCCGTGACGGCGGAATTCGATCGAAAATCGCGTTGGCTCGCCGCGAAGCAGCGAGTTTCGTCCGCAGCGCCGTTTTCCATGGGGGCGGGTGGTCGCCGAGCGAATCGGGCGGCACTTTAGGCGGGCGGTCGCGACCCAGTTATCCGGTTAAGTAAATATTGCGCGCCTTTGCCAACGGGTGCGACCATACCAGCACTTATGCAACGGATCCCATCAGAACTCCGAAGTTAAGCGTGCTTCGGCGAGAGCAGTACTAAGATTGGTGACCTCTTGGGAAGTCCTCGTGTTGCACCACTCTTTTTGTTTTTCACGACCTTGCACGCCGCGTTTTTCTATTCGCCGCACCTGCACGCACGCTCTCGGTTCCCGCGTTGGATTCTACAGGGCCGAGAGAGGGAAACCGCCGAATCGGGACCCGTGACGGCGGAATTCGACCGAAAATCGCGTTGGCTCGCCGCGCAGCAGCGAGTTTCGTCCGCAGCGGCGTTTTCCATGGGGGCGGGTGGTCGCCGAGCGAATCGGGCGGCACTTTAGGCGGGCGGTCGCGACCCAGTTATCCGGTTAAGTAAATATTGCGCGCCTTTGCCAACGGGTGCGACCATACCAGCACTTATGCACCGGATCCCATCAGAACTCCGAAGTTAAGCGTGCTTCGGCGAGAGCAGTACTAAGATTGGTGACCTCTTGGGAAGTCCTCGTGTTGCACCCCTCTTTTTGTTTTTCACGACCTTGCACGCCACGTTTTTCTTTTCGCCGCTCCTGCACGCACGCACTCGGTTCCCGCGCCGGTTTTGAACACGTTGCGTCGGATTCTACAGGGCCGAGAGAGGGAAACCGCCGAATCGGGAGCCGTGACGGCGGAATTCGACCGAAAATCGCGTTGGCTCCCCGCGAAGCGGCGATTTTCGTCCGCAGCGGCCTTTTCCATGGGGGCGGGTGGTCGCCGAGCGAATCGGGCGGCACTTTAGGCGGGCGGTCGCGACCCATTGAACCGGTTAAGTAAATATCGCGCGCCTTTGCCAATGGGTGCGACCATACCAGCACTAATGCACCGGATCCCATCAGAACTCCGAAGTGAAGCGTGCTTGGGCGAGAGCAGTACTAAGATGGGTGACCTCTTGGGAAGTCCTCGTGTTGCACCCCTCTTTTTGTTTTTCACGACCTTGCACGCCTTGTTTTTCTTTTCGCCGCACCTGCACGCACGCTCTCGGTTCCCGCGTCGGATTCTACAGGGCCGAGAGAGGGAAACCGCCGAATCGGGAGCCGTGACGGCGGAATTCGACCGAAAATCGCGTTGGCTCGCCGCGAAGCAGCGATCTTCGTCCGCAGCGCCGTTTTCCATGGGGGCGGGTGGTCGCCGAGCGAATCGGGCGGCACTTTAGGCGGGCGGTCGCGACCCAGTTATCCGGTTAAGTAAATATTGCGCGCCTTTGCCAACGGGTGCGACCATACCAGCACTTATGCAACGGATCCCATCAGAACTCCGAAGTTAAGCGTGCTTCGGCGAGAGCAGTACTAAGATTGGTGACCTCTTGGGAAGTCCTCGTGTTGCACCACTCTTTTTGTTTTTCACGACCTTGCACGCCGCGTTTTTCTATTCGCCGCACCTGCACGCACGCTCTCGGTTCCCGCGTTGGATTCTACAGGGCCGAGAGAGGGAAACCGCCGAATCGGGAGCCGTGACGGCGGAATTCGACCGAAAATTGCGTTGGCTCGAAGCCGCGAGTTTCGCCCGCAGCGCAATTTTCCATTGGGGCGTGTGGTCGCCGAACGAATCGGGCGGCACTTTAGGCGGGCGGTCGCCACCCAGTGAACCGGTTAAGTAAATATTGCGAGCCTTTGCCAACGGGTGCGACCATACCAGCACTAATGCACCGGATCCCATCAGAACTCCGAAGTTAAGAGTGCTTGGGCGAGAGCAGTACTAAGATGGCTGACCTCTTGGGAAGTCCTCGTGTTGCACCCCTCTTTTTGTTTTTCACGACCTTGCACGCCGCGTTTATCTTTTCGCCGCACCTGCACGCACGCTCTCGGTTCCCGCACCGGTTTTGAACACGTTGCGTCGGATTCTACGGGGCCGAGAGAGGGAAACCGCCGAATCGGGACCCGTGACGGCGGAATTCGACCGAAAATCGCGTTGGCTCGCCGCGAAGCAGCGAGTTTCGTCCGCAGCGGCGTTTTCCATGGGGGCGGGTGGTCGCCGAGCGAATCGGGCGGCACTTTAGGCGGGCGGTCGCGACCCATTGAACCGGTTAAGTAAATATGGCGCGCCTTTGCCAACGGGTGCGACCATACCAGCACTAATGCACCGGATCCCATCAGAAATCCGAAGTTAAGCGTGCTTGGGCGAGAGCAGTACTAAGATGGGTGACCTCTTGGGAAGTCCTCGTGTTGCACCCCTCTTTTTGTTTTTCACGACCTTGCACGCCGCGTTTATCTTTTTGCCGCTCCTGCACGCACGCTCTCGGTTCCCGCGCCGGTTTTGAACACGTTGCGTCGGATTCTACGGGGCCGAGAGAGGGAAACCGCCGAATCGGGACCCGTGACGGCGGAATTCGACCGAAAATCGCGTTGGCTCGCCGCGAAGCGGCGAGTTTCGTCCGCAGCGCCGTTTTCCATGGGGGCGGGTGGTCGCCGAGCGAATCGGGCGGCACTTTAGGCGGGCGGTCGCGACCCATTGAACCGGTTAAGTAAATATTGCGCGCCTTTGCCAATGGGTGCGACCATATCAGCACTAATGCACCGGATCCCATCAGAACTCCGAAGTGAAGCGTGCTTGGGCGAGAGCAGTACTAAGATGGGTGACCTCTTGGGAAGTCCTCGTGTTGCACCCCTCTTTTTGTTTTTCACGACCTTGCACGCCGCGTTTATCTTTTCGCCGCTCCTGCACGCACGCTCTCGGTTCCCGCGCCGGTTTTGAACACGTTGCGTCGGATTCTACAGGGCCGAGAGAGGGAAACCGCCGAATCGGGAGCCGTGACGGCGGAATTCGACCGAAAATCGCGTTGGCTCGCCGCCAAGCAGCGAGTTTCGTCCGCAGCGCCGTTTTCCATGGGGGCGGGTGGTCGCCGAGCGAATCGGGCGGCACTTTAGGCGGGCGGTCGCGACCCATTGAACCGGTTAAGTAAATATTGCGCGCCTTTGCCAACGGGTGCGACCATACCAGCACTAATGCACCGGATCCCATCAGAACTCCGAAGTGAGGCGTGCTTGGGCGAGAGCAGTACTAAGATGGGTGACCTCTTGGGAAGTCCTCGTGTTGCACCCCTCTTTTTGTTTTTCACGACCTTGCACGCCGCGTTTATCTTTTCGCCGCTCCTGCACGCACGCTCTCGGTTCCCGCGCCGGTTTTGAACACGTTGCGTCGGATTCTACGGGGCCGAGAGAGGGAAACCGCCGAATCGGGACCCGTGACGGCGGAATTCGACCGAAAATCGCGTTGGCTCGAAGCCGCGAGTTTCGTCCGCAGCGCCATTTTCCATTGGGGCGTGTGGTCGCCAAACTAATCGGGCGGCACTTTAGGCGGGCGGTCGCCACCCAGTGAACCGGTTAAGTAAATATTGCGCGCCTTTGCCAACGGGTGCGACCATACCAGCACTAATGCACTGGATCCCATCAGAACTCCGAAGTTAAGCGTGCTTGGGCGAGAGCAGTACTAAGATGGGTGACCTCTTGGGAAGTCCTCGTGTTGCACCCCTCTTTTTGTTTTTCACGACCTTGCACGCCGCGTTTATCTTTTCGCCGCTCCTGCACGCACGCTCTCGGTTCCCGCGCCGGTTTTGAACACGTTGCGTCGGATTCTACAGGGCCGAGAGAGGGAAACCGCCGAATCGGGAGCCGTGACGGCGGAATTCGACCGAAAATCGCGTTGGCTCGCCGCCAAGCAGCGAGTTTCGTCCGCAGCGCCGTTTTCCATGGGGGCGGGTGGTCGCCGAGCGAATCGGGCGGCACTTTAGGCGGGCGGTCGCGACCCATTGAACCGGTTAAGTAAATATTGCGCGCCTTTGCCAACGGGTGCGACCATACCAGCACTAATGCACCGGATCCCATCAGAACTCCGAAGTGAAGCGTGCTTGGGCGAGAGCAGTACTAAGATGGGTGACCTCTTGGGAAGTCCTCGTGTTGCACCCCTCTTTTTGTTTTTCACGACCTTGCACGCCGCGTTTATCTTTTCGCCGCTCCTGCACGCACGCTCTCGGTTCCCGCGCCGGTTTTGAACACGTTGCGTCGGATTCTACGGGGCCGAGAGAGGGAAACCGCCGAATCGGGACCCGTGACGGCGGAATTCGACCGAAAATCGCGTTGGCTCGAAGCCGCGAGTTTCGTCCGCCGCGCCATTTTCCATTGGGGCGTGTGGTCGCCAAACGAATCGGGCGGCACTTTAGGCGGGCGGTCGCCACCCAGTGAACCGGTTAAGTAAATATTGCGCGCCTTTGCCAACGGCTGCGACCATACCAGCACTAATGCACTGGATCCCATCAGAACTCCGAAGTTAAGCGTGCTTGGGCGAGAGCAGTACTAAGATGGGTGACCTCTTGGGAAGTCCTCGTGTTGCACCCCTCTTTTTGTTTTTCACGACCTTGCACGCCGCGTTTATCTTTTCGCCGCTCCTGCACGCACGCTCTCGGTTCCCGCGCCGGTTTTGAACACGTTGCGTCGGATTCTACGGGGCCGAGAGAGGGAAACCGCCGAATCGGGACCCGTGACGGCGGAATTCGACCGAAAATCGCGTTGGCTCGAAGCCGCGAGTTTCGTCCGCCGCGCCATTTTCCATTGGGGCGTGTGGTCGCCAAACGAATCGGGCGGCACTTTAGGCGGGCGGTCGCCACCCAGTGAACCGGTTAAGTAAATATTGCGCGCCTTTGCCAACGGCTGCGACCATACCAGCACTAATGCACTGGATCCCATCAGAACTCCGAAGTTAAGCGTGCTTGGGCGAGAGCAGTACTAAGATGGGTGACCTCTTGGGAAGTCCTCGTGTTGCACCCCTCTTTTTGTTTTTCACGACCTTGCACGCCGCGTTTATCTTTTCGCCGCTCCTGCACGCACGCTCTCGGTTCCCGCGCCGGTTTTGAACACGTTGCGTCGGATTCTACGGGGCCGAGAGAGGGAAACCGCCGAATCGGGACCCGTGACGGCGGAATTCGACCGAAAATCGCGTTGGCTCGCCGCGAAGCAGCGAGTTTCGTCCGCAGCGCCGTTTTCCATGGGGGCGGGTGGTCGCCGAGCGAATCGGGTGGCACTTTAGGCGGGCGGTCGCGACCCATTGAACCGGTTAAGTAAATATTGCGCGCCTTTGCCAACGGGTGCGACCATACCAGCACTAATGCACCGGATCCCATCAGAAATCCGAAGTTAAGCGTGCTTGGGCGAGAGCAGTACTAAGATGGGTGACCTCTTGGGAAGTCCTCGTGTTGCACCCCTCTTTTTGTTTTTCACGACCTTGCACGCCGCGTTTATCTTTTTGCCGCTCCTGCACGCACGCTCTCGGTTCCCGCGCCGGTTTTGAACACGTTGCGTCGGATTCTACGGGGCCGAGAGAGGGAAACCGCCGAATCGGGACCCGTGACGGCGGAATTCGACCGAAAATCGCGTTGGCTCGCCGCGAAGCGGCGAGTTTCGTCCGCAGCGCCGTTTTCCATGGGGGCGGGTGGTCGCCGAGCGAATCGGGTGGCACTTTAGGCGGGCGGTCGCGACCCATTGAACCGGTTAAGTAAATATTGCGCGCCTTTGCCAATGGGTGCGACCATACCAGCACTAATGCACTGGATCCCATCAGAACTCCGAAGTTAAGCGTGCTTGGGCGAGAGCAGCACTAAGATGGGTGACCTCTTGGGAAGTCCTCGTGTTGCACCCCTCTTTTTGTTTTTCACGACCTTGCACGCCGCGTTTATCTTTTCGCCGCTCCTGCACGCACGCTCTCGGCTCCCGCGCCGGTTTTGAACACGTTGCGTCGGATTCTACGGGGCCGAGAGAGGGAAACCGCCGAATCGGGACCCGTGACGGCGGAATTCGACCGAAAATCGCGTTGGCTCGAAGCCGCGAGTTTCGTCCGCAGCGCCATTTTCCATTGGGGCGTGTGGTCGCCGAACGAATCGGGCGGCACTTTAGGCGGGCGGTCGCCACCCAGTGAACCGGTTAAGTAAATATTGTGCGCCTTTGCCAACGGGTGCGACCATACCAGCACTAATGCACCGGATCCCATCAGAACTCCGAAGTTTAGCGTGCTTGGGCGAGAGCAGTACTAAGATGGGTGACCTCTTGGGAAGTCCTCGTGTTGCACCCCTCTTTTTGTTTTTCACGACCTTGCACGCCGCGATTATCTTTTCGCCGCTCCTGCACGCACGCTCTCGGTTCCCGCGCCGGTTTTGAACACGTTGCGTCGGATTCTACGGGGCCGAGAGAGGGAAACCGCCGAATCGGGACCCGTGACGGCGGAATTCGACCGAAAATCGCGTTGGCTCGCCGCGAGTTTCGTCCGCAGCGCCATTTTCCATTGGGGCGTGTGGTCGCCAAACGAATCGGGCGGCACTTTAGGCGGGCGGTCGCCACCCAGTGAACCGGTTAAGTAAATATTGCGCGCCTTTGCCAACGGGTGCGACCATACCAGCACTAATGCACTGGATCCCATCAGAACTCCGAAGTTAAGCGTGCTTGGGTGAGAGCAGTACTAAGATGGGTGACCTCTTGGGAAGTCCTCGTGTTGCACCCCTCTTTTTGTTTTTCACGACCTTGCACGCCGCGATTATCTTTTCGCCGCTCCTGCACGCACGCTCTCGGTTCCCGCGCCGGTTTTGAACACGTTGCGTCGGATTCTACGGGGCCGAGAGAGGGAAACCGCCGAATCGGGACCCGTGACGGCGGAATTCGACCGAAAATCGCGTTGGCTCGCCGCGAAGCAGCGAGTTTCGTCCGCAGCCGCGTTTTCCATGGGGGCGGGTGGTCGCCGAGCGAATCGGGCGGCACTTTAGGCGGGCGGTCGCGACCCATTGAACCTGTTAAGTAAATATTGCGCGCCTTTGCCAACGGGTGCGACCATACCAGCACTAATGCACCGGATCCCATCAGAACTCCGAAGTTAAGCGTGCTTGGGCGAGAGCGGTACTAAGATGGGTGACCTCTTGGGAAGTCCTCGTGTTGCACCCCTCTTTTTGTTTTTCACGACCTTGCACGCCGCGTTTATCTTTTCGCCGCTCCTGCACGCACGCTCTCGGTTCCCGCGCCGGTTTTGAACACTTTGCGTCGGATTCTACGGGGCCGAGAGAGGGAAACCGCCGAATCGGGACCCGTGACGGCGGAATTCGACCGAAAATCGCGTTGGCTCGAAGCCGCGAGTTTCGTCCGCAGCGCCATTTTCCATTGGGGCGTGTGGTCGCCAAACGAATCGGGCGGCACTTTAGGCGGGCGGTCGCCACCCAGTGAACCGGTTAAGTAAATATTGCGCGCCTTTGCCAACGGGTGCGACCATACCAGCACTAATGCACTGGATCCCATCAGAACTCCGAAGTTAAGCGTGCTTGGGCGAGAGCAGTACTAAGATGGGTGACCTCTTGGGAAGTCCTCGTGTTGCACCCCTCTTTTTGTTTTTCACGACCTTGCACGCCGCGTTTATCTTTTCGCCGCTCCTGCACGCACGCTCTCGGTTCCCGCGCCGGTTTTGAACACGTTGCGTCGGATTCTACGGGGCCGAGAGAGGGAAACCGCCGAATCGGGACCCGTGACGGCGGAATTCGACCGAAAATCGCGTTGGCTCGAAGCCGCGAGTTTCGTCCGCAGCGCCATTTTCCATTGGGGCGTGTGGTCGCCAAACGAATCGGGCGGCACTTTAGGCGGGCGGTCGCCACCCAGTGAACCGGTTAAGTAAATATTGCGCGCCTTTGCCAACGGGTGCGACCATACCAGCACTAATGCACTGGATCCCATCAGAACTCCGAAGTTAAGCGTGCTTGGGCGAGAGCAGTACTAAGATGGGTGACTTCTTGGGAAGTCCTCGTGTTGCACCCCTCTTTTTGTTTTTCACGACCTTGCACGCCGCGTTTATCTTTTCGCCGCTCCTGCACGCACGCTCTCGGTTCCCGCGCCGGTTTTGAACACGTTGCGTCGGATTCTACAGGGCCGAGAGAGGGAAACCGCCGAATCGGGAGCCGTGACGGCGGAATTCGACCGAAAATCGCGTTGGCTCGCCGCCAAGCAGCGAGTTTCGTCCGCAGCGCCGTTTTCCATGGGGGCGGGTGGTCGCCGAGCGAATCGGGCGGCACTTTAGGCGGGCGGTCGCGACCCATTGAACCGGTTAAGTAAATATTGCGCGCCTTTGCCAACGGGTGCGACCATACCAGCACTAATGCACCGGATCCCATCAGAACTCCGAAGTGAAGCGTGCTTGGGCGAGAGCAGTACTAAGATGGGTGACCTCTTGGGAAGTCCTCGTGTTGCACCCCTCTTTTTGTTTTTCACGACCTTGCACGCCGCGTTTATCTTTTCGCCGCTCCTGCACGCACGCTCTCGGTTCCCGCGCCGGTTTTGAACACGTTGCGTCGGATTCTACGGGGCCGAGAGAGGGAAACCGCCGAATCGGGACCCGTGACGGCGGAATTCGACCGAAAATCGCGTTGGCTCGAAGCCGCGAGTTTCGTCCGCAGCGCCATTTTCCATTGGGGCGTGTGGTCGCCGAACGAATCGGGCGGCACTTTAGGCGGGCGGTCGCCACCCAGTGAACCGGTTAAGTAAATATTGCGCGCCTTTGCCAACGGGTGCGACCATACCAGCACTAATGCACTGGATCCCATCAGAACTCCGAAGTTAAGCGTGCTTGGGCGAGAGCAGTACTAAGATGGGTGACCTCTTGGGAAGTCCTCGTGTTGCACCCCTCTTTTTGTTTTTCACGACCTTGCACGCCGCGTTTATCTTTTCGCCGCTCCTGCACGCACGCTCTCGGTTCCCGCGCCGGTTTTGAACACGTTGCGTCGGATTCTACGGGGCCGAGAGAGGGAAACCGCCGAATCGGGACCCGTGACGGCGGAATTCGACCGAAAATCGCGTTGGCTCGCCGCGAAGCAGCGAGTTTCGTCCGCAGCGCCGTTTTCCATGGGGGCGGGTGGTCGCCGAGCGAATCGGGTGGCACTTTAGGCGGGCGGTCGCGACCCATTGAACCGGTTAAGTAAATATTGCGCGCCTTTGCCAACGGGTGCGACCATACCAGCACTAATGCACCGGATCCCATCAGAAATCCGAAGTTAAGCGTGCTTGGGCGAGAGCAGTACTAAGATGGGTGACCTCTTGGGAAGTCCTCGTGTTGCACCCCTCTTTTTGTTTTTCACGACCTTGCACGCCGCGTTTATCTTTTTGCCGCTCCTGCACGCACGCTCTCGGTTCCCGCGCCGGTTTTGAACACGTTGCGTCGGATTCTACGGGGCCGAGAGAGGGAAACCGCCGAATCGGGACCCGTGACGGCGGAATTCGACCGAAAATCGCGTTGGCTCGCCGCGAAGCGGCGAGTTTCGTCCGCAGCGCCGTTTTCCATGGGGGCGGGTGGTCGCCGAGCGAATCGGGCGGCACTTTAGGCGGGCGGTCGCGACCCATTGAACCGGTTAAGTAAATATTGCGCGCCTTTGCCAATGGGTGCGACCATACCAGCACTAATGCACTGGATCCCATCAGAACTCCGAAGTTAAGCGTGCTTGGGCGAGAGCAGTACTAAGATGGGTGACCTCTTGGGAAGTCCTCGTGTTGCACCCCTCTTTTTGTTTTTCACGACCTTGCACGCCGCGTTTATCTTTTCGCCGCTCCTGCACGCACGCTCTCGGCTCCCGCGCCGGTTTTGAACACGTTGCGTCGGATTCTACGGGGCCGAGAGAGGGAAACCGCCGAATCGGGACCCGTGACGGCGGAATTCGACCGAAAATCGCGTTGGCTCGAAGCCGCGAGTTTCGTCCGCAGCGCCATTTTCCATTGGGGCGTGTGGTCGCCGAACGAATCGGGCGGCACTTTAGGCGGGCGGTCGCCACCCAGTGAACCGGTTAAGTAAATATTGTGCGCCTTTGCCAACGGGTGCGACCATACCAGCACTAATGCACCGGATCCCATCAGAACTCCGAAGTTTAGCGTGCTTGGGCGAGAGCAGTACTAAGATGGGTGACCTCTTGGGAAGTCCTCGTGTTGCACCCCTCTTTTTGTTTTTCACGACCTTGCACGCCGCGATTATCTTTTCGCCGCTCCTGCACGCACGCTCTCGGTTCCCGTGCCGGTTTTGAACACGTTGCGTCGGATTCTACGGGGCCGAGAGAGGGAAACCGCCGAATCGGGACCCGTGACGGCGGAATTCGACCGAAAATCGCGTTGGCTCGCCGCGAGTTTCGTCCGCAGCGCCATTTTCCATTGGGGCGTGTGGTCGCCAAACGAATCGGGCGGCACTTTAGGCGGGCGGTCGCCACCCAGTGAACCGGTTAAGTAAATATTGCGCGCCTTTGCCAACGGGTGCGACCATACCAGCACTAATGCACTGGATCCCATCAGAACTCCGAAGTTAAGCGTGCTTGGGTGAGAGCAGTACTAAGATGGGTGACCTCTTGGGAAGTCCTCGTGTTGCACCCCTCTTTTTGTTTTTCACGACCTTGCACGCCGCGATTATCTTTTCGCCGCTCCTGCACGCACGCTCTCGGTTCCCGCGCCGGTTTTGAACACGTTGCGTCGGATTCTACGGGGCCGAGAGAGGGAAACCGCCGAATCGGGACCCGTGACGGCGGAATTCGACCGAAAATCGCGTTGGCTCGCCGCGAAGCAGCGAGTTTCGTCCGCAGCCGCGTTTTCCATGGGGGCGGGTGGTCGCCGAGCGAATCGGGCGGCACTTTAGGCGGGCGGTCGCGACCCATTTAACCTGTTAAGTAAATATTGCGCGCCTTTGCCAACGGGTGCGACCATACCAGCACTAATGCACCGGATCCCATCAGAACTCCGAAGTTAAGCGTGCTTGGGCGAGAGCAGTACTAAGATGGGTGACCTCTTGGGAAGTCCTCGTGTTGCACCCCTCTTTTTGTTTTTCACGACCTTGCACGCCGCGTTTATCTTTTCGCCGCTCCTGCACGCACGCTCTCGGTTCCCGCGCCGGTTTTGAACACGTTGCGTCGGATTCTACGTGGCCGAGAGAGGGAAACCGCCGAATCGGGACCCGTGACGGCGGAATTCGACCGAAAATCGCGTTGGCTCGCCGCGAAGCAGCTAGTTTCGTCCGCAGCGGCGTTTTCCATGGGGGCGGGTGGTCGCCGAGCGAATCGGGCGGCACTTTAGGCGGGCGGTCGCGACCCATTGAACCTGTTAAGTAAATATTGCGCGCCTTTGGCAACGGGTGCGACCATACCAGCAATAATGCACCGGATCCCATCAGAACTCCGAAGTTAAGCGTGCTTGGGCGAGAGCAGTACTAAGACGGGTGACCTCTTGGGAAGTCCTCGTGTTGCACCCCTCTTTTTGTTTTTCACGACCTTGCACGCCGCGTTTATCTTTTCGCCGCTCCTGCACGCACGCTCTCGGTTCCCGCGCCGGTTTTGAACACGTTGCGTCGGATTCTACGGGGCCGAGAGAGGGAAACCGCCGAATCGGGACCCGTGACGGCGGAATTCGACCGAAAATCGCGTTGGCTCGCCGCGAAGCAGCTAGTTTCGTCCGCAGCGGCGTTTTCCATGGGGGCGGGTGGTCGCCGAGCGAATCGGGCGGCACTTTAGGCGGGCGGTCGCGACCCATTGAACCTGTTAAGTAAATAGTGCGCCTTTGCCAATGGGTGCGACCATACCAGCACTAATGCACTGGATCCCATCAGAACTCCGAAGTTAAGCGTGCTTGGGCGAGAGCAGTACTAAGATGGGTGACCTCTTGGGAAGTCCTCGTGTTGCACCCCTCTTTTTGTTTTTCACGACCTTGCACGCCGCGTTTATCTTTTCGCCGCTCCTGCACGCACGCTCTCGGTTCCCGCGCCGGTTTTGAACACGTTGCGTCGGATTCTACGGGGCCGAGAGAGGGAAACCGCCGAATCGGGACCCGTGACGGCGGAATTCGACCGAAAATCGCGTTGGCTCGCCGCGAAGCGGCGAGTTTCGTCCGCAGCGCCGTTTTCCATGGGGGCGGGTGGTCGCCGAGCGAATCGGGCGGCACTTTAGGCGGGCGGTCGCGACCCATTGAACCGGTTAAGTAAATATTGCGCGCCTTTGCCAATGGGTGCGACCATACCAGCACTAATGCACTGGATCCCATCAGAACTCCGAAGTTAAGCGTGCTTGGGCGAGAGCAGTACTAAGATGGGTGACCTCTTGGGAAGTCCTCGTGTTGCACCCCTCTTTTTGTTTTTCACGACCTTGCACGCCGCGTTTATCTTTTCGCCGCTCCTGCACGCACGCTCTCGGCTCCCGCGCCGGTTTTGAACACGTTGCGTCGGATTCTACGGGGCCGAGAGAGGGAAACCGCCGAATCGGGACCCGTGACGGCGGAATTCGACCGAAAATCGCGTTGGCTCGAAGCCGCGAGTTTCGTCCGCAGCGCCATTTTCCATTGGGGCGTGTGGTCGCCGAACGAATCGGGCGGCACTTTAGGCGGGCGGTCGCCACCCAGTGAACCGGTTAAGTAAATATTGTGCGCCTTTGCCAACGGGTGCGACCATACCAGCACTAATGCACCGGATCCCATCAGAACTCCGAAGTTTAGCGTGCTTGGGCGAGAGCAGTACTAAGATGGGTGACCTCTTGGGAAGTCCTCGTGTTGCACCCCTCTTTTTGTTTTTCACGACCTTGCACGCCGCGATTATCTTTTCGCCGCTCCTGCACGCACGCTCTCGGTTCCCGCGCCGGTTTTGAACACGTTGCGTCGGATTCTACGGGGCCGAGAGAGGGAAACCGCCGAATCGGGACCCGTGACGGCGGAATTCGACCGAAAATCGCGTTGGCTCGCCGCGAGTTTCGTCCGCAGCGCCATTTTCCATTGGGGCGTGTGGTCGCCGAACGAATCGGGCGGCACTTTAGGCGGGCGGTCGCCACCCAGTGAACCGGTTAAGTAAATATTGCGCGCCTTTGCCAACGGGTGCGACCATACCAGCACTAATGCACTGGATCCCATCAGAACTCCGAAGTTAAGCGTGCTTGGGCGAGAGCAGTACTAAGATGGGTGACCTCTTGGGAAGTCCTCGTGTTGCACCCCTCTTTTTGTTTTTCACGACCTTGCACGCCGCGATTATCTTTTCGCCGCTCCTGCACGCACGCTCTCGGTTCCCGCGCCGGTTTTGAACACGTTGCGTCGGATTCTACGGGGCCGAGAGAGGGAAACCGCCGAATCGGGACCCGTGACGGCGGAATTCGACCGAAAATCGCGTTGGCTCGCCGCGAAGCAGCGAGTTTCGTCCGCAGCCGCGTTTTCCATGGGGGCGGGTGGTCGCCGAGCGAATCGGGCGGCACTTTAGGCGGGCGGTCGCGACCCATTGAACCTGTTAAGTAAATATTGCGCGCCTTTGCCAACGGGTGCGACCATACCAGCACTAATGCACCGGATCCCATCAGAACTCCGAAGTTAAGCGTGCTTGGGCGAGAGCAGTACTAAGATGGGTGACCTCTTGGGAAGTCCTCGTGTTGCACCCCTCTTTTTGTTTTTCACGACCTTGCACGCCGCGTTTATCTTTTCGCCGCTCCTGCACGCACGCTCTCGGTTCCCGCGCCGGTTTTGAACACGTTGCGTCGGATTCTACGTGGCCGAGAGAGGGAAACCGCCGAATCGGGACCCGTGACGGCGGAATTCGACCGAAAATCGCGTTGGCTCGCCGCGAAGCAGCTAGTTTCGTCCGCAGCGGCGTTTTCCATGGGGGCGGGTGGTCGCCGAGCGAATCGGGCGGCACTTTAGGCGGGCGGTCGCGACCCATTGAACCTGTTAAGTAAATATTGCGCGCCTTTGGCAACGGGTGCGACCATACCAGCACTAATGCACCGGATCCCATCAGAACTCCGAAGTTAAGCGTGCTTGGGCGAGAGCAGTACTAAGATGGGTGACCTCTTGGGAAGTCCTCGTGTTGCACCCCTCTTTTTGTTTTTCACGACCTTGCACGCCGCGTTTATCTTTTCGCCGCTCCTGCACGCACGCTCTCGGTTCCCGCGCCGGTTTTGAACACGTTGCGTCGGATTCTACGGGGCCGAGAGAGGGAAACCGCCGAATCGGGACCCGTGACGGCGGAATTCGACCGAAAATCGCGTTGGCTCGAAGCCGCGAGTTTCGTCCGCAGCGCCATTTTCCATTGGGGCGTGTGGTCGCCAAACGAATCGGGCGGCACTTTAGGCGGGCGGTCGCCACCCAGTGAACCGGTTAAGTAAATATTGCGCGCCTTTGCCAACGGGTGCGACCATACCAGCACTAATGCACCGGATCCCATCAGAACTCCGAAGTTAAGCGTGCTTGGGCGAGAGCAGAACTAAGTTGGGTGACCTCTTGGGAAGTCCTCGTGTTGCACCCCTCTTTTTGTTTTTCACGACCTTGCACGCCGCGTTTATCTTTTCGCCGCTCCTGCACGCACGCTCTCGGTTCCCGCGCCGGTTTTGAACACGTTGCGTCGGATTCTACGGGGCCGAGAGAGGGAAACCGCCGAATCGGGACCCGTGACGGCGGAATTCGACCGAAAATCGCGTTGGCTCGCCGCGAAGCAGCGAGTTTCGTCCGCAGCGCCGTTTTCCATGGGGGCGGGTGGTCGCCGAGCGAATCGGGTGGCACTTTAGGCGGGCGGTCGCGACCCATTGAACCGGTTAAGTAAATATTGCGCGCCTTTGCCAACGGGTGCGACCATACCAGCACTAATGCACCGGATCCCATCAGAAATCCGAAGTTAAGCGTGCTTGGGCGAGAGCAGTACTAAGATGGGTGACCTCTTGGGAAGTCCTCGTGTTGCACCCCTCTTTTTGTTTTTCACGACCTTGCACGCCGCGTTTATCTTTTTGCCGCTCCTGCACGCACGCTCTCGGTTCCCGCGCCGGTTTTGAACACGTTGCGTCGGATTCTACGGGGCCGAGAGAGGGAAACCGCCGAATCGGGACCCGTGACGGCGGAATTCGACCGAAAATCGCGTTGGCTCGCCGCGAAGCGGCGAGTTTCGTCCGCAGCGCCGTTTTCCATGGGGGCGGGTGGTCGCCGAGCGAATCGGGCGGCACTTTAGGCGGGCGGTCGCGACCCATTGAACCGGTTAAGTAAATATTGCGCGCCTTTGCCAATGGGTGCGACCATACCAGCACTAATGCACTGGATCCCATCAGAACTCCGAAGTTAAGCGTGCTTGGGCGAGAGCAGTACTAAGATGGGTGACCTCTTGGGAAGTCCTCGTGTTGCACCCCTGTTTTTGTTTTTCCCGACCTTGCACGCCGCGTTTATCTTTTCGCCGCTCCTGCACGCACGCTCTCGGTTCCCGCGCCGGTTTTGAACACGTTGCGTCGGATTCTACGGGGCCGAGAGAGGGAAACCGCCGAATCGGGACCCGTGACGGCGGAATTCGACCGAAAATCGCGTTGGCTCGAAGCCGCGAGTTTCGTCCGCAGCGCCATTTTCCATTGGGGCGTGTGGTCGCCGAACGAATCGGGCGGCACTTTAGGCGGGCGGTCGCCACCCAGTGAACCGGTTAAGTAAATATTGTGCGCCTTTGCCAACGGGTGCGACCATACCAGCACTAATGCACCGGATCCCATCAGAACTCCGAAGTTAAGCGTGCTTGGGCGAGAGCAGAACTAAGATGGGTGACCTCTTGGGAAGTCCTCGTGTTGCACCCCTCTTTTTGTTTTTCACGACCTTGCACGCCGCGTTTATCTTTTCGCCGCTCCTGCACGCACGCTCTCGGTTCCCGCGCCGGTTTTGAACACGTTGCGTCGGATTCTACGGGGCCGAGAGAGGGAAACCGCCGAATCGGGACCCGTGACGGCGGAATTCGACCGAAAATCGCGTTGGCTCGAAGCCGCGAGTTTCGTCCGCAGCGCCATTTTCCATTGGGGCGTGTGGTCGCCGAACGAATCGGGCGGCACTTTAGGCGGGCGGTCGCCACCCAGTGAACCGGTTAAGTAAATATTGTGCGCCTTTGCCAACGGGTGCGACCATACCAGCACTAATGCACCGGATCCCATCAGAACTCCGAAGTTAAGCGTGCTTGGGCGAGAGCAGAACTAAGATGGGTGACCTCTTGGGAAGTCCTCGTGTTGCACCCCTCTTTTTGTTTTTCACGACCTTGCACGCCGCGTTTATCTTTTCGCCGCTCCTGCACGCACGCTCTCGGTTCCCGCGCCGGTTTTGAACACGTTGCGTCGGATTCTACGGGGCCGAGAGAGGGAAACCGCCGAATCGGGACCCGTGACGGCGGAATTCGACCGAAAATCGCGTTGGCTCGAAGCCGCGAGTTTCGTCCGCAGCGCCATTTTCCATTGGGGCGTGTGGTCGCCGAACGAATCGGGCGGCACTTTAGGCGGGCGGTCGCCACCCAGTGAACCGGTTAAGTAAATATTGTGCGCCTTTGCCAACGGGTGCGACCATACCAGCACTAATGCACCGGATCCCATCAGAACTCCGAAGTTAAGCGTGCTTGGGCGAGAGCAGTTCTAAGATGGGTGACCTCTTGGGAAGTCCTCGTGTTGCACCCCTCTTTTTGTTTTTCACGACCTTGCACGCCGCGTTTATCTTTTCGCCGCTCCTGCACGCACGCTCTCGGTTCCCGCGCCGGTTTTGAACACGTTGCGTCGGATTCTACGGGGCCGAGAGAGGGAAACCGCCGAATCGGGACCCGTGACGGCGGAATTCGACCGAAAATCGCGTTGGCTCGCCGCGAAGCAGCGAGTTTCGTCCGCAGCGGCGTTTTCCATGGGGGCGGGTGGTCGCCGAGCGAATCGGGCGGCACTTTAGGCGGGCGGTCGCGACCCATTGAACCTGTTAAGTAAATATTGCGCGCCTTTGGCAACGGGTGCGACCATACCAGCACTAATGCACCGGATCCCATCAGAACTCCGAAGTTAAGCGTGCTTGGGCGAGAGCAGTACTAAGATGGGTGACCTCTTGGGAAGTCCTCGTGTTGCACCCTTCTTTTTGTTTTTCACGACCTTGCACGCCGCGTTTATCTTTTCGCCGCTCCTGCACGCACGCTCTCGGTTCCCGCGCCGGTTTTGAACACGTTGCGTCGGATTCTACGGGGCCGAGAGAGGGAAACCGCCGAATCGGGACCCGTGACGGCGGAATTCGACCGAAAATCGCGTTGGCTCGCCGCGAAGCAGCGAGTTTCGTCTGCAGCCGCGTTTTCCATGGGGGCGGGTGGTCGCCGAGCGAATCGGGCGGCACTTTAGGCGGGCGGTCGCGACCCATTGAACCTGTTAAGTAAATATTGCGCGCCTTTGGCAACGGGTGCGACCATACCAGCACTAATGCACCGGATCCCATCAGAACTACGAAGTTAAGCGTGCTTGGGCGAGAGTAGTACTAAGATGGTTGACCTCTTGGGAAGTCCTCGTGTTGCACCCTTCTTTTTGTTTTTCACGACCTTGCACGCCGCGTTTATCTTTTCGCCGCTCCTGCACGCACGCTCTCGGTTCCCGCGCCGGTTTTGAACACGTTGCGTCGGATTCTACGGGGCCGAGAGAGGGAAACCGCCGAATCGGGACCCGTGACGGCGGAATTCGACCGAAAATCGCGTTGGCTCGCCGCGAAGCAGCAAGTCTCGTCCGCAGCGCCGTTTTCCATGGGGGCGGGTGGTCGCCGAGCGAATCGGGCGGCACTTTAGGCGGGCGGTCGCGACCCATTGAACCGGTTAAGTAAATATTGCGCGCCTTTGCCAATGGGTGCGACCATAGCAGCACTAATGCATCGGATCCCATCAGAACTCCGAAGTGAAGCGTGCTTGGGCGAGAGCAGTACTAAGATGGGTGATCTCTTGGGAAGTCCTCGTGTTGCACCCCTCTTTTTGTTTTTCACGACCTTGCACGCCTCGTTTTTCTTTTCGCCGCACCTGCACGCACGCTCTCGGTTCCCGCGTTGGATTCTACAGGGCCGAGAGAGGGAAACCGCCGAATCGGGAGCCGTGACGGCGGAATTCGACCGAAAATTGCGTTGGCTCGAAGCCGCGAGTTTCGTCCGCAGCGCCATTTTCCATTGGGGCGTGTGGTCGCCGAACGAATCGGGCGGCACTTTAGGCGGGCGGTCGCCACCCAGTGAACCGGTTAAGTAAATATTGCGCGCCTTTGCCAACGGGTGCGACCATACCAGCACTAATGCACCGGATCACATCAGAACTCCGAAGTTAAGCGTGCTTGGGCGAGAGCAGTACTAAGATTGGTGACCTCTTGGGAAGTCCTCGTGTTGCACCCCTCTTTTTGTTTTTCACGACCTTGCACGCCGCGTTTATCTTTTCGCCGCTCCTGCACGCACGCTCTCGGTTCCCGCGCCGGTTTTGAACACGTTGCGTCGGATTCTACGGGGCCGAGAGAGGGAAACCGCCGAATCGGGACCCGTGACGGCGGAATTCGACCGAAAATCGCGTTGGCACGCTGCGAGGCAGCGAGTTTCGTCCGCAGCGCCGTTTTCCATGGGGGCGGGTGGTCGCCGAGCGAATCGGGCGGCACTTTAGGCGGGCGGTCGCGACCCATTGAACCGGTTAAGTAAATATTGCGCGCCTTTGCCAATGGGTGCGACCATAGCAGCACTAATGCACCGGATCCCATCAGAACTCCGAAGTGAAGCGTGCTTGGGCGAGAGCAGTACTAAGATGGGTGACCTCTTGGGAAGTCCTCGTGTTGCACCCCTCTTTTTGTTTTTCACGACCTTGCACGCCTCGTTTTTCTTTTCGCCGCACCTGCACGCACGCTCTCGGTTCCCGCGTCGGATTCTACAGGGCCGAGAGAGGGAAACCGCCGAATCGGGAGCCGTGACGGCGGAATTCGACCGAAAATCGCTTTGGCTCGCCGCAAAGCAGCGAGTTTCGTCCGCAGCGCCGTTTTCCATGGGGGCGGGTGGTCGCCGAGCGAATCGGGCGGCACTTTAGGCGGGCGGTCGCGACCCAGTTATCCGGTTAAGTAAATATTGCGCGCCTTTGCCAACGGGTGCGACCATACCAGCACTTATGCACCGGATCCCATCAGAACTCCGAAGTTAAGCGTGCTTCGGCGAGAGCAGTACTAAGATAGGTGACCTCTTGGGAAGTCCTCGTGTTGCACCACTCTTTTTGTTTTTCACGACCTTGCACGCCGCGTTTTTCTTTTCGCCGCTCCTGCACGCACGCACTCGGTTCCCGCGCCGGTTTTGAACACGTTGCGTCGGATTCTACAGGGCCGAGAGAGGGAAACCGCCGAATCGGGAGCCGTGACGGCGGAATTCGACCGAAAATCGCGTTGGCTCGCCGCGAAGCGGCGATTCTCGTCCGCAGCGGCGTTTTCCATGGGGGCGGGTGGTCGCCGAGCGAATCGGGCGGCACTTTAGGCGGGCGGTCGCGACCCATTGAACCGGTTAAGTAAATATTGCGCGCCTTTGCCAATGGGTGCGACCATAGCAGCACTAATGCACCGGATCCCATCAGAACTCCGAAGTGAAGCGTGCTTGGGCGAGAGCAGTACTAAGATGGGTGACCTCTTGGGAAGTCCTCGTGTTGCACCCCTCTTTTTGTTTTTCTCGACCTTGCACGCCTCGTTTTTCTTTTCGCCGCACCTGCACGCACGCTCTCGGTTCCCGCGTCGGATTCTACAGGGCCGAGAGAGGGAAACCGCCGAATCGGGAGCCGTGACGGCGGAATTCGACCGAAAATCGCGTTGGCTCGCCGCGAAGCAGCGAGTTTCGTCCGCAGCGCCGTTTTCCATGGGGGCGGGTGGTCGCCGAGCGAATCGGGCGGCACTTTAGGCGGGCGGTCGCGACCCAGTTATCCGGTTAAGTAAATATTGCGCGCCTTTGCCAACGGGTGCGACCATACCAGCACTTATGCAACGGATCCCATCAGAACTCCGAAGTTAAGCGTGCTTCGGCGAGAGCAGTACTAAGATTGGTGACCTCTTGGGAAGTCCTCGTGTTGCACCACTCTTTTTGTTTTTCACGACCTTGCACGCCGCGTTTTTCTATTCGCCGCACCTGCACGCACGCTCTCGGTTCCCGCGTTGGATTCTACAGGGCCGAGAGAGGGAAACCGCCGAATCGGGACCCGTGACGGCGGAATTCGACCGAAAATCGCGTTGGCTCGCCGCGCAGCAGCGAGTTTCGTCCGCAGCGGCGTTTTCCATGGGGGCGGGTGGTCGCCGAGCGAATCGGGCGGCACTTTAGGCGGGCGGTCGCGACCCAGTTATCCGGTTAAGTAAATATTGCGCGCCTTTGCCAACGGGTGCGACCATACCAGCACTTATGCACCGGATCCCATCAGAACTCCGAAGTTAAGCGTGCTTCGGCGAGAGCAGTACTAAGATTGGTGACCTCTTGGGAAGTCCTCGTGTTGCACCCCTCTTTTTGTTTTTCACGACCTTGCACGCCACGTTTTTCTTTTCGCCGCTCCTGCACGCACGCACTCGGTTCCCGCGCCGGTTTTGAACACGTTGCGTCGGATTCTACAGGGCCGAGAGAGGGAAACCGCCGAATCGGGAGCCGTGACGGCGGAATTCGACCGAAAATCGCGTTGGCTCCCCGCGAAGCGGCGATTTTCGTCCGCAGCGGCCTTTTCCATGGGGGCGGGTGGTCGCCGAGCGAATCGGGCGGCACTTTAGGCGGGCGGTCGCGACCCATTGAACCGGTTAAGTAAATATCGCGCGCCTTTGCCAATGGGTGCGACCATACCAGCACTAATGCACCGGATCCCATCAGAACTCCGAAGTGAAGCGTGCTTGGGCGAGAGCAGTACTAAGATGGGTGACCTCTTGGGAAGTCCTCGTGTTGCACCCCTCTTTTTGTTTTTCACGACCTTGCACGCCTTGTTTTTCTTTTCGCCGCACCTGCACGCACGCTCTCGGTTCCCGCGTCGGATTCTACAGGGCCGAGAGAGGGAAACCGCCGAATCGGGAGCCGTGACGGCGGAATTCGACCGAAAATCGCGTTGGCTCGCCGCGAAGCAGCGATCTTCGTCCGCAGCGCCGTTTTCCATGGGGGCGGGTGGTCGCCGAGCGAATCGGGCGGCACTTTAGGCGGGCGGTCGCGACCCAGTTATCCGGTTAAGTAAATATTGCGCGCCTTTGCCAACGGGTGCGACCATACCAGCACTTATGCAACGGATCCCATCAGAACTCCGAAGTTAAGCGTGCTTCGGCGAGAGCAGTACTAAGATTGGTGACCTCTTGGGAAGTCCTCGTGTTGCACCACTCTTTTTGTTTTTCACGACCTTGCACGCCGCGTTTTTCTATTCGCCGCACCTGCACGCACGCTCTCGGTTCCCGCGTTGGATTCTACAGGGCCGAGAGAGGGAAACCGCCGAATCGGGAGCCGTGACGGCGGAATTCGACCGAAAATTGCGTTGGCTCGAAGCCGCGAGTTTCGCCTGCAGCGCAATTTTCCATTGGGGCGTGTGGTCGCCGAACGAATCGGGCGGCACTTTAGGCGGGCGGTCGCCACCCAGTGAACCGGTTAAGTAAATATTGCGAGCCTTTGCCAACGGGTGCGACCATACCAGCACTAATGCACCGGATCCCATCAGAACTCCGAAGTTAAGAGTGCTTGGGCGAGAGCAGTACTAAGATGGCTGACCTCTTGGGAAGTCCTCGTGTTGCACCCCTCTTTTTGTTTTTCACGACCTTGCACGCCGCGTTTATCTTTTCGCCGCACCTGCACGCACGCTGTCGGTTCCCGCACCGGTTTTGAACACGTTGCGTCGGATTCTACGGGGCCGAGAGAGGGAAACCGCCGAATCGGGACCCGTGACGGCGGAATTCGACCGAAAATCGCGTTGGCTCGCCGCGAAGCAGCGAGTTTCGTCCGCAGCGCCGTTTTCCATGGGGGCGGGTGGTCGCCGAGCGAATCGGGTGGCACTTTAGGCGGGCGGTCGCGACCCATTGAACCGGTTAAGTAAATATTGCGCGCCTTTGCCAACGGGTGCGACCATACCAGCACTAATGCACCGGATCCCATCAGAAATCCGAAGTTAAGCGTGCTTGGGCGAGAGCAGTACTAAGATGGGTGACCTCTTGGGAAGTCCTCGTGTTGCACCCCTCTTTTTGTTTTTCACGACCTTGCACGCCGCGTTTATCTTTTTGCCGCTCCTGCACGCACGCTCTCGGTTCCCGCGCCGGTTTTGAACACGTTGCGTCGGATTCTACGGGGCCGAGAGAGGGAAACCGCCGAATCGGGACCCGTGACGGCGGAATTCGACCGAAAATCGCGTTGGCTCGCCGCGAAGCGGCGAGTTTCGTCCGCAGCGCCGTTTTCCATGGGGGCGGGTGGTCGCCGAGCGAATCGGGCGGCACTTTAGGCGGGCGGTCGCGACCCATTGAACCGGTTAAGTAAATATTGCGCGCCTTTGCCAATGGGTGCGACCATACCAGCACTAATGCACTGGATCCCATCAGAACTCCGAAGTTAAGCGTGCTTGGGCGAGAGCAGTACTAAGATGGGTGACCTCTTGGGAAGTCCTCGTGTTGCACCCCTCTTTTTGTTTTTCACGACCTTGCACGCCGCGTTTATCTTTTCGCCGCTCCTGCACGCACGCTCTCGGTTCCCGCGCCGGTTTTGAACACGTTGCGTCGGATTCTACGGGGCCGAGAGAGGGAAACCGCCGAATCGGGACCCGTGACGGCGGAATTCGACCGAAAATCGCGTTGGCTCGAAGCCGCGAGTTTCGTCCGCAGCGCCATTTTCCATTGGGGCGTGTGGTCGCCGAACGAATCGGGCGGCACTTTAGGCGGGCGGTCGCCACCCAGTGAACCGGTTAAGTAAATATTGTGCGCCTTTGCCAACGGGTGCGACCATACCAGCACTAATGCACCGGATCCCATCAGAACTCCGAAGTTAAGCGTGCTTGGGCGAGAGCAGTTCTAAGATGGGTGACCTCTTGGGAAGTCCTCGTGTTGCACCCCTCTTTTTGTTTTTCACGACCTTGCACGCCGCGTTTATCTTTTCGCCGCTCCTGCACGCACGCTCTCGGTTCCCGCGCCCGTTTTGAACACGTTGCGTCGGATTCTACGGGGCCGAGAGAGGGAAACCGCCGAATCGGGACCCGTGACGGCGGAATTCGACCGAAAATCGCGTTGGCTCGCCGCGAAGCAGCGAGTTTCGTCCGCAGCGGCGTTTTCCATGGGGGCGGGTGGTCGCCGAGCGAATCGGGCGGCACTTTAGGCGGGCGGTCGCGACCCATTGAACCTGTTAAGTAAATATTGCGCGCCTTTGGCAACGGGTGCGACCATACCAGCACTAATGCACCGGATCCCATCAGAACTCCGAAGTTAAGCGTGCTTGGGCGAGAGCAGTACTAAGATGGGTGACCTCTTGGGAAGTCCTCGTGTTGCACCCTTCTTTTTGTTTTTCACGACCTTGCACGCCGCGTTTATCTTTTCGCCGCTCCTGCACGCACGCTCTCGGTTCCCGCGCCGGTTTTGAACACGTTGCGTCGGATTCTACGGGGCCGAGAGAGGGAAACCGCCGAATCGGGACCCGTGACGGCGGAATTCGACCGAAAATCGCGTTGGCTCGCCGCGAAGCAGCGAGTTTCGTCTGCAGCCGCGTTTTCCATGGGGGCGGGTGGTCGCCGAGCGAATCGGGCGGCACTTTAGGCGGGCGGTCGCGACCCATTGAACCTGTTAAGTAAATATTGCGCGCCTTTGGCAACGGGTGCGACCATACCAGCACTAATGCACCGGATCCCATCAGAACTACGAAGTTAAGCGTGCTTGGGCGAGAGTAGTACTAAGATGGTTGACCTCTTGGGAAGTCCTCGTGTTGCACCCTTCTTTTTGTTTTTCACGACCTTGCACGCCGCGTTTATCTTTTCGCCGCTCCTGCACGCACGCTCTCGGTTCCCGCGCCGGTTTTGAACACGTTGCGTCGGATTCTACGGGGCCGAGAGAGGGAAACCGCCGAATCGGGACCCGTGACGGCGGAATTCGACCGAAAATCGCGTTGGCACGCTGCGAGGCAGCGAGTTTCGTCCGCAGCGCCGTTTTCCATGGGGGCGGGTGGTCGCCGAGCGAATCGGGCGGCACTTTAGGCGGGCGGTCGCGACCCATTGAACCGGTTAAGTAAATATTGCGCGCCTTTGCCAATGGGTGCGACCATATCAGCACTAATGCACCGGATCCCATCAGAACTCCGAAGTGAAGCGTGCTTGGGCGAGAGCAGTACTAAGATGGGTGACCTCTTGGGAAGTCCTCGTGTTGCACCCCTCTTTTTGTTTTTCACGACCTTGCACGCCTCGTTTTTCTTTTCGCCGCACCTGCACGCACGCTCTCGGTTCCCGCGTCGGATTCTACAGGGCCGAGAGAGGGAAACCGCCGAATCGGGAGCCGTGACGGCGGAATTCGACCGAAAATCGCTTTGGCTCGCCGCAAAGCAGCGAGTTTCGTCCGCAGCGCCGTTTTCCATGGGGGCGGGTGGTCGCCGAGCGAATCGGGCGGCACTTTAGGCGGGCGGTCGCGACCCAGTTATCCGGTTAAGTAAATATTGCGCGCCTTTGCCAACGGGTGCGACCATACCAGCACTTATGCACCGGATCCCATCAGAACTCCGAAGTTAAGCGTGCTTCGGCGAGAGCAGTACTAAGATAGGTGACCTCTTGGGAAGTCCTCGTGTTGCACCACTCTTTTTGTTTTTCACGACCTTGCACGCCGCGTTTTTCTTTTCGCCGCTCCTGCACGCACGCACTCGGTTCCCGCGCCGGTTTTGAACACGTTGCGTCGGATTCTACAGGGCCGAGAGAGGGAAACCGCCGAATCGGGAGCCGTGACGGCGGAATTCGACCGAAAATCGCGTTGGCTCGCCGCGAAGCGGCGATTCTCGTCCGCAGCGGCGTTTTCCATGGGGGCGGGTGGTCGCCGAGCGAATCGGGCGGCACTTTAGGCGGGCGGTCGCGACCCATTGAACCGGTTAAGTAAATATTGCGCGCCTTTGCCAATGGGTGCGACCATAGCAGCACTAATGCACCGGATCCCATCAGAACTCCGAAGTGAAGCGTGCTTGGGCGAGAGCAGTACTAAGATGGGTGACCTCTTGGGAAGTCCTCGTGTTGCACCCCTCTTTTTGTTTTTCTCGACCTTGCACGCCTCGTTTTTCTTTTCGCCGCACCTGCACGCACGCTCTCGGTTCCCGCGTCGGATTCTACAGGGCCGAGAGAGGGAAACCGCCGAATCGGGAGCCGTGACGGCGGAATTCGACCGAAAATCGCGTTGGCTCGCCGCGAAGCAGCGATCTTCGTCCGCAGCGCCGTTTTCCATGGGGGCGGGTGGTCGCCGAGCGAATCGGGCGGCACTTTAGGCGGGCGGTCGCGACCCAGTTATCCGGTTAAGTAAATATTGCGCGCCTTTGCCAACGGGTGCGACCATACCAGCACTTATGCAACGGATCCCATCAGAACTCCGAAGTTAAGCGTGCTTCGGCGAGAGCAGTACTAAGATTGGTGACCTCTTGGGAAGTCCTCGTGTTGCACCACTCTTTTTGTTTTTCACGACCTTGCACGCCGCGTTTTTCTATTCGCCGCACCTGCACGCACGCTCTCGGTTCCCGCGTTGGATTCTACAGGGCCGAGAGAGGGAAACCGCCGAATCGGGAGCCGTGACGGCGGAATTCGACCGAAAATTGCGTTGGCTCGAAGCCGCGAGTTTCGCCTGCAGCGCAATTTTCCATTGGGGCGTGTGGTCGCCGAACGAATCGGGCGGCACTTTAGGCGGGCGGTCGCCACCCAGTGAACCGGTTAAGTAAATATTGCGAGCCTTTGCCAACGGGTGCGACCATACCAGCACTAATGCACCGGATCCCATCAGAACTCCGAAGTTAAGAGTGCTTGGGCGAGAGCAGTACTAAGATGGCTGACCTCTTGGGAAGTCCTCGTGTTGCACCCCTCTTTTTGTTTTTCACGACCTTGCACGCCGCGTTTATCTTTTCGCCGCACCTGCACGCACGCTGTCGGTTCCCGCACCGGTTTTGAACACGTTGCGTCGGATTCTACGGGGCCGAGAGAGGGAAACCGCCGAATCGGGACCCGTGACGGCGGAATTCGACCGAAAATCGCGTTGGCTCGCCGCGAAGCAGCGAGTTTCGTCCGCAGCGCCGTTTTCCATGGGGGCGGGTGGTCGCCGAGCGAATCGGGCGGCACTTTAGGCGGGCGGTCGCGACCCATTGAACCGGTTAAGTAAATATGGCGCGCCTTTGCCAACGGGTGCGACCATACCAGCACTAATGCACCGGATCCCATCAGAACTCCGAAGTGAAGCGTGCTTGGGCGAGAGCAGTACTAAGATGGGTGACCTCTTGGGAAGTCCTCGTGTTGCACCCCTCTTTTTGTTTTTCACGACCTTGCACGCCGCGTTTATCTTTTCGCCGCTCCTGCACGCACGCTCTCGGTTCCCGCGCCGGTTTTGAACACGTTGCGTCGGATTCTACAGGGCCGAGAGAGGGAAACCGCCGAATCGGGAGCCGTGACGGCGGAATTCGACCGAAAATCGCGTTGGCTCGCCGCCAAGCAGCGAGTTTCGTCCGCAGCGCCGTTTTCCATGGGGGCGGGTGGTCGCCGAGCGAATCGGGCGGCACTTTAGGCGGGCGGTCGCGACCCATTGAACCGGTTAAGTAAATATGGCGCGCCTTTGCCAACGGGTGCGACCATACCAGCACTAATGCACCGGATCCCATCAGAACTCCGAAGTGAAGCGTGCTTGGGCGAGAGCAGTACTAAGATGGGTGACCTCTTGGGAAGTCCTCGTGTTGCACCCCTCTTTTTGTTTTTCACGACCTTGCACGCCGCGTTTATCTTTTCGCCGCTCCTGCACGCACGCTCTCGGTTCCCGCGCCGGTTTTGAACACGTTGCGTCGGATTCTACGGGGCCGAGAGAGGGAAACCGCCGAATCGGGACCCGTGACGGCGGAATTCGACCGAAAATCGCGTTGGCTCGAAGCCGCGAGTTTCGTCCGCAGCGCCATTTTCCATTGGGGCGTGTGGTCGCCAAACGAATCGGGCGGCACTTTAGGCGGGCGGTCGCCACCCAGTGAACCGGTTAGGTAAATATTGCGCGCCTTTGCCAACGGGTGCGACCATACCAGCACTAATGCACTGGATCCCATCAGAACTCCGAAGTTAAGCGTGCTTGGGCGAGAGCAGTACTAAGATGGGTGACCTCTTGGGAAGTCCTCGTGTTGCACCCCTCTTTTTGTTTTTCACGACCTTGCACGCCGCGTTTATCTTTTCGCCGCTCCTGCACGCACGCTCTCGGTTCCCGCGCCGGTTTTGAACACGTTGCGTCGGATTCTACGGGGCCGAGAGAGGGAAACCGCCGAATCGGGACCCGTGACGGCGGAATTCGACCGAAAATCGCGTTGGCTCGCCGCGAAGCAGCGAGTTTCGTCCGCAGCGCCGTTTTCCATGGGGGCGGGTGGTCGCCGAGCGAATCGGGTGGCACTTTAGGCGGGCGGTCGCGACCCATTGAACCGGTTAAGTAAATATTGCGCGCCTTTGCCAACGGGTGCGACCATACCAGCACTAATGCACCGGATCCCATCAGAAATCCGAAGTTAAGCGTGCTTGGGCGAGAGCAGTACTAAGATGGGTGACCTCTTGGGAAGTCCTCGTGTTGCACCCCTCTTTTTGTTTTTCACGACCTTGAAAGCCTCGTTTTTCTTTTCGCCGCACCTGCACGCACGCTCTCGGTTCCCGCACCGGTTTTGAACACGTTGCGTCGGATTCTACGGGGCCGAGAGAGGGAAACCGCCGAATCGGGACCCGTGACGGCGGAATTCGACCGAAAATCGCGTTGGCTCGCCGCGAAGCAGCGAGTTTCGTCCGCAGCCGCGTTTTCCATGGGGGCGGGTGGTCGCCGAGCGAATCGGGCGGCACTTTAGGCGGGCGGTCGCGACCCATTGAACCGGTTAAGTAAATATGGCGCGCCTTTGCCAACGGGTGCGACCATACCAGCACTAATGCACCGGATCCCATCAGAAATCCGAAGTTAAGCGTGCTTGGGCGAGAGCAGTACTAAGATGGGTGACCTCTTGGGAAGTCCTCGTGTTGCACCCCTCTTTTTGTTTTTCACGACCTTGCACGCCGCGTTTATCTTTTTGCCGCTCCTGCACGCACGCTCTCGGTTCCCGCGCCGGTTTTGAACACGTTGCGTCGGATTCTACGGGGCCGAGAGAGGGAAACCGCCGAATCGGGAGCCGTGACGGCGGAATTCGACCGAAAATCGCGTTGGCTCGCCGCGAAGCGGCGAGTTTCGTCCGCAGCGCCGTTTTCCATGGGGGCGGGTGGTCGCCGAGCGAATCGGGCGGCACTTTAGGCGGGCGGTCGCGACCCATTGAACCGGTTAAGTAAATATTGCGCGCCTTTGCCAATGGGTGCGACCATACCAGCACTAATGCACCGGATCCCATCAGAACTCCGAAGTGAAGCGTGCTTGGGCGAGAGCAGTACTAAGATGGGTGACCTCTTGGGAAGTCCTCGTGTTGCACCCCTCTTTTTGTTTTTCACGACCTTGCACGCCGCGTTTATCTTTTCGCCGCTCCTGCACGCACGCTCTCGGTTCCCGCGCCGGTTTTGAACACGTTGCGTCGGATTCTACAGGGCCGAGAGAGGGAAACCGCCGAATCGGGAGCCGTGACGGCGGAATTCGACCGAAAATCGCGTTGGCTCGCCGCAAAGCAGCGAGTTTCGTCCGCAGCGCCGTTTTCCATGGTGGCGGGTGGTCGCCGAGCGAATCGGGCGGCACTTTAGGCGGGCGGTCGCGACCCATTGAACCGGTTAAGTAAATATTGCGCGCCTTTGCCAATGGGTGCGACCATACCAGCACTAATGCACCGGATCCCATCAGAACTCCGAAGTGAAGCGTGCTTGGGCGAGAGCAGTACTAAGATGGGTGACCTCTTGGGAAGTCCTCGTGTTGCACCCCTCTTTTTGTTTTTCACGACCTTGCACGCCTCGTTTTTCTTTTCGCCGCACCTGCACGCACGCTCTCGGTTCCCGCGTTGGATTCTACAGGGCCGAGAGAGGGAAACCGCCGAATCGGGAGCCGTGACGGCGGAATTCGACCGAAAATTGCGTTGGCTCGAAGCCGCGAGTTTCGTCCGCAGCGCCATTTTCCATTGGGGCGTGTGGTCGCCGAACGAATCGGGCGGCACTTTAGGCGGGCGGTCGCCACCCAGTGAACCGGTTAAGTAAATATTGCGCGCCTTTGCCAACGGGTGCGACCATACCAGCACTAATGCACCGGATCCCATCAGAACTCCGAAGTTAAGCGTGCTTGGGCGAGAGCAGTACTAAGATTGGTGACCTCTTGGGAAGTCCTCGTGTTGCACCCCTCTTTTTGTTTTTCACGACCTTGCACGCCGCGTTTATCTTTTCGCCGCTCCTGCACGCACGCTCTCGGTTCCCGCGCCGGTTTTGAACACGTTGCGTCGGATTCTACTGGGCCGAGAGAGGGAAACCGCCGAATCGGGAGCCGTGACGGCGGAATTCGACCGAAAATCGCGTTGGCTCGCCGCGAAGCGGCGATTTTCGTCCGCAGCGGCGTTTTCCATGGGGGCGGGTGGTCGCCGAGCGAATCGGGCGGCACTTTAGGCGGGCGGTCGCGACCCATTGAACCGGTTAAGTAAATATTGCGCGCCTTTGCCAATGGGTGCGACCATACCAGCACTAATGCACCGGATCCCATCAGAACTCCGAAGTGAAGCGTGCTTGGGCGAGAGCAGTACTAAGATGGGTGACCTCTTGGGAAGTCCTCGTGTTGCACCCCTCTTTTTGTTTTTCACGACCTTGCACGCCTCGTTTTTCTTTTCGCCGCACCTGCACGCACGCTCTCGGTTCCCGCGTCGGATTCTACAGGGCCGAGAGAGGGAAACCGCCGAATCGGGAGCCGTGACGGCGGAATTCGACCGAAAATCGCGTTGGCTCGCCGCGAAGCGGCGAGTTTCGTCCGCAGCGCCGTTTTCCATGGGGGCGAGTGGTCGCCGAGCGAATCGGGCGGCACTTTAGGCGGGCGGTCGCGACCCATTGAACCGGTTAAGTAAATATTGCGCGCCTTTGCCAATAGGTGCGACCATACCAGCACTAATGCACCGGATCCCATCAGAACTCCGAAGTGAAGCGTGCTTGGGCGAGAGCAGTACTAAGATGGGTGACCTCTTGGGAAGTCCTCGTGTTGCACCCCTCTTTTTGTTTTTCACGAGCTTGCACGCCGCGTTTATCTTTTTGCCGCTCCTGCACGCACGCTCTCGGTTCCCGCGCCGGTTTTGAACACGTTGCGTCGGATTCTACAGGGCCGAGAGAGGGAAACCGCCGAATCGGGAGCCGTGACGGCGGAATTCGACCGAAAATCGCGTTGGCTCGCCGCAAAGCAGCGAGTTTCGTCCGCAGCGCCGTTTTCCATGGTGGCGGGTGGTCGCCGAGCGAATCGGGCGGCACTTTAGGCGGGCGGTCGCGACCCATTGAACCGGTTAAGTAAATATTGCGCGCCTTTGCCAATGGGTGCGACCATACCAGCACTAATGCACCGGATCCCATCAGAACTCCGAAGTGAAGCGTGCTTGAGCGAGAGCAGTACTAAGATGGGTGACCTCTTGGGAAGTCCTCGTGTTGCACCCCTCTTTTTGTTTTTCACGACCTTGCACGCCTCGTTTTTCTTTTCGCCGCACCTGCACGCACGCTCTCGGTTCCCGCGTTGGATTCTACAGGGCCGAAAGAGGGAAATCGCCGAATCGGGAGCCGTGACGGCGGAATTCGACCGAAAATTGCGTTGGCTCGCCGAGAAGCAGCGAGTTTCGTCCGCAGCGCCGTTTTCCATGGGGGCGGGTGGTCGCCGAGCGAATCGGGCGGCACTTTAGGCGGGCGGTCGCGACCCAGTTATCCGGTTAAGTAAATATTGCGCGCCTTTGCCAACGGGTGCGACCATACCAGCACTTATGCACCGGATCCCATCAGAACTCCGAAGTTAAGCGTGCTTCGGCGAGAGCAGTACTAAGATTGGTGACCTCTTGGGTAGTCCTCGTGTTGCACCACTCTTTTTGTTTTTCACGACCTTGCACGCCGCGTTTTTCTTTTCGCCGCTCCTGCACGCACGCACTCGGTTCCCGCGCCGGTTTTGAACACGTTGCGTCGGATTCTACAGGGCCGAGAGAGGGAAACCGCCGAATCGGGAGCCGTGACGGCGGAATTCGACCGAAAATCGCGTTGGCTCGCCGCGAAGCGGCGATTTTCGTCCGCAGCGGCGTTTTCCATGGGGGCGGGTGGTCGCCGAGCGAATCGGGCGGCACTTTAGGCGGGCGGTCGCGACCCATTGAACCGGTTAATTAAATATTGCGCGCCTTTGCCAATGGGTGCGACCATACCAGCACTAATGCACCGGATCCCATCACAACTCCGAAGTTAAGCGTGCTTGGGCGAGAGCAGTACTAAGATGGGCGACCTCTTGGGAAGTCCTCGTGTTGCATCCCTCTTTTTGTTTTTCACGACCTTGCACGCCTCGTTTTTCTTTTCGCCGCACCTGCACGCACGCTCTCGGTTCTCGCGTCGGATTCTACAGGGCCGAGAGAGGGAAACCGCCGAATCGGGAGCCGTGACGGCGGAATTCGACCGAGAATCGCGTTGGCTCGCCGAGAAGCAGCGAGTTTCGTCCGCAGCGCCGTTTTCCATGGGGGCGGGTGGTCGCCGAGCGAATCGGGCGGCACTTTAGGCGGGCGGTCGCGACCCAGTTATCCGGTTAAGTAAATATTGCGCGCCTTTGCCAATGGGTGCGACCATACCAGAACTTATGCACCGGATCCTATCAGAACTCCGAAGTTAAGCGTGCTTCGGCGAGAGCAGTACTAAGATTGGTGACCTCTTGGGTAGTCCTCGTGTTGCACCACTCTTTTTGTTTTTCACGACCTTGCACGCCGCGTTTTTCTTTTCGCCGCTCCTGCACGCACGCACTCGGTTCCCGCGCCGGTTTTGAACACGTTGCGTCGGATTATACAGGGCCGAGAGAGGGAAACCGCCGAATCGGGAGCCGTGACGGCGGAATTCGACCGAAAATCGCGTTGGCTCACCGCGAAGCGGCGATTTTCGTCCGCAGCGGCGTTTTCCATGGGGGCGGGTGGTCGCCGAGCGAATCGGGCGGCACTTTAGGCGGGCGGTCGCGACCCATTGAACCGGTTAAGTAAATATTGCGCGCCTTTGCCAATGGGTGCGACCATACCAGCACTAATGCACCGGATCCCATCACAACTCCGAAGTTAAGCGTGCTTGGGCGAGAGCAGTACTAAGATGGGCGACCTCTTGGGAAGTCCTCGTGTTGCACCCCTCTTTTTGTTTTTCACGACCTTGCACGCCTCGTTTTTCTTTTCGCCGCACCTGCACGCACGCTCTCGGTTCCCGCCTCGGATTCTACAGTGCCGAGAGAGGGAAACCGCCGAATCGGGAGCCGTGACGGCGGAATTCGACCGAAAATCGCGTTGGCTCGCCGCGAAGCAGCGAGTTTCGTCCGCAGCGCCGTTTTCCATGGGGGCGGGTGGTCGCCGAGCGAATCGGGCGGCACTTTAGGCGGGCGGTCGCGACCCAGTTATCCGGTTAAGTAAATATTGCGCGCCTTTGCCAACGGGTGCGACCATACCAGCACTTATGCACCGGATCCCATCAGAACTCCGAAGTTAAGCGTGCTTCGGCGAGAGCAGTACTAAGATTGGTGACCTCTTGGGAAGTCCTCGTGTTGCACCACTCTTTTTGTTTTTCACGACCTTGCACGCCGCGTTTTTCTTTTCGCCGCTCCTGCACGCACGCACTCGGTTCCCGCGCCGGTTTTGAACACGTTGCGTCGGATTCTACAGGGCCGAGAGAGGGAAACCGCCGAATCGGGAGCCGTGACGGCGGAATTCGACCGAAAATCGCGTTGGCTCGCCGCGAAGCGGCGATTTTCGTCCGCAGCGGCGTTTTCCATGGGGGCGGGTGGTCGCCGAGCGAATCGGGCGGCACTTTAGGCGGGCGGTCGCGACCCATTGAACCGGTTAAGTAAATATTGCGCGCCTTTGCCAATGGGTGCGACCATACCAGCACTAATGCACCGGATCCCATCACAACTCCGAAGTTAAGCGTGCTTGGGCGAGAGCAGTACTAAGATGGGCGACCTCTTGGGAAGTCCTCGTGTTGCATCCCTCTTTTTGTTTTTCACGACCTTGCACGCCTCGTTTTTCTTTTCGCCGCACCTGCACGCACGCTCTCGGTTCCCGCGTCGGATTCTACAGGGCCGAGAGAGGGAAACCGCCGAATCGGGAGCCGTGACGGCGGAATTCGACCGAAAATCGCGTTGGCTCGCCGCGAAGCAGCGAGTTTCGTCCGCAGCGCCGTTTTCCATGGGGGCGGGTGGTCGCCGAGCGAATCGGGCGGCACTTTAGGCGGGCGGTCGCGACCCAGTTATCCGGTTAAGTAAATATTGCGCGCCTTTGCCAACGGGTGCGACCATACCAGCACTTATGCACCGGATCCCATCAGAACTCCGAAGTTAAGCGTGCTTCGGCGAGAGCAGTACTAAGATTGGTGACCTCTTGGGAAGTCCTCGTGTTGCACCACTCTTTTTGTTTTTCACGACCTTGCACGCCGCGTTTTTCTTTTCGCCGCTCCTGCACGCACGCTCTCGGTTCCCGCGCCGGTTTTGAACACGTTGCGTCGGATTCTACGGGGCCGAGAGAGGGAAACCGCCGAATCGGGACCCGTGACGGCGGAATTCGACCGAAAATCGCGTTGGCTCGCCGCGAAGCAGCGCGTTTCGTCCGCAGCGGCGTTTTCCATGGGGGCGGGTGGTCGCCGAGCGAATCGGGCGGCACTTTAGGCGGGCGGTCGCGACCCATTGAACCGGTTAAGTAAATATTGCGCGCCTTTGCCAATGGGTGCGACCATACCAGCACTTATGCACCGGATCCCATCAGAACTCTGAAGTTAAGCGTGCTTGGTGTCACGACCGGATTTCTCGAAACCATGCGGCCTTAGACACTTGCTAGTGCTAAGCAGCCTACAAGACCCCAATTAACCAAAGAAAGAGATGAAGAAGAAGCACACCAAGTGTTTGAGAGAATGCTCTCGTATTTTATTACTAAAGAGAGAATTACAAAGCTATACACTTACAAGCTAAGAGTATTTCTACAATTTGGAGGATGAATTCTCAAATGAGAACTCCACCCATTTATAGCTAAAGCTATATACAATGGACGGCTAGGATTAACTCTAATCCAAGGGTCCAAATCTAAAGAGGAGAATATGCTAAGGAATATTCCAAAAGATGCCAACTACCAAAGTATATCCAAAGGAATATGCCTTTTCTAGAAAACTCCCCCACTTACCACACACATGTGGCATTAACCCAAATCCATTGGGCCTTCTAGAAGCTCTAGCCCGTTTAACCCAAAATGGACTAAGCCCTCCCTTGGTGGTTCTGTCGCGCGCCAAATGTTCGAGTAATTGCTTGAGAATATTTGGGGCGTGACATTGGGCGAGAGCAGTACTAAGATGGGCGACCTCTTGGGAAGTCCTCGTGTTGCACCCCTCTTTTTGTTTTTCACGACCTTGCACGCCTCGTTTTTCTTTTCGCCGCACCTGCACGCACGCTCTCGGTTCCCGCGCCGGTTTTGAACACGTTGCGTCGGATTCTACGGGGCCGAGAGAGGGAAACCGCCGAATCGGGAGCCGTGACGGCGGAATTCGACCGAAAATCGCGTTGGCTCGCCGCGAAGCGGCGATTTTCGTCCGCAGCGGCGTTTTCCATGGGGGCGGGTGGTCGCCGAGCGAATCGGGCGGCACTTTAGGCGGGCGGTCGCGACCCATTGAACCGGTTAAGTAAATATTGCGCGCCTTTGCCAATGGGTGCGACCATACCAGCACTTATGCACCGGATCCCATCAGAACTCCGAAGTTAAGCGTGCTTCGGCGAGAGCAGTACTAAGATTGGTGACCTCTTGGGAAGTCCTCGTGTTGCACCACTCTTTTTGTTTTTCACGACCTTGCACGCCGCGTTTTTCTTTTCGCCGCTCCTGCACGCACGCACTCGGTTCCCGCGCCGGTTTTGAACACGTTGCGTCGGATTCTACAGGGCCGAGAGAGGGAAACCGCCGAATCGGGAGCCGTGACGGCGGAATTCGACCGAAAATCGCGTTGGCTCGCCGCAAAGCAGCGAGTTTCGTCCGCAGCGCCGTTTTCCATGGTGGCGGGTGGTCGCCGAGCGAATCGGGCGGCACTTTAGGCGGGCGGTCGCGACCCAGTTATCCGGTTAAGTAAATATTGCGCGCCTTTGCCAACGGGTGCGACCATACCAGCACTTATGCACCGGATCCCATCAGAACTCCGAAGTTAAGCGTGCTTCGGCGAGAGCAGTACTAAGATTGGTGACCTCTTGGGAAGTCCTCGTGTTGCACCACTCTTTTTGTTTTTCACGACCTTGCACGCCGCGTTTTTCTTTTCGCCGCTCCTGCACGCACGCTCTCGGTTCCCGCGCCGGTTTTGAACACGTTGCGTCGGATTCTACGGGGCCGAGAGAGGGAAACCGCCGAATCGGGACCCGTGACGGCGGAATTCGACCGAAAATCGCGTTGGCTCGCCGCGAAGCAGCGCGTTTCGTCCGCAGCGGCGTTTTCCATGGGGGCGGGTGGTCGCCGAGCGAATCGGGCGGCACTTTAGGCGGGCGGTCGCGACCCATTGAACCGGTTAAGTAAATATTGCGCGCCTTTGCCAATGGGTGCGACCATACCAGCACTTATGCACCGGATCCCATCAGAACTCTGAAGTTAAGCGTGCTTGGTGTCACGACCCGATTTCTCGAAACCGTGCGGCCTTAGACACTTGCTAGTGCTAAGCAGCCTACAAGACCCCAATTAACCAAAGAAAGAGATGAAGAAGAAGCACACCAAGTGTTTGAGAGAATGCTCTCGTATTTTATTACTAAAGAGAGAATTACAAAGCTATACACTTACAAGCTAAGAGTATTTCTACAATTTGGAGGATGAATTCTCAAATGAGAACTCCACCCATTTATAGCTAAAGCTATATACAATGGACGGCTAGGATTAACTCTAATCCAAGGGTCCAAATCTAAAGAGGAGAATATGCTAAGGAATATTCCAAAAGATGCCAACTACCAAAGTATATCCAAAGGAATATGCCTTTTCTAGAAAACTCCCCCACTTACCACACACATGTGGCAATAACCCAAATCCATTGGGCCTTCTAGAAGCTCTAGCCCGTTTAACCCAAAATGGACTAAGCCCTCCCTTGGTGGTTCTGTCGCGCGCCAAATGTTCGAGTAATTGCTTGAGAATATTTGGGGCGTGACATTGGGCGAGAGCAGTACTAAGATGGGCGACCTCTTGGGAAGTCCTCGTGTTGCACCCCTCTTTTTGTTTTTCACGACCTTGCACGCCTCGTTTTTCTTTTCGCCGAACCTGCACGCACGCTCTCGGTTCCCGCGCCGGTTTTGAACACGTTGCGTCGGATTCTACGGGGCCGAGAGAGGGAAACCGCCGAATCGGGAGCCGTGACGGCGGAATTCGACCGAAAATCGCGTTGGCTCGCCGCGAAGCGGCGATTTTCGTCCGCAGCGGCGTTTTCCATGGGGGCGGGTGGTCGCCGAGCGAATCGGGCGGCACTTTAGGCGGGCGGTCGCGACCCATTGAACCGGTTAAGTAAATATTGCGCGCCTTTGCCAATGGGTGCGACCATACCAGCACTTATGCACCGGATCCCATCAGAACTCCGAAGTTAAGCGTGCTTCGGCGAGAGCAGTACTAAGATTGGTGACCTCTTGGGAAGTCCTCGTGTTGCACCACTCTTTTTGTTTTTCACGACCTTGCACGCCGCGTTTTTCTTTTCGCCGCTCCTGCACGCACGCACTCGGTTCCCGCGCCGGTTTTGAACACGTTGCGTCGGATTCTACAGGGCCGAGAGAGGGAAACCGCCGAATCGGGAGCCGTGACGGCGGAATTCGACCGAAAATCGCGTTGGCTCGCCGCAAAGCAGCGAGTTTCGTCCGCAGCGCCGTTTTCCATGGTGGCGGGTGGTCGCCGAGCGAATCGGGCGGCACTTTAGGCGGGCGGTCGCGACCCAGTTATCCGGTTAAGTAAATATTGCGCGCCTTTGCCAACGGGTGCGACCATACCAGCACTTATGCACCGGATCCCATCAGAACTCCGAAGTTAAGCGTGCTTCGGCGAGAGCAGTACTAAGATTGGTGACCTCTTGGGAAGTCCTCGTGTTGCACCACTCTTTTTGTTTTTCACGACCTTGCACGCCGCGTTTTTCTTTTCGCCGCTCCTGCACGCACGCTCTCGGTTCCCGCGCCGGTTTTGAACACGTTGCGTCGGATTCTACGGGGCCGAGAGAGGGAAACCGCCGAATCGGGACCCGTGACGGCGGAATTCGACCGAAAATCGCGTTGGCTCGCCGCGAAGCAGCGCGTTTCGTCCGCAGCGGCGTTTTCCATGGGGGCGGGTGGTCGCCGAGCGAATCGGGCGGCACTTTAGGCGGGCGGTCGCGACCCATTGAACCGGTTAAGTAAATATTGCGCGCCTTTGCCAATGGGTGCGACCATACCAGCACTTATGCACCGGATCCCATCAGAACTCTGAAGTTAAGCGTGCTTGGTGTCACGACCCGATTTCTCGAAACCGTGCGGCCTTAGACACTTGCTAGTGCTAAGCAGCCTACAAGACCCCAATTAACCAAAGAAAGAGATGAAGAAGAAGCACACCAAGTGTTTGAGAGAATGCTCTCGTATTTTATTACTAAAGAGAGAATTACAAAGCTATACACTTACAAGCTAAGAGTATTTCTACAATTTGGAGGATGAATTCTCAAATGAGAACTCCACCCATTTATAGCTAAAGCTATATACAATGGACGGCTAGGATTAACTCTAATCCAAGGGTCCAAATCTAAAGAGGAGAATATGCTAAGGAATATTCCAAAAGATGCCAACTACCAAAGTATATCCAAAGGAATATGCCTTTTCTAGAAAACTCCCCCACTTACCACACACATGTGGCAATAACCCAAATCCATTGGGCCTTCTAGAAGCTCTAGCCCGTTTAACCCAAAATGGACTAAGCCCTCCCTTGGTGGTTCTGTCGCGCGCCAAATGTTCGAGTAATTGCTTGAGAATATTTGGGGCGTGACATTGGGCGAGAGCAGTACTAAGATGGGCGACCTCTTGGGAAGTCCTCGTGTTGCACCCCTCTTTTTGTTTTTCACGACCTTGCACGCCTCGTTTTTCTTTTCGCCGCACCTGCACGCACGCTCTCGGTTCCCGCGCCGGTTTTGAACACGTTGCGTCGGATTCTACGGGGCCGAGAGAGGGAAACCGCCGAATCGGGAGCCGTGACGGCGGAATTCGACCGAAAATCGCGTTGGCTCGCCGCGAAGCGGCGATTTTCGTCCGCAGCGGCGTTTTCCATGGGGGCGGGTGGTCGCCGAGCGAATCGGGCGGCACTTTAGGCGGGCGGTCGCGACCCATTGAACCGGTTAAGTAAATATTGCGCGCCTTTGCCAATGGGTGCGACCATACCAGCACTTATGCACCGGATCCCATCAGAACTCCGAAGTTAAGCGTGCTTCGGCGAGAGCAGTACTAAGATTGGTGACCTCTTGGGAAGTCCTCGTGTTGCACCACTCTTTTTGTTTTTCACGACCTTGCACGCCGCGTTTTTCTTTTCGCCGCTCCTGCACGCACGCACTCGGTTCCCGCGCCGGTTTTGAACACGTTGCGTCGGATTCTACAGGGCCGAGAGAGGGAAACCGCCGAATCGGGAGCCGTGACGGCGGAATTCGACCGAAAATCGCGTTGGCTCGCCGCAAAGCAGCGAGTTTCGTCCGCAGCGCCGTTTTCCATGGTGGCGGGTGGTCGCCGAGCGAATCGGGCGGCACTTTAGGCGGGCGGTCGCGACCCAGTTATCCGGTTAAGTAAATATTGCGCGCCTTTGCCAACGGGTGCGACCATACCAGCACTTATGCACCGGATCCCATCAGAACTCCGAAGTTAAGCGTGCTTCGGCGAGAGCAGTACTAAGATTGGTGACCTCTTGGGAAGTCCTCGTGTTGCACCACTCTTTTTGTTTTTCACGACCTTGCACGCCGCGTTTTTCTTTTCGCCGCTCCTGCACGCACGCTCTCGGTTCCCGCGCCGGTTTTGAACACGTTGCGTCGGATTCTACGGGGCCGAGAGAGGGAAACCGCCGAATCGGGACCCGTGACGGCGGAATTCGACCGAAAATCGCGTTGGCTCGCCGCGAAGCAGCGCGTTTCGTCCGCAGCGGCGTTTTCCATGGGGGCGGGTGGTCGCCGAGCGAATCGGGCGGCACTTTAGGCGGGCGGTCGCGACCCATTGAACCGGTTAAGTAAATATTGCGCGCCTTTGCCAATGGGTGCGACCATACCAGCACTTATGCACCGGATCCCATCAGAACTCTGAAGTTAAGCGTGCTTGGTGTCACGACCGGATTTCTCGAAACCGTGCGGCCTTAGACACTTGCTAGTGCTAAGCAGCCTACAAGACCCCAATTAACCAAAGAAAGAGATGAAGAAGAAGCACACCAAGTGTTTGAGAGAATGCTCTCGTATTTTATTACTAAAGAGAGAATTACAAAGCTATACACTTACAAGCTAAGAGTATTTCTACAATTTGGAGGATGAATTCTCAAATGAGAACTCCACCCATTTATAGCTAAAGCTATATACAATGGACGGCTAGGATTAACTCTAATCCAAGGGTCCAAATCTAAAGAGGAGAATATGCTAAGGAATATTCCAAAAGATGCCAACTACCAAAGTATATCCAAAGGAATATGCCTTTTCTAGAAAACTCCCCCACTTACCACACACATGTGGCATTAACCCAAATCCATTGGGCCTTCTAGAAGCTCTAGCCCGTTTAACCCAAAATGGACTAAGCCCTCCCTTGGTGGTTCTGTCGCGCGCCAAATGTTCGAGTAATTGCTTGAGAATATTTGGGGCGTGACATTGGGCGAGAGCAGTACTAAGATGGGCGACCTCTTGGGAAGTCCTCGTGTTGCACCCCTCTTTTTGTTTTTCACGACCTTGCACGCCTCGTTTTTCTTTTCGCCGCACCTGCACGCACGCTCTCGGTTCCCGCGCCGGTTTTGAACACGTTGCGTCGGATTCTACGGGGCCGAGAGAGGGAAACCGCCGAATCGGGAGCCGTGACGGCGGAATTCGACCGAAAATCGCGTTGGCTCGCCGCGAAGCGGCGATTTTCGTCCGCAGCGGCGTTTTCCATGGGGGCGGGTGGTCGCCGAGCGAATCGGGCGGCACTTTAGGCGGGCGGTCGCGACCCATTGAACCGGTTAAGTAAATATTGCGCGCCTTTGCCAATGGGTGCGACCATACCAGCACTTATGCACCGGATCCCATCAGAACTCCGAAGTTAAGCGTGCTTCGGCGAGAGCAGTACTAAGATTGGTGACCTCTTGGGAAGTCCTCGTGTTGCACCACTCTTTTTGTTTTTCACGACCTTGCACGCCGCGTTTTTCTTTTCGCCGCTCCTGCACGCACGCACTCGGTTCCCGCGCCGGTTTTGAACACGTTGCGTCGGATTCTACAGGGCCGAGAGAGGGAAACCGCCGAATCGGGAGCCGTGACGGCGGAATTCGACCGAAAATCGCGTTGGCTCGCCGCAAAGCAGCGAGTTTCGTCCGCAGCGCCGTTTTCCATGGTGGCGGGTGGTCGCCGAGCGAATCGGGCGGCACTTTAGGCGGGCGGTCGCGACCCAGTTATCCGGTTAAGTAAATATTGCGCGCCTTTGCCAACGGGTGCGACCATACCAGCACTTATGCACCGGATCCCATCAGAACTCCGAAGTTAAGCGTGCTTCGGCGAGAGCAGTACTAAGATTGGTGACCTCTTGGGAAGTCCTCGTGTTGCACCACTCTTTTTGTTTTTCACGACCTTGCACGCCGCGTTTTTCTTTTCGCCGCTCCTGCACGCACGCTCTCGGTTCCCGCGCCGGTTTTGAACACGTTGCGTCGGATTCTACGGGGCCGAGAGAGGGAAACCGCCGAATCGGGACCCGTGACGGCGGAATTCGACCGAAAATCGCGTTGGCTCGCCGCGAAGCAGCGCGTTTCGTCCGCAGCGGCGTTTTCCATGGGGGCGGGTGGTCGCCGAGCGAATCGGGCGGCACTTTAGGCGGGCGGTCGCGACCCATTGAACCGGTTAAGTAAATATTGCGCGCCTTTGCCAATGGGTGCGACCATACCAGCACTTATGCACCGGATCCCATCAGAACTCTGAAGTTAAGCGTGCTTGGTGTCACGACCCGATTTCTCGAAACCGTGCGGCCTTAGACACTTGCTAGTGCTAAGCAGCCTACAAGACCCCAATTAACCAAAGAAAGAGATGAAGAAGAAGCACACCAAGTGTTTGAGAGAATGCTCTCGTATTTTATTACTAAAGAGAGAATTACAAAGCTATACACTTACAAGCTAAGAGTATTTCTACAATTTGGAGGATGAATTCTCAAATGAGAACTCCACCCATTTATAGCTAAAGCTATATACAATGGACGGCTAGGATTAACTCTAATCCAAGGGTCCAAATCTAAAGAGGAGAATATGCTAAGGAATATTCCAAAAGATGCCAACTACCAAAGTATATCCAAAGGAATATGCCTTTTCTAGAAAACTCCCCCACTTACCACACACATGTGGCATTAACCCAAATCCATTGGGCCTTCTAGAAGCTCTAGCCCGTTTAACCCAAAATGGACTAAGCCCTCCCTTGGTGGTTCTGTCGCGCGCCAAATGTTCGAGTAATTGCTTGAGAATATTTGGGGCGTGACATTGGGCGAGAGCAGTACTAAGATGGGCGACCTCTTGGGAAGTCCTCGTGTTGCACCCCTCTTTTTGTTTTTCACGACCTTGCACGCCTCGTTTTTCTTTTCGCCGCACCTGCACGCACGCTCTCGGTTCCCGCGCCGGTTTTGAACACGTTGCGTCGGATTCTACGGGGCCGAGAGAGGGAAACCGCCGAATCGGGAGCCGTGACGGCGGAATTCGACCGAAAATCGCGTTGGCTCGCCGCGAAGCGGCAATTTTCGTCCGCAGCGGCGTTTTCCATGGGGGCGGGTGGTCGCCGAGCAAATCGGGCGGCACTTTAGGCGGGCGGTCGCGACCCATTGAACCGGTTAAGTAAATATTGCGCGCCTTTGCCAATGGGTGCGACCATACCAGCACTAATGCACCGGATCCCATCAGAACTCCGAAGTGAAGCGTGCTTGGGCAAGAGCAGTACTAAGATGGGTGACCTCTTGGGAAGTCCTCGTGTTGCACCCCTCTTTTTGTTTTTCACGACCTTGCACGCCTCGTTTTTCTTTTCGCCGCACCTGCACGCACGCTCTCGGTTCCCGCGTCGGATTCTACAGGGCCGAGAGAGGGAAACCGCCGAATCGGGAGCCGTGACGGCGGAATTCGACCGAAAATCGCGTTGGCTCGCCGCGAAGCAGCGAGTTTCGTCCGCAGCGCCGTTTTCCATGGGGGCGGGTGGTCGCCGAGCGAATCGGGCGGCACTTTAGGCGGGCGGTCGCGACCCAGTTATCCGGTTAAGTAAATATTGCGCGCCTTTGCCAACGGGTGCGACCATACCAGCACTTATGCACCGGATCCCATCAGAACTCCGAAGTTAAGCGTGCTTCGGCGAGAGCAGTACTAAGATTGGTGACCTCCTGGGAAGTCCTCGTGTTGCACCACTCTTTTTGTTTTTCACGACCTTGCACGCCGCGTTTTTCTTTTCGCCGCTCCTGCACGCACGCACTCGGTTCCCGCGCCGGTTTTGAACACGTTGCATCGGATTCTACAGGGCCGAGAGAGGGAAACCGCCGAATCGGGAGCCGTGACGGCGGAATTCCACCGAAAATCGCGTTGGCTCGCCGCAAAGCAGCGAGTTTCGTCCGCAGCGCCGTTTTCCATGGTGGCGGGTGGTCGCCGAGCGAATCGGGCGGCACTTTAGGCGGGCGGTCGCGACCCAGTTATCCGGTTAAGTAAATATTGCGCGCCTTTGCCAACGGGTGCGACCATACCAGCACTTATGCACCGGATCCCATCAGAACTCCGAAGTTAAGCGTGCTTCGGCGAGAGCAGTACTAAGATTGGTGACCTCTTGGGAAGTCCTCGTGTTGCACCACTCTTTTTGTTTTTCACGACCTTGCACGCCGCGTTTTTCTTTTCGCCGCTCCTGCACGCACGCACTCGGTTCCCGCGCCGGTTTTGAACACGTTGCGTCGGATTCTACAGGGCCGAGAGAGGGAAACCGCCGAATCGGGAGCCGTGACGGCGGAATTCGACCGAAAATCGCGTTGGCTCGCCGCGAAGCAGCGAGTTTCGTCCGCAGCGCCGTTTTCCATGGTGGCGGGTGGTCGCCGAGCGAATCGGGCGGCACTTTAGGCGGGCGGTCGCGACCCAGTTATCCGGTTAAGTAAATATTGCGCGCCTTTGCCAACGGGTGCGACCATACCAGCACTTATGCACCGGATCCCATCAGAACTCCGAAGTTAAGCGTGCTTCGGCGAGAGCAGTACTAAGATTGGTGACCTCTTGGGAAGTCCTCGTGTTGCACCACTCTTTTTGTTTTTCACGACCTTGCACGCCGCGTTTTTCTTTTCGCCGCTCCTGCACGCACGCACTCGGTTCCCGCGCCGGTTTTGAACACGTTGCGTCGGATTCTACAGGGCCGAGAGAGGGAAACCGCCGAATCGGGACCCGTGACGGCGGAATTCGACCGAAAATCGCGTTGGCTCGCCGCGAAGCAGCGAGTTTCGTCCGCAGCGCCGTTTTCCATGGTGGCGGGTGGTCGCCGAGCGAATCGGGCGGCACTTTAGGCGGGCGGTCGCGACCCAGTTATCCGGTTAAGTAAATATTGCGCGCCTTTGCCAACGGGTGCCACCATACCAGCACTTATGCACCGGATCCCATCAGAACTCCGAAGTTAAGCGTGCTTCGGCGAGAGCAGTACTAAGATTGGTGACCTCTTGGGAAGTCCTCGTGTTGCACCACTCTTTTTGTTTTTCACGACCTTGCACGCCGCGTTTTTCTTTTCGCCGCTCCTGCACGCACGCACTCGGTTCCCGCGCCGGTTTTGAACACGTTGCGTCGGATTCTACAGGGCCGAGAGAGGGAAACCGCCGAATCGGGAGCCGTGACGGCGGAATTCGACCGAAAATCGCGTTGGCTCAACGCGAAGCAGCGAGTTTCGTCCGCAGCGCCGTTTTCCATGGGGGCGGGTGGTCGCCGAGCGAATCGGGCGGCACTTTAGGCGGGCGGTCGCGACCCAGTTATCCGGTTAAGTAAATATTGCGCGCCTTTGCCAACGGGTGCGACCATACCAGCACTTATGCACCGGATCCCATCAGAACTCCGAAGTTAAGCGTGCTTCGGCGAGAGCAGTACTAAGATTGGTGACCTCTTGGGAAGTCCTCGTGTTGCACCACTCTTTTTGTTTTTCACGACCTTGCACGCCGCGTTTTTCTTTTCGCCGCTCCTGCACGCACGCACTCGGTTCCCGCGCCGGTTTTGAACACGTTGCATCGGATTCTACAGGGCCGAGAGAGGGAAACCGCGGAATTCAGCCGAAAATCGCGTTGGCTCGCCGCGAGGCAGCGAGTTTCATCCGCAGCGCCGTTTTCCATGGGGGCGGGTGGTCGCCGAGCGAATCGGGCGGCACTTTAGGCGGGCGGTCGCGACCCACTGAACCGGTTAGGTAAATATTGCGCGCATTTTCCAACGGGTGCGACCATACCAGTACTAATGCACCGGATCCCATCAGAACTCCGAAGTCAAGCGTGCTTGGGCGAGAGCAGTACTAAGATGGGTGACCTCTTGGGAAGTCCTCTTGTTGCACCCCTCTTTTTGTTTTTCACGACCTTGCACGCCTCGTTTTTCTTTTAGCCGCTCCTGCACGCACGCTCTCGGTTACCGTGCCGGTTTTGAACACGTTGCGTAGGATTCTACAGGGCCGAGAGAGGGAAACCGCCGAATCGGGTGCCGTGACGGCGGAGTGACACCAAAAATCGCGTTGGCTCGCCGCGAAGCAGCGAGTTTCGTCCGCAGCGCCGTTTTCCATTTGGCCGGGTGTTCTCCGAGCGAATCGGCCGGCACTTCAGGCGGGCGGTCGCGACCCACTGATCCGGTTTAGTAAATATTGTGCGCTTTTGCGAACGGGTGCGACCATACCAGCACTAATGCACCAGATCCCATCAGAACTCCGAAGTTAAGCTTGCTTGGGCGAGAGCAGTACTAAGATGAGTGACCTCTTGGGAAGTCCGCGTGTTGCACCTCTTTTTGTTTTACACGACCTTGCACGCCTCGTTTTTCTTTTAGCCGCTCCTGCACGCAATCTCTCGGTTCCTGTGCCGGTTTTGAACACGTTGCGTAGGATTCTACAGGGCCGAGATAGGGAAACCGCAGAATTCGGCCGAAAATCGCGTTGGCTCGCCGCGAGGCAGCGAGTTTCGTCCGCAGCGCCGTTTTCCATGGGGGCGGGTGGGCGCCGAGCGAATCGGGCGGCACTTTAGGCGGGCGGTCGCGACCCACTGAACCGGTTATGTAATTATTGCGCGCATTTTCCAACGGGTGCGACCATACCAGCTCTAATGCACCGGATCCAATCAGAACTCCGAAGTTAAGCTTGCTTGGGCGAGAGCAGTACTAAGATGGGTGACCTCTTGGGAAGTCCTCGTGTTGCACCACTCTTTTTGTTTTTCACGACCTTGCACGCCGCGTTTTTCTTTTCACCGCTACTGCACGCACGCACTCGGTTCCCGTGCCGGTTTTGATCACGTTGCGTAGGATTCTACCGGGCCGAGAGAGGGAAACCGCTGAATCGGGTGCCGTGACGGCGGAATTCCACCGAAAATCGCGTTGGTTCGACGCGAGGCAGCGAGTTTCGTCCGCAGCGCCATTTTCCATGGGGGCGGGTGGTCGCCGAGCGAATCGGGCGGCACTTTAGGCGGGCGGTCGCGACCCACTGAACCGCTTAGGTAAATATTGCGCGCATTTTCCAACGGGTGCGACCATACCAGCACTAATGCACCGGATCCCATCAGAACTCCGAAGTCAAGCGTGCTTGGGCGAGAGCAGTACTAAGATGGGTGACCTCTTGGGAAGTCTTCTTGTTGCACCCCTCTTTTTGTTTTTCACGACCTTGCACGCCTCGTTTTTCTTTTAGCCGCTCCTGCACGCACGCTCTCTGTTCCCGTGCCGGTTTTGAACTCGTTGCGTAGGATTCTACAGGGCCGAGAGAGGGAAACCGCCGAATCGGGTGCCGTGACGGCGGAATGACACTAAAAATCGCGTTGTCTCGCCGCGAAGCTGCGAGTTTCGCCCGCAGCGCCGTTTTCCATTGGGGCGGGTGTTCTCCGAACGAATCGGCCGGCACTTTAGGCGGGCGGTCGCGACGCACAGATCCGGTTTAGTAAATATTGCGCGCTTTTGCCAACGGGTGCGACCATACCAGCACTAATGCACCGGATCCCATCAGAACTCCGAAGTTAAGCGAGCTTGGGCGGGAGCAGTACTGAGATGGGTGACTTCTTGGGAAGTCCTCGTGTTGCACCCCTCGTTTTGATTTTCACGAACTTGCACCTCTCGTTTTTGTTTTAGCCGCTCTAAAACGCACGCTATCGGTTCCCGTGCCGGTTTGAACAACGTTGCGTAGGATTCTACAGGGCCGAGAGAGGAAAACCGCCGAATCGGCTGCCGTGACGGCGGAATTCGGCCGAAAATCGCGTTGGCTCGCCGCGGAGCAGCGAGTTTCGTCCGCAGCGCCGATTTCCATGGGGGAGGGTGGTCGCCGAGCGAATCGGCCGGCACTTTAGGCGGGCGGTCGCGACCCACTGAACCGGTTAAGTAATTATTGCGCGCATTTTCCAACGGGTGCGACCATACCAGCACTAATGCACCGGATCCCATCAGAACTCCGAAGTCAAGCGTGCTTGGGCGAGAGCAGTACTAAGATGGGTGACCTCTTGGGAAGTCCTCTTGTTGCACCCCTCTTTTTGTTTTTCACGACCTTGCACGCCTCGTTTTTCTTTTAGCCGCTCCTGCACGCACGCTCTCGGTTCCCGTGCCGGTTTTGATCACGTTGCGTAGGATTCTACAGGGCCGAGAGAGGGAAACCGCCGAATCGGGTGCCGTGACGGCGGAATTCGGTCGAAAATCGCGGTGGCTCGCCGCGAGGCAGCGAGTTTCGTCCGCAGCGCCGTTTTCCATGGGGGCGGGTGGTCGCCGAGCGAATCGGGCGGCAATTTAGGCGGGCGGGCGCGACCCACTGAACCGGTTAGGTAAATATTGCGCGCATTTTCCAACGGGTGCGACCATACCAGCACTAATGCACCGGATCCCATCAGAACTCCGAAGTCAAGCGTGCTTGGGCGAGAGCAGTACTAAGATGGGTGACCTCTTGGGAAGTCCTCGTGTTGCACCCCTCTTTTTGTTTTTCACGAACTTGCACGCCTCGTTTCTCTTTTAGTCACTCCTACACGCACGCTCTCGGTTCCCCTGCCGGTTGTGAACACGTTGCGTAGGATTCTACAGCGCCGAGAGAGGGAAACCGCCGAATCGGGTGCCGTGATGGCGGAATTCCACCGAAAATCGCGTTGGTTCGCCGCGAAGCAGCGAGTTTCGCCCGCAGCGCCGTTTTCCATTGGGGCGGGTGGTCGCCGAGCGAATCGGCCGGCACTTTAGGCGGGCGGTCGCGACCCACTGAACCGGTTAAGTAAATATTGCGCGCATTTAGCAATGGGTGCAACCATACCAGCACTAATGCATCGGATCCCATCAGAACTCCGAAGTTAAGCTTGCTTGGGCGAGAGCAGTACTAAGATGGGTGACCTCTTGGGAAGTCCTCGTGTTCCACCCCTCTTTTTGTTTTTCACGACCTTGCACGCCTCGTTTTTCTTTTAGCCGCTCCTGCACGCACGCTCTCGGTTCCCGTGCCGGTTTTGATCACGTTGCGTAGGATTCTACAGGGCCGAGAGAGGGAAACCGCCGAGTCGGGTGCCGTGACGGCGGAATGACACCAAAAATCGCGTTGGCTCGCCGCGAGGCAGCGAGTTTCGTCTGCAGCGCCGTTTTCCATGGGGGCGGGTGGTCGCCGAGCGAATCGGGCGGCACTTTAGGCGGGCGGTCGCGACCCACTGAACCGGTTAGGTAAATATTGCGCGCATTTTCCAACGGGTGCGACCATACCAGCACTAATGCACCGGATCCCATCAGAACTCCGAAGTCAAGCGTGCTTGGGCTTGAGCAGTACTAAGATGGGTGACCTCTTGGGAAGTCATCTTGTTGCACCCCTCTTTTTGTTTTTCACGACCTTGCACGCCTCGTTTTTCTTTTAGCTGCTCCTGCACGCACGCTCTCGGTTCCCGTGCCGGTTGTGAACACGTTGCGTAGGATTCTACAGGGCCGAGAGAGGGAAACCGCCGAATCGGGTGCCGTGACGGCGGAATTCCACCGAAAATCGCGTTGGTTCGCCGCGAAGCAGCGAGTTTCGTCTGCAGTGCCGTTTTCCATGGGGGCGGGTGGTCGCCGAGCGAATCGGCCGGCACTTTAGGCGGGCGGTCGCGACCCACTGAACCGGTTAAGTAAATATTGCGCGCATTTTCCAACGGGTGCGACCATACCAGCACTAATGCATCGGATCCCATCAGAACTCCGAAGTTAAGCTTGCTTGGGCGAGAGCAGTACTAAGATGGGTGACCTCTTGGGAAGTCCTCGTGTTGCACCCCTCGCAAGGCAAAGCATTTCGTCCGCTGCGCCGTCTTCCATTGGGGCGGGTGGTCGCCGTGCGAATCGGGTGGCACTGTAGGTTGGCAGTCGCGGCCCAGAGAACCGGTTATGTAAATATTGCGCGCATTTTCCAACGGGTGCGACCATACCAGCAGTAATGCATCGGATCCCATCGGAACTTCAAAGTTAGTCGTGCTTGGACGAGAGCAGTACTAGGATGGGTGACCTCTTGGGAAGTCCTTGTGTTGCACCCCTCTTTTTGTTTTGCCGATCTTGCCTGCCTAGTTTTTCTTTTAGCCGCTCTTGCACACACGCACTCGGTTCCCGTGCCGGTTTTAAACACGTTGCGTCGGATTCTGCAGGGCCAAGAGAGAGAATCCGTTGAATCGGGTGCCGTGATGGCGAAATTCGACCGAAAATCGCGTTGGCTCGCCGCAAGGCAAAGCATTTCGTCTGCGGGGCCGTCTTACATTGGGGCGGGTGGTCGCCGAGCGAATTGGGTGGCACTGTAGGTTGGCATTCGCGGCCCAGAGAACCGGTTATGTAAATATTGCGCGCATTTTGCAACGGTTGCGATCGTACCAGCACTAATGTATTGGATCCCATCAGATCTCCGAAGTTAATCGCGCTTGGGTGAGAGCAGTACTAGGATGGGTGACCTCTTGGGAAGTGCTTGTGTTGCACCCCTATTTTTGTTTTGACAATCTTGCACGACTCATTTATCTTTTAGCCGCTCTTGCACTCACGCGCTCGGTTCCCGTGCTGGTTTTGAGCACGTTGCATCGGATTCTGCAGGGCCGAGATAGAGAATCCTCCGAATCGGGTGCCGTGATGGCGGAATTCGGCCGAAAATCGCGTTGGCTGGCCGCAAGGCAGCGCGTTTCATCCACGGGGAAGTTTTCCATTGGGGCGGGTGGTCGCCGAGGGAATCGGATGGCACTGTAGGCGGGCGGTCGTGACCTAGAGAACCGGTTAAGTAAATATTGCTCGCATTTTCCAACGGGTGCGACCATACCAGCACTAATGCACCGGACCCCATCAGAACTCCGAAGTTAAGCGTGCTTGGGCGAGAGCTATACTAAGATGGTTGACCTCTTGGGAAGTCCTCGTGTTGCACCCGTCTTTTTGTTTTGCCGATCTTGCACGCCTCATTTTTCTTTTAGCCGCTCTTGCACACATGCCCCGGTTCCAGTGCCGGTTTTGAACACGTTGCGTCAGATTCTGCCGGGCCGAGACAGAGAATCCACCGAATCGGGTACCGTGACGGCGGAATTCGGCCGAAAATCGCATTGGCTGGCCGCAAGGCAGCGCGTTTCATCCGCGGGGCCATTTTCCATTGGGGCGGGTGGTCGCTGAGCGAATCGGGCGGCACTGTAGGCGGCCGGGCCTGACCCAGACAACCGGTTAAGTAAATATTGCTCGCATTTTCCAACAGGTGCGACCATACCAACAGTAATTCATCGGATCCCCTCAGACTTCGAAGTTAAGCTTGCTTGGGTGAGAGCAGTACTAAGATGGGTGGCCTCTTGGGAAGTCCTCGTGTTGCACCCCTCTTTTTGTTTTGCCGATCTAGCACGCATTGTTTTTCTTTTAGCCGCTATTGGACACGTGCGCTCAGTTCCCGGGCCAGTTTGGAACACGTTGCGTCAGATTCTGCAGGGCCGAGAGAGAGAAACGCCGAATCGGTTCCCGTGAGGGCGGAATTCGACCGAAAATCGCGTTGGCTCGCCGCAAGGCAAAGCGTTTCGTCCGCGAGGCCGTCTTCCATTGGGGCGGGTGGTCGCCGAGCGAATCGGGCGGCACTGTAGGTTGGCGGTCGCGACCCAGAGAACCGGTTATGTAAATATTGCACGCATTTTCCAATAGGTGCGACCATACCAGCACTAATGCATCGCATCCCATCAGAACTCCGAAGTTAAGAGTGCTTGGGCGAGAGTAGTACTAAGATTGGTGACCTCTTGGGAAGTCCTCGTGTTGCACCCCTCTTTTTGTTTTTCACGAACTTGCACGCGCTCTCTTTGCTTTGAGCCGCTCTTGTACGCACGCGTCGGTTTTGAAAGCGTTGCGTCAGATTCTGCGGGGCCGAGATAGAGAAACCGCCGAATCGGGTGCCGTGACGGCGGAATTCGACCAAAAATTGCGTTGGGTCACCGCGAAGCAGCGAGTTTCGTCCGCAGCGCCATTTTCCAGTGGGAAGGGTGGTCACCGAGCGAATCGGGCGGCACTGTAGGCGGGCGGTTGCGACCCAGACAACCGGTTAAGTAAATATTGCTCGCATTTTCCAACGGGTGCGACCATACTAGCACTAATGCATCGGACCCCATCAGAACTCCGAAGTTAAGCGTGTTTGGGCGAGAGCAGTACTAATATGGGTGACCTCTTGGGAAGTCCTCGTGTTGCACTCCTCTTTTTGTTTTGCCAATCTTGCACGTCTCGTTTTTCTTTTAGCCACTCTTGCACACACGCGCTCGGTTCCCATGCCGGTTTTGAAAATGTTGCGTCGGATTCTGCAGGGCCGAGACAGAGAATCCGCCGAATCGGGTGCCGTGACGGCAGAATTTGACCAAAAATCGCGTTGGATCGCCGTAAGGCAGCGGGTTTCGTCCGCGGGGCCGTTTTCCATTGGGAAGGGTGGTCGCCGAGCGAATCGGGCGGCACTGTAGGCGGGCGGTTGCGACCCAGTCAACCGGTTAAGTAAATATTGCTCGCATTTTCCAACAGGTGCGACCATACCAGCACTAATTGACAAGACCCGATCCGAGACCCTCTACTATAGATCCCAGCGGCCCTGCCGGGCACCCCGACGGAAGTTCCTCCGAACCTAACTGGGTAAGTTAAGGAATTCCGCGAGGCGAACCACCTTTTTAACTCTTGTTACTACAAAGAAGATCTAGTAATATACATGAAAACGACATTTTAGTTTTAAAAACAAACGGACAGAGTTTTCCCTATTTTTCGGAAAATCCATATAAACCTGCAAAGAAATTTCACTTCTAATTCGAACACATCTCAATTCTACCAATTCGGACCTTCGGTCCTTTTCAAATCAAATCCAACACTACTCAATTATTTCGTGTAAATCACAAAATAAGCATAATCATAAAAAGTAAAAACGATCATCATAAACTGAAAATCTCTTCTTCTTGATTCAACACATACTTACAAATATACATGCCTACAACTATTATACATAAAGTAAAGAGTGCTATTAGCACATTTACATGTACAAAAATTATCTTTGGATTCGGCCCACTACTCGGCGATAGGAGAATCAGCAGCTTGCGTTCCGAGACCTGCACCTGGGAAAGGGGTTTAAAACATAAAACATAAAACGAGTGAGCTAAAAGAGCTCAGTGAGTGTAAATGAGAATTCAATTACAAGAATATTATACAAAGATAGCAATTTCTAAAGTACATGCAGAAATTATGCTTCTAAAACGGATGTAAAATTATAAAACGGTTTCTAATATCATATGCTAATGAAATCTTGCCGAGCGGGTTTTATCTACATCTTTGGAAAACTATATTCAGAATCTGTATAACATAATAACTGCTGTGTGCATATAAATGCATAAATGCTATCGGTAAATCGAAAACTAGTAAAATCCTCGCTCGGCCATTTTATTTCTAAACTGTACCAATGGTAACCCTAAAGCTCTATACCCACGCAGCGACTCAACTAGCACCGCATACGTGAGTAGGTCACGGGGCACTTCAACTAGCAGCACCCACAGTGACATCTCAAGACATCTCACTAGCTACGCAGCGGAATCCTACATCGCATGCATATAGCGAGACAATATCCCGTACACATAGAGCGACTCACATGACTCGACATCCCGACTTCCCGGAGTTAGTGACACACCCCCAAGACCTGCCACGTGCACGGGATATACCGTCCGAGTCTAATACAATCATCACCACTATAATCTGAGGGTACCAACGGCTTTAAAACAAAGACAGAATTTTTAAAACTAGTTCACAAATCGATCATGTAAAACCATGTCTATGAATATATCAAGATCATAAATCATATTTATGCATCGAAAGCTCATAAAACATACATAGTCATTGTGCGAAAACATAATAACCGAAAAGTAAAAGAAATGGCAGATTTCCACTCACAACCGCTCCGCGCTCAATTTCGCTCCCGATTCCTGATCCCGTTAACGCTCTCGGTTATCCTCACCTACGCACCATAAATGACCTTTAGAACCAAATCGAACACTAGAATCTCATTTAACTACTAAATACCCTAATCGGCATATAAAGCTCGGATGTAAACTACTTCCCGATTTTAGTTACGGAGTCATAATCGAAACTAACTCACCATCCGGCGCCCTGAAAATTATTGAACATCTTATAATTTGATTGGACATACTTTCCCTTCACCTTTCCAACATGGATAATTATATCCCATTTTTTTTCATTTTTGGGTTTTTTCATCAACCATATACATTCAATTCACAATATGCATCATTTACATACAACAATTCAATCAAAACACCACTCAGTTCCTAACTTCCCTAAAGTGGCAGAATTTCACCCTAGGTTCCAACACATTCCTTTTCTCAATTTCTAGTTCCAATTACAACAAAATCATGCCAATTTCATTCTAAAGCCCTAATTACAATCAATTGAAATCTCTACAACAAAATCACCAAAAACCCTAATTCTCACCTTGTCAATTTCTTCAAATTGATGACTCCTTCAAGCTCCAAACTAGAATTTAACTCAATTTAAGCCAAGAAGAACATCAATTAACACATTCTTGAATTCTCACTTATCAAACTCATAAAAGATGCTTTTCTAACCTCTTTTTCTTGAATTTACACTAATAGAGACTTCAATTGAGCTTAGGGATTGGTTTGTAACCTTAATTTGGCTTGATTACACATGAAAAATCATGAAAAAAAAAACTTGAATAGTCACTGTAGCAGCACCCCCTTTGAAGCTCGAATTTCTCTCTTTTTTTGGCTAAGTGTTGGTTTTGATCTCTCTTCAAATTTCTACACACTTCTAACATATATATAGTGCTCCCTCAATTTACCATTTTGCCCTTCAACTTAAAACTTCTAATTTTCCATTAGTTAAAAACTAATTATGTAATTAGTTCATTTATAACTATCTAGTTAGAATAGTTCAAAGAACTAACTAGAACTTCCAACTTGACAATCCATGAGATTTCTTCTAATTGGTCCATTCTCTAATATATGGATTATGTTTCTCAACAAAGGCTTGTTCCATTCATAACCCTTAAATGGAAATTCATGTAGTAAATTAGAATTTTCTTTTCCAAGCCAATAGAGAAAAATTCTAAAAATATTCTAGGATCGTCCGGCGCACCGATCGAGTATGAAATTACCAAATTAGGTCTAATATCTCTCACGTGCACTATAAAGGAAATATTTCTAATAGGGTTAAAATCGAGTAACCCTACGATATCTTATTTGTTCTATACCAAAATTTAGGCGTCAATACTACTAATAAGGATTGGATATTACATCAAGTGGCCCAGGAGGCCGGGGGTCCCTACCCAGCGCACAGGTTAAGTCAATATTGCGCGCATATGACAATGGGTGCGACCATATCCGCACTAATGCACCGAACTGATCAGAACTCTGAAGTTAAGCGTTCTTTGGCGAGAACAGTACTCAGATGGGTGACTTTTTGGGAAGTTCTCTTGTTGCACCCCTCTTTTTGGTTTTTGCCACTCTTCCAACCCCTCGAAGCCTCTCACTTCTTTCCTTTTGAAGCGCCGCATTGTCCTCGGCCCATCTTCGAACAAGTTGCATTGGATTCGGCCGTTTTGAGAATGAGAAACTGCAAATTCAGGTGTCGAAACTATGCAATTCAACCGAAAATTGCCTTGGCTAGCCGCGAAGCAGTGAGTTCCGTCAGAGGGGACATTTTCCTTGGGGTCGAGTGCTCACTGAAAGAATTGAGGGACCAAGGAGGCCTGGAGTCGCAACCCAACACACAGTTAAGTAAATATTGCTCGCATATGCAATTAGGTGCGACCATATCAGTGCTAATGCACCAGATTCCATCAAAACTTTGAAATTAAGCTTGCTTGGGTGAGAGCAGTACTAAGATGGGTGACCTCTTAGGAAGTCCTCATGCTGCACCCCTCTTGCTTTTTACCGCTCTTCCGCCGCTGCGGAGTCACGGCCATTTTCCCATTTGGCACTCCGCGGTCTCCCCGCAACCTTCTTCCAACTTATTTCACCAAATTCAGCCGGCGCGTGAAGGGTGAAACTCTTGGCAAGATAATACTTAAATCTTATTCATGAATTTAATGTTTTATTTTTAAGTTATGCAAATTTATATATGATGTATTTATTGTGTTTATAATATTAATACCCTTTCTTCTAAGTGGTGTATCTTGATTTATTATTGACAAACTTTATACTTAGCACAATAAATTCTTAAAATCATTTACAAGATTTGACGTATATACCATTTCTTGTAAAGTGGGAGTCTTGATTTATTGTAGACAAATATAAAGATTGGCATAATAAATACTTGAACCCATTTGTAAGATTTGGTGTATAATAATTGAAAGAAAGAAATATTAATTAATATATAAATGACGATGAACTTTAATTGTTATATTTTCTAGTTGGAACTTCCTTTGTGTGAGGATTTCAATTGAGTTATAAAAAGAGTTAAATATATTTTTACTTCTTATGGTAAAAGTGGATCCCCCTAACCTTAACTTTTATTTGAATTGGTTAATTGAATTAATATTTACAAACATCTTATACTGCATTAATTGTCTTTAAAGTATTTATAGTTTGTCATTTTAATTCTACTTCCCTGTGGATTGACCCCGTTCTCACCGAGTTATTTATTACTTCGACAATCTTGCACTTGGAAATAAATTTCTATATTCTGGGCGTGTTAAGTTTTTAGCGCCGTTGTAGAGGAAGTGAAATTAATAATTTTTTTTTGTTTTATTTTCATGGAAGGTTAAGCCTCATAACTTGCTTTACTTTATTTATTATTGGCTTTTTATTTTTATGGAAGTCTAAGTCTCTTAACTTTTTATTTTTATCGAAGGTTAAGCCTCTTACTTTTTATTTGTTAACTTTTTATTATATAATCTAACATTGACTAATCTAACTTCTAATTATTTTTATTTTTTTTAGTTTTGCCTATTTTATTTATTTGTGTTTAATATTTTTTTTTCTTATTTGCATTATTAATTGTTATTGTATTTTATTTTATTTCTTTATATGAGCGGTTTGTTTCAAGATCTTATTTCTCATTGTTTGGTGAAAGGTAATTTCAAAACTTCCTTTGATAATTTGTTGGATTCTCTTTCATCTTCTCATTCTTCACCAATTAACACCATGACTGAAAATCAAATTGAGAGACTCATAGACTCAGGGGACAGTTTGTGGGCCCCCACCCCTCTACTAGCAGGGTGGGGTCCACCCCTACTCGGTGGGCCCACTCAAAGGAATATCGGAGTCCCCCCTCCTTTCTTTCGCCTTTCCGAGGCTCGAACCCAGGACCATATGGGGTTCTAAGACCACTGGGGAGCACCTCTGGTACCACTTGAGCTAAAATTGTAATATCCAATCCCTATTAGTAGTATTGGCGCCTAGATTTCGGTATAGAACAAATAAGACACCGTAGGGTTACTCGATTTTAACCCTATTAGAAATATTTTCTTTATAGTGCATGTGAGAGATATCAGACCTAATTTGGTAATTTCACACTTGATCGGTGCGCCGGACGACCCTAGAATATTTTTAGAATTTTTCTCTATTGACTTGGAAAAGAAAATTCTAATTTATTACATGAATTTCCACTTAAGGGTTATGAATGGAACAAGCCTTTGTTGAGAAACATAATCCATATATTAGAGAATGGACCAATTAGAAGAAATCTCATGGATTGCCAAGTTGGAAGTTCTAGTTAGTTCTTTGAACTATTCTAACTAAATAGTTACACATGAACTAATTACATAATTAGTTTTTAACTAATGGCAAATTAGAAGTTTTAAGTAAGTTGAAGGGCAAAATGATTAATTGAGGGAGCACTATATATATGTTAGAAGTGTGTAGAAATTTGAAGAGAGATCAAACCAACACTTAGCCAAAAAAAGAGAGAAATTCGAACTTTAAAGGGGGTGCTGCTACAGTGACTATTCAAGTTTTTTTTTTTTTCATGATTTTTCATGTGTAATCAAGCCAAATTAAGGTTACAAACCAATCCCTAAGCTCAATTGAAGTCTCTATTAGTGGAAATTCAAGAAAAAAGAGGTAAGAAAAGCATCTTTTATGAGTTTGATAAGTGAGAATTCAAGAATGTGTTAATTGATGTTCTTATGTGTATTCTTGGCTTAGATTGAGTTAAATTCTAGTTTGGAGCTTGAAGGAGTCAACAATTTGAAGAAATTGGCAAGGTGAGAATTAGGATTTTTGGTGATTTTGTTGTAGAGATTTCAATTGATTGTAATTAAGGCTTTAGAATGAAATTGGCTTGATTTTGTTGTAATTGGAACAAGAAATTGAGAAAAGGAATGTGTTGTAACCTAGGGTGAAATTCTGCCACTTTAGGGAAGTTAGGAATTGAGTGGTGTTTTGATTGAATTGTTGTGTGTAAATGATGCATTTTGTGAATGGAATGTATATGGTTGATGAAAAACCCAAAAATGAAGAAAATGAGACATAATTGTCCATGTTGGAAAGGTGAAGGGCAAGTATGTCCAATCAAATGATAAGGTGTTCAATAATTTTCAGGGCGCCGGATGGTGAGTTAGTTTCGATTATGGCTCCGTAACTAAAATCGGGAAGTAGTTTACCTCCGGGCTTTGTATGCCGATTAGGGCATTTAGTAGTTAAATGAGATTCTAGTGTTCGATTTGGTTCTAAATGTCATTTATGGCGCGTAGGTGAGGATAACCGAGAGCGTTAACGGGAGCAGGAATCGGGAGCGAAATTGATCACGGAGCGGTTGTGAGTGGAAATCTGCCATTTCTTTTACTTTTCGGTTATTATGTTTTCGCACAATGACTATGTATGTTTTATGAACTTTCGATGCATAAACATGATTTATGATCTTGATATATTCATAGACATGCTTTTACATGATCGATTTGTGAAACAGTTTGAAAATTTCTGCATTTGTTTTAAGGCCATTGGTACCCTCAGATTATAGTGGTGATGATTGTATTAGACCCGGCCGGTATATCCCGTGCACATGGGCAGGTCTTGGGGGTGTGTCACTAACTCCGGGAAGTTGGGATGTCGAGTCATGTGAGTCGCTCTATGGGTACGGGATATTGTCTCGCTATATGCATGCGATGTAGGATTCCGCTGCGTAGTCAGTGAGATGTCTTGAGATGTCACTGTGGGTGCTGCTAGTTGAGGTGCCCCGTGACCTACTCACGTATGCGGTGCTAGTTGAGTCGCTGCGTGGGTATAGAGCTTTAGGGTTACCATTGGTACAATTTAGAAAGAAAATGGCCGAGCGAGGATTTTACTAGTTTTTGATTTACCGATAGCATTTATGCATTTATATGCACACAGTAGTTATTATGTTATACAAATTCTGAATATAGTTTTCCAAAGATGTAGATAAAACCCGCTCGGCAAGATTTCATTAGCATATGATATTATAAACCGTTTTACAATTTTACATCCGTTTTAGAAGCATAATTTCTGCATGTACTTTAGAAATTGCTATCTTTGTATAATATTCTTGTAATTGAATTCTCATTTACACTCACTGAGCTCCTTTAGCTCACTCGTTTTATGTTTTATGTTTTAAACCCCTTTCCCAGGTGCAGGTCTCAGAACGCAAGCTGCTGATTATCCGATCGCCGAGTAGTGGGCCGAATCCAAAGATAATTTTTGTACATGTAAATGTGCTAATAGCACTCTTTACTTTATGCATAATAGTTGTAGGCATGTATATTTGTAAGTATGAGTTGAATCAAGAAGAAGAGATTTCCAGTTTATGATGATCATTTTTACTTTTATGATTATGCTTATTTTATTATTTACACGAAATAATTGAGTTGTGTTGGATTTGATTTGAAAAGGACCGGAGGTCCGAATTGCTAGAATTGAGATGTGTTGGAATTAGAAGTGAAATTTCTTTGCAGGTTTATGTGGATTTTCCGAAAAACAGGGGAAACTCTGTCCGTTTGTTTTTAAAACTAAAAAGTCATTTTCATGTATATTACTAAATCTTCTTAGTAGTAACAAGAATTAAAAAGGGGTTCGCCTCGCGGAATTTCTTAACTTACCCAGTTAGGTTCGGAGGAACTTCCATCGGGGTGCCCGGCAGGGCCGTTGGGATCTATATTAGAGGGTCTCGGGTCGGGTCCTGTCACAGTTAGTCCCAACATAATGACCATAACCAACCTAGGACACTTAGAGACTACATGAACCCTACACGAACCGGTGCACCATCTTGCTTAAGTTTTCCTCCGGATGCAACATATTTTAATTTTATGCCAAACATTATCCAACTTTTACCCACTTTTCATGGCTTAGATGCAGAGAACCCTTATCTACATTTAACAGAATTTGACGATGTGTGTAACACGTATAATGACTAAAATTACAGCATGAACCCCCTTTTCTTTCAAAGATAAAGCTAAAACATAGCTACAAAATTGTCAGCGGAGGATCTTAGGCATGTGGGTGTATGCATATATAATTGTGTCTATTGCCTAACGGAGCGAAAATATATAAATTTTACAATAAACATAATAAATACAATATATTAATCGCATTAATATATTTATGGAACAGAAAACTCAACAAAATGTGTAACGTTATACAAGTATTTCCTGGAGTCCGCATGGAGACCAACTCGCGTGCAGCTCTAGTCACCAACTCGGTGGGCTTGGTGAGCTAGAACAGCAGCTCTATATTCAGCCTGAGATTAACTCTTAATCCCCAAAATGGCCTGGAGTGAATTTACATCATTTTCTCCAAAAGGATAAGAAATGGAGAGTTTGAAGCAATTCATAATTGCTCCAATCAGAAGCATAGAGGAAAATGAAACAATTTCATTTTTCCTTTTTTTTTTTCCTTTTCTTCTTCTTTCTTTCTTCCTTCTCTTTCTCTCCATTTCTTCTCTTCTTTCTCTCTCGGACGTTTGGCCAAATTCTTGCTTCACCTCTTTCTCTTTCTTTTTGCTTATATATATATAATATAATATAATATATAATAAATACAATATATATTATATAATATAAAAAAAAGATATTTTGATTATTTAACTATTAAATAATCAAACTGAGAAATGACTATTTTAGTTTTCATAAATGGTTACCAAGTTTACCCCTAGTGGGTCCCACCGAATTCCATACTTGGGTAAACTCAACCGAGGGTCCACAATATGCTACGTGTCATTATACAATTAGTAAATAATAATTATTGACTAATTGTTATATTTAACATTTAAATACAAACATGCATGCATTCTCGTAAAATTGCTGAATATTGCTAGATTAAACAATTTAACCCGGCACGCTGCCCCAGTGAACAACGAGTACACTCCATATTGTGGGACTCTCTAGGTCCTACGCCCGATTTGTTAGATAGAACTATTCCATGAGTCCGTGAGCAATGCTATACGCACACGTCATAGATATACAAATCAGCGCGTTGAACCATACAAGCTGAGGTTACAACACATACGTATAGTCCCTCCGTCATGATATCCTAGATGTGCGGGGATATAGATTATCACCGTCAAATCCCCAAGTGCTCATCCATATCTTATCTCCAGACCTGTATCTCACTGAACAATATGTGTAAACTTCTTTGCCATATTGTTCTACCCTGACGGAACTCTTTACCGGAATTGATACTTGTGGCTACAAGATTTTTTGAGATACAGTCTCGAAGCATCTGGATATCGAACTCCCTATACGAGCTGACGGATCCAAAATCTGTACACACCAGACTCCATAAGCATCGGACCATACCCATCGACACCCAGCAGTCACACCATGAAAGATCTATGACATGTGTGGAACCAAAGTATGGTGGATCACTTACAAGCCCACCGTGGCACTTAGGTTAAAGGACCACGTATACTACTCAACTCTGAGGACCCTCTACTGATGGCTTATATAGTATGTCTATCGGAGGCCTTCATGAGTCTGTCCCATATCTAGTCCTAATTGGATACCCATATGTCAATACGAGCTCCAAGCTCACAATCGGCTAGGAACGACCATCTATACCTTATAGGTACGACATATACTGATCTATATAAAGGTATCCACTGACAGACCCGTATCAGTAGAAATAGATCAGGGATAATTATTCGAGAACATACTTACGCAACTTGCATTTCCTGGCACCTGATTGCAATTCTTGCAACTATACAGTTACTAGCATATTCCTAGGTCTATGTCCAATTACAGAAAAGGCTCCAACATTTGGATCTGCTGAGTATTATAACCAGCTAACACTTAGCTGTGCTAACATTTAGCAATTATATCTCTCAGCGTGGCTAATTACGAGCCCTTATCTAAACACCTTTAGATCTGATCTGAACTCCTTCAAATCTACAATGTCTATAACGTTACATGTATAATACCATATAAATAGGTTTTAGCGATTTAATAGGAATGTACACTTGTATAAATACACAAGTATATGTACATTCAGGGATGGCACATAGGTACCGACCCTAACAAAAACCTTAGGCCGGATCCATTTCTTTATAGGATGAGAGGCAACAATAATTCCTAAAAACGTTTTCGTCCCATAGAACAAATTCTTTCAAAAAACAAATTACCACTTTCTCCCAAAAACCAGGAGAGACCCTTTACCAATGTTGGGAAAGGTATAAAGAATTACTTAATACATGCCCCTATCATGGCTTTGAAACATGGAGTCTAGTCTCAAATTTCTATGAGAGCTTAACACCCCAAGTTAGGCAAATGGTAGAAATGATATGTAATGAAAAATTTGAGGACAAAGACCCAGAAGAGGCAATGAACTATCTAGACTTACTAGTAGAAAATGCTCAAAATTGGGACACTGCAAGTACCTGTGAGGCACCTAGTAAAAATCAAACCACTACATCTAGTGAGGGTGTAATATCCAATCCCTATTAGTAGTATTGGCGCCTAGATTTCAGTATAGAGCAATAAAGACACTATAGGGTTACTCGATTTTAACCCTATTAGAAATATTTTCTTTATCGTACGCGTGAGAGATATTAGACCTAATTTGATAATTTTACACTCGATCGGAGCGTCGGATGACCTTAGAATATTTTTGGAATTTTTCTCTATTAGCTTGGAAAAGAAAATTCTAATTTACTACATGAATTTCCATTTAAGGGTTATGCATGGAACAAGCCTTTGTTGAGAAATACAATCTATATATTAATGAATGGACCAATTAGAAGCAATTTCATAGATTGCCAAGTTGCGAATTCTAGTTAGTTCCTTTGACTATTCTAACTAGATAGTTACAAAGGAACCAATTAAATCCTTCCATTTAAACTAATGGCAAATTAGAAGTTTTGAGTAAGTTGAAGGGCAAAATGGACAATTAAGGGAGCACTATATATATGTTGGAAGTGTGAAGAGTTTTCAAGAGATCAAAAGCCAACACTTAGAGCAAAAAGATAGCAAATTCGTGCAAAGGTTGAAGGTGCTAATACAATGAAATTTCAGTTTTTGTTTCATGATATTTCATGTGTAATCAAGCTAAAATAAGGTTACATATGGATCCCTAAACTCAATTGAAGCCTCCATTAGTGAAAATTCAAGAAAAAGAGGTAAGAAAAGCATCTTTTATGAGTTTGATAAGTGAGCTTTCAAGAATGCTTCAATTGATATTCTTGTGTGTATTCTTGGCTTAGATTGAGTTGAATTCTAGTGTGGAGCTTAAAGGAGTCATCAATTTGAAGAAATTGGCAAGGTAAGAATTAGGGATTTTGGTGATTTTGATGTAGAGATTTCGATTGGTTGTAATTAGGGCTTTAGAATGAAATTGGCTTGATTTTATTGTAATTAGAACAAGAAATTGAGAAAAGGAATGTGTTGGAACCTAGGGTGAAATTCTGTCACTTTAGGGAAGTTAGGGATTGAGTGGTGTTTTGATTGAGTTGTGTGTAAATGGTGCATACTTTAAATTGAATGCATATGGTTGATGGAAAGACCAAAAATGAAGAAAATGGGACATAATTGTCCATTTTGGAAAGGTGAAGGGAAATTATGTTCAACAAAGTTATAAGACATTCAATAATTTTTAGGGCGCCGATGGTGAGTTAGATTAGATTAAATGGCTCCGTAAATAAAAATCGTAAAGTAGTATCCATCCGGGCTTTGTGTGCCGATTAGGGCGTTTAGTAGTTAAATGTAATTCTAGCATTCGATTTGGTTTTAAATGTCATTTATGGCGCGTAGGTGAAGATAACCGACAACGGCAACGGGACCAGAAATCAGGAGCGAAATTAAGCTCGGAGCGGTTGTGAGTGAAAATCTTCCATTTCTTTTGTTTTTCATTTATTATGTTTTCGCATAATGAATATGTATGTTTTATGAGCTTTCGATGCATAACCATGATTTATGATCTTGATATATATTCATAGACATGCTTCTACATATTCGATTTGAGAAACAATTTTCAAATTTCTGCATTTGTTTTAAAGGCCATTGGTACCCTCAGATTATAGTAGTGATGATAGTATTAGACCCGGCCGATATATCCCGTGTATATCGGCAGGTCTTGGGGGTGTGTCACTAACTTCGAAAAGTCAGGATGTCGAGTCATGTGAGTCACCCTATGTGTACGGGGTATTGTCTCGTTACATGTATGCGATGTAGGATTCCGTTGCATAGCCAGTGAGATGTCACTACAGGTGCTGCTAGTTGAGGTGCCCTGTGACCTACTCATGTGTGCGGTGCTAGTTGAGTCGCTGCGTGAGTATAGAGCTTTAGGGTTACCATTAGTACAGTTTAGAAAAAAAATGGCCAAGTAAGGATTTTACTAGTTTTCGATTTACCGATAGCATTTATGCATTCATATGCACACAACAGTTATTATGTTATACCGATTCTGGATATTGTTTTCCAAAGATGTAGATAAAACCCGCTCGGCAAGATTTTATTAGCATATGATATTAGAAACCATTTTATAGCTTTACATCGGTTTTAGAAGCATAATTTCTGCATGTACTTTAGAATTTGCTATCTATGCAAAATGTTATTTGACTTGAAATCTTAATTGCACTCACTGAGCTCCTTTAGCTCACTCGTTTTGTGTTTTATGTTTTCTAAACACTCCTTCCGAGGTGCAGGTCTCGGTACGCAATTTACTGATTCTCTTATTGTCGAGTAGTGGGCCGAATCTGAAGATCATTTTTTGTACATGTAAATGTGCTAAATAACACCCTTTACTTTATGCATAATAGTTGTAGGCATGTATATTTGTCTGTATGTTTTGGACCAACAAGATGAGATTTTGATATTATGATGAGCGTTTTTGCTTTTTATGATTATGATTATTTTGTAATTCAAATGAAACACTTGAGTTGTGTTGGATTTGATTTGGAAAGGACCGGAGGTCCGAATTGGTAGTATTGAGAAGTGTTTGAAATAGAAGTGAAATTTCTTTGCAGGTTTTATATGGATTTTTCAAAAAATAGGGGAAACGCTGCCCCTTTTTTTTTGAAAAATTAAGATGTAGTTTTCATGTATATTACAAGATTTTCTCAGTAATAGGAAGAACTAAAAAGGGGTTTGCCTCGCGAAAATTTCTCATCTTGCCCGGTTATATCCTGAGAAACTTCTGTCGGGTTGCCCAACAGGGCCACTGAGATCTGCTGTAGAGGGTCCGGGTCGGGTCCTATCAGAGGGTATTTATTATCTTAGGAAAAATTATGACCTTCAAGCCAAATTAGCATCCCTAACTAGAAAAGTAGAAACCTTAGAAATGAAAAAGAGTAGTTAAATAAAATCCGTTCAAGAAATTATGTGTCACATTTGTGAAACCCAAGATCACTTTATCAATGATTGCCTAACTTTGCCTACATTTAAGGAATGTCTCCGTGAACAAGCCTAATAGGACCCACCCCGAGACCTTCTACTGTAGGTCTTAGTAGCTCTACTGGGCACCTTGACAAAAATTCCTTAGAATTTAACTGAGTAAGTTGGGAAATTTCGTGAGGCAAATCCCTATTTAGTTCATGCTATTACTGAGAAAATCTTGTAATATACATGAAAACAACATCTTAATTTTTTAAAAAATAGGCAGAGTTTCCCCTATTTTTCGGAAAATCCATATAAAACCTGCAAAGAAATTTAACTTCTATTTCAAACACTTATCAATACAACCAATCTGGACCTCCGGTCATTTCCAAATCAAATCCAATACAACTCAATTGTTTCATTTAAATCACAAAATAAACATACACAGAAAAAGTAAAAACGATCATTATAATATTGAAATCTCTTCTTATTGGCTCAAAACATACATACAAATATACATGCCTACAACTACTATCAAAAATAAAAGGGTGCTATTTTACACATTTACATATACAAAAATAATCTTCAGATTTGGCCCACTGCTTAGCAACAGGAGAATCAGCAGCTTGTGTAGCGAGACCTACACTTGAGAAGGGGGTTTAGAAAATATAAAATACAAAATGAGTGAACTAAAGGAGCTCAGTGAGTGCAATTAAGATTCATAAATAAAATAACTGACAAGACTTGCCCTGAGACCCTCTACTGTAGGTCCTAGCAGCCCTGTCGGGCACCTCGACAGAAATTCCTCAGAATATAATTAGGTAAGTTGAGAAATTTCCACAAGGCAAACCCTTTTTTTTGTTCTTGCCATTATTGAGAAAATCTTGTAATATACATGAAAATGATATCTTAATTTTGTTTTAAAAAAAAGGGCAGAGTCTTCCCTGCTTTTCAGAAAATTCATATAAAACCTGCAAAAACATTTCACTGCTATTTCAAAAACTTCTCAATGCTACCAATTCGGACCTCCAGTCCTTTCCAAATCAAATCTAACCCAACTCAATAGTTTCATTTAAATCACAAAAATGAGCATACTCATAAAAAGTAAAAATGATGATCATCATATCGAATTCTCTTCTTGTCGGTTCAAAACATACATACAAATGTACATGCCTACAACTACTATGCAGAAAGCAAAGGGTGCTATTTAGCCCCTTTACATATACAAAAATGATCTTCAGATTTGGCCCACTACTCAGCAATAGGAGAATCAGCAGCTTGCATACCGAGACCTGCACATGGGAAGGGGGTTTAGAAAATATAAAACACAAAACGGGTGAGCTAAAGAAGCTCAGTGAGTACAATTAAGATTTCAAATAAAATAACATTCTGCATAAATAGTAAATTCTAAGTACATGCATGAATTATGCTTCTAAAACTGATGTAAAGCTGTAAAACCATTTTACAGTTTTACATTAGTTTTAGAAGCATGATTTCTGCATGAACTTTAAAATTTGCTATCTATACATGATATTATTTTATTAAAATTTTATTTGCACTCACTGAGCTCCTTTAGCTCACTCGTTTTGTATTTTATGTTTTCTAAACCCCTTTCCCAGGTGCAGGTCTCGGTACGCAAGCTGCTGATTCTTCTATTGCCGAGTAGTGGGCCGAATCAGAAGATCATTTTTGTACATGTAAATGTACTAAATAGCACTCTTTACTTTATGCATAGTAGTTGTAGGCATGTATATTTGTATGTATGTTTTGAACCAACAAGAAAAGAATTCGAGATTATGATGATCATTTTTGCTTTTCATGAGTATGCTCATTTTGTGGTTTAAATGAATAATTGAGTTGTGTTGAATTTGATTTGGAAAGGACCGGAGGTCCGAATTGGTAGTATTGAGATGTATTGGAAATAGAAGTGAAATTTCTTTGCAGGTTTTATATGGATTTTCTGAAAATCAAGGGAAACTCTGTCCGTTTTTTTAAAAATTAAGATGTCATTTTCATGTATATTATAAGACCTTCTCAGTAGTAGCAAGAATTAAAAAGGGGTTCGCCTCGCGGAATTTCTCAAATTACCCAGTTAGGTCAGAGGAACTTTTGTCGGGATGCCCGGCAGGGCCGCTGGGATCTATAGTAGAGGGTCTCGGGTCGGGTCCTATCAGAGTGGTATCAGAGCACGATTTTTAAAGTTTTAGTTAAGAAGTTCATTTTTAGAATGAGATTCTTGGAATTGCATGCATATTTTTCTAAGTTTAGTAAGTTGCATTCTTTGCATTTGATAATCATTTGCATCACTAAAGTTTCAAAAAATATGCATCGTCGTGGAGGCCCACGTACTAGGAGAGCAGCTGCGGAGGCTCTTGCACCTGAAAAGGAGTAGGGAAATGAGTCAATAAATGTTTCTACGCCTCAGACCCCTCCTGAATTGTCTCAACCTGCTGAGCCAGAGGGTGGGAACGTGAATATAGCTCAAATGGCACATATACTAGCAGCGGCAAAAGACCAGCCGCGAAAGACCGGAGTGCCCATTGAACGCACCAAGAAATTGAGCGCTAAGGCTTATAACGGTATCGGAGATCCCAAGAAAGCCCTATCTTGGTTAGAGAACAATGAAGAAAATTTTCAGGTTATGGGATGTACGGAAGAGCAGATGGTGGTATACTCCGCATTTCTATAGAAAGAAGGAGCTAAAGATTGGTGGAAGGCCTTGCAAAGGAGGAACGCCGATGGGGGGTCTTGGGCACTTTTCAAAGAGGAATTTCTGAATAAGTTCTACCCCAAAAGTTATAAGGATGCAAAGATAGAAGAATTTTTCAAGCTCGAACAAGGTTCCCTCTCGGTGGCAGAGTACGAGAAGAAGTTTTCAGAGTTCGTCCGTGCTGTTCCCTTTATAGCCAATAATGAGGAGCAGAAGGCTAACCAGATTGCAGTGGGTCTCAATCCTCGGATTAGGGCATACGTGGTATCGGCAGCCCATACTCAGTATGCAGATAACAGGAGAAGATATCGCCATAGAAAGGAGTACTAAGATTCGGGAAGCGAGGAAAGCTGAGTCCCCGATATATTGGGCCGTACAAGATAGTTGAAAGAGTTGAAAAGGTGGCATATCGTCTACGGTTACTCGAAGATCTGGCTAGAATCCATGATGTGTTTCATATTTCCATACTTCGCAAGTATATAGCAGATCCTTCACACATCCTAGGGAACAATTAGTAGAATTGAACGAGAACTTGACCTACGAAGAGAGGCCTGTGCAAATTCTAGACTGGAAAGAACAAGTGCTTCGTAACAAAAGCATTCCCTTAGTGAAAGTGTTATGGATGAACCATGGAGTAGAAGAAGCCACATGGGAACGTGAAGATCGGATGCGAGTGCAACATCCTCACCTCTTTGAGATAGGTATGATTTAAATTTTGAGGACGAATTTTTTTTTTTAAGGAGGGGTGAAAGTTTAACATCCAATCCCTATTAGTAGTAATGGTGCCTAGATTTCGGTATAGAGCAAATAAGACATCGTAGGGTTACTCAATTTGAACCCTATTAGAAATATTCCCTTTATAGTGCACGTGAGAGATATTAGACTTAATTTGGTAATTTCACACTCGATCAGTGCACCGGACGACCCTAGAATATTTTTGGAATTTTTCTCTATTGGCTTAGAAAAGGAAATCCTAATTTACTACATGAATTTTCATTTAAGGTTATGTATGGAATAAACCTTTGTTGAGAAATACAATCCATATATTAAGGAATGGACTAATTAGAAGCAATATCATGGATTGCCAAGTTGGAAACTCTAGTTAGTTCTTTTGACTATTCTAACTAGATAGTTACAAAGGAACCAATTAAATCTTCTCATTTGAACTAATGGCAAATTAGAAGTTTTGAGTAGGTTGAAGGGCAAATCAGTCAATTGAGGGAGCACTATATATATGTTGGAAGGTTGCAGAATTTTCAAGAGATGAAAAGCAAACACTTATAGCAAAAGAGAGCAAATTCGTGCAAGGGGGGAAGGTGCTGCTACAGTGAAATTTCAGTTTTTTTTTCATGATTTTTCATGATTAATTAAGCAAAAATAAGGTTACATATGAATCCCTAAGCATAATTGAAGCCTCAATTAGTGGAAATTCAAGAAACAGAAGTAAGAAAAGCATTGCTTTATGAGTTTGATTGTGAGCTTTCAAGAATGATTCAATTGATATTCTTGTGTGTGTTCTTGGCTTAGATTGAGTTGAATTCTAGTGTGGAGCTTCAAGGAGTCATCAATTTGAAGATATTGGCAAGGTAAGAATTAGGGTTTTTGGTGATTTTGATGTAGAGATTTCAATTGGTTGTAATTAGGGCTTTAGAATGAAATTGACTTGATTTTGTTGTAATTGGAACAAGAAATTGAGAAAAGGAATGTGTTGGAACCTAGGGTGAAACTTTTCCACTTTAAGAAAGTTAGGGATTGAGTGGTGTTTTGATTGAGTTGTTGTGTGTAAATGGTGCATATTGTAAATTGAATGTATATGGTTGATGGAAAAACGAAAAATGAAGAAAATGGGACATAATTGTCCATTTTGGAAAGGTGAAGGGCATGTATGTCCAACCAAGTTATAGAGCGTGCAATACTTTTCAGGGCACCGGATGGTGAGTTAGATTAGATTAAATGACTCCGTAAATAAAAATCGGGAAGTAGTACGCATTCGGGCTTTGTATGCCGATTAGGGCATTTAGTAGTTAAATGAGATTCTAGCATTCGATTTGGTTCTAAATGTCATTTATGGCGCGTAGGTGAAGATAACCGAGAGTGATAATGGGAGCAGAAATCGGGAGCGAAATTGAGCGTGGAGCGGTTGTGAGTGGAAATTTGCCATTTCTTTTGTTTTTCGTTTATTATGTTTTCGCATAATGAATATGTATGTTTTATGAGCTTTCGATGCATAAACACGATTTATGATATTGATATATATTCATAGACATGCTTTTACATGTTCGATTTGAGAAACAGTTTTAAAATTTCTGCATTTGTTTTAAAGGCCATTGGTATCCTCAGATTATAGTGGTGATGATAGTATTAGACCCGGCCGGTATATCCCATGCACATAGGCAGGTCTTGGGAGTGTGACACTAACTCTGGGAAGTTGGGATGTCGAGTCATGTTAGTCGCCCTATGTGTACGGGGTATTGTCTCGCTATATGTATGCGATGTAGGATTCCGCTAAATAGCCAGTGAGATGTCTTGAGATGTCATTGTGGGTGCTGCTAGTTGAGGTGCCCATGACCTACTCACGTGTGCGGTGCTAGTTGAGTCACTGCGTGAGTATAGAGCTTTAGGGTTACCATTGGTACAGTTTAGAAAGAAAATGGCCGAGCAATGATTTTACTAGTTTTCGATTTACTGATAGCATTTATGCATTTATATGCACACAGCAGTTATTATGTTATACAGATTCTAGATGTAGTTTTCCAAAGATGTAGATAAAACCTGCTTGGTAAGATTTCAATAGCATATAATGTTAAAAAAAAAAACCGTTTTAGAGTTTTACATCAATTTTAGAAGCATGATTTCTGCATGAACTTTAGAATTTGCTATCTATACATGATGTTATTTTATTAAAATTTTATTTGCACTCACTGAGCTCCTTTAACTCACCCGTTTTGTGTTTTATGTTTTCTAAACCCCTTTCCCAGGTGCAGGTCTCGGTACGCAAGCTGCTGATTCTCCTATTGCCGAGTAGTGGGCCGAATCCGAAGATCATTTTTGCACATGTAAATGTGCTAAATAGCACTCTTTACTTTATACATAGTAGTTGTAGGCATGTATATTTGTATGTATGTTTCGAACCAACCAGAAAAGAATTCGAGATTATGATGATCATTTTTTGCTTTTCATGAGTATGCTAATTTTGTGGTTTAAATGAATAATTGAGTTGTGTTAGATTTGATTTGGAAAGGACCGGAGATCCGAATTGGTAGTATTGAGATGTATTGGAAATAGAAGTGAAATTTTTTTGCAGGTTTTATATGGATTTTCTGAAAATTAGGGGAAACTCTGTCCGTTTTTTTTTTAAATTAAGATGTCATTTTCATGTATATTACAAGACCTTTTCAGTAGTAGCAAGAATTAAAAAGGGGTTCGCCTCGCGGAATTTTTCAAATTACCCAATTAGGTCAGAGGAACGTCCGTCAGGGTGCCCGGCATGGCCGCTGGGATCTATAGTAGAGGGTCTCGGGTTAGGTCCTATCAAGAATAGTCCAATGAACTAACTAGAATTTTCAACTTGGCAATCCATGAGATTTTTTCTAACCGTGGATCTCTGTCCGACACAATAGATACTGGAACCCCATGGAGTCGTACCACCTCATCTACATACAACTGAGCCAATATATCTAAAGAATAACTGCTTCTAATGGGTAGATTTTGTCAATCTATCAACAATTACCCATATTGTGTCATTGCCTCTCTAGCTACGCGGAAGTCCTACCACGAAGTCCATCATTATTCTCTCTCATTTTCATTCTAAAATCAGAATGGGTTGCAAGAGCCTTGCAGGTTTCTGATGCTCAGCCTTTATTTGCTGGCAAGTTAGGCATCTCGAGACAAATTCAGCTATATCTTTCTTCATACCCTTCCACCAGTAGTGCTCTTTTAGGGTACGGTACATCTTTGTGCTCCCCGGATGCATAGCATACGCAGAAGAATGAGCTTCTTCCATAATCTCTCTTCTTAACTCATTTACATCTGGAACACATAACCTCCGACCCAAGGGTACTACACCATCCTCGGTCACTAAAAGATCCTTCCGCTGCCCGGGCTCGATTTCACCCTTTAATTTAACTACTTGTGGATCTTGAGTCTGTAGTTCTTTGATCCGATCAACCAGTATTGGATGGACCTAAAATGTGGCTAATAGTGCTCCCGAATCTGACAATTCTAATTTTACACATAAGAACCTGAATTCTATCAATATTGATAGATATATGACCTTTAAGTGAGCTATTGAACCAATATGCTTTCTACTGAGAGCATCTGCTACCACATTAGCTTTTCCCGGATGGTACTCCAGGGTGCACTTATAGTCTTTAATAAGCTTCAGCCACCTTCTCTGCCTCATATTCAATTCTTTCTGGGTGAACAAGTACTGCAGGCTCTTATGGTTCGTAAAGATCTTACAAGAACCCCATACAAATAATTCCTCCAAATTCTTAGAGCAAAAACTACTGCAGCTAATTCTAGGTCATGTGTAGGATAATTTTGTTCTCGCTTCTTTAATTGTTTAGAAGCATAGGCTATTACTTTCTCCTTCTGCATCAATACACAACCTAGACCCTGCTTAGAAGCATCACAATATATGGTAAATCCGTCATTCCCTGACAAAAATATAAGCACTGGGGCTGAAGGCAACCTTTGCTTTAGCTCTTCAAAATTCTGCTGGCACGCTTCCGACCATATAAACGTCTCTTCTTTTCAGGTTAGTTTAGTCAGAGGGGCGGCTATCTTTGAGAGTCCCTCTACAAACTTCCTATAATACCCAGCCAAAGCCAAAAAACTACGAACCTCCATCACATTCATGGGTTATCTCTAATTCACTATTGCTTCAATTTTCTAGGATCTACTATTACCCCTTCTATAGAGATTATGTATGGGCCCCTACCCCTCTACTAGCAGGGTGGGGTCCACCCCTCTCAATGGGCCTACTCAAAGAATATCGGAGTCCCCCCTCATTTCTTTTGCTTTTCCGAGGCTCGAACCTAGGACCATATCGGGTTCTAAGACCACTGGGGAGCACCTCTGGTACCACTTGAGCTCACCTTTTTATTGTTGTACCAGACGAAAATATGGTCTTGAGCTAGCTAGCTTAAGTGGTACCAGAAGTGTTCCCCAGTGGTCATAGAACCCCATATGGTCCTGGGTTCGAGCCTTGGAAAGGCAAAAGAAAAGAGGGGGGACTCCGATATCCTTTGAGTGAGCCCATTGCGTTGAGTGGACCCATTGAGAGGGGTGGCCCCACCCTGCTAGTAGAGGGGTGGGGGCCCACAAAACAAATGACAGGACCCGACCCGAGACCCTCTACTATAGATCCCAGCGGCCCTGCTGGGCACCCCGACGGAAGTTCCTCCGAACCTAACTGGGTATGTTAAGAAATTCCGCAAGGCGAACCCTTTTTTAAATCTTGTTACTACCAAGAAGATCTAGTAATATACATGAAAACGACATCTTAGTTTTAAAAACAAACGGACAAAGTTTCCCCTGTTTTTCAGAAAATCCATATAAACCTGCAAAGAAATTTCACTTCTAATTCCAACACATCTCAATTCTACCAATTCGGACCTCTAGTCCTTTTCAAATCAAATCCAACACAACTCAATTATTTCGTGTAAATCACAAAATAAGCATAATCATAAAAAGTAAAAACGATCATCATAAACTGGAAATCTCTTCTTCTTGATTCAACACATACTTACAAATATACATGCCTACAACTATTATGCATAAAGTAAAGAGTGCTATTAGCACATTTACATGTACAAATATTATCTTTGGATTCGGCCCACTACTCGGCGATAGGAGAATCAGCAGCTTGCGTTCCGAGACCTGCACCTGGGAAAGGGGTTTAAAACATAAAACATAAAACGAGTGAGCTAAAGGAGCTCAGTGAGGGTAAATGAGAATTCAATTACAAGAATATTATACAACGATAACAATTTCTAAAGTACATGCCGAAATTATGCTTCTAAAACGGATGTAAAATTGTAAAACGGTTTTTAATATCATATGCTAATGAAATCTTGCTGAGCGGGTTTTATCTACATCTTTGGAAAACTATATTCAGAATTTGTATAACATAATAACTGCTGTATGCATATAAATGCATAAATGCTATCGGTAAATCGAAAACTAGTAAAATCCTCGCTTGGCCATTTTCTTTCTAAACTGTACTAATGGTAACCCTAAAGCTCTATACCCACGCAGCGACTCAACTAGCACCGCATACGTGAGTAGGTCACGGGGCACCTTAACTAGCAGCACCCACAGTGACATCTCAAGACATCTCACTGACTACACAGCGGAATCCTACATCGCATGCATATAGTGAGACAATATCCCTTACACATAGAGCGACTCACATGACTCGACATCCCGACTTCCCGGAGTTAGCGACACACCCCCAAGACCTGCCCACGTGCACGGGATATACCGGCCGGGTCTAATACAATCATCACCACTATAATCTGAGGGTACCAATGGCCTTAAAACAAATGCAGAAATTTTAAAACTGTTTCACAAATCGATCATGTAAAAGCATGTCTATGAATATATCAAGATTATAAATCATGTTTATGCATCGAAAGCTCATAAAACATACATAGTCATTGTGCGAAAACATAATAATCGAAAAGTAAAAGAAATGGCAGATTTTCACTCACTACCGCTCCGCGCTCAATTTTGCTCCCGATTCCTGCTCCTGTTAACGCTCTCGGTTATCCTCACCTACGCGCCATAAATGACATTTAGAACCAAATCGAACACTAGAATCTCATTTAACTACTAAATGCCCTAATCGGCATACAAAGCCCGGATGTAAACTACTTCCCGATTTTAGTTACGGAGTCATAATCGAAACTAACTCACCATCCGGCGCCCTGAAAATTATTGAACATCTTATAATTTGATTGGACATACTTGCCCTTCACCTTTTCAACATGGACAATTATGTCCCATTTTCTTCATTTTTGGGTTTTTTCATCAACCATATACATTCAATTCACAATATGCATCATTTACACACAACAATTCAATCCAAACACCACTCAATTCCTAACTTCCCTAAAGTGGCAGAATTTCACCCTAGGTTCCAACACATTCCTTTTCTCAATTTCTTGTTTCAATTACAACAAAATCATGCCAATTTCATTCTAAAGCCCTAATTACAATCAATTGAAATCTCTACAACAAAATCACCAAAAATCATAATTCTCACATTGCCAATTTCTTCAAATTGATGACTCCTTCAAGCTCCAACCTAGAATTCAACTCAATCTAAGCCAAGAATACACATAAGAACATCAATTAATACATTCTTGAATTTTCACTTATCAAACTCATAAAAGATGCTTTTTTTACCTCTTTTTCTTGAATTTCCTCTAATAGAGACTTCAATTGAGCTTAGGGATTGGTTTGTAACTTTAATTTGGCTTGATTACACATGAAAATTCATAAAACAAAACTTGAAAGGTCATTGTAGCAGCCCCCCTTTCCAAGCTCGAATTTTCTCTCTTTTGTTCTAAGTGTTTGCTTTTGATCATCTTCAAAATTCTACACACTTCCAACCTATTTATAGTCCTCCCTCTATTTACCCTTTTGCCCTTCAACTTTCTCAAAATTACTAATTTGCCATTAGTTGAAAACTAATTATGTAATTAGTTTATTTGTAACTATCTAGTTGGAATAGTCCAAAGAACTAACTAGAACTTCCAACTTGGCAATCCATGAGATTTCTTCTAATTGGTCCATTCTCTAATATATGGATTATGTTTCTCAACAAAGGCTTGTTCCATTCATAACCCTTAAATGAAAATTCATGTAGTAAATTAGAATTTTCTTTTCCAAGCCAATAGAGAAAAATTCTAAAAATATTCTAGGGTCGTCCGGCGCACCGATCAAGTGTGAAATTACCAAATTATGTCTGATATCTCTCACGTGCACTATAAAGAAAATATTTCTAATAGGGTTAAAATCGAGTAACCCTACGGTGTCTTATTTGTTCTATACCGAAATCTAGGCGCCAATACTACTAATAGGGATTGGATATTACAACAAACCTCTGGTACCACTTGAGCTAGCTCTTCGAGACATCAGATGCGAGTACAACATCCCCATCTCTTTGAGACAGGTATAATTTAAATTTCGAGGATGAAATTTTTTGAAGAGGGGTGAAATTGTAATATCCAATCCCTATTAGTAGTATTGGCGCCTAGATTTTGGTATAGAGCAATAAAGACACTGTAGGGTTACTCGATTTTAACCCTATTAGAAATATTTTTTTTATCGAACGCGTGAGAGATATTAGACCTAATTTGGTAATTTCACATATGATCGGAGCGCCGGATGACCCTAGAATATTTTTGGAATTTTTCTCTATTGACTTGAAAAAGGAAATTCTAATTTACTACATGAATTTCCATTTAAGGGTTATGTATGGAAGAAGCCTTTGTTGAGAAATACAATCCATATATTAAGGAATGGACCAATTCGAAGCAATCTCATGGATTGCCAAGTTGGAAACTCTAGTTAGTTCCTTTGACTATTCTAACTAGATAGTTACAAAGGAACCAATTAAATCTTTCCATTTGAACTAATGGAAAATTAGAAGTTTTGAGTAAGTTGAAGGGAAAAATGGTCAATTGAGGGAGCACTATATATATGTTGGAAGTTTGCAGAATTTTCAAGAGATGAAAAGCCAAGACTTAGAGCAAAAAAAGAGAGCAAATTCGTGCAAAGGTTGAAGGTGCTGCTACAGTGAAATTTCAGTTTTGTTTTCATGATTTTTCATGTGTAATCAAGCCAAAATAAGGTTACATATGAATCCCTAAGCTCAAATGAAGCTTTAATTAGTGAAAATTCAAGAAAAAGAGGTAAGAAAAGCATTGTTTTATGAGTTTGATAGTGAGCTTTCAAGAATGCTTCAATTGATATTCTTGTGTGTGTTCTTGGCTTAGATTGAGTTGAATTCTAGTGTGGAGCTTGAAGGAGTCATCAATTTGAAGAAATTGGCAAGGTAAGAATTAGGGTTTTTGGTGATTTTGATGTAGAGATTTCAATTGATTGTAATTAGGGCTTTAGAATGAAATTGGCATGATTTTATTGTAATTGGAACAAGAAATTGAGAAAAGAAATGTGTTGGAACCTAGGGTGAAATTCTGCCACCTTAGGGAAGTTAGGGATTGAGTGGTGTTTTAATTGAGTTGTTGTGTGTAAATGGTGCATATTGTAAATTGAATGTATATGGTTGATGGAAAAACCAAAATTTAAGAAATTAGGACATAATTGTCCATTTTAGAAAGGTGAAGGGCAATTATGTCCAACCACGTTATAAGGCGTTCAATAATTTTCAGGGCGTCAGATGGTGAGTTAAATTAGATTAAATGATTCCGAAATAAAACAAATCGGGAAGTAGTATGCATCCGGGCTTTGTATGCCGATTAGGGCATTTAGTAGTTAAATGAGATTCTAGCATTCGATTCAGTTCTAAATGTCATTTGTGGCGCGTTGGTGAAGATAACCGAGAGCGATAACGGGAGCAAAAATCGGGAGCAAAATTAAGCTCGGAGCGGTTGTGAGTGGAAATTTATCTTTTTCTGTTATCTTTCGTTTATTATGTTTCAGCATAATGGAAATATATGTTTTATGAGTTTTCAATGCATAAACATGATTATGATCTTGATATGTATCCATAGATATGCACTTACACGTTCGGTTTAAGAAACAGTTTTAAAATTTTTGCATTTGTTTTAAAGGCCATTGGTACCCTCAGATTATAGTGATGGTGATTGTATTAGACCCGGCCTGACAGGACCCGACCCGAGACCTTCTACTATAGATCCTAGCGACCCTGTCGGGCACCTCGACGGAAGTTCCTCCGAACCTAACTGGGTAAGTTGAGAAATTCCGCGAGGCGAACCCCTTTTTAATTCTTGTTACTACTAAGTAGGTCTAGTAATATACATGAAAACGACATCTTAATTTTAAAAATAAACGGACAGAGTTTCTTCTATTTTTCAGAAAATCCATATAAAACCTGCAAAGAAATTTCACTTCTATTTTAAATACATCTCAATTCTACCAATTCGGACCTCCGGTCCTTTCCAAATCAAATCCAACACAACTCAATTATTCATTTGAATCACAAATAAGCGAAATCATAAAAGTAAAAAGAATGATCATCATAAAATTGAAATCTCTTCTTCTCGGTTCAAAACATACATCCAAATATACATGCCTTCAACTATTATGCATAAAGTAAAGGGTGCTACTTAGCACATTTACATATACAAAAATAATCTTCGGATTTGGCCCACTACTCGACAATAGGAGAATCAGCAGCTTGCGTACCGAGACCTGCACCTGGGAAAGGGGTTCAGAAAACATAAAACACAAAACGGATGAGCTAAAGGAGCTCAGTGAGTGCAAATAAAATTTTAATAAAATAACATCATGTATAGATAGCAAATTCTGAAGTTCATGCAGAAATCATGCTTCTAAAAGTGATGTAAAACTGTAAAACGGTTTCTAACATTATATGCAATTGAAATCTTGCCGAGCGAGTTTTATCTATATATTTGGAAAACTGTATTCAGAATCTGTATACATAATAACTGTTGTGTGCATATAAATGCATAAATGCTATCGGTAAATCGAAAACTAGTAAAATCCTCGCTCGACCATTTTCTTTCTAAACTGTACCAATGGTAACCCTAAAGCTCTATACCCACGCAGCGACTCAACTAGCACCACACACGTGAGTAGGTCAAGGGGCACCTCAACTAGCAGCACCCACAGGGACATCTCAAGACATCTCACTGGCTATGCAGCGGAATCCTACATCGATGCATATAGCGAGACAATACCCCGTACACATAGAGCGACTCACATGACTCGACATCCCGACTTCCCGAAGTTAGTGACACACTCCCAAGACCTGCCCATGTGCACGGGATATACCGGCCGGGTCTAATACAATCATCACCACTATAATCTGAGAGTACCAATGGCCTTAAAAACGAATGCAGAAATTTTAAAACCGTTTCTCAATTCAAACATGTAAAGGCATGTCTATGAATATATATCAAGATCATAAAACATGGTTATCCATCGAAAGCTCATAAAACATGCATATTCATTATGCGAAAACATAATAAACGAAAAGTAAAAGAAATGGCAGATTTTCACTCACGTCCGCTCCACGCTCAATTTCGCTCCCGATTTCTGCTCCAGTTATTGCTCTCGGTTATCTTCACCTACGGGCCATAAATGACATTTAGAACCAAATCGAATGCTAGAATCTCATTTAACTACTAAATACCCTAATCGGCATACAAAGCCTGGATGTAAACTACTTCCCGATTTTTATTTACGGAGCCATTTAATCTAACCTATCTCACCATCCGGTGCCCTGAAAATTATTGAATGCCTTATAATCGTGGTTGAATATAATTGCCCTTCACCTTTCTAAAATGGACAATTGTGTCCCATTATTTTGATTTTTCCATCAACATATACATTCAATTTACAATATGCACCATTTACACACAACAATTCAAAACACCACTCAATCTCTAACTTCCCTAAACTGGCAGAATTCCACCCTAGGTTCTAACACATTCATTTTCTCAACTTCATGTTCCAATTACAACAAAATCATGCCAATTTCATTCTAAAGCCCTAATTACAACCAATTGAAATCTCTACAACAAAATCACCAAAAACCCTAATTCTTACCTTGCCAATTTCTTCAAATTGATGACTCCTTCAAGCTCCAAACTAGAATTCAACTCAATCTAAGCCAAGAATACACATAAGAACATCAATTTAAGCATTCTTGAAAGCTCACTTATCAAACTCATAAAACAATGCTTTTTTTACCTATTTTTCTTGAATTTCCACTAATTAAGGCTTCAATTGAGCTTAGGGATTGATATGTAACCTTATTTTAGCTTGATTAAGCATGAAAAATCATAAAAAAAAACTTGTATAGTCACTGTAGCTGCACCCCCCTTTGAAGCTCGAATTTCTCTCTTTTTTTTTTTTTCTAAGTGTTGGTTTTGATCTCTCTTCAAATTTCTACACACTTCTAACATATATTGTAATATCCAATCCCTATTAGTAGTATTGGCGCCTAGATTTCGGTATAGAACAAATAAGACACCGTAGGGTTACTCAATTTTAACCCTATTAGAAATATTCCCTTTATAGTGCACGTGAGAGATATTAGACCTAATTTGGTAATTTCACACTCGATCGGTGCGCCGGACGACCCTAGAATATTTTTAGAATTTTTCTCTATTGGCTTGGAAAAGAAAATTCTAATTTACTACATGAATTTCCATTTAAGGGTTATGAATGGAACAAGCCTTTGTTGAGAAACATAATCCATATATTAGAGAATGGACCAATTAGAAGAAATCTCATGGATTGCCAAGTTGGAAGTTCTAGTTAGTTCTTTGAACTATTCTAACTAAATAGTTACAAATGAACTAATTACATAATTAGTTTTTAACTAATGGCAAATTAGAAGTTTTAAGTAAGTTGAAGGGCAAAATGATAAATTGAGGGAGCATTATATATATGTTAGAAGTGTGTAGAAATTTGAAGAGAGATCAAAACCAACACTTAGCCAAAAAAAGAGAGAAATTCGAGCTTCAAAGGGGTTGCTGCTACAGTGACTATTCAAGTTATTTTTTTTTTCATGATTTTTCATGTGTAATCAAGCCAAATTAAGGTTACAAGCCAATCCCTAAGCTCAATTAAAGTCTCTATTAGTAAAAATTCAAGAAAAAGAGGTAAGAAAAGCATCTTTTATGAGTTTGATAAGTGAGAATTCAAGAATGTGTTAATTGATGTTCTTATGTGTATTCTTGGCTTAGATTGAGAAAATTCTAGTTTGGAGCTTGAAGGAGTCATCAATTTGAAGAAATTGGCAAGGTGAGAATTAGGGTTTTTGGTGATTTTGTTGTAGAGATTTCAATTGATTGTAATTAGGGCTTTAGAATGAAATTGGCTTGATTTTGTTGTAATTGGAACAAGAAATTGAGAAAAGGAATGTGTTGGAACCTAGGGTGAAATTCTGCCACTTTAGGGAAGTTAGGAATTGAGTGGTGTTTTGATTGAATTGTTGTGTGTAAATGATGCATATTGTGTATTGAATGTATATGGTTGATGGAAAAACCCAAAAATGAAGAAAATGGGACATAATTGTCCATGTTGGAAAGATGGAGGGCAAGTATGTCCAATCAAATTATAAGGTGTTCAATAATTTTCAAAGCGCCGGATGGTGAGTTAGTTTCAATTATGGCTCCGTAACTAAAATCGGGAAGTAGTTTACATTCGGGCTTTGTATGCTGATTAGGGCATTTAGTAGTTAAATGACATTCTAGTGTTCGATTTGATTCTAAATGTTATTTATGGCATGTAGGTGAAGATAACCGAGAGCGTTAACGGGAGCAGATATCGGGAGCGAAATTGAGCGCGGAGCGGTTGGGAGTGAAAATCTGCCATTTCTTTTACTTTTCGGTTATTATGTTTTCGTACAATGACTATGTATGTTTTATGAGCTTTCGATGCATAAACATGATTTATGATCTTGATATATTCATAGACATGCTTTTACATGATCGATTTGTGAAACAGTTTGAAAATTACTACATTTGTTTTAAGGCCATTGGTACCCTCATATTATAGTGGTGATGATTGTATTAGACCCGGCCGGTATATCCCGTGCACATGGGCAGGTCTTGGGGGTGTGTCACTAACTTCGGGAAGTCGGGATGTCGAGTCATGTGAGTCGCTCTATATGTACGGGATATTGTCTCGCTATATGCATGCGATGTAGGATTCCGCTGCGTAGCCAGTGAGATTACTTGAGATGTCACTGTGGGTGTTGCTAGTTGAGGTGCCCCATGACCTACTCACGTATGCGGTGCTAGTTGAGTCGCTGCGTGGGTATAGAGCTTTAGGGTTACCATTGGTACAGTTTAGAAAAAAAATGGTCGAGCGAGGATTTTACTAGTTTTCGATTTACCGGTAGCATTTATGCATTTATATGCACACAACAGTTATTATGTTATATAGATTCTGAATATAGTTTTCCAAAGATGTAGATAAAACCCGCTTGGCAAGATTTCATTAGCATATGATATTAGAAACCGTTTTACAATTTTACATCTGTTTTAGAAGCATAATTTCTGCATGTACTTTAGAAATTGCTATCTTTGTATAATATTCTTGTAATTGAATTCTCCTTTACCCTCACTGAGCTCCTTTAGCTCACTCGTTTTATGTTTTATGTTTTAAACCCCTTTCCCAGGTGCAGGTCTTGGAACGCAAGCTGCTGATTCTCCTATCGCCGAGTAGTGGGCAGAATCCAAAGATAATTTTTGTACATGTAAATGTGCTAATAGCACTCTTTACTTTATGCATAATAGTTGTAGGCATGTATATTTGTAAGTATGTGTTGAATCAAGAAGAAGAGATTTCCAGTTTATGATGATCATTTTTACTTATTATGATTATGCTTATTTTGTGATTTACACGAAATAATTGAGTTGTGTTGGATTTGATTTGAAAAGGACCGGAGGTCCGAATTGGTAGAATTGAGATGTGTTGGAATTAGAAGTGCAATTTCTTTGCAGGTTTATATGGATTTTCTGAAAAACAGGAGAAACTCTGTCCGTTTGTTTTTAAAACTAAGATGTCGTTTTCATGTATATTACTAGATCTTCTTAGCAGTAACAAGAATTAAAAAGGGGTTCGTCTCGTAGAATTTCTTAAATTACCAAGTTAGGTTCGGAGGAACTTTCGTCGGGGTGCCCGGCAGGGCCGCTGGGATCTATAGTAGAGGGTCTCGGGTCGGGTCTTGTCATATATATAGTGCTCCCTCAATTGACCATTTTGCCCTTCAACTTACTTAAAACTTCTAATTTGCCATTAGTTCAAATGAAAAGATTTAATTAGTTTCTTTATAACTATCTAGTTAGAATAGTCAAAAGAACTAACTAGAGTTTCCAACTTGGCAATCCATGAGATTGTTTCTAATTGGTCCATTCCTTAATATATGGATTGTATTTCTCAACAAAGGCTTGTTCCATTCATAACCCTTAAATAGAAATTCATGTAATAAATTAGGATTTCCTTTTCTAAGCCAATAGAGAAAAATTTCAAAAATATTCTAAATAACATCCTTTGCTTTCTACATAGTAGTTGTAGGCATGTATATTATTATGTATATTTTGAACCAACAAGAAGAGATGTTGATATGATGATGATCGTTTTTACTTTTTATGAGTATGCTCATTTCCTGATTTAAATGAAACTATTGAGTTGTGTTGGATTTGATTTGGAAAGGATCGGAAGTTCTAATTGGTAGTATTGAGAAGTGTTTGAAATAGAAGTGAAATTTCTTTGCAGGCTTTATATGAATTTTTTGAAAAACAAGGGAAACTCTGCCCGTTTTTTTTAAAAATTAAGATGTCATTTTCATGTATATTACAAGCTTTTCTCAATAATAACGAGAGCTAAAAATGGGATAACCTGGCAGGGCTGCTAGAACCTACAGTAAAGGGTCTCAGGGTAGGTCCTGTTAGAGTGGTATCAGAGCACGATTTTTGAGATTTTTAGTTAAAAAGTTCATTCTTAGAATCAGGTTCTTGAAATTGCATGCATATTTTTCTAAGTTTAGTAAATTGAATTCTTTGCATTTAATAATCATTTGCATCACTAAATTTACAGAAAATATGCATCGTCGTGGATGCCCACTTACTAAGGGAGCAGCTACAGAGGCTTTTGCATCTGAAGAGGAATAGGGGAATGAGTCGGTAAATGTTCCTACGCCTCAGACCCCTCTTGAATCATCTCAACTTGCTGAGCTAGAGGGTGGAAACGTGATATAGCTCAGATGGCCCAGATACTAGCAGCAATGATCCAGCAGTCGAGAGAGACCGGAGTGTCCATTGAGCGTACTAAGAAATTAGGCGCTAAGCCTTATAATGGTACCGAAGACCCCGAGAGAGCCATATCCTGGTTAGAGAACAATGAAATGTTTTTTCAGGTTATGAGATATACTGACGAACAGATGGTGGTATACTCAGTATTTCTATTGAAGGAAGGAGCGAAAGATTGGTGCAAAGCCTTGCCAATGAGGAATGCCGATGGAGTTTCTTGGGCGCTTTTCAAAAAGAAATTTCTAAATAAGTTCTTCCCCAAAAGTTATAAATATGTGAAGATAGAAGAGTTCTTCAAGCTGGAACAAGGCTCTCTCTCGGTGGCAGAGTATGAGAAGAAATTTTCAGAGTTCCTCTGTGTTGTTCCTTTTATAGCTGATAATAAAGAGTAAAAGGTTAATCAGTTTGCAGTGGGTCTTAATCCTAGGATCCGGGCATACGTGGTATCGACAGCCACACTCAGTATGGAGTATTGGTGTAAGCTGCACCTTGGGTTAAAAGAAGCATGGCGGCCATCCTTAAACTGAAACAGCAGGGCCAAAAAAGAGGTTGGTCAGGTGGTTCTCGAGGAGGGCCTAGTAAATTCACAAGAACAGAGGAGAGATCTACATGGTCTAGCAGTAAAAAACCAAGCCAATGAGCTCAATCCAGCCAAACTTCTGTTCGACAACCATCGGCCAGATTCTAAAGCACTAAGGAGAGTTGGAAGAATTTTTCGGTGTGTAATAAATACGGCAAGGCCCATCCGAGGGATTGTAGGAAGGGGACTACCAGTTGTTATAAGTGTGGTCAAGAGGGCCACTACATGAGAGATTGCTCGAATAATGGAGCCAGCAGTAGGCCAAAAGATAGACCACTAGCTCTGGGACAGACTAGTGGTAGTAGCTGAGGAAATATTCGAGGCGGTCCTCAATTCAAAAGGTCGAGCGGCTCAAGCTAACCTAGTAGGGGAACCAGTCGAGGAGGATCATCCGGAGGACCACAAGGCAGACCGTATACCTAGGCTAGGGTATTTGTGGTGACCCAACAGGGGCCGAATGAGGCCCTAGAAGTTGTGACATGTACGGTGTCAATTTTTGATCGAGATGCTTATGTACTAATAGATCTTGGAGTGACCCATTCTTTTATTTCTAAGGCATTTGCTGCAAATGTTAGTATAGCCCCCCAGTTATTGGATTGCACGGGTAGTAGTATCTCTTCCTATAGGAGACTCCATTATAGCAGAAAGGGTGTATAGGTGTAGTAAAAATTGATATTGAGAGCCAAGAGTTTATGGTGGATTTGATTGTGCTGGCCATCAGTGAGTTTAATGTGATTTTAGAGATAGATTGGTTGTCTAAATATCGGGCCTCAGTGGATTGCTTCCAGAAAGAAGTCAAATTATGTAGCCAAGGTGGAACGGAAGTTATTTTCTGTGGGATGCAAAAATCACTTTCCGCCAGTATAGTGTTGGTAATGAGGGCAAGAAAGATGCTTCAAAAGTTATGTCAGGGTTACTTAGTCTATGCCATAGACGTAAGAGACGGTGGAAGAAAATTAGAGGATATTTTAGTGGTTAGAGAGCTTTCGGATGTATTCCCAAAGGATCTTCCGGGCTTGCCTTCAGATAAAGAGATAGAGTTTAAAATAGAAGTAGCCCCTAGAATGCAATCAATTTCTAAAGCACCTAATAGAATGGCTCCTTCATAGTTGAAAGAACTGAAGGTTCAGCTAGAAGAGTTGGTGAATAAGGGTTTCATCAGACAAAGTACTTCTCCTTGGGGGGTACCAATTTTGTTTGTAAAGAAGAAAGACGGAAGTATGAGATTATGCATTGATTATAGGGAACTGAATAAAGTGATGGTGCGTAATCAATACCCATTTTTGAGAATTAATGATTTGTGTGATCAGCTACAAGGAGCCTGAGTATTTTTCAAGATAGATATGAGATCAGACTATCATCAACTAAAGATCCAGGAGGAACATGTTCCTAAGACAGCCTTTAGGACCCAATATGGGCATTATGTAATCTTGATTATGCCTTTTGGGCAGACTAATGCCTTGGCTTTTTTTATGAATCTCATGAACAAAGTTTTTCGATCCTATGTAGATCGGTTTGTGATAGTATTTATTGATGATATACTAGTTTATTCAAACAGTGAGGAAGAGCATGCAGAACATCTGAGGATTGTTTTGCAAACCTTAAGGGAGCATCGGCTTTATGCCAAACTCAGTAAATGTCAGTTTTGGCTAGATAGAGTTGCATTTTTTGGGCACATAATCTCTGCAGAAGGGGTAACAGTAGATCCCCAGAAGATTGAAGCAATAGTGAATTGGAGACAGCCCATGAACGTGATGGAGGTTCGTAGTTTCTTAGGTTTGGCTAGGTATTATAGGAAGTTTGTAGAGGGATTCTCAAAGATAGCCACTTCTCTGACTAAAATAACCTGGAAAGAAGAGAAGTTTGTACGGTTAGAAGCGTGCCAATAGAATTTTGAAGAGCTAAAGCGAAGGTTGACTTTGTCCCCAGTGCTTACACTTCCGTTGGGGAATGACAGATTTACCATATATTGTGATGCTTCCAGGCAGGGTCTAGGTTGTGTGCTGATGCTGAAAGAGAAAGTAATAGCCTATGCTTCCAGACAATTAAAGAACATGAACAGAATTATCCTACACATGACCTAGAATAAGTTGCCGTAGTTTTTGCTCTAAGAATTTGGAGTCATTTTTTGTCTAGGGTTCCTTGTAAGATCTTTACGGACCTTAAGAGCCTGCAGTACTTGTTTACCCAGAAAGAATTGAATATGAGACAGTGAAGGTGGCTAAAGCTTATTCAAGACTATAAGTGCACCCTAGAGTACTATCTGGGAAAAGCCAATATGGCAGCAGATGCTCTCGGCAGAAAGCCTGTCGGTTCAATAGCTCACTTGAAGGTCACATATCTATCAATGTTGATAGAATTGAAGTCTTTAGGTGTAAAATTAGAATTATCAGATTCGGGAGCACTATTAGTGACATTTCAGGTCCGCCCAATACTGGTTGATCGAATCAGAGAACTACAAACTCAAGATCCACAAGTAGTTAAATTAAAGGGTAAAATCAAGTCCGGGCAGTGGAATGATCTTTTAGTGACGGACGATGGTGTACTAACCTTGGGTCGGAGGCTATGTGTTACAGATGTAAATGAGTTAGGAAGAGAGATTATGGAAAAAGCTTATTCTTTTGCATATGCTATGCATCTAGGGAGCACAAAGATGTACCGTACCCTAAAAGAGCATTACTGGTAGAAGGGCATAAAGAAAGATATAGCTAAATTTGTCTCAAGATGCCTAACTTGCCAACAAGTAAAGGCTAAGCATCAGAAACCTGTAGGGCTCTTACAACCCCTTCCGATTTCAGAGTGAAAATGGGAAAGAATAATGATGGACTTTGTGGTGGGACTTCTGCGTAGCCAGAGAGGCAATAATGCAATATGGGTAATTGTTGATAGACTGACGAAATCTGCCCATTTCCTACCCATTAAAAGCAGTTATTCCTTATATAAATTAGTCCAATTGTACGTAGATGAGGTAGTACGACTCTATGGTGTTCCAGTCTCTATTGTGTCAGATAGGGATCCACGGGAAATGAACCGTGGATCCCTATCTATTCATCTAGGTCATGTGCAGGATAATTTTATTCATGCTTTTTTAATTGTCTGGAAGAAGTTGTTATTACTTTCTCCTTCTGCATTAGCACACAACCTAGACCCTGCCTGGAAGCATTATAATATATAGTAAATCCGTCCTTCCCAAACGGAAGTGTGAGCACTGGGGCTGAAGTTAACCTTCGCTTTAGCTTTTCGAAACTCTGCTGGCACGCTTCCAACCAAATAAACTTCCCTTCTTTATAGGTTAGTTTAGTCAAAGGAGTGGCTATCTTTGAGAATCCCTCAACAAACTTCCTATAATATTCGGCCTAACCCACGAAACTACGGACCTCTGTCACCTTTATAGGCTGTCTCTGATATACTATTGCTTCAATCTTCTGAGGATCTACTGTTACCCCTTCTGCAGAGATTACATGCCCTAAAAATGCAACCCTATCTAGCCAGAACTGACATTTACTAAGTTTGGCATACAGCTGATGCTCCCTTAAGGTTTGCAAAACAATCCTCAGATGTTTTGCATGCTCTTCCTTACTGCTTGAATAAATCAGTATATTATCAATAAATACTATCACAAACTGATCTAAATAGGATCGAAAAACTCTGTTCATGAGATCCATAAAAGCATCTGGGGCATTAGTCAGCCCAAAATGCATAATCAAGAATTCATAATGCCTATATCGGGTCCTAAAGGTTGTCTTAGGAACAGTTTCCTCCTGAATCTTCAGTTGATGATAGCCTGACTTCAGATCTATCTTAAAAAATACTCTGGCTCCTTGTAGCTGATCAAATAAATCATCGTTTCTCAAAAGCGAATATTGATTACGAACCGTTACTTTATTCAGTTCTCTGTAATTAATGCATAATCTCATACTTCCATTTTTCTTCTTTACAAACAAAACCGGTGCCCCCCAATGAGAAGTACTCGGTCTGATGAAACCCTTATTCACCAAGTCTTCTAGCTGAACCTTAAGTTCTTTCAACTCAGTAGGAGCCATTCTGTAGGGTGCTTTGGAAATTGGTTGCGTTCCAGGGCTACTTTTATTTTAAACTCTATCTCTCCATCTGGTGGTAAGCTCGGAAGATCCCCTGGGAATACATCCAGAAACTCTCTAACCACTAGAATATCCTCTAATTTTGCTCCACCGTCTTTTATTTCTATGGCATAGACTAAGTACTCTTGACACGACTTACGAAGCATCTTTCTTGCCCTCATTACCGACACTATACTGGCGGAAAGTGATTTCCACACTCCGCAAAAAATGACTTCCTTTCCCTCTGAGCTACATAATCTGACTTCTTTCAGGAAGCAAACCACTGAGGCCCGATATTTAGACAACCAATCCATCCCTAAAATCACATCAAACTCACTAATGGCCAACACAATCAAATCTGTCATAAACTCTTGGCTCTCAATACTAATCTTACTACCCCTATACACCCTTTCTGTTACAATGGAGTCTCTTGTAAGAAGAGACACTACTACTATGACATCTAATAACTGGGGCACCATACTAGTATTTGTAGCAAACTCCATAAAAATAAAAGAATTGGTCACTCCAGGATTTATCAGTACATAAGCATCTCGATCAAAAATTGACATCGTACCTGTCATAACTTCTGGGGCCGCATCTGATGCGATATTTCTATATCATAAAATTAAGTGCAATTATATACTATCGTATGTAAGTAATAAAGGGACTAAATAGTCGGATGTCGAACCTACGGAGATAATTTCTTCTTTTCAACCAATTACTAAAATGATATCTTTCTAATAATTATTCAGATAAATAAAAATATAAGAATGAATGTAGAAAATATAAAGGCAAAAACACAATGCAAAGAGATTTAAGTGATAGCAATATAGAGAAAACCTAGGATTAATATTATCCCTCAATATGATTTTTAATGATTAACCTTTTAATGTTTAACTCTCTTAGTCTTTATTATTGATCAAGACACTAATGTATTCACAAGCCTTTTCCAAGGTCATGCAAGTATACCTTAATTTACCAAATACCTATATTCCTATGGTACTTGTAATAAATTAAGATTCATTAAGATTAGGTCTTATTGATCATACATGCCAATTAGGTCTATTCCTATCCTAAGTTGAAACTTGCATATGCAACATTGAATGTTACTCTGCAATCATGCATCAAATTACCTAGGTCTAAATATTATGATTTCTCTTCCGAGTTTATCAATAATATTACCAACTCATTCACCATATATTGGCCAGATATATATGAAGCATTAAGATCAAGTAATTTAAATATCAAAGAACTAAGTTTATTAAATATTCAAAAGATATGGCAATTAAGCACACATATTGAGTTCATGTAGTAACCTTAGAAAATAAGTTTAGCTTATGGCTACAAGAGAACAGCAGTAAAAATAATAATAAATCATGATACAAACAATAGCAAACCGATATAGACGTCGAATTTGTCTTGATTGCGTTGCCTAAGATACTCTTGATGCCGAAGAACGCATTGAATCTCTCTCTAAAGTTGCTTCAATTAAACTCCTATTACTCTCCAAGACTCATGCTCTGTATTTTTGGTGTTCTTGAATGTGTCTTGGGTGCTCTTGGATTATTCTTAAAGGCTGGGAACGAGTGGCTTTTTATAGGGATTGATATGAGCTTGCAAATTTCAATTCTCGTCGGATTAGGACTCACGCTAGCGCTGGGGCGCTATGCAGTTGTCGGTAGGGCGACGCATGAAAAAGGCTTCACCGCTGAAGCGGTGGGTTGATGGCGCTGGGGCTCTGGTCTATTGCCGGAGCGCCAGATGCGACTTAACCAGGTTGTTTTTCTTATTTAGATCACTATTCCAACGCTGGGGCGATAATCCTCTTGGCACTGGGGCCATATAAATAATAATAATGCACATAAATAGCCATCTATTCTCATAAAATAATAAAATATCAATAATAAAAACATGAGAAAATATATGATAAATTTGCCCTTATCAGCATCCGCCTCTTATTGGGTCACCACAAATACCCTAGCTTGGGTATACGGTCTGCCTTGCGGTCCTCCGAATGATCCTCCTCGATTGGCTCCCTTACAAGGCTGGCTCAATCCACTCCACCTTCTAAATTGCGGACCGCCTCGAATCTGTCCTCGACCACCATTAGTCTGTCTTAGAGCTTGTGGTCTATCTTCTAGCCTAATGCTAGCTTCATCATTCGGGCAATCTCTCATGTAGTGGCCTTTTTAACCACACTTATAACAACCAGTAGTCCCCTTCCAACAATCCCCCGGATGGGCCTTGCCGCATTTATTACACACCGAAAAATTCTTCCAACTCCTTAGTGCTTTGAAATCCGGCCGATGGTTGCCGAACAGAAGCTTGGCTAGATTGAGCTCCTTGGCTTGGTTTCTGACTGCTAGACCATGTAGATCTCTCCCCTGTTCGTGTGAATTTACTAGGCCCTCTTCAAGAACCACCTGACCAACCTCTTTTCTGGCCCTGCTATTTTTGTTTAAGGATGGTCGCCATGCTTCTTTCAACCCGAGTTGCAGCTTCCAACAATGCTCCATACTGAGTGTGGGCTGCCAATATCACGTACACCCTGATTTGAGGATTGAGACCCACTGCAAACCAGCTAGCCTTCTGCTTCTCATTATCAGCTATAAAAGAAATGGCACGAAGGAGCTCTGAAAACTTCTTCTTGTACTCTGCTACCAAGAGAGAACCTTGTTCGAGCTTGAAGAACTCTTCTATCTTCATATCTTTATAACTTTTGGGGTAGAACTTATTCAGAAATTCCTCTTTGAAAAGTGCCCAAGACACCTCATCGGCATTTCTCCTTTGCAAGGCCTTCCATCAATCCTTCGCTCCTTCATTCAATAGAAATGTGGAGTATACCACCATCTATTCTTCAGTACATCCCATAACCTAGAAAATTTCTTCATTATTCTCTAACCAGGATAGGGCTCTCTCGAGATCTCCGTTACCATCATAAGGCTTAGCACCCAATTTCTTGGCGTGCTCAATAGCACTTCGGTCTCTCTCGACTGTTGGACCACTGCTGCTAGTATCTAGGCCATCTGAGCTATATTCACATTTCCACCCTCTGGGTCAATAGGTTGAGATGATTCATGAGAGGTCTGAGGTGTAGAAACATTAATCGACTCATTTCCCTGCTCCTCTTCAGATGCAAAAGCCTCCGCAGCTGCTTTCCTAGCACGTGGGCCTCTCCGACGATGCAAATTTTTTTTAAATTCAGTGATGCAAATGATTATCAAATGCATAGAATTCAATTTACTAAACTTAGAAAAGTATTCATGCAACTTCAAGAATCTCATTCTAAAAATGAACTTTTTATCTAAAAACTTCAAAAAACCGTGCACTGATACCACTCTGATAGGACTCGCCCCGAGACCCTCTACTGTAGGTCCCAGTGGCCCTACCGGGCAACTCGACAAAAATTCCTCAGAATTTAACTGGGTAAGTTGAGAAATTCCGTTAGGTGAATCCCTTTTTAGTTCTTGCTATTATTGAGAAAATCTTGGAATATACACGAAAATCACTTCTTAAGTTTAAAAACAAATGGGCAAAGTTTCTCCTATTTTTCTAAAAATTCATATAAAACCTGCAAAGAATTTGCACTTTTATTTCAAACACTTCCCAATACTACCAAATAGGACCTTTGGTCCTTTCCAAATTAAATCCAACACAACTCAATAATTTCATTTAAATCACTAAATGAGTATACTCATAAAAGAAAAAACGATCATCATAATATCGAAATCTCTTCTTGTTGGTTCAAAACATATATACAAATATACATGCCTATAACTACTATGCAGAAAGTAAAGGATGCTATTTAGTACATTTACAAATACAAAAATGATCTCCAAATTTAGCCCACTACTCAGCAATAGGAGAATCAACAACTTGCGTACCGAGACCTACATCTGAGAAGGGGGTTTAGAAAATATAAAACACAAAACGAGTGAGCTAAAGGAGCTCAGTGAGTACAATTAAGATTGAAATAAAATAACATTATGCATAGATAGTAAATTCTAAGTACATGCATAAATTATGCTTCTAAAACTGTAAAACGGTTTCTAACATCATATGCAGATGAAATCTTGCCGAGCGAGTTTTATCTACATCTTTGAAAAATAATATCCAAAATCTGTATAACATAAATAACTGTCATGTGCATATAAATGCATCAAATACTATTGGTATATCGAAAACTAGTAAAGTCCTCGCTCGGTCATTGTCTTTCTAAACTGTACCAATGGTAACCCTAAAGCTCTATACTCATGTAGTGACTCAACTAACACAGCACACGTGAGTAGGTCACGGAGCACCTCAACTAGCAGCACCCATAGTGACATCTCAAAGCATCCCACAAGCTATACAGCGGAATCCTACATTGCATACATATAGCGAGACAATACCTCGTACACATAGTGACAAGACCCGACCTGAGACCCTCTACTATAGATCCCAGCGGCCCTATCGGGCACCCTGACGGAAGTTCCTCCGAACTTAACTGGGTATGTTGAAAAATTCCGCGAGGCGAACCCCTTTTTAATTCTTGTTACTACTAAGAAGATCTAGATTAATACATGAAAACGACATCTTAATTTTAAAAACAAACGGACAGAGTTACCCCTGTTTTTCGAAAAATTCATATAAACCTGCAAAGAAATTTCACTTCTAATTCCAACACATCTCAATTCTACCAATTCGGACCTCCGGTCCTTTCCAAATCAAATCCAACACAACTCAATTATTTCGTTAAATCACAAAATAAGCATAATCATAAAAATTAACAACGATCATCATAAACTGGAAATTTCTTCTTCTTGATTCAACACATACTTACAAATATACATGCCTACAACTATTATGCATAAAGTAAAGAGTGCTATTAGCACATTTATATGTACAAAAATTATCTTTGGATTTGGCCCACTAGTCGGCGATAGAAGAATCAGCAGCTTGCGTTCCGAGACCTGCACCTGGGAAAGAGGTTTAAAACATAAAACATAAAATGGGTGAGCTAAAGGAGCTCAGTGAGTGTAAATGAGATTTCAATTACAAGAACATTATACAAAGATAGCAATTTCTAAAGTACATGCAGAAATTATGCTTCTAAAGCGGATGTAAAACTGTAAAACGGTTTCTAATATCATATGCTAATGAAATCTTGCCGAGCAGGTTATATCTACATCTTTGGAAAACTATATTCAGAATCTGTATAACATAATAACTGTTGTGTGCATATAAATGCATAAATGCTATCGTTAAATCAAAAACTAGTAAAATCATCGCTCGGCCATTTTCTTTCTAAACTGTACCAATGGTAACCCTAAAGCTCTATACCCACGCAGCGACTTACCTAGCACCGCATACGTGAGTAGGTCATGGGGTACCTCAACTAGCAGCACCCACAGTGACATCTCAAGACATCTCACTAGCTACGCAGCGGAATCCTACATCGCATGCATATAGCGAGACAATATCCCGTACCCATAGAGCGACTCTCATGACTCGACATCCCGACTTCCCGGAGTTAGTGACACACCCCCAAGACCTGCCCATGTGCATAGGATATACCAGCCGGGTCTAATACAATCATCACCACTATAATCTGAGGGTACCAATGGCCTTAAAAACGAATGCAGAAATTTTAAAACTGATTTCGCAAATCGATTATGTAAAAGCATGTCTATGAATATATCAAGATCATAAATCATGTTTATGCATCCAAAGCTCATAAAACCTACATAGTCATTGTGCGAAAACATAATAACCGAAAAGTAAAAGAAATGGCAGATTTTCACTCCCAACCGCTCCGCGCTCAATTTCGCTCCCGATATCTGCTCCCGTTAACGCTCTCGGTTATCTTCACCTAAATGCCATAAATAACATTTAGAATCAAATCGAACACTAGAATGTCATTTAACTACTAAATGCCCTAATCAGCATACAAAGCCCGAATGTAAACTACTTCCCGATTTTAGTTACGGAGCCATAATTGAAACTAACTCACCATCCGGCGCTTTGAAAATTATTGAACACCTTATAATTTGATTGGACATACTTGCCCTCCATCTTTCCAACATGGAAAATTATGTCCCATTTTCTTCATTTTTGGGTTTTTCCATCAACCATATACATTCAATACACAATATGCATCATTTACACACAACAATTCAATCAAAACACCACTCAATTCCTAACTTCCCTAAAGTGGCAGAATTTCACCTTAAGTTCCAATACATTCCTTTTCTCAATTTCTTGTTCCAATTACAACAAAATCATGCCAATTTCATTCTAAAACTCTAATTACAACCAATTGAAATCTCTACAACAAAATCACCAAAAACCCTAATTCTCACCTTGCCAATTTCTTCCAATTGATGACTCCTTCAAGCTCCACCCTAGAATTCAACTTAATCTAAGCCAAGAATACACATAAGAACATCAATTAAAACATTCTTGAAATCTCACTTATCAAACTCATAAAAGATGCTTTTCTTACCTTTTTTTCTTGAATTTTCACTAATAGAGACTTCAATTGAACTTAGGGATGGGTTTGTAACCTTAATTTGGCTTGATTACACATGAAAATTCATGAAAAAAAACTTGAATAGTCACTGTAGCAGCACCCCCCTTTGAAGCTCGAATTTCTCTCTTTTTTTTGGCTAAGTGTTGGTTTTGATCTCTCTTCAAATTTCTACACACTTCTAACATATATATAGTGCTCCCTCAATTTACCATTTTGCCCTTCAACTTACTTAAAACTTCTAATTTGCCATTAGTTAAAAACTAATTATGTAATTAGTTCATTTGTAACTATCTAGTTAGAATAGTTCAAAGAACTAACTAGAACTTCCAACTTGGCAATCCATGAGATTTCTTCTAATTGGTCCATTCTCTAATATATGGATTATGTTTCTCAACAAAGGCTTATTCCATACATTACCCTTAAATGGAAATGTATGTAGCAAATTAGAATTTTCTTTTCCAAGCCAATAGAGAAAACTTCTAAAAATATTCTAGGGTCGTCCGGCGCACCGATCAAGTGTGAAATTATCAAATTAGGTCTAATATCTCTCACGTGCACTATAAAGGGAATATTTCTAATAGGGTTAAAATCGAGTAACCCTACGGTGTCTTATTTGTTCTATACCGGAATCTAGGCGCCAATACTACTAATAGAGATTGGATATTACACATAGAGCGACTCACAGAACTCGGCACCCCGACTTTCCGGAGTTGGTGATACATCCCATAACCTGCCCATGTGTACGGGATATACCAGCTGGGTCTAATACAATCACCACTACTATAATCTAAGGGTACCAATGGTCTTTAAAACGGATGCAGAAATTTTAAAACTGTTTCTTAAACCGAACATGTAAAAGCATATCTATGGATATATATAAAGATCATAAATCATGTTTATGCATTAAAAGCTCATAAAATATACATTTTCATTATGCGGAAACATAATAACCGAAAGATAAAAGAATTGACAGATTTTCACTCACAGCCACTCCACGCTCAATTTTGCTCTTGATTTCTGCTCCTGTTACCGCTCTCGGTTATCTTCACCTACGCGTCATAAATGACATTCAGAATTAATTTAAACACTAGAATCTCATTTAATTACTAAACACCCTAATCGACATACAAAGCCCTGATGGATACTACTTTTCAATTTTCATTTACGGAGTCATTTAATCTAATCTAACTCACCATCTAACGCCTTGAAAATTATTAAATGCCTTATAACGCGATTGGATATAATTGCCCTTCACCTTTCCAAAATGGACAATTATGTTCCATTTTCTTCATTTTTGGTTTTTCCATCAACCATATACATTCAATATACATAAGGCACCATTTACACACAACAACTCAATCAAAACACCACTCAATTCCTAACTTCCCTAAAGTGGCAGAATTTCACCCAAGGTTCCAACACATTTCTTTTCTCAAATTCTTGTTCCAATTACATCAAAATCAAGCCAATTTCATTCTAATGCCCTAATTACAACCAATTGAAGTCTCTACATTCAAATCACCCAAAACCCTAATTCTTACCTAGCCAATTTCTCCAATTTGATGATTCCTTCAAGCTCCACAGTAAAATTCAACTCAATCTAAACCAAATACACACAATAACATCAATTGAAGCAATCTTGAAAGTTTACTTATCAATCTTATAAAACAATGCTTTTCTTACCTTTTTTTCTTTAAATGTTTGCTTTTGGTCACTCTTGAAAAATCTACACACTTCCACACACACACACACACACACACACACACACACACACACACACATATATATATGTAGTACTCCCTCAATTAACCAATTTGCCCCTCAACTTACTCTAAATTTTTAAATTGCCATTAGTTAGAAACTAAGTATATAATTGGTTCCTTTGTAACTATTTAGTTAGAATAGTCCAAAGAACTAACTAGAATTCCCAACTTGGCAATTCATGAGATTGTTTCTAATTGGTCCATTCTCTAATATATGAATTGTATTTCTCAACAAAGGCTTATTCCATACATAACCCTTAAATGGAGATTCATGTAGTAAATTAGAATTTTCTTTTCCAAACCAATAGAGAAAATTTTCAAAAAATTCTAGGGTCGTCCGATGCTCCGATCGAGTGTGAAATTACCAAATTAGGTCTAATATCTCTCACGCGCACCATAAAAGAAATATTTCTAAGAGTTAAAATCGGATAACCCTACGGTGTCTTTATTGCTCTATTTTGAAATTCAGGCGCCAATACTACTAATAGGAATTGGATATTACAAATGGAGCTGAGAATGTTGTTGCAGATCACTTATCAAGACTCGCACCAGATTCATCAACAAAAATAACACCCATTAATGATTCTTTTCTTGATGAACTTTTATTTTTACTATTACAATGCCTTGGTATGCTAATATTGTTAATTTCTTTGTAACAGGAGAAATGCCACCTCAATGGAATGCTCAAGACAAAAAGAAATTATTAACTGAGGGAAGAAAATTTTATTGGGATGATCCTTATCTCTTCAAATATTGTCGTGACAAAAAATTTTCAAGATGCATACCCGACAATGAGGTAAGTAAAGTTATTGAATTTTGTCATTTTGAAGCATGTGTGGAACATTTCTCATTAAAGAAAATAGCTACAAAAATCTTGCAGTTTGAATTTTATTGGCCCACTTTATTTAAAGATACACATGCATTTTGTATAATTTGTGAAAATTGTCAAAAGTTGGGATCAATTTCAAAATGAAACATAATGCCTTTGAGCCCCATTTTTATTATTGAAATCTTTGATTGTTGGGGAATACATTTCATGGGACCATTTTTGCTATCATTTGGATTTACGTATATCTTAGTCGCAATAGATCATGTTGCAAAATGGATTAAAGCTATTCTATATCAAAATAATGACCATAAAATAGTCATAAATGTTTTGAAAGAAAATATCTTAAGTCAATTTGGAATCCCTCGAGCCATTATAAGTGGTGGGGGTAAGCATTTTTGTTATAGGCCATTTGAAACATTAATGAAAAAATATGGTATTACTCATAAAGTTGTCACCCCTTTTCATCCTCAAACAAGTGGACAAGTTGAATTCACAAATAGAGAGATAAAACAAATTTTGGAAAAAAAACGTAAACTCAAATCGCAAAGATTGGTCTTTAAGACTTAATGATGCACTATAAGCTTATAGAACTACTTTTAAAACTTCATTGGGTATGTCAGCTTCTAGGATAGTTTATGAAAAATCTTGTCACGTACTTGTGAAACTTAAGCATAAAGCCCACTGGGCCATTAAGACTTTCAATGCAAATCTTGATTCTGCTGGACACATACGTAAATTGCAAATAAATAAACTTGAAGAATTGAGAAACGATGCATATGAGAATTCGAAAATTCATAAAGCTAAAATCAAAGCTTTTCATGATAAAAAAATTCAAAGAAAAATATTTGATACTGGTAAGAAAGTTTTATTTTATAATTCTCAACTTCACATATTCCCTGAAAAATTAAAATCAAGATGGAGTGGCCCTTTTATTGTGAAACATGTGTACCCTTATGGAATAATTAATATTAAAAATCCTAGAAATGGGAATGTGTTTAAGGTAAATGGGTAAAGACTCAAGTCGTTTCTAGAAAATCAAGTTTTTTATGAAGAATTTGTGTCCCTGTCTGACCCTTGTTATGAGACCAATTAATCTTTATTTTACATATTTACATATTTATATATATTTATTCTTATTCTAACTTTTGTTTTTGTTTTTATTTGCAGGTTAATTAGTAATTTTGTTAAAGTTTTGTTTTGCACCCCAGTTAAGTGGCGGATAATGGTACTCTGTTACATTTTAAGTCAGTTTTGTTATTTTTTCATAATTACTGATACCTTCTCTTCTTTCCCCTTTCGAAAAAAAATGGATGACATTCTAAAGAATTTGAAAAAGCATTTTCCCTCACTGCCTCAAAATTCGTTAAAGAAAATTTACCAAGCAAGATGTGAAAGATTAAGGTCATTAATGATTATGAATATACCTGTTGATTTACGTTGGTTAATTGAAGTCAAAATTTTATTGACAGGTGAATTTTCAGACTAATTAATTTTCTACATGTCTGGCTTAGGTTGCCAAGAACTCTAGCCTAAACTATAATACATGTTAATGAGAAAAAAAATAAGAAAGAATTATCTAATGTTGAAAATGTCCTAAGAGTGTCCTTATATAGGCAATGAATGGAAATATGTCATGTGTGACATCAATTTTCAATAATTTAGGCTAACAACTTGTTCACCTACTTACAGTACCTTTTTTATTATGTAAATGACCGATGTAACTTTTATGGCCAACATGAAAGTTGTAGAATTTTATCTCTTCTTTCCATAGGAACCATGTTCATGCAAATTAGATGAGTATCCAATGAGATATGAGCAAAATTTCAAAGATACATCAGATTTAGGCCAACAACCCTTTTACCCACTTGTAAGACAATTTGGTCCATGATAACGGCTGATTTGGACTTTACCATCAACATAAAAGTTGTTGATAATTAAGTAATATTTCAAAAATTCAATAATTATACCAATTGGGTATATATTTTGTGAGATACGGTCCAAATACTTGAGTTGGGTCAAGCTGAGCGGAAGTTGTAGTCCGATTCTATTGTATCTCAATTTTTGGCCCATAACATGTTGGATTTGGCTTTTCAACTATTCTTCAAGTTTGTGTAAGATTGAGTCATGTTACTCCAAGTTTAAGAATTTCTTTATTTTAATTTTGACATTAAGAGTTATGTATATTTTACCTAAACCCGTGCAAATAACATTCATTAATCACAATTTAAGGAGAACACTTTATTTCAAACTAAAAGTACAAAACAATTGCTAAAATTAGTGACATTACATGGTGACTAAATCTCTTAATAAATATGCATTTTCATGTGTTCATCACAGCCCCCAACTAGCTTATTGCTAGCCTCTTGCAATTCAAGCGTAAATAGAATATACAAAACTACATAAGTATTTCAAACAAAAAGTCAGTTCAAGATCACTATTGATATTATGGTTTTTTCAATTATAACTTCTAGAAATTATTTGTGTGTGAAGTAAGTCATAACCATCTTACCACAAACCACAATAGATATAGCATTGAGAATTTCTCCAAGTAAAAGCCTCAACTCCATATCCTCACAGGGCTTTAATTCGTTGTCAAGAGCTATAAATGTTTGTAAGTTTAATTATGCTTAAACTCTTATCTATTTTATTTTCTATAATCCAAAGGTTATAATTCTCATGTTTCATATATTTTCAGTCATGCTTTCTTTATGTGATTTTTGTTGAATTATAATTGTTATTGGTTACATTGTTTTATATGTTAATCTTTTACTGCAATATTGTCAATTGATATATTGTTGATCTTGGATAACATGTAAAGGCAATAAATGTTTGATATTTAAGTTGATCTTTCACTGCAATATTGTCAAAATGATATGTTGTCGACCTTAGATAACTTGTATAAATAAACATGATTTGTGTTGCAAAAGAGTTTAGTCATATCAAATGCATGCATTATCAAATGTGCTATATTTTACATATCTTTTGATTGATTGTTTAGATGTAAAACTGTCAATTAAGTTATAAATATTGAATCAAAGTATAGAGTAGATTTATAAAGTATGATTGTGATTATCGAAGCCTTGTTTAAATCATCATAAGACATTTTTCTCAATTCATAGACAATTCTATCTCATCCATTTAAACTAATTAATTAATTTTCTTTTTTACTACTGCTTTAATATTTTACTTCACCAACCTATTTTACCAAAAGCGTCCTCATAGGATCGATACCTCAATCTATATTGCGATATCCATATTACATCAATAGTCATAGTCTTTCACATTGTGCTTTGTAAATCTTAAGTAAACCATTTTGAGGCAATGAAGGAAAATATTTTTTAAGGTTGGCAAGAATGCAATCCATTTTGAAAGAAAGAAAAGAGATGAATGCACAGTTTGAGGGACAATTTTTAGGGAATTGAGAAACCGACTTTAATAGTCACGGAGTACCATATCTGCCACTTGACCAAGAAATAAAATCACATTGAAGAAAAAAAGAAAAAGAAGAAAATAAAGTAAAATAAAATGTGAAAGAAAATAAAAGCAAAAATAAAAGGTCAAAAGATAAAATATAAAAAATATATAAAATATGGTACAGATAGATTGAACCTGATCAAGCATGATAGATAGAATCCACAAGAGGGATCTCGTCTAGGTATATAGAGTGGTCTACCTTTTCCATATAACTTTTCAGCCACTATCCATTCACTTTAAAAGTTCACCCATCAGTGGAGTCCACGATTTTGACAACACCATTAGAAAAAATGTGCCTTTCTAAAAATGGACCAGTCCATCGAGATCTCAACTTTTCAAGGTGTAAATACAATCGAGAATCATAAAGATAGACCCGTTTATTTGGCTCGAAGTATTTTCTTGAGATCTGTTTGTCATGCGTTGCTTTCATTTTAGATTTATAAATTTTAGAGTTGTCATATGCATCATTTCGTAGCTCTTCTACGAAAAGCATAAGTACCCTAGAATACTTTTGGAATTTTTCTCTATTGGCTTGGAAAAGCAAATTCTAATTTACTACATGAATTTTCATTTAAGGGTTATGTATAGAACAAGCCCTTGTTGAGAAACATAATCCATATATTAGAGAATGGACCAATTAGAAACAATCTCATAGATTGCCAAGTTTGGGAATTGTAGTTAGTTCCTTGGACTATTCTAACTAGATAGTTACAAAGGAACTAATTACATATTTAGTTTCCAACTAATGGAAAATTAGTAATTTAGAGTAAGTTAAGGGGCAAAATAGTCAATTGATGGATAACTATATATATGATAGAAGTGTGTAGAAATTTCCAATGATCAAAAAGTAAACACTTAGAGCAAAAGAGAGCAAATTTGAGCTAGAAGAGTGGTGGTGCTACAGTGACCTTTCAAGTTTTTTTTCCATGATTTTTCATGTGTAATCAACCCACAATAAGATCAAATATCAATTCCTAAACTCAATTAAAGCCTCCATTTGTGAAATCCAAGAAAAAGAGGTAAGAAAAGCATTGTTTTGTGAGATTTATAAGTGAACTTGACAGGACCTGACCCGAGACCCTCTACTATAGATCCCAGTGGCCCTGCCGGGCACCCCGACGGTAGTTCCTCCGAATCTAATTGGGTATGTTGAGAAATTTCGCAAGGCGAACCCCTTTTCAATTCTTGTTACTACTAAGAAGGTCTAGTAATATACATAAAAATGACATCTTAATTTTAAAAACAAACAGACAGAGTTTCCCCTGTTTTTTGAAAAATCCATATAAACCTGTAAAGAAATTTCACTTCTAATTCCAACACATCTCAATACCACCAATTCGGACCTCCGGCCCTTTCCAAATCAAATCCAACACAACTCAAAAGTTTTATTTAAATCACAAAATGAGCATACTCATGAAAAGTAAAGATGATCATCAAAATCTCAAAATATTTTCTTGCTGGTTCGAAACATACATACAAATATACATGCCTACTACTACTATACAAAAAGTACAGAGTGCTGTTTAGCACATTTACATGTACAAAAATGATCTTCGGATTCGGCCCACTACTCGACAACAGGAGAATCAGCAGCTTGCGTACCGAGACCTGCACCTGAGAAAGGGGTTTAAAAACATAAAACATAAAACAGGTGCGCTAAAGGAGCTCAGTGAGTGTAAATAAGATTTCAATTACAAGAACATTATACAAAGATAGCAATTTCTAAAGTACATGCAGAAATTAGGCTTCTAAAACGGATGTAAAACTGTAAAACGGTTTCTAATATCATATGCTAATAAAATCTTGCCGAGCGGGTTTTATCTACATCGTTGAAAAACTATATTCAGAATCTGTATAACATAATAACTGTTGTGTGCATATAAATGCATAAATACTATCGGTAAATCAAAAACTAGTAAAATTCTCGCTCAACCATTTTCTTTCTAACCTGTACCAATGGTAACCCTAAAGCTCTATACCCACGCAGCGACTCAACTAGCACCGCATACGTGAGTAGGTCACGGGCACATCAACTAGCAACACCCACAGTGACATCTCAAGACATCTCACTGCCTATGCAGCTGAATCCTACATCGCATCCATATAGCGAGACAATACCCCGTACACATAGAGCGACTCACATGACTCAACTTTCCAACTTCCCGGAGTTAGTGACACACCCCCAAGACCTGCCCATGTGCATGGGATATACCGGCCGGGTCTAATACAATCATCACCACTACAATCTGAGAGTACCAATGGCCTTTAAAACAAATGCAGAATTTTAAAACTATTTCGCAAATCGATCATGTGAAAGCATGTCTATGAATATATCAAGATCATAAATCATGTTTATGCATCGAAAGCTCATAAAACATACATAGTCATTGTGTGAAAACATAATAACCAAAAAGTAAAAGAAATGGCAGATTTCCACTCACAACCGCTCCGCGCTCAATTTCGCTCCCGATTTCTGCTCCCGTTAACGCTCTCGGTTATATTCACCTACGTGCCATAAATGACATTTAGAACCAAATCGAATACTAGAATCTCATTTAACTACTAAACGCCCTAATCATCATACCAAGCCCGGATGCATACTACTTCTCGATTTTAGTTACGGAGCCATAATTGAAACTAACTCACCATCCGGCGCCTTAAAAATTATTGAACACCTTATAACTTGGTTGGACATAATTGCCCTTCACCTTTTCAACATGGAAAATTATGTCCCATTTTATTCATTTTTGGTTTTTTCATCAACCATATACATTCAATTCACAATATGCACCATTTACACACAACAATTCAATCAAAACACCACTCAATTTCTAACTTCCCTAAAGTGGCAGAATTTCACCCTAGGTTCCAACACATTCCTTTTCTCAATTTCTTGTTCCAATTACAACAAAATCATGCCAATTTCATTCTAAAGCCCTAATTACAACCAATAGAAATCTCTACAACAAAATCACCAAAATCCATAATTCTCACCTTGCCAATTTCTTCAAATTGATGACTCCTTCAAGCTCCACACTAGAATTCAACTCAATCTAAGCCAAGAATACACATAAGAACATCAATTAAAGCATTCTTGAAATCTCACTTATCAAACTCATAAAAGATGCTTTTCTTACTTTTTCGTGAATTTCCACTAATAGAGACTTCAATTGAGCTTAGGAATTAGTTTGTAACCTTATTTTGGCTTGATTACACATGAAATATCATGAAAACAAAACTTGAAAGGTCACTGTAGCAGCCCCTGTAATATCCAATCCCTATTAGTAGTATTGGCGCCTAGATTTCGGTATAGAACAAATAAGACACCGTAGGGTTACTCGATTTTAACCCTATTAGAAATATTCCCTTTATAGTGCACGTGAGAGATATTAGACCTAATTTGGTAATTTCACACTCGATCGTTGCGACGGACGACCCTAGAATATTTTTAAAATTTTTCTCTATTGGCTTGGAAAAGAAAATTCTAATTTACTACATGAATTTCCATTTAAGGGTTATGAATGGAACAAGCCTTCGTTGAGAAACATAATCCATATATTAGAGAATGGACCAATTAGAAGAAATCTCATGGATTGCCAAGTTGGAAGTTCTAGTTAGTTCTTTGAATTATTCTAACTAGATAGTTACAAATGAACTAATTACATAATTAGTTTATAACTAATGGCAAATTAGAAGTTTTAAGTAAGTTGAAGGGCAAAATGGTAAATTGAGGGAGCACTATATATATGTTAGAAGTGTGTAGAAATTTGAAGAGAGATCAAAACCAACACTTAGCCAAAAAAAGAGAGAAATTCGAGCTTCAAAGGGGGGTGCTGCTACAGTGACTATTCATGTTTTTTTTAATAATTTTTCATGTGTAATCAAGCCAAATTAAGGTTACAAACCCATCCCTAAGTTCAATTGAAGTCTCTATTAGTGGAAATTCAAGAAAAAAAGGTAAGAAAAGCATCTTTTATGAGTTTGATAAGTGAGATTTCAAGAATGTTTTAATTGATGTTCTTATGTGTATTCTTGGCTTAGATTGAGTTGAATTCTAGGGTGGAGCTTAAAGGAGTCATCAATTGGAAGAAATTGGCAAGGTGAGAATAGGATTTTTGGTGATTTTGTTGTAGAGATTTCAATTGGTTGTAATTAGGGCTTTAGAATAAAATTGGCATGATTTTGTTGTAATTGGAACGAGAAATTGAGAAAAGGAATGTATTGGAACCTAGGGTGAAATTCTGCCACTTTAGGGAAGTTAGGAATTGAGTGGTGTTTTGATTGAATTGTTGTGTGTAAATGGTGCGAATTGTTGTGTGTAAATGGTGCATATTGTTAATTGAATGTATATGGTTGATGGAAAAACCAATAATGAAGAAAATGGGACATAATTGTCCATGTTGAAAAGACGAAGGGCAATTATGTCCAACCAAGTTATAAGGTGTTCAACAATTTTCAGGGCGCCGGATGGTGAGTTAGTTTCGATTATGGCTCCGTAACTAAAATCGAGAAGTAGTATGCATCCGGGCTTTATATGCCGATTAGGGCGTTTAGTAGTTAATGAGAATCTAGCATTCGATTTAGTTCTAAATGTCATTTGTGGCGCGTAGGTGAATATAACTGAGAGCGTTAACAGTAGCAGAAATCGGGAGCGAAATTGAGCGCAAAGCGGTTATGAGTGAAAATCTGCCATTTCTTTTACTTTTCGATTATTATGTTTTCGCACAATGACTATGTATGTTTTATGAGCTTTCGATGCAGAAACATGATTTATGATCTTGATATATTCATAGACATGCTTTTACATTATCGATTTGCGAAACAGTTTTTAAATTTCTGCATTCGTTTTTAAGGCCATTGGTACCCTCAGATTATAGTGGTGATGATTGTATTAGACCCGGCCGGTATATCCCGTGCACATGGGCAGGTCTCGGGGGTGTGTCACTAGCTCTGAGAAGTCGGGATGTCGAGTCATGTGAGTCGCTCTATGTGTACGGGATATTGTCTCGCTATATGCATGTGATGTAGGATTTCGCTCCGTAGCCAGTGAGATGTCTTGAGATGTCACTGTGGGTGCTGCTAGTTGAGGTGCCCCGTGACCTACTCACGTATGCGGTGCTAGTTGAGTCGCTGCGTGTGTATAGAGCTTTAGGGTTACCATTGGTACAGTTTAGAAAGAAAATGACCGAGCGAGAATTTTACTAGTTTTCGATTTACCGATAGCATTTATGCATTTATATGCACACAGCAATTATTATGTTATACAGATTCTGAATATAGTTTTCCAAAGATGTAGATAAAACCCGCTCGGCAAGATTTTATTAGCATATGATATTAGAAACCGTTTTACAGTTTTACATCCGTTTTAGAAGCATAATTTCTGCATGTACTTTAGAAATTGCTATCTTTGTATAATGTTCTTGTAATTGAAATCTCATTTACACTCGCTGAGCTCCTTTAGCTCACCCGTTTTATATTTTATGTTTTTAAACTCCTTTCCCAGGTGCAGGTCTCGGTACACAAGCTGTTGATTCTCCTGTTGCCGAGTAGTGGGCCGAATACGAAGATCATTTTTGTACATGTAAATGTGCTAAATAGCACTCTTTACTTTATGCATAGTAGTAGTAGGCATGTATATTTGTATGTATGTTTCGAACCAACAAGAAAATATTTTGAGATTTTGATGATCATCTTTACTTTACATGAGTATGCTCATTTTGTGATTTAAGTTAAACTTTTGAGTTATGTTGGATTTGATTTTGAAAGGACCGGAGGTCCGAATTGGTAGAATTGAGATGTATTAGAAATAGAAGTGAAATTTCTTTGCAGGTTTTATATGGATTTTTTGAAAAACAGAGGAAACTCTATCCGTTTGTTTTTAAAATTAAGATGTCGCTTTCGTGTATGTTACTAGACCTTCTTAGTAGTAACAAGAAACAAAAGGGGTTCGCATCGCGGAATTTCTCAACATACCCAGTTAGGTTCGGAGGAACTTCCATCGGGGTGCCCGGCAGGGCCGCTGGGATCTATAGTAGACGGTCACGGGTCGGGTCCTGTCAGCTCCCCTTTCCAAGCTTGAATTTTCTCTCTTTTGCTCTAAGTGCTTGCTTTTGATCTTCTTCAAAATTCTACACACTTCCAACATATTTATAGTCCTCCCTCAATTTACCATTTTGCCCTTCAAGTTTCTCAAAATTACTAATTTGCCATTAGTTAAAAACTAATTATGTAATTAGTTCATTTGTAACTATCTAGTTAGAATAGTTCAAAGAACTAACTAGAACTTCCAACTTGGCAATCCATGAGATTTCTTCTAATTGGTCCATTCTCTAATATATGGATTATGTTTCTCAACAAAGGCTTATTCCATACATCACCCTTAAATGGAAATGTATGTAGCAAATTAGAATTTTCTTTTCCAAGCCAATAGAGAAAACTTCTAAAAATATTCTAGGGTCGTCCGGCGCACCGATCAAGTGTGAAATTATCAAATTAGGTCTAATATCTCTCACGTGCACTATAAAGGGAATATTTCTAATAGGGTTAAAATCGAGTAACCCTACGGTGTCTTATTTGTTCTATACCGAAATTTAGGCGCCAATACTACTAATAGGGATTGGATATTACAGAACTTTTAAGATTGCTTCAATTGATGTTCTTGTGTGTATTCTTAGTTTAGATTGAGTTGAATTCTAGTGTGGAGCTTGAAGGAGTCATCAATTTGAAGAAATGGCAAGGTAAGAATTAGGGTTTAGGTGATTTGAATGTAGAGACTTCAATTGGTTGTAATTAGGGCATTAGAATGAAATTGGCTTGATTTTGATGTAATTGGAACAAGAAATTAAGGAAAGAAATGTATTGGAACCTATGGTGAAATTCTGCCACTTTAGGGAAGTTAGGGATTGAGTGGTGTTTTGATTGAGTTGTTGTGTGTAAATGGTGTCTTAGGTAAATTGAATGTATATGGTTGATGGAAAAATCAAAAATGAAGAAAATGGGACATAATTGTCCATTTTGAAAAGGTGAAGGGCAATTATGTCCAATCAAGTTATAAGGTGTTTTATAATTTTTAGGGCACCGGATGGTGAGTTAGATTAGATTAAATGACTCCGTAAATAAAAATCAAAAAGTAGTATGTATCCGGGCTTTTTATGCCGATTATGGCGTTTAGTAGTTAAATGAGATTCTAGCATTTGATTTGGTTCTAAATGTCATTTATGCGTAGGTGAAGAAAATCGAGAGCGGTAACGGGAGTAACAATTCGGAGCGAAATTGAGCGCGTAGCGACTATGAGTGAAAATCTGTCAATTCTTTTATCTTTCGGATATTATGTTTTCGCATAATGAAAATGTATGTTTTATGAGCTTTTAATGCATAAACATAATTTATGATCTTGATATATTTCCATAGATACGCTTTTACATATACAGTTTAAGAAACAGTATTAAAATTACTGCATCCATTTTATAGACCATTGGTATCCTTAGATTATAGTGGTGGTGATTGTATTAGACCCAACCAGTATATCCCGTACACATGGGCAGGTTATGGGGTGTGTCACTAACTCTTGGATGTCAGGATGTCGAGTCATGTGAGTCACTCTATGTGAACGGGGTATTGTCTCGCTATATGTGATGCGATATTTCTATATCATAAATTAAGTGCAAGTATACACTATCGTATGCAAGTAATAAAGAGACTAATTAGTCGGATGTCGAACCCACAGGGATAATTTTTTCTTTTTAACCAATTACTAAAATTATATCTTCCTAATAATTATTCAGAAAAATAAAAATCTAAGAATGAATGTTAGAAATATAAAAGCAAAACACAATGCAATGAAAATTAGGTGATAGCAATGTAGAGAAAACCTAGGATTAATATTATCCCTCAATATATTTTTTTAATGATTAACCCTCTAATATTTAACTCACTTAGTCTTTATTATTGATCAAGACACTAATGTATTCACAAGCCTCTTCCAAGGTCATGCAAGTATACCCTAATTTACAAAATACCTATATTCCTATGGTACTTGTAATAAATTAAGATTCATTAAGATTAGGTCTTATTGATCATACATGCCAATTAGGTATATTCTTATCCTAAGTTGAAACTTGCATATGCAACATTGAATGTTACTCTACAATCATGCATCAAATTACCTAGGTCTAAATATTATGATTCCTCTTCCGAGTTTATCAATAATATTACCAACTCATTCACCATATATTGGTCAGATATATTGAAGCATTAAACACAAGTAATTTAAATAATAAATGACTAAGTTTATTAAATACTAAAAAGATATGGCAATTTAAGCGCACATATTGAGTTCAAATATTAACCCTAGAAAACAAGTTAGCTCATGGCTACAAGAGAACAGCAGTAGAAATAATTATAAATCATGATACAATTATTAGCAAACCGATATAGACGTCGAATTACTCTTAATTGCGCTGCCTAGGAACTCTTGATGCCGAAGAACGTCTTGTATCTCTCTCTAAAGTTGCTTCAATTAAGCTCCTATTGCTTTCCAAGACTCGTGCTCTGTATTCTTGGTGCTCTTGGGTCGTCTTGGATTCCTCCTTGAAGGCTGGGAACGAGTGGCTTTATATAGGGATTGATATGAGCTTGAAAATCTCAATTCTCGTCGGATTAGGACTCGCACTACCGCTGGCGCGCTATGAATGTGTCGCTGGGGCGACGCGTGAAAAAGCTATTACCGCTGGAGCGGTGTGATCTTGGCGCTGCATGAAAACGGCTTCACCGCTGGCGCGGTATGTTGATAGCGCTGGGGCGCTGTAACGTCACCGGCGCAGTGAATCTTCGGCGCTGGAGCGCCAGACGCGACTTAAACAGGTCGTTTTTCTAATTTCGATCACTATTTCAACGCGGGGGCGAAAATACTTGTGGCGCGGGGGCGCTGGACTCATAATTTGAAAACTTTGCATTTTAGTCCCTGTTTTCGTTCCTTTTTCGTTCTTTCTTTAAATTTCATTCAAGTCCCTATAAATAATAATAATGCACATAAATAGCCATCTATTCTCATAAAATCATAAAATATCAATAATAAAAACATGAAAAAATATATGACAAATTTGCCCTTATCAATATGTATGCAATGTAGGATCCCGCTGCATAGCCAGTGAGATGTCTTAAGATATCACTGTGGGTGCTGCTAGTTGAGGTGCTCCGTGACCTACTCACGTGTGCGGTGCTAGTTGAGTCGCTGCGTGAGTATAGAGCTTTAGAGTTTCAATTGGTACAGTTTAGAAAGAAAATGGCCGAGCGAGGACTTCACTAGTTTTCGATCTATCGATAGCATTTTATGCATTTATATGCACATGGAAGTTATTGTGTTATATAGATTTTGGATATTGTTTTCTAAAGATGTAGATAAAACCCACTCGACAAGCTTTCATCAGCATATGATGTTAGAAACTGTTTTACAACTTTACATTAGTTTTAGAAGCATAATTCATACATGTAGTTAGAATTTACTATTTATGCATAATGTTATTTTATTTGAAATCTTAATTGCACTCATTGAGCTCCTTTAGCTCACTCGTTTTGTGTTTTATGCTTTTTAAACCCCATTTCCAGGTACAGGTCTTGGTATGCCAGCTACTTATTCTCCTATTGTTGAGTAGTGGGCCCAATCTGAAGATCATTTTTGTATATGTAAATGTGCTAAATAGCACCCTTTGCTTTCTGCATAGTAGTTATAGGCATATATATTTGTATGTATGTTTTGAACTAACAAGAAGAGATTTTGATATTATGATGATCGTTTTTGCTTTTATGAGTATGCTCATTTTGTGATTTAAATAAAATTATTGTGTTGTGTTGGATTTGGTTTGGTCCAGAGGTCCGAATTGGTAGCATTGAGAAGTGTTTGAAATAGAAGTGAAATTTCTTTCCATATTTTATATAAATTTTTTGAAAAACAGGGGAAACTCTGCCCTTTTTAAAAAAAAATTAAGATGTCATTTTCGTGTATATTATAAGATTTTCTCAATAATAGCAAGAACAAAAAAGGGGTTCGCCTCGTAGAAATTTCTTAACTTACCCAATTATATTTTGAGGAACTTCTGTCGAAGTGCCTGGCAGGGCCGTTGGGACCTACAGTAGAGGGTCTTGGGGCGAGTCTTGTCAATATCAATGGAGAAATACCTTTAATATCATCTATGGTCCAACTTAGTGCAGACTTATGTTCTTTTAACAATTTTATCAAGTTTTTCTCTTGTTCAGCACTAAGTTCAGAAGAAATAATGATAAGAAATGTATCACATGGTCCCAAGAATGCGTGTTTCAAACCTTTGGGCAGTGGAGAAAGCTTAACTTGTGGTGTCTCGAGGTTTGATGGTTTTGGTCTCTTCCTTTCTCGTGGCAACTCTTCAAAGTGTGGCTGCCAAAATTGAGTCCCATTATCCTGTAAGTCAAAAATACTAAATACATTAGTTGTTACATTAAGATAATACAATTCTCAAAAATCAAAATTGAAAAGGTTTTTCAAAGAATCAAAGTCATGATTTTTATAAGCTTCCTCTGCTAGAAGTGTGTCCATCAGATATGAATGATAGCATTCATCTTCTTTTCATGGTTGTTTGCCAATATTAAAAATGTTCACCTCAAGAGTCATATTCCCAAAAGATAATTTCATTAGACCATTTCTGCAATTAATAAGAGCGTTAACAATGACAAGAAAATGTCTCCCCAAAATAAGAGGGATTTTTGATTCCATGTTAACAATAGAATGAGTATCTAAAACAACAAAATCAATAGGGTAGTAAAATTTATCAATTTGTAACAAAACATCTTCTACTATTTTCTGTGATTTTTTAATTAACCGGTCAGCTAATTGTAGGACTACATATGTAGGTTTAATCTTACCAAGTTCCAATTGCAAGTAAATAGAATAAGACATTAAATTTACACTTGCTTATAGGTCCAACAAAGCTTGACCAAACTCATGTATCCTAATTTGGCAAGAGATTGTGGGACATCCTGGGTCTTTATACTTTTATAGTGTCTTTTGTTCAATCACAACACTTACCTGTTCTGCTAAAAATACAGTTTTCTTTATATGGTGTTTTCTTTTAATAGTGCATAGATCCTTGATGACTTTGGCATAAGTTAGAACCTGCTTAATCAAATGCAACAAAGGAAGATTAATCTTAACTTGTTTTAAATGTTCCAAAATCTCACCTTGAATTTCTGAATTTTTCCCAATCGGTCGAAGAGCTTGAGAAAAAGGCACTGGGATTGAAAATTTTTTTTTGGGCTCTTTTTCCACTATAGCCTTTTTTTCAATGGCAGAGTCTTTACTACTTATCGATGTGTTAGTTGGAGAAATAGGCTCACTCACAATCTTACCGCTTTGAGTAGTAATGGCATTGACTTCTTTGAGATTTTATGCATCAAAAGTAGAAACTTGTGCCATGAATTGTCCGTTTGGAATGGATTGAGGTTGAGATGGAAACTTACCTCGCTCTTGTACAGTTAAGGCACTAGTTAGCTTTGTGATTTGACTCTTGATTTCTTTATTTTCGTCTATCACCTGCGCAAGAACTGTTTCAAATTTTTTATTAGTCTTACTTCTATCACCTGCGCAAGAACTGTTTCAAATTTTTTATTAGTCTTACTTTGTGCCTCTATAAATGCTTGTAATGTATCCTCTAGAGGACTCCTAGCTCCTAGTTGGTCGTGCAGTATATTGAGGCGTAACATAAGATTTGGGTGCTTGTTATTCTTGTTTCCAATGGCTATTGGCTTGTTGGTCAGATTTTTAACTAAAGTTTGGATGGTTTCTCCAACTAGGATTATAGGTTTCAGAGTAGGGTGAATAAGGCTTCTTGTACATCCCTATGGCATTATATTATTCCTCATATATTTCTCTCATCTCACTATGAGTGGGACAATCCTGAGCTAAGTGTTCCACTCCTCTACAGACAAAACAGACATCGTGTGACTCAACCTTAGCAACCATGTGGGTGACCCTTTTATCTTTGATTTTCAAGGCCTCTAACTCCCTAGTTAAGGCCTCTAATTGAGATTTGGGGTTATCCTCTTCCCTAAGATGGAAAACTCCACTGGGTTGTGACCTATTTGTGCTTTCAGTCATGTTAGGTCCAGTCCATGTATGGGCCTTTTCAGATAAGTTATTAAGAAATTCTATGGCTTCCTCAAGATCTTTGTGAAGGAACTCCTATTATACATCATCTCAACAAATTGGTGCTCTCTAATTGTGAGCCCCTCATAAAAATAGCTAACCAAGCACCAAATTTCATATCCATGGTGAGGGCACAAATTTAGCAACTCATTAAACCTTTCTCATGCTTAATATAAGGTTTCACTGTCTTTTTGGGAGAAGGAAGAAATTTGTCTTTCAAGGCCATTAGTTTTGTGTTGTGGGAAGTATTTATTGAACAATGCTTAGGTTATTTCTGTCCAAGTTCTTATAGACCTCGGCCTCAAAGAGTATAGCCAACTCTTTTGGCAAGACCTGCCCCGAGACCCTTTACTATAGGTCCCAACGGCCCTGTCGGGCACCTAGACGGAAGTTCCATTGAATATAACTGGGTAAGTTGAGAAATTCCGGTGAGGTGAACCCCCTTTTAGTGTTTGCTATTATTGAGAAAATCTTGTATACATGAAAATGACATCTTACACATAGAGCGACTCACATGACTCGACACCCTGACTTCTTGGAGATAGTGCCACACCCCTCATATGTACGGGATATACCGGCCGGGTCTAATATAATCACCACCACTATAATCTGAGGGTACTAATGGCCTTTAAAACTGATGCAATAAATTAAAACTATTTCTTAAACCGAACATGTAAAAACATATCTATGGATATATATCAAGATCATAAATCATGTTTATGCATTGAAACCTCATAAAACATACATTTTCATTATGCGGAAACATAATAAACGAAAGTTAAAAGAAATGGCAGATTTTTACTCACAACCGCTCCGCGCTCAATTTCACTCCAAATTTCTGCTTTCGTCACTGCTCTCAATTTTCTTCACCTATGTGCCATAAATGAAATTTAGAATCAAATCGAATGCTAAAATCTCATTTAACTACTAAATTCCCTAATCGACATATAAAGCCCGAATGCATACTACCTTCCGATTTTCATTTATGGAGTCATTTAATCTAATCTAATTCACCATCTGGCGCCCTGAAAGTTATTAAACGTCTTATAACTTGGTTAGACAAAATCAAACACCACTCAATCCCTAACTCCCCTAAAGTGGCATAATTTCACCCTATGTTCTAACACATTTCTTTTCTCAATTTCTTATTCCAATTACATCAAAATCAAGCCAATTTCATTCTAATGCCCTAATTACAACTAATTGAAGTCTCTACATTCAAATCACCAAAAACTCTAATTCTCACCTTGCCAATTTCTTCAAATTGATGACTCCTTCAAGCTTCACACTAGAATTCAATTCAATCTCTTTTTCTTGAATTTCCACTAATAGAGACTTCAATTGAGCTTAGGGATTGGTTTGTAACCTTATTTTGGCTTGATTACACATGAAAAATCATGAAAACAAAACTTGAAAGGTCACTGTAGCAGCCTCCCTTTCCAAGCTCGAATTTTCTCTCTTTTGCTCTAAGTGTTTGCTTTTGATCTTCTTCAAAATTCTACACACTTCCAACATATTTATAGTCCTCCCTTAATTTACCATTTTGCCCTTCAACTTTCTCAAAATTACTAATTTGCCATTAGTTAAAAACTAATTATGTAGTTAGTTCATTTGTAACTATCTAGTTAGAATAGTTCAAAGAACTAACTAGAACTTCCAACTTGGCAATCCATGTTTTCGCAAAATGACTATGTATGTTTTATGAGCTTTCGATGCATAAACATTATTTATGATCTTGATATATTCATAGACATGCTTTTACATGATCGATTTGCGAAATAGTTTTAAAATTCTGCATTTGTTTTAAAGGTCATTGGTACCCTCAGATTGTAGTGGTGATGATTGTATTAGACCCGGCCGGTATATCCCGTACACATGGGCAGGTCTTGGGGGTGTGTCACTAACTCTGGAAAGTCAAGAAGTTGAGTCATGTGAGTCACTCTATGTGTACGGAGTATTGTCTCGCTATATGCATGCGATGTAGGATTCCGCTGCATAGCCAGTGAGATGTCTTGAGATGTCACTGTGGGTGCTGCTAGTTGAGGTGCCCCGTGACCTACTCACGTATGCAGTGCTAGTTGAGTCGCTGCGTGGGTATAGAGCTTTAGGGTTACCATTGGTACAGGTTAGAAAGAAAATGACCGAGCGAGGATTTTACTAGTTTTCGATTTACTGATAGCATTTATGCATTTATATGCACACAGCAGTTATTTTGTTATACATATTCTGAATATAATTTTCCAAAGATGTAGATAAAATCCGCTCGGCAAGATTTCATTAACATATGATATTAGAAACCGTTTTACAGTTTTACATCCGTTTTAGAAGTATAATTTCTGCATGTACTTTAGAAATTGCTATCTTTGTATGATGTTCTTGTAATTGAAATCTCATTTACACTCACTGAGCTCCTTTAGCTCACCCGTTTTATGTTTTATGTTTTTGAACCCCTTTCCCAAGTGCAGGTCTCGGTACGCAAGCTGCTGATTCTTCTATTGCCAAGTAGTGGGCCGAATCCGAAGATTATTTTTGTACATGTAAATGTGCTAAATAGCACTCTTTACTTTATGCATAGTAATAGTAGGCATGTATATTTGTATGTATGTTTCGAACCAACAAGAAAATATTGTGAGATTTTGATGATCATCTTTACTTTTCATGAGTATGCTCATTTTTTGATTTAAATGAAACTTTTGAGTTGTGTTGGAGTTGATTTGGAAAGGACCGGAGGTCCGAATTGGTAGTATTGAGATGTGTTAGAATTAGAAGTGAAATTTTTTTGCAGGTTTATATGAATTTTTTGGAAAACAAGGAAAACTCTATCCGTTTGTTTTTAAAATTAAGATGTCGTTTTCATGTATATTACTAGACCTTCTTAGTAGTAACAATAATTGAAAAGGGGTTCGCCTCGCGAAAGTTCTCAACATACCCAATTAGGTTCGGAGGAACTTCCGTCGGGGTGCCCGATAGGGCCGCTAGGATCTATAGTAGAGAGTCTCGGGTCGAATCCTGTCACATATTCTTTTAACATTTTACCATATCAAACACCATCATGTAAAATATATCTAACAAAATCGAAATTGAAATCCACAACCAATTTTACAAATTAAACACAAACCAGGGTACATTATTTAAGCCTACAACCAAAAAATTGAAATCCATACCTATAAAATTAGGGCATATTTTAGAGACCCTGCCCTAAAATTAATACAAATCAAACCCATAATAATTCTTAGCCACTTACCATTTACAAAAGAACAATGTTCCTTTGATTTCTTTGAATCGATTCATCAAAAAGTTTTGTTCGTGATTGATATTGATAGTTCAACTAAGATGGAAACACTCACACTAAGTTGTTGTGCTCTCAAACAACATTAATATCCTATTTTTTACAAACCTCAAAACCGTGTTTTTAGTTAGGCAATCAAGAGTTTTCAAGGAAAAATTATAAGGGTAACAGAACTTCGACTGATATGGTGACGTGGGCTTGACATGATTTTGAAATGTAAACATTACATCTCAAAAACTGACCCCATGGGTTAAGTACCATATTACCCTTATTTCTGTCAAAAGAAATGAAAAATACTAATTTACGAGAATCTTTCAGAATATTTTGAAACAAATAGGGTGTCTATTGCACTTAGGTCAAATTAAGAAAGTCCAATAATCCTTTTCTCTTTATGTTAATATAGCAATTATACAAATCAATCAATAATTAAAAAATCAAATGTCATGTCAATTAGGATATAAAATAAGAAAAAAAAAGACATTTGAACCTTTAATATTTTATAAAAAAAAATAGACAAATTTTAGTATTTTTAAAAATTTCATCATACCTTATTAACAGTTTTTATCTTTTTAAATTCATCCTAAACTTAAAATTTAAAGTTAATAGAGATGACATTGCATGTCAAACCCACAAGCCACATTGAAATGGAAACCCTTTAGTTTCTTAGATATATACGCACAGAACTGTTTGGTTGTGAGACAACTCATTTTATGCAACTGGTTCGCAGAAGTTACACATACTTCATCAAAATCAAACCGGTCCAAAAAAAAAAATCATCTCAAATTCATCAACTTCTAGGCTATTCATGCAAAAATCTCCATTTTCTTGAATTAATATGCAAAATTTACTATAGAATTCATTGAAATCCATTTCATCAAGAAAATCCATCTAAAAATGCTCAATTTCTAGGAGATTTTCGCAAACTCCATTTGAGTTATTTATGTAAATTTTGGCTGGATTCCAAGAAACCAAAGTCCATTAAACACAACGTATGGAAAGACAATATAGTGAGATTGCAATGGGATTAGCAAATAACAATCACCCAATTTTATAGATAATTAGGCCATATATTGTCATCGGGGATGATACAATTTTGCCATATGAGTTTGAGTTAGTTAAATCCAAGGGAAAAGATTTTATTGCCAGTTGGTGATCATAAGAGCAAGTTCTCAACCACCCATCAGTAGGAGGACTCTTAACTCACAATGGGTGGAATTCAACAATGGAGAGTTTATGTGGTGGGGTTGCCTATGATTTGTTTTCCTTTTGCTGGTGATCAACCAACAAATTGTAGGTACTGATGCAAGGAATGGAGCGTTGGCATGGAGATTAATGGTGAAGAAGTGAATTGATACTGCCGAAACATAGATGAGAGAGCATCCAATCAGACGACGGCCGCCGAAGATCTACAACAATTTTCTATTACCTAACAGTAGAGATGCTGATTTGTTTTTTATGGATTTAGGGAGTAAAAACCTAACTAAAAGTCAAGTGGTTCGGTGCAATGGAGGATCGAATTCGATAAACTTTATGAGGGTAAGAATAATTTTGTAAATGTACAGTCAATAAATTTGAATAATATAGTAATATGGTTTGTCATTTACTAATATAGATATTAACGATATAAAAGAATAAATGACTTAATTCAAATTGAGGTCATAATAGTAATTTTATTAGTTTTATTCATTTTTTAGTAAAAATACACTAAAGTCGTTAATTAATAAGAGCATCGATGAGATTTTAAAAAATAAAACTATTTACCTGTCTCAATTATGTAAATATAATATTTTTATATTTTGAAATATTCAATTATATTAAAATATTAAACCAAGTGTCAATATTTTACTAAATTATCTTATCAACTAGATAGTTGCACTGTCTCAATAAGATCGCCATATCTAAATTCTCCCCCCTCCTTAGGATTTAGATTTATCTTGACTCTTTATTTCGAAGAAAGCACGACAATATTGAAAGTGAGTAAAACTTAAAGTTTGAAAATTTATATAAAATTTGTGAAAAGTTGAAGAGTGGGTATATCTTTCTCCATTCCCCATTTAAAAAAAAGATGTAAATATAATTAGACTATTTTAAGTTGGACGATAAAATATATCATCCGTCTATTTTAAGTGTTGGAGGTTTGAGTATTCTTACTTGTACAGATGACTAAATATCTCTCCTTGTAAAATTTAACACAAGCAAATTTTTTACTAGTTAATATATTAATGTATAGTTATTATTGAAACAAAGAATTTAAATTTTAAGAGAAAAAAGAAGCATCTCATACATTTTTGTATTCAAAGAAAGGGTAATTATGCTTGGATTAAAATCTTTTTTAATAATATTGTATAAATATAAATGGAATAACACTATTTAAGTGCAGGAACAATTATTTATATTAAGGGAATGCATTAAAGGTATATTTGTAAATTTAACAAAAATTATAAACCCTCTTTAATAATATATAGGAGGTTTATTGGGTAAGAAATGAATCTTTTGTAATTTATAAAAAATCAATCCCATTTCTCTCTATCAATTTATTTTTCGATTTTTATGAATTATAGACACTTAAAATTGTCATTGTTGATTGCAAATTTTTTAATAATCTCAAATTATTTAATAACAAGATTCATCATGTTTTAAGTTAAGATTGGTAATTTCATAATCCTCCATAAAATTCCATGATCTATTTTAACCTAATTTACACCTTCATTTATGGATTGATCTCATTTGTTTTTACAAACACAAATCATCTGTTACTAACTTTGGTCAAATCTAGGTTTGATCTTATCTTTTTGCTGGATCGTACAATTATTTTATTAAATCATTCTGATCAGATTCCGGTGTAAAATTGGTTTTCATAATTTTTATTTATTCTCGATTTTTTTTATAGTTGAGATAAGGAAAAATAGGCGAAAGCGAAAGACCTTACGTTTTCACGATTATTGCCGCGAATCTAGTGATCATTTCTGATTTCTTTGATCTGTGATTATGGATTATTTTATCAATTGATTATTTCTGATTTCTTGGACCATCTGATTGTTTTGATCCTGATTTGAATATTTTATCAATTGATTAATTTATCATTTAATCAAATCATGGACCAGATTCTTTCAAAAAAAAGAAAAAATCATGGACCAGATTATCTTTCACCTTCAATTAATCCTTTATGATATCAATTTGATTCTTTATGACGTGTGGCACGTGATTCAACCGATTTACGTCGCAATCATGGATTGCGGTTTTTACATTTTAATTTAATTTACACATTAACTATGATCAAAGGTTATAATTATTTAAAATTATGACTAAATAATCACATGATCAACTACTCTCGTTTTAAAATCAAATTATGATAAATTACACGATTATAGTCCGATCAATTATCATTATCCGATTAGTATTGAATCACTATAAATTTATTATTATATTATTATGATGTGATGGATTTAAAATGTTGACCATTATTTACATATTATTTTATTGAACATTTCATTTTATAATATTATGTTGTTAATATTATAATGTGCTAATGACTATTATTTTTATTTTGATTTAATATCACTTTTATTATGATTGTAATTTTTTATAATTGATATCTGCCAATTACAATGTGCCATATGTTCAAGTAATTTATGATTATTGAATTGCATTATTAATTATTAACTTACACTGATGACTATTAAATTGCATCAATGATTATTAAATTGTATTGAATTGAAGGTTAATAACATTCATTATCAAATTTAATCGAGATTTTCTGTTAATATTTAGCTATAACACTTAGAATTTAAGTTTATATAAACTTTGCATATTTACTTGTTGAGAGAAAAATTTATTGTTTAGACATTCATACACACACTGACACTTTTATATTAGAATAATACTGACTTAAGTGTTAACATATTCTTTCTTGTGAAAGGACAATAGATTTAATCATAATATTCATCATATGGTAATCATACGGCTAAAATTAAAATATGATGAACCACACGATCATGGTCCTATTTTGATTAATAAATTATTATATAATTTTAATTTTACATATTGACGTATGATCATCAAGGATATCAACATTGAATCATGATTGCTTATGATTACTTTTATATTTGATTATATTTCAGTTATACTTATATAATCATGACCTTTATTTCCTTATGATATTTCTTAACTTATTTATAATTTAATTATTTAATAATAATTTGATCATGTATTATGTTGACTTGAGTTGAGTTAATTATAGAATTGACTTTAATTGATCATAATAATATTGATCTACAGTGCACACTAATCTACAACGCACGATGATCTATGATGAATTTATAGTGATCTGAAAACCTCATTTGTTTGCTTACAAAATAATTTTATAAATTCAACTTCATATGCCTTGCTTACTCCAACTGTTACATGTAACAATTATATATCATTACTTTCATTATTCATTACTATATGCAGTTAGAATCAAAAGCCAATTGCTTTAGATATTAAATTAATTAATTGCATCATTTAATGCTACAATCATGGGATTATTAATTTAAAATCACTTTTAAATTTGCATTGATATAATTACATTAATTCACGTTAATATCAAAAGCCTTGATATCTTCATTTGGACAGCATAATTTTCAAAATTAACACATAATTTCATTTTAATTACTGTTATATTAAACTCTTAGTTCATTTATCACCTCATTTTAATATTCTTTGAACATTTATGCATAAAACGTTGGATAAACATCAAATGCACACTTCTTTTCAAGTCAATGAGGCCCTCTTCCATTTAGATGACAGTTATGATTAGCAAATCACAGCACCACCAGGTATTGTGTCACAAGTGGTGTAATGTTCAATCCCTATTAATAATTTTGGCACTTAGATTTTGGTATAGGGTAATAAAGACTCCGTAGAATTATCTGATTTTAACTTTATTAAAAATATTTTTTTTATGGTGCGCGTGAAAGATATTAGACCTAATTTGATAATTTCATACTCGATCGGAGCGTCGAACGACCCTAAAATATTTTTGAAACTTTTCTCTATTGGCTTGGAAAAGAAAATTCCAATTTAGTATATGAATTTTCATTTAAGGGTTATGTATGGAACAAGTCTTTGTTAAGAAATACAATCCATATATTAAAGAATGGACAAATTAGAAACAATCTCATGCATTGCAAAGTTGGGAATTCTAGTTAGTTCCTTTGATTATTCTAACTAGATAGTTACAAAGAAACCAATTAAATTCTTCTATTTGAACTAATGACAAATTAGAAATTTTGAGTAAGTTGAAGGGCAAAATGGTCAATTGAGGGAGCACTATATATATGTTGGAAGTGTGTAGAGTTTTCAAGATATCAAAAGCAAACATTTAGAACAAAAGAGAGCAAAATTCGTGTAAGTGTTGAAGGTGCTGCTACAGTGAAATTTCAGTTTCTTTTTCATGATTTTTCATACTTAATCAAGCTAAAATAAGGTTACATACCAATCCCTAAGCTCAATTGAAGCCTCCATTAGTGACAATTCAAGAAAACGAGAATAAAAAGGCATTGTTTTGTGAAATTTATAAGTGAGCTTTTAAGATTACTTCAATTGATGTTCTTGTGTGTATTCTTGGTTTAGTTTGAGTTGAATTCTAGTGTGGAGCTTGAAAGAGTCATCAATTTGAAGAAATTGGCAAGGTAAGAATTAGAGTTTTTGGTGATTTGAATGTAGAGACTTCAATTGGTTGTAATTAGGGCATTAAAATGCAATTGGCTTGATTTTGATATAATTGGAATAAGAAATTGAGAAAATAAATGTATTGGAACATATGGTGAAATTCTACCACTTTAGAGAAGTTAGGGATTGAGTGGTGTTTTAATTGAGTTGTTGTATGTAAATGATGCATTATGTATGTTGAATGTATATAGTTGATGGAAAAATCAAACATGAAGAAAATGAGACATAATTATCCATTTTACAAAGGTGAAGGGTAATTATGTCCAACCAATTTATAAGACGTTTAATAATTTTTAGGGCGCCGAGTGGTGAGTTAGATTAGAATAAATGAGTCCGTAAAAAAAAATAGGGAAGTAGTATGCATCCGGGCTTTGAATGCCGATTAGGGCATTTAGTAGTTAAATGAGATTCTAGCATTCGATTTAGTTCTAAATGTCATTTATGGCGCGTAGGTAAAAAAAATCGAGAGCGGTAACGGGAGCAGAAATCTGGAGCGAAATTGAGCGCAGAGCGGTTATAAGTGAAAATCTGCCATTTCTTTTATCTTTTGTCTACTATGTTTTCGCATAATAAAAATGTACATTTTATGAGCTTTCAATACATAAACATGATTATGATCTTGATATGTATCCATAGTTATGCATTTACATGTTCGGTTTAAGAAACAGTTTTAAAATATCTGCATTTATTTTAAAGGCCATTGGTACCCTCAAATTATAGTGGTGGTGATTATATTAGACCCGGCCAGTATATCCCGTGCATATGAGCAGGTCTTGAGGGTGTGCCATTAACTCCGGGAAGTTGGGATGTCAAGTCATATGAGTCACTCTATGTGTACAGGGTATTGTCTCGCTATATGTATGCAAGGTAGGATTCCGCTGCATAGCCAGTGAGATGTCACTGTGGGTGCTACTAATTGAGGTGCCCCGTGACCTACTCACGTGTGCAATGTTAGTTGAGTTGCTACGTGAGTATAGAGTTTTAGGGTTACCATTGGTACAGTTTAAAAAGAAAATAGTCGAGCGAATACTTTACTAGTTTTCAATTTATCGATAGCATTTATGCATTTATATGCACACGGCAGTTATTATGTTATACAGATTTTGGATATTGCTTTCCAAAGATGTAGATAAAACCCGCTCGGTAAGATTTCATCAGCATATGATATTAGAAACCGTTTTACAGCTTTACATCGGTTTTAAAAGCATAATTTATGCATGTACTTTAGAATTTGCTATCTATGCATAATGTTATTTTATTTAAAATCTTAATTGCACTCACTGAGCTCCTTTAGCTCACTTGTTTTGTGTTTTATGTTTTCTAAACCCTTCCCAAGTGCAGGTCTCGGTACGCAAGCTGCTAATTTTCTTATTGCCGAGTAGTGGGCCAAATCTGAAGATCATTTTTGTATATGTAAATATGCTAAATAGCACCCTTTACTTTATGCATAGTAGTTATAGGCACGTATATTTGTATGTATGTTGTGAACCAACAAGAAGAGATTCGATATTACGATGATCGTTTTTGCTTTTTATGAGTATGCTCAATTTGTGATTCAAATGAAACTATTGAGTTGTGTTGGATTTGATTTGGAAAAGACCGGAGGTCCGAATTGGTAGTATTGAGAAGTGTTTGAAATAGAAGTGAAAGTTTTTTACAGGTTTTATGTGAATTTTCTCGAAAAACAAGAGAAACTCTGCCCCTTTGTTTTAAAATTAAGATGTCATTTTTATGTATATTACAAGATTTTCTCAATAGTAGCAAGAACTAAAAAGGGGTTCACCTCGCGGAAATATCTCAACTTACCTAGTTATATTCTGAAGAACTTCGGTCGAGGTACCCTACAGGGTCGCTGGGACTTATAGTAGAGGGTCTCGGGGTGGGTCCTGTCAAGTGGCTTTACCATAATTCACATATTAGATCTCAACCATGCAGTAGAAGCTTGATGCACAAGCTCAGCAGATGGAACAATTCACTAAAGCCTTTGCTCAATAGCAGATTTGTGAGTTTGCCTGGCACAATGTTGCGAGTCTCTTAAAAGTGTTATATCTTTTATAATGATGACCTGACTTTGCATGTACATGTACCACCACAAGTTATGCCTCTATAAATAGTTCTACTATTAAGGCATCCAAGTCCAAATTTGCATACATCATAGCAACCTCAAGTACATTTCTCTACGAAATCAGCTGTGCATAATATTTCTCTATAAGTTCTCCTAGTTGCTACTATCTCCCATTGTCCCTATTCCACCAATAATTCAGCTGTCTCCTGCAACCTATTTACCAGAAGAGGCACTAACAGCTCATGTGCAAGAAATATTTGACGAACGGATGAAGAGTCATCAGCTTCACATTCCTAGTGTCCCTTACTCCTTCACTACGTCGAAGTTGCAGGAATTTCCATTCACAAAAGGGATTGAAAGCCAAAAGAAACCACTTAAACTTCGTATTCCCAACTTTAGATTCTTTGATGATAACTCTGATCCAATAAACCTCGTGTATTCCTTCAAGAAAATCATATCCCTTAAAGACTACAGTGATGCCACTAGAGATTATTAAGACTTTCGGTAATTTGTGCGAGTTTTTTTGTCAACCATTTCCAGATAATCCATCAGCAACAAATCAATGTATTCAATTTAACTACTTTGTTACAAGGACAAAAAGCCTTGAAGGACTACGTGCGATGCTTTCGAGATATGTATGTTGGCAGATCTAAGGTACGTGTGGGTGTATGCATATGTTATTGTGTCTATTGCCTAAATACATATCAAATACATATTTAAATCTGACGGAAGCATGAAACTTGCAATAAATACAATAAATAAAATATATTAATCGCATTAATATATTTATAGGATAGAAAACCTACCTCAACGTGTAACGTTATACACGTATTTCCTTGGAGTCTGCATAGAGACCAACTCGAGGGCAGTTCTAGTCATCAACGCGGTGGGCTTGGTGAGCTAGAACAGCAGTCTTATACGCAACACCGGGTTTAATTCTTAAACCTCAAAATAGTCGGTATGTGTTTTTATCTTTTTCTCCAAAAAAATAAAAAATAGAGAATTTAAATCAATCCACCATTACTTTAATTGGAACCATAAAACAAAATAAAACAATTTTCTTTTTTCTTTTTTTTTTCTTCTCCTTTCCTCCCGGCACCATTTCCTTCTTTCTTTTTCTTTCTCCATTTCTTTCTTCTCTCAAAACACAAATGAGAAACAATTCATTTGCTTTTCATTTTCCATTTCCCGTTCACCAACACACACACTTCACTTCATTTTCAATTTCTCTCTTTCTATATATATATATATATATATATCTAATATATAATATAATATATATTATATAATAATAATAATAATACTAATGGGTGCCAAGTAGATATAATATTATTATATATAATATCTTATAAAAAATATAATACAATAATATAATATAATATAAAAATATATCATATAATATAATAAGAGAGATATTTTGATTATTTAACAATTAAATAATCAAAATGTGAAATGATCATTTTGCCCCTCATGAATAGTTACCATATTTACCCCCTAGTGGGTCCCACCAAATCTGCACTTGGGTAAACTCAACCGAGGGTTCACAATGCGCCACGTGTCATTATACAATTAGTAAATAATTATTATTGACTAATTGTTGTGCTTAACACTTAAATACAGACACGTACGCATTCCTGTGTTAATGCTGAATATTGTTAAATTAAACACTTTAATCCGACACGCTGCCCCAGTGCATAACGAGTACACTCCATATCGCGGGACTCCCTAGGTCCTACGCTTGATTCGTCAAATAGAACTATTCCATGAGTCCGTGAGCACTGCCTCACGCACACGTCACGGATATACAAATCAGCGCGTTGAACCATACAAGCTGAGGTTACAACGCATACATATAGTTCTTCCGTCATGATATCCTAGATGTACGGGGATATAGATTATCACCGTCAAATCCCCTTGTGCTCATTCATGTCCTATCTCCAGACTTGTATCTCACTAAACAATATGCACAAACTCCTTTGTCATATTATTTCACCCTGGTAGAACTCTTTCCCAGGATGATTGCTTATGGCCACAAGACTTTCTGAGATATAGTCTCGAAGCATTTGGATATCTAACTCCCTATACGAGCTGACGAATCCCATATCTATACATACCGGACTCCATAAGCATCAGACCATACCCAGCGACACCCAGCGACACCCAGCGATCACACCATGAAAGGTCTGTGACATGTGTGGTACTAAAGTATGGTAGATCACTTACAAGCCCACCTTGACACTCAGGTTAAAGGACCACGTATACTACTTAACTCGAGAGGACCCTTCATTGACGGCTTACATAAGGTGTCTATCGGAGGCCCTTATAAGTCTGTCCTATATCCAGTCCTAACTGAATACCCATATATCAATACGAGCTCCAAACTCACAGTCGGCTAAGAACGACCATCTATACCCTATAGGTACGACATATGCTGATCTATATATAAATGTATCCACCGACAAACCCGCATTAGCAGAAATGGATCAGGGATAATTATTTGAGAACATACTTATGCAACTAGCATTTTCTGGCACCCGATTGCAACTCTTGTAACTATGCAGTTACGAGTATATTCCCAGGTCTATGTCCCATTACAGACAAGGCTCCAACTCTTGGATCTGCTGAGTATTATAACTAACTAACACTTAGTTGTGCTAACAGTTAGCAATTATATGTCTCAGCGTGGTTAACTATGAGTCTTTATCTAAACTCATTTAGATCTGATCCGAACTCTTTCAGATGTACAATATCTGTAACGTTACGTGCATAATACCATATATATGGGTATTAGCGATTTAATAGGAATGTACACTTGTATAAATACACAAGTATATGTACATTCTGGGATGGCACGTAAGCACTGACCCTAACAATCTTCCAATTGCTCTAGTGTTATTCCTGATGGCATTTCAGGCACATCAACTCTATGTGTTTCATAAACACTATTAAAGTCATGGCATTAGAAAGTGGGTCCGCTAAATTATTTATAGAACACTTCTACGAATAATCACATCTCCCTATGCCAAGATCCTTCTAGTCATATGAGACTTCTCTTAACATGATTAGAGTACTGGTGTCCTCTTGGTACCTTGGCTTGTACAATGGCCTAGTTTTGTCGCAAATTTATGGGATAGGATCCATCTGTCTTGCAACTCTTCCAAGGCCAGTGATAAACCTACGAATCCTCACTGCCGCTTCCGCTCTGCCATTTGACAAATTAGCAGTGAATCTCATTATGGTGCATCTTCAACTCATCTAGTACTAATAAGAATGAGCACATTCTCAGATGTAGACTCTCTATCATCTAGGTCAGACTTGAAGTCTAACTCCATGCATCTTCTCATTTGTAAGTCATTTTCTCCATTTTTGAGAAACTTATCCTTTATACCCTCAAGGTACTATAAGATATGTTTGACTACCAACAAGTGGCGGTCACCTGAACCAGACTGAAACCCCGCTCGCAACTCTTACAGCTAAACTGATTTCAGGTCTCAAACACATCATAGCATACATCAATATCTGAAGAGCTGATATATCTGGTGTGTTAGACATTTTAACTCTCTTATCTTCCATCTGAAGAGACACTCTCCTCGAAAGATGAACACCAGGTCTATTGATGTGAAATAATTTGGGAGAGTCATATTAGCTTCCTAGCTCTATCTCTATAAAGATTTGTACCTAGTATAAAGGAAACCTCTCATAAATCCTTCATGGAGTAATTCTTACGAGTTACTTCTGACCGATTATAACATACTGACATCATTCCCAATGACCAATATGTCATCAACAAAGAGCATCAAAAAGACTATCATGCTCCAACTGACCTTTCATGCACACTTGACTAGAAGTCTGACTGGACATAAAACCTTCAGGCAGTTCTATAAATATCTCTTACTCGAGGTATCCATTCTGGAATGCCTTTCTTACATCCATTTGCTAAACTTCAAAGTCATAATATGCTGCAAAAGCCAATAAAATTCTAATTAACTATAGCATCAATATTGGTTCAAAGGTTTCTTGTTAGTTAATCTCAGATCACTGAGAATTACCTTTCTAAAATCAATAAAGGGCCTAGAAGGTCTCTACCTTCTATCTGGCTCCCACTAGCCCTTTATAAACCCTTTACAACTAATGAAAACAATTCACACGGGTAGCTTAACCAAGTCCCAGACTTGATTCTGATGCATAGAGTCAAATTTGTTTTCATGGCTTCTTGCCGCTTCTCGAATCAATGTCTAACATCGACTCTCTATAGGTCAAGAATGATTTTCTTCTACCAAGAAAACTCTAAGTTCACCTTCAGGCATCAACCATACCTAAAAGGTGACCTAGACATCCTTTCCGACCCTTTGGGGTATGTTAAAAGGTCACTGCTTAATTGAGCCTGAGTTCCTATCCTTAGTTCATTGATTTCTAGATTGACTTCACCAAGCTCAAACTTTCTATGATTTCCATGATTCATGAGAAAATTTTCCTCTAGAATAGTGGTCTTTCGAGAAACGAACACACTTCGCTTCTCTAAATCATAGAACTAGTATCCTATTGAATCATAGGATACACAATAAACCTATACTTGTACCTCTTGGGTGCTGTTTCTCCTACTAAGTAACTCTTACAAAATAAGATACCCTACTGCATAACTCTTACGTAAGCAGGACAACCCCAAGTCTTAACTAATTTAAGATATGGCTTCCTTCCTTTCTGTATCACATACAGAATGGAAGGAACAGCTTCTGATGGAACTCTACTAAATAAGCAACTGAATTTAGAGTATATTCTCACAAATATAAATCGGTAACACTCATTATCAATCAAACAATATTTGATAAAGTCCGATTCCTGTTTTCCAAAACATCATTATGTTGTGAATAATGCGGAAGACTATAATGAGTGAGAATCTCATTCTTCCTTAAACAAACAAAAAACTTTGCTATTAATGTATTCACTTCCTCGATCTAATTATGTGATGTACACTCTGGTCTATATTGGGCCATCTCTGTGATTATTCATAAACTAGTTAAGTTTGTATGGTCAGATTAGGAATCCTACCATCCTTAACCAGACGGATAAGCGTCTCACGCCTATATGACCAAAACTTATATACCACAGCTCTGTATTATTTAAGGATTCCGATCTACGGACATTTCTAATTATATATATAATGTGAATTTATTATCTGACATTAAGCTGATAAAACATTATACTTATTATGCAATACAACTATTGTATTGCATACCAGAAGTAAGTCAAGCTGCCCAACAACTTGGACCTACAAGAAATCACCATTTCTTACTCTTAACTTTAGTTTTACAAGCTGTTGCATTCTAGTTTCTCTCAATCCCTGCAACATATTACAGATATGAGAGGGACATGCAGTATCTCATACCCAGCTTGAACTGGCATCATATGCCCTAGAAATATCTATTTGTGTCAAACACAAACCTGTGGGAGTCTTTCTGATAATTATATGACTTTTAGGGTAGAGGGATTTCCAATACCCAACCTTACTGTATTGAAAACACTTTCTACCTTCATGCTCTCTTGTTGATCTTTAGATAAATATTACCTCTGAGGATTTGTGCTATGTATCTACCTCATCTTCTTTTCCTCACACATCTGGTCTCATCAGATATACTTGGAGTAAAAGATGAAGCACCCTAAGCAAAGAGGGCTACACTCTCTCCATACAGTCCTCTAGAGAGGTATTATCATAATTACCTTACGGTAAACTCTGATCAACAATAATCCAAGATTTTTTGAATTCATAATATTTGTGAAATTCATCCGTGGTTAAAGTAATTCCTAGCACCCTAAAGTTGGACTGCATCAATTATGCACACCAATTAGTTCGTAATGGCCATTATTCTTGACAGGCAAAGCTTAATGGGAGATGTAAGTGGAATGGTCATTAAATCGCTAATAGAACATTTTAAATCATGGGTATACTAATTATACTTTTTTTTTAAAACACCCTCCCACAGCTTTACATAATCTCGATAATCTCTCAAACAAAAAGATGATAATTTAAACTCTTTTAAACTATACAGCGGGAAGTAGATCCCATTGAAACTTACTCGGGCTTCACGCTGTAGTAATATTGGCCTTTGTAAACCCAACAAGGAGGCTCAAACTCTTGGATCTACTGACTATTATAACCAACTAACACTTAGCTGTGCTAACATTTAACAGTTATATGTCTCAGTGTAGTTAACTATGAGCCCTTATCTAAACTCTTTTAGATCTGATCCGAACTTCTTCAGATCTACAATGTCTGTAATATTACATGTATAATACTATATATATGGGTATTAGCGATTTAATGAGAATGTAAACTTGTATAAATACACAAGTATATGTACATTATGGGATGGCACGTAAGCACCGACCTTAACAATGTACATGCAGATAAAGAATTTTGATAAGACTTTACCTCCAATTTCATTTTTAAAAGGATTGCTTCATGATACTTAAATATATGAATATCTTATGCAACAACCCTTAAGATGTATTAAAGAATCTTTTCGATGCATATAGCCTTTCATTCACGTGGAAGAGGATCGATTGAGTAGAAGTTACAAAGCATCTATAAATATCATCACCCAGACTGTTCCTTTTGAAATTCAAGATCAACAACCTAACACAATAATAAAATACAGAGAAATGGCCTGATCCCTTCACTTTCCTAGAAGTCGCAAAAAAATATCAGGGTTTAACATTTCTCAAACACTTAAACTCCCTCCTAATACCTCTGTGGAGAAGATATGGATTGACAACAAGCATATAGAACTTTTCTGTGATCCTCCACTCATAAAGACTCTAGTTGATCAACGAGATAGAGCTAGAAAATGCCTATACTATAATGATCATGGATACAATATAAGTGAGTGTCAAACATTAAGAAGGCAGATTAAAGATTTGACATGAAGAATATTTAGCCAAATATATCCTTAAAAACGATGTATCCCCACCATCAGCAACTCATAGCAATGGGTTAACGATAATCTCTACTTCTAACATTACTCATAGAGAAGCAGAGATCACAACTCCCTCACCATTAGTCGCATTATGCATACATGGTTAACTTAACAATAACGATGATATGGACCGAGACAGTTGTCACAATGCAAAATTTAAAAACTAATATAATGGTGATATTTTAGAAGGATTACTTAAAGCTCTCAGAGAAGCAGTTTTAATCAACATGAAAGTTTCCTCACAAAATAGCTTTGAGAAAATAGTAGATGAAGTCTTTAATCAACTACAAGTTCTTACTATATGTGGTCGGTCAGATTATGATAGCCTCACTAAAAATATAAGGAGAGAAAGCTTTCCTAAGCTAAGCAAGTAAATAAAGCATTGACACCAGTACCCACTGTTATGTCTATCTACCAATCAACAACAGTTGGCTCCAATTATATTAGATTTTCAAATGAAGATTTAATCAACATTATTTACCCCATATAATGATGCTTTAGTCATCACCTCGCAAATATCTAACTACACCATCTCAAAAGTCTTAATTGATGATGGAAGTAGTGCAAACATCATTCTAGAGTACTTTTCAAAAAATGGGTCTGGAAGAAGCAGAAATTATTGCAAGTAAGTCACCTGTAGTTTTCTTTAATGGCACTAAAATAGTACTAGTAGGATCAATTCATCTACAAGTCACTGTAGCTCAAAGAACTATGATAATAAATTTCTTAGTAGTAGATTCTCCATCAAGATACTATGCCATTATGAGAAGAGGCTAGATTCGTCGAATACATGGGTAGTATCTACCCTATATTAGAAATTAAGATGTAAAGTTAAGAATGGCATAAGGATCGCCACCATTAATGGAGACTAGCAAGGCTTGAGAAAATGTTATTAAGTAAACATGAAAGATGTAAAAGAAATGCTAAAGAGTACACAACTAATAGAACATGGGCCTAACGCAAATACTTCTGCATCGCCATCAGCATCAATTAAGATGCAAAACTTTATTGAATAAAAATTACAACCGATTTCAGAGGGTTCTAGGAAGAGAAAGAATCACAAAAGGCAAAAAAAGCAAAAAACAAAATGCTCGCGAATTGTCAAAACTTACAAATTACGAGTTATCAAAGATTTGTAAGTTACTTATTTATGCAAGCTTTCAAATAAAATTTATTTAGCAAATTATTTGCACAAGATGCAAGCTATTTTCTTTACAATCATATCATGACAACAAAATTTTGGAGTTAAAAATAGAATTACAAATTATATTATAGCGTAACTCGTTACATAGTCACAAAGACGATTGAGTATATTGCACCCTCATAATTAAAAGGTGACTGAGTATGTTGTACCCTTTATAATCAAAAGATGAATGAATGTTTCGCACTATCATAATAAAAAGATGATTGAGTATATTGCACCTTTATAATCAAATGATAACTGAGTATGTCAGATAAATCAAAAGATGACTAATCATGTCACACAAATTAGAAGACGACTAATTCTGTTGCATATTCATAATCAAAAGATGACTATAAGAAGACTAATTTTGTCAAACATTCAAATTTAAAAGATGACTAATTATGTTTCGTGTTTATAATCAAAATGCAACTAATTATGTCGCATATTTATTATCAAAAGACGATCAAGCACGTCGTATACTTATAATTAAAAGATGACTAAGTATGTCACACATCCAAAGTCAAAAGACAACTAATAATGTTAAATACATAAATTCAAAAGGATGACCAATCGTTTTACATGATTAAAATTAAAAGATGACCAATTATGTCACGTGATTAAAACCACAAGATGATCAGTCATGTTACACAATCAAAATCAAAGGCGATCAATCATGTTATGTAATTAAAACCAAAAGATGATTAATCATGTCGCACTTTCAAAATCAAAGACAATCAATCAAGTCGCATGATCAAAACCAAAAGACGGTTAAATAATTCGCATGATGAAAAGACAACTAGTCATCAATAAAATGCGACTAGTCCTATTCTATACTTACAACCTAAAGATGATTAGTCTTGTCATATACTCATAGCTCAAATATGACAGATCATATCACATATTTAAAGCCAAAAAATAAATGATTAAACCTCACAATAAAAAAAAGATCAAATTATACTATATATGCAATTAAGAAGACGATAAATGGTATCGTACATTCAAGAAGATGAATAGTTATACAATTAAATTTAATTAGTAAGCGACTAAATAAGTCACATAGATAATAAAGCAAATAAACGTATCACATGATAGAAAAAGAAAAAAGAAGTGGAGTAAAAAAATATTTACTATTCATTTACACATATAATACATTTTCAATCTCAAATATAAAAACTAATAAAAGACCGTCAAATTATATTCATCCAATACCAAATAGTATACAAAGTATGCTTAGTATACATATCTTAAAAGAATTCCTTTCTATAAAAAAATAATAAGAGAGAAGACAAAAATAAGCAAAAAGTTAGAAAAACCCTTCGAATACTTTCTAAAAAAAACAAAAAGGTTGTGAATATAATTAATACTCAATATACAACTCAAAGTATATCCATGTGACATTCTATATATGTAATATCCAATCCCTATTAGTAGTATTGGTGCCTAGATTTCGGTATAGAACAAATAAGACACCGTAGGGTTACTCGATTTTAACCCTATTAGAAATATTCCCTTTATAGTGCACGTGAGAGATATTAGACCTAATTTGATAATTTCACACTCGATCGGTGCGCCAGACGACCTTAGAATATTTTTAGAATTTTTCTCTATTGGCTTAGAAAAGAAAATTCTAATTTACTACATGAATTTTCATTTAAGGGTTACGAATGGAACAAGCCTTTGTGAGAAACATAATCTATATATTAGAGAATGGACCAATTAGAAGAAATCTCATGGATTGCCAAGTTGAAAGTTCTAGTTAGTTCTTTGGACTATTTCAACTAGATAGTTACAAATGAACTAATTACATAATTAGTTTTCAACTAATGGCAAATTAGTAATTTTGAGAAAGTTGAAGGGCATAATGGTAAATTGAGGGAGGACTATAAATATGTTGGAAGTGTGTAGAATTTAGAAGAAGATCAAAAGAAAACACTTAGAACAAAAGAGAGAAAATTCGAGCTTGGAAAGGGGGGCTGTTACAGTGACCTTTCAAGTTTTGTTTTTATGAATTTTCATGTGTAATCAAGCCAAAATAAGGTTACAAACCAATCCCTAAGCTCAATTGAAGTCTCTATTAGTGGAAATTCAAGAAAAAGATGTAAGAAAAGCATCTTTTATGAGTTTGATAAATGAGATTTCAAGAATGCTTTAATTGATGTTCTTATGTGTATTCTTGGCTTAGATTGAGTTGAATTCTAGTGTGGAGCTTGAAGGAGTCATCAATTTGAAGAAATTGGCAATGTGAGAATTAGGGTTTTTGGTGATTTTGTTGTAGAGATTTCAATTGGTTGTAATTAGGGCTTTAGAATGAAATTGGCATGATTTTGTTGTAATTGGAACAAGAAATTGAGAAAAGAAATGTGTTGGAACTTAAGGTAAAATTCTACCACTTTAGTGAAGTTAGGAATTGAGTGGTGTTTTGATTGAATTGTTGTGTGTAAATGGTGCATTTGTGAATTGAATGTGTATGCTTGATGGAAAAATCAAAAATGAAGAAAATGGGACATAATTGTCCATGTGGGAAAGGTGAAGGGCAATTATGTCCAACCAAGTTATAAGGTGTTCAATAATGTTCAGGGTGTCGGATGGTGAGTTAGTTTCGATTATGGCTCCGTAACTAAAATCGGAAGGTAGTTTACATCCGAGCTTTGTATGCCAATTAGGGCATTTAGTAGTTAAATGAGATTCTAGTGTTCGATTTGGTTCTAAATGTCATTTATGGCGCGTAGGTGAAGATAACCGAGAGCGTTAACGGGAGCAGAAATCGGGAGCGAAATTGAGCGCGGAGCGGTTGTGAGTGAAAATCTGCCATTTCTTTTACTTTTCGGTTATTATGTTTTCGCACAATGACTATGTATGTTTTATGAGCTTTCGATGCATAAACATGATTTATGATCTTGATATATTCATAGACATGCTTTTACATGATCGATTTGCGAAACAGTTTTAAAATTCTGCATTTGTTTTAAAGGCCATTGGTACCCTCAGATTGTAGTGGTGATGATTGTATTAGACCCGGCCGGTATATCCCGTGCACATGGGCAAGTCTTGGGGGTGTGTCACTAACTCTGAGAAGTCAGGAAGTTGAGTCATGTGAGTCGTTGTATGTGTACGGGGTATTGTCTCGCTATATGCATGCGATGTAGGATTCCGCTGCATAGCCAGTGAGATGTCTTGAGATGTCACTGTGGGTACTGCTAGTTGAGGTGCCCCGTGACCTACTCACGTATGCGGTGCTAGTTGAGTCGCTGCGTGGGCATAGAGCTTTAGGGTTACCATTGGTACAGGTTAGAAAGAAAATGGCCGAGCGAGGATTTTACTAGTTTTTGATTTACCGATAGCATTTATGCATTTATATGCACACAACAGTTATTATGTTATACAGATTCTGAATATAATTTTCCAAAGATGTAGATAAAACCTGCTCGGTAAGATTTCATTAGCATATGATATTAGAAACCGTTTTACAGTTTTACATCCGTTTTAGAAGTATAATTTCTACATGTACTTTATAAATTGCTATCTTTGTATAATGTTCTTGTAATTGAAATCTCATTTATACTCACAGAGCTCCTTTAGCTCACCCGTTTTATGTTTTATATTTTTAAATCCCTTTCCCAGGTGCAGGTGATAAGGCGTAATTGTATAAACTATTTTATCTTCCTAACTTGATATTTGTTCAATTTATCTCAATAATTGGGCTATTTATGCGTATTAATGTTGTTTTATAGGTTGAAGCATTATCCGAGCAAAAATACCGGAAAACGGACGCAAATCGGAGCATTAGAGATAAAAATACGAATTGAGGCACTGTAGCTACAGTACCACTGTAGCTACAGTACTGCTACAGTACTGTAGCAACAGTGCAGCGCCGCAACGCTGGATTTCAGCGCCGCGGTGCCGATTGCAGAAAGTGAGCGCCGCAGCGCCAAATCGCAGCGCCGCGGCGCCGGGACCTGGACAACAAGTTGTGACAGGTTCTTGAAAATCAGGAAACCCAAAATGCGCCCTAATTCCGTGTTCTTACCTATTTATTTGCTCAAAACTTACATTTTGAGGGAGGACTCCAGCTGGGACAGCAGCTGGAAACACAAAGAAACACCTAACTTCTAAGTTTGAAGAAATCAAAGAGGAGGGAAGCAAGCTTCAACAACAAAGGCATTTGACAGGGATGTCTTCTTTGCTTTGATTCTTTACTTGTTGTAAGATGTTTAGTTTACATGTATTGATGGAATTAGCTTCAAGATTGTGTAGTTTAATGATGAGCTAATTTCGTTCATCTAGGATTACATCCTTGAACTCATTATGTGATTGATTTTAGTTCTCTCTTTTATGGTATTAATTCAGCTTTTGATATATTCATTGTACTTGTGCTTAATGCTATTTGATTACTTGGCCAGTGGTTAAATTGATCTAGAAATGCTTAAATAAACTTGACAAAGGCATTTAGGTATTTAGTCTTAAGCATATTGATGCATGATCATAGTGTAGTACACTTGAGTTTCATATGAGATAGACATATACTCATAAGGCATGTATGGCTCATAAAACTTGTGCTTAATGAATTTTGTTCAATTTATTTATCATAGACATATAGATATTTGATTGGATGGAATAGATTCACTTGACCTGCAAAAGAGGCTTGTGATGTGTTGAGTGTTTTGGTCAATATATCAAGTTGAGAACCAATAAACATCAAAGAGATTCTGCTGAATTTATTTGCATAATGGGGGATAGTTTGTAATCCTAGGATTTCTCATATTGAATATAATTTGTTGGTAATTTAGTTTATCACTTAGCATAATTAAGTTGTTCTTTTACTTGAGTAGTTTAATCATCATACATTAAATCATTTTCTGGATAATAGTAGAAAGACACCATTTCGGTACTTAAACTAGAAAGATAAATCATTCTCTGTGGGATCGACACTTTTCTCATCATATATTACTTGTTGCGACAACGTGCACTTGCGCTAATTTGTGTTATAGAAAACACACAACAGCAGGTCTCGGTACGCAAGCTGCTGATTCTCCTGTTGCCGAGTAGTGGGCCGAATCCGAAGATCATTTTTGTACATGTAAATGTGCTAAATAGCACTCTTTACTTTATGCATAATAATAGTATGCATGTATAGTTGTATGTATGTTTCAAACCAATAAGAAAATATTTCGAGATTTTGATGATCATCTTTACTTTTCATGAGTATGCTCATTTTGTGATTTAAATGAAATTTTTGAGTTGTATTGGATTTGATTTGGAAAGGACCGGAGGTCCGAATTGGTAGTATTGAGATGTGTTAGAATTAGAAGTGAAATTTCTTTGCATGTTTATATGGATTTTCCGAAAAACAGGGGAAACTCTGTCCGTTTGTTTTTAAAATTAAGATGTCATTTTTATGTATATTACTAGACCTTCTTAGTAGTAACAAGAATTAAAAAGGGGTTCGCCTCGCGAAATTTCTCAACATACCCAGTTAGGTTCGGAGGAACTTCCGTCGGGGTGCCCGGCAGGGCCGCTGGGATCTATAGTAGAGGGTCTCGGGTCGGGTCCTGTCAATATACATTAAGTATACTCTTATTAGGCTAACCGTAAAGTCATCTAATACATTTTAAAATATTTTCAAAGTATACTCTTATCGGGTTAAGTATGAAATCATCTAAATACATTCTAAAGACATACCCTAAAATATACCTTAAACCAAACTAGTTAGTACGACATGTGAAAGGATCTCAAAATATGTTTATCAAAGTAAACATTTACTCACTAAGAGTAGTACTATCCGACCTAAAAGGTACAAAATTTGAAATTAAGAAATACAAAAAAAGGGAGATAAATGAAAGATCTTATTGAGCAGAAATTTCCCCCTTCTGTTATTTTCCAAAATCCTGAAAAAAATATTGTATTAAAATAACAATAATAAATAAATAAAAATACAAAATACAAAATAATAAAAACTCACCATTACCTTATGAAAAGAAAATCCAGGAAGAGGAACATCGGGACTAGCTCCTAGTTGTTCGGGAGAATCATCACTATCATCAAACTCAGACTCTAGATCTGAATTGTCCACCCCATCTCGATTTATCATGATTAGTAAAGGAGATAATTACAATGCATTGGTACCGGTTGACCTTTCTATAAAGGAAGTCCTGCAACTGATGAACCTGGACTTTTTTCCTATTAGAAAGTTGATAATAGCACTCATACGACTTCAAATAATTTGAGATTTGTTATCTTTCTTGACTTGCAGCAAGTTTAGATTCCTTAACAATGAGGCCAGCGAGTTGCTTGAATACTAAATCATCAACAAAATTTTTCTCCTTGGCCAAGGCAGTAACATTAACATAAGTAGCAACCACTTCGGCTAGATGCCAAATCAATAGTCAAACTCTTAGCAAGAGTATTAATTTCCTTCAATAAAACATCTTTTTATTCAGTGTCAAGTTAAACAAATGCAAATTTGGACTCAAGCTCTACAACTTCCCAATCTCTATCCTTCAATAAGACATCCATTTTTATCAACAACGAATAAGATAGACACAAGTTGTGACTTTAGATGTGTAACTTTTTGACTCAATGAACTAGTAGACTCATTAAAAGAAGTCTCAGCAAGTTTTTGTCTTAAAAGCTCTTAAAAGGGCAAAACATTCTAAAAGCAAGAGAAATATATTTATAATATTAAAAAAAATGATGATGGTAATGATGAATGAACTAGTTCAAAGAAAAAATTAGAGCACCCATTTGTCGAAATCATACAGCTCGTTTATTACTCACTGAAGAAGTGTCAGACGAAACGCTACCAACTGATTGCCAAGAATGTGATGCTGGAAGAACAGAGAAAGGCGAGTCGAAAAAGATAAACAAACCAATTAAATCAAGCATACTCTAAAATGCAGAGGGAAAATAAAGAATGAAAAGAGAAAGAGAATCTTTCTTAAAAAAGAAAAAGATTAGGCCCGATCAAATTTTGGGCTAAATAAAAAAACATTTAGGTCAAATAAATTTTTATTATATTTTTAAAAACTTCTTGTAATATTATACATCTAATTTATTGTATTACGTCTATTTCATAAAACAAGTCTATGAGATAAGCTATTCAAATGGGAGATAATTGTAGGATTAATTATTTAAACAAAGGGATAAAATTATTACCTACTTTAGTGTACCTATTAAAGGTATATTCATAAATTGAACAAAGCTCATAAATCCTTTTTAACTATAAATAAAAGGTTTATTAAGAAAAAATAATCTTTTGCCATTTGAATAAATTTACTTTCTTTCTAATAAAATAGCTCTTATTTCCTTTTATTTCTTTCTCTACCAATCTTTCTTAATTTTCATCCAGTATAGAGACCTAAGATCCTCCAACGAGCAAGATTGAAATCTCATATCTTTTGTACCACAACAAGAGATTTTTCCAACTAAAAACAATTGCCAATTGGCACTTACAACATCTAGAGTAGCCTGATTATGGGCTAAAAGTTAGATAAAAATAACTTTTAATTTAAAGTGGTCACGATGAATTAGTTTATCTTTCTGTTATGTATAATCTAGTTTTAAAATTTTTAATTTTCAAGTGCATTCCTTTATTATAAGTGTGAGAATATTGATTGAAAATTATCGGAATATGTACTCTATGCAAGCCAAGTGCGTAGAGTACACAAAAATTGAAGACGGATGCAAAAGGAGGAGAAAGACAAAATGGCGGTGCCCAGGTGTAGGCGCTACGGCAACCAGGCTCTGGGCACCGCAGCGCCCAGAACAGAACCTGAGTGCCACAGTGCCAGGTGAAGCCTAGCGCGAGGAAGACTTTTCCGTTTTGAATCAACTTGTTTCATCTCTCACTTGCTCCATGACTCCCTAATACGACTCCTACACGTTTAGGATAAATCTAAGACATCCTAAAGCCTATATAAAGGCTCTTTATTGCCTTGTAAACTTATCTTAGTAATCTTGGAAGAAATCTTTGTGATTAAACATACTTTGTCATTGTTAGTGAGAGAAAATCCCTAGGTTATAAGAGAGTACTTCTTTGTGAGTCTTTCTTGTAAAAGTCATACTTTATGAGTGCCTTGTGATTTAATAATAGAGTGAGTGATCTTGATCCACCGTGGACGTAGGCAAGTTGCCGAACCACGTAAATTTGTGTATGTTCTTATTCTACCTTTCTCTCCTTAGTTTCTTAATTACTTGTTTCTACGATATATTACTTAGGTTATATTGTTTGTTTGTGTTCTTTCACTTCAACAAATTAGTATTAGTGACAGGATCCACCCCGAGACCCTCTACTGTAGATGCCAGCGGCCCTGCCGGGCACCTCGACGTAAGTTTCTCAGAATTTAACTGGGTAAGTTGAGAAATTCCTCAAGGCGAACCCCCTTTTTTTAGTTCTTGCTATTATTGAGAAAATCTTGACATATACATAAAAATGACATCTTAATTTTTTTTTTTAAAAGGAGCAGAGTTTCCCCTGGTTTTTTGATAATTCAGTACAAAACCTGCAAAGAATTACACTTCTCAATACTGCCAAATAGGACCTTCGGTCATTTTCAAAATCAATCCAACTCAACTCGATAATTTCATTTAAATCACAAAATGAGCATACTCATAAAAAGTAAAAACGATCATCATAATATTAAAATCTCTTCTTGTTGGTTCAAAACATACATACAAATACATATGCCTATAACTACTATGCAGAAAGCAAAAGGGGTGCTATTTAGCACTTTTACATTTACAAAAATGTTCTTTAAATTTGGACTACTAATTAGCAATAGGAAAATCAGGAGTTTGCATACGGAGACTTGCACTTGGGAAGGGGGTTTAAAAAATATAAAACAAAAAACGAGTGAGCTAAAGGAGCTTAGTGAGTGCATTTAAAACTTCAATTAAAATAGTATAATGCATATATAGTAAATTCTAAAAGGCATGCATAAATCATGCTTTCAAAACTGATATAAAGCTGTAAAACGGTTTCTAACATCATATGCCAATGAAATCTTGCCGAGCGGGTTTTATTTTATTTTTGGAAAACAATATTCAAAATCTATACAACATAATAAGTAGCATGTGCATATAAATGCATAATATGTTATCAGTAGATCAAAAACTAGTAAAGTTCTCGCTCGGCCATTTTCTTTCTAAACTGTACCAATGATAACCTTAAAGCTCTATACTCACGCAGCGACTCAACCAACACTGCACACGTGAGTAGTTCATGGGGCACCTCAACTAGCAACAGCTACAGTGACATCTCAAGACATCTCAATGGCTATGCAGCGAAATCCTACATCGTATACATATAGCGAGACAATACCATGTACATATAGAGCGACTCATATGACTCGACATCCTGACTACTCGGAGTTAGTGACACACCCCATAACCTGCCCATGTGTACGGGATATACTGGCAGGGTCTAATACAATCACCACTACTATAATCTGAGGGTACCAATGGCTTTGAAACGGACGCAGTAATTTAAAAACTGTTTCTTAAACCGAACATGTAAAAGCATATTTATGGATATATATCAAGATCATAAATCATGTTTATGCATTGAAAGCTCATAAAACATAAATTTTCATTATGTGAAAACATAATAAACGAAAGATAAAAAAAAATGGCAAATTTTCACTCACAACCGCTCCGCGCTCAATTTCGTTCTAGATTTCTGCTCCTGTTATCGCTCTCGGTTTTCTTTACCTACGCGCCATAAATGACATTTAGAACCAAATCGAATACTAGAATTGCGTTTAACTACTAAACGCCCTAATCGGCATTCAAAGCCCGGATGCATACTACTTTTCGATTTTCATTTACGGAGTCATTTAATCTAATCTAACTCACCACCCGGCGCCCTAAAAATTATTAAACACCTTATAACTTGGTTGGACATAATTGCCCTTCACCTTTTCAAAATGGACAATTAATTATGTCCCATTTTCTTCATTTTTGATTTTTCCATCAACCATATACATTCAACATACATAATGCATTATTTACTCACAACAACTCAATCAAAACACCACTCAATCCCTAACTTTCCTAAAGTGGCAGAATTTCACCCTATGTTTCAACACATTTCTTTTCTCAATTTCTTGTTCCAATTTCATCAAAATCAAGCTAATTTCATTCTAATGCCCTAATTACAACCAATTGAAGTCTCTACATTCAAATCACCCAAAACCCTAATTCTTACCTTGCCAAATTCTTCAAATTGATGACTCCTTCAAGCTCCACACTAGAATTCAACTCAATCTAAACCAAGAATACACACAAGAAGATCAATTGAAGTAATCTTGAAAGTTCACATATTTATCTCACAAAACAATACTTTTCTTATCTCTTTTTCTTGAATTTTCACTAATGGAGGCTTTAATTGAGCTTAGAAACTTATACTTGACCTTCTTATAACTTGATTAAACATGAAAAATCATGGAAAAAAAAAAACTTGAAATGTCATTATAACAGCCCCTCCCTCACTTGGACGAATTTTGCTCTCTTTTGCTCTAAGTGTTATCTTTTGATCGCTTGAAATTTCTACACACTTTTACCATAGTTATAGTGCTCTCCCAAAAGACCAATTTGTCCTTCAACTAACTCAAAATTTCTAAATTATCATTAGTTAGAAACTAAGTATGTAATTGGTTCCTTTGTAACTATCTACTTTGAATAGTCCAATGAACTAACTAGAATTTCTAACTTTGCAATCCATGAGATTGTTTCTAATTGGTCCATTCTCTAATATATGGATTGTGTTTCTTAACAAAGACTTGTTCCATACATAACCCTTAAATGAAAATTCATGAAGTAAATTAGAATTTCCTTTTCCAAGTCAATAGAGAAAAATTCCAAAAATTATTCTAGGGTTATTCGACGCTCCAACCTCATGTGAAATTACCAAATTATTTCTAATATCTCTCACGTGCACCATAAAAAAATATTTCTAATAGGGTTAAAAATCGGGTAACCCTACGGCGCCTTCATTGCTCTATACCAAAATCTAGGTGCTAATACTACTAATAGGGATTGGATATTATAATTAGAGCTTGGTTCTAAGCAGACATGGCGACACCCAAGTATGAGGTAGAGAAATTCAACAGTATGAATGACTTCAATATGTGGATGAGGAAGGTTAGTATGTTATTGGTGAGTCAACGATTAGGCTCGGCATTAGTGAAATCTTCAGCTCTATCTAGTGAAGAAGAAAAGATGTCAGTGTCATCTATATCTGAAGTAGAAAGAAAGAACATTCAAGAAAGAACTCACAATATAATCGTTCTATCATTAAGCGATGAAGTACTAAGGGAAGTAGTAGGTGAGACGACGACGATTGGTCTTTAGAAGAATCATTGGCCAATAGATTGCATATAAAGAAGAAGTTGTATCAGTTATCTATGTCAGAGGGACACCGATGAAAGATCATATAGACGCCTTCAATAAGATCATTCTTGATCTTGAGTCTATCAACATCAAGATAGAAGATAAAGGTAGAGCAATTATCTTACTGAATTCACTCCCTAAGAGTTATAAGAGCTTTATTGATACGCTACTCTACAGTAGAGAGAGTTTAATGATGAGTGATATGAAATCATCATTAAACGCAAAGTTATTAGGGAGGCAGATTGAGCGTAATGCATAAAGTTTATCTGTAAGACGAAGGCCCTCATATAGAGATGGAAGGAAAAATGGCTCAAGATTGAAGTCCATGACTCTTAGGAAGTACTATTGCTACAAGAAAGAAGGGCACTTTATAAAAGATTGTTCAGAGAAGAAAGCACAAGACAAGAAAAAAATGGATACTATGCTTGCCTATAATGATAGCTATGACACGCAGAGACACTCATCGCTACTGATGGTAAGAATGTTGAACAATAGGTTCTTGATTCTAGTTGTACTTTTCACATGTGCCCACATAAGTCTTGGTTTATAAATGTTTAGCCCATTAATGGTGGTAAGGTTTTAATGGATAATAATATTGCATGTCAAATGATGAGAATCGGTAGTGTAGACTTAAGTTGCATGATGGGTGAGTGAGAGAGTTGACAGATGTTAGGTATGTTCCTGACCTTAAGAGGAACTTGATCTCACTAGGGACATTAGACCAGAATGAGTGTTCCGTCAGGATCAACGGAGGGGTTTTGAGAGTATTAAAAGGTTCTATGGTGGTAATAAGAGGAAAAAAGCACAAAGGCATTTATGTGATTAAAGGTGAAGTCGTGAGTGGTTCTGCATTATTCTCTGTAGATAATGAGAATATGTAAACTACATTGTGGCATCTTAGACTGGCACACCTAGGCGAGAGAAACTTAAAGGAGTTATTTAGTCAAAAGGCGTTTGATAAGGATAGGTTCCAGTCATTAGAGTTTTGTGAACATTATGTGCTTGAAAAAGTACTTAGGTTGAGGTTTAGTATTAACGAGCACAAGATTAAGAAAACTCTTAACTACATACATTTGGATCTTTGGGGACTAGCTCAGACAGCTACTCATAGTGGTGCCAGATATTTTATCAATTTGATTGATGACTATTCAAGGAAGCAGTGGGTCTATATGTTGAAGAGTAAAGATCAAGCATTTGATGAGTTCAAGACTTGGAAGGCTCTTGTTGAGAATCAGACTGACAAAAGGGTAAAGAGGTTGTGAACTGACAATGACATCAAGTTTTGCAATAGAGAGTTTGATGGGTTCTATGCCAAGCATGGGATTGCAAGGCATAGAATAGTAAGATCAACACCACAGCAGAATAGCGTAGCTAAGAGGATGAATAGGACCCTACTTGAAGGGGTTAGATGCATACTTACCAATGTAAAGATGTCCAAGGCATTTTGGGGAGAAACTGTAGTAATTGCAGCTTATTTAATTAATAAAAGTCTCTCATCAGTAATTGACTTCAAGACGCTAGAAGAGAAATGGTCTGAAAATCCACCTAAGTATGACTAACTCAGAATATTTAGTTGCCTTACCTTTGTACATGTTAAGGAGGGCAAATTAGAACCTAGAGCTATCAAATGGGTATTTATAGGATATCCTGAAGGAGTGAAAGGATACAAGGAGTGAAAAGATACAAGGTGTAGTGTAAAGACTTGACACCACCAAGGAGTATCATAAAGCCATGATGTGACGTTCGATGAGATGACCATGTTGAAAGCCTCCCAAAAAGATGAGAAAGAAGAACTTGTGCCAAAGGAAAACTTATTACCTGAGTCAATAGAAGTTGAAGTAGAGCCTAATAATAGATCTGATATGCCCCAAAATCAGCACTTCAACAAGGAGATCCTTAGAAGAACCAAGAATACTGATGACTTCCTCCAAGCCCACCTAAAGAAAAATTAGGACTCATGAGATGGAACTTGAAGAATACTAGATAGCTAGAGACATGCTAAGGAGAATGATAAACCTACCAATAAGATATGCATAAGCAGATCTAGTTGCTCTTACTTTTAATTTTGCTTACACTCTTGAGTATGATAAGCCTAAAACATATGGTAAGGCTATGAAAAGTGAAAATAAGAAAGAATGGCAGCAGACTATGGAAGAAGAGATTAATTCTCTTAGGAAGAACAATACCTGAAAGTTGGTGGAGATACCTCAAAAGAAACTAGTTGGGTGCAAGTGAGTGTATAAGGTGAAGGAGGGGATATCGGGAATAGAGCCTATGAGATTCAAGGTTAGGTTAGTTGTACAAAGTTTTACTCAGAGAAAGGGAGTTAACTTTCATAAGATTTTCTCTCCAGTCGTCAAGCACACATTCATTAGGATTTTGTTAGCCATGTGTGCAAACTTTGATTTACATCTAGAGCATATGAATGTAAAGATAGCCTTTCTACATGGAGAGCTTGAAGAGATAATATACATAGCACAACTACAAGGGTTTGAAGAGTCGAAAAAAGAAGTTCATGTTTATTTGCCAAAGAAGTCATTATATAGGTTAAAGCAATCACCTAAATAGTGGTATAAGAGATTTGATGAGTTTATGATGACTTGTGACTTTAGTAGAAGCAAGTATGACAGATGCGTGTACTTTAAGAACATAAGTTTTGGGATGATGTATTTTCTTCTATACGTCGATGATATATTCGCATGTAAGAATATAGGAGAAATACAGAAGCTTAAGAAGCAGTTGAGTGACGAATTTGAGATAAAGGATTTGGGAGCAGCGAAGAGAATATTGGGTATGGATATTGTGAGGGAAAGAAGAGATGTCATATTCTTGTCTCAACAGCGATATATACTCAAAATTCTAGATAAGTTTGGTATGTCCAACGCAAAAGTTGTCTCTACTCCTTTGACCATGCATTTTAGAATTTTAGCAACAAATCACCGACATCCGAAGAGGAGAAGCTGCAGATGAGTAAAGTACCGTATGTGAGCATTGTGGGGAGCATCATATATACAATAGTTTGCACAAGATCAGACATAGCACAGACTGTGAGTGTCGTGAGTAGGTATATGAAAAATCTGGGTAAGGATCACTAACTTGCAGTGAAGTGAATTTTGAGATATCTCAAAAGGACATCAAATTATGGGTTGATGTATAAAAGGGAAGATGACAGTAGTGAAATGGTAAGAGGAAACGTAGACTCATATTATGCAGGTGATCTAGACAAGAGAAGATCGTTGATGGGTTACGTATTCACAGTGTTTGGGTGTAGTGTATGTTGGAGATCAGTTCTACAACATGTGGTTGCACTATCTACCATAGAGGCAGAGTACATAGCTATTGGTGAAGCTATTAAGGAGGACGTGTGGTTAAAAGGTATATGCGGGGAGATGTTGGCTAGAAAAGATGTGAACACCAGTGTATATTGTGACAGCCAGAATGCCATACAACTAAGCAAGTTTCAAGTGTTCCACAAGAGGTCGAAACATATTGATGTGCGGCTCCATTACATTCAAGAGATTATCCAAAGTGGTGGAGTTATTCTAACGAAGATAGCGTTGTCTAAAAACCCTGCTGACATGTTGACTAAGCTATTGCCCTCGGTTAAGTTCATCATATGCTCTCACCAAAGTTACAACTTTGTGAGGGTGACTGAAGATGCAGAGATGAGAGATCGAGTTACTTTTTATGGATGATTTTGAATCAATGAGGGGATTTGTGAGAATAATGATTGAAAATCATTGGGATATAATTTGGAGAGCAAGCCAAGTGTATAGGGTACGCAATGATCAAAGACAGACGCGAAAGGAGGCGAAAGATGAAGACGCGGTGCTTAGGTGTGGGCGCTACAGCAACCAGGCTCTGGGTACTGCAACGTAAGGTGACCAGCGCCGCGACACCCTAGTGCAAGGAAGACTTTCTTGTTTTGAATCAACTTGTTTCGTCTCTCACTTTCTCTAAGACTCCTTAATATGACTCTCATATGTTTAGGGTAAACTAGGACGTCCTAAAGTCTATATAAAGACTCTCTATTGGCTTGTAAACTTATTTTAGTGATCTTGAAAAAAATCTTTGTAATTCTTAGTGAGAGAAAAGTCATAGGTTGCAAGAGAGAGTGTTTCTTTGTGAGTCTTTCTTGTAAAATGCATACTTTATGAGTACCTTATGATTTAATAATAGAGTGAATAATTTTGATCTGTCATTGACATAAATAAATTAACAAACCACGTAAAATTCTGTGTCTTCTTCTTCTACCTTTCTTTTTTTAGTTTTTTAATTACTTATTTTTGCAATATATTACTTATATTATATTGCTTGTTTGTGTGCTTCCACTTCAACAATAAGTATAATATTTGAAAGATCATGTGCGCTATACTAACTGAAACAAACATCATTGTTTTCTCTTTTAAGTGATGATAGTTTTATCATTTTTGTACGAGGATAAAATCTTTTGTTCTTAATAAGATTGTGATCTCTAATTATAAAGATAATTCTTTAATAAGGAGTTTGAATTATTTCTCATTTCAATAAAAAAATTGTCTCAGAAATACATCAATGAGTTAATATAAAATAAAATCCTAGTAATCTTTTAATTCCATATCAGAGTATTTTAATATAATATTAATAATTTTATCAATAATATTATATTTATAAAAAAGAAAAAGAGAAAAACCTTACTGTTAGCTTATAATAGAAACTTATACCCCTACCACTAAAATAGAAAGAAATGTACTTATTCATCTTATCACAATATTTTATTCGTAAATATTACGCTTTTTAGGCAAGACATTAGAACAAAAGTATGGTAAGGGATAAATTTTGACACTTTATGATCTAACATCCAGTGTTTTTGTTTTTACGTGTTTGGTTCTTATAATATTTGATTTTAGGAGTCTTTGGCAAAAATATTTTATAAGTTTAAATTTCACCATAAGGTACTCTAAACAATTCAAACATGAAATAATTAAAAAAAGATGTGAAATATAACTAAACTTTAATGGTTAATAAAAAATGTATTCACAGTTAATTTTAGGGACATTATTATAAATGTCTTTAAGGTATTGTCTAATTTTAATAATACTTATTAATTTAAAAAATATATCGTAATGTCTAATTATTAAATTTTTTTTTAAAAATAATTATAAAAAAAATAATATCATCATTTTAATACTATTTTATCTAAACAATTCTTATCCCGTGTCCAAACGCTCTTATTCATGTGTTCAAATATTTTTATTCTTATATCCAAACACATTTATCCACATATTCAAACAATATTATTTTTTATCTAAATAATTAATTTAAAAAATTTAAACACTTAATTTTTTTAAATAAAATAAAATAAATAAAATAATAGAATAACAAAAAAAAAGGTCACTTGAAACAGTGGCCATTGTGGCCGTCAGACCAATGGTCATTATCACCGCTAGAAATCAAGTTTTTTTTAATTATTATTATTATCAACTATATTAATAATTTAAAAAATTAAAAAATAAAAGGAAAGAATATTATTAATTTAATTTTAAAAAATTAATTTTTTAATGGAAATCAATGCTGTGTATAGATAGAATGATCATTAGTTATTTTTTATGTTTAAAATGATAATTTAGTTATTTCACATTGATAAGAATCATTATTGATTCTTAATACCATATGCAAACATTCAAAATGATTTGTTGAATAGGAAATGAAAAATACAATTAATTTCATCGGTCAATGATAATTAGTTAAATATTCTTAAAATCATGTAATTATATTTATTTCTTTTTTTCCTTTTCTTCTTTTAATATAATGTATAAATAAAACCTTTTAAAGTTCATAAATAAGAGTGATAGTTTTAATTTTTTTCTTATTATTAATTTTCTTTATGGTATTAGAACAGGTTTAAATCTGTTGTGAGAGTCATTTAGTGTTTAAATTAGAATAAATATCATATGATGATGGGCCACTGTGAAAAAGGTTTTTCATATTAGATTAATTTTGAAGCGTGCTTAAACAAAAAACAAACGAGAGAAGAAGAAAAAATTCATAATGAGGGGATATTTTTTTTAAAAAAAATTTAAAGTGAAAAATTTTCTTTGATAAGTTTGAAGGAGATTCTTATTACTTGTTCATATAAAAGAAATTCATGACAAGATCGTAGGAAAAATATCCATAACAAGATCATTGAAAAGCCTCTATGACTAAATTATATGAAAATTTTAAAACAAGATCAGAAGAAATTTGCTATTAAGATTTACAATATCAAATTAGGATTTTAAAAATTTTCTATCACTAACTCAAAGGAGAATGATAAGAATTATTATTGATTCTTAATATTATATGTAAATATTAAAAAATGATTGGTTGAATAGAAAATAAAAAACACAATTAATTGTGTCACTCAATTATAATTACTCAAATATTTTTAAAATCATGTAATTATATATTTTTTTCTTTTTTTCTTTCAATTTTATATATAAATAACGTCTTTCTAAAACTCATATAAATAATAGTGATAGTTTTAATTTTTTTCTTATTAATAATTTTCTTCACACGTAATTCTGTTAATTATAATGAAATATTCTCTAATGATTGACATTATTATTTATTTTTTAAACTAGTTGGTATTATTAAAATTAAGTGATACTTTAATAATATTTATAATAACACTCCTTAATTTTATACTATTAATCATTTAATTATGATATAAAAATTTATCAAATATTTTAAAATTTTAATTGAAACATCTTTATTTCTTGTGGCTGGGGAGCGTCATGAGATTATTATTATAAATTAATAATCTTGTGGATATGGTTTCATTTTCAGTGCTAGGTCCATCAGATGCTTGTGCAATCCAAATTTCTTGCACATGAAGTTGAATTTGTCAAACCATTACTGCATCTCTTCGACATTCTCTTACTTTGTTAAATACATAACTGCCATCTCTTCGACATTTTCTTACCTTGCTGACATCCCTTCAACATTCTCTTACCGCTCATTTAGTTATTCTTAACTATCTACTAATAGAATTGCTTATAAATTGACACATTTACTTTTATGTCTTGATTATAAGAATATTTAATTTGATAAAGTATCTTTTTAAATAAAAAAATTTATAATTGAAGATTATTTCTCCCTCACGATTGAATTTAAAATCTACTTATTTTTTAAAAAAAAGTTAAAATTGTCAAGTGCATGCATCAAATGAGAAGTTTTTATGACAATAACAGACTAATGAATTGATGATCTTACCTAATTTTTCTAGACGTTTGTATTAATATCAGCATTTTAAAATAGGTCTAACGTCACGAAAGTAAGAATCATACATGTTTTACTTCAGTTTGCTTTCCTTTTTTTTTTGTTTTTTGGCTTAATTTACAAAGTAGATTTCCAAGTTGCGGGCCGCAGCGGGCCGCCGGGCCAAATTTTCATTTAAATCACTTATTTTTTTGTTTGTGCTTAATATATTATTAACTTCAAAATCTCTGGAGACTAGCAAGTTGCAACACCGATTTTTTTCTTTTCTAAATTATGTTTTCAGTGCCAAATATGTAACATCAAGGCATTTGGATTTACGGGACAACCAAAAAAAAAATAATTCTCTTGACTTAGAGAGATGGCAATCTGTCTCTATCATTTGACCACTCTGATAGGACATGGAAAAAAAAATCTAATTTTAATTAAATATGTTATATATATATAATAGAAAAGAATTGGGTCTGCACACCTAGTTTGAATTATATTTACTTTTAGATTTATATTATTTAATAACTAAATTATTTATTTTATTATTTGTTTAATATTGTTAGATTTTGTTTGATCGCCATCTATATTAATTAGATAATTTTTATTAACTTGGAAAAAGGAATTTGAACTTAGCTACGGTAGAGTGACATATGTTCATTGATTATTCCAATAAAGTTATACAAAATAAGAATATATGTATATAACATATATAATTATTAAAGAAACTTTAGGCTTAATAAATTATTTTTTTAATTTAATTCACATAAAAATATAATGAATTGATTAAAAAAGATATTTTTACTTAACTATTAAAAGAAATTTATAAGTAATTTAAAATTTTAATTGTCAACTAATTGAATAATTTATTTAAAGAGAGAAATTAATAATTTAAGCAAAATGTAAAGTGAAGATTGAAATTGTATGATTATTTTTATTGGTGAATACACAAATTTTACTACTCCAACTCTTGTTATTTTTTATTTTTATTATTATTAATTATATACTTTTTAGTGATTGTTTGAATAAAATGAGAACTAATATAAATTAGTATTTAACAAATTATAACAATAAATTTCCATAAAAACTATACTTACCGTTCTATTATATGTTTGCGAGAACTTGCGTGTAAATCACACAATCAGTATATAAACTCTGTAAACTGATGTAAGATGACGGTGACGGATATATGAAAAATAAAAAAATAATGTAAAATTAGTTAAACAAGATCACATGAAGTGCTGTTGGGACGTTAAGTTCAATTTAAATTGACGTTAAATTAGTTTATTTTTGCGTTGTTCGTGATTTATTTCATACTTATTAATTTTAATTTTTATATGCTTTCTTTAAATTTCCAATTATATATGGCTGCAACTTCTGAAAAATCTTGAACACTATATTGACTGAAACAAAATTGACTGTGTAAGAAATTGTAATTAAAGATCATATAAGTGTTGATTTTGAATATAAGCAAATGAGAAAAAACAAAATACAAAGCAAAACAGTATTTTAGCACTACAGCAAGGCTCACTGTAATGTCAACGGTTTTGTCGGGCATTCCGACAAAATTTTTTTAAAATATAATTAGGCAAGTTGAGAAATTTCGCGAGGTAAACTCCTTTTTAATTTTTGCTATTACTGAAAAAATCTTAAAAAATACACGAGAATTACTTCTTAAGTTTAAAAAAAACGGGTAGAATTTCCTTATTTTTATGAGAATCTAATATAAAATTTGTGAAGAAATTTGCACTTCTAATTTCAATACTTCTCAATACTACCAAATAGGACCTTAAGTCATTTCCAAACAAAATCTAATACAACTCAATAATTTCATTTAAATCACAAAATGAGCATACTCATAAAAGTAAAAACAATCATCATAATATCAAAATCTGTTTTTTTAGTTCAAAACATACATACAAATATACATACCTACTACTACTATGCAAAAATCAAAGGGTGCTATTTAGCACATTTACATATACAAAAATGATCTTCAAATTTGTCTCATTACTCAGCAATAGGAGAATCAACAGCTTGTGTATTGAGACCTGCACATGAAAAGGGGTTTAGAAAACATAAAACACAAAACGAGTGAGCTAAAAAAGCTTAGTGAGTGCAATTAATATTTCAAATAAAATAACATTATGCATAGATAGTAAATTCTAAAAGATATGCATAAATCATACTTCTAAAACTAATGTAAAGTTGTAAAACGGTTTCGAGCATCATATGTTGATAAAATCTTGCCGAGCGGGTTTTATCTACATCTTTGAAAACCAATATCCAAAATTTATACAACACAATAACTGCCATGTGCATATAAATGCATAAAATGCTATTGGTAAATCGAAAACTAGCAAAGTTCTCACTCGTCTATTTTTTTTTTCTAAACTGTACCAATGGTAACCTTAAAGCTTTATACTCACGCAGCGACTCAACTAGTACCGTACACGTGAGTAGGTCATGGGGCACCTTACTAGCAACACCCACAGTAACATCTCAATGGCTATGCAGCGAAATCCTACATCGCATACATATAGCGAGACAATATCCCGTACACATAAAGTGACTCACATGACTTGACATCCCGACTTCCTGGAGTTAGTGACACACCCCCCATAACCTGCCCATGTGTACGGGATATACTGACCGGGTTTAATATAATCACCACCACTATAATCTGAGGGTACTAATGGTCTTTAAAACGGATGCAGTAATTTTAAAAATGTTTCTTAAACTGAACATGTAAAAGCATATCTATGGATATATATCAAGATCATAAATCATGCTTATACATTAAAAGCTCATAAAATATATATTTTCATCATGCGGAAACATAATAACCGAAAGATAAAATAATTGACAGATTTTCACTCACAGCCGCTCCGAACTCAATTTCGCTCCGAATTTCTGCTTCCGTTACAGCTCTAAGTTTCCTTCACCTATGCGCCATAAATGACATTTAGAACCAAATTTAATGCTAGAATCTCATTTCACTACTAAACGCCCTAATCGGCATATAAAACCCGGATGGATACTACTTTCCGATTTTTATTTACAGAGTCATTCAATCTTATCTAATTTACCAACTGACGTCTTGAAATTTCTTAACACCCTATCACTCCGGTTGGACATAATTGCCCTTCACCTTACCAAAATAGACAATTATGTCCCATTTTCTTCATTTTAAATTTTTTCATCAATCATATACATTCAATATACATAAGACACCATTTACGTAGAACAACTCAATCAAAACATCACTCAATCCCTAACTTCCCTAAAGTGGCAGAATTTCATCATAGGTTCCAACACATTTCTTTCCTCAATTTCTTGTTTCAATTACATAAACATCAAACCAATTTTATTCTAATGCCTTAATTACAACAAATTGAAGTCTCTACATTCAAATCACCAAAAACTCTAATTCTTACCTTACCAATTTCTTCAAATTGATGACTCCTTCAAGCTCCACACTAGAATTCAACTCAATCTAAACCAAGAATACACACAAGAACATAAATTGAAACAATCTTAAAATTTCACTTGTAAATCTCACAAAACAATGCTTTACTTACATCTTTTTCTTTAATTTTCACTAGTGGAGGTTTCAATTGAGCTTAGGAACTGATATGTGACCTTATTGTAGCTTGATTACACATGAAAAATCATGAAAAAAAAACTTAAAAGATCACTGTAGCAGCAACACTCTTTTAGCTTGAATTTGCTCTCTTTTACTCTAAGTGTTTGCTTTTTGATAACTTGAAATTTCTATACACTTCTACAATATATATAGTTATCCACCAATTGACCATTTTACCCCTCAACTTACTCTACATTACTAATTTGCCATTAGTTGAAAACTAAGTATGTAATTAGTTCCTTTGTAACTATCTAATTAGAATAGTCCACAGAACTAACTAGAATTCTCAACTTGGCAATTTATGAGATGGTTTCTAATTAGTCCATTCTCTAATATATGGATTATGTTTCTCAACAAATGCTTATTCCATACATAACCCTTAAATAAAAATTCATGTAGTAAATTAGAATTTCTTTTTTCAAGTTAATAGAGAAAAATTCTAAAAATATTCTAAGGTCGTCTGATGCTCCGATCGAGTGTGAAATTACCAAATTAGGTCTAATATCTCTCATGCACACCATAAAAAAAATATTTCTAATAGGATTAAAATTGGGTAACCCTACGGTGTCTTTATTATTCTATACTTAAATTTAAGCGTCAATACTACTAATAAAGATTAGATATTATGACAAAACTCACCACAGTGCTGAGTTTTTGTCAAGGAGAATAGAATTGGCTCACCTCTATGCGAAGGAGTTGCGCTGCAATGAGGGTAACTAAATTTTAGTCTCACTGCAATGCCAATGCAATTTTTTGTTTAAAATTATTTCATAATTTTTTTTTTATTGTAGGAGTTGTGTAATAATCTGTATGCAAGTCCAAATAGGGTTAATTGAGATCATTTAAACCACTATATAAAATCTGTATTGGCTTGAGACTTAGTATCATCAAGAGATCACAATACTGCAAGTGAAAACAATTATAATCTCAAGAGAATTCTTTTGTGGGTGAACTTGTCTTATTCTTTGTGTTCATTAATAAGAGAGAGATGAAAACCTTAAACATGGGCAATTACTTACCCACATAAATATCTGTATACTTTCTTTGTATTCTTATTTACTCTTTATTCAATCTCTTTATATTCCACATTTTTGACTAGCTTGTTGTTCAAGTCCAAAAGACTGTTACCTTATTATAATAGTAAAGATGACATTAACTGACATTTTAAAACAAAATGCTACAAGCAATGGTCAAAAATGACCGGCCATCGGCGATATTATATATATAATCACCCAGCAATAACAGAAACAGCAGAAAGCAATAGGCATCCAAGAGAAAATATCATGAGCTCCTTTGATAAGAAAACTACACCACCCTCCATTGAAAAAGAGAATGAAAGTGATGCATGTATCGATGCCTTGCTATACAGCAATTTTCTTGTCTTTCACATGGTTCTAGATGCTGCAATCAAACTCGAAGTATTCGAAATCATGGGCAAAGCTGGCCCAAATGCTCAAATTTCAGCCTCTGAGATTGCCTCTCAGCTTCCTACAAAAAATCCAGATGCAGCTTCTCTGCTCGATCGCATGCTCAATTTGTTAGCTAGCCATTCACTGCTGTCTTTCTCCTTGCACAATTATGAAGATGGTCGAGTTGAGAAAGTTTACGGCCTCACGCCATCATGTAAATTATTTCTCAAAGACAATAGTGAAGGGAGCTTGGCTCACATAGTTTCCTTTACCTCTCATCCAGCCATATTGAATGTTTGGTATAGATCAAGTGACCATTAACTTTACTAATACTTTTGTTTTCAATTTTTTTTTTTAGGTTGCCATATCTTATAATACCACGTACAAATTCCTATTAGATCTGTCCTAAAACAAGTAGACACATTAACATTGAACTAATTGTTTATGCTTTCCGTGTGTCTCATTTATAGGTCAAATATGAAGGATGTGATTCTTGAAGGTGGTAATTTGTTCGAAAGAGTTCATGGAATGTCCATATTCCAATACATGGACAATGATCCAAACTTCAACAATACTTTCAATTCAGCAATGGCTAGTATCGCCATATTCATCATGAACCAAGTGCTAGCAATATACAAAGGATACGAGGGAGTTAAAACATTGGTCGATGTTGGTGGTGGAAATGGCAAATCCCTGCAAATGATCATCTCAAAATACCCTTCCATCAAAGGCATTAACTTTGATTTGCCTTTTGTAGTAGAAAGCTCACCATCTTACCCAGGTATTAATCATATTACTACAGCGTGGCAACCGAATTGTCCAAGTTAAGAAATTATTTGGTTAAAGTTTATATTACTGAGGTCATATTGTCAAACTGAAAATTTTATAAGGGCCAAAGTTTAAAGTACTTAGAATTAAAATAGTTAAAAAAATTATTATTTCTTTGGCCTGGCTTACAGATATATGCCATGTTTCATCAACAAAAAATAGTACCTTCGATGTAAACCATTTCCTTCATTAACTACGATCATAGGCATCAGCTTTTTCGTAATTATACAATTTGCAATCAATGATTTTTTTTTTCAGAAAAAATTCTTTAAATGGTACATAATCGTAAACTAAATCTGTTTCGAAACTTGATCCAAGTCTTTTTAAACTCAAAAATTGAATTTTAAACTATCCTAATACTCTGGATTCTTTACTTATTATTTATTATTTGACCATGACTAAATAACCTACTAGTATAAATTAGTTGGGCTACCATTTACAATTTTATTTTAAGTTCATCAACAAGTTTGCAGTTAAAATTGCTCTTGAAATTTATTATTGTCATTGACTCGACAAACCTCTCTTAATATAATCGTGAAAAGCGTATTCTATGTGTTTGTTAGTAAACTTTGCAAAGCATCCTCTATGTGTTTCTTAGTAAACTTTACAGAGAAGTGAATGCTTAGTTAACTTTTCCAAAGAAGTGAAGCCGTGGAATCATTTCAATGCAGGAATCGAACATGTTGGAGGAAGTATGTTTTCCAGTATTCCAACTGCAGATGCAATTATGGTGAAGGTGAGTTTGAACCGTCTACAATGTCATTGAGTTTGATATGATTATCTCGTATATTATATATTCATGTTTGACTGCTCTTATCAATTGCCTTGAAACTTTTTTCTTTATTTCTTTATTATTCTTTACATTAACCTCATTGATTTTTGCAGGATGTCTTGCACAACTGGGGTGATGAAGACGTCGTCAAAATTATAAAGAAATGCTATGAAGCGCTGCCAACTGGTGGAAAATTGATTATTATAAATCCAATAATGCCAGAAAAACCTGAGTCAAACAAGGCGTCTATGTATGTTCCTAGACTTGACAATATAATGCTAGCAATACCTTCAGGAAAAGAGAGGACAGCAAAACAATTCGAGTCCTTGTGCAAGAAAGCTGGATTCTCAAACTTGCAGGTTGTTTGTGTTGCTCAGGGTGTTTGGGGTGCCATGGAAGCTTACAAGTAAAAATAGAATTTCAATAAGACCCTCAAAGATTTTCCATAATATCATGCGGATGTGGAAAAAAATAAAAGTGAAAACCATATTTGTATCTGTTGATGCCGAAGTAGTTTTCTATTTGATAATTCTGTTGTTGGTTTGTAATTTTTGTTGTTATCTTGTAATTCTATGGCAGTCTAAAATTAGTGGTTATTGACAGTTGCAGTTATGTGAACCGGGGTTGTTGGTAGTTATATGAAATTATACAGATAAATAGTTATGTTTACAGTATAATACTTTGAGTAATACGGGGTCTATTAAACTTTTATTTTAAATTATATTTTAAAAGTGATGTGTCTAATAAATATTAAATATAATAAATAAATTTAAAATTTATATTATTTTATTATTTAATATTTATTTAATATACTTCTTTTAAAATATAATTTAAGATAAAATTTTAAAATGTCTAGTATTACTCTAATACTTATATCAATAAAATAATAAGAAGTTAAACTAATTTTTTTAATTTACTTTTTATCTAATACAAAGGTTATTTTAAAAAGCGGCATTTGCTTATTTGATTTTCACTTTCTCTACTTTTTATAACACGAGGGCATTTCATTTCCTCAAAAGATTTGTGGAAATACGTAACTCTCAATATTAAAGATATAGTCTGTGATTAATTTCTATTTCATAATAGATCTAGAGATGAGAGAAGTGTGGTGCGGTGAAACTTGGAAGAGTTACAAAATTAAAGTTGAGTTTTTGATAGAGAATATGGTTAAACTTGAATAGCTTTTAGTTACTTTTTTCTTAAAATTTCTTTTGAAGGAGAATAGCTTGAGGAGGAACTAAGTATTGAAAATTTAAGAAAAAAATATTATTTTGGTATTTGATTTTATAGATATATAATAACTTATTCTTTATTTTTTTAATATATATTATGTTAATCTTTGGAGGGATGTTTTTAGTAATTTATTAGTTCCACTTTCATTTTTAAATAATTATCATTTTCATCTTATAAGGACTAATATAGTATATATTAAAAAAGTGAGGATTAAGTTAATATATATTTATAAAATTAATGTATTAAAATGATATTTTTTTAAAATTTAATAATATTTTATACTTTCCATAAATCTTTAATAACGCAACCTGAAGAAAACCCACGTTAAATTACTTTTATCTTTTTACACCGAACATAATTTATTTTAGAGAAATTGTCACTTTCATTCGTGTGGTACTTTCCCTTTACTTAATAAGTATTAATGATAATTATTGATGTGTTTCCTTAAAATTTCCAAAGAAGAAATTTAATAAAACCTGAGGACTATCTAACCCAAACGAAACTGACTGTTAAAGCTTAAAATAGCCAAGTGTACAGTGCTTCAGACAACAAATTTACCTTCAATTTTCATAAATCACCAGCCATTGGCTTTACATATACAAGCATTGAGCTAGAAAAGAAACAACAGACATAAATGGCATCCAAGAGAGAATCATCACGAACTCCTATGATAAGCAAATTAATGCACCTACCATTGACAAAGAGAATGAAAATGATGTTGCTTCATGTAACGATGCCTTGCTATTCAGCAATTTTCTTGTCTTTCCCATGGTTCCAAATGCTGTAATCGAACTTGAAATATTCGAAATCATGGCCAAATGCTCAATTTTCAGAATCTAAGATTGCTTCTCAGCTGCCTACAAAAAAAAAAAAAAAAATCCAGATGTAGTTTGTAAAGTTTATTGGTTATATGGCATTTTAGGTAAAGAATAGGGGTACGAACGATAATTTTCAGATGCCAACATTCAAGGGAAAATTTCAAAATTGATTCATTTATTTGATTATTATACTATTATAACTAAACTCAACATTTCTATACTATATTGACCAAACACAAATTTTTACCATTTTGCCCTTATTACAAATTTTTGAAAGCTCTTTCTCTCTCTTACAAAACCCATTTCTCTCGGCAATTTTGTAAAATTGACGGTATCTATTGAAAAAAATTTAAATCGACTTCAAAATCATCACATTTTGAATATTAGAAGTAAAATAATCAAAAGTGAAAATGGACGAAAATTTGTGAGTCTTTATTTAAATGTTGTTTTGTTGTGTTTTTGCAATTAGTTTAAATCTTTAGAATTAGTATTAAGGAGGTGAAAAAGTAGTTGAAAATGAGTTTAAAAAGCCAAAAACGGTGTTAAATGGTCGATTTTGGCCAAAAAATACGTCTAACCTATGGCATAAGTGCTGGACGCAAAGCACCATGCATTAAGCATGCGCTGCACATCAGCGTATTGCATGTGTAGTGCAACAATGCGCAACGTGAGCACAACATGCATTGTGCATGCCAATTGCCACATGGTAATTTATTTTTTTTATAAATATTTTATTTTATTTAATGTATTATTTAATTTAATTTAATTAATTATTTAACTGTCCTTTTTTATTTTTTATCACTTTTGATTTTTTCTATTAAATTTTATTTTATTTCATATTTTGTTCAAATTCAAATTTTAGTAATTATTTAAATTTTATTTTTTAATTAATTTAAATGTGTATTTTTTGAATTTTATGTAATTGCTCATATACTAATAATTGTTTTTTTTAGGTGCTACTAATATTATTTTAGAAATCACGTAGCTTGTTTCGACCATTGTATGCTTTAGGAGAAGGTATAAGAGTTCTAATAATGATGTTGAGAGATACATTGGATTTTAAAATATCCAATGTTAGTTTTTTAAAAAAATAAAATGTGAAACATTATTGAGAAGAGTTTGTTGTATTATTAGAGTTGATCTGGTGTAATATAAAGTAACTCTCAGATTCGAAGTTCATTTAAATACTATGAAGTTGAGAACTATTCCACTTGAAAATGATGACGATGTGATCTTTTGGTTGAGCCTACAAAAAAAAGTATTACACCTTTATATGTAACACTGGATGTTCGAGTTCCTATATATGAAAATAATTAAGAAGCACTCATCGAGTAGAAATAAGTCTACCCTAATCAATTCATGTCCGCAAGGGGTAGCAACCAAGTAAGTAGTATATCCCCAACAATTTCAACCCAAGTGTCTTCGCCAAACCCTCTAAATGATTATCATTATTCTTTTTCAATGGTCAATGAAGACCCAACTTACACATATTATGATAGTCAGATATAAGGACATTTTAGCATTGATATTGGTAATGATATTGATTATGATATTGGTAATGATGATGAAAATGATGATGGAGATGACGATGGTTATGAGAATGATGATCATGGTAATGATGTTGGTTATGATGGTAGAAATGATGATGATTATGAAACTGAACCCGATGAATTGAGTGGCTTACCATAGGGTAGACAATGTTATCTTTCTAAAACTTTTGTTTATGGGATGCATGATGAGTATGTCAAGTATGTAAGAGAAGATAGGTTACAAATAAAAAACCTATTTCAGTTATGCCTACGATACTACCATTTGACTTGAATATACCATAAAAGGCATGTTGTCTTTCTAATTTTCAACACCAAATGAATAGGATGTAAGAGATGAGACCTTATGTAACTAAGTATTTGGAAAAGGATGTTAGTACGAGAAAATGGGCTTGATAAGCCGGTGCTTCAGGAAGATACAATATCATGACCATTAATATCACAAAGAACATTAATTCAGTTGAAAAAGAAGTAAAAAAGCTTGTTGTAACCAATTTGGTAGAACACATATGAGAGCTAATGTAGTAGTGATTTTATCGTAGATAAGAGGTGACACAACGTATGACGACTATGTTGATGACTTGGGCACAAGGTGATTAAACACAATGATAAAGCTAGTTGAATGGTAATTTACCTAGTAGATAATTCATAATTTGTAATAAAGGATGGCTATAGAGATGGAATAGTAGACATTCCCACGTAAATATACAACTATTCAAAAGTTTGACTTTCGACAACTAGCTTGTCCTCATGCACTTGCCGTATCCAATCCTGAAATTTTTTAAGTTTTGCTTTATTTATAGGAATTAATCACCCTTGCATGTCAACTATAGCATCTACTTTCAATTCGATAATTTTTTGAGGTTCTTTCAGAGAGGATTGGTATAAAGAGTGTTTCTAACATACGCAGACTTGTACTAATACTCATACTTTGTAATATCCAATCCCTATTAGTAGTAATTGTGCCTACATTTTGGTATAGAACAATAAAGACACCGTAGGGTTACTCGATTCTAACCTTATTAGAAATATTTTTTAGGGTGTGCATAGAAAATATTAGACCTAATTTGGTAATTTCACACTCGGTCGGAGCGTCGGACAACCCTAGAATATTTTTAGAATTTTTCTCTATTGGCTTGGAAAAGGAAAATTTAATTTACTACATGAATTTTCATTTAAGGGTTATGTATGGAACAAGCATTTGTTGAGAAACACAATCCATATATTAGAGAATGGACCAATTAGAGACAATTTCATGAATTGCCAAGTTAGGAATTCTAGTTAGTTCCTTTGACTATTCTAAATAAATAGTTACAAAGGAACTAATTACATACTTAGTTTTCAACTAATGGCAAATTACAAAAATTAGAGTAAGTTGAGGGAAAAATTGGTCAATTAAGGGAGCACTATATATATAGTAGAAGTGTGTAGAAATTTCAGGAGATTAAAGCATAACACTTAGAGCAAAAGGAAAGTGTGTATAAATGGTGCCTTATGTATATTGAATGTATATGGTTGATGAAAAAATAAAAAATGAAGAAAAGGGGACATAATTGTCCATTTTGGTAAGGTGAAGGGCAATTGTATCCAACCAAAGTTATAGGATGTTAAGAAATTTTTAGGGCGTCGAATGGTGAGTCAGATTAGATTAAATGACTCCGTAAATGAAAATTGGAAAGTAGTATCCCTCCGGGCTTTGTTGCCGATTAGGGCATTTAATAGTTCAATGAGATTCTAGTGTTTGAATAAGTTCTAAATGTCATTTATGGCATGTAGGTGAAGAAAATCGAGACCGGTAACGGGAGCAGAAATTCGGAGCGAAATTGAGCTTGGAGCAGTTGTGAGTGAAAACCTTTCATTTTGTTTATCTTTTGTTTATTATGTTTTCGCATAATTAAATTGCATGATTTATGTGCTTTTAATGCATAAACATGATTTATGATTTTGATATATGTCTATAGATATGCTTTTACATGTTCAGTTTAAGAAATAGCTTTAAAACTATTGCATTAGTTTCAAAAGGCCATTGGTACCCTCAGATTATAGTGGTGATAATGGTTTATGACCTGACCGGTATATCCCGTACACATGAGCAGGTTTTGGGGGGTGTGTCACTAACTTCGAAAATTCGAGTTATCGAGTCATGTGAGTCGCTCTATGTGTACGGGGTATTGTCTCGCTATATGTATGCGATGTAAGATTTCGTTGCATAGCCATTGAGATGTCTTGAGATGTCACTGTAGGTGCTGCTAGTTGAGGTGCCCCGTGACCTACTCACGTGTGCGGTGCTAGTTGAGTCTCTGCGTGAGTATAGAGCTTTAGGGTTACCATTGGTACCGTTTAGAAAGAAAATGGCCGAGTGAGGACTTTACTAGTTTTGCGATTTACCGATAGCATTTATGCATTTATATGCATATGGCAGTTATTGTGTTATATAGATTTTGGATATTATTTTCTAAAAATGTAGATAAAACCCGCTCGGCAAGATTTCATCAGCATATGATATTAGAAACCGTTTTACAGCTTTACATCAGTTTTAGAAGCACGATTTATGCATGTACTTTAGAATTTTGCTATCTATGCATAATGTTATTTTATTTGAAATCTTATTTTGCACTCACTGAGCTCCTTTAGCTCACCTGTTTTGTGTTTTATGTTTTCTAAACCCCCTTCCCAGGTGCAGGTCTCGGTACGCAAGCTGCTGATTCTCCTATTGCCGAGCAGTGGGCCAAATCTGATGATCATTTTTTTGTACATATAAATGTGCTAAATAGCACCCTTTACTTTATGCATATTAGTTGTAGGCATGTATATTTTGTATGTATGTTTTGAACCAACAAGAAGAGATTTCGATATTATGATGATCGTTTTTGCTTTTTATGAGTATGCTCATTTTGTGATTCAAATGAAACTATTGAGTTGTGTTGGATTTGATTTGGAAAGGACCGGAGGTCCAAATTGGTAGTATTGAGAAGTGTTTGAAATATAAGTGAAATTTCTTTATAGGTTTTATATGGTTTTTTTGAAAAACAGGAAAAACTCTGCTTGTTTATTTTTTTTAAAATTAAGATGTCATTTTCATGTATATTACAAGATTTTCTTAATAGTAGCAAGAATTAAAAAGGGGTTCGCCTCACGGAAATTTCTCAACTTACCTAGTTATATTCTGAAGAACTTCCGTCGAGGTGCCCGGCAGGGCCGCTGGGACCTACAGTAGAGGGTCTTAGGGTGGTTCTTGTCAAAGTCAATAAAGAAACTATAGCCAGAGGGATTTTAGGGTAAGCTTGAAAGTCCGTTTATTTATAAATTTTCATCTAGTAAATTTTTTCTAAAAGGAAGGTTATATAGCTTTCGGGTGGATCCCTTTAAAGGTTTAGAAAAGAATCCTTATAGATGGAAAATACTGGTGAAATATCTAGTGATGAGAATTTGTTGGAGTTAGTGTAATGCCCAGTTCCCATGAATAGTCAGATACCTAGAATTTCAGTATTTGACGATTAAGGAACCATAGAAGTTTTAGATTTTGACCCTTCTTAGACCATTTTGTTTAGTGTTTACGTGAGCCGTAATTGACCCAATTGGGTAATTTCATAGTAAATTTGAGCATTGGGTACTCACCGAGTATTTTTGAAATTTTCGATTGACTAAGTAGTAAAATTTCAACATTTGTACCAATAATTTTTTGTATAAGCATTACACCCTAAGCAAGTTATTTTTGTTGGATAAGTATGTGTATTGTAAGACATATGGACCAATATAATTGGGAAAATTACATATATTAGTCTATTATATTTTATTTTATTAGTTATTAGTAATAATTATTAAATTATTGGCAACCAATCAAAGGCTTTTTAATTGGAGGCCTAAGTAGCAATTTTTAGGTATATATATAAATGCCAAGTGTTTTATTTCAAAGAATTGTTAAGAAAAAAAATAACAAAAGAGAAAGAGAGAGAGAGAGAGAGAGAATTTCGGCCATGAAGAGGGGAAGGAGATGAACAATGATACCCATGAAATTTCTAAGCCAAATCAAGGAATCCACACTAAATTCAAGTTGTTTCCAAGTGCCTAAGCAAGATTCAAGGGTGGATTAAAGGTAAATTTACTTTAAAAAATGAGAATTTCAAACCCTATAATAGTAAATTAGGGTTTTTGTATAACTGAACTTCAATTGAATAAATTTAGGTCATTAGAATGAAGTTGGGGGAGTAGATAAGACCATAGATAAGAAGAAATTTGAAAAATGGTAAAAATCCCATTTCGGTCATTTTGGCCATTTTTGGATTTTTAGTGGTACAAGTGTAATTAGCTAAAATTGAGAGTTAAGAATGAATTCTAGGACCCTTAAGATGAGTTTTGATCGGTGAAAATCAAAATTATGATATGGGAGATAATGGTCATTTATGACAAAGATTAGGGATAATTATGTCCAAAGAAAATTATAAGGGATTATGGACCTTTTTGACAAAAAATGATAGTTTGTGTATAAATTGAGATTGCTGGGGGTAAAATTATAAATTTAGAAAGGAATTTTGAAGATGGCCAAAAAATGTATAATATGGGTATTTTGGTAATTGTCCCATTTTAGGGAGACTAAAATGTAATTTATGCTTTGTAGGTGCCGAAGGTTGAAACCAGTGAAATGATAAGCCCAAAAAAGAAACTTTAGCGTAAGATAGTTGGTGAATGGGAAAACAATTAAAAGAAATGAAATGCAATTTATTTTAAATTATTTGTATTTATGTACTTTTTGATTTAAATGTTGTTGTTTCTGGTAATTTACTCAAATTACATGATTTTTAAGAATTAAGGAAAGCATAGTAATATTTTGTTTGATATTCTTGATATAATGAGAATTGAATATTACTGCAAAACTTTAGAATTACAGTTCACTATTTCCAACAATTTAGAGATTTATTTTTCAGCAGCAAGAAACAAATTTTAGAAATTTACATATCAATTTCAAGAAACAGTTTTTAAATACTATCAGTTTTCAAAGGCTAGTGGTACCCCATTTATCAGTTATCAGATTCAGATCCCTATGGGGATAATATAGACCCGGCCGGTACACCCCGTATGCGTGGGCAAGTTAGTCAGTTGGGTTGAGTATTACTAACTTCAGAGAGTCAGGGTGTCGAGTCAGTGGGTCACTTATGCTACGGGTTGTTGTCTCACTATATGTCTGCGATGTATATTCCGCCACATAGATAGTGAGATGTCTCAGATTTATCAGTTTATTAGATTGGTCACAGTTGTTGTTGCTAGCGGAGACCGCCCTATGACCGACTCATTTCGTCAGCTACATCGATGAGTGGGTCCAACATTAGGGTAGCCATTGGTGCTTTCCAGACAGACTAGAATCGAACGGAAGTTTTAAACAATTGTATGAGATATGTAGTTTTTTCAGTAAATACAAATGTTTGTTAATAATGTTTACAGATTTCAGCAATAGTCTATTAAGTTTTAAAAATCTTAAATAAAGAAAACCGCTCGGTAGAATTTTACCAGTATTCAAGATTTAGAAACGATTCGGAACATTTTTCAATACTTTTTAGAATTTTCAATACGTTTCCACAATTATTTAGATTTCACACTCACTCATTGAGTTTATCAACTCACCATTTGTTTTCGGTGTTTTTATTTTTCCCCTAGGTACAGTCAGCAGCGTACAGCCTACAGTTTTTCCTATGGATCAGTAGTGGGCTAGCCCTACAACGATCTCATGTGCATGTACAGAGCTATATGTATACATTTAGTGCATATACATGTATCATATTTAGTTTTGCATTGTATAGCATGTATAACAGATTTTGGAACCAAAATAAATATTATGCCTTTTTGAAATGGTTGGTTTTCTTGCTATGGATGTCTGTTGGAGTATGCTCAAGAATGCCTATGTTGATTTATTTGAAAAAGGACGGGAGGTCCCCTTTACAGCTAAGGGATGTGAGAAATATTGAAGTGGATTTTCTGCAGGTTTAAAGAATATAGATTTAAAAAAAAATAAGGGAAACTCTGTCCGTTTTAATCCAGGATTTTTAGAAAAAATAAAAATTTTCCCGTGGTTATGAGAATATATCAGAAAGAAATTAAAAGATATTTTAGGGTTTATCTCATGAAATTTCCTTGGGTTGATAGCTGACTTTGGGAAGCATTCTGTTGGGGTGCTCGGCAGGGCCTACCTAGGACCACATTGTAGGATTCTGGGTCAGGTTCTGTCAGAGTGGTATTAGAGCAGGTTTTTGATATTTTGAGTTAAATATTTATTTTGGGTTGGATTTTTGTGAGTATGTCATGCATTTTCAGCATTAAGAAAATTACCTTTCATGTATAATTAATCGTGTTTCGTTACTGATATGCACAGAAGTATGCATCGTCGTGGACGATCACCTATCAGGAGAGTCGCTGCTTGGGTTGCAGTACCTGAACCAGAACGAGTTAATGAGTCAATAAATGCCACGGGACCACCAGCCCCTCCGGAGTCACCTCAGTGTATGGAGTTACAAGGTGGAGCTATGCATATAACACAGATGGCTCAGATGTTAGCTGTCGCAATTCAGCAACCGAGAGAGTCAGGGGTATCGTTAGAGCGCGCCAAGAAATTAGGCGGCACGTCATATGATGGTTCCGAAGATCTAGAGAGAGCATTATCATGGCTGGAGAACAATGAAGAGATTTTTTTGATTATGGGGTGCTCCGAGGACTAGATGGTCTCTTACTCAGTGTTCCTGCTCAAGGAGAGAGTAAAAGATTGGTAGAGGGCGCTATAGAGGAGGCACATAGAAGGTATATCTTGGGCATTATTCAGAAGAGAGTTATTGGGCAAGTTTTATCCTAAAAGTTATAAGGATGCTCGGATAGAAGAGTTCTTTAAATTGGAACAGGGATCACTGTCAGTGGCAGAATATGAGAAGAAATTCTCAGAGCTGATTCGATTTATAGTAAATGATGAAGAGCAGAAAGTTAGTAGATTTGCCGTAAGACTTAATCCCAGGATACGAACACATGTTGCTCCCGTCTTTCACACTCAGTATGGAGCACTAGTGAAGGCACCGACCAGATTGAAGAGGAGTATGGCAGCCATCCTTAGGCTATGTTAGCAGAGTCTAAAGCGTAGCTGGACGGGTAGTAATCAGGGAGGCCCAAGTAAGGTGATGGGGATCGAGGAGAGATCTGTAGGATCTAGTAGCCAGAGGCCTAGTTGAGGAGATCAAACCCAGTCCAGCCAAGCCTCAGTACGCACACAGTCAGCAGGATCTAGAGGCGGCCGAGAGGGTATGAGGAGGTTCCTGGCATGCAGTAGGTGCGGGAGATCTTATATAGGGGAGTACAGAATAGGGACCACCGGCTGTTACAAATATGGACATGAGGACCACTTGATGAGAGATTGCCCTAATGTGACGCTTAGTGGCAGATATGAGAACAGAGTCCCAGTCCAGGGACAGAGTAGTGTAGGCCAAGTACAGGGCAGAGAAAGTGCTTCATTCAGAGGACCCAATAGATCAAGTCAGTCTAGTAGAGGAGTTGGTCGTGGTGAGGGTTTAGGAGGACAATCGGGTAGACCTCATACCCAGGCCAGGGTGTTTGCGGTGACACAGCTGGAGGCAGAGGTGACACCAAATGTAGTCACAGGTACACTGTCGGTATTTAATCCAGATGCTCATGTATTGATTGATCCTAAGCTATTCACTCATTTGTATTTATGAGATTTGTAACAATTATGGGCATAGTGCCTCAATTATTAGAGGAGAGTGTAGCTATATCTCTTCCTACCGAGGAGGTTATGGTGGCTGATAAATTGTGCAGAAATACTGGCATTAGTATTGAGGGTCAAGAGTTTTTAACAGATCTGATTATCTTGGATATTAAAGATTTTGATGTGATTCTGGGAATGGATTGGTTGTCAACCTATCAGGCCACGGTAGATTATTTCAGGAAGGAGGTTCAGTTATATAAGTCGGGGGAATCTGAGGTCAATTTATAAGGGACTCAGAGAATTCTTCCCACTAGTATCATATCAGCAATTAAAGCAAGGAAGTTGTTGAGGAAACCGTGTCAAAGCTATCTTGTATATGCCATTGAGGCTAGAGACGAAGGTATGAAATTGGAAGATATCCCAGTAGTTAGAGAATTTTTGGACGTGTTCCTAGATGATTTACTAGGATTGCCCTTGATAGAGAGGTGGAATTCAAAATAGAACTAATCCCTGGTATGAAACCAATATATAAGGCACCTTACAGATTGGCTCCTTCTGAGTTGAAAGAATTGAAAGTGTAGATGAAGGAGTTAGTGAATAAGAGCTTTATTCGCCCGAGTACGTCCCCATTGGGAGCGTCGATATTATTTGTGAAAAAGAAAGATAGAAGTATGCGATTGTGTATTGATTACCAAGAACTCAATAAGGTAACAGTACATAATCAGTACCCACTTCCGAGGATCGACAATTTATTTGATCAGTTACAGGAGCCAGAGTATTCTCTAAGATAAATATGAGGTCCGACTATCATCAGCTAAAGATACGGGAACAAGATGTTCTTAAGATTGTCTTCAGGACTCGTTACAAGCATTATAAATTTCTAGTCATGCCTTTTAGGTTGATGAATGCCCCAGCTGCATTTATGGATCTGATGAACCAGATTTTTAAGACATTTTTGGATCGGTTTGTAGTGGTATTTATTGATGACATACTGATCTATTCACGTAGCAAGGAAGAGCATGCAGAGCACTTGAGGGTAGTTCTATAGACTTTAAGAGAACATCGATTATATGCCAAGCTTAGCAAATGCCAATTTTGGCTGGATAAGGTTACATTCCTAGGGCATGTTATCTCGGCAGACGGGGTGTCAGTAGATCCTCAGAAGATCGAGGCTATACTGAATTGGAAGCATCCCATAAACGTAACTGAGGTTCATAGTTTTCTGGGTTTGGTTGAATACTATTGGAAATTTATGAAAGGCTTTCTAAGATAGCCGCCTCGCTGACTAAGCTAACTAGGAAAGAAGAGAAATTTGTGTTGACGTATTTTAGGGTGTATGCATGTGATTGTGTACATATTGAAAAAATAAAATTATGCATCATATACATGAATTTGGCAGCGGAATTTATCAAGTGATCAATATATACACATGTAGTTCAATTCTTAATAATTTAAGAATACAGAAACATACCTTTGAAGACCTACGATGAAGATTTCCAATTCCAAATATCCTTACTCCAAGTTTGAGCTCACCTTGAAGTGCACTCTTGTCCAATTCTAGTTCACAACAATCTAGTGGGATTGTGAAGCTAGAATAGCAGCAATATGATCTCCAGCAACAAGGTTTTGATTATAGAAAGAAAAATATAAAGGATTTATTTTTCTTTCTCCTTTGGTTTTTCTCACAAGTCTTTGTTCTTTGAAAAACTCTCTAAAAAACCAACTCTTCTTTTTCCTCTCAACCCTTGCATGAATTTTCATTTACTCTCATGTTAACACAATTGAAACTCAACTATTTTAGTGCTTACAACAACTTCACAAGTGCTCCACCAAAATTAGATTAAGTGGCCAACTACCAAAACCATTTTTGGTGGCCATTTTAATGGTCTAATAAAATTAACCATTAATTACAAAATGGTGCTCTACTAAATTTAGTTTATGTTTCTCAAATTAGGTATGTCTTCCATTTAGGAATAAAATAATAAATAAATAAAATCATATTTTATTTATTTAAATAACATTTATTTAATTATTCAAAAACTATTTGAATAATTAATATTTACCTTATTTGATTTTACTAACATGGTAAATGGTTGAATTCATGGTAAAAAAATTCATACAATAAAATTGTGCCACTTGTTAATATCTAATTAGTTAACAACTCTTGTCAACTAATTAAATAATATACTTAACATTTAAGTTTAAATAAGTGTACAACCCGAGGAACCCCGAAACATATTTTCAGTTTGTTGGAATTTCTAAGATGGAACTGTTCAATCCATTATGCTACCCCAGTGCACAATGAGTACACTTCATATTGTGAGACTCTCTAGGTCCACACCCCAATTGTCATATAGAACTCCTTCATACGTCCGTGAACGATGCCCCACACACACTTTACGGATATTACAAAGCGGCGCGTTAGACCATACAAGTTGAGGTTATAACATATTCATATAATCCCTCCATCATTTATATCCGAGTAGAGCAGAGATATAGATCAACACCGTCAAATCTCCATATGCCCGACTGAAAGCTTATCTCTTGAATTGTATTTCAATAAATAATATTCCCAAACACTTTTGTAATATTGTTTATCCCTAGGATTAAACTCTTTTCCCGGGAATTATTGCTTATGGCCATAAGACTTTCTGAAATACAATCTATAGAGTATTAGGATATAATACTCACCCAAATAAGCTGATGGATCCCATATCTATGCACACCGGACTCCATGAGCATCGGACCATACCTAGCGACACCCAACAGTCAGACCATGAAAGGTTTCTGACATATGTGGAACCAAAGTATGGTGGATCACTCACAAGCCCACCGTGGCACTCAGGTCAAAGGACTACGAATACTACTCAACTCGAAAGATCCTCCATTGACGGCTTTATGGGATGTCTATTGGAGATCTTTGTGAGTCTGTTCAGTATTCAGTCCTTACTGAATACCTGTATCTCTATACGAGCTTCCACTAAACTTATGGTTTGCTAAGACTAACCATCTGGACCATCCAGATATAGACATACACCAATCTATATATTTGTTAAGGTATTCACTGACAGACCTGCATTAGTGAAGATAGATCAGGAACATAATATTTGAGAACATATTTGCATAATGACATTTCCTAGCACTATTTGCAACTCTTTGCAATTATGTCATTACTAATACATTCTTAGGTCTTTGTCCCATTTCAGACAAGGCTCTAACTCTTTAGATATCGCTGACTCTTATAACTTGGTAACTCTTATCAGTGACAACTCTTAGCATTTATAACTCTCACCATTGCTAATTCTTAGCACTGATCTAAACTTATTTAGACCAGATCTGAACTCTTTCAGATCGTACAATGTCTGAAACGTTACAAGCATCTTACCATATATAAATATAATTAGCGATTTATTGAAATAACAACACTAGTATAAATATTAAACAAATATTCATACATAATAGGATGGCACGTAAGCACAAATCCCAACAATTTGTGTAGTTAGAAGTTTGCCAACAGAGTTTCGATGAGTTGAAGAGGAGATTAACCTCAGCCCGGTGCTTACACTTCTGTCAGAGAATGATGAGTTTATCGTATATTATGATGCCTCCAGGCAAGGTATGGGTTGTGTTTTGATGCAGAAGGAAAAAGTGATAGCTTATGCTTCGAGACAACTGAAGAGGCATGAGCAGAATTACCCTACACATGACCTAGAGCTAGCTACTGTAGTGTTTGCCTTGAGGATCTGGAGATATTATTTATATGGAATTCCTTGCAAGATATTTATAGATCATAAGAGCCTGCAGTATCTATTTACACAGAAAGAGTTCAATATGAGACAACGGAGATGGCTTGAATTAATAAAAGAGTATGAGTACACCATTGAGTACCATATGGGAAAAGCAAATGTGGTGGCAGATGCTCTTAGTAGGAAGGCCATGGGTTCAGTGGCTCACTTAAGGGCCTCTGGTTTATCGATGTTATTAGAATTGAGGTCTTTAGATGTGAAGCTAGAATTATCAGAGTCAGGGCATTGCTAGCTATATTTTATGTTAGGCTGAGACTTATTGATCAGATTAAAGAGCTACAAGTTCAAGATTCTCAGATGATTAGATTGAAGAATGAGACCATGGAAGGACAACATAAAGATTTTACAGTAGTTGAGGATGGTACAGTAATGTTGAGTCAGAGATTATGTGTTCCGGATGTGGGAGAAGTAAGAGAGGAGATTATGGAAGAAACTTAGTCATTAGCCTATGCCATGCATCCGGGGAGCACCAAGATGTACCAGACCTTGAGGGAGCATTATTGGTGGAAGGGCATGAAGAAAGACATAGCTGAATCTCTCTCTAAATGCCTAGTATGCCATCAGGTGAAAGTGGAGCATTAGAAACCTGCAGGCCTCCTACAGCCGCTTCCGATTCTAGAATGGAAGTGGGAGCGAATTATTATAGATTTTGTAGTAGGTTTTTCGCATAGCCAGAGGGGACATGATGCTATATGGGTGATTGTAGACCGACTGACGAAGTCCGCCCATTTTTTGCCCGTCAAGAGTAATTATACTTTAGAGAAGTTGGCCCAATTATATATAAACGAGATCGTGCGATTTCATAGCACTCTAGTATCCATAGTTTCAGACCAAGATCCACGGTTTACTTCCCAATTTTGGCCCAGCTTATAGAAGGCTCTAGACACTAAACTAAATTTTAGCATAGCTTTTCACCCACAGACCAACGGACAATTAGAATGGGTGATTTAGATATTAGAAAACATGCTTAGAGCTTGTGTAATGGAGTTTAAGAGAAGCTGGGATAACTACCTACCGTTAATGGAGTTCGCCTATAATAACAGTTATTAGTCGAGCATTGGAATGACACCATATAAGGCATTGTATAGAAGGAAGTGCAGAACTCTAGTTTGCTGGGATAAGGTAGGTGAGAGGAAGCTTCTAGGTCCTGAGATTGTCCAAGTCACCTCAGAAAAAATTTAAATTATAAGACAGAGGCTGAAGATAGCTAATGATAGGCAGAAAAACTACGCGGACAATCGAAGAAAGGACCTGAAATTTGAAGTTGGGGACAAGGTCTTCCTGGAGATCTCATCTTGTAGATTAGTGCTATGCTTTGGGAAGCGAGAGAAGCTGAACCCTAGGTACATTGAGTTGTACAAAATCACAGAGAAGGTTGGCAAAGTAGCATACTGCCTACAATTACCAAAAAATTTGGCTAGGATTTATAATGTGTTCCACTTTTCCATGCTAAGCAAGTATATAGCAGATCCAGCACATATCTTACGGGAGCAACCTATGGAATTGAGGGAAATCTTATGTACAAGGAGGAACCAGTGTGGATTCTCGATCGAAAAGGACAGATGCTTCATAATAAGTGCATCCCTATAGTGAATGTGTTATGGACAAATCATGGAATAGAGGAAGCCATGTGAGAACGTGAGGACCAGACGATGGCACAACATCCCCACCTTTTTGAGATAGGTATGATTTACAATTTCGAGGATAAAATTTTTTTTAGGAGAGGTGAAATTGTAATGCCTAGTTCCCATGAATAGTCAAATGCCTAGAATTTCGGTATTTGACAATTAAAGACCCTAGAAGTTTTAGATTTTGACCCTTCTTGGACCATTGTTTTTAGGTTTTTACGTGAGCTGTAATTGACCCAATTGGGTAATTTCATAGTCAATTTGGGCGTTGGGTGCTCACTGAATATTTTTGGAATTTTCGATAGACTAAGTAGTGAAAATTCAACATTTGTACCAATAATTTTTGGTGTAAGTATCACACCTCAAGCAAACTATTTTTGTTGGATAAGTATGTGTATTTTAAGACATATGGACCAATATATTGGGAAAATTACATATATTAGTCTATTATATTATCTTTTATTAGTTATTAGTAATAACTATTAAATTATTGGCAACCAATCAAAGGCTTTTTAATTGGAGGCCTAAGTAGCAATTTTTGGGTATATATATAAACGCCAAGTGTTTTATTTTAAAGAATTGTTAAGAAAAAAATAACAAAAGAGAGAGAGAGAGGATTTCAGCCATGAAGAGGGGAAGGAGATAAACAGTGATACCTATGAAATTTCTAAGCCAAATCAAGGAATCCACACTAAATTCAAGTTGTTTCCAAGTGCCTTAGTAAGATTCAATGGTGGATTAAGGATAAATGTGCTTAAAAAGGTGAGAATTCCAAACTCTAGAATTGTAAATTAGAGTTTTTGTATAATTGGACTTTAATGGAATAAATTTAGGGCATTAGAATGAATATGGAGAGTAAATAAGACCATAGGTAAAAAGAAATTTGAAAGATGGTAAATATCCCATTTGGGTCATTTTGGCCATTTTGGGATTTTTAATGGTACAAGTGCAATTAGCTAAAATTAAGGGTTAAGAATGAATTCTAGGACCCTTAAGATAAGTTTTGATGGGTGAAAATCAAAGTTAGGATATGAGACATAATGGTCATTTATGACAAAGATTAGGGATAATTATATCCAAAGAAAATTATAAGGTATTATGGACCCTTTTGACAAAAAATGATAATTTGTGCATAAATTGAGATTGTTGGGGGCAAAATTGTAAATTTAGAAAGAAATTTTGATGGTGGCCGAAAAATGTATACTAGGGTTATTTTGGTAATTTTCCCATTTTAAGGGGACTAAAGCGTAATTTATGCTTTGTAGGTGCCGAAGGTTGAAACCAATGAAAGGACAAGCCCGAAAAAGAAACTTTAGCGTAGGACAGGTGGTGAATGGGAAAACAATTAAAAGAAATGAAATGCAGTTTATTTTAAATTATTAGTATTTATGTGCTTTCTGATTTAAATATTGTTGTTTCAGGTAATTTACTCAAGTTACGTGATTTTTAAGAATTAAGGAAAGCATAGTGATACTTTATTTGATATTCTTAATATAATGAGAATTGAATATTTTTGAAAAACTTTATAATTACTGTTCAATATTTTTAACAGTTTAGAGATTTATTTTTCAGCAACAAGAAACGGATTTTAAAAATTTACATATCAATTTCAAGAAACAGTTTTTAAATACTATCAATTTTCAAAGGCCAGGGGTACTCCATTTATCAGTTATCAGCTATCAGATTCAGATCCCTATGGGGATAGTATAGACCCAGCCGGTACACCTCGTATGCATAGGCAGGTCAGTTAGTTGGGTTGAGTGTTACCAACTCCGGGGAGTCAGGGTGTCGAGTTAGTGAGTCGCTTATGCTACGGGGTGTTGTCTCGCTATATGTCTGCGATGTATATTCTGCCACATAGACAGTGAGATGTCTTAGATTTATCAGTTTATCAGATTGGTCACAGTGATTGTTACTAGCAGAGACCGCTCTGTGACAAACTCATTTCATCGGCTACGTCGACCAGTGGGTCCAGTATTAGGGTAACCATTGGTGCTTTTCAGACAAACTATAACCGAACGGAAGTTTTAAACAATTGTATGAGATATGTAATTTTTCTAGTGAATAAAAATATTTGTTAATAATATTTACAGATTTCAGCAGTAGTTTATTAAGTTTTAAAAATCTTAAATAAAGAAAATCGCTCGGTAGAATTTTACCAGTATTCGAGATTTAGAAACGATTCAGAACAGTTTTCAATACTTTTTAGAATTTTCAATATGTTTCTACAATTATTCAGATTTCACACTCACTCATTGAGTTTATCAACTTACTCTTTGTTTTCGGTGTTTCTATTTTTTACCCCAGGTATAGTCAGCAGCGTACAGCCAATAGTTTCTCTTGTAGATCAGTAGTGGGCCAGCCTTATGACAATCTCCTATACATGTACAGATTTATATGTATACATTTAGTGAATATAGATGTATCATATTTAGTTTTGCGTTGTATAGTATGCATAACAGATTTTGGAACAAAAAGTATTATGCCTTTTTGAAATGGTTAGTTTTCCTACTATGGATGTCTGTTGGAGTATGATCAAGAATGCCTGTGTTAATTTAGTTAGGAAGGGATGGGAGGTCCCATTTGCAGCTAAGGGATGTGAGAAATATTGAAGTGTATTTTCTGCAGGTTTATGGAATATAAATTTTTAGAAAAACAAGGAAAACTCTGTTCGTTTTTGACAAGACTCGACCCGAGACCCTCTATAGCAGATCCTAGCGGCCTTGCCGGGTACCTCGACAGACGTTTCTCAGGATATAACTGGGCAAGATGAGAAATTTCTGCGAGGTGAACCATTTTTTAGTTCTTGCTATTATTGAGAAAATCTTGTAATATACATGAAAACTACATCTTAATTTTTCAAAAACAAATGGGCAAAGTTTCCTATATTTTCTGAAAAATCCATATAAAACCTACAAAAAAATTTCATTTCTATTTCAAACACTTTTCAATACTACCAATTCGGACCTCCGGTCTTTTCCAAATCAAATCAAACACAACTCAATTGTTTAATTTGAATCACAAAATAAGCATAATCATAAAAAAGAAAAACGATTATCATAATATCGAAAGCTCTTCTTATTGGTTCAAAACATACATATAAATATACATGCCTGCAACTAATATGCATAAAGTAAAGGGTGCTATTTAGCACATTTACATGTACAAAAAAATGATCTTCAGATTTGGCCCACTACTTGGCAATAGGAGAATCAGCAGCTTGCGTACCGAGACCTGCACTTGGGAAAGGGTTTAGAAAACATAAAACACAAAATAGGTGAGCTAAAGGAGTTCAGTGAGTGCAAATAAGATTTCAAATAAAATAACATTATGCATAGATAGCAAAATTCTAAAGTACATGTATAAATCGTGCTTCTAAAACTGATGTAAAGCTATAAAACGGTTTCTAATATCATGTGCTGATGAAATCTTGCTGAGCGGGTTTTATCTACATTTTTAGAAAACAATATCCAAAATCTATATAACACAATAACTGCCATGTGCATATAAATGTATAAATGGTATCGGTAAATCAAAAACTAGTAAAGTCCTTACTCGGCCATTTTTTTTCTAAACTGTACCAATGGTAGCCCTAAAGCTCTATACTCACGCAGCGACTCAACTAGCACCGCATACGTGAGTAGGTCACGAGGCACCTCAAATAGCAGCACCCGCAGTGACATCTCAAAACATCTCACTGGCTATACAGTGGAATCCTACATCGCATACATATAGCGAGACAATACCCCGTACACATAGACCGACTTACATGACTCGACATCCCGACTTCCCAGAGTTAGTGACACACCCCCAAGACCTGCCCATGTGAACGGGATATACCGGCCGGGTTTAATACAATCACCATCACTATAATCTGAGGGTACCAATAGCCTTTAAAAACAAAGCAGAAATTTAAAAACTATTTCTTAAACCGAACGTGTAAATGCATATCTATGGATACATATCAAGATCATAATCATATTTATGCATTGAAACTCATAAAACATACATTTTCATTATGTTGAAACATAATAAACAAAAGATAACAGAAAAAGGAAGATTTTCACTCACAACCGCTCCGCGGTCAATTTTGCTCATGATTTGTGCTCCCGTTACCGCTCTCGGTTATCTTCACCTACACACCATAAATGACATTTAGAACCAAATCGAATGCCAGAATCTCATTTAACTACTAAACGCCCTAATCAGCACACAAAGCTCGCATGGATACTACTTTTCAATTTTTATTTACGGAGCCATTTAATCTAATCTAACTCACCATTCGGCGCCCTGAAAAGTATTGATCGCCTTATAACTTGGTTGGACATAATTGCCCTTCACCTTTCCAAAATGGACAATTATGTCACATTTTCTTCATTTTTGGTTTTTCCATCAACCATATACATTCAATTTACAATATGCACCATTTACACACAACAACTCAATCAAAGCACTACTCAATCCCTAACTTCCCTAAAGTGGCAGAATTTCACCCTATATTCTAACACATTTCTTTTCTCAATTTCTTGTTCCGATTACATCAAAATTAAGCCAATTTTATTCTAATTGCCTAATTATAACCAATTGAAGTCTCTACATTCAAATCACCCAAAACCCTAATTCTTACCTTGCCAATTTCTTCAAATTGATGACTCCTTCAAGCTCCACACTAGAATTCAACTCAATCTAAGCTAAGAATACACACAAGAATATCAATTGAAGCATTCTTGAAAGCTCACTTATCAAACACATAAAACAATGCTTTTCTTACCTATTGTTCTTGAATTTTCACTAATGGAGGCTTCAATTGAGCTTAGGGATTCATATGTAACCTTATTTTAGCTTGATTACACATGAAAAAGAAACTGAAATTTCACTGTAGCAGCTCCTTAAACCTTTGCATGAATTTGCTCTCTTTTTGCTCTAAGTGTTGGCTTTTGATCTCTTAAAAACTCTACATACTTCCAACATATATATGTTATCCATCAATTGACCATTTTGCCCCTCAACTTACTCTAAATTACTAATTTGCCATTAGTTGAAAACTAATTATGTAATTAGTTCATTTGCAACTATCTAGTTAGAATAGTCTAAAGATCTAACGAGAATTACCAACTTGGCAATCCATGAGATTTCTTCTAACTGGTCCATTCTCTAATATATGGATTATGTTTCTCAACAAAGGCTTGTTCCATACATCACCCTTAAAAGAAAATTCATGTAGTAAATTAGAATTTCCTTTTCCAAGCCAATGGGAAAAAATTCCAAAAATATTCTAGGGTCGTCCGACGCTCTGATTGAGTGTGAAATTACCAAACTAGGTCTAATATCTCTCACGCGCACTATAGAGAAAATATTTCTAATAGTGTTAAAATCGAGTAACTCTACGGTGTCTTATTTGCTATATACCAAAATTTAGGCGCCAATACTACTAATAGGGATTGGATATTACAATTTCACCCCTCCTTAAAAAAATTTCGTCCTCGAAATTTAAATCATACCTATCTAAAAGAGGTGAGGACGTTGCACTCGCATCTGATCTTCACGTTCCCATGTGGCTTCTTCTATTCCATGGTTCATCCATAACACCTTCACTAAGAGAATGCTTTTGTTACGAAGCACTTACTCTTTTCGGTCTAGGATTTGCACAGGCTTCTCTTTGTAGGTCAAGTTCTCGTTCAATTCTAATAGTTGTTCCTTTAGGATGTGCGAAGGATCTGCTATATACTTGTGAAGCATGGAAACGTGAAACACATCATGGATTCTAGCTAGATCTTCGGGTAACCGTAAACGATATGCCACCTTTCCAACTCTTTCAACTATCTCGTACGGCCCAATATATCGGGGACTCAGCTTTCCTCGCTTCCCGAATCTTAGTACTCCTTTCCATAGCGATATCTTCAGAAAGACCTTATCGTCAATCTCAAACTCCAAGTCTCTTCTTCTGTTATCTGCATAACGTTTCTGTCTATCATTAGCTATTTTCAATCTCTGGATGATAAGTTGAATCTTTTTCGAAGTAATCTGGACAATTTTAGGGCCGATCAGCTTCCTTTCACCTACCTCATCCCAACAAACTAGAGTTCTGCACTTCTTTCCATACAATGCTTCATATGGTGCCATCCCGATGTTAGTCTGGTAGCTATTATTGTAGACGAACTCCATTAGTGGCAGATGAGTATCCCAACTCCCCTTAAACTCTATAACACACGCTCTTAACATATCTTCAAGTGTCTGAATTATCCGCTCAGACTGACCATCCGTCTATGGATGAAAGGCTGTACTAAAACTTAATTTTGTGCCTAGAGCTTTCACTAAGCTAGGCCAAAATTGAGAAGTGAACTGTGGATCCCTGTCTGACACAATAGATACTGGAACTCCATGGAGTCGTACCACTTCATCTACGTACAACTGGGCCAATTTATCTAAAGAATAATTGCTTCTAATGGGTAGGAAATGGGCAAATTTTGTCAGCCTATCAACAATTACCCATATTACATCATTGCCTCTCTGGCTACGCGGAAGACCTACCACGAAGTCTATCGTTATTCTTTCTCATTTTCACTCCGAAATCGGAAGGGGTTGCGAGAGCCCAGCAGGTTTCTGATGCTCAGCCTTTACTTGCTGGCAAGTTAGGCATCTCGAGACATATTCAGCTATATCTTTCTTAATACCCTTTCACCAGTAGTGCTCTTTTAGGGTATGGTAAATCTTTGTGCTCCCTGGATGCATAACATATACAGAAGAATGAGCTTCTTTCATAATCTCTCTTCTTAACTCATTTACATCCGAAACACATAACCTCCGACCCAAGGTTACTACACTATCCTCGGTCACTGAAAGATCCTTCCACTGCCTAGACTCGATTTCACCCTTTAATTTAACTACCTGTGGATCTTGAGTCTGTAGTTCTTTGATCCGATCAACCAATATTGGATAGACCTGAAATGTGGCTAATAGTGCTCCCGAATCTGACAATTTTAATTTTACACCTAACGACCTCATTTCTACCAACATTGATAGATATGTGACCTTCAAGTGAGGTATTGAACCGATAGGCTTCCTGTTGAGAGCATCTGCTACCACATTAGCTTTTCCCGGATGGTACTCTAAGGTGCACTCATAATTTTAATAGGCTCCAACCACCTCCTTTGCCTCATATTCAATTCTTTCTGGGTGAACAAGTTGATGAACACATGAAAATGTATATTTGTTAAGAGATTCAGTCACCATTTAATGTCACTAATTTTAGCATTTTCTGTATTTTTAGCTTGAAATAAAGTGTTCTCCTTAAATTGTGATTAATGAATATTATTTGGACAGGTTTAAGTAAAATGGATATAACTCTCAATGTAGAAATCTAAATGAAGAAATTATTAAACTTGGTGCAACATGACTCAATCTTACACAAATTTGAAGAATAGTAGAAAAGCCAAATCCAACATGTTATGGGCCAAAATTTGAGATACAATAGAATCGGGCTACAACTTCTACCCAGCTTGACTCAACTCATGTATTTGGACAGTATCTCACAAAATACGTACTCAGTTGGTATAATTCTTAAAGCTGTGAAATACTGGATTCACTATCAACAACTCGTATGCTGATGGTAAAGTCCAAATCAGCCGTTATCATAGACCAAATTGCATTGCAAGTGGGTAAAATGGTTGTTGGCCAAAATCTGATGTAGCTTTGAAATTTTCCTCATATCTCATTGGATACTCATCCAATTTGCATGAACTCAGTGCCTATGGAAAGAAGAGACAAAATGCTACAACTTTCATGTCAACTACAGAGGCTACATCAGTCATTTATATTATCAAAAATATACTACAAGTGGATAAATGAGTTATTGGCCTAAAATTATTGGAGATTGATGTCACCCATGACATATTTCTATTCATTGCCTATATAAGGAGACTCTTATGACGTTTTCAATATTAGATAATTCTCTCTTCTTTTCTTCTCATTAACATGTATTATAATTTAGGCTAGAGATTTTGGCAAGGCTAAGAGATGAACTTTTATGTGTAATAAATCCACTTCTATGCTTTGATTCGTTGTCAAGAGCTTCAAATATTGTAAGTTTGGTTTTGATTAAACTCTTATCTAGTTTATTTTTTATAATCCAGAGGTTATAATTCTCATGTCTCATATATATTTAGTCATGCTTGTTTTATGTGATTCTTGTTGAATTATAATTGTTATTGGTTACATTGTTTTATATGTTAATCTTTTACTGCAATATTGTCAAATTGATATATTGTCGATCTTGGATAACATGTAAGGGTAATAAATGTTTGATATTCAAGTTGATCTTTTACTGCAATATTGTCAAAATGATATATTGTCGATCTTAGATAACTTGTATAAATAAACATGATTTGTGTTAATATTTTCAAAAGAGTTTAGTCATATCTAATATATGTGTTATCAAATGTGCTATATTTTACATATCTTCCGATTGATTGTTTAGATGTAAAACTGTCAATTGAGTTATAAACACTGAATCAAAGTGTAGAGTAGATTTATAAAGCATAATTGTGATTCTTGAAGCTTTGTTTGAATTATCATAAGACATTTCCTTGAAATCATAGACAATTCTATCTCATCCACTTAAATCAATTAATTTTATCCTTTGCTACTGCTTTAATATTTTACTTTACCAATCTATTTTGCCAAGAGCTTCCTCGTGGGATCAACACCTCAATCTATACTATGATAGCCGCATTATATTTTGAGCATAATCACAAGTACTGCAGGCTCTTATGATCTGTAAAGATCTTGCAAGGAACCCCATACAAATAATGCCTCCAAATTCTTAAAGCAAAAACTACTGCAGCTAGTTCTAGGTCATGTGTAGGATAATTCTGTTCATGCTTCTTTAATTGTTTGGAAGCATAGGCTATTATTTTCTCCTTTTGCATCAGCACACAACCTAGACCTTGCCTGGAAGCATCACAATATATGGTAAATCCATCATTCCCCGACGAAAGTATAAGCATTGGGGCCAAAGTCAACCTTCACTTTAGCTCCTCAAAACTCTTTTGGCATGCTTCCGACCATACAGACTTCTCTTCTTTCCGGGTTAGTTTAGTCAGAGGAGTGGTTATTTTGGAAAATCCCTCTACAAACTTCCTATAATATCTGGCTAAACCCAAGAAACTACAGACCTTCGTCACATTCGTGGGTTGTCTCCAATTCACTATTGCTTCGATCTTCTGGAGATCTACTGCTACCCCTTCTGCAGAGATTACATGCCCCAAAAATGCAACTTTATCTAGCCAAAATTGACATTTACTAAGTTTGGCGTACAACCGATGCTCCTTTAATGTCTGAAAAACTATCCTCAGATGTTCTGCATGCTCTTCCTCACTGCTTGAATAAACCAGTATATCATCAATAAATACTATCACAAACCGATCTAAATAGGATCAAAAAACTCTATTCATGAGATCCACAAAAGCAGCTGGGGCATTAATCAGCCTAAAAGGCATAATCAAGAATTCATAATGCCCATATTGGGTCCTAAAGGCCGTCTTAGGAACATCTTCCTCCCGGATTTTCAGTTGATGATAGCCTGACCTCAGATCTATCTTGGAAAATACTCTAGCTCTTTGTAGTTGATCAAACAAATCATTAATTCTCGGAAATTGATATTGATTACGCACCGTTACTTTATTCAGTTCCCTATAATCAATGCATAATCTCATACTTCCGTCTTTCTTCTTTACAAACAAAATCGGTGCCCCCTAAGGAGAAGTACTCAGTCTAATGAAACCCTTATTCACCAACTCTTCTAACTGAACCTTCAGTTCTTTCAATTCTGAAGGAGCCATTCCATAGGGTGCTTTAGAAATTGGTTGCGTTCCAGGAGCTATTTCTATTTTAAACTCTATCTCTCTATCTAGAGGCAAGCCTGGAAGATCCTTTGGGAATACATCCGGAAACTCCCTAACCACTGGAATATCCTCCAATTTTGTTCCACCATCTCTTACGTCTATGGCATAGACTAAGTAACCCTGATATGACTTCCGAAGCATCTTTCTTGCCCTCGTTACTGATACCATGCTGGCAAAAAGTGATTTTCGCACCCCACGGAAAATAACTTTTGTTCCATTTGGGCTACATAATCTGACTTCTTTTCGAAAGCAATCCACTGAGGCCTGATATTTTTGACAACTAATCTATCCCTAAAATCACATTAAACTCACTGATGGCCAGCACAATCAAATTCGACATAAACTCTTGGCTCTTAATACTGATTTTACTACCCTTATACACCCTTTCTGCTACAATGGAGTCTCTTGTAAGAAGAGACACTGCTACTGTACAATCTAATAACTGGGGTGTTGTACTAGCATTTGTAGCAAACTCCATAGAAATAAAAGAATGGGTCGCTCCAGGATCTAACAATACATAAGCATCGCGATCAAAAATTGACATCGTACCTATCACAACTTCAGGGGCCACATCCGCCTCCTGTTGGGTCACTGGAAATACCCTAGCCTGGGTATGCGGTCTACCTTGCTATCCTCCGGATGATCCTCCTCGATCGGCTCTCCCACTAGGCTGGCTCAGGCTGCTCGATCTTCTGAATTGGGGACCTCCTCGAATCTGTCCTCGGCCATCACTAGCTTATCCTAGTGCTGGTGGTCTCTCTTCTAGCTTGCTGCTAGCTCCATCATTCGGGAAATCTTTCATGTAGTGGCCCTCTTGACCACACTTATAACAATCGGTAGTCCCCTTCCTACAATCCCCCAGATGGGCCTTGCCACATTTATTACACACTGGAAAATTCCTCAAACTCTCCTTAGTGCTTCAGAATCCGATGGATGGTTGCCGAACGGAAGCTTAACTGCATTGAGCTCTTTGGCTTAGTTTTCGACTGCTGGACAATGAAGATCTCTCCTCTGTTCGTGTGAATTTACTCGGCCCTTCTCGAGAACCACCTGACCAACCTCTTTTCTGGCCCTACAGTTTTGGTTTAGGGATGGCCACCATGCTTCTTTCAACCTGAGTTACAGCTTCCACCAATGCTCCATACTGAGTGTGGGCTGCAGATACAACGTACGCCCTAATCCGAGGATTGAGACCCACTGCAAACCGGTTAGCCTTCTGCTCCTCATTATCGGCTATAAAGGGAACGACATGAAAGAGCTCTGAAAACTTCTTCTCGTACTCTGCCACTGATAGGGAACCTTGTTCGAGCTTGAAGAACTCTTCTATCTTCTCATCTTTATAACTTTTGGGGTAGAACTTATTCATAAATTCCTCTTTGAAAAGCGCCCAAGATACCCCATCGGCATTCCTCCTTTGTAAGGCCTTCCACCAATCTTTCGCTTCTTCCTTTAGTAGAAATGCAGAGTATACCACCATCTGCTCTTCCGTACATCCCATAACCTGAAAAATTTCTTCATTGCTCTCTAACCAAGATAGAGTTCTCTCGGGATCTCCGGTACCATCATAAGGTTTAGCGCCCAATTTCTTGGTGCGCTCAATGGACACTCCGGTCTCTCTCGGTTGATGGATCGCTGCTGCTAGTATCTTGGCCATCTGAGCTATATTCATATTTCCACCCTCTGGCTCAGCAGGTTGAGATGATTCAGGAGGGGTCTGAGGCGTAGGAACATTTACCGACTTATTTCCCTACTCCTTTTCAGATGCAAGAGCCTCCGCAGCTGCTCTCCTAGTATGTGGGCCTCCACGACGATGCATATTTTTTGTAAATTTAGTGATGCAAATTATTATCAAATGTAAAGAATTCAACTTACTAAAATTAGAAAAATATGCATGCAATTTCAATAATCTCATTCTAAAAATGAACCTTTTTAACTAAAAACTTCAAAAATCGTGCTGTGATACCACTCTGACAGGACCCGACCCGAGACCCTCTATAGTAGATCCCAGAGGCCCTGCCGAACACCCCAACAGAAGTTTCTCAGGATATAACTGGGCAAGATGAGAAATTTTCGCGAGGCGAACCCCTTTTTAGTTCTTGCTATTACTGAGAAAATCTTGTAATATACATGAAAACTACATCTTAATTTTACAAAAATAAACGGACAGAGTTTCCCCTGTTTTTCAAAACATTCATATAAAACATGCAAAGAAATTTCACTTATATTTCAAACACTTCTCAATACTACCAATTCGGACCTCCGGTCCTTTCCAAATCAAATCCAACACAACTCAATTGTTTAATTTGAATCACAAAATAAGCATAATCATAAAAAAGCAAAAACGATTATCATAATATCGAAATCTCTTCTTGTTGGTTCAAAACATACATACAAAATATACATGCCTACAACTAATATGCATAAAGAAAAGGGTGCTATTTAGCACATTTACATGTACAAAAAAATGATCTTCAGATTTGGCCCACTACTCGGCAATAGGAGAATCAGCAGCTTGCGTACCGAGACCTGCACTTGGGAAAGGGGTTTAGAAAACATAAAACACAAAACAGATGAGCTAAAGGAGCTCAGTGAGTGCAAATAAGGTTTCAAATAAAATAACATTATGCATAGATAGCAAAATTCTAAAGTACATGCATAAATCGTGCTTTTAAAACTGATGTAAAGCTGTAAAACGGTTTTTAATATCATATGCTGATGAAATCTTGCTGAGCGAGTTTTATCTACATTTTTAGAAAATAATATCCAAAATCTATATAACACAATAACTGCCATGTGCATATAAATGCATAAATGCTATCGGTAAATCGAAAACTAGTAAAGTCCTCACTCGGCCATTTTTTTTCTAAACTGTACCAATGGTAGCCCTAAAGCTCTATACTCACACAGCGACTCAACTAGCACCGCACACGTGAGTAGGTCACGGGGCACCTCAACTAGCAACACCTACAGTGACATCTCAAGACATCTCACTGGCTATGCAGCGGAATCCTACATCGCATACATATAGCGAGACAATACCATGTACACATAGAGCGACTCACATGACTCGACATCCTGACTTCCCAGAGTTAGTGACACACCCCCAAGACCTGGACATCTGCACGGGATATACCGGCCAGGTCTAATACAATCACTATCACTATAATCTGAGGGTACCAATGGCCTTTAAAACAAATGCAAAAATTTTAAAACTGTTTCTTAAACCGAACGTGTAAATGCGTATCTATGGATACATATCAAGATCATAATCATGTTTATGCATTGAAACTCATAAAACATACATTTCCATTATGCTGAAACATAATAAACGAAAGATAACAAAAAAATGCAGATTTTCACTCACAACCGCTCCGCGGTCAATTTCGCTCCCGATTTCTGCTCCCGTTACCGCTCTCGGCTATCTTCACCTACGCGCCATAAATGACATTTGGAACCAAATTGAATGCTAGAATCTCATTTAACTACTAAACACCTTAATCTGCACACAAAGCCTGGATGGATACTACTTTCCAATTTTTATTTACGGAGCCATTTAATCTAATCTAACTTACCATCCGGCGCCCTGAAAATTATTGATCGCCTTATAACTTGGTTGGACATTATTGCCCTTCACCTTTCAAAAATGGACAATTATGTCCCATTTTCTTCATTTTTGGTTTTTCCATCAACCATATACATTCAATTTACAATATGCACCATTTACACACAACAACTCAATCAAAGCACCACTCAATCCCTAACTTCCCTAAAGTGGCAGAATTTCACCCTATGGTCTAACACATTTATTTTCTCAATTTCTTGTTCTGATTAAATCAAAATCAAGCCAATTTCATTCTAATTGCCTAATTACAACCAATTGAAGTCTCTACATTCAAATCACCCAAAACCCTAATTCTTACCTTGTCAAATTCTTCAAATTGATGATTCCTTCAAGCTCCACACTAGAATTCAACTCAATCTAAGCCAAGAATACACACAAGAATATCAATTGAAGCATTCTTGAAAGCTCACTTATCAAACTCATAAAACAATGCTTTTCTTACCTCTGTTTCTTGAATTTTCACTAATGGAGGCTTCAATTAAGCTTAGGGATTCATATGTAACCTTATTTTAGCTTGATTACACATGAAAAATCATGAAAAAAAAACTGAAATTTCACTATAGCAGCACCTTCAACCTTTGCACGAATTTGCTCTCTTTTTGCTCTAAGTGTTGGCTTTTGATCTCTTGAAAACTCTACACACTTCCAACATATATATAGTTATCCATCAATTGACTATTTTGTCTCTCAACTTACTCTATATTACTAATTTGCCATTAGTTGAAAACTAATTATGTAATTAGTTCATTTACAACTATCTAGTTAGAATAGTCCAAAGATCTTACTAGAATTACCAACTTGGCAATCCATGAGATTTCTTCTAATTGGTCCATTCTCTAATATATGGATTATGTTTCTCAATGAAGGCTTGTTCTATACATCACCCTTAAAAGAAAATTCATGTAGTAAATTAGAATTTCCTTTTCCAAGCCAATAGAGAAAAATTCCAAAAATATTCTAGGGTTGTTCGACACTTCGATCGAGTGTGAAATTACCAAATTAGGTCTAATATCTCTCACTCGCACTATAAAGAAAATATTTCTAATAGGGTTAAAATCGAGTAACCCTACAGTGTCTTATTTGCTCTATACCGAAATCTAGGTGCCAATACTACTAATAGGGATTGGATATTACAGTTTTAATCCTGAATTTTCAAAAAAATTAAAAATTTTTCCGTGTTTATGAGAATATATCAAAAAGAAATTAAGAGAAATTTTAGGGTTCACCTCTTGGAATTTCCCTGGTTGATAGCAGACTTTGGGAAACGTTCCATTGGGGTGTCCAGTAGGGCCTACCTAGGACCACATTGTAGGATTCTGGGTCGAGTTTTGTCAGTTGGTGCTCTAGTGCAATTCCATTTTTGTATAAATTTGGTTAATATTCATACAATGCACATTTTCATAAATCATTATTTTATTTTAATATGGCATTAATCTTGTTCTTTTTATACACTGTAGATCTAAAGGCATTTAGATAAAAAAATAAGAGTTTTTTTTGAAGAGTTAGAATTTATATGAATTAGGACAAAGACCCGAGAATAGTTATTATAGTAACGTAGTTGTAAATAGCATTAAGAAATGTCATTATACAATGTATTCTTGAAAATCGTTTCTGGATGTTGGTTTACTGATATAGGTCGATTGGTAAACTATAAAGACCGGTGTATTTGTATGTCTTAATTGTCAAGATGGTTAGTCCTAGCAAACTATGAGCTTACTGAAAGCTCTTATAGGTATATAAGTGTTAAGGACTAGATACTGAATTGACTTATGAAGACATCTAATTGACATTTTATATGGTCGTTAATGAATGTTTTTCTCAAGTTAAGTAATATTTGTAGTCCTTAGACTTAAGTGCTATGGTGGCCTTGTTAGAAACCTTTCATGGTCTGACCTTTGGGTATCATTAGGTATGGTTCGATGCTCATAAAGGCCAGTGTGGGTAGATATGGGATCCATCAACTCATATAGTTGGACTGTATATCCCAATGCTTCGAGATTGTATTTTAGAAAGTCTTGGCAAAAAGCATATGTTGTGGAAAAAGTTTTCGTAAGGATAAACAATATCGCAAAAGAGTTTGTGGATATTATTTGTTGAAAAACAAATCTAAAGATAAGTTCATGGTCGTGCAGATAGAGACTTGATGATATAGATTTTTGTTCCAGACTAAAAACGTTTCTAACTCTTAGATTTACTACCTTTTAGTATTGACCTAAATGCCTTTATCTATAATGTCTAGAAAGTAACAAGATAAATACTATAGAAATTAGTTAAGAATTTATTGAAATGTATATGCTATAAATATTAAATAATTATTCATACAAAATGGAATAGCATGTAAGCACCATCTTCAATTATAAATTCAACCACTTATTCAGAGAACCATCCTACCCACAAGAACATTTATGTTTCCCTTTACCCATACTTCATGTCTTGTCCTCAGCATCTAGGTGCTCCAAGAAGAATTCAAATTTTCAACCCTACGGTTATAAGCCTTTGCATCAAAATACTTTGAATTCTACTCCCTCTATTTAAGCTAATTTGTGTAGGTACACTGTAATATCCAATCCCTATTAGTAGTATTGGCGCCTAGATTTCGGTATAGAACAAATAAGACACCGTAGGGTTACTCGATTTTAGCCCCATTAGAAATATTTTCTTTATAGTGCACGTGAGAGATATTAGACCTAATTTGGTAATTTCACACTCGATCGATGCGCCGGACGACCCTAGAATATTTTTAGAATTTTTCTCTATTGGCTTGGAAAAGAAAATTCTAATTTACTACATGAATTTCTATTTAAGGGTTATGAATGGAACAAGCTTTTGTTGAGAAATATAATCCATATATTAGAGAATGGACCAATTAGAAGAAATCTCATGGATTACCAAGTTGGAAGTTCTAGTTAGTTCTTTGGACTATTCTAACTAGATAGTTACAAATGAACTAATTACATAATTAGTTTTCAACTAATGGCAAATTAGTAATTTTGAGAAAGTTGAAGGGCAAAATGGTAAATAGAGGGAGGACTATAAATAGGTTGGAAGTTTGTAGATTTTTGAAGATGATCAAAAGCAAACACTTAGAACAAAAGAGAGAAAATTCGAGCTTGGAAAGGGGGGCTGCTACAGTGACCTTTCAAGTTTTGTTTTCATGAATTTTCATGTGTAATCAAGCCAAATTAAGGTTACAAACCAATCCCTAAGCTCAATTGAAGTCTCTATTAGAGGAAATTCAAGAAAAAGAGGTAAGAAAAGCATCTTTTTATGAGTTTGATAAGTGAGAATTCAAGAATGTGTTAATTGACATTCTTATGAGTATTCTTGGCTTAGATTGAGTTGAATTCTTGTTTGGAGCTTGAAGGAGTCATCAATTTGAAGAAATTGGCAAGGTGAGAATTAGGGTTTTTGGTGATTTTGTTGTAGAGATTTTAATTGATTGTAATTAGGGCTTTAGAATGAAATTGGCATGATTTTGTTGTAATTGGAACAAGAAATTGAGAAAAGGAAGGTGTTGGAACCTAGGGTGAAATTCTGCCACTTTAGGGAAGTTAGGAATTGAGTGGTGTTTTGATTGAATTGTTGTGTGTAAATGATGTATATTGTGAATTGAATGTATATGGTTGATGGAAAAATCCAAAAATGAAGAAAATGGGACATAATTGTCCATGTTGGAAAGGTGAAGGGCAAGTATGTCCAATCAAATGATAAGGTGTTCAATAATTTTCAGGGTGCCGGATGGTGAGTTAGTTTCGATTATGGCTCCGTAACTAAAATCGGGAAGTAGTTTACCTCCGGGCTTTGTATGCCGATTAGGGCATTTAGTAGTTAAATGAGATTCTAGTGTTCGATTTGGTTCTAAATGTCATTTATGGCGCGTAGGTGAGGATAACCGAGAACGTTAACGGGAGCACGAACCGGGAGCGAAATTGAGCGCGGAGCGGTTGTGAGTAGAAATCTGCCATTTCTTTTACTTTTCGGTTATTATGTTTTTGCACAATGACTATGTATTTTTTATGAGCTTTCGATGCATAAACATGATTTATGATCTTGATATATTCATAGACATGCTTTTACATGATCGATTTGTTAAACAGTTTTAAAATTTCTGCATTTGTTTTAAGGCCATTGGTACCCTCAGATTATAGTGGTGATGATTGTATTAGACCCAGCCGGTATATCCCGTGCACATGGGCAGGTCTTGGGGGTGTGTCACTAACTCTGGGAAGTCGGGATGTCGAGTCATGTGAGTCGCTCTATGTGTACGGGATATTGTCTCGCTATATGCATGCGATGTAGGATTCCGCTGCGTAGCCAGTGAGATGTCTTGAGATGTCACTGTGGGTGCTGCTAGTTGAGGTGCCCTGTGACCTACTCACATATGCGGTGCTAGTTGAGTCGCTACGTGGGTATAGAGCTTTAGGGTTACCATTGGTACAGTTTAGAAAGAAAATGGTCGAGCGAGGATTTTACTAGTTTTCGATTTACCGATAGCATTTATGCATTTATATGCACACAGCAGTTATTATGTTATACAGATTCTGAATATAGTTTTCCAAAGATGTAGATAAAACCCGCTCGGCAAGATTTCATTAGCATATGATATTAGAAACCGTTTTACAATTTTACATCCGTTTTAGAAGCATAACTTCTGCATGTACTTTAGAAATTGCTATCTTTGTATAATATTCTTGTAATTGAATTCTCATTTACACTCACTGAGCTCCTTTAGCTCACTCGTTTTATGTTTTATGTTTTAAACCCCTTTCCCAGGTGCAGGTCTCGGAACGCAAGTTGCTGATTCTCCTATCACCGAGTAGTGGGCCGAATCCAAAGATAATTTTTGTACATGTAAATGTGCTAATAGCACTTTTTACTTTATGCATAATAGTTGTAGGCATGTATATTCGTAAGTATGTGTTGAATCAAGAAGAAGAGATTTCCAGTTTATGATGATCGTTTTTACTTTTTGTGATTATGCTTATTTTGTGATTGACACGAAATAATTGAGTTGTGTTGGATTTGATTTGAAAAGGACCAGAGGTCCGAATTAGTAGAATTGAGATGTGTTGGAATTAGAAGTGAAATTTCTTTGCAGGTTTATATGAATTTTCTGAAAAACAGGGGAAACTCTGTCCGTTTGTGTTTAAAACTAAGATGTCGTTTTCATGTATATTACTAGCTCTTCTTAGTAGTAACAAGAATTAAAAAGGGGTTCGCCTCGCGGAATTTCTTAACTTACCCAGTTAGGTTCGGAGGAACTTCCGTCGGGGTGCCCGGCAGGGCCGCTGGGATCTATAGTAGAGGGTCTCGGGTTGGGTCCTGTCATACACTGATGCCAACATAAATCCTTCTTATCAATAATCTGTGTAACTCTTGCTCAAGAGCCTTAACTACTTCCAAATCAATCCGAGAAACCCTTAAGAGTAACTCAAGTTGTTTGGGGGATTTTTTAACACAAGATTGAATGGAATTGTAAAACCCAATCCCTATTAGTAGTAATTGTGCATACATTTCGGTATAGAGTAATAAAGACATCGTAGGATTACCCGATTCTAACCCTATTAGAAATATTTTTTATGGTGTGCGTGGGAGATATTAGACCTAATTTGGTAATTTCACACTCGGCCGGAGCATCGGACGACCCTAGAATATTTTCGGAATTTTTCTCTATTGGCTTGGGAAAGAAAATTTTAATTTACTACATGAATTTCCATTTAAGGGTTATGTATGGAACAAGCCTCTGTTGAGAAACACAATCCATATATTAGAGAATGGGCCAATTAGAGATAATTTCATGGATTGCCAAGTTGGGAATTCTAGTTAGTTCTTTTGACTATTCTAACTAGATAGTTACAAAGGAGCCAATTACATACTTAGTTTCCAACCAATGGTAAATTAGAAATTTAGAGTAAGTTGAGGGGTAAATTGGTCAATTGAGGGAGCACTATATATAGTAGAAATGTGTAGAAATTTCAAGAGATTAAAGCATAACACTTAGAGCAAAAGAGAAGCAAAATTCGTGCAAGAGAAGAGCGGTGCTACTACAGTGAAATTTCAATTTTTTTTTCACGCTAAATAAAGCTATAATAAGGTCAAGTATAAGTTTCTAAGCTCAATTAAAGCCTCCATTAGTAAAAATCCAAGAAAAAAAGGTAAGAAAAGCATTGTTTTGTAAGGTTGATATGTGAACTTTCAAGATTGCTTCAATTAATGTTCTTGTGTGTATTCTTGGTTTAGATTGAGTTGAATTCTAGTGTGGAGCTTGAAGGAGTCATCAAATTGAAGAAATTGGCAAGGTAAGAATTAGGGTTTTGGGTAATTTTGATGTAGAGACTCCAATTGGTTGTAATTAGGGCATTAGAATGAAGTTGGCTTGATTTTGATGCAATTGAAATAAGAAATTAAGAAAAGAAATGTGTTGGAACATAGGGTGAAATTCTGCCACTTTAGGGAAGTTAGGGTTGAGTGGTTGTGTATAAATGGTGCCTTAGTATATTGAATGTATATGGTTGATGGAAAAATAAAAAAAGAAGAAAAAGGGACACAATTTTCTATTTTGGTAAGGTGAAGGGCAATTATTTCCAACCAAAGTTATAGGGTGTTAAAAACTTTTCAGGGCGTCAAATGGTGAGTTAGATTAGATTAAATAACTACGTAAATGAAAATTAAAAAGTAATATCCCTCTGGGTTTGTATGCCGATTAGGGCGTTTAATAGTTAAATGAGATTATAGTGTTTGAATTAGTTCTAAATGTCATTTATGGCGTGTAGGTGAAGAAAACCGAGACTAGTAACGGGAGCAGAAATCCATAGTGAATTTGAGCTTAGAGCGATTGTGAGTGAAAATCTATCAATTTGTTTATCTTTCGTTTATTATGTTTTCACAGAATGAAATTGCATGATTTATGTGCTTTTAATGCATAAACATGATTTATGATTTTGATATATATCCATAAATATGCTTTTACATGTTCGGTTTAAAAAATAGCTTTAAAACTACTGCATTAGTTTCAAAAGGCCATTGGTAACCTCAGATTACAGTGGTGGTGATAGTTTATGACCCGGTCAGTATATCCTATGCACATGGGCAAGTTTTGGGGGGGGTGTGTAACTAACTCCGCAAAGTCGGATTATCGAGTCATGTGAGTCGCTCTATGTGTATGGGGTATTGTCTCGCTATATATAGGTGATGTACAATTCCACTACATAACTAGTGAGATGTCTTGAGATGTTACTATGGGTGCTGCTAGTTGAGGCGTCTCGTGAGCTACTCAAGTGTACAGCGCTAGTTGAGTTGCTGCGTAAGTATAGAGCTTTAGGGTTACCATTGGTACAGTTTAAAAAAAAAATGGCCGAGTGAGGCCTTTAATAGTTTTCGATCTACCGATTGCATATTATGCGTTTATATGCACATGCTAGTTATTATGTTGTACAGATTTTGGATATTGTTTTTTGAAGATGTAAATAGAATCCGCTCGGCAAGATTTCATCAGCATATGATGGTAGAAACCATTTTACAGCTTTATACAAGTTTTAGATCATGATTTATGCATGTCGTTTAGAATTATTATCTATATAGTATTTTATTTTATTTGAAATCTTAAATGCACCCACTGAGCTCCTTTAGCTCACTCGTTTTGTGTTTTATATTTTTTAAACCCCCTTCCTAGGTACAGGTCTCGAAACTCAAGCTGCTGATTCTCCTATAACTAATTAGAGGGTCAACTCTGAAGATCATTTTTGTAAATGTAAATATGCTAAATAGTACCATTTTTGCTTTTTGCATAGTAGTTATAGGCATATATATTTATCTGTATGTTTTGAACCAACAAGAAGAGTTTCGATATTATGATGATCGTTTTTACATTTTTATGAGTGTGCTTGTTTTGTGATTTAAATGAAATTATTGAGTTTAGTTGGATTGATTTTGAAAAGGACCGGAGGTTCTATTTAGTAGTATTAAGAAGTGTCTGAATAAAAGTGAAATTTCTTTGCAAGTTTTATATTGGATTTTTAAAGAAAAATAGGAAAAACTCTAGCATTTTTTTTTTAATTTAAGAAGTCATTTCCATGTATATTCCAAGGTTTTCTTAGTAATAGCAAGAACTAAGTTACCCAGTTACATTCTGAGAAACTTTCATTGGGGTGCCCGGCAGGGCTGCTGGAATTTATAGTAGAGGGTTGCCGGGCGGGTCCTGTGAGACTGGTATCAGAGCCCGATTTTTGAAGTTTTTAGTTAAAAATTTTATTTATAGAATGAGATTCTTGAAACTCCATGCATATTTTTCTAACTTTATAAAATTGAATTCTATACATATGATAATGATTTGCATCACTAAATTCATAGAAATTATGCATCATCATGGGGGCCCACGTACTAGGAGAGCAGCTGCAAAGGCTCTTGCATCTGAAAAGGAGGAGGGGAATGCGTCGGTAAATGTTCTTATGCCTCAGACCCTTCCTGAATCATCTCAACCTACTGAGTTAGAGGGTGGAAACATAAATATAGCTTAGATGGCCCAAATACTAACAACAGTAATCCAGCAGCCGAGAGATACAAGAGTATCCATTGAGTTCGCCAAGAAATTAGGCGCTAAGCCGTATGATGATACTGAAGACCCTAAGAGAGCCCTATCCTAGTTAGAGAACAATGAAGAAATTGTTCAAGTTATGGGATGTACTGAAGAACAGATGGTGGTATACTCCGTATTTCTATTGAAAGAATGAGCAAAAGATTGGTGGAAGGCCTTGCCGATGGGGTGTCTTGGGGGCTCTTCAAAGATGAATTTCTAAACAAGTTATACCCCAAAAGTTATAAAGATGGGAAGATAGAAGAGTTCTTTAAGCTCGAACAAGGTTCTCTCTCGGTGGCAGAGTATGAGAAGAAATTTTCAGAGCTCCTCCATGCTGTCCCATTTATAGCTGATAATGAAAAGCAGAAGGCTAATCGGTTCACAGTGGGTCTCAATCCTCGGATCAGGGTATACGTGGTATCGGCAGCCACATACTCAATATGGAGCATTGGTGGAAGCTGCAACTTGAGTTGAAAGAAGCATGGCGGCCATCCCTAAACTGAAACAGTAAGGCCAGAAAAGAGGTTGGTCAGGTGGTTCTCGAGGAAAACCTAGTAAAATCGAGTCCAGGCAGCGGAAGGATCTTTCAGTGCCCGACGATGGTGTAGTGACCTTGGGTCGGAGATTATGTGTTCCGGATATAAATGAGTTAAGAAGAGAGATTATGGAAGAAGCTCATTCTTTTGCATATGCTATGCATCTAGGGAGCACAAAGATGTACAGTATTCTAAAAGAGCACTATTGGTGGAAGGGCATGAAGAAAGATATAGCTGAATTTGTCTCAAGCTGCCTAACTTGCTAGCAAGTAAAAGCTGAGCATCATAAACCTGTAAGGCTCTTACAACCCCTTCCGATTTTGAAGTGTTAATAGGAGAGAATAACGACGGCCTTCATGGTAGGACTTCCGTAAAGCCAAAGACATAATGATGCAATATGGGTAATTGTTGATAGACTGACGAAATCTGCCCATTTCTTACCCATTAGAAGCAATTATTCTTTAGATAAATTGGCCCAGTTAGGGATTGAGTGGTGTTTTGATTGAGTTGTTGTGTGTAAATGGTGCATATGGTAAATTGAATGTATATGGTTGGTGGAAAAACCAAAAATGAAGTAAATGGGACATAATTGTCCACTTTGGAAAGGTGAAAGGCAATTATGTCCAACCAAGTTATAAGGTGTTCAATAATTTTCACGGCGCCGGATGGTGAATTAGATTAGATTAAATGACTCTGTAAATAAAAAACAGGAAGTAGTATGCATTCGGGCTTTGTATGCCGATTAGGGCGTTTAGTAGTTAAATGAGATTCTAGCATTCGATTTAATTCTAAATATCATTTGTGGCGCATAGGTGAAGATAACTGAGAGCGGTAACGGGAGCAGAAAATGAGAGCGAAATTGAGCACTGATGAACACATGAAAATGCATATTTGTTAAGAGATTCAGTCGCCATTTAATGTCACTAATTTTAGTATTTTCTGTATTTTTAGTTTGAAATAAAGTGTTCTCCTTAAATTATGATTAATAAATGTTATGTGGACAGGTTTAGGTAAAATAGACATAACTCTCAATGTAGAAATTGAAATGAAGAAATTCTTGAACCCGGTATAACATGACTCAATCTTACACAATTGTGAAGAATAGTGGAAAAGCCAAATCCAACATGTTATGGGCCAAATATTGAAATACAACAGAATCAGGCTACAACTCCTGCCCAGCCTGACCCAACTCACTTATTTGGATCGTATCTCACAACATACTTACTCAATTGGTATAATTCGTGAAGTTGTGAATGCTGACTTAACTATCAATAACTCTTATGTTGATGGTAAAGTCCAAATCAACCGTTATCATGGACCAAATCGCATTACAAGTGGATAAAATGGTTGTTGGCCGAATTCTGATGTATCTTTGGAATTTTGCTCATATCTCATTGGATACTCATCCAATTTGCATGAAATTGGTGCCTATGGAAAGAAGAGTCAAAATGATACAACTTTCATGTTGGCTACAGAAGCTAAATCGGTCATTTACATTATCAAAAATGTGCTGCAAATGGATAAATGAGTTATTGGCTTAAAATTATTGAAGATTGATGTCATCCATGACATATGTCCATTCATTGCCTATATAAGGAGACTCTTAGGACGTTTTTAATATTAGATAATTCTCTCTTCTTTTCTTCTCATTAACATGTATTGTAATTTAGGCTAGAGTTCTTGGCAAGGCTAAGAGATGAACTTTTATGTGTAGTAAATCTACTTCTATGCTTTGATTCGTTGCAAAGAGCTACAAATGTTTTTAAGTTTGATTTTGATTAAACTCTTATCTATTCTATTTTCTATAATCCAGAGATTATAATTCTCATGTCTCAAAAAAGTTCAGTCATGCTTTTCTTATGTGATTCTTGGTGAACTATAATTGTTACTGGTGACATTGTTTTATATGTTAATCTTTTACTGCAGTATTGTTAAATTGATATATTGTCGATCTTGGATAACATATAAGGGCAATAAATGTTTAATATTCAAGTTGATCTTTTATTGCAATATTGTCAAAGTGATATATTATCGATCTTAGATAACTTGTATAAATGAACATGATGTATGTTAATGCTTGCAAAGAGTTTAATTACGTTAAATACATGTGTTATCAAATGTGCTATATTTTTCTATCTTCTGATTGATTGTTTGGGATGTGAAACTTTCAATTGAGTTATAAGCATTGAATCAAAGTGTAGAGTAGATTTATAAAGTATAATTGTGATTCTCGAAGCCTTGTTTGAATTATCATAAGACATTTCCTTCAAATCATAGACAATCCTATCTCATCCACTTAAATCATTTAATTTTATCTTTTACTACTGCTTTAATATTTTACTTCATCAACCTATTTTTCCAAGAGCTTTCTCGTGGGATCGAAACCTCAATCTATACTGCGATAGCCGTGTTATATTTTGAGCGTAAACAAACTTTGGCGCCGTTGCCGGTGAGGCACACTAAGCGAAAGTCGGTTGCAATTCTAAATACTAAAGTGGTAACTTTGTACATTTCTTTTTCTTCTTTGTAAAATATTAGTTTTATTTTCTTGTAATTCATCTTATTGTTCATGGTAACTTTAGTTAATTTGTTATATTTTATATTATCTTAATGGCTGGTTTTACCGCATAACTTAGTTCATTTTATTTTATTTATTTATCGCACTTTATTTTTTATTATTTATTATGGCACTTTATTTTATTGCACTTTTCTTTTTAATGGTCGGTTCTACCGCCTAACTTAATTTATTTGTATTTATTTATTGCACTTTATTAATTTATTGCACTTTATTTTCTTTAGTTAATGTGTTGTATTTTTTTTTATTTTAATGACCGGTTCTACCGCTTAACTTTTTATTTATTTACCTATTGAACTTTTTTTTATTGTACTTTATTTTATTTATTTGTTGTACTTTACATTTTATTTTTTATTTATTACACTTTCTTTTCTTTTATTTACTTATTCTACTCTTTTATTTATTGTATTTTTTTTTATCGTACTTTACAGTTTATTATCTTTTGTTCATTTATTATATTTATATTTTATGGTTGGTCTTACCGCCTAACTCATTTTTATTGCTTGTTATGTTTTATTTCACTTTTTAATTTTTTGTGTGCATTTCTTTCATAAAAAAAAAAAGAGAAAAAATATATATATATATTTTAGGATGTATGCATCGACTTAGAGACAAACGAAAAAGATTTGTGAGAGAATTAGAACTAGAACCACCCCCACAATTTGTAAGGGAAGAGAATTCACCTTCTAGTTCATCTTGTAATTCTAACACAATGAGCCAACACGAAGAAAATCCCGTTAGAACTCTAAAAGATTACTTGCATCCTACTCGCATAGCCACACCATCATGCATTATATTCCCACCTAACACACCATATTCGGATTTTAAACCTGGAATGATACAACTTCTGCCCACTTTTCATAGCCTAGACAGTGAAAATCCTTATGTACATGTTAGGGAATTTGAAGAAGTAATTGCCACCTTCTATAGCCAACCTGAAGCCATAAACATTGTTAGGCTTAAATTTTTCCCTTTCTCTTTGAAAGATAAAGCAAAGAGTTGGCTATACTCTTTGAGGCTGAGATCTATAGGAACTTGGGCAGAAATGACCCAAGCATTTTTCAATAAATACTTCCCACAACACAAAACTAATGGACTGAAAAGAAAAATTTCTTCCTTCTCTCAAAAAGACAGTGAAACCTTATATCAAGCATAGGAAAGGTTTAAAGAACTGCTAAATTTGTACTCTCACTATGGGTACAAAAATTGGTGCTTGGTTAGTTATTTCTATAAGGGACTCACAATTAAAGAGCACCATTTTGTTAAGATAAAGTGTAATGGGGAGTTTCTTCACAAAGATCCTGAGGAAGTCATAGAATTCCTTAATGACTTAGCCGAAAAAGCCCATACATGGACTGGACCTAGCATTACTGAAAGCACAAATAGGTCATGACCCAATGGAGTTTTCCATCTTAGGGAAGAGGATAATCTCAAAGCCCAATTAAAGGTCTTAACTAGGGAGTTAGAGGCCTTGAAAACCAAAGATAGAAGGGTCACCCACACGGTTGCTAGAGTTGAGTCACACGATGTCTGTTTTGTCTGTAGAGGAGCGAAACACTTAGCTCAGGATTGCCCCACTTATAGTGAGATGAGAGGGATATATGAGGAACAATGTAATGCCCTAGGGATTTACAAGAAGCCTTATTCACCCTACTCTGAAACATATAATCCTAGCTGGAGAAACCACCCAAATTTCAGTTGGAAATCTGACCAACAAGCCAACAACCAGTGGAAACAAGAACAACAAGCACCCAAGTCTTATGTTGCACCTCAATATAATGCACGACCAACTAGGAGTTCTTTAGAGGATACATTACAAGCATTTATGGAGGCACAAAGTAAGACTAATCAAAAATTTGAAATAATTCTTGCACAGATGGTAGACGAAAACAAAGAAATCAAGAGTTAAATCACAAAGTTGACTAATGCCTTAACTGTACAAGAGTGAGGTAAGTTTCCATCTCAACGTCAATCCAATCCGAAAGGACAATTCATGGCACAAGCTTCTACTTCTGATGTTAAAAATCTCAAAGAAGTCAATGCCATTACTACTCGAAGTGGTAAGATTGTAAGTGAGCCTACTTTTGAAATTAACACATCTATGAATAGCAAAGACGCCTCCCTTGAAAAAGAGGCCACAGTAGAAAAAGAGCCTGAAAATAAGTTTTCAATCACAGTGCCTTTTCATCAAGCTCTTCGATCGGTTGGGAAAAATTCAGAAATTCAAGGTGAGATTTTAGAACATTTGAAACAAGTTAAGTTTAATCTTCCCTTGTTGCATTTGATTAAGCAGGTTCCAACTTATGCCAAAGTCATTAAGGATTTATGCACTATCAAAAGAAAACACCATGTGAAGAAAACTGCATTTTTGACAGAACAGGTAAGTGCAGTGATTGAACAAAAGACACCACCCAAGTATAAAGACCTAGGATGTCCCACAATCTCCTGCCAAATTGGGACATACGAGTTTGGTCAAGCTTTATTGGACTTAGGAGCAAGTGTAAATTTAATGCCTTATTCCATTTACTTGCAATTGGGACTTGGTGAGATTAAACCAACATCTGTAGTCCTACAATTAGTTGATCGATCAATCAAGAAACCACGGGGAATAGTAGAAGATGTTTTGTTGCAAATTGATAAATTTTACTACCCTGTTGATTTTTTTGTTTTACATACTCATTCTATTGTTAACATGGAGTCAAAAATCCCTCTTATTTTGGAGAGACCTTTTCTAGCTACTGCTAACGCTCTTATTAATTGCAGAAATGGTCTAATGAAATTATCTTTTAGGAATATGACTCTTGAGGTGAACAATTTTAATATTAGCAAACAACCACAAGAAGAAGACGAGTGCTATCATTCATATATGATAGACATACTTGTAGCAGAGGAAGCTTATAAAAATCATGGCTCTGACTCTTTGAAAAACCTTCTCAATTTTGATTTTGAAGAATTATATTATCCTGATGTAACAACTGATGTGTTTAGTATTTTTGACTCACAGGATAAAGAGACTCGATTTTGGCAGCCACACTTTGAAGAGTTGCCACGAGAGAGGGAGAGACAAAAACCATCAAACCTCGAGACAACACAAGTTGAGCTTTCTCCACTGCCCAAAGGTTTGAAACACACATTCTTGGGACCAGGTGATACCTTTCCTATCATCATTTCTTCTGAACTTAGTGCTGAACAAGAGGAAAAATTGATAAAATTGTTAAAAGAACATAAGTCTGCACTAGGTTGGACCATAGCCGATATTAAAGGTATTTCTCCATTGATATGCTCCCATAGAATTCATTTAGAAGAAGGCGCCCAACCTTGTAGGGACCCACAAAGAAGACTTAACCCAACAATGAAAGAAGTAGTAAAGAAAGAGGTCTTGAAACTATTAGATGCGGGTATAATCTACCCAATTTCTGATAGTCATTGGGTAAGTCCAACTCAAGTAGTTCCTAAGAAATCTGGGGTTACTGTTGTTGAAAATGAGAATGGGATACCTGTTCTAACTAAGGTAGTAAGTGGTTGGAGAATGTGAATTGATTATAGAAAGTTAAACATAGCCACTAGGAAAGACTATTTTCCATTGCCTTTTATCGACCAAATTTTAGAACGTGTAGCTGGACATCCTTTTTATTGCTTTCTTGATGGGTATTCAGGATATTACCAGATTGAGATAGCTATAGAAGATCAAGAAAAAACCACTTTTACATGCCCTTTTGGTACTTATGCTTTTCGTAGAATGCCATTTGTATTATGTAATGTACCAGCTACTTTTCAGCGTTGTATGTTGAATATTTTCTTTGATATGGTTGAAAAATGCATGGAAGTCTTTATGGATGATTTGACTATTTTTGATAATTCTTTTGATCTATGCTTACTTAACTTGAAATCTGTTTTGAGTAGGTGTGAAGAAAAAGGACTTGTGCTAAATTGAGAGAAATGTCATTTCATGGTATCTTCAGGAATCATTTTGGGGCACATTGTATCTGAAAGAGGGATAGAGGTTGACAAGGAAAAAATTGAATTAATCTCTAAATTACTTACACCTAAAACGGTAAAAGATGTCTGATCCTTTCTTGGACACGCTGGCTTTTACAGAAGGTTTATACAAAAATTTTCTACCATATCTAGACCACTGTGTAACCTTTTGCTAAAAGATGTAGAATTTACATGGACACAAGAGTGTGAGGAGGCATTCCGAACACTCATTGCCAAACTCACCACCGCTCCTATCATGCAATCACTGGATTGGAACCTCTCATTTGAAATTATGTGTGATGCAAGTAATTATGCTGTAGGAGCAGTTCTTGGGCAACGTAGGGAGGGAAAACCCTTTGTTGTTTATTATGCTAGTAGGACTTTGAATGATGCTTAAATGAATTACACTACTACTGAAAAAGAACTACTAGCTGTTGTTTTTGCCTTAGATAAATTCCGTTCTTATTTGATTGGTTCGCCTATTGTTATTTTTACTAACCACGCAGCTCTTAAGTACCTTCTTTCTAAGAAGGATGCTAAAGCTCGTTTAATTAGGTGGATTCTTCTTTTGCAGGAATTTGATCTAACCATCAAAGACAAGAAAGGTGTTGAAAATGTTGTTGCTGATCATCTATTCCGTCTTGAGTTCACTGACTCCATTAATTTGCCACCCATTCGAGATGATTTTCCTAATGAACATCTTTTTTCTATAAGCCAAATACCTTGGTATGCACATATCATAAATTATTTGGTTTGTGGTGAACTTCCATCTTATTGGAGTGCACAAGATAAGCGTAAGTTCTTGGTTGAGGTACGTAATTTTTATTAGGATGATCCATATCTTTTCAAATACTGTCCTGACCAATCATGAGACGTTGCATTCTTGAAAGTGAAGTTTCTAGTGTCTTAAATTTTTACCATAGTGCTGCTTGCGGTGGCCATTTTTTTATGAAGAAGACAGCTGTGAAGATTTTACAGTGTGGTCTTTACTGGCCCACTTTGTTCAAAGACACTAATAATTTTTGTCGTTCCTGTGAAAGATGTCAAAAGTTAGGTGCTTTATCTCAAAGAAATATGATGCCTCTTAACCCTATTCTTGTTATTGAGATATTTGACTGTTGGGGTAGTGATTTTGACAGGACCCGACCCGAGACCCTCTATTATAAATCCCAGTGGCCCTGCCGGGTACCTCGACAGAAGTTCCTCCGAACCTAACTGGGTATGTTGAGAAATTCTGCGAGGCGAACCCCTTTTCAATTCTTGTTACTACTAAGAAGGTCTAGTAATATACATGAAAACGACATCCTAATTTTAAAAACAAACGGACAGAGTTTCCCTTTTTTTTCAGAAAATCCATATAAACCTGCAAAGACATTTCACTTCTAATTTCAACACATCTCCATACTACCAATTCGAACCTCCGGTCCTTTCCAAATCAAATCCAACACAACTCAAAAGTTTCTTTTAAATCACAAAATGAGCATACTCATGAAAAGTAAAGATGATCATCAAAATCTCAAAATATTTTCTTGTTGGTTTGAAACATACATACAAATATACATGCCTACTACTACTATACATAATGTAAAGAGTGCTATTTAACACATTTACATGTACAAAAATGATCTTCGAATTCGGCCCACTACTAGACAACAGGAGAATGAGCAGCTTGCGTACCGAGACTTGCACCTGGGAAAGGGGTTTAAAAATATAAAACATAAAACGGGTGAGCTAAAGGAGCTCAGTGAGTGTAAATGAGATTTCAATTACAAGAACACTATACAAAGATAGCAATTTCTAAAGTACATGCAGAAATTATGCTTCTAAAACGGATGTAAAACTATAAAATGGTTTCTAATATCATATGTTGATGAAATCTTGCCAAACGGGTTTTATCTACATCTTTGGAAAGCTATATTCAGAATTTGTATAACATAATAACTGTTGTGTGCATATAAATGCATAAATGCTATCGGTAAATCAAAAACTAGTAAAATCCTCGCTCGGCCATTTTCTTTCTAAACTGTACCAATGGTAACCCTAAAGCTCTATACCCACGCAGTGACTCAACTAGCACTGCATACGTGAGTAGGTCACAGGGCACCTCAACTAGCAGGACCCACAGTGACATCTCAAGACATCTCACTGGCTACGCAGCGAAATCCTACATCGCATGCATATAGTGAGACAATATCCCGTATATAGAGCGACTCACATGACTCGACATCCCGACTTCTCGGAGTTAGTGACACACCCCCAATACCTGCCCATGTGCACGGTATATACCGGCTGGGTCTAATACAATCATCACCACTATAATCTGAGGGTACCAATGGCCTTAAAAACAAATGCAGAAATTTTAAAACTGTTTCGCAAATCGATCATGTAAAAGCATGTCTATGAATATAACAAGATCATAAATCATGTTTATGCATCGAAAGCTCATAAAACATACATAGTTATTGTGCGAAAACATAATAACCGAAAAGTAAAAGAAATGGCAGATTTCCACTCACAACCGCTCCGTGCTCAATTTCGCTCCCGATTCCTGCTCCCGTTAACGCTCTCGGTTATCCTCACCTACGCGCCATAAATGACATTTAGAACCAAATCGAACACTAGAATCTCATTTAACTACTAAATGCCCTAATCGGCATACAAAGCCCGGAGGTAAACTACTTCCCGATTTTAGTTACGGAGCCATAATCGAAACTAACTCACCATCCGGCGCCCTGAAAATTATTGAACACCTTATCATTTGATTGGACATACTTGCCCTTCACCTTTCCAACATGGACAATTATGTCCCATTTTCTTCATTTTTGGGTTTTTCATCAACCATATACATTCCATTCACAAAATGCATCATTTACACACAACAATTCAATCAAAACACCACTCAATTCCTAACTTCCCTAAAGTGGTAGAATTTCACCCTAGGTTACAACACATTCTTTTTTTCAATTTCTTGTTCCAATTACAACAAAATCATGCCAATTTCATTCTAAAGCCCTAATTACAACCAATTGAAATCTCTACAACAAATCACCACAAACCCTAATTCTCACTTTGTCAATTTCTTCAAATTGATGACTCCTTCAAGCTCCACACTAGAATTCAACTCAATCTAAGCCAAGAATACACATAAGAACATCAATTAAAGCATTCTTGAAATCTCACTTATCAAACTCATAAAAAATGCTTTTCTTACCTATTTGTCTTGAATTTCCACTAATAGAGACTTCAATTGAGCTTAGGGATTGGTTTGTAATCTTATTTTGGCTTGATTACACATGAAAATTCATGAAAAACAACTTGAATAGTCACTGTAGCAGCATCCCCCTTTGAAGCTCGAATTTCTCTCTTTTTTTGGCTAAGTGTTGGTTTTGATCTCTCTTCAAATTTCTACACACTTCTAACATATATATAGTGCTCCCTCAATTTACTATTTTGCCCTTCAATTTACTCAAAACATCTAATTTGCCATTAGTTAAAAACTAATTATGTAATTAGTTCATTTGTAACTATCTAGTTAGAATAGTTCAAAGAACTAACTAGAACTTCCAACTTGGCAATCCCTGAGATTTCTTCTAATTGGTTCATTCTCTAATATATGGATTATGTTTCTCAACAAAGGCTTGTTCCATTCATAACCCTTAAATGGAAATTCATGTAGTAAATTAGAATTTTCTTTTCTAAGCCAATAGAGAAAAATTCTAAAAATATTCTAGGGTCATCCGGCGCACCGATTGAGTGTGAAATTACCAAATTAGGTCTAATATCTCTCACGTGCACTATAAAGGGAATATTTCTAATAGGGTTAAATGAGATATTTTTACTTGACCATTGGAAGAGGTTTGTGGAGATATTAGAGTTCCTGGTTAACAATTTATATTGACAAACTCTATAAGAGTAATTCGATTCAAGTAATTATTGAGGGATTATTGTAGTCCTAGGCATTTGAATATTAGAGATTTTATGATTGTTCTCCATGCTGTCTCTGTAATTATTCTCTTTGTTAAGTTAGTTTAGATATCAATATCTTGAATTTTTAATCATTTGAATAGGAATAAGAGGGCACAACTTTAGTATTTAGAATGAAATAATAATAATTCCTCATGGGAACGATACTTACTAATCATATATTACTTATTGCAATAACATACACTTATGTTTAAAGTATATGCATACATCACACACAATAAGTTTTTGAGTATTTTTTAGAATTTATATTCTTGTTATGCATAAACTTTCTCTAGGTCAGCGACTAACTCAACAAAACAATATGTGCTTATTGTGTTTCATGTAATCAATAGTAAGATAAAACATGCAATGCAGATTAAGCATTTAAATAAGCATAACGTTTATTGATTCCTAAGAATTGTAGTTTCTGTACTCAATATTTCATCATTGACCTATAATCATATTTAAACCTAAACTGAACACACAAAACAAAATGTAAGACCAAAAAATATAATTGATAATAAAATACAGATGATTAACTTCTAAAATGCATCAAATAAAGCCATTTTATATATGGAAGTGTTCTCTTGCCCCTAAAACTATGATATAATATGTCCTCATGGCAACAGAAAAAATAGAAAACTGAAACACTTCCCTAAAATTATACTGAGGCCTCAGTTATCTTCCTTGTCTATTTCTTTATTGTCATCTTCATCACTATAGTTCTCCATATCATCTTCATTATCTCGCTTTGCTGGTTGAGGTATAGAATAAGTTTGAAAGCTATGGAAAGGAGATGATATCTATCCTTAAATGAGCAGCCTAAATTGTAACCTATTGAGCACACCATTGTTGATGGGCACGAAATTTCTGTTAGTATGCTTCAATCTCATTCTCAAGTCTTTCTAAACGAGCTTGCATTATTGTTGGCTTTGATGAAGAAGCTCTCTGCGAGAATCCCTGAGTTGGTGGTGCAAAAGCTATACGGCGTCGATCGTTGAGAGCTTGAATTTTGTTGATAACCTTAAAGTCCAATAGATGAAGAGGGTATAGATGCTCTTCTGATGTATTCTATTAAACACAAGCATGAGCACAAAGTGCTGTAATGAATGATAACAAAACATACTCACTTTATCATGTCTACAACTGTACATAATGTTGGCCTTAATTACCTTCCCCATATCAATGCTTTCCCCCGAAATTATTGCATATAAGAAGTTGGCATGGTCTTTCTTCATACTACTTAAATGTTTGATAAGCTTAAGCTTAGCTCCAACTAAATAATACCAAACCTTCTCTTCTTGATCCGTATATTTGGCAAGGAATAAAATTGGCAGGCATGAGATAACTTCCAAGTAACTTCTACTGAGCATAATCTTTGAGTTATGGCATCACTATTTAGATCTCTCAAGATCCTATGATAATCATCGTTTGTAATGTTTGGTGTCTTTAAAAACCAATTAATACTAATATTGTCAATGGAAACTTCTTTCCCTCTAACTATTACCTCTAAGTTCCTATGCTCATGAGCATTAACGTAAAACTCACGAACAACATATAAGATTGCTGCTTCTGGATGAACACATAATTGTTTTTTACCTTTTGGTATCTATGATTCTTTTAATGCTTAGATACTTATCTTCTACAAGGTTAAAACCTTTTTTTGGTATAACAGACTTGTAAACCACTGATTTTTCATATTGTTCTATAGCAGATAGCGATACAAATTTGGAACTATCAAAACAAGTGGTGTCAGCATGAGTTTTCCTAGATTTCTTTAGAGCCATAATTCAATAAAACAGTAACCTCCACATAAACTTAACTTTTAAGTTTATAATTCTCATAATGATAATAACTAAAATTCCCCTTAAACTTTCTCAATACACCCTCTAACAATAACTACAAACTTTTAAAACTCCAACAATAATTTATATTTAAAATCTACAACCACCATATAAATCCTAATTTCAATTGTCAATCGGTAATCCAACAATCATGTAATAATAGCAATATAATAGATAAGTTAAGCAAAATATAAATTTAGTACACAAGATTGCTACCTTTGAAGATGGAATCTACCAAGATTGGAGTTTAGAGCGCCGTTTAAATTGTTTATGAAATCCTAAATTTCAATTGGAAATTGATGCTAATGATGGATGAAATAGTGATGATTTGTTTTTGTAGTTATTTTGTAGTAGATTTAAAGTGGGAAGGGTGCTTTTTGGTATTTGGAGGATGGGTGCTGACAAAATTTTAGGGTTTGTGTGAGGAGAAATTAGATGGAAATAAAGAGGAATAAAGACAAAGCCCCTTTTTTTGTAATGCCTCGAACCAGTGCTATAGCACTGGTCTTGTAGTGCCAAGGCATTGGCACCCAAGAAATGCCTAGGCACTAGTGTTGTAACACTAGCTAATAGCGTTGCGGCACTACACTTTATGTTTTTGGCACTATAGCACCTATTATATAGACAATCCCCATGTTGCGATGTCTATTTTTCTATTGCTTTGTTCAGTTATAGACAAGCTTTCTTCTTTAAATAAAAGGTTTTGGTAGGGCCAAAAATAGATGGGTTGCAAAAATAAATTGGCTCAGATGATATTTAGTTTGTTTACTAAAACAAGATGGTGGTTTTGGATTCAGAGACTTAGCTTTGCTCAAGAAAAATTGTGTGGGTAAAGCAATGGTGGTGTATTCTGAACAACCCGTAGTCTTTTGCTTTGAAAATTTTGAAATGTAAGAACTTCCCATCTCAATCATTTTTTATGCTTCCAAAGGTTGTTGTGGGTTATTCATATGGCATAGTTTATCACAAGGAAGGGAGTAAATTCGACTTGGAGTAAGATGGCATGTTGGAACTGGATCCCTCATTGTACTTTTTTCGGACCCATGAGATCTAAGCCCTTTTTTTTTCAACCTATCACACCAAGTTGGGGTAATGAGAACTATAGGTTTTGGATGTTATTCTTTTGAGTGGTAGATGGGATGCATCCCTTCTTTGTTCTTTGTTGTGGGAAGTTGATGTTAATTTGATAATGTCTTTACTAATTGGTAAGTTTGAAGGGGATAAAAAAACTATATAGCACCATTCTACCTTGAGGATGTTCTCGGTTAAATCCATATGTCATGTGGGTTTATTGTTTGGTGCATATAATGATGGCAGTGGGGTTTCTCCTCTTTGATCTTAGTGGAGGCAGCTTTAGGGTTTAAAAACATACCACTGTAGGTCAAGTTTTTTTTACGTGGAGAGCTTTCCTCTATTTGCATCTAATTAACCAAAACTTGGTTTCTTATAGGCCGAACATTTCAAGACAAAATTAATGTTGTATGGACGAAAAGGAATCTATTTTGCATGCTCTCTTCACATGCTCATTCTCAAGTTAGGTGTGGGAACTTGACAGGCCCCGGCCTGAGACCCCTTACAGTAGATCTTAGCGGCCCTGCCGGACACTCCGACGGAAGTTCTTCAGAATATAACTGGGTAAATTGAAAAATTCCGCGATGCGAACCCCTTTTTAGTTCTTGGTATTATTGAGAAAATCCTGAAATATACACAAAAATCACTTCTTAAATTTTAAAAAAAGAGGCAGAGTTTTCCATGTTTTTCTAAAACTCCAATACAAAACCTGCAAAGAAATTTCACTTTTGTTTCAAACTACTTCTCAATACTACCAAATAAGACCTCCGATCCTTTTCAAAATCAATCCAACTCAACTCAATAATTTCATTTAAATCACAAAACAAGCATACTCATAAAAAGTAAAAACGATCATCATAATATCAAAATCTCTTCTTGTTGGTTCAAAATATACATACAAATACATATGCCTATAACTACTATGCAAAAAGCAAAAAGGGTGCTATTTAGCACATTTACATTTACAAAATCATCTTTAGATTTAGCCAATTAATTAGCAATAGGAGAATTAGCAGTTATGATGATTTTGTAAATGTAAATGTATTAAATAGCACTCTTTTCGATGATGATTTATTGAAAACAATTGTTAAATTTTAAAAAAATGGGCAGAGTTTTTCATGTTTTTCTCAAAATTCAATACAAAACCTGCAAAGAAATTTCATTTCTGTTTCAAACCACTTTTCAATACTATCAAATAAGACCTCTGGTCCTTTCCAAAATCAATCCAACTAAACTCAATAATTTTATTTAAATCACAAAACGAGCATACTCATAAAAAGTAAAAACGATCATCATAATATCGATATCTCTTTTTGTTGGTTCAAAATATACATACAAATACATATGCCTATAACTACTATGCAGAAAGCAAAAAGGGTGCTATTTAGCATATTTACATTTACAAAATCATCTTCAAATTTAGCCCACTAATCAGCAATAGGCAAATCAGCAGCTGGCGTACCGAGACCTGCACCTGGGAAGGGGGTTTAGAAAATATAAAACACAAAACTAGTGAGCTAAAGGAGCTTAGTGAGTGCATTTAAGATTTCAAATAAAATAACATTCTGCATAGGTATTAAATTCTAAAAGACATGCATAAATCATGCTTCTAAAACCAGTGTAAAGTTGTAAAACAATTTCTAACATCATATGCCGATAAAATCTTGCTGAGTGAATTTTATTTACATCTTCAGAAAATAATATCCAAAATCTGCACAACATAATAACTAGCATGTGCATATAAACGCATAATATACAATCGGTAGATCGAAAACTATTAAAGCCCTCGCTCGGCCATTTTCTTTTTAAACTGTACCAATGGTAACCCTAAAGCTCTATACTCACGCAGCGACTCAACTAGCACCGCACACGTGAGTAGGTAACGGGGCACCTCAACTAGGAGCACCCACAGTGACATCTCAAGACATCTCACTGGCTATGCAGCGAAATTCTACATCACATACATATAGTGAGACAGTACCCCGTACACATAGAGCGACTTACATGACTCGATAATCTTGACTTCTCGGAGTTAGTGACACACCCTCCATAACCTGTCCATGTGTACGAGATATACCGGCCGAGTCTAATACAATCACCACCACTATAATCTGAGGGTACCAATGGCCTTTGAAACGGATGCAATAGCTTTAAAGCTTTTTCTTAAACCGAACATGTAAAAACATATATATATATATAGATATTTATCAAGATCATAACTCATGTTTATACAGTAAAAGTACATAAAACATACATTTTCATTATGCGAAAATATAATAAATGACAGATTTTCACTCTCAACCGGTCCACGTTCAATTTCGCTCTAGATTCTGCTCCCGTTACCTGTCTCAGTTTTCTTCACCTACGCGCCATAAATGACATTTAAAACTAATTCGAACACTAGAATCTCATTTAACTACTAAACGCCCTAGCCGACATACAAAGCCCGGATGGATACTACTTTCTGATTTTTATTTACGGAGTCATTTAATCTAATCTAACTCACCATCCAGCGTCTTGAAAATTCTTAAACACCTTATAACTTGGTTGGACATAATTGCCCTTCACCTTTTAAAAATAAACAATTATGTCCCATTTTCTTCATTTTTCTATTTTTCCATTAACCATATACATTCAATTTACATAAGGCACCATTTATACATCACAATTCAACCAAAACACAACTTAATCCCTAACTTCCCTAAAGTGGTAAATTTTCACCCTATGTTTGAGCACATTTCTTTTCTCAATTTCTTGTTCCAATTGCATCAAAATCAAGCCAATTTCATTCGAATGCCCTAATTACAACCAATTGAAGTCTCTACATCAAAATCACCCAAAACCCTAATTCTTACCTTGCCAATTTCTTCAATTTGATGACTAATTCAAGCTCCACACTAGAATTTAACTTAATCTAAACCAAGAATACACACAAGAACATTAATTGAAGCAATCTTGAAAGTTCACATATCAATGCTTTTCTTACCTGTTTTTATTGGATTTTCACTAATAGAGGCTTCAATTGAGCTTAGGAACTTATACTTGACCTTCTTATAGCTTGATTAAACATGAACAATCAAGAAAAAAAAATTGGAAATGTCACAATAGCAGCACCACTCTTCTTGCACGAATTTTGTTCTCTTTTGCTCTAAGTGTTATGCTTTTGATCACTTGAAATTTCTACACACTTCTGCCATATATATAGTGCTCCCTTAAAAGATCAATTTACCCCTCAACTTACTCTAAATTTTTAATTTTTTATTGGTTGGAAACTAAGTATGTAATTGATTCCTTTCTAACTATCTAGTTAGAATAGTCCAAGGAACTAACTAGAATTCTCAACTTGGCAATTTATGAGATTGTTTCTAATTGGTCTATTCTTTAATATATGGATTGTGTTTCTCAACAAAGGCTTGTTCCATACATAACCCTTAAATGGAAATTGATATAGTAAATTAAAATTTCTTTTTTCAAGCTAATAGAGAAAAATTCTAAAAATATTTTAGGGTTGTCCGACGCTCCGACCGAGTGTGAAATTACCCAATTAGGTCTAATATCTCTCATATGCACCATAAAAAAAAATTCTAATAGGGTTAAAATCTGGTAACCCTATGGTGTCATTATGCTATATACCGAAATTGAGGTACTAATACTACTAGTAGGGATTAGATATTACAATTTCACCCCTCCTTAAAAATATTTTGTCCTAGAAATTTAAATCGTACCTGTCTCGAAGCGGTATGGATGTCGTACACGCGTCTGATCTTCACGTTCCCACCTAGCTTCTTCTACTCCATGGTTCAACCATAACACTTTCACTAAGGGAATGCTTTTATTACGAAGCATTTGCTCTTTCCGGTCTAGAATTTGCATAGACTTCTCTTCGTAGGTCAATTTCTCATCCAATTCTACTGACTGTTCCCTTAGGATATGCGAAGGATCTGCTAAATACTTATGAAGCATGGAAACATAAAACACGTCATGGATTCTAGCCAGATCTTCTGGTAATCGCAGACGATATGCCAACTTCCCAACTCTTTCAACTATCTCGTACGGCCTAATGTATCAGGGACTCAGCTTTTCTCGCTTCTCGAATCTTAGTACTCCCTTCCATAGTGATATCTTCAAAATCCTTTATCCCTAATCTGAAACTCCAAGTCTCTTCTCCTGTTATTTGCATAACTCTTCTGTCTATCATTAGTTATTTTCAATCTCTGTCTGATAACTTAAATCTTTTTCGAAGTAATCTGGACAATTTATGGACCGATTAGCTTCGTTTCACCTACATCATCCCAACAAACTATAGTTCTACACTTTCTTCCATATAATGCTTCATATGGTGCCATCTCGATGCTCATTTGGTAGCTATTATTGTAGGCGAATTCCATTAGTGGCAGATAAGTATCTCAACTCCCCTTAAACTCCATAACACACGCTCTAAGCATATCTTCGAGTGTCTGAATTGTATGCTCAGACTGTACATCTGTCTATGGATGAAAGACCATACTAAAACTCAATTTTGTGCTTAGAGCTTTCTGTAAGCTGGGCCAAAATCGAGAAGTGAACCGTGGATCCCTGTCTGACACAATAGATACTGGAATCCCATGGAGTCGTACCATCTCATCTACATACAACTGAGCTAATTTATCTAAAGAATAACTGCTTCTAATGGGTAGGAAATGGGCAGATTTCGTCAGTCTATCAACAATTACCCATATTACATCATTGCCTTTCTGGCTATGCGAAAGTCCTACCATGACGTCCATCGTTATTCTCTCCCATTTCCACTCCAAAATCGAAAGGGGTTGCAAGAGCCCTGCAGGTTTCTAATGCTCAGCCTTTACTTGCTGGCAGGTTAGGCATCTTGAGACAAATTCGGCTATATCTTTCTTCGTACCCTTCCACCAGTAGTGCTCATTTTGGGTACGATAGATCTTTGTGCTCCCCAGATGCATAGCATATGCAGAAGAATGAGATTCTTTCATAATCTCTTTTCTTAACTCATTTACATCCGAAACACATAATCTCCGACCCTAGGTTACTATACCATCCTTCGTCACTGAAAGATCCTTCCACTGCCTAGACTCAATTTCACCCTTCAGTTGACTACCTGTAAATCTTGAGTCTATAGTTCTCTGATCTGATCAATCAGTATTGGACAGACTTGAAATGTGGCTAATAGTGCTCCCGAACCTGACAATTCTAATTTTACACCCAAAGACCTCAATTCTACCAACATTGATAGATATGCGACCTTCAAGTGAGATATTGAACTGACAGGCTTTCTGCTAAGAGCATCTATTACCACATTCGCTTTTCCTGGATGGTATTCTAGGGTGCACTCATAATTTTTAATAAGCACCAGCCACCTTCCCTTCCTCATATTTAATTCTTTCTGGGTTAACAAGTACTGCAGGCTTTTATGATTCGTAAAGATCTAACGAGGAACCCCATACAAATAATGCCTCCAAATTCTTAGAGCAAAAACTACTGCAGCTAGTTCTAGGTCATGTGTAGGATAATTCTGTTCATGCTTCTTTAATTGTCTGGAAGCATAGGCTATTACTTTCTTCTTCTGCATCAGCACACAACCTAGACCCTGCCTGGAAGCGTCACAATATATGGTAAATCCGTCCTTCCCCGACGGAAGTGTAAGCACTGGGGCCGATATCAACCTTCGCTTTAACTCTTTGAAACTCTTCTAGCACGCTTCCGACCATACAAACTTCTCTTCTTTCTAGGTTAGTTTAGTTAGAGGAGCGGCTATCTTTGAAAATCCCTCTATAAACTTCCTATAATATCCAGCCAAACCCAAAAAATTACGGACCTCTGTCACATTCGTGGCTGTCTCCAATTCATTATGGCTTCAATCTTTTGGGGATCTACTGTTACCCCTTCTGCAGAGTTTACATGTACCAAAAATGCAACCTTATCTAGCTAGAACTGACATTTACTAAGTTTGTCGTATAGTCATGCTCTTTTAAGGTTTGCAAAATAATCCTAAGATGTTCTGCATGCTCCTCCTCACTGGTTGAATAAACCAGTATATCATCAATAAATACTATTATACACTGATCTAAATAGGATTGAAAAACTCTGTTCATGAGATCTATAAAAGCGGCTGGGACATTAGTCAGCCCAAAAGGCATAATCAAGAATTCATAATGCCCATATCAAGTCCTAAAGGCCGTTTGGGAACATATTCCTCCCGGATTTTCAGTTAATGATAGCCTGTCCTCAGATCTATCTTGAAAAATACTTTGGCTCCGTGTAGTTGATCAATGCATAATCTTATACTTCCGTATTTCTTCTTTATAAATAAAATCGGTGCCCCCAGAAGAGAAGTACTCGGTCTGATGAAACCCTTATTCACCAACTCTTCTAACTGAACCTTCAGTACTTTCAATTCTGAGGGAGTAATTCTGTAAGGTACTTTAACAATTGGTTGCGTTTCAGGGGCTACTTCTATTTTAAACTCTATCTCTCTGTCTGGAGGTAAGCCCGGAAGATCCTCTGGGAATACATCTAGAAACTCTCTAACCACTAGAATATCCTTCAATTTTGTTCCATCGTCTCTTATGTCTATGGCATGAGTAAGTACCCCTGAATCGACTTCCGAAGCATCTTTCTTGCCCTTATTATCGACACCATACTGGGGGGAAGTGGTTTTCGTACTCTACAAAAAATGACTTCCGTTACCCCTGAGCTACATAATCTAACTTCTTTTCGGAAACAATCCACTAAGGCTCGATATTTAGACAACCAGTCCATCCCTAAAATCACATCAAACTCACTAATGGCCAGCAAAATTAAATTTACTATAAACTCTTGGCCCTCAATATTGATTTTACTAACCCTATACACCATTTCTACTACAATGGAGTCTCTTGTAGGAAGAGACACTACTATCGCATAATCTAATAATTAAGGGCACTATACTAGCTTTTGCAGCAAACTCCATAGAAATAAAAGAATGGGTCGCTCCAGGATTTATCAGTACATAAACATCTTGATCAAAAATTAACATCGTACCTGTGACAAACTCCGGGGCCGCATCCGCCTCCTGCTGGGTCACTACAAATACCCTAGCCTGTGTATGAGTTCTGCCTTGCGGTACTCCAGAAGATCCTCCTCGATCGGCTCCCCTGTTAGGTTGGCTCGAGGCACTCGGCCTTCTGAATTGGGGACCGCCTCGAATTTGTCCTCGCCACCACTAGTTTGTCCCAGAACTAGTGGTCTGTCTTCTTATTTACTGCTAGCTCCATCATTCGGGCAATCTCTCATATAGTGGCTCTCTTGACCACACTTATAACAACCAGTAGTCCCATTCCTACAATCCTCAGGATAGGCCTTGCCACATTTATTACACACCGAAAAATTCTTCCAACTCTCCTTAGTGCTTCAAAATCTGGCCGATGGTTACCTAACAGAAGCTTGGCTAGATTGAGCTTTTTGGCTTGGTTTCTGACTATTAGACCATGTAGATCTCTCCTCTGTTCGTGTGAATTTACTCAGTCCTCCTCGAGAACCACATGACCAACCTTTTTTTTAGCCTTGCGATTTTGGTTTAGGGATGACCGCCATGCTTCTTTCAACCCGAGTTGCAGCTTCCATAAATGCTCCATACTAAGTATTGGCTGCCGATACCACATACGCCCTAATTCGAGGATTGAGACCCACTGCAAACTGGTTAGCCTTCTGCTCTTCATTATCAACTATAAAGGGAACGACATAGAGGACCTCTGAAAACTTCTTCTCATACTCTGCCACCAAGAACTCTTCTATCTTCGCATCTTTATAACTTTTGGGGTAAAAATTATTCAGAAATTCCTCTTTGAAAAGTGCCCAAGACACCCTATTGGCATTCCTCCTTTGCAAGGTATTCCACCAATCTTTCGCTTCTTCCTTCAATAGAAATACGGAATATACCACCATCTGTTCTTCAATACATCCCATAACCTGGAAAATTTCTTCATTGTTCTTTAACTAGGATAGGGCTCTCTTGGGGTCTTATGTACCATCATAACACTTAGCGCCCAATTTCTTGGCGCGCTTAATGGACACTCCTGTCTCTCTCGGCTGTTGCTAGTATCTGGGCCATCTGAGCTATATTCAGGTTTCCACCCTCTAGCTCAGCAAGTTGAGATGATTCAAGAAGGGTCTGAGGCGTAGGAACTTTTACTGACTTATTCCCCTGCTCCTCTTCAGATGCAAGAGCCTCTACAGTTGCCCTCCAAGTATGTAGGCCCCCAGGACGATGCATATATTCTGTGAATTTAATGATGCAAATTATTATATAATGCATAGAATTCAATTTACTAAACTTAGAAAAATATGCATGCGACTTCAAGAATCTCATTCCAAAAATGAACTTTTTAACTAAAAACTTCAAAAACAATTCTCTGATAGCACTTTGACAGGACTCGGCCCGAGACTCTTTACAGTAAATCCCAGTGTCCCTGCCGGGCACTTTGATAGAAGTTTCTCATAATATAACTATGTATGTTGAGAAATTTCACGAGGCGAACCCCTTTTTTGTTCTCGCCATTACTGAGAAAATTTTAGAATATACGTGAAAATAACTTATTAAATTTTTTTAAAAAAAATGGGCAGAATTTCCCCTGTTTTTTGAAAAATCTAATATAAAACCTGCAAAGAAATTGCACTTTTATTTCAAACACTTCTCAATACTAGCAAATAAGATCTCCGGTCCTTTCCAAACCAAATACAACACAACTCAATAATTTCATAATAATTGTAAAACTAGAATATTGATAAAGAAGTGAAACGATTATCAAAATATCAAAACCTCTTCGTGTTTGTCCAAAACATATGTACAAATACACATGCCTATAATTACTATGCAGAAAGCAAAAAGCATGCTATTTAGCACATTTACATTTACAAAATATTCATCTGACTGGGCCACTAATGAGTCGTAGAAGAATTAGCGACTTGCACACCGAGGCCTGCACCTAGAGGAGGATAGAAAATATAAAACACAAATAAGTGAGCTAAAGGAGCTCAATGAGTGCATTTAAGTGTGAAATTACCAAATTAGGTCTAATATCTCTCACATGCACTATAAAAAAAATATTTTTAATGGGGTTAAAATCGGGTAACCCTACGGTATCTTTATTGCTCTATACTGAAATCGATGAGCCAATACTACTAGTAGGGATTGGATATTATAGTGTTATTACACAAATTGTTTGTGTTCAAAAAAATATTTTTCAAATACGTATATTTTATATTTGGATAAAATTAATTAATTAAGAATTAATTAATATAGATAATATCTTATCCAAATATAATTAAATATTTAATTTTAAATTTTAAATAAATAAAATCTTAAGGATAACTATCAAAAAGATTTTATTTTTAATTTTAATATTTTCCTTTTATTAAAAAACTAATAATGTTCAAATGTTGGGTATTATACGTTAACCACAAAGAGTGGGACTCTATGTAGTTTACATGAATTAGGTCTCCTTTTAAGAAATAATAATTTACTTAATAAATGTTATTAGTTAAATATTATTTTAAAATAAAAAAATTAGCCTAAATAGGACACAACATACATACATACATGAAAAAAAAATGTAAGATACATATTTTTTTCTTTAGAGAAGAACAAAAGAAAAATGGAAGCTCACTCTTCCTCTTATTGTAGAACAAGAGGCTTAGTTGGGAATCCTTTGGTGGAAAAAAACTCGGCGTGGATTCAAGATTTTATTTTTTCTCCCTTTTCCTGCAAACTAATATGCAGTATTTATTAAATAATTGTGTTTAAATTTATGCGGAAAATAATCGGCTCAAAGGAAGATTATTTTTTTTGGCCAAATATTAGACACATGTGACAGTAAATATGTGATAAGCTTTGGCATTTTCTATAAATATAATATGTCAGTCCAAAGAAAGACACATTATTCACAGGATCTATTATCAATATTTATTGTCCAAGTTTTTAGAGTACCGTTTACAAATTATTATTTCTGTCCAAATGACATGGTTATTGATTGTGAGTTTTTTGTTGTTCTATACAGTAAATGCTTCTTCTATATCTGCCAACTTAAACAATATTTCAGTGCTTAACGGCACTAACTTCAGGAAATGGAAGGAGCACATTACCATTGTGCTTGGTTGGATGTATGGATCTAGACTATGTAATCCGGATGGAAGAATCTCCCGCCCCTACTAATAGCAGTACTGCTGAACAAATGGCACTTTATGAAAAATGGAAGCGTTTTAACCTCATGAGTCTGATGATCATGTAGCACTTTATTCTAGATACCATCAGGGGCGCAATACTTAAAGAAGAAAATGCTAAAACGTTCTTGAGCCAAAATAGCAGACTAATTTGCTAGTAATGAAAAGGTCGAAACAAGAAACATTTTGTCTAAGCTTGTTTCAATGTGGTATAAAGGCAAAGGAAACATAAGGAAGTACATTATGGAAATGTCTAATCTTGTTACAAGATTAAGGGCACTAAAGTTAGAGTTTTTTGATGACATTCTCATGCACCTGGTCTTGATCTCTCTTCCTACACAATACAGTCATTTTAAGATCAGTTATAATACTCAAAAGGAGAAATTGACTCTTAATTAGCTTATTGTACAATGTGTGCAATAGGAAAAGAGATTGAAACAAGAAAAGATAGAGAGTGCTTATTTAGCAACTTCTTCCAATGACAATGCTACCAACAAGAAACAAAAATGGAATAATAAAGGGAAAAGAGCTACAATAAAGGGAAAAGTGCTGCAGACATTGGAACTTCACAGCCTAAAATGCAAAAAAAACACAATGCTAAAATCTCTTGTTACTTTTGCAAGAAAGTTGGACATGTGAAAAAGGATTGTTCCAAGTATGCAAAATGGCTTGACAAAAAGAGTAAACTTCTCAACTTTGTTTGTTCAGAAGTTAATTTGACTTTAGTACCAAGTCACACTTGGTGGATAGATACAGGTGCAACTACTCACATAAGTATGACTATGTAGGATTGTCTACGGAGCCGACTGCTAACTGATACCGAAAGATTCATCTATGTGAGTGATGGCAATAAGGCTCCTGTTAAGACAAGTGGATTTTTTAGATTACAACTAGAATTTGGTTTTTATTTGGATTTGCCTGAGACTTTTTATATACCATCATTTAGATGGAATTTAGTTTCTATTTCTTATTTGGACAAATTCGGTTACTCTTGTTCTTTTGAAAATGAAAAGTTTAGTCTCTTTCAAAATTCAAATATTATTGGTACCGGTTCTTTAGTTGATAATTTATATCAATTGGATCTTCATGCCTCACAAATTAATGAAACCTATCATGTAAGAAATTATGGTATAAAGCACAAATTAATTAATGAGAATTTTTTTATATGTTATGGCATAAGTGTTTAGGATACATTTCTAAACAAAGAATTCAAAGGCTTGTGTCAGAAGGAATTCTAAATTCCCTTGATTTTTTAGATTTTGGAATATGTATTGAATGTATTAATGGAAAACAAACAAATGTTAGAAAAGTTAGTGCCAATAAGAGTTCAAACGTCTTGGAATTAATTCATACTGATATTTGTGGTCCATTCCCTACGGCTTCCTAGAATGGTCAACAATATTTTATTACTTTCATAGACGATTGTTCTCATTATGGGTATCTATACTTGATTCATAAGTAGTCTCAATCATTGAACGTTTTCAAGGCCTATAAAGCTGAAGTTGAAAATTAGCTTGGCAAAAAAATAAAAGCCGTTAAATTCGACTGTAATGGTGAGTTTTATGGCAGATATGATGGATCAGGTGAACAACATCTAGGCCCTTTTGCTAGACATTTGCAAGAATATGGTATCGTTCCTTAATATATCATGCTGGGGCCTCCAAGTCAAAATGGTATAGCTGAGAGACAAAATTGGACTTTAAAGGATATGGTTAGAAGTATGATAAATCATTCTTCTTTACTAGAATCTATTTAGGGTGAAGTCTTAAAGACTGCAGTATATATCCTTAATCGAGTTCCAAGTAAATTAGTAGCTAAAACCCTATATAAGCTATAGACTGGAAATAAGCCTAGTATTAGGCATTTGTATGTCTGGGTTGTCTAGTTGAGGCTAGGCCATACAAGCCTAATGAAAGGAAGTTTGACTCAAGAACAAGAAGCTACTACTTTGTTGGATACTCGGAGATATCGAGGGGTTTCAAGTTTTATGATTCCTCAAGTAGATCATTTGTTTAGATAGGGAATGCTAAATTCATTGAGGATCTCTGACAGGACTCGACCCGAGACCCTTTACTATAGATCCCAACGGCCCTGCCGGGCACCCCGACGGAAGTTCCTCCGAACCTAATTGGGTATGTTAAGAAATTTCGCGAGGCGAACCCCCTTTTTAATTCTTGTTACTACTAAGAAGATCTAGTAATATACATGAAAACGACATCTTAATTTTAAAAACAAACGGACAGAGTTTCCCCAGTTTTTCAGAAAATCCATATAAACCTGCAAAGAAATTTCACTTCTAATTCCAACACATCTTAATTCTACCAATTCGGACCTTCGGTCCTTTTCAAATCAAATCCAACAGAACTTAATTATTTCGTTAAATCACAAAATAAGCATAATCATAAAAAGTAAAAATGATCATCATAAACTGGAAATCTCTTCTTCTTGATCCAACACATACTTACAAATATACATGCCTACAACTATTATGCATAAAGTAAAGAGTGCTATTAGCACATTTACATGTACAAAAATTATCTTTGGATTCGGCCCACTACTCGGCGATAGGAGAATCAACAGCTTGCGTTCCGAGACCTGCACCTGGAAAAGGGATTTAAAACATAAAACGAGTGAGCTAAAGGAGCTCAGTGAGTGTAAATGAGAATTCAATTACAAGAATATTATACAAAGATATCAATTTCTAAAGTACATGCAGAAATTATGCTTCTAAAACGGATGTAAAATTGTAAAACGGTTTCTAATATCATATGCTAATGAAATCTTGCCGAGCGGGTTTTATCTACATCTTTAGAAAACTATATTCAGAATCTGCATAACATAATAACTGCTGTGTGCATATAAATGCATAAATGCTATCGGTAAATCGAAAACTAGTAAAATCCTCGCTCGGCCATTCTCTTTCTAAACTGTACCAATGGTAACCCTAAAGCTCTATACCCACGCAGCGACTCAACTAGCACCGTATACATGAGTAGGTCACGAGGCACCTCAACTAGCAGCACCCACAGTGACATCTCAAGACATCTCACTGGCTACGCAGCGGAATCCTACATCGCATGCATATAGCGAGACAATATCCCGTACATATAGAGCGACTTACATGACTCGACATCCCGACTTCCCGGAGTTAGTGACACACCCCCAAGACCTGCCTATGTGCACGGGATATACCGGCCGGGTCTAATACAATCATCACTACTATAATCTGAGGGTACCAATGGCTTTAAAAATGAATACATAAATTTTAAAACTGTTTCACAAATCGATCATGTAAAAGCATGTCTATGAATATATCAAGATCATAAATCATGTTTATGTATCGAAAGCTCATAAAACATACATAGTCATTGTGCGAAAACATAATAACCGAAAAGTAAAAGAAATGGCAGATTTTCACTCACAACCGCTCCGCGCTCAATTTCGCTCCCAATTTCTGCTTCGTTAACACTCTCGGTTATCTTCACCTACGTGCCATAAATGACATTTAGAACCAAATCAAACACTAGAATCTCATTTAACTACTAAATGCCCTAATCGGCATACAAAGCCCGGATGTAAACTACTTCCCGATTTTAGTTACAGAGCTATAATCGAAACTAACTCACCATCCGGCGCCCTGAAAATTATTGAACACCTTATAATTTGATTGGCCATACTTGCCCTTCACCTTTCCAACATGGACAATTATGTCCCATTTTCTTCATTTTTGGGTTTTTCCATCAACTATATACATTCAATTCACAATATGCATCATTTACACACAACAATTCAATCAAAACACCACTCAATTCCTAACTTCCCTAAAGTGGCAGAATTTCACCCTAGGTTCCAACACATTCCTTGTAATATCCAATCCCTATTAGTAGTATTGGCGTCTAGATTTCGGTATAGAACAAATAAGACACCGTAGGGTTACTCGATTTTAACCTTATTAGAAATATTTTCTTTATAGTGCACGTGAGAGATATTAGACCTAATTTGGTAATTTCACACTCGATCGGTGCGCCAGATGACCCTAGAATATTTTTAGAATTTTTCTCTATTGGCTTGGAAAAGAAAATTCTAATTTACGACATGAATTTCCATTTAAGGGTTATGAATGGAACAAGCCTTTGTTGAGAAACATAATCCATATATTAGAGAATGGACCAATTAGAAGAAATCTCATGGATTGCCAAGTTGGAAGTTCTAGTTAGTTCTTTGAACTATTCTAACTAAATAGTTACAAATGAACTAATTACATAATTAGTTTTTAACTAATGACAAATTAGAAGTTTTAAGTAAGTTGAAGGGCAAAATGGTAAATTGAGGGAGCACTATATATATGTTAGAAGTGTGTAGAAATTTGAAGAGAGATCAAACCAACACTTAACCAAAAAAAAAGAGAGAAATTCGAGCTTCAAAGGGGGTGCTGCTACAGTGACTATTCAAGTTTTTTTTTCATGATTTTTCATGTGTAATCAAGCCAAATTAAGGTTACAAACCAATCCCTAAGCTCAATTGAAGTCTCTATTAGTGGAAATTCAAGAAGAAGAGGTAAGAAAAGCATCTTTTATGAGTTTGATAAGTGAGAATTCAAGAATGTGTTAATTGATGTTCTTATGTGTATTCTTGGCTTAGATTGAGTTAAATTCTAGTTTGGAGCTTGAAGGAGTCGTCAATTTGAAGAAATCGGCAAGGTGAGAATTAGGATTTTTGGTGATTTTGTTGTAGAGATTTTAATTGATTGTAATTAGGGCTTTAGAATGAAATTGGCATGATTTTGTTGTAATTGGAACAAGAAATTGAAAAAAAGAATGTGTTGTAACCTAGGGTGAAATTCTACCACTTTAGGGAAGTTAGGAATTGAGTGGTGTTTTGATTGAATTGTTGTGTGTAAATGATGCATTTTGTGAATGGAATGTATATGGTTGATGAAAAACCCAAAAATGAAGAAAATGGGACATAATTGTCCATGTTGGAAAGGTGAAGGGCAAGTATGTCCAATCAAATGATAAGGTGTTCAATAATTTTCAGGGCGCCGGATGGTGAGTTAGTTTCGATTATGGCTCCGTAACTAAAATCGGGAAGTAGTTTACCTCCGGGCTTTGTATGCCGATTAGGGCATTTAGTAGTTAAATGAGATTCTAGTGTTCGATTTGGTTCTAAATGTCATTTATGGCGCGTAGGTGAGGATAACCGAGAGCGTTAACGGGAGCAGGAATCGGGAGCGAAATTGAGCACGGAGCGGTTGTGAGTGGAAATCTGCCATTTCTTTTACTTTTCGGTTATTATGTTTTCGCACAATAACTATGTATGTTTTATGAGCTTTCGATGCATAAACATGATTTATGATCTTGATATATTCATAGACATGCTTTTACATGATCGATTTGTGAAACAGTTTGAAAATTACTGCATTTATTTTAAGGCCATTGGTACCCTCAAATTATAGTGGTGATGATTGTATTAGACCCGGCCGGTATATCCCGTGCACATGGGCAGGTCTTGGGGGTGTGTCACTAACTCCGGAAAGTTGGGATGTCGAGTCATGTGAGTCGCTCTATGGGTACGGGATATTGTCTCGCTATATGCATGCGATGTAGGATTCCGCTGCGTAGCCAGTGAGATGTCTTGAGATGTCACTGTGGGTGCTGCTAGTTGAGGTGCCCCGTGACCTACTCACGTATGCGGTGCTAGTTGAGTCGCTGCGTGGGTATGGAGCTTTAGGGTTACCATTGGTACAATTTAGAAAGAAAATGGCCGAGCGAGGATTTTACTAGTTTTCGATTTACCGATAGCATTTATGCATTTATATGCACACAGTAGTTATTATGTTATACAGATTCTGAATATAGTTTTCCAAAGATGTAGATAAAACCCGCTCGGCAAGATTTCATTAGCATATTATATTATAAACCATTTTACAATTTTACATCCGTTTTAGAAGCATAATTATGCATGTACTTTAGAAATTGCTATCTTTGTATAATATTCTTGTAATTAAATTCTCATTTACACTCACTGAGCTCCTTTAGCTCACTCGTTTTATGTTTTATGTTTTATGTTTTATCTTTTAAACCCCTTTCCCAGGTGCAGGTCTCAGAACGCAAGCTGCTGATTCTCCTATCGCCGAGTAGTGGGCCGAATCCAAAGATAATTTTTGTACATGTAAATGTGCTAATAGCACTCTTTACTTTATGCATAATAGTTGTAGGCATATATATTTGTAAGTATGTGTTGAATCAAGAAGAAGAGATTTCCAGTTTATGATGATCATTTTTACTTTTATGATTATGCTTATTTTATGATTTACACGAAATAATTGAGTTGTGTTGGATTTGATTTGAAAAGGACCGGAGGTCCGAATTGCTAGAATTGAGATGTGTTAGAATTAGAAGTGAAATTTCTTTGCAGGTTTATGTGGATTTTCTGAAAAACAGGGGAAACTCTATCCGTTTGTTTTTAAAACTAAAAAGTCGTTTTCATGTATATTACTAGATCTTCTTAGTAGTAACAAGAATTAAAAAGGGGTTCGCCTCGTGGAATTTCTTAACTTACCCAGTTAGGTTCGGAGGAACTTCCGTCGGGGTGCCCGGCAGGGCCGCTGGGATCTATAGTAGAGGGTCTCGGGTCGGGTCCTGTCATTCCTTTTCTCAATTTCTTGTTCCAATTACAACAAAATCATGCCAATTTCATTCTAAAGCCCTAATTACAATCAATTGAAATCTCTACAAGAAAATCACCAAAAACCCTAATTCTCACCTTGCCAATTTCTTCAAATTGATGACTCATTCAAGCTCCAAACTAGAATTTAACTCAATCTAAGCCAAGAATACACATAAGAACATCAATTAAAACATTCTTGAAATCTCACTTATCAAACTCATAAAAGATGCTTCTCTTACCTCATTTTCTTGAATTTCCACTAATAGATACTTCAATTGAACTTAGGGATGGGTTTGTAACCTTAATTTGGCTTGATTACACATGAAAAATCATGAAAAAAAAACTTGAATAGTCACTGTAGCAGCACCCTCCTTTGAAGCTCGAATTTCTCTCTTTTTTTTGGCTAAGTGTTAGTTTTGATTTCTCTTCAAATTTCTACACACTTCTAACATATATATAGTGCTCCTTCAATTTACCATTTTGCCCTTCAACTTACTTAAAACTTATAATTTGCCATTAGTTAAAAATTAATTATGTAATTAGTTTGTTTGTAACTATCTAGTTAGAATAGTTCAAAAAACTAACTAGAACTTCCAATTAGAAGAAATCTCATGGATTGCCAAAGGCTTGTTCCATTCATAACCCTTAAATGGAAATTCATGTAGTAAATTAGAATTTTCTTTTCCAAGCCAATAGAGAAAAATTCTAAAAATATTCTAGGGTCATCCGGCGCACCGATCGAGTGTGAAATTACCAAATTAGGTCTAATATCTCTCACGTGCACTATAAAGGGAATATTTCTAATAAGGTTAAAATCGAGTAACCCTATGGTGTCTTATTTGTTCTATACCGAAATTTAGGCGCCAATACTACTAATAGGGATTGGATATTACAATGTTGAATATAATGGGAGTGCTAAACTCAAGAATATTATATTTGAAGAGGAATATATAACTATTCCTAATATTACAATTGATAATGACCAGGTAATTGCACCTGAGATACCTCCTACTAACATTGAAGAACTTTCTCTTACTCATATAGAGGAGCAATAACAACAACCTCAATTGGAAGTGCCATTAAGGAGATCCACTGGAGAGAGGAGATCAGCGATTTCAGATGATTATGTCGTGTATCTCTAAGAACGTGAGTTTGATATAGGATTGGAAGATGATCCAATAACTTTCAATCAAGTCAAAAAAAGTGTGAACTTTTAGAAATGGATAGATGCCATGAAAGATGAGAAGAAATCAATGCAAGACAATGTGACAAGACTCGACCCGAGACCTTCTACAGTAGATCCCAATGGCCCTGCTGGGCACCCCGCCGAAAATTTCTCAGAATATAATTGGATAAGTTAAGAAATTCTGCGAGGCGAACCCCTTTTTAGTTCTTGCTATTACTAAGAAAATCTTGCAATATACACGAAAACCACTTTTTAAGTTTTTTTAAAAAAAGGGCCAGAGTTTCCTCTGTTTTTTTTTTTAAATCCAATATAAAATCTGCAAAAAAATTTCACTTCTGTTCAGACACTTCTCAATACTACCAAATAAGACCTCTGGTCCTTTCCAAACCAAATCCAACACAACTCAATAATTTCATTTAAATCACAAAATGAGCACACTCATAAAATGTAAAAATGATCACCATAATATCGAAATCTCTTCTTGTTGGTTCAAAACATATATACAAATATACATACCTATCACTACTACGCAGAAAGAAAAGGGTGTTATTGAGCACATTTACATATACAAAAATGATCTTTAGATTTGGCCACTACTCAGTAATAGGAGAATCAGCAGCTTACGTACCGAAACCTGTACCTGGGAAGGGGTTTAGAAAATATAAAACACAAAATGAGTGAGCTAAAGGAGCTCAGTGAGTGCAATTAAGATTTCAAATAAAATAACATTATGCATAGATAGTAAATTTTAAAAGACATGCATAAATCATGCTTCTAAAATTGATGCAAAACTGTAAAACTGTTTCTAACATCATATGCTGATAAAATCTTGCTGAACGGGTTTTATCTGCATCTTTGGAAAATAATATCCAAAATCTATACAACACAATAACTGCCATGTACATATAAGTGCATAAAATACTATCGGTAGATAAAAAAGTAGTAAAGTCCTCGCTCAACCATTTTCTTTATAAACTATACTAATAGTAACCCTAAATCTCTATACTCACGCAGTGACTCAACTAGCACCGCACACGTGAGTAGGTCACGGGGCACCTCAACTAGCAGCACCCACAGTGACATCTTAAGACATCTCACTTACTATACAGCGGAATCCTACATCGCATACATATAGCGAGACAATACCCCGTACACATAGAGCGACTCACATGACTCGACATCCCGACTTCTCGAAGTTAGTGACATACCCCCATAACCTGTCCATGTGTATGAGATATACACGTCGGGTCTAATACAATCACCATCATTATAATCTGAGGGTACCAATGGTCTTCAAAACGGATGCAGTAATTTTAAAACTATTTCTTAAACCGAACATGTAAAAGCATATCTATGGATATATATCAAGATCATAAATCATGTTTATGCATTAAAAGCTCATAAAACATACATTTTCATTATGTGGAAACATAATAACCGAAAGATAAAAGAATTGACAGATTTTCACTCTGCTCCGAGCTCAATTTAGCTCAGGATTTCTGCTTCCGTTACTGCTCTTAGTTTTCTTCACCTACGCGCCATAAATGACATTTAGAACCAAATCGAATACTAGAATCTCATTTAACTACTAAACGCCTTAAATGGCATACAAAGCTCGGATGGATACTACTTTCCGATTTTTATTTACGGAGCCATTCAATCTTATCTAATTTACCATCCGACGCCCTGAAAATTTCTTAACACCCTATCACTCTGATTGGACATAATTACCCTTCACCTTTCCAAAATGGACAATTATGTCTCATTTTCTTCGTTTTTGATTTTTCCATCATCCATATACATTCAATATACATAAGGCACCATTTACACAGAACAATTCAATCAAAACACCACTCAATCCCTAACTTTCCTAAAGTGGCAGAATTTTACCCTATGTTCCAACACATTTCTTTTCTCAATTTCTTGTTCCAGTTACACTAAAATCAAGCCAATTTCATTCTAATGCCCTAATTACAACCAATTAAAGTCTCTACATTCAAATCACCCAAAACCCTAATTCTTACATTGCCAATTTCTTCAAATTGATGACTCCTTCAAGCTCCACACTAAAATTCAACTCAATCTAAACCAAGAATACACACAAGAACATCAATTAAAGCAATCTTAAAAGTTCACTTATAACTCTCACAAAACAATGCTTTTCTTACCTCTTTTTCTTTGATTTTCACTAATGAAGGCTTCAATTGAGCTTAGGAACTGATATGTGACCTTATTGTAGCTTGATTACACATGAAAAATCATGGAAAAAAAAACTTGAAAGGTCATTGTAGTAGCAGCACTCTTGTAGCTCGAATTTGCTCTCTTTTGCTCTAAGTGTTTTCTTTTTGATCACTTGAAATTTCTACACATTTCTATCATATATATAGTTATCCATCAATTGACCATTTTGCCCCTCAACTTACTCTAAATTACTAATTTTTCATTAGTTGGAAACTAAGTATGTAATTAGTTCCTTTGTAACTATCTAGTTAGAATAGTCTTAGGAACTAGTTAGAATTCCCAACTTGGCAATTCATGAGATTGTTTCTTATTGGTTCATTCTTTAATATATGGATTATGTTTCTCATCAAAGGCTTGTTCCATACATAACCCTTAAATGAAAATTCATGTAGTAAATTAGAATTTCCTTTTCCAAGCCAATAGAGAAATTTTTCAAAAATATTCTAGGGTCGTCCGACGCTCCGATTGAGTGTGAAATTACCAAATTAGGTCTAATATCTTTCACGCGCACCATAAAGAAAATATTTCTAATAGGGTTAAAATCGGGTAACCCTACGGTGTCTTCATTACTCTATACTGAAATCTAAGTGCCAATACTACTAATAGGGATTGGATATTACACAATGACATTTGGGATCTTGTGGAATTGCCTAAAGGAACAAATCCAATAGATGATAAATGGATTTTCAAAACCAAACAGGATTCGAAAGGCAATATCAAAAAATATAAGGTACGTCTAGTCGCAAAAGGTTTCACTTAAAAGGAAGGCATTGATTATAAAGAGACTTTCTCTCCAATTTCGTCAAAAGATTCTTTTAGAATTATTATGGAACTTGTAGCTTATTATGATTTAGAGCAACATCAGATGGATGTAAAGACTGTGTTTCTCAATGGCGGCATTGAAGAAATCATATACATATTGAAATCAGAGAACTTTGAATCCAAAGATTCAAAATATTTTGGTGTGCATATTAAAGAAGTCCATTTATGGTTTAAAGCAAGCATCTTGTCAATGGTATCAGAAATTTGATCAAGTGCTTACCTCATTTGGTTTTAAGGAAAACACTGTTGATTAATGCATTTATCACAAGATCAGTAGGAGTAAATTTATTTTTCTTGTCTTATATGTGGATGATATTCTACTAGCAAACAATGATGTAAGATTGTTGCATGAAATCAAGATATTTTTTTCAAATAAATTTGAAATGAAAGATTTTAGGAATGCCTACTTATGTTGAGCATACAGATTCACCGAGATCATTCTCGTTGCATACTTGGCTTATCACAAAAAGCATATATCGATAAGGTATTTAGTAGATTTGACATGAAGAATTATGCATTAGGAGACACACCCATTGCTAAAGGTAATAAATTTAGTTTACTTCAATACCCAAGAAATGAGATTGAGAAGAAAGAGATGGAGAATATCCTTTATGTGTTGACAATAGGGAGTATCATGTATGCTCAAGTTTGTATGCGTCTAGATATTGTGTATGTAGTTGGAATGCTTGGCAGATATCTAAGTAACCCAGGAATGGATCATTAGAGAGCCATTAAAAAGGTTATGTGGTATCCACAGAGAATAAAAGATTACATGCTCACACATCGGAGATCAGATCATTTAGAGATCATTGGGTATTTAGACTCCGATTTTGCTAGTTGTCTCGATAGTAGAAGATCCACTTTAGGTTATATCTTCCTATTGGTTGGTGGAGCTGTGTCATGGAAGAGTGTCAAGTAGTCACTCATAACTTCATCCACCATGGAAGCAGAGTTTGTAACTTGCTAGGAGACATCAAATCAAGTAATATGGCTATGAAATTTTATCATTAGGCTACAAATTTTTGATGGCATTGAAAGACCAATAACATATAAATTGTGATAATAAAGCCGCTGAGTTATATTCTAAGAATAACAAAGGCTCATCAAAATTAAAGCATATTGATATCAAGTTTCTTGATGTTAAAGAGAAAGTTCAGAATCTTCAGGTGTCTATTGAACATATTAGTACAAAACTTAATAATTGCGGATTCGTTTACCAAGGGTGTACCACCTAAGGTGTTTCATGAGCATGTGGCTCATATGGGTGTGGTTCATCCTGATGATATGCTTCTACAGTGGAAGTTTGTTTCTTGATGTTCAATTATAATTGACATGTTTTCTGATCAGACTAAAGTATTACTCTTTGTTTATTTATTGAAAACTCTGAAATAAAGTTATATTCTTTCAATTACAGTTTTGCATAAAGTTTTGAAAGTATATTGTTAAACTCTTATGAGTTATAAAGTAAGACCAGTTAAAAATAGGCATGTTAAGGGATCACGTTAGATGAAATTTTCATGCTACACATCCATGCTTGATCTATGTTATTGATTATATTGATGTATGTGACCATTAATGGGCCTAGTTGCAAGAAAGATAACGAAGATCGGTTTGAACCTGTGTAATATTCAATCCCTATTAGTAGTATTGGCGCCTAAATTTTGGTATAGAGCAAATAAGACACCGTAGAGTTACTCGATTTTAACCCTATTAGAAATATTTTCTTTATAGTGCGCGTGAGAGATATTAGACCTAGTTTGATAATTTCACACTCGATCAGAGCGTCGGACGACCCTAGAATATTTTTGGAATTTTTTCCCATTGGCTTGCAAAAGGAAATTCTAATTTACTACATGAATTTTCTTTTAAGGGTGATGTATGGAATAAGCCTTTGTTGAGAAACATAATCTATATATTAGAGAATGGACCAATTAGAAGAAATCTCATGGATTGCCAAGTTGGTAATTCTAGTTAGATCTTTAGACTATTCTAACTAGATAGTTGCAAATGAACTAATTACATAATTAGTTTTCAACTAATGGCAAATTAGTAATTTAGAGTAAGTTGAGGGGCAAAATGGTTAATTGATGGATAACATATATATGTTGGAAGTGTGTAGAGTTTTCAAGAGATCAAAAGCCAACACTTAGAGCAAAAAGAGAGCAAATTCATGCAAAGGTTGAAGGTGTTACTATAGTGAAATTTCAGTTTCTTTTTCATGTGTAATCAAGCTAAAATAATGTTACATATGAATCCCTAAGCTCAATTGAAGCCTCCATTAGTGAAAATTCAAGAAAAAGAGGTAAGAAAAGCATTGTTTTATGAGTTTGATAAGTGAGCTATCAAGAATGCTTCAATTGATATTCTTGTGTGTATTCTTGGCTTAGATTGAGTTGAATTCTAGTGTGGAGCTTGAAGGAGTCATCAATTTGAAGATATTGGCAAGGTAAGAATTAGGGTTTTGGGTGATTTGAATGCAGAGACTTCAATTGGTTGTAATTAGGCAATTAGAATGAAATTGGCTTGATTTTGATGTAATTGGAACAAGAAATTGAGAAAGGAAATGTGTTAGAACATAGGGTGAAATTCTGCCACTTTAGGGAAGTTAGGGATTTAGTGGTGTTTTGATTGAGTTGTTGTGTGTAAATCGTGCATATTGTAAATTGAATGTATATGGTTGATGGAAAAATCAAAAATGAAGAAAATGGGACATAATTGTCCATTTTGAAAAGGTGAAGGGCAATTATGTCCAACCAAGTTATAAGGCGATCAATAATTTTCAGGGCGCCGGATGGTGAGTTAGATTAGATTAAATGGCTCTGTAAATAAAAATCGGAAAGTAGTATCCATCTGGGCTTTGTGTGCCAATTAAGGCGTTTAGTAGTTAAATGAGATTCCAGCAATCGATTTGGTTCTAAATGTCCTTTATGGCGCGTAGGTGAAGATAACCAAGAGCGGTAACGGGAACAGAAATCGGGAGCGAAATTGAGCGTGGAGCAGTTGTAAATGAAAATCTGCCTTTTTCTGTTATCTTTCGTTTATTATGTTTCAGCATAATGAAAATGTATGTTTTATGAGTTTTAATGCATAAACATGATTATGATCTTGATATGTATCCATAGATATGCATTTACATGTTCGGTTTAAACAAAAGTTTTAAAATTTTTGCATTTGTTTTAAAGGCCATTGGTACCCTTAGATTATAGTGATGGTGATTGTATTAGACCCAGCCGGTATATCCCATGCACATGGGCAGGTCTTGGGGGTGTGTCACTAACTCTGAGAAGTCGAGTCATATGAGTCGCTCTATGTGTACGGGGTATTGTCTCACTATATGTATGCGATGTAGGATTCCACTGCATAGCCAGTGAGATGTCTTGAGATGTCACTGTGGGTGCTGCTAGTTGAGGTGCCCCGTGACTTACTCATGTGTGCAATGCTAGTTGAGTCGCTGCGTGAGTATAGAGCTTTAGTGTTACCATTGGTACAGTTTAGAAAGAAAATGGTCGAGTAAGGACTTTACTAGTTTTCGATTTACCGATAGCATTTATGCATCTATATGCACATGGCAGTTATTGTGTTATATAGATTTTGGATATTGTTTTCTAAAAATATAGATAAAACCCGCTCGGCAAGATTTCATCAGCATATGATATTAGAAACCGTTTTACAGCTTTACATCAGTTTTAGAAGCACGATTTATGCATGTACTTTAGAATTTTGCTATCTATGCATAATGTTATTTTATTTGAAATCTTATTTGCACTCACTGAGCTTCTTTAGCTCACCCGTTTTGTATTTTTTGTTTTCTAAACCCTTTTCCCAGGTGCAGGTCTTGGTACGTAAGCTGCTGATTCTCCTATTGCCGAGTAGTGGGCCAAATCATAAGATCATTTTTTGTACATGTAAATGTGCTAAATAGCACCCTTTACTTTATGCATATTAGTTGTAGGCATGTATATTTGTACGTATGTTTTGAACCAACAAGAAGAGATTTCGATATTATAATGATCGGTTTTGCTTTTTTATGATTATGCTTATTTTGTGATTCAAATGAAACAATTGAGTTGTGTTGAATTTGATTTGAAAAGGACCGGAGGTCAAAATTGGTAGTATTGAGAAGTGTTTGAAATAGAAGTGAAATTTTTTTGTAGGTTTTATATGGATTTTCTGGAAAACAGGGGAAACTCTGCCTGTTTTGTTTTTTTTTTTTTGAAAAATTAAGTTGTAGTTTTCATGTATATTACAAGATTTTCCCAGTAATAGTAAGAACTAAAAAGGGGTTCGCCTAGCAGAAATTTCTCATCTTGCCCAGTTATATTTTGAGAAACTTCTGTCGAGGTGCCCGACAAGGCTGTTGGAACTGCTGTAGAAGGTCTCGGGTCGGGTCCTGTCATCCTGTATTAGTATAATTGATGGACCAGATTGTTTAGAGATGTCTTTAATTATGATATAAAATATTGAGCTCATAAAGTTATTTGGTAATATACAATTGTAAAGTGATATATGTGGCCCAAGTAAGAGATTATTGGGTATTATATATTAAAGTGGGCCTATATATATATATATATATCAATTAATTGTACATTATTGGCTATTTATTTTGTTACCCATTAAAAGTGATAAAATAAAGTTTATTTATTATTGGGCTTTTAGGGCATCACGTATGGTATGAGCTTTAATGTATAGAGACCCAGTTATTTTATTTTATGATGAGCTAAAATAAAATAAAGACTATAAATAATAGGTTGAGATCCTCAGTCTAAACCCTAACATATTATTAATTCATATTACATCAGTTAGTGATGGCAGTTTGTTTCTCATAAAGAAAAGGTTTAGACGTGGAAGGCATCAACCCCAAATTTTTCTGCGTCTCCATGAATTCAGTTACGTTTCCGATGCAAATGCATTAATAGAGACACATGAAATCAACCACTGTGAGTGTAAGAATATTGATAGATTCACCACTAATTTATTTAAAATTTTAAAAATTAAAAAAGCTCATAAAAATAAAAAATTACAAAATAACCCAAACTTAAGTAAACTGTAAATTGTCTATAGAACTTTGAAAAGTTTATAAAAAGTTCCTACGAATAAACAGTGTGTCAAATGGGCAAACCGACATAGTAGGTTGATAGATTGAACCATGAGAAGTCAAACAAAGGTAGAGGTGTTGACTCACTAGCCGAAAAATGAACGGGATTAGAATTTGAAGAACACGGTAGTAGCAACTTCAAGCGGTGCGTAGAGGCGGTTGAGATGTCTGATTAGTCGTGCATTCTCCAAATAACATGGTCGGTGTTGTTTGAACGTCGTGTTGTGGGCGGTGACAACTCACTTGTTGAGGAATATTCATTAGAAAAAAAGAGGAAGTTTACCGATAATGAGAAATTCTAGCATGTGAGGTTGTTTCTGAAGTCGAATCAACGTGATTCTGGTGATTTTCTAACCATCGGCATGTGCTGAGTCTTTAGGGAATGGCGACGTATAATGACTCGCCGAAACAGTGTTTGCCGATGAGTAAACAGTAACCAGCAACAAATAAGTAGTGACTCAAATACTTGTTCGATGAAATTCTAACAAATTGATAAATAAACAAAAAATCAAAAATAAAAAATACCTTAAAAAAATCATAACTAACTTTGACACTATGTAAAAGAAGATAAAACAACAAAAAAGTAAAGAGACAAAAAAAATATAAAAGCTATATTTTTACTATATTACATTATATATAAATTGTGACATAACAAGCTTTTATATAAATAAAAAATTAATTTAAATATTAAAACAAATATAAAATATTAATTTAAATTATAAAAAATAATTATAAATATAATAAAATTAATTATCTTAATTTTTTATATCTTTAATAATAGTGCATTAGCACCATGTCCGACAAATCACCGATTCTAGATATGGTGGCAATGCACCATAATGCATCCTCATTGAAAGATGATGTTATAGTGATTGCCACTTTTCGTTTATTCATTCTCCTTCTTCCATTGCTCCAACGGTAAATTTACCGGAATGATTAAGTAGATTACGAGATTTAAGGTCCAACAGAGTCTCAGTTAATCGATTGGGCATTAGATTGATTATTGGTTAACAATGATGATGAGCAGTAGTAGCATCTTTTATATTTTATTTAGTTGCATAAAAAATATATAATTCAATTAACTATTGTAAATTCTTAGTTATCTAAAATAATAGAATATGTTACTTGATGAGACTTTATTTGTCTGTTATGAAACTACGGAAACGTTTAAGTTCTTTTATCCAAATTTTAGGAGTCTTAATATTATATATATTTATTTGTTTGTTGGAATTATCGAACAACATGTTAGTGTGACCCATACTTTTTCTCCTCATTTGTCAGAATTTTTAAAGGTTGGACTTTTTAAATTTTGAAAGATTGAACATTTTTATCCCTGATAGATTTGAATTTGGGTTGGTCGATACTTGGACCCGTTTAGCATCCAATGGTTTTCTTCTATTTCGTTTTTTTTTCTACAAAAGTTAAATTTATATTATTCTTTAGTTTCTTCATTCATTTAAACTAAGTGTTAGTTAGAGAATCTTAATCTCATTATTTAATATTTTTTTAGTATTAACATATAAATAGTTTATATTGTCATCCATTTAATATTTTATAAGATTTTAAAATATATTATAGTAAATTGGTTAAGTTTTTTCAATGGCCAACTTCCAATCTACACCAAGGTCCAAATCTCCTTCAATCACAATTCTTTTAGAATTTAAAAGAAAAATATGTGGCCTGGGTTTGGTTCAATTGTCGAATAAAAAAAAATTGATGATGAGAGAATATTTAGATATTTAAGAAAGGAAAAAAGATATTTAGACTTATAATATTTTAAAAAAATGACACTCTTATTAAGTGGTAATTTTTGTCTATTTTAACAAAAAAAAATATTTAAACCCTTAAAATTTTTAAAAAAAAGACATGCATACTTTTTTTTATAGTTAAAATTGTAAAAAACTATTATTTGATAAAGATATCGATGAAAATTTTGAAATCATTGGGTTTACATGTCTCTTACCTAAAATATTAAAGGTTCAAATATTCATTTTTTTAAAAAAAAAATAGATTTAATAAATAATGAACTCAAATATTAGAGGGGGAAAAAGTATTTTCTCCTTATTTACTTAACTCTTTAAACATTTTAAAATTTATATCAACAACTTTATGTAGAACGGATTGTTAAAAAAATAACTTAATTTTTTTAATATAGAGTTGCATAATTACTTTAATGAAATAAATGTACAATTATATTTTGACAACATTCTATTTGAGCCAATTTTGGGATATTGTGACATGACATAATATCACTTGTTGCAGTGATTTTATGATTTTATGCTAATGTTGTAGTGATTTTGTGTTGACGTTGTAGACAATAAGAATGCTATAATTTAAGTTTAAATATTGGATTTCAATCTCTTTTCAACTCTTAAAATTTAAAATATTTGATATTGTAAACTTACTTTGAAAATCTTAGGAGAAAGTGATTTTTTTAAATAAATCGATTTTAATTTGTAAAGGATGTGAGAACCGAGCATTTATAATAAATAATAAAAAAATACTTGTCAATGTAGGTGCTAGGTCACTATAAAATATGTGTTTCAAGTCCGCGCCACTTAATCTTGTCCATGTCTTTTGAAAAATATGTTGTAAGTACAATGAGTCCTGAAAAAAATGTACAGTTGCTGTTTTATGAATATGAATTGAAGAGAACGTTGAAAGAACGGAAAAGAAAGGTACTTCATGTGTGTTTTGCAAGCTATGGCTAATAATAAAAGATGGGTGCGTTAATAAGTGAAGATTGATGTTGTTTATGTGTAAAATAAGACTTTTGTAAGATTAGAATTTTAGGCTAAATTTGACCTTTAATACTTTTAAAATTTAGTTTATCTAAATGAGTTTTATATTTATTAAAAAAAAAAAATTTAATAAATAAAAGAGGTAAGATACTGATTTTATTCTAAATAAAATTATATTTTATTAATTGCTTTACAAATTAAATAAGTTATAATTTCTTATTTTAAAAAGATTATAAGGGCCATAAAAGATTTTTATTAGGCTTGCATTACTTCATTAGCCTTAATTATGTGAATTTACCGTTATTTTAGATTATATTTCTTTTAAATAGGTCTTGACTTAGAGGTTCACATATTATGAATCTTATTTAGTATAATTTTGTATCTATCAAATTATTACATATAAATTAAGTCCTATAAACTAATTTAGATCAAAGTGTCTTACCTTATTAAATGCACTTAAATTCATGTGTGAACTTGAATTTGAGTCTTTATAAATTTTTGTTACATAACATTTAACCCCTTTAATTATATAGGTTGTGCAGTCAAATGACAGCCATATAATTAATACAACTTTAAAACTCTGGCATGATCCCTCGCTGTTTATTAGAATCGTAAAACTCTGACTTTGACTAAGATTTCAAATACTTTTACCACTGTTTACTATGTAACATGTAGATTCATTGTTTTTAAAAGATATTCTCTTTTCAATTTTGAATTTTACTAGTCGTTTTACCTGTTTGAAGTAATAATTCTTTAATGGCTACTAATTTTAAATCAGTTATAGTCTTTATTTTGGCTTGGCTATAAAAGAAGGACAATCGACCTACATTTTCACTTTTCGCTTATTTTTCCATCTTTTCCGAGACTTATTCTCTTGCTTTTTGATCCTTTTTGTCTTTCTCGATCCTAGCCATTTTCTACTACGCACACTTTTTATCTCGGCTTTGCTTTAGAAATTTTTTGAGGAATTATTTTATATATTCTTCGTTATCCCCTCTCAATATCTAGTAGGTACTTCATCCTTTCTCCAATGATTTTTTTGAAAAGTCTTTTTTTCTCATGATTTGCCACTACTTTATCTTTTAGCCATTCATGGATTTTATACTTGCCCATATTTTAATTACACATTTTCCCATGATTTTCCTCTTTTTCATATTATTCTATTTTGGTTATTCCTATCTTTCACATTCATAAAATACATTCATAAAATAAAGATCAAACATAACCAAATTTTGACCTAAAGATTTTCCATACTTATTCTTGTTTCTTGATTTGAATGCCTTTGAATGGATTTTATTTCTTAACCATTGTTGTGTGTTTTATTGATGCCTTTTTCTTGGATGCTTGTAGGTAAATAATGGCGCTTTGTCCTTTAAGTTTATAAAATCGGCCTTTAAATTATTAATGAAGCAAACAAAATTTTATATTTGTTAGGGTTAGTGTTTATATGTCATCCCTAAATGTATATATACTTGTGTATTTATACAAGTATATATTCCTATTAAATCGCTAATATCCATTTATATGGTATTATGCATGTAACGTTATAGACATTGTAGATCTGAAAGAGTTCGGATCAGATCTAAAGAATTTAGATAAGGGCTTATAATTAGCCACATTGGGACATATAATTGCTAAATGTTAACACAGTTAAGTGTTAGCTGGTTATAATACTCAGCAGATCCAAGAGTTAGAGCCTTGTCTGTAATAGGACATAAACTTGAGAATATACTAGTAACTGCATAATTGTAAGAGTTGCAATCGGGTGCCAGAAAATGCAAGTTGCGCAAGTATGTTCTCGAATAACTGTCCCTGATCTATTTCTGCCGATACAGGTCTGTCGGTGGATACCTTTATATATAGATCAGCATATGTCATACCTATCAGGTATAGATGGTCGTTCTTGACCGACTGTGAGCTTGGAGCTCGTATTGATATATAGGTAACCAAGTTAAGACTAGATATGGGACAGACTCACAAGGGCCTCCGATAGACACCCAATGTAAGCCGTCAACGGAAGGTCCTCTCGAGTTGAGTAGTATACGTGGTCCTTTGACCTGAGTGCCACGGTGGGCTTGTAAGTGATCCACCATACTTTGGTTTCACGCATGTCACAGACCTTTTATGGTGTGACCGCTGGGTGTCGCTGGGTATGGTCTGATGCTTATGGAGTCCGGTGCGTATAGATATGGGATTCGTCAGCTCCCAAATAGAGTTTGATATCTGATGAACACATGAAAATACATATTTGTTAAGAGATTCAATTACCATTTAATGTCACTAATTTTAGTATTTTCTATATTTTTAACTTGAAATAAAGTATTCTCCTTAAATTGTGATTAATGAATGTTATTTAGACAGGTTTAGGTAAAATGGACATAACTCTCAATGTAGAAATTGAAATGAAGAAATTCTTGAACCTGATGCAACATGACTCAATCTTACACAAATTTGAAGAATAGTGGAAAAGCCAAATCCAACATATTATGGGCCAAAAATTGAGATACAATAGAATCGGGCTACAACTTCTGCCAGCTTGACCCAATGCACGTATTTAGACCGTATCTCATAAAATACGTACTCAATTGGTATAATTCTTGAAGCTTGAAATGCTGACTTAATTATCAACAACTCGTATACTGATGGTAAAGTCCAAATCAGTTGTTATCATGGATCAAATTGCATTGCAAGTGGGTAAAATAGTTGTTGGCCGAATTCTGATGTATCTTTGGAAGTTTGCTCATATCTCATTGGATACTCATCCAATTTGCATAAAATTGGTGCCTATGGAAAGAAGAGTCAAAATTATACAACTTTCATGTCGGCTACAGAAGCTAAATCGGTCATTTACATTATCAAAAATGTGCTGCAAGTGGATAAACGAGTTTTGGGCTTAAAATTATTGAAGATTGATGTCATCCATGACATATGTCCATTCATTGCCTATATAAGGAGACTCTTAGGACGTTTTTAATATTAGATAATTCTCTCTTATTTTCTTCTCATTAACATGTATTGTAATTTAGGCTAGAGTTCTTGGCAAGGCTAAGAGATGAACTTTTATGTGTAATAAATCTACTTCCATGCTTTGATTCGGTGTCAAGAGCTATAAATGTTGTAAGTTTGGTTTTGATTAAACTCTTATCTATTCTATTTTCTATAATCCAGAGATTATAATTCTCATGTCTCATATAAGTTCAGTCATGCTTTTCTTATGTGATTCTTGGTGAACTATAATTGTTACTGGTGACATTGTTTTATATGTTAATCTTTTACTGCAGTATTGTCAAATTGATATATTGTCGATCTTGGATAACATATAAGGGCAATAAATGTTTAATATTTAAGTTGATCTTTTACTGTAATATTGTCAAAGTGATATATTGTCGATCTTAGATAACTTGTATAAATGAACATGATGTATGTTAATGCTTGTAAAGAGTTTAATTACGTCAAATACATGTGTTATCAAATGTGCTATATTTTTCTATCTTCCGATTGATTGTTTGGGATGTGAAACTTTCAATTGAGTTATAAGCATTGAATCAAAGTGTATAGTAGATTTATAAAACATAATTGTGATTCTCGAAGCCTTATTTGAATTATCATAAGACATTTCCTTCAAATCATAGACAATCCTATCTCATCCACTTAAATCAATTAATTTTATCCTTTGCTACTGCTTTAATATTTTACTTCATCAACCTATTTTGCCAAGCGCTTCCTCGTGGGATTGACACCTCAATCTATACTGCGATAGCCGCGTTATACTTTGAGCGTAAACAATATCCAGATGCTTCGAGACTGTATCTCAGAAATTCTTGTGGCCACAAGCAATCATCCCGGAAAAGAGTTCCACCAAGGTCGAACAATATGGCAAAGGAGTTTACGCATATTGTTCATTGAGATAAAAGTCTGGAGATAGGATATAGATGAGCATAAGGGGATTTGACGGTGATAATCTATATCCCCACACATCCAGGATATTATGACGGAAGGACTATACGTATACGTTGTAACCTCAGCTTGTATGGTTCAACGCGCTGATTTGTATATCCGTGACGTGTGCGTGGGGCATTGCTCACGGACTCATGGAATAGTTTCATTTAACAAATCAGGCGTAGGACCTAAGGAGTCCCGCAATATGGAGTGTACTCGTTGTGCACTGGGGCAGCGTGTTGGATTAAATTATTTAATCCAGCAATATTCAGCAATACTACGGAAATACGTACGTATCTGTATTTAAGTGTTAAATATAATAATTAGTTAATAATTATTATTTACTAATTGTATAATAACACGTAGCGTATTGTGGACCCTCGGTTGAGTTTACCCAAGTGTGGGATTTGATGGGATCCACTAGGGGATAAACCTGGTAACTATTTATGAAGGGCAAAATGGTCATGACACACTATGATTATTTAATTTTTAAATAATCATTCTCTCTCTCTCTTTTATATTATATAATATATATTATTATTATATATATATAGGAAGAAGAAAGAGGAGAAGCAAGAAGGCCAAACGGACAAGGGAGAGAAGAGAAGAAGAAATGGAGAAGAAAGGAAGAGGAGGAAGAAAGAAAGAAGAAAATAAGAAAAAGAAAAAAAAAGGGGGGTAGAGAAAATAAAATTGTTTCATTTTCTCTATACTTTCAATTGGAGCAATTCTGAATTGCGTCAACTCTCTATTTCTTATCCTTTTGGAAAAAAGGATAAAAATTCACTCCCGGCCATTTTGGGGATTAAATGTTAATCCCAAGCTGAATAAGGAGCTACTGTTCTAGCTCACTAAGCCCACCGAGTTGGTGACTAGAACTGCACGCGAGTTAGTCTCTATGCGGACTCCAAGAAAAACACGTGTATAACGTTACACGTTTGGTGAGTTCTCTAACCTTATTAATATATTAATGTGATTAATATTTTTATTTATTGTGTTTATTACAAAATTTATATTTCTGCTGCATTAGGCAATAGACATAATTACACATGCATACACCCACGTGCCTAAGATCCGATTGTGCCGACAACATTAACACAAAATGAGAAAGATCAAAAATATATATGGAGTAAACTATATCTTCATTAGTATGAGACCTTTTGGGTAGAGCCCAAGAACAAAACCATTAGAGCTTAGGCCCAAAGTAAATAATATCATACCAATGTGAAGATATGTATGGTTCATTGGGCTCCTTACAAGTAGTGTCAAAGTCATGCCCCGAAGTTAGCCATGTGAAAGAAATCTTTGGTGCTGAATGAGAAAGTGGTGAGCTGGTATGACAAGACCCACCCCGAGACCCTCTACTATAGATCCCGGTGGGCCTTACCGGGCACTCTAATGAAAGTTCCTCATAATCTAACTATCAAAATTGAGAAATTTCACGAGACGAACCCTTTTTAATTCTTGCTAATACTAACTAAATCCCACAATATTTGTGAAGATAATTTACCAAATTTATAACAAAAAAAGATAGAGTTTCCTTTGTTTTTTTAAAAATTCAAAAGCCAAAACCTACAATAAAGATGACACTTTTATTCAAATATTTTTCTCAACTTCCAAATAGAACCTTCGGTCCTTCCAAAATCAAATACAGCTCTACACAACAATTTTATTCCAATCAAAAAATTAATTTATTAATAAAAAGTAAAAACTGTCACTATACCACTAAACCATTTCTTGTTTGTTCGAAACATATGTACAATATGCACAAAGTCTATAACTACTACGCAAAAAATTAAAATGTGCTACCCAGCACATTTATATTTATAAAATAATCATCTATCTTGGCCCACTAATTGCTATAGGAGAATTAGTAACTTGCGCGCCGATGCCTGCACCTAGAAAGGGGGTTTAGAAAACATAAAACCCAAAATGGGTGAGTTAAAGGAGCTCAATGAGTGCATTTAAGATTTTCAGTGAACATATAAAATTCTGTATAAATATAAAATTTTGAAAACTGCATAAACATACTTCTAAAACTATTATAGAACTGCAAAATGGTTTCTAAAGTCATATGCTAATAAAATCTTGCCGAGTAATTTTTATTAATAATATTTGTAAATATAATAACTAACATGTACACATATAAATAAATGATATGCATTTAGTAACTCAAAAATTATTAAAAATCTCGGTCAGCCATTTTCTTTCTAAACAGCGCTAATAGTAACCCTAAAGCTCTATACTCATGCAGTGACTAAACTGGCACTGCACAACGTGAGTAGGTTACAGGGCATCTAATCTAACAACACCTACTGTAACAATTAAAGACATCTCAGTGGCTATGCATCAGAATTCTACATCGCCTATATATAGCGAGACAATTCTCCGTACACATAGAGTGACTCACATGACTTGACAACTCGACTTTCCAAAGTCAGTGACTCACCCCTAATACTTGCCCATGCATACGGGATATACCGGCCTGGTCTTAAACTATCACCACTGTAATATTCAATCCCCATTAGTAGTATTGGTGCCTTGGTATAGAGCAATAAGACACCGTAGGGTTAATCGATTTTAACCTTATTAGAAATAAATTTTTTTATGGTGCGCATAAGAGATATTAGACCTAATTTGATAATTTCACACTTGGTCAGAGCATCGGACGACCATAGAATATTTTTGAAAATTTTCTCTATTGGCTTGGAAAATGAAATTTTAATTTACTATATGAATTTTCATTTAAGGGTTATGTATGGAACAAGCCTTTGTTGAGAAACACAATCCATATGTTAGAGAATGGACCAATTAAAGACAATTTCATGGATTGCCAAGTTGAAAGTCTAGTTAGTTCCTTTGACTATTCTAACTAAATATTTAGAAAGAAACCAATTAAATCCTACCATTTTGAACTAATGGCAAATGAGAAATTTAGAGTAAGTTCAGGGGAAAATTGGGCAATTAAGAGAGCACTATATAAAGGTGGAATTGTGTAGAATTTGTGAGAGAGGAAAACACAACATCTTAGAGCTCAAAAGAGTGAAAAGGATTAGCTTGATTTTGATGCTACTGAAACAAGAAATTAAAAAAAGAATTGTGTTGGGTGAGGGGTAATAATTCGGCCACTTAAGGGATTATAGGGCTTGAGTTGTGCTTTGGTTGAATTGTTGTGTATAAATGGTGCCTTATATAAATTGAATGTATATGATTCTTGAAAAATCAAAAATGAAGAAAATGGGACATAATTATCCATTTTGGTAAGGTGAAGGGCAATTATGTCCAACCAATGTTATAGGGTGTTAAGCAATTTTTAGAGCGTCGGATGGTGAATTAGATAAGATTGAATAATTTCGTAAATAAAAATTAAAAAGTAGTATCCATCTAGGCTTTGTAAGCTGATTAGGGCGCTTAATAGTTAAATGAGATTTTAGCGTTTGTAAAGGTTTCAAATGTCAATTATGGCGTGTAGGTGAGAAAAATCGAGACCAGTAACGGAAGTAAAAGTCCGGAGCAAAATTGAGCTCGGAGCGGTTGTGAGTGAAAAATCTGTCATTGTTTATCTTTCGTTTAATATATTTTCGCATATTGAAATTGTATGTTTTATGTGCTTTTAATGCATAAACATAATTTACGATTTTGATATTTATCCATAGATATACATTTACATGTTTGATTAAAGAAACAATTTTAAAACTACTACATTAGTTTTAAAGGTCATTGGTACCTTCAGATTATAGTAGTGGTGATGGTTTAAGACCCGACCGATATATCCCGTACACATAGGCAGGTATTTGGGGGGGGTGTCACTAACTCCGAGAAGTCAGGTTGTCGAGTCATGTGAGTCGCTCTATGTGTACGGGGTATTGTCTTGCTATATGTAGGCGATGTAGGATTTTGCTGCATAGCCAATGAGATGTCTTGAGATGTCATAGTGGGTGTTGCTAGTTAAGATGCCTCGTGACCTACTCATATATGCGGTGCTAGTTGAGTCGCTGCGTGAGTATAGAGCTTTAGGGTTAACATTGGTACAGTTTAAAAAAAAATTGGCCGAATGAGGGCTTTAATAGTTTTTCGAGCTACTGAACTCATATATATGCATTTATATGTGCATGCTAGTTATTATGTCTTACAGATTTTGGATATTATTTTTCGAAGATTTAAATAAAACTCGTTTGACAAGATTTCATCGGCATATGATGTTAGAAACTATTTTACAGCTTTATACAAGTTTTAGAAGCATGATTTATGCATGTCTTTAAGAAACCATATTTTCTATCCCCCTCCAGGTACATGCCTCGGTGTGCAAGTCGCTGATTCTCCTACGACTAATTAGTGGCCCAGTCGAATGATCATTTTGTAAATATACATGTGCTAAGTAGCACTCTTTTTGCTTCTACATAGTAGTTATAGGCTTGTGTATTTGTACATATGTTTTGGACAAACAAGAAGAGGCTTCGATAGTATGATGATCGTTTCACTTTTTATTAGTATGCCAGTTTGTGATCAAAATGAAATTGTTGAATTGAGTTTGAATTTGGTTTTGAGAAGGACCGAAGATCCTATTTGGAAGTATTGAAAAGCTAGTTGACATAGAAGTAAAATTTTCCTTGTGGGTTTTGTATGGGATTTTCAGAAAAATAGGGAAAACTTTAATAAATTATTTTCACGTATATTCTAAGATTTTCTTTGTAATAGCAAGAATTAAAAAGGGGTTCACCTTGCGAAATTTCTCAAATTTCACAGTTAGATTCTAAGGAATTTCCGTTAAAGTGCCCAACAAGACTGTTGGGATCTACAGTAAATGGTCTCGGGGCAGGTCCTGTCAACCACATTGTAAATCTGAGGGTACCAATGGCCTTTGAAACTAATTTAATAACTTTAATAACTATTTCTTAAACTGAACAAAGAAATGCATAATTATAACTGTATCCTAAAACCATAAATCATACTTATGCATAAAAAATCATATAAAACATATAATTTCAATTTGCGGAAACATATTAAACGAAAGATAAACCATTACAGATTTTCACTCACCAACCGCTCTAAACTCAATTATTCTCCAAAAATTTCTCCTTAGGTTTTCACTAGTGCAAGCTTCAATTGATCTTAGGAACTTGTATTTAGCTTGATTTTAACTTGATCAAGCATGAAAAATCATGAAAAAAGTATTGAATTTCACTGTAGTAGCAGCTCCCTCTCATGGCCAAAAATCACTCCTTTTGCTCTAACATATTATGCTTTTAACTTAGCCAAATTTCTAGACACTTCATCCTTATATAGTGCTCTCCCAAAAGTTCAATTTGCCCTTTAACTAATTCTAAATTTCTAAAATTACCACTAGTTAAAAATGAAAGTATTTAATTAGTTCCTTCTAACTATTTAGTTAGAATAGTCAAAGGAACCAACTAGGCTTCCAACTTGGCAATCTATCAACTTGTTTTTAATTGGTTTATTTTCTAACATATGAGTCTTGTTTCTTAATAAAGGCTTGTTCTATGCATAACACTTATATGGAAATCCATATGTTAAATTAAAATTTCCTTTTCCAAGCCAATAGAAAAAACATTCCAAAAAAGTTACATGATTGTTTGACTCTCCGATCGACTGTGAAATTACCAATTTAGGTCTAATACCTCTCACGTGCACAATAAAAAAATATTTCTAATAGGGTTGAAATTGAGTAACCCTAGATGTCTTTATCGCTTTATACTGAAATTTAGGCACCTACACTACTAATAGGAATCGGATATTACATGGTAAGCTCAGTTTGCAATGGGATCTATGGTTAAGCTCTATAAACAGGTAGTGGTATGCTCCTGGGCATCACGTAAGGCAAGTTTGGTAATATTACCTACGTTCTAGCGCCAGTGAAACAAATCCATTATCTTCAAAGATAAGTTACAAAGTTTTTGTGCTATAATAAATTCCTAAACTATTTGGTCAAACCACAAATACTCAAATAGTAGGGCCAATACTGTAATTACCTAAATAGTAGGGTGTTACTACAAATGCCCAAAAATAAAGAAAAAAATTAAACAAACTTCATGGGCTTAAATGTAAAACCCTTGAACTATGAGGTTCTCATAAAAAAATCCTACAAATTGAGAGAGGCGAAGAGAATTATCCAAAAGGTACTACAAATGACAAAGAGAGCCTTATCTCAAAAAAGCCCAACCAAGCCACCCCATGCCATCTCCCACCAATGTGGGATTGGCTCAAATTGGCATATAAGCCAATTTCTACAAATCTCCACCTTGGCGAATATGCCAATTCTTTACAAAGCTTCATTTTTTCTTAAAATTCTCTATCCAAATACAATACCTTTAAATTTGCCCCCAATGACACTATCAAACTCAAATTATATTGATCAAGTTCAAATAATGACTGAAGTTGATCGCTACCACTACCGTAGTCAACATATCTATGAGATTCTTGGCAATCCCAATCTTTTGAAGTAATATTCTTCCTTCACTAATGATCTCCCACACAAATTAATATCGAACATCAATATGCTTCGTTCGAACATGGTACACTAGATTCTTCGCTAAATAAATAGTACTTTGACTGTCAGAATAAATAGGAATCTTCTTCTGACCAATTTTCAACTCATCCAGTAATCTCTATAACCAAATAGCTTTCTTCACAGCCTTTGTAACTGCCATGTATTCTGCCTCTACAATAGACAAAGCAACTGTAGACTATAAAGTAATCTTCTAACTCACAGGTGCTCTCGTAAGGGTAAATACATAATCGATTGTTGACTGGCATTTATCCAAATCACCAGCATAATCAGAATAAACATAACCAACAGTACATTAATCATATGTATCATCTCTCTCAAAGAGTAAGCCAACATCTACGATCTTCAATAAATGTCGTAGAATCTATTTCACAGCCTGTTAATGTCCTTTACCAGGATCATGCATATATCTGCTCACTACTCCAACTGCATGTAAAATGTCAGGTCTCATACACACTATAGTATACATCAGGCTACCAACTACATTAGCATATGAAACTCGAGACATATGCTCTCGTTCCTCATCTAATTTTTTTAACATAGAAGACTCATTAAATATTACATCTCTACTGGATACAATCTTCCTTGAACTTGGACACCAAAGACGATATTCTTTCACTCTTGAAGAAAATTCCAAGAAAATTACTTTCTTAACTCTAAAATCTAGCTTCAATTCTTTCACATGATAATATGTGGAACTAAATACATGTAAAAAATCATAATTAGAAACAGGCTGTCCATACCAAACCTCCAATGAAGTTCTATCACCAATAATAGCTGACAGTAGACAATTAATGAGATAATATGCATAAATCATAGCCTTAACTTAAAACTCCTAGCCCAGTTCTGTATTAGACAAAATACACTAAACTTTCTCCAGTAATGTTCGGTTCATGTGTTTTGCCACCCCATTCTACTATGGTATACATACAATATCCTCATTTTGAGACAATTTCAAGAACTGATCACTGTAATACTCACCAATATTGTTTGTTCTGAGATGCCTGATTTTCATGTCAATTTGTGTCTCAACCATTTGTTTTCCATTTAAGGAAAGCACAAAGTACTTCATCTTTAGATTTCAAAACATATACCCAAGTTCTTTTGAAAAAGTCATCAATAAAAATAATACAGTAGCTCATACTTTCCACAGATGTAGTTTAAGAAAATTCCTATACATCTATGTGAATATAATCAAGAATACCCTTAGTATTATGAATAGCAGTGTCAAAATTCACTCTTTTCTGCTTTCCCATAACATAATGCTCATAAAAGTCTAGCTTGTAGGTCTTTGCACCTTTCAATAAGCCTTTTTTCACCAAACTGAATAAGGCTTTCTCACATGCATACCTAATTGCATATGCTACAATCTAGTGATCTCTGAATCTATATCATTATTAGAAAAAAAGCCACTGATCCAATCATTGTATTACAATTATATTAATACAAGTTATTGCTCTTGGTGCCTTTTAAAATCACAAGAGCGCTTGAAGTAACCCTCAGAATTTCATCTTATATAGATACAGTATAACCTTTAAATTTCAAGGCTTCTAAATAGATGAGAGTCTTCTTCAACATTGATATATACCGAGCATCTGTTAGAACTCTGGTTAATCTATCATTATTTCTTAATCAGATTGAACCTATCCCAGTAGTATAGTAACTATTATTATTGCCCATATACACACCTCCACCATTAAACTCCTCAAAATTAAAGTACTATTCTCAATGTGAACACATATGATAAGTACAACCCGAATCCATAATTAATTCGTCAGAATGAGATGTGAATGAATGACCACTTAAATAAAAATCTGACACACTATCATCACTTAAGCTCTCAACAACACATGTATCATAAAAAGATATTTCTTTTTCTTTCTTTTTCACATTCGAACAATCTTTCCTCCAATGCCCCTTCTCCTGACAAAAGCACACTCATCTTTTTCTACTCTAGCCCTCGACTTAGATTATTCCCTTTTTTGGTTTTCTACTTTGGCTATGCCCTCTCACTATCAGTGCTTCTACTAACTCATCTCTATGTTCTCTTTGATCTTTTCTATGGATTTTATAGTTTGTGAAAGAAGAAAAAACTTCTTCAAATGACAATTAATCCTTCTTATGTATGAGAGTAATATATAAATGATCTAATTCATCTAGAAGAGAACCAATCAATAATATAGCCTTTATTTCATCTTTGAATGTTTTCTCTAAATTTAATAAATCAGCAATTAACTTATTAAACTCATCAATATGAAAACTGATACTCGTACCTAGTCTTAACTGAAGATGAAACAATTTCTTCAATAGATACAGCTGATTTTCATTGTTTTTCTTCATACATTTGTTCTCCAAGGCCTTCCACAATGCATTAGCAAACTTTTCTTTGATGAATGGATACTTCTGCTCTTTACACAGACAAGAACAAATCAACCCATAAGCTTTTATATTAAGCCTGTTACAGTCTGTCTCCTTGATATCTTCTAGTTTTGTTTTTTCTATAACTATATCCAAATCTTGCTAACACAATCCGTCCAACACCTCACTCTGCCATAATCCTAAATTATTTCAGCCATCAAATGTTTTCACACCTATTTTTGCACTAAACACTATCATTGTCCTTATCGATGTAGATAATGATGATGTCATAGCTACCTCACACAAATGAGCTCCATATACAATATCATAAATAATCAAGCTCTACTAAATAATTATATTCAATCAACTAGAAATCTAAATTCAATAACCCAGAATAATAATAAGTGTTCAATAGAAAACAGCCACTCACTGTCCTAAACCTGAGACTTTGATACCACTTGTTGCACTAAGAAATGTTCAAACAACATAATCATCACATTCTTAATAAGGTATATGACCACTTTTTTATATTGATTATGACTTTTTGGTTAAATTGGAGTCTTGTGGTCATTGTTTATGTGAAGAATGCCTTTCTTAAGAGGATCTTAGATGGGTACCTTTAATTCTCACAAGTTTAATTTCTTGCTTGTGTATGGTTCGTGGTGATTTCAGACCTGTGCTTATTCATTTTCATGCTTCCTCCAATCCTATCTCAAGATAGGTTGACTAAGTGGCACATGATTTTAAAGACACTGATCTTCAAGAACAAATTACTTACTGTGGAGTTTATGCATCTATGTTCACTTCTAAAAGGTAAAATATTATGAGAGATTGGTCTTTTCTGAGAAGGTTGGTGCACAAATGAAGTTCTACCTCTTATACCTACGTTGTTGCTTTGAGAGAGTTTACCCCTACATTGGAAGATGTGGTAGCCATTATAAGCTTACCAATTATAAATGATGACATATTTTCCATAGCATTGTCTTCTAGTAAAAATAAAATTGATATTTAGAATATTTCTCGATGAGTAGTGGTGCCAAGTCACGACCTAGTTTTACGAATTGGATAAAATATTTCTACAGCTTTGTGTAATGAGTTTTTTTTTTTTGTTGGGAAAGGGGTAGGGTGGTGAAGAAGGGCGAAGTATATGCTCTAGACTGTAGGGTTAGGGCATTGGTGGCCTTTTGCTAAGCAAATTTGTCTTTTATGATCATATTACTAGTCATATCCAAAATAGACTCTCTTTTACCCATAAGCAATGGGTTCTTCTTTTTCTCACGCTTCATATTTTCTTACAATATTATATGAACAAGTAAAATTTCCCAATTTGATCTAATTTTTTAATATTTAATTTATTTTGACCAAAGTCAACAATTCCTAACTCTTTTAACAAAAGATAAGAGTTTTACCCCTCTCACAAAATTCGAATTTGTAAAGTTGTTTTCACTTTCTCTCTCAAATCTGCTGTATCAATTTTAAAATTTGTAGATTAGCTTCAAAGTTATAATATTTTGAAGATTTGAAGTAAATCACCCTATTATGAAGTTGAAAAAAATTGAAAATGGGTGTAAATTAGTGAGTTTTTAATCCAAATTTAGTTTTATTGTATTTTTATGTTATTGAAATGTTTAGATTTAGTGTTAATAAGGGGAAAGAAATATTAAAAATTGGTGTAAGAGATTAAAAATGTCTGAAAATTGAGAATTTTGACCATTTTACCCATCCAGCTCGTGACGCAAGCGGCATTGGACGTTGTGCTTCACGTGCGTAGTGCTGTATTCACGTACTGCATGCACTTTGCTTAACCAACGCATGTGCATTGCCTCACACGCGCGTGCGTGGCGGTGCCAAGTGGCAATTTATTTTATAATTTAATTTTTTTAGTTAGTTTATTTAATTTTAATTATAAATATTAAAATTATGCCTAAATTATTTAATTTTAGTCAATATTTTAATTTTTTTGTCATTAATATTTATTGTTTTATTAGTTTTGATTTTGAATATTAAATTTGATTTTATTATTTCATATTTTGTTATTTTTAAATTTAGTAGTTATTTGAATTTGTTTTTGTAATTAATTTAAAATTTTAAAAATTGTTGTTTTACTAATAATTTTCTTTTTTTTACTAATAATTATTTTTAAATTTTATTAATTATTTAAATTATGTAATTGGTTATATACTAATAATTGTTTATTTAGGAAGGAAAATGTCTCGAAGGATTATATAATTCCAGAAAATGAATTCTATCAAGCGATAGTTACTACTTACTCGAAGATGTAGACTATGAATAAAATAAAAAACAAAATGACCGGAGGATAGATCGACTTATTTAAAACCACGTGTTTTTGATATTTTTTGGATGTACAAGATATTGCATTCTCAGGTATAATAGTACATGAGATTTTATTAAGACAAGTACATACCAAAAGTGTACATGAAGAATTGTGACTCTATATAGCCAAGAGACGAATTAGATTCTCTTGTCTAGAGTTTTATATGATTACTAGTTTTAGGATGGGGGATTATCTCATAATGAGGGAGTTAAATTCAAAATTGGATGATAGACTGTCAAATAAATACTTTAAAGACAGAAATGAGTTGACCTACAATGATTTAGATCCTTGGCTCAAAAATGTTATGTTTAACAATGACATAGATGCTATGAAAATGTGTCTATTTTATTTATTTCATAAATATTTAATGCCACGTGATTAGTGTAGAGCCGTATAGTATTTTGTGCTTCGCTCTGTAGATGATTTAAATGAGTTTAAAGCATACCCTTAGGGCACGATCGCATGGACTTTGCTTTACCAAAGCTTAAGCACGGCGTAAATTAAAAAGTTAGTAAATGTCAGAAAATGGGGCGCTCAGGAGAAAGAAGCATATAACCTCTATGCATTTGGTCAGAAATTTCTGGTGAGTAAATCTTTTGTTTTCAATTCATTATTATACTGAGATGCAGAAAAAAAAATTGTTATTTCAATTGCATTAAAGAAGATAAGAAAATAGTGTTGTTATTTATTTTTATTATCTCAGGTGTGGATTTACAAGGCGACCATTTTTCTCGCCTACTAAATTGGTCAGTGGTGGCCTCACATTAAACGAAGACGTTGAAAAAGTTCTCTTCAACAGTGCTGAAGATGGGGTATGTTTTTACATTCAACAAAAAATATATAAATTTTTTATTAGAAATACTTTTTCTTGTTAATGATTAATAAATCTAAAATTTTGTATAGGTTTTTAAAGTACATTGGAAGTTGGTGCCTATAAACATTATAAGAATATGGATTGTAGTGTAATATCCAATCCCTATTAGTAGTATTGGCGCCTAGATTTCAGCATAGAGCAAATAAGACACCGTAGGGTTACTCGATTTTAACCCTATTAGAAATATTCCCTTTATAGTGCACGTGAGAGATATTAAACCTAATTTGGTAATTTCACACTCGATCGGTGTGCCGGACGACCCTAGAATATTTTTGGAATTTTTCTCTATTGGCTTAGAAAAGGAAATCCTAATTTACTACATGAATTTCCATTTAAGGGTTATGAATGGAACAAGCCTTTGTTGAAAAACATAATCCATATATTAGAGAATGGACCAATTAGAAGAAATCTCATGGATCGCCAAGTTGGAAGTTCTAGTTAGTTCTTTGAACTATTCTAACTAGATAGTTACAAATGAACTAATTATATAATTAGTTTTTAACTAATGGCAAATTAGAAGTTTTAAGTAAGTTGAAGGGCAAAATAGTCAATTGAGGGAGCACTATATATATGTTAGAAGTGTGTAGAAATTTGAAGAGAGATCAAAACCAATACTTAGCCAAAAAAAGAGAGAAATTCGAGCTTCAAAGGGGGGTGCTGCTACAGTGACTATTCAAGTTTTTTTTCATGAATTTTCATGTGTAATCAAGCCAAAATAAGGTTACAAACTAATCCCTAAGCTCAATTGAAGCCTCAATTAGTGGAAATTCAAGAAAAAGAGGTAAGAAAAGTATTATTTTATGAGTTTGATAAGTGAACTTTCAAGAATGCTCCAATTGACATTCTTATGTGTATTCTTGGCTTAGATTGAGTTGAATTCTAGTTTGGAGCTTGAAGGAGTCATCAATTTGAAGAAATTGGCAAGGTGAGAATTAGGGTTTTTGGTGATTTTGTTGTAGAGATTTCAATTGGTTGTAATTAGGGCTTTAGAATGAAATTGGCATGATTTTGTTGTAATTGGAACAAGAAATTGAGAAAAGGAATGTGTTGGAACCTAGGGTGAAATTCTGCCACTTTAGGGAAGTTAGGAATTAAGTGGTGTTTTGATTGAATTATTGTGTGTAAATGGTGCATATTATAAATTGAATGTATATGGTTGATGGAAAAACCAAAAATGAAGAAAATGGGACATAATTGTCCATGTTGGAAAGGTGAAGGGCAATTATGTCCAACCAAGTTATAAGGTGTTCAATAATTTTCAGGGCGCCAAATGGTGAGTTAGTTTCGATTATGGCTCCGTAACTAAAATTGAGAAGTAGTATGCATCCGAGCTTTGTATGCCGATTAGGGAGTTTAGTAGTTAAATGAGATTCTAGCATTCGATTTAGTTCTAAATGTCATTTGTGGCGCGTAGGTGAAGATAACCGAGAGCATTAACGGGAGCAGAAATCGGGAGCGAAATTGAGCGCGGAGCGGTTGTGAGTGAAAATATGCCATTTCTTTTACTTTGTGTTTATTATGTTTACGCACAATGACTATGTATGTTTTATGAGCTTTAGATGCATAAACATGATTTATGATCTTTATATATTCATAGACATGCTTTTACATGATCGATTTGTGAAACAGTTTTAAAATTTCTGCATTCGTTTTTAAGGCCATTGGTACCCTCAGATTATAGTGGTGATGATTGTATTAGACCTGGCCGGCATATCCGGTGCACATGGGCAGGTCTTGGGGGTGCATCACTAACTCCGGAAAGTCGGGATGTCGAGTCATGTGAGTCGCTCTATGTGTACGGGATATTGTCTCGCTATATGCATGCGATGTAGGATTTCGCTGCGTAGCCAGTGAGATGTCTTGAGATGTCACTGTGGGTGCTGCTAGTTGAGGTGCCCCGTGACCTACTCGCGTATGCGGTGCTAGTTGAGTTGCTGCGTGGGTTTAGAGCTTTAGGGTTACCATTGGTACAGTTTAGAAAGAAAATGGCCGAGCGAGGATTTTACTAATTTTTTATTTACCGATAGCATTTATGCATTTATATGCACACAGCAGTTATTATGTTATACATATTCTAAATATAGTTTTCCAAAGATGTAGTTAAAACCCGCTCGACAAGATTTCAATAGCATATGATGTTAGAAACCATTTTACAGTTTTATGTCAGTTTTAAAAGCATGATTTCTGCGTGAACTTTAGAATTTGCTATCTATACATGATGTTATTTTATTGAAATTTTATTAACACTCACTGAGCTCCTTTAGCTCACCTGTTTTGTATTTTATGTTTTTGAACCCTTTTCCCAGGTGCAGGTCTCGGTACGCAAGCTGCTGATTCTCCTATTGCCGAGTAGTGGGCCGAATCCGAAGATCATTTTTGTACATGTAAATGTGCTAAATAGCACCCTTTACTTTATGCATAATAATTGTAGGCATGTATATTTGGATGTATATTTTGAACCGAGAAGAAGAGATTTCAATTTTATGATGATCGTTCTTTTTACTTCTATGATTACGCTTATTTGTGATTCAAATGAATAATTGAGTTGTGTTGGATTTGATTTGGGAAGGACCGGAGGTCCGAATTGGTAGAATTGAGATGTATTGGAAATAGAAGTGAAATTTCTTTGTAGGTTTTATATGGATTTTTTGAAAAACAGGGGAAACTCTGTCCGTTTGTTTTTAAAATTAAGATGTCGTTTTCGTGTATATTACTAGACCTTCTTAGTAGTAACAAGAATTAAAAAGGGGTTCGCCTCGCAAAATTTCTCAATATACTCAGTTAGGTTCGGAGGAACTTCCGTCGGGGTGCCTGGCAGGGCCGCTGGGATCTATAGTAGAGGGTCTCGGGTCGGGTCCTGTCATGTAGCATGGTGGCAAAGTTGCTCATTCTATTGGGAGAATAAGGAGGGACTCTGAAGTTGGAACTGTTGGGATTTATGCTTACGTGCCATCCCTTTTATGTATAAATATTTGTTTTATATTTATACTATTATTATTTCATTATATCACTAATTATGTTATATATATGGTAAGATGCTTGTAACATTTTAGACATTGTATGATCTGAAAGAGTTCAGATGTGATCTAAAATATTTTAGATCAGTGCTAAGAATAAGCAACGCTAAAAGTTATAAATGCTAAAAGTCAGCACTGATAAGAGTTACCAGATTATAAGAGTTAGTAAAATCTAGAATGTTAGAGATTTGTCTGAAATGGGACAAAGATCTGAAAATATATTAGTAATAATATAGTTGCAAAAGAATTGCAAATGGTGCTAGGAAATGTTGTTATGCAAGTATGTTCTCAAACTCTATGATCTTAATCTATCTTCACTAATGCAGGTTTATCAGTGAAGTCCTTATAATATATAGATCGGTGTATGTCTATATTTGGATGGTCCAGATGGTTAGTCTTTGCAGACTATGAGTTTAGTGGAAGCTCATATAGAGATACAAGTACTCAGTAAGGACTGAATATTGAACAGACTCATAAAGACCTCCAATAGACATCGCATAAAGCCATCAATGGAAGGTCTTTTTAGTTGAGTAATATTCGCGGTCCTTAGACCTGAGTGCCACGGTGGACTTGTGAGTTATCCACCATACTTAAGTTCCACACATGTCAGATACCTTTCATAATCTGACTGTTGGATGCCGCTAGGTATGGTCCAATACTCATGGAGTCCGGTGTGCATAGATATGGGATCTATCAGCTCATTTGGGTGAGTAACATATCTTGATGCTCCAAGATTATATTTTAGAAACTCTTATGGCAATAAGCAGAAATACCTGGGAAAAATAGTTTTATTTTAGGGATAAATAATATCTGTAAATAAAAGTGTTTACAGATATTATTTATTGAGATACAAATCTACAGATAAGTTTATAGTTGAGCGTATGGAAACTTGACAGTGTTGATCTATATCTCCGCTCTTTCGGGATATCTATGATGGAAGGATTATACAAATATGTTATAACCTCAACTTGTATGGTTTAATGCGCCATTTTGTAATATTTGTAAGTGTGTGGGACATTGTTAATGGACGTATGGACTAGTTCCATATGACATACCGGGCATGGACTTAGAAAGTCTCATAATATGAAGTGTACTCATTATGCACCGGGGCAGCAAATTGGATTGAACAATTTAGTCCAAGAAATTTTAGTAAAGTAAAAATATGTTTCAAGGTTCCTTATGGTATGTACTTGTCAAAACTTAAATGTAAAATACATTATTAGTTGACAAGAGTTTTTAATTAATAAGAAATTGACAAATGGCACAATCTTGTTTCATGAATGATTTTTTCATGTATTCACTAATTTACCTTACTAATAAATACTTATAAGGTAAAAAGTTATTATTCAAAAATTAAATTTTGAATAAATAATATATATATATATATATATTATACACATTATGTATATATTTAATTCTTATTATTTTATGAAAATGTAACTAGCACTTATGTAATGCTATAAGTGATGTTTGTCATTAATCCTTTAATAAGTTGATAAATTTTTAATGGTAGGACAATTGTAATATAGAATATTATGAAGGTGCATTATTTCTTGGCATATGTAAGAGTGTTGGTTGGCCATCTAAAGAAGGAGAGGAGAAATTGGTTAATAATGATCAATTATCTCATCTTTATTAAATCGTAGGTTATGAATATTATTAAATAAAATGACCAACAAGTGTGAGTGGTGGGGAGCACTTTGATAAGCCATTATTTACACAAAACATTTAAATGACTTTTTAAATTTTTTTTAAAAAAAAGGCTATAGTTTCCTTTGTTTTTCTTTAAAAATCCAATATAAAATCTGCAAAAAAATTTCACTTCTATTCAGACACTTCTCAATACTACCAAATAAGACCTCCGGTCCTTTTCAAAATCAATCCAACTCAACTCAATAATTTCATTTAAATCACAAAACGAGCACACTCATAAAAAGTAAAAACGATCACCATAATATCGAAATCTCTTTTTGTTGGTTCAAAACATATATATCAATACACATGCCTATAACTACTATGCAGAAAGAAAAAAAGTTCTATTTAGCAAATTTACATGTACAAAATGATCTTCAAATTTGGCCCACTAATAAGCAGTAGGAGAATTAGCAACTTGCGTATTAAGACCTGTAGCTGAAAATGAGGTTTAGAAAATATAAAACTCAAAACGAGTGAGCTAAAGAAGCTCAGTGAGTGCATTTAAGATTTCAAATTAAACTAAAATTCTACATAAATATTAAATTCTGAACGACATGCATAATTCATATTTCTAAAACTTGTATAAAGCTGTAAAATAGTTTCTAACATCATATGTCGATGAAATCTTGCCGAACGGGTTTTATTTACATCTTCGAAAAACAATATCCAAAATTTGTACAACATAATAACTAGCATGTGCATATAAACGCATAACATGCAGTCGGTAGATCGAAAACTAGTAAAGCCCTCACTCGGCCATTTTCTTTCTAAACTGTACCAATGGTAACCCTAAAGCTCTATACTCACGCAGTGACTCAACTAGCACCGCACACGTGAGTAGGTTATAGGGTGCCTCAACTAGTAGCACTTACAATGACATCTCAAGACATCTCACTGGCTATGCAGCAGAATCCTACATTGCCTATATATAGCGAGACAATACTCCATACATATAGAGCGACTCACATAACTTGACAATTCGACTTTCTGAAGTTAGTGACACACCCTTAATACCTACCTATATGTACAGAATATACTGGCCAGGTCTAATACCATTACCACCACTATAATCTGAGGGTACCAATAGCCTTTTAAACAAATGTAGAAATTTTAAAGCTATTTCTTAAACCAAACATGTAAAAGCATATCTATGGATATATATATCAAAATCATATATCATGTTTATGTATTAAAAGCACATAAAACATACATTTTCATTATGCGAAAACATAATAAAAGAAAGATAAAGAAAATGACAAATTTTCACTCACAACCGCTCGGAGCTCAATTTCACTCCGAATTTCTGCTCTTGTTACCGGTCTCAATTTTCTTCACCTACACGCCATAAATGATATTTAGAACTAATTCAAACACTAGAATCTCATTTAACTACTAAATGCCCTAATCGACATATAAAGCCCGGATGGATACTACGTTCTGATTTTCGTTTACGGAGTCATTTAATCTAATCTAACTCACCATCCGAAGACCTGAAAATTTCTTAACACCCTATAACTTTGGTTGGACATAATTGCCCTTCACCTTACCAAAATGGACAATTATGTCCTATTTTCTATATTTTTTATTTTTCCATCAACCATATACATTCAATATACATAAGGTACCATTTATACACCACAATTCAACCAAAACACAACTCAACTTTAACTTCCCTAAAGTGGTAGAATTTCACCCTATGTTCCAACACATTTAGTTTCTTAATTTCTTGTTCAAATTGCAACAAATTCAAGCCAACTTCATTCTAATGCCCTAATTACAACCAATTGATGTCTCTACATCAAAATCACCCAAAAACCTAATTCTTACCTTGCCAATTTCTTCAATTTGATGACTCTTTCAAGCTCTACACTAGAATTCAACTCAATCTAAACCAAAAATACACACAAGAACATCAATTGAAGCAATCTTGAAAGTTCATATATCAACATTACAAGAAAATGCTTTTCTTACCTCTTTTTCTTGGATTTTCACTAATGGAGGCTTCAATTGAGTTTAGGAACTTATACTTGACCTTATTATAGCTTGATTAAGAATAAAAAATCTTTAAAAAAAATTAAAATTTCACTGTAGCAGCACCACTCTTCTCTTGCACGAATTTTGCTTCTCTTTTTCTCTGAGTGTTATGATTTAATCTCTTCAAATTTCTACACACTTCTACTATATATATAGTGCTCCCTCAATTGACCAATTTGCTCCTCAACTTACTCTAAATTTATAATTTGCCATTGGTTGGAAACTAAGTATGTAATTGGTTCCTTTGTAACTATTTAGCTAGAATAGTCAATGGAACTAACTAGAATTCCCAGCTTGACAATCCATGAAATTGTCTCTAATTAGTCCATTCTCTAATATATAGATTGTGTTTCTCAACAAAGGCTTGTTCCATACATAACCATTAAATGGAAATTCATGTAGTAAATTAAAATTTTCTTTTTCAAGCCAATAAAGAAAAATTTCAAAACTATTCTAGGGTCGTCCGACGTTTCGAACGAGTGTGAAATTACTAAATTATGTCTAATATCTCTCACACACACCATAAAAAATATATCGGGGACTCACCTTTCCTCGCTTCTTAAATCTTAATACTCCCTTACATGGCGATATCTTCAGAAAGACCTTATCACCAATCTGAAACTCCAAGTCTCTTTTCCTGTTATCTCCATAAATTTTCTGTTTATCATTAGCTATTTTCAATCTGTGCCTCATTACTTGAATATTTTGCGAAGTAATCTAGACAATTTCTGGGCCGATCAGCTTCCTTTCACCTATATCATCCCAACAAACTGAAGTTCTGCACTTTCTTCCATACAATACTTCATATGGTGCCATCCCGATGCTAGTCTGGTCGCTATTATTGTAGGCGAATTCCATCAGTGGCAGATGAGTATCCTAACTCCCTTTAAACTCTATAACACACGCTCTAAGCATATCCTCGAGTATTTGAATTGTCCGTTCAGATTGGCCATCTGTCTGTAGATGAAAGACCGTACTGAAACTCAATCTAATGCCTAGAGCTTTCTGTAAACTAGGCCAAAATTGAAAAGTGAACCGTGGCTCCCTATCTGACACAATGTATACTGGAACGCCATGCAGTCGTACCACCTCATCTACATACAACTGGGTCAATTTATCTAAAGAATAATTGCTTCTAATGGGTAGGAAATTGGTAGATTTCGTCAGTCTATCAACAATTACTCATATTGCGTCATTGCCTCTCTGGCTATCCAGAAGTCCTACCACAAAGGCCATCGTTATTCTTTCCCATTTCCACTCCGAAATCAAAAGGGGTTGTAAGAGCCCTGCAGGTTTCTGATGCTCAGCTTTTACTTGCTAGCAAGTTAGGCATCTTGAGACAAAATTGGCTATATCTTTCTTCATACCTTTCTACCAGTAGTGCTTTTTTAGGGTACGGTACATCTTTATGCTCCCTGGATGCATAGCACATGTAAAAGAATAAGCTTCTTCCATAATCTCTCTTCTTAACTCATTTACATCAGGAACATATAATCTTTGACCCAAGGTCACTACCCTATCCTCGGTCTTTGAAAGATCCTTCCTCTGCCCAGACTCGATTTCACCCTTCAATTTAACTACTTGTGGATCTTGAGTCTGTAGTTCTCTGATCCAATCAACCAGTATCGGACGGACCTAAAATGTGGCTAATAGTGCTCCCGATTCTGACAATTCTAATTTTAGACCTAAAGACCTCAATTCTATTAACATTGATAGATATGCGACCTTTAAGTGAGCTATTGAATTGATAGGCTTTCTGCTAAGAGTATCTGCTACCACATTAGTTTTTCCCAAATGGTACTCCAGGGTGCACTCATAATCTTTAATAAACTCTAGCCACCTTTTCTGCCTCATACTCAATTCTTTCTGGGTGAACAAGTACTGCAGGCTCTTATGGTCTGTAAAGATCTTACAAGGAACCCCATATAAATAATGCCTCCAAATTCTTAGAGCAAAAACTACTGCAGCTAGTTCTAGGTCATGTGTAGGATAATTCTGTTCATGATTTTCTAATTGTCTGGAAGCATAAGCTATTACTTTCTCCTTCTGCATCAGCACACAACCTAGACCTTGCCTAGAAGCATCACAATATATGATAAATTTGTCCTTCCCCGATGGAAATGTAAGCACTGGGGCCGAAGTTAATCTTTCCTTTAGCTCTTCGAAACTCTACTGACACGCTTCTGACTATACAAACTTCTCTTCTTTTCGGGTTAGTTTAGTCAGAGGAGCGACTATCTTTGAGAATCCCTCTACAAACTTCCTAAAATATCCAGCCAAACCTAAGAAACTATGAACCTCCGTCACATTCATGGGCTGTCTCTAATTTACTATGGCTTCAATCTTTTGGGGATCTACTATTACCCCTTCTGCAAAGATTACATGCCCTAAAAATGTAACCTTATCTAGCTAGAGCTAACATTTACTGAGTTTGGCGTACAGCCGATGCTCCCTTAAGGTTTGCAAAATAATCCTCCGTTGTTCTATGTGCTCTTCCCCACTACTTGAATAAACTAATATATCATCAATAAATACTATCATAAACTGATCTAAATAGGATCAAAAATCTCTGTTCATGAGATCCATAAAAGCGGTTAGGGCATTAGTCAGCCCAAAAGGCATAATCAAGAATTCATAATGCCCATATCGGGTCCTAAAGGCTATCTTGGGAACATCGTCCTCTTGAATTTTCAGTTGATGATAGCCAAACCTTAGATCTATCTTGGAAAATACTCTGTCCCCCGGTAGTTGATCAAACAAATCATCAATTCTTTGAAGTGGATATTGATTACGGACTGTTACTTTATTCAGTTCCCTGTAATCAATGCATAATCTCATATTTCTGTCTTTCTTCTTTACAAACAAAATTGGTGCTCCCCAAGAAGAAGTACTCGATCTGATAAAATTTTTATTCACCAATTCTTCTAACTGAACCTTCAGTTCTTTCAATTCTGAAGGAGCCATTCTATAGGGTGCTTTGGAAATTGGTTGCATTTTAGGGGCAACTTCTATTTTAAACTCTATCTCTCTATCTGAAGGGAACCTAGAAGATCCTCTGGAATACATCCAGAAACTCCCTAACCACTGGAATATCCTCCAATTTTGTTTCACCATCTCTTACTTTTATGGCATGTTTATGCCCAAAACATGTAATTAGAGAACTAAAGTTTAGTTCAAAACACTTGTCTTTTGTATTATCTCTTTGTAATATTATTTATCTTGTTTACTATTATAAAGTCATGTTATCTCTTCTTCCATTTCTTTTATTTTTCTTTAGTTTTATTATGTCCAAGTAATTTTCTTTATGCTAAGGTGAAAGAGTGAAACTCTTGGCAAGGTAATACTTAACTTTTATTCATGAATTTAATGTTTTATTCTTAAGATATACAAATCTATATATGATGTATTTATTTTGTTTGTAATATTAATACCCTTTCTCCTAAGTGATTTATCTTGATTTATTATTGACAAACTTTATACTTGGCACAATAAATTCTTGAAACCATTTACAAGATTTGGCGTATATACCCTTTCTTGTAAAGTGGGAGTCTTGATTTGTTGTAGACAAATATAATGATTGGCATAATAAATACTTGAACCCATTTATAAGATTTGGTGTATAATAATTGAAAGAAATAAATACTAATTAATATATAAATGATGATGAACTTTAATTGTTATATTTTTCGGTTGGAACCTGCTTTGTGCGAGAATTCCAATTGAGTTATAAAAAGAGTTAAATATATGTGTAATTAAATCATAAATTGTTGTACTAAAAATATAAAATATATATAGTTATCCACTCATAAAAAGTGCACTAATTCTAAGCTAGATCAGGTTCCTGCGTCTATCAACTGTCGGTGTAGTTCCTAAATCATAAGGTGATAAAACATATTATTAGTAACCGATAAGTATCATAAATATTAAAACACAAACACTCTATGTAATATCTAATCCTTATAAGTAGTACTGGTGCCTAGATTTCGATATAGAGTAATAAAGACATCGTAGGATTACCCGATTCTAACCTTATTAGAAATAATTTTTTTATGGTGCATGTGAGAGATATTAGACCTAATTTGATAATTGCACACTCCATCGAAGCGTCGGATGACCCTATAATATTTTTGGAATTTTTCTCTATTGGCTTGGAAAGGAAAATTTTAATTTACTTAATGAATTTCCATTTAAGAGTTATGTATGGAACAATCTTTTGTTGAGAAACAAAATCCATATGTTAGAGAATGGACCAATTAGAGAATTTTATGGATTGCCAAGTTGGAAGTCTAGTTAGTTCCTTTGACTATTATAACTAAATAGTTAGAAAGAATCAATTAAATCCTTCTATTTTGAACTAATGGCAAATTAGAAATTTAGAGTAAGTTGAGGGGAAAATTAGGCAATTGAGAGAGCACTATATAAAGGTGGAATTTTTTAGAGAGGAAAGCATAACATCTTAGAGTTCAAAAGAGTGAAAATTTTGGTCAAGTGAGGGATGACACTGCTATAGTAAAACCCAAAGTGATTTCATGATTTTTCAGCTTGATCAAGCCAAAATAAAGCCAACCACAAGTTTCTAAGATCAATTGAAGCTTCCATTAGTGAAAATCCAAGAGAAAAATGTAAGAAAAGCCTTGTTTTGTGTGGGAATTTTCAAGATTTCTTCAATTGATATTTTTATGGGAATTATTGATGTAGGCTTAGTTGAATTCTAGTATGGAGCTTAATGGAGTCATCAAATTGAAGAAACTAATAAGGTAAGAAATAGGGTTTTAGGTGACTTTGGTGTAGAACATTCAATTGAATGTTATTAGGGCATTAGAATGAAATTGGCTTGATTTTGATGTTGATGCTATTGGAACAAGAAATTGAGAAAAGAAATGTGTTAGGTTGTGGATGTAAATTCTGCCGCTTTAGGAAAGTTAGGGTTGAGTTGTGTTTTGGTTAAATTGTGGTGTATAAATTGTGCCTTATATAAATTGAATGTATACGACTGATGAAAAATAAACAATGAAGAAAATGGGACATAATTGTCTATTTTGGAAAGGTGAAGACTAATTATGTTCAACCAAAGTTACAAGGTGTTAAGAAATATTTAAGGCGTCGGATGGTGAAATAGATAAGATTGAATGGCTTCGTAAATGAAAATCGGAAAGTAGTATCCATCCGAGCTTTGTATGCCGATTAGGGCGTTTAGTAGTTAAATGAGATTCTAGCCTTTGAATTGATTCTAAATGTCATTTATGGTGTGTAGGTGAAGAAAATTGAGACCGGTAATGGGAGCAAAACTCCAGAGCGAAATTGAGCTCGGAGCGGTTGTTTGAAAATCTATCATTTTTTAATCTTTCGTTTATTATGTTTTTGCATATTGAAATTGTATGTTTTATGAGCTTTTAATGCATAAATATGATTTACAATCTTGATATATATCTATAGATATGCATTTACATGTTCGGATTAAGAAACAGTTTTAAAATGTCTACGTTAGTTTCAAGGCTATTGGTACCCTCAGATTATAGTGGTGGTGATGGATTAAGACTCGACCGGTATATCTTGTGCACATAGGTAGGTTTTGGGTACTGTGTCATTAACTCCAGGAAGTTGGGTTGTCGAGTCATGTGAGTCTCGCTATGTGTACAGGATATTGTCGGTATATGTATGCGATGTAGGATTTTGCTATATAGCCAGTGAGATGTCTTTAGATGTCACAGTAGGTGTTGCTAGTTGAGATGCCCCGTGACCTACTCACGTGTGCAGTACTAGTTGAGTCGCTGCATGAGTATAGAGCTTTAGGGTTACCATTGGTACAGTTTAGAAAGAAAATGGCCGAGCAGGGCTTTAATAGTTTTCGATCTATCGATCGCATATTATGCATTTATATATACATGCTAGTTATTATGTCTTATAGATTTTGGATATTATTTTCTGAATATGTAAATAAAACCCGCTCGGTAAGATTTCATCGGCATATGATGTTAGAAACTATTTTACTACAATATACAAGTTTTAGAAGCATGATTTATACATGTCTTTTAGAATTTAATATTTATGCAGAATTTTATTTTTATTCAAAATCTTAAATGCACTCATTAAGCTCCTTTAGCTCACTCTTTTTATGTTTTCTAAACCCTATTTTTAAGTGCAGGTCTCGGTACGCAAGCTACTGATTCTCTTACTGCTGATTAATGGGCCAAATCTAAAGATCATTTTGTAAATTTAAATGCGCTAAGTAGCAATTTTTTTACTTTCTTTATAGTAGTTATGCTTGTGTATTTGTACATATATTTTGACAAATAAGAAGAGGTTTTGATATTATGATGATCGTTTTACTTGTTTTATAATATGCCAGTTTTGTGATCAAAATGAAATTATTGAGTTGTGTTAGAATTGATTTTGAAAAGAACCAGAGGTCCTATTTGGTAGTATTGAAAAATAGTTTAAAATAGAGTTGCAATTTCTTTGCAGGTTTTATATTAGATTTTTAAAAAAACAGGAGAAACTTTACCCTTTTTTTTAAAAAAAAATTAAGAAGTCAATTTCATGTATATTCCTGAATTTTTTCAATAATAGTAAGAATTAAAAAGTGGTTCACCTTGCAGAATTTCTCAACATACACAGTTAAATTCTGAGGAACTTCTGTCGGGGTGTCTTGCAGGCCTGCTGGGATCTACAGTAAAGGGTCTCGGGGCGAGTCTTGTCAGAGTGATATCCAAGCTCGATTTTTGAAGTTTTTAGTTAAAAGGTTTATTTTTAGAATGAGATTATTGAAATTACATGCATATTTTTGTAAGTTTATTAAATTGAATTCTATACATTTGATAATCATTTGCATCACTAAATTTAAATAAAATATGCATCGTCATAGGGGCCCACGTACTAAGAGAGCAGCTGCGTAGGCTCTTGCATCTGAAGAGGAGTATAAGAATGAGTCGGTAAATGTTCCCACGCCTCAGACACCTTCTAAGTCATCTCAGCCTACCGACCCAGAGGGTGGAAACATAAATGTAGCTCAGATGACCCAAATACTAGCGACAGCAATCCAACAGTCGAGAGAGACAGGGGTGTCTATCGAGCAGGCCAAGAAATTAAGCATTAAGCCATTTGATGGTACTAGAGACCTTGAGAGAGCCTTATCCTGGTTAGAGAATAATAAAGTTTTTTTTCAGGTTATGGGATATACTGAAGAACAGATGGTTGCCTACTCTGCATTTCTGTTGAGGAAAGGGGTGAAAGACTGGTGGAAGGCCTTGCAAAGGAGGAATGGCGATGAGGTGTCTTGAGCTCTTTTTAAAGGGGAATTTCTGAATAAGTTCTACCTTAAAAATTATAAAGATGCGAAGATAGAAGAGTTCTTTAAGCTGGAACAAGGTTCTCTCTTGGTGGTAGAGTATGAGAAGAAGTTTTCAGAGCTCCTCCGTGCTGTTCCCTTATAGCTGATAATGAAGAGCAGAAGGTTAATCAGTTTATAGTGGGCCTCGATCCTCGGATCAGGGCTTATATGGTATCAGTAGCTTACACTTAGTATGGTGCATTAGTGGAAGCTGCAACTCGAGTTGAAAGAAGCATGACAGCCATTCCTAAACCGAAACAGCTAAGCCAAAAAAGAGGCTGGACAGGCAGTTCTTAGGAAGGACCTAGTAAATTCGCAAGAACGAATGAGAGATCAACATGGTCCAGCAGTTAGAAACTAAGCCAAAGAGCTTAATCCAGTCAAGCTTTCGTTAGACAACCATCAGTCGGATCTCGAACCACTAAAGAGAGTTGGAAGAATTTTTCAATATGTAATAAATGTGGCAAGACCCATCCAGGGGATTGTAGGAAGGGGACTACCAGTTATAAGTGTGTCCACGAGGGCCACTACATGAGAGATTGCCCGAATTAGGGAGCTAGTAGTAAGTCAGAAGATAGACCATTAACACCGGGATAAACCAATGGTGGTCAAGGACAGATTCGAGGTGGCTCCCAATTTAGAAGGCTGAGCAGCTCAAGCCAGCTTAATAGGGGAGCCGATCGAGGAAGATCATCCGGAGGATCCTAGGGCAGACCTCATACCCAGGTTAGGATATTTGCAGTAACCCAACAGGAGGTGGATGCGGCCCCAAAAGTTGTGACAGGTACGATATCAATTTTTTATTAGGATGTTCATGTACTGATAAATCCTGGAACGACCCATTCTTTTATTTTTATAAAGTTTGCTGTAAATGATAGTCTAGTACCCCAATTATGAGAGTGTGCGGTAGTAGTGTCTCTTCCTACAAGAGACTCAATTATAGCAAAAAGGGTGTATTGGGGTAGTAAAATCAGTATTGAGTAGCACTTTTTTTGCTTTCTGCATAGTAATTATCAGCTTGTGTATTTGTACATATGTTTTAACAAATAAAAAGAGGTTTCGATATTATGATGATCGTTTTACTTTTTTTATAGTATGCCAATTTTGTGATCAAAATGAAATTATTGAGTTGTGTTGGAATTGGTTTTGAAAAGGATCGGAGGTTCTATATGGTAGTATTAAAAAGCAGCTTGAAATAGAAGTGTAATTTTTTTATAGGTTTTATATTGAATTTTTAGAAAAACAGAGGAAACTCTGCCCTTTTTTCATAAAAAATTAAGAAGTCAATTTCACGTATATTCTCGAATTTTCTCAATAATAGTGAGAACTAAAAAGGGCCTTGCGGAATTTCTCAACATACACAATTAAATTCTGAGAAATTTCTGTCGGGGTGCCCGGCAGGGCCGTTGGGATCTACAGTAAAGAGTCTCAAGGTGAGTCCTGTCACTCTAACTTTGTAAAATTGTTACCCACTGAATCATTAGATACCAATCTAACTACCTAAACTTATTTCTTAAAATGTTCTTTTTCAATCTCTCTCGGCCACTCTTTCTTTTCTTCTCCTCTCTTTTTCTTTCTTTATTTTTTTTTTCTTTTTCTTCACTTGCTTTCTCTCTTAGATTTCTTATGTCTCTTGGTTTTCAAATGTTAACTAAAATAAAGCATTTTGATTCAAATCCATTTATAACAAATGCCGCCCCAATCCATCAATTAAAATGCCACCGCTTGAATAATTTATTTATCATTTTTCTTGAATTGTTTTGTTATTTTTTATGCCACTAATCTTTATCAAAACACATGTGTACTATAGAACGTTGTTGGCATATACACAATGAGTAAATGAGGATTTACTTGGTGCTAAAATGTGGGATTCGGTCAATAAGGTAGTGGAAGTATAGTAATAAATTTTTATTGTTATTAATACAATAAGTTCAAAATATTACAACATACGCAAACTTATTTTTAATTACATTACTATAATTTGACTCTTACTTTGCTGATGACTATCTTACAATTAGCCCAAAACACAACTGTGCTCTGCATCTACTCACCTCACAATGAAGAATTATCTCCATTCTGTTGACATTAAACGTAATCTCCATTTGCATCTGTTATCATCGCATTTCAACTCAAAATAATCTTTGGTAGACTTATAAACTCTAAAGCTTCACTTGCTCTTAAGTGCAACTATGTTTATAGGCTCATGAATTTTATTTTTATTGTTATACAACTTTCCTACAAACACATTTCTAATTCCAGTACAAGAAACCTTTTTTGATGTGTTTAAGTCAAACGGTAGTATTTCAGGCATGAACTAAAATGGGTTTTCTTTCTTAACCCTTTCTTCTCTTATATACGAGACAGACTCATCATGCTACTGATGAACAAAAGTTTTAGAAACATAATCATCATCATCATCATCATTTTCATCGCCTTCCGTTTCATAATCATCATTTCCATCATCGTTACCAACATCGTAACCGACATTATAACTACGATCATTATTCTCATAATCATCGTCATTTTCAGCATCATTTCCATCATCATTATCGATATTATAACTAACAATATTATTAATATCATAATTAAGATCAACGCCAATATTTTCATATATCTGACTATTATAATATGTGTAAGCTGATTGTTTGTTGAACATTAGAGGAGATTAATGATAATCCTCTAGAGGGTTTAGAACATACACGCGGGTTGTAGATGTGAATTGATTAACATAACCTTATTTTTTGCTTTATGGGTACTTCTGTATTATTTTCACATTAAGGAGATTGAACATCCACTGTTACAAATAGAGGTGTAGCACTTTTTTTTATAGGCTCAACCAAAATATCAAATCACTATCATTTTCAAGTTAAACAGGCCTCAACTTTGTAGTATTTAAAGGAACCTTAAACCTGAGAGTTACTTTATACTATACCTGATCAACTCCACGAAAATGAAAACCTCTTCTCAACAGTGCTTCATATTTTATATTTTTTTGGAACTAACAGTGCATATTTTAAAATCTAGTGTATCTCTCAACACTATCATTGGAACTCTCCTACATTCTCCAAAAGTATATAATGGTCGAAATATGCACCACGATAATATCAACATCACTTGAAAAAAAATACCAAAACAATTATTAGTTTGGTATAATTATATAAAATTAAGAACAATACAAAATATTGAATAATATATACAATACAAAAAAAATAAGTAATATACAAAATAGAACTTAATAAATTAATGATAAAAAATTAAAAATGCCATGTGGCCTTGCACAAAAGTGCACAGGTTGAAGCGTACTTGGCAAGTAGAACCACGTTTCGGCATGTGATTCACGAGATGCACACAGTTTCGGCCATGAATTCACAATTTTCAGTTATTTTATTGTCCTTTTTAACTTTTTACACCTATTTTCAATCATATTTTCACATTTTAAAAATTAAATCTACACATTTGAACTAGATCTACAAACCAACAACAAAAATATAACAACAACAAATAAATAATAAAAACTTAATAACTTTTGGCCTATTTTCAATTTCTTTCAGTCCACAATTGATTATTTTAGTTATTTTCTTCAAAATATCATGTATTTTAAGCTGATCTATAAATTATGTGCAAATTCGATAGTGAATTTACGAAAATTTTGAGTGTCTAAGAGAGAGAAAATGAGAGAGAGAGAATATTTTATTTGTCAAATAAAATTTAGAATAAATAATAAATTTAATAAAATAAATAAGAAACAATTAAAATTTTCAGTATAAAAAATTTAAAAGGATAAATTAAATAAATTAAAAAATATATATTTTTGTCATGTGGCGTTATGTTAAATTTTGCACGAAGAGTTTGGGTTAGGGGCGTATTTTACAAAAGGCAAAAATGGAAAATTTTGTCCTTTTTAATTAATATAGTTTAACATCTTTAAGTGGGGTAAAAAAATTAATTAATTTTGACCAAATTAAAAAATTTTCATACAAACAACTAGTTGATATTTATATTTAATATGTTGAAGTTTTTAGTGCAGGGAAGTATGTCATAGATATTGCAGTTGTAAATTTTCTCCAAGTTTTCCTGTTTGATAGATTTGTTGGCTACGACTACGCCCCTATAACTCATGTGTATTAGTCAACTCATATGAATGCAGGATCTACTCTTGTGAAAGATGCTTTAATTCCCAATTTCTTCTAATATGATGATCAGTGGTTGCATAATACGAGGGGATCCTTAGTTTCTTAAATGATATTTATAGTTTTATTGTAGTGCACGTGTATGGTTCCCCTGAAGATTAGTGGCACCAAAAAAAAAGTTAAAAATAAAAAAAATGATGAAATGTTTGGTGATAGATTTGCTGGGAAGAGACCACGTGGACCTTAAGGAATACACGGGGAATATGGTGGCATTGCGAGGAAAAAACGAAGTAAACAAAAATTTAGGTGCAAGTGGCTCCATTTTATATGCTAACTGGGCGGTAGACTCTAGAATATATAGAAGCAATGAATTGCTTCAGTTTATGATTTCTTAGGCCGAGAAAAAAGAATCGAAACAGAAGGGAAAAAAAAGAAAACTGAAAGAGAGAAGAAAGAGAAAGAAAGAAAAGAAGAGAAGAGAAAAAAATAAAAAGGAGGCCGAGATAGGAAAAAAAGAGAAAAATATAAAAAATGATAATTAGATATATACTCAATGATTTAGTGAATAAAAATTTTATAATTTTATAATATTAAAATATTAATATTTTAATATTTATAAAATATATTAATATTAATAATATATTTTTATACTCTATGATATATGATGAATTTTGATAGTAAATAGATTACAAATTTTTGATCTAATTTAGAATTAACTCACTTTTATGAATAGATAATTATATATATTTTTAATACATTAATTTATAATTTGATTACACGTTATTTGATTTATTTTATCTCTGATTTATTTTAAATAGATAAATATTTATATTATTTAATATATTTAAAATTTATTATAATATAACTTATGATTACATTCAATATAAAAATATTTATTTTAAAATAATCATATTTCCATGACATTATATAGTAATAGTTTTTGAACTATCATATGCGTACCATCCGATTTAGTTTAGTTTATTTTGCGCATGCGTTAGATCAATTTAATTTACTATGCCTAAGTGATGCAACATTCTGCTGGGTTAAACAAGCTCAGATCCCATGCTCTACTTATGCGTGAGTTACTCTATTAAGTTAGACCAATTTTTTTTCGGATACAAGTTTGGTGTGATTTTGAATATATATATAATACATATTTTTAGAGCTACGTTAGATATATTCAACTTCAGAATAAATTTTAAGACAATTTACGCTTCAAGATTTTTAAATTCTTAGTATTTTGTTTTGATTTTAAATTTTAGCGTAAATTTTTATGACAGTTCATATTTCTAGTATAGTTTTATTAGTTTTTTAGTAACTAGTTTTATGATTATTTTATATTATAAATTTATACGTATATATTATATATAATATTATTAATTATTATTAAAAAACTATTATTTATAATACATATAAAATATATAATATTTTTAAATTATGTCCACTCATTGAATTACAAGTTCACCATTTTTTTTTAAATTGTTATAAAAATTTGTATAATATAATATTGTCTTTATATTTTGAAATTAACTCACAACATACATAATTATATAAATTATTATATTTTATATATTTTTATTGAGGCATGTAACTTCATTATATCAAATATAATGTAATAAGTACAAGTATGTTAGTATCATGTCCATGATTTGTCTCAAATTTCAAAGAGGGCTCGATTCGAATCCTCTCATTTATATTTAGGTTGTATGGTTTTTTATTTAACCTTTTTCATGTTTCTCCCTTTCATAGTCTTGCTGCTAAAGTTCTCTCTATTTTTGTTTGTTGTTTGTTGAAGATGGCTCTTTCATGTTCTGCTGAGTATTTCTTGGCCATAGAATTGACCTATCTGTCATATGTTAACAAGAATATGGAATTTGTACCCATGTTGTATTAACGTAGCAATGTCTTGAGGCAGTTTAACCTTGACCAAGGTTATCCTTCTGTTATAAAGGTGCCACCTGTGTGGGAGATGCCTTGCCAGATTTGAATGCTTGTTAAAAAGCAGGTCTAACGTTGAGTTTAGCACCAGATAACGAGGTGGCTGATATGCTCAAAACAAGTTCTAATTCCAACTTTACACCTTAATCGGAAATGGTTTAAGAATAATAGTTGGTTCGGAGAACCCAATAGCTCTAAATGGTGCCAAGGAGCCAACCAAGACGTCCCATATTAGGAAAACGGTGAGTACGAGCAGTATTCTTATAGTTCGATCTCCCTCCTTTAAGTCTCCCACCAGATAGCGTACTTCCTCTAATGTCAGGCGGAGTATAAGTCATAGGCTATCAACAAAGGCTCAAGTGAAAACTCCTATTTGTGTTGAGGAAATCGCATCTTTTGAAGAAGAGAGGATAGAAGGTGAGGCCTTCCATAGCCCTGAAGGTTCTGTCGGCGAGGAAGAAGTTCTTGTGTTTTTAGTAAGAGGGAGATGAAGGCTCCAGTTTTGAGGATTGTAGCTGGCCTTTGATATTACTATATGTTTATATTATTTTTTTCTATAATATTTTTAATAAAGTGCCCTTTCCTTATTTTATGCGAGGAATATGTGTAACACCCAATTCCTTTATATATTATTTGTTTTAATTTTATATTATTATTAAGCATCAGGAGTTGGTGGTATTATTGTATATATTTTAGATTATTATTTAGACATTGGGACTCAAAGATTATTTTATTAGTATAAATTAAATATGTGAGGTCATAATTGGTGAAAATAATTTTTAAAATTTATATATTTATTGTGGTGGAGGTGGAAAGAAAAAAATGTTTACATTTTTTTAAAAGGTATGGACTTATTTGTGGAAGATTTTAGAAGGTTGGAGAATAAATTAAAAAAAGAAAAAGAAAATCGGTGACATTTTATATATATTTTTTGTTGTCTTTCCTTGTCCACTCTTTGGGAATGATTTAAAGAAGAAAAAGAAAAAAAAAAAAAAAAGAGGGAGAGAAGAAAGAGAAGAGAAAAGAATAAAAAAAGAGTAGAAAAAAGAAGAAAATAGAAAACAAATGAAGAAAAAGAAGATGCTATATAATTATTAGTGAATAATTTTTTTTTAAGTTATTTAATATATTTATATTTATTTTTTGTTGATGTGAGAAATATGTATGTATATATATATATATATAATATATATATGAGTGTGTGTATTTATGTATATTATATTATATTTTTATGATGTTTATGTATGTATGTATATAAGTCATAAAATAGATACGTATGTATATATGTATATATGTATGTGTGTATATATATATATATATATTATATTTTATTTTCATGATGTATGTGTGTGTATGTATGTATTTATGTAAGTTATGGAATAGATATGTATGTATGTATGTAAATTATATTTTTTTAATCTTAGAATTGATATGTATGTATGTATGTATGTATGTATATCTCTATGTATATATGTATGTATATTATATTTTTATTAGTCATAAAATTGATATGTACGTATGTATATTTCTCTATGTATGTATATTTGTATGTATAAATGTATAAATGTATGTATGTGTGTATTTACGTATATATATATTATATTATATTAGCTATGGAATTGATGTGTATGTATATATGTATATTATATTTTATTAGCTATGAAATTGACATATGTGTATGTATGTGTATTATATTATATTGGTCATGAAATTATTGTGTATAAATTATGTATGTAAATATGTATATATATTTTATTGACAATGGATTATGTGAATATTTATATATGATTAATAATTAGGAAAAAGTTTATGAAATTTGTGTGTATATATGTACGGTTCAAGAAAATAAGAATTAAGATTGTGAATTGTGAGTAAATATTATATAAATACATATGTTATATTTTTAATATAATAGTTTCATAGTTTAATTTTATAAATATTGTCCTTACTTTATTTTAGATAAATAAATTTTTGATTAAATAATTATACTTTTAGGATATGTTTTGATATGTTCATGATTTTGTTAAGTGAAAATTATTATGATTAGTACAATGTATGTACATAAATTTTGTTTCTAATTTACTATAACTTATTTTATAATTATGTTAAATGTAGAGTTTTAATAATTAGAATATTTATGACCTATAATAGTATATAGTAGTAGAAATATGCTTAAATAATTTATGTAATTAAAATATAAAGTATAAAATATGAGATAATAAATATTTAACTATTTTTTTAATTATTTTTAAACATGTTCTATTTTATTTTATATTTATCTTATGAAAATGATATGAATTGAAGTATATAAATGAATGCGTACTTAGTTAAGAAAATTTTATATTTAAGGTAGTATTTTTCATACATCAGTAATGATTTTTTTAAGTAATTTAGAATTTAAAGAGTATGAGATATGATATAAAGAAACACTATAAGTTTATGTGTTGTATAAAAAAATTTTGTTTTTGAAACCATTAGCCTGTACCCTTCCCCTTTAGATAAAGATATGAGATTCAATCATTTAGGCGTGTTTTGTTGGGTGTGTTGTACAAATTAATTAGGGTGCTTGTATGTGGGTTGTGTTCATCATACAAACAATATACATATCTCATACATACATGTGCACAGCGGAAGATTATATACAATGAACATAGAAAATAACATTTGATTAAATTGAAATTTGAGATTGAGAAAATATCACCAATGAAGCCTTTGGATTAATTTTCTTTGAAGTCCACCATGAAATGAATCTTTGATCAATCCTAGCAATCAACAAGGGTGGATTTGATTGTCTAGAATGGCAGCATCTTAATCCAGCATATATGTTTAACTCTTAAACATGATTCAAAGTTAAACTATTTAACTTAATTAAATTTGTTTTTCCTTTTATTCAACTCTTGAATAAATAAAACAAATCTTGTTTTTAGTTATTACATTTAGTAACCATTTATCGAATTTGTTTTATTGTTCTAACACTTAAAACACAAAACAAACAATTTCAATTTCTCAAATTGAATTGGCTCCCAAAATGCAAAACCTAAAAACTAAAACAATTTCAAAACTTAATCATTTCCAATTTCATTTCACTTTATATATATTAATGCATAAATTCCAAACTAATTTGAATTTCATTTGCATTTCATTGGCTTAACCTAACCTTAGTTAACATTTAACCATAGTTAGATTATTTTAACTTAACCTTTAAGTTAATAAATATTTAATTACTTTAACTATAGTTAACTAACTTAACCATGGTTAGGTTAACCTTTACTTAACCTTTAAGTAAGGTTAACTTAACTTAACCATTTGGTTAACTTTTAACCTTAGTTAAGTTAAATCATTTATTTAACAATTAAATAAATAAATATTTATTTTAATTATTTAACAATTAAATAATCATAAAGTGAAATTACTTTTATATCCTTACTAGGTTACCAAGTTAACCTAAAGTGAGTCCCACCATTTAACCATATACTTTAGTTAACATAACCTTAGTAATTGTTGAATTATACTGTATTGAACAATTCAATCGGTAAACTGCCCAAGTGCTCAAAGAGTACATTTCATATTCGGACTCTCTAGGTCCACACTCGATTTGTCAAATGGAACTATTCTATTAATCTGTAATCGATGCCCCACGCACACGTTACGAATATTACAAATCAGCGTGTCAGACCATACAAGTTAAGGTCATAACGTATACGTATAATCCTTCCATTATTTATATCCTGGATGTGCGGGGATATAGATCAACACCATCAAATCCCCATTTGCTCATCCAATAATCTTATCTCCAAATTCGTATCTCGATAAACAATATACGCAAACACTTTTGCTATATTGTTTAACCCTGTGGGAAACTCTTTTCCCGGGTTTATGCTTGTGGCCACAAGACTTTATGAAATACAATCTCGGAGCATCAGATATACAACTTACCTACGTAAGCTGATGGATCCCTTATCTACGCACACCAGACTCCATGAGCATCGGACCATACCCAGCGACACATAGCGGTCAGACCATGAAAGGTCTCTGATATATGTGGAACCAAAGCATGATGGATCACTCATAAGACCACCGTGGCGCTCAGGTCAAAGGACCACGATTACTACTCAACTCAAGAGAACCTTCCTTTGACGGTTTCATAGGATATCCATTGGGGTCCTCATGAGTCTGTTCAGTATCCAGTCCTGACTAGATACTCGCATACCTATACAAGCTCTAAGCTTATGGTCAGCTAAGAACAACCATCTGAACTAGTTAGATATAGACATACACTAATCTATATATTGTGAATTCACCGATAAACCCGCATTGGTGATCATAGATCAGGAACATTATATTTGAGACATACTTACATAATGATATTTCTTAGCACCTATTGCAACTCTTTGCAACTATATCATTATAAGTATACTCTCAGGTCTTTGTCTCATTATAGACAAAGTTCTAACTCTTTAGACCTCGCTAACTCTTATAAACTGATAACTATTAACAGTGCTAACTATTAGCATTTATAACTCTCAGCTTTGATAACTATTAGTTCTGGTCTAAACTCTTTTAAACCAGATCTGAACTATTTCAGATCAAACAATGTCTGTAATGTTACAAGCATTTTACCATATTAATATGATATTAACAATCTTTATTCGAAATATTTATTGTATAAATATTAACAATTAATATTCATACAATATTGGAATGGCACGTGAGCACCAGCTCCAACATGTTTGTACACATACAAAGGCTTTGGGCTATGTGTATGAGTGCTTTGTTCTTTGGGAGCTAGTTTGCTTTGCACATGCATAAGACAAAGATATGAGATGAGATAGAAAAGAGTACATCCAACACTCTGCCCGAATAATATTCTGGATACAACGAGGTTTCTGTTAGAGCTGGTGCTAACGTGCCATTCCAATATTGTATGAATATTAATTGTTAATATTTATACAATAAATATTTCGAATAAAGATTGTTAATATCATATTAATATGGTATAATGCTTGTAACATTAAAGACATTGTTTGATCTGAAAGAGTTCAGATCTGATCTAAAGGAGTTTAGATCAGAACTAAAAGTTAGCAAAGCTGAGAGTTATAAATGCTAAAAGTTAGCACTGTTAAGAGTTAACAGGTTATAAGAGTCAGCGAGGTCTAAAGAGTTAGAACCTTGTCTATAATGGGACAAAGACCTGAGAGTATACTTGTAATGATATAATTGTAAAGAGTTGCAATAGGAGTTAAGAAATATCATTATGTAAGTATGTCTCAAAAATAATGTTCCTGATCTATAATCACCAATGTGGGTCTATCGGTGATTCACTTTATATAGATTAGTGTATGTCTATATCTGACTGGTTCAGATGGTTGTTCTTAACTGACCATGAGCTTAGAGCTTGTATAGGCATGTGGGTATCCAGTCAGGACTGGATACTGAACAGACTTATGAGGACCCCAATAGATATCCTATGACACCGTCAAAGGAAGGTCCTCTCGAGTTGAGTAGTATTCGTGGTCCTTTGACCTGAGCGCCACGGTGGTCTTGTGAGTGATCCATTATGCTTTGGTTCCTGATGCGATATTTCTATATCATAAATTAAGTGCAAGTATACACTATCGTATGCAAGTAATAAAGAGACTAAATAAGTCGGATGTCGAACCCACAGGGATAATTCTTTCTTTTTAACCAATTACTAAAATTATGTCTTCCTAATAATTATTCAGAAAAATAAAAATCTAAGAATAAATGTAGAAAATATAAAGGCAAAAACACAATGCAAAGAGAATAAGAAGATAGCAATGTAGAGAAAACCTAGGATTAATATTATCCCTCAATATGTTTCTAATGATTAATCTTCTAATATTTAACTCACTTAGTCTTTATTATTGATCAAGACGCTAATGTATCCACAAGCCTCTTCCAAGGTCATGCAAGTATACCCTAATTTACCAAATACCTATATTCCTATGGTACTTGTAATAAATTAAGATTCATTAAGATTAGGTCTTATTGATCATACATGCCAATTAGGTATATTCCTATCCCAAGTTGAAACTTGCATATGCAACATTGAATGTTACTCTACAATCATGCATCAAATTACCTAGGTCTAAATATTATGATTCCTCTTCCGAGTTTATCAATAATATTACCAACTCATTCACCATATATTGGCCAGATATATTGAAGCATTAAACACAAATAACTTAAATAATAAATGACTAAGTTTATTAAATACTAAAAAGATATGGCAATTTAAGCACACATATTGAGTTCAAATATTAACCCTAGAAAACAAGTTAGCTCATGGCTACAAGAGAACAGCAGTAGAAATAATTATAAATCATGATACAATTATTAGCAAACCGATATAGACGTCGAATTGCTCTTAATTGCGCTGCCTAGGAACTCTTGATGCCGAAGAACGTCTTGTATCTCTCTCTAAAGATGCTTCAATTAAGCTCCTATTGCTCTCCAAGACTCGTGCTCTGTATTCTTGGTGCTCTTGGGTCGTCTTGGATTCATTCTTGAAGGCTGGGAACGAGTGGCTTTATATAGGGATTGATATGAGCTTGAAAATCTCAATTCTCGTCGGACTAGGACTCGCACTACCGCTGGCGCGCTATGCATCTGTCGCTGGGGCGACGCGTGAAAAAGTCTTCACCGCTGGAGCGGTGGGATCTTGGCGCTGGGGCGCTGCATGAAAACGGCTTCACCGCTGGCGCGGTGACTGTCTGGCGCTGGGGCGCTATACGCGACTTAAGCAGGTCGTTTTTCTTATTTCGATCACTATTTCAGCGCTGGGGCGAAATTCCTTGTGGCGCTGGGGCGATGGACACATACTTTGAAAACTTTGCATTTTATTCCCTGTTTTCGCTCCTTTTGCGTTCTTTCTTTAAATTTCGTTCAAGTCCCTATAAATAACAATAATGCACATAAATAGCCATCTATTCTCATAAAATCATAAAATATTAATAATAAAAACATGAGAAAATATATGACAAATTTGCCCTTATCAGTTCCATATATGTCAGAGACCTTTCATGGTCTGACCGCTATGTGTCGCTGGGTATGGTCCGATGCTCATGGAGTCCGGTGTGCGTAGATACGGGATCCGTCAGCTTACGTAGGTAAGTTGTATATCCGATGCTTCGAGATTGTATTTCATAAAGTCTTGTGGCCACAAGCATAAACCTGGGAAAAGAGTTTCCCACAGGGTTAAACAATATAGCAAAAATGTTTGCGTATATTGTTTATCGAGATACGAATCTGGAGATAAGATTATTAGATGAGCAAATGGGGATTTGACGGTGCTGATCTATATCCCCGCACATCCAGGATATAAATGATGGAAGGATTATACGTATACGTTATAACCTCAACTTGTATGGTCTGACACGCTGATTTGTAATATTCGTAACGTGTGCGTGGGGCATCGATTACGGATTAATGGAACAGTTCCATTTGACAAATCGGGTGTGGACCTATTGAGTCCCAATATGAAATGTACTCTTTGAGCACTTGGGCAGTGTACCGTATTGAATTGTTCAATACAGTATAATTCAGCAATTACTAAGGTTACGTTAACTAAAGTATGTGGTTAAATTGGTGGGACCCACTTTAGGTTAACTTGGTAACCGAGTAAGGATATAATAGTAATTTCACTTTATGATTATTTAATTGTTAAATAATAAGAATAAATATTTATTTATTTATTTGTTAAATAAATGATTTAATTTAACTATGATTAAAGGTTAATCATATAGTTAATTTAGTTAACTTTACTTAATGGTTAAGTAAAGGTTAACCTAACCAAGGTTAAGTTAGTTAATTATGGTTAGAATAATTAAATATTTATTAACTTAAAGGTTAAGTTAAAATAATCTAACTAAGGTTAAATGTTAACTAAGGTTAGGTTAAACCAAATGAAATGCAAATGAAATTCAAATTAGTTTGGAATTTATGCATTAGTATATAAAGTGAAATGAAATTGAAAATTATTAAGTTTTTAGTTTATATGTTTTTGCATTTTTGGGAGCCATTTCAATTTGAGAAATTGGAATTCTTTGTTTTGTGTTTTAAGTGTTAGAACAACAAAACAAATTGAATTAATGGTTACTAAATGTAATAACTAAAAACAAGATTTGTTTTATTTATTCAAGAGTTGAATAAAAGGAAAAACAAATTTAATTAAGTTAAATAGTTTAACTTTGAAAAATGTTTAAGAGTTAAACACATATGCTGGATTAAGATGCTGCCATTCTAGACAATCAAACCCACCCTTGTTGATTGCTAGAATTGATCAAAGATTCATTTCATGGTGGACTTCAAAGAAAATTAATCCAAAGGCTTCATAGGTGATATTTCTCAATCTCGAATTTCAGTTAATCAAATGTTATTTTCTGTGTTCATTGTATTTAATCTTCCGCTGTGCACATGTATGTATGAGATATGTATATTGTTTGTATGATGAACACAACTCACATGCAAGTACCCTAGTTAATTTGCCCAACCCAACACACCCAACAGTTTCCCCCCAAGTACTAGTTTAGTGTAGTTTTTAGTATAAATATAATTTGTGATATTTTAAATACCTTATATGTTTTACCATGCTCAATTAAGAAAAGATATAGCAACAGGTTCTAGATATTAATACTTCAGCACAAATTTTATGATTACTAAATATATAGTTTTACGATTACTTTATATTACAAGTTTTATGACAACTTATGATATTCGTATACGTCTATATTTGTTTACTGCATGAATATTTATGTTATTTATGAGTTACAATTTTTATAAATGTGTAGTTTGATTAATAAAAGTGTTATATATATTTTAAAACTGTAAATTTATTATAAAATGATATATATATATATGCCTTTTTTCAACCACTCACTAAGTTATTAGACTCGCCTCTTTTTTCTTAATTTTTTATTTCTCATCAGATATTGCAGATCTCATAGAGTCCCATAGAGCCACGTTATGTTTGTGATATACATTTATATGTACCAGCACATTTACAAGACATCTAACGAGGTCATGTAAAAGTATATACTTTCATTTTTATTGCCTTTGCCAAATGAGTTTTAGAGAACCAAGCATGTAGTTTAGGGTTTAAGGTCGCAGATTCGCCCCGATACCAAGGTGAGGTTGGGGCGGGTCATTTCAATATAAGTCTCCTAAGGCCATGGTTGAAAGATGACAAGAATGAAGGGCTCGCTACAAGTCAAGGTGAGTTTGAGCTACGGGCTTGTACTACTACTATGAACCCTCCTAAAGCTTTTATTGGTTTTGCTACTTGAGGATGTGCTAAGCCTCTTAGGACACAAAGTAAGGCTCATATTGGTAGAATGGAAGTTAGGAGGCTATTATGGTTTGGTTGCAGGTTTCTTATGCGAGTGAGAGAGTTGAAGAGTCTAGTAAGTTTGCCATATATAGATTATATATTCTTCTTGTTAGGTTTTATCATTTTCTTTATGTGGGCTCATATATTAACAATAATCATACATTATGGGCTATCTTAAATAAAGACTAATTTAAGTAATCTATTTGGGGTATATTTTATTAGTTCTAGAGTCATCTAATTTAATATGAGCTTATTATGTGTAGAAACTCAATACTAGTTTGATTATAAGAGATAGAGTCATAATTTAATATAGTATACAAAGACCTTTTTTAGGGTTGTGGTCATTAAGTTAAATCAATTCACGTAGAGCTCTTATCGTCTTTTTTCATCATAGTGAGAGAAACCTATTGAGCTTACATAGATTTAACTGTGGAAGACTATTATACTCTTGGTTCTTATTCAAGGCTGCTAATCTTCAAGTTATAATCACCATGAATTCTTTAAATATTGTTTTCTCAATATTATATCTTGATAATTTGACATGATAGATCTTGGGTTATATGCTTATGGATATGAATCCAAATTATAATTATGTTTACCAAGTGGTATTAGAGCGAAAAGCATGTTAAATTATTATGATTGTTAATATATATATTCATATTTTGAATATCTTTCCCATATGATTATTTAGGGTAAAGATATTATAAGTATGAATTTTTCATTATTTTGCTTTAAAATTTTTTTTTATATTTTTCTTTGTGATTTGAGGGTTCAAATATAGTTAGTGGTTATTAATTTGAAGAATTAAGGACAAAAAATATTAAAATTCGGCTTCAATTTAGTATTTATTCATTCTTAAACAATTTAGAATTTCTTTTTAAAAAATATTTATAAATTTACTGTTTATAAAAAAAAGATTTTGGATAATTACAATATCGCCATAAAAGTTTGTTATATTTTCAAATAGGTCACAATGTGATTGACTTTTCTCATGCAACCCCTCTAACTTTAAGTAATTACGGTTTAACCTAAAAAACTTTGAAAAATTTATAAATAGGTTATAACTTTGACCCAAATTTATTTTGTAGTCTATTTTTTTTTTTTTTGTATTTGCAATTTCAAAGTTTGCAAATTTAAGGTCGAAATTTAGAGGTTCTTAGTTATTTTTAGGAGAATTGGCTCTATCTGATCCAATTCATAGATATCCAACCCAAACTTTAACCCATTTGAATTTGACTCAACAATCATTGACCCTCTTTTGATCCATTAGTAGTGTTGTAATCATAGTGGCCTTGGCACCACACGCCACTTCAGTGCATAAGAAAAACTTAATTTTTTTACTTATGGGCATTCGATTATTTTTTTATTTGCACTATTTTTCTTATGTTTTGAAATAAATTTATTGAAATAACATGTTGCCAAAGTAACCTTTGTTATGTAGATTTCTTTATTTTGGGAGATTAAGATGAATTTGTTTATTGTTTATGCAAAAACTAATTGGTGCAAAGGAAGACTATTTTTTGGCCAAATAATAGGCATATTTATGGGAATAAATGTGTGATAATTATCAAGTTTTTCATACATGCAATAAGTCGGTCCAAAGAAAGGCTTATTGTTGGCAAGATTTATTATCAACATTTGATTACTGCATTGAGAGTACCACTTACAGTTGATATTTTTATCTAAAGACTAAATATCAATATTATGCTAGGTATCTCATGATGGAACCCACCTTTATATGTTTATTTATGTCATGCATGTATATGCTTAAAATAATGACATGATTGTGAACTTGTTATTTTATTATGTATTCTATGTAAGTTTTATCTACTTCTACTATATCTGCCAATATAATTTTCATTTCTATATTTACAATACTATTGCTAAGAAAGAAAATGCTGAGAAATTCTTTGAGGAAATTAAACAATGGTTTGCCAAAAATGAAAAGGCTGAAACAAGTACGCTACTAGCTAACCTTGTTTCAATAAGGTATAATGGTAAAGGAAATATAAGAGAGTACATCATAAAATGTATGTTCTCATTTTAAAACTAAATGTACTAAAGTTAGAGTTGTCTAATGACTTACTCGTGTATCTAGTTTTAATATCTCTTTCTTCTAAATGGACTCTTAATGAGCTCATTTCATATTATATGCAGTAAGAAGACAAATTAAAGTAAGAAAAGACTGAAAGTGCTCACTTAACAAGTACTTCTTAAAATAAGGTTACCAAATATGAAACAAAAATGGAATAAAGGAAAGAAAACTAAAATGGGGACTTCACAAAATAAGGTGTAAAAGAAACAAGATTCGGTCATTACTTGTTTCTTCTACAAAAGGGATAGTCATATAAAGAAGGATTTTCCCTAATACGCTAGATGGCATGTTAAGAAATGTATACTTCTCAACTTTGTTTGTTTTGAAGTTAATTTAGCCTTTCTACCTAAACATAATTGGTGGATAAATATAGGTACAACTAATCACATAAGTGTGTCTATGTAAGGTTATCTCAAGAGCCAGTTTCCAATTGATGCTCAAAGATGCATCTAAGTGGGAAACATTAATACAGCGCTTATAGAGGCCATATGATTGTTTAGGTTACAATTAGAGACCAAATATTATTTGGATTTAGATAACACTTATTTTGTATCGTCATTTAGATGAAATTTAATTTCTATTTCTAGTTTAGACAAATCAGGATATTCTTATTCATTTAGAAACAATAAATTAGTCTCTTTCAAAATTCAAACTTATTGGTATTGATTCTCTAATTAATAATATTTACAAATTATATACTCATGCCTCTCTTAATGAACCTTACATGTTAACAAATGTCGTATAAAGTGAAAATTAACTAATAAGATTTTTGTTATGTTATGGCACAAGTATTTAAGACATATATTTAAACAGAGTATAGAAAAACTTGTGTCAGATGAAATTCTTGATTTCTTTAATTTAATAGATTTTAAAGTCTACATTGAGTGTATTAAGAAAAGACAGACAAACAATAGAAATTAGGTACCAACAGGAGCAATAGCATCTTAAACTAATAAATACTGATATTTATTGACCATTCTCTACGACTTCTTGGAATGGCCAAAAGTATTTTATTATATTCATTTACGACTATTCTAAAATCAACTTGGTAAGAAAATTAAAGGTGTCAAATTTGACTATGGTGGTGAATACTATGAAAGATACGACAGATCTGGTGAACAATGTCCATTACCTTTATTTGCTAAATTCCTAAAAGAATGTGACATTGTCCCATAATACACAATACATAGGAAACTAAGCATGAATGGTATTGTTATATGAATAACTAAACACTTAAAGAATGGTGAGAAGTGTGATTAATCATTTTTCTTTACTTGAATCACTTTAGGGAGAAACACTAAAGATTGCAGCTTATATCCTTAATAGAGTTTCAAGTAAAGCAGTATCTAAAACCCCATACAAGTTATGGACTTAAAAATAGCCTAGTTTTAGGCACTTACTGTCTGGGGTTATCCAGTTGAGACTAGGCCATTGAGGCTTAATAAAAAAAACTAGACTCAAGAATAGTTATTTGCTATTTTATTAGAACAGATTGAAAGGTTTCAAGTTTTATAATCCTTTAAGTAAATCCTTTTTTTAGACGGGTAAAGCTAAGTTTCTTGAAGATCTTGAGTTTAGGGAGAGGGGGTGATAAGGAATATTAAGGATATTGTCTTTAAAGATGAATTTATCTATTTTCCTACAGCTGTTATTGAAAATTATCAGACTTATTTTTTTTACATTATTCAAGAAGCAGATCTAGAAATACAAGACAATATATAGGAGCTCTCAATTCAGAATAATGAATTTGCTTCTATTCATCAAGAGCAACCTCAACAACCTTAAGAACAAGTGTCATTGAGAAGATCCACTAGATAAAGGAGAAGTGAGATTTTGGATGATTTTATCGTCTATCTCCAAAAACATAAGTTTGATATAGGACTGAGAAATGATCCAATCAATTTTAGTCAAGTCAAACAATGTTTTAATTCTCATAAGTTAATTGAGACCATGAAGGATGAGATGAAATCTATGAGAGACAGCAACATTTAGAATCTTGTCAAGTTTTTTAAAGCTACGAAACTCATTGGTTGCAAATGGATACTTAAGACCAAAATATATTCAAAAGGCAGCATCAAAAGATATAAAACGAGTCTTGTTACCAAGGGTTTTACTCAAAAGGAAGACATTATATATAAAAGAGACTTTTTCTCCAATATCAATAAACAACTCTTTTAGAATCATCAGGGAATTTATAGTTCATTTTGATTTGAAGCTATATCAAATGGACTTAAAGACTACATTTTCCAATGGTAATATTGAGTAAATTATACACATGGTTCAGTTAGAAAACTTTGTGTCTAGAGACTAAAAGAATATGGTCTAAAAATTAAAGAAGTCCATCTACGATTTCTAGCAAGCATCCCATCAATGGTAACATAAGTTTCATCAAGTAATTACTTCACTTGGTTTAAGAAAAATGCATTTAATGAATGCATATATCACAAGTTCAGTGGGAGTAAGTTTATCTTCTTGGTTTTATATGTCAATGACACACTGTTAGTAAATAGTAATATAGGCATATTGCACGAAACCAAGAGATTTTTATAAAGGCATTTTAAGATGAAATATCTTGGGGGATACATCTTTTGTATTAGGAATTCAGATGCATCGGAATCACACTCGAGGTATCTTGAGTTAATCACAAAAGAACTATATCAATAAGGTACTTAGTAGGTATAGCATAAAGGTCTATGCTCAGGAGATACACCCATTGCTAAAGGTGATAAGTTCAGTCTCAGTCAGTGCCCCAAGAATAAGATTTAATATAAAGAGATATAGAAATTCCCTTATACATCTGTAGTATGAAGTCTTATGTATGCTCAAGTATATACGTGTCTAGACATTGCGTACATTATTGAAATGCTAGGTAATATTTAAGTAATCTTAAGGTGGATCATTAGAAAGCAGCCAATCTGGTTATGCAATATTTACAGAGTACAAAGACTATATACTCACATATAGGGGATTTGAAAGATTAGAAATCATAGGGTATTTCGACTATAATTTTACTAGATGCTTAGATAATAAGAGATCCATATCAAGTTATATAAATATACTTTGGTCTAATGAGCTATTTTCTAAAAGAGTGCTAAGCAGACACTCATAGCTTCTTCTATTATAGTGGTCTAATTTAAAACTTCTTTTGCGGCATCAAATCATAAGATATGATTGCAAAACTTTATCACGAGGCTATATATTTTCAATTATATTGAAAAACTATAAAAAAATTTATTGTGATAATAAAGCTGCAGTCATGTATTCCTATAACAACAGAAACTCTTTGAAGTGTAAGCACATCGACTTCAAGTTTCTAATTGTTAAAGAAAGAGTTTAAAGTCAACAAGTGTCAATATAACATATTGGTATAAACTCTATATTTGCGGATCCAATTACCAAAGAGTTATTGCCCAAGGTGTTTCATAAGCATGTTGCTCATATGGGTGTTATATTATTTGATGATATGCATAAATAGTGAAAGTTTGTCCTTTGATGTTCATTTGGTTAAAGACACACTTATGGTTTATTTTCTATAGAATAAAGTTTGATAGTATGTTGAAACTCTTAAATAAGGTTATATTTTATACTGTAGTTTTGCATAAAGTTTAGAAAGTGTTTGGTACTTTCTATTGCAGTTTTACATAAAATTTAGAAAGTATTTAACTCATTGGAGTTATAAAGTAGGACCAGTTGAAAATAGACATGTTTGAGATCACATTTCTTGTAATTTCCATACTACACATCCATATTTAATCTATATCATTAATTACATTAGTATGGTGATCGTTGATGGGTCTAGTTGTGAAAATATGTAGAATAGGTTATTTTGATCTCATATTGATATAGTTAATGGACTAGATTGTATCTATAGAGGTGTTTCAAGATAAGATAGCATTTATTATGCACACTAAGATTTATAACGTATAATTGTTTCCAGATGACATATATGGCCAAAGTGGGAGATTGTTAGGTTTTATTATTTCCTTTATATAGGCTCACATATTAACAATACATTATGGGCTATCTTAAATAAGGGCCAATTTAAGTGATTTATTTAGGCTATATCTTATTAGGCTGTAGAGACATCTAATTTAATATGAGCTTATTATGTGTAGAAACCTAATACTAGTTGGATTATGAGTGATGGAATCATAATTTAACCTAGTATACAAAGACATTTTTTAGGGTTGTGGTCCCTAAGTCAAATTAATTTACGTAGAGCTCTTTTTCTCTTTTTCTATCACAGTGAGAAAAATCTATTGAGCCTATATAGATTTGATTGTGGAAGACCATTATACTCTTGGTTCTTATTCAAAGCTGCTAATCTTCAACTTCTAATCACCATGAATTTCTCAGGTATTTTTTTCAATATCCTATCTTGATAATTTGAAATGATAGATCTTGGGTTATATTCTTATGGATATGAATCCAATTCATGATTATGTTTAACACTTCTTTCTTCTTTTCATGTCTTTTCTAGTTTCTGAGGCTGATTTTGTTGTCATTCTGAATTATTCTTCTTCTAATGCACCTTGTAGGTATATGCTCTTTCTTGTTTCTGTTGCTCAAAATTAGTGTTTTAGCTATGCTAGTGAGCTTTTATGGTATATTTTGTTTTATGCTATTCTCAAATTTTGAAGTAACTCAACAGGAAAGACTTCTAAGTTTTATTTGTGACTTTTGTTGGGAAGTTGAAGTCATCTATTTTTTAACCTAATAATGCTGGTATGGTGTTTCCCTTCGCCTTTTTTTTTTATTTGTTATAAGGGTATGGCCTAATATTTCCTTCATTTCTGCTAAAAGGGTTGCTATTTGAACTTCTCTAGCTTCTGCTCAGACTGGGGAAGTGAAGAGAAACAACCAACTTATGATGATTCTACGCTACTCTCAATAAACCAACCCCTAGTGCAGATTCTTTAGCCTTCTTGCACTAGTTCAGTGGCTAATGAGGGACTTTTGATGAGTATTTAGTTCTTATTGAGGTCTTTTCATTTCTAAAGAATTCGGTAGAGAGAGTTCCAAAACTTAAGTTCTAGTTATACCAAGATGCCAACTTTCAATATGTATTTATAGAGCAAATAGGTATAATGCTGTATGGCATGAGTTTAACCAAGATGGAGAAATTATTTGTAAAAGTCCTTAAAGCCTGAAAAGACGTGTGTCAAGAAGCTGGTAAGGTTGGTTTTATACTGGAAACTCTTGTTAAGCATGTGAACAAGTTAACCTATGGCTTCATCAAGAGGAGTGATAACCCCTTCTGGGATTTGGATGCTGAGATAGCTAAGACCCAAGTTGAATTGGCTACAATTCAAGCTAGACTTGAGATTCTGGAGAAGTCCAAGATGAATCTACTTCAAGCTAGCTATTACATGGACAAAGAAAGTGTTAAGGCTGCCAATGAAGTTGAAGGTCATACTTTTAACTATGACTTATTTCTTATAGCTAGTTTCTTTTCTCAATTGTATAGTTGTACAGTGTAATATTCCTACTATGAGACTCTATTTGTATAGTTGCTACAAATTTTTAGATTTATAACAGTCATCTGACCTCGTATTGTAAGGCTTTGTAGTGCCCAAGTTCTAATTTCATACTTTTGCTATTTAGATGATTTTTTGGCTTGTACTTAAACTATAGATATGATATGGCTAGGGTGCGCACTAGTATATGTTGGCGGAGGATCTTAGGCACGTGTGGGTGTATGCATGTGCAATTGTGTCTATTGCCTAATGCAGCAAAAATATGTAAATTTTACAATAAACACAATAAATACAATTTATTAATCACATTAATATATTTATAAACGTATTTTTTCTAGAGTCCGCATGGAGATCAACTTGCGTGCAGTTCTAGTCACCAACTCGGTGGGCTTGGTGAGCTAGAACAGTAGCTCTTTATTCAGCCTGGGATTAACTCTTAATTTCCAAAATGGCCGGGAGTGTGTTTTTATCATTTTCTCCAAAATGATAAGAAGTGGAGAGTTTGAAACAATTCATAATTGCTCCAATTGGAAGTATAGGGAAACATTAAACAATTTCATTTTTCCTCTCATTTTTTTCTTCTTTTCTTTTTCTTTTCTTCTTCTTTCTTTCTTCCTTCTCTTCTCCCCCCCTCTCTCAGCCGAATTAGGCCAATTCTTGCTTCTCCCTCTCTTTCTTTCTTTATATATATATATATAATATAATATAATAATATTAATATAATAATATATATTATATAATATAAGAGGGAGAGAGAGAGAATGATTATTTAATAATTAAATAATCATAGTGTGTCATGACCATTTTGCCCCTCATGAATAGTTACCAAGTTTACTCCCTAGTGGGTCGCACCAAATTCCACACTTGGGTAAACTCAACCGAGGGTCCACAATATGCTACATATCATTATACAATTAGTAAATAACAATTATTAACTAATTATTGTATTTAACACTTAAATACAAATATGCATGTATTCCCATGGTAATGCTGAATATTGCTAAACTAAATAATTTAATCTGACACGCTGCCCCAGTGCACAATGAGTACTCTACATATCGCGGGACTCCCTAGGTCCTACGCTCGATTCGTCAAATGAAACTATTCCATGAGTCCGTGAGTAATGCTCCGCGCACACGTCACGAATATACAAACCAGCGCGTTGAACCATATAAGCTGAGGTTACAACGCATACGTATAGTCATTCCTTCATGATATCCTGGATGTGCAGGGATATAGATTATCACCGTCAAATCTCCATATGCTCATCCATGTCCTATCTCCAGACTTGTATCTCACTGAACAATATACGCAAACTTCTTTGCCATATTGTTCCACCCTGGCGGAACTCTTTCCAGGGATGATTGCTTGTGGCCATAAGACTTTTTGAAATATAGTCTCAAAGCATCTAGATATCAAACTCTATTTGGGAGCTAACAGATCCCATATCTGTATGCACCGAACTCCATAAATATCGGACCATATCTAGTGACACCCAGCTGTCACACTATGAAAAGTCTGTGACATGCATGGAACCAAAGCATGGTGGATCACTTACAAGCCCACCGTGGCACTCAAGTCAAAGGACCACGTATACTACTCAACTTGAGAGGACCTTCCGTTAACGACTTACATTAAATGTCTATCGGAAGCCCTCGTGAGTCTGTCCCATATCCAGTCCTAACTGGATACCCATCTGTCAATATGAGCTCCAAGCTCACAGTCGGTCAGGAACGACCATCTATACCCGATAGGTACAACATATATTGATCTATATATAAAAGGTATCCACCGACAGACTCGCTGTAATATCCAATCCCTATTAGTAGTATTGGCGCCTAGATTTCGGTATAGAGCAAATAAAACACTGTAGGGTTACTCGATTTTAACCCTATTAGAAATATTCCCTTTATAGTGCATGTGAGAGATATTAGACCTAATTTGGTAATTTCACACTCGATTGGTGCGTCGGACGACCCTAGAATATTTTTAAAATTTTTCTCTATTGACTTAGAAAAGGAAATTCTAATTTACTACATGAATTTCCATTTAAGGGTTATGAATGGAACAAGCATTTGTTAAGAAACATAATCCATATATTAGAGAATCGACCAATTAGAATAAATCTCATAGATTGCCAAGTTGGAAGTTCTAGTTAGTTCTTTGAACTATTCTAACTAGATAGTTACAAATGAACTAATTACATAATTAGTTTTTAACTAATGGCAAATTAGTAATTTTGAGTAAGTTGAAGGGCAAAATGGTCAATTGAGGGAGCACTATATATATGTTAGAAGTGTGTAGAATTTTCAAGTGAACAAAAAGCAAACACTTAGAGCAAAAAAGAGAGCAAATGCGGGCAAGGTCAAGAGGTGCTGCTACAGTGAAATTTCAGTTTTTTTTTTTCATGATTTTTCATGTATAATCAAGCTAAAATAAGGTTACATATGAATCCTTAAGCTCAATTGAAGCCTCAATTAGTGAAAATTCAAGAAAAAGAGGTAAGGAAAGCATTGTTTTATGAGTTTGATAAGTGAACTTTCAAGAATGCTCTAATTGACATTCTTATGTGTATTCTTGGCTTAGATTGAGTTGAATTCTAGTTTGGAGCTTGAAGGAGTCATCAATTTGAAGATATTGGCAAGGTGAGAATTAGGGTGTTTGGTGATTTTGTTGTAGAGATTTCAATTGGTTGTAATTAGGGCTTTAGAATGAAATTGGCATGATTTTGTTGTAAATGGAACAAGAAATTAAGAAAAGGAATGTGTTGGAACCTAGGGTGAAATTCTGCCACTTTAGGGAAGTTAGGAATTAAGTGGTGTTTTGATTGAATTGTTGTGTGTAAATGGTGCATATTGTAAATTGAATGTATATGGTTGATGGAAAAACCAAAAATGAAGAAAATGGGACATAATTGTCCATGTTGGAAAGGTGAAGGGCAATTATGTCCAACCAAGTTATAAGGTGCTCAATAATTTTCAGGGCGCTAGATGGTGAGTTAGTTTCGATTATGGCTCCGTAACTTAAATCGGGAAGTAGTATGCATCCGGGCTTTGTATGCCGATTAGGGCGTTTAGTAGTTAAATGAGATTCTAGCATTCGATTTAGTTCTAAATGTCATTTGTGGCGCATAGGTGAAGATAACCAAGAGCGTTAACGGGAGCAGAAATCAGGAGCGAAATTGAGCGCGGAGCGGTTATGAGTGAAAATCTGCCATTTCTTCTACTTTGCGTTTATTATGTTTTCGCATAATGAATATGCATGTTTTATGAGCTTTCGATGCATAACCATAATTTATGATCTTGATACATATTCATAGACATGCCTTTACATGTTCGAATTGAGAAACAATTTTAAAATTTCTGCACTCGTTTTTAAGGCCATTGGTACCCTCAGATTATAATTGTGATGATAGTATTAGACCCGGCCGGTATATCCCGTGCACATGGGCAGGTCTTGGGGGTGTGTTACTAACTCTGGGAAGTCGAAAAGTTGAGTCATGTGAGTTGCTCTATGTGTACGGGGTATTGTCTCGCTATATGCATGCGATGTAGGATTCCGCTGCATAGCCAGTGAGATGTCTTGAGATGTCACTATGGCTGCTGCTAGTTGAGGTGTGTAATATCCAATCCCTATTAGTAGTATTGGCGCCTAGATTTCAGTATAGAACAAATAAGACACCGTAGGGTTACTCGATTTTAACCCTATTAGAAATATTCCCTTTATAGTGCACGTGAGAGATATTAGACCTAATTTAGTAATTTCACACTCGATCGGTGCGCCGGACGACCCTAAAATATTTTTAGAATTTTTCTCTATTGGCTTGGAAAAGAAAAATTCGAATTTACTACATGAATTTCCATTTAAGGGTTATGAATGGAACAAGCCTTTGTTGAGAAACATAATCCATATATTAGAGAATGGACCAATTAGAAGAAATCTCATGGATTGCCAAGTTGAAAGTTCTAGTTAGTTCTTTGAACTATTCTAACTAAATAGTTACAAATGAACTAATTACATAATTAGTTTTTGACTAATGGCAAATTAGAAGTTTTAAGTAAGTTGAAGGGCAAAATGGTCAATTGAGGGAGCACTATATATATGTTAGAAGTATGTAGAAATTTGAAGAGAGATCAAAACCAACACTTAGCCAAAAAAAGAGAGAAATTCGAGCTTCAAAGGGGGGTGCTGCTACAGTGACTATTCAAGTTTTTTGTCATGAATTTTCATGTGTAATCAAGCCAAAATAAGGTTACAAACCAATCCCTAAGCTCAATTGAAGTCTCTATTAGTGGGAATTCAAGAAAAAGAGGTAAGAAAAGTATCTTTTATGAGTTTGATAAGTGAGACTTCAGGAATGCTTTAATTGATGTTCTTTTGTGTATTCTTGGCTTAGATTGAGTTGAATTCTAGTGTGGAGCTTGAAGGAGTCATCAATTTGAAGAAATTGGCAAGGTGAGAATTAGGGTTTTTGGTGATTTTGTTGTAGAGATTTCAATTGGTTGTAATTAGGGCATTAGAATGAAATTGGCATGATTTTGTTGTAATTGGAACAAGAAATTGAGAAAAGGAATGTGTTGGAACCTAGGGTGAAATTCTGCCTCTTTAGGGAAGTTTGGGATTGAGTTGTGTTTTGGTTGAATTGTGATGTATAAATGGTGTCTTATGTAAATTGAATGTATATGGTTGATGGAAAAACCAAAAATGAAGAAAATGGGACATAATTGTCCATGTGGGAAAGGTGAAGGGCAATTATGTCCAACCAAGTTATAAGGTGTTCAATAATTTTCAGGGCGCCGGATGGTGAGTTAGTTTCGATTATGGCTCCGTAACTAAAATCGGGAAGTAGTTTACATCCGAGCTTTGTATGCCGATTAGGGCATTTAGTAGTTAAATGAGATTCTAGTATTTCATTTGGTTCTAAATGTCATTTATGGCGCGTAGGTGAAGATAACCGAGAGCCTTAACGGGAGAAGAAATCGGGAGCGAAATTGAGCACGGAGCAGTTGTGAGTGGAAATCTAACATTTCTTTTACTTTTCGATTATTATGTTTTATGAGCTTTCGATGCATAAACATGATTTATGATCTTGATATATTCATAGACATGCTTTTGCATGATCGATTTGTGAAACAGTTTTAAAATTTCTACATTCGTTTTTAAGGCCATTGGTACCCTCAGATTATAGTGGTGATGATTGTATTAGACCCGGCCGGTATATCCGGTGCATATGAGCAGGTCTTGGGGGTGCGTCACTAACTCTGGGAAGTTGGGATGTCGAGTCATGTGAGTCGCTCTATGTGTACGGGATATTGTCTTGCTATATGCATGCGATGTAGGATTCCGCTGCGTATCCAGTGAGATGTCTTGAGATGTCATTGTGGGTGCTGCTAGTTGAGGTGCCCCGTGACCTACTTGCGTATGCGGTGCTAGTTGAGTCGCTGCGTGGGTTTAGAGCTTTAGGGTTACCATTGGTACAGTTTAGAAAGAAAATGGCCGAGCGAGGATTTTACTAGTTTTCGATTTACCGATAGCATTTATGCATTTATATGCACACAACAGTTATTATGTTATGCAGATTCTGAATATAGTTTTCCAAAAATGTAGATAAAACCGCTCAGCAAGATTTTATTAGCATATGATATTAGAAACCGTTTTACAGTTTTACATCCGTTTTAGAAGCATAATTTCTGCATGTACTTTAGAAATTGCTATCTTTGTATAATGTTCTTGTAATTGAAATCTCATTTACACTCACTGAGCTCCTTTAGCTCACCCGTTTTATGTTTTATATTTTATGTTTTTAAACCCCTTTCCCAGGTGCAGGTCTCGGTATGCAAGCTGCTGATTCTCCTGTTGCCGAGTAGTGGGCCGAATCCGAAGATTATATTTGTACATGTAAATGTGCTAAATAACACTCTTTACTTTATGCATAGTAATAGTAGGCATGTATATTTGTATGTATGTTTCGAGCTAACAAGAAAATATTTTGAGATTTTGATGATCAACTTTACTTTTCATGAGTATGCTCATTTTGTGATTTAAATGAAACTTTTTGAGTTGTGTTGGAGTTGATTTGGAAAGGACCAGAGGTCCGAATTGGTAGAATTGAGATGTGTTAGAATTAGAAGTGAAATTTCTTTGCAAGTTTATATGGATTTTTCGAAAAACAGGGGAAACTCTGTCTGTTTGTTTTTTTAAAATTAAGATGTCGTTTTCATGTATATTACTAGATCTTCTTAGTAGTAACAAGAATTCAAAAGGGGTTCGCCTCGCGAAATTTCTCAACATACCCAGTTAGGTTCGGAGAAACTTCCATCGGGGTGCCCGGCAGGGCCGCTGGGATCTATAGTAGAGGGTCTCGGGTCGGGTTCTGTCAAGGTGCCACGTGACCTGCTCACGTGTGCGGTGCTAGTTGAGTCGCTGCGTGGGTATAGAGCTTTAGGGTTACCATTGGTACAGTTTAGAAAGAAAATGGCCGAGCGAGGATTTTACTAGTTTTTGATTTACCGATAGCATTTATGCATTTATATGCACACAGCAGTTATTATGTTATACAGATTCTGAATATAGTTTTCCAAAGATGTTGATAAAACCCACTTGGTAAGATTTCAATAGCATATGATGTTAGAAACTGTTTTACAGTTTTACATCAGTTTTAGAAGCATGATTTCTGCGTGAACTTTAGAATTTGCTATCTATATATGATGTTATTTTATTGAAATTTTATTTGCACTCACTGAGCTCCTTTAGCTCACCCGTTTTGTGTTTTATATTTTCTGAACCCCTTTCCCAGGTGCAGGTCTCAGTACGCAAGCTGCTGATTCTCCTATTGTCGAGTAGTGGACCGAATTCGAAGATCATTTTTGTACATGTAAATGTGCTAAATAGCACCCTTTACTTTATGCATAATAGTTGTAGGCATGTATATTTGGATGTATGTTTTGAAAAGAAAGAAGAAGAGATTTTAATTTTATGATGATCGTTCTTTTTACTTCTATGATTACGCTTATTTGTGATTCAAATGAATAATTAAGTTGTGTTGGATTTTATTTGGGGAAGGACCGGAGGTCCGAATTGGTAGAATTGAGATGTATTGAAAATAGAAGTGAAATTTCTTTGTAGGTTGTATATGGATTTTTTGAAAAATAGGGGAAACTCTGTCCGTTTGTTTTTAAAATTAAGATGTCGTTTTCGTGTATGTTACTAGACCTTCTTAATAGTAACAAGAATTAAAAAGGGGTTCGCCTCGCGGAATTTCTCAACATACCCAGTTTAGTTCGAAGGAACTTCCGTCGGGGTGCCCGGTAGGGCCGCTGGGATCTATAGTAGAGGGTCTCGGATCGGGTCCTGTCACTCGCATCGACATAAATATATCAGGGATAATTATTCGAGAACATACTTGCGCAACTTGCATTTTCTGGCACCCGATTGCAACTCTTGTAACTATGTAGTTACTAGTATATTCCTAGGTCTATGTCCTATTATAGACTCAAACTCTTGGATCTGCTGAGTGTTATAACCAGCTAACACTTAGCTATGCTAACATTTAGCAATTATATCTCTTAGCGTGGCTAACTATGAGCTCTTATCTAAACTCCTTTAGATTTGATCCGAACTCCTTCAAACCGACAATGTCTGCAACGTTACATGCATTATACCATATAAATTGGTATTAGTGATTTAATAGGAATGTATGCTTGTATAAATACACAAGTATATATACATTCAGGGATTACACATAAGCACCGACTCTAACAGTATGTATAAATGGATTTTTCTTTGTTATTTTGATATGCTTTTACTTTATTCTTATTGCATAATATTAATGTAGATTAAGGCACTAGAATATTTTACAAATGGTATTATGCTGATATGCGTTTATGAGAGAAGTAAAGAGGAAATTTCCAAGAGCATTTAACTTTTGTTTGCCTTTGCCAAGGCTTTGCTGAATTCATACTTATTTTTATGGTCTTGCTTGCTAATCTAGTTGTTATCTTGCCATAATGAAGTTATGCTAGGGCAGCTGTATGTGTTTTGCTATTATCTAAGCCTTTCCTTGACTTTTTATAGTGTTTTCTGACACTTTTTCTTATGTTCCAAGGATGTCTATGCACCTTGTTACTTGTATTTGTTCTATCAACATTTTATTGAGCCTTTTGGAAGGGTTTTATGGCCAGATACTCAGGCAATTTTGCACGTGGTAATTTTCATTAAATAAATCTTATTATAAGATTTTTGAAAATAATAGTCATCCACTTGATTATTATGTTGATTTGTTGGTTGTTGTGTCTTAGGAAATACTTGGATAATGTTTTATTGAGACAATTTTGTTCAAGAATATGATCTGTAGAAAAATAACTTGTGCATGCTATAGAAAAATAACTTGTGCATAAGGGTGGCAGAATTTTTCACGGAGTTGGGATCGTGGGGACCACCTCGAATGGGACAAATTTTAGATTGCATTTCTATAATTTTTTGGAGACGAGGTGAGTATAGGGAAGCCAATCCATCTCCAAATCAAGTTCAGATTAAGGATGGAGATGGTTTGGTTTCCACAAACCCAACCCATAAACCTGATTAAATAATACAATTAAAAAATTCTAATAATAGCCTCTCTTTAAAATTAAAATCTTTTCTTTATTATAGAAATGAAAAGGAGTTCTCCTTCTTTAATGTTCAAAAAATATAAACATTCCAAAACCTTTTTTTTTATTAAACCTATTTATTTAGTTCATATATGAATTTAAAACAAAGAACGAAGAAACTTACTTGGTCGTATTTAGCCTCTTGTTAAGCGTTCCACTAATTTATTTATTGAACTAACTTATTAGCACATAAGGCTCTAAATTAAGAGATGAAAAATTTATTTGCAGAAGTTTTATGGTGTTGGTACTTCTTCTTTTTGAAGTTTCTTAAGTACTAGAATTTAAAATTTGTGGAAAGAATTTTGAATTTCAAGATAAATCATTTACGATTTTTTTAGGCGTATATTATGACTAAATAGAGTGAAAGATTATTTTACAAAATTAAATTGGTACAATTTTAAACGTACTTTAAAATAGTAATAAAAAATTTGGGTATGGGGTACCCGTGGCGGTCCATCCCCATTTGAAGATAGAACACCCCAAACTCGAATTACATAAATCGGGCATGGGATGTAATATCCAATCCTTATTAGTAGTATTGGCGCTTAGATTTCGGTATAGAGTAATGAAGACACCGTAGGGTTACCAGATTTTAACCCTATTAGAAATATTTTCTTTATGGTGCGCATGAGAGATATTAGACCTAATTTGATAATTTCACACTTGATTGGAGCATCAGATGACCCTAGAATATTTTTGAAAATTTTCTCTATTAGCTTGGAGAAGGAAATTCTAATTTACTACATGAATTTTCATTTAAGGGTTATGTATGGAACAAGCCTTTGATGAGAAATATAATCCATATATTAAAGAATGAACCAATTACAAACAATCTCATGAATTGCCAAGTTGGGAAATCTAACTAGTTCCTAAGATTATTCTAACTAGATAGTTACAAAGGAACTAATTACATACTTAGTTTTCAACTAATGAAAAATTAGTAATTTAGAGTAAGTTGAGGGGCAAAATGGTAATTGATAGATAACTATATATATGATAGAAGTGTGTAGAAATTTCAAGTGATCAAAAAGCAAACACTTAGAGCAAAAGAGAGCAAATTCGAGCTAAAAGAGTGTTGCTGCTACAGTGACCTTTCAAGTTGTTCTTTTTCATGATTTTTCATGTGTAATCAAGCTACAATAAGGTCATATATCCATTCCTAAACTCAATTGAAGCCTCTATTAGTGAAAATCAAAGAAAAAGAGGTAAGAAAAGCATTGTTTTGTGAGATTTATAAGTGAACTTTTAAGATTGCTTCAATTAATGTTCTTGTGTGTATTCTTGGTTTAGATTGAGGTGAATTCTAGTGTGGAGCTTGAAGGAGTCATTAATTTGAAGAAATTGGTAAGGTAAGAATTACGGTTTTGGGTAATTTATGGACACTTCAATTGGTTGTAATTAGGGCATTAGAATGAAATTGGCTTGATTTTAGTGTCATTGGAACAAGAAATTGAGAAAAGAAATGTGTTAGAACCTAGGGTGAAATTCAGCCACTTTAGGGAAGTTAGGGATTGAGTGGTGTTTTGATTGAGTTGTTGTGTGTAAATGGTGCCTTATGTATATTAAATGTATATGGTTGATGGAAAAATCAAAAATGAAGAAAATGGGACATAATTGTCCATTTTAGAAAGGTGAAAGGCAATTATAAATCATGTTTATGCATCGAAAGCTTGTAAAACATACATAATCATTGTACGAAAACATAATAACCGAAAAGTAAAAGAAATGGCAGATTTCCACTCACAACTGCTCCGCGCTCAATTTTGGTCCCGATTTCTGCTCACGTTAACGCTCTCGGTTATCTTCACCTACGGGCCATAAATGACATTTAAAACCAAATCGAATACTAGAATCTCATTTAACTACTAAATACCCTAATCGGCATACAAAGCCCGAATGCATTCTACTTCCTGATTTTTATTTACGGAGTCATTTAATCTAATCTAACTACCATCCGGCGCCCTGAAAATTATTACACGCCTATAACTTGGTTGGACATAATTGCCCTTCACCTTTTCAAAATGGACAATTATGTCCCATTTTCTTCATTTTTGATTTTTCCATCAACCATATACATTTAATTTACAATATGCACCATTTACACACAACAACTCAATCAAAACAGCACTCAATCCCCAACTTTCCTAAAGTGGCAGAATTTCACCCTAGGTTCCAACACATTCCTTTTCTCAATTTCTTGTTCCAATTACAACAAAATCATGCCAATTTCATTCTAAAGCCCTAATTACAACCAATTGAAATCTCTACAACAAAATCACCAAAAACCCTAATTCTCACCTTGCCAATTTCTTCAAATTGATGACTCGTTCAAGCTCCACATTAGAATTCAACTCAATTTAAGCCAAGAATACACACAAGAACATCAATTGAAGCATTCGTGAAAGCTTACTTATCAAACTCATAAAGCAATGCTTTTCTTACCTCTGTTTCTTGAATTTTCACTAATTGAGGCTTCAATTGAGCTTAGAGATTGGTTTGTAACCTTATTTTGGCTTGATTACACATGAAAATTCATGAAAGAAAACTTGAATAGTCACTATAGCAGCACCCCCCTTTGAAGCTCGAATTTCTCTCTTTTTTTGGCTAAGTGTTGGTTTTGATCTCTCTTCAAATTTCTACACACTTCTAACATATATATAGTGCTCCCTCAATTGACCATGAGATTTCTTCTAATTGGTCCATTCTCTAATATATGGATTATGTTTCTCAACAAAGGCTTGTTCCATTCATAACCCTTAAATGGAAATTCATGTAGTAAATTAGAATTTTCTTTTCCAAGCCAATAGAGAAAAATTCTAAAAATATTATAGGATCGTCCGGCGCACCGATCGAGTGTGAAATTACCAAATTAGGTCTAATATCTCTCACGTGCACTATAAAAGGAATATTTCTAATAGGGTTAAAATCGAGTAACCCAACGGTGTCTTATTTGTTCTATTCTGAAATCTAGGCGCCAATACTACTAATAGGGATTGGATATTACACGTTCGGCAAGATTTCAATAGCATGTGATGTTAGAAACCGTTTTACAGTTTTTCATCAGTTTTAGAAGCATGATTTCTGCATGAACTTTAGAATTTGCTATCTATTTATTTCAATAAAACACAAAACGGGTGAGCTAAAGGAGCTCAGTAAGTACAAATAAAATTTCAATAAAATAACATCATGTATAGATAGCAAATTCTAAAGTTCATGCAGAAATAATGCTTCTAAAACTGATGTAAAATTGTAAAACGGTTTTTTAACATCATATGATATTGAATTCTTGTCGAGCGGGTTTTATCTACATCCTTGGAAAACCATATCCAGAATCTGTATAACATAATAACTGTTATGTGCATATAAATGCATAAATGCTATCGGTAAATCAAAAACTAGTAAAATCCTCGCTCGGCCATTTTCTTTCTAAACTGTACCAATGGTAACCCTAAAGCTCTATACTCACAGAGCGACTCAACTAGCACCGCACACGTGAGTAGGTCACGGGGCACCTCAACTAGCAGCACCCACAGTGATATCTCAAGACATCTCACTGGCTATGCAGCGGATTCCTACATCGCATACATATAGCGAGACAATACCTCGTACACATAGGGCAAGTCACATGACTCGACATCCTGACTTCCCGGAGTTAGTGACACACCCCTAAGACCTGCCCATGTGCACGGGATATACTGGCCGGGTCTAATACAATCATCACCACTATAATCTGAGGGTGCCAATGGCCTTTAAAACAAATGCAGAAATTTTAAAACTATTTCTCAAATCGAACATGTAAAAGCATGTCTATGAATATATATCAATATCATAAATCGTGTTTATGCATCGAAATCTCATAAAACATACATATTCATTATGCGAAAACATAATAAACGAAAAGTAAAAGAAATGGCAGATTTCCACTCACAACCGCTCCACGCTCAATTTCGCTCCCGATTTCTGCTCCCGTTATCGCTCTCGGTTATCTTCACCTACGCGCCATAAATGACATTTAGAACCAAATCGAATGTGAAATCTCATTTAACTACTAAATGCCCTAATCGGCATACAAAGCCCGAATGCATTCTACTTCCCAATTTTTATTTACGGAGTCATTTAATCTAATCTAACTCACCATCCGGCGCCCTGAAAATTATTACACGCCTATAACTTGGTTGGACATAATTGCCCTTCACCTTTTCAAAATGGACAATTATGTCCCATTTTCTTCATTTTTGATTTTTCCATCAACCATATACATTCAATTTACAATATGCACCATTTACACACAACAACTCAATCAAAACAGCACTCAATCCCTAACTTCCCTAAAGTGGTAGAATTTCACCCTAGGTTCCAACTCATTCCTTTTCTCAATTTCTTGTTCCATTACAACAAAATCAAGCCAATTTCATTCTAAAGCCCTAATTACAACCAATTGAAATCTCTACAACAAAATCACCAAAAACCCTAATTCTCACCTTGCCAATTTCTTCAAATTGATGACTCCTTCAAGCTCCATACTAGAATTCAACTCAATCTAAGCCAAGAATACACACAAGAACATCAATTGAAGCATTCATGAAAGCTTACTTATCAAACTCATAAAGCAATGCTTTTCTTACCTCTGTTTCTTGAATTTTCACTAATTGAGGCTTCAATTGAGCTTAGGGATTCATATGTAACCTTATTTTAGCTTGATTACACATGAAAAATTATGAAAACAAAACTGAAAGTTCACTGTAGCAGCACCTTCACCCCTTGCACGAATTTGCTCTCTTTTGCTCTAAGTGTTTGCTTTTCATCTCTTGAAAATTCTGCAACCTTCCAACATATATATAGTGCTCCCTCAATTGACCATTTTGCCCTTCAACTTACTCAAAACTTCTAATTTTCCATTGGTTCAAATGAAAAGATTTAATTGGTTTCTTTGTAACTATCTAGTTAGAATAGTCAAAAGAACTAACTAGAGTTTTCAACTTGGCAATCCATGAGATTGCTTCTAATTGGTCTATTCCTTAATATATGGATTGTATTTCTCAACAAAGGCTTGTTCCATACATAACCCTTAAATGGAAATTCATGTAGTAAATTAGGATTTCCTTTTCTAAGCCAATAGAGAAAAATTCTAAAAATATTCTAGGGTCGTCCGGCGCACCGATCGAGTGTGAAATTACCAAATTATGTCTAATATCTCTCATGTGTACTATAAAGGGAATATTTCTAATAGGGTTAAAATCGAGTAACCTTACGGTGTCTTATTTGCTCTATACTAAAATCTAGATGCCAATACTACTAATAGGGATTGAATATTACAAATCAAGCTATAAGAAGGTCTAGTATTAGTTCTTAAGTTCAATTGAAGCCTCCATTAGTGAAAATCCAAGAAAAAGAGGTAAGAAAAGCATTATTTTGTGAGATTGATATGTGAACTTTCAAGATTGCTTCAATTGATGTTCTTGTGTGTATTCTTGGTTTAGGTTGAGTTGAATTCTAGTGTGGAGCTTGAAGGAGTCATCAAACTGAAGAAATTGGCAAGGTAAGAATTAGGGTTTTGGGTGATTTGGATGTAGAGACTTTAATTAGTTGTAATTAGGGCATTAGAATGAAATTGGCTTGATTTTGATGCAATTGGAACAAGAAATTGACAAAAGAAATGTGCTTGAACATAGGGTGAAATTCTGCCACTTTAGGGAAGTTCGGGATTGAGTTGTGTTTTGGTTGAATTGTGATGTATAAATGGTGTCTTATGTAAATTGAATGTAAATGGTTAATATAAAAATAAAAAAATGAAGAAAATAGGACATAATTATCCATTTTTGAAAGGTGAAGGGCAATTACGTCCAACCAAGTTATAAGGCGTTTAATAATTTTGAAGGCGCTGGATGGTGAGTTAGATTAGATTAAATGACTCTGTAAATGAAAATCGGAAAGTAGTATCCATCCGGGCTTTGTATGCCAGTTAAGGCGTTTAGTAGTTAAATAAAATTCTAGTGTTCGAATTAGTTCTAAATGTCATTTATGGCGCGTAGGTGAAGAAAACTGAGACCGGTAACGGGTGCAGAAATCTTGAGTGAAATTGAACACAGATCGGTTGTGAGTAAAAATTTTCATTTCTTTTATCTTCGTTTATTATGTTTTCACATAATGAAAATGTATGTTTTATGTGCTTTTAATGCATAAATATGAGTTATGATCTTGATATATATCTATATATATACTTTTATATGTTTGATTTAAGAAGCAGCTTTAAAGTTACTGTATCCGTTTCAAAGGCCATTGGTATCCTCAGATTATAATGATGGTGATTATATTAGACCCGGCCGGTATATCCAATGCACATGGGCAGGTTATGGAGTGTGTCACTAACTCTGGGAAGTCGGGATTGTCGAGTCATGTGAGTTGCTCTATGTGTACAGGGAATTGTCTCACTATATGTATACGATGTAGGATTCCGTTGCTTAGCCAGTAAGATGTCTTAATGATGTGACTGTATATGCTGCTAGTTGAGGCGCCCTGTGACCTACTCACATGTGCGGTGCTAGTTGAGTCGCTGTGTGAATATAGAGCTTTGGGGTTACCATTGGCACAGTTTAAAAAGAAAATGGCCGAGCAAGGGCTTTAATAGTTTTCGATTTACCGATTGCATATTATGTGTTTATATGCACATGCTAGTTATTATATTGTACAGATTTTGGATATGGTTTTTCATATCTTGTTCCAATTACACTAAAATCAAGCCAATTTCATTCTAATGCCCTAAGTACAACCAATTGAAGTCTCTACATTCAAATCACCCAAAATCCTAATTCTTACCTTGCCAACTTCTTCAAATTGATGACTCCTTTAAGCTCCACACTAGAATTCAACTCAATCTAAACCAAGAAGACACACAAGAACATCAATTGAAGCAATCTTAAAAGTTCACTTATAAATCTCACAAAACAATGCTTTTCTTACCTCATTTTCTTGGATTTTCACTAATAGAGGCTTTAATTGAGCTTAGGAACTTATACTTGACCTTCTTGTAACTTGATTAAACAAGAAAAATCTTTAAAAAAAAAGTTGAAATGTCACTGTAGCAGCCCCTCCCTCACTTGCACGAATTTACCCTCTCTTTTGCTCTAAGTGTTTGCTTTTTCTCTCTTGAATAATCTACACACTTCTACCATATATATAGTGCTCCCTCAATTAACCAATTTGCCCCTTAACTAACTCAAAATTTCTAAATTGCCATTAGTTGGAGACTAAGTATGTTATTAGTTCCTTCGTAACTATCTAGTTAGAATACGCCAATGAACTAACTAGAATTTTTAACTTGGCAATCTATGAGATTGTTTCTAATTAGTCTATTCTCTAATATATGGATTGTGTTTGTCAACAAAGGCTTGTTCCATACATAAACCTTAAATGAAAATTCATGTAGTAAATTAAAATTTTATTTTTCAAGCCAACAAAGAAAATTTTCAAAAATATTCTAGGGTCGTCCGATGCTCTGACCGTGTGTGAAATTACCAAATTATGTCTAATATCTCTCATGCGCACCATAAAAAATATATTTCTAATAAGGTTAAAATTGGGTAACCCTACGGTGTCTTCATTACTCTATACCGAAATCTTAGCGCCAATACTACTAATAGGGATTAGATATCACAATCTGACTTCTTTTTCGAAAGTAATCCACTGAGGCCCGATATTTAGACAAACAATCCATCCCTAAAATCACATCAAAATCACTGATGGCCAACACAATCAGATCTGCCATAAACTCTTAGCCCTTAATACTGATTTTACTACCTCTATACACCTTTTCTGTTACAATAGAGTCTCCTGTAAAAAAAGACACTACTACTGCAGAATCTAATAACTGAGGCATTATACTAGCATTTACCGTAAACTCCATAGAAATAAAAGAATGGGTTGCTCTAGGATCTATCAGTACATAAGCATCTCGATCAAAAATTGACATCGTACCTATTACAATTTCTGAGGTCACATCCGCCTCCGGTTGGGTCACTGCAAATACCAAACCGACTTTCTAGAGTTAGTGACACACCTCCCATAACCTATCCATGTGCACGGGATATACCGGCCAGGTCTAATACAATCACTACCACTATAATCTGAGGGTACCAATGACCTTTAAAACGAATGCAGTAATTTTAAACTGTTTCTTAAACCGAACATGTAAAAGCATATCTATGAATATATTTCAAAATCATAAATCATGTTTATGCATTGAAAGCTCATAAAACATAATAAACGAAAGATAAAAGAAATGACAGATTTTCACTCACAACCACTCTGCGCTCAATTTTGCTCCGGATTTCTGCTTCCGTTACCACTCTCAGTTTTCTTCACTTGCGCGCCATAAATGACGTTTAAAACTAATTCAAACACTAGAATCTCATTTAACTACTAAACACCCTAATCGGCATACAAAGTCCGGATGGATACTACTTTTCAATTTTCATTTACAAAATCATTTAATCTAATCTATCTCACCATCCGGTGCCTCGAAAATTATTAAACGCCTTATAACTTGGTTGGACATAATTGCCCTTCACCTTTTTAAAATGGACAATTATGTCCCATTTTCTTCATTTTGATTTTTTCCATTAACCAAATACATTCAATTTACATAAGGCACCATTTATACACAACAATTTAACCAAAACACAACTCAATCCCTATAATCCTCTAAGTGGCCGAATTCACTTTCTCCACCAACACATTTTTTCTTTCTTTCAATTTCTTGTTCCAATAGCATCCAAATCGAGCCAATATAATTCTAATGCTCTAATAACCTTCAATTGAAGTTTTTATATCAAAATCACAGCCAATCCCTAATTCTACACATTCACCCATATACATATTTACATATACAATATACATATACACAACATAAATATATTCATTTATATATATGGTATATAAATATATATACCTAAATATATACATATATACATACCTCCATACTTGTATGTTTACATAAATCTATACATACATTCATACATATATATATACGTATACATGCATAAATACATACAAAGATACACATGTATTTCTACTCATTAATACATATATATATCTACACTTATACATATATAAATATATGTATACACACATAGAGATGTATATACATATATATATATATATCTATCTATATACATATATATACATCCCAAAACATGAAATAAATACCAAAACAAATATTTCTTCTTACCTTTCCCTTTTTCTCCTTCCTTTCTTCTTTCTTCTTTCTTTCTTCCATTTTCTTTATTTCTTTCCTTCTTTCAACCATTTCTCTTCCTCTCTCTTTTTTCTCTCTTTTCTTTTCTCCCTTCTTTGCTAACCCTTCTCTCCCTCTCCCATTTCTCATGTGCACTCATCCTTTATTCTAAACACTTCTATATTTGTTTTGAACCAATCAACATAATACCATTACCCCCTTTTTACTTTTCCATAACCAATCATCATTACCACTTATCCAACTTTAATAACACTTATTCCGTTTAAAATAATATAATAATAATAATAATAAATATTCATAATATCTATTATTATTATATTATTAAAATTGGATAAATATTAATTAATTTATACTAATTATAGTTAACTTTTAACTTTACCTTGGCTATTTCTTAACCATGGTTAGGTTAATAAATTAATAAACTAATAAATGTGTGCTTTTACTCTGCTGCCATTTAACTTGTTCTACTAATAACCCACCTGGGTCCTACATTACCACACTAATGGATTAACATAACCACATTGAAATATTATTCACACGTATCATACACAAACATATTTACAGTAGGGTTAAAATCAATTATCTCTATAGTTTCTTTATCGCGATACTTCAAAATCTAAGTATCTATGATGTTCATAGGAGTTGGATCTCACACTCATGCATTCAAGAGAGAATGTCACAACGATGTGACTTTGACTAATACTATAAAAATCTGCCTTTGGAACTATTCCAGTAATTTTTTGACTACCTTAATCAGCTTTGCTCTCAATCTTTATTTTTCCTAAGCCCTATAATCATCCTTTCTTATTAAAATAAAGCAAACAACAATTGAGATCCTTTTGGAGAGAAGATTTACACAAGTACAAGATAATCAAGAGCGATTGACTAAGAATAGGAGGATTCAACCAAAACCATGAATCGATTAAAATCTTTAGTGTTTTTAATTTATTTAGTTTGAGATTGGCTGTGTTATGATTATAATTGATTTTTGTCATAACTCTTTTATTATGTTGCACTAGCTTTCGTTTCTAGAATTATAGCTTTGAACTCAATATATGGGTGTGATTTGGTTTATTCTTAATTGTTATAAACTTAATATGTTAGTAAATTTGTTTATCCTTAACACTTTCAATTAACTTGGCTAGTTGTCAAATGATTAAGGTATATTAAGATAAACTTAGAAAAGGTAACTTAGTGTAAAGCCTATGATAAATTGATACATTATCATAGTGTAATAGTTGTGTGTTTTGATATAGGATAGTAATATACTAATATGGCGTGTATGGTCAATATAACTTACTCTTAATGAATCTAGGTTTAATCAATTTACCATAGAAATATAGGTAATTGGTAAATTTAGATATATTCGCTTGATCATCAGAAGAGGCTTGAGATGAGTTTAGTGTTATGACCAATAATCAAAATAAGGTAATAACATCTAAGATAATATTATTTGAAAACCATATTGAAGGATAACTATACTCCTAGATATTTTTCATCCATTAGTTTCAATGCATTTTGCCTGTGCATTCAAGATCTAATTATCTGAATAAAGGCAAGAAGATAAGTTTTAGTAATTGGTTAGAAATATTTATAAATTCCTTATGGGATCGACAATCTTCTCAACATTATATTATTTGTCAATGATAGCATGCACTTGCATTTAAGAATTACATTAACAATGCTTATGTGCTTATATTAGCTTATTCCTATTATTATGCCTTTAATATTGATTTCATCCTCTATTTATAGGGTGAGGATTTGGAATTCACTATGGCTTATTGAGTCCTTTTTAATGAGGGTATTTTTGAAGATTTACCCATTTTGGACTCTGTTTTATTAGAGTTTTCTTAAAATCACACTTAATCTTTCTTGCTTTTGAAGGATTATCCCTTTTCCAAAATTCTTTCTATGATAAGCTTGAATTTATCCATAGCTCTTTACTTCTCTTATAAGTTGAGTTCTTTTTAAGAACTTCTTCAATTATTCAAGGCAATCAATTTTGGAGCTTTCCCTACTTGATTTGAATTGTGGTTATGTCTTCTTAAATATAGTTTTTTTCGAACAGGATAGTTAGTGTTTGATTATTGTTCTTCTTGGCCATGTGGATGGTGGATCTGACAGAGCAAAGTAGCTTATAGGCCAGTGCTCTGACCAACCCAAAGAGATCGTAGCTTTCCACTAAAAGATTAACTGAACAAGGTAGCCTGTAGACAATTACTCTAACCAATTCAAAAGTTGTGGACTGATGTGTGCTATACTAGCTAAGCACAAGTGCACAGCTATTGTATCAAGTACCAATTCAAAAGTCTAAGTATTGATCCCACGGGGACTACATGGTCTAATTCTTCAATTAACTACTAAAATTATATTTACTTAACTTTTATTCAGAAAAATCAAAATCTGAAAGTGAATTTATTAACCTAATTTTATCAAATTAAACTAAACCTAAATAGCAAACAAACAAGAGATATAAATTCACTAAAGGATAATAATCTAGGGTATAGACTCATCCACTAGTATTTCATTGGATTCATTAACTACTTAGTTCATCCCTTAATATAAATTGTTGGCTTAGACACTAATTTCATCACAAGCCTCTGTCGATGGTCAAGTGACTATATTTCACATTCTAACAATCACTTATACGTCAATGGTAATTAAATCAAAATTTAATTCATTAAGATCAAGTCTAAATTATACCATACATGCCACCTAGGTATATGTCTATCCTAGATGAAACTCATAGCTGTTACCCTATGATCATGCATCAAACTACCCCAGGCTCAACCATGAATCCCTTTGTCAAATTCATAATGGTTCCTCAATCATTCATAATATTGGCCAGATATAATGAAAGAAATAAACACAAGATAGAATGAATCAATTATAATAATTAATTTCATAAACTAAGAATCAATGAAATCCAACCACATACTAGGTTCACATAGTCTAACCCTAGAATAACAAGTTTAGGTCATCATAAAACTAAAAGCTTGAATCAAGAAGACGTCTTGGGTTGCTTCTCTCTCAATCTTAACTTGAAGCTTGAATCTTGATCTTGAATCTTAATTTCCTAGCTTTGATATTTGATTTTATGTTGTAAACTCTTTCTCTAATTTTTTGCCTCTTTTCTTCTCCTCCCTTAATTATGATTTTTCGCCTTTTATTTATAGGTTTATATCTTTAAATTACTGTTCATGGGTTACTGTAGCTGGCACTGTAGCAATTTAATGTTTTTAGTTTATTTTCATTAAAGTTTCCACCTTATTTACTACATTGACTCCAAACCTACGAAAATAATAATAAAATACATCAAAAGCCAAATAATCTTAATTTCTACTAACAAATATTAAGTTTAAAAGATGAAAATATTAGACTTAATGAACCATTTTCATAGACTTAGTCTTCTCTTATTTGTGAGACTAATTGAACAAGGTAGCTTATAGGCTAATGTTTTGACTAACGCAAAAAAGACATCTAGTTTTGAGTACATTTATGGGTTAATACTTTTTTTTTTGGGTCTTACTCGTCCGAGATCCTTAATTGGCTCTTTTTGTGTAAGGTCTTTTGAGCCTTTTGGACTAAAAACCTTAAGCTTAGTTTACTAAAATTCAATGAGGAACCTAGGACTCTCAATTTTTAGTGTTAACTTATTTGACACTAGAAACTTTATAGATATGGTCCCTGGATAGAGGTACTCGTGTTCTGCCATGTGCTCGACCAATGTCCTTGTTTCTTAGGCTTTATTGTAATTAATCTTTCTACTAGATAGGCTTTGAATGGATACTTTGTGGATTAACTTTGAGTGGTTATGCAATTTATGGCAGTGAATGGGTTCTTTTAGTCATTTTTCTTTTTATTGCATTAAATCCTCTACAATCCCTCGAGAAGTTCACCATAGTCTAGCAGTTATGATGAGTAGCTTATTCCCTTTAGTTGATGACGTGTTTTCATGTAAGGGGTTGATTGTCTGTCGTATGGTTTAGTTGAAGAGTTGTTCTTTAACCTTATTCTTGACTTTTAAATTTTTAATTGATGGTTGAGATCTCTTTTAACTGGCGGTATATTTAACTTTGGCGTTCTTTCATTTTTTCCACTTTTTGTTGTCATTTTCTAAAGAGCATTTTATCTTTGTGATTCAAAAAAGGAATTGTTTTCTTCTTGTCTTCATGTTTTCTAAGTGACTTTGATTTCTAAACTTTTTTACTGGTAAGTGCTTCCCTTTTAACTTTGTTCACATTTATTTTATCCCTTCTTTCTTGGTGTTACATTCATCTTCTAGGATCTCTTTGTTGTTTCTTTTTTATTTAGGTTTTATAGGCATATCTTCTAAAGAACTTTCTTGATCAGCTTTGTATTTTTGGATCTTGTCTAGGTGTTAGATCATGTCTTCTATAAAACGAATCCTAGGACATTTCTAGTCAAGAATTAAGTAGTCTTAGAGAGATGTCTGGTTCTAAGAGTTACTAGGCCCAGGGAATGGTTAATAAGGGTATTTAAGGACTTAATGTGCTAGTTGAGAGTTCTGTTCCCACAATGAGCACTGTAAAGGGAAAAAGTTCAAACAGTCATCTAGGAAGCAATTGTCTTTTAGGGCCCTTAGAAGGCCTGGGGAAGCATTTGGTTAGTCGGGTAAGCCAAAGCAAAAGCCTACTATTCAGAGTATAGGTGATGCTCCTTACGAATTAGACTGTCTTCCAAATCATCTTTTTGGTCTAACCGAGGCAATTCTTATTGAGTTATGAAAGAGGATAGAGATCTCTAATTTCATTACTTTGAGGGTCCCAATAAGAGATGGATTCATTAACTCAACACCAAAAGAGGAGGTAGCTTTAAATTTAAGGTTTTTAGAGTTTGGGTCGAGGCTACCACTTCAGTCCTTCTTCATAGACATATTGTCTCGTTTGGATCTAGCATTGTGCCAATTGAATTTGAATGGCTAAAGGATAACTTGATGCGATATTTCTATATCTTATAATTGAGTGTAAGTATACACTATTGTATGCAAGTAATAAAGGGACAAAAAAGTCAGATGTCGAACCCACAAGGATAATATCTTCTTTTTAATCAAGTACTAAATTTATGTATTTCCAGTAATTATTCAGAAAAAATAAAAATATAAGAATGGATTTAAAAAATATAAAAGCTATGACACAATGTACAGAGATTTAGAATATAGCAATATAGAGAAAACCTATGGTTAATACTATCCCTTAATATGCTTTCTAATGATTAATCCTCTAATATTTAATTCTCTTAATCTTTGTTATTGATTAAGACACTATTGTATTCACAAGTCCCTCCCAAGGTCTTGCAAGTATACCTTAATTTACTAAACACCTATATTCCTATGGTACTTGTAATATATTAAGATTCATTCAGAATAAGTCTTATTGATCACACGTGCCAATTAGGTATATTCTTATCCTAATTTATAACTTGCTATGCAACACTGAATATTAATCTACATTCATGCATCAAATTACCTAGGTCTAAATATAATGAATCATTTTCCAAGTTTATAAAAAATATTACCAATTCATTAACCATATATTGGCTAAATATATTAAAGCATTGAGAACAAGTAATTTGAATAACAAAGAACTAAGTTTATTAAATATTAGAAAGATATGGCAATTAAGCAAACATATTGAGTTCAAGTATTAACCATAGAAAGAAAATTTAGTTCATAGCTATAAGAGAACAACAACAAAAATAATAAGAAATCATGATATAATCAATAGTAAATTGATATATACGTCGAATTGCTCTTGATTGCGCTGCCTAAGAAACTATTGATGTCAAAGAATGCCTTGAATTTCTCTCTATGCTCACTAAAGACTGGGGATGAGTGGCTTTTTATAGGGATTAATTTGAGCTTGAAATATCTTATTCTTATGGGGTTAAGAATTGTACTACCATTGGGGCGCTATCATGCTGTCGTTAGGGTACTATGTTGAAAAGGCTGCATCACTGGAGTGATGAGGACATAGCATTGGGGTTTTGGGCTATTGCTAGAGTGGTGGCTCGCCAATGCTAAGGCAAAAATGTACGTCTTTAATAGGTCGTATTTCTGATTTTTTTTATTTTGATCACTGTTCCAGTGTTAGGGCAAAAGTCTTTGTAGTGTTGGGGTGATAGGTACATATTTTGATTTTCGTTCAAGTCCCTATAATTAAACAATAATAAACATAAATAGCTACGTATTCTCATAAAATAATAAAATATCAAGATAAAAATATGATAAAAAATATATCAAATATACCCTTATCAATAGGGTTGTATTTCATATAGAGGACGATAAATCTCAACGTCCCTACTTTCATGAGCTCTAAAGCCTTTACTAAATAAGAGCTAACTTTGAGTCATAAAAGGGTTTTTAATACCTGATTGTGTATAACAAAGAGAAGAGGGTTGCTCTAGTGAGGGACCTGCCCTCTAGGAATATTAGGTGGAAGAACCTCTAGTTCTTTGCTAGAGGTGATTATGGGTAGGTTTATAAAGGAGATTGGGGATAGGCTTATGAAGGTCCTTACAATCCTCAATCGTATCCTCATATTTTTTCTAAGAAAGGTTATTTGTTTCTTGAATTCTTTACTATTTAGTAGAGTTACTTCTTTTGCTTATGTCTAATGCTCGTGTTTGTGGTTTTATTTTAACTGCATTTTAGTCCTTGAAGCTAGAACTTTTTAAGAAAGATAAGGGTCATGTTCGAGTAGATCTTTAATTCATTGGTTGGTGCGAGGAGCTGCTCTCTTAAGATAATCTCGTCTTTTGTAGCCTTATTAAGGATATTCCCAATATTACAAGCTTTTCTGACTCTTAGAGCAAAAGTGAATTTTGTTTTTGCTTCTTTGATTTTAGATGGTACTAATTTGTGTTGGTGAGTGTTGACTTATGATCCTTTTCTTTTGTAGCCATACAGAAAAAGTAAGAAAAGGCCCCTTTTAATATTAATTCTCACATTTTTTTCTATAAAAAAAAAGAAGATGCTAGTATGTTATTTACTTAATTTGATGATGAAAGGCTTCGTGGAGTCTTTTGCTGGTGCTCTTTGTGATAGTACTCTAATGGCTTCTAGGAAAGAACCAAAGGTCATCTTTTCCTCTGCCTATGGGAGTTCGCCTCTCCAAGGTACAGAGATTCCTCATCTTCTTTCTTCCAATGGGGTTCCTCTGCCCTCACCTCCTCCAACTAGATTTGGTTGGGGAGGAGCCAACATAAAGGCTCCTAGTGGATTTTAGACTCTAAACCCTTGGTTGAGGTATGGACCAAGGTCTCTTTAATTAATTGACAGGACCCGCTTTGAGACCCTCTACTGTAGGTCCTAGTGGCCATGCCGGGCACCTCGATGGAAATTTCTCAAAATTTAACTGGGTGAGTTGAGAAATTTCGCGAGGCGAACCCCTTTTTGGTTCTTGCTATTACTAAGAAAATCTTATAATATACATAAAAATGATATCTTAATTTTTTTTTAAAAAAACGGGCAGAGTTTCCCATGTTTTTCAAAAAATCCATATAAAACCTGTAAAGAAATTTCACTTCTATTTCAAATACTTCTCAATACTACCAATTCGGACCTCCGGTCATTTTCAAACCAAATCTAACACAACTCAATAGTTTCATTTAAATCACAAAATGAGCATACTTATAAAAAGTAAAAACGATCATCATAATATCAAAATCTCTTCTTATTGGTTCAAAACATACATATAAATATACATGCCAAAAACTACTATGGAGAAAGCAAAGGGTGCTATTTAGCACATTTACATATACAAAAATGATCTTCAGATTTGGCCCACTACTCAACAATAGGAGAATCAGCAGCTAGCGTACCGAGACCTGCACCTAGGAAGGGGGTTTAGAAAATGTGAAACACAAAACGAGTGAGCTAAAGGAGCTTAGTGAGTGCAATTAAGATTTCAAATAAAATAACATTATGTATAGATAGTAAATTCTAAAGTACATGCATAAATCATGCTTCTAAAACTGATGTAAAGCTGTAAAACAGTTTCTAATATCATATGCTGATGAAATCTTACCGAGCTGCTTTTATCGACATTTTTAGAAAACAATATCCAAAATCTATATAACACAATAACTGTCATGTGCATATAAATGCATAAATGCTATCGGTAAATCAAAAACTAGTAAAGTCCTCACTCGACCATTTTCTTTTTAAATTGTACCAATGGTAACCCTAAAGCTCTATACTCACGCAGCGACTCAACTAGCACCGTACACGTGAGTAGGTCACGAGGCACCTTAACTAGTAGCACCCACAGTGACATCTCAAGACATCTCACTGGCTATGCAGTGAAATCTTACATTGTATACATATAGCGAGACAATACCCTGTACACATAGAGCGACTCACATGACTCCACATCCCGACTTTAAGGAGTTAGTGACACACCCCCATGACCTGCCTATGTGCATGGGATATACCGGCCGGGTCTAATACAATCACCACCACTATAATCTGAGGCTACTAAAAGCCTTTAAAACGAATGCAGTAATTTTAAAACTGTTTCTTAAACCAAATATGTAAAAGTATATCTATGAATATATATCAAAATCATAAACTATCTTTATGCATTGAAAGCTCATAAAACGTACATTTTCATTATACGAAAACATAATAAACAAAAGATAAAAGAAATGGCAGATTTTTAATCACAACCGCTCCGCGCTCAATTTTGCTCTGGATTTCTACTCCCATTACTACTCTCGATTTTCTTCACCTACGCGCCATAAATGACGTTTAGAACCAAATTGAATACTAGAATCTCATTTAACTACTAAATGCCCTAATTAGCATACAAAGCCCGGATGCATACTACTTTCCAATTTTCATTTACGGAGTCATTTAATCTAATCTAACTCACTACACGGCGCCCTGAAAATTATTAAACGCCTTATAACTTGGTTGGACATAATTGCCCTTCACTTTTCCAAAATGGACAATTATGTCCCATTTTCTTCATTTTTGAGTTTTTTCCATCAACCATATACATTCAACATACATAAAGCACCATTTACACACAACAACTCAATCAAAACACCACACAATCCCTAACTTCCCTAAAGTGGCAGATTTCACCCTATGTTCCAACACATTTCTATTCTTAATTTCTTGTTTCAATTACATCAAAATCAAGCCAATTTCATTCTAATGCCCTAATTACAACTAATTGAAGTCTCTACATTCAAATCACCCAAAACCTTAATTCTTTCCTTGCCAATTTCTTCAAATTGATGACTCCTTCAAACTCCACACTAGAATTTAACTCAATTTAAACCAAGAATACACACAAGAATATCAATTGAAGCAATCTTAAAAGCTCACTTATAAATCTATCAAAACAATGCTTTTCTTACCTTTGTTTCTTGAATTTTCACTAACAGAGGCTTCAATTGAGCTTTGGAATTGGTATGTAACCTTATTTTGGCTTGATTAATCATGAAAAATCATGAAAAAAAACTTGAAAGGTCACTGTAGCAACACCACTTTTCTAGCTCAAATTTGCTCTCTTTTTGCTCTAAGTGTTTGGTTTTTGATCACTTGAATTTTCTACACACTTCTACCATATATATAGTTATCCATCAATTGACCATTTTGCCCCCCAACTTACTCTAAATTACTAATTTTCCATTAGTTAGAAACTAAGTATGCAATTGATTCATTTGTAAATATCTAGTTAGAATAGTCCAGAGAACTAACTAGAATTTTCAACTTGGCAATCCATGAGATTTCTTCTAATTGGTCCATTCTCTAATATATGGATTACTTTTCTCAACAAAGGCTTGTTCCATACACAACCCTTAAATGGAAATTCATGTAGTAAATTAGAATTTCCTTTTCCAAGCCAATAGAGAAAAATTCCAAAAATAATTCTAGGGTCGTCCAACGCTCCGATTGAGTGTGAAATTACTAAATTAGGTCTAATATCTCTCACGCACACCATAAAAGAAATATTTCTAATATGGTTAAAATCGGATAACCTTACCGTGTCTTTATTGCTCTATACTAAAATTTAGGCGCCAATACTACTAATAATGATTGAATATTACGTTAACTGATCTCTATTTTTTAAAGAGGGAAAGGTATGAACACGTGTTACCCTTTTTAAAAGAAGTGTAGAGGAAACAACCTAATGATTATGTTGCATCAATGTTGACGTGTAGTACTTTGCAATCAGCATCTTATAGTATTAGTGCATCTTACAGGTAACATCTTTAGATTTTTTTTCTAATTTGTTCTCTTTTTGTTTTCCTTTTATTTGTGCAGTGGCTGATTATTTTTGTCTTCTTGTTGTTTATAGGGATTGGTTGGCTTCACCAGTCATCATTATGATATTTATAAGGTGATGACTAATTCTCATACAGCAGTAACTATTGAGGCTGAGGCCAATAGTGCTAAGAAAGCTTTGAAAGAGAGAAAGCATGCTGAAGCTGTTGAACGTGAGCTAAATTCTTGCCTTACCAAGGTGAAGCATGTTGAGGAGAGGGTAAATATAAAGGCGGAGGCAGCTGAAGCTAATGTTGCTCTTGCAAAAACCAGAGTCATCATGCTCAATGTTGAAGTGAATGTGCTGAGGGAGTAGGTTATAGTCTCCGAAGAGGAGAGCACTTTATTGCGGAGCACTAAAGAGGGGCTGGTGAGATAACTAGAGCTTTCTAGTCTTCGAGTTGGCAAGCCAGTGTTTCAGGATTTGATTTAGCTATTAGATATCTTCAAGTTCCACTATGTTGAGTTAGACCTCTTTTGGGTAGAAGAGCTCTTCATGCCTTTAAAGGATACTGAGGTTGAGATTATTGCTCCCTCTGAAACCTTGAGCACTAAGGCTTTTTCTGATCAAGGCTTTGTTGGTTCTTTGATTGCTCCTTCAGTGGATGATATGTCTGCTCCCTCTATTTTTGCCATTAGAGATCATCCCAATGCTTATACTGCTTAGTCATTTCTTTCTTCTTCCAATCTTGTGCAATGAACTCTCTTTTTCTTCTCTACCTTCCTTTTTGTGTTGTTGATTGACTATCTCGTTACAAGTATGTTGAATCTTTAATGAACTATTGTGTAAGTACCTTAATTTTTTAAGATCATTGAGAGTTAATCTCATTGTCAACCACTTATATTTTTTAGCAAAATGTTTGTTGGTGAAGTGGTCGATAGCCTTTCTAACTTCAAGGAGACTTTAGGCTAGGCCCTACCTATTTTTCCATTGGTTATTTTCATATTAAATGTGCTCCTCTCGTGCTTTGGGCTTTTCATCAATGATATATTTTTGGGTGTGGCCCTATTGATGTGGCCTTTTAAGGAAACACTTTTTTAGGTATGATTCATTCTAGTCCATTAGATTAAATCTATGGTTGGGTCTTTTTAAGAGCATGTAGGTCTTTTTGTATATAAAGACAACAGTTTTTTGAATTCTTCACAATCTGTCTCTTATCTTGCTTTATACTTTGAGATAGTGCGCATCTTTTCTTGCTTTCTTCTTCAGTTTATCTCTATGTGTTCAAATAATTTTCTTTTACCTCATTTTCTCCTTTTTTTTTCATTTTAAAGATGGCTCGATTTTGTGTTTCTTTTTTTGGAGGTTTTGTTCCTCTTAGAGCCTTTCTTATTCAATGGGTCTTTGGCTTTTATTTGGTTCTTGATTCTTGTTTCTGGTAGCTTCTTTTTTTCTTTTAAGGAATTATATTGAACCAAGATGACCCTCATTACTCAAAGCATATTATGATAGTAAAACCAGACCTGAGTGATGGTGATGAGATCCTACTTGTGAGGAAGAATAACAGGGGTGAGTTATCCATTAGTAAAAGAATGTGTTTTGTCTCTTTAACTTCTGTTTGTTTTTTGTATTAATATGCATTCTTTTATTCTTGATAGATATGCAAAGTAGTGATGGAAGTTGTAAGATTAGTCATTTTAAGGATTCTCTTACTAATTGCCCATTCATTCGAGTGCTAGGAGGTGAGGATAAAGTCTATTAAGATCAATCAGAATATGTTGGTCATGGTGGCTCCACTACTTCTAGTCAAGAACCACTTTCTATTCTTAGTCGTGACCTGTCTTCACCAATTAGTCCAGGTTGGGGTACCTCTCGATCTATTCTTTGGAGGTTTCCCACTATAAAGGAGAGGAGAAAATATTTTATGGAGCTCAACTAAACTCAGAGCATTCGCTCTTGAGAAATAAGCTAGTAGACTGGGATGCAGTTCACAAACTTCTCATACAAAATTCTCCTACAAGCATTTTAGGTGCCTTTACTGTAGTATATCGAGGTAGGCACAACCATTTTCTTCCTTTCTTTAAGGAGGCTGAGCATTTAGTGGGACATTCTCAGACTCAGTAGATATGAAACTAGGACTTTTTTACTGCTTTTCAAATGTCTTTGACAAGCGCTCTTGAGGTAAGTTCCTTCATTTATCTTCTTTACTTTGGTCGAACTATCTTTTTATTTTGTTGACACTATTTTCTTCCTCATTTTTTTAGGCTGACATAGCTTGTCACTATACAGATAATCTATACTTGGTTTGATTCATATTAGAATCAAAGCTTCTGACCTCAAGAAAGGTCTTGTTGAGTCTGAGGCACAGTATCATTTAAAGAATAAGGAGGTCGAGTCTTTGGTAGGAAAGCTCGAGGTGATGTCAACATAAGTGGTGATAGTTGAGAGTAAGTCCTTACAGCTTGAGCGCTTAAGTAAGGTTCATCAGTAAGAGACTACTATGAGTGCTATGTCTAGTAGGGTTACTAAGCTGAAGAAGAGGGTCAAGTACTTGGAGCTCTTAAGAATGAGTAGCTTGGGCAGAAGAAGTTGAGGCTTGAGTTGATAAAGTTGAAGAAGACCTGATCGATCGGGTTAAGGAGCGTGCTTTCACTGATAGTGTTATAAAGGGTTTCAAGAATTGTGTGAAACTTAGGAAAGATATCTTAACATTAATCTTTAGTGGTTGGAGAATGCTATACATGTCACTAATGATAGTGATTCTGAAGATAGTGATGCTTTCAATACTTCTGACGATTGAGCTCTACCTCTTTAATGTTTTCTTTTTGTTATTTTTGTTATTTTCTTTTAAATACTTTTCTTATTAATAAATGAGAAGGAATTTTTTTACAACTGTGATGGACTTTTTTAACAAAAAAAAGAAAAAGAAAAGAATTTTTATTGATGAAATTACTTTTTTTTTAATAATACAGCAAACGATGGATAATATTTCTTAGGCAGCTTAACGATGGATAATTTGTGTGTTCGAGCTTGTAAACACTTGGTTGAGCTCTTCTGAGATTATATCAAGGGCTTTATCTTTAGGGTTCACTGTATTTGGTAAGCCTTTCCTCAAGACTATGTCCCTTTCTTGGAACTTTCATGCTTGTACACATTTGTTGTAGTATCGAGAAATTTTTTGTTGATAAGTAGTTGATCAAATTTTGGAGGCATCCATTCTTTGTTTGAAGGGGTCCAAGTTACCTTTCATAAGTTCTTTGTTCTTTTCTTCATCAATGTATTGACTTCTATGAGTGGGCACTACTACTTTTGCTAGGATCATAGCTTTGTAATCAAAGGCTAAGGAGAAAAGGGTTTCTCTAGTTGCTATATTTGTCAGTGGTTTGAGGGGCCCATAGGACCTTGGGTAGCTCATCGACCCAAACCTTTTTCTTTTTGGTCAGCTTCTTTTTTCAGCATCTTTTTGATGAGCTTATTATTTCCACCTATCAGTTTGTCTGAGGATGGCTAAGTGAGGCAAAACAGAGCCAAATGTTGAGTTGTAAGTAAAATTCTTTGAAGTTTTCGTTGTCAAATTATTTCTTTGGTCAGTGATGATGGTATGGGTTTTCCCAAATCTACAAACTAAATTTGTCCAAACAAAGTCCTATGTCCTTTTTGCTATAATATTGACCAAGAGTTCAGCCTCAATCACTTAGTGAAATAGTCTACTGCGATGATAACATTTTTGGCTGACCCCTTTTCCTTGAGTTGAAGGACTAGAGGCTGTTTATTGTCTTTATATTTTCTGGCAGAGCATGAATATTGTTTGCATTTTTTTACATGTACCACATTTTTTAACGAGTTCCTTTATATTGTCAAAAGTGGTGGGCTAGTAGTAATTCGTTCTAAAGGCTTTATAGGCGAGGGACTCAGCTCTAAAATGATTTTCGCAAACACCTTCACCTATTTCTTGGAGCATATACTCAACTTCTTTAGGCATCAAACATCTTAGATAAGGGAGAAAAAATCCTCTTTGATAAAGGATACTGTTAATGATAGTGTACCGAGCTGCTCGATACTTTAAATATCACGCTTATTTTTTATTTAATGGTTAGACTCAATTCCCTATATAGTTTCCTGCATTACATCTTTCAGTTAATCCACTTCTATGCTTAGTCTCTTCTTCTATTGAGGTTATTCATGGTAAGATGTTTGCTCTACGATTTTCTTCTCATAGTATTTATTTGATGACCATTATCTCAAACTTCTTCTTTATAGTTTCTACTGCTTTCAAGTATGCAACCATTTGGTCTTCATGGGCTTTATATTCTTTGTTGACTTGATTAACAATGAGTTATGAGTCACTTTTAATTAGAACTCTCTCAACGAGAAGTGCTCATGCGACTTATAATCTAGCAATGAGGGCTTCATATTTAGCCTCTTTATTGGTTGTTGAGAAGCCAAATATAACTACATAGTTAATCCCCTTCGAGACTAATAAGGATTATACTAGCCTCGTACCCTTTTGAATTTGAGGCTCCATTAATAAACAGTATCTAAGTGAAAGTTTGAAGGCCTTCTTCTTTTTGGGTATCTATGGACCCTTCACTCTAATGGCTTCTGTGTTTTCCAATTTGTATGCACATTCTACAATGAAGTCAATAAAGGCTTAGGCTTTAATGGTAGCCCTTGGCTTGTATTGTATGTCGAATTCACTGAGCTCTATTGCTTACTTCACGAGTCATTTAGAGAGGTTTGGGTTATGAATTATTTTTCTAAGGCACTGGTTAATAAGGATGTTAATGGTGTGAGCCTAGAAGTGGGGCCTCAATTTTTGTCCAGACGTTACCAATGCTAAGGCTAGTTTCTCTGCTGGTGTATATCGTGTCTTGGGGTCAATGAATGCTTTATTGGTGAAGTATACAGGTCTTTAAATATTTTCTTCTTCTTTAATTAGCATTGCACTCATTATTTGATCGGAGATTCCTAATTATAGGATCAGGTGATCCTTTATTCTGGGTACAATAATGTCGAGTGGTTGTGCTAAGTACTCCTTTAACTTTTGCAAAGCCTACTCTTACTGTGCAGTTTACCTTGTCTTGTCATTTCTCTTGATAGCCTGAAATAATTCAAAGCACTTGTTAGTATCTTTTGAAATGAATCAACTAAGGGAAACTATCTAACTTGTAATCCTTTGTATTTCTTTGATAGTGCTTGGGGACTTTATTTCGAGGACCACTAGAACTTTCTCTGGGTTAGTCTCTATTCCTTACTGGCTTACCAAAAAGCCCAAGAATTTTTCTGATTGAACTTGAAAAGCAAACTTATCGGGATTTAGCTTCAATTATGCTTCATTAGGATTTTAAAAGTTTCCCTAAGGTTTTCAACCCACTGTTCTATTTGTTCATACTTGGCAATCATGTCTTCCACACAAATTTTCATGCATTTACCAATCAAGAGTCTAAGAGTTTGTTGACAAGTCTTTGATAAATGGACCTTACATTCTTGAGTCTAAATGGTGTGACTTTGCAACAACAGGTTCTTTGGTGAGTGATAAAGGATGTCTTTTCTTGATCTAGTAGGAACATTTTAATTTGGTTGTAGCCTAAAAATGCATCTATAAAACTTAAGAGAGCTTTGGAGTTAACAAGCTGGTCAATTTTTAGTAGTGAGAAAGCTGTCTTTTGGGCAGACTTTGTTTAAATCCGTGAAGTTTACATACATTTTCCATTTCTTATTTGATTTCTCTACCGTGATGGCATAGGCTTATTAGGCAATACATTAGAACAAAAGTATGATCAAGGGATAAATTTTTACACTTCATGATCTTACATCCAATTCTTTTTTACGTGTTTGGTTCTTAATATTTGATTTTAGGAGTCTTTGGCAAAATATTGGATTGGATTGGAAGTTAATATAATATATAAAATTGGATTATTATACTAGCCAAAATTGTAAAAAAAAAAATTATAAATTTAAATTTCTCCATAAAGTACTCTAAACAATTCGAACATGAAAAAAATTAAATAAAGATGAAAATATAACTAAACGTCAATAATTAAATATTAATATTTTTATTTCAAATAAATAACTAAATTTATTAATTATTCATGTTAATATTTTTTAATAAAAATGAATTTATAATAATAATTCATTAAAAATATATTAATAGTTAATTTTTATACTATTAATTATTTAATTATGATATAAAAATTTATCCAATATTTTAAATTTTAGCATATTAATTGAAACATTATTTCTTATGGCAGTGGAGCGTCATGATATTGTTTTTGGTTTTCTTTTTTCTTGTATGGCGTGGACAATTAATTCGGACCCACATATAAATTAAATTTATCCCAATAATGCTAATATAAACTAGTGTCGGGAAAATGATTCGCGGGTTTCCAGCTTGATTGGTCAACTTATCGGGTTAATATTTAAAAAATAATTAAAATCGAATCAAGCAAAAATTTACCCAAATTATTTAGATTAGATTCGAATTAGGATTATAAAACTCCAACCCGACCCGAATACAAGGTCTTATGAAGCAAATTTTAAACAAAGCAGAGAGACATATATCACATACAAAACTAAACCAAAATCTATTTTTAAGCATTGCTTTCACCTGATCCGCACCGCTTGCAGAACAAAAACATAAGATTAAAAGAACTATTTCCTTTTTTCTTTTTTCCAAAGTCACTCAACAAGCAAGGCACAAAAATCCCAAATCAAGAATACCCAAAAATTCATTAACAAAATCATTAATACAAAATCCAATAAAAAATGAAATCTTCTCAAAGAAGTTTGTTTCCGAAGGATTGGGAAAGCCAAAGCTCATCAAGAAGATTATCTACTCAGAGTTCAAAGATGAACTTGCTCTTCTTTTTGAAATTATTCAAAGCTAGCTCATCGATAAATCTACGCTTACACCTTAGAATATCAACGACTTATCTTCATATCGACCGATCAAGAAGCTTAAAGTCCTGACCCACATAATTTTCGATGAAATTTTTCTATGCTTCATTGTCTCTTTGTAAGTTTAAATAAATATTAAAAAGATCTAATAATTAAGTTTTCATATAACCAAAAGCAAACCAATATAGATATCAATTCATAGTTGGTTGATACGCCAAAGATTAGCCAATAATCTATTGTTTCCTTGTATTGCTTTTGCTTCTCTCTCTAAAAGTTGCTCTTCTTCACTTATTGTGGCTCTAAGAGCCCTAAGTAGTGTGCTTATTTAAAGTCTGAAACGAGTGACCTTTATATAGGGATTGATTGGAGTCTTGGAGTTGTATTTCTTTTAGGTTTAGAAAAAATCACATTGTTCCCCGCTACAGCAAACACTGTTCATTACTAGGGCGACAGAATTGTAGCACGGCTACTGTTCACAGAATACTATAGTATTTTATGTTTTGTCTTATTTTTCTTAGATTTTCATCCTCAATTGCTCCATTGGCTCCAAACCTACAAAATAATAATAAAATATATAAAAAGCCTAATATTCTTATTAAAATAAGCAATTAATCAAGTTAAGGGAGTGAAAGTAATAGATATAATTTACATTTATCAAGCATGCATCTAACCTTTCAAGTAGGGTTCTATTCATCCTTTCTGCTATACCACTATGCTGCATTATTAATCTCACAGTTCTGTACCTTGCAATCCTATGCTTAACACAAAACCTATCAAACTCTCTATTGTAAAACTCGAGGCTATTGTAAGTTCTTAGCCTTTTAACCCTTTTGCTAGTTTGATTTTCAATAAAGGTCTTTTAAGTCTTGAACGTATCAAATACTTACTTCTTGCTCTTCAACACATAAATTCATACCTGTCTCGAATAGTCATCTATAAAAGTGAGTAAATACCTAGCCCCACTATAGGTCACCGTCTAAGTGTTGGCGAATCTAAGGCACGTGTTAGTGTATGCTTGTGCTATTGTATTTATTGCCTAAATACGTATCATATATGAATTTCAATCCAACGGAAGCGTGAAACATGCAATAAACATAATAAATAACATATATTAATCGCATTAATATATAAGTAAAGTTAAGAATTCATCTTAACATGTAACGTTATACACGTATTTCCTCGGAATCTGCATGGAGACCAATTCGTGTGCAGTTCTAGTCACCAACACGGTGAGCTTGGTGAGCTAGAACAGCATCTCGATATCCAGCACGGGATTAACTCTTAATCCCCAAAATAGGTGGGTAAGTGTTTATATCCTTTTCTCCAAAAGGATAAGAAATGGAGAGTTTGAAGCAATTCACAATTGCTTCAATTGAAGACATAAAGGAAAAATGAAACAATTTCATTTTTTCCTTCTTTTTTATTTTTTATTTTTCTTCTTCTTTCTTCTTTTTCTTTATCTCCATTTCCCCTCCCATTTCTCTCGGCCAAATCTTTGGCCCTCACCCACCAATTCTCTCCCTCTCTCTTTCTTTATATATATATATATATATATAATATAATATAATATAATAATATATTATATAATATAAAAATAGAGATATTTAATTATTTAACAATTAAATAATCAAAATGAGAAATGACCATTTTGCCCCTCATAAATAGTTACTAAGTTTACTCCCTGATGGGTCCCATCAAATCTCACACTTGGGTAAACTCAACTGAGGGTTCACAATACGCTACGTGTCATTATACAATTAGTAAATAATAATTATTGACTAATTGTTATATTTAACACTTAAATACAGACACGGACGTATTCTCGTAGTAGTGCTGAATATTACTAGATTACACAATTTAATTCGGTACACTACCCCAGTGCACAATGAGTACACTCCATATTGTGGGACTCCCTAGGTCCTACGCCCGATTCGTCAAATAAAACTATTCTATGAATCCATGAGCAATGCCCCATGCACACGTCACGGATATACAAATCAGCGCGTTGAACTATGTAAGTTGAGGTTATAACACATACGTATAGTCCTTCCATCATGATATCCTGGATGTGCAGGGATATAGATTATCACCGTCAAATCTCCTAGTGCTCATCTATATCTTATCTCCAGACTTGTATCTCACTGAACAATATGCGCAAACTCCTTTGCCATATTGTTTTACCTTGACGAAACTCCTTCCCGAGATAGATACTTGTAGCCACAAAATTATTTTAGATATAGTCTCGAAGCATTTGGATATCGAACTCCCTATACGAGCTGACGGATCCCGTATCTATACACACCAGACTCCATAAGCATCGGACCATACCCAGCGACACCCAGCAGTTACACCATAAAAGGTCTGTGACATGCGTGGAATCAAAGTATGGTGGATCACTTACAAGCCCACCGTGACACTCAGGTCAAAGGACCACGTATACTACTAAACTCGAGAGGACCCTCCGTTGATGGCTTATATAAGATCTCTATCGGAAGCCCTCGTGAGTCTATCCCATATCCAGTCCTAACTGGATACCCATATGTCAATACGAGCTCTAAGCTCACAGTCGCCTAGGAACGACTATCTATACCCTATAGGTACGACATATGTTGATCTATATAAAAAGATATCCACCGATAGACCCGCATCGGCAGAAATAGATTAGGGACAATTATTCGAGAATATACTTGCGCAACTAGCATTTCCTGGCACCTGATTGCAACTCTTGCAACTATGCAGTTACTAGTAAATTCCCAAGTCTATGTCCCATTACAGACAAGATTCCAACTCTTAAATCTGCAGAGTATTATAACCAGCTAACACTTAACTGTGCTACCATTTACCAATTATATGTCTCAGCATGGCTAACTATGAGCCCTTATCAAAACTCCTTCAAATCTACAATGTCTGTAACATTACATGCATAGTACTATATAAATGGGTATTAGCAATTTAATGAAAATGTACACTTGTATAAATACACAAGTATATATACATTCAAGGATGGCATATAAGCACCGACCCTAACAATGGCCATCCTGATGGGTACAAGGACGAACCTCTAAAGGCCTATAAGGCCTCCATGGAGATGGGGGCGGGGGTTCGAATCCTTGGGGGCGCAGGTAACCTGAGCTAGGTGTGTAGGGTGCGCCAATTCTTCATCTTCTTCTCTGGCAGACACCAAGGAGTTAGTGTGGGCTCCTACATACTCTGACAAAAAGGCCGGCCTTTTTTATAGAGTTTGTGGGGCCTACCCCAATCGTCACCTGGGGCCTACCAGGGTATGCCAAGGCACTGGCACCCCATAACACCCCGCATCTCATGCACGTCCTCCTCAGTGCTCAAACCCGATAACTCTTTCATATATGCCTTATAAGTTCGAGACCGGTACCTATCAGGATGGCCAGCCTGATAGGTATCGATCTCGAACTCATAAGGCATATATGGAAGAGTTCCCGGGTTCGAGCACTAGGGCAGTCGTGCATAAGATGCGGGGTGTGTTGAGGCACCAGTACCTTGTGTCACGCCCCAAATGTCCTCAAGCAATTCATCGAACATTTGGTGCGCGCCAAGTTCCCTCAAAGACTACTTGGGCCATTGGAGCATTCATGGAGCACACATTTTAAAAGGCCCACTTGAGTTTGTGGTATTCATGGGCCAAGCCCACATGTAATTAGTAGTTGGTAAAGTATTCTAGAATAAAGATATTCCTTGGAATATTACCCACTTGTAAGTTGTAAGTGGTAGAGAATTCTAGAATAGGAATATTCCAATGGAATATTACCTATGGTAGGTGGCTTTTATTTTAGACCGTTAGATTCTTTTAATCTTAGCCATCCATTGTACATAGCTTTTGCTATAAATAGGTGAGCTCTCATTTAGAGCAAGACACTTCTTAGCTTGTAATTCTCTTTGCTATCAATACAAGAGTATTTCATCACATACCTTGCTTCTTCTTCATCATCTCTTTCTTGGTTTATTGGGTTTTTGGCTGTTTAGCACTAGCAAGTGTCTAAGGCCGCACGGTTCGAGAAATTAAGTTCGTGACACTTGGCATACCCTAGTGGACCCCAGGTGACGGCTGGGGTAGGCCCATATACTTTATCACTAAGTTGGTTAAGAGTCCTCTTAGTTATGTGCTCTCTGGTATTAAACCTCACTCTATGTGCTTTTTCTAGCACACAATGCTCACAAAACTCCAATAGCTGAAACTTATCCTCACCAAACACCTTTTGACTAAATCACTCCTTCAGTTCCTTTCATGTAGGTATGCTACTCTAAAATGCTACAACTTGGTTTATATATTCTCATTAGCTATAAAGAATGATGTAGAACCCCTCATTGCCTCTCTCTTTAGCATATAAACACATTTATACTTCTCACATCTCATTACAACTATAGAACCCTTTAATACCCTCAAAACCTCTTCGTCAATCCTAATAGAGCACCCATTCTGGTCTGATGTACCCAGTGGGATTAAGTTTCTCTTGAGGTTAGGAACATACCTAATTTCTAACAACTCTCTCACTCACCCATCATGCAACTTTAGTTTAATACTACCAACTCCCATCACTTGACAAACTATGTCATTATGCATTAACACCTTACCACCATTAATGGGCTGAAAATTAACAAACCACAACTTATGTGAGCATATGTGGAAGGTACAACCAAAATCTAAAACCCATTGCCTATGATGATAGCTATGACAACATAAAGACCAGAAGAGACTAGAGTCTCTATGTTGTCATAGCTATCATCATAGGCAAGCACAGCATCCGCCTTCTTCTTGTCTTTTTCTTTCTTTTTCAAGCAGTCTTTTATAAAGTGTTCTTATTTCTTGCAGCAATAACACTTCTTAGGAGCACTTCTAGACTTGAATCTCGAGCCTTTCTTCTTTTTATCTCTCTGTAAGGCTCTTCCTTTTATAAATAAGCCTTTCGCATTAGTCTCTCCCTGTTTTCTTAATTGCTTTTGAGTTTAATGATTATTTCACATCAATCATCATTAAACTCTCTCTGCCGTAAAGAAGCATATTAATAAAGTTCTTATAGCTTCTCGAAAGTGAACCTAGCAAGATGATCGACTTGTCTTCATCCTCTATCTTGATGTTGACATCTTCAAGATTAATGATGATCTTGTTAAAGGCATCTATATAGTCTTTTATCAATGTCTCCTCAAACATAGACATCTAATATAGCTTCTTCTTTATATACAATTTGTTTCCAATGACTTTCACATATAAAATGAGTTAAGATTCTTTCAAATACCAATTGCCATCATCTCATCTGCTACTTTCCTCAATACTTCATCGCTCAATGATAGAACAATTAAACTATGAGCCCTTTTGGGAATATCCTTTCTTTCTGCTTCAGTCTTAGATGACTCTAGTGTTTTTTCTTCTTCACTAGATAGAGCTGCAGTCTCTTCTAATGCTGAGCCTATCCGTTCGCTCATCACCAATGCTTTCACCTTAAGCTTTCATAGATTGAAATAATTTTTCTCGTTGAATTTCTCTACCTCAAACTTAAGTGTGGCTATATCTTGCTTTAAACTAAGCTCTAATACCAATTTATTGAAGCAGAAGCAATAAATTCAAGTAATATAATGCAGCAACAAGCACTTGAGAAATAAATTAGAGAAGAAAAGCATGAGAAAGTACATAAGAATTTATGTTGTTCAGTAACTTGCCTACATCCACAGCGGATCAAGATCACACTTCTTTTATTAATGATCACAAGACACTCATAAAGTATACCTTTTACAAGAAAAAAATTCAAAATTCACAAAGAACTCTATCAATTGCACCCACAAAAAATACAATTGATCTCTTTTATAGCCTAGAGATTTTTTCTGTAGTGTTTTGTGTTTCAATCCTTTGAATTATGTTTTTAAGTTAATAAAACCCTTTATATAGGCATTGGATGTCCTAATTATTCCTAAACTGAGTGGGATTTGGTTTGAAAAGTCTTATTTCACTTAGGATACTAATTTATGAAGTCCTACTTCATTTAGGATACTAATTTATGAAGTCATATTTCACTTATGATACAAATTAGGGCTGATTTTTATGCAACTTTTGACAATTGGCTTGAAGTCTTTCTTTATTTCTTTATAATTCTTTCCATTAATCCTATTGATTTTGATAAGATTTATCTTTAATATTAATATTGGGCCTTCACTTAATAGGTTAAGTTTTTTAGTTGAGTAGTAAACTAAAATGATATCAGAGTTAAAGTCTTGAGTTCAAACCCTGTCTGTGTCTTTATTTTCAATTAATTCTCAGTTTCAATCTCTAAGAGATCAACTTTGTTAAACTTCTTTGTTTCAGTCTCACGGGGATCCACTTTGTTAAACTCAAATCCATGTGAGATCATTTTTTGAGAGATCCACTTTGTTAAATGCAAAACAATCTCCAGGGTATCTACTTTGTTAAACTCAGATCCATGTGATATCCACATTTTACATGAGGAAAATTGTTAGCTTAAGCTTTTGGATTAAGTAATTAACTAATAAGACTTGTCTTTAATATTAATATTAGACCTTGACCTAACTGCTTAAGCTTTTGAATTGAGTAATATTCTAATAGATTTTTAGCAGGATGTCTGCCATAATTGGGGTGATAAAGACATTGTCAAAATTATGAAGAATTGTTGTGAAGTGCTGGCAACTGATGGAAAATTGATTATTGTAAATGCAATAATGCTAGAAAAACCTGAGTCAAACAAGGCTTCTTTGTATGTTCCTAGACTTGAGAATATAATGCTAGCACTACTTGCAGGAAAAGAGAGGACAACAAAAGAATATGAGTCCTTGTACAAGAAAGCTGGATTCTCAAACTTTCAGGTTATTTATATTGCTCAGGGTGTTTGGGGTGCCATGGAAGCTTACAAGTAAAAGGAGAACTTCATTAAGGCTCTCAAATATTTGCCATAATCTCATGTGGATATGAAAATTAATAAAGTAAAAAACATATTTGAATCTGTTGAAGTTGAAGTGTTTTCCTATTTGACAAACTTTAAAGAGTCTTTGTGAAACTAAACCTATTATTAATAAGGCAATAGAACCTTAGTCTTAATGAGTGTTAGCCTATTAATATATCATGGTTGTTATGTTATGTCTATAGATAAAAATCTTTGAATTTATTCATTCGGATCCCACTGAGTACTAATACGGGCAGAAGCCCATTGTCATTCCTAGATGAAACCGCGTAACTATTTGGGTTCATAACACAGTATTACTAATTTTTTAAGGATGTGGGTTTGTGCTGGGTAGGAATGGATGCCTTAAAGTTTTATTGCACCTTCTTGATTCTTCCAAATCATTTAGAGTTTAAAATTTCATTACCATTATCAAACTTATTGATGAGTGTGAATTATATATACATTTTGACCTCATGTTAATTTATATTTTTGCCATTTTGTACTATTTATGTATCCAAAGATTAATTTTGAAGGATGAATAATGAAATGGCCTAGGATAGAGACATTGAAAGAAAAAAAACAAAATTAATGTCAAAAAGTGAAAATTCAGAGAAGGGAGTTTAGAAAAGGATGAACACCACTATGTTCTCCTTACTAATGCACCAGCGTTCATCAAAATGGATGAACACCCTAACGTCCAAATGCCAACACTTGCATTTATGGAAAAGAGGAATGTTGTGGCATGAGTAGAAGAACGAAGCTGCGTGAATTCCAAAATATACCTAAGGCAACCAACACTTATACGCCCTTTCAACAGTGCTCCTGTGCCATAAACGTCCTAGTGTTGAGACAGTCAATGCCATGGCCTTGGTACAACAAATCAGTAGAACACCCCAACCTTTTAAAAATAATACCGAGGTGTTATAGCGTTTACTGGTACTATAAAATGACACTTTTTGGAACACTAACATCTTGGATGTTACATCTTCATTTTTCCTTCAAAGTAGATAATTATAAACCTAAATTCTATACTTTTTAGTGTAAACAAATATAAAATAACACTTAGAATCATTTAAGGTGTAGAACAACTTGTTCAAGAAAGTTAGTAACTTTAAGGAAGATCATTCAACCAAGACCAATGAGCTATTTTGAACTTCTCTTCCTACAATATTTGGGTTTGAACTTGGTTGTATAATTATTTTTCTTGTATTTTGCTATATATTTTTTTATTATGTTGAACTAAACTCATTGGTCTAGGATTTTAGTTGTGAACTCAAACATGTGTTTATAAATATTTATATCTTTGAATGATATGAACTTGGTTGTTATTTAATTTATCTACAAGTTTTGAGTTAGGATAGAAAAATACCTAATCGGCATATATGGTTAAAACAACTTGCACTTAATGAATTTTGACTTAATCTAATTAGTATAGGAATATAGGTATTGTATTAGTGGGGTATGATTGCTCGACCATCAGAAGAGGCTTGTAATGAGTCTCGTGTTATGACCAATAATTAACTAACAGATTAGCATTCAAAGTACATCATAAACAAACACTTTTTTTGGGGGATATATGGGTGTTGTGTGCGTGTGCACCGTGTTACGGGTGAATATGTGCATTTTAAATAATTTAAATAATAATTTTTTATACATGCTACGCAACAAAAGTAATACACATTAAAATAATCTCATTACACAAATGAAATTAAGGGACTCACCCTCAAAGTGTGTTTTGAACAATTCTAGTTGAAGATATAGTAGACTTTCTCAAGCTAGAATGATAGCTTACTTTTCTCACCAAAATATTTAATTTAAACAAACTCTTGCTTTTGTATCTCTCAAGACTTAACTATATATTTTACTCAAATTAATTTTTGATTTCTCGGTTAACTTTTAACCTTTAAAAGTATTTTTGAATTCACTACCATTGAATTTCACTCGGCTAACTTATTTCATTTATAGGAAACCATTATCATTAAATGAACCAATACAAAAGAACTTGGCTACCATATGACCGAGCATGACAAGGCAATTGAATTACTTTATCATAAAGGTTGGCTTCGTGGCGAATTTAAAAGATAATTAGTGGCTATGTAGTTTTAATTTGTTGTCACATTTATGAAGATCGAATCAAATTGAATCTCTTTGCTTCAATTGCCTTTAACGAATAAAAATCAAACAAATAGCTATTGTAATTTGTTTTGGCCAATTAAATAAACACATATAGCATTTATCTTTTAGATAAACCAATAACATTAAAACAAATGGCAATGAATTGATAAACTAAAGAATCAAATTCGTTTGATTTGATTAATGGCCGAATAAAATATTATGAAATAATAATAATTTTATAATTTTATTCACAAATGTTCAATTTAGTATTCAAACAAATTATTGGCACAATTTAAGGTATATACTAGATAGATACAAATGTCAAGTTTTACTTGACATAATATTTGGTTTAACACTTAAACCTTAGTTACTCCCTGAGAGACCTTGAAATAAATAAGTGACTAATTAATTTAATTTAAATAAAATAATAATTATTTTATTTAAATAGTAGCTATATCCATTAATACCCAATGTAATACCTATATAAATTATTGGCATAATTTGAGACATATACTAGATAGATAAAAGTGTCAAGTCTTACTTGGCACAATTTTAGATTTAACACTTAAACCTTAACTACTCCCCGAGAGATCCTGAAATAAATTCATATTTTTTAAAAAAATTTCAGATTGAACAATTCGATCTGGTGTGCTACCCACATGCTTAATACGTACACTTCATATAGTGAGACTCTCTAGGCTTACACCTATTTTATTTTGCGAAACATTTCTGCAAGTCTATAACCGATTCCCTACACACACACGTTATGGATAATACAAATTGGCAAGTTAAATTATAAAAGTTAAGGTTAATCTATATTTATATAATCTCTTCGCTATTAATATCCTAGAAGAGTGAAGATATAGATCAACACCACCAAGTTTCCTATTGCTCAATCATAAACTTATCTGTTTTGTTTCAAATTCCAATAAATAATATACGCAAATTCCTTTGCGATATTTTTATACACGAGAAACTCTTTTCCGAGTTAACTGCTTAAGGTAATAAGACTTTTTGAAATATCACCTGAGAGCATCTGAATATTTAACTCACCCATATGAGCTAACGGATCCTATATCTACTTACACTGGACTCCATAAGTATCGGACCATACCCAATGACACCCAGCGGTCAAACCATAAAAGGTCTCTGATATGTGTAGAACGTAAGTATGGTGGATCACTCACAAGCCCACCATGGTGCTTAGGTCTAGGGACCGTGAATACTACTCAACTCGAGAAGACCCTCCATTGACGAATTTATAGGATATCTATTAAAGGTCTTCATTGAGTCTTGTTCAGTATCTAGTCCTCACTGAATACATATATATCTATACGAGTTTCAACTAAGCTTATGATCTGCTAAGATTAACCATCTGGACAATTCAGATATAGATATACACTGATCTATATTAATCAATTCCACTCGACAAACCCTGCATTGGTGAAAATAGATCAAGAACAAATAATTCGAGAACATACTTGCATAATGACATTTTCTAGCAACTCTTACAACTATTTATAACTATGTCATTGTTAGTATATTCTTAGGTCTTTGTTCTATTTCAAACAAGATTTTAACTCTTTAGACTTGATCTGAACTCCTTTAGATCAATATAATGTTCAAAATATTACAAGCATCTTACCTAATAAAATAAATTAACGATTTAATAAAATATTTATTTATTGAATAAATATAAAATTACAATATTCATACAAATTTAGGATGGCACATGAGCACAAATCCCAACAGGGATAACAATAATTTTAGGCATTCTCACATATTTATTTCCTTATATTTTTACTTGTACATTTGGGTTGATAAATTAGTATTAATCTTAGTTTTTAATTGCTTCTTTAAGGAATTGAGTTGTCTATATAAAAGTAAGGGGATCAATTTTAGTACTTGGTTTAGAAAAATACTTTAGTCCTCGTGTGATCGACACCCCTAAGCAATATATTACTTGCTACGATAGTGTGCATTTACGCTTGATAAAACATACATAAGCACATTTTGCTTCCATTGCGATAGTTACAACAAATATACAATTTTTATCAAACTCACAATGGGTTATATACATTTAAGTCAATTGTAAAATTAATATAATAAAAATATAAAATAATTACCGTTACTTCAAAAGTGACAATACCATAAAGAATGTGAAGCTTTTTCACACATTCATAGAATCATCAAAAGCTCGAAAATGAATATTCCAAAGATGCGCCAAAAGAAAAAGGGTAGCCAACAAGATAGGTTTACCAAGAGCAATGACTCATTGGTGTCAAAAAATGTGCCAAAAAAGCAAAATCTCTAATAAAAGTAGTAGTTGAAGTTAGAAAAAGCGATTACCAAAGAACTTTGTGACAGATACACTACTTTCTCTCTCTAAAATATGAGAAGGTGGGAACAAATGTTTATCTCTCTAAGAATGCAAAAAAATAATGACTGCAGTAATTTTTGTTTTTATACATAGGCCTCAAAACGAATCTGAATCGTTGATAAATTGAATTGCCACTATCGACTCCTGCCCAAAGATGCCCCTTTAACTGCCAAGCACAACCAAGAAAGACCCAAAAGCTGTTAGGTTTCAAAGGATCAAAGGCTAAAAGCGCATCCATGTTAACTAAGTTTTCTTAGAAGCATGACTGATGGGAAAGGCATACGATTCAAAAGGACGATTGCATTTAATGTGAAATGACTTATTGGAATTTGAATTACCAATGCCCAAAGACCTTACTATATATCCTCTTTGGATAATAAGCACTTGGCCTCAGACATCCCTATATAATCAATGCAAAATTGAGGATGGCAACAATTTGAAATCATCACAACCTCCATATTTAAGGTTCTTGAATAGTACTCGGGATGACTCTTGAGTCTACTGATGCGATATTTTTTATATCTTAAAATTAAATACAAGTATACACTATCATATGCAAGTAATAAAAGGACTAAATAAGTCAGATGTTGATGCGATATTTCTATATCATAAATTAAGTGCAAGTATACACTATCGTATGCAAGTAATAAAGGGATTAAATAGTCGGATGTCGAACCCACAAGGATAATTTCTTCTTTTTAACCAATTACTAAAATTATATCTTCCTAATAATTATTCAGAAAAATAAAAATCTAAGAAGTAATATAGAAAATATAAAGGCAAAACACAATGCAAAGAGATTTAAGTGATAGCAATATAGAGAAAACCTAGGATTAATACTACCCTTCAATATGCTTTCTAATGATTAATCTTCTAATATTTAACTCCCTTAGTTTTTGTTATTAATCAAAACACTAATGTATTCACAAGCCTCTTCCAAGGTCATGCAAGTATACCTTAATTTACCAAATACTTATATTCCTACGGTACTTGTAATAAATTAAGATTCATTAAGATTAGGTCTCATTGATCATACATGCCAATTAGGTATATTCCTATCCTAAATTGAAACTTGCATATGCAACATTGAATGTTACTCTACAATCATGCATCAAATTACCTAGGTCTAAATATTATGATTCCTCTTCCGAGTTTATTAATAATATTACCAACTCATTCACCATATATTGGCCAGATATATTGAAGCATTAAGATCAAGTAATTTAAATATTAAAGAACTAAGTTTATTAAATATTCTAAAGATATGGCAATTAAGCACACATATTGAGTTCAAGTATTAACCCTAAAAAATAAATTTAGTTCATGGCTACAAGAGAACAGCAGTAAAAATAATGATAAATCATGATACAATCAATAGCAAACCAATATAGACGTCGAATTGCTCTTAATTGCGCTGCCTAAGATCTCTTGATGCCGAAGAACTCCTTGAATCTCTCTCTAAAGTTACCTCAATTAAACTTCTATTGCTCTCTAAGACTCGTGCTCTGTATTCTTGGTGCTCTTGGGTCGTCTTGGATTGATTCTTAAAGGCTGGAAACGAGTGGCTTTTTATAGGGATTGATATGAGCTTGAAAATCTCAATTCTCGTCGGACTAGGACTCATGCTACCGCTGGGGCGCTATGCAGTTGTCGCTGGGGCCACGCGTAAAAAGGCTTCACCGCTGGAGCGGTGAGTTGATGGCGCTGGGGCGCTGTCTCGTCACTGGAGCGGTAAAGTTTTGGCGCTGGGGCGCCAGATGCGACTTCAACAGGTCGTATTTCTTATTTCGATCATTATTACAGTGTTGGGTCGATAATCCTCTTAGCGCTGGGGCGATGAACACATACTTTGAAAATGTTGCATTTTAGTCCCTGTTTTCTCTCCTTTTGCATTCTTTCTTTAAATTTCGTTCAAGTCCCTATAAATAACAATAATGCACATAAATAGCCATCTATTCTCATAAAATCATAAAATATTAATAATAAAAATATGAGAAAATATATGACAAATTTGCCCTTATCAGATGTCGAACCCACAGGGATAATTTCTTCTTTTTAACTAATTACTAAAATTATATCTTCTTAATAATTATTCAGAAAAATAAAAATTTAAGAATGAATGTAGAAAATATAAAAATAAAAACACAATGCAAAGAGAATTAGATGATAGTAATATAAAGAAAATCTAGGATTAATACTATCCCTCAATATACTTTCTAATAACTAATCTCTAATATTTAACTCTCTTAGTCTTTATTATTGATCAAGACACTAATGTATTCACAAGCCTCTTCCAAGGTCATGCAAGTATACCTTAATTTACCAAATACCTATATTCTTATGGTACTTGTAAGAAATTAAGATTCATTAAGATTAAGTCTTATTGATCATGCATGCCAATTAGGCATATTTCTATCCTAAATTGAAACTTGCATATGCAACATTAAATGTTACTCTACAATCATGCATCAAATTATCTAGGTCTAAATATTATGATTCTTCTTCTAAGTTTATCAACAATATTACCAACTCATTCATCATATATTAGCTAGATATATTGAAGCATTAAGATCAAGTAATTTAAATATCAAAGAACTAAGTTTATTAAAAATTCAAAAGATATGGCAATTAAGCACACATATTGAGTTCTAGTATTAACCCTAAAAAAGAAATTTAGTTCATGGCTACAAGAGAACAGCAGTAAAAATAATAATAAATCATGATACAATCAATAGCAAATCGATATAGACATCGAAGTTTTCTTGATTTCGCTACCTAAGATACTATTAATGTCGAAGAACGCCTTGAATCTCTATCTAAAGTTGCTTCAATTAAACTCTTACTGCTCTCCAAGACTCATGCTCTGTATTCTTGGTGTCCTTGAATGTGACTTGGGTTTTTTTTAATGTCTAGGGTCAAGGAGCTTTTTATAGGGATTGATATGAGTTTGAAAATCTCAATTATCGTTAGACTAGGTATCACGTCTCAAACCCAAAAGATCTTAAACATGACATAACTTACATTCATTTTAATTTCTTTCAGAATTATAACAATTGAATTATGACTGGGACAATTAGTAAACCGGAGATACGCAGAGTTTTCTCAGAGATTAACACTCTACTATATCACCAGTAGCAACTTTGTTACAGGAAGCCCATAATATATTCATTGTAAATTCTTACTTAAAATTAACCAATAACTACACTTGGTGAAACTTAAACCAAATCCAACCACATATAATAAACTAATACATAAGTATTTATTCCATAGGGATAAATCAAATATCGTATCCCACATATCCCCAAATAAAACACTCAGCAACCTAACAACTTAGGGAACCCAAGGAACAGCAGAAGCCTTACCAAATCTGCTAAGTACACATATACCTTATTTACCTAAAATTACCGTAAACTATAATGAGTATAAAACTCAGTAAGCATACTAGTTTTTCATATATCAAATACAAATACATATATGTACATAATGCATAGATATGATATGCTATGATAAATCAAAATCATAATCTTATCAAATCATATATCAGGTAAGCGCTTACATATTCTTTTAAAACATATAATAGGAATATCATCACTCAACTACTACTTAGTAGGACTTTCATATCACATATCACATAATGAGCCAAATGTCACTCGTAGGTGACATACTGTATGAGAGGAATAGTACAAGTGAGGTTTTAATTACACATATATAATGCTCATGCCCGAAGGTAAAAACCAAACCCTTACCCTGATCATCGGTGAGTCCTCTCACATGCACTAATACGCCACCACACGAATGTGATGACTCACTCTTCCTTTAGGTACCAATAGGATCCTCTCTACATACGGAACACATAACATATACCAATCACGAAAGAAAGGCCACACATAAAGACTCTACAAATCACATAAAATACCTACTAAGTTAACAGTGAGTTCAAGCATCCTCAAAACATAAAATGTTTCTCATGGACATATTACACTTCAAAAGTTCTCTTTGTTAAACACATTTCACTTTGAAAGCTCACTTTCAAAAACACATATATGTTATGTATGTCCATGCTCACATTCATAAACACATGTCTTCACATTTCATATCAAAATATACTTTGACATAACATAAACATATTCCTAACCACATTTACAAAATCATACATAACAATTACTATGTTTATTGTGATTTCAGTACAAAGTCTAGTATACTTACCTCTTAGCACTTTCGGCTACAAGGCTTAATTCTCCTTAACCTATCAGTGGAGATTAATCCTTTCATAAGCTTTAAAATTCACATAAAATACTTTAAACAGCTTACAAAATTACATATATTGCACTTATCACATCGAATTGGTCTAATTACTTAGTTTCTCAAAACCTGTCATTCTGACCACTTACACTTAACAAAATTTTCTTATATATCAAATGATGTCCAATTACTCCAAAATCAGAATATATCTTTCTTCACTCATATATCTTTCTTATATAAGAATATCATATCATAATTTCTACACATTCCATTTCATAAACACCATCAAATCCAAACTATTATTCTTGCGGGATCAAGATATTTACTAAATAGTATTTAGTCTCGTAATTTTATAAAATCAGATACTAACTTACAAATTACAAAACTACCACAGAATTACTCTTGACACATATTCCAATCCATAATAAATATTTTACTTCAAAATCCCTGCCAAAAGTATTTTAAAACTATTTTATTTTATAACTTTAAAAATTTGTTAATCAAATACTACAATGAACTGACACTCTTTAAAAAATCATAACAATCTAATCACATTAATCTAAATTCTCGATTCTGAGTATATCATATTAGACATATAAACTTATCATATTCCATAAATTCGTAATTTTTAAAGATCATTAAGCAGATCAAAAATTGTTTGTCACTGTATCATACTGTTCACATAGGAAATTTTCAAAATTTTAAGGTCATTTTGGTAAATTCACTAAAAATTTAATTTATGGAATTTTCAATCAATTCAAAGTCTCAGAGGATCCTAAACATGTCTAATTTCATATAATCAAAATTTAAAATTAAAATCGAATCACAACAATTTATAAAATTCCAGAATCAAGTGACTATCAAGTAGAAATTCTACAATTTATCATGATTTATCAAGCTATCTATATAGATCATCATCAATTCTCACAATATCTTACAAAATACACATCAAATTCTCAATTATGTATATTTCCAAAAATCAAAACGTAAAGGAATTAACTTAATTAACACCAATAAATTGAGAAATAGTTGTGATATACCTCTTAAAATCCAAAATTCTAATTTCTTCTTCTTTTTCTTCTTCTTCTCTTTCTCTCCCCTCTATTTCTTTCTTCTCTCTCTCTAAAGGGATAGCTCGACCCAAAAATGAGTAAATTAGGGTTTCAAAAGTGTATTTTTATACTAAGAGGCTAATTTTTAGTATTTATGAATTTGCCCCCAAAACTTTCAAAGTATTACAATTTGGTCCCTAAAATAAATCTAAAGTCTTGCAAATAAACCCAATACTAATAGTATGTCCTTAACCTATAAAAACACTACTAATAAAAATACATAAATCAAGTATCAGCCACATACAAATAAAATATGTATATTTATATATATATTTATATATATACTTATTCTTACCGGTTGTGGATACTGGTTACTACACCGTACTACCGTTGGAGCACTGCATTCTGTCACTGGGGCGCTGCGTGTATAAGGTCTCACCGCTGGCGCGGTGGAGTGTTGGCGTTGGCGCTGTGGCCTGTCGCTGGAACGAATAAGGTCTGGCACTGAGACGCTAGTTACGACTTCAACAGGTCGTCTTTTCTGATTTTCTTATTTCGATCATTGTTCCAGAGCTGGGGCGAAAATCCTTGTAGCACTGGGGCGATGGACTCATATTTTGAAAACTTTACATTTTAGTCCCTATTTTTGCTCCTTTTGCATTCTTTTTTTAAATTTTGTTCAAGCCCCTATAAATAACAATAATGCACATAGATAACCATCTATTCTCATAAAATAATAAAATATCAAAATAAAATATATGAAAAAATATATAAAAAATTTGTCCTTATCATCTATACAAAGGCAAAACCTTAAAGGCTTAACATTACTCAACCTATCATAAAGACCTCTTCGACCAAACAATTACTAGCAGTCCTCGAATAAATCCTTAAAGAAGCTAAGAAGTTGAAATTTGATCCATTCATTCAAGCCTTACGTAACAAGTTTAAAATGAGAACGATAGCTTAAGAAGGACTAAGTGTTCGCAAGAAAAAATTTCTTAAAACATCCATATACACACAAGAATATTAGAAGTATGTGAAACCAAGTAGACATAATCAAATAAAGATCATATTTACACAAGTTTAGGGAAAAATAATTCTTGAATAATAACAAAATTTTTACATGAGGACGAGCTCAACTCAGATTACAAAACTAAAATAGGAAAAACCTAAAACTATGGAGCAGTAGCTTGATCGTCAACAGCAAACAACTGCACGAACATCCTTATTTTGATGGCCCTCCCTAATTATAAGAGTAGGAATGCTAAGGATGAGTTGAGGGGACCACCCCATCTGCTTACAGGGTTGAGTCCTCAGCCTCCTTGTTATGCCCCACTTGACCAGTAATCAGCTCGTCTAACTATGAGAGGTCCATCTCATGGTAATGAGTCTTGAACAATTCAACGACCCTATCAAAGGCTTGAGCCACCTCTCTTCAAGCTTTCTAGCTAGCCCTTCATTTCTCTTCACGAGATCATCGTTCTCCTCTCAGAAAGCTCCCATCTAAGCCTCAAGCTGTCTCATATTTAACGCAAGAATTAATACTCCACTCTTTACCATAGTTGTCTTAGCTTCAGCCTCAAAAACCTTGATAGCTACCTTAACTTCGGCTTTCGTAACCCTGGCCAAGCAACTACTGAGTTCTTGCTCAAATCTCTCTATATTTGTCTTGGCCTCCTTCAAGGCTTTTTTAAGCTTAACTACCTCAGTCTCAGTCGTTGCCGACCTTTACACACCCATCATTGCCTTGAAGCATCACAATGACTAGTAAGGGTAAAGACCCCTTACAAAAAGAGCCAAGCAGGTAGTTACAGAAAAACTCTATTAAAAGGATAGCAAGATTCACAAAATTACCTATAGGACACATCCTATTTGCTAAGGATTAAGAAGTACTGCACATTATTATAGCACCAACTAGGTCTTTTAGAACCGTACGCTCGACCTCCCTTATCAGGGGTACCAAGTGCACGTACTTCACCCTCTTTGTAAATTGGAGGTCAGACGAGTGTAAAATTATAGGCCCATGCCTCTATCAGAGCCTTATCTTAAAACTCGACCTACTCTAAACTTCCATTGATGTTTGTCCTTCACTCAATTGAGGTGGCAGATGTGGCATGCTAGTAATAAGAGATAGTGGACTCGTAATAGCAAGTGCTGAAGCATGTCTCTTCTACTTATTATTTATAGAGGCCTCAACCAAGCCTTTCCCTTTACTAATAAAGAAGCCCTTTGAACTAACCCCTCTCTCAAATCCTTTGCTTTGTTTCTTTAGAATGGTAGCCGAGCAAATTCAAAATATTTTTGATATTTTACTTAAACCCTCACCCTTGAGGGCATCACCCGAATAAGCACGTTTATCTCTCCACTTATCTCTAAAAGGGGAAAATAGAGAAGAACCAACAATTTAGATGGAATACGTGTTAATTATATAATTGAATGCTCTAAAACTTAAAAAGTTACCTCTTCTTTCCCTTGCCTATAACCTAGACATCTCGCCTACAAGATCAGAGCTCTTTAGATTTTGTTAAAAGATGAGTTCCCTATAAAAAACATCGTAGGTCTGAGCTTTAACTACCTGATCATTTTCTTTTTCTATGAGCTTGGGCTTAGCCATCCAAAACGTGGTTAAAAAAAACAATAACAAGGACAATTAGAAGGCAACACAGAAAAAGACACTAGAATTCAAAAAACATAATGAATAAAGACCTAACATAGAGAAGAAATGACACAATTGAATTTTGAGCACCCTACATATTCTTGCCCCAAGTTCTTATTAGTAAAAAAGCCAAAGGTGTTTTCACCTATGATTGGTTGAAAGTAAATCCAGTACAAGGGTGATCATTTCCTCGTTATCATAAGAAGTGAGGTACTAGAACCCCTTTACTGATCAGTGTTCGTCTTAATCTGATACATCTCTGAAGTTTAAGGAATATGGGATCCCCAAAACTGGCTATATATACATAATATAAAGGCCGACCAGTATCCTTCAAGATTTTAAATTCAACTAGCACAATGACAGGTTCAAATAAGTAAACATATCTATAAAGTACAACTAAAAAGGCAGGCTTAACCCTAAGTTAAAGAAATTTAAATTAAAGGCTACCTCCCTAATAGGTGGAGCGCTCGCATATTCATCCTTTTAGGGATCTCTCGAAGTAATAATGTCCAAGATTTTAAACCTTTCTCTCATGATCATAAGATCTTTCTCACACATACTTGACGGGTAAAGATGCGAATAGTCCAGCTCAAAGATGACCTCATCATCAATCTAAGGTACCAATTTCTTCTTTTTTTTTAAGCCTATTCATCTAGCCAAAAGTTCTCACTTGACCCTACGGAGCGCGAGATGTCATCACACTACTAGGCGTCTACTAAAAATCATTGAGACTCTTAGGCAACTCTGCAGCATCCCCTTCAAGTACTTGAATTCCTCAAGTATTCCCACTATATATTTCTCGGCCTAAGTTACTCTCAACACCAGAGCCATCACTCAAACAACAGAAGACATGGTTTTAATATCAAAATAAATAAAAGGAAAACCTTATCAAAATATATACCTTAACGAACACCTGAGTCGAGGACTCACTATGAGCTCTCAAGTTTTGAAGGATACAAATATAAAAAGACACTAAGCACAGGAAAAGACACATAGAAACAACAAAAGAAGCAAGTATCAAAGGATGGAAAGCAGAACTAAAGTACTTTACTTGAACAAAGATTACAAAGTGAAAGAATTAAAAAATGTAGGAAAATGCTCTTCATAAGTGCTTCAAAGTATACCAAGTTTCTCTCCAGATCGCCAAGGTTTTTTCTCTCTCAGAAACAGTCAAATGGAATCAAAATGGTAAAATAAGGAAACTGCTCCTGTACATATACAAACTCAGAGCAATCACAGTCACGAACTTAAAATTGAAAGGCTAGAACATTTTTAAAGTTGAAACGTCTCTTTGAACTTACATGACCCCCGGGATGGCACACCTTAGTTGTTTTATCAGCGTTAATACTTTAAGATGAGACTACACCATCACAAAATAAAAAAAGATGCGATTATTCATTTTATCACTTATCAGTACACATTTCTTAAAAAGCCATAATATTAAATGCAATTTTGATGCCAACTTCAAATATCAGTCCCATCAATCACTATGACAACACGATTATGCCAAGCTAATTTGAGATTCATCAACAAAGAGTGTCTTCCTGATCAGTACATTTATCTACTTATGAGACTAGTTAATGGGATGGTAATTATAAAGTTTTAGTCTTGACAAGTTAACACTAAAAGCTTATGGACCCTTGTTTTTTCTTCAATTTTAGCCTATAAATGTGAGCTTAAATACTTTAAGAACATATTAGTTAAAGCTCACCATTCTCAAGCCCAATAAGAGATGTCCTTAAACTGGCTCGTAAGTCTTTTATTTTCTCAAAATAAGTCCTCAATATTGAGTGCTCAGCATTAGGTACCCTCTTCGGCGAAGCCGACCACCCTAGTCATATGCTAATGATCTAAATGGACTTGCCACTGATAATCATGAGATCCAAGATTCTTTCTATAAATATAACTCCTATAATCTCGATAGGAGCCCTACAAGGGTAAGAAAGTGTTGGGTGTTGATTAAATCATGAGTGCATACAGGTGTTGCGTGTTTATTATCAAATATACACATCTCATACATATATATATATATATATATATACACAGCAGAAGTCTAAATATGATAATAAATAAAAATTAATACATGTTAATCAAATTAATATACAATATTGAGAATTTAACCCATGAAGCCTTTGGATTAAAATTGCTTGAAGTCCACTTGAAATGCAAACTTTATCAATTTTAGCAATCAACAAGGGTGTGATTGATTGTCTAGAATAACAATATATTAATCCAACAACTTTGTTTAATACTTAAACATAATCCTAAGTTAAACTCTTTAACTTAGTTAAATTTTTTTTAATTTATTCAACTCTTGAGGAAAAATAAATTTATTTGATGTTTTAATGGCTAACTTTAATTAGAGAAGATAATGAACAGAATATGTTTTCAACTCTTAAAAATATTACAAATTCTCATTCTCAATCTCTCTCTAAATTGGTCGGCCGTCTAAAAACAACTCTTAAAATATTTTGCTTCAATTTTACTAATATAAACCAAATGCATTTTAATTAAATCGTAATTTAACATGCATTTTATTTTAATTTCACTTGAATTGAAATATTTAACTTAACCAAAGTTAACTTTTAACCTTAGTTGAGTTAAAATTAACTTAATCTTAGTTAACAAATAATCTAACTAACTTAACCGTAGTTAACTAATTTAACCATAATTAGGTTAACCATTACTTAACTATTAAGTAAGGTTAATATCTAATTAACTTAATTACATGGTTAATTTTTAACCATATTTAAGTTAAATTATTTATTTAACTATTAAATAAATAAATTTTAATTTTAATTATTTAATAATTAAATAATCAACTAAGTGAAACTACTTTTATACCCTTACTAAGTTACCAAGTTAGCCCAAAGTCATTAACCATATACTTTAGTTAACTTAACTATAGTGAATTACTGGATTTTACTGTATTAAACTATTCAATACATTTCATATTGCGGGACTCTCTAGTTCCACACCCGATTCATCAAACAGAACTATTCTCTGAGTCCGTGATCGATGCCCCACGTACACATTACGGATATTATAAATTTGCGCATTATACCATACAAGTTGAGGTCACAACGTATACGTATAATCCTTACATCATTTATACCCTAGATGTGCGGGGATATAAATCAGTATTGTTAAATCCCATAAGCCCATTCATCAACTTATCTCTAGATTTATATCTCAATAAATAATATACGCAAACACGTTTACGATATTGTTTAACCCTGTAGGAAAATCCTTTTCTAGGTTTATGCTTGTGGTCATAAGACTTTATGAAACACAATTTTGAAGCATTGAATATACAACTTACCTATGTAAGCTGACGGATCCCATATCTATGCACTTCAGACTTCATGATCATAGGACCATACCCAACGACACATAGCGGTTAGACCATGAAAGGTCTCTGACATATGTGAAACCAAAGTATGGTGGATCACTCCCAAGCCCACTATGACACTTAAGTCAAAGGATCATGAATACTACTCAACTAGAGAGGATTTTCCTTTGACAATTTCATAGGATGTCTATGTTGGAGCTGGTGCTCACGTGCCATTCCAATATTGTATGAATATTAATTGTTAATATTTATACAATAAACATTTCGAATAAAGATTGTTAATATCATATTAATATGGTAAAATGCTTGTAACATTACAGACATTGTTTGATCTGAAATAGTTCAGATCTGGTTTAAAGGAGTTTAGACCAGAACTAATAGTTATCAAAGCTGAGAGTTATAAATGCTAATAGTTAGCACTGTTAATAGTTATCAGTTTATAAGAGTCAGCGAGATTTAAAGAATTAGAACTTTGTCTATAATGAGACAAAGACCTGAGAGTGTACTTATAATGATATAGTTGCAAAGAGTTGCAATAGGTGCTAAGAAATATCATTATGTAAGTATGTCTCAAATATAATGTTCCTGATCTATGATCACCAATGCGGGTCTATCGGTGAATTCACAATATATAGATTAATGTATGTCTATATCTGACTGGTTCAGATGGTTGTTCTTAGCTGACCATGAGCTTAGAGCTTGTATAGACATGCGGGTATCCAGTCAGGACTAGATACTGAACAGACTTATGAGGACCCCAATAGATATCCTATGAAACCGTCAAAGGAAGGTCCTCTCGAGTTGAGTAGTAATCGTGGTCCTTTGACCTGAGCGCCACGGTGGTCTTGTGAGTGATCCATCATGCTTTGGTTCCACATATGTCAGAGACCTTTCATGGTCTGACCGCTATGTGTCGCTGGGTATGGTCCGATGCTCATGGAGTCCGGTGTGCGTAGATACGGGATCCATCAGCTTACGTAGGTAAGTTGTATATCCGATGCTCCGAGATTGTATTTCATAAAGTCTTGTGGCCACAAATATAAACCCAGGAAAAGAGTTTCCCACAGGGTTAAACAATATAGCAAAAATGTTTGCGTATATTATTTATCGAGATACGAATCTGAAGATAAGATTATTGGATGAGCAAATGGGGATTTGATGGTGCTGATCTATATCCCCGCACATCCAGGGTATAAATGATGGAAGGATTATACGTATACGTTATGAACTCAACTTGTATGGTCTTACACGCTGATTTGTAATATTCGTAACGTGTGCGTGGGGCATCGATTACGGATTAATGGAATAGTTCCATTTGACAAATCGGGTGTAGACCTAGAGAGTCCCAATATGAAATATACTCTTTGAGCACTTGGGCAGTGTACCGTATTGAATTGTTCAATACAGTATAATTCAGCAATTACTAAGGTTACGTTAACTAAAGTATATGGTTAAATGGTGGGACCCACTTTAGGTTAACTTGGTAACCGAGTAAGGATATAAAAGTAATTTCACTTTATGATTATTTAATTGTTAAATAATTAAAATAAACATTTATTTGTTTAATTGTTAAATAAATGATTTAACTTAACTAAGGTTAAAAGTTAACCATAAGGTTAAGTTAGTTAACTTTACTTAATGGTTAAGTAAAGGTTAACCTAACCATGGTTAAGTTAGTTAACTATGGTTAAATTAATTAAATATTTATTAACTTAAAGGTTAAGTTAAAGTAATCTAACTATGATTAAATGTTAACTAAGGTTAGGTTAAGCCAAATGAAATGCAAATGAAATTCAAATTAGTTTGGAATTTATGCATTAGTATATAAAGTGAAATGAAATTGAAAATCAAAAATCTTTTGAAATTGTTTTTAGTTTATAGGTTTTGCATTTTTGAGAGCCATTACAATTTGAGAAATTGGAATTCTTTGTTTTGTGTTTTAAGTGTTAGAACAACAAAACAAATTGAATTAATGGTTACTAAATGTAATAACTAAAAACAAGATTTGTTTTATTTATTCAAGAGTTGAATAAAAGGAAAAACAAAATTGATTAAGTTAAAGAGTTTAACTTTAAATCATGTTTAAGAGTTAAACACATATGCTGGATTAAGATGCTGCCATTCTAGACAATCAAACCCACCCTTGTTGATTGCTAGAATTGATCAAAGATTCATTTCATGGTGGACTTCAAAGAAAATTAATCCAAAGGCTTCATTGGTGATATTTCTCAATTTCGAATTTCAATTTAATCAAATGTTATTTTCTGTGTTCATTATATTTAATCTTCCGCTGTGCACATGTATGTATGAGATATGTATATTGTTTGTATGATGAACACAACCCACATGCAAGCACCCTAAGTTTTATTTTGTACCCACAACCCATATAACCCAACAGTCTATTTGGGTTCTCATGAGTCTGTTCAATATTCAGTCCTAACTGGATACCCGTATGCTTATACAAGCTTTAAACTCATGATCAACTAAGAATAACTATCTGTACCATGCAAATATAGACATACACTGATCTATATAATAGTGATTCACTGATAGACTCGCATTGGTGAACATAGATCAGGAATATAATGTTTGAGAACATACTTGCATAATGACATTTTTTAGTACCTATTGCAATTCATTGTAAATATGTCATTACTAATGTATTCCCAGTTTATTGTCCCATTTCAGATAAGGCTTCTAACTTTTTTAACCTACTAACTCTTAGCATTTATAACTCTCAACATTGCTAATTTTTAGCCCTGGTCTAAACTCCTTTAGACTAAATCCGAACTCTTTCAGATCATACAATATCTATTTTTACCAATTAATATTAAAATAATATTAAAATAGCACGTAAGTATCAACTCCAACAAAAAAGATATATCTTTATTTTGATAAAACTTTAATATATGAGTATAAGAAAGGGAAGTCTTGTTGCTTTTCACTTCTAATAAAAATCAACAACTATGAATTGAACTTACATCAAAATCCTATAAACAAGACCCAAATTGCAAATTGAAGAGAGAATTTTTTTTCAATATTTTGAATAAGCCCCTCTCTTTCTCTCTCTAATCATTTTTTATTAACTTTTTATTATTTTTACCTTTTTTTTAATCTTTATTATTTTTAAGCATCGAAATGTCATTTCCAAATAAATTTTTAATATGATTTAACCTAATTTTAGTTACAAGATCTTTATCAAACCCAACACCTTTAAAGGAACCAACTTAACTCATTTTTCACAAAACTAATCGCTTTACCAATTGTTACTTCTAAAAATATATAAATTTTACTCAATAATTTAAAGGTTACCCAAATGTTTGGATCAATAAAACTCAATGATTAGGTACAAACTGTTTCGTTTTTATAATATGATCCATCACAACATCTCTATAATCAGGTGATATTCAACCATATAGTATCCACAAATATCGGGCTCAACACTCGTCTAAGTGAGAACGTTTATTAAAAAGAGAAAAGAACAATATATGTTGAAAAGTGCAAGCACCAGAAGCGTAAAACCTAAAAAAACAAGCTAAGAGAACCTATATTGAGGAAGGCCCCGATAATCTTTAAAAAGAGCATACTGAATCTCATTTGGAGGATTAACAAATCAAATAAACGAAGAAAAAGTGAAGCCTAAATTAGTCAAGGATTTTGCCATTTGATTTCGCTCTCATTAAATGTGACGGGGGTAGAAAGACCTTCAAAAAAAATGCGCTTCAAATACGCCAGCACACAGTGTCTAATTACAATATGTTCGAAGCTTTAAAAAATTCCATCAGGATTGGATTGCACACGTAAACTTCACAATATTAATAAATATTTAATTAAATTTTGGACTTGTTCTTAATCCTGGATCAACAATCAAGGGCGAAGCTACAGTGGCCCCCTAACCCCCAAAATTGTTTTAGATATAAATAATGGCTATTATTAATTTACCACTGAGGTATATTGTTATTTATATTTTTGTCCTAGCAAGAAAGGATTATGACACTTATAATGTAATTTGACACTTAACATTGGTCCACCTAACATTTAAATTCTGACTCCGTCCTTTTTAATAATAATTATTTAATTGATTTTGTATATAATATTTATTTATTTTATAAAATAATATTTTATTTCTTTAATTATTTATTTATCCTTAAATCGTTAAATATTTTAATATTATTTTTTTAATATATTTATATTTATATTTACAAATAAATATTATTATTTATTAAAATATTATTGAATAAATTACAAGAATGGATCTTAAATGATCAAGTGTTTGAAGTAATTTTTATAAACATCATCTAATTATAAATTTTATTTTGTAAATATATATTTTTATGACCAACAAAATTCCATCTTCAAGTTAGGTAAGTTTCACCACTAAACAACTCACATTTTATGATAATTCAAAAATATAATATACAAATATAAATTTATTACTCTCTCAAGATCAGATTAATTAAAATTATTGAAGTTTATGTGAATTGAGATCAAAGAAATTTAATTAATTAAGTCAAAATTCAGGTTCATTTAATTAATTAATTAAATTAATTAACTAGTTTTCTTTTTTTTTTTCTCCCGGTGGTCTCTGCTTCTAAGATTACATTTAAATTTGAAAAGATAATTTAATTATTTTTATCAATTGGCACCCCGTTTTTCTAAGCAATTAGGACAAATGTTATAATAACTTTCCTTACATGTAATTATTTTTCTTCTTATCTTTATTACGTTTTATCTTGATTACCAAAATGTTAAAATATAACACTTTATTTTCTAATTTTCTTTTCTCTCTCGACTAATCTTAAATATTTTACACGCAAAATGTTATGCTTAATTACTTTTTTTTTAATTGATCTGTGCTTTATGCAATATGTAAAGGGCCAAAGGCTTTTATTTTCTCTTAGATTATCACGTTTAGCAAAATTAAGAAGAAAAATATTAAGTTTGGATCTCTTAAACCATCTAAAATTTTATATAATTTTATAATTGTAGTTTTAATCACATTTCATTATAATCTAACTCTCCATTTTGTGAGACTTGTATTTTGATTAATTAATTTTAGTTTTCTTTTCTTTTAATTGCTTCATAATACATATGTATATATTTTAAATTGGGATAAGGACATCCTTATTCCACAATCTTAAATTTGTTCTATGAACTTTTATAAATCTAAATTGTCCCAAATTGTGAGCTGTTTTAATTTGTTTTCACCTTTTTACTAATTTTGTTGTATAATAATATGTTTGCTCTTATTTATTTAGTTCTACGTGAAGATTAAAGTAGCAGTATATGTAGCAAAAAATAGTTAAAGAATAAAAAATAGGTAAGCACATGACTTATTGGTGTTGAGTGATGGGATAGTACACTGCTAAAAACCATGACTTTTATGACAAATTAAAAAACAAATTGATTTGAGCACAGTGATGTTTTCCATAATAAATATTGGATGAATTTTTTCGAATTAAGTACTCTATCATAAAAGTGATCTTTCTATCATAACAAATTTATCACAAATTTATAACAAAAATAATCATAGTTTTGTGATATAAGAAGAAAAGAATTTTGTGATAGAAAGAATCATATGATGCATCTTATTAATGTTATAAAATGACGATGTTTAAATTTCTATTACATGGAACTTTTTTTGCCCATAGATTTTTTTTTGTTATCAAAACGGCATTTTAAATAAAACAACGTTATTTTGGTGTTATAATTTTGAAGAGAAAAATACCATTTTTTAAATAGAATTATTCACACCTTAAACGAAGCCGTTTTTTCTTATGAAAATTAAAAAAAATTATCACAAATTTATGACAAAAAGTAGTATAGTATTATGATAGATTTAAAAATACATTTTTTAACGCCAATTTTCTTTTATTTTGTATCAAAATCGCATTGTTTCAATAATTTAAGTGAAACAATCCCGTCTTGGTGTTATAATTATTAGGATTAGTGCTTATGTATCATTTCTGTGTGTACAAATATTTGTAATCTATACAAATATACATTTTTATTAAATTATTAATTACTTAATTATATAGTACTATGGTTGTTACGCTATAAATATTATATGATCTGAAGAAATTTAGCATCGTTAAGAATTATAGTTACTAATAGTTAGCACTGCTAAAAGTTAGTCGGTTATAAAAGTCATCGAATGTCCAAGAGTTGGAGCCCTGTCTATAACGAGACAAAGACGCGATGGTATACTAGTAATGATATAGTTGTAAAGCATTGCAATCGGGTGATAGAAAATTTCACTACGTAAGTATGTTCTTGAAATTATATTCCTGATCTATTTTCACCAATATAGATTTGTCGGTGGATCCTTTTTATATAGATCAGTGTATATCATACATGTAGGGTACAAATGGTTGTTTCTAGTTGACTATAAGCTTGGAGCTCGTATAGATATATAGGTATTAAACAGACTCACGAGGACTCCAATAAACATCTCATGTAAGCCATCGATGGAAGATCCTCTCAAGTTAAGTAGTATATATGACCCTTTAACTTGAGCACCATAGTGGGCTTGTAAGTGATCTACCATACTTTGATTCCACGCGTGTCAGAGACCTTTTATGGTCTAATCGTTGGATGTCACTAGGTATGGTTCGATGCTTTTAGAGTTATATATGATCCTTTAACTTAAGCACCATAGTGGACTTGTAAGTGATCTACCATACTTTGATTCCATGTGTGTCAGAGACCTTTTATGGTCTGATCGTTAGGTGTCACTAGGTATGGTTCGATACTTTTAGAGTTCGATGTGCATAGTATAGGATCCGCCAACTCATATAAGGAGTTATATATCCAAATACTCTAAGATTATATCTCAAATAATCTTATGACCATAAGTATTAACCCAGAAACAGAGTTTCCCACAGGACTGAACAATATAGTAAAGGTGTTTGCATATATTGTTCATTGAAATACGAATCTAGAGATAGATTATGGATGAGCAGATAGGGATTTGATGGTAATGATCTATGTCCTCACACATTCACGATATAGATGACGGAATGACTATACATATGCATTATAACCTCAACTTGTATGGTCAACGCACTAATCCATAACGTGTGTATGGGACATTGATCACGGACTTATGAAATAGTTCTTTCTAATAAATTAAGTGTAGACCTAGAGAGTCCCGTAATATGAAGTATACTCATGTGCACTAGGGCAGCGTACTAAATTAAATTGTTTAGTCCAATAATATCTAGTATGACCACAGGATGCACGCGTGTCTGTATTTAAGTGTTAAATATATTATTAGTTGACAATTATTTTGATTAATAGTATATTAACACATGGGGCATGGTGGGCCATTGATTAAGTTTACCCGAGTATGTGGTATGGTGGGTGACACGTATAGAATATAAGAATTTATTGCTAAGTGTAAGATTGTGGAAGTAATAAATAACCCAGTGAAAACGGGGTCAATCCACAGGGAAGTAGAATTAAAATTACAAACTATAAATACCTTAAAGACAATTAATGCAATATAAGATGTTTGCAAATATTAATTCAATTAACCAATTTAAATAAAAACTAAGGTTAGGAGGATCCACTCTTGGCATAAAAAGTAAGAATATATTTAACGTTTTTATAACTCAATTGAAATCCTCACACAAAAGAGGTTTCAACTGAAAAATATAACAATTAAAGTTCATCATCATTTATATATTAATTAGTATTTATTTCTTTTAATTATTATACACCAAATCTTATAAATGGGTTCAAGTATTTATTATGTCAATCTTTATATTTGTCTACAATAAATCAAGACTCTCACTTTATAATAAATGGTATATACGCCAAATCTTATAAATGGTTTCAAGAATTTATTATGCAAAGTATAAAGTTTGTCAATAATAAATCACGATACACCACTTAGAAGAAAGGGTATTAATATTATAAATAAAATAAATACATCATATAAAAATTTGCATAACTTAAGAATAAAACATTAAATTCATGAATAAAAGTTTCGTATTACCTTACCAAGAGTTTCACCGTTTCACTTTAGCATAAAAAAAATTACTTTGACATAATAAAACTGAAGAAAAAGAAAAGAAATGAAAGAAGAGATAACATGATTTTACAATAGTAAACAAGAGAAATAATATTACAAAGAGATAATACAAAAGACAAGTATTTTGAACTAAAATCTAATTCTCTAATTACATATTTTGGGCATAAACATGCTACCTATTTATATAAAAATGTGGATAAATTGAGACAAATGTAGAGGGAACCACTTGGATGATAAAAGTCAAGAATGGTGGCAAATAATTTATATTGATTATCATTAATGCACCCATTTGCTTATCCAATTTAGAATTGATATGGTTCAAATTAACTGTCACTCAAAACATCAAAGTTGTATATAAGTCTCTTATCTTTCCAAATTAAGTTGTCTCATATGTATTAGATACATATTTCTATAGTTATGAGCCAAATACTGATGACTGTTCAGATCAGGCCTGTATTGCAGATCAGTTTTGTTTTAGGCCATTTTCACCAAACGCTTAAATTTTGAATGCCTTGTGAAATACAATATGTTAGCCCATTGATTCAGCTATTTATAGGATCAAGAATCACTCTAATTAAATTCCTATGTAGAAAGTTATGCCCATTTTATCGTACCTACCATAAAACAGTTAAAAGCTAATTAGGTATAATATTATAAACATACTTAAGTTAAGGGGGTTAAAGACACTAGTAATACAAATCAATGATATAAAACCCTTATTAAATATATAATTTCAAGTGTTCATCAGTGGGACCTACTACGGGGTACACTTGGTAACCACATTAAAAATGGGCAAAATGATAATTTTACATATTAATTATTTAATAGTTAAATAATCAAGATATTTATTATTTTATATTATATATAATATTATATTATTTAATATAATATTAATATATATAATTCATGGCCAAGTATATATATAATATTATTTTAATATAATATTATTATATATATACTTGGTGGCCAAATATATATATATAAATTATATTTATATATAAGTGAAATTATGAATAGAAATGGATGAATAGTTGCTAGAATATTATTTTCTAGAGTGAGAAAGTGCAAGAAAAATTATTTCTCTTTAATATTCATCATCTCCCTCAAGTAATTAACCTATTATAGTAATACTGGCTATTGTTTTATTGATTAAGAGTTGATCAGTGGTAAACATAAAGCATAGGTTTAAGGAGTTAAACTAATATCTGCTGGATCAAGCTGTTGTTCTAACCAGTCAAGCCCACTCTGATGACTACTAGAACTACCATCGAGTTTCATTTTTGGAAAATTTTGATTTTGAAGAGTTCAAAAGAAACCAGTGGTGAATTTCTCAATCTTCTTATATTAATTTGATTAATATAATTTTTTATATTCATTATGTTTTATGACTTCCGCCGCACCACACTAGTGCTACTATATGTATATGATGCCTATATGTATGATTTAACATGTATGAGATACATATTTGGTTTAATGAACAAATGACACATGTATACACTATAGAACTGTAAACCCAAATCACACACCCCTACAATAATTTTAAAGGAACAAATCACGCTTTTTTTAATTTATTCAAACCTTAAACGATGTTTTTTTCCATCAAAATAAAAAATAAAAGTAAACCTATTACAAATTTATGAGAAAAGTATCACAGATTTGTGATAAAATTCGAAACAATTTCAGTAATTATTATGAAAAACGACGTTGTTTTCCTCGTCAACCACCCAAAGTTCCAACCAACTATAAATACCAATTTTCTATGAAAATCCAAGAAGAAATCGTTTGAAGAAAAGAAAAGAATCAAAATCCCTTTGAGCGAGGCGATAATTTGATTGAATTGTAAAGAAATGTTTAAGATGCTTTAAAGGTAATTTGAAAGTTCCCTAAATCATTAAAGTAGATTATATAATTTTTTTCTTTTGGTTTTGTTGGAATTATTTGTAGATACTGTTGAAATGAAATGTTTTGGAGATTCTTAGTTTGGAAATTTTGAATGTATTGTTCATAACTTATGTTATTGTAATTTAATCATGATAGAATAGTGAAACTATATATTAAGTTGAGTACCTATTACGAGGCTAAACCATTAAAGAAGAAGGAAAAAAGACGGAAAGAAGCACAACAACAGATGCTTTGCCTTTCTTCTTCTTCTTCTAAAGACATAAATTTGATGTTTTTAGTGAGCGGACAATTCAGACACTCGAATATATGCTTAGAGTATGTGTTATGGAGTTTAAGGGGAGTTAGGATACTCATTTACCACTAATGAAGTTCGCCTACAATAATAGCTACCAGACTAGCATCGGGATGGCACCATATAAAGCATTGTATGGAAGAAAGTGCAGAACTCCAGTTTGTTAGGATGAGGTAGGTGAAAGGAAGCTGATCGGCTCAAAAATTATCCAAATTACTTCTAAAAAGATTTAAGTTATCAGGCAAATATTGAAATTAGCTAATGATAGATAGAAGCGTTATGCAGATAACAGGAGAAGAGACTTAGAGTTTCATATTGGTGATAAGGTCTTTCTGAATATATTGCCATGGAAGAGAGTACTAAGATTCGGGAAGCGAGAAAAACTGAGTCCCCGATACATTGGGCCGTACGAGATAGTTGAAAGAGTTGGAGAGGTGGTATATCGTTTACGGTTACCAGAAGATCTAGCTAGAATCCATGATGTGTTTTCACGTTTCTATGTTTCGCAAGTATTTAGCAGATCCTTCGCACATCCTAAGGGAACAGTTAGACGAGAATTTAACCTACAAAGAGAAGTCTGTGCAAATCCTAGACCGAAAAGAGCAAGTGCTTCATAATAAAAGCATTCCCTTAGTGAAGGTGTTATGGATGAACCATGGAGTAGAAGAAGCCACGTGGGAACATAAAGATCAGATGTAATATCCAATCCCTACTAGAAGTATTGGCGCCTCGATTTCGGTATAGAGCAATAAAGACACCGTAGGGTTACCAAATTTTAACTCTATTAGAAATATTTTTTTATAAGGCGCGTGAGAGATATTAGACCTAATTTGGTATTTTCACACTTGGTCGGAGCGTTGGACAACCCTAAAATATTTTTAGAATTTTTCTCTATTGGCTTGGAAAAGCAAATTTTAATTTACTACATGAATTTTTATTTAAAGGTTATATATGGAACAAGCCTTTGTGAGAAACGCAATCCATATATTACAGAATGGACCAATTAGAAATAATCTTATGGATTGCCAAGTTAGAAATTCTAGTTAGTTCATTGGACTATTCTAACTAGATAGTTACAAAGGAACCAATTACATACTTAGTTTTCAACCAATGGCAAATTAAAAATTTAGAATACGTTGAAGGGTAAATTGGTCTTTTGAAGGAGCACTATACATAGGGTAGAAGCGTGTAGAAATTTCAAGTGATCAAAAGCACAACACTTAGAGCAAAAGAGAGCAAAATTCGTGCAAAAGAAAATGGGACTGCTACAGTGAAATTTCAATTTTTTTTTTAAGCTTAATCAAGCTAAAATAAGGTCACATACCAGTTCCTAAGATCAATTGAAGCCTCTATTAATAAAAATTCAAGAAAAAGAGGTAAGAAAAGCATTGTTTTGTGAGATTGATATGTGAACTTTCAAGATTTCTTCAATTGATGTTCTTATGTGTATTCGTGGATTAGATTGAGTTGAATTCTAGTGTGGAGCTTGATGGAGTCATCAAAGTGAAGAAATTGGCAAGGTAAGAATTAGGATTTTGGGTGATTTAGATGTAAAGACTTCAATTGGTTATAATTAAGGCATTAGAATAAAATTGACTTGATTTTGATGTAATTGGAACAAGAAATTGAGAAAAGAAATGTGTTGGAACATAGGGTGAAATTTTGCCACTTTAGGGAAGTTAAGGATTGAGTTGTGTTTTGGTTGAATTATTGTATATAAATGGTGCCTTTTGTAAATTGAATGTATATGGTTGATGAAAAAATAAAAAATGAAGAAAATGGGACATAATTATCCATTTTGGAGAGGTAAAGGGAAATTATGTCCAACCGAAGTTATAGGGTATTAATGAATTTTCAGGATGTCGAATGGTGAATTAGATAAGATTGAATGGCTCTATAAATAAAAATTGAAAAGTAGTATCCATCCGGGCTTTATATGTCGATTAGGGCGTTTAGTAGTTAAATGAGATTCTAGCATTCGATTTGGTTCTAAATGTCATTTATGGCGTGTAGGTGAAGAAAATCGAGATGGTGATGGGAGTAGAAATCCGAAGCGAAATTGAGCTCGGAGCGGTTGTGAGTGAAAACCTGTCATTTTGTTTATCTTTCATTTATTATGTTTTCGTATAATAAAATTGTATGTTTTAAGAGCTTTTAATGCATAGACATGATTTATGATTTCAATATATATCCATAGATATGCATTTACATGTTTGGTTTAAGAAACAGTTTTAAAACTATTACATCAATTTCAAAGGCCATTGGTACCCTCAGGTTATAATGGTGGTGATTGTATTAGACCCGATCGGTATATCCCGTACACATAGGCAAGTTTTGGGGATGTGTCACTAACTCTGAGAAGTCGGGATGTCGAGTCATGTGAGTCGCTCTATGTGTACAGGGTATTATCTCGCTATATGTATGCGATGTAGGATTCCATTGTATAGCCAGTGAGATGTCACTGTAGATGCTGCTAGTTGAGGCACCCTATAACCTACTCACATGTTCGGGGCTAGTTGAGTCGCTACGTGAGTATAGAGCTTTAGGTTTACCATTGGTGCAGTTTAGAAAGAAAATGACCGAGCGATGGCTTTAATAATTTTTTATCTACCGATTGCATATTATACGTTTATATGCATATACTAGTTATTATGTTGCAATGATTTTGGATATTATTTTTCGAAGATGTAAATAAAATCAGTTCGGTAAGATTTTATTAGCATATGATGTTAGAAACTGTTTCACAGCTTTATACCAGTTTTAAAAACATGATTTATGTATATCTTTTAGAATTTAATATCTATGTAGAATGTTATTTTGTTTAAAATTTTAATTGCACTCATTGAGCGCATTTAGCTCACTAGTTTTGTAATATCCAATCTCTATTAGTAGTATTGGCACCTAGATTTCGATATAAAGTAATGAAGGCACCGTAGGGTTACCCAATTTTAACCCTATTAGACATATTTTTGTTATAGTGCACGTGAGAAATATTAGACCCAATTTGGTAATTTCACACGCGGTCGGAGTGTCCGACGACCCTAGAATATTTTTAGAATTTTTCTCTATTAGCTTGGAAAATAAAATTCTAATTTACTACATGAATTTCCATTTAAGGGTTATGTATGGAACAAGCCTTTGTTGATAAATACAATCCATATATTAAGGAATGGACCAATTAGAAGTAATCTCATGGATTTCCAAGTTGGGAATTCTAGTTAGTTCATTTGACTATTCTAACTAGATAGTTACAAAGGAACCAATTAAATTCTTCAATTTAAACTAATAGCAAATTAGAAGTTTTGAGTAAGTTGAAGGGCAAAATGGTCAATTAAGGGAGCACTATATATATGTTGGAAGTGTGTTAGAGTTTTCAAGAGATCAAAAGCCAACACTTAGAGCAAAAAGAGAGCAAATTCGTGCAAAGGTTGAATGTGCTGCTACAGTGAAATTTCAGTTTTTTTTTCATGATTTTGCATGTGTAATCAAGCTAAAATAAGGTTACATATGAATCCCTAATCTCAATTGAAGCCTCCATTAGTGAAAATTCAAGAGAAAGAGGTAAGAAAAGCATTGTTTTATGAGTTTGATAAGTGAGCTTTCAAGAATGCTTCAATTGATATTCTTGTGTGTATTCTTGGCTTAGATTGAGTTAAATTCTAGTGTGGAGCTTGAAGGAGTCATCAATTTGAAGAAATTGGCAAGGTAAGAATTAGGGTTTTTGGTGATTTTGATGTAGAGATTTCAATTGGTTGTAGTTAGAGCTTTAGAATGAAATTGGCTTGATTTTGTTGTAATTGGAACACGAAATTGAGAAAAGGAATGTGTTGGAATCTAGGGTTAAATTCTGCCACTTTAGGGAAGTTAGGGATTGAGTGGTGTTTTGATTGAGTTGTTGTGTGTAAATGGTGCATATTGTAAATTGAATGTATATGGTTGATGAAAAAACCAAAAATGAAGAAAATGGATTATAATTGTCCATTTTGGAAAGGTGAAGGGCAATTATGTCTAACCAAGTTATAAGGTGTTCAATAATTTTCAGGGCGCTAGATGGTGAGTTAGATTAGATTAAATGGCTTCGTAAATAAAAATTGAAAAGTAGTATCCATCCACGCTTTGTGTGCCGATTAGGGCATTTAGTAGTTAAATGAGATTCTAGCATTCGATTTGGTTTTAAATGTCATTTATGGCGCGTAGATGAAGATAACCGAGAGCAATAACGGGAGCAAAATTGAGCGCAGAGCGGCTCATAAAACATACATATTCATTATGTGAAAACATAATAAAGTAAATATGATTTATGATCTTGATATATATCTATAGACATGCTTTTACATGTTCGGGTTGAGAAACAGTTTTAAAATTTTTGCATTCGTTTTAAAGGCCATTGGTACCCTCAGATTATAGTGATGGTGATTGTATTAGACCCGGCCGGTATATCCCGTACACATGGGCAGGTCATGGGGGCATGTCACTAACTTCTGGAAGTCGGAGTGTCGAGTCGTGTAAGTCGCTCTATGTGTACAGGGTATTGTCTCGCTATATGTATGTGATGTAGGATTCTGCTGCATAGCTAGTGAGATGTCTTGAGATGTCATTGTGGGTGCTGCTAGTTGAGGTGCCTTGTGACCTACTCACGTGTGCAGTGCTAGTTGAGTTACCGCGAGAGTATAGAGTTTTAGGGTTACCATTGGTACAGTTTAGAAAGAAAATGGCAGAACTAGGACTTTACTAGTTTTCGATCTACCGATAGCATTTATATGCACATGGTAGTTATTGTGTTACATAGATTTTGGATATTATTTTTCAAAGATGTAGATAAAACCCGCTTGGCAAGATTTTATCAGTAGATGATGTTAGAAACCGTTTTACAGCTTTACATCGGTTTTAGAAGCACGATTTATACATGTACTTAGAATTTACTATCTATGCGTAATGTTATTTTATTTGAAATCGTAATTGCACTCACTGAGCTTATTTAGCTCATTCGTTTTGTGTTTTATATTTTCTAAACCCCTTCCTAGGTGCAGGTCTAGGTACGTAAGCTGCTGATTCTCCTATTGCCGAGTAGTGGGCCAAATCCGAAGATCATTTTTGTATATGTAAATGTGCTAAATAGCACTATTTACTTTCTGCATAGTAATTGTAGGCATGTATATTTATGTGTATACTTTGAACCAACCAGAAGAGATTTCGATATTATGATGATCGTTTTTACCTTTTTTATGAGTATGCTCATTTTGTGATTTAAATGAGACTGTTGAGTTGTGTTGGACTTGATTTGGAAAGGATTGGAGGTCCGAATTGGTAGTATTGAGAAGTGTTTGAAATAGAAGTGAAACTTCTTTGCAAGTTTTATATGAATTTTTTGAAAAACAGGGGAAACTCTGTCCATTTTTTTAAAAAATTAAGATGTCATTTTCATGTATATTATAAGACTTTCTCAGTAGTAGTAAGAACTAAAAAGGGGTTCGCCTCACGGAATTTCTCAACTTACCCAATTAGATTCTGAGGAACTTCCATCGAGGTGCCCAGCAGGGCCGCTGGGATCTATAGTAGAGGGTCTCGGGTCGGGTTCTGTCAAAGTGGTATCAGAGCACGGTTTTTGAAGTTTTTAGATAAAGAGTTCATTTTTAGAATGAGATTCTTGAAGTTGCATGCATATTTTTCTAAGTTTAGTAAATTGAATTATATGCATTTGATAATCATTTGCATCACTAAATTTACAGAAAATATGTATTGTCTTTGAGGCCCACGTACTAGGAGAGCAGCTGCGGAGGCTCCTACATCTAATGAGGAACAGGGGAATGAGTCAGCAAATGTCCTTACGCCTCAGACCCCTCCTGAGTCATCTCAACCTGCTGCGCCAAAGGATGGAAACGTGAATATAGCTCAGATGGCCCAAATACTAGTAGCAGCAATCCAACAGTCGAGAGAGACCGGAGTGTCCTTTGAGCGTGCCAAGAAATTGGGTGCCAAGCCTTATAATGGTACCGAAGACCCCGAGAGGGCCCTATCTTGGTTAGAGAACAATAAAGAAATTTTCAGGTTATGGGATGTATGGAAGAACAGATGGTGGTATACTCCGATTTTCTATTGAAAGAAGGAGCGAAGGATTGGTGGAAGGCCTTACAAATGAGGAATGCCAATGGGGTGTCTTGGGCACTTTTCAAAGGGGAATTCTTGATTAAGTTCTACCCCAAAAGCTATAAGGATGTGAAGATATAAGATTCTTCAAGTTGGAACAAGGTTCTTTCTCGGTGGCAGAGTATGAGAAGATGTTTTCAGAGCTCCTCTGTGTCGTTTCCTTTATAGCCGATAATGAAGGGCAGAAGGTTAACCGATTTGCAGTGGGTCTCAATCCTCTAATTAGGGCGTACGTGGTATCGGCAGCCCATACTCAGTATGGAGCACTGGTGGAAGCTGCAACTTGAGTTGAAAGAAGCATGGCGTCCATCCCTAAACCGAAACAGCAGAGCCAGAAAAGAGGTTGGTTAGATGGTTCTCGAGGAGGGCCTGGTAAATTCACATGAACAAAGGAGAGATCTACATGGTCTAGCAGTCAGAAACCAAGCCAATGAGCTCAATCCAGCCAAGCTTCTGTTCGGCAACCATCGGTCGGATTCCGAAACACTAAAGAGAGTTGGAAGAATTTTTGGTATGTAATAAATGTGGCAAGGCCCATCCGAGGGATTGTAGGAAAGAGACTACTGGTTGTTATAAGTGTGGTCAAGAGGGCCACTACATGAAAAGATTGTCCGAATGATGGAGCTAGCAGCGAGCCAAAAGAGAAACCACTAGTACCGGGACAGGCTAGTGGTGGCCGAGGACAAATTCGAGGAGGTCCCTAATTCAGAAGATCGAGCGGCGCGAGCCAGCCTAATAGGGGAGCCAGTCGAAGAGGATCATCCAGAGGACTGCAAGGTAGACTGCATACCCAGGCTAGGGTATTTGCGGTGACCCAATAGGAGGCAGATGCGGCCTTAAAAGTTGTGACAAGTACAATGTCAATTTTTGATCGAGATGTTTATGTACTGATAGATCCTGGAGTAACCCATTCTTTTATTTCTTTGGAGTTTGCTACAAATGCTAGTATAACGCCCCAGTTATTAGATGGTGCGATAGTAGTGTCTCTTCCTACCGGAGACTCTATTGTAGCAGAAATGGTGTTTAGGGGTAGTAAAATCAACATTGAGAGCCAAGAGTTTATAGCGGATTTGATTGTACTGGCCATCAGTGAGTTTGATGTGATTTTAGGGATGGATTAGTTGTCTAAATATCAGGCCTCAGTGGATTACTTCCGGAAAGAAGTCAAATTATGTAGCTTAGGAGGAATGGAAGTCATTTTCTTTGGAGTGCAAAAATCACTTTCCGGCAGTATGGTGTCGATAATGCGGGCAAGAAAGATGCTTCAGAAGTCATGTCAAGGGTACTTAGTCTATGCCATAGACATAAGAGACGATGGAACGAAATTAGAGGATATTCCAGTGGTTAGAGAGTTTATGGATGCATTCCCAGAGGATCTTCCGGGCTTGCCTCTAGATAGAGAAATAGAGTTTAAAGTAGAAGTAGCCCCTAGAACGCAACCTATTTCCAAAGCCCCCTACAGAATGGCTTCTTCAGAATTGAAAGAACTGAAGGTTCAGCTAGAAGAGTTGATGAATAAGGGTTTCATCAGACCGAGTACTTCTCCTTGGAGAGCACCGATTTTATTTGTAAAGAAGAAAGACAGAAGTATGCGATTATGCATTGATTACAGGGAACTGAATAAAGTAACAGTGCGTAATCAATATCCACTTTTGAGAATTGATGATTTGTTTGATCAGCTACAGGGAGCCAGAGTATTTTCCAAGATAGATCTGAGGTCAGGCTATCATCAACTAAAGATTCAGGAGGAACATATTCCTAAGACGGCCTTTAGGACCCGCTACGGGCATTATGAATTCTTGATTATGCCTTTTGGGCTGACTAATGCCCCAACTGCTTTTATGGATCTCATGAACAGAGTTTTTCGATCCTATTTAGATCGGTTTGTGATAGTATTCATTGATGATATACTGGTTTATTCAAGCAATGAGGAAGAGCATGCAGAATATCTAAGGATTGTTTTACAAACCTTAAGGGAGCATCAGCTGTATGCCAAACTCAGTAAATGTCAGTTCTGGCTAGATAGAGTTGCATTTTTGGGGCATGTAATCTCTGCAGAAGGGGTAACAGTAGATCCCCAGAAGATTGAAGCAATAGTGAATTAGAGACAGCCCACGAACGTGACAGAGGTTCGTAGTTTCTTGGGTTTGGCTGGGTATTATAGAAAGTTTGTAGAGGGATTCTCAAAGATAGCCGCTCCTCTGACTAAGCTAACCTGGAAAGAAGAGAAGTATGTATGGTCGGAAGCGTGCCAGCGGAGTTTTGAAGAGCTAAAGCGAAGGTTGACTTCGGCCCCAGTGCTTACACTTCTGTCGGGGAATGACGAATTTATCATATATTATGATGCTTTCAGGTAGGGTCTAGGTTGTGTGCTGATGCAGAAAGAGAAAGTAATAGCCTATGCTTCTAGATAATTAAATAAGCATGAACAAAATTATCCTATATATGATCTAGAACTAGTTGCAGTAGTTTTTGCACTAAGAATTTGGAGGCATTATTTGTATGGGGTTCCTTGTAAGATCTTTACTGATCATAAGAGCCTGCAGTACTTGTTCACCCAGAAAGAATTGAATATGAGGTAGAGAAGGTGGTTGGAGCTTATTAAAGATTATGAGTGCACCTTGGAGTACCATCTGGGAAAAACTAATGTGGTAGTAGATGCTGTCAGCAGAAAGCCTGTCGGTTCAATAGCTCACTTGAAGGTCGCATATCTATCAATGTTGATAGAATTGAGGTCTTTAGGTGTAAAATTAGAATTGTCAGATTCGGGAGCACTATTAGCCGCATTTCAGGTCCGTCCAATACTGGTTGATCAGATCAGAGAACTACAGACTCAAAATCCACAGACAATTAAATTGAACGGTAAAATTGAGTCCGGGCAGCGAAAGGATCTTTCAGTGACCGAGGATGGTGTAGTAACCTTGGGTCGGAGGTTATGTGTTCCGGATGTAAATGAGTTAAGAAGAGAGATTATGGAAGAAGCTCATTTTTCTGCATATCCTATACATCCAGGGAGCATAAAGATGTATCATACCCTAAAAAAACACTATTGGTGGAAGGGTATGAAGAAAGATATAGCCGAATTTGTCTCAAGATGCCTAACTTGTCAGCAAGTAAAGGCTAAGCATCAGAAACCTGCAGAGCTCTTGCAACCCCTTCCGATTCCAGAGTGAAAGTGGGAGAGAATAACCATGGACTTCGTGGTAGGACTTTCGCGTAGCCAGAGAGGCAGTGACGCAATATGGGTAATTGTTGATAGATTGACGAAATCAGCCAATTTCCTACCCATTGAAGCAATTATTCTTTAGACAAATTGACTCAGTTGTATGTAAATGAGGTGGTACGACTCCATGGCGTTCCGATATCTATTGTGTTGGATAGGGATCCACGGTTTACTTCTCGATTTTGGCCCAGCTTACAGAAAGCTCTAGGCACAAAATTGAGTTTCAGTACGGCCTTTCATCCACAGACGGATGGTTAATATGAACGGATAATTCAGACACTTGAAGATATGCTTAGAGCGTGTGTTATGAATTTTAAGGGGAGTTGGGATACTCATCTCCCACTAATGGAGTTTGCCTACAATAATAGCTATCAGACTAGCATTGGGATGGCACCATATGAAGCATTGTATGGAAGGAAGTGCAGAACTCCAATTTGTTGGGATGAGGTAGATGAAAGAAAGCTGATCGGCCCAGAAATTATCCAGATTACTTCAGAAAAGATTCAAGTGATCAGGCAAAGATTGAAAATAGCTAATGATAGACAAAAGAGTTATGCAAATAACAGGAGAAGAGACTTGGAGTTTCAGATTGGTGATAAGGTCTTTTTGAAGATATCGCCATGGAAGGGAGTACTAAGATTCGGGAAGAGAAGAAAGCTAAGTCCGCGATATATTGGGCTGTACGAGATAGTTAAAAGAGTTGGAGATGTGGCATATCGTCTATGGTTACCCAAAGATTTGGCTAGAATCCATGACGTGTTTCACGTTTCCATGCTACGCAAGTATTTAGCAGATCCTTCACACGTCCTAAGGGAACAGTCAGTAGAATTGGACAAGAAATTAACCTACGAAGAAAAGCCTGTGCAAATTCTAGATCTAAAAGAGTAAGTACTTCGAAAAAAAAGCATTCCCTTAGTGAAGGTGTTATGGATGAACCATGGAGTAGAAAAAGCCACGTGGGAACGTGAAGATTAGATGCGAGTACAACATCCCTACCTCTTCGAGACAGGTATGATTTAAAATTCGAGGATGAAATTTTTTTAATGAGGGGCGAAATTATAATATCCAATCCCTATTAGTAGTATTGGCGACTAAATTTCGGTATAGAATAATGAAGGCACCGTAGGATTACCTGATTTTAACCCTATTAAACATATTTTTGTTATGGTTACGTGAGAAATATTAGACCCAATTTGATAATTTCACACGTGGTCGGAGCGTCGAACGACCCTAGAATATTTTTAGAATTTTTCTCTACTGGCTTAGAAAATGAAATTTTAATTTACTACATAAATTTTCATTTAAAGGTTATGTATGGAACAAGCCTTTGTTGCGAAATACAATCCATATATTAAGGAATGGACCAATTAGAAGTAATCTCATAGATTGCCAAGTTGGGAATTCTAGTTAGTTCCTTTGACTATTCTAACTAGATAGTTACAAAGGAACCAATTAAATTCTTCAATTTAAACTAATGGCAAATTAGAAGTTTTGAGTAAGTTGAAGGGCAAAATGGTCAATTAAGGGAGCACTATATATATGTTGGAAGTGTGTAGAGTTTTCAAGAGATCAAAAGCCAACACTTAGAGCAAAAAGAGAGCAAATTCATGCAAAGGTTGAAGGTGCTACTAAAGTGAAATTTCAATTTTTTTTTTCATGATTTTGCATGTGTAATCAAGCTAAAATAAGGTTACATATGAATCCCTAAGCTCAATTGAAGCCTCCATTAGTGAAATTTCAAGAGAAAAATGTAAGAAAAGCATTGTTTTATGAGTTTGATAAGTGAGCATTCAAGAATGCTTCAATTGATATTCTTGTGTGTATTATTGGCTTAGATTGAGTTGAATTCTAGTGTGGAGCTTGAAGGCGTCAACAATTTGAAGAAATTGGCAAGGTAGGAATTAGGGCTTTTGGTGATTTTGATGTCGAAATTTCAATTGGTTGTAATTAGAGCTTTAGAATGAAATTGGCTTGATTTTGTTGTAATTGGAACAAGAAATTGAGAAAAGGAATGTGTTGGAATCTAGGGTGAAATTCTGCCACTTTAGGAAAGTTAGGGATTGAGTGGTGTTTTGATTGAGTTGTTGTGTGTAAATGGTGCATATTGTAAATTGAATATATATGGTTGATGGGAAAACCAAAAATGAAGAAAATGGAACATAATTATCTATTTTGGAAAGGTGAAGGGCAATTATGTCCAACCAAGTTATAAGGCGTTCAATAATTTTCAGGGCGCCGGATGATGAGTTAGATTAGATTAAATGGCTCCATAAATAAAAATTGGAAAGTAGTATCCATCTGGGCTTTGTGTGCCGATTAGGGTGTTTTGTAGTTAAATGCGATTCTAGCATTCGATTTGATTCTAAATGTCATATATGGCGCGTAGGTGAAGATAACCGAGAGCGGTAACGGGAGCAGAAATCGGGAGCGAAATTAAACGCAGAGCAGTTGTGAGTGGAAATCTACCATTTCTTTTACTTTTCGTTTATTATGTTTTCGCATAATGAATATGTATGTTTTATGAGCTTTCGATGTATAAACATGATTTATGATCTTGATATATATCCATAGACATGCTTTTACATGTTCGGGTTGAGAAACAGTTTTAAAATTTTTGCATTCGTTTTAAAGGCTATTGGTACCCTCAGATTATAGTGATGGTGATTGTATTAGACCCGGCCGGTATATCCCGTACACATGGGCAGGTCATGGGGGGCGTGTCACTAACTTCGGGAAGTCGGAGTATCGAGTCGTGTAAGTCGCTCTATGTGTACAGGGTATTGTCTCGCTATATGTATGTGATGTAGGATTCTGCTGCATAGCTAGTGAGATGTCTTGAGATGTCATTGTGGGTGCTGCTAGTTGAGGTGCCCTGTGACCTACTCACATGTGCGGTGCTAGTTGAGTCGCCGCGTGAGTATAGAGTTTTAGGGTTACCATTGGTACAGTTTAGAGAGAAAATGGCCGAGCGAGGACTTTACTAGTTTTCGATTTATTGATAGCATTTATGAATTTATATGCACACGGCAGTTATTATGTTATATAGATTTTGGATATTGCTTTCCAAAGATATAAATAAAACTCGCTCGACAAGATTTCATTAGCATATAATATTAGAAACTGTTTTACAGATTTATATCAGTTTTAGAAGCATGATTTATGCATGTACTTTAGAATTTGAAAAACCCTAATTCTTACCTTGCCAATTTCTTCAAATTGATGACTCCTTCAAGCTCCACACTAGAATTCAACTCAATCTAAACCAAGAATACATACAAGAACATCAATTTAAGCAATCCTTAAAGTTTACTTATCAATCTCATAAAACAAATGCTTTTCTTACCTCTTTTTCTTGAATTTTCACTAATGGAGATTTCAATTGAGCTTAGGAATTGGTATGTAACCTTATTTTGACTTGATTAAGCATGAAAAATTATTTTAAAAAAATTGAAATTTCACTGTAGCAGCACCCCCTTCACCTTGCACGAATTTTGCTCTAAATGTTTGCTTTTTGTTCTCTTGAAAAATCTACACACTTCCAATAAGAGCAATATAATTATCCATCAATTGACCATTTTGCCCCTCAACTTCCTCTAAATTACTAATTTACCGTTAGTTAGAAACTAAGTAATTGGTTCATTTGTAACTATCTAATTAGAATAGTCTAAAGAACTATCTAGAATTTCCAACTTGACAATTCATGAGATTTTTTCTAATTGGTCAATTCTCTAATATATGGATTATGCTTCTCAACAAAGGCTTGTTTCGTACATAACCCTTAAATGAAAATTCATGTAGTAAATTAGAATTTCCTTTTTTAAAAATATTCTAGGGTCGTCCGACACTCCGATCAAGTGTGAAATTATCAAATTAGGTCTAATATCTCCCATGCGCACCATAAAGAAAATATTTCTAATAGGGTTAAAATTGGGTAATTCTATGAGGTCTTTATTGTTCTATACCGAAATTTAGGCGCCAAGACTACTAATAAGGATTGGATATTACACATTTTCTTAGAGATAGAAGACAAATTCATCCAAAATTAAAATTCTCATTTCTCTAATAAATCTTCTCAATGGCACTTGTTTTGAGGTTGTTGAAGTTGCTTTTGATGAACATGAGTAAATTATATTTTAGATTGAGAGCTCGTATATATTGTTTATATTTATGGATCTGCTTCTTGAATAATGTCAAAAAAAGAAGTCTGATAATTGTCAATGGTAGTTCTAGAAAGAGAAATAAATTCATCTTCAAAGATAATATCCCTAATATGCTTTATCTCTCCCTAAACTCAACATCATCAAGAAATTTAGCATTTTTGTCTTGAAAAAATATTTACTTAAAGGATCATAAAACTTGAAACCCCTCGATCTTTCAACATATTCAATAAAATACCAGCTAACTATTCTTGAGTCCAGTTTCTTGTCATTATACCTGTATAACCTAGCCTCAACTGGATAATCTTAGATATGCAAGTGCCTAATACTAGGCTTTTACCAGTCCACAACTCGTACAGAGTTTTAGATATTGCTTTACTTAGAACTCTATTAAGGATATAAACTATAATATTTAGTGTTTCTCCCCAGAGTGTTTCAGGTAAAGAAAAATGATTAATAATACTTCTCACCACTCTTTAAGTGTTTGGTTTTATCTTTTAACAATATCATTCATGCTTGGTTTCTTAGGCATTGTGTATTATGGGATGATGTCACACTTCTCTATGAATTTTGCAAAAACTGTAATGGACATTGTTCACCTGATTTGTCATATTTGCCATAATATTCACCACCACAGTGAAATTTGGCAGTTTTAATTTTCTTGCCAAGTTAATTTTCAACTTCACCTTTGAAAGCATTAAACATGTCTAGAGATTGAGACTTCTCATGAATCAATTAAATGTACCAAAGATGAGAATAATTGTCAATGAACATAATAAAATACTATTTTTCATTCTATGAAGCCGTAGGGAATAGTTCATAAATAATATTTATTAGTTTTAAGACGTTATTGCTCTTATTGGCACCTAACTATTTTTGTCTATTTTCCCTACATGCACTCAATGCAAACTTTAAAAAATGTTAAATTAAAGGGATGAAGAATTCTATCTTACATAAGTCTTTCTATTCTCTATTTAGAGATATGTCGTAAAAGCTTGTGCCATAACATAATAGAATTCTCATCAGTTAATTTTTTCTTTGTACCACATTTATTAACATAATTTTAAAAGAGGCACGAGTATCTAATTTGTAAAGATTATCAATTAAAGAACTAGTACCAATAAAATTTGATTTTTGAAAGAGACTAACTTATTATTTCTGAATAAACAAGAATATCTTGATTTGTCCAAACTAGAAACAGAAAATATGTTTTGTCTAAATGACAGTACATAACAAGTTTCATCTAAATCCAAATAATATTTGATCTCTAATTGTAATCTAAATAATTCTATGGCCTCTAAAAGAATTGTGTTGTCATTTTCTATTTAGATGCATCTTTCAACATCAATTGAAAACCGGCTCCTAAGACAACCTTACATAGATACACTTTCGTGACTAGTTGCACCTGTATCAACCCACCAAGTATATTTAGATATAGAAGTTAAATTAACTTCTAAATAAACAAAGTTAAGAAGTGTACCTTTCTTAACACGCTATTTGTCATACTTGGGATAATCCTTCTTCACATAACCAGCCTTTTTACAGAAGAAATAAGTAATGATCGGATCTTATTTCTTTTGCACCTAATTATGTGAAGTCCCTATTATAGGTTTTTTCCTTTATTTCTTTTTCTTTTCATATTTAGTAACCTTATCCTAAGAAATCCTTACTAAGTGAGCACTTTCAATCTTTTCTCGCTTTAATTTATCTTCTTATTGCACACTATATGAAATGAGTTCATTAAGAGTCCATTTAACATTTTGGGAGTTGTAACTTACTTTAAATTAACTTTAGTGTGCATAAAGAGATATCAAAACCATATGCATCACTAAAGTCATTAGACAACTCTAACTTTAGTGCCTTTAGTTTTAAAGCAAGATTGAATATCTTATAATGTACTCCCTTATATTTCCTTTGCCATTATACATTTTTGAAACAAGGTTAGCTATTAGCATACTTGTTTCAGTCTTTTTATTTTTTGCAAAACGTTCTTCAATTTTCTCAATGAAGTTTTTAGCATTTTCTTTCTAAAAAGTAGTACCGTAAATATATAAATAAAATTTATATTGAAAAATATAGTAGAAGTAGATAAAACTTACAGAGAATATATAATAAAATAATAAACTTACAATCAAGTCATTATTTTAAACAGATATGTGCATGCCATAAATAAATATACAAAGGTGGGCCCATCATGAGATACCTAGCATAACATTGATATTTAGTCTTTGAACATAAATATCAACTGTAAGTGACGCTCTCAATGTAGTAATCAAATGTTGATAATAAATCCTGTCAATAATAAGCCTTTCTTTGGACCGATTTATTACATGTATAGAAAACTTGATAATTATCACACATTTATTACCGCAAATATGCTTATTATTTGGACAAAAAATAATCTTCTTTTGGATCAATTATTTTTGTTTTGTATAAACAATAAACATATTCATCTTAATATCCTAAAATAAAAGTATCTACATAACAGAGGTTACATTGGCAACATGTTATTGCAATCAATTTATTTTGACATATAAGACAAGTAGTGTAAAGAAAAATATTTGAATGCTTACAAATAGAAAAATTAAGTTTTGCCTTATGTGCTGGAGTGACGCATGGCGTCAAAGCTGCTGTGATTATAACGCTGCTAGTGGTTCAAAATCGAGTTAATGATTGTCGGTCAAATCTAAATAAGTTAAATTTTGGGTTGAATCTCTATGAATTGGGTCAGGTAGATCTTATTCTCCAAATAATAATTAGAAAAAAATCTAAATTTCGACCTAAATTTGTTAATTTTGGATTTGCAAATACCTAAAATAGACAACTAATAAATTTGGGTCAAAATTAAGACATATTTATAAATTTCTCAAAAATTTTAGGTTAAATTATAATTACTTAAAGTTAGAGGGGGTTGAGTAAAAAAATTCAATTACATTAGGACATATTTAAAATGTTATAAAATTTTGGTGGCCAAAATGTAATTAACTAAAACTTTAGGGGCCTTTATGAAAATAACCACTTAGGGACTATTTACAAATTTTGGTTAGAATATAATTAATTAAAATGAAGAAGAGCTTAGTAAGTATTTACTAGCTGAACCTTAATTTAAGTACTTTTTAACGTACCATGCATTGCCCATCCCTTCACTTTTAAATTAATAATAAATATAAATATGAATTAAAAAAATAAATTGTTGAAAAATAGTAAAACACTAAATTGAAACCAAATTTTGATTTTTTTTATCCTTAATTTTGTAAATCAAGAACTCTTAAGTATATTTGAATCGTCAAATCACAATGAAAATCATAAATTTAATGTTTTTTTTTAACAAAATTATGAAAATTTCATACGTATAATATATTCACCCTAAATAACCACATGGGAAAAATATTAAAAACATGAATATATGTATTAATAATCCTACTAATTTAACATGATTTTTATTTTGATACCACTTGTTAGATATAACCATAAATTAAATTCATATCTATAAGAATATAATCCAAGATTTATCTGTCAAATTATTATTATAGGATGTTGAGAAAAAACGTATATGAAAAATTCACGGTGATTAGAATTTAAAAATTAGAAGCCTTAAATAAGAATTAAGAGTATAATAACTTTTCATAATTAAATTTATGTAGAATCAATGAGTTTTTCTCTCTATGAATGAAAAAGAAGAGAAGAACTGTACGTAAATTAATTTGACTTGAAGATCACAACTCTAAAAAATATAGGAAAAAGTTCACAAATAGCCTTTTAATTATTTTATTATTCTTTTTTAACCAAATATAAAATAGTTATACTTTATTAGTCAAATAACTTATTTTTGGACACATTTATCCCTATATCAAATTTATAACTTCTTTTTTTTTTTTTAAGAAACTTTAAAGATGTATTGAACAAAGTTTATTGATGAACGAATATTTTTGAATTTGTTATTGTAAAAATCAAAGTGTTGCTGAGGATCGCTTCGAATCAAATCAAAGAAATAGCTCCGATAAATTTTCTAAACTTTGTTAGAAATTAGACAAAATTTACATTTGAAGTTAAAAGTAGTTGTTATTAACGAACTAAATAAGTTAAAATGGTATAAACGGCGTTGAAATCCGGCCAAAAATAAGTTTTGGAGTGTGTTTGGCGAAAACCAGACGGCGGTCGGTGCGGCCGCCGTCAATTTAGGCATCGCGGGGTACATTGTGTGCATCTCGGGCCCGAGACGGCCCCGCGGTGCGCACTATGTGCGTATCGCGGGGGTACATCTCAGGCCTGAGATGTGCCCCCACGATGCGCATTTTTTATTTTTAAATATTTTATCTTTTTAAATAATTTTACTAATTTTTTCATTTATGAACTTTTCCTAATTTTCTTTTTTGTTTTTTCAGGTCATATGGAGTGTGATGCGATAGTTATTTATTTTGGAGGAAAGTGGGAGAGTTCTAGTGATGGAAAGAAAGTTATGTTGATTATAGTAATTTTGAAATTTCGGTTCCGAAAAATATTAATTTTGAAGATCTTTTAAATGCAGTATGTTATACCTTGGGAGTCGACAATGTGAAGTGTAAGATGACTTTGAAAATCAAAATTGATGCAACGAGGTATAACGTAAAGCCTATTGAGATTAAAAATGACAATGATGTTCGGTTTTTTTTAAGCGCCAATAGAAGATCGTACTGTCTTTTATGTGTAACAGTGGATCCTAGAGCTCCTGTTTATGAAGATAATGTACAGCCCCTCAATCAAAATCCACCATCAATTCATGCTCATTTTATGTCAGCTAGCGGTAGCAACCAAGTGAGCCATACATCTTTATCAATTCCAGCAGTGGTTCCTACAAACACAACGAACGAGTATCACAATGTTTCTTTTATACCTTTTAATGAAGACCCAGCCTATACACATTACGCTTATGATGACATTGAAAATGTTGGGGATGTGGAAGGGAACTATGATGATGTTAGAAATGTTGATAATTTAGAAGGGGATGATTTAGCAGAAGGTGGACGTTGTTATGTTTCGACAAGCTCCCTAAATGTTGAAACTAAAAGAATAGATTTTTGTGAAGCGGAAAACCCCTTTGCGTTTATGCCTCCAATACCACCATCAGACTTGGGCATTTCAGATAAGATATCGAGTAATGGAATTGACGATGTGTTTGTAGGAAAGTTGTTTGATAGCAAAGACGAACTTCACCAGGCTATTAGTATGGTAGCACTTAAAGGTAATTGGAGCTTTAAAGTGTCAAGGTCGACAAAAGATCGTTTTGAGATCAAATGTGATGATGATAGATGTCGATGGCGATTACGTGCAGTGTCGACAGATGTAAGGAAATATTTTATTGTGCGCAGAATTGATTCAAGTCACGTGTGCCAATTAGATCGATTGCGCGATGGTCATCGACAAGCAAAGTCTCGGATTATTGGCAAATTTATAAAAAATAAGTTTGCATCTGGGAGTCGACTTTATAGGCCGAAGGAAATCCAAGCAGACATACGTAAGGAGTTTGGTGTGGACTTAGCTTACCCTACTGCTTGGTGGTCTAAGGAGCATGCATTGGTGTTGATACGTGGTACTCCAGAGGGTTCATATAAATTACTTCCTGCATACTATCATATATTGGAACAACAGAACCCTGGTACAGTCACGCATTTGGAGATTGACGATTGCAAGCACTTTAAATATTTCTTCATGGCTATTGGACCATGTATTAGAGGGTTCCAGTCTTTCATCTGACCGGTTATTGCAGTTGATGGTACATTTTTAAAAAATGCATACTTGGGAACAATGTTTGTGGCTGTTTGCAAGGATTGAAACAACCAGATTTTTCCACTTGCATGGGGTATTGCTGACTCTAAAAATAATGCTTCATGGAAGTGGTTTATGGAAAAACTCTGAGGAGTTATTGACGATCTTGCGAACCTTGTATTTATATCTGATCGACATGCTAGTATCGAGAAGGCCATTAAAGAGGTATTTCCTAATGTATATCATAGTGTATGCATCCATCACTTGAAGTGTAATTTGGTAGCACGATATAAGATACCATCGCATACAACAAAAGGAGGGGGATACTTGGCCTCCTATTTTGTTGCTGCTAAGGCGTATCGCATAGCTGACTTTCAAAGGGAAATATATAAGATGCGAGAAATGAAACCGGAGGCAACGAGATACTTGGAGGAGGAGGTTGGTTTTTCAAAATGGGCTCGATCAATGGGAGCATTCAGAAGATATGACATCATGACCACCAATATTGCAGAGAGCATTAACGCTGTTGCGAAGGATGCACGTGCCATGACGGTGACTGCCTTAATTGAGTGGATCCGAGAGTTAATGCAAAAATGGTTTGTTGAGAGACGTGAGGCTGCTGAAAATATGTCAAACTTCTTGACCACTTGGGCCCATGACAAGATTTAGAAGCACAATGATGATTCCGCTCGCATGACAGTGCATGCAATAGATCGATCTCGTTTTGTTGTTAAGGACAGAAAAAGAAATGGAATAGTGGACATCCCGGGGAAGTCATGTAGTTGTCAAAAGTTTGAAATGCGGCAACTACCGTGTCCTCATGCACTTGCAGTATGCAGGCAGGTCAAATTTTAGTACCAGACTATTTGTTCGCGATATTACACGACTGAATGTTTGTTGCATGCATATAGTGAACCAGTAAATCCGGTTGGTCATCCGTTAGATTGGATTGTTCCAGAGGAGTTGAGAACTGCTGACATCTAGCCTCTTATAGTACTTCGGCAATCAGGAAGACGTCGGAAGAATCGAATTCTATCGCAAGGTGAGGCTCCCACGAAGAATGTATGCAGTCGCTGTAAGCAGCATGGACATAATCGACAAACTTGTCGAAATCCAATGCCATTACATGGTAGTTGATATGTTCTTTATGAGTTATATTTGTATTTTAAAGTTATGTAGTTATGGGATTTATTTGACTAGTTAATTTGCATTTTTTTTTTACGATTGCGTTTAATTGATAAGTTTATTATATTCTTATAAATATGGAAAATTTATTTTATTTTCTAAAATTCATGGATTAAAACGGACAGAGTTTTCCCTATTTTTTTTCTCAAAATCTATATTTCATAAACCTGCAGAAAATACACTTCAAATATTTCTCACATCTCTTAGCTGTAAATGGGACCTCCCGTCCCTACCCAAATCAATCAACATCATTTTACAATTTATAATTTTATAAAATACATAAAAAAAACTTTATAAACATACAAAAGTTAATTTTATTTCACTACTTTTTTTTGCACATTTTCATAAGTCAGTCGCCATTTTGGTCTTAAAAAATGACCCATGCTCAGGACCAAAATCTAGGGAATGACAACACATCAAAAACTCTATAAACATACAAACATAAATCCCACAATCTCCATTATTCACTGTCTGTTGTGGCACTCCATCCTTTAATCTAATTACATGAAAAGGGGTTAAGTCAGGTGTAATTTGTCGTTGCTCATATAATCTACAAGCATCTAGGTAACGGGGTAACAACATAGCTAATGGTAGGACATGATTCTCAATCACGCCATCGGCAAATCCCTTGATGCTAGAATCGTAGATCAATATTTGCCGATGCAAGATGTCCACCTCAGCCGTTACTCAATGTTGTTGATTGTAGTTGACAGGAATATAAACCTACATAAAATTCAAATAAGTCTTAGAAAGAGTACTACAAGTTATAAACAAAAATAACAACATTCACACAAAATAGTACTACAAGTTATAAACAAAAATAACAACATTTACCTTATCAACCTCAATCCACATACGTGCACCGAGTAAATCTTCTTTAGCGCCTTAAGCATATGCCATCACTTCATCACTCCATACAATGTCAGTTATGTCATTTTTGTGCTGCTCATAAAGGAGTTTAAAAGACTCCTATAAATGCAGGGCCATCGAATAATCAATAAAATTGAAATAACAAAATATAAATAATTTAATTCATCACTCACAAAGAAGTACGAATCCACAGAAGTGGACAATTGAGGCAAAATATTATTGCAACCGTATTGCCTAAGCCGAATCACCTTCAAATACTCATTAATATGCTGCATTTAGAAACAATAACCGTCAAGTGAGTTTGTAAATTTAGAAAAAAAAATAAAATGAGATAATTATTCAATAATTTACTTACAAAGTCATCCAGTCAGCTATGTAGCAATTCCCGAAACCATGTCGGGTTAGCGTCTAGCCCAGGTAAGCTGACTACACCCTCATCCTTGTCCATCCAAGCCTGAAACTCAACCATGATAGTCGAGTCTATCTGCTGCAATGGATTCATGTCTGCTTGAGGTTGTACTTCAATTTTAAATTTCTTCTTCTCGTGTATCCTTTGTGAAAATGGATTTGTATATGGGGTGTGCAAATACCATGCAGGCCTATACTGTCTCCCAAATTGACTTACTCCCTTATGCGGGGCAAGCAAGATCTCAACACTTGCAGGACTGTCAATCAATGGCTGGGGCAATATATCATGACCAGTAGCTGGGGTCTGAAAATCATATTGACAGCCTGCCGGTGTGTTCTCTCCATACTGCAATATATGTATATATTAAAATAAATAAAACTGCAATTAAGGTAATGAAAAAATAATTGTGTTTAAAATTTATTTTGCTTACCATATTATGGCTTTCGTTCTGTTGGAATGAGCATGACTGCCTAAACCACATTATCATTTGCTGCATCTGCTGTGTAAGATCGGTTCGGAGTTGATTAACACTTGTTAAAATTTCATCTCTATCCTTGTCCATTCTTTGTAGAAGTGCAGCTTGTGCAGCTTCAGTATGCTCAAATCTCTTAATCATCTCCTCCCGCAGCTGCTCAATCTGATGTGTTACGCCATGGTCTGCAGATGCACTGTGTTTAGACTACAAGAAACATAACCATAGTTAATGACTTATTTAGAAAAATTAGAAATATATTAAAATTTCTCTTTAGTTAATCACGTAAATAAGTAATATACCGTTGCTCCTGCCATTGGTGCTGACATTTGTGGGTTTGTCCATTCATATCCACCCCCCTCCACATCCATAACATCATCGTTAGGGTCGCTAAAATGGGCATAGGTCCTGGGGCGCTTGCTCTCGCTGAAATCAGACATATTTGGTAAGTCCCCAGCATAACTTCCGCTTGGAATGCCTACACGTCTAGCCAATCGCACAATTGCTTCTCTCTTCTCATAGTCTTTTGGTACTAATTTACGATGTACCGAAAGAACCTATAAATCAACCAACCATATTAAGTTACGCTTAAAACAAAATAAAAGTTATAAACCAATATATATATTTTTCATTCATATCAACACATACCAAATCCTTTCCTAATATTGTATCCTGAACCTCATCGAACAATGGAGTCCCTCGAGTCATCCAATTCAAAATACGAGGGAAGCGATCACCATTATGATAACCAAAAATCTCTCCGCACACTGGAATTGCCTCGAAAATTCATACCTAATATAATTATTTTTAAAATATAAGTTTGACGTATACAAACAAAATATATAATTAAGATCAAAAAGTTAAGTACAAGAAAATTATGGCGTACCAAAAATGCGTGCGAAAAGCCATATACGTTGTAACCCTCAAATTTCTTCTGTGCAAACCCTTTCCTTTTTATTTTATCAAGTTTTTGGAATGCAGCCTTCTTAAGTGAGTTATGAAGTATGGTCCATGCAATATTGCCCCATGGATACTTATTAAACTCATCAAGGTCATTTACTAAACATAGAACAAAATTTTGAATTTCACTACGCTCGTCATGTGAAATCAAAACACGATGCACAAAATAAAATAAACTCAACTTTACTGCATCTGCATCGTCTATTTTCTCCAAATTTAGACGTGCGTACCATTGATCAAGAAATATGTAAGATAATTTCTTTACCCTAGAAAAATATGTATCCCATAATCGAGTGCCCAATGCAGCTGCTGGGCGGGAGGATAATCTCGCATTTGTAGTCTAGTTATTAGTACAAACTCCTGCCGGCTAAAACGGATGCGTTTCCTCCTTATGTAAAACCACATCTCATCTTCTACATTAGAGGTATGCACCTCATGCAACAATAACTCGTGCACCAAAATACCAAAGAATGTCAATTCTGACATATCTAAGAAATGCTCCATACACGTCTGCCTAAATAATATTTTCTGATTTGTTGTCAGTTTATCTTTAATGCAATTTAGACCCCACATCTTAGTATAAGCCGTCACTGATGCACGAAAAAACATATGTTCTAGAATTCTATATTCTTTCGATACGTTCTCTTTCCTGTAACAATAAAAAAAATACATTAATATTAAGAAAAATAATAATCAGAGAAATATTATTTATAGAAACAATTAATTTAACATACATAAAAATCATAATACATTAAAATAATTAATTACTAACATATTAATCAACATATTATAATAAAATCAAACTAAACTTAATAATTAATTTACTAACATATTAATATTAATCAACATTAATTATATATTAAAATCAAAATAATCATATTTAATTATAATTACATAAGATACTCACAATAATAATAAAAAATGTTACAAATCAAAATTAATGAGTCATTTAAGCAAATTTTCCCATCTATTAGATCAATTCCTTCTAAATAGAATTTATGAAAATTTTTCCTTTATTTAATTTAAATTCTATTAATGTAATTTTATTAATATATTTAATTAATTTAAATATAATTAAATTTAATTAATTAAAAAAAACCAAATTCAAAAAAATTTCGCGCCATGTGCCATCTTATACAGGCGCCACGTGGCAAACAGTGCGGCATCACAGACGTTCGCGATGCGCCCTAAGGGCGCATCGCTGGCCTGAGATGGCCCCACGATGCACCTGTTAAACGCGCATCGCGGGGCCATCTCGGGCCCGAGATGGCCCCAAGATTGGCAACGGTGGCCGCCGCCGTCTGCATTGCGAATATGACCCAAAAATCACGTTTTTTTGCCCATTTTCAACTTTTCTTACACCATTCAAACCTATTTTTTACATAAAATTCAATAATTTCATCTATTGCTAATTTTAAATACAAATTCTAACAATTTTATGAACAAATTTAAATTTTTCAAAAGTTAAACAAAACTCACCAAAATTCGGCCATTTTCTTTGTTTGAAGTGAGAAATATGTTGTAAAAGTTCCGATTTATGCAGTGATAACTTCAAAAAAAATTTATCTAACAATTTTTTATAATTTTCAAATTTTTTGAGTGATTTTCGGGTGAGAGTAACGTTAATAGGGAAAATGGGCAAATGTGTCCAAAATGTATATTTTTTGTTAATAAAATATATTTGATTTTAAGTTGGTTAAAATATTATAATAAAAAAATAAAGGGGTTATTTGTAAAAAAAATTCATGAATTATGACCTCATTATTATTAGATGTCTTTAAAGCGTAATAAGATATAATTTAAATAAATCACTTAAACTAACTCTTATTTAAAATAATTCATAATATATAATTATTATTAATATGTGATCCTATATAAATGAAATAATAAAATCTAACACAACATACAATTAATAGGTTAGAAAGGGAATGTAAGACCTTTTTTGTTTAAAGAAAGGAAAATAAATACTCTTACAATTTTAAAAAATAATACAAAAACCTTTTTACTAAATAATTTGTATAGAAAATAGTTTAAAAGAATTAAATGGTTTATTTTTCTGTCTTAATAATGCGCGGTACATTTTTATGTATTTGTTATTTTATTGTATTTCTTAAATTATATTACAGGCACTTTTGTCTCTTGTCAGTCAACGTTACTAATCATTGGTCAACAGAAAATGATCAATGGTCAATGTTATTGATAAAATGACTGAAGCATAATCAACTCGTTGAAGATGCCTTCAATTTTGAATTTTATAATCTACAAAATAATAGTATTGGTTGCGTTATATAAATAATAGAGGATAAAAAAAAATTGATGGATAAAGACGACGTCACTTATAGCGTCACCTTTTAAAGCTGGTACCTTATGGTGCACTACCACTTATATATGGACAAATCACCAATCGACGATTCTAGATATGGTGGCAATGCACCATAACGCATAGTCGTTGGAAGGTGATGCTATAGTAATTGTCACTTTCTTTGTTCATTGATTGGGCATTGGCACTATCATGTATGATTGGTTAACAATGATGATGACCCTTTTTTATATTTTATTTAGTTGTATAAAAAATATTTAATTAAAAACACTTCAATTTATAATTCATTTAACTATTATAAACTTTTGGTCATCTAAAAAAAAAAGAATATGTTATCTGATGAGAGTTTATTTGTCGTTTATGAAATTATAGAAATATTTATATCCCATACATACTTTTATCTAACAATAGGCAAGTGTGACCCCATACATACTTTTATCCTCATCTGTCAGATTTTTTGAAGTTTGGACTTTTCAAATTTCGAAGAATTGAACAATTTTTTCTCCCATAGATTTCAATTTAGGTTGGTCGATACTTGGACCGTTTAGCATCCAATCGTTTTCTTTTAATTTTTTTTTTTTACAAAAGGTAAATTTATATTTCTCTTTTGTTTCTTCATTCATTTAAATTTAGTGTATTTAAGATTTTTGAATATTAACATATAAATAGTTTATATTAATCAACCATTTAATATTTTATAAGATAAAATTAAACTTCACAAAATATATTATAGTAAATTGGTTAAGTTTTTCCAATTGCCAACTTCCAATCTACACCAACTGGGTCTAAACGTCCTTCAATCACAATTCTTTTAGAATTTTGGCTTGGGTCTGGTTCAATTGTCGAATAGAAAGAAAAAAAGAAGAACAAGGGGATATGCCAATATTTAAGAAAAAGTAGAATTAACAGATAATTAACTCACATATTAGAAGGAACACTACAAGAGAGTGATCTATATGCAACTAGTTTTGCGACGGCTATTTTAGCCGTCGCAAATAATTTGGTAATACGGCATTGTTTAAATGAAAAATATTTTTGAAAAATAAAAAGACATCTTCTCTGTTTTCCAATTTCATTCTTTTGTCAAACATCACAACAACAAAATTTCATCAAATTGACTAGGAACATTCTCAATTATTTTAATTCCAATCATTAATCATCAAGTTTTCATAAATCGATCTTTCTCCCTTCGTTGGATGATTCTAAGTTTTGAAATTTAATCTCATATTTCATAGGTAAAATTTTTTCTATTAGCATTAAATTTGTAGTCTCCTTAATTCTAATTTCTTAATCTCTCTAACAAATTATTTTAGAAATTCTTAATATCTCATTAATTTCCTAATACTCATGCTAATTTTATTAATTCTAGTTTCCATTTAATTTTCTAGGGTTAGCATGATTCATATGTTCTACAACTCGAAACCTAAAGTGATTTAGATTCCCTCATCATCATTTACTACCATTTTGTAGTTATAATAGAAATTGTTCTCAAGGCCTTAAGTGATCATAGTGATAATCTATTTTCTATTTCTATATAATATCCATTTTAGATTATTAAAAATTTCTATCTACAGGTTATGGTTGGGCATTTTTTTGTGGAGAAAGTCGCTGGAATAAAGGAGACATTTGAGACAATGGATGTTAACATGAGAGGCAAATTTATATTTTCCGTCAAATTTCTATTTGTTTGACAAGAAAGTTTGGGTAAAAAGGTAATTTAATCATCTTAATTTCAAAAATTACTCTCTCTTTGCTTATAATGATTACTGAGTAATTTAGTTAAAATAATTTATCTACAATATGAGATAGCTTGTCATTCGTGCTGAAATATTGAGTTTACTCAAAGATAGAAACTAAAATTATTTCTTGAATCTTCTAGTATTTTAATTTGAATTTATTTATTCAATTTTTTTAAAAGAAATAGAATCTCCTACGTTTAGATTGAACTTGAAAGGAAACCTAAATAACAAAAGAAGAATAGTAATGCCAAAAGGTATGTTTAGTCATCCAATGGAAATAAAAAAATCATATGAAACTTACATAAAATTTGAAGGTATATGTTTGTCTTGAAGGAGACATTGAATTGTTGATGCTGTGATCAAAGTCAACAGCATGTAATATTTCTTGTTTAGAGTAACTAGCTAAAGGTTTTAGGTTCTTACAGTAGATTGTAACTCTGGGAATTTTTGTGACTATTAAGGAAAACCAAGAAAAAAACTGTGAACAGGTAAACAAGGCTATGAAATTTCTGTGGCTGATATAAAAAAGGCTTCTGATAGGACCTGACTTGAGACCCTCTATTATAGATCCCAATAATTTTACCGAGCATCCCGACGGAAGTTCCTCAGAATCTAATTGGGTAAGTTGAGAAATTCCGTAAAGTGAACCCCTTTTTAGTTCTTGTTACTACTGAGAAAGTCTTGTAATATATATAAAAATGACATCTTAATTTTTTTAAAAAAAACAGACAGAGTTTTCCCTATTTTTCGAAAAATTCATATAAAACCTGCAAAGAAATATCACTTATATTTTAAAACACTTCTCGATACTACCAATTCGAACCTCCGGTCCTTTCCAAATCAAATCCAACATAACTCAATAGTTTCATTTAAATCACAAAATGAGCATAATCATAATAAGCAAAAACGATCATCATAAAATCGAAATCTCTTCTTGTTGGTTCAAACATACATAAAAATATACATGCCTACAACTATTATGCATAAAATAAAGAGTGCTATTTAGCACATTTACATGTACAAAGATGATCTTCGGATTCGGCCCACTACTCGACAATAGGAGAATCAGCAGCTTGCGTATCGAGACCTGCACCTGGGAAGGAGGTTTAGAAAATATAAAACACAAAACCAGTGAGCTAAAGGAGCTCAGTGAGTGCAATTAAGATTTCAATTACAAGAACATTATGCATAGATAGCAAATTCTAAAGTACATGCAGAAATTATGCTTCTAAAACTGATGTAAAACTATAAAACGGTTTCTAATATCATATGCTAATGAAATCTTGCCAAGCGGGTTTTATCTACATCTTTGGAAAACAATATCCAGAATCTGTATAACATAATAACTGTTGTGTGCATATAAATGCATAAATGCTATCGGTAAATCGAAATTATTAAAATCCTCGCTCAGCCATTTTCTTTCTAAATGTACCAATGGTAACCCTAAAGCTCTATACTCACGCAGTGACTCAACTAGCACTGCACACGTGAGTAGGTCACAGGGCACCTCAACTAGCAGCACCCACAGTGACATCTCAAGACATCTCACTGGCTATGCAGCGGAATCCTACATCGCATACTTATAGCAAAATAATACCCCGTACACATAGGACGACTCACATGACTCGACATCCTGACTTTTTGGAGTTAGTGACACCCCCCAAGACTTGTCCATGTGCACGGGATATACCGGCCGGGTCTAATACAATCATCACCACTATAATCTGAGGGTACCAATGGCCTTTAAAACGGATGCAGAAACTTTAAAACTATTTCTCAAATCGAACATGTCAAAGAATGTCTATGAATATATATCAAGATCATAAATCATGTTTAAGCATCAAAAGCTCATAAAACATGCATATTCATTATGCGAAAACATAATAAATGAAAAGTAAAAGGAATGGCAGAATTCCACTCACAACCGCTCCGCGCTCAATTTCACTCCCAATTTCTGCTCCTGTTACCGCTCTCAGTTATCTTCACCTACGCGCCACAAATGACATTTAGAACTAAATCGAACGCTAGAATCTCATTTAACTACTAAACGCCCTAATCGGCATACAAAGCTCGGATGCATACTACTTCCCGATTTTTATTTACTGAGTCATTTAATCTAATCTAACTCACCATCCGGTGCCCTGAAAATTATTGAACGCCTTATAACTTGGTTGGACATAATTGCCCTTCACCTTTCCAAAATGGACAATTATGTCCCATTTTCTTCATTTTTGATTTTTCCATCAACCATAGACATTCAATTTACAATATGCACCATTTACACACAACAACTCAATCAAAACACTACTCAATCCTTAACTTTTCTAAAGTGGCAGAATTTCACCCTAGGTTCCAACACATTCCTTTTCTCAATTTCTTGTTCAAATTACAACAAAATCAAGCCAATTGTATTCTAAAGCCCTAATTACAACCAATTGAAATCTCTACATCAAAATCACCAAAAACCCTAATTCTTACCTTGCCAATTTCTTCAAATTGATGACTGCTTCAAGCTCCACACTAGAATTCAACTCAATCTAAGCTAAGAACACACACAAGAATATTAATTGAAGCATTCTTGAAAGCTCACTATCAAACTTATAAAACAATGCTTTTCTTACGTCTTTTTCTTGATTTTTCACTAATTGAGGCTTCAATTGAGCTTAGGAATTCATATGTAACCTTATTTTGGCTTGATTACACATGAAAAAGCATGAACAAAAAACTGAAATTTCACTATAGTAGCACCTTCAACCTTTGCACGAATTTGCTCTCTTTTTTTCCTCTAAGTGTTGGCTTTTGATCTCTTGAAAATTCTGCAATTATATGCAATTATATGCACACAGCAGTTATTATGTTATACAGATTCTGAATATAGTTTTCCAAAGATGTAGATAAAACCCGCTCGGCAAGATTTCATTAGTATATGATATTAGAAACCGTTTTACAATTTTACATCTGTTTTACAAGCATAATTTCTACATGTACTTTAGAAATTGCTATCTTTGTATAATATTCTAGTAATTGAATTCTCATTTACACTCACTGAGCTTCTTTAGCTCACTCGTTTTATGTTTTATGTTTTAAACCCCTTTCCCAGGTGCAGGTCTCGGAACGCAAGCTGTTGATTCTCCTATCGCCGAGTAGTGGGCCGAATCCAAAGATAATTTTTGTACATGTAAATGTGCTAATAGCACTCTTTACTTTATGCATAATAGTTATAGGCATGTATATTTGTAAGTATGTGTTGAATCAAGAAGAAGAGATTTCCAGTTTATGATAATCGTTTTTACTTTGTATGATTATGCTTGTTTTATGATTTATACGAAATAATTGAGTTGTGTTGGATTTGATTTGAAAAGGACCGGAGGTCCGAATTGGTAGAATTGAGATGTGTTGGAATTAGAAGTGAAATTTCTTTGCAGGTTTATGTGGATTTTCTGAGAAACAGGAGAAACTCTGTCCGTTTGTTTTTAAAACTAAAAAGTCGTTTTCATGTATATTACTAGATCTTCTTAGTAGTAACAATAATAGAAAAGGGGGTTCGCCTCGCGGAATTTCTTAACTTATCCAATTAGGTTCGGAGGAATTTCCGTCGGGGTGCCCGGCAGGGCCGCTGGGATTTATAGTAGAGGGTCTCGGGTCGGGTCCTGTCAAGTATGATCTCCAGCAACAAAGTTTTGATTCTAGAAAGAAAAATATGAAAGATTTATTTCCTTTCTCCATTGGTTTTTCTCACAAGTCTTTATTCTTTGAAAAACTCTCTCAAAATCAACTCTCCTTTTTCCTCTCAACCCTTGCACGAATTTTCATTTACTCTCTTGTTAACACACTTGAAACTCAACCATTTTTAGTGGTTACAACAACTTCACAAGTGCTCCACCAAAATTAGATTAAGTGGGCAACTACCAAAACAATTTTTGGTGGCCATTTTAATGGTCTAATAAATTTAACCATTAATCATAAAATAGTGCTCCACTAAATTTAGTTTATGTTTCTCAAATTAGGTATGTCTTCTATTTAGGAATAAAATAATAAATAAATAAAATCATATTTTATTTATTTAAATAACATTTATTTAATTATTCAAAAACTATTTGAATAATTAATATTTACCTTATTTGATTTTACTAACATGGTAAATTGTTGAATTCATAGTAAAACAATTCATACAATAAAATCGTGCCACTTGTTAATATCTAATTAGTTAATAACTCTTGTCAACTAATTAAATAATATACTTAACATTTAAGTTTAAATAAGTGCACAACCTGAGGAACCCCGAAACATATTTTCGATTTGCTGGAATTTCTGGGATGGAACTGTTCAATCCATTATGCTGCCCCAGTGCACAACGAGTACACTTCATATTGTGAGACTCTCTAGGTCCACGCCCGAATTGTCATATAGAACTCCTTCATACGTCCGTGAATGATGCCCTACACATACGTTACAAATATAACAAAGCGGCGCGTTAGACCATACAAGTTCAGGTCATAACATATTCATATAATCCCTCCATCATTTACATCTGAGTAGAGCAGAGATATAGATCAGCATCGTCAAATCTCCATATGCCCAACTGAAAGATTATCTCTTGAATTGTATTTTAATAGATAATATTCCCAAATACTTTTGTAATATTATTTATCCCTAGGGTTAAACTCTTTTGTCGGGAATTATTGCTTATGACCATAAGACTTTCTGAAATATAATCTATAGAGTATTAGGATATAATACTCACCCAAATGAGCTGATGGATCCCATATCTATGCACACCAGACTCTATGAGCATCGGACCATACCCAGCGACACCCAGTGGTCAGACCATGAAAAGTTTCTGACATGTGTGGAACCAAAGTATGGTGGATCACTCACAAGCCCATCGTGGCACTCAGGGCAAAGGACCACGAATACTACTCAACTCAAAAGATCCTCCATTGACGGCTTTATAGGATATCTATTGGAGATCTTTGTGAGTCTATTCAGTATTCAGTCCTTACTGAATACCTGTATCTCTATACGAGCTTTCACTAAACTCATGGTTTGTTAAGAATAACCAGCTAGACCATCCAAATATAGATATACACTAATCTATATATTTGTTAAGGTATTCACTGACAGACCTGCATCAATGAAGATAGATCAGGAACATAATATTTGAGAACATATTTGCATAATGACATTTCGTAGCACTATTTACAACTCTTTACAATTATGTTATTACTAATATATTCTTAGGTCTTTGTCCCATTTCAGACAAGACTCTAACTCTTTAGATATTACTGACTCTTATAACCTGATAACTCTTATCAGTGTTAACTCTTAGCATTTATAACTCTTAGCGTTGCTAATTCTTAGCACTGATCTAAAATCATTTAGACCAGATCTGAACTCTTTTAGATCGTACAATGTCTGAAACGTTACAAGCATCTTACCATATATAAATATAATTAGCGATTTATTGAAATAATAACACTAGTATAAATATTAAACAAATATTCATACATAATGGGATGGCACGTAAGCATAAATCCCAACACTATGAGTTTAAGAGTAAGGCTTATCAATTTTCTAAAGAGTTTTTAGAATTCAAGAGACTTGATGTTGGGAACTTGCTTTGAAAGTCTCAAAAGAGAGTAACTTTTCAAATGAATCGACTATAACCTATAAAAGGTGTGGGAGTCAAGCTTTCGCAATATATAATGCAGAAACACTTAGCAATGTAGAGTGCTAAGGGCACTATAAGATGTGTGTTTCAAGTCTCATTTAAAGTATTTTGCTTATAGTGCAAGTTTAGGGTTTCAAGCAGGAAACCTTATTTTAAAAATTAGAGGGAACACGCCTCTTAAATCATGTCTAGTCTTTTGAAAAATATTTTGCAAGTGCAATAAGTCCTATAACAAGTGTAGAGCTGTTGATTTATGAATGTGGATTGAAGAGAACGTTGAAAGAATGGAGAAAAAAGGTACTTCATGCGTGTTCAGTAAGCTAGGTCAAATAGTGAAGGATGGGTATGTTAATAAATGAATATTGATGCTTTTATATGTAAAATAAGAGCTTTGTAATTTTGTGCTAGGTCAAGACTTCTTGTTTAACCTCTAATCCTATTAAAATATAGTTTAGTCTTCTGAAGTTGAGTAGTATGTGTGACCCTTTGACCTGAGCACCACGATGAGCTTATGAGTGATCTACCATGTTTTAATTCAATATATGTCAGAGACTTTTCATAATCTGATTTTTAGGTGTTGTTAGATATGGTCCGATGCTCATGAAATCTGATGTGCATAGATATAAAATTCGTCAACTTATATGAGTAGGTCATATATCCTAATACTCTAATATTGTATTTCAAAAAGTCTTACAGCAATAATTATTAACCTTGGAAAAGATTTTCTGTAAGGTAAATTATTATTCTAAAGGATTTTACAAATACTGTTATCAAAATACAAATCTTAGAGATAAGTTCATGGTCGATCAAATAGAGATTTAGCAATGAAGATATATGTCTCGGCTATTTTAGGATATAGGTGACGGAGAGAATATATGAATATAGTTAACCTCGGCTTATAGTTCAACTTGTTTGTTGTATCCGTAACATGTGAGCGGGGCAGTGTTCACAGACTTATGAAAATGTTTCATAAAATAAACAGGTGTAAACTTAGAGAGTCTTACAATATAAAGTGTACTAGTTGAGTACTAGGGTAGCGAATAGAGTCGAAGAGTTTAATTAAAAAAAAAATTGGATAAGCAGGATTTTATTTTAGTACCTTTAAAAAAGGACACGTGTCAAATTTTAATTGTTAGAATTTGACACATGTCATTAAGCCATAAAAATTAATGGCTATTTTGCATTATTTTATTAAGCTTTATATTTAAGCTTATCGTAATGTTTGACAAGTATGAGGCACTTGTCTTCAATACAAATCATGTAATGGACACTTATCATGAATATTGATTAAGTTTGCTTAAACCATTTACAAGTGTTGGTCATTTATCATGGTTTTGTTTAATTTATAGAAATTTATCCATTTCAAAGCAAAAATTCATGCATTTTTTGTTATAAAGTGGTTCGACAATTTTGTGCTTTAAAAAAGAGATGGTTTTTGCTTTGTAAATAAGATAAACCAAAAGAGTGAGTAAGAGAGCTTAAAGAGTTTAAGATAAGCCAAAATAAATCTAGCAAATCAAAAGCTACCATTCTAAATTCCCAAGCTCACCATAGTTAGGACCTAGAATTGTTCGTGGGAATACTTCAAGATAAGACTCTGTGTTCTAGTTGTCCAACTACATTGGTGATTCTTTAAAGGTATATTTTAAGTTACTGTAATAAAATTATCTTTAAAGAAATATGGTTTTGAAATGTATTTTATGTTTCTACTGCATGTTGTGTATGACATGCATTTACATTTCACTAACTACAGACACTCTCACACACCATAGCAGTAGCTTTCTTTCAAGAGAGTTAGAATGGAAACAATTATGATTGGTTTCCTCTTGATGTTTCTTTTGACATATCGGTGGTAAGTTGAAACCACTAGTCTGTGTGTATTTAACCATAGCTTACCAAGTTATGCGTGGTATGCAACCTCAATGTTCATGACGTAGAATAAAGTAGGAGCTTGAATTGGTTTAGTACCCTTAGAATATTCTGCTACTTTATCGAATTTAGATACCTAAATGTTTCTTCCTGTAGTATGACTTAAAGGGATCTCCACAACTTGCAATATAGCCACGAGAATGATGTTGATTAAAGCTTGATAAGTATAATATTGACATATATTTTGGCTCCGTTTTAACTTAGATTCTTGTCATTTTCAAGTAATTGCATGTTATTTATATACACATATGTTGATTTTGTAGGTTAAATGATAAAATTGATGAATTAAAAGAAAGAACATCAAAAGTAGAGCCAAGATCTAATCAATTAGAGAAGGCTTAAAAAGAAATTGATGATGGATGAACACCCCAGTGTTAACTTGCAAATTCCCCTGCATTTTTATGAAAGATGAATGTTGTGGCATGAAGATAAGAACAAGGTTACACAATTTTTAAAGCACATCTAAGGAAGCTAACACTCCCAAGCTCGATCAAGGGCATAATAGCGTTTTAACTCCCCAATGCTCGTATAATATATTTGGGAACGCTCTAGCATTCTAAGAGAAAATATCACGGTGTTGCCCTCACTATAAAAAGACACTCTTTTGGAATTTTGTGGGGACTGGACATTTCAACTTCGGTTCTTTACCAAAGTAGACTCTTCTAAGTCAAAAATCCTTCATTTTTAGTGAAAACAAATAGCAATTAACACTTGGAACCACCTTGGGAGAATAAAAACACGAATAAGTGGTTGGAGAATTCACAAAAGAGCCATCCTAAGAGCTTAGACCTTGGAACACCATTAAGATTAAAGACTTCAAGAGTGTCTACAATAGGTTCTACTCTTCTCTTTGTCTCATTTACTTTTATTTGAAGTTTATATTTATAGTTATTGTTGTTTTAAACATGAATACTTATGTGAACCTTTGGATTTATATATTTGAGTATTTAACTATAGATAACTAAAATTTATGTTCTAAGGGCTTGATGCAACTCTACTAAGTACTATATTTCGATGTATGTAATTGATTGATGAATATATATTTCATTATTCATTTATGCTTTTCTGAATTTAATGCTTTTAATCTAATTAAAAAATTGATTAGATGATTTAGACTTGTGAGTTATGTGCTTGAAAAAGTTTAACTCATATGTTGGATTTAATTAGCATAGCCTTTGATTGTATTAAGTTAGGAGACTAATAGAGTAAAGGTAACCGATTAAGAGTAGTGTAATGCATATATAGATGACCAAGTTAGATAGAGATATCAATTTGATTGTGTATGCATAGAGTCTCACTTGATGCTCGGGAGAGGTATTGAGCATAATTCTAAACCCTTGGTTAATGAATTTCTAAAAGTAGTTGTTAATCATTATTACTAAAGAACTTAGAAAAGGTAGAGTGAATTCAAGACCCTAAGACTCGTTGTCATAATAATCTCCATTCACCTTGAATGTGTGTGACTTGTAGGAATAGTAGACATTCTTAGGGTCCTAAGGCCTCCCCCCCGCCTCGCCTCAAGTCACAAATTTTTTTGAAATTTTATAATTTTTACCTTCTAAAATATGTATTATTGTGATTTGGTCCCCTAAGATTTCAAGTCTTACACTAAGACCCTAATATAATTAAAGTCCAATTTAATATAATTTTTAACTTTAACATTTGGTCCCCGTCACCTTAAATTTGGGTTATGCCTTGGACTTAGGCCTAAATATTAGATCTCGACCTCTTCACCCCTATGAGTTACAAAAGTAAGTCCTACCAAGCCTCTAAAAAGATCTTGGAGTATAAGAGACTCAATGTTGTAAATTTGCCTTTGTGGTCTTAAGAGAAAGTAATTTTTCTAGATAAATCGACTTTAACTTGTGAAAGATGTGGGAGTTGTGTTTACAGAGTAAATAATAGATAAAAACGTATCAATGAAGTGTGTTAAGGGCACTCTAAGATATGTGTTTTAGGTCATATTGGAGGTATTTTGCTTGTAGTATAAGTTTAGGGTTTCAAGTCATAAGAAACCCTAGCCTAGAGATTAGAGAGAACGCTCCTCTTGAATCTTGTCTAGGGCTTTAAACAATGTTTTATAAGTGCAATGAGTTGGGAGTAAACACAAAGTTACTAATTTATGATTTTGGATCAAAGAAAATATTGAAAGAATGGAGGAGAAAGGTAGTTCATGTGTATTTTGCAAGCTAAGGAGAATAATGAAGAATGAGTGAGTTATTGAGAGAAAATTGATACTTTTTATATGTGTTAGGTCAATACTCCTTATTTGACACCTAATCCTCCTAAAATTCAGTTTATTTAATGAGCTTTAACTTTATTGAAATAAAAAATGAATTTAATAAATAAAAGATTTAAGATACTAATTTTATTCTCAAATGTGGAGTATAATTTATAGAAGGAATGTGAATATAGGTTTTAGAAGAAATAATATATTTTTACTTGATATAGAGGGTTAGAAAATTAAAACAGAAGTGTAAGAGTAAAAGGATGTGAGTGGGTACTACAGGTGTATTTATGTGAGGAGAGTCGTTGAAATACATGTGTGGTATTAAACTCTTGAAATTTGCAGGAGAGGAGTCGGAGTTAATGGTGGAGCGGCCACAATACCATAGTTAGAAAAACTAAAAATAGTTGCAGTCTATAAAAGGAAAAATATTAAGATTGAAAACTTATAACGACTATGTATAAAAAAATACTAATTAAAGTATTTTTTTAAAAAAAAGACTAAAGTCTATAATTAAAACAGGATTAAATTGTCATTTTTCTTTTTTGTTTTAAAAAGAAAAAAGAAGAATATGTATTATCATTAAGTAAGGAAATCAATAAAAATACACTGACTCAGAAAACATGACATGGAATGTATTAATACCATGTCAATATAATTACAGACACCTTCTTTGACCAAGTAATGAGCCACAATATTTTCACTATGTCTAATAAAAGAACATGATACATTTTTCGTACCATTTAGAAGGTGGAATACAAAAGCAAGAATGTCACTCTCAACTCTGAAGAAAAATTAGTTATTTAGAGCTTGAACAAAATTGAGACTGTCCAACTAAATAATATCCGCCGAGACACTATATAATAGAGCCAAGCATTCAGCAGTTAAGAGGGAGAGGGATCCAATTAGTGACTTTATAAAAGCAAAACAATGTCCAAACTATTTCGGATAACCATACATAATCCTATCATCTGTTTGTCCACATCAATTGCTGCATCAAAATTCGCTTTGTAACAACCTTTTTTCGGAGCACACCACCTATGTAACCTCTCACATACAGCAAAGTCAGCAATCCTTCTTATATCTCCATAAGTAACAACCCGTGGTGTCGACTGAATCAGTCCAACTTCATCAGCCTAAAGATTCACCACCTCATCTTAAGCATTTTCCCCGATGAATTTGATTTGTTGGACTTCGAGTAAACTCACCTAAATGATGACCTCCTAGAACCCACTCGTGACAACCAGTGCATCTATTAACAAAGACCCAGTGAGTATGGTTATTAAGACCACCTCAATGCCAATGTCATAAGCAGTGATGACACAATCTGCTTGTCCAGAACCTGGACGAACAGAAGCTGTTTGACCAGCATGTGAATCCCCACCACCATAATCTTTGATAACAACACCATGGGGGAGTATATGGCCTCCATCAAAGTTTGTTTTGGCTGCTTTAAATTCAAAAAGGATAAAGCTCGCCGAATCAAGAACCTGTCTCGGATCTTCCACCACATTCTGAAATTGCATCAAGTTTCGTGTCCTCTAACACCTTCATAACAGCATACAAGTGCATTCAACATCTTAAAGGGAAGCGTTAACAATGATATCAAGTAATAGCTTGATGAACTTGCCATCTCTAAGTAGTCACAACGTGCTTGCAAAAGCACTTAATTTCCATACTGCACTAGAAAAAGGCATGAGCAACTGATTCCTCACCATCCCTACATCGACGACGACAGACTCTGGAAATGTCTATCCCATGAATTGCCAAATTTGAATTAGTAGGTAGTAGATTTAAACAAGCTCACTGCATAAAAATATTCATCTTTGGTGGTATATTTGTTATAATTGGTGCTTACGTGCTATTTAAATTATTATATGAATATTTATTTATTTAATATTTATACAATGAACATTTTAAATAAATCGTTAATAATTAATTATATGGCACTAAGTTTGTTACTTTAAGACATTATAGTTCTAAAAGAGTTTAGATCTGATCTAAAGAAATTTACATCAGTGCTAAGAATTAGCATACTAAAGAGTTAGAATCTTGTCTAAAATATGGACAAAGACCTGAAAATATATTAATAATAAAATAGTTGTAACGAGTTGCAAATGGTGCTAAAAAATGTCATTATGTAGTATGTTTTCAAAAATATTGTTCTTGATCTATGGTTGCCAACACGGGTTGATTAGTATTTCTTTTGGATTTGTGTGTGTCTACGTTAAGATTGTCCAAACGATTAATCTTAGTAGACCATAGGTTTAGCAAAAGCTCGTATAGGCATGCAGATATTTAATGAGGACTGGGTACTGAATAGACTAACGAGTACCTCCAATAAATATCTCATCGAGCTGTCAATAGAGGTCTTCTTGAGTTAAATAGTATTAATGGTCCTTTGACCTGAGTGCTAGATGGGCTTGTGAGTTATTCACTATGCTTTGATTCCACGCATGTCAAAGACTTTTATAGTCTGACCTATGAGTGTCATTGGGTATAGTACAATGCTCAAGAAGTTTGATGTACATAGATATGAGATCCTTTATCTCATATACGTGAGTTGTATATCCTAATGCTCTGAGATTATATTTTAATAAGTTTTATGACCATAAGTAAAAATCACGAAAAAAAAAGTTTTTTGTAGGGTTTTATTAAAAATGATGTTTACATGTCATTCTAATATTATATAAATAGTAATTATTTAATATGTATACAGGAACATTTCGAATAAAATCATTAATATTAAATAATATATGGTAAGATACTTATAACATTTTAAATATTATATGATCTAAAGAAGTTCAGATCTGGTCTAAAAGAGTTTAGATTAGTGCTAAGAGTTAGCAACGCTGAGAATTGTAAATGCTAAGAATTAGCATTACTAAGAGTTAGTAGATTATAAGAGTCAGCGAAATCTAAAAACTTAGAGCTTTGTCTAAAATGGGACAATGACTTAAAAATATATACGCAATGACATAGTTATAAGGAGTTGCAGATAGTACTAGAAAATATCATTGTGCATGTATGTTCTCAAACTTTATGTTCCTGATCTATCTTCACTAATGTGAGTCCGTTGGTGAAAATCTTATTATATATAGATCAATGTAAGTCTATATCTAGATAGTCGAAATGGTTAGTATTAACAAACCATGAGCTTAGTAGAAACTCATATAGGCATATGAGTATTCAGTGAGGATTGGTACTGAACAGACTCAATTAAGATCTCTGATAGGCATCCTATAAAGCTGTCAATAGAGAGTCTTCTCGAGTTAAGTAGTATTCGTGGTCCTTTGACCTGATCACTACGATGGACTTGTGAATGATCCACCATACTTAGGTTCTACATATGTCAGAGACCTTTCATAGTTTGATCGCTGGGTGTCGCTAAGTATGGATCGATACTCATGGAGTCCAGTGTGTGTAGATATGAGATCTTTCAGTTCATTTGGGTGTGTTGTATATCCTGACGCTCTAATATTATATTTCAAGAAGTCTTATGGCCACAAGCATAAAACCCGGGAAAATGTTTCTCGTGGGATAAATAATATTCGCAAAAAAAAGTATTTGCGAATATTGTTTATGAAAATACGAATTTAAAGATAAGTTCAGAGTTGAACATATAGAGACTTGATGATGATGATCTATGTTTACACTCTTCTAGGATATAAATAATAAAAGGCCTAAACGGATATAAATTAACCTCAACTTGTATGATTTTACATGTCATTCTATAATTTTTGTAATGTATGTGTAAGACATTATTTATAGAATCACAAAAGAGTTATGTAAGACAAACAAGTATAAACTTAAAAAATTTTACAATATAAAGTGTACTCGTTGAACACTGAAATAACGCATCGAATCAAATAATTAAATTCAAAAAAAAATTAATAAATAAAAATTATTTTAAAATCTCTCTAAAAATGCATAATTTATTTTAAGTATTAAACTTAAAGCGTTAAACAAGTGCCACTTAATGATTGAGCTTGAATGACCATGATGATACTTAGCCCATTTAAATGTTTAAATGGGTTGTTCACTTGTCAGATGCAAAGATTAAAATAAAATTTATTTTTTGCATTTCAAAAGGCTTTTGTCAAAGTTATCTTTCGACAATTTAAAAACATTTATAAAAGCAAAAGTGAACCGTGGCATTCAGCCATCGATGAAGATGCCACTCTTTTGTATGTTTAGGACACATGTCCTTGAATTAAATATATGTTAAAATAGCAGAATGTTTTGCAATCTATATAAGTAGCCTTCGGCATTTGTAAAGTAGATATTCCATTTCTGTAAGAGAGTTACAAAAACCAAAAAAAAAAAAAAAGCGAGACTTATTTTCGGCCATTAAGAATCAAATTGTAAAAGTTACAATTTGTCAAATGACGAAGTCTAAGTGTTAGACATAAAAAAAAAAAAAGGACAGAAAGAAAAAGTGTTTTTCTCTGTTTATCCTTTAATTAGCTGAGAGACTACAAAGAAGAAAGTGTTAGTTCAACAAAAATTCTATCTAAATTAAATGCTATCATTTTAGTTTTACAATTTTATTAGATGTTATAAATTAAAATTACTCACAAAATTATTTAAAGGTAAATTTTATTAACAAAATATCTTAAATTATCTTTAAAAGTATTTTTTAATCTCATTAGTGTAATGAAACTTAAATTCAATATGTGTATATTACAATAGAAAATTAGATTTTTTTTCTGTTACATTAAATTATATGTGAGACATAAAATTATTAAATTAAAAAAATGTAATATACACACTTACACCCTATGCATAACATAATTACAAAATTGTATCAGAGCACATGTTTGTGAGATGTATAGGTTAATTGGAGTAATTTTGGTGTCATTGGAATAGTTTCGAAGCTGTCAATGATGCATTTTAATTACAAAAATTTGATGATAGCATGCTGGATGCCACAATGCTACGAGGTCAGCGCCGCAACGCTGGAGTTAGGCTTTCAATACCGTAGCATTGGGAGCCTAACGCCACGGTTCCACTTATACTATTCACTCTAATATTTTTTAAATTATTTAAAAATGCATGTGATATTTATTTATGTAATTATAAATGTTATTAAATTGTAATATAAACTGTAAAATATTTGTTTTGTGCTAATAATCACAATGAGAGTCTTACTAGTGGGGGTTAGCTATACTTGCATAAAATAAATGTGTGATTGAGAATCACATCCTTATGATATAGGGACATTACAAAAATCTCTCTTAATCAAGTTAAAGTCTGTTTCATTATGAGATAATGTTACACATTGGTTCGTCTTGTCAATATGGTATTAGATAGGTCACTTTAGTCTTTTTCTATATTGCTAAAGTATAAGGGATTGATCAGTGTGATTTAGATTATGCCGGTTAAATATGAGATGAGAAAAATATATGTGAAAGTATTGCCCTATACCACTAAAGTGTACGGGCAATATCGGTAACATATATTTGACAATTGATAAGTTAATCTTGAATGCACTTATCCTAGATCGCTAAAGTGTGCGGATAAGATGTATTTAGGATCAGTGGTAAGAGTTGCATAAGATACAATTGACAAGAGTTGTATACCTTTTGGGTTTACAAAGGCCAAGATCGCTAAAGTGTGTGGCTCAAGTAAAATGCTAATAGGGTCCACTTCCTGCTATACAGTTTAAAGAGTTTAAACTATTATTTTCCAGTTTGAGAGATTTATGGGACTATGTAAGACAGTGGAAGGGAGTTATTAGATTTACAAATGTATAAAAATTATACACATGATCTAAAGCGTTGTTAATTAACGATTAGAAATGTTTTGTCATACATCTCCTGAGTATCTTATAGAGATAAGATGACTACGAGCAATCCGTTAGTATACGTGATTTAGGCACAACAATTATAGGATACTGAAAAATATTTTAACTTATCAATGAATCTAAAAATAGTCCTTGATTTAGAGAAACTTGGATATATAATTGATCAAAAGATGATTAGAGGTGTTTTTGATAATATCTCTTCGAACGAGATGAAAATTTATCAAAAATAGATTAAGGATTATTTGAGAGTTAAATTATATATCCTTACCTCGATGTCTAATGATCTTCAATAGAAACATGTGCACATGAGATGTGTAAGTAGTATTATACTCCGTCTAAAATTTGTTTGATATATCCAAACCACACATAGAGAATAGTCACAATGAAAATATTTTCATTGTGGTAAGGTTTGAATTAGTAAGTGTTACTGATTAAGGCACCTTATCTTAGAAAAGATAGATCCCTTAATTTAAGAAAAGATGACCAAATTCTTATGTAGGTGTCAGACATTGGGCCACTGATTTACTAGAACTGGTACATAATGATGTATGTTGTCCAATGAATCATATTGTGATTTGTTGGATTTCGATACTCCATTATCTTTATCGTGATTTGTCACGATACAGATATGTGTTTCTAAGAAAAATGGGTCAAAAACTTTTAAAGTGTTCAAAGAGTTTTGACTAAAAGTAGAGAAACAAATTCTTATATATATTCAATACCTTGATTAGCTCAAGGCGGTTTATACATAAGCAGTAAATTCATAGATTATTTAAATGAGAATATAATTTTCACTCAATATAGTCCTCCAGGTTCTCCTCAATATAAAGGTGTTTTACAAAGGAAAAATCAAACTTTATTAGATATGGTTCAATTGATGTTGAACTTCATCAATTTTCTAAAATATCTATAGAGTTATGCTTTAGAAGCTGATGTTCACTTATTAAATAGAGTTCTATCGCAAGCTGTTCCTTCTATTCTGTATGAGATATGGACTGAAAGAAAATCGAGTCTTAAATATATTAAGATTTTGGTTGTTCTGCTTGCATAAGAGTTATACAATAAAATACACTTGCACTCAATGGTACAAGTATTGGTATATTGGATATCCTATGTATTCTATGGGATATCAATTCAATGATCTAGAGGAACGAAATACATTTGTTACTCGTAAAGCCACATTTTAGAGAAAGAGTTTCTCATAGATCGTGAAGATTGTAAAAAGATTGAATTTGATAAAGTCAATCAAAATGTATATGAACCGACGAGGGATCCTAAAGGTCAATTGAGTGAAATACTTTTAACACAACTTTTTTCGTAGATCGGAAAAGATATTGAGAGTCACCTATTAGGTATACTTAATACCTAAAGGTGCCTTTAGTGTTTTCTTAGTTGAAGAAAAAAAATCTTTTAATTTATAGAGAAACAATGTTGGACATTGATTCGAAAAAATTGACAAGGTACTATAAAATTTGAAAATTGATACTATGCATGACAATCAAGTCTAAGACTTGGTTGAGCTTCCTGTAGGAATTGTTCTTATTTATTGTAAATGAATTACAGTAAATAAATAATTCAATTTTAATTTTAATTACGTTAAATATTATAATTCTAATTTTAATTTCAAATTCAATTTGAATTACAGTAAATGTTATAATTCTAATTCCAATTTCAATTATATTGAAATGTTATAATTTCATTTTCAAATTTAATTTCAATTATGTAAAATGTTATAATTTCAATTTCAATTTTAATTATGTTATATATGACAATTTTAAATCCAATTTCAATTTCAATTACGTTAAGTGTTATTATTCCAATTACAATCTCAATTTATATGACGTTAAATGTTATAATTTTAATTGTAATTTTAATTTTAATTACGTTAAACGTTATAATTTTAATTTTAATTTTGATTTTAATTATGCTAAATGCTATAATTGTAATTTCAATTTTATTTATATTAAATGTTATAATTTCAAATCTAATTTCAATTTCAATTACGTTAAAGTTACAATTCCAATTTCAATTGTGTTAAATGTTATAATTCTAATTCTAAATTCAATTTCAATTAAATATTAAATGTTATAATTCTAATTTCAATTATAATTCTAATTCTAATTTTAGTTACATATAATATTATAATTCTAATTTCAATTCTATTTCTAATTTTAATTACATAAAATATTATAATTTCAATTTCAATTACGTTAAATGTTATAATTCAAATTCTAAATTCAATTTCAATTTACATTATAGTTATAATTCCAATTCTAATTTCTATTATGTTATCTATTATAATTTCAATTCCAATTAAATGTGAAATGTTATAAGGGATAAGGTTAATTTTACCCTAATAATTTGAACTAATTGACAACTTTGTCCTAGTTAGAGATAAAATAACTAATTTTAACCTAATCCGTTAATCTTTATTGTCAATTTGGATGAACATATTAGTTTTAATAGACAATTACTAGTTTACCCTCATTATTTGTCATTTAACTTAGGACACACAGCATAATCTAACTCGTTCATTGTCATTAAAAACGTGGTATAATCCCATTTGTTCATTTAATTTAACATAATTTTTAAAAAAATTAATAAATATATATTTCTTAATAAATATTTTTTAATAAAATGATAGTGTCAAACATTGATTAGTTATAAATTACACGTGTCACCCTATAATTGGACTCCATTTAAGAATATAATTATTAATTAAATAAACCTGCCACTGGCGGCTATTTTTCAGCGACGTTTCAACCACAAAAATGACCAAATTTTACATTATTGGACTCTACGTTTCTTAATTTACATAATACATGAGTCATTTTTGCAAAAAAAAAAAACCAAATAGGGTGGTGAAGGGCGGCGACCATCGCCATCCACTGTCAAATAGAGGGGCAGTGACTTGCATCGTCCCTACCTATGGATAGATCGGCAACCGATCTATCCATAGGTGGGGATTGTACAAGTCGCCGCCCCTTTATTTGACGGGGGGCAGCAGTGGCTGCCGTCCCTTACCACTAATTTTGACCATCTTCTGATCTTTTTTAGTAAAATAATGACTTCACCGTTGTGTAAATAAAAGAAAATAAAGTCCAATGATGCAAAATATGATTATTTATATTGTCAAAAAGTCACCAAAAAATGACCGTCGGTCGCCAACTGTTTTTCTGCGATGGTGGCAGATTATTTTTTAATTATTAATTTTTATTTTATTTTAAAAATATAAACCAATGATATGTTGATACGTGTCCAAAGTAACTAATCACATTGTGAAAAAAGTGTCATTTTATTAAAATTTATTTTTAAAAATTATATTAATTTAAATTAGTATATGAGATTGCATCATGTGTTCAAAAAGATAATAAATTAATAAAATTGAGTCACATGTCCAAAGTGTAAATTATTTATATGATTATATTAATTTTTAACCCTTCTACCATTAAAACAAACTACGAAAGTTAACAAACTAAGGTAAAATTGGATATTTTTAATCTACCTAGAGTAAAGTTGTCAATTAACCCAAAATATTATGGTAAAATTGTTCTTAATTAATGTTAGAATTCTAATTTCAATTCTAATTTTAATTACATAAAATAAAATAATTTTAATTTTAGTTTCAAATACGTTAAATGTTATAATTTCAATTTCAATTTCAATTTTAATTTCAATTATGTTAAACGTTATAATTCTAATTTTAATTTTTAGTTCAATTACATTAAACGTTATAATTCTAATTCTAATTTTTAGTTCAATTACGTTAAACGTTATAATTCTAATTCCAATTTCAATTTCAACTTCAATTACGTTAAATTTTATAATTTCATTTCCAATTTCAATTTTAATTTCAATTATATTTAATGTTATAATTCCAATTCTAATTTTATTTTTAATTACATTAAATGTTATAATTTCAATTCTAAATTTAAGTTTAATTTTAAAAATGTTAAATGTTATAATTTAAATTTAATTTCAATTTCAACAAATCCAAAATTGGATGTTAGAAATATATTTTGGACCTGTTATGTATTTTTGCAACAAATCCGTAAATGGAAATTAGAAATATATTTTGAAAATTAGAAATTTGTATGTAAATTATTTATTTTGAAAATTAAAATTTTAGATTTGTTATATTTTGAAAATTAAAATTTTGAATGTTAAGATAGTTCAATAAACACCTTGAAAATTAACAAATATTTAAAATATAAAAACACTCCAAAAAACGTAAAGGTCAAAAGTTAAACCTAACCAAAAACTTTAATTTAGTGCCATTCAAATATTTTGTTATATATTTTTAAATTTAACGTAATTTAAAATTTATTTATAATGTTAATAAAACTGTAATATTAATTATTCATGCCATGTGGCGTCCTATGATGGCACTACGTAGTGGACATTATATTAACTATGGTTATTTAATAGAGACTTCCACACATGTTTGTGGGTGAAAAGTGTAAAAAGTGATACGTTAAGTGTGATACAACATACAATAAGTTATGGATGTTTTTTTTTAATTTAAGTACTTTATATTAACCAAGGTTATTTAAAGTAACCATAAAATATCATCCTTATAATATGTTACATTTCAGTGCAGCTAAATGCAAACTTGTAATTTAAGTATAAGTGGGGGACATTCTCTTATATTTGTGGGTGAGAGGTGCCAAAAGTGGGAACACATACTACGTTAAGTAGATACAACATACAATAGGTTGTTGATGCATTGTTTTTTAATTTAGGTACTTTTATATTAAACATGATTATTTAAGACCTATAAAATATCATCCCATTGTATAATGTTATTAATTGTTTTTGCAGATAAATGCAAATTCGTAATTTATAAAAAAAAATGGGAACATGTTACATGACATAAAAGAATGCTATTTTATGGGTATTCTAAATAAGTATATTTTTTATATATTTTATAAAAAATAAAATAATTATAAACAACATCATATGTGTTCCTATTTAACATACTACATGTTCTCACTATTTATTATTTTTACTAAGAAAAGTGCCTATATTCCTACTTCTATATTTTTAGCGTGTTGTTAGTTATCATTAAAAACTTGTTACATAATATAAGGAGATGCTATTTTATAGGTGTCCTAAACAAATATGATTTTTATATATTTTACAAATATAAAAAATAATATAATTACAAATAATATCATGTATGTTCCCACTTAACATACTACATATTCCCATTATTTATTGTTTTCACCAAGAAAAGTGTCTATATCCCCTATTTTTACATACTTAACACGTTGTTGGTTATCATTTAAAAAATGTTACATAATAAAATGGATGTTATTTTATGGATATCCTTAATAAGTATTGTTTTTATATAGTTTCTAAAAAATGAAAAATAAAATAATTACAAATAACATCATGTATATTCTCACTTAACATGCTAAATGTTCTCATTATTTGTTGTTTTCACCAAGAAAAGTGCATATATCCACGCTTTTACATTCTTAGCGCGTTGTTAGTTACTATTAAAAATATGTTACATAATATAATAAAATGCTACTTTATGAGTGTCCTAAACAAGTATGGCTTTTTTTTATATATTTCACAAACTATAAAAAATAAAATAATTACAAACAACATCATATATATTCTAACTTAACATACTACATATTTTCACTATTTGTTATTTTCACCAAGAAAAATGCTTATATCTCCACTTCTACATTCTTAGCGCTTTGTCGGTTACCATTAAAAATATAGTACATAATAACACCCTTTCATATTTGTGGGTGAGATGTGTAAAAAGTGAGAACACGCCCTAGGTTAGTAGGCTTCAACATACATAAACTTTGTGGATGTATTTTTTTATTTATTTTTAATTTTAGGTACTTTTATATTAACCATAGTTATTTAAAACCCTCATAAAATATCATCCCTTTTATTATGTTACATTTTTGTGTATAGAAAATGTAACTCATAAATTATGATAAAGTAGGAATACTCTCTTATATTTGTGGGTGACAGGTGCAAAAAGTGGAAACACGTCATATATTAAGTGAGATACAACATAAAAAAAGTTGTGAATGTAATTTTTTTATTTAGGTACTTTGTACTAACCGTGGTTATTTACGACATCCATAAAATATCATCTCTTCTAATATGCTACATTTCTGGTGCAACTAAATGCAAAATCAAAATTTTTGAAAAAGTGATAACACCCTCTTATATTGTGGGTGAAATGTACAAAAAGTGGAAACACATTCTTGTTAGGAATAATGCTTATGTGTTATTCAAATTGTTGTATGAATGTTTATTTATATAATATTTATACAATAACCATTTTTTTATTCGTCAATTATTATTATTTATATGGTAAGAAGTTTGTAACTTTTTAGACATAATAGATCCAAAAGAATTTATATTTAATCTAAAAAAGTCTAGGTCAGTGCTAAAAGTTAGCACTTCTAAAATGTTAGAACCTTATATGAAACAAAGACAAAGACCGAGAATATTATAGTAATAACATAGTTATAAAGGAGTTATAAATGATGCTAAGAAATGTTATTGCGCAATATGCTATCTAAAATATCATTCCTGATCCATGGTTATTGACATGGGTCGATCGGTATTCCTTGCAGATCAGTATATGTCCATATCTGAACTATTCAGATGGTTAGTCTTAGCAGACCATGGGCTTAGTGGAAGTCCGTATAGGCACACAGGTATTCAGTAAGGACTGGGTACTGAATAGACCCAATAGGACCTCTAATAGACATCCCATGAAGCCACTAATAGAGAGTCTTTTTGAGTTGAGTAGTATTCTTGATCCTTTAACATGAGCGCCGCAATGGGCTTGTGAGTGATCCATTATACTTTAGTTCCACTTATGTCAGAGACCTTTCATGGTCTGATCGCTGGGTATGATGCGATGCTCATAGAGTCTGGTGTGCGTAGATATGGGATCCGTCAGCTCATATAGGTTAGTTGTATATCTTGATACTCCAAGATAGTATTTTAGGAAGTCTTATGGCTATAAGAAAAAACTCCAAAAAATATTTTTTTCGTAATGTTAAAAAATATCACAAATGAATTTATGGATATTATTTATGAAAAGATTTGACAGTCATAATCAATATCTTTACTCTTGCAGGATATAGATGACAGAGGGATTATACGGATATGGTTAACCTCAACTTGTATGGTTTAATGCTTCGTTTTGTAATATTCGTAACATATATGTGGAACATTATTCATGGACTTGAAAAAATGTTCCATAAGACAATTAGAGGTGAATTTAGAGAGTCTCACAATATAAAGTATACTTATTGAGCACAAAGGTAACGGGACAGATTGTACGGATCGATTTGGGAAGGTTTCAAAAAGTATGATACATTTTAAGACCAATCTAGAAAGTGGTAAACATAATTTGCAAATATTATAAACAGGTTCCTATTACATGGAAAAGTGTAAATGCACACATAACATCTATGCATAGCCATTTGTGTGACAAAATGGCAGCATGTTGATAAACGTAAATTATATCTATTATTTTCATTCTCTTAACTTAATTAATTGCTCATTTTAATAAAAATATGAGGTTTTTTATATGTTTAATTATTATTTTATAGGTTTGGAGTCAATGGAGTAATAAGGGATAAAAATCTAAGAAAAATAAGGCAAAACATCAAATTGCTACAATACATGCTACAGTGATTCGCTACAGTATTCTATAAACAGTGATTTACTATAGTTCCTGCTGAAGCGGTGAACAAGTATATCGCCCCAATGAAGTTCCAGAGCCTTAGACCCCAAAGCTTTTCGCTCCAACAGTGAGCAGTCACGCGTATACAGTAACGTGTGAATAGTATACAGAATAGTACCCATAACAGTTCTGGTGAACAGTAGTCGCACTACAGTAAAAAAAGAAGTACAACTCAAATACTCTAATTAATCCCTATATAAAGGCTTCTTATTTCATAACTTAGAAGACATAACTTAGGGTTCTTAATGCCACAACACATTGAAGAAGAGCAATTTTTAGAGAGAGAAACAAGAAAAATTCAAGGAAGTAAAAGATTATTGACAAATCTTTGGCTTATCAACCAACTGCGAATTGACATCTATATTGGTTTGCTTTTGGTTGTATCATATTTATTTTATTTTTTAACCCTAAATTTTTTGTTATCATGAGCTAAATTTATTTTTTAGGGTTATTACTTAAACTCAATATGAGAGCTTAAGTTTTTGATATTTTTAATATTTATTTGAACTCAATTCTTCATTATTCAAATTATTTGTTCTTAATACTTCATTATATCTGATCAATATTGTGATTGATTTAGTAATACTTTGATAAACTCGAAAGAGGCATAATTGTATTTAGACCTAGATAGTTTGATGCATGATTGTAGAGTAACATTCAATATTACATATGCAAGTTTCGAATTAGGATAGGAATAAACCTAATTGACATGTATGGTCAATAAGACTTGTTCTTAATGAATCTTAATTTATTACTAGTACCATAGGAATATAGGTATTTGATAAATTATGATATACTTGCATGATCTTGGGAGAGGCTTATGAATATATTAGTGTCTTGACCAATAATAAGAATTGAGGGATATAAATATTAAAAGGATTAATCTTTAAAAAATATATTGAATGATAGTAATTAACGTTAGGCTTTTTCTATATTACTATCTTCTTATTTTATTTGAATTGTGTTATTTATTTTCTGCACTTTTATTTTACTTAAAGTTATTGCAAAATTAAGATTTTATTTTTCTGAATAATTATAAGAAAGATATGATTTTAGTATTTGGTAAAAAAATAAAAATTATCCTTGTGGATTCAATATCCGACTTCATAAGTCCCTTTATTAATAGTGTATACTTACACTTAATTTTAAGATATAAAAAAATCGCATCACATGAATGGATATGCATGTGACAAATGTCAACCATGCAAAATGTTTATATCGACGAGTGACATTTGTCACTCATGCATAGTATTACATGGCAACACATACCTTAATAATAGACATGTGGCCACTTAAGAAGTTTAGACTTCTTATAACAAATTAAATGAGTTTCATTTGTAAAGAGAGTGAATTAAGAATTTAAAAATTCATGCAAAACGAAAGAGAGAAAATGCAATTTTCAAAATGTTACATTTAGGTTCCCAAAACACATTTTATGAACTTTGTGCTTAAACCAATTCAAGAGTTGAGTTAATTGTTGATTACTGTACGAAATTAAGATCAAAAGCTACTATTTTAGCTGCTCCAATCCTATTAGCTATCGAAGTCTATAATTGTTTAAGGGTGGATTTCATTATGAGCTCAACAAGTTTCAAAAATCAACAATCTTCTCTAAATCGTCTACAAAGTTATGTGTTTGATTCTTTTATTGTTACAGTTCACTACTGGTGTGTATATATTGCAAATTGTATGTAAATCTTATGCGTAATGTATGATTGTCATGTATTTGAGAAATTTTTTAACATGTACACAATCACATGCATGCATCATAAAATATGTTAACAGTCCTACCATTTTGACCTCATCAATTCAAATTAAAATGTGCTTTACAATACTAACTACTATACTTTTATTTTCATTTCTATTTTTCTATTGACATTAGTCTATTGAATTTGGGCCATTTGGAGAATCAAGAAAATGCCAGAAGGATTATATATATATATATATTTTGATTTACATGAGTTGTATGTCTTTTATATGCTTCTCTCTCAATTTATACTGCAAATGTCTATGCTTTCAAGAGAGGATACGATTGAACATTGATTTTGTAATTACTTTCGTATACAAGCAGTGTAACTCTGCTAGAACACAATCAAAAATTGGTATTCTTGATTTGCGCATTTCAAACAAGTAAGGTTCTTTTCTCTAGACTACAAAATTTTTGTAAGATAGAATTCTTAGATACACAATTAGAAGAAGGGTTTCTATAAGTTGCAAGATAATACATCTTCATTAGAAGCAAAATCGTGTCTTATAGTATGGAAACTATATTGGCCCATTTTAATTTAGCTAATTAAATTGCAGCAATTGTGCTTTAGTGAACTTGCAAAATAATTGCAATAATACATTATGCATCACTGTTATGATACTTGAAAACTCCAAGAAATCTTAGATAATTGCAGACAATTCAAAAATTCGTGATACCTTTCCTTTGGAGAATAGTTGTCAAAGCTTGAATTTCTCTTTTTTTTACCTCATCAATTCAAATTAAGATGTGGTTTACAATCCTAACTACTATATTTTTATTTTTATCTCTATTTTTCTATTGACATTAGTCTACTGAATTTGGGCCATTTGGAGAATCGAGAAAATGCCAGAGGGCTTTTATATATATCTCAATTTACTTGAATTGTATGTATTTTATATACTTCTCTCGATTTATACTGCCATTTTCTATGCTTTTAGGAGAAGATAAGATTGAACATTAATTTTGTAATTACTTTCGTATACAAGCAGTGTAACTCTGCTAGAATACAATAAAAAATCAGTATTCTTGATTTGCACATTTCAAACAAGTAAGGTTCTTTTCTCTAAACTACGAAGTTTTTGTAAGATAGAATTCTTAGATACACAATTAGAAGAAGGGTTTCTATAAGTTGCAAGATAGTACATCTTTGTTAGAAGCAAAATCGTGTCTTATAGTATGGAAACTATATTGGCCCATTTTAATTTAGCTAATTAAATTGCAGTGATTGTGCTTTAGTTAACTTGCAAAACAATTGCAATGATACATTATGCATCACTGTTATGATACTTGAAAACTCTAAGAAATCTTTCAGACAATTGCAGACAATTCAAAAATTGGTGATACATTTTCTTTTAAGAACAGTTGTCAAAGATTAGCAGTGATAATCTTTAGTTAATAAAGCTTGAATTTCTCTCTTTTTGACCTCATCAATTCAAATCAAGATGAGTTTTACTATAATAACTATGTTTCATTTATTTTAATTCCCTTTTTCTTGTTGACTTTAGTTTATTGAATTTGGCCCATTTGGAGAGCGAAGAAATTGCAATAGGACATTCATATATTTCTTAATTTATATGAATTGCATGTCTTTTATATGGTTCTCTCGATTTATGCTACAAATTTCTATGCTTTCAAGAGAGGACAAGATTAAGTATTGATTCTATAATTACTTCCGTATACAACCATTGTAACTCTCTTAGAACAAGATCAAGTATAAGCATATTTAATTTTCACATGTCAAAGAAGTAAGGTTTTTTACTCTAGACTCGTAATATTTGTAAGTTAGAAGCCTTAGATACACAATTAGAAGAAGGTTTTCTATAAGTTGCTAAATATTACATCTTGCATTAGAAGAAAAATCTTGTCTTATTGGTACGGTAGCTTTATTTGCCAATTTTAATTTAGCTAATTAAATTGCACCGACTATGCTTCAGTTAACATGCAAAACAATTACAATGATACATTATGCATCACTGTTATGATACTTGAAAACTCCAAGAAATCTTTCATACAATTAGAGACAATTCAACAATTAGTGATACTTATCTTTTTTTTAAATAGTTGTCAAAAATTGGTAGTGATAATCTTTAGTCGATGAATCTTCAATTTCTGTCTTTTTGACCTCATCAATTCAAAATAAGATGAGTTTTTCAATCATAACTACTTTATTTTTTTATTTTAATTCCTTTTTTTCTTTTAACATTAGTCTACTAAATTTGGCCTATTTGGAGAACAAACAAATGCTAGAGGACTTTTATATATTTCTTGATTTATATGAATTGCATATCCTTTATATGCTTCTCTCTCGATATATGCTACAAAATTTCTACACTTTCAGGATAGGACAAGATTGAGCATTGATTTTGTAATTACTTTTGAATACAAGCAGTGTAACTCTGCTAGAATTCTTGGATCTACAATTAGAAGTATGATGAGCACAATAAAATGCATATTTATTAAGAGATTCAGTCATTATTTAATGTCACTAATTTTAGCATTTTTTTATTTTGTAACTTGAAATAAAGTGTTGTCCTTAAATTGTGATTAATGAATGTTATTTGCATAGATTTAGTAAAATAAACGTAACTCTCAATGTAAAAATTAAAATAAAGGAATTCTGGAACCTGGAGTAACATGACTCAATCTTACACAAACTTAAAGAACAATTGAAAAGTTGAATCCAATATTTTATAGGCCAAATTGCGATACAACATAACTAGATTATAACTTTCGCTCAGCTTGACCCACCTCACGTATTTGGACTGTATTTCACAAAATACGTACCCAATCACTATGATTCTTGAAGCTAGAAAATTATTAAAGATTGAAGTCACACTAAACATGTTCCATTCATTGTCTATATAAGGACACCCTTAGGAGGCTAATGGATGTTTTTTCAACGCTTTATAATTCTCTCATATAATTCTATTTATCATGCATTGTAAGCTAGGCCAGAGTTTCTAGTAAGGCTAAAGATGAACTTTTATATGTAATAAATTTACTTTTAGACATTGATTCTTTGTCAAGAGCTACAAATGTTTGTAAGTTTGCTTATGTCTAAACTCTTATCTATTATTTTTATATAATCTAGAGCTTATAGTTCTCATTTTTCACATATTTTCAGCCATGCTTTCTTATGTGATTCTTGTTGAATTATAATTATTATTGGTTACATTATTTTACAAGTTAATATTTTACTGTAATATTGTCAATCGATATATTGTTGATCTTAGATAATATGTAAAGACAATAATTGTTTGATATTCAAGTTAATTTTTTACTGTAAAATTGTCAAAATGATATATTATCGATCTTAGATAACTTGTATAAATGAACATGGTTTGTGATAAAGTGCAAAGAGTTTAGTCATATCAAATACACATATTATCAAATATGCCATATTTTATATATCTTCCGATTAATTGTTTGGGATGTGAAACTTTCAATTGAGATATAAACATTGAATCAAAGTATATAATATATTTACTAAGCATAATTATAATTCTCAAAGCCTTGCTTACATCATCATAAGACTTCTCCCTAGATACATACACAATTCTATCTCAACTACATAAACTAATTAGTTAATTTTTTCCTTTGTTGCTGTTTTAATATTTTTATTTCGCTAACCTATTTTACCAAAAGTTTTCTCATAGGATTGACACATCAATCTACACTGCAATAGTCGCATTATATTTTGAGTGTAAACAAAGAAGGTTTTATGTAAGTTGCTAGATAATATATCTTGCATTAAAAGCAAAATCTTGTCATATAGGTATGACAGCTTTATTTGCCCATTTTAATTTAGCTAATTAAATTGCAGCAACTATGCTTCAGTTAACTTGCCAAATAATTGCAATGATACATTATGCATCACTATTATGATACTTGAAACTCCAAGAAATCTTTTATACAATTACAGACAATTCAAAAGTTGGTGATACCTTTCCTTTTCAGAACAGTTGTCAAAGGTTGGTAGTGATAATATTTAGTCAATGAAGCTTCAATTTCTCTTTTTTTGACCTCATCAATTCAAATTAAGGCGAGTTTTACTATCATAACTATAGTATTTTTATTTTTATTCTTGTTTTTCTATTGACATTAGTCTGTTGAATTTGGCCCATTTGGAGAACCAAGAAAATGCCATAGGAGTTTTATATATTTCTCAATTTACATGAATTTCATATCTTTTATATGCTTCTCTCTCTATTTATGCTGCAAATTTCTATGCTTTCAGGAGAGTACATGATAGGGGCGTAAAAGCACTAGTATAATTTGTACTCAACGTTAGTATTTTCCTCCAAATCATGAATTTTTTACTGCTTAACTGTGTTTTTTTTATTATAAATAGGTGCATGATGAAAACTTTAATATATAGAAATAAACAGGAGGTGAATCGGATGTAAAATAAAGAAATTGCGCTCAAAATATGAGAGCGCCTTATCAGGCCTGAACCGTGGCGCCCACAACCCAGCACCGCCGCGCCCAGTGATGCTTTTTAAAGTTGTGTTTCCAGGTCTTGGCACCGTGAATCTATTTATAATTATGCATCACTATTATGATGGTTGAAAACTCCAAGAAATCTTTCATACAATTGGAGACAATTCAAAAATTGGTGAACTTTTCCTTTTAAGAACAGTTGTCAAAAAGTTGTTACTAATAATGTTTAGTCGATGAAGCTTCAATTTCTCTCTTTTTGACCTCATCAATTTCAAATTAAGATGACTTGTACTATCATAACTACTTTATATTTAATTTAATTGCCATTTTTCCATTGACATTAGTCTATTGAATTTGCCCATTTTGAGAATCAAGAAATCGCAAGAGGACATTTATATATTTCTCGAATTATATGAATTGCATATCTTTTATATGTTTCTCTCTCGATTTATGCTAGAAATGTCTATGCTTTCAGGAGAGGAAAAGATTGAACATTGATTCTATAATTACTTCCGTATACAACCATTGTAACTCTATTATAGCACAATCAAGAATCAGCATTTTTAATTTGCACATTTCAAACAAGGTTGTTTACTTTAGACTACGGATTTTTTTGTAAGTTAGATGCCTTGGATACACACTTAGAAGAAAGTTTTCTGTAAGTTGCTAGATAATACATCTTGCATTAGAAATAAATTCTTGTCTTACAGGCATGGCAGCTTTATTTGCCCATTTTAATTTACCTAATTAAATTGCAAGGATTATGCTTCCGTTAACTTGCAAAACAATTGCAATGATACATTATGCATAACTGTTATGAAACTTGAAAACTCCAAGAAATATTTCATACAATTGGAGACAATTCAAAAATTGGTGATACTTTTCCTTTTGAGAACATTTACAATGGTTGGTTTAATCAATGAAACTTGAATTTCTCCTTTTTTGACCTCATCAATCCAAATTAAGACGAGTTTTACTATCATAACTACTTTATACTTATTTTAATTTCCTTTTTTTTTAACATTAGTCTATTGAATTTTGCCCATTTGGAGAACCAAGAAATCGCAAGAGGATATTTATATATTTCTCGATTTACCTAAATTGCATATCTTTTATATGCTTCTCTCTCAATTTATGCTGCAAATTTCTATACAATCATTGTAACTCTCTTAGAATAAGATCAAGAATCAGTATTTTTAATTTGCACATTTCAAAGAAGTAACATTGTTTACTCTATACTACGGAGTTTTTGTAACTTAGAAGCCTTAGATATACCATTAGAATAAGGTTTTCAATAAGTTGCTAGATAATACATCTTGCATTAGTAGCAAAACCTTTTCTAATAGGTATGGCATCTTTATTTTATCATTTTAATTTAGCTAATTAAATTATAAGGACTGTGCTTCAGTTAACTTGCAAAACAATTGCAATGATACATTATGCATAACTGTTATGATACTTGAAAACTCCAAGAAATCTTAAAAACAATTGTTGACAATTCAAAAATTAGTTATACCTTTCCTTTTGAAAACAATTGTCAAAAGTTGGTAGTGATAATCATTAGTTGATGAAGTTTCAATTTCTCTCTTTTTGACCTCATCAAGTCAAATTAAGATGAGTTCTACCATCATAGCTACTTTATATTTATTTTAATTCCCCTTTTTCTATTGACATTAATCTATTGAATTTGGCTCATTTAGAGAACCAAGAAACTGCAAAAGAACTTTTATATATTTCTCTATTTACATGAATTGTATATCTTTATATTCTTTTCTCTCAATTTATGCTGCAAATTTCTATGCTTTCTCTTAGAACGGATTTAAGAATCAGCATATTTTATTTGCACATTTGAAACAAGTGAGGTTCTTTGCTCCAGACTACAAAATTTTTATAAGTTACAAGCATTGGATACACAATTGGAAAAAGGTTTTCTGTAAGTTGCTAGATAATACATCTTGCATTAGAAGCAAAAGCTTGTCTTATAGGTATGGAAGCTTTATTTGCCCATTTTTATTCAGCTAATTAAATTGCAGCAACTGTGCTTCTGTTAACTTGAAAAATAATTGCAATGATACATTATGCATAATTGTTATGATACTTGAAATCTCCAAAAATTCTTTCACACAATTATAGAGAATGCAAAAATTAGTTCCGTCTTTCTTTTTTATTACAATTGTAAAAAATGGTAATGATAATCTTTAGTCGATGAAGCTTTAATTTCTCTTTTTGACCACATCAATTCAAATTAAGATGAGTTTTACTATCAAAACTACTTTATATTCCATTTTTTTCTTAGCATTCCTCTATTGAATTAGGATTATTTGGAGAACCAAAAAACCGCAAGAAGACTTTTATATATTTCTATATTTACATGAATTGCATATGTTTTATATTCTTCTCTCTCGATTTATGCTGCAAATTTCTATGCTTTGAGGTGAGGACAAGATTGAGTATTGATTCTGTAATTACTTCCGTCTACAACCATTGTAACTCTCTTAGAAAAGAATCAAGAATAAGCATATTTAATTTTCACATGTCAAAGAAGTAAGGTTCTTTACTCTAGACTCAGAAATTTTGTAAGTTAGAAGCCTTGAATACATAATTAGAACAAGGATTTCTATAAGTTGCAAGATAATACATCTTGCATTAGAAGCAAAATCTTGTCTTAAGGTATGACAACTTTATTTCTTCATTTTAATTTAGCTAATTAAATTGTAGGGTCTGTTCTTTAGTTAATTTACAAAACAATTGCAATGATATAGTATGCATCACTATTATGATACTTGAAAACACCAAGAAATCTTTCACAAAATTGCAAACAATTCAAAAATTAGTGATACCTTTTCTTTTGAGGACAATTGTCAAAGGTTGGTAGTGATGATTTTTAGTCAATGAAGCTTACATTTCTCTCTTTTTGACCTCATCAATTCAAATTATGATGAGTTTTACTATCATAACTACTTTGTATTTATTTTAATTCCTATTTTTATGGTCACATTGGTCTATTGAATTTGGCACATTTGGAGAACCAAGAAACCGCAAGAGGACTTTTATATATTTCTCTATTTACATGAATTGCATATCTTTTATACTTTTCTCTCTCAATTTATGCTGTAAATTTCTATTCTTTGAGGAGAGGACAAGATTGAGCATTAATACTGTAATTACTTCGGTTTATAACCATTGTAACTCTCTTAGCATAAAATCAAGAATAAGCATATTTAAATTTCACATGTCAAAAAAGTAAGGTTCTTTGCTATAGACTCAAAAGTTTTGTAAGTTAAAAGCCTTGGATACACAATTAGAACAAGGTCTTCTATAAGTTGCTTGATTATACATCTTGCGTTAAAAGCAAAATCTTGTCTTATAAGTATGATAACTTTATTTCCCTATGTTATTTTAGATAATTAAATTGTAAGGTCTATGCTTCAATTAACTTGTAAAATAATTGCAATGATACAGTATACATCACTGTTATGATACTTGAAAACTCCAAGAAATCTTTCACACAATTGCTGACAATTAAAAACTTGGTGATACCTTTCCTTTTTAGGACAGTTGGCAAAGGTTGGTAGCGATAATTTCTAGTTAATGAAGCTTTAATTTCTCTCTTTTTGACCTCATCAATTCAAATTAAGATGAGTTTTACATTCATAACTACTTTATATTTATTTTAATTCCCTACATTCTGTTCACATTGGTCTATTGAATTTGGCCCGTTAGGAGAACTAAGAAACTACAAGAGGACGTTTATATATTTCTCGATTTACATCAATTGCATATCTTTTATATGCTTCTCTATCGGTTTATGCTATAAATTTCTTTACTTTTAGGAGATGACAAGATTGACCATTGATTCTGTAATTTATTCCATATACAACCATTGTAACTCTCATAAAACAGAATCAAGAATCAGCATTTTTAATTTGCACATGTCAAACATGAAAGGTTCTTTGCTCTAGACTACGAAATTTTGTAAGTTAGAAGCATCGGATACATAATTAGAAGAAGTTTTTCTATAAGTTGCTAGATAATACATTTTGCATTAGAAGCAAAATCTTGTCTTATAAGTATAGCAGCTTTATTTGCCCATTTTAATTTAGCTAATTAAATTGTAGGGACTGTGCTTCAATTAACTTGTAAAATGACTTTTATATATTTTTCGATTTAAGTGAATTGTGTACCTTTTATATGCTTCTCCCTTTATTTATGTTGCAAATTTCTATGTTTGCAGACGAGGACAAGATTGAGCATTGATTCTGTAAATACATTCGTATACAACCATTATAACACTCTTAGAATAGAATCAAGAATCAATATTTTAATTTGCACATTTAAAATGGGTAAGGTGGTTTACTCTAGACTATAAAACTTTTGTAAGTTAGAAGCCTTGGATACATAATTAAAAGAAGGTTTTCTATAAATTGCTAGATACTACATTTTGCGTTAGAAGCAAAATAATTTCTTATAGATATAGCAGCTTTATTTACCCATTTTAATTTAGCTAATTAAATTGTAGGGATTGTGCTTCAATTAACTTATAAAATGACTTTTATATATTTTTCGATTTAAGTGAATTGTGTACCTTTTATATGCTTCTCCCTTTATTTATACTACAAATTTCTATGTTTGCAGACGAGGACAAAATTGAGCATTGATTCTGTAAATACATTCATATACAACCATTATAACACTCTTAAAACAAAATCAAGAATCAATATTTTAATTTACACATTTAAAATGGGTAAGGTGATTTACTCTAGACTATAAAACTTTTGTAAGTTAGAAGCCTTGCACTGTGATTCTTTTTTTTTCTTGACCATCTCTAATAACTCATAGCAGATCTTTATATGCAATTGTAATTGCAGAATTTGAAGTCAGCAATATCTGACACTGGCGACACCATGCTTCCTGAACACTTGCTTCTTGTTGCAAACACTCTGTCAGCTACAGAAGAGTTTGTCGGTTTAAATGCAGAAGGCATAGCACAACAAAGGGAACATGCATCTGTTAGTTCCTGTGCCCCTTTATTTTTTTTTTTTTTGGATACCTTGATTATCATATTAAATAAGGTTTAATTGATGTTTTAGTTTCCGACGATGCATCAAGTTTCCGACGATGTTACAGAATCCTGGCGCTAGCTCAAGAGGATTATAGATGTTTTAGCATGGGAAAGGTTGATGGAAAGTTATCGTTATAATATTTGAAGTGAAATAAAAAAAAAAAAAAAATTTAATTTTTATTTTTATTAGATAAAAATATTTTTTATTTAAGTATCTTATAAATATATAAATTTGATATTAAAAAAAATAAAATTAATAAGAATATACTTTGAATTTACGTCGAATTTTTTTTTATCAAAAGATTTTAAATCAAACCTCTTATTCTACAGTAATAAGAAGAGTGAGTTTCGAATTTTTTCTTATCTAAAGAAGAATACATATCCTACGTTTTTATCACGTATATCTTTTGTATTTTTATTTAAACTAACCTTCTTATTTTAAAATATTAATTTAATTAATAATATTTACTAATTAAATTATTATCTCATAAAAAGAGATTTAATTCATGTAAACCACATAAAGTCCCACTCTTTGTGGTTAACATATAATACATAACACTTGAGCATTATTAGCCTTTTAATAAAAAAAATTAAAATTAAAATTAAAATCTTTTTAATAATTTCAAAAATTATCTTTAAGATTTTATTTATTTAATTTTTTAAATTAAATATTTAATTATATTTAGATAAGATCTTATCTATATTAATTCATTCTTAATTAATTAATTTTATCCAAATTTAAAATATACGTATTTAAAAACGATTTTCTGGACACAAACAATTTGTGTAATAATACAATCCTTTTTAATTGTTTACTGTAATAATAAAAAAGATGGTATTGGAGACCTATAGACCTACAATTTCAAGCTCTAATAAATAAGGTTTAATTAATTAATTCAATTTATTAATTTCAGTGTTATTCTACTAAAAATCTGGAATTGCACTCTTGAAATTATAGATATAATTTACTCAGAAAACTTAGAGCAGTCTATTGATTTAATCACTACATGCAATTTAACCCTCCATAGATGGTTCATAATTAGAGCTAGATCAATTACCGTTTTACCTCTTTAATTATTTATTTATCCTTAAGTACCATTAATTCACCAGTGAATAATTAATTTGTAATATTATTACAAATTGAGCGCTCTAACCGCTCAGTTCTAGAACTAACCCTTAAGAGAACCTTCTTTCTAACTTCTATTAGGAATAAATGAATTCTATATCTATAAATTATATTCTCAACCGTTTATCTCACTATACCACTAAAATACAAGTTTCTAGTATGTTCTTTACACAAACTGTAACGAGTATTTCAAATGACATAATGACACAAACATGAGTTTATGATCACTTAGGATTAAAGTTAATTTGCATATGATCATTGGTTGATGTTATTTGAATTCTTAATTAACAACTGTATTTTACATAAGAATTCAAACTACATCTAGTCAGTCCTATATAATCATATTATATATAGTATCTCCACCATAATGTCACTACATTAGTGATTTGGATAAGATCACTATATTTTAAATGTCTGTGGACCGCACTACTAATATTTACTTAAAGATCCCAAACTTTAATTAATTTATTATAGACTTTTCTGTTTATTATCTATAACTTTAATCCTCTTGTATATAACAATTATATACTAAAGTGTTAAAAAAATTGGGATTCAACAATCTTGGTTGGATAAGAATTAAGATGAATACTAAAGTGGAGAGTCACAAGAAGTCTAGAACGTGTGGGACACGTATGGAGAAGTCTAGGATAAGTGGGACACGAATGGGGAAGTGAAACGGGACTCAAAGACGCAAAGGAAGCGAAAAAAATGCAAGTTGAGCCACTAGGACTGAGCGCCTCGGCGCCCATGGCTGAGCGCTGCAGCGCCCAGGACAGCAACCCAGCGCCGCAGCGTTAGGTCCTCAGCGCTGTGGCGATGGGCGCGATAATGCCCAGCTCTGCGACACTCAGAGACGAGCGTCGCGGTGACAAACGCACCAAAAGTTTATTTTCCATCCGAATTTTGAGTTTTGAGAAGTTTTAGACTTCCAAAACAAGTAGACTCTTACTCTAATAAAGAATAGAGTTAGTAGGCACGAAATACACTCTATATAAACACTTGTAAACCCTTTAGTTGAGATTAACTATTAAGAGAGACTCCAAGAGAGGGAAAGAACTGGGTAGACACTAAGTGCTTGTGTGCGCTAGAGTGGAACCGTCGTTTGGGTGATCATTGTTCATGGTAGAGTAAGGGTTTACTAAACGTTAATTTCTTTTGAGAGTTCTTTATTGGATTTTCTTTGTAAAATCTCTAAGGAGTTAATAAAAGAGGTTAGGATCCTTGTATCAATCGTAGACGTAGGCAAATGGCCGAACTATATACGATTGTGTTGTACTCTTTTATATTCTACTTTGGATTCTTGTTATTTTTGCTTGATTAACAGGTTATCCGCTGCGCAAAGAGGTTAGGGTTCTAGGTTGAACTTGAAGTTCTTCGCTTCAACATAACCTCAAGATATAGAAGAGTGTTTCCTCCCTCAACAAACTGGTATCAAAGCTAAAGGTTTGATAACACACACTTGGGGTATTTAAACCGTGGCTGCAATCAAGTAAGAATTAGAGAAGTTCAATGGGATGAATGACTTCAATCTTTGGAGAAAGAAGGTTAGAATTCTACTAGTGAAGGAAGGGCTAGACTCAGCTTTAGAGGAAGCTAGCTCCTCAACTAGCCCTCAACTAGCGATGAGACGACAACCTCAAAGTCTGGGCAGAAAGATTAGGACACAATTCAGAAAAAGACTCACAACACTTTATTCTTGGCGTTGAGCGACAAAGTATTAAGGGAAGTTGGTAATGAAGAAATCGTTTTTGGGCTATAGAAGAGACTCGAGGCATTGTACATGAAGAAGTCTCTTGCAAATAGATTTTTTGTGAAAAATAAACTATATCAGCTAACAATGCACGAGGAAACTTTATTGAGAACCCATATTGATGAGTTTAACAAAATCATCATAATAAATAAATTCAAATAATTATTAAAATCTAAAAATAACAAAATATGAAATAAAATAAAATTTAATATATAAAATTAAAACTAATAAAATAATAAATATTAATGACAGAAAAATTAAAATATTGACTAAATTAAACAATTTAAGCACATTTTTTATATTTACAATTAAATAAAAATTAAATAAACTAACTAAATAAATTTTTTAAATTTTTTTAAAAAAAGCCAAGTGGCACCATGCGTGTGTATGTTGCGTCACCAAAGCGCGTGCGACGCGTGGTTTCATGAGTCACGTACGTGAACAAAACATCATAAATTTAAACATTTCAATAACTATAATACAAAAAGAACACAAAAGCACAACAAAATTAAATTTATAATAAAAATTTACTAATTTTTTTTTATATAATTTTATAATAGGTTGATTTACTTCAATTCTTTAAAATATTATGACTTTAAAGTTGATTTACAAATTTTTAAATAAAATATTATAATGACAGAGAAAATGAGAGAATTTTAGAGAGTTTGAGTTTTGAACAAAATTTTAAAAAGGGGTAAATGGGCATATTTTTTGTTCTTTAGTTAATATATTTTAATAATTATGACTGAGGTCAAAATTTACTTAGCATCCTTTTGGGGGGGGGGGGGGTGGGGGGGGGGTTCAAAAAGGCAAATTTTCCGGTAACCTTTTTTTTCTAAGTGAAAACGTGGTTTTTTATTATTAAAAGTGTAGTGAAATGATCACAGTCCCTGTAACACACAAACGTGTCTATAAAAAGAGAACAGTAAGTGTAAAGCCAAAAGTTAATCCTAATGCACTTAATGTTCTCATCTCATTTTGTAATATAAAAATATTAATATGATGATTTGATATAAAGATCTGGAATGACGTAGACAACTTTTATTTTGTATTTTTTTTTTTATCTTCTTGATTCTATGAATTCTTTTTATAAATTAGAAAATTTTAATAAGTGACCAAAATTTTAAATATAAAATTTTGTTTGACTACATCAAATTTTTTATATTTTAATGATTAAATATATATAATTTTTTTTGCTTTTGCTCTTATTTATGTAATTTACATATAAAATATTTTAATTTTTAATTTTTAATTTTTAAAATTTTTTATTTTAAATTAAAATTTTTGAATTAATCAAATAATTTTTATTTTATTTTATATTTTTTTTATAAATTAAATAAAATATTAAAAAAAGTGCACTGTAGCACACTGCGCGTGCAGTGTACTGTGCACATAAAATAAAAATGATTTGATTAATTAAAAAACTTAAATTTAGAAAATTAAAAATTAAAAATTTAAAGATAAAATATTTTATATGTAAATTACACAAATAAAGGTAAAAGTGGAAAAAAAATACACGTGTTTGATTATTAAAATATAAAAAATTTGACTATGGTAAAAAAAAAAAATTATATTTAAATTTTTGATCAATTGAGAAATTTCCCTATTAAAATTTATGTGGCAAAAACTTAAAGGCCAATGCATACTTTGTATTTTGTTTCAAGAAATGAATAATGAAACATAAGCCTCTTGTTATTAATTCGGGTGATTTTAGTTTACATAAAAATTTGTTAGCAAAAATTTATAATATATATTTACTTAATGGTTACAATTAAGTAAATTATAAATATATATAAAACAAAATTTTAACTATTTATTTTTGAGATGTTAAGATAATAAAATAGCAATTGATGATTTATTAAAAAAAAGTAAGTTTATATAATAAGGTTATAATAGGTGTTGACTCCAAAATTTAGTAACCTGAGAGTCAACAAATTAAATTTATTTCTCTAAAGAAATTTAACTTAGACGACAAGGATGTGATCGGAAAACTGGATCAATGAGAATGCTTCTTCTCTTACAAATAGGGCCTCTGACGAGGATTTTACAATTAAAGAAGATGTGATGCCCAATTGGAGGTTTTTTTCAGTGTTGGCACTCTGATGATTAAGTTAGCAAAGGCCCAAAAAGAAGAGGAGAAGCGCTCTATATGACAATCTTGTAGATACAGTGTGATCTTAAGCAATCTCTCTAGGATTATAATCTATATAATCCCCCTAGTGCTATGTTCCTTCCATATTTAAAGGTGAGGGTGTACTCATATCTCTCTAAGTCTTTTTAATGTGGATGTCTTTGTGGACGTTTTCTTCTTAGATTATGCTGTTAAAGTTTTTTTGAAATTGTACTCGATCTTATTTGCTGCTAGTAGGATTTACTTTTTGTTTTTAAGATTATTCACTTATTTCAGAGATTTTTTCTTGATAAGCATTGCTTTTATCACAGCTCTATACATCTCTTATAAGTTAAGTCATTTTTAAGAATTTATATTGATTGTTTGAAGCAGTTTTTTTTTTATCTTCTCGTACTTGATATGAGCAGAGGTTATCTCTTTACATTTAGGGCTTGGTTAAACAGGATAGTCAATGTTCAACTTGTTGTTTTGTTAGACCTTATGAGTGGTGAATTTGACCAAGTAGGGTAGTCAGGCTTTGACCATTGCTCTAACTAGTTCAAAGAAATAGTAGTTATCCTTTAGAAGATTGACAGAACATAGTAGCTAGATTTTGATCATTAGTTTGACCAGTTTGAAGGGTGTGGATTTAGTCTTTTCTCCTATAGGAGTCTAACTGAATAGGATAGTTGGGCTACTTCAACTATTATTCTGACTAGCTCAGAAAAGGTACCACGGTTTGAAGATGTTTATAGGTCGACACTTTTTTTTTTGGGTCTTATGTGTTTGAGGTCCTCTTTAGACTCTTTTGGTTTAAGATTATTAGTCCTTATAGGCCAAAGATATGGATGGCAAAAAAGCCTAAATCCGAATTCGAATAAGGAAAAACCAGGAGCCCGCCCTGGCTCGAAAAAATTCAGATATTTTTTTAGATTTGAATTTTTTGAGAAATACATATCCGAGCCAAATCCCCTTTTTTATTTTAAAAAATCCTAAATTAATTCCTAGTCTTTAATATATATATATATATATTTATATATAAATCTAACAATTGCTTTTACAAAATAAATGCCCCAAAAGTTTAAATTTAACCTATTAAAAAAAAGTTGTAACAATGATAAAAAAAAATACATATTAAACTATAAATATAAATTATACGTGTCACTTATACAAATTTTACATATTAAACTTTAAGTACAAATTATACAATACAAACTATAAATACAAATCTAACAATTGTTTTATAAAATAAATATCACAAAAGTTTAAATTTTACTAAAATAATAAAAACAATTGGAAAAAAAAATTCGGGGCTTAACCCGGATCTGGCTCGGCCTGAAAAAAATTTGGGCTAAACCCAAATTTTAAATACATAAAAAAATTCAAATCCGAATTCGAGTTGAGCAAAGCCTAAATTCGGATCCAAAGTTTGTCAACCCTACCTAAAAGACCTTGAGCCTTGTTTGTCGAAATCTATGGGAGAACAATGGTCCCTTAGTTTTTAGTGTTAATTTGTTTAACACTAGAAATTCTATAAATAGTATTTCTAGATTGAGTGTTTTGTATTCAACTAACGTTCTCAATTCTTTGGTTTTGTTGTCATTACTTTCTCTTGATTTATTCTTTTTTTTTGAGTTTTTATTAATTTAATTATCAAAGTGTCTGTACCAAAAAAATCTCTAATGCGGCTTTGTATCTCCTTTTGTTGCAGAATCGTCATCAAACACCTTATTTATAAGAGAAGAAGTGTTCTCATTGGTCTAGTTTTTCGATCGTATACTTGTCATCCAAAGTCAAGCTTCTCTAAAGAAACAAATCCAATTTATTGATTCTTGGATTATCAAATCTTGAGATCAATAATAGAAATTTTGAAAGATTTATAAAGTAAAAGTTAAAATTTTAAATTTAGCAGTGAATTTATAAAATATTATTGTGATTTCAAATACCCCACCTTAAGATAAAATGAGAGATGAGAGAGCCTCACTTTCAAACAACTATGAAAGAAAGTAATTAGGGGTAATCTTAGCATTCACTGTGGTTTATTTAAAAAGTAACATAATTTTTTAAAAAAAACTTTATAGAGTAAATATAACAGTTTCATTTAAAAATATAAGAGCAAAAATTTTATTTGTTTAAGTATTTTACAAGTGAACCAATTGCTTTGATTTTTAAATTAAATCAAACACGAATTTATTTAAGAGATGGGTGTTTGATTGAAGTGGTAGAGAAGGGAATAAAAAAGAATCCTAGTTTTTTGAGAAATTCTTTTATTTATTTATTTGAGTAGTCCAAATCGAAGAAGCTTTTTTCCTATAGGACTCATAATTCTCTTCCTGATTAATTGTAAACACAATTCCTCCCCTTTTGAAAGATCAAATTTCAATCTTTATTAATTATCTTTCACTAAGAGAATGGTTCAATGAAATGCATTGTTCTTTTAGAAAAATAGATGTATATAATGAAGAATCAAGAGCCCTCACTGTAATATTCAATCTCTATTAGTCATATTGGCGCCTAAATTTCGGTATAGAGTAATAAAGACACTATAGGGTTATCCGATTTTAACCCTGTTAGAAATATTTTCTTTATGGTGCGCGTGAGAGATATTAGACCTAATTTGATAATTTCACACTTGATCGAAGCGTCGAACGACCCTAGAATATTTTTGAAAATTTTCTCTATTGACTTGGAAAAGGAAATTCTAATTTACTATATGAATTTTCATTTAAGGGTTATGTATGGAACAAGCTTTTGTTGAGAAATACAATCAATATATTAAAGAATGGATCAATTAGAAGCAATCTCATGGATTGCCAAGTTGAGAATTCTAGTTAGTTCATTTGACTATTTTAACTAGATAGTTACAAATGAACCAATTAAATCTTTCCATTTGAACTAATGGCAAATTAGGAATTTTGAGTAAGTTGAAGGGCAAAACGGTCAATTGAGGGAGCACTATATATATGTTGGAAGTGTGTAGAATTTTCAAGAGATCAAAAGCAAACATTTAGAGCAAAAGAGAGCAAAATTCGTGTAAGTGTTAAAGGTGCTGCTATAGTGAAATTTCAGTTTCTTTTTCATGATTTTTCATGCTTAATCAAGCTAAAATAAGGTTACATACCAATCCCTAAACTCAATTGAAGCCTCCATTAGTGAAAATTCAAGAAAAAGAGGTAAGAAAAGCATTGTTTGTGAAATTTATAAGCGAGCTTTTAAGATTACTTTAATTGATGTTCTTGTGTGTATTCTTGGTTTAGATTGAGTTGAATTCTAGTGTGGAGCTTGAAGGAGTCATTAATTTGAAGAAATTGGCAAGTTAAGAATTAGAGTTTTGGGTGATTTGAATGTAGAGACTTTTAATTGGTTGTATTTAGGGCATTAGAATGAAATTGGCTTGATTTTGATGTAATTGGAACAAGAAATGGAGAAAAGAAATGTGTTGGAACATAGGGTAAAATTCTGCCACTTTAGGAAAGTTAGGGATTGAGTAGTGTTTTGATTGAGTTGTTGTGTGTAAATGGTGCATATTGTAAATTGAATATATATGATTGATGAAAAAATCAAAAATGAAGAAAATGAGACATAATTGTCCATTTTAGAAAGGTGAAGGGCAATTATGTCCAATCAAGTTATAAGGTGTTTAATAATTTTCAAGGCGCTAGGTAGTGAGTTAGATTAAATTAAATGACTCCGTAAATAAAAATCAGAAAGTAGTATGCATCCAGGCTTTGAATGCCGATTAGGGCGTTTAGTAGTTAAATAAGATTCTAGTATTCGATTTGGTTCTAATGTCATTTATGGCGCGTAAGTGAAGAAAATCGAGAGCGGTAACGGGAGCTAAAATCTGGAACGAAATTGAGTGCGGAGCGGTTGTGAGTGAAAATTTGTTTTTCTGTTATCTTTCGTTTATTATGTTTTCGCATAATGAAAATGTATGTTTTATGAGCTTTCAATGCATAAATATGATTTATGATCTTGATATGTATCCATAGATATGCATTTACATGTTCGGTTTAAGAAACAGTTTTAAAATTTCTGCATTTATTTTAAAGGCCATTGGTACCCTCAGATTATAGTGGTGGTGATTGTATTAGACCCGGCCGGTATATCCTGTGCACATGGACAGGTCTTGGGGTGTGTCACTAACTCCGAAAAGTCAGGATGACGAGTCATGTGAGTCGCTCTATTTGTACGGGGTATTGTCTCGCTATATGTATGTGATGTAGGATTCCTCTGCATAGCCAGTGAGATGTCTTGAGATGTCATTGTGGGTGTCGCTAGTTGAGGTGCCCCGTGACCTACTCACATGTGCGGTGCTAGTTGAGTCGCTACGTGAGTATAGAGCTTTAGGATTACCATTGGTACAGTTTAGAAAGACAATGGCCGAGCGAGGACTTTACTATTTTTCGATTTATCGATAGCATTTATGCGTTTATATGCACACGACAGTTATTATGTTATACAGATTTTGGATATTGCTTTCCAAAGATGTAGATAAAATTTGTTTGGCGAGATTTTATCGGCATATGATATTAGAAACCGTTTTACAACTTTACATCAGTTTTAGAAGTATGATTTATGCATGTACTTTAGAATTTGCTATCTATGCATAATGTTATTTTATTTGAAATCTTAATTGCACTCACTGAGCTCCTTTAGCTCACTCGTTTTGTGTTTTATATTTTCTAAACCCTTCCCGAGTGCAGGTCTCGGTACACAAGCTACTGATTCTCCTATTGCCGAGTAGTGGGCCAAATCTGAAGATCATTTTTGTATATGTAAATGTGCTAAATAGCACCCTTTACTTTATGCATAGTAGTTGTAGGCATGTATATTTGTATATATGTTTTGAACCAACAAGAAGAGATTTCGATATTATGATGATCGTTTTTGCTTTTTATGAGTATACTTATTTTGTGATTCAAATAAAACTATTGAGTTGTGTTGGATTTGATTTGGAAAGGATCGGAGGTCCGAATTGGTAGTATTGAGAAGTGTTTGAAATAGAAGTGAAATTTCTTTGCAGGTTTTATATGAATTTTTTGAAAAATAGAGGAAACTCTGCTCGTTTTTTTTAAAAAAAATTAAGATGTCATTTTTATGTATATTACAAGATTTTCTCAATAATAGCAAGAACTAAAAAGGGGTTCGCCTCGCAAAAATTTCTCAACTTACCTAATTATATTATGAGGAACTTCTATCGAGGTGTTCAGTAGGATTGCTGGGACTTACAATAGAGGATCTCAGAACAGGTCTTGTCACTCATCCTTTTACACAATTAAATTAGTCCATTTTTAATGATCCCCATCACACCTTATATATGTATTATTTTGCATATTTTATCTCAATCATTAGAGTGGATTAATCGACATTCATAAAAAGAAATTTTTTTTTTTATACATGTGCTAATAATTAAATAGTAAATGTTTAACAATAGAATAATATTATATATTTTAAATTGTATCTTAAATGTTATTTAAAAAATGATGTGTTAAATAATTATTAGGTGATAAAATAACATAATAGTAATTTTAAAATTTACATTATTTTATTATTTACTAATTACTTGACATATTATTTTTAAATATAATTTGAGATGTGTAATATTATGCTTAAAAATATATTTATTTTGACTTTAATAAAGGTCTAAGTTTAAATCTTTCTTTTAGTATGTAAAAAAAAAAGAGAAAATATATTTATTCAATGATTAAAAAGTTGTTTAAAGTTAGACTACTGATTTTTTGGTGCACAAATTTTTTTTTTTTATGAAAACAAGTAGTGTTATATTTTTAAGTAGTATCATAAATTTTTTATTTTAAATTTATATGATTAAATAATTATAAATAGTGAAATGATATAATTTTTAAAATTATTATTATATTATTTCGTCATTTAATAATTACTTGACATATATTTAAAATAAAAAAATTTAAATTCCTATTTAAAAAGTATAGTATTATTTAATAATCATTAATGAAATTACAGTTCTCTCCAAATATGAAAATTATTATTATTGAATAAAAATAATATCAAAATATTTTCAACTTCCTCCTCGTTGCTTGTGACTGTATAACATGATACACGCCACCGTGTTGGCATACAGCTATAACTTTTTCACAGGTTTATCAATTTACCAAAACAGGTATCAAATCTAACAACGCCCCGACAAATTTTTAATCTAAAAGAGGGAAAGAATTTAAAAAAATAAAATAAAATAATAGTCAGATCGAATGGTAATCTCGTCAATTCACTCGTCAACTTATAAATCCAAATCCAAATCCAAATCCAAATCCAATAACGTTGCTCTCTGCCGGCCTTTCATCGCCGCTCACCAAAATTCAATTTTATTTTTATTTTTATTTTTGTTTTTATTTTTCTCCGCTCATCAGTCTTCGCTTCTTTTACACACTTACCAGAAATAAGAAATTAAATAAATTAGAAGAAAAATATACATGAATTAAACATAAATAAATAAATAAATTGATTTTTAATTGAATTTTTACAATGCGACAATGGCTCAGTACAGGCAATCGGGGACGGAGAGATACGGCGCTCACCACCACCACCACTACCAAAATTCAAACGGCACGTCGTCGAACGACTACGTGTCACTGGGGATTCGCGCGACACCGTACAGCAACAAACAGGTTCTTCGGGCTCGGCGATCGGCTCGCTCCGACAAGGCTAGCCGGCGCCTGTTGATAGGCACGGTCATTTTCGTCCTCGCTTTCGCGCTCTTCGTCACTTTCTTAGTGTATTTTTACATCTCCGGATATAATAATCACAATGGCGATCGTAATACAGGTCAGTTCTTTTTCAATGTGGAGAAGAAAAATCGTTAATTTCAAATGATGTCAGTTATTATTATTATTATTATTTTAGGATTTAATTAATTTCATTTAAATAGAAGCAGAGTTCACATTCAGCAAAGCCTAAGTATTTGTTCAGAGCCAGTTTAAAGCTTTATAGATTTTTAAGTATTATTTTAACGCCAAGACGCGTTACATTGTTTGCAACTTAGAAAATTCAGTCAACTTGATTATGAGGTGGGGGTTTCAATTCAATGCTTGTGCTTCTTGTACCTCAAAAGCTTGTTTTGGAGTGACCGATTTAGACATTGACTTACCAAGATGAGACTTGTTTGGTTCATTCACATTGAAAGCTACAAACCATTTCTGGTGCAGAATTTGTTAGTCATGGAGCCGTGGATGATGCATTGAGGAATGACCTTGATTTTCTTACAAATGTGACACGGACAGAAACGTATAAAGTGCTTGGTTTTGGCAAGGGATCGATAGCAAATGGACGGGATTCTAGATATTGGGACAAGGATGATAGAAGAAGGGACGATGATTACAATGAGGATGTCGTCGAGCATGCTAGGGATGAATCTACTAGTATGGGCAATGATTCTGTGAAAACAGACAATGGCAACAAGAAACTCTCCCTCGATGATCCTCATAAGGATTTGGAACGGAAAGGAGTTGGGTTGTACAATGAAGCAGGTCGTAATGAATTGAAAATGTATGAAGCAGAGTATGAGGCATCCCTGAAGAGTGCAGGCCAATTGGGAAACGACAATGGAAACAAGAAACAACAATCTGATGATGAGGAATCTGGAGTGCACCGTGAATCTATTGATGTGGATGATGTGTATGATGATAGTGTTGATTCTGGGCATGACAAATGGGACCCCTCTGATTTAGCAAAAAAGCAGAATCAATATCATAGAGAGTCCTCTGATTTTCATGGTACTGGAAAGAAAGATCAGAATATTGCAAAGGGGATCGAGAAAGCCTCCAGCAATTCATTTGGGGACTCTTTTCTGAAATCTCAAACTGTAGGTAGTTTGGGTGGTCAATCTACTAGAAGTTCACGATCACAGTCAAAAAAGAAAGCAAAACGCCGTAAGTTTTCTGGAAAAATTTCTGTTACTGTTACATACATGTTTAAATGTTGACATATTATTATTTGATTCCTTTTCTTTTAAATCATATCCTCTATTATTGAAGACATTGCACGGCAGTCTTTTTTTTGGCTTTGTTCTCTACACTTAGAGATGGAACTATGAAAATTCATCTTGAATTGCGTGTGAACATTGAGTTCCTTGACATAACTGAAATCACCTTACAAACTTTGAAAACTGCTATTAGATAAAGGCCTGCCTTAGGCTTATTTAGCTATTAGTGTTCTTTCTCCTTTTGAGCATTTTCTTGCAAATAACATCCTGCATGATGGAACGCCTATGAGTTATCTCAAACTTATGCCATTAAGAGAACCATTAATGAAGCGGAAATGATAAGTTTTAAGATGCCACAGCTTAGAATGGGAACTGATTTCAGGAATTTTTTGTTCAAGATAGGTGGACTATAAAAGAGACTTTGAATTTAAATACCAGCTTCATGATGGAGATTTTAACTGGGTTGCTTGGGTCTGATTGAGCTGTGTGATTTGTTTCTTACATTTTATTGAAGAGTTAATGCATAATCCATTGTTTTTGCAGTTACATCCAAGAAATTTTTACTCAAAACAAAATGACTTCAAGTCTTTGAGTAACCTTCCTGTCCTTGATTCTCTCTCTTGCCATTGTCACTCTCTGTTTTTTTCACTCGAGTACCGTATTGCCAGTGCACAGATCAAAGGTTGATGGGAAAATTTCTAGGACTTCTGTTAATAGTGTAATTCTGACGAGCTTTGCCTGAATATTGGTTGACAGTTTCCCAAATACGTTGCTGATGTCATGATACAATTTGGTTTTACCTATTTTAGCTTAGTGCTAGATTCAGTCAAATAAGTCAACCTCACTCTTCTTCTTTCTCTTAATAGGATCCTTTAATCTCCATAGCGAATCACTAGAATTGTTATTGTGCTATTTTTTCCTGAACTCTTCTTCTCTGCTACATTGAGTAACTCTCTAGATCCAGGTTAGAAATGGAGTGTAAGCCTAATGTTGAAGATGTTCCATCATAAGCAGAATCCAGTGGAGATGCCCCTGAACCATTTTGAAACTTATGGTTTATTCTTAATGGATTTAGGTCAATTATTTCATTGGAACTTGCACATATGAATATATCCCTTCAAAATTTCTGCTTTGTATTTATGATCTGATGAACTTATATTGAATCACTGTGGACTCTCATTCTGCCTAATCTAGAATGTTATATTTTAGAAATGGTTCATCTGTTTGAGGTATGTGGAATTTGTGCTTTTGGTACATCAAGTTTGATTTGTATTGGTTGTAATATTACTGATGGTTAGAAGATAAGTGAGCCATAGATTGCTTGAATTTATTGTAAATTTATAACCATAAATTAACTTGATTAATGGGCATTTGATTGATGTGATTCCATGGGTTTCAGTGATAGTTTTCGTCCTCGGTTTTATTTGATGACTTGATTTGTTAACTGTATTGTGCTCATTTCCCTAGTTGGTTGCCAGAATGGATCTCGCTGGTAGTAGTAGTGTGGTGGTGGAAGCAAAGGATTTGATTGAAATTTTTGTGTGATGTCTAGCATTTCGTTTATACTTTTGCTGGAGATAGAAAAAGGTTAATAACTGAGAGGAGATGTTTAGTGTCTGGAGAATGTTGCTGTGGGTGACTGATGGCAAGTGTGTGTATGTAGTACCTAAAACTAACTAGAAAAGTAACTGTTTTTTGTTTAGGGTGTGAGAATTTGATATAAATAATTTCTAATTAAGGCCTCTAATTTAATTACTTTGTTTAAGTGTGCAAAGTTGTGGGATCTATTTCTATTAATCAATAAGGGCCTAAGCTTAGAAAATAAACTTTGTTTATTTAAGAAATAAAGCAATAATTTGATATGTGCCTGTTTATAATTTCTTTGAATTTTCTTAGATGTTTCTCCGTCAACTGTCTATTTTTGGTTTTATCCCTTGTTTGAGCTCTAATCTTTCTTAACTCTACAAATATATGGTCGTATAAACAGTGTTATGCATGTGTTTGCTGCTTTTGTTCACTTGCATCCTCCCGTTTTTATTTTTTTTGGGTTTGGGCTGGGAGGTCAGAAAGGGAGAGGGGGAAGAGAAGGTGGGGTGGTATTCAGGATATATTGCTTTGTTCATACGCCATCAATGTCACAAGCTTGAGCTAGAACAAAAAGATTCAACAATAGTTTTAGATTCTAAGATGCCCCTTCTTGTGCAGGGTCAGATTTTAATTTAGTGATCTTGGCACATGAATCCAGACACGCATGATCATGCACATTGTGGATCCAACAGTTGAATTAATTGAATAGTAGAATTGAACACAAGTCTTGTTGGTTAACGCTGCATGGATACCATGTTGAAGCACCATTTATCCAATCAGTTACACAAAAAGGGCTTGGCAATAGTACTTGAACTCTAGCAGCTTTTGTTTGTTTTGAGTGGCCTACTCATGTTCTTGAATTGGTAATGCTTGCATAAATTTCTTAATGTAGTTGTGATTAAAGAGTTTAGTATGGTGAATTTTCTACAATGTGGTCTGCAATTTTTCAAACAAAATGCTTTTGAATGCTTTAGATCCTGCTTAGGCATTAGCATGTAAAAGAAATTTTTTTCTTTTTTGTGATCAGGATAGAGAAAAGGATTTCCTGAATTCTTAAAACCTGAAAACAATGGGTGTCTGGTTGAAGGGAAAAGCAAGTGAATTATGTAATATTACAGGTTACTGTGCGTGTGAATACTTGAACATGCAACTAGTTAAACATCTTGGCCGGACAACTTAATTTGCTTTCAATTGTTTACAATCAAACCGTGATGAGTCTGGGATATCAAAGACCGCCTGAGTCCACGTGTTTTGGTTCAGTCTGTTGTTTGTGTTTGAGACATTGTATATACAACCCATTGTTAGTAATGTTACATGTTGTCTACATAGTAGTCAGATGTAGGCATTTTTTTTAATTTTTGTGTTAATTAATTGTTTGATGTTGTCGCATTAAAAGTCAATTTGTTAACCTTGCCTTACATGTCATATTTAAATTTTCTAGGGTCTTGTGAGATGAAGATCTTAAATTCCACTACACAGCTGGTGGAGCCTTTAGAAACTCGAAAATTTGCCAGATTTGCTTTGCAGTATACAGAAGTGGAGGAGAAGCTTGATGGAGAAGCAGACTGGGAGCCTAGATTTGCTGGGCATCAGAGTTTACAAGAGCGGGAAGAATCTTTTATAGCTAATGACCACAAAATAAACTGTGGCTTTGTTAAAGCTCCTCAAGGATATCCAAGTACTGGATTTGACTTGGCAGAAGATGATGCAAATTATATTAGTAGATGCCACATTGCTGTCATCTCTTGCATTTTTGGAAATTCAGATCACTTGAGGACACCAACTGGTAAAACGGTAAGAACATAAATATTATGTGTATTCTATTTGCAGTGATTTCAGAAGATATAGATGTTTGTGATAGAAGTAAAAAATTTGTTGACAATATCAAGTATGGCATGAATATAACTTTAGCTTGAATAGGTTACAAAAATAAGTTGGTGCACCTTCTATTCTTCTTAAATAAAATTTTTTTTCTTATGATTTTTTCTAATTACTTCTCTATTCAGAAAAGATTGATTTCATTTACCTAACTTTTTGATAATTTATGAGCTTGAATCATTAATAAGGCACTGTTATATCAAACTCTTGAGCAAGCTTCTTAATGTGCTTCTTTACATATTGGATGTATACGGCGGCATGCATGCTAGAATGAGTATTGGCTGATTATTATGATCCTATTTTAAAAGTACTTGAAGGCTTAGGATTGAAGTTTGATTTGCTTCTCTCAATATCTCTGCTTTAAATAGTATTTCACATATATATTCTTGTTATTTTTCTAGCATTTCCTTATTGTCATTTTCTATTTAATTTTACAAACATGGAAAATTGTTGCCCTATTCTGAAGATAAATCACCTTTCCAATCATTACTAAATTTCCATGATTGACACCAAGACATTTAGTTGCCTGGTTTTAACACTGGATATATCTTACATGTTTGTTACACTCTAGGCTAAACTTTGATCATTATGATGATAAACTTTAGTTGCAATAGTGGGATTCCAAGCCCACTGAATGCTTACAAAACACTGATAACAGTCTATCACAAAATTGTAAAGGCACAAGGTAGAATATTTTGTGGAGAGAAGTATTTTTGTCAATGGCAATAGAAACAATAGAAAGTTCCTCTGTTTTCTTTTGAACTTCTGGATAGAAGAATTTGTAGAAAACTTTGTATTCAACTTGCAAAGTGATGAATGCAAAGGAATATTGTGTTTGCATGGGAATAGAATTTCAGATGTTTGTGATCTGTAGTCAACTCCAGAATTCCTTTTACTCCCGTCATTAAACACCTTTTTGTACTTCAAATTATTATGCAAGAGATTCTCTTTTTATGAATACAGATTATGTTGTTAGCAATGTGATGTTCAGAATATATTTCTTCCTTAAGCAAGGTGTAATGTTAAGAAGTTTAAGTATTGAAGGAGATTTTTAATAAATTTATGTTTTGTGAGATTGGATTATTGGGTGCAATTTTTTTAGAAGCCCAGTGCACGTATCTCATGTTTGTTAATTATTATGAGAGAATTTGTCTAGATTATGAATTAGGAAATCTATTGGTAGTATTTCTAACTTGATTTACCACGGTTGTTTGGTTTTCCAGTGAATATCGTATGTGCTAACATGGATTCATTTTCTTTTTTTTTTCTGTGGATTAACTATAGTTAGGTCAGGAGACAAATTTTCTTTTCTTCCTCTGAATTTATTTTACTTTTCATTTATCAGGGATAAAGCTTAATTTTATTACTTCACCAACTAATTCATTTACTGAAAGACTAATCACTGTTTCTTAGGTATTGGCATCCATATTGTTGGTTGGCATTCGCTCATCGCCCATTTATGTTCTGGATTAGTGAACCTTGATGTGATTGAGTGGTGGTTGATCTAGCATATAAAATAGGCTGCTTTTGGATTCCTATACCCAAAGCATTTGTTTAAGTTGTCACACTGCTTGTGCTTGTTGAACTTCAATAGTCTCAAAGTTACTGAGCCACTGTTTTGGATTGCAACTTTAATTTGTAATAAGCATGTCCTAGTAACTTCTGAAACTGATGTGATTTAAAACTGTGAATGGGGTCTAAATGACTTTTTCTTTCTTCAGGTCACGCGTTTATCAAGGAAAAATGTCTGCTTTGTTATGTTCATGGATGAACTCACTATGCAAACACTTTCTTCAGAAGGTCATATACCAGATAGGACAGGTTTTATCGGTTTGTGGAAGATAGTCGTGGTGGAGAATCTTCCTTATGCTGATATGCGTAGAGTGGGTAAAATTCCAAAATTGTTGCCACATCGACTATTTCCTTCTGCAAGGTGAGAATCGGACTAAATAGGATATAGCTTTTTTCGTATTACACTGCTATATAGGCCTGTCATTAATTATCCTGTTATTTTAGTGTTTGTCTCTCTGTAAAATATTATAATGTATTTTGTGATGTCTCTATACATAACTTGACATGAAATTGAGGTTGATAAGAAAGTCATGTCGATGAGCCATGAGACACGATGCTTTCACTTGTATACACATTCTTTTTCTGACCTGTGTAAGAAATTTTTTTTCCCTTTTGCAGTTTATGAACTACATCAAACACAAAAGTTCCTCTATACCCACAAAAGTTTATGAGCTTTATCAATCACATACATTCCTAATAACTTGATATGCGAGGGACTGTTGCAAAAAATTATTTGTTGGACTGGACTAATCACGTTCCCTAGTTGGTTTTGATGTAAATTAACTGAAAATTGGTTCAATCAAGAATTATTTATGCCAAATATTTGATGTCTTAGAGCCATAAGCTGCACTAGTTGTTTTCTACCAAATATTAAACTCTTAAAGCAGTCGGATGGTCAGGTATCCAAGATAGATCATTGTCTAAAGAATGAGAATGTTGAATGAAGAAGCCTTTGATTAATGGGTTATTTTTATAGTGGTTTTGGTGCAGTCCCTGTCAGCAGGAAGGACAGAAGAATTGAATGAAAGAACTCTGTTATACTCATATTTCATGATTGCAATTGTCATTTTTTGTTTAAATTGTTGTAACTAAAATCTTTGGACATTTTCATTTTCAGGGTTGTGGTACATAATGGAAAATTTTCTTAATATATGAAGAATGTGAAAGCGGTCTTTTATGTAACTTGTTCATGGGAGCTGTTATATTTGTGTCATATAGGAGAGTATTTCAATTCATGGCTGTTTATTTTCTTGTCTAACTGTTTGTGTTTTATATTTTCTCAGGTACTCAATATGGTTGGATAGCAAATTACGTCTCCAACTTGACCCTTTACTCATCTTGGAATATTTCTTGTGGCGTAAAGGTCATGAGTATGCCATTTCTAATCACTATGACCGACATTGTGTATGGGAAGAAGTTGCGCAAAATAAGAAGCTGAACAAGTATAATCATACAGTTATCGACCAGCAATTTGCATTTTATCAAGCTGATGGGTTAAAAAGATTCGATCCCTCAGATCCTGACAAGCTTCTTCCTAGCAGTATGTCTTCCTTCAACCATATGCTTGTGCAGATACATCATAAATTTACTTGTCTTCACCCATGCAGTCTTCCCTACAACCTTTAAAAAAAAAAGAATTTAAATGTGAGATTTTTCTTTTTCTGTTTGCAGATGTTCCCGAGGGGTCTTTTATTGTAAGAGCACACACACCAATGTCAAATTTATTCTCTTGTCTTTGGTTCAATGAGGTTGATCGGTTTACTTCTCGTGATCAGCTAAGTTTTGCTTATACATACCAGAAATTGAGAAGGATGAATCCTGGGAAAATGTTTTATCTTAATATGTTCAAGGTATGGCATACAATTTAATTTTCACCTCACCAAAATTGAATGGAGTTCATATTGGCAACAAACTTGTGTAGTCAGACCAGCTTTTAAATGTTTCTTTTGACAAAAGGTAAATGAAATTTCTTATATACAGTTTTTATTTGCTTCTATGCATCACAGGACTGTGAGAGGAGAACCGTAACTAAGCTATATCATCACCGGTCAGAGGAGAAGCGGGATGTTCGTCAACAAGCAGCGATGTGAACTCTTACTGTATTCTTGATGCTGCTTTCTTGTATAACACTATGCTTTTGCTGCACTTTGGAAGTTATGTTCTGTTACCTCAAACATGTTGTAAAAGTGGTGGTTGCTGCACCGTACTTTATGTTCTGCAAGTTGTGGGTTTGGAGAAAGTCCAGTGCTGCATATCATTTTTGATAGTGATTCGTCGAGGTGAGGTCAGCATGTCTACACCCTTTGATCTCAAATGCAAAAGGAAATTCATATATCCATTATTCAATTCATTTTTACATTCGTTACTTCCTTTAGTGACAGGCAAAGCGCATAATCCTTTGTACTACATCCTCTACAAGTGTATTCTTTCATTTTACTTCATTGGTTTGTGATCAAGTTTGTTGTTGTCTGTAAAAATTTTTGATGATTCATTCCGGCCTATATGATATTTGGGAAATTTGATTAGCAATGCCAAGCTTACATGTTTTGAAACTCCATTTTGCATTGCCCTGGTTGAACTTTGAAATATGCGTTGACAAGTCATTTTCTTTCTGGAGTTACAATTAATTGGCGGTCCTTTCAAGTTTCAAGAACTGAATTTTCTATTGTTGCTGAGCCAATTTTTGACACCAAGATTCTACTGGGTTCTATTTGGAATTTTTGTGCTTCTGAACTTTTTAGTAGATATGGCAAATGGGTTGCGCTGCCCAGCACGGCACAGGTGGTCACGTGTTAGCACGAATCTTTGATGGGCTTATCTTTTTTTAAAATTTTTTTTAAAGTTTTTTATTTTGTTATATTTTAAAATAATTTTCTTAATAATTTATAATTATATTATTTTTCAAAATATTTTAGATTTTTTAATTGTAATTATTTAAATTGTAATAACAGTCAAAATTAATAATTGTAATAACAATTAATATTATAATTTAAATTAAATTAAAAATAGATTGTATTATAATCATAATTCATAAAATTATAATTGAAAAATTAAATTGTAATTTTATTGAACATAAAAATTTATTAATATTTTTTAAATTTAAAATTATTAGATATAAATATAAAAATAAAGGGTTAAATTTACATCATTATTATAATACATTCCAATTAGATGGGTATTTATTGAATTATTTATTGTTTGCAAATTTAATTCTTATTATATCATTATAATTATAATATGAATTTTTATTTCTAAATTTTAATGATTAAATCTTAAAGTTGAAAATTCTAAAATTTTTTGATCATCTTTTTTTATTAATTTTGTTTTCAATCCTTTGTATATTTTCAACTTTACGCACATTAAAGCCTCTAAAGATTCTAATATCAATCTTGATCACTTTTTATCCAATATCTTGTCATATGTACTAAAAGTAGATTTTGAAACTACAATGAATACTAGAGGTGTTAGTAGATCTCGAGCCATGATGGATAGTATAAGTTAAGGTTTTATTTGATTTTCATTATGATAAAATATCAATTTATCTTTGTTGTTGTGTACTCAATATAGAAGAGTAGTCAATATCAATATTTTTTTTTCAAGTTATAAGAAACATAAATATCGAAACTAGAATTTACCTTTTTTTTACCTTTTAACAAAATAATTTAAGCACCCTAATCATAAATAAGTTGTCTATGTGTTTCTTTTATAGTTACAGTTGATCTAAATTTATTTTCACAAAAAATAAATAATTGTGTGATGAAATTATAAATTTCGTCGAAATGATAACAAAGTTAAGAGTTTAAATTTTTTGAGATACTAAAAATTAAAATTTTTACACTATACCAATTGATTCTGGGATTTATTATGGTTGCACATATAAATAATATTGAAATTTCTTTCTAACATTTAGAATTTAATCTCCATAATAGTGCAAATATCAGAAAATATAAGATTATCTCTATATTTAATAAAATCACACTAATATTATATATATGAGTCAAAGCAATAGAATATGAAAACTGATAAATACATGAACATGCTCATGTGGAATTATTAAATACTTTCAAAAATGCGTATAGTAAAATTCAAAATTTCAATTATCATTACTTAATATAATGTCTTTTATTATATCATTATAATAATATGTAATATTATCATTAAAACCTATACAAGATTTCACCATCAAATATGTGGCATTCCAATGAGTTTTCATGTCAAGTTTAAAATTTTTATTATCTAATCCAAAATTACTTAATACAGTTCTAAATTCTTGTCGTCTAGCAGATGATGAAACAAATAAATTTTTTGCTTCTCTAATTTTTTAAATTTGAGAATTAATTATATAAAAATCATATTGAATAATTAAGTTAAGAATATGACAAAAACACCTCAAATGAAAAAAATTTAAACTATATATTAGTGTTAATTGAATTGAAAATAAACATACAACAATAGTATTTGTACTTGCATCAAAAGTAATACTAATAAATTTGTCAATAATATGAAATTCCTTAAAAATATTCATTAAAAAATTAAAAATAATATTAGCTATGTGTGGATGCTCTAATTCATGAAAAATAATAAATTTTTTTATAAAAACCATGCATTATCAATATAATACAGTGTAACAAAAATTTACCTCAAATCATTAGTATCTATCCAATAATTAGAAGTAATATCAAACACTTTTTGAAATTGTGAGATTTCATATATTAGTTTTTGTTTAATATCTACAAATACAGTGAACGTATCATTTTTAATAGTATTTTTACAAACATGAGATAAGTTAGGTTGAATGTACTTTTTCATAAATTTCTCATATCTTACGTTTTTGGCGAATGAGAGAGATTGTTCACCTACTGTAACATATCTAGCCAATTTAGTACGTATGCGCTGCTAATTATATTGAAATTCAAAAATACTTTCTCCAAGGGCACTTTGAGCAAGTTGAGTTTGAGTTGACTCATTTGGACCATGTTTTTGAAAACATGCCTTAGCATGTTGATTCAAATGCCTAATGCCATGAGCCGTTTTGATATTTAAAACTTTACTACAAAACTTATAAATAGCCTTTTTTTCAATTCTTCTATAAGTTGGATTTGTATAATTCTCTAATGTGAAAAAATTTCAAACATTTAATGTTCGTCCTCTTTTTAATGTTTGCCTTTTTTTTTTTTATATTTTCTAATACTTCCTTTAGGAGCACTTTAGGCAAGTTAAATTTGAATTGACTCATTTGGACCATGTTCCTAAAAACATTCATTGGCATGTTGATTCAAATGCCTAGTGCCGTGAGCTACTTTGGCATTTAAAACTTTACTACAAAACTTACAGATAATTTTTTCTTTAATTCTTCCAGAAGGTAGATCTATACAATTTTCAAATGTGAAAAAAATTTCAAACATCTGCTATTTGTCCTCTTTTTAATTTTCAAATACTTCTAACATTTTTAATTGTGTAAGTAGTTTAACTATTAGAAATTTGTGATGATGAGATTGTGATATTTTCATTGATTGAAACTTGTCATTGTATGGATAATAAAAATATAATTGGATAAATAAAAATTAAAAAATAAATAAATAAATAATTTGAGAGAATATAATTTTTTAAAGAGAGTTGAAATAATTTAAGAGAGAATTATGAGAGATTTGAGTTGAATTGAGAGAAGATTGAGAGAGAAAAGAGTATAGATAAGAGAGAATGAGTTAAGTAGTGTAAGAGGAAAGAGTAAGAATATTAAAAGGCACCCATGCTCCCCTCCCTCTTTAAAGTAAGCAATTTTTTTTTTAAAAGCTGTTGTGCCTACAACTTAGGCCCCATGGGCCAACCGTGCTAGTATGGTTTCGTGTTGTGCCAATGTTCCGTGTCATTCTGCGGCTCAGGCTCAAAAGTCCATATGGAGCCATTTTTGTGGGCCGTGCCAACCCAATATGGCCTATTTGCCACATTTACTTTTAGGCAAAGTAGCTAAAGCCTTTTTTTTTAAAGAAAAAAAATGTATTATATGTAATATAAATTAAAAATAATATTACAATTGAGAAGACCCGACCCGAGACCCTCTACTATAGATTCCAGCGGCCCTGTCGGGCACCCCGACGGAAGTTCCTCCGAATCTAACTGGGTAAGTTAAGGAATTCCGCGAGGCGAACCCCTTTTTAATTCTTGTTACTACTAAGAAGATCTAGTAATATACATGAAAACAAACGGACAGAGTTTCCCCTGTTTTTCGGAAAATCCATATAAACCTGCAAAGAAATTTCACTTCTAATTCCAACCCATCTCAATTATACCAATTCGGACCTCCGGTCCTTTTCAAATCAAATCTAACACAACTCAATTATTTCGTGTAAATCACAAAATAAGCATAATCATAAAAAGTAAAAACGATCATCATAAACTGAAAATCTCTTCTTCTTGATTCAACACATACTTACAAATATACATGCCTACAACTATTATGCATAAAGTAAAGAGTGCTATTAGCACATTTACATGTACAAAAATTATCTTTGGATTCGGTCCACTACTCGGCGATAGGAGAATCAGCAGCTTGCGTTCCGAGACCTGCACCTGGGAAAGGGGTTTAAAACATAAAACATAAAACGAGTGAGCTAAAGGAGCTCAGTGAGTGTAAATGAGAATTCAATTATAAGAATATTATACAAAGATAGCAATTTCTAAAGTACATGTAGAAATTATGCTTCTAAAACAGATGTAAAATTGTAAAACGGTTTCTAATATCATATACTAATGAAATCTTGCCGAGCGGGTTTTATCTACATCTTTGGAAAACTATATTCAGAATCTGTATAACATAATAACTGCTGTGTGCATATAATTGCATAAATGCTATCGGTAAATCGAAAACTAGTAAAATCCTCGCTCGGCCATTTTCTTTCTAAACTGTACCAATGGTAACCCTAAAGCTCTATACCCACGCAGCGACTCAACTAGCACCGCATACGTGAGTAGGTCACGGGGCACCTCAACTAGCAGCACCTACAGTGACATCTCAAGACATCTCACTGGCTACGCAGCGGAATCCTACATCGCATGCATATAGCGAGACAATATCCCGTACACATAGAGCGACTCATATGACTCGACATCCCAACTTTCCGGAGTTAGTGACACACCCCCAAGACCTGGCCATGTGCACGGGATATACCGGCCGGGTCTAATACAATCATCACCACTATAATCTGAGGGTACCAATGGCCTTAAAACAAATGCAGAAATTTTAAAACTGTTTCACAAATCGATCATGTAAAAGCATGTCTATGAATATATCAAGATCATAAATCATGTTTATGCATCGAAAGCTCATAAAACATACATAGTCATTGTGCGAAAACATAATAACCGAAAAGTAAAAGAAATGGCAGATTTCCACTCACAACCGCTCCGCGCTCAATTTCGCTCCCGATTCCTGCTCCCGTTAACGCTCTCGGTTATCCTCACCTACGCGCCATAAATGACATTTAGAACCAAATCGAACACTAGAATCTCATTTAACTACAAATGCCCTAATCGGCATACAAAGCCCGGATGTAAACTACTTCTCGATTTTAGTTACGGAGCCATAATCGAAACTAACTCACCATCCGGCGCCCTGAAAATTATTGAACACCTTATAATTTGATTGGACATACTTGCCCTTCACCTTTCCACATTGGACAATTATGTCCCATTTTCTTCATTTTTGGGTTTTTTTCATCAACCATATACATTCAATTCACAATATGCATTATTTACACACAACAATTCAATCAAAACACCACTCAATTCCTAACTTCCCTAAAGTGGCAGAATTTCACCATAGGTTCCAACACATTCCTTTTCTCAATTTCTTGTTCCAATTACAACAAAATCATGCCAATTTTATTCTAAAGCCCTACTAATTACAATCAATTGAAATCTCTACAACAAAATCACCAAAAACCCTAATTCTCACCTTGCCAATTTCTTCAAATTGATGACTCCTTCAAGCTCCAAACTAGAATTCAACTCAATCTAAACCAAGAATACACATAAGAACATCAATTAACACATTCTTGAATTCTCACTTATCAAACTCATAAAAGATGCTTTTCCTTACCTCTTTTTCTTGAATTTCCTCTAATAGAGACTTCAATTGAGCTTAGGGATTGGTTTGTAACCTTAATTTGGCTTGATTACACATGAAAAATCATGAAAAAAACACTTGAATGGTCACTGTAGCAGCCCTCCTTTCCAAGCTTGAATTTTCTCTCTTTTGTTCTAAGTGTTTCCTTTTGATCATCTTCAAAATTCTACACACTTCCAACCTATTTATAGTCCTCCATCTATTTACCATTTTGCCCTTCAACTTTCTCAAAATTACTAATTTGCCATTAGTTGAAAACTAATTATGTAATTAGTTCATTTGTAACTATCTAGTTGGAATAGTCCAAAGAACTAACTAGAACTTCCAACTTAACAATCCATGAGATTTCTTCTAATTGGTCCATTATCTAATATATGGATTATGTTTCTCAACAAAGGCTTGTTCCATTTATAACCCTTAAATGAAAATTCATGTAGTAAATTAGAATTTTCTTTTCCAAGCCAATAGAGAAAAATTCTAAAAATATTCTAGGGTCGTCCGGCGCACCGATCAAATGTGAAATTATCAAATTAGGTCTGATATCTCTCACGTGCACTATAAAGAAAATATTTTTAATAGGGTTAAAATCGAGTAACCCTACGGTGTCTTATTTGTTCTATACCGAAATCTAGGTGCCAATACTACTAATAGAGATTGGATATTACAACAATTCTTAAATGATATTTTAAATTTTTTCAAGCAACAACTAGACGGTGAAATAGTGTAATGAGTGATTTTAGAATTTGTATTATTTTATTATCTAATAATTGCTTGACACATTAATATAAAAAAGAAAATTTGATATATTATTTGAGAAGTGTAGTAGTACTCATAAATTAAACCTTGAATAATGCTATACTTCTCAAATGGTATTTTAAATTTTTCTATCTTAAATAATGTGTCAAATAATTATTGAATAGTGAAATGATATAATAGGTAATTTTGAAATTTATACAATTTTACTACCCAATGATTACTTGACACCTTAATTTGGAATATAAAATTTGAGATATCATTTAAGAAGTATAACATTACTCATAAAACCCTCCTTTATTTTAGTGTAAGTGGTTTGCACCCTTATACCATTATACGAAATTTTGTCAATTAAACTAAAAACATACTTCGATTTATATTAACACACTCACAAGTTAAGTTGATTTTATTTTACATTGATAAAAAAAAATATTTATATAAAAAAATTCAAAATTATGTGCTTCGAATTAATGCTTCCATTGCGAAGTAATTAAGGTTTTAAAGCTAAAATACCACACTTTAAACTGAACCTATGAACTACTTTCACTGATAAAATATGAAAATTAGGTCTGTGATAAACGTCTTCATGATCGACGTGAATATAAACGTGTTGATTGATCTAATTACTACATAATTTGGATAGGTTTAGTTTGTAATTATGTTTTGAAATGAAAATGAAATTGTTAAAAGTTAGTGTTAAAGATATAAAGAAATCATGACAATTAATTCTTACTATATATATTTTATAATTAAATTATATTTAGTTTCTTTATATGTATTTATGTTAACCTAAAGTTTATATAAAGGCCATCTATATAGCATTTGTAATATACAGAATTATAGTAACAATGTAATCCTTAAAGTTTTTCAATTTTTCTTAAATATTTTTGCTGTCTTTTTATTTTATTTTTATTTTTTCTCATATGGTATCAAAGCTATGTTACGATCATTCTCAAAATCTTTTGATCATTTTTAAGAGTTAGTTTTCGTTGCTTTTTTTTTTTTATCTTTTCCAATATAGAATTTCTTAACGCACTTGCACTCGCAACGGTTGATTTTGTCTTCCTATCAACGCGTTTGCAATCGCAGTGGTTGATCTTCGCATTTGCACTCGCAATAGTTGATTTCTTGTTTTCTCTATCAACGCGTTTGCAATCGCAATGGTTGATCTTTTCGACGTGCTTGTCACTCCGACAACATTGCCACTCTACGACAATATTGTCTCTCTTCCATAAGAGTTATCTCTCTCCAATAAGGGTTATCATTCGCCGACAACGGTTATATCTGAACGTGCACCATTACAATCAAGAATGTTCATTTTCAAATTCAAGCTTCTACCATCTTGAGTTTGAGGGGAGATTTAAAGATATAAAGAAATCATGATAATTGATTCTTACCATATATATTTTATAATTAATAAGTTATATTTAGTTTCTTTTTATATATTTATGTTAACCTAAAACTTATATAAAGATTATCTATATAGTATTTGTAATATACATAATTATAATAATAATGTAGTTCTTAAAATTTTTCAATTTTTCTTAAATATTTTATTGTGTTTTTATTTTATTTTTATCTTTTCTTACAGTTAAAAATACAAATATAATCGCTGACAAAAAAAAAAGAGTTTTTATTAGGCATAATACCATCATTTTGAGGTAGCGTTAAGTTTAAATTGATACAAACTCTGACTAAATTTAATAAATTTGAATATTAATAATATTATACTTATATAATTAAAATAAAATCTTTTTATTTTAACTGATATAATAATGTGATGAATTTACTATTGATTAATATTGTATAATTAAACTTGTCGATATAGACAAATATAAAAAACATATTACTTACGAGAAATTAGCACATTAAATTAATTTAGAAGTATGAGTATTCTCTCTTTTTTTAGAACGCTGATTTATTTAGAAATTCAACCCCTTGTATAATTGAAACGGAAATGTACAACAAATCTTTTTATCTTGAGCCGTAAAATGCACTATAAATTTTTGATGATAACTCTTAAAAACATGAGTTTTGATGAATAAAAATATTTGAATAATTTTTTCAAAATCAATATATTTGAATAATATTCGACAGTTAACAAAAGAGATTTTAGAATGTTAATTTTTTTTAAAAAATAACAAGATAATTTTGTACAAAATGTGACGACCTACCAAATAGATAATTCCAAAACATCTTTATTCTAGAACATATTTCCACATGCTTTCTACCATTCATGAGAGCTCAACACCAAACCAAAGAAATTGTCTCTTTTTCCTCGTTGTTTCTGATTTTTCAGAAAAGCTTCTAATTTTAAGTTATTGTTTTTAAACCACAATTGTAATTTAAGAACATAATTATTTAATTATTTAATTTTAAATTAATAAAGATTAATTAATTTATTTATGATTAAAAAACCCTTAAAAATAGAGTCTATTTCTAAAATATTCTCTTTTTTTTTCTCTCTCTCTCAGTCGATACAGACATAGGCAAAAGCCAAAACATGTTAAGTCTTTTATTTATTCTCTTCTTAACTTTTCCAATCAATATACGTGTAAAAGATATTGAGATAAAATCAAGTTTTTCTTAAAAAAAAAACAAATCGAGTTAAGATGGCAGAGAAAATTAAAAGGAGTTAAGTTGAAATTACTTTAAACAAAAAAAACATTTTGTTAAAACTTTTCAAATAAATTTTAATATCACAAATACCCACCAATTTAAGAAAAAAATAACAATATTTAAACGTTAAGAAATCTTTTATGAAAGATAACAGAGAAATAATAATTATGTCTTTTTCAAATATGTGCCTAACTTCTATTAGTTTTTATTGCACACGTGACACTACAGTTGACTAAACCTACTTATCTCAATTGGAGCTATGTTGAAACTCATGTCCAAACACCTCTTTATGCCACCTACCCCACATTGTATTGAAATTTAAGAATGTATTTTAAATAAATAAATGTGAAAATAAGTGTTAGATTAGAGAAGAATAGTCAAGAAGAGAAAGAGAAACAAAGGGGAAATGCCTAAGTCGTAGGAGACTTAGGTGCTGCGGCATTGGGATTGGCACAGCAGCGCTCCAACTACAGGGTTAGGGGTCGTGGCGTTCTAGTCATTGGAATGGAGGGCCGCGACGCTAGCTCCTGGGCATGCAATTGGGCAAGCACCCAATAATACTTTTGGATAAGTCATTAAATCTGGAACTATTCTACCAACAAACCCTTTTGCATATTTGATTATAATTAAAGTGGGAGTAGAAATAGTTTAAGGATAGCGTATTGCACGCATTGATTTCAAACTTTGTTTACTTGTATCCTTGTGTATTTTACATATACAAAACTATTTGTTCAACAATCTTAAACTAATTATATCATATATACATGGATACTACAAGCGATCCTTCTCTAATGACTGTAGCAAAGTCTCTCTTAGAGGCTACGAAGATTTAACCGCTTGATGGGAAACATTTCAAGAGATGGTAAGATCGGGTGTATGATACTCTTGATGTAATAGGTCTAGCTGAATCTCTCACTATTCCTTCTTTTGATGCTACTACTTCAAATTATAAGAGGAGTTCCTTAAATGAAGTATGGCAAACAAGGTATGCCGTAACAAAATTCTTCACACATTATCAAATCAATTGTATGAAGTTTACTTCATATATAAGAATGCACACGAGTTGTGGGCACAAGTTAAGAAGAAGTATGTTACAGAAGATGCTAGTGTCCAAAAGTATGTTGTAACAAGTTTTCTAGACTTTAAAATGTTTGAGGAAAAAGAGGTCACTATACAAATACATGACTTTCATCTTTTACTAAGTGATCTAAAAAAATGAAAACCTTGTTCTCCTTGAACCTTTATTGTTAGTTGCCTAATAGAAAAGTTGCTTGAATCCTAGAAGAATTATAAGAAAAGCAACAAACATAAAAGAAAAAAATAATTAACTTTGGTAGATTAAATTGTGCACATTATAATTAAAGAAAAAAATTGCCAAAGGGAGAACATAAAGAATGTCAAAAAATTAGTTTCTAAGGCTAATTTATTAGAAGGTGATAGTCATGATAAGAAACATCAAGATTTCACAAGCAACACTTACTTTAAGAAGAATAAAGCCTCATTCAAGAAAAATAGTAAGTGTTATGCTTGTGAAAAATGTGGTCATTTTACTTATCAATATAAACATAGGAACAATAAAGGAAACAACAAAACTCCCAAGGCTAATTTGATTGAAGAAGAAGATGTTATTACTGTAGTTGTTATTTTATAAGTAAACATAGTGGCAAGTGGCAATAAAGAATGGGTGATTGACTTTGGAGCCACTAGACACATATGTGTAGATGAGTTTTTTTTTTTCCAGGAGTATGTTTCTATTAGAGAAGGATATGAACAAATGTATCTTGGTGATTCCCATTCTGCACCGATAATGGAAAAATAGAAAGTTCTCCTTAAACTTATTTCTAAGAAGTCTCTAGTATTAAACAATGTACTTTATATTTCTAATATTAGATATAATATTGTTTCTATGTTCATATTGGGAAGGGCTAATGTAAAGGTTTCCTTTGAAGAGGATAAAGTACTTGATGTTTTAATGAATAAAGATATTTCTTCTGCTATCTTATTGAGTCTTTCAATTTATGGTATAATAAACTAGGTCAGTTGAATTATCTTTATTTAAGAAAGATGAAAAGAGTTGGTTTACTATTTAATATGAGTTTAGATGAAACACATAAATGTGATGTATGTGTAGAAGGAAAGTTTACAAAGAAAAATTATAAACTTATAACTCTTAGGGAAACCGAATTAGTTGATTTGATTCATAGTGACTTAGGTAATCTTAAAAATATCATGATTAGAGGGAAATTTTTTTTACATAACCTTTATTGATGATTTCACAAAATATACTAAGGTGTATTTATTAAAAACTAAAGACGAGTTATAAGATAAGTTCTTAATCTATAAACAAGAAGTTAAAAATCAACTTGGTAGGAAAATTAAGAGATTAATAACTGATAGAGGGGGGGAATATGTGTCTAACTTGTTTAGTTCCTATTGTGAGGACAATGAAATTATACATGAAGTTACATCATCATACTCACATGAATCTAATGGAATGGTTGAAAGAAAAAATAGAACTTTAAAGGAAATGATGAAATGTTTATTGATTAATTTTAAGGCACTTATGAATTTGTGGAGAAAGCAATATTGACTGTTTGCCATAAACAAAATAGAATTTTCTACAAGAAAACGGGAATTACTCTTTATAAGCTATGGAAGGGTTATACTCCTAACCTATCATACCTTAAAATGTGGGGGCGTCTTATAAAGGTTCTTATTCCAGATCCTAAGAGGAAAAAGATGAGACCTAAGACAATTGATTGTATGTTAATAGGTTATGCCTAGAATAGTGCTACATATAAATTCTTGGTATTAGATAATACCATAGGATAGTTTGATGCAAAAATATAATAGAATCTAAAAATACAAAATTCTTTGAGTCTATCTTTTCTTAGGAAACCAGCATAGATAAAACTATGACTCATGTAAAGGTTAATATAGATCTTTCTGAAAGCTCTAACAATGAACTAAGGAGAAGTAAAAGAATGAGAAATGCTACTAATTTTGGTAATAATTTATGTCTTTCTTATGGAAAAAGACCTTAAGACTCATAATGAGGCTATGACTTCTCATGATACTCATTTATAGAGGGAGGCAATAAATGATAAAATAAACTTTATCATGAGTAATCGTGTATGGGAACTAGTTGATTTATCTTTAGGTTCCAAGCCTATTAGTTGTAAATGGATTTTCAAAAAGAAGATAAAAGCTAATGGGACTATTGAGATGTATAAGACAAGATTGGTTGCCAAAAAGTTCACTTAAAGAAAGACTTAGATTATTTTGATATTTATGCTTTTGTTACTAGAATGACATATATTAGAATTTTAATTGCATTGTTTGCAATATATGATTTATTCATACATCAAATAGATGTAAATACCTCATTTCTAAATGGTAATTTAGAAGAGAAAATTTACATGGAATAATTGAAAGGTTGTACTGGCATTAGTATAAAGCATCAAGTATGTAAGTTAGTCAAGTCTTTGTATGGCTTGAAGCAAGCACCAAAACAGTGCCATAAAAAGTTTGATAATGCTCTTGTATCAAATGGTTTTATGATAAATGATTCCGATAAGTGTGTGTACTATAAAACCTTTGATACTAATAAATATGTGATTAAATGTCTATATGTGGATGATATGCTGATATTCAATCATAGTGTGGAAGTGATAATTAAGACTAAAAGTTTTCTATCACAAGAGCAATATGTAGAGAAATTGCTTGAGAGATTTGGGTACACAACATGTAAACCAGTGGCAACACTTTATGATGCTAATGGTAAACTTCAAAATAATGTAGAACATAGAGATAATCAGAACCATTATGCTAAAATTATTTGTACTCTCATGTATTTGATGAATATTACTAGGTTTGATATAGCATATACTATAGGGAGATTGAGTAGGTATATTTAAAGTCTAAGAAAAAAATATTAGAGTGCCTTATATAGAGTTGCAAAATATTTGATATGCACTAAATCGTATGCACTTTTATACAGTAGATCCCAACTTGTGATTAAAGGTTATTGTGATGCTAATTGAATATTTGAATCTAATGAGGTCAAGTCTACTAGTAGATATATCTTCACTCTGAGTAAAAGAGCCATATGTTGGACATCCATTAAATAGACTTGTATAGCATGATCTACAATAGAATTAAAATTGATAGCCGTAGAAAACGCTTGTTCTGAGGTTGAGTGGCTAAGAATACTCATATGTGATCTTCCTATTGTACTCACCCTTTTATTATAATTTTTATAGATTGTGATTGTCTAGCAGATATTGTTAGAGCAGAGTAAAATGTATAATGAAAAAAGTAAACACATCCGTCTACGACATGGCATCATATAAGTTAAAGTCTATTTAGATATATGGTTGATTTGATTCATATTTGTTCATTTAAAATATATGGGGGATTGTTGAAATTTAAGAATGTATTTCAAATAATCAAATGTTAAAATAAGTGTTAGAGTAGAGAGAAATAATTGAGAAGAGAAAGAGGAACGAAGGGGAAGTGCCTAAGCTGTAAGAGGCTTGGGTGCTGCAGCGCTAGGATTGGCACCATGGCACTCTAGCTACAGAGATGGGTGCCATAGTGCCAGACCAGGAGTGCTGTGGCACTCTAGTCACTAGAATGGAGCACCTCGGTGCTAGCTCCTGAGCGCCACAGTGCCCAGTCGGGCAAGCGCCTAATGTTACCATTGATCTTGGTGCCCAGAGTTGAGTTTGATGACTCTTCAAAGAGTCATCTACCCATTCCATATGATGTGACCTTTCAAAGAAATGTGTTTCCCTAGAGAGACACATACGACTCTATAAATACTACATGTACATTTAAAATATTGGATGAACTTCTTTTTTCAATTTTTGATCAAAATTCTCTCTTAACAACCATTTCTAAGTTTAAACACTTATAGTCCAAGGAAAGAATTTTGGTAAACATTTAATACTTTCTCACAAATCATTGGATTCTAAAACTATTTTACCAACAAATTCATTTGTATATTTGGTAGAAATAATTTAAAAACAATGTATTACACGTCTTGACTTCAAACTTTATTTACTTGTATCATTGTGTATTTTTTATATACAGAACTATTTGTTCAACATTTTGTAATTGTTTACTTACACATGAAGTTTACTCAAATCAAACGATTCACTTACTTGAAACAAAACAACGATTGACATTTAGACTGTTACCATGAAAGAGACGTAAGAGGCGATTAAAGAGTCACCTGAAATCAATATCAAATGCCGCAAAAAAAAAAAAAACCTCAGGTGAGAATTTTTTGCACAAACTCAGGATTCCTTTTTTTTAAGGGGTTGGTTGATTTTCAATAGGGTTTGTAGTTGTTATGTAGTTTTACAATTTTTGTCACTGAAAATTTAGGCATATTTCTTTCATCTTAGGGGATTGATTTGAGTGGCTGCATGCTAATACATTACTTGCATGATTGAGAAAGAAAATAATATATATATATATATATTTATTTTTTCATATTATGCTATAACGGCTGTTATGTGCTTTATTGACCGAGAAAAAATATGATTTTTTTTTTGCATACTATACTAACTTTTAATAATGGACATGATATTTTGAATGTCCATTTTCCGTTATTCAATTTGTATGTGTATGTCGCGTATCTAAATGGTAATCCATCATTGAGAAAAAAAGTTGATTTATACTCGATTTGCATGGCTGATGATTGATTAAATGATTGCTTGTAAATGAGTGAACTTTTATTAATCTTTAACTTACGATATCAGTATTAAAAAACAAAAAAAGTTTACACGATATTGAAAGGTATTCTGATAATTGATTTGATGATTGTATGTGGTGATTCTTATTGTGATTTGTTATTTATGTTTATAAAGTTATAGAGTTTAAAGATGTTATATTTAATTTGATTTCAAAATGTTGCTGTTTATTTTGAGTATATTTGTGTTTGGTGAGAGGTTAATTTTTCAAAACGTAGATATTGATGAGTTTAATAGGATTTGTTTGTTGATTTATTTTATTATTCATTTGGGGGATTTGGGATATTTTCAATTTTAATGGATTAAAACGCTTAGTACAAGTTGTGAGTAAGGTGTGGGTTGTAGAAACCTGCATCCAATTGACCCGCATATTTATGAGTTCAAATTTACAAAATCCAGATCCAAATTATGTGTATATGCAGACCGAATTTTGAGTTGGTGTACTCGAATTTTCAGGTCTAGGTGAGATTTGGTTTGAATTGCCTGCAATAAAGGGAGAATAATAATAATAATAAATAATGAGGAAGAAATTAAGAAAGAAACAAATGGGAGTGAACAAAAGCTTTTTTCCCTCTATTTTTTTCATGTAACTTTAGTTTATTTCTATATTTGTTGACGTCGGCCCCAAAAAAATTATATAATAAGGCCGATTTGTATTTTTATATTTTGAATTCAAGCCCAAGTACTATGTTGCCCAAATAAATTATTTGTTATTGTATGAAGTTGTGTTTTATTAAATTTTTTACCTTTCTAAAATTATGGTAGAATAAGGATTCTGCAGCCTATATAAATACTTGATTCTCTCATTGTATTCATCATTCAAAATATAATACAACACAAGCTTTTCAAATTTATTCTCTCAATTTATTTTTATTTTCGTTCTTATTATTCAACTCAAAATTGTATCCGTACTTGTTGATCTCATAGTTTTATTGTTGAATTTTGCCTGCTCTTCTTTGGGAAGCAATCCAAATTCTATAGTTCGCTTACTATTTCACAGTCTAGTTTGAAGTTAAATCTTGTTTATTGTTGACCAAATTTGGATTAGCATTGTTTGGTACACCTTAGCCTTAATTCCCTGCGAATTAGAGGTAATATATCGATCTATTAAAGCACTGGACATATACGAATCTTGTCCTAAATTTTTACAATACAAATATCTTTTTGGCACGCCCCGTGGAGCTGACTTTAAATGCAAATAACAAATAGATTGATGACCAAAAATCCTAAAATGGAAAGAACGTTGCTAAAGCATCTACCACAGCCAAGAAAGGAGAAAAGTCAACCATAACCTCGCCTGCTATCTAGAACCCATTAAACTCAACTATTGAAGAGGCAAGTCCAGCCAATGTGGAAGAAGATATGTTAAGCCGACAGTTAAAGGAGATTCAAAGGGATTCTCTCCCATCTCATAAGCTATTCTCTATAGTTGATACTCAAGGGTTAGTTTTTTAGATTTTCCTGGAGAACCAACAACTCGAAACCATGCTCATGAATCAGATGGTTGCGGTTTTTTGACCATTAATAGAGGATAATCAAAATATAAGTAGAAGAATTTAAAAAAATCTAAGTCCATGAGGTATAACCAGATCGAGCTCACTACTCTTTTTCAAGGTTAGCCAACCCCTGAGCTCCAGGAACCACGAAGGGGCTAGAATCATAGTCAAGCTGACCTATCTTATGGTTCGATTAATATTCTAAGATAACCTAAGAGAGCCAAGTCCACCAACTCACAGGTCCAACCGGGCATATTTTTAGCTATGATTCGGTTGAAAATATGATAAAACTTAGGCAACTTGTACCAACCAGCATAGCCAATGCAAAAAAAAAAAAAAAAAAAATCGATCAGTTTCAATCAAGGCCAATATAGTTCAGATCTATATAGCCCAATCGACCAGCCAACTATTCAGGTAATGAGATTAACAAAAATATATTGGCTAAGGAATTACAAAATATGGGGTCGACTTAAAACCGATGTCTAGCCCATCTTACAAAAAACCTGACCCCTATAGTTTTGATGCATTATTCCCTTTCTCAAAGGGATACAAAATTCCCGAATTTTGTATTTTCAAGTGAAGAAAACAAAAGCACATTTAAGTACATCTCAAGTTTATAGTGCAATGTGGGGAAGCTAGTTCATTTCAATTCTGGAAACTAAGGTTGTTTAGCAACTCCTTGACCAAGACTACTTTCACCTGGTATATTAACCTGATACTGGATTTAATGGACAGTTGGGAGCAAATGGAAGACAAATTTCATGCCAAATTTTACAAGCTGCCTCTAGAAGTCACTATGGCTGACTTGACTAGAGTAATGCAGATACCTAGTGAATCGGTGTCGAAATACATAAGCCAATTTAAGAAGCTTTGGTTATAGTGAAAACTCATATCGCTGAAGTCGATTGTGTCTCTATGGTAATCAGAGGGATGTCTTTTGCCATAAGGGAACACTTTGAAGGGCATCAATTCAAAGACTTGTTTGAGTTAGCCACAAGGACAGCCAGCTATGAGCTTCTTTTGATAGAGAAAAACTAAAAGTGCGCGTCCTCTAAAGAACTTATTATAAGAGCCAACTTGATGTAGCAATAGTTCTAATAGAGTTCGAGGGCAATTCTGATGACTCGGACTCAGAAGAAGAGGTCTGCATAGCTGAGATTATAAGTGGATGACCTTATGAATGGCCAGTCTTTAAGAAGCAGACCTCTAATAAAAAAAGAAGTTCGACAAAAGTATTCAGATTGCAAAAAAATATTAATTTGATATGAAAAAGGCAATAAAATATCTGATTGGTTTCTGAAAGACAAACAAAAAGCTATCTGAAGGCCACATCATACAACTACTAGATCAATGGGCCAACAAAGACTACTGCAAGTGGCATAACTTATGGCGACATTGTACAAATGACTGTATTTTGTTCAGAAATGAGATCCAACGGCTAATCATAGAAGGTTTACTTCTTTTTAGTTTCAAGGGGAAAGCCTATATTATAGAGACCAACTCATTCCTTACAATAGATATCAATGTCATTATTCTATCCACAAAGAGGAAAATTTTAGAGGAAAGTTCCTCGGCTAGAATCTGTCCCCAGAAAAGCTGAGAATTAAAACTTAGGTGGGTTACTCTACCTTGGAAGCTAATAGAAAAAAGAGGGTAGTCACAGAAGAGACCTTATATGACTACTCGACTTATAAGAAGGCTTGTTTGGTCTGCCCCTAATGCCAAACAACTTAAAAAAAAGTCTCATAAGAACCAGAGGATGAGAAGGTTACTCCCTAACTCCACCTAAGGACTTTTAAGCCCAAGGCTAACAAAATAGACCAATGAGAGTTTGATGTTCCCAAATGGAGCGTATTTGATCGGTTAGGCGATTGAGCTTACCCAAACCCAAGGCTGATTAAGACTAAAAAAAGGTGAATGTAAAGGCGTGAACAGGTGAATGCCTAGAGCACACTATTTAGATTCAGGGTAGCGATTAAGAAGTTAAGGAAAACTTGGCTAAGATAGATAGCTTTAACAAAATGCTCTATAAGAATAGAGCATCAAATAGTTGACCACCAGTTAAGCCGATCCCTAGTGGTGGTAAACCTCAAAGGAAGATATAGGTACTTGTCAGTGGGAACCAAGCAGACCAATGAGATAAAGCCGATCAGGGGGCGACTGAGCATAAAGACATTTAAAAGGAAGCCATCAATATAGTTGTTCTATTACCTGAATCATTCCAATCAAGGTTTGGTCAAGCTTCAACTTTAGATGGGGTTGTGGTAGAATTATGCAATGTCACAGGCGATGAACCTCAGGAATCAATATTACTTACTCTTTCTCATCCAACAAAACATATGACTCAGCACATTCGGCCTCTTTATGTAAAAAATGATCTCAGTGGTATCCTTGTAAATGGGTCCTCATTGATAATGGGTATGGTATTAATATTCTACCTCTGCGGATGCTGATAAAACTTGAGATTAACAAGGGCGACCTGGAGCCATCAGAGGTAATCATGACTAATTTCGTTTGATGCGAAATCCCAATCGATGGATTTATTTCTTTGAGGGTTAAGATCGGTCACATAGAAAGAGAGGAATCATTCTATGTAGTCAATATGTTGAGTGACTATAATGTCTTGCTATGATGAGATTGGATCCATTATAACAAGATTTTTCCATCTAGCATGCACTAGATGATCTTTAGATGGCAACTAAGTGGATCGATTGAGATAATCCACGCCGACCTAAAATAATTCAAAGGCGATGAACAAGTAGCGTCAGCTTTTTTATGTGACCGTTATGTCACAACCATAATCCTTAAAAAGGATGATACTGGCCGATACATAAGAAACACAACCAAATCAGTTATCAATGACAAATATAGGTTATGAGAGAAGAACTTGCTAGGCCTACAGCAATCAAATTAGGCCGACCTCATGTCTATTTTTTTTTTATGAATAGACAAGGAACCTACAAGGCAATATCCCTGAGTGCATTTATAAAGATGAAAGGTAAGACCCATAAATTGGCCACGAACTAAAACTGACACCACCCAAGCTGGACAACCACAACCCTCAAGTTTAAAGTCGACTTAGGGAGATGAATATAGGTATAAATGTTGAACCTAGGATGATTCACATTAGTGAACATCTAGACCCGGCCCTTGAAACAAAAACTAGTGGTGATTTTAAAGGAGTAAAAAGATTGCTTCGTATAGGACTATACAAAAATGCTTGGTCTGAGCTAAGATTTGATTGAATGTAGCCTTCCAACCAAAGAAGGATTTTGACCATACAAGCAATATATGCAAAGAATGGCAAGGGAAGTCAAAGACAAGATTGTAGAGAAAATCAAAAGGCTTTTCCAAGCCAACTTTAGCAAGCCAGCTAGCTATGTGGAATGGCTGTCCAACATTGTTCCTGTCATCAAGAAGAACAACAAGCTATGACTCTGTATCGAATTTAGAAATATGGACATGGTAATTCTCAATGATGAGTATCTTACGGCTATAACCAATATGTTGTTAATTCAGTTGTATGCCATAAAATCATGAGTTTCCTCGATGGGAATTCTAGATATAATCAGATATTCATTAAGAGGTCAGACATCAGCAAGACAACATTCTGATGCCTTGGAGTGATTGAAACATAAAAAAGGCAATAAACACCATGTTCCATGATATGTGATGTTTTCCTTACTAGCTAAGCGCAAGTGCACGCTATCGTATAAATTAATATAAGATTTTAAATTCAAGTATCATTTCCATTAGGACTATACGATCTAATTCATCTAATCAATTACTAAAATTATATCTACTTCACTTTTATTTAGAAAATCAAAATCTGAAATCAAGTAATTAACCTAGTTTTATCTAATTAAACTAAACCTATTTAATAAATAAGCAAAAAATTGAATTCATTAATTGATAAGAATCTAGTATTTTGACTTATCTCATAGTATTTCATTAGATTTATTAACTTCTTAATTAATCACTTAATACGAATTAATTGACTAGATTCTAATCTCATCACAAGCCTCTGTCAATGGTTGAGTAACTATATTATGCATTCTAACAACTACCTATATGTCTATGGTAATCAGAAAAGAATGTAATTCATTAGGACCTGGTCTAAATCAAACCATACATGTCATCTAGGTAGATGTCTATCTTACATTAAACTTATAGTTGTTATCCTATGATTATGTATCAAACTATCCTAGGCTAAACATATGAATTCCTCTATTGAGTTCATCATAGTTCCTCAATTATTCAAAATATTGGCCAGATATAATGAAAACATTAAACTCAAGACAGAATGAATCAATTATATGTATTAAGTTCATAAACTAAGCATCAATAAAATTTAATTATATGCTAGGTTCAAAAGTCTAACCCTAGATAAAGCACATTTAGCTCTTCACAAAGTCAAGAATATCAAACCAATCTATAAATAACAACAAGAACAAAAGCATAATAATAAGAAAAGAGAAGAAAAACTAATCAAGAAGATGTCTTAGGTTGCTTTTCTTTCTTCCTTGACTTGAAGCTTGAATCTTAAATTCTTGGTACACCAACGAGGGGTGGAAGTAGACCAAAATAAAGCCGCGATAATAAATGTAATATCCAATTCCTATTAGTAGTATTGGCGCCTAGATTTCGGTATAGAACAAATAAGACAACGTAGGGTTACTCGATTTTAACCCTATTAGAAATATTTTCTTTATAGTGCACGTGAGAGATGTCAGACCTAATTTGGTAATTTCACACTTGATCGGTGCGCCGGACGACCCTAGAATATTTTTAGAATTTTTCTCTATTGGCTTGGAAAAGAAAATTCTAATTTACTACATGAATTTCTATTTAAGGGTTATGAATGGAACAAGCCTTTGTTGAGAAACATAATCCATATATTAGAGAATGGACCAATTAGAAGAAATCTCATGGATTGCCAAGTTGGAAGTTCTAGTTAGTTCTTTGGACTATTCCAACTAGATAGTTACAAATGAACTAATTACATAATTAGTTTTCAACTAATGGCAAATTAGTAATTTTAAGAAAGTTGAAGGGCAAAATGGTAAATAGAGGGAGGACTATAAATAGGTTGGAAGTGTGTAGAATTTTGAAGATGATCAAAAGCAAACACTTAGAACAAAAGAGAGAAAATTCGAGCTTGGAAAGGGGGGCTGCTACAGTGACCTTTCAAGTTTTGTTTTCATGAATTTTCATGTGTAATCAAGCCAAATTAAGGTTACAAACTAATCCCTAAGCTCAATTGAAGTCTCTATTAGAGGAAATTCAAGAAAAAAAAGGTAAGAAAAGCATCTTTTATGAGTTTGATAAGTGAGAATTCAAGAATGTGTTAATTGATGTTCTTATGTGTATTCTTGGCTTAGATTGAGTTGATTCTAGTTTGGAGCTTGAAGGAGTCATCAATTTGAAGAAATTGGCAAGGTGAGAATTAGGGTTTTGGTGATTTTGTTGTAGAGATTTCAATTGATTATAATTAGGGCTTTAGAATGAAATTGGCATAATTTTGTTGTAATTGGAACAAGAAATTGAGAAAAGGAAGGTGTTGGAACCTAGGGTGAAATTCTGCCACTTTAGGGAAGTTAGGAATTGAGTGGTGTTTTGATTGAATTGTTGGGTGTAAATGATGCATATTGTGAATTAAATGTATATGGTTGATGAAAAAACCAAAAAATAAAGAAAATGGGACATAATTGTCCATGTTGGAAAGGTGAAGGGCAAGTATATCCAATCAAATTATAAGGTGTTCAATAATTTTCAGGGCACTGGATGGTGAGTTAGTTTCGATTATGGCTCCGTAACTAAAATCGAGAAATAGTTTACATCCGGGCTTTGTATGCCGATTAGGCCATTTAGTAGTTAAATGAGATTCTAGTGTTCGATTTGGTTCTAAATGTCATTTATGGCGCGTAGGTGAGGATAACCGAGAGCGTTAATGGGAGCAGGAATTGGGAGCGAAATTGAGCGCGGAGCGGTTGTGAGTGGAAATCTGCCATTTCTTTTACTTTTCGGTTATTATGTTTTCGCACAATGACTATGTATGTTTTATGAGCTTTCAATACATAAACGTGATTTATGATCTTGATATATTCATAGACATGCTTTTACATGATTGATTTGTGAAACAGTTTTAAAATTTCTACATTTGTTTTAAGGCTATTGGTACCCTCAGATTATAGTGGTGATGATTGTATTAGACCCGGCCGGTATATCCCGTGCACATGGCCAGGTCTTGGGGGTGTGTCACTAACTCCGGGAAGTCGGGATTTCGAGTCATGTGAGTCGCTCTATGTGTACGGGATATTGTCTCGCTATATGCATGCGATGTAGGATTCCGCTGCGTAGCCAGTGAGATGTCTTGAGATGTCACTGTGGGTGTTGCTAGTTGAGGTGCCCCGTGACCTACTCACGTATGCGGTGCTAGTTGAGTCGCTGCGTGGGTATAGAGCTTTAAGGTTACCATTGGTACAGTTTAGAAAGAAAATGGCCGAGCGAGGATTTTACTAGTTTTCGATTTACCGATAGCATTTATGCATTTATATGCATACAGCAGTTATTATGTTATACAGATTCTGAATATCGTTTTCCAAAGATGTAGATAAAACCCGCTCGGCAAGATTTCATTAGCATATGATATTAGAAACCGTTTTACAATTTTACATCCGTTTTAGAAGCATAATTTCTGCATGTACTTTAGAAATTGTTATCTTTGTATAATATTCTTGTAATTGAATTCTCATTTACACTCACTGAGCTCCTTTAGCTCACTCGTTTTATGTTTTATGTTTTAAACCCCTTTCCCAGGTGCAGGTCTCGGAACTCAAGCTGCTGGTTCTCCTATCGCCGAGTAGTGGGCCGAATCCAAAGATAATTTTTGTACATGTAAATGTGCTAATAGCACTCTTTACTTTATGCATAATAGTTGTAGGCATGTATATTTGTAAGTATGTGTTGAATCAAGAAGAAGAGATTTCCAGTTTATGATGATCGTTTTTACTTTTTATGATTATGCTTATTTTGTGATTTACACGAAATAATTGAGTTGTGTTGGATTTGATTTGAAAAGGACCGGAGGTCCAAATTTGTAGAATTGAGATGGGTTGGAATTAGAAGTGAAATTTCTTTGCAGGTTTATATGGATTTTCCAAAAAATAGGGGAAACTCTATCCGTTTGTTTTTAAAACTAAGATGTCGTTTTTATGTATATTACTAGATCTTCTTAGTAGTAACAAGATTTAAAAAGGGATTCGCCTCGCGAAATTTCTTAACTTACCCAGTTAGGTTCGGAGGAACTTCCGTCGGGGTGCCCGGTAGGGCCGCTGGGATCTATAGTAGAGGGTCTCGGGTCGGGTCCTATCAATAAAAGTACCGGTACCAAGAACTAAGAAAGAATTGCAACAGTTGATTGGCAAAATAAATTTTTTTAGGCCATTTATTTCAAACTCTGCCGGTCGACTTCATTCTTGGTCGCCCTTACTAAAATTGAAAGACAATGAAGACTTCAAATTGATGTCGTATCATCAACAAGTCTTTGACGAGATAAAAAATATCTCACAAGTCCACCAATCATAGTGCCGCCCAAACTTGAACTACCATTGATCCTTTATATTTCTATAGTAGAGGAGTTTATTGGAAGTATGTTAGCACAAGAATACCACGGGATAGAAAAGCCACCTACTACCTTAGTCAAGTCCTAAATGACATCAAGACAAGGTACATAGTAATTGAAAAATTATGTTTGACCTTCTACTTTTCATGTACAAATCTCAGGTACTATTGATTACCTACAACTGCACATGTAATAAGTTAGATAGACATTATAAAGTATCTCTTATTAGGACCGTTTTTGAGTAATCATCTTGGGAAGTAAGAGATCGCACTATTAGAATTCAACCTCAAATACGTCCCTTAGAAAGTATCCAAGGACCAAACTTTGGTCGATTTCCTTACAAATCACCCTTCATCATACTTAGACAATGATAATTTTGATATTGGTCATATCAATGACAAGAATTAGCAACTATGGTTCAATGGGTCAAAAACATCCCAAGCAATAAGAGTTGAAATTCTTTTAGTTTCCCTATATGGGAATTCGAGACATCGAAGTAAGAGGCGATTCATTGCTTGTTATCAAACAAGTAACAAATGAGTATAGCTGTGAAGCCAATCTATTAATACCATATTGTAACAAAGCTCGACACCTTCTTTAAGGTTTTCAGTCCACCCTAGTCGAATATTCAATAAGGATGAATAACTCAGAAGCCAATGATCTAGCTTAAGAGGCATCGGGCTTCAAAATAATGATAAAAAATACCTTTGATCCATCGACCCTACTCATGTCTATTAAGCAACGAGCTATCTAAACAACATTGGCCGATTTGAAAATAGAATTGAACACGGATTAGAGAGAATAATTAATCAATTACATAAAGTGTCCTGATAATGATGCCAACCAACTAATTAAAACCATGGCACCAAAATTTGCCTTCTTTGTAGAGGAATTGTTCAGAAGATGGATGCTGGGTGAACTATAGAGATGCATCATCCTAAAAGAAAGCATGTTGGTTATAACTGAATGATACAAGGGCTTGTCATGGACTCATCTAGGTGGTTGATTAATAAAGAAAGCAATTCTCAAGAATGGTTTTGGTGATCGACCATAAAGTAAAACTGCCATCACTACGTCAGAGGCTGTGAAGAATGCCAGAAGCATGGCCCAATCCAATTCTTTCCAGTAAAAGAGATGCACACGGTTATAAGGCCATTCCATTTAGAGGATGGGCGATGGACATAATAGGTAAAATTTATCCACCATCTTCAAAGCAACATGCCTTCATCTTAGTGGCGATCGACCATTTTCCCAAATAGGTCAAAGTAGTACCATTAAAAATAGTCATGAAACAATTGGTAATTAGGCTTATCAAAGAAAACATCATTTACAGACATGACTTTCTAGAATACATCACGACCGATCAAGGAACAATCTTAACTAGAGAAGAAATGATCAATTTTACAAAAGAAGTAGGGATCAAACTAATCTATAGTACCCTTTACTACACCCAATCAAATGGGTAAGCCAAATTAATTGACAAATCAATCATTCAACGGTTAAAGAAAGTGATCGAAGATAGTCCTAGAGCGTGGCACAAGAAGCTACATAAAGTTCTTTGGGCAAACAGAGTCAACTTAAAAATGGCTACAAGAGCATCTCTTTACCAGTTGGTCTATGGCCATAAAGCCATAGTTCCAATATAATTCATAGCCGACTTCATAAGAAGGCGATTTCATAGAAAAATGAGTTCTGAATTGATGTGCTATACTTAAGCGTAAGTTTACGCTATCGTAACAAGTAATAAAGAGTTAGTAGAGTATCATTCTTATGAGAAATTATTGTTATTGCTATGCTAAGTATTAAAATTATATCTTTTTACTTTTATTCGAACGAATGAAAATAAAAATATAGTAATCTAATCTAATAAGAAGAAAAATAACAATCAAGATAAGACTAACTATAAGAAGATATAATTACCAATAATAGATAAAACTTAGGATTACAACTATCTCTCGATATGTTAATTGAAACAATTAATCCTTTCCTAAATTAATCCCTCAATATGAATTATCTTCTAGATCCCTAATACCATCACAAGCTTATGTCAATGGTCAAATGACTATATCATATCTTAACAATTACCTATATATCTATGGTAATTAGATGAAAATAAGATTCATTAAGAACTAATCTATTAATACCATTTATGCCATGTAGGTATATGTTTATCCGATATAAAACTTATAGTTGTCATCCTATGATCATATATCAAATTATTCAAGGTCAACATAAATCCTTTGTCAGTTTATTAGGGTTCCCACAACAATTGAATTAGTGATCAAGTAATTAGAAAACAATAAGTACAAAATTATTGAATAATTCTATTATTAAGTTCATAAAAAGAAAAAAACAAATTGAATTCAATCACACGTCAAGTTCAAAGTTATAACCCTAGAATAGAAACACAGGTCATGGTGAATAAAGAGTTCTAGAGCTTATTAAGAATAACATTATGAAAATTATATAAAACTAAAAAGATAAGGGTATGAAGAGATAAAACTAAGTTTTTTATAGTATTTAATTTTCTAGTCTTCTTGATCTTTCAAAAATTGCTCTTTTTCTCTCTTCTTTCTTTCTCTTTTTCTCTCATTTCTTGATTCTTCTAAATAGGCTTTTTGGTCTTCTATTTATAAATTTATATCTTTAAATTTAGGTAAAATATCAAATATAAATCATATTAAGATTTACTATTTATATAGTTACTGTTCACGTATTATTGTTCACGCAGCGTTAATTAGGGCTATTTATCATATATTTTCTCATTTTTATTTTGATATTTTTTTTATTTTATGAGAATAAATAACTATTTATATGCATTATTGTTTATTTATAGGGACTTGAATGAGGCATTAAATGAGCAAACTTTTTAAAATATAGACCATTCGCCTTAGCGCCACAAGGATTTTTGCCCTAACACTGGACCAGTGATCAAAATAAGAAAATAGAAAAAAAACATGACCTGTTTAAGTTGTAATTCATCCACCCAGCACCAACTCGCCATCATACCAATGGCAGCCTAGCACTCCAGCACTAGACCTTCACTGCTCCAACGATCCGACCTTTTACACTTAGTGCCCTAACTATAGCAACATAGTGCTCCAGTGGTAGTGCGATTCTGACCCAATAAAAATTGAAGTTTTCAAACTCAAATTAATCCCTATAAAAAGCCACTTGTACCCAGCCTTTAGAGAGCATCCAAGAACACATAACAGAAGTCTTAAAGAGTAATTGGAGCTTAATTGAAGCAGCCATAGAGAGAGATTCAAGGCATTCTTCGGTATCAAGAGTTTCTTAGATAGTGCAATCAAGAGCAATTCAACGTCTTATTATTTTTGCAGCTATTTTCTTGTAGCCATAAACTAAATTTTCTTACTAGGGTTAATATTTGAACTTAATATATGCGCTTAATTGCTATATCTTTTTAATATTTAATAAAGTTAGTTCTTTTTTATTCAAATTATTTGTTCTTAATGCTCAATATATCTGGCCAATATATAGTGAATGAATTAATAATATTTTGATAAACTCAGAAGACGAATCATTATATTTAGACTTAGGTAATTTGATGCATGATTGCAGAGTAACATTAAATGTTGTTTATGCAAGTTTTAAATTAGGATAGGAATATACCTAATTGGCATATATGATCAATAAGACTTAATCTTAATGAATCTTAATTTATTACAAGTACTATAGAAATATAGGTATTTGGTAAATTAAGGTATACTTGCATGACCTTGGGAGAGGCTTGTGAATACATTAGTGTCTTGATCAATAACAAGAACTAAGAGAGTTAAATATTAGATGATTAATAATTAGAAAACATATTGAGGGATAGTATTAACTATAGGTTTTATCTATATTGCTATCGTCCAAATCTCTTTACATTATTTTATTGCATTTATATTTTTTAAATTCATTTTTAGATTTTTATATTTCTGTATAAATACTAGAAAGATATAATTTTAGTACTTGATTGAAGAAAAGACATTATCCTTATGTGTTCAACATCCGACTCTTTTGGCACTTTATTACTTGCATACTATAGTGTATACTTACACTCAATTTTAAAATATAGAATTATTGCATCAAGCACTGCGGTGCTAAACATAATCTTAGGTGCCGCAGTGCTCATTTTTTAGACTATAGCAAAGTATTGTAGCAAATCACTATAGCTCATACTGTAGCAGAGTACTGTAGTATATTTGATATTTTTTTCCTTATTTTCTTTTGAGTTTTATCCTTGTTTACTCAATTGTCCTCGAACTTATAAAATAATAATAAAACTAATAAAAAGCTAAATAATCTTAATTTAAATAAAAAAATATTATATTTGAAAGATAAAGTTATTATATCTAATTAATTTCTATGTTAAATAATATCAAGATGATATGGCAGAAGAAATAGAGAGAATAGACGAAGATCGCCTTGAAACTTTAAATTGACTTGAAATGTAGAAAAAGAGGGTAGAAAGATCCTACACAAAAAAGTTAAGTTCCAATAGATTTCAAAAACCATAATTTGAAAAAATTTAATTCAAATTGGAAAAGACCATTAAAGATTGCCAAAATCATTGGCAAGGGAGCATATCTATTGAGTGATTTGAAAGGAGTCAAGTACCTAAGGATGATCAATGAAAAGTACCTCGAGACTTATTGACCAATTATTTTGGAAGGAGTTGATAAGAAAATTTTTCGCCGAACACTTTATGAATAATTATTAGCAGTCCTTGGAAACATAGATTATATAAAAGCTTACTACTTTTAATTAATTGGTTATAGGTGAATAGCAAATCGATTCAATTTTTACTTGTCTACTTTATCAATAAAAAGTTGGTGGTTATTTAGAAAAATTCAAATTCTGATAAATCAGTTAGAAATTCAAAGCTGATTATTAGTGTAAAGCCGATTATCTTTCGATTTTGAATATCAATGTTATGGTCGGTAACAAATTAACATTTAAAGTCGATCGACAAGAAAAATAAGAAAGAACAAAATAACTTTTCATTTAACAAAAAGGGAAATATAAAAGGCTTTGTAAGTCGATTTCATCTACAATTATAATTGTTTTAAACAAGAAAAGAAATCGACAACTTCAGTATTTACCACCTTCATTTCCCATTCGGCTCGAGGGACCTTCTCATTTTTCAGCTTCAGGCTTTTTTTCAAAGCATTATTCTTTGGGCGATTTTCAAGAATTTATTTAGCTAAGCTTTGATATTTCTGTGTCCTCTTAGCCTCAGCCGCTCTCAGCCTCTTCAATTCCGCCTCTAGAGCAGTGATTCTCTCTTTGGCCTGAGAACTCTGGACACTCAATTCTTAAACTTCTGACATCCATTGAGATTCAAGACAGTCCAGGTTCTCATTCTCTAAGGCTTTTTTCTTGGATTCATCAATGACCCTTTTAGTCGACTGCCTTTTCTTGGCCAAACTAGTGAAAGACGTAGCAAAGTCATCAACCTTTATCGATATAATAGCAAGGGTAGCATGATCTAAAATGAATTTCAACTTCTTGTTTAAATCCCAAACAGATTGGTCATCTAGCATTATATCGACCACCTTCGACTCCAGCTCCTTTATTTAGTCGATTATGGCAACAACCTCATTTTGGACAGAAGGCGCAAGAGGTGAAGTTGATTCATCAGAGGCATCCTCAGATGTATCACTCTCTGAAGATGACTCTAGGAGGAGCATGATGAAGATGTCAGCTGCAGAAGTCACCTTTCTAATTTTTGAAGTTTTCATAATAGGCTTCGTCGGTTTGAAAGGCTAAATAGGAGATAAAGGATGATTTGGCTCCATGGTTTCTTAGGTGATCCCAGGCCTTGCAAGTTCATCTGTTATCTCCATAGACCGTAAAAGTGATTTACTAACTTGGGTGGGAGCCAAGTGTCACGACCCGATTTCTCGAACCCGCGCGGCCTTAGACACTCTTTAAGCGCTAAGTAGTCTACAAGACCCAATTAACCAAAGAAAGAGATGAAGAAGAAGCACACCAAGTGTTTGAGAGAATGCTCTCGTATTTTATTACTAAAGAGATATTACAAAGCTATAGAATTACAAGCTTGGAGTATTTCTACAATTTGAAGTATTTGGAGGATTGCTTCTCAAATGAGAACTCCACCTATTTATAGCTAAAGCTATTTACAATGGACGGTTAGGATTAACTCTAATCCAATGGTCCACATCTAAAGAGGAGAATATCCTAAGGAATATTCCAAAGATGCCAACTACCCAAAGTATATCCCAAGGAATATGCCTTTTCTAGATTATTCTCTCACCTACCACATTAATGTTGGGTTATATGGGTTGTAGTACAAATAAAACTTAGGGTGCTTGCATGTGGGTTGTGTTCATCATACAAACAATATACATATCTCATACATACATGTGCACAGCGGAAGATTAAATATAATGAACACAGAAAATAACATTTGATTAAACTGAAATTCGAAATTGAGAAATATCACCAATGAAGCCTTTGGATTAATTTTCTTTGAAGTCCACCATGAAATGAATCTTTGATCAATTCTAGCAATCAACAAGGGTAGGTTTGATTGTCTAGAATGGCAGCATCTTAATCCAGCATATATGTTTAACTCTTAAACATTTTTCAAAGTTAAACAATTTAACTTAATCAAATTTGTTTTTCTTTTGAATAAATAAAACAAATCTTGTTTTTAGTTATTACATTTAGTAACCATTTATCTAGTTTGTTTTGTTGTTCTAACACTTAAAACACAAAATAAACAATTTCAATTTCTCAAATTGAATTGGCTCCCAAAATGCAAAACCTAAAATCTAAAACCAATTTCAAAAATCTTAATGATTTTCAATTTCATTTCACTTTATATACTAATGCATAAATTCCAAACTAATTTGAATTTCATTTGCATTTCATTTGGCTTAACCTAACCTTAGTTAACATTTAACCATATTTAGATTACTTTAACTTAACCTTTAAGTTAATAAATATTTAATTAATTTAACCATAGTTAACTAGCTTAACCATGGTTAGGTTAACCTTTACTTAACCATTAAGTAAAGTTAACTAACTTAGCCTTATGGTTAACCTTTAACCCTAGTTAAGTTAAATCATTTATTTAACAATTAAACAAATAAATATTTATTTTAATTATTTAACAATTAAATAATCATAAAGTGAAATTACTATTATATCCTTACTCGGTTACCAAGTTAACCTAAAGTGGGTCCCACCATTTAACCATATACTTTAGTTAACGTAACCTTAGTAATTGCTGAATTATACTGTATTGAACAATTCAATACGGTACACTGCCCAAGTGCTCAAAGAGTACATTTCATATTGGGACTCTCTAGGTCTACACCCGATTTGTCAAATGAAACTATTCTATTAATCCGTAATCGATGCCCCACGCACACGTTACGAATATTACAAATCAGTGTGTCAGACCATACAAGTTGAGGTCATAACGTATACGTATAATCCTTCCATCATTTATACCCTGGATGTACGGGGATATAGATCAGCACCATCAAATCCCCATTTGCTCATCCAATAATCTTATCTCCAGATTCGTATCTCAATAAACAATATACGCAAACATTTTTGCTATATTGTTTAACCCTATGGGAAACTCTTTTCCCGGGTTTATGCTTGTGGCCACAAGACTTTATGAAATACAATCTCGGAGCATCGGATATACAACTTACCTACGTAAGCTGATGGATCCCGTATCTACGCACACCGGACTCCATGAGCATCGGACCATACCCAGCGACACATAGCGGTCAGACCATGAAAGGTCTCTGACATATGTGGAACCAAAGCATGATGGATCACTCACAAGACCACCGTGGCGCTCAGGTCAAAGGACCACGATTACTACTCAACTCGAGAGGACATTCCTTTGACGATTTCATAGGATATCTATTGAGGTCCTCATAAGTCTGTTCAGTATCCAGTCCTGACTGGATACCCGCATGTCTATACAAGCTCTAAGCTCATGGTCAGCTAAGAACAACCATCTAAACTAGTCAGATATAGACATACACTAATCTATATATTGTGAATTCACCGATAGACCCGCATTGATGATCATAGATCAGGAACATTATATTTGAGACATACTTACATAATGATATTTCTTAGCTCCTATTGCAACTCTTTGCAACTATATCATTACAAGTATACTCTCAGGTCTTTGTCCCATTATAGACAAAGTTCTAACTCTTTAGACCTCGCTGACTCTTATAAACTGATAACTATTAACAGTGCTAACTATTAGCATTTATAACTCTCAGCTTTGATAACTATTAGTTCTGGTCTAAACTCCTTTAAACCAGATCTGAACTATTTCAGATCAAACAATGTCTGTAATGTTACAAGCATTTTACCATATTAATATGATATTAACAATCTTTATTCGAAATGTTTATTGTATAAATATTAACAATTAATATTCATACAATATTGGAATGACACGTGAGCACCAACTCCAATAATTAATGTGGCCTCAACCCAACTCCATTGGGCCTTCTAGAAGCTCTAGCCCATTTAATCCAAAATGGACTAAGTACTCCCTTGGTGGTCTTGTCGCGCGCCAAATGTTCGAGTCATTGCTTGAGAATATTTGGGGCGTGACACAAGGAAGGCAATTTTGGTGGGACAAGGCTACTTGACTCCTTGATGGTCGACTTTTGGGTGCTATGAACAATTTTGATTTTCGGCGGCCTCTAAGCAGTAGTTTAAAATTAAGAGCAAAGTTAAAAGCTGATTTATACAAATCAAATAAAATCCAATAATGATAGTAATATCTTAACGCTCTTCTTTAGAGGAGCTAACCATTAATTGAAGGAGCATCGACCGCGAAAGGAATAGCTTCTAAAAAAATCTACAAAGGACTTAATATTAGAAACAATTAAAAATATATAAACTTAAGTTTAAATATCTTATTGGGTTGTATGCTTGTGATTGTGATTGACTCAAGATTAAATAAATGCTTATTATGTTTATTTAAGTAAAAGCTAGTCCAAGTCAACTTGTTTCTTGTTTGACGAGGAATATCTCCAACTATACTGAACTTAGCTATGGGAAGCAGAGGCATTGGATCCACAAATGGTCGCTCAAAGAAAACCTCTTCTAACTAAGAGCTACCAGGTTTTACCTATTTGGTTTGACATTCTATAACTGACCATCTATGTTCCAGTAAAAGCTCTTTCTTCCTCTCATGACATATACTCCTCATTTCTTTCAAGTTATGGCAGTTATATTTAAAACTATAAAGTTGCTCAAAATCTAAAATCTCTTAGATGAGCTTACCCCGTGACGTTTTCTAGCAAACCTATACAACAACACCAATGTTAGTGACTTCAAAATTATGACAAGCAAGTGTTACATCAAAAGAGAGATTGAAATGCTAGTTGACTACTGCCTTCTAATATTTATCAAAAAGCTCATGTCAACTAGCTGTAATTGGGAGATCAACTAGCTATAGAGATTTCTTTAACTTGCTTGAAACTTCAGAGGACTTGTCAATAAAAAAAGGACTTTTTGAAGACGTCATTGGTTCTAAACTTCTGGTTGGCCAAAAACAATTTTGGATGAGGAATGACTTGGATACACCCAACTAGCAACTAACATACTGAAAGTGGTAAGTCTCTGTTCCACACTTATTATTATTTTCAGAAGTAATAATCACCCAATAATGCAAGTTTTGAGCTGTAAAACAGCTCACCCAAAAATTGTACCACTATGCATCTAGGTCGGCTTCTTTAGGTGTACAACTACGACCTTTATAAGACCATCTGGTCTATTTAGGTCAAAAGAAAGATGGTCTATGCTGACAAAAGGCACTACCCTCCCTCTAGATGAGAAGTAGTGTAGAAGAATATTTAATTCAATCCTTTGTCCTCATTGTCAAAAAGTATTTAAAAGCTTTTCAGCTATCACAAAGAGGGAAATATTTATTCAATTGACTTAGAAACACAATCCTGGTGAGAGCTTTTCATCACACCCTATGAGGTGGAGGTCTTTTACCTCAAGAAACCATTTAATCCGCCAACTCCTCAAAATATTTATTTCTAACCCAAAGAGGCTATTATCTATAATCCTTCATTTTGAACAAATCTCTAAAGCTAAGATATTTTAGCTGCCATTGATGAAGCCAATGGACATAACAGCTAACTCGATATTAATAAGGTTGAGAAGTTACTGAAAAGAAAGATGGAAAGTAAATTTATGCCAAAAAATAGAGAATCCAAAGGGGACCTCTAGCATTTGGGAAAGTCGATTCACCCTTAGAAGGAAGAATTTCAAATAGGGTCTTATACAGGTGTGAAAGGAAGAAATGACCTAAAGCTAGATTTGAGCCATCTGCTAGGGTAATTGCTGCTTTTAAATATTCCTTAGTTATTTTTTAAGAGAGAATGCATAGGCTATATTTACAAAGCCAATACAAGAGAAAGGCAATGTACTCAGTTCTAAAGGGATTAGCCGATTGTTCCTTGAATTTGTTCATGAACTTGCCAAAACTAGACTTTATCCTAGTAATGAACAAATCGACCTTATCTACAGATAATTTGGCATTGATTTCTACCCCATGGATTAGTAAATCAAAAGGACAACTAAGTCATAAAGCGTAGGGGACATATAGCCAAACCTGAAGAAAAAGACGTTACAGGCTCTCGACTAGAAGAGTAACATGGTCGATATTAGCTTATTATGAAGTGAGATTTGGTACTTGAAGAGTTGGAAAATATCATAAATTCTGATCGACTCCCAGACAAATTAAATGTAATGCTTTAGGTGATTAAGTCTTCCCCTAAATTTGCTAGTCCATTTTGACTAGAACCTAATAGACTTTGAAGTCGACTAGTAGACATATCATACTTTTGGCTAAAACGCATAGGATCCTTATAATGAGCAGGGAAAAGTTATAGTAGTCGATAATAATTAAAGTATTATAAGGCCTTAAGATATAGCTAAAGGAGTCATCCATGAAAGAAAGTAGCTTAAAGACGATTTTAACACCTTCCTCAACCTTTTAGGATTTAGAATATAAGGAAAGGGTTGTATCCTCAGCCTCTGTCGTCTTGGTTTTCTTAGACTGAGCAGTGGTAGTCAATTTTGATGCCATTTTTTAGAAACTACAAGAAGAAAAGTAGAAAGGATCAAAATCTACTCTAAACAATTTTGAAAATAAAAACTTGGATGAAAGAGATCAAAAGTAAAATTTCAAAAAATTAATGTTAAATCACGAGGAATTGATTGAACAACAAATGAACATTTGAAGATTGTCTTGAAGATTTAAAAGTAAGGAAGTTTGCTTCAAAGAATGAAAAGTAAAAATAAAAATGAAGCGGCCTATTTTTTTATAGGACTTAACGGCAATAAAAATGAAAAATCGAAGAGAGCCTCAACAGTTGGGCATTCAATAAGGGGTAATGATGAAACAGTCATAAATAAAGGCAATGATGGGATGGTTATTTAAAAAATAAAATAATTATAAGGTTGTTATTAATAACATAATGATATGGCAGTTACTGGTAAGTGCATTAATGACGGTTGACAGGGCTAATGAAGAGTCATTTATAAAACCAGCTTAGTTTACAAATAAATCCAAGGAAAGGGAATCGACTTGACCTATTATAAGATTAAAAGCTGATATGAATGCATAACATAGATTAAAGTAATCGGCTAGTCCAAGTATCATAAAAAGCTGATTAAAGAGAGGATTCTAGTAAATCTAGTAATATAAAGAAGAATTTAGAAGTAGCAATAAGATCAACTACTATGAGGAGAACCAGGTGATTTTGAAAGGAACTTTGAAATGGAAACCCTTTCAGCATAGGCGATTTCGAAGGTGATTTATAATGAAGAGTCGATCCCTAGGATAAGCACTTAAGGCAATTCATGCTAATGGCTAAAGTAAAAAACCATTAAACTCAACATGAGCAATTTGAGTAATTCATAATGAAAGCCGATTTCATAAAACTTATTTGATATAAGGCAATTTTTGAAGATAGATCACGATAAAAGCCGATAATCATCAAGATTAAAATCGGCATGGATGATCTTTAGAGGTGGCTAGAGGAAGTCGATCCCAGTGAAAAAAAGAGGTCGTCCGTCTTTAGTTTAGGTGCTAGTCAAAGTCGATCAATCAACCTAGACACACTAAAAGGCGATATTTCCAAGATTTTGAATGTGAACAATACAACAAAGCCATTTTTTTCAAAAGAGGAAAGTACAACCGACTTTATTAGAATGAACATCCTTAGCAAAAATGATCTTTTTGATAGGCTTGCAGGGGGTATTGTTGGTTGGCTCTAAAACAATTATATAATATGGCCTATTTGTACTTTTATTTTTTGAATACACGCCCAATTAGGTAGCATGTTACCCATATAAGTTATTTGTTGTTGTAGGAAATTTTATTTTATTAGAATTCTTATCTTTTTAGAATTAGGGTAGAATAAGGATTCTACAACCTATATAAAGAATTGATTCTCTCACTGGATTATGCAACATAAGCTTTTTAATTTAATTCTCTTGATTTGCTTTTATTTTCATTCTTATTATTCAATCGAGGATTGTAAATTTTTTATATGTAAAATGAGTAGATATTGTAAAATATTGGTAAATATTTTATGAAATAGGTAGAAAATTAGAGTGGAAGGTAAAAAAAAAAAACTAATGAAATTGCCAAATTTAGGCCTCTACATGTGGCGCGTGCATTTAGTATAGAGCAACCACGTAGCGCACTCTTATGCTGCCAAGTGGTGCTTCGAATATTTTAAAATGTTTTAATTAATTAAAATAATAAATAATTTATTTATAAAATAAATAATTAGTTAATATTATGTTATTAAATAACAACATAATTTATTTGTTATCTTAATAATTTATTTTGATATTTAATTTTGATAAAACATTAATAGATTTAATTTTTAATTAATTAAATATATTATATTTTGAAATTAATTTAATTAAAACAATGAATTAATTACTTATTTATAAAATAAAATTTAAAATAATATTATATCATTAATTTAAAAAATTAATACATTTAATTAATTAAATAAAATATAGTTACATAAATAATTAATTTATTTACATTTGAAATTGCTATTTAATATATTTAATTGTTTAATTTGGTTTTTGAATTTTTATTTATTTATTTTAGTTGTTATTTTAATTTATTAATTTAATTCAATATTTAATGGTTTGTTTAATTTAATTATAAAATTGATTACTTATTATTAATTGGTTTAATCTATCTAGTTATCTACTTATGCACAAATAAATTTATATTTTTTCAAAAAGCAAAATGTGTCGAAATCATTCATAGTTCTGAAAAACTAGTTCTACCAATCATCAATCATTGCTTATTCAATGTTTTGGGTTGTAGACACGATTAGGCATAAGTTGATGCCTAGGCAGGCATAATTATTTAGACTATGTTAGGGTCATTTCTTGGATATGCATGATATCCAATTCTTAGGCATATTAATGCATAAGTATTATTAAAACAAGTGCATACCTAAAATTTATATGAAGAATCTGTATGTTAGAGGTGCATTAGATTCTTCCGTTTGAATTTCTATTTGATTACAGGGTTGGGGATGTTATCACTCAGTTAAAGAGTTGAACAAAAAAAACTTAGAAATAGACTGTGAATTAAATTAGAAATGGAAGAGATTTGACCTAGAAGGACTTAGATATGTGATTCGCTGCAGTAGATTTAAGTGTTTAGGATGACATAAATACTATAAAAATGTGTTTACTTTATTTTGTTTATTAAGTGTCGGTGTCACGGGACGATCGTAGAGAAGTTTAATATTTTGTTCTTAGACTTGTGGATGATTTGGATGCATTTAATGCATAATTATGGGAAATTATTATATAGGTTGTGCTCTACGATAGCTTAAGCATGGCGGCAGTTAAAAAAAATAATGAAGATAAAAAAGTGGGTAGTCCAAAGAAGGAAGCATAGAACATGTATGGTTTTACTCTTGCATTCTTGGTGAATAATTATATCGATTAATTATCACATTGAATGTGGAGAAAGTTTTCGAATAATTATTTATTGATATGAAATTGTCGTTTTCTATTATCTCAGGTTTAGATCTATGAGGTAATTTTGATCTGTAGATCAGTGTTTGCACGTAAGGATGGTGACCTTTTTTGCCCCTCTTGAATTAGTATAGCAAAGGCACTCTAATGTTCACAGACATTGAAAATGTTATCATCAAAAAGGACAAAGATTTGGTATGTTTTTACACTATATAACCACTTATATATATATACATTCCCTTTAATGGTTAACAATTCTATAAATTTGTGTAGGTTTTAAATTCGAATGTGACAGGGCTCACCCCGAGACTCTTTACTGTAGGTCCCAGCAGCCTTACCGGGCACCTCGATGAAATTTTTTCAGAATTTAACCGGGTAAGTTGAGAAATTTCGTGAGGCGAACTCCTTTTAATTCTTGCTATTACTGAGAAAATCTTAAAATATACATGAAAATCATTTCTTAAGTTTAAAAAAAAAAACAAGCAGAGTTTCCTCTGTTTTTCTAAAAATCCATACAAAACCTGTAAAGAAATTTTACTTCTATTTCAAACACTTCTCAATACTACCAAATAGGACATCCGGTCATTTCTAAACTAAATCCAACACAACTTAATAATTTCATTTAAATCACTAAATGAGCATACTCATAAAAACAAAAACGATAATCATAATATCGAAATCTCTTCTTGTTGATTCCAAACATAAATACAAATATATATGCCTACAACTACTATGCAGAAAGCAAATGGTGCTATTTAGTACATTTACATATACAAAAATGATCTTGAAATTTGGCCTATTAATTAGCTGTAGGAGAATCAGCAGCTTTCGTATCGAGACCTGCACCTGGGAAGGGAGTTTAGAAAACATAAAATGAGTGAGCTAAAGGAGCTCAGTGAGTGCAATTAAGATTTCAAATAAAATAACATTATGCATAGATAGTAAATTCTAAAGTACATGCATAAATAATGCTTCTAAAACTGATGTAAAGCGGTAAAACGGTTTCTAACATCATATGCTGATGAAATCTTGCCGAGTAAGTTTTATCTACATCTTTGGAAAACAATATCCAAAATTTATATAACACAATAACTGCTATATGAAAATAAATGCATAAAAGACTATCAGTAGATCGACAACTAGTAAAGTTCTCGCTTGGCTATTTTCTTTCTAAACTGTACCAATGGTAACCCTAAAGCTCTATACTCACGCAACGACTCAACTAGCACCGCACTCGTGAGTAGGTCACGGGGCACCTCAACTAGCAGCACCTACAGTGACATCTCAAGATATCTAACTGGCTATGCAGCAAAATCCTACATCGCATACATATAGCGAGACAATACCCCGTACAAATAAAGCGACTCACATGACTCGGCATCCCAACTTTTTGGAGTTAGTGACAAACCCCTCATAACCTGCTCATGTGTATGGGATATGCCAGGTCTAATACAATCACCACCATTATAATCTGAGGGTACCAATGGCCTTTAAAACAGATGCAGTAATTTTAAAACTATTTCTTAAACCGAACATGTAAAAGTATATCTATGGATATATATCAAAATCATAAATCATGTTTTTACATTGAAAGCTCATAAAACATACATTTACATTATGCGGAAACATAATAAACGAAAGATAAAAGAAATGATAGATTTTCACTCACAACCGCTCCGAGCTTAATTTCGCTCCGGATTTCTGCTCCCGTTACTGCTCTCAGTTTTCTTCACCTACGCACCATAGCTGACATTTAGAACCAAATCGAATGCTAGAATCTCATTTAATTACTAAACATCTTAATCGATATACAAAGCCTAGATGGATACTACTTTTCGATTTTCATTTATGGAGTTATTCAATCAATCTAACTCACCATCCAGCTTCCTGAAAATTATTAAACGCCTTATAACTTGGTTGGACATAATTGCCCTTCACCTTTTCAAAATGGACAATTATGTCTCATTTTTTTCATTTTTGATTTTTCTATCAACCATATACATTCAATATTCATAAGGCACCATTTACACACAACAACTCAATCAAAACACCACTCAATCCCTAACTTCCCTAAAGTGGCAGAATTTCACTCTAGGTTCCAACACATTTCTTTTCTAAATTTCTTGTTCCAATTATATCAAAATCAAGCCAATTTCATTATAATGCCCTAATTACAACCAATTGAAGTCTCTACATTCAAATCACCAAAAACCCTAATTTTTACCTTGCCAATTTCTTCAATTTGATGACTCCTTCAAGCTCCACACTAGAATTCAACTCAATCTAAACCAAGAATGCACACAAGAACATCAATTGAAGCAATCTTGAAAGTTCACTTATAAATCTCACAAAACAATGCTTTTCTTACCTCTTTTTCTTAGATTTTCACTACTGGAGGCTTCAATTGAGCTTAGAAATTGGTATGTAACCTTGTTTTAGCTTGATTAAGCATGAAAAAAGATGAAAAAAAAAAATTGAAATTTCACTGTAGCAGCCCCTCCAAGACTTGCACGAATTTTGCTCTTTTTTGCTTTAAATGTTTGCTTTTGATCCTTCTTCCTTCTTGAAAAATCCACACACTTTTACATATATATATATATATATATATATATATATATATATATATAGTGCTCTATCAATTTACTAATTTTCCCCTCAACTTACTCTAAATTTCTAAATTGCCATTAATTAGAAACTAAGTATATAATTGGTTCATTTGTAACTATCTAGTTAGAATAGTTCAAGAAACTAACTAGAATTTCCAACTTGGCAATCCATGATATTGTTTCTAATATATGGATAAGATTATGTTTCTCAACAAAGGCTTGTTCCATACATAACCCTTAAATAGAAATTCATATAGTAAATTAGAATTTCCTTTTCCAAACCAATAGAAAAAATTTTCAAAAATATTCTAGGGTCATCCGATGCTCCAATCGAGTGTAAAATTACCAATTTAGGTCTAATATCTCTCACGCGCACTATAAACGAAATATTTCTAATATGATTAAAATTGAGTAACCTTACGGTGTCTTTATTGCTTTATACCGAAATCGAGGTGTCAATACTACTAATAGAAATTGGATATTACAGAATGTCCAATTCATTAATCTCGAGGATAATGTGAATGTTCAGTGTGACTACTTCTTCAAAGGCTCGCCAACGTCTAGGGCAACAATACATTTTTAATAAAAAATTTCATTTATTCAATATTTGAGTTTGTTGAGTATTATGTAGTGAAGATTAATTATAATTACTTATGTATAGTTTAAGCTGTTCATGTCATTGTAGCTAGATACATCATTGCAATTTAACGGTCTTGAGAAGAAAATTAATGATCTTTGGGATAAGATGGTGGTTATGAAAAAAGAGATGATGACCAGAATGTTAGAGTTGATGACCAGGATGTCTATGGACAAAGAAGAGATCTTGCATTAGATGAAACTTATAATACAGTATCGCAAATCTTTTAGCATGTTCAAGGATGCAGATCAGACCATCGTACGTTCAGTATATAAAGTTGATTTTGTACATTCATAAAAACTTTATATATTTATTAGTGTTTTTTTTTATTTCAAATGAGAGAATGATGATTGATAACATTCAATCACAGACTCTAACAGCTAAGTATCAGCATCAGTGGTAGTCGAACATGCAATATGCAACTAAGATTCCCAGAAGTGTGCAAATTATACTTGATGTTGTTGCATAAGGGATGATCATGTTTGCACCATTTCAAGGATGCCATAGGTTAAACATGCCTCTTATACCAATCCCCTTTGAAAGAAGTTCAAAAAAAGAAAGGTCGAATTACAAGTAGAAGCTCTAGTTAACGTGCTTGGAAACCACGACTGATAGACATGTGTTCGTGAAATTATACACACGCGAATTACAACCGCAAGTGCATTGGTTGTGAGCAAGTAATAAAGTGATGAGTGAGTATCGTTCTCACGAGGATTGTGTTCTAAATTAATGCTAAGTACTATAACGTTGGCAACCTAACGTTATCTAGACTAATCTAAAAGGTAAGATGAATTATTGAATTAAAAACAACTTAAAACTAAATAACTTGGTAAATTAAAGGGAAGAGAGATCTATGGCGATGAGGTTCTAAGGATTTGATTTCCCTCTATTGGTCATATGGTCTTTGTCATTAGTGATCAACAACCAATCTTATCATTCATTAGTTCAGGGTGTATGATTAATCTAATTCCCTATCCTGAGTGCCGAATGAGATACTATGCATATACAACTAAGCTGATATCCCTATCTAACCCGTTATAGGTATACGTAATAAGCTACCTTTATGTGACTACCCTAAGTTCATTAGTCTCCCAACTCAACAAACTCAAAGCTATGCTTTTTACAACCAACATATGGATTAAACTTTTCCAAGCATATAACCCAAATATTTAATTCATCCAATCCATTTTCCAATGCAATTGAAGGCATTAAGTACATAAAAAGTATAAACGAATAACACAAGATAGCCATTAATCATATAGCAACATCAACAGTATTATTCAATAGAGTTCCATCAAGGCCAAAAATATATAATCTAACAACAAAATGATAATATTGCGATATGACGAATTAGATAAACATGGGATCCTAGAGTATTGATTTCATTCTATTCTTTCTATGTTCTTCCTATTTAGCATTTCGTTCAATTCATTAATCAAGAGCTTAAGACTAATCTCATTCTCTCTCCCGAGTGTTGAATGCGATACTATGCATATATATTCAAGTTAATATCCCTATCTAACTTGTTTACACCTATACATGTATTACGTAACCCTTAAATTGATTACCCAAGAATTAATTTTATTACATCTCTTGAGTGTCAAATGAAATCGTAGGCATAATGACACACCCCAAGTGTTCTCACACATTTTATCAAATGTGTACAAAGATAATGTATAGCTATGCTGATGCGAAATAGTTTAATAAGCTTTTGCATGACTGGCCTGGTAATTTTATAAGGATATATTATTTGTTTATTTAAAATATGAATTTATAGTATCAATACTTATACATATTACATGAGATTTTGTAGTGCATTAATAAGTATCTAAAGTTGGTCTATCAATGCCAATAGAAGTATTAACGTGTGCATTAGTAGAGGGTCCAAAATAAGGACTATGGCGTATTAAGTTGTTTGTTCATTAAGCACTTAATGTTGGGTTCACCATTTGATTTTGACTCCGATATTGGTACATTTTCTCGAGAGATATAGCTATAGATTTGTAGACCCATGTCTTGAAATAATGTGTACATGTATAATTGCGTAATATTCTTGTTTGTTGTCATTGTGTTTGGTGGATGTGTATAGATATTTTGTATAGATGTGAAAAATATTATATATGTGCATTTATGTCATATAATTGTATGTTGTCCTTGTGTTTGGTAGATGTGTAGAGATATTTTGTATAGATGTGAAAAATATTATATATATGTGCATTTATGTCATATAATTGTATGTTGTCCTTGTGTTTGATGGATATGTATAGAGATTTGGTAGATGTGTACAAAGATAATGTATAGCTATGCAAAATTTATAGAAGTGTTATTAATGACTGCAGGTTTGAGAATGTCCATAAATATGAAAAATTCTGCCATAAATTTAGTAAGTGAATATAATTAACTATATATAACAATCAAACAATAAATATCAAAGTAAATCAATTGAAAGGAGATTAAATATCAACTTAAGTTTTACAAACAAATATACAACTTCACTGAAACAACATAGGCCAAAAGTACAAATCATACATTAATTGCTATATAAAGTAATAGGTTTTGATATTTTTACCTTGTTTTCATTAAATTTTCATCCTTATCTATTCAAGGTCTCTAAACCTATAAAATAACAATAAAATATATAAAAAGCCAAATAATCTTAATTTAAATAAACAAATATTAAGTTTGGAAGATGAAAAATGTTAAATCTAATTAACCCCTATCACTAGTTGAAAGCCTTTCATTGTTTATCAGGCTTGTGAGTGGTGTAGATCTGTAATATCCAATCCCTATTAGTAGTATTGGCGCCTAGATTTCGGTATAGAGCAAATAAGACAACGTAGGGTTACTCGATTTTAACCCTATTAGAAATATTTCCTTTATAGTGCACGTGAGAGATATTAGACCTAATTTAGTAATTTCACACTCGATCGGTGCGCCGGACGACCCTAGAATATTTTTGGAATTTTTCTCTATTGGCTTAGAAAAGGAAATCCTAATTTACTACATGAATTTTCATTTAAGAGTTATGTATGGAACAAGCCTTTGTTGAGAAATACAATTCATATATTAAGGAATGGACCAATTAGAAGCAATCTCATGGATTGCCAAGTTGGAAACTCTAGTTAGTTCTTTTGACTATTCTAACTAAATAGTTACAAAGAAACCAATTATATCTTTTAATTTGAACTAATGGCAAATTAGAAGTTTTGAGTAAGTTGAAGGGCAAAATGGTCAATTGAGGGAGCACTATATATATGTTGGAAGATTGCAGAATTTTCAAGAGATGAAAAGCAAACACTTAGAGCAAAAGAGAGCAAATTCGTGCAAGGGGGGAAGGTGCTGCTACAGTGAAATTTCAATTTTTTTTCATGATTTTTCATGTGTAATCAAGCTAAAATAAGGTTACATATGAATCCCTAAGCTCAATTGAAGCCTCAATTAGTGGAAATTCAAGAAACAGAGGTAAGAAAAGCATTGCTTTATGAGTTTGATAAGTAAGCTTTTAAGAATGCTTCAATTGATGTTCTTGTGTGTATTTTTGGCTTAGATTGAGTTGACTTCTAGTGTGGAGCTTGAAGAAATCATCAATTTGCAGAAATTGGCAAGGTAAGAATTATGGTTTTTGGTGATTTTGTTGTAGAGATTTCAATTGGTTGTAATTAGGGCTTTAGAATGAAATTGGCTTGATTTTGTTGTAATTGGAACAAGAAATTGAGAAAAGGAATGTATTGGAACCTAGGGTGAAATTCTGCCACTTTAGGGAAGTTAGGGATTGAGTGGTGTTTTGATTGAGTTGTTGTATGTAAATGGTGCATATTGTAAATTGAATGTATATGGTTGATGGAAAAACCAAAAATGAAGAAAATGGGACATAATTGTCCATTTTGGAAAGGTGAAGGGTATGTATGTCCAACCAAGTTATAGGGCGTGTAATAATTTTCAGGGCGCCGGATGGTGAGTTATATTAGATTAAATGACTCCGTAAATAAAAATCGGGAAGTAGTATGCATTCGGGCTTTGTATGCTGATTAGGGCATTTAATAGTTAAATGAGATTCTAGCATTCGATTTGATTCTAAATGTCATTTATGGCGTGTAGGTGAAGATAACTGAGAGCGATAACGGGAGCAGAAATCGGGAGCGAAATTGAGCGTGGAGCGGTTGTGAGTGAAAATCTACCATTTCTTTTACTTTTCGTTTATTATGTTTTCGCATAATGAATATGTATGTTTTATGAGCTTTCGATGTATAAAAATGAATTATGATATTTATATATATTCATAGACATGCTTTTACATGTTCGATTTGAGAAACAGTTTTAAAATTTCTACATTTGTTTTAAGGCTATTGGTACCCTCAGATTATAGTGGTGATGATTGTATTAGACCCGGCCGGTATATCCCGTGCACATGGCCAGGTCTTGGGGGTGTGTCACTAACTCCGGGAAGTCGGGATTTCGAGTCATGTGAGTCGCTCTATGTGTACGGGATATTGTCTCGCTATATGCATGCGATGTAGGATTCCGCTGCGTAGCCAGTGAGATGTCTTGAGATGTCACTGTGGGTGCTGCTAGTTGAGGTGCCCCGTGACCTACTCACGTATGCGGTGCTAGTTGAGTCGCTGCGTGGGTATAGAGCTTTAAGGTTACCATTGGTACAGTTTAGAAAGAAAATGGCCGAGCGAGGATTTTACTAGTTTTCGATTTACCGATAGCATTTATGCATTTATATGCACATAGCAGTTATTATGTTATATAGATTCTGGATGTGGTTTTCCAAAGATGTAGATAAAACCTGCTCGGCAAGATTTCAATAGCATATGATGTTAAAAAACCGTTTTACAGTTTTACATCAGTTTTAGAAGCATGATTTCTACATGAACTTTAGAATTTGCTATCTATACATGATGTTATTTTATTGAAATTTTATTTGCACTCACTGAGCTCCTTTAGTTCACCCATTTTGTGTTTTATATTTTCTAAACTCCTTTCCCAAGTGCAGGTCTCAGTACGCAAGCTGCTGATTCTCCTATTACCGAGTAGTAGGCCGAATCCGAAGATCAGTTTTGTACATGTAAATTTGCTAAATAGCACTCTTTACTTTATGCATAGTAGTTGTAGGCATGTATATTTATATGTATGTTTTGAACCAGCAAGAAAAGAATTCGAGATTATGATGATCATTTTTGCTTTTCATGAGTATGTTTATTTTGTGGTTTAAATGAATAATTGAGTTGTGTTGGATTTGATTCGGAAAGGACCGGAGGTCCGAATTAGTAGTATTGAGATGTATTGGAAATAGAAGTGAAATTTATTTACAGGTTTTATATGGATTTTTCAAAAAACAGGAGAAACTCTGTCCGTTTGTTTTAAAATTAAGATGTCATTTTCATGTATATTACAAGACCTTCTCAGTAGTAGCAAGAATTAAAAAGGGGTTCGCCTCATAGAATTTCTCAAATTACCCAATTAGGTTGGAGGAACTTCCGTCGGGGTGCCCAACAGGACCACTGGGATCTATAGTAGAGGGTTACGGGTCGGGTCCTGTCAAGATGTATCACAACTCATAATTGAAGACTTGGGTTCCAATTATGAAATAAGTCTAGAACTTAACATAAAAGTCAAGAATTTAACTTACTAATAATTCTTGTTGATAATGTGATATATATAAAATAAAAAATAAGGAGAAAATGAAAAGAGGAGGGAAAATGAGTAAAGAAGAGAGTTCATTCAATAAATTCAAAATCAACAAAGTACAATGGACATAACTAACAAATAAAATTTTGTCAAGGTATGGATCAATGAACTTTTGATAACTCATGAGTTTTTAATGGTGATTCACATCTGCCATATGGAGATTATGTCATTATAATTACGAAATTATTAAGCGAATAATATTCCTTAAATTATGAGATTAATATCCTATTAAATTATAAAATTAATATCTCTTACAAGAAATTAAACACCCTCTTATAACAAGGGGGGCTCAACAATGGAGAAAGGGAGGTCTCTTAACTACATTAATATTTTTAGTTCTCATTTTCTTTTATTTTTTTTCTTCTCTGTAATGGCCATAGTGCCTTAAACTGTTGTTGTAAAATAAATGTTGAATAGTGCATATGATTGAGCTTATAAAGCTCGATAAAGTGGGCATAAGCCCGAATTGGGTTGAACCACACTATATCTAGTGTCCATTTCCTCTCTCTATCTTTATTTTGCCAAATTATTCCCAACAAAAAATAAATTTATCTCATTGACTTTGAGAATTGTCAAAATTTTTGGGTCCGACCATGTAAGCCCTTTTTGGTAACTATTATTTATTATGTGTTTTCTTTTTTATCATATGTTTAAAACCTCTACCTGACCTAAGAAGCAAAGCAACATGAATCATGAGTACGTACAAGGCAACGATTACATTTATGAAGACCCGAGCCCTCTAGAGCAAGGATTGCATTTATGAAGACTCGAGCCTGTCCAGGTAGAAATTACATGTATAAAGACCCAAGATTACTTGAGACAGGGATAATTTCATTTAACACCCGAGCCCGCCTAGGGTAAGGATTGTATTTATGAAGAATAAGCATACCCAAGGCAGGGATTACATTTATAAAGACCCAAGCTCGCCCAGGGGAGGGATAATTTAGTAAACACTTAAGCCCGCCTAGGGCAAGGATAATTTTAATAAGCATTCGAGCACGCCCATGGCAGGGATTGCATTTATGAAGATTCGAGCCTACCCAATGTAAGGATTACATTTATGAATACCCAAGCACACCCAGGGTCAGAATTGCATTTATGAAGACCCATGCCTACCCAAGGCAATGATTTCATTTATGAATACCCAAGGCCTAGGGCAAGGATAATTTTAATAAATATCCAAGCCTATTCAGGGTAAGGACTACATATATGAAGACCTGAGCTCATAAAAGGCAAGGATAATTTTAGTAAGCACCCAGTCTGCCCAGAGAAGGGATTGCCTTTATGAAGTCTCAAGCCTGCCCAGGGCAAGGATAATTTCAATAAACACCTAAACTTGCTTAAGGCAGAGATTGTATTTATAAATACCTGTGCTCACCCAAGGTAAGGATTACATTTATGAAGACCCGAGAATGCCAAAGGTCAGGATAATTTTAATAAACGTCTGAGCTTGATCAAGGATAGGGATTACATGTATAAAGACCAGAGCATATCAATGGTAAGGATAATTTCTATAAGCTCCTAAGCCTACTCAAGGCAGGGATTACAGCTTTAAAGACGTAAGTTCGGCTAGGGCAGGGAAAATTATTATAAACACGCGAGTCTTCCCAGGACAATGATATGTTATTAAACACCCGGTCGCCCAAGGCAAGGATTACAAGTATAAAGACCCAAGCCTACCTAGGATAGGGATTGCATTTGTAAAGACCTAAGCACACTTAAAGCTGAGGTGCTTTACTGCATAAGCACCTCAAGACACCCAAAATCTTATGGTCAACCTTCCAACTCAAACTATAATAGAGTTTTTTAGTATCAACAAGTTAATATTGAAAACTAATGGACTCTTATTCCTCCCTGGATTTTGGGATTAACCCTAAAATAAATAAAAAAGAAAGGGAATTCTCATCTTTTAAGAAAATATAATCCAAATTAATGAGGAAATTATGTCCTATAATCAGGAATTAATGAGGGAATAGTATTCTTTAAATTATGTTAATAATAATCTATTAAATTATGAGATTAATATCCCATAAAATGATAAAATTAATACCCTTTAAATCAAAGAATTAAACATATTCCTAAGAGGACTCAACTACTAAGCTCCATAATATCTAAAAAAAAGTGAAGTTTAACAATGGAAAAATGGAGGACTCCTCACTATGTTATTTTCTTTAGGTCTCATTATCACATATTTTATTTCCTCTGTGTAATGGCCATAGTGCATTATACTACTATTGTAACATAATTATTGAATAGTGCATATGAGTGAGTCTATAAAGCTTAGTAAGTGGACGTAAACTCGAATTGAACTGAACCACTATATATATAAAAGTGCACTGTGCATAAGGTGAGCATGTGCATTTTTAATTTTTAATTTATGCATAGCATGCATAAATACGCAACGATAAATAAATAAATATCTCATTACACTAATAAGATATTAGAGAACTCACCCTCGAAGCATGCTTTGCGCGGTTCTAGTTTTAAACTCGGTGGGATCCTTCAAGCGAGAATGATAGTTTCCTATTCTCGGCGAAGTATTTTACCAAAGGCAACAATTGCTTCTAAAATTTCTGTCGGAACTTTACAATTTAATTTGCTTATCATTTTCTTCATGTCTTAATTCTAACTTGCCTTAGAATTCGTATATCTTTGCAAAAGAAATTGATGTCATATATATATAACAATCACAGCCACCTAAAGAACCAATGAATGCATGATAAATAGGTTGCCAAGTGTTAAGCATGACAATGCAATTACAATGCATTGTCATGGCCAAAACAAAAATAACATTTGTGCAATTAGTTAGCCAAATAATGAGTAAATTAGTAGCCTTAGCTTAACATTGGAAAGACATGTCATGCTATTAACTTTAAAAGGTAAATGGTAAGTTAACAACTCATGCTTTACGTATGGCAATACAAAACTATGACTAAATTAAATGGCCACCTCTTCAAAATCATTTTCGCTGAATGTTTGCTTATCGTTAATAGCAGCATTAATAATTGCTTCAATTGGTAAAGAATTAGAATGAATTTGTTTACTTTAAAAAAACCAATTAAATAATGCCATCATTTGGTATTGAATTTACTTTAACAAAAATGGTTTTGGTTTCCAAATATTTTATATGTATAATATCATTTACACCTCTTTGGCCAATTTAAAAATTAACACTTAATAATTGGACCAATAAAATGTGTCATGTGTCATGTCCTAACAAATTAATGGCATGATATATAACATCCATTAGAAAGGTTAAAGTGACAAGTCCTACTTACTAAGATCTCAGGCTTAACACTTGATCTCCCTAAAAGACTTTGAAATAATTCTAATTTTTTGAGCAAATCCCATATTAAACTATTCAATCAGGTGTGCTACCCCAGTGCACAACGAGTACACTTCATATAGTGAAACTCTCTAGACTCACACCCGTTTTATTTTACGAAACTCTTTCGTAAGTTCATAAACATTGTCCCACACACACATTATGGAAATAACAAAGCAGCATGTTGAACCATATAAGTTAAGGTTAATACATATTTATATAATCTCTCCGTCATTTATATCCTGAAAGAATGGAGACATAGATAATTACCGTCAAGTCTCCATATGCTCAACACTAGAACTTATCTCCAGATTCGTATTTCGATAAACAATATCCGTAAACACTTTTGCAATATTATTTCTTACATGAAAATATTTTTTTCCCGTGTGTATTGCTTATGGCTATAAGACTTTCTAGAATACAACATTGGAGCATCTGGATATACTACTTACTCATATGAGTTGACGGATCCTATATCTACACACACCAAACTTCATTAGTATCGAACCATACTTAACGACACCCAGCAGTCAGACCATGAAAGGTCTCTAACATGTGTAGAGTCTAAGTATGGTGGATAACTCATAAGCCCACCGTGGTGCTTAGGTTTAGGTATCACGAATACTACTCAACTAGAAAGAATCATCCATTAACGACTTATGAAGTGTCTATTAGAGATTCTAATTGAGTCTGTTCAATATCCAGTCCTTACTAAATCCCTGAATGTCTATACGAGCTTCTATTAAGCTCATGATCAGTTAAGAACAACCATTTATACCATACAAATATAGACATATACTGATCAATAGACATACATTAATCAATATTTAAATAAAGTTTCCACTGACAGACCTACATCAGTGAAAATAGATCAGGAACTAAAGGTTTGAGAACATACTTATATAATAACATTTTTTAACAATTATTGCAACACTTTGCAATTAGGTCATTACTAGCATACCCTCAAGTCTTTATCCTATTTCAGACAAGGATCTAACTTCTTAGATCTGGCTGATTCTTATTGTAATATCCAATCCCTATTAGTAGTATTGGCGTCTAGATTTCGGTATAGAACAAATAAGACACCGTAGGGTTACTCGATTTTAACCCTATTAGAAATATTTTCTTTATAGTGCACATGAGAGATATCAGACCTAATTTGGTAATTTCACACTTGATCGGTGCGCCGGACGACCCTAGAATATTTTTAGAATTTTTCTCTATTGGCTTGGAAAAGAAAATTCTAATTTACTACATGAATTTCCATTTAAGGGTTATGAATGGAACAAGCCTTTGTTGAGAAACATAATCCATATATTAGAGAATGGACCAATTAGAAGAAATCTCATGGATTGCCAAGTTGGAAGTTCTAGTTAGTTCTTTGGACTATTCCAACTAGATAGTTACAAATGAACTAATTACATAATTAGTTTTCAACTAATGGCAAATTAGTAATTTTGAGAAAGTTGAAGGGCAAAATGGTAAATAGAGGGAGGACTATAAATAGGTTGGAAGTGTGTAGAATTTTGAAGATGATCAAAAGCAAACACTTAGAACAAAAGAGAGAAAATTCGAGCTTGGAAAGGGGGGCTGCTACAGTGACCTTTCAAGTTTTGTTTTCATGAATTTTCATGTGTAATCAAGCCAAATTAAGGTTACAAATCAATCCCTAAGCTCAATTGAAGTCTCTATTAGAGAAAATTCAAGAAAAAGAGGTAAGAAAAGCATCTTTTATGAGTTTGATAAGTGAGAATTCAAGAATGTGTTAATTGATGTTCTTATGTGTATTCTTGGCTTAGATTGAGTTGAATTCTAGTTTGGAGCTTGAAGGAGTCATCAATTTGAAGAAATTGGCAAGGTGAGAATTAGGGTTTTTGGTGATTTTGTTGTAGAAATTTCAATTGATTGTAATTAGGGCTTTAGAATGAAATTGGCATGATTTGGTTGTAATTGGAACAAGAAATTGAGAAAAGGAATGTGTTGGAACCTAGGGTGAAATTCTGGCACTTTAGGGAAGTTAGGAATTGAGTGGTGTTTTGATTGAATTGTTATGTGTAAATGATGCATATTGTGAATTGAATGTATATGGTTGATGAAAAAACCCAAAAATGAAGAAAATGGGACATAATTGTCCATGTTGGAAAGGTGAAGGCCAAGTATGTCCAATCAATTATAAGGTGTTCAATAATTTTCAGGGCGTCGGATGGTGAGTTAGTTTCGATTATGGCTCCGTAACTAAAATCGGGAAGCAGTTTACATCCGGGCTTTGTATGCCGATTAGGGCATTTAGTAGTTAAATGAGATTCTAGTGTTCGATTTGGTTCTAAATGTCATTTATGGCGCGTGGGTGAGGATAACCGAGAGCGTTAACGGGAGCAGGAATCGGGCGCGAAATTGATCGCGGAGCGGTTGTGAGTGAAAATCTGCCATTTCTTTTACTTTTCGGTTATTATGTTTTTGCACAATGACTATGTATGTTTTATGAGCTTTCGATGCATAAACATGATTTATGATCTTGATATATTCATAGACATGCTTTTACATGATTGATTTGTGAAACAGTTTAAAATTTCTGCATTTGTTTTAAAGCCATTAGTACCCTCAGATTATAGTGGTGATGATTGTATTAGACCCGGCCGGTATATCCCGTGCATATGGGTAGGTCTTGGGGGTGTGTCACTAACTCGGGAAGTCGGGATGTCAAGTCATGTGAGTCGCTCTATGTGTACGGGATATTGTCTCGCTATATGCATGCGATGTAGGATTCCGCTGCGTAGCCAGTGAGATGTCTTGAGATGTCACTGTGGGTGCTGCTAGTTGAGGTGCCCCGTGACCTACTCACGTATGCGGTGCTAGTTGAGTCGTTGTGTGGGTATAGAGCTTTAGGGTTACCATTGGTACAGTTTAGAAAGAAAATGGCCGAGCGAGGATTTTACTAGTTTTCGATTTACCGATAGCATTTATGCATTTATATGCACACATCAATTATTATGTTATACAGATTCTGAATATAGTTTTCTAAAAATGTAGATAAAACCCGTTCGGCAAGATTTCATTAGCATATGATATTAGAAACCGTTTTACAATTTTACATCCGTTTTAGAAGCATAATTTCTGCATGTACTTTAGAAATTGCTATCTTGTATAATATTCTTGTAATTGAATTCTCATTTACACTCACTGAGCTCCTTTAGCTCACTCGTTTTATGTTTTATATTTTAAACTCTTTTCCCAGGTGCAGGTCTCGGAACGCAAGCTGCTGATTCTCCTATCGCCGAGTAGTGGGCCAAATCCAAAGATAATTTTTGTACATATAAATATGCTAATAGCACTCTTTACTTTATGCATAGTAGTTGTAGGCATGTATATTTGTATGTATGTTTTGAACCAACAAGAAAAGAATTCGAGATTATGATGATCATTTTTGCTTTTCATGAGTATGTTCATTTTGTGGTTTAAATGAATATTTGAGTTGTGTTGGATTTGATTCGGAAAGGACCGGAGGTCCGAATTAGTAGTATTGAGATGTATTGGAAATAGAAGTGAAATTTATTTACAGGTTTTATATGGATTTTTCGAAAAACAGGAGAAATTCTGTCCGTTTGTTTTAAAATTAAGATGTCATTTTCATGTATATTACAAGACCTTCTCAGTAGTAGCAAAAATTAAAAAGCGGTTCGCCTCATAGAATTTCTCAAATTACCCAGTTAGGTTCGGAGGAATTTCCGTCGGGGTGCCCGGCAGGGCCGCTGGGATCTATAGTAGAGGGTCTCGGATCGAGTCCTGTCACTTATAACTTGCTAACTTTTAACATTTATAATTCTCAGCACACCTAATTCTTAGCATTAGTCCAAACTCTTTTGAATCAGGTTTGAACTCTTTAAAAATTTAAAATATCTGAAATATTACAATCATCTTACTATATATTTAATATTAATAATTTTATTCAAAATATATATTATATAAATATTAAATAATTAATAATTATACAATTTAAAATAATACGTAATCACTTATTCTAGTAATATCTAATCTCTATTTTCGTTCTCTATTTTTATTTTATTAGTCTTTGACAAATTGTTTCTAATAAAAAATTAATTTAATTCGTTGACTTGTGATTGCCCAAATTCCCAAGCCAACAACTACAAAATCTCAATAAAAATATTTTAATTTATGATATCTTCTCAATTTTTGCTTTTGGGAATTAAAGATATATAAATGTAAGTTGGATATATAAATGTAAGTTAAGGAGTAATGTTATATTTTTTAAATAATATAATAAATATTTTATTAAAAAATGAGGTGTCAAACATTTTTTAAGTAGTAAAATGATATAAATTTTAAAATTATTTATTATATTATTTTATTATTAAATAATTAGTTAATATATTATTTAAAATTAAAAAAATTAAAATACTATTTAAAAAATGTTACCGGTATGCTAAAAGTGCTTGAAAATTCAACTACTTCATTTTCTTTCATTTATTTCTCCAAACCAATTTTTATTATTTCCCTTCTGTTTTCATAACACAAAAGACACAGGCCAATATGTCAATATCAGTCCAGCTTTTGTTTCGATTCAGAGGATGGAAAGATAAATGCCTTGGTAATGCTTAAACGACAAACTAGAACCATCAAGATAAACTTTCTCGAGCAAATTTACAGACCATGCAGATATTCATAATTGTAGTTCTCAGTTTCTCTCCCTCGTAACTAACAGCACACAAGCCAAAAAAAAAAGAAACCCACTTCTCTATCTACCCATTCAATGGAAGCCAGTCGTTAATTATTCTCAGGCCTGCTCCCCATGTTCACGCCAGGCCTCGGTGGTGCAGCCAAGTTTGGTGCAGTAGGTGCAGGATCATCCTGTATGTACATGCATATACGACAAAATATATAAAATATATATATATATATATAAACATAAAAATAAAATTTATGACTGATTTTTCAACTATTTTTTCTCTTTGCATATAGCAATAATGCATTTAGGACACAAATTCGTTTAGATTTTCGATATCAATATTAAGAAGTTTGTAAACTGATGATATATAACGGACATCTGCACGTAAAAGAACAAAAAAAAAATCCAAATTTGCAGTTACATATCGTTGTATTACTTCAACATAATATCGTATTAAACTATTTAATACGGTGTAATCTAGAACTCGATTTTGTTAATGTGAAAACGTCCACAATGGCTAACACAATCGTCAAAAATCATTTTTAATATCATCGTAAAAAATAGTATATGAATCATAAAACCAGAGAGAGAGCTCGGTTAAGACTTACTGTGGGGGGATCAGCTTCTGGGTCTACGGTTGTGGTTGGATTAGGTAGTGGTGGATCTGCACTTTGCTCATCGTTATTATGATCCTTTTGCTCTGAATTTGTGCAGTTTTCTTGCTGGGTTTTAAGATCAACACCCAAACACTTGAAAACAGACGTCTTTACAGCTTCAAGGAAATAGTAAAACTGGTAAACACCTGGTGATCTTTCTTGGGCCAAGTCCTCTAATGAAGATGACGACGACGCTGAAGATGATGATTTCTCCATTAACGTTTTGGTTGTCTCCTTTCTTCTCCTTAGTCCTTACTACACGTCATTAAGTCCTATACCAACTTCAATAACTCTCTTATATGAATCTCTGTTTGGTGATTTAATGATTGTCCTTTGACCTCCATTCAATATTTGACCTAAGTAAAAGTCTATCCCTATTTTTGTCTCACGCTTCTATCTCATGCAGGTTCTTGATTTTGAAAGAAACATTATAGTATAAAAGTTTATATTTTAATTGACAAAATTTGACGTGCCATTTATTAGTAAATATTATAAAATTATCATAAGTGCGAAATAACAAAACTAACCACCACATGACATTTGATATATTTATAACTTTATTATGAGACTACTCTAAAACGAATATGATAAAGTAACGATGTATATATTTTATTTTTCTAAATTCACTATATATATATATATATCTATGATTTAATGGCTTATGTAAGTCATTGTATGATAAGCAATATTGCTACGTAACTTTATTTATATAATTTTTGTACAATATTTATGATGTATTATAAAATTTTATTACTTATTTAAATGCTATAGGTAAGTTATGTAATTTATTAAAACAAAACTCTCTCTCTTTATATTTATATATATATATATATATATATATATATACATATGCCCTATGATGAAAGCCTTAAATTAATGGACACAATTGACTAATTAATATCACATGAACAATTATAAATTGGGTAAAGGATATTTAAATTTTTATATTATAATAAAAGTGACAGTTTATTTACTCTATATTTAAAATTATTCATTTTTATTTTATGTTTACAAATTTTTTTGTTAAATTTAATATAATTATTTATTTTTTAAAAATTCAATGAAAGTGAAAGTTGTCAATAATACTAATTGATAATAAAAAAAAATTAAAAAAATTAGATAATTATCATTGGAGTCCAAATATCTTTTTCCTTTATAAATATATGACTAGACAATTATAAAGTATATAATTACAACCATTAAATGAATTTTTGATTGAGCTATCAATGTTTGATTTTGGATTTATAATTTGGTCTTATCAATGTATATACATTAACATATGTATTTTTATCCCCTAATTTCATATTTGATATTGAACATTATTCGTTTTTAAATAATGTATGCATTATAAACTAAAACTCATTTTCAGTATAACATGAACTAAATTTGAACTTCAAGTTTTCATGTCTTATTAGGTCAAGAGATTTCAAATAATGATAACAGAACTAAAATTTTCCGAGTTACTACAAGTTTTACATCCAAGGAATGGATTATATTATCATTTGATCTGAAGATTTATCACCCTGATATTAATGATTCAATCCCTTTGAAAGCAAAATGGTTTAAATATTGGGAGCTACAATTAAATCTGTAAGGGCAGTACTAAGGTAATAAGCAGTGATATATATATATATATATATATGTGTGTGTGTGTGTGAACATGTACGAGACAATTAATATTATTAAAGAGACATGGCAGGTAAGCTACCTACCCCTTGGATTGATGTCAGGTGACAGTTGTGAATCCATGGAGGTTCTCTGTTTTTCTTTTAATGCATCATCACGTTTTAGTCTTAACTAAGATTTTAGATCGAATTTTTATTTGAAGAATCTCACTTGACAAGTTCAGACAAATTCTCTTTTTTTTTTATATATATAAAAATTATTGTTATATATTATTTAATAAGAGAAAGTCTATAATGCTGCACTTCCTTTTCACTGAATGCATCTATATGTACTACTTGATCAATTATCAACGAGATCATATAAAGTTGCATTTTTTTTTCTTCTTTTTACTACTTAGATTTAGTGCGTGATTTAACTTACCTAATGACATTGTTGCATGCAACTGACGATATCACACTATTACTTTTACACTTCAATTTTATTTATGAGGTGCAAATTTTTAATAATTTAGAGCTTTTAAGTGTTAACTTTATTTAAGAGAAGTTAAATAGTTACATCAGGTGTACAAAAGTGATTTATAAGGTTGACAACGTGCTCATTTACAAATATCACAAATGTAAATTTTTATCATGGTAATTAATGATGATTGAATCCTTAAATATACGTGTTATTATTAAGAAAATTTTAAAATATACGAAAAAATAATTTATTAAATTTATAAAAAAAATAGACGAAATTTCTTTTGTTTTTCTCAAAATCTAATACAAAGACTACAAGAAAAATCACACTTCTATTTTAAACAGCTTCTCAACTTTTAAATAGGACCTCCGGTTCTTTTTAAAATTAAATTCAAATTTAAACTCAACTCAACAATTTCATTTAAATTACAAAATTAACATACTAATAAAAAGTGAAACCTCTTCTTGTTTGTTCAAACATATTTATAAAATATATAAGTCTTTAACTATTATGAAAAAATCAAAATGTCCTACTTAGCACATTTAGATTTACAAAATGATCATCAGACTAAACCCACTACTCAGTTGTAAGAGAATCAACAATTTGCGCACTAAGACCTGTACTTGGAGGGGGTTTAGAAAACATAAAAGACGAAACGGGTGAGCTAAAGGAGCTCAGTGAGTGAGTTTAAGATTTTTAGTGAAAATAAAATAAAATTCTGTATAAATATTAAATTCAAAAAGATATACATAAAATATGAGTCTAAAATTATTATAAAATTGTAAATAGATTCTAATATCATATGCTGATGAAATCTTTCCGAGTTTTATTTACATTTTCGAAAAATAATATCCAAAGTTTGTAAAATATAATAACTAACATGTACACATAAATATGTAATATGCATTCTGTAGCTCAAAAACTATTAAACCCTTACTCGGTTATTTTCTTTCTAAACTTCACCAATGATAACCCTAAAACTCTATACTCACGTAGCGACTAAACTAGCACTACATAACGTGAATAGGTCATAGGGCGTCTAAACTAGCAACACCTACTATGACATCTCAAGACATCTCACTAACTATGCAGCGAAATCCTACATCATCTACATATAGCGAGACAATACCCCGTACACATAGAGTGACTCACATGACTCGACAACCCGACTTCTCAGAGTTAGTGACTCACCCTTCAATACTTGCCCGTGCGTACGGGGATATACCGGCCTGGTCTTAAACCATCACCACACTGAAATTTGAGAGTACTAATGGCCTTTGAAACTAATTTAGTAATTTTAAAACTACTTCTTAAACCGAATATATAAATGCATATTTATAACTGTATACCAAAATCGTAAATCATGTTTATGCATTAAAAGCATATAAAACATACAATTTCAATATGTGAAAACATATTAAACGAAAAATAAACTATGACAGATTTTCACTCACCAACTACTCCAAACTCAATTCTTCTCCGGAATGCTTACTTCCTTTACCGCTCTCGATTTTCTTCACCTACACACTATAAATGACATTTAGAACCTTTACAAATGAAAAAATTTCACTTAAACTAATAATCACCCTAATCGGCTTATAAGGCCCGGATAGATTCCACTTTTCGATTTTCATTTACAAAGTCATTCAATCTCATTTAATCTTGTTTAATTCACCATCCGAAAGCCATAAAAATTTCTTAACACCTTATAAATTTGGTTGGACATAATTGCCCTTCACCTTACAAAAATGGACAATTACGTCCCATTTTATTCAATTTTAATTTTCTATCAACCATATAAATCCAATTGATACAAGGAATCATTTATATACAACAATTGAACAAAAACACAACTCAAATCCTAAAATTTTTAAAGTGGCCAAAATTTACCCTATTCACCCAACACATCTCTTTTCTCAATGTTTTGTTCCAATGACATCCAAATCAAGCCGTTTAATTCTAATACTCTAATAACATCCAATTGAAGTTTCTACAATAAAATCACACCAAACCTTAATTCTTACCTTACTAATTTCTTTACTTTGATGACTCCTTTAAGCTCCACACTTGAATTCAACTCAATCTAAATCAAGAATTCCTACAAAAACATCAATTGAAGCAATCTTCAAAAATTCACACATCATCATTACTAAACAATGCTTTTTTTTACCTCTTTTCCTTAGATTTTCACTAATGGAAGCTTCAATTGATCTTAGGAACTTGTGTTTGGCTTTATTTTAACTTGATCAGGCATGAAAACTCATGAAAACAAGTTGGGTTTTATTGTAGTAGCACTTCCCTCTCATGGCCGAATTCCTCTCTTTTTGCTCTAAACATGTTATGCTTTTTACTTAGCCAAATTCTAGACACTTCACCTTTATATAGTGCTCTGCCAAAAGTTTAATTTGCCCTTTAACTAATTTTAAATTTATAAATTGCCATTAGTTCAAAATGAAAGTATTTAATTGGTTCCTTTCTAACTATTTAGTTAGAATAGTCAAAGGAACTAACTAGACCTCCAACTTGGCAACCCATGAATTTGTCTCTAATTGGTCCATTTTCTAACATATGCATTGTGTTTCTTAACAAAGGCTTATTCCATGCATAACCCTTAAATAAAAATTCATGTATTAAATAAAAATTTTCTTTTCCAAACTAATAGAAAAATATTCCATGACCATCCGACGCTCCAACCGAGTGTGAAATTATCAATTTAGGTTTAATACCTCTCATGCGCACCATAAAAAAATATTTCTAGTAGGGTTAGAATCGGGTAACCCTACGGTGTCTTTATCACTTTATACAGAAATGTAGGCACCTATACTACTAATAGGAATCGAATATTACATTCATGGTGAATAATTATACTTGCAGTCAATAATTAATCAATATACAGTTAATAATCAATCAATGTTAGTCAACGATAGGTTAACACCAATCAATGGTCAATACAAATTAATGATCAGTATAGCATAAAACTATAAAAATACCCATATCTCTTGAAATGTAACAAAAAAATCTAAAGGAACAAAGGTACATATGCCACTTATTTGTAAAATAAGTGCTTTATTTGTCATTTTTGCAAAATCTTGGGGTTAAATATAGAGATACCATATTTTAAAAATATAGATTTTCTACTATAATAACAAGTATTTGTAATATTAAGTTTGAGAAACTTTAGAAACTAGTAAAAAGTATAATGACACAGGTGAACATAATGAAATTAGAAGGGGCAAAAAAATATAGATTGAAAAATCTTTTAGATTGAATTTCACTGTTTACTTAATAGAAGGATTGGAGACTCACATTATAAATAAACCATAGTCTCACTTGAGGTTAATCTTTACATTTATCAAGATGTGGCCTTCTAGAAAGAGGCTATTAATGATAAAATAGATTCTATAATGGGCAATAAGACTTAGAAACTAGTTGATCTACCACATATCTCTAAGTTTATTGGATGTAAATAGATCTTCAAAAAGGAAAGAAAAAAGTTGATGAAACAATAGAAAGGTTTAAAAGAAGATTAGTAGCAAAAGGATTTACTAAAAAGGAAGGCCTAGATTATTTTGATTCATATGCACCTGTTGCAAGAATTGCTATTATTAGAATCTTGATTGCTATAACCTCTATTTATCATTTTGAAACCCATCAAATGGATGTAAAAAAAAAAATTCCTTGATAAAGAGTTAGATGAAGAAATCTACATGGAATAGGCAGAAGAGCTTAATAAGTTAGGACAAGAACATAAGTTTGTAAATTAGTTAAGTCTTTATATGGCCTAAAATAAGCTTTAAAATAATGGCACGAGAAATTTGACAAAGTGGTTATCTTAATAATTTTAAGATACATGAATTTGATAAATGTGTCTACAGTAGGTTTAATGGAAACAAAGGTGTCATTATTTATATATAGATGATATGTTAATTTTTAGTATTGATGATAAGAGCATTGAACTTATTAAATTATTATTATCATTTAACTTTGATATGAAGGACGTGAAGCTTGCAGATCTGATTTTGGGTATTAAAATTGTTAGAAATAAAAATGGCACAGTACTAACCTTACAACATTAACACCTTTTGATTCTAACATAAGGTTGCATAACATTGAAGAGCAGTGTCCTAATTAGAGTATGTTCATGTTAGGGTATCTTATCTATGTTGTGACTTGCACTAGGCCTGACATTACTTTTGTTATTAGAAAGCTAAGTAGATATACTAGTAATCCTAGTCAAATACACTGGGAAGCTGTATAGGATCTTGAAATATTTGAAACATACAACGGATGATAGTATACTAATTCACTAGATATCTGTAATATCCAATCCCTATTAGTAGTATTGGCGTCTAGATTTCGATATAGAGTAATGAAGGCACTGTAGGGTTACCCGATTTTAACCCTATTAGACATATTTTTGTTATGGTGCACGTGAGAGATATTAGACCCAATTTGGTAATTTTACACGCGGTCGGAGCGTCGGACGATCCTAGAATATTTTTAGAATTTTTTTCTATTGGCTTGGAAAAGGAAATTCTAATTTACTACATGAATTTTCATTTAAGGGTTATGTATAGAACAAACCTTTGTTGAGAAATACAATCCATATATTAAGGAATAGACCAATTATAAGCAATCTCATGGATTGCCAATTGAGAATTCTAGTTAGTTCCTTTGACTATTCTAACTAGATAGTTACAAAGGAACCAATTAAATCCTTCCATTTGAACTAATGGCAAATTAGAAGTTTTGAGTAAGCTGAAGGGTAAAATGGTCAATTAAGTGAGCACTATATATATGTTGGAAGTGTGTAGAGTTTTCAAGAGATCAAAAGCAAACACTTAGAGCAAAAAGAGACCAAATTCGTGCAAAGGTTGAAGGTGCCGCTACAGTGAAATTTCAGTTTTTTGTTTCATGATTTTTCATGTGTAATCAAGCTAAAATAAGGGTACATATGAATCCTTAAACTCAATTGAAGCCTCCATTAGTGAAATGCAAGAAAAAGAGGTAAGAAAAGCATTATTTTATGAGTTTGATAAGTGAGCTTTCAAGAATGCTTCAATTGATATTCTTGTGTGTATTCTTAGCTTAGATTGAGTTGAATTCTAGTGTGGAGCTTGATGAAATCATCAATTTGCAGAAATTGGCAAGGTAAGAATTATGGTTTTTGGTGATTTTGTTGTAGAGATTTCAATTGGTTGTAATTAGGGCTTTAGAATGAAATTGGCTTGATTTTGTTGTAATTGGAACAAGAAATTGAGAAAAGGAATGTGTTGGAACCTAGGGTGAAATTCTGCCACTTTAGGGAAGTTAGGGATTGAGTGGTGTTTTGATTAAGTTGTTGTGTGTAAATGGTGCATATTGTAAATTGAATGTATATGGTTGATGAAAAAACCAAAAATGAAGAAAATGGGACATAATTGTCCATTTTGGAAAGGTGAAGGGCATGTATGTCCAACCAAGTTATAGGGCGTACAATAATTTTCAGGGCGCCGGATGGTGAGTTAGATTAGATTAAATGACTCCGTAAATAAAAATTGGAAAGTAGTATGCATTCAGGCTTTGTATGCCGATTAGGGCGTTTAGTAGTTAAATGAGATTCTAGCATTCGATTTAGTTCTAAATGTCATTTATGGCGCGTAGGTGAAGATAACCGAGAGTGGTAACGGGAGCAGAAATAGGGAGCAAAATTGAGCGCGGAGCAGTTGTGAGTGAAAATCTACCATTTCTTTTACTTTTCATTTATTATGTTTTCGCATAATGAATATGTATGTTTTATGAGCTTTCGATGCATAAACATGATTTATGATCTTGATATATATTCATAGACATGCTTTTACATGTTCAGGTTGAGAAACAGTTTTAAAATTTTTGCATCCGTTTTAAAGGCCATTGGTACCCTCAGATTATAGTGATGGTGATAGTATTAGACCCGGCCAGTATATTTCGTATACATGGGCAGGTCATGGGGGGCATGTCACTAACTCCGGGAAGTCGGGGTGTCGAGTCATGTGAGTCGCTCTATGTGTACGGGGTATTGTCTCGCTATATGTATGCGATGTAGGATTCCGCTGCATAGCCAGTAAGATGTCTTGAGATGTCACTATGGGTGCTACTAGTTGAGGTGCCTCGGGACCTACTCACGTGTGCGGTGCTAGTTGAGTCGCCGCGTGAGTATAGAGCTTTAGGGTTATCATTGGTACAGTTTATAAAGAAAATGGCCGAGCGAGGACTTTACTAGTTTTCGATCTACCGATAGCATTTATATGCACATGATAGTTATTGTGTTACATAGATTTTGGATATTGTTTTCCAAAGATGTAGATAAAACCCGCTCGGCAAGATTTCATCAGCACATGATGTTAGAAACCGTTTTACAGCTTCACATCGGTTTTAGAAGCACGATTTATACATATACTTAGAATTTACTATCTATGCATAATGTTATTTTATTTAAAATCGTAATTGCACTCACTGAGCTCCTTTAGCTCACTCGTTTTGTGTTTTATATTTTCTAAACCCCTTCCCAGGTGCAGGTCTCGGTACGCAAGCTGCTGATTCTCCTATTGTCGAGTAGTGGGCTAAATCCGAAGATCATTTTTGTATATGTAAATGTGCTAAATAGTACCCTTTGCTTTCTGCATAATAGTTGTAGGCATGTATATTTGTGTGTATGCTTTGAACCAATCAGAAGAGATTTCGATATTATGATGATCGTTTTTACCTTTTTATGAGTATGCTCATTTTGTGATTTAAATGAAACTATTGAGTTGTGTTGAATTTGATTTGGAAAAGACCGAAGGTCTGAATTGGTAGTATTAAGAAGTGTTTAAAGTAGAAGTGAAACTTCTTTGCAGGTTTTATATGAATTTTCTAAAAAAACAGGGGAAACTCTATCCGTTTTTTTTTTAAAATTAAGATGTCATTTTCATGTATATTACAAGACTTTCTCAGTAGTAGCAAGAACAAAAAAGGGGTTCGCCTCGCGGAATTTCTCAACTTACCAAGTTAAATTTTGAGAAACTTCCATTGGGGTGCCCGGCATGGCCACTGGGATCTATAGTAAAAGGTCTCGGGTCGGGTCCTATCAATATCCTTCAATTTTTTAAGGATTTTCAAACACTAATGGGATAATTGATCGAGATGATCATACATCGACAAGTGGGTCAATATTTATACTTGGTGAAACACCAAAATCTTAGGTTTAATAAGTAAAGTACATCATAAATATATGATTGCAAGAATTATAATATTTTAACTTGCATCCTAAAGGTGAAAGTTCTTGATATTTATAATAGAATGGAAAGGATAAGTTGTTTAGCTTTTAATAGACTTACAACATGTTTCTATTAGAATATTTTAGTTATAAGAGTATTTTTAATAACTCGACCTATACGAGTGTTGAAGATGGTGCCGCATTTTATGCAACTTAGCTGGTTACTAAAGCTCCCATGACCATAATATATCGATACAGGTTCAATCAATTAGTCAGTTAAAAAATGCCTAAGAATAAGAAAGCTTATGTGTGAGATATGTCTGGTTAATGAGATAAGGTCGTTGGTTTAAAGCTTGCCTACCATGCCACCTTGATTAACTTTGATTTATATTCACTAAGTGATGATTAAAGTCCAAAAGACACCTTCATTTATACATAAGGTTTCCAAGCCTGTACAAGAAAATTGTCAAAAATATTCATTTTAAAAATGATAATGGATTATTGGAGAATATTTAAAATAAATAGGCTTTTAAATAAATACTCATTTGGGATGATGTGTCTCTTGAAAAAGACACATATATGTCTCTTAAAAGAGATCTAATAGTTCTCTAAAAAACAAAAATGAACAGACATAAAGGTATGTCTCAAAAGAGACATCATTGAAAAGACATAATTGTGCCTCTTAGAAATGACATAACTTTACATAGTTCATAAATAGGCATAAGTATTCATAGTACCATTTGAATGGTAATGGTTTATTTTAGACCATTGATCAAATTAAAAATATTATTCAATAGCCATATATGAAGAGGTATGTGTGAAAAAACATGTTTCAAATGAAGGGGTACATGAACATTTATAAATAGAGGCATGGCTTAAGCTATTTAGATAATACTTAAGACTTCCTATATCTCTCTTTTCTCCCACTAAATTGCCAAAACAAATTTTGCATATGTTCTCTATAATCTATTTTCTCCTACCAAATAGTCAAAAAGAAGTTTGCATATTTCTTTATATATTTTTGCATTAAGTCTTCAGTGCTTTGTTTTTTCTAGAAACAAAACATTGAATCTGGGAATGCTTATAAAGTTTAAGGGTGTTTGGATTTGCTTTTGTCGATGCAAAACATAAGGAAAAACCAATAATGTTTCATTGTTTCTTGAAGGCATATTTGCTTAACCCATATCCTCGATTGGTGGAGGTAAATAACGTCTTAAGAAAAGTGACATTTGTAATGTGCTTTTTCAATACACATTTATTTTTGCAGCTAATTTATTATAATTCTTTTTCTTAATACTACTAATTTTGTAAACATATTTTAGTATATAAAATTTCCATCATCAATTTTTTTATTTTTCCCTACATTTATTTTCAAACATTTTGACATCTTTATGTCAAATAGTTTTTCAATTTCTTTTGGAATACATGTTACATAATGTATTTTTTTTTTAAGAGTTTGCACGTGTGAGCTCTCAGTCATTGGTAGAACTTGATGTATCTAGAAGCAGTGCGTACCTTTCCCTTTTTGCACTTACTAACTCTAATAGTTGCTTATGATAGATGTTTATTTTAAGATTTGTGGTTAAAGTGGTTGAGGCAACCCTTAGAGTGTTTTCTTCAACAAGTGAATGCGAATGAAAAAATTTTGAGTATTTATTTCTATTAAGGTTTGCTACTGGGATTTTCAATTTTTGATTCAAATCTATAATTTCTTCTTGATTCTATTGATATATGTTTGAATTAGTTATTCAAAAATTATGTATGGGCATGATTTAAGATGAATACCTAATAAAAAGTCAGTAAAAAGTTTAATAGGGGAAAACGAAAATCTAAAAGCATGGGTACTGTTCATAAAGGGGTATTATTCATGCTGTAACTTGTGGGTATTTCCTGTTTTGGCTCAATTGACTTCTTTAAGTAGGTTTCTTACTTATGCGAGAACTCTTATTACAACTAGGTTTAGGATTTTGAAGAATTTTGTAAACACTATCTAAACTATTGTTACCCCATAGAGTTAGCCAAGCATCTTAAGCATCAAGATGTAAGAGAGAATAGAAGAGTTAGGTAAGCACTAAGTGTGTGGTACACTATGGTATAACCTTTGATTGAAGATAACACCAGAGAGTGTTGGTTAAGGAGGGGATAATGTTAAATAGTTTCATGAAGAGAGACTTTAAATTAAGGAGGGGTTTGTTGAAAATAGTGATTCAAAAATCATGTATGGATATGAATTGAGATGGATATTAAGTGAAGAGTTAGCAAGTAGTCTAGTACGTGTTAGGCATACAAAGAAATAGCATGATAGAATTGGAAGCAAGAGGGCAAAGAAAATGTAGGCTTCAGCACTATACCTCAGCGCTGGAGACAGAAGCTCCAATGTTACAACATTAGCCATGTAGCGTTGGGGCGTTGGATGTGATCGCGCTGAGCACTGCGGTGCTTAGCTTTGGAAATATCTGATTTTGGCTCAGATTTGACTTCTTTGATGCAGTTTTGGACTTCTATATGCATGAACTCTTATTCTAATTAGGTTTAGAATTTCTAAGGACTTTATGAACACTATATAAATGCCTATAACTTTTTAGAATAACTCAAGTATCTTAAGCATCAAGATGTAAATATAAGAGAGAATAGAAGAGCTTAGTAGGCATTAAGTGCATGTTACATTAGAGTGTAACTTTTGAGGGTGTCTTTGTTCTTATGTGAACAAAAAGAGCACCAAAAGATCTTTTTTTAGAGCGCTCAGTCTATTTTTGTATTTCTGTAATTAAATCTCCTATAAGGTATTGGAGATACTAAGAGGTCTTATGATCATAGTGATGTATGAGAAACTTAGAGGTCTACAATGGAATATACTAAGAGGTCTGTAAGATCATGGTGATCTAGAAGATATTTTATAATCTAATTAATAAAAGAAGTTAGATTATGGATCCCCTGTAGATATAGGCGTTTTACCGAACCATATATATCTTGTGTCTTGTGGTTTATTTTCTTTATCTGTATTGGTATGTTGATCTTTTATGTTCATGATATTTGTGAGTCAAATCTTTTGCATGCATATAAAGTTCTTAAGGTGCTAAATTTCAAGTCATGGTGGTATTAGGGCACATAGAACCTTAACAAGGGAGTCAGTGTAAAAGGCTAATCTCATGGAGAGATTAATGCTAAGGCATATTTTCTATAATAAATTGGTAACAAAGCCAGGTTGAGGTCCAAATTGTAAAAAAAAAACAAAGAACATAGGCATCAGAGTTAGATTACAAAGTAAAGGATGGTAATCATAAGGATTCATAAATATGAAGAAATTCAATGAGAAGTAGATTTTGGTAAGAGGAAAAGATGATGGCCTTCCTAGAGAGTTTAGGTTAGAAACCACCACTGAAGAGACTACCAGTGATTAAGATGATGGTGTCATCTAAGTCCAAGCCAGAAGAATCATTCAGATTGGACACAAAATAAAGATGAAAAAAGAAGAATAATTAAAATTAAAGGATAAATCTAAAAGTTTTCTAGAGCACTTGATAAGGAATAGTCCAGAAAGAATGACCAAGATAAAGGAAAATATGAATTTACAAGTCTATAAGATGACTAGACAAAGACCTTGATAGCATAAAAGCTTTTATAAGAACATATGTCTAATTAATGAACTATTTAGTTCTAGGGTATAATTTCAATATAAGTCATAGGGAATCGTTATTTACTAATGATAGACCATAAGGGTTAGGATATAGCTTTTCGTAAGTCATATAGGATTGGTGGAATATGATTGAGACTATATAGTGAAAACGTAAGTGAGTGACAAGGTGTAAGATTTGTTCCCGATCTCATAAAAATTTAGTGGACTTAAGAATACAAGAACAAATAGAGATATTCATAGAAGGCAAAAAATGAAATACTAAAAGGGATGAAAAATGATCTATGGGTGAAAAGCACAAAGAAGACTATATGCTTAAGGAAAGTACTTATATGGATTAATATATGTTGTTGAGGAGATGCAAACCATAAGGTAGCTTAAGTACATAACGGTAAGTGAGTGACAATGTGTAAGATTTGTTCCTGATCTCATAAAAACTTAGTGGACTTAGGAATACTAGAACAAATAGAAATATTCATATAAGGCAAAAAAAGAAATACTAAAAGGGATGAAAAAAGATCTATAGGTGAAAAGCACAAAGAAGGCTATGTGCTTATATGGATTAACATAGGTTGTTGAGAAAATGCAACCAATAAGGCAGCTTGCAAATTATCTTACAATATGGCAAATGTCAAAAGAGAATGTATAGAAAGGGTAGCAATGGCAAAAATAGGTTTTTAACTATTAAGGGACTGTGATCATAGCGTCTAAAGAACATGTGAGATCACAATATTAGGGCTACCCCAGACAATCAACATTCAAAATCTTTGAAGAATATAGTCACAAGCCTTAGTTAAGTCTAAACATAAGACTTGATTGGAGACAACACTAAAGAGCATTGGTTAATGAGGGGATAATGTTGGATAGCTTCTTGGATAGAGATTTTAAAGTAAAGAGGGGTTTGTTGGAATTGATGATTCAATAATTATGTATGAGCATAAATTGCGATGGATACCAAATAAAGAATTAGTAAATAGTCTAGTATGTGAAGGTTGTGTGAGAAAAGAGTAAAACAAAAAGAAAAAACATGGGTATTGTTTATGCAGGCAACTGTTCACGTAGCAACTGTTTAAATGGGTATTGTTCATGCAGTAAATTATGAGTATTTCTTGTTTTAGATCATTTAATTTCTTTAAGTGAGTTTCAGACTCCTACATACAAAGACTTTTATTCCAACTAGGTTTAAGATTTTTAAAGACTTTGTAAACACTATATAATCAGAAGCATTAAGATGTAAATATAAGAGAAAATAGAGAAGCTAGGTAGGCACTAATTGCATGGTGCACTAGGGTGTAACTTGTTGGGTGCGATGTTTCAGTTCAAAATCGTATTGGGTGCTGTAGGCATGTGTCCATTATTCATAAATATATATACATGCATATAATACATTATATACGCAACGGAAACTAGAAATCACATTTCTTAAAATAATGAATACAATAAATTTTGTTTTATTACACTAATGAAAAATATAAACTATATTAGTCACATAAATATCAAGATCAAGAATAATCACCTCAAAAGCCTTTGAACGGTTTAAGCTAGAGTATTACCTAAAATGGATCCGTTGGCAATTTTAAGACTCAATTGGGTGAGTTTGAGTCGCTAGAATAGTAGCTCATAATCTAACTATTGTATTTAACACTTAAACACAAAGAAACTTGGTTAACCCTGCTTAAACTCTTTAAGCTATTTAATTTATTTCAAGACTTAAGAAATTATTTTTCCATTTGCTTAACACCTGAACAACTAAAATAATTTCTATTTCCTTTCTATGGCCGGCCATAATTGACAGGACCCGACTCGAGACCCTCTACTATAGATCCCAGCGGCCCTGCCAGGTACCCCGACGGAAGTTCCTCCGACCTAATTGGATAATTTGAGAAATTTCCACGAGGTGAACCCCTTTTTAATTCTTGGTACTACTGAGAAGGTCTTGTAATATACATGAAAATGACATCTTAATTTTAAAAAAAACAGACAAAGTTCCCCTATTTTTTGAAAAATCCATATAAAACCTGCAAAGAAATTTCACTTCTATTTCTAATACATCTCAATACTACCAATTCGGACCTTCGGTACTTTCTAAATCAAATCCAACACAACTCAATTATTCATTTAAACCACAAAATGACCATACTCATGAAAAGAAAAAATGATCATCATAATCTCGAATTCTTTTCTTGTTGGTTCAAAACATACATACAAATATACATGCCTACAACTACTATGCATAAAGTAAAAAGTGCTATTTAGCACATTTACATGTACAAAAATGATCTTCGAATTCGGCCCACTACTCGGCAATAGGAGAATCAACAGCTTGCGTACCGAGACCTGCACCTGGGAAAGGGGTTTAGAAAACATAAAACACAAAACGGGTGAGCTAAAGGAGCTCAGTGAGTGCAAATAAAATTTCAATAAAATAACATCATGTATAGATAGCAAATTCTAAAGTTCCTACAGAAATCATGCTTCTAAAACTGATGTAAAACTGTAAAACAGTTTTTAACATCATATGCTATTGAAATCTTGCCGAGCGAGTTTTATCTACATCTTTGGAAAACTACATCCAGAATCTGTATGACATAATAACGGCTATGTGCATATAAATACATAAATGCTATCGGTAAATAAAAAACTAGTAAAATCCTCGCTCGGCCATTTTCTTTCTAAACTGTACCAATGGTAACCCTAAAGCTCTATACTCACGCAGCGACTCAACTAGCACCGCACACGTGAATAGGTCACGGAGCACCTCAATTAACAGCACCCACAGTGACATCTCAAGACATCTTACTGGCTATGCAATGGAATCCTACATCGCATACATATAGCAAGACAATACCCCGTTCACATAGGGCGACTCACATGACTCGACATTCTGACTTCTCAGAGTTAGTGACACACCCCCAAGACCTGCCCATGTGCACGGGATATACCGGCCGGGTCTAATACAATCATTATCACTATAATCTGAGGGTACCAATGGCCTTTAAAACAAATGCAAAAATTTTAAAACTGTTTCTCAAATCGAACATGTAAAAGCATGTCTATGAATATATATCAAGATCATTAATTGTGTTTATGCATCGAAAGCTCATAAAACATACATATTCATTATGCGAAAACATAATAAATGAAAAGTAAAAGAAATGGTAGATTTTCACTCACAACTGCTCCGCGCTCAATTTTGCTCCCTATTTCTGCTCCCGTTACCACTCTCGGTTATCTTCACCTACGCACCATAAATGACATTTAGAACTAAATCGAATGCTAGAATCTCATTTAACTACTAAACGCCCTAATCGGCATACAAAGCCCGAATGCATACTACTTTCCAATTTTTATTTACGGAGTCATTTAATCTAATCTAACTCACTATCCGGCGCCCTGAAAATTATTGCATGCCCTATAACTTGGTTGGACATACATGCCCTTCACCTTTCCAAAATGGACAATTATGTCCTATTTTCTTCATTTTTGGTTTTTCCATCAACCATATACATTCAATTTACAATATGCACCATTTACACACAACAACTCAATCAAAACCCCACTCAATCCCTAACTTCCCTAAAGTGGCAGAATTTCACCCTAGGTTCCAACACATTCCTTTTCTCAATTTCTTGTTCCAATTACAACAAAATCAAGCCAATTTCATTCTAAAGCCCTAATTACAACCAATTGAAATCTCTACAACAAAATCACCAAAAATCATAATTCTTACCTTGCCAATTTCTGCAAATTGATGATTTCTTCAAGCTCCACACTAGAATTCAACTCAATCTAAGCCAAGAATACACACAAGAACATCAATTGAAGCATTCTTGAAAGCTTACTTATCAAACTCATAAAGCAATGCTTTTCTTACCTCTGTTTCTTGAATTTCCACTAATTGAGGCTTCAATTGAACTTAGGGATTCATATGTAACCTTATTTTAACTTGATTACACATGAAAAATCATGAAAAGAAACTGAAATTTCACTGTAGCAGCACCTTCCCCCCTTGCACGAATTTGCTCTCTTTTGCTCTAAGTGTTTGCTTTTCATCTCTTGAAAATTCTGCAACCTTCAAACATATATATAGTTCTCCCTCAATTGACAATTTTTCCCTTCAACTTACTCAAAACTTCTAATTTACCATTAGTTCAAATGAAAAGATTTAATTGGTTTCTTTGTAACTATCTAATTAGAATAGTCAAAAGAACTAACTAGAGTTTCCAACTTGGCAATCCATGAGATTGTTTCTAATTGGTCCATTCCTTAATATATGGATTGTATTTCTCAACAAAGGCTTGTTCCATACATAACCCTTAAATAGAAATTCATGTAGTAAATTAGGATTTCCTTTTTTAAGTCAATAGAGAAAAATTTCAAAAAATATTCTAGGGTCGTACAGCGCACCGATCGAGTGTAAAATTATCAAATTAGGTCTAATATCTGTCACGTGCACTATAAAGGGAATATTTCTAATAGGGTTAAAATTGAGTAACCCTACGGTGTCTTATTTGCTCTATACCGAAATCTAGGCGCCAATACTACTAATAGGGATTATATATTACAATAATGAAGGAAAACAATGAACAAATTTGATAGCAACTCTTGCAACCCAAAATGAAGAAAATAATTTTCTCACAATATCCTTGTAAGTGCTAACTATCTTATGGAAAAATTGAATTCAACAATTCACTTTGAATGCCTTCGCCCTGCACTCACTTTTCCACCTCCAAAATGAAATCACCAATCCATCTTTTTGGCAATACATGAAAACTATTTTCATTCAATATCTTACAAATGCAATGGTTAGCCCTTGAAGTAAAGAAGAAGATGAAAATGGGTTTTCAACACTTGAAATTGTTTTTTTCTCTCTTTTCTGCTCTTTATCACCGAAGCATCATTTCTCTTTTTCTCTTAACCATGAAACAATTTCATTTATGTTATTTTGAAAAAAGAAATGGGTGGTCCACATTTTGTCGACCACTTTCCTTACCACTTAAGTATTCAATTTAATAAAGAAAAAGAAATGATAAGGAATGGCTGGCCATTATTTAACTAATAACTAACATAATTTCATTCAAGCCCCTTTTATAAGATTTTAATTTCTTATTTAACTATTAAGCAAGATAATTACTTGACTTAATAATAATATTAAATAATCAAAATAATTTTGATTTATTTAATATTTTAATTGCTTGTTTGACAAGCAAGGGCATTTTAAGATTCAATTAGTTAAATAATAAATGGCTCACAATATCATCATCTAATTGGTCAACAACTATTATTGACTAATTAATATATTTAATTCTTAAGTCTTTATAAGTGCATGCCCTGAGAATTTTTGAGACAAATATTCGGTATTGTTAGAATTTATTAGATTGAACAATTCAATCTCGTACACTGTACAATGAGTACACTTTATATTGTGGGACTCCTTTGGTCTACGCTCGATTTGTCAAATGAAACTGTTCAATGAGTCCATGACTGATGCCCCATGCATATGTCACAGTTATTACAAATCAGCGTGTTAGACCATACAAGCTGAAGTTATAGCGCATATGTGTAATCATTCCGTCATTTATATCCTAGAAGGGAATGGATATAGATCAGCACTGTCAAATTCTCATATGCTCATCTGTGAACTTATCTTTAGATTTGTATTTTGAAAAATAATATCCGCAAACTCTTTTCTAGGGTTTATCCTTGTGGTCACAAGATTTCGTAAAGTACAACTCGAAGTATCAGGATATACAACTCTCCTATTAGAGCTAACATATCTCATATCTATGTTCACTGGACTCTATGAGCATCGGACCATACTCAGCACATAGCGGTCAAACCATAAAAGGTCTCTGACATCTATAGAACCAAAGTACATTGGATCACTCACAAGCCTACAATGGCGCTAAGGTTAAAGGACCACGAATACTACTCAACTCGAGAGGACTCACCATTGACGGCTTCATAGGATGTCTATTAGGGTCTTCATAAGACTTTTCAGTATCCAATCCTCACTGAATACCCGTATACCTATACAAGCTCTAAGCTCATAGTTAGTTAAGAACTTTCTTCTTCTAAACTTAATAAGATTATGGATTAGGAACTACAGCCTTAGAAAAAAAAGTAGAGACTGAAGACTTTGGATTGGAACAAGAAATTACGTCCTCGCTTTAGGAAGGGTCTTAGCCTTAGCTCCAAGATATTCGTTTGCAAGTTCTCACCAAGAGCCGATTGCTCTTATAGATAAACCGATGGAACATAGTAGTTAATTTATTTCTCTGTACCCTACAGGTATAGACATACACTAATCTATATGAAAGGAATCCACCGACAGACCCGTATCAATAAAAATAGATCAAAAATATAGTGTTTGAGAATATAGTTGTATAATGACATTTTTTAGCACCTATTGCAACTCTTTGCAACTATATCATTACTAACATACCCTCGGGTCTTTGTCTCGTTTCAGACAAGACTCTAACTCCTTAGATATTGTCGACTTTTATAACCTGCTAACTCTTAGCAGTGCTAACTTTTAGCATTTATAACTCTTAGTGTTGTTAACTTTTAGCACTGGTCTAAACTCCTTTAGACCAGATCTGAACTCCTTCAGATCATACAATGTATGTAATGTTACAAGCATTGTACTATATATATTTAATATTAATGAGTTTCTTTGAAATGTTTATTGTATAAATATTAAATAATTAATATTCATATAATATTGGAATGGCATATAAGCACCAGCTCCAACAAACCTCCACTTGCTCTAGTGCCATTCATACTGGTATCTCATACTAATACACTCCACGTATTTCTCAAACACCCTTGGAGTTTAAGCCTAAGTAGGCCTGTGAAATAATCCATAGAAAGTATCCTAGATACTATTACATCTCCAGTAGTAAAGAACTTTCTAATTATATGGTATTCAGAGTCCATATGATCAAAATACTAGTGTGCCTTATGGCTTCTTGGCTTGAGCAATTATTCCATTATTATTGCAATATAGTGGGATGGGATTTACTAAGCTCGAAACTATTCCAAACTCTACAACTAGTTTGAACATCTATAATGCTTCATTTGCAGGCTTCTTAAGCTGCAAGATATTCTACCTAAAAGGTAGAATTAGCTAGGGACATCTCAATTGCACATTTCAAACTAGCTTTGGTACCGATGAAGAGAAATACATAACCAAATGTAGACTTTTTACGATCTAAATCAGACAAAAAGTTTGAATATGTAGGTCTCTTGACTTGTAAGAAACTTTCTCCATATTTTAGAAACTTATCCTCTATACCTCAGAGGTATTTCAGATATGTTTCATAGCCATTTGATGGTCATGACCTAGATAAGACCAATATCAGCTCGTAACACTTACAGTCATCCAAATTCAGGACACGTACATAACATGGCATGTATCAAGCTATATCTAACTGATGCATGTTATACATTAGACACTCTAACCTTCTTATCTTCTACTCGAAGATACTTCCTCTTAGAAAGATGAATGCCATGTCTGAAAGGTACATTAACTAACTCATATTCAATAAAGTTATACCTTACAGGATCTAATCTTTGTACGATGATTAGGAGAGTCCTATCAGCCTGCTTACTCTATTCTATAAACTTTTATACCCAATATACAGGAGGCCTCTCCCAAATCTTTTATGGAGAAGTTCTTACTCAGATAACTCTTACCGGATTAACTTGCAACATATCAATGTCGTTTCTGACATTGAGCATGTTTCCATGTAGAGAATTAGAAAGATATTTATGCTTCTACTGCTCTTTTTGAACACACATGCTTTCTCTTTGTTCTTGATGAAATCAGACTTTCTAATTTCATAATCTAAACAAAGATTTCAACTTCAAAAAAACTACTTAAGTCTATTAATGGAGTTCCTCAGTTTGCACACTAGAATTAAAGTTAGGCTAAATGCAAAACCTTCAAGCTATTACAAACATACCTCTTACTCGAGATATACATACTAGAACGCCATCTTTACATCCATCGGCCAAACCTCAAAATCTTAATATATGCAATAGCCAACGAATTTGATTTTACTTTAGTATACTTACTGGTGAAAATGATTTTCTCATTACTGATCTCAGATTTATGAGTGTCACATTTTATACTAGTCGAGCCTTGAAGGTCTCTACCTTCAGGCCATACTTTCACTGTGTAAACTCTTTTACAACAAATAGAAACAATTCTTACGGGAAGCCCAATCAAGTCCCAGACTTGATTGTCATGCATAAAGTTAATTTCAAATCTCATGACATCTTGCCATTTGTGACTTTCCCGAATCGATGTCAAACATCACCTATCCATATATCGAAGGATCATTTTCTTAAACAAAGAAAACACCAAGGGCATTTTCAGGTATCTAACATACCTAATTAATGGTCTTGATATCCTTTTTGACCTATACGTAGTGTTTGTTTAAGGTATTTCACTCATTTGAATTTAAAATTCCACTACCGATTTATATATATTCTGATTGACTTCATCAAGTTCAATCATTCTATAATCCTATGGGAGGTGAAATTAGAAGTAATTACCATACTTCGTTGTTCTGGATAATAGAACTGGTATCGCATCGAATGCATGGGATACCCAATGAACTGCTACTTGTACCATTTAGGTGCAAGTTTATTGTATTGCATAACTCTTATGCAAATAGAACAACCCCAAGCCTTAACATGCTTAAGAATCGGTTCCCTTTTATTCTATATCTCATACAGAGCAGAAGGAACAAGTTTCAATAGAATTCTATTCAAAAAGTAAACAGCAAATCCATAGAGCATAATTTCATATCTATTCTAGAAGATCAATGAAGCTCAACATTAATCAGACTATATCTAATAAAGTTTGATTCCCCATTTCTAAAATAACTTTGTGTCGAGGAGTATCTAGAGGACTATATTGAGTCCGAATCGCATTCTTTTTAAATAATTTATGAATAAACTGCTTATGTATAAACTGTCTTGATTTAATCGAAAGCATTCAATTCACATAAGGGTTTATTTCTCTATTTTCTAGTCGAAACCTTTTGAACACTTCAAAATTTTTCAACTTGTGTTTCCTAGAAATACATGTCTGTATTGTGACAAATCACTATAAAGATAATCAAGTATAAAAAATTACCCATGGCAGTATGATTCATTAGACTAAATATATCACTTTGTACCAGTTCCAATAAAATAATAGCTCAGTGTCTAACATCTTCACAAGGATTTGTTCATCTTCTCTCGAATTTATAATTTATAAACTGGCCAAGGTATTATAGTTAGATCAAGTATTTGACCATCCTTAACTAGACGGGATAGTCATCTCACGACTATATAACCTAATCTTATGTGCCACTATTCCGTATTATTCAAAGTTCCCTGAACTTCTATCTAATCTATTCACCTAGACATTTCCAGTTATATTAAAGATATAACAGCCATTCATTAACTGACACTTAGTTAGTAAAATATTATCTTTATCACATAAACATGAGGAAGTACTCCCAATGCTTTTATCATAACTCACTCTATCAACTATAAAGAGTGATATGATTCGTCTAATGATATTTTGTACAAATAGCTGTTTTACAACATAATGCTACTGCTAGAATAGAGAAGTGACTTAAAAGGTCTTAATAGCTTTCACATCTAGGAAATCTCTATTTCTTACGTGAAGTCGTACTTCTTATTTTATAGCTTCATAGTATTCCTAAAATCTTGCAACAACTTGCAGATATTAGAAGGACATGCGGTATCTTATACCTCTGTACTTCTAGAAATATTTGCTAATGAAATGTTAATGTTTGGTTAAACAGATATTTTAGGGATCTATCTATTCTAAATCAAGGTGCCTTGAACAGTAACACTTACTATTTCAAACATTGTTATAGTAGAAATACTTTCTATTGTGACTATTCTTTATCTGTGGTTTGGATATATCAAACAAATTTTCAAACGGAGCACTGCATTCCTTGCAAATCTCATGTGCACTTACTCTGTTGAAGATTATTAAACATTGAGGTCAGGATATATGATTTGATGCTTAGATCATTCTTAATCAATTTTTGATAAATTTCTACCTCTTCTAAAGAGATATTATCAAAAACACCTTTATTATATTTTGATCATTAATATATCCAGGTTTTTCTGATTCTATAACTATTCTTAAATTCTTAAGCAAGTCTAAATATTTTTCGGTACCCTATAGTTAATGTGCGTAGATCAAGCGTATTAAAGGATTGCTTGTACTTATCTTATCTATATAAGACGAACATCTTATATCTATAAGACGAATTAAGAGATGTGTAGCGAAACATTTCTAATCGTTAATAAATTACACTTTAGATCATGGTTATAACTTTTAAATATTTTTTAATCTAAATACGCCCTTCTTTTGTTTAATATAATCTCTTTAATCTCTCAAATAGGAAAAAGACAATTTAAACTCTTTTAAACTATACAGTGGGAAGTGGATCTCATTGGCATTTTACTCTAGCCTCACACTATAGCAATTTTGGCCTTTGTAAACCTAAAAGGTAGACAGCTCTTGTTAATTGCATCTCATACAACTCTTACTCCTCTTGAATACACTTTATCCGCACACTGTAGTGATCTAGGATAAGTGTATTTCAGATTAACTTGTCAATAATCAAATATATGTTACCGATAGTTTCGCATATATTTGTCTCATCTCATATTTAATTGACATAGTCCAAATTGTATTGACCAAATTGCACCAACCAAATTTCTTACACGGTAACGATCTTAGGAAAAAATCAAGATAACCTATCTAACACTGTATTGGCAAGACGAACTAATGTAAAATATTATCTTATAATGTAATACAATTCAATCGGATTAAGACAGATTTTTGAGTACTGGGACCCATCTCATTAGAAGATGATTCTTAATCAGTCATTTATTTCTGTGTAAACACAACTAACCCCTACTAGTAGAGCTCTCATTGTAGTTACTAATACAGAACAAATGATTCCAGTTTATAATGCAAACCAATAATTCTTATTACTGCATCTTATAAACCCCTACATGTATAAATTAATTCTTAAATAATTTAAAAATTAATTTTGGAGTGAACAATATTAGCATCGCGACACTGGGCTATTAGTACTGCAGCACTAGAGGGTAGAGCCCCCAACACAATGGCACTAGCCCTCTGCGCTGTAGTGCTGGGGCTTGGAAGCCCTAATGCCATGGTGCTAGCTTACCAGCGCTGCGGCATGATAAGGGCAAATTTGTCATATAGTTTCTCATGTTTTTATTTAAAGAAAGAACGCAAAAGAAGCGAAAACAGGGACTAAAATGCAAAGTTTTCAAAATATGTGTCCATCGCCCCAGCGCCACAAGGATTTTAGCCCCAGCACTGAAATAGTGATCGAAATATGAAAAACGACCTGCTTAAGTCGCGTCTAGCGCCCCAGCGCCACAGAGTCACCGCGCCAGCGATGATCCATCGCCCCAGCGCTATCAACATACCGCGCCAGCGGTGAAGCCGTTTTCATGCAGCGCCCCAGCGCCAAGATCCCACCGCTCCAGCGGTAATTGCTTTTTCACGCGTCGCCCCAGCGACAAATGCATAGCGCGCCAGTGGTAGTGCGAGTCCTAGTCCGATGAGAATTGAGATTTTCAAACTCATATCAATCCCTATATAAAGCCACTCGTTCCCAGCCTTCAAGAGAGAATCCAAGACGACCCAAGAGCACGAGTCTTGGAGAGCAATAGGAGCTTAATTGAAGCAACTTTAGAGAGAAGTACAAGACGTTCTTCGGCATCAAGAGTTCCTAGGCAGCGCAATTAAGAGCAATTCGACGTCTATTTCGGTTTGCTAATAATTGTATCATGATTTATAATTATTTTTACTGCTGTTCTCTTGTAGCCATGAGCTAACTTATTTTCTAGGGTTAATATTTGAACTCAATATGTGTGCTTAAATCGCCATATCTTTTTAGTATTTAATAAACTTAGTCATTTATTATTTAAATTACTTGTGTTTAATGCTTCAATATATCTGGCCAATATATGGTGAATGAGTTGGTAATATTATTGATAAACTCGGAAGAGGAATCATAATATTTAGACCTATGTAATTTGATGCATGATTGTAGAGTAACATTCAATGTTGCATATGCAAGTTTCAATTTAGGATAGGAATATACCTAATTGGCATGTATGATCAATAAGACCTAATCTTAATGAATCTTAATTTATTACAAGTACCATAGGAATATAGGTATTTGGTAAATTAAGGTATACTTGCATGACCTTGGAAGAGGCTTGTGAATACATTAGTGTCTTGATCAATAATAAAGACTAAGTGAGTTAAATATTAGAGGATTAATCATTAAAAAGCATATTGAGGGATAATATTAATCCTAGGTTTTCTCTACGTTGCTATCTTTAAATCTCATTGCATTGTGTTTTTACTTTTATATTTTCTACATTCATTCTTGAATTTTTATTTATCTGAATAATTATTAGGAAGATATAATTTTAGTAATTGGTTAAAAAGAAAAAATTATCCCTGTGGGTTCGACATCCGACTTATTTAGTCTCTTTATTACTTGCATACGATAGTGTATACTTGCACTGAATTTTATGATATAGAAATATCGCATCACGGCACTAAAGGACAGAACCCCTAACGCTGTGGTACCAAGCCTCGAGCGCTGACGCTCATCATCTAGAGAGGTAGCGCTGGAGCCTGAAAGGTCTCAGCGCCATGGTGCTATACTATATCACTACGGCGTCCTAGTTGCTGCCTTCTCAGATTTAGTATTTTCAACACTTGAAATGCACCACCACAGCCCCGAGACTTCACCAACAACACAACTATACTCCAAAACACCCAATTAGCACAACAAAATGCTCTAATACCATTTATTGGGTGCGGTATTTCAGTTCAAAATCGTATTGAGTGCGTATATTCATGTGCGCATGTCCATTTTTCATAAATACACATACATGCATCTCATATATTATATACGCAGCAAAAATTAGAAATCTAATTTTCTAAAATAATGAATACAATAAATTTTGTCCAATTACACTAATGAACAAAATAAACTATATTAACCACATTAATATTAAGATTAAGAATCATCACCTCACAAGCCTTTGGAATAGTTTAAGCTAGAGTTCCGTCTAAAATAGACCCGTTGGCAATTTTATAACTCAACGGGGTAGACTTGAGTCACTAGAATAGTAGCTCATAATCCAACTATTGTGTTTAATACTTAAATACAAAGAAACTTGGTTAACCACTTAACCGTGATTCAACTCTTTAAGTTATTTAATTTATTTCAAGACTTAAGGAAATTATTTTTTTCATTTGCCCAACACTTGAGCAACTAAAATAATTTCTATTTCTTTTCTATGGCTGGCCATAATGGAGGAAATGAATGAACAGAGCAACTCTTGCAACCCAAAATGAAGAAAATAATTTTCTCACAATACCCATGTAAGTGCCGAACTATCTCATGAAAAAATTGAATTCAACAATTCACTTTGAATGTCTTTGCTTTCCACTCACTTTTCCACCTCCAAAATGAATTCACCAATCCATCTTTTTGGTAACAAATGAAAACTATTTTCATTCAATATCTTACAAATGAAATGGTTGGCCCTTCAAGTAAAGAAAAAGATGAAAATAGGTTTTCAACACTTGAAATTTTTTCTCTCTTTTCCACTCCTTATCACCGAATCATCATTTTTCTTTTTCTCCTAACCATGAAACAATTTCATTTGTGTTATTATAAAAAAAAAAAAAGAAATAGGCGGCCCACATTTTACCAAACAATTTCCTTACCATTTAAGTATTCAATTTATTTAAGAAAAAGAAATGGAATGGAATGGCCATATTTAGCTGATAACTAACATAATTTCATTCAAGCCCCTTTTATAAGTTTTTAATTCATTTTTAACTTTTAAGTAAGATAATTACTTGACTTAAAAATAATATTAAATAATCAAAATAATTTTGATTTATTTAATATATTAATTACTTGTCCGACAAGTAAGGGCATTCTTGTAATTCTCTTAGTCAAATAATGAATGGCTCACAATGTACCACATATTATCATCTAATTAGTCAACAGTTATTATCGACTAATTGGTATATTTAACTCTTAAGTCTTTACAAGTGCACGTCCCAAAGGTTCATGAAATAAATATTCGCTATTGCTAGAATTTACTGGATTGAACAATTCAATCTGGTACGCTGCTCCAGTGCACAATGAGTACATCTCATATTGCACGACTCCCTAGGTTCATGTATGATTCATCAAATGAAACTATTCCTAAATCTGTGACTGATGCCCTACACACACGTCACAGATATTTTAAATCAGTGCATTAAACGATATAAGCTGAAGTCATAGCGTATACGTATAATTCTTCTATCACCTATATCTTGGAAGAGCAAGGGTATAGATCAGCACTGTCATATCCCCATATACTCATCTGCGAACTTATCTTCAGATTTATATTTCAAAAAATAATATGCGTAAACTCTTTTGCGATATTGTTTAACCCTACGAAAAATACTTTTTCAGTATTTTTGCTTGTGTTCACAAGACTTCCTGAAATACAATCTCGGAGCATCAGGATATACAACTCTTCTATAGGAGCTGACAAATCCCATATTTACGTACACCAGACTCTATGAGTATCAAACCATACTCAGTGACACGTAACGGTCAAACCATAAAGGTCTCTGACATCCGTGGAACCAAAGTATGGTGGATCACTCACAAGCCTATAGTGGCACTAAGGTCAAAAGACCACGAATACTACTCAACTCAAGAGGACTCACCATTGACGGCTTTATAGGATGTCTATTGGGGTCCTTATGAGTCTTTTCATTATCCAATCTTCACTGAATACCCATATGCCTATATAAGCTTTAAGCTCATGGTTAGTTAAGAACAATCATCTGTACCGTACAGATATACACATACACTAATCTATATGAAAGGGATCCACCGACAGATCCACATCGATGAAAATAGAGCATGAACATAGTGTTTGAGAGCATACTTGCATAATGACATTTCCTAGTGACAAGACCCGACCTGAGACCCTCTACAGTAGATCCTAGCGGCCTTACCGGGCACCCGAACAGAACTTCCTTAGAATATAATTAGGTAAGTTGAGAAATTTTGCGAGGCAAACCTCTTTTTTTTGTTCTTGCTATTATTAAGAATATCTTGGCATATACATGAAAATGACATCTTAATTTTTAACAAAAACGGGCAGAGTTTTCCCTATTTTTCGGAGAATCCAATATAAAACCTATAAAGAAATTTAAACTTCTAATTCAAATACTTCTCAATATTATCAAATAGGACGTCCGGTTCTTTTCAAACTAAATCCAACTCAACTCAAAATTTTCATTATGATCATAAAACTGGAATACTGATAGAAAAGTGAAACGATCATCAAAATTTTGAAATATCTTCTTGGTTATCTAAAACATATGTACAATGCACAAATCTAAAACTACTATGCTAAAAGAAAAATAGTGCTATAAGCACATTTACATATACAAAATAATCTTCAGATTTGCCCACTAATCAATAATAGAAAAATCAGCAGCTTGTGTATCGAGACCTGCACCTAGAAGGGGATTAAGAAAATATAAAACACAAAACGAGTAAGTTAAAAAAGCTCAGTGAGTGCATTTAAGATTTCAAATAAAATAACATTATGCATAGATGGTAAATTCTAAAATACATGCATAAATCATGTTTCCAAAGCTAATATAAAGCTATAAAACAGTTTCTAACATCATATGCTGATGAAATCTTATCGAGCGGGTTTTATCTATATCTTTAGAAAATAATATCCAAAATCTATATAACATAATTACTGCCATGTGCAAATAAATGCATAAAATACTATTGATAGATCGAAAACTAGTAATGTTCTCGCTCGACTATTTTATTTCTAAACTGTACTAATGGTAACTCTAAAGCTCTATACTCAAACAGCGACTCAACTAGCACCGCGCAGGTGAGTAGGTCCCAGGGCACCTCAACTAGCAACACCCACAGTGACATCTTAAGATATCTCACTGGCTATGTAGCGGAATCTTACATCGCATACATATAGCGAGATAATACCCCGTACACATAGAGTGACTCACATGACTCGACACCCTGACTTCCCAAAGTTAGTGACACACCCTCAATAACCTGCCCATTTGTACAGGGTATACCACCTGGGTCTAATACAATCACCACCACTGTCATCTGAGAGTATCAATGGTCTTTAAAACGGATGCAGAAATTTTAAAACTGTTTCTTAAACCGAACATGTAAAAATGTATCTATAGACATATGTCAAGATCATAAATCATGTTTATGCATTAAAAGCTCAAAAACATACATTTTCATTATGCAGAAACATAATAACCGAAAGATAAAAGAATTGACAAATTTTCACTCACAGCCGCTCCGCACTCAATTTCACTCCCGAGTTTTGCTCCCGTTACCACTCTCGATTATCTTCACTTACGCGCCATAAATGATATTTATAACTAATTCAAACACTAGAATCTCATTTAACTACTAAACGCCCTAATCGGCATACAAAGCCCGAATGGATACTACTTTTCAATTTTCATTTACGAAGTCATTTAATCTAATCTAACTCACCATTCGGCGCCCTAAAAATTATTAAATGCCTTATAACTCGTTTGGACATAATTGCCCTTCACCTTTCCAAAATGGACAATGATGTCCTATTTTCTTCATTTTTGATTTTTTCATCAACCATATATATTCAATATACATAAGGCACCATTTACATACAACAACTCAATCAAAATACCACTCAATCCCTAATTTTCCTAAAGTGGCAAAATTTCACTCTAGGTTCCAACACATTTCTTTTCTCAATTTCTTGTTCCAATTACATTAAAATCAAGCGAATTTCATTCTAATGCCCTAATTACAACTAATTAAAGTCTCTACATTCAAATCACCCAAAATCCTAATTCTTGCCTTGTCAATTTCTTCAATCTGATGACTCCTTCAAGCTCCTTATTAGAATCTAACTCAATCTAAACCAATAATACACACAAAAACATCAATTGAAGCAATCTTGAAAGTTTACTTATCAATCTCTTAAAACAATGCTTTTCTTACATATGTTTCTTGAATTTTCACTAATGGAGGCTTCAATTGAGCTTAGGAATTGGTATGTGACCTTATTTTAGCTTGATTAAGCATGACAAATCATGAAAAAAACTACAATTTCATTGTAGCAGCACCCCCTTCACCTTGTACGAATTTGCTCTCTCTTTTGCTTTAAGTATTTGCTTTTGATCACTCTTGAAAAATCTACACACTTCTACATATATATAGTACTCCCTCAATTGACCAATTTGCCCCTCAACTTACTCTAAATTTCTAATTTACCATTGGTTGAAAATTAAGTATGTAATTGGTTCCTTTGTACTATCTAGTTAGAATAGTCCAAGGAACTAACTAGAATTTTCAACTTGGCAATCCATGAGATTGCTTCTAATTGGTCAATTCTTTAATATACGGATTGTATTTCTCAACAAAGGCTTGTTCCATACATAACCCTTAAATGAAAATTCATGTAGTAATTTAAAATTTTCTTTTCTAAGCCAATAGAGAAAAATTTTAAAAATATTCTAGAGTCGTCCGAAACTCCGACCGCGTGTGAAATTACCAAATTAGGTCTAATATCTCTCACGCGCACCATAAATAAAATATTTCTAATAGGGTTAAAATCGGGTAACCCTACGGCGTCTTCATTACTCTATACCGAAATCTAGACGCCAATACTACTAATAGGGATTGGATATTACACCTAGCACCTATTGCAACTATGTCATTGCTAGTATATCCTCAAGTCTTTGTCCCATTTCTGACAAAGCTCTAACTCCTTAGATATCACCGACTTTTATATCCTGCTAACTCTTAGCAATGCTAACTCTTAATGTTGCTAACTTTTAGCACTGGTCTAAACGCATTTAGACTAGATTTAAATTTCTTCAGATTATACAATTTCTGTAACGTTATAAGCATTGTACCATATATGTTTAATATTAATGATTTAATTCGAAATATTTATTGTATAAATATTAAACAATTAATATTCATATAATATTAGAATGGCACGTAAGCACTATCTCCAATAGTAGTCTTTGAGAATGTCTTTATTTTTTTGTGAGCAAAAAGAGCACCAAAAGTTTGTTTATTTTTTAAATGGCTCAAGTTATTTTTGTATTCTTTGGGTTAAATCTTTTACGGGGTATAGAAGATACTAAAAGGTCTTAAGATCATAGTAATCTAGGAGAAACTTATAGGTCTATAATGTGAGATACTAAAAGGCCTGTAAGATCGTGGTGATCTAGGGCTTACTTTGTGATTTGATTAATAAAAGAAGCTTAATTATGGATTTCCCGTAAACTTAGGCATTTTGTCGAATCACATATATCTTGTGTCTTGTAGTTTATTTATATTTTTTTTATTGGTGTGTTGATCTTTTATGTTCTTGATTATTTGTGAGTTAAATCTTCTACATGCGCATAAAGTTCTTAAAATGTTAAATCTCAATCCATGGTGGTATTAGGGCACATAGAACTCTAACAAGAAAATCAATACAAAAAGCTAATCTAATAAAGAAATTAGTGCTAAAACTGATTTCCTGCAACAATATAACTGTTGCAAATATTTTGTATTGTTCTTGAAGGCTTGGCAAAGTTCTTCTATCTGAATTTTCTTCCATCAATTTGGTCTTTGTTGGGAAGTAAGGCAATTCTTGAGTTAATAACCTTGCTCTCAATGAAAGCGCCAGTTTGTTGTTACAAAGTTGAGCTATGTGCACCATGTGTTTACAGGTTGTCTTCTTTTCTTTTCTATGTTCCCTTTCTTTGAAACCTCTTCTAATTTATACAAAATTATGAGGGGCTTTTGGTGATACTTTCTCAATTGCAGGGCTGTTATAATATGCTCTTGACATACCAAGTCTGACCAAACTGAAGAGCCTTTTCAGATCAAAATTTTCTAACCAAACTGAACAAAACTTTATAGAAGTACTGATCAAAGCAGCTTTGATATACTGGTAAAATTTTGTTTATTTAGATTTTATATTATATTATAGTCCAAGTGGGTTAATTTATGTATACTGCTTTTAGCCTATGTGGGGAAATTCATATATCCACTACAAAGAATAATGCCCTTGCTGTGCTAACACGACCAGTCATGGTGGCAAACTCAAGTGATGTTTTTGTATTTTTTTTTTTTTTTCTGTTTTGGTTAATATGAATATGTAGAGAGGATAGCGAGGTAACAACAATAATAAAAATATAAATTAAAGGCATCAAGGGCCTGCTTTTTGTTATCCTCCATCCACCAGCTTCCGAAATATTGTTTCCGTTGGAATAAAAGTCTCTTGGTGTTTGCATTACAATTTCTTTTATTTTTTTGGCATGAAATGGTTGTATATACAAATTGAAAAGGTGACCAGAATGAAGTCGGAAATGCATGAAACAAAAACATTGTTTTGGATTCCTTTCTTTTTCTTTTAATAAAGCACAACACTTGAGTCGGAAACCGGTCAAGATTTAACAAAATAACCGAAATATTTCTCAGTTTTTTAAGACAATATTTATTAATTTTATTTATTATTATTTATTTAAAATAATTTTTTTCAATTTTGGTACTCACTTTTTTCTTTCTTACTTAAGTACTAAAATAAAAAAAATAACAAAATATTTGTTATTTCTATTTTTTAATATTTGTTTAAATTTTATATATTTTAATCTTGTTAAAAGTTTACAATAAAAATAAAATTTTAAATAAGCATTAAAAATTAGAAATAATAAATAGTTTGCAATTTTTTTTAATTTTAGTAGTTAAATATAAAAAATAAATAAAAAAGAAGATAGTACCAAAATTTAAAGGGCTATTTTTATGGATACCCTTGAGGTAACAAATGAAAATAAAAAATTTTAACAATAAAAAAACAAATATTTTTTATATTTTATTTTAGTACTCAAGTAAGAAAGAAAACAAGAGAGTACCAGGATTGAAAAAAATATATTTTAAATAAAATTTTAAAAAAAATAATAAATATTTTTTAAAAATTATTTATTATTTTAGTATTTAAGAAAACAAAAAAGGAGAGGGTACCGAAATTGAAAAAATAAATTAACAAGAATATGAATAAGAATATATTAGTCATTTTATAATAATTTTGGTATATTTAATTGGCACCTCACAACAAATGAGGTATTGTAGGTTATTTTAAAATTTTGAGAGATACCCCTATTTTTAAGCCAAACCTTATTAACACTCATAAAAATAACTCTATTTATAATTAAAATAAATTATAAACATAACAGTAATTAGCTAATTTAGAGGAGCAAACACATAATTTAAACACCTGATCATGTTTGTAACAAATGATAATAAAAAAATAATTTGTGGCACTTGAATCTAAAAGATTAATGGCTGCGAGCATGATGATGTCAATGATTGTAGTGGAAAGTTAATGGTTTTGGTCAGAAATTGAAAGGAAGCAACGACCGAACCATTAGCTCATGTTTCTGGCGAATAGAAAGGCTAGATGGCTATTATGACTAGCCGGAATTACAGTAAGCTCTTGGGGAAGTTGATAGATGGTGGTCTTGAGGTACAATACACTGCGGAAGGTAGTTGGTCGAGTGGCGGTACTTGCGACGACTGTGACTCTATTTGATGTCTTCCAAAATGAGGGCTATGATGGTTGAGATAGAATGGTAAGCTTTTGAGTAAAGAATTTTGTAAGATGAAAATAATAGAAAAAGGAAAGAATTGAAAAGAAGTTTCATTCATTTGTGTTATATTTTTGCAATGATTTAGGCCACTATTCATACACATTGTAGGATCAATAATAAGACAATTTGAGATAACTTTTATTAACTTGAGATAGAAATTATTTTTTTTTTTAATAAATTATTTTCAAACTACTTTATTGACTTGGGACAAGGAGGTTGGTGGTGGAAGATCATCTTTGTAACTTTAGGAGATATTCTTACTTCTTGTATTGTCTTCTAGGAAATTGGGAAGTTATATTTCACTTGTGCAATGAGGTTGGCGGTGAAAAATTATTTCTATGACTTTTAGGAATGTTTTTGTCTTGTTGTGTTGATTTTGGCGGTTAATTGTCCTTTTAATACTTGAAGATATGTTTTGTTGACTTTTTATTATTGGTTGATTTTGTATTCTTATCAGCTCCCTTCAAGGTTGGACGTGGTAGAAAACACACTATAAACTTGTTTTGAAAAGTATGAAAAAGAGACTTGCTTAGCGATTTGATAAAAATATCAGTAATTTGACGAAGTGATGGGATATGTCTAGTGCGAAGGATGCCCCGAGTGACTTTTTCACGAATAAAATGTACATTAAATTCAATATATTTAATTCGAGCATGAAAAATAAGATTTTGAATCATGTGTAAAGCACTCATATTGTCACATAAAAATAACGGTGGTTTGGATAAGGAGATGCTAATATCTTGGAGAAGAAAGCCAATCTAAACTAGTTTAGTGGCAGTGGAAGCAAGTGATCAATATTTGGCTTCAACACTTGATCATGCAATAGTGGTTTATTTCTTTGAGTTCTAGAAAATATAATTTACAGCTAAGTAAATGCAAAAACCAGTGGTGCTACGAGTCGTAAGACAACCTGCCCAATCAAAATTAAAAAAATCATAAAGTGTTTAAGATGTTTGAGAAAGAAATTCTATGTCATAATTAACAATTCCTTTTAAATATCTAAGAATTCGTTTCACTGCTCGAAGGTTGATTTTTGTAGGGGTTTGAAAATGTTGACACACTTGGTTTACAGCATGAGTGATATTTGGGCGGGTGAATGTGAGATATTATAAGTTGCCAACGGGCATCCTATAATGGGTAAGGTTGACTAGTTCATTGACATTAGAAATGGAAGAGGCCTTAAGAGCTATTCGGATATTTATAGGTGAACATTCATACATATAAGCTTTATGGAGAAGATCGTTGGTGTATTTTGCTTGAGATAAGAACAATCTTTTATTGAACTGAAAAACTTCAATACCAACAAAATAGCTTAATGATCCAAGGTCCTTAAGAGTAAAATTTGCACTTAAAGTCGAAATAAGGGACTGTATAGCCTTGGTATTATTTATTGTTACAATAACATCATCAACATATATTAGTAATAAGATAATAACACCATTATTGTGTAAAATAAAGAGAGAGTTATCTGCTTGGCAATTTTTAAAACTAAGTTAGACTAAGACTCTAGACAAACATAAAGGAGCTTGTTTCAGTTCATAAAGAGATTTGTGTATTTTACACTCAAAATTAGGTCGTGTGGGATCTTTAAATCCCAAAGGTTGCTTTATGTAAATTGTTTCTTTTAAAGTGCCATGTAGAAGTACATTATGAACATCAAGTTGTCGAAGATCCCATCTCTTACTAACAATTGCTAAGACAAGATGTATGGTGGTAGGTTTCATGACTGGACTAAAAGTTTTATCAAAGTAGATTCTAGGAACTTGTGTGAACCATTTAGCCACCAAACGTGCCTTGAAGCGATCAACATATCATTTTTCATTGAACTTAATTTTATAGACTTATTTAGTACCAATAACATTAGTGTTATATGGTCGAGGAACTAAAGTCTAAGTATGATTTTTGTGCAAGGCTTGCAATTCCTCTTGCATAGCTTAAACCCAAAATGGATTTTTAAGGGCTGTTTTGAGTGTTTTAGGTTCGATAAGGTTAGTTATGTGAAGGGCTAAGTGTGGATTTTGTTTAAGTTTGTTCCTTTTCATTATGGGATGTATGTTAGTTGTAGCGAAATATTTTGGTGATATAGAAGTATTAGGATTAAATGGGAGAAGCAATTCAACAACTAATTATTTGGTGATGTCAGGATAAGTGACAGAATTGGTGATAGGATAGAGTAGTAGTGGTGATTTTGCCTTCTCTATTGTTGTATTCTCATCAGGTAAAGAACTACTAGTATTAGGAGAAATAGATGAAGTGTTCAAATTTTGCGGATTCATAGTAGGATGAAATTCAACTTGGGTGAAATTTAAGAGGACCACTTCATTAAGAGTTTGGACAAAACTTGGAATAATTGACTGTGAACTGTAGGTGTTAGATACCAAAATTGGAGTTTCATGAGGATTTAAAGAGTGATCTATTTTATTGGTTAGTTGTGGGTTCAAATTAATATTTTTTTTCAAATAAGGATTTTTTAAACCAAGATGTATCAAACTCTTCTTTAGAAAGTTAGAAAGTGGTAATTTCCTTATTTCCGTGCACAATATAAATCATGTTAGTTTTAGAAAAAGGAAAAATCATTTCATCAAATATAATATGCCTAAAAATATAAACTCTATTTGTTTGAGGATGTAAACATCTTTAACCTTTGTGCAAAGGGCCGTAACCTATAACAACACAAGGATAACTTTTTTGCTCAAATTTATTTTTATTATAATCACGGAGTTACGAAAAACATCTAGAGCCAAGAATTTTAAAATACCCATAATCCGGGTTTTTATTATATAGCATTTGATAAGGACTCTTGCTATTAATAGAAGTTAAAGGAAGTCGATTAATAATAAAAGTGGGTGTAAGAAATGCATCAACCTATAGCCCTATTGGTAATGAAGTCTGATACTGACAAGACCCGACCCGAGACCCTCTACTATAGATCCCAGCGGCCCTGCCGGGCACCCTGACGGAAGTTCCTCCGAACCTAACTGGGTAAGTTAAGAAATTCCGCGAGGCGAACTCCTTTTTTAATTCTTGTTACTGCTAAGAAGATCTAGTAATATATATAAAAACGACATCTTAGTTTTAAAAACAAACGGACAGAGTTTCCCCTATTTTTCAAAAAATTCATATAAACCTGCAAAGAAATTTTACTTCTAATTCCAACACATCTCAATTCTACCAATTCGGACCTCCGGTCCTTTTTAAATCAAATCTAACACAACTCAATTATTTCGTGTAAATCACAAAATAAGCATAATCATAAAAAGTAAAAACGATCATCATAAACTGGAAATCTCTTCTTCTTGATTCAACACATACTTACAAATATACATGCCTACAACTATTATGCATAAAGTAAAGAGTGCTATTAGCATATTTACATGTACAAAAATTATCTTTGGATTCGGCCCACTACTCGGCGATAGGAGAATCAGCAGCTTGCGTTCTGAGACCTGCACCTGGGAAAGGGGTTTAAAACATAAAACATAAAACGAGTGAGCTAAAGGAGCTCAGTGAGTGTAAATGAGAATTCAATTACAAGAATATTATACAAAGATAGCAATTTCTAAAGTACATGCAGAAATTATGCTTCTAAAACGGGTGTAAAATTGTAAAACGGTTTCTAATATCATATGCTAATGAAATCTTGCCGAGCGAATTTTATCTACATCTTTGGAAAACTATATTCAGAATCTGCATAACATAATTACTGTTGTATGCATATAAATGCATAAATGCTATCGGTAAATCGAAAACTAGTAAAATCCTCGCTCGGCCATTTTCTTTCTAAACTGTACCAATGGTAACCCTAAAGCTCTATACTCACACAGCGACTCAACTAGCACCGCATACGTGAGTAGGTCACGGGGCACCTCAACTAGCAGCACCCACAGTGACATCTCAAGACATCTCACTGGCTACGCAGCGAAATCCTACATCGCATGCATATAGCGAGACAATATCCCGTACACATAGAGCGACTCACATGACTCGACATCCCGACTTCCCGGAGTTAGTGACACACCCCCAAGACCTGCCCATGTGCACGGGATATACCGGCCGGGCCTAATACAATCATCATCACTATAATCTGAGGGTACCAATGGCCTTAAAACAAATGCAAAAATTTTAAAACTGTTTCACAAATCGATCATATAAAAGCATGTCTATGAATATATCAAGATCATAAATCATGTTTATGCATCGAAAGCTCATAAAACATACATAGTCATTGTGCGAAAATATAATAACCGAAAAGTAAAAGAAATGGCAGATTTCCACTCACAACCGCTCCGCGCTCAATTTCGCTCCCGATTCCTGCTCCAGTTAACGCTCTCGGTTATCCTCACCTACGCGCCATAAATGACATTTAGAACCAAATCGAACACTAGAATCTCATTTAACTACAAATGCCCTAATCGGCATACAAAGCCCGGATGTAAACTACTTCTCGATTTTAGTTACGGAGCCATAATCGAAACTAACTCACCATCCGGCGCCCTGAAAATTATTGAACACCTTATAATTTGATTGGACATACTTGCCCTTCACCTTTCCAACATGGACAATTATGTCCCATTTTCTTTATTTTTTGGTTTTTTCATCAACCATATACATTCAATTCACAATATGCATCATTTACACACAACAATTCAATCAAAACACCACTCAATTCCTAACTTCCCTAAAGTGGCAGAATTTCACCCTAGGTTCCAACACCTTCCTTTTCTCAATTTCTTGTTCCAATTACAACAAAATCATGCCAATTTCATTCTAAAGCCCTAATTACAATCAATTGAAATCTCTACAACAAAATCACCAAAAACCCTAATTCTCACCTTGCCAATTTTTTCAAATTGATGACTCCTTCAAGCTCCAAACTAGAATTCAACTCAATCTAAGCCAAGAATACACATAAGGACATCAATTAAAACATTCTTGAAATCTCACTTATCAAACTCATAAAGGATGCTTTTCCTTACCTCGTTTTCTTGAATTTCTACTAATAGAGACTTCAATTGAGCTTAGGGATTGGTTTGTAACCTTAATTTGGCTTGATTACACATGAAAAATCATGAAAAAAAACTTGAGTAGTCACTGTAGCAGCACCCCCCTTTGAAGCTCGAATTTCTCTATTTTTTTGGCCAAGTGTTGGTTTTGATCTCTCTTCAAATTTCTACACACTTCTAACATATATATAGTGCTCTCTCAATTTACCATTTTGCCCTTCAACTTACTTAAAACTTCTAATTTGCCATTAGTTAAAAACTAATTATGTAATTAGTTCATTTGTAACTATTTAGTTAGAATAGTTCAAAGAACTAACTAGAACTTCCAACTTGGCAATCCATGAGATTTCTTCTAATTGGTCCATTCTCTAATATATGAATTATGTTTCTCAACAAAGGCTTGTTCCATACATAACCCTTAAATGGAAATTCATGTAGTAAATTAGAATTTTCTTTTCCAAGCCAATAGAGAAAAATTCTAAAAATATTCTAGGGTCGTCCGGCGCACCGATCGAGTGTGAAATTATCAAATTATATCTAATATCTCTCACGTACACTATAAAGAAAATATTTCTAATAGGGTTAAAATCGAGTAACCCTACGATGTCTTATTTGTTCTATATCGAAATCTAGACGCCAATACTGCTAATAGGGATTGGATATTATAAATACATCATAGTAAGTGCTGTTTCTATTAGATGCCTATGCTTGCATTGTGCAACATTATTTTATTAAGGTGTTGTGGACAAGAAAGTTGTCATTGAATGCCATGTTCTTCTAAATGATTAATAAAAATATTAGAAGTGAGGTTAGTTCCTCTATCACTTTGAAAGATTTTTATTTTTCAATCGAATTGATTTTTTACTTGCTTTTGACATTTTAAGAAAACAAAAAAAAAGTCAGATTTTTTTTTAAAAGGATATAACCAATAAAAACGAGAGAAATCATCTATAAAAATAACAGAAAATCGAAAGTTTTGCATAGAATTAACAAGGGTAGGACCCAAAGATCATAATAAATGTTTTTAAAAGAAAATTTTAAAATTTTATTAGAAATTCTGAAAGGTTTCTTACAACTCTTCCCTAATTAACAATGAACACAACGTTAGTATGTCCAAGTCTCTTATGCCAAACACTATAATCTTTAGGTTTTCTTTATTTATCATGGATAAAGCTACATGTTGTCCTTTGGCCAAGATTTAATTCTACTGATTCTTAACAAAAAAACCATTAGTGTTAAAAATAATATAACACTTATTATCATCATCTATTTATTGACTTATTGATAGCAAGTTTTTTTTTTTTTATATTGGGTATTACTAGAGTTTTATTTAACTTTAGATTACCATATGGGATTTTAAATGAAGTATCTCCTATATGACAAATCTTCAACCCTTCTCCATTACCTACAAACACTCGGTCAGATCCTTTATAGGGCAATACTCTTTTGAGTTTACCTGGATTGTTTAACATGTGAGCAGTGGCTTCAAAATCAGCATAAAAGTTCTCATCAGCATTTTCCACTATAGCCAAGGCCCGTGGTTCATCATCCTCAGCCAAATCGTATCTAGACTAGCATATGTTTGTACCATGCCCTCTTATTTAATAGATTTGATAAGTCACAATGTCTTTTTCATCCTTTTCTGCTTTAGAACTTTGTGTAATCAGGTTCAACAGCTTTTGTTAAATTGGATTGTAGTTTTGATTGTGATAATTTCGATGTCTCTACTGATTTGGATTCAAATTCTGATTATAATAATATCTTTGTTGACTATAATGTTGTTGATTGCCTTGTCCATTGTAAGAAGGCATTCTTCTACAATTTTCATTATCTGTCTTCTCTCGTCTACGATAAAATGCTTGATTCAGATTCACTCTTTCCTCTTCTTCCTCTAATAATATCACTAATTGCTCATAATTTTTTAGTGCATAAAGGAATTGTTTAAAAATGGTTTAGCCAACACCCTAAAGCCCTTGCAAGCTGGAACATTTGATTCCGAAATTGATTTTTCAATTACAGCAAGATTATTGCAAATTTCTTTGTGTTGCCTCAAGAATTCTTCAAGCTTTGTGTTTTCCTTTCTCAATAAGTAAATACTATCCTTATCTGCAGCAAGATTAACAAAGATTCTTTTTCTTTGGTTGCAGGCAACATATGTTCTTCAATAGCAAGCCAGATTTCTCGAGTTGTTTCCATTCCGATAGTCATGCTTTAAACTTTTTCAATCATCATGTTTCTGATATTCAGGCATTCACCTTTTTCAGTCATCCTGTTTCTGATCCATGTCCTAAGAAGACCATCATTTGATCTCCATGAGACAAAATCTGGATTAAATGTCTCATTTCCATCCTCTTTTATTATCTTTGATGGAATCCCAACATTATTCGGATGGCGTTCAAGTCCTAGACTATGAACAAGTAAAAGAATCTGTGACTTCCACAAAAGATAATCATTTGTGGTAAGTTTGAAAGACATCAAACTTGCACTCTGATGAAAGGATTGAAGAGATAATGTTGGCTTAATTTTCATTAGGTAAGATTTTGAACTTGAAGCCATTATTGACTCTGACACCATCAAGAATTTTGTAAGATGAAAATAATAAAAAAAGGAAAGAATTGAAAAGAAGTTTTATTCAGTTATGTTATATTTTTGAATAATTTAGGCCACTATTTATATACGTTGTAAGACTAAAAATAAGACAATTTGAGACAATTCTTATTAACTTAAGATAACAACTATGCATTGTTTTGAATAAATTATTTTCAAACTACTTTATTGACTTGGAACAAAGAGGTTGATGGTGCAAGATCATCCTTTTGACTTTAAGAGATATTCTTAATTGTTGTATTGTCTTTTGGAAAATTATATTTGACTTGAGGCAGTAAGGTTGGCTATGGAAAATCATTTCTATGATTTTTGGGGATGTTTTTGTCTTGTTGTGTTGATTTCGGTGGCTGATTATTTTTTTGATATTTGAAGATGTATTTTGTTGACTTTTTGTTATTTGCTAATTTTGTATTCTTATCACTGGGAATCAAACTGTGGTGTTTGTGATAGAACCCTCCCAGATTCTCTATCGTAGATTTCAGTAGTTTTGTCGAGCACTTCAATAGAAATGTTTTAGAATTTAATTGTATAAATTAAAAAATTTTGTGAAGTGAATTTTTTTTTAATTTTTATTATTATTGAAAAACTTTTAAAATATAAATAAAAATGACTTCTTAAATTAAAAAAAAAAAGGTAGAGTTGTCCTATTTTTTTAAAAATTTAATATAAAATCTGTAAAGAAATTACACTTCTATTTCAAACCGTTTCTCAATACTACCAAATAAGACTTTCATTACTAAATCCAACTCAACTCAATGATTTCATTTTAAACACAAAACTGACATACTAACAAAAAGTGAAATAATTATCGTACTATCGAAACTTCTTTTTGTTTATAAAAAATATGTACAACAAAAGTCTAAAATTACTATGCAAAAAGTAAAAAGAACTTAGCACATTTACATTTACAAAAATGATTTTAAGATTTGGCTTACTAGTTCGCAGTAGGAGAATCAACAGCTTACGTAACAAGATGTGCACCTGCAAAGGGAGTTTAAAAAACTTAAAACACAAAACGAGTGAGCTAAAAGAGCTCAGTGAGTGCATTTAAGATTTCAAATAAAATAAAAGTCTGCATAGATATTAAATTCTAAAAGACATGCATAAATCATACTTCTAAAACTTGTATAAAGCTATAAAATGGCTTCTAACTTCATATGCCGATGAAATCTTGCCGAGCGGGTTTTATTTACATTTTCGAAAAATAATATTCAAAATCTATAAGACATTATAAGTAGCATGTACAGATAAATGCATAATATGCGATCGGTAGATCGAAAACTATTAAAGCCTTCGCTCGGCCATTTTTTTTTCTAAACTGTGCCAATGGTAACCCTAAATCTCTATACTGATCGATTCGGAGTTCGGGTCGGGACATGGCCAGGGTCCGACCGGGATATGGGTAAACAGCAGCAGCGGTAGAACGGCGGCAAGGCAGGTCACATAGCGGCAAGCGGCAGTAGCGGCAGAACAGCGGTAGGCTGTAAGGCAGGTCACTTAGCAGTAGAATGGCGATAGGCTGTAGGGCAGGTCACGTAGCGGCAGGCGGCAGCAGTAGCGGAACGGGTCATTCCCCAACCGAACCGGGTCCCGTCCCGGCTGGACACAAACAACTGGGACTCACAGTTTTCGTCCCAGTTCTGTCTCTGTTTCAGGACTCGTCCCGTCCTGACCAGATTTTTTTGAGTCGGGCCAGAACTGGGCCATTCACCCATGCCTACTCTATACTCACGCAACGACTCAACTAGCACTGCACACGTGAGTAAGTCACGGGGTATCTTAATTAGCAACACCCACTATGACGTATAGTGAGACAATACCCCGTACACATAGAGCAACTCACATAACTCAGCAACCCGACTACCCAGAGTTAGTGACACGCCCCCCAATACCTGCCCATGTGTACGAAATATACCGGTCGGGTCTTAAACCATTACTACTACTATAATCTGAGGGTACTAGTGGCCTTTGAAACTAATGTAGTAACTTTAAAACTGTTTCTTAAACCGAACATGTAAATGTATATCTATGGATATATATCAAAATCGTAAATCATGTTTATGCATTAAAAGCACATAAAACATACAATTTCAATATACGGAAACATATTAAATGAAAGATAAATAATAACAGATTTTGCACTCACAACCGCTCTGAGCTCAATTTCACTCCGGATTTCTGCTCCCATTACCAGTCTTTATTTTCTTCACCTACACGCCATAAATGACATTTAGAACCAATTCAAACGGTAGAATCTCATTTAACTACCAAACGCCCTAATCGGCATATAAAACCCGGATGGATACTACTTTTTGATTTTTATTTACGAAGCCATTCAATCTTATCTAATTCACCATCCAACGCCCAGAAAATTGCTTAACACTCTATAATTTCGGTTGGACATAATTACCCTTCACCTTACCAAAATGGACAATTATGTCTCATTTTCTTCATTTTTGATTTTTCATCAACCATATACATTCAATTTACAAAATGCACCATTTATACACAACAATTCAACCAAAACACAACTCAAGCCCTATAATCCCCTAAGTGGCCGAATTTTTCCCTACTCACCCAACACATTTTCTTTTCTCAATTTCTTGTTCCAATAGCATCAAAATCAAACCAATTTTATTATAATGCCATAATTACAACCAATTGAAGTTTTTACATCAAAGTCACCTAAAACCCTAATTCTTACCTTACTAGTTTCTTCAATTTGATGACTCCTTTAAGCTCCACACTTGAATTCAACTCAATCTAAATCAAGAATACACACAAGAACATCAATTGAAGCAATCATAAAAATTCACACATACATCACTACAAAACAATATTTTTCTTACCTCTTTTTCTTGAATTTTCACTAACAGAAGCTTCAATTGATCTTAGAAACTTGTGTTTGGCTTGATCAAGTATGAAAACTCATGAAATCACTTTGGGTTTTACTGTAGCAGCACCCCCTTCACCTTGGACGAATTTCCTCTCTTTTGACCCTAAATGTCTTTGTTTTCAACTTAGCCAAAATTCTACACACTTCCTCCTTATATAGTGCTCTCACAAAAATCCAATTTGTCTTGCAACTAACTCAAAAATTTTAAATTTTCATTAGTTCAAAATGGAAAGATTTAATTGGTTCCTTTCTGACTATTTAGTTAGAATAGTCAAAGGAACTAATTAGACTTCCAACTTGGCAATTCATGAATTTGTCTCTAATTGGTTCATTCTCTAACTTATGGATTTTGTTTCTCAACAAAAGCTTGTTCCATGCATAACCCTTAAATGGAAATCCATGTAGTAAATTAAAATTTTCTTTTCCAACCAATAGAGAAAAAATCCAAAAATATTTTAGGATCGTCCAACGCTCCAACCGAGTGTGAAATTATCAAATTAGATCTAATACCTCTCACACGCATCATTAAAAATATATTTAAAATTTTAAATAAAAATAAAATTCTGCATAAATATTAAATACTAAAAGACATGTATAAATTATGCTTCTAAAACTTGTATAAAGCAGTAAAATAGTTTCTAACATTATATACTGATGAAATCTTACCGAGCGGGTTTTATTTTCATCTTTGAAAAACAATATCTAAAATCTACAAGACATAATAACTAGCATGTTCATATAAATGCATAATATGCAATCGATAGATCGAAAACTATTAAAGCCCTCGCTTGGCCATTTTCTTTCTAAACTACTCACACAGCGACTCAACTAGTACTGCACACGTGAGTAGGTCACGGGGCGTCTCAAATAGTAACACCCACTGTGACATCTCATTGGCTCTACAATGGAATCCTACATCATATACATATAGCGAGACAATACCCCGTACACATAGAATGACTCACATGACTTGAAAACCCGACTTCTTAGAGTTAGCGACACCCCCTCCCCCCTATGTGCACAAGATATGCCGGTCGGGTCTTAAACCATCACCACCACTATAATCTGAGGGTACCAATTGTTGGGTGTTTATCATAGAGTGTGTGATTATACGAGTGTGTGCGTAATTTCAAAAAATTACTATATGCGAAGCGGAAGCATGTTACAAAATACACCCATTTTAACAAATTCAACATATATCACATATATGCATAAGTATAACAATTATACAATTATGAACATGATGAACAACATATATCACATATATGAACAAGTATAACAATTATACAAATATAAACATGTTGAACAATATTGTATTATAACACATAATGTAAAATACTCACCTAATGAAGGTAGCTTTACAAAATCTTCAAGTTCTTCAATAATCCATGTGAAGAGCTCACCTTGAAGTATATGTTGAACAATTCTAGTCCATAACTTTTGGTGGGATTAAGGAGCTAGAATGGTAGCTTAGTGTTTAAAATTTTCAGCACTTGTATTCAAACTCTTTTGAATACAATTTTTGTTTCTTAAATGGAGATAGTAAATATTTTCTATACAACTCTTGTATAAATTAAAAATCTTTAACATACAACTCTTGTATATTAATCTTAGAAACAATTTCTACATGATAATTATTTTGAACAACTCTTTGTAAAATAATTATCTTTTTCTCCATTTACATATTATTCATTTTGGCCATCCATTAAAGAAGGAGATGAAGAGAAGTTTGTTTATTTTTCAACACTTGAAAGAATAAAGCTCAAAGAACTCTCTCTTACCTCTCTTCCTTGCCATTGCCAAATTCTTCTCCCAAAATTGAATGAATGAATTGAATTCAATTGTTTTGCCAAAATTCATTTTGTTTATTCAACACTTTGATTAAACAAAATAAACAAAATGAAGTGCTCAACCAATTTTATTGTTGGTCTCCTATTTAGAATTAATTAAACCAAGCACTAGAATAATGGCCACCAAAATTAATCTTTACCTAACAATTATAATTACTTTAATTATAATGGGTAATTAAATGGCCAACATCTAGGTCACTCATTGTATTAAAATACAATGCCATGATCTATATATATTATAATATTATCTAATAATATAATAATAATATATGATTTAATTATTCAAAACAATTTTGAATAATTACTTTTTACCTTACTAATTTTTACTACCATGGTTAAATGGTAAAAAGGTAAAATCAAATCATAGAACAAATTTTGTCATTTGTCAATATTCTATTAATTAACAACCCTTGTTAATTAATTAAGTGATGTACTTAACAATTAAGTCTTGACAAATGTATAATTCGAGGGATCCCTAAATAATCGTTCTCTTTTACTGAAATTTATTGGATTGAACTATTCAATCCAATCCGCTACCCCAGTGCACAACGAGTATACTTCATATTGTGAGACTCTCTAGGTCCACACCTAATTTGTCATATAGAGCTCCTCCATACGTCCGTGAACAATGTCCCACACACACGTTACGGATATTACAAATTAGCATGTTAGACCATACAAGTTGAGGTTATTACATATTTGTATAATCCTTCCACCATTTATATCCTTGAAGAGCAGAGATATAGATCATCACCGTCAAATCTCTATTTGCTCAACCACGAACTTATCTCCAGATTTATATTTCATAAAATAATATCCACAAACACTTTTGTGATATTGTTTATTCCTCTGGAATATCTTTTCCGAGGTTTATGCTTGCGGCCACAAGACTTTCTGAAATACAATCTCAGAGCATTAGGATATACAACCCACTCATATGAGCTGATGGATCCCATATCTACGCACACCGAACTCCATGAGCATCGGACCATACCCAGCGACACCCAGCGGTCAGACCATGAAAGGTTTCTGACATGTGTGGAACCAAAGCATGGTGGATCACTCACAAGCCCACCGTGGCGCTCAGGTCAAAGGACCACAAATACTACTCAACTCGGAAGACCTTCCATTGACGGTTTTATGAGATGTCTATTGGATGTCTTCGTGAGTCTGTTCAATATCCAGTCCTTACTGAATACCTGCATCTCTATACGAGCTTCCTACTAAGCTCATGGTTTGCTAAGACTAACCATCTGGACCATCCAGATATAGACATACACTAATCTATAATAATGGGTTTCACCGATAGACTCGCATCGATGAAATTAGATCAGGAACATTATGTTTGAGAACATACTTGCATAATGACATTTCTTAGCACCATCTGCAACTCATTGCAGCTATATCATTACTAATATATTCTCAGGTCATTGTCCCATTTCAGACAAGGCTCTAACTCATTAGATTTTGCTAACTCTTAGTACCACTAACTCTTAGTGTTTATAACTATTAGCGTTGCTAACTCTTAGCCCTGGTCTAAACTCTTTTAGACTAAATCTGAACTCCTTCAGATCATACAATGTCTAAAACGTTACAAACATCTTACCATTTAATAAAAATTATATTAACGATTTTATTAGAAATAATAATTGTATAAATACAATCACTATGTATATATACATTATAGGATGGCACGTAAGCACAAATCCCAACACCAATGGCCTTTGAAACTAATGTAGTAGTTTTAAAACTGTTTCTTAATCCGAACATGTAAATGCATATCTATGGATATATTTCAAGATCGTAAATCATGTTTATGCATTAAAAGCTTATAAAACATATAATTTCATTATGAGGAAACATAATAAGCGAAAGATAAAAAAATGACAGATTTTCACTCACAACCGCTTCGAGCTCAATTTCGCTTCGGATTTCTGCTCCTGTTACCGGTCTCGATTTTCTTCACCTACATGCCATAAATTACATTTAGAACCAAATCAAACGCTAGAATCCCATTTAACTACTAAACGTCATAATTGGTATACAAAGTCTGAATGGATACTACTTTTCGATTTTCATTTACGAAACCATTCAATCTTATCTATTTCATCATCCGATGCCCTGAAAATTTCTTAACACCCTATAACTTTGGTTTGACATAATTGGCCTTCACCTTTCTAAAATGGACAATTATATTCCCTTTTCTTCATTTTTTATTTTCTATCAACCATATACATTCAATTTACATAAGACATCATTTATACACCACAATTCAACCAAGACACAACTCAACCCTAATTTTCCTAAAGTGGCAGAATTTACATCCACCACCCAATACATTTCTTTTCTTAATTTCTTATTCCAATAGCATCAAAATCAAGTCAATTTCATTCTAATGCCTTAATAACATTCAATTGAATGTTCTACATCAAAGTCACCTAAAATCCTAATTCTTACCTTACTAGTTTCTTCAATTTGTTGACTCCTTCAATCTCCATACTAGAATTCAACTCAACCTACATCAGTAATTCCCATAAAAACATCAATTGAAGAAATCTTGAACATTCCCACATCATCATTACAAAACAAGGCTTTCTGTACCTCTTTATCTTGAATTTTTTCTAATGGAAGCTTCAATTGATCTTAGAAACTTGTGGTTAGCTTTATTTTGGCTTGATCAAGCATGCAAAATCATGAAATCACTTTGGGTTTCACTGTAGCAGTGTCATCCCTCACTTGGCCAAAATTTTCACTCTTTTGAGCTCTAAGATGTTAGGCTTTCCTCTTTAAAAAATTCTACACAATTCCACCTTTATATAGTGCTCTCTTAATTATCGAATTTTTCCCTCAACTTATTTTAAATTTCTAATTTGCCATTAGTTCAAAATGGAATGATTTAATTGGTTCCTTTCTAACTATTTAGTTAGAATAGTCAAAGGAACTAACTAGACTTCCAACTTGGCATTCCATGAAATTATCTCTAATTAGTCCATTCTCTAACATATGGATTGTGTTTCTCAACAAAGGCTTGTTTCATAAGTAAATTAAAATTTCCTTTTCCAAGCCAACAGAGAAAATTTTCAAAAACTATTCTAAAGTCGTCCGACGTTCCGATCAAGTGTGAAATTATCAAATTAGGTCTAATATCTCTCACGCACACCATAAAAATAATTTAAAAAACAATTATTTCTAATAGAGTTAGAATCGGGTAACCCTACGGTATCTTTATTACTCTATACCGAAATCTAGGCGTCAATACTACTAATAGGGATTGGATATTACAATTCTGGTCTAAAGTTCCTAGTGAGATAAAGTTCCTTTTGAGGTCAAGAATATACCTAACATTTGTCAACTCTCTTACTCGCCCATCATGTAGCGTAAGTTTAACACTACTAATTGCCATCATCTGACATGCAATATCATTACCTATTAACACCTTACCACCACTAATGGGCTGAAAATTTATAAATCAAGACTTGTGCAAGCACATATGAAAAGTACAATCAGAATCAAGAACCCATTGTTCAGCGTTCTTACCATCAGTAGCGACGAGTGTCTCTGCGTTGTCATAGCTATCATCATAGGCAAGCGTAGCATCCGTTTTCTTCTCTTGATAGTTCTTTATGAAATGCTCATCTTTCTTGCAGTAATAGCACTTCTTAGGAGTCATGGACTTCGATCTTGAGCCATTTTTTCTTCCATCTCTATATGAGGACCTTTCTCTTACAGATAGACTTTTAGCATTACCCTCAATCTATTTCCCTAATAACTTTGAATTTAATGATGATTTCATATTGCTCATCATTACACTCTCTCTGTCGTAGAATAGCGTATCAACAAAGTTCTCATAACACTTAGGGAGTGAACTCAGTAGGATAATTGCTCTATCTTTATCTTCTATCTTGATGTTGATAAACTCAAGATCAAGAATGAACTTATTGAAGGCGTCTATATGATCTTTTATTAGCGTCCCCTCTAACATAGACAACTGATTTAGCTTTTTTTTATATGCAATCTGTTGGCTAACGATTTTTACATATAAAAGAAGTCAAGCTTCTTCCAAAGATCGATTGTCGTCGTCTCACCTGCTACTTCCCTCAATACTTCATCGCTCAATGATAGAACAATTGTGCTGTGAGCTCTTTCTTAAATGTCCATTTTTCTACTTTAGCTTTAGATAACTCTAACATCTTTTCTTCTTCACTAGATGGAGCTGCAGTTTCCTCTAATGCCGAGCCTAACTGTTGACTCACCAACAACGTCTTAATCTTAATCTTAATCTTAATCTTTCACAGACAGAAGTCATTCGTACCGTTGAATTTCTCTACCTCATACTTGGGTGTGGTCATGACTGCTTAGAACCAAGCTCTGATACCAGTTTGTTGAAGCAGAAGCACACAAACAAGTAATTAAGGAACTAAAGAGAGAAAGGTAGAAGAAGAAAACACAGAATTTACGTGGTTCGGTAACTTGTCTATATCCATGGCAGATCAAGATCACTTACTCTTATTATTGAATCATAAGGCACTCGCAAAGTATGCCTTTTACAAGAAAGACTCACAAAGAATCACTCTCTCTTGCAACCTATGGATTTTCTCTCACTAAAAATCACAAAGTATGTTTTGATCACAAAGATTTTCACAAAGATCACCAAGATTTTTTGTCTTCTCACTAACATATGTTTACAAGCCAATATAGAGCCTTTATATAAGCTTTACAACGACCTAGGTTTACCCTAAACGTGTAGGTGTCGTATTAGAGAGTCTTGGAGTAATTGAGAAACGAGAACAAGTTGATTCAAAATGGAAAACTATTCTCGCGCTAAGCACTGCGGCGCCCAACCCCTATCACCACGATGCTGGGGTACCCAAGACCTGATCATCGCGGTGCCCACACCTAGGTACTGCTCCTTGTGTCTTTCGCCTCCTTTCACATTTGTCTTTGATCCTCGCGTATCCAACATACTTGGCTTGCTCTCCAAATTATATCTTGATGATTTTTAATCAATATTTTCACAACATGCATAGAAGAAAATTATCCTCCATAGAATTAACTTCTGAGCAAGTAATACTGTGGAGAAAATCGCACCAGTTTCTAGCAGCTTTTGGGAACGTACAGTGCCAGAGAGTATGAATAATGCTCTCTAGACCTTTTTTGTGAATTGGACATTGCTTATTAGTAGAGACATAGTGATTTTTTAGATTTTCTTTTGTTTCCAACCAATTATTTATAGCTTGCCAATAAAAAAAAGCTTAATGTTCGAAAGGATTTAAGGATGCCACATAACACTCCACTAAGACAATTTTGGTGACCTGTTTGAACTTCAGGCATGATCAGAGGCATGAATTTCTAGCCAGTAGCCAACCTTGACATTATAATTTCCATGGGTATCAAAGTGCCACATCAAGTAGTCGTCTCTCTGGCCAAGATGAGGAAGAAGATGGATGCTTAAAATGAGCTATTGTTCCTCCTTTGAAAATGAGTTTTGAATATGGTCAACATTCTAATTTTCTGAAGCTATGATCAAATTTGCAATTCTTAATAATTCAGGCAATTTGTGAGGGTACATTAACTTAAAATCATATGGTCTCAGAAGCCATTTATCACGATAAACATAAACCGACATGCCATCTCTAATTCTCCAACGCCCCTCCCCCCGCCACTCTTACAAAAAAGGTTTCTCGACCCCAGAGTATACTTTTTGACGAAAATGAATCGGGGGGTTTTTGTTTAATCTGCAGGAATGTTGAATTTGGATAGTAAAAACTCTCAACCACTTGAGCTATCAAAGATGTAGGGTGCTTAATGATTCGCTAACTCTACTTAGCCAACATAGCTTTATTGAATAGTTTAAGATCCATGAAACCTAAGCCACCGTCCATTTTATTTCGACAGAGATTATCTCATCTACACCAATGAATTTTGTGGTTGCTTTCATTCCTTCCCCACAAAAATCTAGTAGTTAACATATGAAGTTCCTTGATTAAATAAATGAGAAGTTTAAATAAATTCATTATGTATGCTGGGATGGATTGAATTACTACCTTGATCAGAATCTAAGTTTAAAATTCTAGTAGTTAACATATGAAATTCCCTAATAAAAAAGGCTTGGATTTCCATCCTTTTAACTTGTTCCACACTCGGTCTTTAATATTACTAAACTAAGAAGTTTAGTTTTTCCCACTGAAACTTAGCAACCCCAAATATTTTTTATGACAATTCACTTGCTGACCACCAAGATGATTGAAAATGATTGTCTCCTGACTTAGGTCTCAGTTACCATTAAAACACACTACCGATTTATGATAATTAATACATTGTCCTAATGCTTGTTCATACTGAGTAAGAATCTGCTTGATTTCTCTCCCATTTTGCAAGTCAACGTTCAAAAATATCGAACTATCATCTGCAAAAAATAGGTGAGAAATAATTGGTCATTATCTGCAACAACAAAACCTCTTAAGTCTTCCTTCTCTCTCCGCCCTTGAGATTGAAGCAAATAGACCTCCACACATAAGAGAAACAAGGAGACAATGGGTCCTCTTGTCTAAGTCCCCTCGATGGAGTGAACCTTCAATGAGGCACCCGATTCAATAAAATGGAATATAAAATAGAAGATAAACATCTCCTTATCAAACTTTGCCAAGACTCTGAGAAGCCCATGACTTGCATCATTTCAACTAGATAACACCACTCAACTCTGTCATACACTTTAAACATGTCTAACTTAATAGCCATATAAGTATTGGATGAAAACTTTCCTCTTTTCATTGTATAAAGACATTCAAACTCAATGATGGTGTTGCCTGTAATAAGACAACTCAAAATAAAGGCACTCTGGATTTCAGAATTCACATCTTTTAAATTCAATAGATTGAATATATTGAATTTAAGTGATTTTTTTCCTTAATATTTGAAATTAAGTGTTAAGTTGTATATTTCTTTTTAACAAAATTATTTAAAAACTACTAACATCTAAAAAATAATACTTTTACATTTGTGCCTTAGCTTAAGAAATATTAATAATATAATATTAAAAATTACCAGTTTAATCTCTAAAGTTTTATTAAATTACTTATTAGTATTTTGTTTTAAATACTTTGATTAATGTCTATCGTAAAAAAGTAACATATAAAGTGTACTTTTTGAGGGTAATAAGGTAAATTTGATCAAATAGAAGACCATTTACTATAATTAGATATATTAATTTACTTTGCTAAAAGTGTACTTCAAAATTATTTTTTCAACAATAAAAACTAATAAGTTTTATATATATATATATATAGAACACTGACTAAGTAATTCTACATACTAAATAACAAATTTTCTATAATATTTTTAGTTACAATGCTAAAAGTGTACTGTTTTGTATTAAGTATGGGTGATCAAAATATATTATTTTACTAAATTTTCTTTTAATAATTACCATCTTCACCAATCACATATTAATAAAAATTTAACAGAAAATTTAATTTAAAAGAGAATTTGAATCTCAACAAAAAATTATGTATGTATTAAATAAGATGGGAAAATAAATGATAGGTCTTATATAGATAGAGATTGATAAGCAATCTCAATAATCACATCAACAGTTTACACAAAAGCAACCACAATATTAACCTAAAATCACTCTAACAACTAGTATTAAATTTTTTTTGAAAAAATATTAATTTCATCCCTAATTTAATTGATATATATCAATTTAATTTTTATTTTTTTATAAATATTTAATTAGTTAAAATTAAAATAGTCATGATTCGGTGATAAAAATAATAGTAAAAAGTAGCTAAAAATATCCCTAAAAGAAAAGCCGAATGTTTAAAAAAATATTGATTAAATTGATATATTAAATCAAGGAAGAAATTGGTATTTTTCCTTATATATATATATTGTGATAAGTTTTTGTTTTCATCACAAGCATGCAAGACTTGATCATGCCACCTAATATGCTAAGTGCCAACCACTTGAAGGCATTTCTTACTATAAATAGAGCATATATTTACAAGTTATGCATATCAATCAAACGAAAAAAGAATCTTTCAGTTTTCAGTTCATCACTCGCTTAATTTTGTTTCTCTCATTTACTTTATATATATATTATATATTTAACTTACATTACATAACACTTTGTGCATATTTAGAAAGATAGTCTCTCTCATGTATATATATAAAATATGCGAAGGAGGTCATTTCTAAGCTTTGAGGCCATGGCCCCATGGCAGCCAGGTCGTAGCGCCGACCTGATAGTAATTGGACAGTGCCAGGCTAAAGTTGTAGCGGCTCCAAGTTTTCTATTTTAAGCTTTTTTTAATATTTTCAAGTTGAATTTAGATTCTTTCACATGTGAACTCTTATTTTAATTCTATATAAATTTTTTAGGGAATATTAGAGTCTATATAAACTCTTGTAAAATCATTAGGATATCATGCATGAAGTAAGTTTTAAGGATGCATTAATAAGAGAAAGGATAGAAGAGCGCAGAGAGCCTTAAGTGCTGAGTGTGTAATATAGTATTATTATGAGAGCTTTTAAGTATTGAGTATACAAGAGAGTGTCATACAAACTATTGAAGTACTCATTTATTTTAGTATTCATTTTAATCTCTTGTGTGATCTTTATGATTATTGAATGATTTGTTAGTAATTACTAAGTAATAAAAAAATTAGAATCTCATAATTCAACGTAAACATAGGTAATTTTCTAAACTACATTAATTTTTATGTGTCTTATATATTTGATTATTATCTTTATTTATTTTATGTAATTTTTATAATTTTTAAATACTTGTGAGTGAATTTCGTGCAAAACTCCCAACATATATCTTTTATATACAAAAACATTGTTAATTGTAATAAAAGAAAACCATACATCCCAACACTTAACAAAAGTGATAATGTCACCCCATCAAGTGGCAGACATACATAATGAACCCCTATAGCGTATATCTTTATCGTTTCACTAGTGAGACTTCTATATAAATCCTTAAATTTAAATAACTTAAACACGAGACAAGAAAAGAAAAGAACTGTTATAATTGTGAAAAGTGGCACGGTACAATCATAAAAAAAATCACTTATATATATATATATTTTTTTCTTGGGAAACTTTACTTAAAATCTTTTAATATAAATTTAAACAAAATACATAGGGACTTTACATTCTAATTTTGTATATACAAAAATTGATAATTTAATCTTTAAAAGTTATAAAAATTATAACACTACTTTGAGCTTGTGTATGTAGCTTATATTCATAATAAATTTTTTTTGACATGATAATATATTTGTTTCCTTTAAAATTATTGTTGCATATGTTAGGATTTATGCTTACATGTCACCTTTATATATAAATATTTATATTAGTATTATTATTTCATTAAATTATTAATTATATTTATATATAATAAGATGCTTGTTACGTTTCAGACATTGCATAATCTGAAAGAGTTTAGATTTGATCTAAATAAGTTTAGATCAGTGCTAAGAATTAGCAACGCTGAGAGTTATAAATACTAAGAGTTGGCACTGATAAGAGTTATCAGGTTATAAGAGTCAGCGATATCTACAGAGTTAAAACCTTGTCTGAAATGGGACAAAGACCTAAGAATATATTAGTAATGACGTAGTTGCAAAGAGTTGTAAATAGTGTTAGGAAATGTCATTATGCAAATATGTTCTCAAATATTATGTTCCTAGTCTATCTTCACTGATGTTGGTCTGTTAGTGAATACCTTAATAAATATATAGATTGGTGTATGTTTATATCTGGATGGTCCAAATGGTTAGTCTTAGCAAACCATGAGTTTAATGGAAGCTCGTATAGAGATACAGGTATTCAGTAAGGACTGAATATTGAATAGACTCACAAAGATCTCTAATAGACATCCCATAAAGCCGTCAATGGAGGGTCTTTCGAGTTGAGTAGTATTCGTGGTCCTTTTACCTGAGTGCTATAGTGGGCTTGTGAGTGATCCACCATACTTTGGTTCCACACATTTCAGAAACCTTTCATGGTCTGATCGCTGGGTAACGTTGGGTATAGTTCGATGCTCATGTTGTTCGGTATGCATAGATATGGGATCCATCAGTTTATTTGGGTGAGTATTATATCCTAATGCTCTAAAGATTGTATCTCAGAAAGTCTTATGATTATAAGCAGTAATTTTCGGGAAAAGGGTTTAACCCTAGGGATAAATAATATTATAAAAGTATTTGAGAATATTATTTATTGAAATACAATTCTAGAGATAAGCTTTCGATCGAGCATATGAAGATTTGATGGTGTTGATCTATATCTCTGTTCTATCGGATATAAATGATGGAGGGATTATAAGAATATGTTATAACCTCAACTGGTATGGTCTAACGCGTCACTTTGTAATATCCGTAACGTGTGTATGGGGCATCGTTCATGGACGTATGGAGGAGTTCCATATGTCAATTCAGGTATGGACCTAGAGAGTCTCACAATATGAAGTATACTCATTGTGCACTGTGGCAGCATAATGGATTGAATAGTTTCATCCTAAAAATTTCAGCAAACCAAAAATATGTTTCGGAGTTCCTTGGGTTGTGCACTTGTTTAGACTTAAATATTAAGTATATCATTTAATTAGTTGACAATAGTTATTAACTAATTAGATGTTAACAAGTGGCACAATTTTATTCCATGAATTATTTTACCATGAATTCACCCATTAACCACATTAGTAAAATCAAATAAGGTAAATATTAATTATTCAAATAGTTTTTGAATAATTAAATAAATATTATTTAAATAAATAAAATATGGTTTTATTTATTTGTTATTTTATTCCTAAATGGAAGACATACCTAATTTGAGAAATATAAATTAAATTGAGTGGAGCACCATTTTGTGATTAATGATTAATTTTATTAGACCATTAAAATGGCCACAAAATATTATTTAGGTAGTTGGCCACTTAATCTAATTTTAGTGGAGCACTTGTGAAATGTTGAGAGCACTAAAAATTGTTGAGTTTCATTTGTGTTAACAAGTGTGTGAATTAATTTTTGTGCAAGGATTGAGATGAAAAGGAATAGTTGGTTTTGAGAGAGTTCTTCATTGAACAAAGACTTGTGAGAAAAACCAAAGGAGAAAGAAAAATAAATCCTTCTTATTTTTCTTTCAAGTAATATAAACCTTGTTGTTGAAGATTTTACTGTTACTATTCTAGCTTCACAATCCCACCGGATTATTGTGAATTAGAATTGAACAAAAGTGCACTTTAAAGTAAGCTCAAAGTTGAAGTAAAAAAATCTGAATTTAAAATTTTCATCGAAGGTTTTCAAATGTATGTTTTCTGTATCTTTAAGTTATTAAAAATTGAAGTACATGTGCATATGTTGATTACATGATAAATTTGGCTGTCAAATTCGTGTATATGATACATATATTTAATTTTTTCAATATGTTCACAATCACATGCATACATTCTAAAATACGTCAACAGCATATATAAAGAATACATCGAAATTATTGTGTACAAACTAATAATCGGTATATAGTCAATGGAAGAGTGAAAATCAAAATGTAAAATAAAAGAAATGGCAATGGAACATTAATGCAAGTTTATAAAAGTTATAAATAGGCTGCAAAATTACTTTTAAAAAATTAATAACAACAAATTATTCGTCCCAGAAGTAAATTATAATGATGATAAAAGTGCATAAATTTAATCAATCCAGCTGGCTCTTATTTGCTTCATATAAAATAAAATAAATAGCAACATTCAGTATGCAAATGAATAATTGCAGTAATACTTATTAAAAGAGTAATATTATATTTTTTAAATGTTATTTTAAAAAAATTTATTTAAAATTAATGTGTTAAATAATCATTAGGTGGTAAAATGGTGTAATTTTTAAAATTATTTATCACACAATTTTACCATCTAATAACTATTTAACACATTATTTAAAAATTAAAATTTTAAAATAATATTTTAAAAGTATAATATTATTCTTATTAATAATTTGATTCCATACTCTTTAAGGGCACTTGGGTTTATTTCCATGTGTTCTGAGGCCTGCAAAGCATGGACATGCTTCTTTGTTCCCAGAAGTTCCAGGAGGAACGCAGTGGCATCTCTTGCAACAAGTTCTGCATGCTCGATGGCACACCGTCTTTCTCGATGATTCCTTGCATCTCCTCTTGCAAGAGTTACTGCAATCTGCAAATATAAGGAAATTTTTTACTAATTCCATGTGCTAGTTCACGAGATTTGGGATAATAATTATATTAGTTATTAACTCACTTCCCTTGATGCAAAAGTAAACTAGGAAATACATGTAAATTTTGATATGAGCTAAAGAGAAAAACTAGACAAATTGATAGCTATAAATTTATTGGGACACATATGAGACATAAATGGCGGAGCTTTCAGAGCTTTAGTAGGGCCTTGGGGTTCATAGTCCCCCACCTTACAAATTTCTTTAAATGTATAAATAATTATTAACAATTTTACTTTTAAAAATATTTAATTTCATGATTTGGTTTTGCAAAACATTTCTAACTTTCACGTTATAACTTTTTTTTAAGATTTAAATGAGGTGAGAAATTTCATTCTCTAAATTCCAACCCTAATTTTTTATTTTTAATTAAATGCGGATGACGTACGAGCATAAACAGCATTCCTTATTGAGTTATATGCAGGAGGTCACATTATAATTTTGAGTAATGTTAAATATTTTAAATTATATATTTAATTATATTTTAAAATATGATATGTCAAGTAATTATTAATTATAATAAATAATATTAGAATTTATACTATTTTACTATTTAATAATTATTTAATATATTATATTTTGAGATAAAATTTAAAATACTTATCATTACTTTATAATTTTTAATAATAATTATTTGACCCTGTACGTATTTCTCTGACTCCGTGTAAGATAGAATTTAACCCAATATTTCTTCTCAACTACTAGGTGATTTACATGCTAGTTGAGCTTTGAATCACATGATTAAGTAGTAAGATATTAGAGTCACGATCTTCTATTTGATTATGACTTGCGTTAACTAAATTATATTGAAAAATTTTCTGAGTTGATCGTTATTTTAATATTAATTTTTATTTTGATCAAAGTCAAATATTTTAAATTATATTAATCAAATATACGTTAGTTTACTATTTTACCCTTATTACAATTTTAATAATTTTTATTGTTATTTAATTATTTATTTATTTTATATAAATTACTGAAGAATATAAATTTTTAAATAATTAAAATTTAAATTAATTATAAAAAGATTATAAATTTATAATAATAATAATTAAAAATAATAACAATAAAAATAAAAATAAAAACACAAAATGGTCGCTGGGCGCGCGCCCAGGCCTGCGCCCAGCGACCATTTAATCTGTATTTTTAAAAAATAAATTTAAAAATAAAATAAATAATTATATATTAAATATTCATTATATATATATTTTTATTTATTTAAATATATAAACCATCGTTATTTTATTATTGTTATTTTATTACCCCTGAAATATCATCTCCTGTTTTATTGATTTTTAAATCTGATGCGTTCTCAAAATTCACAGATTTGCTCTCAAAACTCATATCTCTCGAGTGCGAAGAGAAGAAAAATAACTGAAGTTTAAAACAAGTAAGATTTTGTTTATTTTATTTTAATTAATAGCATTATTATTTATTGAAATACATGATTAAAGTGTTTGGATATATATCTGTTACGATTAAGTTGTGATTTATAATTGAGTTATGGCTGCGCCATATATAATTGTTGCTGGTGGTGTATTGGTATGCGTCTGCCCCTGACTGCACATAGTTGTTGTTGGCCACCGTTGTGTGCACACCAGTAACAACAAGGTGCTCATGTACAACCCGTTCTGATGAGCACCGATTGTAATAAGGTGCTACTGCGCATCACCGCAACGTTATAACACCACCACCAAATAGCTCTCATTTGTTTTTCTGAAACTGCATATTATATTTATTTTATATATTTAAAATAAAATATATTTGATATATATAGTTATATATTCAATTATATTTTTTTAATTTAATTAATATAAAATTAAATTAAAATTATGTTATATTATTTTCAGGTATGTCACAAATTTCAATCATTATATGTTTTGGGGGGGAGATAGGAGAGCTGTAGCGATGGTTTTGAAAGATACATTGGATATCAAAATATACATATGGTTGTTCTGAAAAATATTAGATACAAAGCATTGTTGAGAAGAATTTGTCATCTTTTAGGAGTTAATCAGGTGCATTATAAAGTAACTTTGAAGTTTGAGGTTCCTTCAAGTACTATAAAGTTGAGACTCATTCCACTTGAAAATGACGATGATGCAATATTGTGGTTGAGCTTACAGAATAATATGGCTACACCGCTTTGTGTAACAGTAGATGCTCGAGGACCCGAAAGTAATGCAGAAGCATCAATAGACAAAAAGAAGGCTATGCTAAGCAATTCTCATCGACAACTCTTGTGTATATTTCCAATTCTCCGGAGGATTATCATTATTCTCCTTCGATGCTCAATGAACAACAAAGCTACACATATGACCATGGTCAGATATATCGAGATGTCGGCATTAATATTGGCTATGATATTGGTGAAAATGATGATCATGGTTACGAGGTTGATGATGATTGTAGAAATGATTATGATGATGATTATGAAGAGAATGAGGATGTAAATGATGATGCTGGTGATGATGATGATGAGGATGATGATGATGATGAGGAGGGTGATAATGATGATGATGAGAAGGGTGATGATGATGATGATGATGACGACGACGACGATGACGATGAGGGTTATGGTAGAGAAGAAAGGGTTAAAGTAGAAAATTCATTTCAGTTTCAGCCTGAAATACCACCATTTGACTTGAATGTATCGGAAAAAATTTCTTGTAATGGGATTGGTGATGTATTTGTAGGAAAATTATATAACAGTAAAGATGAAATTCATGAAGCTATAAGTATGGTTGCACTGAAGGAAAAATGGAGCTTTAGAGTTTACAAATCTACCAAAGATCGTTTTGAGTTGAAATGCGATGATGACAGTTGCAAGTGGAGATTACGGGCAATGTCGACAGAAGGGCGACATTTGTTTATTGTTAAGCGAGTAGATACAGGGCACACTTGTGTTTTGAGTCAATTAAGGGATAGTCATCGGCAAGCCAAGAGTCGAATTATTGCTAAAGTAATAAAAAAATAAGTTTACATCGGTCAATAGAAACTATAGGCCAAAAGACATTCAAGCAGATATACGTGAACAATTTGGTGTTCAGATAACCTATACTAATGCTTGGCGCGCTAGTGAGCGTGCATTAAGATTGATAAGAGGTACTCCTGAGGATTTGTTTAGATTGCTTCCTGCATACAGCTATGTGTTGCAACAAAATAACCCAGGTACGGTTACTCATTTGGAAACTGACGCAGATAATCACTTCAAGTATTTCTTTATGGCGTTAGAACCCTGCATCAGAGGTTTTAATTCATTAATCCGACCGATAGTTGCAGTGGACGGAACATTTTTAAAAGGTTCCTATCTTGGTACAATGTTTATGGCCGTTTGTAAAGATGGAAACAATCAGATTTATCCATTGGCTTGGAAAATTGCTGACTCAGAAAATGATACTTCTTGAGAGTGGTTTATGGTTAAACTGTAGGAGTTATTGCAGATCATCAGAATCTTATTTTTATATCTAATGGACATGCCAGTATTGAGAGGGCTATACGGGGTGTGTTTCCTCATGCATATCATGAGTTCTGCATATATCATTGGAAAGGAAATTTGATGACAAAATACAAGTTACCATCAGATAAGTCTAAAAAAAGGGTATACCTATCTATCTACTTCACTGCTGCCAAAGCTTATCGTGTCCATGATTTTCAATATCAATTAAACAAGATGAGACCTGACGTAACAAAGTATTTGGAGGAAGATATTGGTACGGTAAGATGGGCACGATCATCTGGTGCTTTTAGTAGGTATGACATTATGACTACTAATATTGCTGAGAGCATTAATGCAGTTGCAAAAGAAGCAAGAAAGCTTCTGGTGACTAATTTGGTGGAGTGGATACGGGAGCTAACGCAATTGTGGTTTTACCATAGACGATTGGCATCACAAAATATGACTAATGTCTTGACGAACTGGGCACATCATAAAGTCATGAAACATAACGATAAGGTAAGTCGAATGACCATTTCTTATGTTGATGATTTATGATTTATAATTATGGATGGTGGAGTAAACTGGATTGTAGGCATTAGCGAAAGAACATGCAGCTGTCGAAAGTTTAATTATTGGCAACTGCCTTGTTCCCATACACTCGCCGCATGCAGATACATCAGATTATCACACGAGAGTCTTTGTTCAACTTATTACACGTTTGAGACTTTATTCCGTGCCTATAGCGAGCCAATACTTGCGATTGGTTAAGTGTCAGATTGGATAGTCTTAGAGTATTTGAAAAATATGGACATTCAACCTCTGATAGCACGTCGTCAGTTAGGCAGACGTCGAATGAATCAGATTCTATCTCAAAGAGAGGAACCATCAAAGAATATATGTAGTCGTTGTAGACAACATGGACATAACCGACAAACGTGTCGAAACCCTATACCTTTACAGAGCAGGTGATTTATATTCATTTATAAACATTTACTTTATTGATATTTAATTATGTATAATATAAGGCTAATATTTATTTTTTTTTTGTTTCAGACGGATCTGAAACAATATGGAAAAGAGCTATACCATGAGGCTTAATTATGTATGAGAGTCGAGCTTCGTCACTTCTATAATTCAATTATTTTGTAATGCACTTATTTTGTAATTCACTTATTTTGTAATGCACTTATTTTGTAATTCACTTATTTTGTAATTCACTTATTTTGTAATGCACTTGTCTTTAGTATTAATGTTGATAATTTTCACAAAATTTTTGACAAAATCTCCTCTATAATATGGACAATCCCAAACCTGTCATATTAAATAAACACACTTCTATCAAACTGCAAAATCATTTTCGCATACATACACCCAAATCAACGCCCATAAACAATTATACACCCAAATAAATGCATATTGATTAAATCACACTTCTATCAAACTGCAAAAACACTTCTGCATACATACTCCCAAAATAATTATGATATATCAATTATACACCCAAATAAATGCATGTAAATAAATTATAGTGCTAAATATCTATGAAGCTGTAGTCCACAAATCAATGGCCATCTTCTGTCTATAAAATGTACCAATGTTAGGGAATGAGTCAAATGGCCGACCTAACATAAGATATTCAATATACATACAGGCGACGACGCCACAGTCCCTGCTTCTGACCTCTTGTTGCGGCATATTCTCCTAGATATGAGTCACTGGCCAAGGGAACAAATTTGGCCTTTCTATGTCCCTCAAACTATAAATTCTACACCTTTGAAGGTACAACGGCATTACAACATACAAAGGCTCTATAAATCTCATGATGGACTTGTCTGAATGGCCGTTCACGCTAAAATCATAAAGAACAATTGTAAACTAAGCAAGGTCGAGTTGCGCTACAATCCAATGTTCTTGATTCATATTCAGAGGAATATATACCTACAAAAATAATTATAGTATTATTTTTAACTTAATGTTGTTATATGCACAGTAAAAAGTCATTATTATTCTTAAAAAAAATACCTTATTGACCGATGCCCACAGTTGAGCGCCAAGTAACTCGGTCTTTATTCTGAGTGCATAAGCCAACAACATTTGAAGCCAGTCGTTGTTGTCTGGAGGATTGGCAGTGAAGGACGTTTTTCACATTTGTCGAATGTACTCCTAAACACAAATAAAAGATACTCGTTAAAGTCGATAATAGTTAAAGTCAATAATATTATATGCACAATAAACGGATAATATAATAACTTACGTAGAAGTATGCATCTGCAGTTATACAATCCTGTAAGTACATGTCAAAAAACGTTCTTTGACGCAAAAGAAAAACCTTCAAATATTCATTTATATGCTACAAAACACACAGAATATGTATAAGTTTTGATATTATTAGACAAATCACAAAACAAAAAAAAGTTAAAATAAATCCTCACCGAATCGTCAAGCCAATTTTGTAGTATTTCATTAAATCACGTATTGTTCAGATCGAGTCCGTGCAAATGAACCCGTTGTGTTGGGTCATTCTTTTTTATCCAATCCAGAAGCTCAGCATATTTACTCTGATCAATAGGAATCAGCTGCCCGTTTATGTCAATAGTAGGTCCTACTTGCAAGTCCACAAGTTTCTTCTTCGCGGGCTGTTTTAACAGATTGGTATATGGATTGACTTGGGTTGTTGCCTTCTTGCGAAGGCGCCCATACCTACTTATGTTTTCACCCAATGGAGCAGGTATAATTTTTAAGCTTGTAGGGCTATCAGCAACAAGAGCAAATGACTGATGCTAAGACTCGCTGGTAGGAGTAAATGTATGAACTTCAGCAGCCATGAATTCGGCACCCTACAAAATCAAACAATACCGATTAATGTATTGACTTGTTAAACAGTATGAAATCCAATATATTTTAGGTTTAAAACGTACCATACTCTGCCCTACATCTTCGAAGATATTGGCTGATTTAAGCTGTTGCATCAAGAGAGATATTTGATGCAAGATATTTTCTTCAGCCTTATCAATCTTAGCTAAAAGCTCTGCGTTACCCTTATCAATTCTAATAAATATCCTTTCTTCAAGATCATCCATCTTCTTCTCCAAGATTTCATACTGTGATGTTGACGTGCTAAATTAAAACTATACATAAGTTATTATAATTAATTTTCACAAGCTAATACTAACGAGTAACAAAAGCATTAGATAATTCAAGGAAAAAAAATTAAATTATTATACCATTGATTCAGTCGCTGGCGGGGCTTGAAATTCGTCGAGGTGCTACAGATTATCGGTGAATTGGGTGTCCGGGATATCAACTGTCTCCAACTTAAGACTCCCTCCCCATTTTCTCGATGGAATGCAAAACTTTACCGCCGCGCAATAGTCCGCAATCTTCTCATGTTTGCAGGGTACCAACTGTTGGGTTATTTGGGTACATTAAATCAACTAGGGTGCTTGCGTGTGGGTTGTGTTCATCATACAAACAATATACATATCTCATACATACATGTGCACAGCGGAAGATTATATACAATGAACACAGAAAATAACATTTGATTAAACTGAAAATTCGAAATTGAGAAATATCACCAATGAAACCTTTGGATTAATTTTCTTTGAAGTCCACCATGAAATGAATCTTTGATCAATCCTAGCAATCAACAAGGGTGGGTTTGATTGTCTAGAATGGCAGCATCTTAATCCAACATATATGTTTAACTCTTAAACATGATTCAAAGTTAAACTATTTAACTTAATTAAATTTATTTTTCCTTTTATTCAACTCTTGAATAAATAAAACAAATCTTATTTTTAGTTATTACATTTAGTAACCATTTATCTAATTTGTTTTGTTGTTCTAACACTTAAAACACAAAACAAACAATTTCAATTTCTCAAATTGAATTGGCTCCCAAAATGCAAAACCTAAAATCTAAAAACATTAATGATTTTCAATTTCATTTCACTTTATATACAAATGCATTAATTCCAAATTAATTGGAATTTCATTTGCATTTCATTTGGTTTAACCTAACCTTAGTTAACATTTAACCTTAGTTAGATTATTTTAACTTAACCTTTAAGTTAATAAATATTTAATTAATTTAACCATAGTTAACTAACTTAACCATGGTTAGGTTAACCTTTACTTAACCTTTAAGTAAGGTTAACTTAACTTAACCATTTGGTTAACTTTTAACCTTAGTTAAGTTAAATCATTTATTTAACAATTAAATAAATAAATATTTATTTTAATTATTTAACAATTAAATAAATAAATATTTATTTTAATTATTTAACAATTAAATAAATAAATATTTATTTTAATTATTTAACAATTAAATAAATAAATATTTATTTTAATTATTTAACAATTAAATAATTATAAAGTAAAATTACTTTTATATCCTTACTAGGTTACCAAGTTAACCTAAAGTGGGTCTCACCATTTAACCATATACTTTAGTTAACGTAACCTTAGTAATTGCTGAATTATACTGTATTGAACAATTCAATACGGTAAACTGCCCAAGTGCTCAAAGAGTACATTTTATATTGGGACTCTCTAGGTCCACACCCGATTTGTCAAATAGAACTATTCCATTAATCCGTAATCGATGCCCCACGCACACGTTACGAATATTACAAATCAGCGTGTCAGACCATACAAGTTAAGGTCATAACGTATACGTATAATCCTTCCATCATTTATATCCTGGATGTGCGGGGATATAGATCAACACCATCAAATCCCCATTTGCTCATCCAATAATCTTATCTCCAGATTCGTATCTCGATAAACAATATACGCAAACACTTTTGCTATATTGTTTAACCCTGTGGGAAACTCTTTTCCCGGGTTTATGCTTGTGGCCACAAGACTTTATGAAATACAATCTCAGAGCATCGGATATACAACTTACCTACGTAAGCTAATGGATCCCTTATTTACGCACACCGGACTCCATGAGCATCGGACCATACCCAGCGACACATAGCGGTCAGACCATGAAAGGTCTCTAACATATGTGGAACCAAAGCATGATGGATCACTCACAAGACCACCGTGGCGCTCAGGTCAAACGACCACGATTACTACGTAACTCGAGAGGACCTTCCTTTGACGGTTTCATAGGATATCTATTGGGGTCCTCATGAGTCTGTTCAGTATCCAGTTCTGACTGGATACCCGCATACCTATACAAGCTCTAAGCTCATGGTTAGCTAAGAACAACCATCTGAACTAGTCAGATATAGATATACACTAATCTATATATTGTGAATTCACCGACAGACCCGCATTAGTGATCATAGATCAGGAACATTATATTTGAGACATACTTACATAATGATATTTCTTAGCTCCTATTGCAACTCTTTGCAACTATATCATTATAAGTATACTCTCAGGTCTTTGTCTCATTATAGACAAAGTTCTAACTCTTTAGACCTCGCTGACTCTTATAAACTAATAACTATTAACAGTGCTAACTATTAGCATTTATAACTCTCAGCTTTGATAACTATTAGTTCTGGTCTAAACTCCTTTAAACCAGATCTGAACTATTTCAGATCAAACAATGTCTGTAATGTTACAAGCATTTTACCATGTTAATATGATATTAACAATCTTTATTCGAAATGTTTATTGTATAAATATTAACAATTAATATTCATACAATATTGGAATGGCACGTGAGCACCAGCTTCAACAAACTCCCATTTGCTTCAGTGCCATACGTACTGGTATCTCATACCAATACACTCTACGTGTTTCTCAAACACTATAGGAGTTTAGGCTTAGGGGGCTTCTTGGCTTAAGCAATCACCGTTAATTTGTAATATAGTGGGATAGGATCCACTGAGTTTAGAACTATTCAAAGCTCTGCAATTATCTTGAATATCCATAGTACGTCTCTTGCTGGCTTCTGAAGCCGCAACACATTCTACCTCCAAGGCAGAATTAGCTATGAACATTTATTAATACACATTTAACTAGTTCCGGTACTGGTATAGAGAAACACATAACTAAATGTAGACTTTCTACCATTCAGATCAGACATAAGTCTGAATATGTGTGTCCCTTCTTTTGTAAGAAACTTTCTCCATATTTTATAAACTTATCCTCTATACTTCTTAAGTATATTTCAGATATGTTTCACAACTATTTAATGGTCGTGATCTGGATTAAACAGATACCAGTTTGTAACACTTACAACCATCTAAATCCAGATATCGTACATGAGACTGTATATATTTATCTATTTCTAGCTAATGCATCTGAGACGTTAGACACTTTAACTCTCTCATCTTCTTCCCGAGGACACTTCCTCTAAGAAAGATGATTGCCATGTCTAAAAAGGACTTTAACTGTCTCACAGTCAATTAAGTTGTACATTTTCATGGACTTAGTCTATGTACGATGATTGAGAGAGTCTTATTAGCTCCTTAGCTATATCTTTATAAAGCTTTATACCTAGTATACATGAAGTCTCTCTCAAATCTTGTATGAAGAAGTTCTTTACACAGATAACACTTATCTGATTTACTTGCTATACTTCAATCATCGTTTCCAATATTGAGTATATATTTTTCACTTTAGAGATCTAAAAAGATAATTGTACTCCCACTGCCCTTTTTGAACACACTTGCTTCCTCTTTATTCCTGATAAAACTAGACTTTCTGATTTCATCATATAAACAAAGATTCCAACTTTGGAAAAATCTACTTAAGTCCATAAATGGACTTCCTCAGTTTGCACATTATATTAGAAGTTAGGCTTGGATGCAAAAACATCAAGTTATTCTCTGCATATCTCTTACTCGAGATATACTTCCCAGAACAGCTTATTTACATCCATTAGCCAGTCCTATAATCATAATATACAACAATAGCTAACAAAATCCAAATTGACTTTGGTATGGTTACTGATGAAAAAGGTTTCCTCATTTCTGATCCTAGATCTCTGAGTGTAACCTTTCAACATCAGTCAGGCTATGAAGGACTATTCCTTTAATTAAGGCCTATTCTGCTTCTGCTGCGTAAACTGATTTACTGCTGATAGAAACAATTTCTATAGGAAGCACAACTAAATCCTAGACTTAATTGTCATACTTAGAGTCAAATTCAAATTTTATGGTATCTTATCATCAACAAAATGCAAATTGACTTTAGTATGGTTACTGATGAAAAAGGTTTCCTCATTATTGATCCTAGATCTCTGAGTGTAACCTTTCAACATCAGTCAGGCCATGAAGGACCATTCCTTCAGATAGGGCCCTCACTGCTTCCGCTGCGTAAACTGATTTACTGCTAATAGAAACAGTTTCTACAGGAAGCTTAACTAAGTCCTAGACTTAATTGTCATGCGTTGAGTTAATTCAAATTTTATGGTATCTTATCATCAACAAAATCCAAATTGACTTTAGCATAGTTACTGATGAAAAAGATTTCCTCATTTTTTATCCTAGATCTCTAAGTGTAACCTTTCAACATCAGTCAGGCCATGAAGGACCATTCCTTCAGATAGGGCCCACACTGCTTCCGCTGCGTAAACTGATTTACTGTTAATAGAAACAGTTTCTACAGGAAGCTCAGATAGGGCCCACACTACTTCCGTTGCGTAAACTGATCCCTTATTTACGCACACCGGACTCCATGAGCATCAGACCATACCCAGTGACACATAGCGGTCAGACCATGAAAGGTCTCTGACATATGTGGAACCAAAGCATGATGGATCACTTACAAGACCACCGTGGCGCTCAGGTCAAAGGACCACGATTACTACGTAACTCGAGAGGACCTTCCTTTGACGGTTTCATAGGATATCTATTGGGGTCCTCATGAGTCTGTTCAGTATCCAGTCCTGACTGGATACCCGCATGCCTATACAAGCTCTAAGCTCATGGTCAGCTAAGAACAACCATCTGAACTAGTCAGATATAGATATACACTAATCTATATATTGTGAATTCACCGACAGACCCGCATTGGTGATCATAGATCAGGAACATCATATTTGAGACATACTTACATAATGATATTTCTTAGCTCCTATTGCAACTCTTTGCAACTATATCATTATAAGTATACTCTCAGGTCTTTGTCTCATTATAGACAAAGTTCTAACTCTTTAGACCTCGCTGACTCTTATAAACTGATAACTATTAACAGTGCTAACTATTAGCATTTATAACTCTCAGCTTTGATAACTATTAGTTCTGGTCTAAACTCCTTTAAACCAAATCTGAACTATTTCAGATCAAACAATGTCTGTAATGTTACAAGCATTTTACCATGTTAATATAATATTAACAATTAATATTCATACAATATTGGAATGGCACGTGAGCACCAGCTCCAACACCAACTTCCTATGAACCTCCAAAACTTTTATAATATTTTAGATTTATTAATCATTATTAGAAAATATAACACAAATTATAAGGAAGTTATATATATTTTTTGTTGAATATAAAAGCATACCTCAACACCATCGAAGATGACATCTACGGCGTTTTCGTATAATGGGGTGCTCGTGCCAAACCAATTTAAAATACGAGAAAAATAATCTCCATTCTTATTGGCAAACAACTCCCCACACCTCAGGATCGCCTCGTAGATCCACACCTGAGATGATAATAAATTTAAATTACAATGCCAACAAAATAAATTTTTCTCTATCATAATATCATAATGAATTAAAAAAATAGAATTACTTACCAAGAATGCGTGACAAAATGAGTATAAGTTGTATGCTTCTATATCCCCAACGCCTATTTTTTTTACCTTCGCCAATTTTTTAATTGGAGCCGTGCATAAACTATTGTAGAGTACAGTCTATGCGATCGTGCCCCAAGGATATACATTAAACTCATCTAAATTATCTACCAGATGAAGTACAAAATATTGTATAATTCTATTCCGATCACGTGGCATTATTAATTTATGAAATACATAAAATAGACACATTTTTACTGCATCTACATCATCGTCAAATGTAACGTTACCGAACCACTGATCTAAATCCTTGTAAGTCAATTGACTTCTACCCAAAAAATATTTATGATAAAGTCTATCACCTAACCCACTTACTACAGGATAATCCCTCATCCTCAAACCAGTAATCAAATAAAAATCTTGACGATAAAATCTAATATGTCTTTTACCTATATAGAACCATAATTATTCATATAAATTTTTGGTATGCACACGTCTTAATAAAATCTCATGGGCTAAAATACCTGAGAATGGAATATTTGATACATCCAATAAACTACCAAAACATGTGGTTCTAAATATTTTTACCTGCCTCGAAGTCAATTTATTTTTTATATTTCGTATAACCCATAACTTCGAGTACGTATGTACGTTTGCTCGGTAGAAATGTTTTTCGACAATTACATATTCTTTTGTGACATTCTCCTTCCTGCAAAAATTAAAAAATTATTAATATTAAAAAAAATATAATCAATATAACATATAATCAAAATTTAATTTAATTATAACTAACAATCTAGACTATTTACATAATTATTAATCAAATTAAATTAAATAATTATAAATAAACATAAACAACATAAATTAATTAAAAAAATTAAAAAAATTTGGGGTAAGCTGTGGCGGCGCGTGCGTCTACGAGCTGCTGGGGGGCGACGCGTAGACGCATGCACCAACTGCGTTAGGCGCACGCCGCTTGGCGCGCACCTAACGCAATTGGCGCGTGCGTCTACGCGCCGCCGCAGCTTACCCCAAAAAATATGCTGGAAATAATCTACACACATTATTACTTTCTACCGTTTAAATCTACACATTTCTACGTATTTTTAACTAATATAAATTATAATACTCAAAAATAAAATAAAAATTATTTATAAATACATACCAACTTTGTTCCGTCATGGTGAGAGAGAGAAGACCACCGTGAGAGAGAGTGAACGTGAAAAAATTTGAAAAAGTAAAAGTAATGGGGAAAGTGTCGGTGGAGAAGAAAAATAAAAAAAATAAAGAATTTTTTTTTAATATAAAAGGGTAAAATAGAAAAAAATAATAATATAATTGGTTAATAATGCATTAGCTATTTTGACTCGGTCAAAACAACTTATGCATTTAAACATACGGCCAAATTGGCCAATTTCCCAATTATATTATAGCAAATCCTTACAGCTTCAAACTAATACATAATTTGCCAACAGGAATTATTTTGTTGTTTGGGGTACATGATTTAAAAATATTTTAAGATAAATTATCAATTGTATTAAGAAATTTGAGGAACAAATTATTAGAAATAATGCCCTAAAAGTATGTACTTATACTATTTTTATAAAATTAATAAAGTTACAATTTTATACTTGATGAGTGTTCATAATTTTAAGATATAAATATACAAATATTTCTTGTTTATTTATGTAATTGTAACTTTAATATATAATTGTTATATACAAGAGGATTAAAGTTATGGATAATAAATAGAAAAAGTCCGTAATAAATTAATTAAAGTTTGGGATCTTTAATTAAATATTACTAGAACGGTCCACAAACATTTAAAATGCAGTGATCTTATCCGGATCACTAATGTAGTAACATTATGGTAGAGGCACTATATATAATATGATTATATAGGACTAGATTAGACGTAGTTTGAATTCTTATGTAAAATACCGTTGTTAATTAAGAATTCAAAGAACGTCAACCGATGATCATATGTTGATTAACCTTAATTCTGAGTAATCATAAACACCTGTTTGTGTCATTTGAAATACTCGTTATGGTTTGTTTAAAGAATAGACTAAAAAATTGTATTTTAGTGGCATTGTGAGATAAACGGTTGGAAATATGATTTATAGATATGAAATCCATTCATTCCTAATAAAAATTAGAAAGAAGGTTCTCTTAAGGGTTAACTCTAGAACTGAATGGTTAGAGCACTCAATTTGTAATAATGTTACAAATTAACTATTCACTAGTGAATTAATGGTACTTAAGGATAAAAAAATAATTAGAGGGGTAAAACGATAATTAACCTAGCTCTAATTATGAACCATCTATGAAGGGTTAAATTGCATGTAGTGATTAAATCAATGGATTGCTATAAGTTTTCTGAGTAAATTATATCTACAATTTCAAGAGTGTAATTTTAGGGTTTTAGTGGAATAACACTGAAATTAATAAATTGAATTAATTAATTAAAGAGTTTAATTAATTATTCAAAATTTATTGGAGCTTGAAATTATAGGTCCATAGGTTCCCAATACCACCTCTTTTGTTATTACAGTGAACAAATAAAAGGATTGTGTTATTACACAAATTGTTTGTCTAAAAAATAGTTTTCAAATACTTATAGTTTATATTTGGATGAAATTAATTAATTAAGAATTAATTAATATAGATAAGATCTTATCTAAATATAATTAAATATTTAATTTAAGAAATTAAATAAATAAAATGTTAAGGATAATTTTTGAAATTATCAAAAAGATTTTAATTTTAATTTTAGTATTTTTCTTTTATTAAAAGACTAATAATGCTCAGATGTTGGGTATTATACATTAATCACAAAGAGTAGGACTCTGTGTGGTTTACATGAATTAGGTTTCCTTTTAAGAGATAATAATTAATTAGTAAATATTATTAATTAAATTATTATTTTAAAATAAGAAGACTAGTCTAAATAAAACACAATACACATACGTAAAAAAAAAAACAGAGGATACGTATTTTTCTTAAGTGAAGAAAAATAAATAAGAAGCCCACTCTTCTTTTCACTGTAAAATAAGAAGCTTGATTTGAAATTCTTTTGTGAAAGAAAACTCTACGTGAATTAAAGGTATGTTCTTGTTAATTTTTATTTATTTTAACATCAAATTCATATATTCATAAGATCCTTAAATAAAAAATATTTTTATTTAATAAAAACAAAAATTAAAAAATTTTGTTTTCTATTCTGCTGCATTATGAATGTCATAACAATAAAGCCATCCAACAATTGGTATCACAGCAATGGTTTCTTGAATATATGATTTTGTGTTATGATTTATTTTATTTAAATCATAATTTTTTTTTTGAGTATGTATGTTTGAGTGGGTACTTGCATTTTTATAATATTCATATGATGAATAATTGTTTTATGTATAGATCATTTGGTCGTTAATTATATGATCCTCTAAAATTGATTTTAATTATTTATATATTTGATTAGATCAAAATTATGTAAACTCATTAAGGGGTATATGATTTTTTTGGTAATATATATATATATATATTGTTGTTATTTTTCTGGACACTAGATTCAAGAAGAAGAAATTGAAATATAAAGTTACAGAAGAAAGAAGTAGAAGACGAGAAAAAAAAAAGAGGAAGAAGACGAACTGCCACCATTAAAAGTGCCTAACAAGGGTGCCAAATGATGGCATCCCTTACCAAAGGCGAAAATAAAAAATAAAAAAAATAAAGAAGACAAAGTCGTCCAGGTCTTTTGCTATGCACAAAAGAACAAATTGTTGTTCTTTTTGCCATGCATTAAGAACTAATTGGTGGGACCAATTATTCTTTTAAAATAATTTCTCATTTTCAAGGATTTGATCTGGTAACTAGAATGGCAATATGACAATTGTAGTGACAGAGGGCATGGTAAAAGCAACAGCTTATGGCGGCGGAAGCTTATCGGCGGTGGCTGGCACAGGGATAGTAGTTTACATGTTGCTGCTTTAGGTGCTAGGGTAACTAAAGGCTCTTAATTTTAGATTAAGAAAGTCTAAATAAAATTAGATTTAATTTATTTAATGTGTGAGTTTTAAATGGATAAAATTCTTTTTTAGAAAAATGTCTAAGAGTTGAACTACCTTGCAAAATATACAATAGGCCTAAAAAAAGTTCTTAAGTCCAAATGTATAAAATTACAAAAAAAGTTAATTAGGCTCGTTATGAACTTAAGAAGACCACATGCAACTGGGCTTGCATGCCTGTATATTTATGTAATTTATTTACACTTATTTTATGGGTTGTAATTTAAAATCTTAGAGGACTTGGCCAAAATTATATTAAATATTAATTATGTTATTTATTTATGTGATGAATTATAACATGATCATGCATAATTATATATCATGCATTTGTACCTACTCATATTATTGTAATATGACATACATACATGCCATAATTAAAAATTAAATAATTTTTTTATTATGGCATATTATAATTAATAAGATTACATTAATGGATTGATTAGTATGTTTAGAACTTGTAAATTAATCAAATAATGTGAAATTAGATTTAATAGTTAAATTGGTAATTTCACATTATTCTAGGTAACCTAAATTAAATAGTTTGATTTAGGATTACTTAGAAAATTATTAATTTTATTATTTATAATAAATAAATAATTAATCCAGTAATTGAAAAACTAGGTTCACTTAAATTGTTAGGCCTATTTAATAGGAATAGTTAGACTAATGAACCTAGACCCACTAAGATTGGACTTTATTATGATTAATTAACTATACTTAATAATTTATTATATGAGATATAATAATTTGCTGATGTTATAAAATATAAGATGTTTTATAAATTATAAAAACACATATTAAAAATAGTGAGTGAGAAAGGGTATATGACAATGAACCCATCAGTCTCTATTATTAGTACAATATCGTGAGATAAAGGTGGCGCCTCACGATGCTTTGATTTCGTTCTCCTTACGGAGGGTGTTCGTTTATTTCAATAACAAGGTTGACTTCCTAAAGATATGATTAATTGATGTATTTCATAATTGATCGACCCTACGGTGGCATTTTTGAGTTAAGTCATCTTGATCTGAAATAATGGGTTACACTCACAAAGATATAATTAAGAGGTTAATCATGTCTTGATCGAAATAAACGGTAGTTAATAGATAAATGAAAATATGAGATATTTTAAAATTTTCCTATTAATTTGAGATAGTCTCAATTTTAATTTTAATTTAATGTGACCTACCCTACGACGGCACATTAATTGTTAAATTGAACTATTGTGGATTAGTATAAATTTATGTATTTAAATAAATGCACTCATGCATCATGTTTACTATTCCAAAAATCACTATAATATTTATTTAAGTATTCTTAAAATTGCTTTATTTATTTGAGCATCATATTTAGAACAAACCCTATCATAGCCCTCTTAGCAAATGAAAAATTGACTGGTGATAACATTGTAAAATGAAAAAGCAATATGAATATTGTGCTGATCTGTGGGGACCGAAAGTTCATCTTTATAGAGGAGTGTCCACCAGAACCTGCAGCCAATGCTCATCGTAATGTACGGGAGCAATATGAGAAGTGGATACAGGCTAATAATAAGGCCCCCTGCTATATGCTTGCCAGCATAAACGATGTGCTTAGAATGAAGTACGAACACTTGGAGACTGCACATAAGATATGGGATTCTCTATAAGCGATGTTTGGCTAGCAGTCGGAACAAAGCCGCCATGAAGTTACTCGTAGCTACATGAATGCTAAAATTAAGAAAGGAGTTTCAGTGCGTGAGCATGTTTTGAGCATGATCAATTTAATGCATCAGGCAGAGATCCATGGAGCTACCATAGATGATAAGACTCAAGTCAACATCATTATGGAGTCTCTTACTCCAGCTTTTTCGCAATTCAAAACAAATTATATTATGAATAAGCTCTCATATAGTATGACTCAGCTACTTAATGAACTGCAAATTTTGAGGCTATATCAGATAAACCCAAAGAGTCTGAGGTAAATATAGCTGAAGTTAAGTAGTCTTTCTCTAAGCAAAACAAAAAGAGGAAGAACACTAGTGGTGATTCAGGTTATGGAGGAAAAGCCAAGAAAGCCTTTAACCGCAGTAAAAGTAAAAAAGAAGAACTCCAAAGCAAATAAAGGAAAGTGTTTTCATTGCGTAGTCGAGGGGCATTGGAAGAGGAATTGTAAAAACTATCTCTCCGAGCTGAAGGAAAAGAACAAAGGTAAATATGATTTACTGATTTTAGAAGCCTGTTTAGTGGAGGATGAATTTTCTCTTTGGATAATTGATTCAGGAGCCATTAATCATATTTGTTCTTCATTGCAGATGCTTAGCTCTTTTAAGGAGCTCTCTGATGAGGACTTTACCATGCGGGTTGGCAATAGGGCAGTCGTTTTAGTTTTAGTAGTGGGAGTGACTTGATTGAATTTTGAGAATAATTTTTTAATTTTAAATAATGTTTATTTTACTCCTGAATGCAAAAGGAATTTGATTTCTGTTTCTAAGTTGCATAAATAATTATTTAATATTTTTTTTATAATAATGAGATTATTATTGGTAAAAATAGTTTAAATATTTATCGTGCGAAATTAAAAAAATGGGCTTTATGTTTTAAGGCCCAATGAGCTCTCACAGCATAATTCTGAATTATTTAGAGTAGAATATCCTAAATCTATAAAAAGGCAAAAGGTTTCTCCTAATGATGACACGAATCTTTGGCATCTTAGGTTAGGTCATATTAATCTAGATAGGATTAACAGGTTAGTAAATGATGGTTCTTTAAAAGAGCTAAACGTTGGCACTCTTCCTGTATGTGAGTCCTGTCTAAAGGGTAAAATGACTAAAAGACCCTTTTTCAGCTAAGGTTGAAAGAGCCAAAGAACCACATTAGCTTGTACATACTGACATTTGTGGTCCATTAAATGTACAAGCAAAAGGCGGATATGAATACTTCATCTCATTTATTGACGACTATTCAAGATATGGTTATGTTTACCTAATGCAAAGCAAATCTGAGACTTTTAGAAAGTTCAAAGAATTCTTAGTAGAAGCTGAAAAACAATTAGGTAAAACACTTAAGACCCTTCGATTCGATCGAGGTGGTGAATACTTTGACACAGAGTTCAAGGATCATCTATTGCAGCATGGGATTTTATCCCAACTCACAACACTTGGAACACCACAGCAAAATAGTGTTGCAGAAAGGAGAAATAGAACCTTGCTAGATATGGTTAGGTCTATGATGAGCTACTTTTCATTGCAGCCCTCATTTTGGGGTTATGCACTACAGACTGTGGTCTACATTTTGAATGTAGTACCTTCAAAATCTATCCAAAGTACAATGTGGAATGGTATTAAACTTAGTTTATGCTATTTTTGCATATGGGAATGTCTGGCACATGTGCTAAAAGGAAAGACTGAAAAGTTAGAACTGCGAACAGAAGTTTGTCTGTTTGTAGGCTACCCTAAAGGCACAAGAGGAGGTTTGTTTTATAGTCCTTAAGAAAAAAAGTGATTGTATCGACAAACACCACTTGTTTTTAGAATGATTATATATTAAACTACAAACCTCACAGTAAGATTGTACTGGAGGAAATGTTTTCTGATCAGATCAGACCTTTGCCACCGTTAGTTAGTGAACGATAAAGTCAAGTAACTACCAATTATAATCGAACACCTTGGAACCTCGACGTAGTGGGAGGATAGTGAGACTACCTTCTCGTTACAGAGAGGAGGGAGAGGCACAAGTAGTTGTGTCTGACACAAGAGAAGATGATCCATTGACATATAGACATGTAATGGAAGATTCTAATAAAGAAAAATGGTAAGAAGCTATAAACCAATAAATAGAGTCTATGTACTCCAATTCATTCTGGGAACTTATAGATCCACCTGAAAATGTCAGGCCCATTGGATATAAATGGATCTTCAAGAAGAAAAGAAGCGTGGATGGAAAAGTATAGACTTTCAAAGTAAGACTAGTGGCAAAGGGTTATACCAAAAAAGAGGGAGTCGACTATGAGGAGACTTTCTCGCCAATAGCCATGCTCAAATCTATTCGCGTTCTCTTGTCCTTTGCTGCGAGTCTTGATTATGAGATATGACAAATAGACGTCAAGACAACCTTTTTGAATGGCTATTTTAAAGAGAGCATCTACATGGTGCAACCAGAGGGGTTCGTGGTAGAAGGCCAAGAGTAAAAAGTCTGTAAATTGCTCAAGTCCATTTATGGACTTAAGCAAGCTTCAAAGTCTTGAAACTTAAGATTTGATGAGACAATTAAATCTTATGGTTTCGAGCAAAATGTTAATGAACCTTGTGTGTACAAGTACATCAAGAACAAAAATGTAGTTTTCCTGGTACTTTATGTGGATGACATTTTACTTATTGGGAATGATGTAGAAACATTATCCAACATAAAGAAGTGGCTAGCCGAGCACTTCCAAATAAAGGATTTAGGAGAGGCAAGTTATGTCCTTGGGGTCCAAATTATTCGGGATCGTAAGAACAGACTATTGGCACTGTCTCAGACATCGTATATTGATAAAGTGCTTATGCGATATTTGAAGCAAAATTTCAAGAAGGGTAAATTACTGACTTGACATGGAATTGTTATTTCTAAATAGCAGTGTCCTAAGACACCTTAGGAGGAAGAAGATATGAGACGGGTTCCCTATGCCTCAACAGTTGGCAGCCTCATGTACGCTATGTTGTGCACGAGGCCTAACATTTGCTATGCAGTGAGAATATTCAGTTGTTATCAATCCAACCCTAGATTGGCTCATTATAGGTAAAGCACATTCTCAAGTATATTCGGAGAACGAGAAACTATATGCTTGTGTCTTCAAGTGGAGACCTAAACCCCACTAGTTATATTGATTCTGATTTTCAATCAGATAAAGATAGTCGAAAGTCGACGTTTGGGTCAGTGTTTACTCTTAGTGGCAGAGCCATAGTCTGGAGAAGTGTAAAATAATCCAGTACTGCTGATTCAACCATTGAGGCTGAATACATAGCAACTAAAGAAGCTGTATGGCTTAGGAAGTTTTTCACTGATCTAGAAGTTGTTCTAGACATGGATAAACCATTGACCCTTTACTGTGACAATAGTGGGGCAGTGAAAAATTCAAAGGAACCCATGAACCGTAAGAAACCAAAGCATATTAAGAGAAAGTATCACTTGATAAGGGAAATAGTGCATAGAGGTGATGTGGCAGTCATGAAGATAGTATCTGAAAACAATCTTGCAGATCCATTCACCAAGACATTATCGATTAGGTCATTTGAAAGTCATATGAAGGGCATGGGTTTAAGAGACATGTATCACCTACTTTAGGGCAAGTGGGAGATTGTTAGGGATAATGCCCTAAAAGCATGTACTTGTACTGTTTTTATGAAATTAATAAAGTTACAATTTTATACTTGATGAGTGTTCATAATTTTATGATATAAATATTAAAAAATCCCTTGTTTATTTATGTAATCGTAACTTTAGTATATAATTGTTATATACAAGAGGATTAAAGTTATGGATAATAAATAAAAAAAAGTCCGTAATAAATAAATTAAAGTTTTGGATCTTTAATTAAATATTACTAGTGCGGTCCACAAATATTTAAAATGTAGTGATCTTATTCGAATCACTAATGTAGTGACATTATGGTAGAAGCACTATATATAATATGATTATATAGGACTAGACTAGACGTAGTTTGAATTCTTATGTAAAATACCGTTGTTAATTAAGAATTCAAATAACGTCAACCGATGATCATATGCTGATTAACCTTAATCCTGAGTGATCATAAACACTTGTTTGTGTCATTATGTCATTTGAAATATTCGTTACAGTTTGTTTAAAGAACAGACTAAAAACTTGTATTTTTGTGGTATTGTGAGATAAACGGTTGGGAATATGATTTATAGATATGGAATCCATTCATTCTTAATAAAAGTTAGAAAGAAGGTTCTCTTAAGGGTTAACTTTAGAATTGGACGGTTAGAGCGCTCAATTTATACTTAAGAACAATAATTGCATGTAGTAATTAGAGGGGTAAAATGATAATTAACCTAACTCTAATTATGAACCATCTATGAAGGGTTAAATTGCATGTAGTGATTAAATCAATGGACTGCTCTAAGTTTTATGAGTAAATTATATCTACAATTTTAAAAGTGCAATTCTAGGTTTTTAGTGGAATAACACTGGAATTAATAATTGAATAACACAAATAAAAGGATTGTGTTATTACACAAATTTTTTGTGTTTAAAAAATAGTTTTCAAATACGTATAGTTTATATTTGGATGAAATTAATTAATTAAGAATTAATTAATATAGATAAGATCTTATTCAAATATAATTAAATATTTAATTTAAGAAATTAAATAAATAAAATCTTAAGGATAATTTTTTAAATTATCAAAAAGATTTTAATTTTAATTTTAGTGTTTTTCTTTTATTAAAAGACTAATAATGCTCAAATGTTGGGTATTATACGTTAACCACAAAGTGTGGGACTCTATGTAGTTTACATAAATTAGGTCTCATTTTAAGAGATAATAATTTAATTAGTAAATATTATTAATTAAATTATTATTTTAAAATAAAAAGACTAGTTTAAATAAAACACAACACATATACGTAAAAAAAATGGAGGATACGTATTTTTCTTAAGTAAAGAAAAACAAATAAGAAGATCACTCTTCTTTTGATTGTAATACAAGAAGCTTGGTTTGTAATTCTTTGGTGGAAGAAAACTCTGCGTGGATTAAAAGTATGTTTTTGTTAATTTTTATTTATTTTAACATCAAATTCATATATTCATAAGATCCTTAAATAAAAAATATTTTTATCTAATAAAAAAATAAAAATTAAAAAAAATTTATTTTCTATTCCACTACATTATGAATGTCATAACAATAAAGTCATCCAACGCAAATCAAGGTCTTACTAATTTTCCGAGGATGATGCTTTTTGTGAAGAGCTAACACATCACTCATTTCATCCCCCTGCATCCAATTACAAAGATGAAAGAATCAGTCTCCATATCCAAGTTAAACCTTTTTACATTTGAGTTTAAGAGAGAATATATGATAGACAAACAAGAAAAAACAAAGGTTCAAACTATAATGGAGAAACAGTGAGAGGCTCACATTATTAGCAAGGTTATTCGCAGCATTGTCGAACAATGAAGCCTCAGCCAATGCCTTAAAATGAAATATTCAACAATTCAAAAGTAATGTACAAAGAATTGATACTTAGTAAACAAATAGTTAGTAAACAATAATGTTTTATATCTTTACATTGTATTAAACAATCTCTAAGTACTGAAAAAATGGTACCTGTAGGAAAAGGATGGCAATGACGAAAACGAAGAAGAGCTACATTTTTGTGAATAGAAATAGCTGATAATGGTAAGGCGTTTCTATGAAATTATGACTTCTTGTATATTGAAACTAGGTAGATAGAAGATGTAAATGCCCTTATAATAAAGACACCTAGTTGGCTTCTTTGCTATCTTCTCTACTTTGTATCTTTTAGCTAGAATCACATGTAAAGATTTAACTGTAGGAAAATATCACAGGCTTTATGCATGCTTGGTGCATACATTGCGAAAATGTTTGAGCTAATTAAAAGATCAGCATTAAATACCTTTTTCGAGACTTACTTTTAAATTGCTTTGTTTTATTACTTTTTCCCATATATGCGAGCACAGCTGTTGATTCTATGGCTGGTGGGTTATTGGACATAGAAGAGAAAAAGAGTTGCAGCATGGTCCCCTCATCAACAATGCAAGGAAGTAAAATGGAACCAATCTACATATATAATTTGGGGGAAAAATATCAATTTCGTCTTTGATTTAATTGATATATATACGAATTTAATTTTTATTTTTTAATAAATACTCAATTAATTTTTATAGAGACGAAAATAATCATGATTAAAAAATAAAAATAGTAATAAACAATAACTAAAAATATTTTTAAAAAGACTAATTGAGTATTTAGAAAAAATCTAGATAGTAAATTGATATGTATCAATTAAATCGAAGACGGAACTAATATTTATCTTATAATTTGTATATGCTACAAAAACAATAGGGCATTGCTATAGAATTTTAAGTCTTAACACTTTAGTGTTTTTTTTATCCAAATATACATCTCTTTTATGGTTTTAATTGGGGAAAGAACCATCTTTTTTTTCTTTATTCAAAACAGAGGCACATTTAAACTAATATACATATTCTCACTATTAGTTGTTCACCTATTCATATTATGATGCTTCAGTACATAACAAGTATAGTATAAAAGTCTCATAGTAGTCTTATATTATCACTTAAATCATTCTAATACTTTTATTATTTTTTTTCTTTAACAAGACTTTATATTTATATAATAGGATTTTTTATAGGTCGTATATTAGTCTTATACTGTCACCTAGTTAATGAAGTGTTTTAATTTCTTTTACAAGACTTTATGTAACATAGTCTTATAAATATAATAATTATGTATTATTATCCAAGAAATGGTAATGCTTTTTGTTCTTTATAAGACTTTACATAACATACTTTTGTAATAGACATTTATCAATCTTATACTATCACTTAAGTTATTATAATGCTTTCTATTTTTTTTTTATAAGACTACATAATATGGTCTCGTAAGAGTTGTGTCCATCTTGTACTGCCATCTAAGTTATTGTTGTGCCTTCTATTTAAGACTTTTTTAAAATAGTTGTTGTAGCTCCACTAAGCTTAATTTAAACGCAAGTGCACATTATTATAACAAGTAATAAAATTATAAAATAGGATGTCGATCCCATAGAAAATTTAAACCTATTCTTAATTAAGCACCAAAATTATGTTCTCACCTTTATCCAAATAATCCAACTATAAGAAATTATAATAAACTCAACTAAAAACTTATCAAATATAAAAATCTAATTAAGACATCAACTTGTGAATCACCGAGATTGAGAAAATCAGGGATTATAGATTATCCCTCAATATGTCACTTAAACTATTGTATTCCTTTTTATTAATCCCTCACTCTAACTATTGGTCAAAACATAAATTCTTTCACTAACCTCTTCTAATGGTCTAGTGAATATATTTTATTCTAATAACTACCTATATTCTGATGGTAATCAAATAGCAATAAAATTTATTACGAACAAGTTTTATTGAGCATGCATATCATATGGGTATATTTTCATCTCAAATAAAACCCACAGCTATTGTACTTTTGCTTTTGTTTCAGCATCACAGCTCCACTTCTTTGGCTTTGCAGCACCCACTTTTTTATTTTTGAGGAATTTTTCTTCCATCACTGTGGCGGTGAGTCTTGGGCATTGAGGTGCTCAACTTATGTTTTGAACTCCTTTGCTTCCTCTCCTAATTCTTTAGTTTTGACTCCAATTTTAGTTGTTTTGGTTTGATTTTATTCTTATTCATCTCTTTTAGCTCGATCCCTACAACCTCAATATAAAGTACATAAATAACCATTTAATTAATCATAAATGATAATTTTTAAGTTTTATGAGAGAAAAAATATATATCTAAATTATCCCCATCAATTGTCTTGTAAGAGGCGTGTACTAATTATGTATTGTCACTTTATGCAAGTGCACTACTTTCTAGTCTATTATAAGACTTTACATAACATGGTTGCATATTAGATACATGATTGTTATGCTTAACAACCATTTATTAAATAACATAGAATGGTCCAACAATAAGGGTAAATACAAGTTTTATTATTAAAAAAAAGGAGTCTACAAAAATTAAGGTTCATTAATAAGTTATGACCAACTTGTTCAACATGTTGGTGTTTTCATTAGACTTGATCTTTCACAATATAATATCACTTTGATATTTGGGGTCAACATAGAGGACCGTATACCACCTATGATAATTTGACCAATAATTATGTTAGTTTTTTTCTTTGATGAGATTAGATGTGGAATAAAAAAATCCTTTATATGTCACTTATGTACACAAAATTATTCTTGTAATATATAACAGTTATAAGAGTTTAGAAGAGAGCCCACCAACTACATATGCTTCTTGGAAAGAGAGTTAGTCTTACCTAAACCTCATGCCATCAACATTTGTTAATGAATACGAAATGGTGGATGAACATGAATATCTGCAAGTAGATAAAAGAGATAACTAACAATTATGTCTAGACAACTTACTTGTAGAAAACAAATCAGACCATAGTTTGGTGCTCAAACGAAAGGCAATTTTAAGTATGAACCAATAGAAGTCAATATTGTTGTTTATAATGTGCCACTATTTTGTGATGCATCACAAGAATTGGATAGTATTTCTTACAATGCTGGTCCACTGCATTCTAGAAAGAGTACGTTCCTAGATTAAAATTCACTACTTAAAAAATGGGCTTTAGTGATAGATAATATCAATCAAAAATAAAGTTTTGTAATAAATGCATTCTATCACCTAAAGTCATCCCATTAATCTATGATAGATCATTTTTATCATAGATTCGTGATAGAAACAATTTGTGATAAATATGATCTATCACAAATCTATGACTTCTAATTTTAGTAGGTGAGGTGGCAGCATACGTGTAGGCTTACGTGGCCACTAATGTGGCACATGATTTATAGATGATGTAATAATGTTGTCATAGTGAGGTAATTCAAAAAAATATATGATTATATCATCTTCTATCACTATTTTGTGATAAACGTCTATCACAAAATTATGATAAATTTGTATTTTTTTTTATTGAATTTGTAAATTTATTTTATTTTATTATATATACAATTAATAAATATGTACTAAATTATATTATATTTCTTAATATATATAAAATAATATATAAATTTCCACAAATTGATGTATGCATTAAATCAATAACATATCATTAGTAATATAAATTCCACAATTAACATCTTAATCCCTAAATCTACAAAATATAACATCCAAGTAATGTATATCCAACCTCTACGTACAGTAAATTCCACATCCAAAGCCAACATTAATCCATAAAAATTAACATATTGTAGACTACAAAAATTAAACAAGTTATATGCTTCCTTAGCAACACATCAATCTAGTCCAACATTTACAAAATCCAGCAACTTCAACATATCAAATGGTACATACATCCAAGCCAACCTTTTTAAAAAAATACAATCTGATTATAATGTCACTAAATAAAAACTGTTATACAAAGGCAGGGCAAGAAGTAAGGAAATTTGTATAAAATAATTTTTACTATGATACTTTAAACATCTTACAAAAAAAAAAGTATATATATATATGTCTATATAAAAAGGTGTGTAAAAATAAATTACACTACAATATATTAATAAGAGAAAAATGTGTTTTTTCGATCAAATCTTTTCGATTTCTATTAAAATTAGTCGTTGATATAACTTTTTTCAATTGAAAATTTTAATCTATCAGAAAAGTAGAAAAATTATGTTATGCAATTACAAAGGCTAAATTACAAAGGCTAATTATTCGTTGAAAAAATCTTTTTTTAAGTCGATCATACTTTAGCGAGATTTATAAGTGCCAATATTAGTTCCAATGACTATAAGTGGTAGTCGAAAATGTACTATTTTTTTTACTGATTTGTTGTTGTAGTCAAAAATATATTTCATTTTGACGGCGTTTTTTATTTGGACATAACAAATTACTAATTTTGACCAAATATACTTACAGTCATAAATTTGGTGAAATTTAATTAAATTTTTTATTGCGTTTATCATCCGTTGAAAATAATATCTTTATTTTCAATTGTATTTCTATACACTTGTTAATGTAAAAATTTTTTCGAAGTATAATCGTAAATAATTGTTAAAATTTTTAATTTTTTGCCGACTATAATATACAATATACAATCAAAAATTAAATTTATATTTACAATTACATTAAGTGGTTGAAAATGTTTTTATCCAAACTATACTAATTTAACTTTAGGTTGAAATCTAATCCAATTCAGATAGTGAAATTCAATATCATCCAATCATATTTCAACTTTTCAAGTGAAATGAAAGTCAATTAAACATCTGATTTCAATTTAAATTTAAATCATTGACCAGATGAATCTTACATTTTTTTTATAAAAAATAACCAAAATTGTCTAAATTAATTTTATTGGAACTCATCAAACCATGAGACTTTATCACTTTCAATGGTATATTAAGTTTAGCTACGTTGTAACTAAATTATAAATCAATTTTTCATTATATTAAGTTGTCGAAGTACAAATATTGAATTATTTCATTGTCTTCAAATTATTTTCCTATTTTTTAAAAACAATTATATATCTATATGTTAAATATTAATCATTAAAATGTTTATTAAAAAAATTCAATCAATAATTCTTTTAATGAAAAAGTTGCATCAATAAAATTCTATCTTTTAATGGTCATAGGACATCAAAAATATATCATTTATGACCACATTATTACTCGTCTTTTGATTGCTATAGATCATTAGTAGTATATATTCTACACTATTATTTACCAAAGTTTACCTCTGAAAAAAACTAATTTCTAGCCACCATTTTGTTATTTTTCATCACTAAAGACCATTGCTAATGCTACAAGCTAACTATTATCACTCACCGTAATATACCCACAAAATTAGTCTACTTTTGACCACTATATGACATTGGAGATGAAGTTTCTTTCGACTAATTGTAAATTATTTTCGAAGGTAACGTACTATTAATAATATAATTATTTTTTACAACAAGAAGTTATTTATTATTAGAGTCGGTGCTTACGTGCCATCCCTAAATATACATATACTTGTATATTTATATAAGTGTACATTCTCATTAAATCGTTAATACCCATTAATCCAGTAATATTCAGCACTTTTATAGGAATGCATGCATGTCTGTATTTAAATGTTAAATATAATAATTAGTTAATAGTTATTATTTACTAATTGTATTAATGATGCGTAATGTATTGTGGACCCTCAGTTTAGTTTATTTAAGTGTGAAATTTGGTAAGACCCATTAGGAAGTAAATTTGGTAACTATTTATGAGGGATAAAATGATCATTTCTTATTTTGATTATTTAATTATTAAATAATCAAATATCTTTCTTTTTATATTATATAATATATTATTATATATTATATTATTATATTATTATTTATATTATATAATATATTATTATATTATATATATATAAAGAAAGAAAGAGAGAAAGTGAATGTGTGCAATGTGTGGGGCAAAAGTTGCCGAGAAATTTTTATTTTGATTATTTAATTATTAAATAATTAAATATATTTTTTTATATTATATAATATATTATTATATTATTATTTATATTATATAATAAATTATTATATTATATATATATATATATATATATATGTAAAGAAAGAAAGAGAGAAAGTGAGTGTGTGCAATGTGTTGGGCAAAAGAAGAAGAAGAAGCAATGTGTGGGATAAGAAGAAAAAGAATGAGGAAATCTATACTTTTAATTAGAGCAATTGTGAATTGCTTTAAATTTTTTATTTTTTATGTTTTTAGAGAAAAGAATATAAAATAAAATTATTTTATTTTTTCTATACTTTTAATTGGAGCAATTGTGAATTGCTTTAAATTTTTATTTTTTATGTTTTTGGAAAAAAAGAATATAAACACACACCTGACCATTTTGGGGATTAAGAGTTCATCTCGAGTTGAATATTAGGCTATTGTTCTAGCTCACCAAGCCCACTATGTTGGTGACTAGAATTGCATACGAGTTGATCTCCATGCGGACTCCAAAAAAAATACATGTATAACATTACACGTTTTGGTGAGTTCTCTACCCTATTAATATATTAATGTAATTTATATATTTATTTATTGTGTTTATTATAAAATTTATACACTTCTACTGCGTTAGACAATAGACACAATTCCACATGCATACACCCATACGTGCCTTAGATCCGCCAACATTTACGACATTCATTTATCCTTCGTAATTAATAAATTACCTACCATAATATATAATTAAAATTGAAATTATATTTATGATTGCATTAAGTGGTCGAAAAATATATATTTTTGACAGTTAAAAGTGGTTGAAAAGAAAATAGTCATCTGGTAACAACTTTTATTTGATGTTTCTTTATAGTATTTACGATAGTATACATTGCTCACAATACATCGTATTTGTGATGGCAAGTGAGAAAAAATTATTTCTAATCAACCCTTCAATGACGATCGACGATAGCTCATTCTGATCGAAAAAATATATTTTCGATAGTATTATACATGTTTCTATTGCATTATGCAGTTATATATGAGCACTTTTCTTGTAGTTATAAGACTAAGCATATGTAAGTGTTTTTACTTGGGCTTCCATTTGGTCCATGTTTCTTTAGTAATAATAAAAAATAAAATCATAAGATTATCGTCTCCCACTCATCATTATTATTTTTTATTGTTGTTTGAAAAATAAAATATTCTTAATGGATGGACAAATACTATTGGGAGTAAGAACTAAAGAACATATACTCTCTTGTTTATCTCCTTAGAGAATTTTAAAATTTCCTAAATTCCTAAGGACACAGTAAGAGTATCTTGTGATACTGTGCGGCATAGAATGAAAACAAAAAATAAATAAATAAATCGCTTTCATATTAAAAATTCTTGAAATCCTAAGGATACATATTATGAACTCCAAAATGATTTGCTTATGTTTTATTAATTGATTTCTTCTTATAACAGGATAGAAGCCTAATAATTGCTTTCATATTATATCCTGGAGTGGTGATAGGTAACTTACACAAGAACTCTTGTTTTTTTCAGAAAACAAATTGGAGGATGAAAATTTTGAATTCAACTTTAATTGAGTGATGTAATTATTACTAAACTATAAGCATATCTAATCGAGATAACTGGTCCATGTTTCTTCACGGTCATATTTCTTCCTCTCTAGGTACCAAATAGGAAAAGAATAAAATAGACCCCAAATGAATGTAATGTGGTGTAATCCTAGTGACATAACCTACATATTAGCTTAAATAAAGAAGTATAATCAGAATTATGTAAAACAATTATCTTCTTGTTCTGATTGTCCATGCACTACACCTATCATCTTCCCCATAAAGCAATGCTCATAATGTTAAATTGTCGATAATGAGCTCCACTAGCCATCAACCTCACCTAAGCCATTTTATTGTCATTCCCTTACGAGCAATGTTAAAGCTATTGAAACAAAGTCCATATTTTACACTTCTTATTTTCTATTATTTTATCAGTGCAAGGGCATGAAAATGTAGCAACTTATGGAACTATGTTTCTTGTTAAAAGTACGTATAAAGATCAGAAATGGAAGTAAGCAACTTATGGAACTATTTTCTATTATTTTATCATCAAGCTTCATTCAAGCTAATCACACATTAAATTAAGTTGGAGGCTTATCATCTGCATTAAAGTTGCCGATATAATGTCATAATCTAAATTAAATTTTGGTTTTAAAGACCTTATTAATAGTTTATAATAATCACATAACCTTGATAGAAATATTTGAACATGACTTGGATCAAGAAAGGATGAGATGAATTACCATGCCACGATTAGGAAATGTCAAGAAAAAGGTCGGATGACACGAAAAGTCATGGTAGCTTGTGGCATAATGAAAATTCAGGCAGTTGCACTTTTTAAGAATTGAATAGTGGTATCAATGGCCATCCTTTTAAATAGTTATTAATATCATTTAAGACCTATGTCTGGATATTTACTTCTTCAATTAGGTAAGTTATTGTACTTTGATGCCACTTTTTTAAAAGAAAATTGTAAACGATGCTTATTTATTGCCTCATACAAAGACGATAACAATGAAATATTATCACTTTCGTTCCGTATAGGTGACCAAGAGAATGGCCTAGTATACCATTAGTATAAGATAAAGTTAAAGGGAGTCAATTCTCTAATTTAGTCATCATTTTTCACTGCCATGCAAATATAATTAAGATAGTCAACTTCGTGTTTTTTCATGCTAGTTAAGGTATTTGTACATACCACTTGAAGGAAAACATTAGAGCCAAGTTCAAGGACACCAACATTGGTGCTTTGATTGAATAACTTTAGAAGCATATCTACCTTTATGTTTCAACCATTATATGATTGACATATATATTACTAGTGTAATAATTGCATAGTATCCTTTTAAGGATGGCTATGAAAATTTGGCATGTACTCAAATTTGGCATGTACTCACTCTGACGATAGGCTGGTATAATATCAACTAACATGCAAAATGTATTAATGCAATTTTGAATTTTGATCGAAAGTTGCATATGTTAGGAATAATGTCCTAAAATTTTATATTTGTACTATTTTTATGAAATTAATAAAGTTATAATTTTATACTTGATGAGTATTCATAATTTTATGATATAAATATCTGAAAATCTCTTGTTTATTTATGTAATCATAACTTTAGTATATAATTGTTATATACAAGAGGATTAAAGTTATGGATAATAAACAGAAAAAGTCTGTAATAAATTAATTAGAGTTTGGGATCTCTAATTAAATATTATTAGTGCGGTCCACAAACATTTAAAATATAGTAATCTTATCCGGATCACTAATGTAATGACATTATGGTGGAGACACTATATATAATATGATTATATAAGACTGGACCAGACGTAGTTTGAATTCTTATGTAAAATACCGTTGTTAATTAAGAATTCAAATAACATCAACCGATGATCATATGCTGAATAACCTTAATCCTGAGTGATCATAAACTCCTGTTTGTATCATTATGTCATTTGAAATACTCGTTACGGTTTGTTTAAAGAATAGACTAAAAACTTGTATTTTTGGGGCATTGTGAGATAAACAGTTGGGAATATGATTTACAGATATGGAATCCATTCATTCCTAATGGAAGTTAGAAAGAATGTTCTCTTAAGGGTTAATTCTAGAACTGAACGGTTAGAGCGCTCAATTTGTAATAATGTTACAAATTAACTGTTCACTGGTGAATTAATGGTACTTAAGGATAAAGAAATAATTAGAGGGGTAAAACGGTAATTAACCTAGCTCTAATTATGAATCATCTATGGAGGGTTAAATTGCATGTAGTGATTAAATCAATGGACTACTCTAAGTTTTTTGAGTAAATTATATCTACAATTTTAAGAGTGCAATTTCAGGTTTTTAGTGGAATAACACTAGAATTAATAAATTGAATTAATTAATTAAAGAGTTTAATTAATTATTCAAAATTTATTGGAGCTTGAAATTATAGGTCCATAGGTCCCCAATACCACCTCTTTCGTTATTACAGTAAACAAATAAAAAAAGATTGTGTTATTACACAAATTGTTTGTGTCCAGAAAATAGTTTTCAAATACGTATATTTTATATTTGGATAAAATTAATTAATTAAGAATTAATTAATATAGATAAGATCTTATCTAAATATAATTAAATATTTAATTTAAGAAATTAAATGAATAAAATCTTAAGGATAATTTTTGAAATTATCAAAAAGTTTTTAATTTTAATTTTAGTGTTTTTCTTTTTATTAAAAGACTAATAATGCTCAAATGTTGGGTATTATACATTAACCACAAAGAGTATGACTCTATGTGGTTTACATGAATTAGGTCTCCTTTTAACAAATAATAATTTAATTAGTAAATGTTATTAATTAAATTATTATTTTTTAAATAAGAAGACTAGTCTAAATAAAACATAAGACACATATATGAAAAACGTAGGATACCTATTTTTTCTTGAGAAAAGAAAAACAAAAGAAAAAAGCCCACTCTTCCCTTCACTGTAAAAAACAAGAGGCTTGGTTTGAAATTGTTTGGTGGAAGAAAACTCTGCGTGGATTTAAGGTATGTTTTATTAAATTTTATTTACAGTAACATCAAAATCATATATTCATAATATCCTTAGATAAAAAGTGTTTTTATCTAATGAAAATAAAGATTAAAGAATTTTTATTTTTTCTATTCCGTTGCGTTATGAATGTCATAACAATAAAATCATTCAACAGCATATTCATAAGCTTTTGGACAGATCCTAAAAAAACTTTAGAAGTGATTTTGTACACACTAAGAAAAAGGTAGTTAACATACATACTCTTTTTACAAAGTATACTGAGAACTGGCACTACAAGAAAATGAAGTTTTTACGACCCTATTTACGATAGCTATTTGAGCCATTGCAAAAGCCTTAAAAGAAATTAAATCGTTTCGTTGAAAAGAAATTAACAAAACATGATTTTTTTTTTCGTTCCTAGACTTTTGTTCCTAGACTTTTCGTTCCCAGACTTTCGTTCCCAGAAATTAACAAATTCTTTTCGTTCTCTTCATTCCCAAACTGAAAATTTTATCAACAAATCAGTCTTTATCTCTTCGTTTAACAACAAATCAATTCCCATCCTCTCTCACATCAACGATTCAGTTTCAATCTCTCTCTTTCTCGTCCTCTTTCAAATCTGAGGTATCAATTTTTGTTACTTAAGGTTTCCTTAATTTTTACAAATTTTGTTTGTTTATTTTGTCAAAATTAATCTTACATGTTAATAATTTCAAATTTTGAATATCAAAGTTAAAATGGATTATTTGTTTTCCATTTTTAACTCATTGTTCTAAGAAACTTGTGTAGGTATGTTTGCACATTCGTAGGGCCAATGAGCAATGTGGTAAAGGATATCTCATCTCATCTCATCTCTTCTCTCTCTCTCTTTTTTAAAAAATTTGCTTGGTTCTGCTCTTCTTTTCTGTATGTCAAGACTATTCCTTCAACGTGGGTTTTCAGGCTTTGAGACATCTATGGGTTCATAGGGTTCTCATAAAGAGAATTTTTGTATGATGAGAATTTTTGGTAGCTTTTATGACTCGATCTATACCTATGTCTAGGAGAAACAAAGCAATCGCACAATTTTGGTGTAGTTTTCTTTTTTTTTTAGGGGGTAGGGGGTGTTCTACATTAATAAAAATATCAAATTAACTCTTTGGGTTAATGGCATGTAATAAAGAGGAAGAAGTCAATGGATACAATCATACTCTCCATTGTTGCATCTGTGTGCACGTTTCTGATTTTTATATACTGGTTGACCAAGTGAAGTTGTAATTTGATCCATGTTGGGCTAAGCGGGGCAGTGGTACTTGTTGTTAATCAATGGTGAAATTTTTTCTTATTGGGGGTAGTGAATTATGTTCTCTTCATCTTTGCAATACAGAATTATTACCAGGTGAAGGTCAGGTCAACAAAATAGATATATAGATAGATATACAGCTTACGAACTTTCATTCATCTTTTGAATTGGTTAATTTTTATTTAGAGTGACATTATTCGGATAAATGAATGATTTGATTGTCTAGCCGAAGAATGACTCAAATTTGTAAAATGTATTTTGGTGATAAGTAACTCTTATTTTGTAATATTTTCTAAAGATCTTCATATTCTTAAAAAAAAAAAAGAGCCACTTCAGTTCAATAAAATCTTCGTTCAATGTTAGAAGACAAAAGTGTAAAAGAGAGAGAGAGAGAGAGAGAGAGAGAATCAATCTATTACAATAAAGTCTTTATTTTCAAAAACAAAAAATCTTTAGGAAATAGTGTTTCTCACCGGGCTCTATTTGTGATATTCATGATTGAGGTCCTAAAAGATAGCATGTGGCAAGAATGGTGTAACTCTAAACAATTAATTTTCTTATCTTTACATCATTGTTAGTTTGTTTGTCTATCCTTAAATGTAACATTTTCTTGAGCGCTTATTTATTTTTCACCTCCGTTAGTAAAATCCTAGCTCTTTAAACAGTTTTTCACCCGTGAGGATATGAAGTTGAAGCTTTTACATCAAGAAACTTTTTAAGGCTATATATTTTTATGGTATGTGGTAAAAAAGTTTTGACTTAGTTCATACACGCACAATTTTAGAAGTTATGAAATAATCTTGATAGCAATTGTGATCTTAAATTGACATTTTGTTTGAAATGCTTAGATAGTCATTTTCAATTTATTTACGTTTGAATTGATAGGAACTAACAATAAACTGGTTGGGTGTATGATGAATACTTATAATTACACATTTATTTTAGTATTATTTTGCACCATTAGTATTATTAATCTCCCTAACTTGAGCACATTTTCAGTATTGTATCTAATTAAATTTTTAACAATTTTAATGTAGGTTTGATAAATTGGGTATTACTTTTTACTCAGAAATTCAATTGCAGTAATTCTTAAATCTATGAAGAGATAATTTCATTTACAACAAATTGGATTTCACATATAATTTTGAATTCGAACGTTTGAAGGGTGAAAAATGTCTTTGAAGATGACCCATCTGTAGTACAGGCCCAGTCTGAGCAGACTTTAGTATTTCGACTATATCTCATAAAATAATAATCCAATTGATATGATTCAAGACTTCATAGAAATATATTTTAATTATTTACAAATTTTTAGTTGAACAGAAAGTTCAATTTGGCTAGCTTACCAGTCAAAAGAGTATTAAAAATTCAGTAGAAAGTTTGGTAGTAAAAAATGTTAAACATTTAGTCACACGTGAATAGTACTCATAAATTTATCTATTTAAGGGTACCCTTGGTTAAAGGAGAGATATCTACCATCATTTTATAATATTTAGTTCACTTTTCATTGTATTCCATTCTCTTAAGTTATGTTGTTCTAGATTCCTAGATAAGGTTAGGAGTGAAACACTTAATAGAAGTGTAGTTTAGTTACTTTGATCCTACTCTTGTATTTTATGTGTATGTTCAAATGATTTGATTTATCATTTTTAAAAGTAGTTTTGGTTTGTTTAAAGCCTTGATTCTTTATAGACTAAGGGCACAACGAATGTTTGGAAAGATCTTCTATATATCAACAATATATATTTACAAATGATGTTTTTCATCAATTGAAATTATTTTTCAAGTGAGTAAAAGGATCAAAGGAACTCTACTATAACCAAAGTAAGTGTGGATCTCTAATGCCTTTTTGTCCTTTTAAATTAATTTTTTAATTTACATATGGTAATTTTTGCTTTTAAAATCAACCAATATTGTCCAACTTTAGGTACAATATCTTATTACTTTTGAACATTGACAAACAACCTTTACTCTTGGTGATCACTCCCTGTAGATATGACACTCGAACTCACAAGTAAATATTATAACTAAGACAACCTATACTTGGATAATACAATATTTAAGTTGTAGCAATGACTTTGGTTATTTCAAACTAGAAAAGCTTGGGAATTTGACCCTGGAGGTCTTTGATGGCTTTTCCCTCGTATTCTCTTAGTTCTTAGAAATTTACCTAAGTATTACTTAAGTATTTAAGAAATACGCTGGCAACTAATTGAGGAGATCATTAAGGTCCTGCTTTATATCTCTTCGATCCTTTAGACATTTAATTAAAATGGTCTTTAAGGGATTTTTCTTCCTCTTTGAACCTTAAGGCATTAATTAAAAGGGTCTTTAGTCGTCTTTTACTATATTCTCTCGGATTTTCAAGGCATTAACTAAGAGGAACTTTAGGGGCATTTCCTCATATTCTATCGAATCTTTAATGCATTAGTCTAAAAAGTTTTTGGGGGCCTTTCCTTGTATTCTCTTAGGGTCTTCAAGGCATTAACCAAGAGGGTCTTTAAGGGTCTTTTCCTGTATCCTTTTGAACTTTCAATAAGCAATTGATCAAGAAGATTGTTAGGGCTTTGCTCTAAATCCTATAGTCTTTAAGGCATTTAACTAAAAAGGTATTTAACGGCCTTTCTTTGTATCCTCTCAAATCTTTAAGGCATTAACTAAGAAGTTCATCGAAGACCTTTCCCTATATCCTCTCAGATCTTCAATAAGCAATTGATTAAGGAAGTTATTAAGGCTCTGCCCTGCATCCCCTTGGCCCTTAAAGCATTAACTGAAGGATTTTTAAGGGCTTTTCTTCACATCCTCTCAAATCTTCAAGGCATTAATTGAGAGGGTCTTTCCTTATATCCTCTTAGATCTTCAATATGCAACTGACCAAGGGGGTTGTTAGGGCTTTGTCTTGTATATCCTTAGTCATTGAGGCATTAACCGAAAGGGATTCTAGGAGCCTTTCCCCGTATTCTCTCGGATCTTCAATAACCAACTAACCGACGAAGTCATTAGAGCTCTGTCGCATCCCTTTGGTCCATAAGGCATTTAATCAAAAGGATCTTTAAGGGCCTCCATATCCTCTCAGATCTTCAAGGCATTAACCGAAAGTGTTTTGGGGGGCTTTTTCCCATATCCTATCGGCTCTTCATCTAGTATCTTTTTAGCCAACAAGGATTTTGGGATGCTAATGTTTCTAAAAAAGACATAATTATCATTATATTATCTAATCAAGAGAGTTTGAACATTTATAAGTGATTATATAACCATGAATATCAATGAATTATGAATGAAAGTCATTAAGTAGTAAACTTAGAGCATTATATGGTGTACTCGATGTCTTTAAGGCTTTTGATGTATTATATAACCTAGAGCATTATATGGTGTATTATTAATGCTTAGTAGGTTTGTGTGATGGGTCATTTGGAACTTTGTATTCAATCAAATAATAAAGAACATATACATAAACATGCTCAAGATAGGAGATTATAATGGTTCAACTATTGAGATTTGTGCTTACGTGCCATCCCATAATGTATAAATATATAGTGATTGTATTTATACAATTATTATTTCTAATAAAATCGTTAATATTATTTTTATTAAATGGTAAGATGCTTGTAACGTTTTAGACATTGTATGATCTGAAGGAGTTCAGATTTGGTCTAAAAGAGTTTAGACCAGGGCTAAGAGTTAGCAACGCTAATAGTTATAAACACTAAGAGTTAGTGGTACTAAGAGTTAGCAAAATCTAATGAGTTAGAGCCTTGTCTGAAATGGGACAATGACCTGAGAATATATTAGTAATGATATAGCTGCAATGAGTTGCAGATGGTGCTAAGAAATATCATTATGCAAGTATGTTCTCAACCATAATGTTCCTGATCTAATTTCATCGATGCGGGTCTATCGGTGAAACCCATTAATATAGATTAGTGTATGTCTATATCTGGATGGTCCAGATGGTTAGTCTTAGCAAACCATGAGCTTAGTATGAAGCTCGTATAGAGATGCAGGTATTCAGTAAGGACTGGATATTGAACAGACTCACAAAGACATCCAATAGACATCTCATAAAGCCGTCAATGGAAGGTCTTCCGAGTTGAGTAGTATTTGTGGTCCTTTGACCTGAGCGCCACGGTGGACTTGTGAGTGATCCACCATGCTTTGGTTTCACACATGTCAGAAACCTTTCATAGTCTGACTGTTGGGTGTCGCTGGGTATGGTCCGATGCTCATGGAGTTCGGTGTGCGTAGATATGGGATCCATCAGCTCATATGAGTGGGTTGTATATCCTAATGCTCTGAGATTGTATTTCAAAAAGTCTTGTGGCCGCAAGCATAAACCTCGGAAAAGATATTCTGAAGGAATAAACAATATCACAAAAGTATTTGTGGATATTGTTTTATGAAATATAAATCTAGAGATAAGTTCGTGGTTGAGCAAATAGAGATTTGACGGTGATGATCTATATCTCTGCTCTTCAAGGATATAAATGATGGAAGGATTATACGAATATGTAATAACCTCAACTTGTATGGTCTAACATGCTAATTTGTAATATCCGTAACGTGTGTGTGGGACATTGTTCACGGACGTATGGAGGAGCTCTATATGACAAATTAGGTGTAGACCTAGAGAGTCTCACAATATGAAGTATACTCGTTGTGCACTGGGGTAGCGGATTGGATTGAATAGTTCGATCCAATAAATTTCAGCAAAAGAGAACGATTGTTTAGGGATCCCTCGGATTGTACATTTGTCAAGACTTGATTGTTAAGTACATCACTTAATTAATTAATAAGGGTTGTTAATTAATAGAATATTGACAAATGACAAAATTTGTTCCATGATTTGATTTTACCTTTTTATCATTTAACCATGGTAGTAAAAATTAGTAAGGTAAAAAGTAATTATTCAAAATTGTTTTGAATAATTAAATCATATATTATTATTATATTATTAGATAATATTATAATATATATAGATCATGGCATTGTATTTTAATACAATGAGGAGCCTAGATGTTGGCCATTTAATTACCTATTATAATTAAAGTAATTATAATTGTTAGGTAAAGATTAATTTTGGTGGGCATTATTCTAGTGCTTGGTTTAATTAATTCTAAATGGGAGACCAACAATAAAATTGGTGGAGCACTTCATTTTATTTATTTTGTTTAATCAAAGTGTTGAATAAACAAAATGAATTTTGGCAAAACAATTTTTTCATACATTCAATTTTGGGAGAAGAATTTGGCAATGGCAAGAAAGAGAGGTAAGAGAGAGTTCTTTGAGTTTTATTCTTTCAAGTGTTGAAAAATAAACAAACTTCTCTTCATCTCCTTCTTTAATGGATGGCCAAAAATGAATGTTATGTAAATGAAGAAAAAGATAATTATTTTGCAAAGAGTTGTTCAAAATAATTATCATGTAGAAATTATTTTTAAGATTAATATACAAGAGTTGTATGTTAAAGACTTTTAATTTATACAAGAGTTGTATAGAAAATATTTACCATCTCCATTTAAGAAACAAAATTGTATTCAAAAGAGTTTGAATACAAGTGCTGAAAATTCTAAACACTAAGCTACCATTCTAGCTCCTTAATCCCACCAAAAGTTATGGACTAGAATTGTTCAACATATACTTCAAGATGAGCTCTTCACATGGATTATTGAAGAACTTGAAGAATTTGTAAAGCTACCTTCATTAGGTGAGTATTTTACATTATGTTTTTAGTACAATATTGTTCATCATATATATTTTGTATAATTGTTATACTTGTTCATATATGTGATATATGTTGTTCATCATGTTTTTATAATTGTATAATTGTTATGCTTATGCATATATATGATATATGTTGAATTTGTTAAAATGGGTGTATTTTGTAACATGCTTCCGCTGCGCATATAGTAATTTTTTGAAATTACGCATACACTCGTATAATCACACACTCTATGATAAACACCCAACATCAACTTCATAAAAGCCTACATCAACTTCATCAAACCTTAACACATTTCTAATGCACAATTAAACATTGGTTCTTATAGTTAAAATATAAGAAGGCATGCCTTTTATAAGCAATAAATTAGAAAATAGCTTTTTCTATAATCGTAATGAATTCCAAGGCTATAATAATCTTTAGTAGCTATGATAGAGCTCTAGCATAGAGTGATTGCATGGGGAGAATCTAGAATAAAGCTACAAGGAGGAGAGAAATTCAAAAAAAAAGTCCTTCTTTATAGTCCTAAGAAAACAAAAAGCCCGTGCAAAAGTCCCAACCCCAAAATGTTCTATTTTCTATTATCAAGTCCTTTATTTATAGTTGTTGTTGAGTTTTAACAGTTGAATCCTTATAGGACTAGAGAAAGTTGTCCCTTTCCTATTCTAATTATGTTCCAAGTAGGCTTGAGTAAGATCAAGTTTGGTCTGATTTTGAGTCAACCTGGCTAAACCTAATTATCGATTAGGGCAGAGAAATATATCCCAACCAGGACAAATAAAGGGTCTTGTCCCAACCCGACCCAATTTTGAATCAATATAAGACCTACATTTGAAAAATTTAGGAATGGGTTAGACTGGATTTTTCTTTCTTTCTTTCTTTGGTTGGTTTGAAAATTGGGCTGGATTTTTTGGAGGCTTTTTCAAATTCTTTTTTATATTTTTGCATTTTGGGCTTTGAGTTTTACTTGGCTTGGCATTATATATATATACATATATATGTGTGTGTGTATGTGCGCGCTTTAAGTTTATTTATTTTTAAGATATTTTTGAAATATTTAATAAAGTTTTATTTTTAAAAAATATATAGACTTCTTTTATTGAGTTAATTAAATTAATTGAATAATTGAATCATCTTTTCAATTCTTCAATTCTCTTTCCAATCATAATTGAATTGAATTGAAAATTGAATTAAGTGAATTAGAATCAAAGTTAAATTAAACTAAATTTTTAAATATTAAAGTGAATTAAAAAATTAACAATTTATGTAATAATATTATGATAAATTAAATAACTATTGATCAACACTTTTTGATGATTTTAATAAAATTATAATTATATTAGTAAGTAATAATGTAATTACTCAAAACAAATTATCAATCTTCAATGAACGAGACTTGACAAAATATCAAAATAATAAATGATTAAATTCACAATAAATTCATATTTGTAGTAAAATTATACATACTACTTTATTGAGTTAATTTGATTAATTGAATAATTGATTATGTGAAAGTAATAAGAACTAATTTTAATTATATACAATTATAATTTCAAAATTATCATTTTTGATTTCAATTGAATTTATAATTATTACATTTTCAATTCAAATTATTATATTTCTAATTACAATTATGATTTCAATTCCAATTCCAATTTCAAGTGCATATACATTTTTAATTATGACATTTTTAATTCAATTTCAATTAAATTTATAATTATTTAAAATTTTATTTTCTTAATACCAATATAAGAAATTAAACGTATTAAGGAATTACAAAATGGATATCGTTAATTAAAATTTTAATTATTGTAAATGTATTAAATAAATGTGTAATAGCCAAATTTTTTGAATGAAATTGAATTATGAATTAAATATCGTAAATTAAAATTATTAAATTTTGTAATTGTATTAATAAATTGTGTAGCATCTAAATTTCTTAAATTAAACATAAAATTAATTATGAATTGTATGTTGTGAATTAAAATTCTTAAATTAAACATAAAATTAATTATGAATTGTATGTTGTGAATTAAAATTCTTAAATATTACAAATGTATTAATTAAATGTGTAGCACTCCAATTTAGACATTTGTAAATTGTATTAATGAATTAAATATCATAAGTTAAAATTCTTTTTCAATCAAATTAATTTCGACAAAATACCCCTAAAGTAAACATAAACATTAAGTATATATATATATATATACACTTGCAAATCTATCATTTTGAATTTCAAAATAAATAACAATTTCAAATTTTCAAAATAAATGACAATTTCATTTCAATTTTCAATTTTCGATTTAAATAATGGAATCAACAAAATTTCTATTTTTTTTTGGGTTTAAGACAATCCCAATTAGGTCAAAAAACTTTTCGATCTCGATCGGGTCTTTTGGGTCCCTAAAAAGAGGACTTGAAAGGTTCTAAATTCCTAATATGATCCTCTTCTAACTTAAAATTTTCAGTTTGAGACAAACGAATCGGGTCAAGTTTGAGAAAAATGTCCTCTCTTAATTCTAAGATTATAAGGAGATTTGCTTCGAGAATTTGAGGATTTGAAGATTAAAAATAGTCTAAGCTTTCAAAATGGCTAGCTTAAGTCTGATATTCTGTTAATAACAAATTATGGTTTTCTTGTATGCTCAAGGAAGAAGTGGTCAATCTTGTTAAAAGTGCTCAACCTATCTACTCAATAAATGTGTCAATGTTGGTTATCGAGGTCACATTATTTAGAACTAAAGACTTTTCAAGTCTGAGAGCTAACCATGCCCAAGGTCATCTCCCCGTACTATTCAAGAGCCTTTTATTGGTAATGGGTCATAATTTTTTGTGATGTCCTATATGATAAGTCTGGTTGTGGCTGACAAGACCTACCATGAAACCCTTTATAGTAGATCCCAGAGGCCCTGCTAGGCATCTCGACGGAAATTCTTTAGAATATAATTGGGTAAGTTGAGAAATTTCGCGAGACGACTCCCTTTTTAGTGGTTGTTATTACTGAAAAAAAAAATCTTTGAATATATATGAAAATAACATCTTAATTTTTAAAAAAAAATTGCAGAATTTCTCCTGTTTTTTTTAAAATCCAGTACAACACCTGTAAAGAATTACACTTCTATTTCCAAATCACTTCTCAATACTGCTAAATAGGACATTCGGTCCTTTCCAACACAATCCAACTCAACTCAATAATTTTATTATGATCATAAAACTAAAATACTGATAAAAGAGTGAAACGATAATCAAAATATCGAAACTCTTCTTAGTTATACAAAGCATATGTATAATACACAAGCCTAGAACTACCATGCTGAAAGCAAAAAGAATGCTATTCAGCACATTTACATGAACAAAATGATCTTCAGATTTGGCCTACTAATCAGCAATAGGAGAATCAACAGCTGGTGTACCGAGACCTACACCTAGAAAGGGGGTTTAAAAAACATAAAATACAAAACGAGTGAGCTAAAGGAGCTCAATGAGTGTATTTAAAATTTTAAATAATATAACATTATGCATAGATAGTAAATTCTAAAAGACATGCATAAATCATGCTTCCAAAATTGATATAAAATTGTAAAACGGTTTCTAACATCATATGCCGATGAAATCTTGCCGAGCGGGTTTTATCTATATTTTTAGAAAATAATATCCAAAATCCATATAATACAATAACTGCCATGTGCATATAAAATGCATAAATGCTATCGGTAAATCAAAAACTAGTAAAGTCCTTACTCGATCATTTTCTTTCTAAACTGTACCAATGGTAACCCTAAAGCTCTATACTCATGCAGCGACTCAACTAGCACCGCACACGTGAGTAGGTCATGGGGCACCTCAACTAGCGGCACCCACAGTGACATCTCAAGACATCTCACTGGCTATGCAGCTGAATCCTATATCGCATACATATAGCGAGATAATACCCCGTACACATAGAGCGACTCACATGACTCGACATCTCGACTTTTCGGAGTTAGTGACACACCCCCATAACTTGCTTATGTGTATGGGATATACCGGCCGGGTCTAATACAATCACCACCACTATAATCTGACGGTACAAATAGCATTTGAAACGGATGCAGTAATTTTAAAACTGTTTCTTACACCGAACATGTAAAAGCATATCTATGGATATATATCAAGATCATAAATCATGTTTATGCATTTTCATTATGTGGAAACATAATAAACGAAATATAAAAGAAATGACAGATTTTTACTTACAACTACTCTGCGCTCAATTTTGCTCCGAATTTCTGCTCCCGTTACCACTCTCGATTTTCTTCACCTACGCGCTATAAATGACAATTAGAACAAAATCGAATGCTAGAATCTCATTTAACTACTAAACGCCCTAATCGGCATACAAAGCCCGGATAGATACTACTTTTTGATTTTCATTTATGAAGCCATTCAATCTTATCTAATTCACCATCCGACGCCCTAAAAATTTCTTAACACCCTATAACTCCAGTTGGACATAATTGCCCTTTACCTTTTCAAAATGGACAATTATGTCCTATTTTCTTCAATTTTAATTTTTTCATCAACCATATATATTCAATTTACATAATGCACCATTTATACATCACAATTCAACCAAAACACAACTCAATCCCTAACTTCCCTAAAGTGGCAAAATTTCACCCTAGGTTCCAACATATTTTTCTTCTCAATTTCTTGTTCCAATTACACTAAAATCAAGCCAATTTCATTATAATGCTCTAATTACAACCAATTGAAGTCTTTATATTCCAATCACCTAAAACTTTAATTCTTACCTTGCGAAATTTCTTCCACTTGGTGACTCCTTCAAGTTACACACTAGAATTGAACTCAATCTAAATTAAGAATACACACAAGAACATCAATTAAAGAAATCTTGAAAGTTTATATATCAATCTCACAAAACAATGCTTTTCTTACCTCTTTTTCTTGGATTTTCACTAATGGAGGCTTCAATTGAGCTTAGGAACTTATACTTGACCTTCTTATAGCTTAATTAAGCATGAAAAATTTTTTGAAATGTCACTGTAGCAGCCTCTCCCTCACTTGGACTAATTTTGCTCTAAGTGTTTGCTTTTGATCACTTGAAATTTCTACATACTTCTACCATATTTATAGTGCTCTCCTAAAAGATCAATTTGCCCCTCAACTAACTCAAAATTTTTAAATTGCCATTAGTTAGAAACTAAGTATGTAATTGGTTCCTTTGTAACTATCTAGTTAGAATAGTCCAATGAACTAACTAAAATTTCTAACTTAACAATCCATGAGATTGTTTCTAATTGGTTCATTATCTAATATAGGGATTGTGTTTTTCAATAAAGGATTATTCAATACATAACTCTTAAATGGAAATTCATGTAGTAAAATAGAATTTCCTTTTCCAAGCCAATAGAGAAAAATTTCAAAAATATTATAGGGTCATCCGGCGCTTTGACCGCGTGTGAAATTATTAAATTAGGTCTAATATCTCTCACATGCACCATAAAAAATATATTTCTAATAAGGTTAAAATTGAGTAATCCTACGATGTCTTCATTACTCTATACCAAAATTTAAGCACCAATACTACTAATAGAGATTGAATATTACAATAACTTGGCCAATAACCTTAAAATATCTAGATTGAAGCTCATGAGTCGAATTGAGCCTTTAAGAGAAAACAATGAGATAATACATTATCTCAAAGCATTGATAAAAGTGCTTTAAAAAAAAAGCATTGAAAATATGGACTTGATCCAATGTGGATATTGATCACTTTATAGAGCATATATTTATATAATACAATAAATTTAAAAACATTTATGACATTTTATATTAAGCTATAATGATTTAAAAATAAGATGAGGTTAATATGATTAAAATTAGTAATAGTGTTAATAATATAATATGCACTTGTTTAAATGGTTGAATGATAAAAAAATTGTAATATATTATTCTTTCAAATGAAGATTTTGAATTCATTCTCTCCTCCCCTATATATATAATATCAATTGATTGAATTGGCTTAAATTTTCGGGTGATATAAGAAATATGATATTTGAATTTCGCACAAAAAGAATAATGCTACGAGATTTGACTTTTAAGTAAATTTCTTCCAGGACAAAATTGTAATTTAGAAGAAAATCATTGAGATGGGGATTTTTCAGAAAATTAGTAGGGTGTGAATAGCACCTTACACACAAGAACAGCTCGGTGGGCTTTGTATTTCGGGTTTCAAAGCCCATTATAGCCGAGGACAAATTATATACCTGTGTTTGTTATTAAAATCACTAAGAGTCCTTGCAACAACAATGGGGAAGAAAAGCAGGAAGAAGCGCGAAGATGATACGCCCACATCGTATTCGCATTCTTATTCGTCGAGCTCCGACGATGACTCCGAATCTTCATCGAAGAGGCGGGGCAGGCGCCGCAAAGAGAAAGAGCGGAAGAGGGAGAGAAGAAAGAAGAGGGAAAGAAAGGAAAGGGAAAGAGAAAGGGAAAGAGAAAGAGAAGGGGAGAGGAGCAGAAAGAAAATGAAGAAGAATAAAACTAAGAGGGATTATGATTCAAGTGATGATGAGGCCGGGTCGGGATCGGATTCGGAGCCGGCGCTGCGGCCGGAAGATGTGGTGAGAGATGTGCTCACCGAATTTCCTAATGTTGGAAACGATTTGAAACAGGTAATTAGTGATTGTCTTTTCTTTTGCTTTTTATGTTTGCAGTAATTTTTTTTTCCGGTAATATTTGACTAGAACTGCAGTGATGTTTTAATGTTTGTGGAATTTAATAATGCTGGAGTAGTCCAGATGAACTTTATGCATACTTATTGCCTTGTAACTTTTACCAGTTTCTTTTTATTTGATTGTGATTTGGCTGAAATTTGGTGGGCATTGGTGATTTAGATTGATTTTGTGGACAAATATGAAACTGGCAGAACGCTAATAGTAATGTGCTTCATTTTATTTGGGGATGGTATTTGATGAATTCCAGAGGAAAATTTGAGCTAGGTTACCTTTTGGGATTTAAATATTTGAGTCAAATATCAGGTTGTTGGTTCTCATATGACTTTCTTTGCCGTCTTGGATTTGCATATTCTCCATGACTTTCACAATACAAATAGTAATAAACTTATAGTTCGTTATTTCATATAACCTTGTTCTTTATGTAGCTTCTGCAAATGATTGACAATGGGCAAGCTGTTGACATCCGAGGCATATCCGAGAGGTCTTTGAGCAAGCATTTAAGAAAGTTGTTTCTTTCCCTAAATCTCAAGGAAAACAACGATGGAGTTTTCCTACAGCGTGCAAAAGCTCGTCCTACTTTGGATGTTCTTGGAACACTCATTAAGGATCCTATGGAGTCTAAAGAGAAGCAACTTGATGAATCTGTACAAGTGAAACATGTTCATCCTGAATCAATTGATGCTGAAGATAGACAAGTAGCAAATGATAATTTGGAGATGCCATGTCCGAGCAATGATTCTTTTGGCCCTAAAAGAAGGTGATTACATTTATGAAAGATCTTAATATAATAATGAGTCATAACTCTCTCTATGTATATTTCAAAATATTCAAATGTAGCAATTTAAATATTTCATTGGATAAACCAATGAATGAGAACAATGATCAGATTTTGTCCCTGTTATGCTCAACTGAAGAGGAATTCAACTTTAGATGTCATATGCTCAGCTGCATGTTATGTTTCTTCCATATAGCATGTACCATACCTTAACTAAGAGCAGTTAAGACAAGGTGAACTTAAAAAATATCAATCTTTCAACTGATTGCTTTGGAATTGGATCATTCTCTTCATTGTGCTCTAGGAGGATTTAGGGCTCATAAATCTGTAGCTGATGCAAGCAGCTAATATTTTGACTGGAAATATTTTGTGACAGCTAGTATGTGCTGTCAGTCTTGGAAAAGTAGGAAATAAAGAGTAGATGAGTTGCGTGGCATCAGTGTTAGAGTTCCTAGAAATCAGTAGGATCTTAGAAACCACATCTAGGAATTGGATTCATTAGACATCTGAATATGGCATCTCATCACATGAAGTGCTAAACACATAAAGAATTCTTCCCTTCCATTCGCCAAAAGGAAAAGTTAAATTCCTATATATAGTTTCTCAAAGGAGAATAACAAAGTTGAACTAGTTGCTGGCAAGTATCTGGAAAGCAATTAGCTAGGCCATAACTCACAAAGCACAGTTGCTTAGTCATAGCTCTGAAAGATGACAGCTATCGAATGAATATGATCGTTTGAGCAGGCTGCTAATGAATGAATGAGTGTACATTCATTGATTATTTATTTATTTGTGTGTCTAAAAGGTGCTAAATGCATTGCATTTGTCTTGTTTACTTTTCATGGCAGGGTAATTGGCCCTCAAATGCCATCAGCTGAGTTACTTGCAGCAGCAGCCAAGTTAACGGAAGCCCAAGCTGAGCTCAGGTAATTCCTGAAAATTTATTTTTTCTTTGGGGTGCTTTGGCATTATTTGAATATTCATTATCTGGTTTTTTATTAGCACTTATTGGGGGAAGATAGTTTCAAGTATGTTCCTGTGGTTCTTTTGTATGAAAATGTCAGCGCTTTTTTATGTAACTCCAATTTGGTGTTTTCTAACAAATAATTTGCAGAGAAGCTGAGTTGGAGGAAGATACTGAACTATTTATAGGACCACCCCCACCTGCTATGGTTTCTGAAGCTGAATCAGCAAATGAGGCCGAGCGTTTTGAAGAGGTTTGCTACTTACAACTTAGGCCTCTCATAAGAATTACACCACTTTGATCCATGGATCAGGGATTGAAAATTTGATTTAAGACTTACATGAGCTTACGAGCCAAGAGCTAACATGATTTGTGTTATATATACACTATAAGTTTTTATAATATATAAAATAATATGATTTTATAAGTACATGTGCATTTTAAAGTTTTTGAAAAATTCATGATTTCATGTTCTAAAATCTTTCTAAAGCTTATGTACAATTAAACTTCAGGGTCAGAATTTTATTGAGTCATCATAATGTCCTCTTTGTTCATGACCCTTCTCGTCCTCCTTCCTTTAAGTTGTTGCTCCTTAACAACACTGAGACCTATGACTAAGTTGTATTATTAATGTATTCGCTTTTTGGAAGGTTACATGCTCTTTAGAAGGTCTAGGTTGAGGTCTTCCTTTTTTGTGTTTATTTTTATTTCTGTATGAAATAATTTTATACTCATCCAATAGAAATTGCTTATGGATGCACTGAACTCATTCCTTTTCCTTTTGGTATGTTTGTATGGTCAGGTCACCAGAATCATGGGAGTTGAGGATGATTGCCCATACGATGTTATAGGCGCCAACCGAAATATGTCTGCTGAGAATATAAAAAAAAGGTAAGCTTGCTGATTATCATTTGTATGAATGTAGGTGTTATCTTGCTGCATTTGTGAAAATCTTGGTTACTTGTTGATTATTTGTTTTGATGAGAAATAGAAGTTCGTTCTAAAACTCCTCATCTGAGATATCGATATCTGGTGATGCCATTTAATATTACTTTTTTCTTTCAACCACTAAGCTAATTTAGACATGAGATCTGTGAGACATATTTTGCTAACAGTATGTTTATTAACAAACTACCCTTGGTCTCTCAATGGTTTAATGGTGATTGTCCAATAGCCTCATTGTAAAGACATTGGGAAGGAAATAAAGCGTAGATTTGTGTTTTTTTTTTTTATTTATTTTTTCTTGTTTTTCTTTTTCAGAAAACAAGTTGTTCTTGTTGACAGTTTTTGTTCCTTTTAGAAGTTGTTCAATAGGTTTTTGTCTTTCAGTCACCATTAAAATACTTTTTCTTAATGGTGAAATTTCATTTTTGTTTGTTGTACTTGTTGGATTTCATACTTGAACGTGTAAACCGAAGCTAGATCATTAATAAATGACAATTTTAAATTGTTTTGTTATGCTTATACCTTTTGCTTGCAAAAATAAGAAAGGTATTTTTTGTTGGAATTTTAAGGCTGCAAAGTTTTTGCTCAGAAGTTGTTTTCTTTTTATTTTTTTCATGAGATGAAAAAAATAAGAGAAAAAAGAAGACATGATTTTGAGTGGTTAACAATACTTTGGGAAATTTCCCCTTATCGAGATCAGGCAGCCTAGGCATTAGGATTTGTTCTGCAAGTTTTTCCACATTTGAACTTTTGGCTTACAAAATGTTAATGTTGAAAAAAAGTAAAAAAATGGCTGATAATAGATAACTATTTAAAACATTGTATGTAGTCATCGATGTTCCTATCATTTGGTATTTTAACACTTTGTTTTAGGTGATATGCTTGCAAAGGGGAGTGGAAAAAGGGAAGTGAGAGAGAGAGAGAGAGAGAGAGAGAGAGAGAAGCTGTTGGTGAATGTGAAATTAGTCCAAATTTGGAAAGAAAAAGAAGTTGTTGGTGAATGTGAAAGAGGTGGCTCAAATTTAGGAGTGTGAGTATGAAAAATATGACAATATAGAAGTTAATGAGAGTCATTGCTAATGTTTCGTTTGAGAAGGTGATGGAAGAAAGGAAGTGAGGTATCTTTAGTGTTTTGTTGCAAATGTTTTCTTTTTTTATTGGAGGAAGCTAAGTCAAACAGTTGTAGACAGTGATTCAAACTTTTAACTAATGAGGGGAGGTGAAACAGCCTAGAATGATGAAGTTCAGAGGCCTTGCAAAAGAATCCAGAGTGTGAAGTTTTACAAGGGTTAATTTTGTAGAGATTCTAGAAGTCGCAAGGTTCCTTTTAGGTGAATTAGATTGTCAATGGAAATGTATTTTCCTGAATCTGTATTAGTACTGACTCCCGGTCCTGGAAAAGTTGTTAAGTAACTAAGGAAATTTTGCTGGTGGTGCTCAATAAGTATCATCTGTAGAAATGAAAAATAATCCTATCCTAGAATCTAACTTTTTCAAGGGATTAACAGAATGTTATGCCTTCCCCATGTTCCTTTTCTTTCAGAGAACATCAGTGAATTTCTTAAAACTTACTGATTCATTTATAATTCCAGAGTAAGTTGTACCTGTAGGATTAGTTTGCAATGATGTTATCTTTATTTTTGAGGCGACATCTTAGTAATTTGTGTGCCTGATTCAAAATTGAAATTTAGGCTAACAAAGCACATCTCGATGAAGCTAATTCATACTGTAAAAGGACACACTTCGTGCAATTTGAACAGATACTTTGTTCTATATATGGATTATAGAACTGATTAATTGACACCTCCCATCTTTTAGTGATTGGATTTAATTGTTTTCTTTGACCTAAAATTTTTATTATCTTCATATAGTTGGGGACCAGTATTGAATCTATGGTACTTGTTTTACTATATCCATAGGTACTGGAAGCTGTCGCTTTTGGTGCATCCAGATAAATGCCCTCATCCACAAGCACACCAAGCATTCATTAAATTGAATAAAGCTTTTAAAGAATTACAAGATCCAGAAAAGGTAAGTTCTGCAACCGTGGTTGTATTTTAAGTGATAGATGTTTTGATTTGATTCTGATCTCCTTGCACATAGTGTTTTCCTTTTTATTTTTCTTTTCTTATGGCTCAAAAAGATTTAAGGAAAAAAAGTGTACTCTTACTAAATGCACATAGATAGATGTGTTTATTCTATTTAGACTTCAGTTTCTAGAGTAATTTATATATTCAAACTGTTAAACAATAATTTAGAACTTTTAGAAAGTGTTGGATGAGGATTAAAGTATTGTGAAACATTTTTGGCTTATTTGCCCATATGAGGGGATGTTGTAAAATTGCACTTATAAATGTAAAAAATTATCAAACTGCTAATGCAAGGGATCTCATTTTAGTCTTAATCCTAGAAATCATTAATTGATCTCTGAGTAGCTCTTTACAATGCTTTTAAACTCAGTTTTGATCAATGATTGGAGCTCTTGAAAGGTTTCAATGCAAATACCTGTGAATAATGGTAGCCAACAAAAATGATCTCTTTGGATCCACAAACATCTGCATCCCCTGATTCACCTCTATTTTCATTGTTCTTTGTATCACTATTTGAAGTTGTTTGTTGTGGGTCTCATGTGACAAGGGAATTATTAAGCTAGTAGACACCTGATATTGATGGGTTCTAGGAATTGACAAGTAACTCACTTAAATAATATGAATTCCAGGTTTTTCCAATTAAAAGTGAGTAACTAAAAGTTAAGGGGTTAGTATCTATATGTAGGACATTGCTGTTAGTCTGTAAAACTTTATAATTTAAGTTACTTTTCTTTGAAAGTTTATGAAATTTTATTAACTAAAAAGCTATTCACAAAAAATAAATTCAGAAAGTTACCTAAGCATCTACATAATTAGAATGGGAGCATTTGCTGATCAGTTCTGCTTAGTGAATTAAAAGAAAAGATCACATTGTCAGTTTGTACTTGCCTAAGTTGCTGTTTATATGGCTGAAACTAGATGGGAAGAGGTACCTCAGCCATCTAATGTGTTGAGTGGCATGTGTCTTAGTTTTTTTTTTTTTTTCTGTGAAATTTACAATCAGAAAATGCTGCTCAGTGGAGCATATCAGGGAAGTTGCATAATATTATGCTCATTTTACATAGCGATATGAGTTGATTTTCAATTCGTAGAGATAGAACTTTGTACTTGCATGCATAAGTTTTTTAATTAAAAAAAATTAATTTATGCAGTGTCCTAGTATGCTCATTAGAGTGCTACTCACATGCATGGTACTCACAAGTTATTGCTACTTACCTGTTGGGGGTGTGATTTGATGGTTTCTTGATTTTTAAGATGGTGTTTCATCTTTGTATTTCTTTTTTCTCTGCATCTTGCAGCGAAAAGCAATGGATGAGAAGATTAAACTCAAGGAAGAACAGGAGGAATTTAAGGTATGTACTGGCCTGGCTATAGTTTCAGACAATTATTTAGTGGCCTTCATATACCATATGCGCTTTCTGCTTCTGTAGGCTGAGTTAAAAGTAATGAGAGAAGCTGCTCAGTGGAGAAGATTGCAAGGTTAGCTCTTTTGTGCCATTACAAAAAGTGTCATTTTAATATTTTATCTATGTTCAATCTCTATCTCAGGTGTTGATAGAAGTAAGTGATTTTCTTCTAAATGGCAGAACTGGATCAGATTTGTTTTTATTGGAAAAACATGCTAGTTTAATCCTGTATTTGCTGAGGGGGCTCTGGGATCATAATCAAACATAGCATAGTGATGCAGATGTCAAGAAGGTCAATAAAAGTTTGCTTAGAGATCAAATTAACATAGATATATGGTTCAAATTTAATGCAAGACCCTCTTTGGCCTATTCTGCTTTAATGTTAGTAGTTCCTGTGCTCTAGTATCATGTATCTCGCTTTCCCTTTATTTCTAGTCATTTCTTGTAAATGATGGAGGTCAGCCCATGAGTAAACAACTGGAAGATCGATTATACCATATCTTGAATTATTATACTGGCATTTATTCAGCTTGTCTAAAATTAATGCCCGCTCAATATTGCTACAGGTAGTGCACTTTATAAGGTTAAGCATTCTTAATTTCATGGTAGCATATTTAACTTTAGATTTTACAAACAACCTTAAGTAATGAAAAATGAGGACTGTTGGCACTTTCTGATTTGTTTACTATTAGTTGGCCTTTTGAAACACTTGATCTCTTTGTAAGTAAGAAAGTTGTTTTGCTGGCAGGTATATCAATGGAAGGTGATGATGAGCTTCTAGCAGACGTGGAAGTTAAAGAAGCACCAAAAAGAGATGAATGGATGACAACACTCCCTCCTGAGAGGAAAGTAAGACCTTCAGTCTTTCTATTGTCTTGATAAGGTTGTTGCATTGTGCTAACTGTAATATCCTGCACTACCCACAGAAGTTTATGTCAATTTTTTTTGCTTTGATGATGTAAAACCTTGATTATCGCTTTCAAGATTCTCATGCTGCTACAAATCAATTCTAAATTGTCTAAGAAACAGATATTGAAAAAGTTCAATTAGAAGTTTCGGCAAAATCCTTTCATTTCATTAGTAATGCCCTTTTATAAATAATCAAGGATAACAGGGTTAATGGATATTATTACTTTAGGAACCAGTAATATGTGTGTTTGTGTCCCTTCAGCTCTTGCCTTGTACTTAGATTGCTCAATAATTTGGTTCCCCAGCAAGTCCAAACATCTGTGTCATGGTTCAACCATGTTATTTAAAATAAAGACATATGCTAATATATTGGCTACTCCAGTGTTTGAATATGATGCTTGGAACAGCTCTAATTACAAAGCTCAAGGACGCGTGCAGGGTTTGGGTCAACTTGAGCACTTTTCCATGAGATGCACCACCCAAGATGACCATGGCATATCACTGAGGACTTGAGGGAGTTTGAAACCTTGATATCTGTTATTTTTCCAATAGTTGGGGGCAAAGATCCCATTCTCATGGAACTATTATTATAGATAGAGATCCTGAGGATTTTTACTATCATTGTTCTTGAAAGTTTTTGGGAAGGTACCCATTCCTAACTGTAACTGTTTCTTCTTTGCAGCCTGGTATGACTATGCATTCAACAACATTTAGCAAGACGTCTAAACAAGGGCGTGGTGACACCAGTGTCTGGACTGATACTCCTTCTGACAGAGCCCAAAAAGCAAAGATGAAGTAAGAATTTATTTATATTATATACGCTGTTGTATTACGTATGCCGGCTATAATTGCTTGGTTAATTCTGTATATGCATTGATTTTGTATATTTAATTTGGCATGTAGTTATCTAGAAGCATACAATGAAGCTGCTGCACTTGCTTCAAATGAAGTAGAAAAGAAGAGCACGAATGCAGATGCAGATTTAGTTGATAAATACAACAAAGAAAAACGATCAAAATCATTGGTTCAGAAACATCTAGAAGAGAGTAATAAAAGTCGTTCAAAGAAAAAGTTGAAGCAGCAGCAGCCACCAGAGAAAGAAGAATGGGTAGGCCAACATCCATGGAAGCCTTGGGATCGCGAGAAGGATCTGGTTGCCGGGAGGCAAAGCATAAATTTGGATTCAGAAAATATGGCTCAGGGTCTGTCTGGCCGGTTTTCTTCTGGAAATTTTCAGAGGAACTTCCTATAGGCCTTCAAATGAGTATCTTGTTTGGCAATTGTAGTTGTAATGTCAATATCACCTCAAATTTAGTTCTAGCCTCTCCGAGATCACTTTTGTTGGTTCGTATATGTTCTGTAATTTTAAGTTGTATGTTGATTTTGGATAATGCTACTCTAATTGTATCTCAAAATTTACATCTCAGATTACATTGGATTCAGATTTTCATCGAATTGAAGCTTTTATTTAATTTTTTACTAGCATGTGATTAATGATTATTAAAAAACAATAGTAAAAGAATAAACTTAAAATAGAATGTGTCAAAGATTCTTAAAAGTTTAAATAGAATTTAATTTATGAGAGAATACTAATTGATATTTTGTCACTTTATTCTTTTTTAAAAAAAAAAATATAAATTAGATAGTTTCAAGTTATCATGAGAATATGTACTTGTAGTTTACAAGGATCAAAGTCTAAAGTCAAACGATAAAACTGCATTTTTTTTTTTTTTGAATATGTTACAATGATTAAAAAGATATATATAACTATCATTTTCAATAAAAAAAACTAAAGAATTAAAATAAAGTTTTGAAGTGGATAGCATTACTCATCTTTCTAAATAGACTAAACAAAACTTCTTTTACAAATAAGGACTTGAAATTTATGTACAACTTGATATCGTTTGCAGCTATAGAAAAGGTAAAAATAATAAATTAAATAAAGAAATTAAGAAAGATGACTTGATAATAATATAACGATGCTAACATAATTTTTATAGAGAAAAGGAGAAAAGAGGTACGTAAATTTTTAAAAATTACATTTACACTTTTATTAAATAACAAAATATATTAACTTTAACAGTAAAAGTAGCATGGGATTTGTATGTTTCTTTTCCTACAATTTTAGAGTTAAAATAGACAAAGTCCGTCATCTAACCGGAGTTGACAACTTCCCTGGATTCGTTAATTTGTTGGTTTTCTTGTTTCTCTTTGTTATTATGCATTGCAAGCCATATTGTTGTTCTGATTGTTTGCTCGCTTGGCTTAGCTCACATGCAATTACATTCTTTTTGGGTTGACTTCAATTTGTAATAAGTTAATGTATTTTGATTGTTCTACGTAATAAATGATATCAAAACAATCACAAATATTAATCAATTTTAGTTATTTTCTTCGACTTTTTAACAAATTGTGAAGGTTTACAAGAGATAAACTCAACAAGTTAGTTGTTTAGTTCAGTAATAAAGTAATGTTTATTTTTTTTGTAACATAATATTAAAGATGATTAAATAAAATTTAAAATTGTTTGTTTTCTAATATAATGAGAATTTTAAATTAATTTCTACTTAATTGAGAAAGTGAAATTTATCAACCTTTTGGTTGAACGTAAAACATTTTGAATGACATAATTAATTTCTTTATAAAATGTTCTCTGTCTGTTTAATATATTACATCTATATTCATATAAAATCTATCTTTTTATTATTAAATACTAATCATATAAATACATATTTGTTGTATCAATAAATAAAATTTAATTATATATTTTTATTTAACTTAATATTAAAAATTATAAAGACATAAATGTAAAAATATTAATCTTCAGTTGGTTTTAATTAAAATAAATAAATAACTTAAAACTTATATTCAGATATTAGGACAAAAAAAAGTTAATTCAGATTAAATCATTCAACTTTATTTCACATTCAACTTATTCTATTTAGAATTTAGTTAAAAAAAGATAAATAAAATATTAATGTATAATTCGTCACAAGTGATATCAAATAAGGAGAAGAGCCCTATTTGTTAGGTGTGCATCCAAACTATTTTTCACTTTGACAATCAACTTAAGTGTTAAAACACTTTTGAAAAGTATTGAAAGGTATGTTTATAAAATGGGACGTGCGCTCGCGCGCGCACACACACACATATATATATATATATATATATAGGCAAGATGAGTCAGTAGGGGATGAAATTCACTGACTCCGCCACCATGACCATCTCACAATATTCATCTTTGAATTCTATCAATTTTGTTGTATTTTATATTATTAAGAAAAAATTTAATTGAATAAAAATCTAAGTAAAAATTAAATAAAACTCTATAGTATATAATAATAGTGAATGTGTTCAATACAATCTCATTAAGAGCCTTGTTAGTAAAGTTCAATGGAACAAAATTTGGTCGAAGAAAAAAAAAGAATATAATGCACATTTGTAATTAATGTAATTCTTTTCTTAGAAAGATACGCTTTCACGATTAAATGTCTTATCCCAGTTACATTCATCAATTTGATAATTTTTTGAGATGACACATATCAATCTTATAACCTATTTTTTCAATTAATATTGTCAGATCTGGTGTTTTAGACTAGATATAATAAAGTATTAATTGTATTGAGATATGCTACTTTTGGAACAAATATTTTCTTATCTTCTTTGGGATGAAATGAATCCTTTCTGGAATCAAGAGACTGAATAACTATAGGAGTATTTATGAATGAGTTTTATTTATATTAAATCTTCTTAAAATATTTTTATTATAGATAGATTGATGGATAAAGATTTTGTTTGATTTGTGCTCAATCTTTAAGTGACACAATATTTAAACTTCTCTAAGTTTTTTATTTCAAAATTTTTTTTTTTAAGTATTTTACAATTAAGAGCTATTCAAAAGTCCTGGTCAAATTTATGTCATCCACATATACAATCACAATGACAAATTTAGATTTTGACTTTTTTATAAATACATATGGATATATTAAGTCATTAAAATATCATTATTTTATCAAGTATTTGCTTAGGCAGTTGTATCACATGTGTCTAAATTATTTTAATCCATACAAAGATCTTTATAGCTTGATTGAAAATAAATTATGATTATATGTGTCAAGCAAATTGAATCTTTTAAAAAATTTCATATAAATGTCAATGTCTAGTGACATATATAGGTAAGTTGTCATTACATCCATAATACGCATAACAAGTTTTTATGAGACAACTATACTTATTAAAAATTAAAATGCAATTGTGTCCATTACGAAAAAATAAGTTTCATCATAATCAATATCAGGTCTTTATAAAGAACATTGAGCAATGGGTCTTGCTTTATATCTGGTGACTTTGTTTTCTTCATTACATTTTCGTACAAAAATAAATTTTTGTCCTACGGTTTGACGTCATTAGGTGTTCAAACTATAGGCCTAAGTACTTCATCGTTAGTTAGAGAAGTTAATTTTACTTAAATTGCTTCTTCCATTAAAGTTAACTATGTCTTTCTATAATTTCATCAACAATTTGTAGCTTAAAATCATCATTCATAATTTTAGTAGATACTACAAATGAAAATGCATTATCGACAATTATTTCGTCACAATTTTACATTTCTCTTGTGTAAAAATAATTTGTATCATTTTCTTCAGTTTGAAATTTTTGTGCCTTTTCTAAGGTCACTTCCAAGACTTTTGTCTTTTTAGGACTCATTGTCTCTTCAAGACTATTAAATCTTCTAATGTTACTAATTTATAATAAATTTAGATTTTAGTATTATTTTTATCCCCTTAAATTTGATGTTTGTTTTTTAAATTCAATTATTTGGCTATTTTTATGTGTATTTTGGTTGAATCATAGGTTAAAGGTGATTGGTGCATGAAAGGATTAAAAACAGGTAAAAAGGAGCAAAAAGAAGAAAAATTGTAGTGAGCGTCGTAGTGCCAACATACCATGGTAGAGCCGATGAAACTTAGAGAAGAATTGCTTCAAGTCAATAACTGAGCCAATGTGACCCCAAAAAATTACCTAGATCTAAAAGTTGGGTGCTGCGATGCAGCATATCAGGCCATGATGCTAAAACGATAATCAATAAATCCTTACTTAACTTAGATGTGACATTTGCTATAATTTAAAGTCACAAGCCAATAAATAGAAGCCTTTTAAAGCCAAAGAAAAAGACATCGTAAGGTAGCAAGAAAGAGAGTAAAACCTTTAGGGTTTAAGCGACTTTAGAAAATTTAAGAGGACACTTTCACAATAAAGAAGAGAAAGAAGATGAAAATTTTGGAACACTATCTCTTCAACTTTTCTTTTTTATTTATTGTCAATTGTTAATCTTTTAATGATGTTTATTGTGATATACTTTAGAACTCTTTTTATCACCAAGAGCTAAGTTTCTATTATAAGGTAACAACTTTGAACTCAATATGTAGTTTGAATTATTTTTTCTTTTCATTTTATGAAATCAATATAAAATTATTCAATTTATCTGTGTTTAATACTTATTAATTATTTGATCTCTAATTAGATTGTCTTAAGAACTATAAAAACTTGACAAAGAGATTTATGTATTTAGTCTTAGATAAATTGATATATAATTATAGCTTAGTAGTTATAAGATTTATATGAGATAAACTTACACTCATATCGTATATATGGCATTGTAAACTAGTTCTTAATAAGTTTTATCTTTATCTAATTACTATGAATATATAGATTATTGTTAATATAAGATATTTTCACTTGACCATAAATAAATGCTTGTGAAGATATTAAGGGTTTAGCTAACAATTCATATTAAGGTGTTAAAGTAAGAGAAGATTTTTTATTCAAGCTCACTCTCGAGCTTTGCAAGTCACTCTAGAATAGAAGTTGGTCGGGAGGAAGAGGCAATCTGTATGGATGGCTAACTGGGAGGTCCAATAATCAGATGGTGTCGGTCATCAAAAGCTCTGACCTTGTATATTGTTCTGATGTCCAGTAGGTAGGACGGGTGTAACAGCTCCTCTGATGGGTCTTACTAGACTCCGGCCTAGGCCTATAGTGCAGTGATGAGATACGAGCAAGAGAAGCTAACTTTTTCCTATGGGAGGCTATGGAGGATGCTGCTCTTGATGATCTTTCCAACATTTATGCTTTCCCTGTCATAATCGTATAAAGGAGAATGGCTTGGTCCTTAATCACGATGCTAAAATGTGTGATTAGCATAAGTTTCGCTCCGATGAAGTAATGCTAGAATTTTTCCTCTGGATCCATATACTTTGTTGGGAATGACATGTGGTGTCCTCTTAAAATTGTTCATTTTATGCCTGGCTAACAAAGCCGTTGTATGATGGCCTTATACGTCGGCTTTATAACATAGCCTGGTAATCGTCCCCTTGTATATTTTGGAGGCCAAAGTATTTGTTGATGCTCTTACTGTCAAATACAACTTCTTTCCCCCATACACTTACTTGTAACTGTCGATGCTCAGCAGTGGCATAAACTTCTCAGACTACTGGTAGTATAGCTCCTTTTGGATGCTTACAAAGCTTTTCCCAATTTCTTAAACGGATAACTTACAACAAGCTTGGAGGTTTATCATCATGTAGGTCGAAACCCCGTTCCTAAATTATAACTTTCTTAACGACAAAGTTGTGGTAACGCTCAACTGCTACTGGGGACATGAATTTGTGGTATCATAACTTGTTTTGTAGTATGGTTGGTCTTGCTCTGCTTTGGAGCCATACTTTAATATCAAAGTGGTAAAACCGCACAAATCTCCAAATCCAAATCTCTGAGAATGATCAAAATACTTCCAATGAAAATTAAATTTAGTATAACAATAGCTCTTCCCTAAATTTTAAAGCTTCAATAAAATTCAAATGCAATCCACAATTCTAACACTCCCAATTAATTGCAATCAACTACTTCACTCAAAATTTCAATGTCAAAAGTTCAATTCAAAATAATACTTTGTAATATGATTTGAGTGGCACTCTAACAATTAATTCAAGAATAATAGAGTGTAAGGATACGCTAGTTGTTACCTTTACGTGAATAGATCCTATAATTTTGAGTTAGAGTGACTCTTAGAATTGTTGTGAATAATCCCCAATTTTCGGTGTTGAATAAAGTTAAGAATGTATGATTTTGTGCTTTTGATGTATTTTTCAGGATGTTTTATGGTAAATTGGAGGTGGGAGGGTTGAATTTTAAGAAATTGAGGAGATGAATTTAAGAGTCTTTAGGGTTTGAATTTCTTGAAAAGTGGTGGGAATGTGTATGGTCTCCCTATTTGAACTAATTTTGGAATGGGTGTTGCAGTGCTAGTGTTTGGTGCTATGGCGCTGAAACATGAAAAATTGAGGGCTGAAGTCTGGTTGTCAGTGCTATAATGCCTTATGGTGTGCGCTGCGGCACTAAGCTAGTAGTTCTAGCTTAATTTGTTTTATTTTTAGCAATGCGACGCTCTAGAGGTAGCACTGTGGCGTTAAGACCTAGATTTGGGGAGTGGTTGTCTTTAGGATTTTAGCGCCCTGGATTTAGGAAGTGGTTGTCTTCATGATTAAGTGTTAGGACCTTGAGTGTACGACAAAAAGAACTATTAGGTATCCAAAAAGGTTCATTTTAGTCTTTTGCTTGCCTCTTTGGAAACCCCAAATGCAAGAGATAGACATGCATAAACTTGTCGCAGTAGCAATAAATGCTCGATATTTCTATAATCTCATCATCTTTTTTTTTTTCATTTTATATTCCTTTCTAGCCTTGAATCTCAAGAACAGATCTTTGATCTTTTATTAGTATTCCCCTTCCTTAGATTAGAACACATTCATTAAGAATCCAATATGTAATTCATTTTTTTATATTAAGATTGTGCTTTATTTAAGCACTGGTGTACCAACACATCTTTAGTTGACAGGACCCGACCCGATACTCTCTACAGTAGATCCCAGCGGCTCTGCCGGGCACTCCAACAGAAGTTTCTCAGGATATAACTAGGCAAGATGAGAAATTTTCGCTAGGCGAACCCCTTTTTCGTTTTTGCTATTATTGAGAAAAGCTTGTAATATACATGAAAACTACATCTTACTTTTTTTCAAAAAAAACTGGCAGAGTTTCCCCTATTTTTCGAACAATTCATATAAACCTGCAAAGAAATTTCACTTCTATTTCAAACACTTCTCAATACTACTAATTTGGATCTCTGGTCCTTTCCAAATCAAATCTGACACAACTCAATTGTTTCATTTGAATCACAAAATAAGTATAATCATAAAAAAGTAAAAACGATCATCATAATATCGAAATATGTTATTGTTGGTTCAAAACATACATACAAATATACATGCCTATAACTAATATGCATAAAGTAAAGGGTGCTATTTAGCACATTTACATGTACAAAAAAAATGATCTTCAGATTTGGCCCACTACTCGACAATAGGAGAATCAGTAGCTTGCGTACTGAGACCTGTACCTAGGAAAGGGGTTTAGAAAATATAAAACACAAAACGGGTGGGCTAAAGAAGCTCAATAAGTGCAAATAAGATTTCAAATAAAATAACATTATGCATATATAGCAAAATTCTAAAGTACATGCATAAATCGTGCTTCTAACACTGATATAAAGTTGTAAAATGGTTTCAAATATCATATGCTGATGAAATCTTGCCGAGCGGGTTTTATCTATATTTTTAGAAAACAATATCCAAAATCCATATAACACAATAACTGTCATGTGTATATAAAATGCATAAATGCTATCGGTAAATAAAAAACTAGTAAAGTCCTCACTCGACCATTTTCTTTCTAAACTGTACCAATGGTAACCCTAAAGCTCTATACTCACGCAGCGACTCAACTAGTACCGCACACGTGAGTAGGTCACGGGGCACCTCAACTAGCGACACCTACAGTGACATCTCAAGACATCTCAAGACATCTTACTTGCTATGCAGCTGAATCCTATATCGCATACATATAGCGAGACAATACCCCGTACACATAGAGTGACTCACATGACTCGACATCCCGACTTTCTGGAGTTAATGACACACCCCCAAGACCTGCTCATATGCACGGGATATACCGACCGGGTCTAATACAATCACAATCACAATCACTATAATCTGAGGGTACCAATGGCCTTTAAAACAAATGTAGAAATTTTAAAACTATTTCTTAAACCGAATGTGTAAATGCATATCTATATATACATATCAAGATCATAATCATGTTTATGCATTGAAAACTCATAAAACATACATTTTCATTATGCTGAAACATAATAAACGAAATATAACAGAAAAATGTTGATTTTCACTCACAATCGCTCCGCGCTCAATTTCGCTCCCAATTTCTGCTCCCGTTACCGCTCTCGGTTATCTTTACCTATGCGCCATAAATGACATTTAGAACTAAATCGAATGCCAAAATCTCATTTAACTACTAAACGCCCTAATCGGTACACAAAGCCCGGATGGATACTACTTTTTAATTTTTATTTACGAAGCCGTTTAATCTAATCTAACTCACCATCCGGCGCCATGAAAATTATTGAACGCCTTATAACTTGGTTGGACATAATTGCCCTTCACCTTTCCAAAATGGACACTTATGTCCCATTATCTTCATTTTTTATTTTTTCATCAACCATATACATTCACTTTGCAATATGCACCATTTACACACAACAATTCACTCAAAACACCACTCAATCCCTAACTTCCCTAAAATGGCAAAATTTCACCCTAAGTTCAAACACATTCATTTTCTCAATTTCTTGTTCCAATTACAACAAAATCAAGCCAATTGCATTTTAAAGCCTTAATTACAACCAATTGAAATCTCTACATCAAAATCACTAAAAACCCTAATTCTTACTTTGCCAATTTCTTCAAATTGATGACTCCTTCAAGCTCCACACTAGAATTCAACTCAATTTAAACCAATAATACACACAAGAATATCAATTGAAGCATTCTTGAAAGCTCACTATCAAACTCATAAAACCAAGCTTTTCTTACCTCTTTTTCTTGAATTTCCACTAATTGAGACTTCAATTGAGCTTAGGGATTGGTATGTAACCTTATTTTGACTTGATTAAGCATGAAAAATTATGAAAAAAAAACTGAAATTTCACTGTAGTAGCCCCCCTTCACCTTGCACGAATTTGGTCTCTTTTTGCTCTAAGTGTTAGTTTTGATCTCTTTAAAATTCTACACACTTCTAACATATATATAGTGCTCCCTCAATTGACCATTTTGCCCTTCAACTTACTTAAAATTACTAATTTGCCATTAGTTGAAAACTAATTATGCAATTAGTTCATTTGTAACTATCTAGTTAGAATAGTCCAAAGAACTAACTAGAATTTTCAACTTGGCCATCCATGAGATTTCTTCTAATTGGTCTATTCCTTAATATATGGATTATATTTCTCAACAAAGGCTTGTTCTATACATTACCCTTGAATGGAAATTCATGTAGTAAATTAGGATTTCCTTTTCTAAGCTAATAGAGAAAAATTCCAAAAATATTTTAGGGTCGTTCGGCGCATCGATCGAGTGTAAAATTACCAAATTACATCAAAATCAAGCCAATTTTATTCTAATGCCCTAATTACAACCAATTGAAGTCTCTACATTCAAATCACCCAAAACCCTAATTCTTACCTTGCCAATTTCTTCAAATTGGTGACTTCTTCACGCTCCACACTAGAATTCAACTCAATCTAAATCAAGAATACATACAAGAACATCAATTTAAGCAATCCTTAAAGTTTACTTATCAATCTCAAGCTTCACACTAGAATTCAACTCAAGCTAAGCCAATAATACACACAAGAATATCAATTGAAGCATTCTTGAAAGCTCACTTTTCAAGCTCATAAAACAATGCTTTTCTTACCTCTTTTTCTTGAATTTTTACTAATGGAGGCTTCAATTGAACTTAGGGATTCATATGTAACCTTATTTTAGCTTGATTACACATGAAAAACCATGAAAAAAAAACTAAAATTTCACTGTAGCAGCACCTTCAACGTTTGCACGAATTTGCTCTCTTTTTGCTTTAAGTGTTGGCTTTTGATCTCTTGAAAACTCTACACACTTCCAACATATGTATAGTGCTCCTTTAATTGACCATTTTGCCCTTCAACTTACTCAAAACTTCTAATTTTTCATTAGTTGAAAACTAATTATGTAATTAGTTCATTTGCAACTATCTAGTTAGAATAGTCAAAAGATCTAACTAGAATTACCAACTTGGCAATTCATGAGATTTCTTCTAATTGGTCCATTCTCTAATATATGGATTATTTTTCTCAACAAAGGCTTGTTCCATACATCACCCTTAAAAAAAAATTCATGTAGTAAATTAGAATTTTCTTTTCCAAGCCAATAGAGAAAAATTCTAAAATTATTCTAGGGTCGTTCGGCCTTCCGATCGAGTGTGAAATTACTAAATTAGGTCTAATATCTCTCACGCGCACTATAAAGAAAATAGTTCTAATAGGGTTAAAATCGAGTAACCCTACAGTGTCTTATTTGCTCTATACCGAAATCTATGCGCCAATACTATTAATAGAGATTGGATATTACATCAGTAGCTACGCACTTCCCACTTGGCGACTGACATCTTCCCTTGCTATATGATAGGGCTAGAATGGTAGCATTGCAGCAAGTCTAATCAAAGTAAAGTCGCATCAAGGGTCAGTCTCATCCCATAAGTTCAGTGGTAGCATTCACAAAGACAACAGATCAGTCTCGAATTTATCTATGGTGTTAACTAAAATCAACAAGGAAAATTTGGGAATTAAGTTTATGAGAGACCCAATCAAGGAAGTCAAAGGTTTAAATAGGTTCTAGTATGTCTATGATATAAGTTTAAACCAAAAAATAATCCTCTTATCTTACCCTCACCCTATAGCCTTACATTACAAGATGAATAAATCTCTAGTTGATCTTTAGTTATACGTTTATCTACATTAGTGGAGAGTAATATGAACAACAAGCTTGTGGAATATATTTGAAAAAAATATTTTCATGGACCATATACCTTCTTGTATATATAAACTAATCTGGGGGCATGAAACTAATAATGATCATACATATACATACACATACCAGGAATCATATGAAGGGTAAAATGCGTATGGGGATTAAGTCATGTTTGGATTTTTATAGGATTTTACTTTTCTTAGGAGTAATAAGCAAAAACCTATCTTTGAGACCAAGTATTAGTCATCAATGAACTCATTAATTTGTCTTTAACTTTAAGTTTATCAATTTTGTTCTCCTTGCTTAAGGGTGAGCAAATAGTTAAATTTAGGAAAGTTTTATAAGTTTAGATTTTAGTATCATTTTTATCACTTTAAATTTGATGTTTGCTTGTATGAGAAAGGATTAAAGAATGAGTAAAAAGAAGGAAAATTATAATGAGAACCATAACGCCAATATACCATTGCAACAACGTTAGAACCTGTAAACGAATTGCTCTCTAAGTCAGTAACTGAGTGCCACGGTACCTAAAGCTCAACATTGCAGTACTAACGTAACCTAGAAGAATTATCCATATTTAGAAGCTAAGCACTGCGGTACTATCATATCAAGGCTGCAAGGCTAAGGCGACAATTTGCAAATCCTGGCTTAACTTATATGAAATATTTTTACCCTAATTTGAAGTAACAAACCTATAAATAGAAGCTTTTTGAAGCCAAAGAAAAAGACACCATAAGATAGCACGAAAGATAGCAAAAACTTTAGGGTTTAGGACAACTTTAGAAGATTGAAGAGAAGACTCTTGTAATAAAGAAGAGATAGAAAATGAAGATTTCAGAACACCATCTTTTCTAATTTATTTATTTTTACTTGTTGATTGTTAATCTTTCAATGATGCTTATTGTGATATCCTTTAGAACTCTTTTTATCACCATGAGCATATGTTTTATTCTAAGGTTACAACTTTAAACTTGATATGTAGCTTGAATTATTTTTTCTATTGTTTAATTTATTTGTGTTTAATGCTTTCTAATTACTTGAGCACTAATTAGATTGTCTTAGGAGCCATAAAGAACTCGACAAAGGGATTTAGGTTGTAGTAACCAGTATCCATAACCGGTAAGAATATGTATATTTATATATATAAATATACGTATTTTATTTGTATGTGGGTGATTCTTGATTTATATATTGTTATTAGTAGTGTTTTTATAGGTTAAGGATATACTATTAGTATTGGGTTTATTTGCAAGACTTTGGAATTATTTTAGGGACCAAATTGTTATACTTTGAAAGTTTTGGGGGTGAATTTGTAAATACCAAAAATTAGCCACTTAGTATAAAAATACACTTTTAAAATCCTAATTCTCTCATTTTGGTCGAGTTACCTCTTTTAGAGAGAGAGAAGAGAGAAAAGAGGGGAGAGAAAGAGAAGAAGGAGAAGAAAAAGAAGAAGAAATTGGAATTTTGAATTTCAAGAGGTATATTATACGTATTTCTCGATTTATTGGTATTAATTAAGTTAATTCCTTTAAGTTTTGATTTCTGAAAATATGTATAATTGAGGATTTGTTGTGTATTTCGTAAGATCATATGAGAATTGATGATGATCTATAAGATAGTTTGATAAATCATGATGAATTGTGAAATTTCTGCTGGATAACCTCTTGATCTAGGAATTTTATAAATTGTTGTGATTCGATTATGGTTTTTAATTTTGAGTATATGCAATTAGATATGTTAAGGATCATCTGAGACTTTGAATCGATTGAAAATTCTGGAAATTGAATTTATAGTGAATTTACCAAAATGACCCTGAAATTCTGGAAATTTCCTGTGTAAACAGTATAGTACAGTGAAAAATAATTTTTGTCCTACTGAATGATCTTAAAAAATTATGAATTTGTGGAATATGATAAGTTTATATGTCTAATATGATATACTCGGAATTGAGAATTTAGATCAATGTGGTTGAAGTGTTATGAATTTCTAAAGTGTATCAGCTCATTGCAATATTTGATTAACAGATTTTTAAAGTTATAGAATAAAATAGTTTTAAAATACTTTTGGCAGTGATTTGGAAGTAATATATTTATCATGGAATGAGATATGTGTTAAGAGTAATTATGTGGTAGTTTTATAATTTTTGAGTTAGTATATGATTTTATAAAATTGGGAGATTGAATACTGTTCAGTAAGTATCTTGATCCTGTCAGGTTTGTAGTTTGGATTCGATGGTGTGTATGGAATGGATTGTGTAGGAAATTTGATATAATATTCATATATAAGAAGGATATATGAGTCAGGAATGGTATATTCTGATTTTGGAGTAATTGGACATCATTTGATGTATTAGAAATTTTTGTTAAGTGTAAGTGGTCAGAATGACAGGTTTTGAGAAACCAAATATTTAGACCAATTTGATGTGATAAATGCATTGTGTATAATTTTGTAAGCTATTTAAAGTATTTTGTGTGAATTGTGAGGCTTATGAAAGGATTAATCTCCATTGATAGGTTAAGGAGATTTAAGCCTTGTAGCTGAAAGTGTTAAGAGGTAAGTATACTAGACTTACTACTGGAATCACAATAAACATAATAATTGTTTTGTATGATTTTGTAAATGGGGTTAAGAATATGTTTATGATATGTCAAAGTATATTTTGATATGAAATGTGAATATATGTTTATGAATGTGAGCATTGACATTGAGCATGGACATACATGTGTTTTTGAAAGTGAGCTTTCCAAAATAAGATGCGTTTAACAAAGAAAGCTTTTGAAGTGTAATATGTCCATGAGAAATATTTTGTGATTTGAGGGTACTTGAACTCACTGTTAACTTAGTAGGCATTTTATGTGATTTGTGGAGCCTTTATGTGTGGCCTTTCCTTCGGGATTGGTATATGTTATGTGTTCCGTATGTAGGGAGGATCCTATTGGTACCTAAAGGAAGTGTGAGTCATCACATTCGTGTGGTGGCGTATTGGTACATGTGAGAGGACTCACCGATGATCAGGGTGAGGGTTTGGCTTTTACCTTCGGGCATAAGCGTTATATATGTGTGATTTAAATACCTCACTTGTACTATTCCTCTCATACGGTATGTCACCTACGAGTGACATTTGGCTCATTATGTGATATGTGATATGTAAGTCCTACTAAGTAGTAGTCGAGTAATGGTATTCCTATTATGTGTTTTGAAAGAATGTGTAAGCGCTTACATGATATATGATTTGATAAGATTATGATTTTGATTGATCACAGCATATCATACATATGCATTGTGTACATATATGTATTTGTATTTGATATATGAAAAACTAGTATGCTTACTGAGTTTTATACTCATTATAGTTTATGGTGATTTCAGGTAAATAAGGTACATGTGTGCTTAGCGGATTTGGCAAGGCTTCTGCTGTTCCTTGGGTTCCCTAAGTTGTTAGGTTGTTAAGTGTTTCATTTGGGGACACGTGGGATAAGATATTTGATTTGTCCCTAGTGAATAAATACTTATGTATTATTTTATTGTGTGTGGTTGGATTTAGTTTAAGTTTCACCAAGTGTAGTAATGGATTGATTTTAAGTAAGAATTTGCAATGAATATATTCTGGGCTTCCGGTAATAAAGTTGCTACTGGTGACGTAGTAGAGTGTTAATCTCTGAGAAAACTCTGCGTATCTCCGGTTTACTAATTGTCCTAGTCATAATTCAATTACTATAATTCTGAAAGAAATTAAAATGAATGTTTAAGTATTATTGAATGAATGTAAGTGATGTCGTGTGTCAGATCTTTTGGGTCTGGGGCGTGACATAGGTTTTTAGCATTAGGTAAATTGATATATGATCATAGCGTAGCAGTTATGAATTTCATACGAGATAAACATACACTTATCAATACATATGGTATTATAAACTAATTCTTAATTCGTCTTACCTTTATTTGATTACCATGGATATATAAGTTATTGTTAGTGTAAGATTTATTCACTTGATTATCGACAAAGGCTAGTGAAGATATTAAGGGTTTAGCCAACAATTTATATTGAGGGATTAAAGTAAGAGAACATTTGTTGATTCAAGTAAACTATTGAGGGATGATTGTAATCTTAGACTTATTCTATAGTGGTGATCTATATTTGCTTGCTTGGTTATCTCTGTGATATTTTCTTATTTTACTTATATTAGATTAATTACCTTTGTTTTTTAGTTATTTGGATAAAAGTAAGAAGATGCAATTTTACTAATTAGTATATTAATAATAACAATTTCTCGTGAGAATGATATTGTACTCACTTTTTATTACTTGTTTATGAAAGCATTCACTTGCGCTTTGGTGCAACACAATAATTTAGAGAATGTGAATTTATTAGCTCGAGCATTATTGTTAATGAGATTATGATTTTCACTTTATTCTTTTGCGAAACAATATCTTTTTGAACTAAGTGGTCTACCATACTTTTAGAGTATAACTGACGATTCTTTTGCTATTTTTTGATTTGATTATTCTACAAGAACAACCACCTAGGCTAGTATATTGGCAACTAGGATATATAACTTAGTTATTTTTAATGCATTTGTAAATATATCTAGTAATTCATTTATAATTCTGTAAAATGAACAATCTTTCACATCTTATTTTTTATACGAGGATCCAAATAAGATATGCTAGTTTTTTCCAAGAAGTTTTATGCTTTACTTCATGTGTGGGCCTTCTTCCCTCATCTAGCAGGGAGTACTACCACTCAAAGGATATTGGAGTCACTCCACTTTTCTTTCCCCTTTTTCGAGGCTCGAACCCAAGATCATATAAGGTTCTAAGGCTTCTAGGAAGCACCTCTGGTACCACTTGAGCCAATTGACGCATTTTTATTGTGAGGTCATCTCCCTACTTTAGCAGGAGGCTATCAACTCAAAAGAATATTGGAATCCTCCCTCATTTCTTTTGCCTTCCTGAGGCTCGAACCCAAGACCATATGGGATTTTAAGATACTTAGGGAGCACCTCTAATATCTCCTAGTACGTGGGCCCTCACGACGATGCATATTTTTTGTTAATTTAATAATGCAAATGATTATCAAATACATAGAATTCAATTAGTAAAGCTAGAAAAGTATGCATGAAATTTTGAGAATCTCATTCTAAAAATAAACTTTTTAACTAAAAACTTCAAAAATTAGGCTCTGATACCATTCTAACAAGACCCGCCCCGAACTCTCTACTATAGATCCTAGCAGCCCTACCGGGCACCCCAACAAAAGTTCCTCAGAATCTAACTGTTTAAGTTAAGAAATTCTGCAAAGCGAACCCTTTTTTTTTTTTAAATTCTTACTATTACTGAAAAAAATTTGGAATATACGTGAAAATAACTTATTAATTTTAAAATAAAACGGACAGCGTTTCACCTGTTTTTCTAAAAGTCTCATACAAAACTTGTAAAGAAAATTTTACTTCTATTTCAAACAGCTTCTCAACTTTTAAATAAGACCTCCGGCCCTTTTCAAAACCAAATCCAAACTCAACTCAACAGTTTCATTTCAATCACAAAACAAGCATACCAATAAAAGTAAAAAGGTCATCATAATATCAAAACCTCTTCTTGTTTGTCCAAAATATATTTATAAAATACACAAGTCTATAACTACTATGCAGAAGCAAAATGTGCTATTTAGCACATTTACATTTACAAAAATAATCGTCAGGCTGGGCCACTAATCAGTTGTAAGAGAATCAGCAACTTGTGCATCGAGGCCTGCACCTAGAGGGGGTTTAAAAAATACAAAATACAAAATGGTGAGCTAAAGGAGCTCAGTGAGTGCATTTAAGATTTTCAATAAAATAAAATTTAGCATAGATATTAAATTCTAAATAACATACATAAATCATGCTTCTAAAATTTTTATAAAACTGTAAAATAGTTTCTAATATCATATGCTGATGAAATCTTACCGAGCGAGTTTTATTTACATCTTCAAAAAATAATATCCAAAATCTGTAAAACATAATAACTAGCATGTATATATATAAATGCATAATGTACGTTCGGTAACTCAAAAACTATTAAAGCCCTCGCTCAGCCATTTTCTTTCTAAACTATACTAATGGTAACTCTAAAACTCTATACTCACGCAGCAACTCAACTAGCACCGCACAACGTGAATAGGTCACAGGGCGTCTCAACTAGCAACACCCACTGTGATATCTCAAGACATCTCACTGGCTATGCAGCGGAATCCTACATCGCTTACATATAGCGAGACAATACTTCGTACACATAGAGCGACTCACATGACTTGACAACCTGACTTCCTGGAGTTAGTGACACGCCCCTCCTCCAATACTTGCCTATGCGTACGAGATATACCGGTTGAGTCTTAAACCATTACCACAACTATAAATCTGAGGGTACCGGTGGCATTTGAAACTAATTTAGTAGTTTTAAAACCGTTTCTTAAACCGAACATATAAATTTATATATATATAATTGTATACAAATACCATAAATTATGCTTATGCATTAAAAGCACATAAAACATACAATTTTAATATGCTCAAAACATATTAAATGAAAAATAAACAATTATAGATTTTCACTCATTAACCGCTCTGAGCCAATTCTTCTTCAGACTTCTAACTTCCTTTACCGATCTCGATTTTCTTCACCTATATGCCATAAATGTCGTTTAGAACCTTTACAATTGCTAAAATTTCACTTAACTAATAAGCGTCCTAATCTGCTTACAAAGCCTGGATGGATACCACTTTTTGATTTTTGTTTACTAAGTCATTCAATTTTATTTAATTCACCATCTGATGCTATGAAACTTGCTTAATACCCTACAAATTGGGTTGGACATAATTGCCCTTCACCTTACCAAAATGGACAGTTATGTCATATTTTCTTTATTTTTGATTTTTCATCAACTATATACATTCTATTAACACAAGGAATTATTAGTATACAACAATTTAACCAAAACACAACTCAACCCTAAAAATCCTTACTTGGCCAAAATTACCATCTTCACCCAATACATTTCTTTTCTTAATTTCTTGTTCCAATGGCATCCAAATCAAGCCAATTTAATTCTAATGCCCTAATAACATCCAATTGAAGTTTCTACAATAAATTCACACCAAACCCTAATTCTTACCTTACCAATTCTTTTACTTTGATGAGTCCTTTAAACTCCACGCTTGAATTTAACTCAACCTACATCAATAATTCACACCAAAACATAAATTGGAGTGATCTTGAAAAATCATAAACTACCATCACTAGATAAGGTTTTTCTTACCTCTTTTTCTTAGGTTTTCACTAGAGGAAACTTCAATAGACCTTAGGAACTTGTATTTGACTTTATTGTGGCTTGATCGTGCATGAAAATGCATGAAAAAGTAGTGTGTTTCACTGTATCAGCATCCCCCCTCTCTTGGCTGAAATTTTCTCCTTTTTGCACAAAATATGTTATGTTTTAACTTAGCCAAAATTCTACATACTTCCTCCTTATATAGTGTTCTCCCAAAAGTCTAATTTGCCCGTCAACTAACTCAAAATGTCTAAATTGCCATTGATTTAAAATGGAAGGATTTAATTGTTTCCTTTCTAACTATTTAGTTAGAATAGTTAAAGGAACTAACTAGACCTCAAACTTGGCAATCTATGAACTTGCCTCTAATTAGTCCATTTTGGATTGTGTTTCTTAACAAATGCTTGTTCCATGCATAACCCTTAAATGGAAATTCATGTATTAAATTAAAATTTTCTTTTCCAAGCCAATAGAGAAAAATTCTAAAAATATTCCATGACTGTCCGACGCTCCAACCGAGTGTGAAATTATCAATTTAGTTCTAATACCTCTCACACGCATAATAAAAAAAAATACTAATAGGGTTGGAATTAGGCATCCCTCCGGTGTCTTTATCGCTTTCTACCGAAATCTTGACACCTATACTATTAATAGGGATCAGATATTACATCATGAGGTATTTTTATTTCCCCTAATGGTGGGAATACTATCTCATCAAAATGAAAATCCATAAATTGTGAGGTAAACAGAAGGTTCTTAGTCTTTTCCTTTAGAATGCTAAACTTGACCTTCGTCTAATAGTTAGTTCTAGTTATAGGAAATTTGAATGAAAAGTGGGCCTTGAGCACTCCCTCAAATCCAAGGGGAGCTGAATTCTTTCATTAACAATGTAGTGGTGATAGTCTCTCCGTTAAAGGTTCAAACCAACATAAATTCCCAAGTGAATGTTGAGATCCCATCTTAGTGCATTATGAGAGAGCTATAGGTATATAAACAGTATAACCAAAGGTATAAAAATGAACATATCACATTGATGACTAAGTATAAGTTGTAATAGAGAATATTAATGATATGTTGTAGGCTTAAAATGAATTAATGTATCAGTATACAAAATAGTGTAACCTTATATAGAAATTGATAATTGTGTGTGCATCAATAAAGTACGTATAATTATTTAAAGTTGTTTAATTAAGGATTTTGCTAATCTATTTTGTATGTGTAATGTAATATCCAATCCCTATTAGTAGTCTTTGCGCCTAGATTTCGGTATAGAGCAATAAAGACCCTGTAGGATTACCCGATTTTAACCCTATTATAAATATTTTCTTTATGGTGCGCGTGAGAGATATTAGACCTAATTTGGTAATTTCACACTCGATCAGAGCATCTGACGACCCTAGAATATTTTTGAAAATTTTCTCTATTGGCTTGGAAAAGAAAATTCTAATTTACTCCATGAATTTTCATTTAAGGGTCATGTATGGAACAAGTCTTTGTTGAGAAACATAATCCATATACTAAAGAATGGACCAATTAGAAGCAATCTCATAGATTGCCAAGTTGGGAATTCTAGTTAGTTCTTTGAAGTATTCTAACTAGATAGTTACAAATGAACCAATTACTTACTTAGTTTCCAACTAATGGAAAATTAATAATTTAGAGTAAGTTGAGGGGCAAAATGGTCAATTGATGGATAACTATATATATGTTGGAAGTGTGCAGATTTTTCAAGAGAACAAAAAGCAATCATTTAGAGCAAAAGGAGAGCAAAATTCGTGCAGGGTGAAGGGGGTACTGTTACAGTGAAATTTCATTTTTTTTTCATGATTTTTCATACTTAATCAAACCAAAATAAGGTTACATACCAATTCCTAAGCTCAATTGAAGCCTCAATTAGTAGAAATTTAAGAAAAAGAGGTAAGAAAAGCATTGTTTTATGAGATTGATAAGTAAACTTTAAGGATTGCTTAAATTGATGTTCTTGTATGTATTCTTGGTTTAGATTGAGTTGAATTCTAGTGTGGAGCGTGAAGAAGTCACCAATTTGAAGAAATTGGCAAGGTAAGAATTAGGATTTTGGGTGATTTGAATGTAGAGACTTCAATTGGTTGTAATTAAGGCATTAGAATAAAATTGGCTTGATTTTGATGTAATTGAAACAAGAAATGTGTTGGAACATAGGGTGAAATTCTGCCACTTTAGGGAAGTTAGGGACTGAGTGGTGTTTTGATTAAGTTGTTGAATGTATATAGTTGATGGAAAAACCAAAAATGAAGAAAATGGGACATAATTATCCATTTTGGAAAGGTTAAGGGCAATTATGTTCAATCAAGTTATAAGGCGTTTAATAATTTTTAGGGCATCGGGTGGTGAGTTAGATTAGATTAAATGACTCCGTAAATGAAAATCGAAAAATAATATGCATCCGAGCTTTGAATGCTGATTAGGGCGTTTAGTAGTTAAATGAGATTCTAGTATTCTATTTAGTTCTAAATGTCATTTATGACGTGTAAGTGAAGAAAACCAAGAGTGGCAACGGGAGCAGAAATCTGGAGTGAAATTGAGCGCGGAGCAGTTGTGAGTGAAAATCTGTCATTTCTTTTATCTTTCGTTTATTAAGTTTCCACATAAGGAAAATGTATGTTTTATGAGCTTTCAATGCATAAACATGATTTATAATCTTGATATGTATCTATAAATATGCATTTACATGTTCGGTTTAAGAAATAGTTTTAAATTTCTGTCTTTATTTTAAAGGCCATTGGTACCCTCAGATTATAGTGGTGGTGATTGTATTAGACCTGGCCGATATATCCCGTGCACATGGGTAGGTCATGGGGTGTGTCACTAACTCCAAAAAGTCAGGATGTCAAGTCATGTGAGTCATTCTATGTGTAAGAGGTATTGTCTCGCTATATGTATGCGATGTAGGATTTCGCTGTATAGCCAGTGAGATGTCTTGAGATGTCACTATGGGTGTTGCTAGTTGAGGTGCTACGTGACCTACTCATGTGTGTGGTGCTAGTTGAGTTGCTGCGTGAGTATAGAGCTTTAGGGTTACCATTGGTACAGTTTAGAAAGAAAATTACCGAGCGAAGACTTTACTAGTTTTTGATTTACTGATAGCATTTATGCATTCATATGCACATGGTAGTTATTATGCTATACAAATTTTGGATATTATTTTTCAAAGATGTAGATAAAATCCGCTCGGCAAGATTTCATCAGCATATAATATTAGAAATTGTTTTACAGCTTTACATCAGTTTTAGAAGCATAATTTATTCATGAACTTTAGAATTTACTATCTATGCATAATGTTATTTTATTTGAAATCTGAATTGCACTCACTGAGCTCCTTTAGCTCACTTATTTTGTGTTTTATGTTTTCTAAACCCATTCCCAGGTGCAGGTCTCAGTATGCAAGCTGTTGATTCTCTTATTGCCGAGTAGTGGGCTAAATCTGAAGACTATTTTTGTATATGTAAATGTGCTAAATAGCACCCTTTACTCTATACATAGTAGTTGTAGGCATGTATATTTGTATGTATGTTTTGAACCAACAAGAAGAGATTTCGATATTATGATGATCGTTTTTACTTTTTATTAGTATGCTCATTTTGTGATTCAAATGAAACTATTGAGTTGTGTTAGATTTGATTTAGAAAGGACCGGGGGTCCAAATTAATAGTATTGAGAAGTATTTGAAATAGAAGTAAAATTTCTTGGCAGGTTTTATATAGATTTTCTGAAAAACAGGAGAAACTCTGCCTATTTTTTTTTAAAATTCAGATGTCATTTTTCATGTATATTACAAGATTTTCTCAATAGTGGAAAGAACTAAAAAGAGGTTCGCCTCGCAAAAATTTCTCAACTTACCTAGTTATATTAGCAGGAACTTCCATCAATGTGCCCGGCAGGGCCACTGAGACCTACAGTAAAGGGTCTCGAGGCGGGTCTTGTCATGTAATATGTGGCACATGATGTTTTACATCGATTTTCAATGATGTGCAATAGTTATAAAATATTTAAATGTTAACCCACCAACATTATCTAAATGTATAATTTTAGTAGGATAGTCTAAACATTATGTCCCTATTCTAATGATTTGTGCTAGTAATCTAACAAATGCAATATTTCATATGGACAATAAGTAAACATGTGACCCAGTATAGATGCATAAATCAAAATCATTAAATAGCAAAACAATCTACCTAGTTGATGAATTGGTTCGAAAATATCTCATTGGATCATCTATAAAAATGATGGAGATTTATATCAATCTTAAAAAAGAATGGCCAGACTTTAACTTTATCTTGTAAGTAAGTGATACAAATATTCTCATTAGGCAGTAGAATCTTCAAGTTCTTTATTGAATGTTCATGAGAATTTTTAATGTTCCTACAATCATCGTTAATCCTGGATGCCCAAGATAGTTTGGCCATTGCATAAACATTTTTGGATCACTTAATTTTGGTTCATTATTACGTAGCTTTCAATTGAATTATGACTATATAATATAAATCATATAAAAAGGCAAAAAGCTTTTTAAGTATATATTTCTTTTTTGAGACATTAGAAGTAATGTAGATATATTATAAATTATTCTCATTTAAAGTCTCAATATGACATCTATATTTAGAGGTAAAAAAATTTCTTCTGGATCTACCTACATATAAAACTTCATTTATATATTATAGATGGGATGGCATGTGAGTACAAATCCCATCTAATAATTAGCGATTTAACAAATAATGTACTGTATAAAATATTCATACAATAATGAGATGACACGTGAGTACAAATCCTAACATATATATCCTTCTATATGAATATATAATTAAAATAAAGAAACAAATTTAAAAATTTTGATATAAAACTTTAGGTACTAATATAGAACTTTAAGTTCTGAATTAATAAGATTAATTATCAGAACTTTAAGTTCTGACATTCATTTGCTCTATAAACTTCAGGTTATAAACAAATATTCGAATTTAATAGAATAAATATAATATTAAATATTATAAATATAAACACGAAATAATTAATACCGAATATTTATTTTTATTTCTTGATATGGAAGATCTAAATAACTGACTCATAAAAATAATATCATACAATAATATAAATACAATACAAATGATAATTAACTACAATGAAACATATAAAATAAAGGACATAAACTAAAATAAGTAAAAAAAAAATTAACATAAAAGTTAAGAACTGAACTTGTCAACAAAAATGAATCAAAAATTTAACATAAAAATTAAGAACTAAATTTATAACGTATTATAAATAAATAATATAAACATAAAAATTAAAAATAACTTAAATATTAAAACATCTCTAAAAATATTAAGACACTTCTAAAAAAATATTAAAAGATATGTTTAATTACAAGAGGTGTATAGCAGGGGAAGATGCCCATAAGAAGGGAAATTCACTAACTCCCCCACTGCCTCGCCGCCCTAGGGCACAATGTTATCCCTCTTGGAAACATTCCACAACCCTGTAAAGTTGAACATTGTCATAAAGCTGCTAATTAATTAAATACAGAACCAAACAAAAATTGCTTAAAAATAAATAAACAAATAAAATATAAATGCAAGAACAGACAAAAGGACTAAACCCCACAAGCTTTGTGGGGGTGCGAAGACATGTCATGATCAATCTTTGTTAAACCGTCTCTCTTTCTCACATATTTTTCTCTCTAGAAGGTTTTGTTTGTTCTATTAAAAAAACACATACATATATAAAAATAATTGTATATGGATATTATAATGAAAAGTTTGAAAACTTTATTTATACATCACTGCTGTTAAGTGTTTATTGATAATAATGTATATGGGATGCCCACAACCTTTTGTAGCAAGTCCCACAAGCCGCCCCTCAAACTCCACCACATAACTTGGTTTACACTATTTCTTTTGTTTTGCTAAAAGCAACCCTACAACTACATTAACCCTTATAAGATAAGGATATAGACCATTTTTGGTTAACTCCAAAGGCTAGGCTACAACTCTCTCATTTCATGTATATGCTTTACATTGTTTTAATTTCTTGTATATTAATGATTGGTTTCTTTCTTTTATCTTTTCTTTTGTTTATTTAATAGAGTTCTTTGATGAAGAGGTGGGTTTGAGGTTATATTTCACGTTTAAGCATGAAAATTTCAAAATGACATTGATGATTGGGAATAAAAAAAGTATATGTTTTGCTATTTGGTTGATTCATATATATCCTTTTTTGTGAAACCATGTTCACATTTTGTGATTCTTTTGCAGGAAAGAGTATATAGGAGCTGAATTAATTTCATCCATGACCCTAATATTAATATTAACATATGTCATGCCAACATCAATATTTTTTAATTATTTTTTCTCATTTTCTCGTTGATTAAAAATAAATGACAAACTAAGGAAATGAGAAAAAAAAAATTCGCTCCAGTTTTTAGAAAAATTAAAAGGCAGAATTGTGGTTCCTGAAGTTTAAAAATCTGTAAATACAATACATTAAAAAGAAAAGAAGAAGAAGCATGGTATTAAGAGTGAAAATAACTGCAATTTTTGGAGTCACTAATGTTAAATATATTAAGGAAAATGAGAAAGTAATTATTGCTGAATGAGGCAGAGATGAGGAATTGCTGTAGAGGTCATGTTAATGGTAGAAGTAGTGGTGCCGCCCGGCCATGATAGAGGCGAATCCATAACCGGCCATGACAATGACATTAACATTTACTTTGAACAAGATTAGAGTATTATTAATTCATGCTGCAACTAAACTCGATTTGTTGCGGAATAAACACTAACCTTCTTAATAAAAAGAGTAATCAAAATAATAAAAAAGAATATAAAATTTATAATAGTTCATCTCAACTCAAAATTATGTGTACTATTGTTATTTTTTATTAGGGTAAATGCCATTTACTCTTTTATTAGATTTGTTAAATGCAAAAAGTTTCTTTAGTGTTTGGTAATATTAAAAAAATTTATGTCGTTGTAACTATAATAATATAAATTAATTTTAAAAGAATATATTAGCTTTGTTATTTAAAAAGTCAATAATTATATTTATACAATATTAAACAGTAAAAATATACTGTAAAAATAATAAGTTAGTATATTTATACTATCAAATAATTATATTATGAAATATTATTTAATACAGATGTTTACATTTTATTAAAATGTAGATATTTAATATTAGTTATTATATTAATCTAATAAATAAATAAAAATTATTAATTGCAACGTAATATAAATTTACAATTAATACATTATTATTTAACTATTTGAAATTATATTACACAATGTTAATTTTATTGTTTATATAATATATTGTTACTGTATAAATGTAATTGTTGATTTTTTAAATAAAAGATTGTTATATCTTTACAAAATTAATTTATAATGTTACAATTATAACGATGGAGGAGTTTTAGGATATAATTAAACATTAGAGAGTAGTTACAGAATATATTATAAAGATAAATAATAAATTCTCTTTTAATTATAATTAAAGGTTGGTCTATGTGGTGCATTTGCATAGAACAAATAAATTAAACTTTACGTATGAGAAAATTTATTTTCAAATTTTTTAGAAAATTGAAACCTATCAATTGGGATAGAAGTTTCATTTTTTTTAATTTTATAAATTTTAGTATTATTGAATATCTATTACATACATACATATCACATTTATGTTCATATTATGCATGTATGCACTTGAAAATGGATAGCTGGCCAAGTAGCACAGTGTGAATAGTGAAAAACGCATTATGAACTGCCCGCAATATTGATGAGAAATAATACGATGAATGATTATGTCCGACGAGAATATCAAGTTTTGATTATATCGTTTCATTTAGCACATGGTGATAAAATCTATGAAAAATATATAAAGATCTTGAGCCACCATAATTATGAGTGTTATTGATTGTCCCGTTTATATATATTATGAAGCATTATACTCAAGCTAGCCCATTCCATAGGATTGGCGAAACTTGTTCATACAGTGAAGGTGAATAAAAATGAGGGGTTTTGTTTTGTTTTGTTTTTTTATTTTTTTATTTTTAGAGCCATTTGTAACTCTTTCAATAGAAGCTAAGAGCCACCATTGAGTCTCACAAACATATATTTTCTTTTTTAAGCTCACCACGTACAAAGATGACTGCAATTCTAATTTATGATTTATGATGTCAAGTATCTTCAAAGAGCCAGATAGCAATAATTAACCCTGATTGATTGCATGGAAACTTATGCATTCACGCCCCATCGATGGCATCAAATACTCATTTCATGTACTTCGTCTTCTTTTTCCACGATTATTTTCCAGCAACATAATAATTGTTTCATTTCTTTACTTAGATGGATGTCAATACCAAGTTATATAAATCCATCCTTTACCAAATTAAGTGATTAGTTTAAATTGGGGTAAGACTACCACACACACACACACACACACACACACAATATATTTAACTGTATGAAACAGTTCTTCAACTTTTTAATTGCATATTTTAAAATTTTCGTTACACATTATTATATTTCTTAGATTACGAATTTTGAAAAATTTTAGAAACTTAAAATATTTAACAAAAATTTTAAAATGCATCAAAAAAATTTTAGAATATATAACAAAAATATTAATAGACCGTATGACAAGTGTATCTTATTAATCATATGCACGGTGAAATTTATTTTATTTTTTTATTAACTACCAATTTTATATTAATAAAAGATTAAATTAAAGATGAGATTAAGAGAGGATTTTGATCCAATTGTATACTGTAGATGACTTTTCAAACAGTACACATTTTTCTCTTTTTTTGGATCTTTACCAAACAATGAAGAAAGGAGAGTATTGATATAGATTGCAAATTCAATGATTCAAGTTGCAGAGTCCAAAAGTTTAAATTAAAAGTATAACGTACTAGATTAAGAGTCTAATATTTCAAGTTATACACATCTAACATTTAAGATGGCACTATATTGTTTTACACAATATTTTACACTTTTTAAACCGTAAGATCACTATATATTTAATTATTAAAATATAATTAGATACGTATAATTAATACATTATATTTAAAACACAGTTAAAATTTAATCTAAGGTATTAAATATATATTAATCTAATAGTTTAAAAATTATATAATATTTTATATCAAAAATATGTTGCCATAGATCTTAATATATGCCAAATTGCAAAAGTTCAACATATTTATATTAATATACACCTTTGTCAATCAGTATCATTACCCAAACAAACATAGCAATTTGCACGTCAAGGATCTAGGAAGGGTTGATTTCAAAACATGAGCTAGTAGCAGAATCTATCAGTAGAGCTCCTTACACCACGCCTCCCATAATCACTTGCTTTATCTTCTAATTACTCTCTCTTTTTCTTTATTTTTTTTTTCAGGGTTTCTTAATGCTTGTCTTGTTCCTCTTAAATGGTTGGTTCTAATACCTTCTTTGTAATTGGTTCTATATTTTTGTGAGAACTTTTCTCCAACGAAATGATTATAGCAATATCTAAATTATTAAATTGTTTAGAATTTTCGGTCATCAAACTTGAAAGAGAAACGTAGCCAATGGGAAAAGGGTCATTTTTTTTTCTAGTACGATAACATTGGATAAGTAAGTCTATAGAATTGGAACAATTTAACTATTCTTTATTTATAAAAGGGAAAAGGTCGGTAGATCGCATCAGATTGTGATGATTTAATCAGATCAGTTTCATGATAATGAGATGGGGCCTGCAATGTAACAAAATTTTTGCGTAGCACACAATCTTTAAATTAACTACAAAATAATTGTTTCAAAAAAAAAAGATAGATTGGAATGTAGTATGTTAGCGGAAGTGCTTATACACAAAAGGATAATAATGTAGTAAATAAAATAAAAGAGAATTGAGAAGGGAATCAAAAAAAAAATACACAACACTTTACGTAATTTGGTAATTGTTTATATTCACAATAGATCAAGATCTTTTTTTTTTTTTATTGAATCAATAAGATTCACAAAAAAATAAAAAAACTCTTAAAAAGAACTCACAAAAAATACTTTTTCTTTTTAAAAAGAATTATTACAATTATTCTGTCAATTGTGTATTATATTATTGTAATCATGTTTCTCAAGCTAAAATTAAAACTCTTATATATTTTACACGTTCTAAGTTAATTCTAATATAAATTAGAGCAAAATAGAGTGTTTAAACTAATTTAAGAGTCTTCTTATTTTCAAAATAGGTTGCACTAATACTGGAGAGTTAATTTTAAAACACTGAGGCGTTGTGCCAAGTAAACTAGCACCGTGACACCAATGATTTTGTCTTGAACGTCCCGGTGCTTAAAATGTAGCATTATGGTGCTCAGACCTGAAAATAATTTCTATATCCAAGTCTTCTATAACAGTTCTATTATCTTCATCTTTTTTTCATTGGGTTGACTTTAACTTTTTTTCATGATGATTTTTAATCATCTTCTTACATAGTAAAAGATTGGTTTTAGATAGGAATATTGACTACAAGAGTAAAAATTAATGTTTGTCAAACTTTGTGAAATATTATCATGAGTTGAACTTTTGGGGGCATTACTTTGATGTAGCATATTTAAGCACCGACCAGCCAAGGAAATCTGGATATGTTTATGTTTTGAGATAGAAGAATCATAATAGAAGATTAGATAGTGACAGGCAAAAATTGAATTGAAGTTGGGTAATGCTGTTGATGATTGACAATAAGGTAACTTTCTGTCGAGTGGAAACAAAAGCAAGAGAGATGTATGTAGTCAATGCACATATAAGCTACAGAAGAGAGAACAATTTAGTCAATGAACAAGAGAGTATTTGTTTCTTCGAAACATGAGAAAATTAAGAAAGGAAAATTGATAACTCTAGTTTTAGCCTTTTGTCTTCATTCCTTCCGTCCTTTTTTTTTTCTTTCCCATAGAGAATAGCTCCCTCCTAGCCTTTTGGTAAGAAAAAACAATAACATCTCTTGTTTCTTGTATAAAAGAATTTATTTAAAAGATAATTACCATTTAGCCTAATGTTCTTCATCTCCCTAGTTTATCTTGAGATTTGAGTTTCAAGTCGCCTCCTATTACTCTTTACTTGAGAGTAAGTTGGTCGTCTTTCGAAGTATATAGGCTCTCAAGTTAGGCTATAGATAATAAATAAACTTAATTTCATAAGACTATGTTTTAGATCTACTTAATTAGAATGTTAAGTGATGTTATAATATAGCCCATTAATTAGTTTAATCAGAATCTTTCTAATTTTGTATCTGAGGCTCGGATAGTGATAAATGAATAAGCAGCAACTAATGTTAAAGAAGGAAAAAAAAAACTATAGAGGAGAGTGGAGGGAGCACAAAGAATGATCAAATCCATATGGCTAGTTTTGAAGCAAAGCCTTATTTAACTAATTTTAGTTAACAATTTGATTTAATCAATAGGAACAAAGTTAGGGCCCAAAGCATACATATATAAAAGGTAACTATTGCCTTACCACTACAAAACTTAAGATAAAGCACCCCTTTGTCATTTTGTTAATCTTAATACTTAGTACATAATAATGATAATAAATGTCTATACTAAAACTCATTAAACTCCTAAAGTATGTATTTATTTATCAATAAAGTGTGAAACATAAATTTTTCCTTACATTACATACTTCTACTTTATTAACAAGCTTTAAGAAACATATGGATATACACAAACGGTCATTCAAAACTTTACTGTTATGAATTTCAAATACACTAAGAGACACAAGCTTTAATGATAATAAGGTTAAACGGATGCTTTAGTACACAAATTTAAAACTCCTACAGATATTTAAAATACAAAAGGGTGATCTACTTCTCTTTGTTTTCATAATATCAATACAAAAGGTGACTTTTGTTTTCCTCCGAAAATACAAAAGGGTGATCTAGTTCTCTTATTTTCAGAAGATCAAAACAAATAGCATTTTTGTAAACTGAATTTTCATTACTTCAGATTGTTAAGAAACTGCAATTATATGAATGAAGTGAGTCCAATGGTGGAAGTAGAATTAAGGATGAGGATGATGACGCATGGAACTAAGACAGGCATGTCAGATGAAAAGGACAGTGGCTTTAGTGGGATTCATATTATTCTGGAGAAAGTATTACAGAATTAACAGACACAAATGATTAACGTTAGATATGGACAGCTTGGGCAACTCTTACATGGAACCCAGGTGTCGATGAATCACCGGTGCCAAATGGCAAGGGGCGGCGCACCGAACACACAGACAAGAGATGCTGGATTGGGGGAAGATAGAATGTCTGGATGTAATGCATGTAACTTTTTTTTTTATAAGGATGTAACTATGCCCAATATTCGAAATGTTTTAATTTTTTAAGAGATAAATTTGCTTTAAATAAGTCCTTAAATTCAATAGGTGTAATAGAAAAAAAAAAATTTACAATCTAAATAAAGGATTATGAATTGAAAATATAAAGACTTTCAATTTTAGTTTATGATAAACTTGCAACCTAAATTGCTATTCTTAGAAGTTGAAACATTAGTCTTGAAATCTTCTATTTATGTTAAATTGTAATTGAATTATTAGATTTGAACTTGGAGAAATCAAAAGTCTAGTAATTATATGCAATATATACATTCCATTTATCCTAACAATAGATACCTTAAGATAAATTCTATGCATAATAAGACTTTATTGATTTATTATATAAATAAAGTAGTGCAAAACAGAGGTTTCTCGTGAACATTAGGCTTAAAACTTGTATTAGTAGCATGTAGAGTAACCCACAGATATATATATACTAGTGATAGAATATTGGGTTTTGTTTTATATTTATATTTTGTTAAGGCGAACAAAATCTTAGGGCACAAAATAGCGGTGAGGAGGGTGGTGGTGGCGTGAAAATTTGGTGTCACGCCGTCCAAACAAAACTTTCAATATCAATCTGCCACCCCACGCGCAATCAATAACCATCTCTCCCTCTCTGCCTATATTACATTTTTACTTCTATATATGTACTCTTATTATATGCTTCTTTCTCTTCATTCATCACAAACAATTAATATTATTCACCACCAGTCTCTTGCTTATAATATATAAATGCTTTTCTAGCCCTTCATTCTCTTCAGCAAACATTCACCCAATACCAAGACAAACACTCCCTCTTTCTTCCTTTTTTTTGGCTCTTATTTCTATTTCCCCCTCTCTGTTTGGTCTAGGGCAAGAGAAGTGGTTTACCGGTAAGAAAAGCACGTTCTTGCATCAACTTTAGCAGAAGCGTTTTGCTTAACATATTTTTTATTCTTCATGGCATTTTTCTCTAGCTGACGTTTAGGGTTTGTTTGTTTACTTCAAAGTTTATGAATGACATTATTTCACAATTTCGGTTTTGCACTATCCAACTCTAGATGGGAAAAATCCTGGCATGCATCTAGAAAATTAATTTAAAAATCTCAACAATACTACAAAATTTTGATCATGTGTATTATATATGTATTTGTGTGTTCCATAAAACCCAAAAAAAAAGAGTTCAAGATTTAAATGAGAATTAGCATTGTTTAGATTCGCAGAGAAATTGAATTATTTTCGTTGAATATTTGTTCAATTTATTGAGTGATAACTGATTGAGGATGAAGTTCAATTAGCATGGTGGTGGGTGTGTGAAAACTTTCTTTCTTTCTTTTTTTCCTTTCTCCGCTACCACGAGAGCACGGAGTGAACTGCACTCAAAGAAACATATAACATGCTTGTGCCAGCAAAGTCAAGCTTTTCGGCCAACTTTTGTGTTCCATAAACTTTACCTAATTTCATGCAACTAGAGGCAAAAAACACTTCTTAGGATAGAAACCTCTGTTCTTTGGTGGGGATCCACAAATATGTCCTTCCATTTCTTTAGCAATATAAAATATTGATGTAGCTGAAACACATGAAGATCACTGCTTTGGTCCCACAATGTTAGATCGTCATCATCATCACCACCCATTTTATCTATTAGATCTTAGATTGAATATTAATTTCCAGTCGTACTTATGTTTTTAAATCAAGTGGTTAATTATTCCAGTCTACTTTGATCATCTGATTTTACTAGGTTCACAACTACTTCTACATTCACATCATGTTTGAGGGAAGGCAATGATATATATTGACTATTCAATATTGATGAACTATGGGATTTCATATCATTGAAGAGCCATGTATTTTGAAGTTCCTTAGATTTTAGGCTAACCCTAAAACAAAACTTTAAGGTTGTGTTTATTTGATATATGAATTGTATATATTATTCCCTTATTTTAATTAAGCCTCGAGATCCCACCAAAAAATTGACACCAAAGAAGCAACATATTAATGCATAGATAAAACCTTAATAGAAATGCTCTTCATGTTCTTGCTTTCTTCTCTCTCATGTTGGCACCGGCTTTGTCTCTCAGGACCATCAGAAGATCATCAAATATGGAGTTGGAATCCTGCGTCCCACCGGGCTTTAGATTTCACCCAACTGAAGAAGAACTTGTGGGTTACTATCTGAAGAGAAAGATTAACTTGCTGAAAATTGATCTAGATGTTATTATGGACATAGATCTGTACAAGATGGAGCCATGGGATATACAAGGTATATACATATATCAATATTATAGTGCAGTTTGTTCTTGTGACAGCATTTAAGTTGATTATGTAAGCATATATTATGGTTTTAAAACCTATCAGAACTTAAACATTGCAGACATCTTTTTGATTTAGGATAAGTAGAGCACTTTGTACTTTCTTTGCTAGTCAATTTTGTTATTGTTTGTGCTGCAACATGCATCCCGCCGCACCATATGCCAATGCCATGATACCCAATGCACTTCTTTAGTCAAGGAACGTCGTTAATTAACTACTTGATTGAAAAGCTTTCATGTCAAACATATCTTAACACCATATCAAAACCAAAATCCCTGTGTCATCACATTAAGACTCTCATGTCTCTCTCTCTTTATATATATATATATATATATATATATATATTAGTAAGCTTAAAAATGAAAGTTTAAAGCAGTGGGTGTTTGTCTAAACGGCAAAACTTTTGTACCTCTTGACCTAAATTAGGGATTCAAATTCTGATAAAAGTTAAGGAGTTTTTATTCTTCTAATTATTATAAAGCAATTATTAATTGACAATTGTAGTGAGGCAGTTATGTAGTTATTGGTTGTCACAATTATTGTTTGACATTTGCAATGAGGCAATTATATAGTTATTAGTCGACATTGGCATTGGTAGCAGTTATTGTAATTCTTTGACATTAATTTGTAATGTAATATTTATATAAAAAAAATGAAAGTTTAAAAACAAATTCGATGAGGAAAACAAGCTAGAGAACTAAGTGAGAATATGGTGATGTCAATAAACCTCCAGTCCTTTCCTATTGCCCAAAATGTGTCCAAGTGTTAGAAGAATTCAATTTTGTAAATGATTTTAAAGCATCAATATTACTTGGTTTTTGCAGCAAGATGCGACTTAGGTTATGATGAACAGAATGAGTGGTACTTCTTCAGCCACAAAGACAGGAAGTACCCGACCGGAACACGGACTAACAGAGCCACTGCTGCCGGTTTTTGGAAGGCAACGGGACGGGACAAAGCTGTGCTTTCGAAGAACAAAATCATAGGGATGAGGAAGACCCTTGTTTTCTACAATGGAAGAGCTCCAAATGGAAGGAAAACAGATTGGATTATGCACGAATATCGCCTTCAAACATCTGAAAATGGACCACCTCAGGTAAGTTTATTGAGCTTTTACAATGTTTAATTGAATGCAAGCAATATCAATGGAGAAATCGGTGTGTATGTGCATTCCTTCCTATATAAATTTTTAAGTAAATTATGTACAACCAAAGCCAAAAGACAATATACTTAAAAAAAAGAAAAAGAAAAAGAAGAGAAAAGCAAAAGGTCTATACATGACATTCTTAAAGTGTCTTTTGGATGATAAAAAGTCATTAGTTGCAGATCAATTAAGCATGCTCAGCTTGACTTACTGTCTCTTCTAGAAGGAAACATCAAATTGAAGCCATTATTGAAAAGTTATCAACAATTCTAGGGCATGTGGGTGGAATTCTTTTCCAGCATTTTAAATTGATAGGGCATTGAAATATTAAGCAAGACGCTCCATATTGACAATTTTAAAAGCACGGTGATGCACTTTTCAATATCATACTTTTTTCTTTTTACATGAAATATAAATTAATTTCTTTCTCAATTCTCACCATGTGCGAAATTTAAACCATACATCTGGGTTTGTAAACATATTAAATAGTCAGATTATTGTTATTCAAATTTTTTCTTGTATTTTTTAATCGTTTGCTTACCTAGTACATACCATGCATATAATTTGGTGAAGATCAATCATATAATTTTTCCTAATTAAGAACAAATTTCTCTCTGAATAATATGCATAAACTAATCTTGGTCATAATTGCAGGAAGAAGGATGGGTGGTGTGCCGAGCATTCAAGAAGCCAAGCCCTAATCACAGGCAAGGATTTGAACCTTGGAATCATCCTTGCTATCTCAGAGATAACAGCCAATTTAGACCGTCTAGTCCATCACATTCCGATATCATTACCGCTACTCATATGGTTCATCAGAATCAAAGCACAAATTTTCTGCAGCCCTTTGGTTCGGAGCACCTAGATTATGTCCCCATATGCAGTAGCAGCTTTCTGGACAACCAACTCATTGACCTTCCACAGCTCAATAGCCCCACTATTTCAACAAGTTTGGCAACAAAAGAAACTGGCCTGCAACATAAAATTACCAGCTATAATCAAGATTGTGAAGAAGAGAAGAGCAATATTAACAATGGTGGCGGCCAATGCAATATTATTGATTGGAAGAATTTGGACAACTTACTTGACTCACAACTTGCTCCATATCAAAACAATATATCATCCATGCCCCAGAACTTTGAGCTTGATGCTCAAGGCCATATTGGCCATATCCTGGGGTTCTTGCATGACTCGTAGGAAAAACCCATTTGAGAAGTTGAAATTGGAAGAGATGATAATTGGTCATCTTAATGAATAATCCTTTAGTAAGTAGACTAAGTTTGAAGTTCTTGTAGAACTTGTGGAAGATATTGACTATGTGAAGTCCAAAAATGAGTTAGGGAATTGATCCAAAAAAAAGTGTTAGGGGAAGAATTAAAGTTTGATTGTAATGAGAGGGAGATTGGCTATGTAAATCTCCCAAATGTTTAGGGTCATAGGTTAAAGTTTTTAATTTCACATCGTTACTTGTTTATGTAATTGCATAATTGTAAATTTTTGCAGTGGTTGCATGCATATTTACTTAATTAATGCCTTTGTTTTGTCATTATTGATATATATCTAGTTGCTAACTCTTCGTTGTTTGAGGCATATACAATACCAATATTATAATTTTAAAAAATTTTCAATGCGTTATGATCGAGCGGTTCTTCAGTATCACCACTTAATTTCTCATTTAAATTTGTTCTTTTTTATATGAGTCGAATTTGATTCTCTTTTCCAATTTCAGAGCATTTTTGGAAGACAAAATGCATGTACCGTTGCTTGTTCAGCATTAGACTTGATTTCCTTCCTCGGAATACAAAGTCAATATTTTATTTTCAAACGGCGGCGACAAATCACTCCCCTTTATTTTGAGTATTATCTATTTATTTTTTTGATATTTCATATTATATTTATATTAATCTATTATTACATTACTATTTTTTTTTATAAATTATTAATATGATTTTTTAAAAAAAATAATACTAAAATAATAAAAACTATAATATATTTATATTATGATAAAATAATGAATATTTTAGTTATTTTTTTTGTTTTTCTTTTATTTTATATTTTAATATTTTATTCATTAAATATTTTTTAAATTATATTAATATTTAATACTTTTGAGAAAGAATAAATACATTATAATTTTGTATTGGTTTTTAAATAAATTACTAAAAAAATAATAAAATAATAGAACCATAATATATTGATACTTTCTCAAAAGCATTAAATATTAATGTAATTTAAAAAATAATTGATGACTATTAAAATATAAAATAAAATAAAAAATAAAAAAAATAATTAAAATATTCATTCTTCCATCATAATATAAATATGTTATGATTTTATTATTTTAATATTATTTTTAAAAAAATTACATTAATAATTTATAAAAAATAATAATATAAAGGTAAATTAATAAAAATACAATAAAAATTAATAGATAATATAACAACAGAATTTTTTTTTTAAAATAATATAAAATATAAAATATAAAAAATAAAAAATAATACTCAAAACAGAAAGCTCATATATAATTTTCCTATTCTTAGTGAAGGGAATTGGCTTGCTATAAATAGCGGTGCCCACGGAAAGCAATTCGATTGAATGAAACATTTAATTCTTAATATCAATTAGTCCCTTGAGTTTAATTTATTTACATTATACTTCAGACTTTTAACACAATGATCTTTTACCAAACAAAAATAACAGAACGTGATTATTAATTAATAAACAAAAGTATACAATAAATGAATTGATATTGACCAAACACGTGCAAAAATGTAAAAATACATCAAGATAGAATCATACTCCATATAAATTTAAAACAATGATCAGCCATTAATAATAAGTGTGTTATGTAACATGAACCTTAAAATTTTAAATTATTTAATCATGTATAAATATCATCCTAAGAAATTGAATATTATAATTTTCACAAAAATTAATAGCATGAAAAAGTGTACATTAATCTATAGTTTAAATTTTTTGAAGAAGATAATGGGTAATAGATGTGTTTCTCTCTTTTAACCTCTTTCATTTTCTTTGTAAGTTTTTTAAACAACCCTAATTGATGATATATGATAATTTTTTAGATAAAGATAGTATCAACTTTTCTATTTCTATTATGATTCACTTTCTATCAAAACAGAATTCTCTTAAGAACATAACTCCTCACTTAATTTATTAAATAATTAATTTTTTTACTATATTAAACTTAATAAATTTTATCAATGTGGTATATATATGTGTCATATGAGCCACAAAAATTCTTCCATTCTCCCACTTATCCCATTTGACATTTTTTTCTTCTATAGTTGAATTAAATTATTAAGCATACAATTCTTAAACTTATCATCATAAACATTATAGTTAAGCATAATACAAATACATTAAAGCCTGGCAACAATGTAAAATAGGGTAGATAGATTCTCTTTCGCCTCGAGCCCAATAAACTCTAATCTCCACCATCACCTTCCATCGAAGAGGAGGCCATCTCTTCGGCGACTTTTTCCCATCTCTTTCCTCCCCTTCTCCCTTAAGCTATTCACCCCATAAACTCTTGTTTTACCTCATTTTTTTTTTAATGTATGCTCCTTTTCTGTTTTCTATTCCTTTCCATTTTCTAATTGGAGTCACTGGCCACGAACATGTGTAGAGTGTCTCGACCACCTGTTGCTGCCCAAAAGCCACCCTTTCATCGATCGCCATTGGGCCCTGGTGCTCCGACGCTCTTCTCAGCTTTCTTGAGAACAATGATGTAATAAGGTTTGTAATATGGCGGTTGGACTCTTTTCTGTTTACACTTTCGGTCCGGCTTTCAACGATTGCCTTTGTGGCTGGTTCCGGTTAGATCTCAGTGACTTGTGCTGCGCTTCTGTGCTTCTGCACCACGGTGTTTCTTTATGCAGCGCTGCTACTCTTGACTATTTCACTTATGCCTAATCCTATTTCGATCCTTGATAGTTTTTTTGATCAGCCTTTGCCGATCCATCGTTGAACCTCTGCCCCGTTGCTATCCTTTTTTTTCCTTCTACTCTCTCAGGGCCCAACCACAGTTGGCATAGTTGCCCTTTTGGGTTTCCTCCGATGTTGCCGACGTGAAAACCCCCTATGTCATATCGGGACTCCCTTGGCCAGTTTCCTCAAAATTTCTTTTTCATCCGATTTTTTAGTATTGCACCTCCAAAAGTTTTGTGATCTGTTGGGTTACTGTTGCCGGTTTTGTTTAATAATGGGTATTCTGATTGAGTCAGTTTTAGTTTCAAATAAATTTTACATAATAACTTCGCCCTTGCATGGGATCTGAAATTCCCTCATTGAGAGATCTATTATTCATTTTTTTTTGAAAGGTCTGTATTTTGTTGAGTTATCCTTATCCTGAATGGATATGGATATGATTTCTTACTCTTCTTTAGAAGAGTTTGTTTCAGGTGATCTTAAATTGTATTTCTTCTTATTGGCCTGTTATTCCTTTGATGTTTTATGTCAAAGGATCTTGATGTAATATCTTGATGATGATTGAATGATATAATATCTTTTCTATAAAAAAAAAAGCATAATACAAATACAAGTTATAGATATTGTATGTAATCATGTACAACATACTTCTTTTCATGTACCACAACATCATTATATAACTAAACTTGATATATAATTGAGGAGTATCAAACTTCATCAATAACATCTTTGTCAATGATTAATTCTATTTTTAAATATTCAATTATGTATACACTAACAATTAATAACATAAAAATATTAGAAATAAATTGAAGTCATATTGTAAATAAGTCATCATCCAAGACTACACCTAAGACTTACTTTTTTTTAGCCTTAAATGTCTTAGTGGTAGTTCTTTTTGTTACAGTGTATCTGGAGAGTATGTATATGAAATGTGTCCATTGAAAATTCAATACATGCCATACATACAATTGAGTGTAATGGAAATCTAATTTCTTATACAACAAACACATACTTAAATTAAATCTGTTACACCAACAGAATTAGAAAATATACCTTTAAAGATGCTTCTGTAAAGAATTTGATCCGGAGCTCACCTTGAAGTGATTTGTCAATCAATTCTAATTTGTTAGAATGGTAGCTTGAATTTCAACAAGATTAAATTCATGTAACACTTGCACTTAAATTCTCCCATTTTGGTTAAATGTAAAACAAGGACTTAAATAATTTCAAAGTTTTCTTTATATATGGTTAAAAGTGGGGACCTTATTGCAACATTTGTAAGGTTTATAATACTTGGCCAATGAATGTTTGACACTTGTCTTTCACATGCATCCCATACATGAAGAGAAGTGTACTACTTCACTTGCCACTTGCATTCACTAATTCCATACATATAATATGTGTCTCTTATGCATTATATTCATTTGTCATATATCACTCATACATTAACTACTTTAACTAATAAACTATAGGTTTAACATTTAAATCTTGACAGATGTATTTTCTAAGAGATTTTGGAACAAATCTTGTTTTTTAAAATTTTTCCTGATCAAACCGTTCGACCCTGGCCTCTACCTCAGTACTCAATAAGAACACTTTATATTGTGAGACTTCTTAGGTTCATACTCGTTTGTTTTACAAAATTTTTTTATAAGCCTATAAATGATGCCCCCACACACGTTATGGATATTACAGAATGGCGCGTTGAACCATACAAATAGAGTTCAACCATATTCATATAATTTCTGTATTACTTATATACAGGAATAGTATAGTATAACTCATCACCGTCAAATCTCTATGTGCTCGAATGTGAACTTATCTCCATATTTATATTTTAATAAATAATATCCGCAAACTCCTTTACGATATTATTTAATCTAGTTTGCAGATATTGTTTAATCCTACAAAAAAAGCTCTTTTTCGGGATTTAATATTTGTGGCCATAAGATTTTTTGAAATACAATTTCAAAGTATCAAGATATACAACTCACCTATATGAGCTAACGGATCCTATATCTACACACACCAAACTCCATAAGCATTATATTATACCCAAAGGTTAAACCATGAAAGGTCTCTAATATGTGTGAAATCAAAACATGGTAGATCACTCATAAGGCCACCGTGACATTTAAGTTAAATGACCATGAATATTACTTAACTTCAAAAGGCACTCCATTGATAGTTCTATGAGATGTTTATTGAAGTTTTTTGTGAGTCTATTCAGTACTCAATTGTCATTGAATAGTTGTATACCTATATGAGTTTCTGCTAAGCCCATAGTCTGCTAAGATTAATAGTCTAAACAATCTAGATATAGACATACACTAATCTAAAAAGTATATCAATTAGCCCATGTCGGCAACCATAGATCGAGAATGATGTCTTCGAGAATATACTTTATAATGTCTTAGTACCATTTGCAACTCCTTACAACTATGTCATTACTAATATATTTACAGGTCTTTGTCTCAATTTAGACAAGGTTTTAACTCTTAGAATTGCTGACTTTTAACTCTGACCTAAGCTTCTTTAAATCAGATATACAATGTCTGAAAAGTAACAAACTTGGTAGCATATAAATAATATTAACGGTTTTATGCGAAATATTTATTGTATAAATATTAAACAATTAATATTCATACAAAATTAGAATGGCACATAAACACCAGCTCCAACATGTTTATAAATGAATTTATAACCATAATTGAGAGCTTAATTCTTATGTAATCTGTTAACATACTTTATTCCTAAACCTCTTCATTATTAATCAAGTATTTATTCTTTATATACTAAGGATCTTTAGAATACTTGTTGTAAATTAAAGAAGATAAAATTACATAACCATCGTAATAAGTTTTCAACAAGTTGGAATAAAGTCAATAAACCCAATTCTTGAACTATGTCCTCAAAGCAAACCATAAGTTCATCCCTTTAATTCACCATTATATAACTTTAATGTTTGCTCAATCAATTATTTTCTATCCTTATGCAAATTTAGGCATTCATTAGGCTTCTCTCTTTATATATAATTCTTAAACATTTCATAAGAAAAAATTTATAGTTGCATTATAGACAACTTCATTAATCTACATGACCTATTCTAAAATATTTCAATTCATATCATATAAGTTCTCTTCCTTATATCTTTCATTTAAAATTTTCTTGAAATTTCCTAATTTATACAATATAAGTTAGTAATTTTGTTTTTGAAAGAGCATAAGTTAGTAATTACTAGAAGTAAAATGCCGTTGTTGTGTTATACTAATACGCAAGTGCACACTATTATAAACAAGTAATAAATAGTAAGTAGAGTGTCGTTCCTACAAGAAATTATCGATATTGTTATGCTAAGTACTAAAATTGTGTCAATTTACTTTATTGAAACAAATGGAAATTAAAAGATAATTAATCTAATCTAAATAAATAAAAAACTAAAACTTGAGATAAAACTAAAGATAACAAGATATAATCACCGATAATAGATAAAACCTAGGATTACAACTATCTCTTGATATGTTACTTGAACCAATTAATCTATTCTTGAGTTAATCCCTCAATAAAAATTATTGGCTAGATCCCTAATATCATCATAAGCCTCTGTCGATGGTCGAGTGATTATATCTTATACTAACAATTACCTATATGTCTATGGTAATTAGATGAATGTAAGATTCTTTACGAATTAAACTATTACTACCATATATGTCATATGGGTATATATCTATCCTATATGAAACTTATAACTATTACGCATAATCATATATCAAATTATTCAATGTCAACACCTAAATTATTTCGTCAAGTTCATTAGGGTTCCCATAATAATCTAATTACTAATCAAGTAATTAGAAAGTATTAAGCATAGAATAATTGAACAATTCTACTATTAAGTTCATAAATATAAGAAAAGAAGTTGAATTCAATCACAGATGAGTTCAAAGTTGAAACCCTAGATATAAAAACTTAGTTCATAATGAAAACTATAATTTTATAATATATATTGATAGACTTAATGACAGGACCCGACTCGAGACCCTCTACTATAGATCCCAGCAACCCTGCCGAGCACCCCGACAGAAGTTCCTCATAACCTAATTAGGTAAGTTGAGAAATTCTGCAAGGCAAACCCCTTTTTAGTTCTTGCTTGTATTGAGAAAGTCTTGTAATATACATGAAAATGACATTTTAATTTTTTTAAAAAAAAAGGACAGAGTATCCCTGTTTTTTGGAAAATCTATATAAAACCTGATAGGACCCGACCCAAGACCCTCTACTATAGATCCCAGCGGCCTTGCCGGGCACCCCGACGGAAGTTCCTCCGAACTTAACTGGGTATGTTGAGAAATTCTGCGAGCCGAACCCCTTTTTAATTCTTGTTACTACTAAGAAGGTCTAGTAATATACATGAAAACGACATCTTAATTTTAAAAACAAACGGACAGAGTTTTCCCTATTTTTCGAAAAATTTATATAAACCTGCAAGGAAATTTCACTTCTAATTCCAACACACCTCAATTCTACCAATTCGGACCCTCTGGTCTTTTCCAAATCAAATCCAACACAACTCAATTATTTCGTTTAAATCACAAAATAAGCATAATCATAAAAAGTAAAAACGATCATCATAAACTGGAAATCTCTTCTTCTTGATTCAACACATACTTACAAATATACATGCCTACAACTATTATGCATAAAGTAAAGAGTGCTATTAGCACATTTACATGTACAAAAATTATCTTTGGATTCGGCCTACTACTCGGCAATAGGAGAATCAGCAGCTTGCGTTCCGAAACCTGCACCTGGGAAAGGGGTTTAAAAACATAAAACATAAAACGGGTGAGCTAAAGGAGCTCAGTGAGCGTAAATGAGATTTCAATTACAAGAACATTATACAGAGATAGCAATTTCTAAAGTTCATGCAGAAATTATGCTTCTAAAACGGATGTAAAACTGTAAAACGGTTTCTAATATCATATGCTAATGAAATCTTGCCGAGCGGGTTTTATCTACATCTTTGGAAAACTATATTCAGAATCTGTATAACATAATAACTGCTGTGTGCATATAAATGCATAAATGCTATCTGTAAATCGAAAACTAGTAAAATTCTCGCTCGACCATTTTCTTTCTAAACTGTACCAATGGTAACCCTAAAGCTCTATACCCACGCAGCGACTCAACTAGCACCGCATACGTGAGTAGGTCACAGGGCACCTCAACTAGCAGCACCCACAGTAACATCTCAAGATATCTCACTGGCTACGCAGCAGAATCCTACATCGCATGCATATAGCGAGACAAAATCCCGTACACATAGAGCGATTCACATGACTAGACATTTCGACTTCCCGGAGTTAGTGACACACCCCCAAGACCTGCCCATGTGCACAGGATATACCGGCCGGGTCTAACACAATCATCACCACTATAATCTGAGGGTACCAATGGCCTTAAAAACGAATGCAGAAATTTTAAAATTGTTTCGCAAATCGATCATGTAAAAACATGTCTATGAATATATCAAGATCATAAATCATGTTTATACATCGAAAGCTCATAAAACATACATAGTCATTGTGCGAAAACATAATAACCGAAAAGTAAAAGAACTGGCAGATTTCCACTCACAACCGCTCCGCGCTCTATTTCGCTCCCGATTTCTGCTCCCGTTAACGCTCTCGGTTATCTTCACCTACGCGCCATAAATGACATTTAGAACCAAATCGAACACTAGAATCTCATTTAACTACTAAATGCCCTAATCGGCATACAAAGTCCGGATGTAAACTACTTTCCGATTTTTGTTACGGAGCCATAATCGAAACTAACTCACCATCCGGCGCCCTGAAAATTATTGAACACCTTATAACTTGGTTGGACATAATTGCCCTTCACCTTTCCCACATGGACAATTATGTCTCATTTTCTTCATTTTTGGTTTTTCCATCAACCATATACATTCAATTCACAATATGAACCATTTACACACAATAATTCAATCAAAACACCACTCAATTCCTAACTTCCCTAAAGTGGCAGAATTTCACCCTAGGTTCCAACACATTCCTTTTCTCAATTTCTTGTTCCAATTATAACAAAATCATGCCAATTTCATTCTAAAGCCCTAATTACAATCAATTGAAATCTCTACAACAAAAGCACCAAAAACCCTAATTCTCACCTTGCCAATTTCTTCAAATTGATGACTCCTTCAAGCTCCAAACTAGAATTTAACTCAATCTAAGCCAAGAATACATATAAGAATGTCAATTGGAGCATTCTTGAAAGTTCACTTATCAAACTCATAAAAAAATGCTTTTCTTACCTCTTTTTCTTGAATTTCCACTAATTGAGGCTTCAATTAAGATTAAGGATTCATATGTAACCTTATTTTGGCTTGATTACACATGAAAAATCGTGAAAAAAAAAAATTGAATAGTCACTGTAGCAGCACCCCCCTTTGAAGCTCGAATTTCTCTCTTTTTTTGGCTAAGTGTTGGTTTTGATCTCTCTTCAAATTTCTACACACTTCTAACATATATATAGTGCTCCTTCAATTGACCATTTTTGTAATATCCAACCCTATTAGTAGTATTGGCGCCTAGATTTCGGTATAGAACAAATAAGACATCGTAGGGTTACTCGATTTTAACCCTATTAGAAATATTCCCTTTATAGTGCACGTGAGAGATATTAGACCTAATTTGGTAATTTCACACTCGATTGGTGTGCCGGACGATCCTAGAATATTTTTAGAATTTTTCTCTATTGGCTTGGAAAAGAAAATTCTAATTTACTACATGAATTTCCATTTAAGGGTTGTGAATGGAACAAGCCTTTGTTGAGAAACATAATCCATATATTAGAGAATGGACCAATTAGAAGAAATCTCATGAATTGCCAAGTTGGAAGTTCTAGTTAGTTCTTTGGACTATTCTAACTAGATAGTTACAAATGAACTAATTACATAATTAGTTTTCAACTAATGGAAAATTAGTAATTTTGAGAAAGTTGAAGGGCAAAATGGTAAATTGAGGGAGGACTATAAATATGTTGGAAGTGTGTAGAATTTTGAAGAAGATCACAAGCAAACACTTAGAACAAAAGAGAGAAAATTCGAGCTTGGAAATGGGGCTGCTACAATGACCTTTCAAGTTTTGTTTTCATGAATTTTCATGTGTAATCAAGCCAAAATAAGGTTACAAACCAATCCCTAAGCTCAATTGAAGTCTCTATTAGTAGAAATTCAAGAAAAAGAGGTAAGAAAAGCATCTTTTATGAGTTTGATAAGTGAGATTTCAAGAATGCTTTAATTGATGTTCTTATGTGTATTCTTGGCTTAGATTGAGTTGAATTCTAGTGTAGAGCTTGAATAAGTCATCAATTTGAAGAAATTGGCAAGGTGAGAATTAGGGTTTTTTGACAGGACTCGACCTGAGACCCTCTACTATAGATCCCAACGGCCCTGCTGGGCACCCCGACGGAAGTTCCTCCGAACCTAACTGGGTAAGTTAAGAAATTCGGTGAGGCGAACCCCTTTTTAATTTTTGTTACTACTAAGAAGATCTAGTAATATACATGAAAATGACATCTTAGTTTTAAAAACAAACGGACAGAGTTTCTCCTGTTTTTCGAAAAATCCATATGAACCTGCAAAGAAATTTCACTTCTAGTTCCAACACATCTCAATTCTACCAATTCGAACCTCCGGTACTTTTCAAATCAAATCCAACCCAACTCAATTATTTCGTGTAAATCACAAAATAAGCATAATCCTAAAAAGTAAAAATAATCATCATAAACTGGAAATCTCTTCTTCTTGATTCAACACATACTTACAAATATACATGCCTACAACTATTATGCATAAAGTAAAGAGTCCTATTAGCACCTTTACATGTACAAAAATTATCTTTGGATTTGGCCCACTACTCGGCGATAGGAGAATCAGCAGCTTGAGTTCCGAGACCTGCACCTGGGAAAGGGGTATAAAACATAAAACATAAAACGAGTGAGCTAAAGGAGCTCAGTGAGTGTAAATGAGAATTCAATTACAAGAATATTATACAAAGATAACAATTTCTAAAGTACATGCAGAAATTATACTTCTAAAACGGATGTAAAATTGTAAAACGGTTTCTAATATCATATGCTAATGAAATCTTGCCAAGCGAATTTTATCTACATCTTTGGAAAACTATATTCAGAATATGTATAACATAATAACTGCTGTATGCATATAAATGCATAAATGCTATCGGTAAATCGAAAATTAGTAAAATCCTCGCTCGGCCATTTTCTTTCTAAACTGTACCAATAGTAACCCTAATGCTCTATACCCACGCAGCGACTCAACTAGCACCGCATACGTGAGTAGGTCACGGGGCACCTCAACTAGCAGCACCCACAGTGACATCTCAAGACATCTCACTGGCTACGCAGCGGAATCCTACATCGCATGCATATAGCGAGACAATATCCCGTACACATAGAGCGACTCACATGACTCGACATTCCGACTTCCCGGAGTTAGTGACACACCCCCAAGACCTGCCCATGTGCACAGGATATACCGGCCGGGTCTAACACAATCATCACCACTATAATCTGAGGGTACCAATGGCCTTAAAAACGAATGCAGAAATTTTAAAATTGTTTCGCAAATCGATCATGCAAAATCATGTCTATGAATATATCAAGATCATAAATCATGTTTATACATCGAAAGCTCATAAAACATACATAGTCATTGTGCGAAAACATAATAACCGAAAAGTAAAAGAACTGGCAGATTTCCACTCACAACCGCTCCGCGCTCTATTTCGCTCCCGATTTCTGCTCCCGTTAACGCTCTCGGTTATCTTCACCTACACGCCATAAATGACATTTAGAACCAAATCGAACACTAAAATCTCATTTAACTACTAAATGCCCTAATCGGCATACAAAGCCCGGATGTAAACTACTTCCCGATTTTAGTTACGGAGCCATAATCGAAACTAATTCACCATCCGGCGCCCTGAAAATTATTGAACACCTTATAATTTGATTGGACATACTTGCCCTTCACCTTTCCAACATGGACAATTATGTCCCATTTTCTTCATTTTTGAGTTTTTCCATCAACCATATACATTCAATTCACAATATTCATCATTTACATACAACAATTCAATCAAAACACCACTCAATTCCTAACTTCCCTAAAGTGGCAGAATTTCACCCTAGGTTCCAACACATTCCTTTTCTCAATTTCTTGTTCCAATTACAACAAAATCATGCCAATTTCATTCTAAAGCCCTAATTACAATCAATTGAAATCTCTACAATTAAATCACCAAAAACCCTAATTCTCACCTTGCCAATTTCTTCAAATTGATGACTCCTTCAAGCTCCACACTAGAATTCAACTCAATCTAAGCCAAGAATACTCATAAGAACATCAATTAAAACATTTCTTGAAATCTCACTTATCAAACTCATAAAAGATGCTTTTCTTACCTCTTTTTCTTGAATTTCCACTAATAGATACTTCAATTGAGCTTAGGGATTGGTTTGTAACCTTAATTTGGATTGATTACACATGAAATATCATAGAAAAAAACTTGAATAGTCACTGTAGCAGCACCCCCCTTTGAAGCTCAAATTTCTCTCTTTTTTTTGGCTAAGTGTTAGTTTTGATCTCTCTTCAAATTTCTACACACTTCTAACATATATATAGTGCTCCCTCAATTTACTATTTTGCCCTTCAACTTACTTAAAACTTCTAATTTGCCATTAGTTAAAAACTAATTATGTAATTAGTTCATTTGTAACTATCTAGTTAGAATAGTTCAAAGAACTAACTAGAACTTACAACTTGGCAATTCATGAGATTTCTTCTAATTGGTCCATTCTCTAATATATGGATTATGTTTCTCAACAAAGGCTTGTTCTATTCATAACCCTTAAATGAAAATTCATGTAGTAAATTAGAATTTTCTTTTCCAAGCCAATAGAGAAAAATTCTAAAAATATTCTAGGGTCGTCCGGCGCACCGATCGAGTGTGAAATTGCCAAATTAGGTCTAATATCTCTCACGTGCACTATAAAGGAAATATTTCTAATAGGGTTAAAATCGAGTAACCCTACGGTGTCTTATTTGTTCTATACCGAAATCTAGGTGCCAATACTACTAATAGGGATTGGATATTACAAATACTACTAATAGAGATTGGATATTACAAAACCTGCAAAGAAGTTTCAGTTCTATTTCAAACACATCTCAATACTACCAATTCGGACCTCCGGTCCTTTTCAAATCAAATCCAACACAACTCAGTAGTTTCATTTAAATCACAAAATGAGCATACTTATAAAAAGGTAAAAACGATCATCATAATATCAAAATCTCTTCTGGTTGGTTCAAAGCATACACATAAATATACATGCCTACAATTACTATTCAGAAAGCAAAGGGTGCTATTTAGCACATTTACATATACAAAAATGATCTTTGGATTCGGCCCACTACTGGGTAATAGGAGAATCAGCAGCTTGCGTACTAAGACCTACACCTAAAAAGGGGTTTAGAAAACATAAAACACAAAACGAGTGAGCCAAATGAGCTCAATGCGTGCAATTACGATTTCAAATAAAATAACATTATGCATAGATAGTAAATTATAAGTACATGCATAAATCGTGCTTTTAAAACCGATGTAAAGGTGTAAAACAGTTTCTAACATCACGTACTGATGAAATCTTGCCGAGCGGGATTTATCTACATCTTTGGAAAATAATATCCAAAATCTATATAACATAATAACTACCATGTGCATATAAATGCATAAAATGGTATCGGTAGATCGCAAACTAGTAAAGTCCTCGCTCTGCCATTTTCTTTCTAAACTGTACCAATGGTAACCCTAAAGCTCTATACTCACGCAGCGACTCAACTAGCACCGCACACATGAGTAGGTCACGGGGCACCTCAACTAGCAGCACCTACAGTGACATCTCAAGACATATCACTGCCTATGCAGCGGAATCCTACATCGCATACATATAGCAAGACAATACTCCGTACTCATAGAGCGACTCACATGACTTGACATCCCGACTTTTCGGAGTTAGTGACACACCCCCAAGACCTGCCCATATGCACGGGATATACCGGCCGGGTCTAATACAATCACCATCACTATAATCTGTGGGTACCAATGGCCTTTAAAATAAATGCAGAAATTTTAAAACTGTTTCTTAAACCGAACGTGTAAATGCATATCTATGGATACATTTCAAGATCATAATCATGTTTATGCATTGAAACTCATAAAACATACATTTTTATTATACTAAAACATAATAAACGAAAGATAATAGAAAAAAGCAGATTTTCACTCACAACCGCTCCGCGCTCAATTTCGCTCCCGATTTCTGCTCCTGTTACCGCTCTCGGTTATCTTCCTCTACGCGCCATAAATGACATTTAGAACCAAATCGAATGCCAGAATCTCATTTAACTACTAAATGCCCTAATCGGCACACAAAGCCCAGATAGATACTACTTTCTGATTTATATTTACGGAGCCATTTAATCTAATCTAACTCACCATCCGGTGCCCTGAAAATTATTGAACGCCTTATAACTTGGTTAGACATAATTGCCCTTCACCTTTTCAAAATGGACAGTTATGTCCCATTTTCTTCATTTTTGGTTTTTCCATCAACCATATACATTCAATTTACAATATGCACCATTTACACACAACAACCCAATCAAAACACCACTCAATCTACTTCCCTAAGTGGCAGAATTTCACCCTAGGGTCCAATAGATTCCTTTTCTCAATTTCTTGTTACAATTACAATAAAATCAAGCCAATTTCATTCTAAAGCCCTAATTACAACCAATTGAAATCTCTACATCAAAATCACCGAAAACCCTAATTCTTACCTTGCCAATTTCTTCAAATTGATGACTCTTTCAAGCTCTACACTAGAATTCAACTCAATCTAAGCCAAGAATACACACAAGAATATCAATTGAAAGCATTCTTGAAAGCTCACTTATCAAACTCATAAAACAATGCTTTTCTTACCTCTTTTTCTTGAATTTTCACTAATAGAGGCTTTAATTGAGCTTAGGGATTCATGTGTAACCTTATTTTAGCTTGATTACACATGAAAAATCATGAAAAAAGAAACTGAAATTTCACTGTCGCAACACCTTCAACCTTTGCACGAATTTGCTCTCTTTTTACTCTAAGTGTTGGCTTTTGATCTCTTGAAAATTCTACACACTTCCAACATATATATAGTCTCCCTTAATTGACCATTTTGCCCTTCAACTTACTCAAAACTTCTAATTTACCATTAATTCAAATGGAAGGATTTAATTGATTCCTTTGTAACTATCTAATTAGAATAGTCAAAAGAACTAACTAGAATTTTCAACTTGGCAATCCATGAGATTGCTTCTAATTGGTCCATTCCTTAATATATGGATTGTATTTTTCAACAAAGGCTTGTTCCATACATAACCCTTAAATGAAAATTCATGTAGTAAATTAGAATTTCCTTTTCCAAGCCAATAGAGAAAAATTCTAAAAATATTCTAGGGTCGTCCGACGCTCCGACCACGTGTGAAATTACCAAATTGGGTCTAATATCTCTCACGTGCACCATAACAAAAATATGTCTAATAGGGTTAAAATCGAGTAACCGTACGGTGCCTTCATTACTCTATACCAAAATCTAGACGCCAATACTACTAATAGGGATTGGATATTACACTTAATGAAGAAAACAAAAGATATAGTAAGAGAAAAAGAAAAACAAAAGAGTGATAACCTGATTCTTCACTTTCTCTCTCTAACTTATTGTTGAATCCTCTTATTCAATCTTTGCATTGCGATCTATACTCTTTAAAATTTGTTCTCTTTTGTGCTATCTCTTCTTATATATTTTGACTTCAAAAGTCTCTTATTTATAAATTTTGTGGCTACAAATTAGGGCAATTTCATGTAGTTTATGAGTCCTTTTAGGTGCACGAGTGCCACAACATTTGTTTTTGGGCATTAGGGCATTGAAGACATTGACTTAAGCAGCCCCGGACTAGCACTGAGTAAAATTAATATTCACGATTGCTGTAGCAATTTTGATATTTTTGCTTTATTTTCTTTAAATTTTCATTCTTATTTACTCTATTGACTCCAAACTATAAAATAACAATAAAGCACATAAAAAGTCAAAAAATCTTAATTTAAATGAATAAATATTAAGGTTGAAAGATGAAAATATTAAACATAATTAACCCCTATCAATCGTCAATATATCCTACAAAATATATAAACTTACTCCGACTGACTTTTAGTTATATACATTCATCAATGATATTTTCCTTGAAACGAGGTTATAGCATTAAGATTTTAAAATACCACTATTAGGATGTTTGTTTAAGTTTGTAAATTGACTTTTTAAGTTTGTACATGGTATATTCATTTCCTTTGATTAAAAAGCCCTCGAGTTGGTCCATATATACCTTTCCCTCTATATTCTCATTTAAAAATGTTGTTTTCATATCTATTTGGTGTTACTCCAAATCATAATGAGCTACTGGTGCCTTATAATTCTAAGTGAAGTGCTTTTTAGAGACTACTGAGGAAGTCTCCTTATAATCTATACCTTCCTTCTACGTGAAATATTTAGCAATAAGTTTGGCTTTATATTGTTTAATATTGCTATTATAGTTATGTTTGGTCTTAAAGTCCCACTGACAACTAACTTTTTACATCTTTAAAGCAATTTAATATTTTTCAAACTTTATTGTGTTACATACATTTTAACTTGTCATTCATGACATCAATCTATTTAGTAGAGCCAAGAGTTCTAGTAGATTTTGAAAAAGTAATTGTATTCTTATTGATTCAAATGTTGAAATTTGATTTTTTTTTATAGATAAGCCACATAATCACAAAAAAATAACAGATCTTTTTTATGTTTGGGATATTCTTAAAGTTATTTCTTGTGGTTCTTCCAAAATTGGTTCATTTGTGGTAACTTTATTAGGAGTGTATTATCATTAACTTATTCAACATTGTCATATTGTGCGACAAATATAGGAACAATATTTTAAGAAGTTAAAGGTAATGAAAATTTCACCATAACTTCTTGAATAAATTATATGATTTTTTATTATTGCTAAATTCACCATTCTATGTGAATCTAACATTACCATTTCAATAATTCTATGGCTATGACAAGAGAAGTAAAACTTATAACTTTTGGATTTCTCTAGGTAACAAATAAAGTAATTACTAACTTTTCGAGAGTCCAATTTCTTTCTTACAAGAATTTAAATTTTTGCTTTTGCAAGGCAACCCTAAATATGTAAATGCCTTAAACTAGGTTTTCTTCTCTTCTAATAGTCATAGGTGTCTTTGGGACTATTGTACTTGAACCCAATTAAATAAATATACAGTAGTGTTAAGTGTATACGTCCACAACGATATGAGTAAAGACGAATTAGTTAAAATACTCCTGAGCATGTCCATTAAAGTATAAGTATCCCTTTCTACTACACCATATGTTGTTAGATTAAAAAATATTATTTAATAAAATAAATTTATGCGAAAGGTAGATCATTTTGTTTATAAATACATGTATAGGGATATAAAAGTACCTCAATTCTCCGTTTTATAAACCTTGAATTGAATGGTTGTAATCTTTTCTACTATCCTTAATCTTCAAAACTCATGCATGTGGAGATATTCTCTAAATCTTCAAACTCGTGCATACCTAAAGCAATGTTATAGACTAAAAGATGAGGAGTGGTCTAATTCTCTTTTCCACGTAAGAATATATAAAAAACAATTGATCTTATTATTCTTATGATTTTTATTACTATTTCCTACCTACCCTATATATTAATATAAATTCATTATTTGCTCGGAAATAAGGTTAATCAAGCTTATTAAAACTTTTGTGAATTAAGATCAATCAAGCTTATTAAACATTTTATGAATTAAGATCAATGACATTTAGTTAACCACAGCAAAATCTATATTAGTCACGTTCAATATATCATATACTAGTTTTTTTACTCAAAACCTCTACTTTGATGATTAAAGTAAATCATCCACTATAAAAAGTAGAAAAACTACAGCCTTATATAATGAATTTTTCTTTTTCATTAATAGCTATAAACAAGATTTAATTTACAAAGAACTTGTGATATATACCTTCTATATTAGCATCATAAGCCTAATACATAGATCACACAATTTATAAATATGAGCTTATTAATGTATACTCAAGCATATGTATGAATAAACTTATTAAACAAATTAAATGTTATTATACATGCTTTAAGGGCACAAAATAACATTACATGTCTAACAATCTCTTACTTGCCCTAAAGCATGTCGAGCATCTGTGAAACCCCAATCATCCATATACGTTTTGAAACTCTTTTTTGGTAATATCTTAGTGAATGGATTTTTCTATATTATCTATAAACACAATCTCAGATACCATGACCTTATCTTTTTGCACAATCTCTCTTACCAAATGATATTTTCTCTCAATGCGTTTTCCTTTCTTGTGGTATCTTGGTTTCTTGGACTTTGTTATAGCTCCACTATTATCACAACAAAGAATAATAGGCCTTTAAGAACTATGTATCCATAAAAAAAACTTCTAGAGCTCTACAGCCTCTTTTGCAGCTTCAAATGTAGGTACATATTCAACTTTCATGGTATAGTCTTCAATATATGTTTATTTTCCCATACTCCAACTTATAGCCCCACTATCTAAACATAACAAATATCATGAGATAGATCTTTGAGTGTCCTTAACTATTTGAAAATTTGAATCTATATAACTAATACATACAGGATCCTCATCAGGATACACAAGCACATAGTCTATTATTATTGACAGGACCCGACTCAAGACCCCCAACAGTAGATCCTAGTGGCCTTGCTGGGCACCCCGACAGAAGTTTATCAGGATATAACTAGGCAAGATAAGAAATTTTTGTGAGGCAAACCCCTTTTTAGTTCTTGCTATTACTAAGAAAATCTAGTAATATAAATGAAAACTACATCTTAATTTTTTTAAAAAAAACAGGGAGAGTTTCCCTGTTTTATGAAAAATCCATATAAAACCTGCAAAGAATTTTCACTTCTATTTCAAACACTTCTCAATACTACCAATTTGGACCTCCGGTCCTTTCCAAATCAAATCCAACACAACTCAATTGTTTCATTTGAATCACAAAATAAGCATAATCATTTTTTAAAAAAAACGATCATCATAATATCGAAATCTCTTCTTGTTGGTTCAAAACATACATATAAATATACATGCATATAACTAATATGCATAAAGTAAAGGGTGCTATTTAGCACATTTACATGTACAAAAAAAATTGATCTTTAGATTTGACCCACTACTCGGCAATAAGAGAATCAGCAGCTTGCGTACCGAGACCTGCACCTGGAAAAGGGGTTTAGAAAATATAAAACACAAAACGGGTGAGCTAAAGAAGCTCAGTGAGTGCAAATAAGATTTCAAATAAAATAACATTATACATAGATAGCAAAATTCTAAAGTACATGCATAAATCGTGCTTCTCACACTGATGTAAAGCTGTAAAACGGTTTCTAATATTATGTGCTGATGAAATCTTGCCGAGTGGGTTTTATCTATATTCTTAGAAAACAATATCCAAAATCTATATAACACAATAACTGCCATATGCATATAAATGCATAAATGCTATCGGTAAATTGAAAACTAGTAAAATCTTCGCTCGGCCATTTTCTTTTTAAATTGTACCAATGGTAACCCTAAAGCTCTATATTCACGCAGCGACTCAACTAGCACCGCACATGTGAGTAGGTCACGGGGCACCTCATGTAATATCCAATCCCTATTAGTAGTATTGGCGCCTAGATTTCGGTATAGAACAAATAAGACACCGTAGGGTTACTCGATTTTAACCCTATTAGAAATATTTTCTTTATAGTGCACGTGAGAGATATCAGACCTAATTTGGTAATTTCACACTTGATCGGTGCGCCGGACGACCCTAGAATATTTTTAAAATTTTTCTCTATTGACTTGGAAAAGAAAATTCTAATTTACTACATGAATTTCCATTTAAGGGTTATGAATGGAACAAGCCTTTGTTGAGAAACATAATCCATATATTAGAGAATGGACCAATTAGAAGAAATCTCATGGATTGTCAAGTTGAAAGTTCTAGTTAGTTCTTTGAACTATTCTAACTAAATAGTTACAAATGAACTAATTACATAATTAGTTTTTAACTAATGGCAAATTAGAAGTTTTAAGTAAGTTGAAGGGAAAAATGGTAAATTGAGGGAGCACTATATATATGTTAGAAGTGTGTAGAAATTTGAAGAGAGATCAAACCAACACTTAGCCAAAAAAAAGAGAGAAATTCGAGCTTCAAAGGGGGTGCTGCTACAGTGACTATTCAAGTTTTTTTTTCATGATTTTTCATGTGTAATCAAGCCAAATTAAGGTTACAAACCAATCCCTAAGCTCAATTGAAGTCTCTATTAGTGAAAATTCAAGAAAAAGAGGTAAGAAAAGCATCTTTTATGAGTTTGATAAGTGAGAATTCAAGAATGTGTTAATGGATGTTCTTATGTGTATTCTTGGCTTAGATTGAGTTAAATTCTAGTTTGGAGCTTGAAGGAGTCATCAATTTGAAGAAATTGGCAAGGTGAGAATTAGGGTTTTTGGTGATTTTGTTGTAGAGATTTCAATTGATTGTAATTAGGGCTTTAGAATGAAATTGGCATGATTTTGTTGTAATTGGAACAAGAAATTGAGAAAAGGAATGTGTTGTAACCTAGGGTGAAATTCTGCCACTTTAGGGAAGTTAGGAATTGAGTGTTGTTTTGATTGAATTGTTGTGTGTAAATGATGCATTTTGTGAATGGAATGTATATGGTTGATGAAAAACCCAAAAATGAAGAAAATGGGACATAATTGTCCATGTTGGAAAGGTGAAGGGCAAGTATGTCCAATCAAATGATAAGGTGTTCAATAATTTTTAGGGCGCCGGATGGTGAGTTAGTTTCGATTATGGCTCCGTAACTAAAATCGGGAAGTAGTTTACCTCCGGCTTTGTATGCCGATTAGGGCATTTAGTAGTTAAATGAGATTCTAGTGTTCGATTTGGTTCTAAATGTCATTTATGACGCGTAGGTGAGGATAACCGAGAGCGTTAACGGGAGCAGGAATCGGGAGCGAAATTGAGCACGGAGCGGTTGTGAGTGGAAATCTGCCATTTCTTTTACTTTTCGGTTATTATGTTTTCGGACAATGACTATGTATGTTTTATGAGCTTTCGATGCATAAACATGATTTATGATCTTGATATATTCATAGACATGCTTTTACATGATCGATTTGTGAAACAGTTTGAAAATTACTGCATTTGTTTTAAGGCCATAGGTACCCTCAGATTATAGTGGTGATGATTGTATTAGACCCGGCCGGTATATCCCGTGCACATGGGCAGGTCTTGGGGGTGTGTCACTAACTCCGAGAAGTTGGGATGTCGAGTCATGTGAGTCGCTCTATGGGTACGGGATATTGTCTCGCTATATGCATGCGATGTAGGATTCCGCTGCGTAGCCAGTGAGATGTCTTGAGATGTCACTGTGGGTGCTGCTAGTTGAGGTGCCCCGTGACCTACTCACGTATGCGGTGCTAGTTGAGTCGCTGCGTGGGTATAGAGCGTTAGGGTTACCATTGGTACAATTTAGAAAGAAAATGGCCGAGCGAGGATTTTACTAGTTTTCGATTTACCGATAGCATTTATGCATTTATATGCACACAGTAGTTATTATGTTATACAGATTCTGAATATAGTTTTCCAAAGATGTAGATAAAACCCGCTCGGCAAGATTTCATTAGCATATGATATTATAAACCATTTTACAATTTTACATCCGTTTTAGAAGCATAATTTCTGCATGTACTTTAGAAATTGCTATCTTTGTATGATATTCTTGTAATTGAATTCTCATTTACACTCACTGAGCTCCTTTAACTCACTCGTTTTATGTTTTATGTTTTAAACCCCTTTCCCAGGTGCAGGTCTCAGAACGCAAGCTGCTGATTCTCCTATCGCCGAGTAGTGGGCCGAATCCAAAGATAATTTTTGTACATGTAAATGTGCTAATAGCACTCTTTACTTTATGCATAATAGTTGTAGGCATGTATATTTGTAAGTATGTGTTGAATCAAGAAGAAGAGATTTCCAGTTTATAATGATCATTTTTACTTTTTATGATTATGCTTATTTTATGATTTACACGAAATAATTGAGTTGTGTTGGATTTGATTTGAAAAGGACCGGAGGTCCGAATTGCTAGAATTGAGATGTGTTGGAATTAGAAGTGAAATTTCTTTGCAGGTTTATGTGGATTTTCCGAAAAACAGGGAAAACTCTGTCCGTTTGTTATTAAAACTAAAAAGTCGTTTTCATGTATATTACTAGATCTTATTAGTAGTAACAAGAATTAAAAAGGGGTTCGCCTCGCGGAATTTCTTAACTTACCCAGTTAGGTTCGGAGGAACTTCCGTCGGGGTGCCCGGCAGGGCCGCTAGGATCTATAGTAGAGGGTCTCGGGTCGGGTCCTGTCATGATCTCTCTTCAAATTTCTACATACTTCTAACATATATATAATGCTCCCTCAATTTACCATTTTGCCCTTCAACTTACTTAAAACTTCTAATTTGCCATTAGTTAAAAACTAATTATGTAATTAGTTCATTTGTAACTATTTAGTTAGAATAGTTCAAAGAACTAACTAGAACTTCCAACTTGGCAATCCATGAGATTTCTTCTAATTGGTCCATTCTCTAATATATGGATTATGTTTCTCAACAAAGGCTTGTTCCATTCATAACCCTTAAATGGAAATTCATGTAGTAAATTAGAATTTTCTTTTCCAAGTCAATAGAGAAAAATTCTAAAAATATTCTAGGGTCATCCGGCGCACCGATCAAGTGCGAAATTACGAAATTAGGTATGATATCTCTCACGTGTACTATAAAGAAAATATTTCTAATAGGGTTAAAATCGAGTAACCCTACGGTGTCTTATTTGTTCTATACCGAAATCTAGGTGCCAATACTACTAATAGGGATTGGATATTACAATTTCACCCCTCCTTAAAAAATTTCGTCCTCGAAATTTAAATCATACCTGTCTCAAAGAGGTAAGGATGTTGGACTAACATCTGATCTTCACGTTCCCACGTGGCCTCTTCTACCCCATGGTTCATCCATAACACCTTAACTAAGGGAATGCTTTTGTTACGAAGGACTTGCTCTTTCCGGTCTAGGATTTGCACAGGCTTCTCTTTGTAGGTCAAGTTTTCATTCAATTCTACCAGTTGTTCCCTTAGGATGTGTGAAGGATCTGCTATATACTTGCGAAGCATAGAAACATGAAACACATCATGGATTCTAGCTAGATCTTCGGGGTAACCGTAGACGATATGCCACATTTCCAACTCTTTCAACTATCTCGTACGGTCCAATATATCGGGGACTCAGTTTTCCTCGCTTCCCGAATCTTCGTACTCCTTTCCATGGTGATATCTTCAGAAAGTCCTTATCACCGATCTCAAACTCCAAGTCTCTTCTTCTGTTATCTGCATAACTTTTCTGTCTATCATTAGCTGTTTTCAATCTCTGCTTGATAAGTTGAACTTTTCCAAAGTAATCTGAACAATTTCTGGGCCAATCAGCTTCCTTTCACCTACCTCATCCCAACAAACTGGAGTTCTGCACTTTCTTCCGTACAATGCCTCATATGGTGCCATTCCGATGCTAGTCTGGTAGCTATTATTGTAGGCGAACTCCATTAGCGGTAGATGAGTATCCCAACTTCCCTTAAACTCCATAACACACGCTCTAAGCATATCTTCAAGTGTCTGAATTGTCCGTTCCGACTGACCATCCGTCTGAGGATGAAAGGCCGTACTGAAACTCAATTTTGTACCTAGAGTTTTCTGTAAACTGGGCCAAAATCGAGAAGTGAACCGTGGATCCCTGTCTGACACAATGGACACGGGAACTCCATGGAGTCGTACCACCTCATCTACGTACAATTGGGCTAATTTATCTAAAGAACAACTGCTTCTGATGGGTCGGAAGTGATCAGATTTCGTCAGTCTATCAACAATCACCCATATTGCGTCATTGCCTCTCTGGCTACGTGGAAGTCCTACCACAAAGTCCATCGTTATTCTTTCCCATTTTCACTCCGGAATCGGAAGGGGTTGCAAAAGCCCTGCAGGTTTCTGATGCTCCGCTTTTACTTGTTGACAAGTTAGGCATCTCAAGACAAATTCAGCTATATCTTTCTTCATGCCCTTCCACCAGTAGTGCTCTTTTAGGGTACGGTACATCTTTGTGCTCCCGGGATGCATAGCATACGCTGAAGAATGAGCTTCTTCCATAATCTCTCTTCTTAACTCATTTACATCCGGAACACATAACCTCCGACCCAAGGTTACTACACCATCCTCGGTCACTGAAAGATCCTTTCGCTGCCCGGACTCAATTTCACCCTTTAATTTAACTATTTGTGGGTCTTGAGTCTGTAGTTCTTTGATCCGATCAACCAGTATTGGACGGACTTGAAATGCGGCTAATAATGCTCCCGAATCTGATAATTCTAATTTTACACCTAAATACCTCAATTCTATCAACATCGATAGATATGCGACCTTCAAGTGAGCTATTGAACTGACAGGCTTCCTGCTGAGAGCATCTGCTACCACGTTAGCTTTTCCTGGATGGTATTCCAAGGTGCACTCATAATCTTTAATAAGCTCCAACCATCTTCTCTGCCTCATATTTAATTCTTTCTGAGTGAACAAGTACTGCAGGCTCTTATGATCCGTAAAGATCTTGCAAGGAACCCCATACAAATAATGCCTCCAAATTCTTAAAGTAAAAACTACCGCAGCTAATTCTAGGTCATGTGTAGGATAATTCTGTTCATGCTTCTTTAATTGTCTGGAAGCATAGGCTATTACTTTCTCCTTCTACATTAGCACACAACCTAGACCTTGCCTGGAAACATCACAATATATGGTAAAACCGTCATTCCCTGACGGAAGTGTAAGCACAGGGGCCGACGTCAACCTTCTCTTTAGCTCTTCAAAGCTCTGCTGGCACGCTTCCGACCATACAAACTTCTCTTCTTTCCGGGTTAACTTAGTCAGAGGAGCGGCTATCCTTGAGAATCCCTCTACAAACTTCCTATAATATCCGGCCAAACCCAAGAAACTACGAATCTCCGTCACGTTCGTAGGCTGTCTCCAATTCACTATTGCTTCGATCTTCTGGGGATCTACTGCTACCCCTTCTGCAGATATTACATGCCCCAAAAATGCAACTCTATCTAGCCAAAATTGACATTTACTAAGTTTGGCATACAACCGATGCTCCCTTAAGGTCTGCAAAACTATCCTCAAATGTTCTGTATGCTCTTCCTCAATGCTTAAATATACTAATATATCATCAATAAATACTATCACAAACCGATCTAAATAGGATCTAAAAACTCTGTTCATAAGATCCATAAAGGCAGCTGGGGCATTAGTCAGCCCAAAAGGCATAATCAAAAATTCATAATGCCCATATCGGGTCCTAAAGGCCGTCTTAGGAACATCTTCCTCCCGGATCTTCAGTTGATGATAGCCGGACCTCAAATCTATCTTGGAAAATACTCTGGCTCCTTGTAGTTGATCAAATAAATCATCAATTCTCGGAAGTGGGTATTGATTACGCACCGTTACTTTATTCAGCTCCCGGTAATCAATGCACAATCTCATGCTTCCGTCTTTCTTCTTCACAAACAAAACCGGTGCACCCCAAGGAGAAGTACTCGGTCTAACGAAACCCTTATTCACTAACTCTTCCAACTGAACCTTCAGTTCTTTCAATTCTGAAGGAGCCATTCTGTAGGGTGCTTTAGAAACTGGTTGTGTTCCAGGGGCTACTTCTATTTTAAACTCTATCTCTCTATCCGGAGGCAATCCCGGAAGATCCTCGGGGAATACATCCGGAAACTCTCTCACCACTGGAATATCCTCCAATTTCGTTCCACCATCCCTTACGTCTATGGCATAGACTAAGTAACCCCGACATGACTTCCGAAACATCTTTCTTGCCTTCATTACCTAGACTATGCTGGCAGAAAGTGATTTCCGTACCCCGCGTAAAATAACTTCCATTCTGCTAGGGCTACATAATCTAACTTCTTTCCGGAAGCAATCCACTGAGGCTCGATATTTAGACAACCAATCTATCCCTAAAATCACATCAAACTCACTGATGGCCAACACAATCAAATCTGCCATAAACTCTTGGCTTTCAATACTGATTTTACTACTCTTATACACCGTTTCTGCTATAATGGAGTCTCCGGTAGGAAGAGACACTATTACCGCGCCATCTAATAACTGGGGTGCTATACTAGCGTTTGCAGCAAACTCCACAGAAATAAAAGAATGGGTCGCTCCAGGATCTATCAGTACATAAGCATTTCGATCAAAAACTGACATTGTACCTGTCACAACTTCTGGGGCCGCATCCGCCTCCTGTTGGGTCACCGTAAATACCCTAGCCTGGGTATGCGGTTTCACTTGTGATCCACCGGATGATCCTCCTCGACCGGCGCCCCTAGCAGGCTAGCTCGCGCCGCTCGATCTTCTGAATTGGGGACCTCCTCGAATCTGCCCTCGACCGCCGCTGGTTTGTCCTGGAGCTGGTGGTCTATCTTCTGGCTTGCTGCTAGCTCCATCATTCGGGCAATCTCTCATGTAGTGACCCTCTTGTCCGCACTTATAACACTCGGTAGTCCCCTTCCTACAATCCCCCGGATGGGCCTTGCCACATCTATTACACACCGGAAAATTCTTCCAACTCTCCTTAGTGCTTCGGAATCCGGCGGATGGTTGCCGAACGGAAGCTTGGCTGGATTGAGCTCCTTGGCTTGGCTTTCGACTGTTGGACCATGATGATCTCTCCTCTGTTCGGGGGAATTTACTCGGTCCTCCTCGAGAACTACCTGACCAGCCTCTTTTCTGACCCTGCTGTTTCGGTTTAGGGATGGTCGCCATGCTTCTTTCAACCCGTGTTGTAGCTTCCACCAATGATCCATTCTGAGTGTGGGCTGCCGATACTACGTACGCCCTGATTCGTGGATTGAGACCCACTGCAAAACGGTTAGCCTTCTGCTCTTCATTATCGGCTATAAATGGAACAGCACGAAGGAGCTCCGAAAACTTCTTCTCGTATTCAGCCACCGAGAGGGAACCCTGTTTGAGCTTGAAGAATTCTTCTATCTTCGCATCTTTATAGCTTTTGGGGTAGAACTTATTCAGAAATTCCTCTTTGAAAAGCGCCCAAGACACCCCATCGGCGTTTCTCCTTTGCAAGGCCTTCCAATAATCCTTCGCTCCTTCTTTCAATAGAAATGCAGAGTATACCACCATCTGCTCTTCCGTACATCCCATAACCTGAAAAATTTCTTCATTGTTCTCTAACCAAGATAAAGCTCTCTCGGGATCTCCGGTTCCATCATAAGCCTTAGCGCCCAATTTCTTGGCGCGTTCAATGGACACTCCGGACTCTCGCGGCTGTTGGATCGCCGCTGCTAGTATCTGGGCCATTTGAGCTATATTCACATTTCCACCCTCTGGCTCAGCGGGTTGAGATGATTCAGGAGGGGTCTGAGGCGTAGGAACATTTACTGACTCATTTCCCTGCTCCTCTTCAGGTGCAAAAGCCTCCGCAGCTGCTCTCCTAGTACGTGGGCCTCCACGATGATGCATATTTTCTGAAAATTTAGTGATGCAAATGATTATCAAATGCAAAGAATTCAACTTTCTAAACTTAGAAAAATATGCAAGCAATTTCAATAATCTCATTCTAAAAATGAACTTTTTAACTAAAACTTCAAAAACCATGCTCTGATACCACTCTGATAGGACCCGACCCGAGACCCTCTACTATAAATCCCGGCGGCCCTGCCAGGCACCCCGACGGAAGTTCCTCCGAACCTAACTGGGTAAGTTAAGAAATTCCGCGAGGCGAACCCCTTTTTGATTCTTGTTACTACTAAGAAGATCTAGTAATATACATGAAAACGACTTTTTAGTTTTAAAAACAAACGGACAGAGTTTCCCCTGTTTTTCGGAAAATCCACATAAACCTGCAAAGAAATTTCACTTCTAATTCCAACACATCTCAATTCTAGCAATTCGGACCTCCGGTCCTTTTCAAATCAAATCCAACATAACTCAATTATTTCGTGTAAATCATAAAATAAGCATAATCATAAAAGTAAAAATGATCATCATAAACTGGAAATCTCTTCTTCTTGATTCAACACATACTTACAAATATACATGCCTACAACTATTATGCATAAAGTAAAGTGTGCTATTAGCACATTTACATGTACAAAAATTATCTTTGGATTCGGCCAACTACTCGGCGATAGGAGAATCAGCAGCTTGCGTTCTGAGACCTGCACCTGGGAAAGGGGTTTAAAACATAAAACATAAAACGAGTGAGCTAAAGGAGCTCAGTGAGTGTAAATGAGAATTCAATTACAAGAATATTATACAAAGATAGCAATTTCTAAAGTACATGCAGAAATTATGCTTCTAAAACGGATGTAAAATTGTAAAACGGTTTATAATATCATATGCTAATGAAATCTTGCCGAGTGGGTTTTATCTACATCTTTGGAAAACTATATTCAGAATCTGTATAACATAATAACTACTGTGTGCATATAAATGCATAAATGCTATCGGTAAATTGAAAACTAGTAAAATCCTCGCTCGGCCATTTTCTTTCTAAATTGTACCAATGGTAACCCTAACGCTCTATACCCACGCAGCGACTCAACTAGCACCGCATACGTGAGTAGGTCACGGGGCACCTCAACTAGCAGCACCCACAGTGACATCTCAAGACATCTCACTGGCTACGCAGCGGAATCCTACATCGCATGCATATAGCGAGACAATATCCCGTACGCATAGAACGACTCACATGACTCGACATCCCAACTTCCCGGAGTTAGTGACACACCCCCAAGACCTGCCCATGTGCACGAGATATACTGGCCGGGTCTAATACAATCATCACCACTATAATCTGAGGGTACCAATGGCCTTAAAACAAATGCAGTAATTTTCAAACTGTTTCACAAATCGATCATGTAAAAGCATGTCTATGAATATATCAAGATCATAAATCATGTTTATGCATCGAAAGCTCATAAAACATACATAGTCATTGTGCGAAAACATAATAACCGAAAAGTAAAAGAAATGGTAGATTTCCACTCACAACCGCTCCGTGCTCAATTTCGCTCCCGATTCCTGCTCCCGTTAACACTCTCGGTTATCCTCACCTACGCGCCATAAATGACATTTAGAACCAAATCGAACACTAGAATCTCATTTAACTACTAAATGCCCTAATCGGCATACAAAGCCCGGAGGTAAACGACTTCCCGATTTTAGTTACGGAGCCATAATCGAAACTAACTCACCATCCGGCGCCCTGAAAATTATTGAACACCTTATCATTTGATTGGACATACTTGCCCTTCACCTTTCCAACATGGACAATTATGTCTCATTTTCTTCATTTTTGGGTTTTTCATCAACCATATACATTCCATTCACAAAATGCATCATTTACACACAACAATTCAATCAAAACACCACTCAATTCCTAACTTCCCTAAAGTGGCAGAATTTCACCCTAGGTTACAACACATTCCTTTTCTCAATTTCTTGTTCCAATTACAACAAAATCATGCCAATTTCATTCTAAAGCCCTAATTACAATCAATTGAAATCTCTACAACAAAATCACCAAAAACCCTAATTCTCACCTTGCCAATTTCTTCAAATTGATGACTCCTTCAAGCTCCAACTAGAATTTAACTCAATCTAAGCCAAGAATACACATAAGAACATCAATTAACACATTCTTGAATTCTCACTTATCAAACTCATAAAAGATGCTTTTCTTACCTCTTTCTCTTGAATTTCCACTAATAGAGACTTCAATTGAGCTTAGGGATTGGTTTGTAACCTTAATTTGGCTTGATTACACATGAAAAATCATGAAAAAAAAACTTGAATAGTCACTGTAGCAGCACCCCCTTTGAAGCTCGAATTTCTCTCTTTTTTTTGGCTAAGTGTTGGTTTGATCTCTCTTCAAATTTCTACACACTTATAACATATATATAGTGCTCCCTCAATTTACCATTTTGCCCTTCAACTTACTTAAAACTTCTAATTTGCCATTAGTTAAAAACTAATTATGTAATTAGTTCATTTGTAACTATTTAGTTAGAATAGTTCAAAGAACTAACTAGAACTTCCAACTTGGCAATCCATGAGATTTCTTCTAATTGGTCCATTCTCTAATATATGGATTATGTTTCTCAACAAAGGCTTGTTCCATTCATAACCCTTAAATGGAAATTCATGTAGTAAATTAGAATTTTCTTTTCCAAGTCAATTGAGAAAAATTTTAAAAATATTCTAAGGTCGTCCGGCGCACCGATCAAGTGTGAAATTACCAAATTAGGTCTGATATCTCTCACGTGCACTATAAAGAAAATATTTCTAATAGGGTTAAAATCGAGTAACCCTACGGTGTCTTATTTGTTCTATACCGAATTCTAGGCGCCAATACTACTAATAGGGATTGGATATTACAGATCAAACCAACACTTAGCCAAAAAAAAGAGAGAAATTCGAGCTTCAAAGAGGGTGCTGCTACAGTGACTATTCAAGTTTTGTTTTCATGATTTTTCATGTGTAATCAAGCCAAATTAAGATTACAAACCAATCCCTAAGCTCAATTGAAGTCTCTATTAGTGAAAATTCAAGAAAAAGAGGTAAGAAAAGCATCTTTTATTAGTTTGATAAGTGAGAATTCAAGAATGTGTTAATTGATGTTCTTATGTGTATTCTTGGCTTAGATTGAGTTAAATTCTAGTTTGGAGCTTGAAGGAGTCATCAATTTGAAGAAATTGGCAAGGTGAGAATTAGGGTTTTTGGTGATTTTGTTGTAGAGATTTCAATTGATTGTAATTAGGGCTTTAGAATGAAATTGGCATGATTTTGTTGTAATTGGAACAAGAAATTGAGAAAAGGAATGTGTTGTAACCTAGGGTGAAATTCTGCCACTTTAGGGAAGTTAGGAATTGAGTGTTGTTTTGATTGAATTGTTGTGTGTAAATGATGCATTTTGTGAATGGAATGTATATGGTTGATGAAAAACCCAAAAATGAAGAAAATGGGACATAATTGTCCATGTTGGAAAGGTGAAGGGCAAGTATGTCCAATCAAATGATAAGGTGTTCAATAATTTTCAGGGCGCCGGATGGTGAGTTAGTTTCGATTATGGCTCCGTAACTAAAATCGGGAAGTCGTTTACCTCCGAGCTTTGTATGCCGATTAGGGCATTTAGTAGTTAAATGAGATTCTAGTGTTCGATTTGGTTCTAAATGTCATTTATGGCGCGTAGGTGAGGATAACCGAGAGCGTTAACGGGAGCAGGAATCGGGAGCGAAATTGAGCACGGAGCGGTTGTGAGTGGAAATCTGCCATTTCTTTTACTTTTCGGTTATTATGTTTTCGCACAATGACTATGTATGTTTTATGAGCTTTCGATGCATAAACATGATTTATGATCTTGATATATTCATAGACATGCTTTTACATGATCGATTTGTGAAACAGTTTGAAAATTACTGCATTTGTTTTAAGGCCATTGGTACCCTCAGATTATAGTGGTGATGAATGTATTAGAACCGGCCGGTATATCCCGTGCACATGGGCAGGTCTTGGGGGTGTGTCACAAACTTCGGGAAGTTGGGATGTCGAGTCATGTGAGTCGCTCTATGGGTACGGGATATTGTCTCGCTATATGCATGTGATGTAGGATTCCACTGCGTAGCCAGTGAGATGTCTTGAGATGTCACTGTGGGTGCTGCTAGTTGAGGTGCCCCGTGACCTACTCACGTATGCGGTGCTAGTTGAGTCGCTGCGTGGGTATAGAGCGTTAGGGTTACCATTGGTACAATTTAGAAAGAAAATGGCCGAGCGAGGATTTTACTAGTTTTCGATTTACCGATAGCATTTATGCATTTATATGCACACAGTAGTTATTATGTTATACAGATTCTGAATATAGTTTTCCAAAGATGTAGATAAAACCCGTTCGGCAAGATTTCATTAGCATATGATATTATAAACCGTTTTATAATTTTACATCCGTTTTAGAAGCATAATTTCTGCATGTACTTTAGAAATTGCTATCTTTGTATAATATTCTTGTAATTGAATTCTCATTTACACTCACTGAGCTCCTTTAGCTCACTCGTTTTATGTTTTATGTTTTAAACCCCTTTCCCAGGTGCAGGTCTCAGAACGCAAGCTGCTGATTCTCCTATCGCCGAGTAGTGGGCCGAATCCAAAGATAATTTTTGTACATGTAAATGTGCTAATAGCACTCTTTACTTTATGCATAATAGTTGTAGGCATGTATATTACTAGATCTTCTTAGTAGTAACAAGAATTAAAAAGGGGTTCGCCTCGCGGAATTTCTTAACTTACCCAGTTAGGTTCGGAGGAACTTCCGTCGGGGTGTCCGGCAGGGCCGCTGTGATCTATAGTAGAGGGTCTCGGGTCGGGTCCTGTCACCTCAACTAGCAGCACCCACAGTAACATCTCAAGACATCTCACTGGCTATGCAGCGAAAACCTACATCGAATACATATAGTGAGACAATACCCCGTACACATAGAGCGCCTCACATGACTCGACATCCCGACTTCCCAGAGTTTGGGACACACCCCCAAGACCTGCCCATGTGCACGGGATATACCGTCCAGGTCTAATACAATCACCATCACTATAATCTGAGGGTACTAATGACCTTTGAAACAATTGCAAAAATTTTAAAACTATTTCTTAAACCGAAAGTATAAATGCATATCTATGGATACATATCAAGATCATAATCATGTTTATGCATCGAAAACTCATAAAATATAAATTTTCATTATGCTGAAACATAATAAACGAAAGCTAACAGAAAAAGGTAGATTTTTACTCACAATCGCTCTGTACTCAATTTCGCTCCCAATTTCTGCTCCTGTTACCGCTCTCAGTTGTCTTCACCTACACGCCATAAATGACATTTAGAACCAAATCGAATGCTAGAATCTCATTTAACTACTAAACGCCATAATCGGCACACAAAGCCCAGATAGGTAATACTTTTCGATTTTTATTTACGGAGTCATTTAATCTAATCTAACTCACTATCCGGCGCCCTGAAACTTATTGAACGCCTTATAACTTAGTTTGGACATAACTCCCCTTCACCTTTCCAAAATGGACAATTATGTCCCATTTTCTTCATTTTTAGTTTTTTCCATCAACCATATATATTTAATTTACAATATGCACCATTTACACACAACAACTCAATCAAAACACCACTCAATCCCTAACTTCCCTAAAGTGGTAGAATTTCGCCCTATGTTCCAACACATTTTTTTTTCTCAATTTCTTATTCCAATTGCATTAAAATCAAGCCAATTTCATTCTAAAGCCCTAATTACAACTAATTGAAATCTCTACATCAAAATCACCAAAAACCCTAATTCTTACCTTGCCAATTTCTTCAAATTGATGACTCCTTCAAGCTCCACACTAGAATTCAACTCAATCTAAGCCAAGAATTCACACAAGAATATCAATTGAAGCATTCTTGAAAGCTCACTTATCAAACTCATAAAACAATGCTTTTCTTACCACTTTTTCTTGAAATTTCACTAATGGAGACTTCAATTAAGCTTAGAGATTCATATGTGACCTTATTTTAGCTTGATTACACATGAAAAATCATGAAAAAAGAAACTAAAATTTTACTATAGCAGCACCTTCAATCTTTGCACAAATTTGCTCTCTTTTTACTTTAAGTGTTGGCTTTTGATCTCTTGAAAACTCTACACACTTCCAACATATGTATTGTGCTCCCTTAATTGACCATTTTGCCCTTCAACTTAATCAAAACTTCTAATTTGCCATTAGTTGAAAAATAATTATGTAATTAATTCATTTGCAACTATCTAGTTAGAATAGTCAAAAGATCTAACTAGAATTACCAACTTAGCAATCCATGAGATTTCTTCTAATTGGTCCATTCTCTAATATATGGATTATGTTTCTCAACAAATACTTGTTCCATACATCACCCTTAAAAGAAAATGCATTTAGTAAATTAGAATTTCCTTTTCCAAGCCAATAGAAAAAATTCTAAAAATATTCTAGGGTCGTCCGGCACTCCGATTGAGTTTGAAATTATCAAATTAGGTCTAATATCTCTCACACGCACTATAAAAAAAATATTTCTAATAGGGTTAAAATCGAGTAACCCTACGGTGTCTTATTTGCTCTATACCGAAATCTAGGCGTCAATACTACTAATAGGGATTGGATATTACAATTATTCATTGAGTATACTTTAATATATAATTTTACCGCAGTTTAATAACCTAGCCCTAGATCTAATTGCCATATGCTGAGTAACAAATATCTAGTCTAGTATATAGCATGTGACAGGACCCGTCCTGAGACCAGCGGCCCTGCCAGGCACTGCGACGGAAGTTCCTCAGAATTTAATTGTGTAAGTTAAAAAAAATCGCGAGGAAAACTCCTTTTTAATTCTTGCTATTATTGCAAAAATCCTGAAATATACGTGAAAGTAGCATATTAAAGTTTTTTAAAAAAGGGCAGAGTTTTCCCTATTTTTCTAAAAATCCAATACCAACCCTATAATAAAATTATAATTCTATTTCAATATAGTTTCTCAATGTCTTCAAATAAGCCCTCCGGTCCTTTTCAAAACCAAATCCATCTTAACTTAACAATTTTATTTTTTATCATAAAATGTAATACTAATAAAACATGAAATGATCATCATAATATCGAAATCTCTTCGTGTTTGTTCAAACCTTATGTACAATACACAAGCCTATAATTACTATAGAGAAAGCAAAAAGAGTGCCACTTAGCACATTTATATTTACAAAATGATCTTCCGTCTGGGCCACTAATCAATAGTAGGAGAATTAGCGACTTGCGCACTGAGGCCTGCACTTGGAGGAGGATAGAAAACATAAAACAAAAAATATGTGAGCTAAAGGAGCTTAGTTAGTGCATTTAATATTTCAAATAAAATAAAATTATGCATAGATATTAAATTCTAAAAGACATGCATAAATCATTGTAATATCCAATCCCTATTAGTAATAGTAGCGCCTAACTTTCGATATAGAGTAATGAAAACACTGTGGGGTTACCCAATTCTAACCCTATTAGAAATTTTTTTTTTATGTTGCGAGTGAGAGAATTTCACATTCGGTCAGAGTGTCAGACGACACTAAAATATTTTTGAAAATTTTCTTTATTGGCTGGGAAAAGGAAATTTTAATTTATTTCGTGAATTTTCATTTAAGGGTTATGTATGGAACAAGCTTTTGTTGAGAAACACAATCTATATATTAGAGAATGGACCAATTAGAGACAATTTCATGGATTGCCAAGTTGGAAATTCTAGTTAGTTCTCTTGACTATTCCAACTAAATAGTTGCAAAGGAACCAATTACATACTTAGTTTCCAACCAATGGAAAATTAAAAATTTAGAGTAAGTTGAGGGAAAAATTAGACAATTGAGGGAGCTCTCTCTCTCTCTATATATATATATATATCATAGAAGTGTGTAGATTTTATGAGAGAGAAAGCAAACATCTTAGAGTAAGAGAAGCAAAATTCGGCCAAGAGAAAGGAGGCGCTGCTACAATGAAATTTCAAATTTTTTTCATGATTTTTCATGCTTAATCAAGCAAAATTAAGGTCAAGTACTAGTTCCTAAGATCAATTGAAGTCTCTATTAGTGAAAATTCAAGAAAAAAAGGTAAGAAAAGCATTATTTTTTGAGGTTGATATATGAACTTTCAAGATTACTTTAATTGATGTTCTTGTGTGTATTTTTGATTTAAATTGAGTTGAATTCTAGTGTGAAGCCTGAAGGAGTCATCAAATTGAAGAAATTGGCAAGGTAAGAATTAGGGTTTTGGGTGACTATGATGTAGAGACTTCAATTGGTTATAATTAGGGTATTAGAATGAAATTGGCTTGATTTTAATGCAATTGGAATAAGAAATTGAGAAGAAAAAAATGTGTTGAAACATAGGGTGAAATTCTACCACTTTAGAAAATTAGGATTTAGTTGTGTTGTGGTGTATAAATGGTGCGTTATGTAAATTGAATGGATATGGTTGATGGAAAAATCAAAAATAAAGAAAGGGGGCATACTTGTCCATTTTAGTAAGGTGAAGAAAAATTATGTCCAACTAAAGTTATAGGGTGTTAAGCAATTTTCAGGGCGTCGAATGGTGAGTTAGATTAGAATTAATGATTCCGTGAATGAAAATTGAAAATTAGTATCCATTCGGGCTTTTGTATGCTGATTAGGACGTTTAGTAATTAAATGAGATTCTAGTATTTGAATTAGTTCTAAATGTCATTTATGGCGTGTAGGTGAAGAAAACCGAGACCGGTAATGGGAGCAGAAATCCGGAGAAAAATTAAGCTCGGAGCTGTTGTGAGTGAAAATCTGTCATTTGTTTTATCTTTCATTTATTATGTTTCCGCATAATGAAAATGTATGTTTTATGTACTTTTAATGCATAAACATGATTTATGATTTTGATATATATATATCCATTGATATGATTTTACATGTTCAGTTTAAGAAACAGTTTTAAAATTATTACATTTGTTTCAAAGGCCATTAGTACCCTTAGATTTTAGTGGTGGTGATGGTATTAGACCCAACCGATATATCTCATACACATGGGCAAGTATTAGAGGTGTGTCACTAACTCTGGGAGGTCGGGTTATCGAGTCATGTGAGTCACTCTATATGTATGAGATATTGTCTCGCTATATATAGGCGATGTAGGATTTCGCTGCATAGCTAGTAAGATGTCTTAAGATGTCACTGTAGGTGTTGCTAGTTAAGGTGCCCCGTGACCTACTCATGAGTGTAGTGCTAGTTGAGCCGCTGCGTGAGTATAGAGATTTAGGGTTACCATTGGTACAGTTTAAAAAAAATGGCCGAGCAAGGGCTTTACTATTTTTCGATCTACCGATTGCATATTATGCGTTTACATGCACATGCTAGTTATTATGTTATACATATTTTGGATATTATTTTCTGAAGATGTAAATAAAACCCGCTCAACAAGATTTCATTGGCATATAATGTTAGAAACTATTTTACAGCTTTATACAAGTTATAGAAATATGAATTATGTATGTCTTTTAGAATTTAATATTTATACAAAATTTTATTTTAATTCGAAATCTTAAATGCTCTCACTAAGCTCCTTTAACTCACTTGTTTTGTGTTTTATGTTTCCTAAACTCTCTTCCCATGTATAGGTCTCAGTACGCAAGCTGCTGATTTTCCTATTGTTGATTAGTGGGCTAAATCTGAAGATCATTTTGTACATGTATATGTGCTAAATAGCACTCTTTTTGCTTTCTGCATAGTAGTTATAGGCATGTGTATTTGTACATATGATTTGGACAAACATGAAGAGGTTTCGATATTATGATGATCGTTTTTACTTTTTATACGTGTACTAGTTTTGTGGTTTTAATGAAATTATTGAGTTGAGTTGGACTGATTTTAGAAAAGATCGGATGTCCTATTTTGTAGTATTGAGAAGTGTTTGACATAGAAGTACAATTTCTTTGTGGGTTTTGTATTAGATTTTGAAGAAAAACAGGGGAAACTCTGTCCTTTTTTTTTTTAAAATTAAGATGTCATTTCTATGTATATTCTAAGATTTCTCAGTAATAGCAAGAACTAAAAAGGGTTCGCCTCGCAGAATTTCTCAACTTACTTAGTTAAATTATGAGGAACTTCCATCGAGGTGCCCGGTAGGGCAACTGGGATCTAAAGTGGAGGGTCTCGGAGCTGGTCCTGTCAATCATACTTCTAAAACTGGTATAAAGTTGTAAAATGGTTTCTAACATCATATGCCAATGAAATCTTGTCGAGTGGGTTTTATTTACATCTTCAAAAAATAATATCCAAAATCTATAAGACATAATAACTAGCATGTACATATAAATGTATAATATGCGATCAGTAGATCGAAAACTATTAAAGCCCTCGCTCGGCCATTTTCTTTCTAAACTGTACCAATGGTAACCCTAAAGCTCTATAATCACGTAGCAACTCAACTAGCACCACATACGTGAGTAGGTCATGAGACGTCTCAACTAGCAATACCCACTGTGACATCTCAAGATATCTCACTGGCTATGCAGCGAAATCCTACATAAAGCGACTCACATGACTTAACAACCCGACTTCTCAAAATTAGTGACACACTCCCCAATACCTGCCCATGTGTACGGGAAATACCGGTCGGATCTAATACCATCACCACCACTAAAATCTAAGGATACTAATGGCCTTTAAAATAAATGTAGAAATTTTAAAACTGTTTCTTAAACCGAACATGTAAAAGTATATCTATGGATATATATATATAAATCATGTATGCATTAAAAGCACATAAAACATACATTTTCATTATATGGAAACATAATAAATGAAAGATTAAAAAAATGACAGATTTTTACTCACAACCGCTCTGAGCTCAATTTCGCTCTGGATTTCTGCTCCCGTTACCAGTCTCAATTTTCTTCACCTACACGCCATAAATGACATTTAACTACTAAACGCCCTAATCGGAATATAAAGCCTGAATGGATACTACTTTTCGATTTTCATTCACGAAGTCATTTAATCTAATCTAACTCACCATCCGACGCCCTGAAAATTGCTTAATACCCTATAACTTTGGTTGGACATAATTGCCCTTCACCTTACCAAAACGGACAATTATGCCCAATTTCTTCATTTTTGATTTTTTTTCATCAACCATATCCATTCAATTTACATAACGCACCATTTATACACCACAACATAACTTAACCCTAACTTCCCTAAAGTGGCAAAATTTCACTCTATGTTCCAACACATTTATTTTCTTAATTTCTTGTTCCAATTGCATCAAAATCAAGCTAATTTCATTCTAATGCCCTAATTATAACCAATTAAAGTCTTTACACCAAAGTCACCCAAAACACTAATTCTTACCTTGCAAATTTCTTTAATTTGATGAATCCTTCAGGCTCTACACTAGAATTCAATTCAATCTAAACTAAGTATACACACAAGAACATCAATTGAAGCAATCTTGAAAGTTCACATATCAACCTCACAAAACAATGCTTTTCTTACCTCTTTTTCTTAGATTTTCACTAATGGGGGCTTCAATTGATCTTAAGAACTTGTACTGAACTTATTTTAGCTTGATTAAGCATGAAAAATCATGAAAAAAAATTGAAATTTCACTGTAGCAGCCTCTCTTTTCTCTTGGCCGAATTTTGCTTCTCTTGCTCTAAGATGTTTGCTTTTTCTCTCATGAAATTTTTACACACTTCTACTATATATATATAGAGCTCCCTCAATTATCTAATTTGCCACTCAACTTACTCTAAAATTTTAATTTGCAATTGGTTGGAAACTAAGTATGTAATTGGTTCCTTTGTAACTATTTAGTTAGAATAGTCAAAAGAACTAACTAGAATTTCCAACTTGACAATCTATGAAATTGTCTCTAATTGGTCCATTATCTAATAAATAGATTGTGTTTCTCAACAAAAGCTTGTTCCATACATAGCCCTTATAGGGAAATTCATGAAGTAAATTAAAATTTCCTTTCGCAAGTCAACAGTGAAAAGTTTTAAAAATATTCTAAGGGTCGTCAAACGCTCCCACCGGATGTGAAATTATCAAATTAGCTCTAATATCTCTCACACGCACCATAGAAAAAAAATATTTCTAATAGGATAACCCCATGATGTCTTCATTACTGTTATACCAAAATCTAGACTCCAATACTACTAATAGGGATTGGATATTACAATTTATGATCGTTGAACCATCAAGTTTATTAAGATATTTTGCAGTACCAAGAGTAAGCGACATCTATTCAAGCATTCAAAAATCGGTCATTGATGTCAATTACTTTGAAATTCAACCAAAGATGATTCAGTTATTGAGAGCTTCGGTATAGTTCAATGGTTTGCCAAATGATGATCCTAATGAGTATATTGGAAAGTTTTTAGAAATATGTGACCTTTGCAAATACAATGGAGTCTCGGATGATGCAATTCGACTTCGTCTTTTCACATTTTCACTCTGAGATAGAGCAAAGAATTGGTTGAGGGCATTACCACCGGTGTCTATAACAACGTGGGATGAGTTAGTGCAAAACTTCTTTACCAAATTCTTCCCCCGGCAAAGAGAATGACATAACTTAGTTGTGCAGAATGATGATGAATCCTTACATGAAACATGGGAAAGGCTTAAAGAAATGCAAAGAAAATGTCTACACCATGGCATCCCAAAATTGTTACTTGTGCAAATTTCTTACAATAGTCTAGTTGGACATATAAGGAGGATAATTGATGCTGCAGCAGGATGTGCATTTATGAATATGTTTGTTGATGATGCATATGAATTGCTAGAAGTGATGGCTTTCAACAACTTTCAATGGACAGCTAACTGTGTTGCTTCATGCAAGATCATTGAGAGAGTTGCACAAAACACTTGTGATTTCTATGGTGGCAACCATCTAAATGAACAATGCCCAGAACCTACACATGATTCTAAAATTTGTTACCAATAATAGCACAACTCTAATTTTGATGCGTATTGTCCAGAATGAGGGAATCAAGCACCACTAGAAATTCTGTAATAGCAGCAACTTGAGATAGAATCCTCATTAGAAGATATGTTCCACCATGTAAGTAGGATAGCTGAGTTGTTGTATAGCCAATCTTCATCTCTGCAGATGTTAGAAATGCAGGTGGAACAATTGATAAATACTGGCCACAATCATCCTCAAGATGTATTGCCAAACAATATTAAAAAAATTTCTTATGAAAAATGTTGAACACTGTAAGGTAATCATTGTAGAGTGTGGGATAGAGTAACATGCAGCCAATGAATTAAACAAGTCCAATAAGGTTCATCACATGGATGACGTGCAAATAGAAGTAGCAAAAAGAGTACATAAAGAAGAATTGCAGCAGTAAAACTTTCTGAGCCATTATACTCCACAATTTCCATTGTTTATGGAGCTTGAAAGGAAGAACCATGATCTGCAATTTTCCAAGGAATTTTCCCATTGCTTTAAGATTGATATGGTGATTACGGATGATACTCAACCACTTCCAAAACTATGGGTACTAGAAGCCATCAGGGATCATACGCATGAAGAGATAACGCTGCACAAACTAAATACTAAAAAGTGGCGAAACAAGCTTGTCAAGGAGCAGCCAATAGATATCGACCAACGAGGTTCAATCGTCCGGTCTAAGATTAGAATCCTTCAGGTAAAGCTCAAAGCAAGGTGGTCGGAGTTGTTCTTTACAAATTTTCTCATTAAACTATAGAAGTCGAAGAAAACGAATACTGTTACTTATAGCCGTCGGCTGAAGTTTCATAGGCAAAATGCCTTGGATATGCAATTTGATCCTTCAAAAAAAAAGATGAAGATGTCATGCTGACGACGATAAATCAGGCGTTACTTGGGAGGCAACTCAAGGTAATTTTTTAATTTATTTTATTTTTTTATATTTTTATTAAATTTGTTGCTTATGTTTTGTTAAAAAAAGAAAAAAAAAACTACCAACAAAAAGAAAGAAAGAAAAAAAAGAATGAAAAACGAAAAAAGAAAAGAAAAGAGAAACAAAAAAAGAAAAACAATGTAGTATAAAGGAATGGGCGCCGAAGTGCCCAAACTGGGTGCCTTTGGCACCCATTCCAGTGAACCAGTGATAGGACCCGACCTGAGACCCTCTACAGCAGATCTCAGCGGCCCTGCCAGGCACCCCGATAGAAGTTTCTCAGGATATAACTGGGCAAGATAAGAAATTTTCACGAGGCGAACCCCTTTTTATTTCTTACTATTACTGAGAAAATCTTATAATATATATGAAAACTACATTTTAATTTTTTAAAAAAAACGGGCAGAGTTTCCACTGTTTTCCAGAAAATCCATATAAAACTTGCAAAGAAATTTCACTTTTATTTCAAACACTTCTCAATACTCCCAATTTGGACCTCCGGTCCTTTCCAAATCAAATCCAACACAACTCAATTGTTTCATTTGAATCACAAAATAAGCATAATCATTAAAAAAAAACAAAAACAAAAACGATCATCATAATATCGAAATATCTTCTTGTTGGTTCAAAATATACATACAAATATACATGCCTACAATTAATATGCATAAAGTAAAGGGTGCTATTTAGCACATTTACATGTACAAAAAGAATGATCATCAGATTTAGCCCACTACTCGGCAATAAGAGAATTAGCAGCTTGCATGTCGAGACCTGCACCTGGTAAAGGGGTTTAGAAAATATAAAACACAAAACGGGTGAGCTAAAGAAGCTCAGTGAGTGCAAATAAGATTTCAAATAAAATAACATTGTGCGTAGATAGCAAAATTCTAAAGTACATGCATAAATCGTGCTTCTCACACTGATGTAAAGTTGTAAAATGGTTTCTAATATCATATGCTGATGAAATCTTGCCGAGCAGGTTTTATCTATATTTTTAGAAAACAATATACAAAATCTATAAAACACAATAACTGCCATATGCATATAAATGCATAAATGCTATAGGTAAATCAAAAATTAGTAAAGTCCTCGCTCGGCCATTTTCTTTCTAAATTGTACCAATGGTAACCTTAAAGCTCTATACCCACGCAACGACTCAACTAGCACCGCACACATGAGTAGGTCACGGGGCACCTCAACTAGCAGCACCCACAGTAACATCTCACTGGCTATGCAGCGAAATCCTATATCGTATACATATAGCGAGACAATACCCCGTACACATAGAGCGACTCATATGACTCGACATCCCGACTTCTCGGAGTTTGTGACACACCCCCAAGACCTGCCCATGTGCACGGGATATACTGGCCGAGTCTAATACAATCATCATCACTATAATCTGAGGGTACTAATGGCCTATAAAATAAATGTAGAAATTTTAAAACTGTTTCTTAAACCGAACGTGTAAATGCATATCTATGGATACATATCAAGATCATAATCATGTTTATGCATTGAAAACTCATAAAACATACATTTTCATTATGCTGAAACATAATAAACAAAAGATAACAAAAAACGGCAGGTTTTCACTCACAACCACTCCGCGCTCAATTTTGCTCCCGATTTCTACTCCCATTACCGCTCTCGGTTATCTTCACCTATGCGCCATAAATGACATTTAGAACCAAATCGAATACGAGAATCTCATTTAACTACTAAATGCCCTAATCGGCACACAAAGCCCGGATGGATACTACTTTTCAATTTTTATTTACGGAGCCATTTACTCTAATCTAACTCACCATCCGGCGCCCTGAAACTTATTGAACGCTTTATAACTTTGTTTGGAAATAATTGCCCTTCACCTTTCCAAAATGGACAATTATGTCCCATTTTCTTCATTTTTGAGTTTTTCCATCAACCATATACATTCAATTCACAATATTCATCATTTACACACAACAATTCAATCAAAACACCACTCAATTCCTAACTTCCCTAAAGTGGCAGAATTTCACCCTAGGTTCCAACACATTCCTTTTCTCAATTTCTTGTTCCAATTACAACAAAATCATGCCAATTTCATTCTAAAGCCCTAATTACAACCAATTGAAATCTCTACAATAAAATCACCAAAAACCCTAATTCTCACCTTGCCAATTTCTTCAAATTGATGACTCCTTCAAGCTCTACACTAGAATTCAACTCAATCTAAGACAAAAATACACACAAGAATATCAATTGAAGCATTCTTGAAAGCTCACTTATTAAACTCATAAAACAATGCTTTTTGTACCTCTTTTTCTTAAAATTTCACTAATGGAGACTTCAATTGAGCTTAAGGATTCATATGTAACCTTATTTTAGGTGATTACACATGAAAAATCATGGAAAAAAAACTGAAATTTTACTGTAGCAGCACCTTCAACCTTTGCATGAATTTGCTCTCTTTTTGCTCTAAGTGTTGGCTTTTGATCTCTTGAAAACTCTACACACTTCCAACATATATATAGTACTCCCTTAATTGACCATTTTGCCCTTCAACTTACTCAAAACTTATAATTTGCCATTAGTTGAAAACTAATTATGTAATTAGTTAATTTGCAACTATCTAGTTAGAATAGTCCAAAGATCTAACTAGAATTACCAACTTGGCAATCCATGAGATTTCTTCTAATTGGTCCATTCGCTAATACATGGATGATGTTTCTCAACAAAGGCTTGTTCCATACATCACCCTTAAAAGAAAATTCATATAGTAAATTAGAATTTCCTTTTCCAAGCTAATAGAGAAAACTTCCAAAAATATTCTAGGGTCGTCCAGCACTCCGATTGAGTGTGAAATTAGCAAATTAGGTCTAATATCTCTCATGCGCACTATAAAGAAAATATTTCTAATAGGGTTAAAATCGAGTAATCCTACGGTGTCTTGTTTGCTCTATACCAAAATCTAAGCGGCAATACTACTAATCGGGATTGGATATTATAATTTCACCCCTCCTTAAAAATATTTCGTCCTCAAAATTTAAATTATACCTGTCTCATAGAGGTGAGGATGTTGCACTCGCATCTGATCTTCACATTCCCGTGTGGCTTCTTTTACTCAATGTTTCATCCATAACCCCTTTACTAAGGGAATGCTTTTGTTACGAAGCAATTGCTCTTCCGGTCTAGGATTTGCACAGGCTTCTCTTCGTAGGTCAGGTTCTCATTCAATTCTACTAATTATTCCCTTAGGATATGCGAAGGATCTGCTATATACTTGCAAAGCATGGAAACGTGAAACACATCATGGGTTCTAGCCAGATCTTCGGGTAACCGTAGACGATATGCCATATTTCCAACTCTTTCAACTATCTCATACGGCCCAATATATCGGGGACTCAGCTTTCCTCTCTTCCCGAATCTTAGTACTCCATTCTATGGTGATATCTTCAGAAAGACCTTATCACCAATCTGAAACTCCAAATCTCTTCTCCTATTATCTGCATAACTCTTTCATCTATCATTAGCTATTTTCAATCTTTGCCTGATCACTTGAATCTTTTCTAAAGTAATATGGACAATTTCTAGGCCGATCAACTTTCTTTCACCTACCTTATCCCAAATAGCAATAGTATTTATACAATTATTATTTCTAATAAAATCGTTAATATTATTTATTATTAAATGGTAAGATGCTTGTAACATTTCAGACATTGTATGATCTGAAAGAGTTCAGATCTGGTCTAAAAGAGTTTAGACCAGGGCTAAGAGTTAGCAACGCTAATAGTTATAAACACTAAGAGTTAGTGGTACTAAGAGTTAGTAATTTTATAAGAATTAGCGAATTCTAAGGAGTTAAAAGCCTTGTCTAGAATGGGACAATGACTTGAGAATATATTAGTAATGACATAGCTGCAATGAGTTGTAGATGGTGCTAAGAAATGTCATTATGCAAGTATGTTCTCAAACATAATGTTCTTAATCTAATTTCATTGATGCGGGTCTATCGGTGGAACCCATTAATATAGATTAGTGTATGTCTATATCTGGATGGTTCAGATGGTTAGTCTTAGTAAACCATGAGCTTAGTAGGAAGCTCGTATAGAGATGCAGGTATTCAGTAAGGACTGGATATTGAACAAACTCACAAAAACATCCAATAGACATCTCATAAAGCCGTCAATGAAAGGTCTTTCGAGTTGAGTAGTATTTGTGGTCCTTTGACCTGAGTGTCATGGTGGGCTTGTGAGTGATCCACCGTGCTTTGGTTCCACACATGTCAGAAACCTTTCATGGTCTGACCGCTGGGTGTCACTGGGTAAGGTCCGATGCTCATGGAGTTCGGTATGTGTAGATATGAGATCCGTCAGCTCATATGAGTGGGTTTTATATCTTGATGCTCCAAGATTGTATTTCAAAAAGTCTTGTGGCCGCAAGCATAAACCTCAGAAAAGATATTCCGGAGGAATAAATAATATCACAAAAGTGTTTGTGGATATTGTTTAATGAAATATAAATCTAGAGATAAGTTCATGGTTGAGCAAATAAGAGATTTGACGATGATGATCTATATCTCTACTCTTCAAGGATATAAATGATGGAAGGATTATACGAATATGTAATAATCTCAACTTGCATAGTCTAACACGCTAATTTGTAATATCTGTAACGTGTGTGTGGGACATTGTTCACGGACGTATGGAGGAGCTCTATATGAAAAATTAGGTGTGGACCTAGAGAGTCTCACAATATAAAGTGTACTCGTTGTGCACTAGGATAGCGGATTGGATTGAATAGTTCGATCCAATAAATTTTAGCAAAAGAGAACGATTATTTAGGGATCCCTCGGATTGTACATTTGTCAAGACTTAATTATTAAGTACATCATTGAATTAATTAACAAGGGTTGTTAATTAATAGAATATTGACAAGTGACAAAATTTGTTCCATGATTTGATTTTACCTTTTTACCATTTAACCATGGTAGTAAAATTTAGTAAGGTAAAAAGTAATTATTCAAAATTGTTTTGAATAATTAAATTATATATTGTTATTATATTATTAGATAATATTATAATATATATAAATCATGGCATTGTATTTTAATACAATGAGGGGTCTAGATGTTGGCCATTTAATTACCCATTATAATTAAAGTAATTATAATTGTTAGGTAAAGATTAATTTAGGTGGCCATTATTCTAGTGCTTGGTTTAATTAATCTTAAGTGGGAGACCAACAATAAAATTGGTGGAGCACTTCCTTTTGTTTAATCAAAGTGTTGAATAAACAAAATGGATTTTGGCAAAACAATTGAATTGATTCATTCAATTGTGAAGGAAGAATTCGGCAATGGGAGGAAGAGAGGTAAGAGAGAGTTCTTTGAGTTTTATTCTTTCAAGTGTTGGAAAAATAAACAAACTTCTCTTCATCTCCTTCTTTAATGGATGGCCAAAATGAATGAAATAAAAAGGGAGAAAAAGATAATTATTTTGCAAAGAGTTATTCAAAATAATTATCATGTAGAAATTATTTTTAAGATTAATATACAAGAGTTGTATATTAAATATTTTTAATTAATACAAGAGTTGTATATAAAATATTTACCATCTCCATTTAAGAAACAAAAATTGTATTTAAAGGAGTTTGAATACAAGTGCTCAAAATTCTAAACACTAAGCTACCATTCTAGCTCCTTAATCCCACCAAAAGTTATGGACTAGAATTGTTCAATATATACTTCAAGGTGAGCTCTTCACATGGATTATTAAAGGACTTGAAGAATTTGTAAAACTACCTTCATTAGGTGAGTATTTTACATTATATTTTTAGTACAATATTGTTCATCATACATAAATTGTATAATTGTTATACTTATACATATATGTGATATACGTTGAAATTGTTAAAATGGGTGTATTATGTAACATGCTTCTGCTGCGCATATTATAATTTTTAAAATTACGCATACACTCGTATAATCACACACTCTTTGATACAACACCTAACAAATGCTTCATATGGTGCTATCCCAATGCTAGTCTGATAGCTATTATTATAGGCAAACTCCATTAGTGGCAAATGAGTATCCCAACTCCCCTTAAAATCCATAACACACGCTCTAAGCATATCTTCAAGTGTCTGAATTGTCTGCTCCAATTGACCATCCATCTATGGATGAAAGGCCGTACTGAAACTCAATTTTGTGCTTAGAGCTTTCTGTAAGCTGGGCCAAAATCGAGAAGTAAACCGTGGATCCCTATCTGACATAATAGATACCGAAACGCCATGGAGTCATACCACCTAAACTACATACAATTGAGCCAATTTGTCTAAAGAATAACTACTTCTAATGGGCAGGAAATGGGCAGATTTCGTCAGCCTATCAACAATTACCCATATTGCATCATTGCCTCTCTGGCTACGTGGAAGTCCTACCATGAAGTCCATCGTTATTCTTTCCCATTTCCACTCCGAAATCGGAAGGGGTTGCAAGAGCCCAGCAGGTTTCTGATGCTCATCCTTTACTTGCTGGCAAGTTAGGCATCTCGAGACAAATTCAGCTATATCTTTCTTCATGCCCTTCCACCAGTAGTACTCTTTTAGGGTACAGTACATCTTGGTGCTCCCCGGATGCATAGCATATGCAGAAGAATGAGCTTCTTCCATAATCTCTCTTCTTAACTCATTTACATCCGGAATATATAACCTCTGACCCAAGGTTACTACACCTTCCGCTGCCCAGACTCGATTTCACCCTTTAATTTAACTACCTGTGGATCTTGAGTCTATAGTTCTTTGATCCGATCAACCAATATTTGACGGGCCTGAAATGTGGCTAATAGTGCTCCCAAATCTGACAATTCTAATTTTACACTTAACGACCTCATTTCTACTAACATTGATAGATATGCAACCTTCAAGTGAGCTATTGAACCGACAGGCTTCCTGCTAAGAGCATCTGCTACCACATTAGCATTTCCCAGATGGTACTCTAGGGTGCACTCATAATCTTAATAAGCTCCAGCCACCTTCTCTGCCTCATATTCAACTTTTTCTGGGTAAACAAGTACTGCAAGCTCTTATGATCTGTAAAGATCTTACAAGGAACCCCATACAAATAATACCTCAAAATTCTTAAAGTAAAAACTACTGCAGCTAGTTCTAGGTCATGTGTAGGATAATTCTGTTCATGCTTCTTTAATTGTCTGGAAGCATAGGCTATTACTTTCTCCTTCTGCATCAGCACACAACCTAGACCTTGCTTGGAAGCATTACAATATATGGTAAATTCATCATTCCCTGACGGAAGTGTAAGCACTGGGGCTGAAGTCAACCTTCGCTTTAGCTCTTCAAAACTCTGCTGGCACGTTTCTGACCATACAAACTTCTCTTCTTTTCGGGTAAGTTTAGTCAGAGGAGCGGCTATTTTTAAAAATCCCTCTACAAACTTCTTATAATATCCGACCAAACCCAAGAAACTACGGACCTCCGTCACGTTCATGGGCTGTCTCTAATTCACTATTGCTTTGATCTTCTTGAGATCTACTGCTACCCCTTCTGCAGAGATTACATGCCCCAAAAATGCAACTCTATCTAGCCAAAATTGACATTTACTAAGTTTGGCGTACAGCCGAAGCTCCCTTAAGGTCTGCAAAACTATCCTCAAATGTTTTGCATGTTCTTCCTCACTGCTTGAATAAACCAGTATATCATCAATAAATACTATCACCAACCGATCTAAATAGGATAGCAAAACTCTGTTCATGAGGTCCATAAAAGCAGCTGGGGCATTAGTCAGCCGAAAAGGCATAATCAAGAATTCATCATCCCCATAGCGGGTCCTAAAGGCCATCTTAGGAACATCTTCCTCCCGAATCTTCAGTTAATGATAGCCTGACCTCAAATCTATCTTGGAAAATACTCTGGCTCCTTGTAACTGATCAAATAAATCATCACTGCTCAAAAGTGGATATTGATTACGCACTGATACTTTATTCAGTTCCCTGTAATCAATGTATAATCTCATACTTCCATCTTTCTTCTTTACAAATAAAATCGGTGCCCCCCAAGAAGAAGTAGCTGGTCTGATGAAACCTTTATTCACAAACTCTTTTAGCTGAACCTTCAGTTCTTTCAATTCTGAAGGAGCCATTCTGTAGGGGGCTTTAGAAATTGGTTGCGTTCCAGGGGCTACTTCTATTTTAAACTCTATTTCTCTATCTGGAGGCAAGCCCGGAAGATCCTCTGGGAATATATCCAGAAACTCTCTAACCACTAGATCGTCCTCCAATTTTGTTCCACCATTTCTTACATCTGTGGCATAGATTAAGTAACTCTGACATGACTTCCGAAGCATCTTTCTTACCCTCATTACCGATACCATGCAGGCGGGAAGTCATTTTCGCACCCCATGGAAAATACTTTTGTTTCACCTGGGCTATATAATTTGACTTCTTTCCGAAAGCAATCCACTAAGGCCCGATATTTTGACAGTCAATCCATCCCTAAAATTACATCAAACTCACTGATGACTAGCACAATCAAATCCGCCATAAAACTCTTGGCTCTCAATACTGATTTTACTACCCTTATACACCCTTTCTGCTACAATGGAGTCTCTTGTAGGAAGAGACACTGCTACTGCACAATTTAATAACTAGGGCGCTATACTAGCATTTGCAGTAAACTCTATAGAAATAAAAGAATGGGTCACTTCAGGATCTATCAATACATAAGCATCTCGATCAAAAATTGACATCGTACCTGTCACAACTTCCGGAACCGTATCCGCCTCCTGTTGGGTCACTGCAAATACCGTAGCCTAGGTATGTGGTCTACCTTGCGGTCCTCCAATTGATCCTCCTTGACCGGCTCCCCTACTAGGCTGGCTCGTGCTGCTCGATCTTCTGAATTAGGGACCTCCTAGAATCTGTCCTCGGCCACCACTAGTCTGTCTCGGTACTGGTGGTCTCTCTTCTGGCTTGCTGCTAGCTCCATCATTCGAGCAATCTCTCATGTAGTGACCCTCTTGACCACACTTATAACAACTGATAGCCCCCTTCCTACAATCTCCCGGATAGGCCTTGCCACATTTATTACACATCAGAAAATTCTTCCAACTCTTCTTAGTGCTTCGGAATCCGGCGGATGGTTGCCGAACGGAAGCTTGACTGGATTAAGCTCCTTGGCTTGGTTTTTGACTGCTGGACCATAAAGATCTCTCCTCTGTTCGTGTGAATTTACTCGGCCCTCTTCGAGAACCACCTGACCAACTTCTTTTCTGGCTCTGCAGTTTCGGTTTAGGGATGGCCGTCATGTTTCTTTCAACCCGAGTTGTGACTTCCACTAATGCTCCATACTGAGTGTGGGCTGTCGATACCACATACGCCCTAATCTGAGGATTGAGACCCACTGCAAACCAGTTAGCCTTCTGCTCCTTATTATCATCTATAAAGGGAATGGCACGGAGGAGCTTTGAAAACTTCTTCTTATACTCTACCACCGAGAGGGAACCTTGTTCGAGCTTGAAGAACTCTTCTATCTTCGCATCTTTATAACTTTTGGGGTAGAACTTATTCAAAAATTCCTCTTTGAAAAGTGCCCAAGATACCCTATCGGCATTCCTTCTTTGTAAGGCCTTTCACCAATCTTTCGCTCCTTCCTTTAGTAGAAATGAGGAGTATACCACCATCTACTCTTTCGTACATCCCATAACCTGAAAATTTTCTTCATTGCTCTCTAACCAGGATAGAGCTATCTTGGGATCTCCGGTACCATCATAAGGCTTAGCGCCCAATTTCTTGGTGCGCTCAATGGACACTCTGGTCTCTCTCGGTTGATGGATCGCTGCTGCTAGTATTTGGGCCGTCTAAGCTATATTCACATTTCCACCATCTGGCTCAGCAGATTGAGATGCTTCAGGAGGGGTCTGAGGCGTAGGAACATTTACCGACTCCTTTCCCTGCTCCTCTTCAGATGTAAGAGCCTCCGCAGCTGCTCTCCTAGTACGTGGGCCTCAACGACGATGCATCATTTCTATAAATTTAGTGATGCAAATGATTATCAAATCCAAAGAATTCAATTTACTAAAATTAGAAAAATATGCATGCAATTTCAAGAATCTCATTCTAAAAATGAAAATTTTTAACTAAAACTTCAAAAACCGTGCTCTGATACCACTCTAACAGGACCCGACCCGAGACCCTCTGCAGCAGATCCCAGTGGCCCTACCGGGCACCTCGACAGAAGTTTCTCAGAATATAACTGGGCAAGATGAGAAATTTTCTCGAGGCGAACCCCCTTTTAGTTCTTACTATTACTGAGAAAATCTTATAATATACATTAAAACTACATCTTAATTTTTCAAAAATCAACGGGGCAGAGTTTCCCCTATTTTCCAAAAAATCCATATAAAACTTGTAAAGAAATTTCACTTCTTGTAATATCCAATCCCTATTAGTAGTATTGGCGCCTAGATTTTGATATAAAACAAATAAGACACCGTAGGGTTACTCGATTTTAACCCTATTAGAAATATTCCCTTTATAGTGCACGTGAGAGATATTAGACCTAATTTGGTAATTTCATACTCGATCGGTGCACCGGAAGACCCTAGAATATTTTTAGAATTTTTCTCTATTGGCTTGAAAAAGAAAAGAAAATTCTAATTTACTACATGAATTTCCATTTAAGGGTTATGAATGGAACAAGTCTTTGTTGAGAAACATAATCCATATATTAGAGAATGGACCAATTAGAAGAAATCTCATGGATTGCCAAGTTGAAAGTTCTAGTTAGTTCTTTGAACTATTCTAACTAAATAGTTACAAATGAACTAATTACATAATTAGTTTTTAACTAATGGCAACTTAGTAATTTTGAGAAAGTTGAAGGGCAAAATGGTAAATTGAGAGAGGACTATAAATAGGTTGGAAGTGTGTAGAATTTTGAAGAAGATCACAAGCAAACACTTAGAACAAAAGAGAGAAAATTCGAGCTTGGAAAGGGGGCTGCTACAATGACCTTTCAAGTTTTGTTTTCATGAATTTTCATGTGTAATCAAGCCAAAATAAGGTTACAAACCAATCCCTAAGCTCAATTGAAGTCTCTATTAGTGAAAATTCAAGAGAAAGAGGTAAGAAAAGCATCTTTTATGAGTTTAATAAGTGAGATTTCAAGAATTCTTTAATTGATGTTCTTATGTGTATTCTTGGCTTAGATTAAGTTGAATTCTAGTGTGGAGCTTGAAAGAGTCATCAATTTGAAGAAATTGGCAAGGTGAGAATTAGAGTTTTTGGTGATTTTGTTGTAGAGATTTCAATTAGTTGTAATTAGGGCTTTAGAATGAAATTGGCATGATTTTGTTGTAATTGGAACAAAAAATTGAGAAAAGAAATGTGTTGGAACCTAAGGTGAAATTCTACCACTTTAGGGAAGTTATGAATTGAGTGGTGTTTTGATTGAATTGTTGTGTGTAAATGGTGCATATTTTGAATTGAATGTATATGGTTGATGAAAAAATCGAAAATGAAGAAAATGGGACATAATTGTTGATAAGGGCAAATTTGTCATATATTTTCTCATGTTTTTATTATTGATATTTTATAATTTTATGAGAATAGATAGCTATTTATGTGCTTTATTGTTAATTATAGAGACTTGAACGAAATTTTAAAAATATGAGTCCCGCGTCCCCGCGCCACAACTATTGTCGCCCCAGCTCTGTAATAGTAATCGAAATAAGAAATACGACCTGTTGAAGTCGCATCTGGAGCCCCGGCACCATACAGTCACCGCGCCAAGGACAATCCAGCGCCCCAGCGCTATTCTCATACCGCTCCAGCGGTGAAGGCTTTTTCAGGCAGCGCCCCGGCGACAGATTCATAGCACGCCAGCGGTAGTGCGAGTCCTAGTCGGACGAGAATTGAGATTTTCAAGCTCATATCAATCCCTATATAAAGCCACTCGTTCCCAACCTTCAAGAATCAATCCAAAGAGACCAGAGAAGAACCTAGAGCAAGAAAAAGAGAACTTATAGCAGTTCAAAAGCACCAAGAATCCAGAGCAACATCAATCAAGAGCAATTTGACGTCTATATCGGTTTGCGATTGATTGTATCATGTTTTATTTTTATTTTTATTGCTGTGATTCTCTTGTAGCTATGAACTAATTTATTTTCTAGGGTTAATATTTGAATTCAATATGTGCGCTTAAATTGCCATATCTTTTAGTATTTAATAAACTTAGTCCTTTATTATTTAAATTACTTGTGTTTAATGCTTCAATATATCTGGCCAATATATGGTGAATGAATTGGTAATATTTTGATAAACTTGGAAGAGGAATCAATATATTTAGACCTAGGTAATTTGATGCATGATTGTAGAGTAATATTCAATATTACATATGCAAGTTTCAACTTAGGATAGGAATATACCTAGTTGGCATGTATGATCAATAAGACCTAATCTTAATGAATCTTAGTTTATTACAAGTACCATAGGAATATAGGTATTTGGTAAATTAGGGTATACTTGCATGTCCTTGGAAGAGGCTTGTGAATACATTAGCGTCTTGATCAATAATAAAGATTAAGTGAGTTAAATATTAGAAGATTAATCATTAGAAAGCATATTGAGGGATAATATTAATCCTAGGTTTTCTCTACATTGCTATCACCTAAGTCTCTTTGCATTGTGTTTTTTTTTATATTTTCTACATTCATTTTTGGATTTTTATTTTACTGAATAATTATTAGGAAGACATAATTTTAGTAATTGGTTAATAAGAAGAAATTATCCCTGTGAGTTCGACATCCGACTAATTAGTCTCTTTATTACTTGCATACGATAGTGTATACTTGCACTTAATTTTATGATATAGAAATATCGCATCAATTGTCCATGTGGAAAAGGTGAAGGGCAATTATGTCCAACCAAGTTATAAGGTGTTCAATAATTTTCAGGGCGCTGGATGGTGAGTTAGTTTCGATTATGGCTCCGTAACTAAAATCGGGAAGTAGTTTACATCCGGAATTTGTATGCCAATTAGGGCATTTAGTAGTTAAATGAGATTCTAATATTCGATTTGGCTCTAAATGTCATTTATGGCCTGTAGGTAAAGATAACCGAGAGCGTTAATGGGAGCAAAAATCAAGAGCAAAATTGAGCGCGGAGCGGTAGTGAGTGGAAATCTGCCATTTCTTTTACTTTTCGATTATTATGTTTTCGCACAATGACTATGTATATTTTATGAGCTTTCGATGCACAAACATGATTTATAATCTTGATATATTCATAGACATGCTTTTACATGATCGATTTGCGAAACAGTTTTAAAATTTCTGCATTCGTTTTTAATGCCATTGGTACCCTCAGATTATAGTGGTGATGATTGTATTAGACCCGGCCGGTATATCCCGTGCACATGGGCAGGTCTTGGGGGTGTGTCACTAACTCCGGGAAGTCGGGATGTTGAGTTATGTGAGTCGCTCTATGTGTACGGGATATTGTCTCGCTATATGCATGCGATGTAGGATTCCACTGCGTAACCAGTGAGATGTCTTGAGATGTCACTGTGGGTGCTGCTAGTTGAGGTGCCCCGTGACCTACTCACATATGCGGTTCTAGTTGAGTCGCTGCGTGGGTATAGAGCTTTAGGGTTACCATTGGTACAGTTTAGAAAGAAAATGGTCGAGCGAGGATTTTACTAGTTTTCGATTTACCGATAGCATTTATGCATTTATATGCACAAAGAAGTTATTATGTTATACAGATTCTGAATATAGTTTTCCAAAGATGTAGATAAAATTCGGTCGGCAAGATTTCATTAGCATATGATATTAGAAACTGTTTTACAGTTTTACATCCGTTTTAGAAGCATAATTTCTACATGTACTTTAGAAATTGTTATCTTTGTATAATGTTCTTGTAATTGAAATCTCATTTACACTCACTGAGCTCCTTTAGCTCACCCATTTTATGTTTTATATTTTTAAACACCTTTCCCAGGTGCAGGTCTCGGAACGCAAGCTGCTGATTCTCCTATTGCCGAGTAGTGGGCCGAATCCAAAGATAATTTTTGTACATGTAAATGTGCTAAATAGCACTCTTTACTTTATGCATAGTATTAGTACGCATGTATATTTGTATGTATGTTTCGAGCCAACAAGAAAATATTTTGAGATTTTGATGATCATCTTTACTTTTCATGAGTATGCTCATTTTGTGATTTAAATGAAATTTTTGAGTTGTGTTGGATTTGATTTGGAAAGGACCGGAGGTCCGAATTGGTAGAATTGAGATGTGTTGGAATTAGAAATGAAATTTCTTTGCAGGTTTATATGGATTTTCTGAAAAATAGGGGAAACTCTGTCCGTTTGGTTTTTTAAAATTAAGATGTCGTTTTTATGTATATTACTAGATCTTCTTAGTAGTAACAAGAATTCAAAAGGGGTTCGCCTCACGGAATTTCTCAACATACCCAGTTAGGTTCGGAGGAACTTTCGTCGGGGTACCCGGCAGGACCGCTGGGATCTATAGTAGAGGGTCTCGGGTCGAGTCCTGTCACTTCTATTTCAAACACTTCTCAATACTACCAATTTGGACCTCCGATCCTTTCCAAATCAAATCCAACACAACTCAATTGTTTCATTTGAATCACAAAATACGCATAATCATAAAAAATCAAAAAAAATCATTATAATATCGAAATCTCTTCTTATTGGTTCAAAATATACATACAAATATACATGCCTACAACTAATATGCATAAAGTAAAGGGTGCTATTTAGCACATTTACATGTACAAAAAAATGATCTTCAGATTTGGCCCACTACTCGGTAATAAGAGAATCAATATCTTGCGTACCGAGACCTGCACTGAGAAAGGCGTTTAGAAAATATGAAACACAAAACGGGTGAGCTAAAGGAGTTCAGTGAGTGCAAATAAGATTTTAAATAAAATAACATTATGCATAGATAGTAAAATTCTAAAGTACATGCATAAATCGTGCTTCTAAACTGATGTAAAGTTGTAAAACGGATTCTAATATCACATGCTGATGAAATCTTGTCGAGTGGGTTTTATCGACATTTTTAGAAAACAATATTCAAAATTTATATAACACAATAACTGTCATGTGCATATAAATGCATAAATGCTATCGGTAAATCAAAAACTAGTAAAGTCCTCGCTCGGCCATTTTCTTTCTAAACTGTACCAATGGTAACCCTAAAGCTCTATACTCACGCAGCGACTCAACTAGCACCGCACACGTGAGTAGGTCACGGGACACCTCAACTAGCAGCACCCACAGTGACATCTCAAGACATCTCACTGGCTATGCAGCAGAATCCTACATCACATACATATAGCTAGACAATACCCCGTACACATAGAGCGACTCATATGACTCGACATCCCGACTTTCCGGAGTTAGTGACACACCCCCAAGACCTGCCCATGTGCACGGGATATACCGGCCGGGTCTATTACAATCACCATCACTATAATCTGAGGGTACCAATGGCCTTTAAAACAAATGCAGAAATTTTAAAACTGTTTCTTAAACCAAACGTGTAAATGCATATCTATGGATATATATCAATATCATAATCATGTTTATGCATTGAAAACTCATAAAACACACATTTTAATTATGCTTAAACATAATAAACGAAAGATAACAGAAAAAGGCAGATTTTCACTCACAACCGCTCTGCGCTCAATTTTGCTCCCGATTTCTGCTCCCGTTACCGCTCTCGGTTATCTTCACCTACGCGCCATAAATGACATTTAGAACCAAATCGAATTCTAAAATCTCATTTAACTACTAAATGCCCTAATCGGCACACAAAGCCCGAATGGATACTACTTTTCGATTTTTATTTACGGAGCCATTTAATCTAATCTAACTTACCATCTAGCGTCCTGAAAATTATTGAACACCTTATAACTTGATTGGACATAATAGCCCTTCACCTTTTCAAAATGGACAATTATGTCCCATATTCTTCATTTTTGGTTTTTCCATCAACCATATACATTCAATTTACAATATGCACCATTTACACACAACAACTCAATCAAAACACCACTCAATCCCTAACTTCCCTAAAGTGACAAAATTTCATCCTATGTTCTAACACATTTCTTTTCTCAATTTCTTGTTCCAATTACATCAAAATCAAGCCAATTTCATTCTAATTGCCTAATTACAACCAATTGAAGTCTCTACATTCAAATCACCCAAAACCCTAATTCTTACCTAGCCAATTTCTTCAAATTGATGACTCCTTCAAGCTCTACACTAGAATTCAACTCAATCTAAGCCAAGAATACACACAAGAATATCAATTGAAGCATTCTTGAAAGCTTACTTATCAAACTCATAAAACAATGCTTTTCTTACCTCTTTTTCTTGAATTTTCACTAATGGGAGCTTCAATTGAGCTTAGGGATTCATATATAACCTTATTTTAGCTTGATTACACGTGAAAAAACATGAAAAACAAAACTAAAATTTCACTGTAGCAGCACCTTCAACCTTTGCACGAATTTGCTCTCTTTTTGCTCTAAGTGTTGGCTTTTGATCTCTTGAAAACTCTACACACTTGCAACATATATATAGTTATCCATCAATTGACCATTTTACCCCTCAACTTACTCTAAATTACTAATTTACCATTAGTTGAAAACTAATTATGTAATTAGTTCATTTACAACTATTTAATTAGAATAGTTCAAAGATCTAACTAGAATTACCAACTTTGCAGTCCATGAGATTTCTTCTAATTGATCCATTCTCTAATATATGGATTATGTTTCTCAACAAAAGCTTGTTCCATACATCACCCTTAAAAGAAAATGCATGTAGTAAATTAGAATTTCCTTTTCCAAGTCAATAGAGAAAAATTCTAAAAATATTCTAGGGTCGTCCGGCACTTCGATCGAGTGTGAAATTATCAAATTAGGTCTAATATCTATCACGCACACTATAAAGAAATTATTTCTAATAGGGTTAAAATCGAATAACCCTACGGTGTCTTATTTGCTCTATACCGAAATCTAGGCGCCAATACTACTAATAGGGATTGGATATTACAATCCCCAATGTCGAAAAATAAAGAATTGAGTGTAAGATACTTTCTTGGTAATTAAAGTTGAAGCGTTGCAGTGTTGTTATCTATAAATGTGATTGCAATTTTCGTTGGCTCCTTATACTTGCAATTGCTTGTACTGCTTCTTTGAATGCTTGACTTGTTGTTTTATTTGTAAAATGAAAGAAACTAAAGTAAATAAAACTGAAACTAAGCAAAAAGAAAAATAAAAATTAATTTAGTTGCCTCTGAAGAAGCGTTTAATTTAATGTTATCGGCTTGACATAGCTTTTTTCATTTTTATGGTAGATCAAATGTGATGGTAAAAGCATCCTTGCATGTGATCTTGTTGACTCTCATCTCTTTCGACTTTCATATATTTGTAATTAATCCTTGGGCAGTAGCTTTTGCCTTATCCTCCTTGTGCTTCTCTGGAAAGATTTTAATCTTAGACTGGAAAAGTGATTCTCTTACACCCTTCTCTTTGATCCTCTCTTCACATTCTACTCTTTCTTCTTCTTTCTTTTTCTCCTATACTTTAACTCTTTTTTTTTATGTGAGGATTCAACATCTCCATGTCTTTGAGCTGTTTGGCATTAGGTGCACTACATTCATGCTGCAACAGTCTTCATTCCCATATGGCAACTTAATCTCCTTGAATACTTTAAATATCACAGTGTCATCTTGCACCCTCAATGTTTACTCTCCTTTTTAAACATCAATGATTGTTCATCATATGGCTAGGAAGGGTCTTCCATGGATGATAGAGATTTTCTTGTCTTCTTCCATGTCTAGAACGATGAAATTTGTAAGGAAGATGAACTTGTCAACCATTACAGCATGTCCTCTATGATTCCCTTCAGGTAGGCTCGAGAACAGTCAACAAGCATAAGTGTGACATTAATGGATTTTGCTTCTCATAAAACAAACTTATTAGAGATAGAAAGGGGAATGAGATTGACACTCACTCCTAGATTGCATAAAGGTTTACCAAGGTCATGGTTACCAATGGAGCATGGGGTGGTAAAGCTTTTGGGATCCTTAAGGTAAGGAGGTAGCTTCTTTTGAAGAATGGCACTACACTCCTCGATTAATGCTACGATTTTATAATCCTCTAGTCTCATCTTCTTTGAAATGATGCTCTTCATGAATTTGATGTAATTAGGCATCTGTTCAAACGCATCTGCAAAAGGAAGATTAATATGTAATTCTTAAAAACTTCCAAAATTTTAAAAATTACTTATCTAATTTCTTCTTTTACAGCCTCTGGGGGAATGGTGAGGGTGGAATGCTTGACTGCATAGGCTGGTTCTGCACATTGCTAATGGTATTTTATGCTAATTTGTCACCTTTTTTGCACCTTAAAATATTGTTGCACTCAATACCAGTTTTTGCACTTTGTTTTGCAAACTTTTCTACACTTTTCTACTGCCCATCTTTTGTTTCCACACTTATTGGACTGCTTTGCTGTATATTTTTAATTTCTGCACTTGGTTTGCACCTCTATAGCCTTTGGGAAAAGGTATAGATGGTCTATATGGCTACACTTCTTATTGTTGTGCCACCTTCGTATTCTCATTTACACTTGATGGTAGTGGTTTAGATATGCTATCTTGTAAAATTTTACCCCTCCTCAAGTTAATGGCTTGGCATTGCTCCACATTTCCTCTTGGGTTTACTTCAGTATCGCTTGGTAGAATACCTTGAGGTCGCTTATTAATGGCTACAGTAAGTTTTCCTATTTGAACCTCTAAGTTCTTCAAGGTTGCTGAATGATTCTGTAGGATAACATCATTAGATATGATATATTGCATGAATATATCTTCCAAAGTTGTCTTCTTCTCTTGCAGTGGCTAGAATCCTAGAGGATTTAATGGTCTAGATGACTCCTCTTGGTTGTAATGCTAATAGAAGTTAGGTTGATCTCTCCACCTCATATTGTAGAAATTTGTTTGTGGGTTAAGGTTGTTGTCGATTAAAATTTCCCACATAATTTACTGACTCCATGCACCGCCCATTCATATCGTTATCACCACAAAAGTCATAAGTCACTTGTTAGGTTTTTATGGTGTTTAATGCATCAAACTTCTTGGATAACATATTTATATGCATTGCCAAAGCATTGAATGAGTTTATCTCATGCACATCGGAGACTTTCTTGGGTGTAACCTTCTCTGCTGGATATTAGTAACTATTAGACACCATCTTCTCTAATAGATCATAACCTTCATCTGTAGACTTATTCATTAATACTCCTCTAGTAGCAGCATCAACAATAGTCCTCAAATGACCTACTAGTCCATTATAGAATGTTTGGACTAATAGCTACTTAAGGACTCCATAGTGAAAACACTTCCTTAACATGTCCTTGAAGAACTCTCAAGCCTATATAGTGAATCGCTATTAATCAACTAAATGAGGTGATGTCATTCCTCATCTTTGCTATCTTTGATAATGGGAAGAACTTGGCTAGAAACTTATGCGCTAGATTATCCCACGTTGATACAGATCCTGGCGGTAATGACATTAACCAACTCTTAACTTTATCCCTCAAGGAGAAATGGAACAATCTGAGTCGGATGGTATCATCTGAGACTTTGATATACTTGAAAGCATTGCAAATCTCCAAGAAATTTATAATATACATGTTAGGATCATCATTAAGAACTCTGTTAAACTGTACTGACTCTTTCAGTATCTGAATTATACTCAGGTTGATCTCAAAATTATTGGTGTTGATGGTTGGTCACTGGATACTAGACTGAACACCATCTATAGTAGGGACTGCATACTTTTTCAGAACTCTCTGTAGTATCATAAGCTCAAACACTAGATTGTTGATGTGATCATTGTTCTCCTTCATGTTTAAAAACCACTGGCATTCATGCCGAAGTCTATGCAATGTTCATTTGATCTCATGATCAAAGATGTCAAGTCAGCACTTATTGCCCTTCGCATAAATTGTCAAAGAAAAATAAAAACAAAATCAAAGTAAAAAATAAAAACAAATAAAATCTAAATTAAAAGCAAGTAGTTTGGTATTAATATTTTAAGTCTAAGTTATCATTCCCACATGGACTATTAATCTATTTTTTTTCAACTAATTACTAAAATTAGCTCTACTTTACTTTTATCCAGAAAAATCTAAGAATGAATTTTAACTACTTAATCTAATTCTATCATTTAAACCTAAGATTAATCAAACTCAAGCAAATGGTTGAATTCATCAATTAAAAGCAATCTAGGGTCTCGATTTATCTCATAATATTTCATTGGATTATTAATTTCTTATTTAACACTTAATACAAATTGATTAGCTAGACTTTAATCTCATCACAAGCCATTATTGATGATCGATTGACTATATTACTCATTCTAACAATTTCCTATATGTCTATGGTAATCAAATAAGAATGTAATTCATTAAGAACATGTCTAAATCATACCATACATGCCATCTAGGTATATTTCTATCCTACATGGTTCCTCAATCATTCAAAATATTGGCAGGATATAATAAAAGTAATAAACACAAGATAGAATGAATCAATCTATTATATTAAGTTCATAAACTAAGAGTCAATAAAATCTAACTACATACTAGGTTTAAGATTTTAACCCTAGATCAAAATAGTTTAGCTTCTCACAAACTTAAGAGTATCAAAGCAATCTATGAATAATAGTAAGAATAAGAACATAATGATAATAAAAGAGAAGAAAAACTAATCAAGAAGACACTTTGGGTTACTTTTCTCTCTTCCTTGACTTGAAGCTTCATCTTGATCTTGAATCTTCAATCCTTGACTTTGATCTCTTGATTTATATTGTGAATTATTTCCCTAAATTTTTGTCTCTCCAAAAGTCTATGTATTTGACAGGACCCGACCCGAGACCCTCTACTATAAATCCCAGCGGCCCTGCCGGGCACCCCGACGGAAGTTCCTCCGAACCTAACTGGGTAAGTTAAGAAATTCCGCGAGGCGAACCCCTTTTTAATTCTTGTTACTACTAAGAAGATCTAGTAATATACATGAAAATGACTTTTTAGTTTTAAAAACAAACGGACAGAGTTTCCCCTGTTTTTTGGAAAATCCACATAAACCTGCAAAGAAATTTCACTTCTAATTCCAACACATCTCAATTCTAGCAATTCGGACCTCCGGTCCTTTTCAAATCAAATCCAACACAACTCAATTATTTCGTGTAAATCATAAAATAAGCATAATCATAAAAGTAAAAATGATCATCATAAACTGAAAATCTCTTCTTCTTGATTCAACACATACTTACAAATATACATGCCTACAACTATTATGCATAAAGTAAAGAGTGCTATTAGCACATTTACATGTACAAAAATTATCTTTGGATTCGGCCCATTACTCGGCGATAGGAGAATCAGCAGCTTGCATTCTGAGACCTGCACCTGGGAAAGGGGTTTAAAACATAAAACATAAAACGAGTGAGCTAAAGGAGCTCAATGAGTGTAAATGAGAATTCAATTACAAGAATATTATACAAATATAGCAATTTCTAAAGTACATGCAGAAATTATGCTTCTAAAACGGATGTAAAATTGTAAAACGGTTTATAATATCATATGCTAATGAAATCTTGCCGAGCGGGTTTTATCTACATCTTTGGAAAACTATATTCAGAATCTGTATAACATAATAACTACTGTGTGCATATAAATGCATAAATGCTATCGGTAAATCGAAAACTAGTAAAATCCTCGCTCGGCCATTTTCTTTCTAAATTGTACCAATGGTAACCCTAACGCTCTATACCCACGCAGCGACCCAACTAGCACCGCATACGTGAGTAGGTCACGGGGCACCTCAACTAGCAGCACCCACAGTGACATCTCAAGACATCTCACTGGCTACGCAGCGGAATCCTACATCGCATGCATATAGCGAGACAATATCCCGTACCCATAGAGCGACTCAAATGACTCGACATCCCAACTTCCCGAAGTTAGTGACACACCACCAAGACCTGCCCATATGCACGGGATATACCGGCCGGGTCTAATACAATCATCACCACTATAATCTGAGGGTACCAATGGCCTTAAAACAAATGCAGTAATTTTCAAACTGTTTCACAAATCGATCATGTAAAAGCATGTCTATGAATATATCAAGATCATAAATCATATTTATGCATCGAAAGCTCATAAAACATACATAGTCATTGTGCGAAAACATAATAACTGAAAAGTAAAAGAAATGGCAGATTTCCACTCACAACCGCTCCGTGCTCAATTTCGCTCCCGATTCCTGCTCCCGTTAACGCTCTCGGTTATCCTCACCTACGCGCCATAAATGACATTTAGAACCAAATCGAACACTAGAATCTCATTTAACTACTAAATGCCCTAATCGGCATACAAAGCCCGGAGGTAAACTACTTCCCGATTTTAGTTACGGAGCCATAATCGAAACTAACTCACCATCCGGCGCCCTGAAAATTATTGAACACCTTATCATTTGATTGGACATACTTGCCCTTCACCTTTCCAACATGGACAATTATGTCTCATTTTCTTCATTTTTGAGTTTTTCATCAACCATATACATTCCATTCACAAAATGCATCATTTACACACAACAATTCAATCAAAACACCACTCAATTCCTAACTTCCCTAAAGTGGCAGAATATCACCCTAGGTTACAACACATTCCTTTTCTCAATTTCTTGTTCCAATTACAACAAAATCATGCCAATTTCATTCTAAAGCCCTAATTACAATCAATTGAAATCTCTACAACAAAATCACCAAAAACCCTAATTCTCACCTTGCCAATTTCTTCAAATTGATGACTCCTTCAAGCTCCAACTAGAATTTAACTCAATCTAAGCCAAGAATACACATAAGAACATCAATTAACACATTCTTGAATTCTCACTTATCAAACTCATAAAAGATGCTTTTCTTACCTCTTTTTCTTGAATTTCCACTAATAGAGACTTCAATTGAGCTTAGGGATTGGTTTGTAACCTTAATTTGGCTTGATTACACATGAAAAATCATGAAAAAAAAACTTGAATAGTCACTGTAGCAGCACCCCCTTTGAAGCTCGAATTTCTCTCTTTTTTTTGGCTAAGTGTTGGTTTGATCTCTCTTCAAATTTCTACACACTTCTAACATATATATAGTGCTCCCTCAATTTACCATTTTGCCCTTCAACTTACTTAAAACTTCTAATTTGCCATTAGTTAAAAACTAATTATGTAATTAGTTCATTTGTAACTATTTAGTTAGAATAGTTCAAAGAACTAACTAGAACTTCCAACTTGGCAATCCATGAGATTTCTTCTAATTGGTCCATTCTCTAATATATGGATTATGTTTCTCAACAAAGGCTTGTTCCATTCATAACCCTTAAATGAAAATTCATGTAGTAAATTAGAATTTTCTTTTCCAAGTCAATAGAGAAAAATTCTAAAAATATTCTAGGGTCGTCCGGCGCACCGATCAAGTGTGAAATTACCAAATTAGGTCTGATATCTCTCACGTGCACTATAAAGAAAATATTTCTAATAGGGTTAAAATCGAGTAACCCTACGGTGTCTTATTTGTTCTATACCGAAATCTAGACGCCAATACTACTAATAGGGATTGGATATTACAGTATTGGCTCAAAAAGAGTGCTTTATAAGTTTATTAAATCTTATGGTCGAGAGCCTTTGAATCCTAGTCAAAATAGGACATTGAAGAGGTGTTTTATTAGTCGAGCAGGCGCCTTGGCACTGGGGGCTGAGCACCTTGGTGTTCAGACTTGGCAACTCTAGAGGGCTATTTTTCTCTTGGGTGCTGCAGTACCCAAGTCTAGACTTGGGTGCTCTCGTATTTTTGTTGTATCTTCAGCGTTTCTTGTTGGTTTCGCCTCTCGTTTGTCTCGAATTGTCACATTTTTTCTCGTGCACTATATATGATCAAAAACACAATTAAATATCCAAATGTAAGTTCAGAGGGCTAAATATTCTAGTGCACAAGACCGTATAATTAAGCCAATATTCCTAGGTATATTCCTAGGTAGTATAATTACGCCAAGATTCCTTAAGCTCAAGTTATATTAACCATGCATGTCAATTAGGTATATTAATATCTCAATTTGAAACTCACAACTACTAAGTTTTAATCATGCATCAATTTATCGTAGGCTTTACACTAAAATTCAAAAACTAACCAAGTTAATTGAAAGCATTAAGAATAGACAAATCGAATAACAAACTAAGTTAATAACATTCAATGATAAAAATATTTAAATCTACATATTGAATTCAAAACTATAATCCTAGACAAAAAAAGTAGTTCACATAATGAAACAGTACTGACTAAATACAATAAAATCATGATATAACCAATCCTAAACACATAAAATAAAGATGATGAGAATCTCAATCAACTCTTAGTCTTGGTTGAATGATCCTATTTATAGCCACCAATGCTTTGATTGTGTTTTCCTTGATAGATTCTCCTCTGTAAGTGATTCCAAGTGTTATTTGCTAAGTTTGGCACTAAAGCGGATGAATTTTGGGGTTGAAACTATCTAACCTAAAGGGAAAATGAAATTGAACCATTAAAAAGCTCTTGGTGTATTTCAAAAAATGAACTTTTTATAATACTAGTGATAACCATAACACTGCGGCGTTTTCTCTAGAACATTGGGGCATTCTTTATCTTTATCACCCAATGCCGCCGCATTCTTTGCTTTCAATGTTGGGACGTTCTGAATGCAGTTGCAATGTTGTGGAGCTTGGGAGCATTAATCGCCTTAGAATTCACGTCGCGGAATTCATAATGTTCAAGCTACAACATTAGCCTCTTGCTAGAATACTAGGGCGTTGTGATTTAAAGTACTGGGGTATTCATCCAATGTTATGAATGCTGGCTCGTTGAAGTGAGGAACATTGGGGCGTTCATCACTTTTCTTCACTTCACTTCTGAATCTTCACTTTTTGGCTCTAATTTTTTATATTTTCACTATAATTTCTTTAGCTTCATCATTTTCATGATTTATCCTACAAAATAAATACTTTAATGTGTAAATAGCATAAAATTGCTTGAAAATAGGTAATTTTTAAGTTAGAATAGGATTGAAATATATATCTAAATCACGCTCATCAATATATTATACATTATGATTATTAATGGTGTAAATGGGGTAGCTGGTTTAAAAAAGCCAAATGTTGTAAATAGTAAAAGGAGACAAATAAGAAAGCTATTTCGAATAAGACTGCAAGTGTTATTGGCAATCTTGTTATAAGATCCTTTGCCAAGCATTATACCATTTCCTCTATTATACTTAGGAGAACACGTAAGCTATCAAAAGAGTCTCAAATGGGAACTTCAATCTCGATCAAAAAGATCTCTTCTTTAAATGAAGAGAGGGTAGAAGGTAAAGCTATCTCAATCTTAAGGATTCTTCGTTTGTGGCTCATGCTTGCTCAAGAAAATACCTCAGTATCTCTTCATGAAAAGTGTACTTCCTTATTTGCAAATAATGTCCCAATCATTATCGATTATATCTTGAGAGTTTATGGCACTTGGCATATAAGTGATGTCAAAATCTATTAGGATTAAAAGCCATCATGCTAGCTTACTAAACAGTGTCAATATAAGTAGCAAATATCATATATGATCAATCCTTGTTATGAGATGGAGTAAATGTGCCAAGAATTAATGTCATATCATTATGAAGCATATAGTAGAATGAAGCAAATCTGATTAGGCCTAGAATATTTGGTTTTTACCTTAGATAGTTGTAAGCTAACATAGCAAATGAGATGCTTATTTTTCTAATCGCCCTCTTGAGTCAATAAGGCACCTATGTCCTTTGATGCTGTAACAAAAGAGATATATAGCAGGTTTCAATTTATTGAAGCCTTCATTATAAGTAATGTCACAATCATTTGCTTAATTTTACGAAGGCTTTTTGTTGTTCATCTCTCCATTTATATTCAACCTTCTTTTCTAATAAGGAAGCAAAACTTGAGATTAAGGCAGCTAATCTGAGAATAAATATCCAAATGTAATAGAGCTTGAGTTTATGATGGTAGTACCAAGGCAATGCTTTAGATCTTGGTTAGATTAAAGTTGATACGTCTTCCCAAAATGTTGTCTAAACCTAAATATGGTCAGATAGTTATATTGATAATTTTTATTTTAGAGGTCAAGACTTCAAATTTATTTTAAAGGTTAAGACTTCAAACCTTTTAAACTCATTTCTTATTTATTTTACTTTCAATTCTTTAGGAATAAAATTATCAAGTCATGTATTACCAGGGATAGAATTGTTCAACCTATTAGAGATGGTGCTTACGTGCCATTTTGATTAACAGTAATTATTTTGATAATAATTGTTAATTGATAATTATATGGTAAGAAGCTTATAACATTTACAGACATTGTAGATCTAAAATAGTTTAGATTTAATCCAAAAGATTTTGGGTTAGCAATTTTAAAAGTTAAAACCTTGTCTAAAATAGGACAAAAACTCAGGAATATATTAGTAATAACATAGTTGCAAGGAGTTGCAAATGGTTGTAAGAAATTTTATTATGCAATATATTCTCAAAAACATCATTTCTGATCCATGGTTACCGACACGGGTCAATCAGTATTCCCTCCGAATTAGTGTATATCCATATCTGGGTATGGTCTGATGTTCATAGAGTCTAGTGTACGTAGATATGAGATCTGTCAGCTTATATAAGTGAGTTGTATATCTTTATGCTCTAAGAATTATATTTTAGGAAGTCTTTTGGCCAAAAACAAAAATCCCAAAAAATAGTTTTTTGTAGGGCTAAACAATATGGTAAAGGTGTTTGTGGATATTGTTTAACAAAAATACAAATTTGGAGATAAGTTCAAAGGTGCTAGCACATTGAGATTTGACAGTTAATGATCTGTGTCTCTACTCTTTTAGGATATAAGTGATAAAAGTATATACGAATATGGTTGACCTCAACTTGTATGGTTCAACACTCTATTATATAACATCCGTAACATGTGCATGGGGCATTGTTTACGAACTTGCGAAAGTATTCTGTAAGACAAACGAAGGTGAACCTAGGGAGTCTTATAATATAAAGTTTACTAATTGAGCACTGGGGTAGCAAGATGGATCGAACGGTTTGATTCGGGATGATTTTAAAAAGCATGATATATTTCAGGACCTCTCTGACAAGTGAAAAACATACCTTGCAAATATTGCAAAGAGGTCCCTATTACATGGTAAAGGAAATCTTGACACATGGCCACTTATTTGACAAATGGCACATTGAGGCTTTGCATGAGTGACAAATGTTAACCATGCAAAGGGTGAGGCGGCTAAAGCTTTACAAATGTTGCATTTAGCTCCCCATATTTGTTAATTATATAAATAAGTTTTGAACTTGTTTTCAAAGAGGTCCTCATTTCTAAGTCAACAAAACAACCTTATTTTGAGAGGATTTCAAAATTGAATCTTGCTAAAAATTGATCAAACATGCTGCCATTCTAGAGTTTCAATCCCACCACTTTGTTGAAGCCTAGAATTATTCAAAGGTTGACTTTAATGTGAGCTTCAAGTAAAGAAATGTTCAAAGGCTTCAAAGGTATGATTTTCTGGACTTGTTAGTGTAACAAGACTTCAATTTTAGTATGTTTGTTGCTTAGGAAATTAATTTCTAATTTCGTTGTATAGTTATGTATAATTGTCATGCATTAAAAAAAATTAGCAATAAATACAATCACATTCATGTACCATGAATACACATTAACACAACCATGCAAAAAGTTAAAAGATAGTAAAAAAATTTTAACGATGAGATAGAGGGGTTTAGAGATTACTCAACGCCATACGAGAATAACAAGAGATTACTCAATGCCATACGAGAATAACAAGAGATTACTCAATGCCATACGAGAATAACAAGAGATTACTAACACAACCAAACATGCAAAAAGTATGTTTGGTCATTTTCAAAGCCACAATGAGGTAACTAGAGATTACTCAACACCATACGAGAGTAATGGTCATTTACTTTATAGCCTGCCAAGCAATATATGGTATCATGTAAAAAGTTAAGAGATAACAGAAAATTTCAAACACCGAGAGAGTTTTGGTTCTTTTTAAAACTTCAAAGGTGATTAGTGATTAGCTAATACCATAGGGGGATAATGAGGTCTGCCAAGCAGTATGTGGTATACGGCCTCAATGTTTACGACATGGAACAAAGTAGGAGCATATGGTGGCCCAACTTTTAAATACAACTGGATAATTCTCTCAACATATTCTACCACATTATCATAACTAGATACTCAAATTTTCTTTCTTATAATACAGGTAAGAGGGATTTTGACAAACTAGAGTATAACAACGAGAATGATATTGATTGATGCTTTTGTATCAACCAAGACTCTCCTGATTGGCATATTATTGATTGTAACCTCTATTGATTCTAACCTCTAAATATAGAGGGCATTAGTTATGCAAGTATTGTGCCTCTATATCTTCATTGATAAATACTATGACATTAGTTGTTTCTAAATAGGCTTAATTGATTTGAGCCTCGATCACATAGCATTATGCCTCTTATCATGTTAAGACATTGAGGAGTGCTTTTTATGGTAACATTGCATGCTTTAGGCTCATACCTTAGTAGATCAAATAATAACTTGAATTTCTGTTTTTGTTGTAAGGCTCCTACAACTTTTTTTTGTTGCCTTTTTTAGTTCCTCTTCTTGGATGATTATCGCTACCTCTTTTGTGATCTTTCCCTCAACGAGATTAACATCCTCATTGTATTCTAGTAGGTTTACTATGATTGATCTTTCTTTGCCATTCCATAGAAGCTACAGTTTATTAATAACTCCAAGGTTCCATCTTTAGTTTTTTTTTTTGCATTAGCTTTTGAAGGTGTTTGTAATGCATTTTAAGATGGTTTTCTTCTTAGTGGAAAAGGCTAGAATTACCATTTGATATCCATTGGTCCAAGAGGTATTCATTTCTTCTTTACTAAATGGTATAGGTTGCTTTCTAGAAAGCTCTCATTATGCTCTCCTGTTATATACTTGGCTTGGTTTTTCATATACAAGGCTTATAGTGCCATCTTCTTCTTTTCACTAGGCTCTCAATGTCTACTAGCAAAGAGCTTAACTTATTGGGAAGTTCTTTTAGTGACTTCTACAAGCTTTATGAACGAAAAAATCCTCACAATTTTTAGATGAGCTTAATAAGCACTATCATATTGCTCATACAAATTTCCACAAGCTCTTCTTCTTCTTCTTTTATCATAGTGGTCTAATACTAGTCTCTGAACTGCCTAACATACTTAACCAATAGCTCTAAGTAGCTCTGTTTAGTTTGGTTGAGTTAGATAATAGTAACGAACTTTTCACTTTATAAGTATTTCTTACAAAATTTTGAAGTCATCTCTTTCTAATTAAGGATGGGCTCAACTGACTGTGAGGGGTACCAGGTATATGCATGCCCTATGAGAGATATAGAAAACTCCTTAAGTCATAAGCTCTGATTATTTGTGTGTATGTTAAAGGAGTTCATAAGTCTTCCTATATGCTCCTTACTATTTGTTTCCATTAAATAGAAAAAATGATGGTGTGTCATACCATCAAGATATAGTATATCTAGAACATTTGCTAGGAATAGATGTAAAGGAACGTACTCAATGTCTACAATAATGTTGTTATGGCTTAATTAATTTATCATGGCCAGAATGTCTAATCAAGTAAGGGCTTTTGTTCTCATTTATTACGTGTCATTATTGGTAGAGGTCATTTGTGTTTCCTTCTAAAGCTAGTATACAATATTTAGTGCAACAACTATTATTGTAGGCAAGTTTATTGTCTTAGTTATATCGATAACCTCAAATAATTTTCTCTAGCTTTGTCACAAGGTCTCCTGTATGGTGTCCCTCAAAATATAGGCTAGACCCCTCAAATTGGTGTCTCTAACCTGGTCACCCTTGAGTTTCTTCTAAATCTATTCAGAGATTAATTTAAGAATTCTCATAGTGTGAGGACTCGCCTTGCTTCTTGTACCCCACAATTTTTCTTAAACTTTGTCATTGCAAGTTCCTAACTGAACTCTCAGTAAAGTTTCCATGTTTGAAGCAATATACTAAGACCGTTATACAGTAGGCTAACATTGGCTATAGTGATATCATATTGATATAGCTGGCTATAAGAATAAGCCAGTTTGAGCCTACTATTGGATTTTAGCCTTTTCACTGCAGTTGAGTTCAAGAGTAAGGCCTGTCATGCCCTTGAAGAACTCCTAGAGTTCAAGAGGTTCACTATTTTAATTTTCCTGTAGAAGAATTAGGCTTAAAACCTATTAACCGAGTAAATCTAATCTTTAGTTGTAAGAGGTATGAAATTGAGCTTACATAGTAAATAATGGAGAAACACAGTCAAGAACAATATTAAGAGACTGTTGATGAGTGCATTTTATATCCATTATTTTAAACTCTTAAACTTGGTAATTGCTCAATGAAATAAGAATATATGGTATTTTATGTGAATTAATTAGGGGTGATAATAGAGCAGGTTGGGACAGGGATCACAATCTTCACCCCCATACCCGAACGGTGTAAGAATCCCCATACCTACCCTATACTCGATATATGTAATTTGAGTTTGGGGTGAAGATCTCTATAGGCACCCCATACCTTTTTTTATTTTTTAAATACTCTTTTATTTGTATTGAATTAATGTTGTGAGTCTTTCACTCCATATAATCATAATATACTCAAAAAAATTGTAAACATCATATGAAAATATAAACTATATCGAGTCTTCAAGTACTAATTTAGAAAATCAATAATATGAATCAAAATCTAAAAATTACAAAAATTAATGGTTTCTTTGAACTTTGACTTCTAAATCATTATGCTTTATTTGTAATCCAAGCATCAAGTCTCTATTAAGATTTCTTGCAAACCTATACAAAGTAAAAAAAAAATTAAGTTAGATGAGTAATAACTAAAAAATTAAGATTGGTAATAAATTATTTACCTCTTTGTTTTGTTCCTTTTTTTCTTCTTCAATAAATGAGTTCACTCAAATTTGAAAGCAAGTGTCTAACATTAAATAATTAAAAAAATACAGAAAGAAATTAAACTTAAAAAATATGAATAAGAATTAAAAAATTTTAAAATATAATGTAAGTAAATTTTATACTTCTAGATTTAGCATTTAGCCAACTTTAATTTGTATAAAAAAAATTTCACACTAGGGTTTTTGTTTTCTATTTTTGTTTTTAAATCGGATATTTGTGGTGAGTTTGTGAAAATCAACTTATTTCCAAACCCAACCCGAATTTAATTTGGGTTTGGATTACTACACCCAAACCCACCTATCCCCCAAAAAATGTCTAAAATAAAAATCGAATTACTTCTAATTTGGGACGGGCCCGACATGTAGTAACCAGTATCCATAACCGGTAAGAATATGTATATATATAAATATTCATATTTTATTTGTATGTGGGCGATACTTGATTTATGTATTGTTATTAGTATTATTTGTATAGGTTAAGGACATACTATTAGTATTTGATTTAATTGCAAAACGTTAGATTTATTTTAGGGACCAAATTGTAATACTTTGATAGAATTTGGGGCAAATTCGTAAATACTAAAAATTAGCCTCTTAGTATAAAAATATACTTTTGAAATCCTAATTCACTCATTTTATTCGAGCTACCACTTTTAGAGTGAGAAAAGAGAAAAAGAAAGGGAAAAGAAGAAAAAGAAAAAGAAGAAAAAGAAGAAGAAAGTTGGAATTTAAGCTTAAGAGGTATGTGATAACCCTTTCTTAGTTTTTTGGTGTTAAATTAGTTAATTTCTTTAAGTTTTAATTTCTAGAAATATGTATAAATGAGAATTTGATGTGTATTTCGTAAAATATTGTGAGAATTGATGATGATCTATGTAGATAGCATGATAAATCATGATGAATTGCAGAATTTCTATTTGATAGTCTCTTGATCCAAGACTTTTATAAATTGTTGTGATTCGATTTTGGTTTTGCATTTTGAATATATAAAATTATACATGTTTAGGATTATCTGAGATTTTGAATCGATTGAAAATTCTAGAAATTGAATTTGTAGTGAATTTACCAAAATGACCTTGAAAATTTAAAAATTTCCTGTATTAACAATATAATACAGTGAAAAATAATTTTTGATCTGTTGAATGATCTTTAAAAATTACAAATTTATGGAATATGATAAGTATATATGTCTAATATGATATACTCAGAATTGAAAATTTAGATCAATGTGGTTAAATTGTTATGATTTTCTAAGGAGTGTCAGCTCATTTCAGTATTTGATTAACATATTTTTAAAGCTATAGAATAAAATAGTTTTAAAATACTTTTGGTAATGATTTTAAAGTGAAATATTTATCATGAATTGAGATATGTGTTGAGTAATTTTGTGATAGTTTTATAATTTTTGAGTTAGTATATGATTTTATAAAATTAAGAAATTGAATACTGTTCAGTAAGTATCTTGATCCTGTCAGGTTAGTAGTTTGGATTTGATGGTGTTTATGGAATGAATTGTGTTGAAATTATGATATGATATTCATACATAAGAAGGATATATGAGTCAAGAATGATATATTCTGATTTTGGAGTAATTGGACATCATTTGATGTATAAGAAAATTTTGTTAAGTGTAAGTGGTCAGAATGACAGGTTTTGAGAAACCAAGTAATTAGACCAATTCAATGTGATAAGTGCAATGTGTAATTTTATAAGCTATTTAAATTATTTTGTATGAATTTTGAGGCTCATGAAAGGATTAATCTCTATTGATAGGTTAAGGATATTTAAGCCTTGTAGCTGAAAGTGTTAAAGGTAAGTATACTAGACTTTTTACTGAAATCACAATAAACATAGTAATTGTTATGTATGATTTTGTAAATGTAGTTAGGAATATGTTTATTTTATGTCAAAATATATTTTGATATGAAATGTGAAGACATGTGTTTATGAATGTGAGCATGGACATACATGACATATATGTGTTTTTAAAAGTGAGTTTTCAAAGTGAAATGTGTTTAACAAAGAGAACTTTTGAAGTGTAATATGTGCATGAGAAACATTTTTGTATTTTGAGGATGCTTGAACTCACTGTTAACTTAGTAGGCATTTTATGTGATATGTGAATCCTTTATGTGTGGTCTTTCCTTCGGGATTGGTATATGTTATGTGTTCTGTATGTAGGGAGGATCCGATTGGTACCTAAAGGAAGAGTGAGTCATCACATTCATGTGGTGGCTATTGGTGCATGTGAGAGGACTCACTGATGATCAGGGTGAGGGTTTGGCTTTTACCTTCGGGTATGAGCATTATATATATGTAATTTAAAACCTCACTTGTACTATTCCTCTCATACAATATATCACCTACGAGTGACATTTGGCTCATTATGTGATATGTGATATGTAAGTCCTACTAAGTAATAGTTGAGGGATGATATTCCTATTATATGTTTTAAAAGAATGTGTAAGCGCTTACATGACATGTGATTTGATAAGATTATGATTTTGATTGATCACAGTATATCATACATATGCTTTGTGTACATATATGTATTTGTATTTGATATATAAAAAATTAGTATGCTTACTGAGTTTTATACTCATTATAGTTTATGGTGATTTCAAGTAAATAAGGTACATGTATGCTTAGCGGATTTGACAAGGCTTCTGCTGTTCCTTGGGTTCTCTAAGTTACTAGGTTGCTGAGTGTTTCATTTGGGGACATGTGGGATATGATATTTGATTTGTCCCTATTGAATAAATACTTATGTATTATTTTATTGTATGTGGTTGGATTTGGTTTAAGTTTCATCAAGTGTAGTTATTAGTTGATTTTAAGTAGGAATTTACAATGAATATATTCTGGGCTCCCGATAATAAAGTTGCTATTGGTGACGTAGTAGAGTGTTAATCTTTGAGAAAACTCTGCGTATCTCCGGTTTACTTATTGTCCTAGTCATAATTCAATTATTATAATTCTGAAAGAAATTGAAATGAATGTTTAAATATTGTCAATAGAAGTTTATGTTTATATGTTAGGTTATGGGTTGATTTTAGTGTTGAACTTACTAGCAACTTGGTAAGGATTCCTATGTTGAATTAAAGTTTGCAATTTTATGTAATATTATTTATGAGTGCACATTATTGAATGAATGTAAGTGACATCGTGTGTCGGATGTTTTGGGTCTGGGGCGTGACACGATGAGACCCTAACCCCTTAGAAAATATTGTCACCCCTGTTAATGTCATTTTGTAGGTTTCAAGTTAACAGAGCTAATTGTGATTAAAAAAAAATCTTAGAAAAATACACAAAATCGATGAAAGGAGACCAAAATGTGAATAATGAAACAGTGCAATACTTTTCATGGGCATTGGTCACATAAAAAGTGACTGGCACTAGGGTGCCAAAATCTTGCACCGCAACCTCAAGTTGAATTTAAGTGACATTGCGTGACAGGACCCGACCCGAGACCCTCTACTATAAATCCCAGCGGCCCTGCCGGGCACCCCGACGGAAATTCCTCCGAACCTAATTGGATAAGTTAAGAAATTCCGCGAGGCGAACCCCTTTTTCTATTATTGTTACTACTAAGAAGATCTAGTAATATACATGAAAACGACTTTTTAGTTTTAAAAACAAACGGACAGAGTTTCCCCTGTTTTTTGGAAAATCCACATAAACCTGCAAAGAAATTTCACTTCTAATTCCAACACATCTCAATTCTATCAATTCGGACCTCCAGTCCTTTTCAAATCAAATCCAACACAACTCAATTATTTCGTGTAAATCATAAAACAAGCATAATCATAAAACGTAAAAACGATCATCATAAACTAGAAATCTCTTCTTCTTGATTCAACACATACTTACAAATATACATGCCTACAACTATTATGCATAAAGTAAAGAGTGCTATTAGCACATTTACATGTACAAAAATTATCTTTGGATTCGGCCCACTACTCGGCGATAAGAGAATCAACAGCTTGCGTTCCGAGACCTGCACCTGGGAAAGGGGTTTAAAACATAAAACATAAAATGAGTGAGCTAAAGAAGCTCAGTGAGTGTAAATGAGAATTCAATTACTAGAATATTATACAAAGATAGCAATTTCTAAAGTACATGCAGAATTTATGCTTCTAAAACAGATGTAAAATTGTAAAACGGTTTCTAATATCATATGCTAATGAAATCTTGCCGAGCGGGTTTTATCTACATCTTTGGAAAACTATATTCAGAATCTGTATAACATAATAACTACTGTGTGCATATAAATGCATAAATGCTATCGGTAAATCGAAAACTAGTAAAATCCTCGCTCGGCCATTTTCTTTCTAAATTGTACCAATGGTAACCCTAAAGCTATATACCCACGCAGCGACTCAACTAGCACCGCATACGTGAGTAGATCACGGGGCACCTCAACTAGCAGCACCCACAGTGACATCTCAAGACATCTCACTGGCTACGCAGCGGAATCCTACATCGCATGCATATAGCGAGGCAATATCCCGTACACATAGAGCGACTCACATGACTCGACATCCCGACTTCCCGGAGTTAGTGACACACCCCCAAGACCTGCCCATGTGCACAGGATATACCGGCCGGGTCTAATACAATCATCACCACTATAATCTGAGGGTACCAATGGCTTTAAAACAAATGCAGAAATTTTAAAACTGTTTCACAATCTATCATGTAAAAGCATGTCTATGAATATATCAAGATCATAAATCATGTTTATGCATCGAAAGCTCGTAAAACATACATAGTCATTGTGCAAAAACATAATAACTGAAAAGTAAAAGAAATGGCAGATTTCCACTCACAACCGCTCCGTGCTCAATTTCGCTCCCGATTCCTGCTCCCGTTAACGCTCTCGGTTATCCTCACCTACGCGCCATAAATGACATTTAGAACCAAATCGAACACTAGAATCTCATTTAACTACTAAATGCCCTAATCGGCATACAAAGCCCGGAGGTAAACTACTTCCCGATTTTAGTTACGGAGCCATAATCGAAACTAACTCACCATCCGGCGCCCTGAAAATTATTGAACACCTTATCATTTGATTGGACATACTTGCCCTTCACCTTTCCAACATGGACAATTATGTCTCATTTTCTTCATTTTTGGGTTTTTCATCAACCATATACATTCCATTCACAAAATGCATCATTTACACACAACAATTCAATCAAAACACCACTCAATTCCTAACTTCCCTAAAGTGGCAGAATTTCACCCTAGGTTACAACACATTCCTTTTCTCAATTTCTTGTTCCAATTACAACAAAATCATGCCAATTTCATTCTAAAGCCCTAATTACAATCAATTGAAATCTCTACAACAAAATCACCAAAAACCCTAATTCTCACCTTGCCAATTTCTTCAAATTGATGACTCCTTCAAGCTCTAACTAGAATTTAACTCAATCTAAACCAAGAATACACATAAGAACATCAATTAACACATTCTTGAATTCTCACTTATCAAACTTATAAAAGATGCTTTTCTTACCTCTTTTTCTTGAATTTCCACTAATAGAGACTTCAATTGAGCTTAGGGATTGGTTTGTAACCTTAATTTGGCTTGATTACACATGAAAAATCATGGAAAAAAAACTTGAATAGTCACTGTAGCAGCACCCCCTTTGAAGCTCGAATTTCTCTCTTTTTTTGGCTAAGTGTTGGTTTGATCTCCCTTCAAATTTCTACACACTTCTAACATATATATAGTGCTCCCTCAATTTACCATTTTGCCCTTCAACTTACTTAAAACTTCTAATTTGCCATTAGTTAAAAACTAATTATGTAATTAGTTCATTTGTAACTATTTAGTTAGAATAGTTCAAAGAACTAACTAGAACTTCCAACTTGGCAATCCATGAGATTTCTTCTAATTGGTCAATTCTCTAATATATGGATTATGTTTCTCAACAAAGGCTTGTTCCATTCATAATCCTTAAATGGAAATTCATGTAGTAAATTAAAATTTTCTTTTCCAAACCAATAGAGAAAAATTTTAAAAATATTCTAGGGTCGTCCGGCGCACCGATCAAGTGTGAAATTACCAAATTAGGTCTGATATCTCTCACGTCCACTATAAAGAAAATATTTCTAATAGGGTTAAAATCGAGTAGCCCTACGGTGTCTTATTTGTTCTATACCGAAATCTAGGCGCCAATACTACTAATAGGGATTGGATATTACAATTTCACCCATCCTTAAAAAAATTTCGTCCTCGAAATTTAAATCATACCTGTCTCAAAGAGGTGTGGATGTTGGACTCGCATCTGATCTTCACGTTCCCACGTGGCTTCTTCTACCCCATGGTTCATCCATAACACCTTAACTAAGGGAATGCTTTTGTTACGAAGGACTTGCTCTTTCCAGTCTAGGATTTGCACATGCTTCTCTTTGTAGGTCAAGTTTTCATTCAATTCTACCAGTTGTTCCCTTAGGATATGTGAAGGATCTGCTATATACTTGCGAAGCATAGAAACATGAAACACATCATGGATTCTAGCCAGATCTTCGGGTAACCGTAGACGATATGCCACATTTCCAACTCTTTCAACTATCTCGTACGGTCCAATATATCGGGGACTCAGTTTTCCTCGCTTCCCGAATCTTAGTACTCCTTTCCATGGTGATATCTTCAGAAAGACCTTATCACCGATCTCAAACTCCAAGTCTCTTCTTCTGTTATCTGCATAACTTTTCTGTCTATCATTAGCTGTTTTCAATCTCTGCCTGATAAGTTGAATCTTTTCCGAAGTAATCTGAACAATTTCTGGGCCAATCAGCTTCCTTTCACCTACCTCATCCCAACAAACTAGAGTTCTGCACTTTCTTTCGTACAATGCCTCATATGGTGCCATTTCGATGCTAGTCTGGTAGTTGTTATTGTAGGCGAACTCCATTAGCGGTAGATGAGTATCCCAACTTCCCTTAAACTCCATAACACACGCTCTAAGCATATCTTCAAGTGTCTGAATTGTCCGTTCTGACTGACCATCCGTCTGAGGATGAAAGGCCGTACTGAAACTCAATTTTGTACCTAGAGCTTTCTGTAAACTGGGCCAAAATCGAGAAGTGAACCGTGGATCCCTGTCTGACACAATGGACACGGGAACTCCATGGAGTCGTACCACCTCATCTACGTACAATTGGGCTAATTTATCTAAAGAACAACTGCTTCTGATGGGTAGGAAGTGAGCAGATTTCGTCAGTCTATCAACAATCACCCATATTGCGTCATTGCCTCTCTGGCTACGCGGAAGTCCTACCACAAAGTCCATCGTTATTCTTTCCCATTTTCACTCCGGAATCGGAAGGGGTTGCAAGAGCCCTACAGGTTTCTGATGCTCCGCTTTTACTTGTTGACAAGTTAGGCATCTCGAGACAAATTCAGCTATATCTTTCTTCATGCCCTTCCACCAGTAGTGCTCTTTTAAGGTACGGTACATCTTTGTGCTCCCGGGATGCATAGCATACGCAGAAGAATGAGCTTCTTCCATAATCTCTCTTCTTAACTCATTTACATCCGGAACACATAACCTCCGACCCAAGGTTACTACACCATCCTCGGTCACTAAAAGATCCTTCCGCTGCCCGGACTCGATTTCACCCTTTAATTTAACTACTTGTGGGTCTTGAGTCTGTAGTTCTTTGATCCGATCAACCAGTATTGGACGGACCTGAAATGTGGCTAATAATGCTCCCGAATCTGATAATTCTAATTTTACACCTAAATACCTCAATTCTATCAACATTGATAGATATGCGACCTTCAAGTGAGCTATTGAACTGACAGGTTTCCTGCTGAGAGCATCTGCTACCACGTTAGCTTTTCCTGGATGGTACTCCAAGGTGCACTCATAATCTTTAATAAGCTCCAGCCACCTTCTCTGCCTCATATTCAATTCTTTCTGAGTGAACAAGTACTGCAGGCTCTTATGATCCGTAAAGATCTTGCAAGGAACCCCATACAAATAATGCCTCCAAATTCTTAAAGCAAAAACTACCGCAGCTAGTTCTAGGTCATGTGTAGGATAATTCTGTTCATGCTTCTTTAATTGTCTGGAAGCATATGCTATTACTTTCTCCTTCTGCATTAGCACACAACCTAGACCTTGCCTGGAAGCATTACAATATATGGTAAAACCGTCATTCCCTGATGGAAGTGTAAGCACAGGGGCCGACGTCAACCTTCTCTTTAGCTCTTCGAAGCTCTGCTGGCACGCTTCCGACCATACAAACTTCTCTTCTTTCCGGGTTAACTTAGTCAGAGGAGCGGCTATTCTTGAGAATCCCTCTACAAACTTCCTATAATATCCTGCCAAACCCAAGAAACTACGGATCTCCGTCACGTTCGTAGGCTGTCTCCAATTCACTATTGCTTCGATCTTCTGGGGATCTACTGCTACCCCTTCTCCAGAGATTACATGCCCCAAAAATGCAACTCTATCTAGCCAAAATTGACATTTACTAAGTTTGGCATACAGCCGATGCTCCCTTAAGGTCTGCAAAACTATCCTTAAATGTTCTGTATGCTCTTCCTCACTGCTTGAATAAACTAATATATCATCAATAAATACTATCACAAACCGATCTAAATAGGATCTAAAAACTCTGTTCATTAGATCCATAAAAGCAGCTGGGGCATTAGTCAGCCCAAAAGGCATAATCAAAAATTCATAATGCCCATATCGGGTCCTAAAGGCCGTCTTAGGAACATCTTCCTCCCGGACCTTCAATTGATGATAGCCGGACCTCAGATCTATCTTGGAAAATACTCTGGCTCCTTGCAGCTGATCAAACAAATCATCAATTCTCGAAAGTGGATATTGATTACGCACCGTTACTTTATTCAGCTCCCGGTAATCAATGCACAATCTCATGCTTCCGTCTTTCTTCTTCACAAACAAAACCGGTGCACCCCAAGGAGAAGTACTCGGTCTAACGAAACCCTTATTCACCAACTCTTCCAACTGAACCTTCAGTTCTTTCAATTCTGAAGGAGTCATTCTGTAGGGTGCTTTAGAAACCGGTTGTGTTCCAGGGGCTACTTCTATTTTAAACTCTATCTCTCTATCCGGAGGCAATCCCGGAAGGTCCTCGGGGAATACATCCGGAAACTCTCTCACCACCGGAATATCCTCCAATTTCGTTCCACCATCCCTTACGTCTATGGCATAGACTAAGTAACCCTGACATGACTTCCGAAACATCTTTCTTGCCTTCATTACCGACACCATACTGGCGAAAAGTGATTTTAGTTACGGGGCCATAATCGAAACTAACTCACCATCCGGCGCCCTGAAAATTATTGAACACCTTATCATTTGATTGGACAACTTGCCCTTCACCTTTCCAACATGGACAATTATGTCCCATTTTCTTTATTTTTGGGTTTTTCATCAACCATATACATTCCATTCACAAAATGCATCATTTACACACAACAATTCAATTAAAACACCACTCAATTCCTAACTTCCCTAAAGTGGCAGAATTTCTCCCTAGGTTCCAACACATTCCTTTTCTCAATTTCTTGTTCCAATTACAACAAAATCATGCAAATTTCATTCTAAAGCCCTAATTACAATCAATTGAAATCTCTACAACAAAATCACCAAAAACCCTAATTCTCACCTTGCCAATTTCTTCAAATTGATGACTCCTTCAAGCTCCAAACTAGAATTTAACTCAATCTAAGCCAAGAATACACATAAGAACATCAATTAACACATTCTTGAATTCTCACTTATCAAACTTATAAAAGATGCTTTTCTTACCTCTTTTTCTTGAATTTCCACTAATAGAGACTTCAATTAAGCTTAGGGATTGGTTTGTAACCTTAATTTGGCTTGATTACACATGAAAAATCATGAAAAAAAAACTTGAATAGTCACTGTAGCAGCACCCCCTTTGAAGCTCGAATTTCTCTCTTTTTTTGGCTAAGTGTTGGTTTGATCTCCCTTCAAATTTCTACACACTTCTAACATATATATAGTGCTCCCTCAATTTACCATTTTGCCCTTCAACTTACTTAAAACTTCTAATTTGCCATTAGTTAAAAACTAATTATGTAATTAGTTCATTTGTAACTATTTAGTTAGAATAGTTCAAAGAACTAACTAGAACTTCCAACTTGGCAATCCATGAGATTTCTTCTAATTGGTCAATTCTCTAATATATGGATTATGTTTCTCAACAAAGGCTTGTTCCATTCATAATCCTTAAATGAAAATTCATGTAGTAAATTAAAATTTTCTTTTCCAAACCAATAGAGAAAAATTCTAAAAATATTCTAGGGTCGTCCGGCGCACCGATCAAGTGTGAAATTACCAAATTAGGTCTGATATCTCTCACGTGCACTATAAAGAAAATATTTCTAATAGGGTTAAAATCGAGTAACCCTACGGTGTCTTATTTGTTCTATACCGAAATTTAGGCGCCAATACTACTAATAGGGATTGGATATTACATTGCGGCCCTAAAAAGGTCAGATCATAGTGCCACCAACAGAGCGTCATCTTTGAATTTTGTGTCCTAATTTCAAAAGCCCATTTTGAAATCAATAAAAAGAAGATGACTTGTCTCATTCAAAAAGAATGAGAGAGCACGAAATTAAAGAGAGAATAGAGGATTTTAGAGCTTGGATTCTTAAATATTGAAGCCCTTAAAAGATATCTCAACCTAGTTGTCTCTTTTTCTTTTTTTATTTACTTTGATTTAAATTTTATAATTGTAGATTGTGTTACTTTTAATATGTTACTCTTGTAAATTTTCGGATTACTATGATTTTGTGCTTAAATATGATAGGCTAAAGCTCTTGTTCTTAGGTCTTGATATAGCTCTACATTTTACCATGTTTAGATTTTGTACTTGATTAATGACTATTTCTTGTGTTATTCATTTGTATTTTTTTAGATTTATTGCTTCTAATTTGATTGGGACATTGATTAGATGATATAGACTTATAGGTTGTATGCTTGGTAAAAATTAACCCATTTGTTAGACTTGAAAAGTGTAATATCCAATCCCTATTAGTAGTATTGACGTCTAGATTTTGGTATAGAGTAATGAAGATACTGTAGGGTTATCCAATTTTTAACCCTATTAGAAATATTTTTTTTATGGTGCACGTGAGAGATATTAGACCTAATTTGGTAATTTCACACGCGGTAGTAGCGTCAGACAACCTTAGAATATTTTTGAAAATTTTCTCTATTGGCTTGGAAAAGAAAATTCTAATTTACTACATGAATTTTCATTTAAGGGTTATGTATGTAACAAGCCTTTGTTGAGAGATACAATCCATATATTAAAGAATTGACCAATTAGAAGCAATCTCATAGATTGCCGAGTTGAAAATTCTAGTTAGTTCCTTAGACTATTCTAACTAGATAGTTACAAAGGAACTAATTACATACTTAATTTCCAACCAATGGCAAATTAGAAATTTAGAGTAAGTTGAAGGGTAAAATAGTCAATTGAGAGAGCACTATATATGTGTTGGAAGTGTGTAGATTTTTCAAGAGAACAAAAAGCAAACATTTAGAGTAAAAAAGAGCAAACTTCGTGTAAGTGTTGGAGGTGCTACTACAGTGAAATTTCAGTTTTCTTTTCATGCTTAATCAAGCTAAAATAAGGTCACATACCAATTCTTAAGCTCAATTGAAGCCTCCATTAGTAAAAATTCAAAAAAAAAAGGTAAGAAAATCATTGTTTTACGAGATTGATGAGTAAACTTTTAAGATTGCTTCAATTGATGTTCTTGTATGTATTCTTTGTTTAGATTGAGTTGGCATTTAGTATAGAGCTTGAAGAAGTTATCAAATTAAAGAAATTGTCAAGGTAAGAATTAGGGTTTTGGGTAATTTGAATGCAGAGACTTCAATTGGTTGTAATTAGGGCATTAGAATGAAATTGGTTTGATTTGATGTAACTGGAACAAGAAATTGAGAAAAGAAATGTGTTAGAACCTAGGGTGAAATTCTGCCACTTTAGGGAAGTTAGGGATTGAGTGCTGTTTTGATCGAGTTGTTGTGTGTAAATGGTATCTTATGTATATTGAATGTATATGGTTGATGGAAAATTCAAAAATGGGATATAATTGTCCATTTTGAAAAGGTGATGGGTAATTATGTTCAACTGAGTTATAAGGCGTTTAATAATTTTCAGGGCGCCGGATAGTGAGTTAAATTAGATTAAATGACTCCATAAATGAAAATTGAAAAGTAGTATCCATCCGAGCTTTGTATACCAATTATGGTATTTAGTAGTTAAATGAGATTTTAGTGTTTGAATTAGTTTTAAATGTTATTTATGGCGTGTAGGTGAAGATAACCGAGAGCGGTAACGGGAGCAGAAATCGGGAGCGAAATTGAGCGCGGAGCATCTGTGAGTCAAAATCTGTCAATTCTTTTATCTTTCAGTTATTATGTTTTCGCATGATGAAAATGTATGTTTTATAAGCTTTAAATGCATAAACATGATTTATGATCTTTATATATATCCATAGATATGCTTTTACATGTTTAGTTTAAGAAATAGTTTTAAAATTTCTGCATCCGTTAAGACCATTGATACCCTCATATTATAGTGGTGGTGATTATATTAGACCCGATCGGTATATCCCGTACACATGGACAGATTATGGGGGTGTGTCACTAACTCCGAGAAGTCAGGTTGTCGAGTCCTGTGAGTCACTCTATGTGTACGGGGTATTATCTCGCTATATGTATAGGATTCCGCTGCATAGCCAGTAAGATGTCTTGAGATGTTACTGTGAGTGCTGCTAGTTAAGGTGCCCCATGACCTACTCACGTGTGCGGTGCTAGTTGAGTCGCTGCGTGAGTATAGAGCTTTAAAGTTACCATTGGTACAATTTAGAAAGAAAATGGTCGAGCAAGAACTTTACTAGTTTTTGATATACTAATAGCATTTTATGCATTTATATGCACATGACAGTTATTATGTTATATATAGTTTGGAGATTGTTTTTCAAATATGTAGATAAAACCTGATCGGCAAGATTTTCTCAACATATGATGTTAGAAACCATTTTATAGCTTTATATCAATTTTAGAAGCATAATTTATGCATGTCTTTTACAATTTACTATCTATGCATAATGTTATTTTATTTAAAATCTTAAATGCACTCACTGAGCTCCTTTAGCTCACTCATTTTGTGTTTAATGTTTTCTAAAACCCCTTCCCAAATACAGGTCTCGGTATGCAAGCTGCTGATTCTCCTATTGCTGATTAGTGGGCCAAATTTGAAGATCATTTTTGTATATGTAAATGTGCTAAGTAGCACTCTTTTTCTTTCAATATAGTAGTTTTAGATTTATGCATTATACATATGTTTTGAATAATCAAGAAGGGTTTCGATATTTTGATTATCGTTTCACTGTTTTATCAGTATTCCAGTTTTATAATTTTAATGACATTATGAGTTGAGTTTGATTGTTTTGGAAAGAATTAGAGGTCCTATTGGATAATATTGAGAAGTGTTTGAATTAGAAGTGAAATTTTTTTATAGATTTTATATTGGATTCTTTGAAAAATAGAGGAAATTCTGCATTTTTAAAAAAACAATTAAGATGTTATTTTTATGTATATTTCAAAAAATTTTCAGTAATAGTAAGAACTAAAAAGAGATTCGCTTTGCGAAATTTTTTTACTTATCCAATTATATTCTAAAGAATTTCTGTTGGGGTACCCAATAAGACCGTTGAAATTTATTGTAAAGGATTTTGAACTAAATCCTATTAAAAAGCATGACCTTATTTTTATTAAATTGGGTAACTAGTAAAATTTAAGTAATCACTTGAGATTTGCTTAATGAATGTGAAAATAAATAAGTTAAATAAAGATATTAATTTAAATACATATACATAACAAATAATGTAAAGTAAGTTGGGTCCATTTTGTCTTATTTTATTTAACATATCTGGTCATGTGTATAAACTTGGACCTGAACGTTTTGTAGATTTTTATGATGCAACAACTTTTAACAAACCTAAAAGAAATAGATCTATCTATTTAATTAAAAATGATTAAAAATTCTCATTTAGTTAAAAATACCATCTTTAATATCTAAGCTAAAGGAAACCATTTTAAGCAAGAAATCGGACCAAAAAAAGGCTCTAAATTTAATAAAATATATGTAATTTAATTTTTTGATCAAGATTTTTTAGCATGTGTCATTTCTTTTGAGATAATACATGTTGCTATACATTATTCGCTTCTTGTTAAAGTAAAGTATCACACATAACATTTAGTCAATACAAACACAATACGTTAATAATCATATTAAAAATTTATAAAATAAATAATATTTTTTCTTAAACAATGATAATATATGAAGTTATGTTATATTTATGCACTTGCTTAAATAGCCCTTTGATACAGGCTTGCAATACATTTTTTATTTATTAAAATAGAGGTTTCAATTTTTATTTTTCCTTCTCCTAAATTAAAAAAAAAATTATATTTATATAATTACAATACAAAATTTATATGTCAATTGACGAAACATTACACGTATTTATTATTAGTTAGTATAATAAAAAGTAAAAAGTAAATAATTATCTAAATATTGATTATAATATAAATTTTGTATCTTAAATATGTAAGCATAACACTACTCGATTAAACGATCCAATTAATGAGTAATACTATACATTTTAATTTATATCTTAAATTATATTCTTAATAATAATATGTCACACAATCATTAAGTGTTAAAATTGTATAAATTTTAAAATTATTTATTATATTATTTTATTATTTAATAATTATTTAATATATTATTATTTAAAATATAACTTAAAATATAACTTAAAATATATATCATTATTTATAATTAATTCATTTAACAAGGTTAATAATTTTGAACATAAACATAATTCCATTAATAACAATGTCATTTTATATCAAACTAATGTACGTGTCATATGATTGTATTTTGACCCAAATTACCAGTTTACCACCTATCTCTAGCATAATTTAGAAAATAAATTAGTGGGTAGATTTGTCAATATACGTAAATGAAACGCACTAACTAAGTCGTGCGCCCACGGCGAAAAACAGTATTCATTTCAAAAGGCCACGTCAGCTCCCGACCTACCGCTTCTTTCTTCATCTTACACACTTTTTAAGAAATTATATTAAACCAAAAAAAAGAAAAACTCTTTCATTTTTCCTTTTCTTAACACAAAAATCAAAAGAAATTAAAAAAAAAAAAAAGGTTTCGGAGTGATTGTTAAAACACTAATCAAATCGTAGGGTTTTCAGAAATTGAAATCACTTTCATGTCTTAGGATCATTAATGAATCTGAACCGTTGATCGAGACTTTGTTCGAGCATTGTGAAGATGGCAGCGGCGAGGAATAATGTGGTGATTGGGGAAGGTCTGAGAGTGACGAGAGACGAAGAAAGCGGCAACGGAAAACTCAAAGAGGGCGAGGAATCGCCCACGGCCAAGCGATTCAAATCCGAGAGATTCCCACTCACTCGATGGGAATTCGCCGCGTTTCTTGGCGTGTTTTTTCTGTTCGCGACAGGCCTCTTCTGTATTTACCTCACAATGCCCCCCGCTGACTACGGCAAGCTCAAGATCCCACGCACAATCTCCGATCTCCGCTTGCTCAAGTACGTTCGTGCACTAGCTCTTTAGAACTAAGACACTTTTTTTGTTTCTGCTTAATTTTGAATGCACTCGTATTTGAGAGTTAGTGATTTTATTTCACAACGAATGTTAATTAAACTTCACAGTGCCTTAGCAATATTTGTTAATTGCTCTTTTCAGTAATCTCTCTTGATTATTAACTAATTTATGTTATTTTGGTTATCTGAAAAGGTTGATTATGTTTTTCTTTCAGAGATAATCTTGCAACGTATGCTAGAGATTACCCGGTGCAGTTCATTTTAGGTTATTGCTCGACTTACATATTCATGCAGACGTTTATGATCCCAGGAACGATTTTTATGTCGTTGCTTGCCGGGGCTCTTTTTGGAGTTATTAGAGGCCTTTTCTTAGTTGTCTTCAATGCCACAGTTGGAGCTTCTTCTTGTTATTTTCTTTCTAAGTTGATTGGCAAGCCTTTGGTTAGTTGGTTGTGGCCTGAAAAGTTAAGATTTTTTCAGGCAGAGGTACTTCTTCGTTTACTCACTCAACCTTTTCAAAATCTAGTTTGTTGGCTTTATGTGGAACTAAACAAATTAATTGTGGATTTCAGATAGCAAAGCGTAAGGAAAAGCTGTTGAATTACATGCTTTTTCTGAGGATAACTCCGACGTTGCCCAATCTTTTTATCAATTTGGCATCTCCCATAGTTGACATACCATTTCATATTTTCTTTTCAGCAACTTTTATTGGTCTTATTCCAGCCTCCTACATCACTGTCAGAGTAAGTTTTTTCTGTACCTATTCACAGGTTTATCAACTTCGTTGTCATATATCATAATCTCCTACATTTCCACATGGCTGTTCTTTCTTATAAATTCTTATGATATCCGTTTTGTAATGGATTTTAATGTTACATTGACATGACAAGATTGATGAGTTGACTAATAATAATAGACCAATGGATGCAAGTAACGAGGGATGCTGTTGTTTCTGATGAAAGCTTTCACGATAGTACAATTTGGGGTGTTTCTAAGATATCTAAGAAGCATTCTGATTTGTATTCGAGAACAGCTTTCAAGGACACAAGCCAAAAACTGAGTTGCATTCTCAATATATGTTTGTTTGCATGCTAAGCACAGAGTAGATCATGGAGAGAAGTGGCTATTAGCTTTTAAGATTTCACCAAAGGTGTAGAGGAATAGACTCTTAGATGCAAACTAAAGGTAGTATAGTTTAGAGAAAAAATAGACAGATACTGCAAGGAATAGTCTGAAATGAATAATAAAAAAAAAAATGATTTGAAGGGTTTGTTTTAAACAATAGATGTCTTTCATATCCAATTTTATCAATGAATAACCTTTTATTTTTTGAATGGCAGTTCCAAAAAAATGTACTTCTAGATTAAAAAAATGGATTTGTAAAAATATTTGGAAAGGACGGGGATATTGGGTAGCATTGAAAGCTTTTTCATTAGTGACATCCCTTTCTACCGGAAATTCAAAAAAATTTTTTGTACGACAAATAAATAATAAAACGTTGGAATAATCTGAATCAGCCTAACTCGAAAAACAAATTAATTTCTTTTAGAATTGATTTATACTATATAATATCAAATAGATAATATAGAATAGAAAAATCGAAATAAAAAAAAAAGGAAAAAAAAAAGTAAGGACACAAGCATTCTGATTGTGTCGAGAACAACTTTCAAGGACACAAGCCAAAAACTGAGTTGCATTCTCAATATATGTTTGTTTGCATGCTAAGCACAGAGTAGATCATGGAGAGAAGTGGCTATTAGCTTTTAAGATTTCACCAAAGGTGTAGAGGAATAGACTCTTAGATGCAAACTAAATTGGTATGCTTTGAATGATGATGGGCCAACTCAAAATCTTAAATGATTTAAATATGGACTATATTTCTTGCACAACAGCCCAAATGTATGAAATACTTGGTGAAATAAGCCAATCAAGAAATTGCAAATGAGAAGTCAGATAGTCAAAGAGTCTAATAGTTGTTTCTTGGAGTCATTGTTTCTACTTTTTGAGCCCAAATTATGTGTTCTAGAATTCAATGAAAGCTGTTTTGAGCAGCTGCAAGTGTCACTAGGAATTGTAAGAATCCCGTGCAGTTCTACTCTTGTGAGCTCTATGCTTGTGGGCTAGTAATCTTTTCACTTTTATAGTGACATCACTGCTGTTCTAGGTCATCCATGCAGCAGAGCGTCACCTACTCATCTCACAAGTTAAAATGGGCCTGTCTGCTATCACCATTTTGGTAACTTTAGTCATTAGCAATAGATTTTATGGCTCTCTAGTGCAGAGGTCCTCAATTATAAAAGTTAGCAGTTGATCTAAACTCTATATATAAAAATGAACCACATTGTCAGCCTCTAGAAATCTAAGATTTTTTCCAAGGAAAGGACTATTACTTAATATGGTAATCTTTTTTGTCTGACAATGCAATGTAGAAGTAAAAGACTACTGAATCATGCATCTAATATTATTTGCTTGAAAAATAATTTCAACAAAGGTGATAGTGATCTCTAGGAGCTTGGAAAATATGAGTTTGAGCTTGAAAGTTCAGAGCTTGTAAGTAGAATCAATATCCACTTTTCTTAACTCACAATTTTATCTATGAAGAAATTTTCTTGTGAAGGCTTTGCTTAACTAAAAGGCAAGCTTTTAATTTAAGAGTTAAGGTTATCTCAACTTTTTGTTAGAAATGTGTTGCATGTTCATTGTTGTATCAACTTGCTTAACTCTATATTATATATCAACAGAATATTTGCTCAATGTTGAAATTTGGCATTTAATTGTTCCTCTGACTTGGAAGGAGTAAGCGAAGAATATTGTGTCATTTATAGATGAGATAGTATCTGAAGGCAGTTAATTTGACTTTTCAACTAAAACATAAGTGATCTGGCCCATGAAGGATGATAGTAGTTGCTTTTTTTCATGGGTTGTTGGGTACCATCAAGTGAGTTAAAAAGATGTTTCTCTCCACGTTGGTGGTAAAGAGAGATGCATACTTTGGTGATGTTGATAGTCTAATCTTCTGCACTGTCCTCTATTTTGGAAATGGCAGTAGAAGAATGATGAGTTAGATCTATTTCCAGTTTGGCCTAGAAAAAGGGAACGGAATTCTTTTGGTGGTGTTCTTCACTTTAGGGTTTGGATGAGCTGTTTTATTCATTTGTTCTTTCTCATACTCATGGAATTTAAGAATTACAAGGATGCAGAATTTTCTATGTGCCAGAGCTTTGGCAAGAATTAGTTTTGACATAATTGCATTATTTAAGGTTCTTCTATTTATCATCTTTTACTTGTGTTTCCTTTTTTTCGGTCTATTGATTGTTATGCTGGTTTGATGGTATATTCCCTCTCTGGTTTTCCTCATTTTACTAATTACTCCACTCTCACTTCTGCCATTGTTATTTCAGGCTGGCCTGGCTCTTGGAGATCTCAAATCAGTCAAGGATCTATATGATTTAAAAACTTTGTCTGTGCTTTTCCTCATTGGGTCTCTCATTATCTTTCCTACTCTCTTGAAGAGGAAGCGAATCTATGAATGAAAGTTGGTAAGTTTCGTACCATTCCTATATTGAAGGCAGCTTAAGGTAGTCAATCTTTTGACTGTTAGAAATTGCAGGATCTGAAAAGGGTTAGAGCTGCAGGGCGTTGGTGGCCATGTTTTTTACCACAAAGCACTGGATGGCGTGTCTCCACCGGCCACTATGATACACAATTGATTACTACCCCCCCTGACAGCACAAAAGAAGATAATTAAAGCTTTCATTTCTTTCCACCCTTGCCCCTTAACATATATTGATTCAGTCACCTCCCAATATTTATTATTCTACAATTGGGAGCCAGAATTTCGCTAGAAAGATGTCATTTACTACCTTTCTATTTTCTTCTCTCATATCATGTTTCCGGCAACGTTGCTGGATAGTGTTACCATCAATTAGAACTACTGTAGTAAAGTAGTGGTCAGCTGTAACAGCTTTGCAGCTGATCCATCGGTGCTCTCATTCTGTTGTAACTGATATATGAATTCAGTCATAGGCCAAATGGGAGGAAAATATGGTAGAAAATTGTGTTTGGCATATAATATGGAGTTAAGCAAGTTATCAGATCATTTTCTGTCTTTGTCATTCATATTTGCATCCTCCGTCACAGGAAAAATATCGGAAAGCAAATGTCATGCACAAGCTGTCTCGTGGAACAATGGCAATTGAAACTTGCCGAATGTGGGGTTTCTGTTTTTTTCTTCCTTCTTTCTAAAGCCCACAATCAAGCAAGGTGGGATTAGACGATTCCAATTTCTAGGTGTGAATAGATGCGTCAATTCAATGGTTGTGAAGTTCAGGTCTATTATATAAACGACACAGAAGCTCACTTTTCCTGCTAAAATTTTTGACACTTGATCTACACATTTTTCTTATAAACCATTTTTTTTTTTGGCTTGCAAGCATACAAAATGAAACACAAAAATTAATATAACTAATGTAAGGCAAATCATTATATGTTAGTTCATGCGAGAGAATTTATATGATAAGTTTGTACTGTAATGTTTTTGATCTTTTGCCCAATATTAGTAAGTATTTTAAAGACAACTCAATTCAATGGGCATAGTATGGAACTTGAAATCAGAAGAAAAATAAAAGAATTAAAATCGTTTGGATGCTATTAAATTATTCCGAAACCTTTTTCTTAACCTCGGATGAGGTCTTCATATGTTTTTCCAGTAATACCAATTAGTACCTACATCAATGATGTGTAAGTTTTTATTATTATTTATATATATAAAAAAAAAAATGGAAGAAAGCTGGGGAAGAAACAACCCAATCAGAAAATAATTTTTTTAAAACAAAAAAGGCAATAACATACCCTTATTGGACGGTTGGACTATCAACTCTGTTATTTTAGTGGGCGATAGGAAGTCATTCTCCAATTAAAATTTTTTTAAAAAATTAACACAAAAAAATATCAACAGCCAGATTTTATATGCATTCCACAACTTCAAAATTTCAATTTGACAAAAAATTATTTCCATAACTCAATGTTAGGAGTACATCATTCAATCTAAAGACAGTAACTTGCAAAGGTAAATTACATACAAAAATGAATAGGAAAGAAACTTCACAAGACGATTAGAAGTGAATTCTCAGCATCACTGACAACCTACTCTGCAGCTTTTAATGAGTCAAGTGTAACCACCGGATAGTCTTGATAGCCTGTAATGGCACTTATCCTTATCCGTGTATTTGGCTGAACAAGCAGGTCATAACCATATCAAGACATTTTATGATAGAAAAAGGCAATCAAAAAGCATATGCAAGGTTTATTTTCTCCGAGCAATGAATTTCATTAATTACATAGAATTATTTACTGGGATATATTTCTATCTGTTTGCTGATGGCTGCTTGGATGGTGTTAAACAAGGGCAGCCTATGTTGCACCTATCAATGACAAGCAACTCACAGCTTCAATCCTTCTCATGTGAAAGCACAATCTGCTTGGTGAAGCACTCAATCAAATGCAGTAGATCTCACTACTGTACAATAGGTTTTTGAAAGTGACCCTAATGACTCGGTAGACAGGGCAGACATGGAGGGCATGAAAGTTCAACCTACAAGATTAAGGAGTGTGCCAAAGTTCCATCTAAAACATAATGGGTTTAAAAGGAAAGACGAGATATCAAGAGACAGAAAGAAAAAAGTAGGTGAAAGGCAAAGCCTCAATGGCTGAAATAGTTTTGCCATTAATTCATGCTAAAGTCAACAAATGAATAAACTAATGGGAAAGCAAATTGCATGAATGGCCTTACATGGTGGGGACTGATTCTTGACTTGGTGATGAGAGGAAAATTAACAAATGAAAAGAAAAACAACGGTTTTTAATTTGTTAAAGTCTTGGCTCGGCATTGTAATAAATTGCACATATTTTATTTGTTGAATAAACAAATAAGAAACATGAGGGAATAGCTAAAGAAGTGTTTGCTATGTTTGGTGGGGTCATGAGCTTAACTTTGCGAATAGGAGTGAAAATGTAGTTATAAAATTGAAATTGTTTCATTGCCTAAAGTTATTGGTTCAGCCACTTGAGAAAAGAAAGAGAAAAAGAGTTTTTTTAAATACAAAGTTGCTCTCAACACTTCTTCCCATTTCTCTAGTTTTGGTTGGCCATTGAAGCATTTGAAGTTTGTTTTTTTGTGGTTCAAGAGTTGAACAAGCAAAACAACTTCATTGCTTTAATTAAAAAGGTTTAAAGAGTTAAATTAGTGGTTAAGAGTTAACCAAGGTGTTTAAGTGTTAAACACACTGCTGGGATTGAAACTACCATTCTAGTAACTCAAGCCCACCATCATTGTGTCATAAAATTGCTCACGAGTACGTTTCGAGGCAAACTTCACTATGGTTCCAAAGGACTGTAAGGTGAATCTCAATCTTCAATTTTCATATAGTAATAAGACTTAAATTTATGTGTTTGTTGCATTAGGGAATTACATTTCTTGCTTCCGCTGTACTTAATTTATGTATAAGATGCATAGGTTTTGTTGTAATAAACACAACACATGCATGCACCCTAGACAAACAGCACACTTTCAATTGATAGCCAAGCATGTTTGTGTGTTATTTGGATAATTAGAGTGATAATTATGTTGTTTGGGACGTCCCGAGATTGTTGGTGATGCATTTCAAATGTTGAAAATGCAAAACTTGGAAGATAGTAGCTAGGACACTGTGGCGATAAAATCTAGCGTCGCAACGCTGAAGGCTTAGCGCCACGGCACTAGGGGCTCTACCTCTAGCGCGCAGCACTAAGAGCCCGATATCACGACACTAGCACTGTTCACTCCAATATTTTTTTAAAGAGTTTAAAACATGCATGTAGGGTTTATTTATGTAATAATAAGAGTTATTAGACTGCATTATAAACCGGGATCATTTGTTTATGCTAATAACTACAATGGAAGCCATACTAATGGAGGTTAGTTGTAATTGCACAAAAAAAATGATTGATTAAGAATCGCCTTCTTATAAAATAGGGACAAGTGTTCAAAAATCTCTGTTAATCAGATTGAATAATATTTCATTATGAGATAATGTTTTACAATGGTCCGTCTTGTCAATACGGTGTTAAACGGGTCACTACGGTCTTTTTCAATATTGTTAAAGTATGAAGGATTTAGTCGGTGTGATTTGAATTTAGTCAGTGTTAAATGGGTCACTACGTTCTTTCTCAATTCGGTATTAGACGGGTCACTTTTCAATTTTCTCAAATTTTATTTATTTTGGCGCAGAAAATTTTTGTTGATTTACTATTTTTCTGCGCCAAACAAAACTTTTCGAGAACCTCGAAAAGTTAGTGTACCTTGGTGGGGGTTTCAGTGCCCAAAATTTAGATTTTTGAACGCGAAATAGCCATAGATGGCCTTAGAATCTCGAAACGAGTCCAATAGCATATTATACGCATGATTCTGACACCAGACCTCCAAGACCCCCCTGTCAGAGAATCGAAGAGTCTTCGAGAAACCATATCTTGAGCTACAAGCGTCCGCATCGCGCATATGATATGCCATATGAAAATGGGCCATGAGCTTGACTTTTGCATTTAAAAAAACTCTTTTTCTCTTTCTTTTCTCAAGTGGCCGAACCAACAACTTTAAGCAATGAAACAATTTCATTCTTATAGCCACATTTCCCTCCTATTTGCAAAGTCAAGCTCACGACCCCACCAAGCATGGCAAACACTTCCTTAGCTATTCCCTCGTATTTCTTATTTGTTTATTCAACAAATAAAACATGTGCAATTTGTTACTATGCCAAGCCAAGACTTTAACAAATTGAAAACCATTATTTTTATTTTCATTTGTTAATTTCCCTCTCATCACCAAGTCAAGAATCGGCCCCCACCATGTAAGGCCATTCATTGCAATCTGTTTTCCCATTAGTTTATTCACAATTTGTTTTCTTTTCACAAAACGTACTTTTTAAGAAAATTAGAAGCCCACTCTTCCACTCACTGTGATACAAGAGGCTTGATTTGGAATCAAGTAAAAGAAAACTAAGCGAGGATTTAAGGTATATTCTTATTTCATATTTTTATTAAGCATATAACTATATATTCATAAAGATTTGACAAAAAAAAATTATCTGAAAATTCTTTTTGTACCAATTTTCATTACGTTAAAAAAGTTTTAAAACTCCAATAACTAACATATCAATGAATGACAAAAGGCAATTTGTAATACCTGTCGATGGCCAATATTTCTCCTGTAGTTCTTTTTCTTCTTATACTTGAAGACAATTACTTTAGGGTTTAATCCCTGCATATAAAATGGTATACGATAAGATGAGAATGAGAGACAAGTAGAGAGGATGAACATATATGACATATAGAAAAATAATAATACTCTCGATAGGAATACAAAAGATTAGGAAGGAAGCCTACCTGCTCCTCAACCACTGCATGCACAGCTGCATTAGTCACCACAGGTTTTCCAATATAGGTACTTGTCTTTGTTCCAACCAGCAACACCTTGTTCAAGATAATCTGCACAAGAACATAACTCAAATATCTCAGATCTGAGAGAAGGTCATGAGCATTCAGAAGAATATTGAAGTCAATGACGAAGAAGCTGAACAGAGCACACAGTTGATCCTTTAGTTTTTTAACTAGGCACTAAGGCAGCCAGATACCCACCACCTTAGTCCATGAACAAAATTAAATAAATTCAAATATCCTTTAGGTTGCTTTCGAATTATGATAAAATTAGTGTCACAAGATTATGGGAATAAAAGTTTATTCAAAGACTCTCTCATATCCTCATGAAACTTATAACCAAAGTAGAGGACAGAAATATTATGGCAGTAGCAGCCTTTTGGACTGCATAAGGAGTAAACAATCTGCAGAGTAAACAATAGAAATCCCTAAAAGATTTGTCAATTCTGAAAATTGAAAGCAACCTAACTCTATACACAAACACCACAACTGCTGAGTAGATTCAAGAAAACTACCAAGCACCTCTTTTGAAGTATCAACATCTGGAAAACCCCTTGAAAACACATCACTTACTGGTGGACCAGTAATACCACCTCAATGAAATCATGAAAACAAGCATACTACTTTCATAGCAAAGGAGCTACATGCTGCTATAACTTTCATTTTCAGTTTCTTCCTGTTTTTGTTCGTTCAATGGTTAAATCATGCAACACTCTAGCATCATGTATTGGAGCAACAGTACCTCTGCATATTAATTGAAGTTAAGGATGAAGATTTTCTATAGACACCTAGTACAAATGTCAACCATTAGTTTCTTGAAACTGAAAGTTTATTTGGTCATTAAAATTGAAATTTGACCACAAAAGGAACAATCTAGTTCCTCCACCTAATGGCCATGATAAAATGATTGAAAGACACAATAGGTATTTCAAAAAGGTTGAAACAAGATGCTAATTCAAATGATCAGGCAGAGGAGGAAAAACTGACATGTGTACCTTATCATTGACATTTGCACCTTTTAGCCTCTGAGTGTAGATATATCGCCCAGGGAAGACAATATATTGGCGTGACCCAATCTGAATAAACCAAAAACAAGCACCCATTTCATAAAACATTCTCAGTACTGAACAAGAGGTGGGAAAAAAGAAAGAACAAAAAGATAGATAACTATTGAAAGATTACATTAGAAAGTACCCCTCAACCACAATAAATATACTTCTTGAAACCAAAAATATATTAACCTGAGTGATGCTAAGAACATTAGGAAAATAAAACTGAATACATGACAATAATCAAAAGTGCCTTTACTCCAAAATCCTAAATAACAACCTTAAATCAATATGCCTAACTAGCGACATTGCTATCATTTGATCTCTAATTTTTAAGTAAAAGGCATGAACAAAAAAAAAACACAAAAATGAACTTCTACACTTAACCAATCTATGTGTATAACAGGTAATATTACTAATAAAGAATTAATCTGAAGTCTCGTCCAAATAATCAAACAATTACAACAGCAACAAAATCCCATTTGGCTATAAGCAAAAAAAAAAAAATGAATAGAAAAAATAAAAGAATAATCGAAGCAAGCATCTGGGTGTTTACAAAATTTCTCTATAAAGCACACAAACTGCAAAATAGTTTCATTTTTGTCGTCACAAACCGTAGAAATATCACTCACCATAACAACAGCGAATACCTCTTCACGCTTGGGCTTTTCCTCGGCGGTAGACTCTACAACCTCGGTGGTGGGTTCGGGAGCGGCTTCGAGTTCGGCTACGGGTTCGGGTTCGGGTTCAGCTTCTGCTTCGGGTTCGGACTCTAAAAGAGGCGCTTCGGATTGGGAGAATTTGGGAGTGAACGACAATGAGGGTCTTGCATAGAGTAATGAAGAAGAGCAGAGCTTCTGTTTAGAAAGAGAGAGAAGAGGAAGTGGTGGTGGTAGTAGTGGGATTGAATGAAGATGCTTCGAGATTTTGCACTGAGCTGCAAGTGAAGAACAGAGGGCAAGTGCTGCAGTTGAACAAGATGATGCTGCTGCCATTTGTGACTTGTGAGTGAGTGAGCTTCTTTCTCTTCTCTTTGGGCTGTAATTGTATGTATTTGTAACAAGACTTATCCTATCTGTTTCAATTTCCATGACTATTCTACCCTTCTATTTCAATCTTATTTTTAACTCCATGAAATTTTTACAACTTTGCTTTTTAAAAAAAACAAATTCCATTGGAGACCATAAAATTAAATGCTATAGGTCTATCATCTAATAAGTTCAAATAATTTGTAAAAAATAAAAAATTATTATTCTACTATAAAAATAGTAATTTGTGTAAATAAATTATATACGAGTCATATTAATATATAACATTAATAAATTTTTATTATATTTATATACAATTCGTTTAAGTAAATGAGTTAGATACTCAAATATGTATTTAATTCGTTTAATATATAAATTATATAACATGACACAATTAGATACATTTAAATAAATTAATTAAATTTAATTCATTTATATAATTATACACGATTTAATTCGTTTACAGTTATATTTGTTTAAAAGAATAATACTACTAAATTTGATTCGTTTACAAAAATTTATAATTTAATTAAATATAATTTAAACGAATAAATACGCAAACAAATACAAATTTGATTCATTTATTAAATATGATTTAAACGTATTAACGAATTATAGATCTTAATTTATTTTACTTATATTCACTTAAAACGTGTTAAATTTGTATGTTGAATAATAGTCATGACTCATATTACCACATTTATTGTGTCACTTTTTTTTTTAAAAGTTTATTAAATATACAAATTGTTCTATATAAATTTACTATTACGAAAGCTAATGTGATGTCATACCAAAGAATGTGATTTTACTTTTGTTTATTGCATTGAATTATTTAATTCATTCGTTTAATCATATTATGCGCATTAATTTTTTTTTTAAAACCCCTCATATTAATTTTTTTTTTAAAACCCCTATTTTATAGTTATACTTTTCATTTTATCTTTTTTTTAAATGTCTTAAATTTTTTTTATTATATAATAAACTTAAACCATGCAACGAAAGTGGGAGAGAATATTTAAAAAAAAAATTGGTCTATCACATCGGTCCAATAAGGACCAAGAAAGTTTATTTTGATTTTTAGACTTACCAAGGCAGTTTATAAAACGTTACAATTTAATCCAATTGAAACATTATACTCCTTACGTTGCTTATGTTTCTTAAAAATAATTAACAATTTAAATGTGACTTCTTATTTTAGATTTCATTTAATTTTCAACAACATGAATGTTGAAATTATAGTTATAACTTTAATTTAAAAAGGAATTTACTTGTATGCTTTAGATTATATTTTCTGCACAAGTGACACTTTAGATTGTGATGTTACATCATATAAAATTGGTAAAATATTACAATTTACAAGGCTCTGTATTTTTATTTTAACGTCTATTGAAATCCATTTTAATAGCAAACTATTTAGTTCAACTAATATGAAAATTTTCATCTAAGAAGAAATGAGCTTTTCTGCCATGAATTTTGATTCAATTTATAAATCTTTTTATAATAATTCAAAAACATTTCACTGGTGAGAGATTCATTTTTCATTTATGTAATATTTAAAGCGATGAGAGAAAATAGTTCTTATGATGGTTGTTCAGTGATAAAGTGCTTGTATTCTAACTTCTTTTTCGTCACTTCAACAAAGGGCTTGAGTGAAATTTTTCTCTCACGCTAAATAAAAAATAAAACATAGAAACAAAAACAGTAACAGCACTCTCATAATAATTTAATGGCGTCCAGGCTACAAAAAATCCATGAAGTTGAAGTTGCTATTTACATTGAAGGTTATTACATTAGATATCCAGTATTGTTTCAACCACAATTCAATTGATCCTCTTGCAAAAGCATGGGAGGAATAGATGACTACTTGACAAACAACATCATCAATTGAATTAGTTTCAATCAAAACCTCATCATCAAACCAAAAAGAATAATTAGAATCCTTCCAATCAAAGCAAAAGATTGATGTCAGGAAGCTTAAAAGTTTGACCTGTTGGCATTCGTTTTCTTTTCTGGTGAGATAGCAAATGCTTTGTTCCCTGACGATGCACAGAAGAATGCTTTAGTCAGTAGCTTCTGCAGTCGAATCTTGAATCCCAAAAGCATCGGCTAAATTGAAGGTTCAAATTATTTCTCTAAGTTGTGCTAGTTGAAACTAAAAACAATGAGATTGGTATCGTCTAGAACCTAAAACTGAAATGCTGAAAACAGAAGGCAAAAGTTTGATTATTTTACTCGAGAAGGCAAACATGTTAAGGGCTACTACAGAGAACAGCAAAACAATGCTGTCAATTTTTTCACTTTCTTATCAAGTAAAAAACTCGGAACAAGATGATACTGTACCTTCAATCCAATAGCAAACTCAACCAGTCTGCTGCAACATAATTTTCTTCTTTTAAGTCTAATGTGCCTAACCTCACAAATAACAACCACTCTGCGAGAATGCCCCAGCAATTCCCCAAAAAGCTAACCAAATTCAACCATGTGCTATAAGCAAATGAAAAACAGATATGAATACTAGAACAATTCCCATCTCCAGCGTACTAGACCGATAAATTCAGATGCGCCATAACTCTTGTGTGCCAAATTGGCAATCCAAGAACAATAAATCCAAAATCATCACGGGGATGGCTACAGCTTCTAGCACTGATGATCACCTTTAATTACACCACTCAGTTATACACAACAGCACCTCAAGAACGAATATCTACTCTACCATCTTTCACATCCAACAATGTGCACAAATCATTCTTCTCTGGAGACTTGTAGACAAAGACTGCTAAGTAACCACTCAACCTGAAACCTCACAGAAAATGCTAATTCTTTCTAGATGCAAGATGCCACAGTATGTATATGATGGCTGCTCCTACACTTATTACCAGATGAACTGTAAGCCTATATTTTGCTTTCCAGCTTGTCATAAAGCAAGAACACACGTGTTTTAATTTTATTAAATTTCTACTAACAAATTTAGATGGCTCTACCTTACAGATGGGTAAAAGTATTATCTTCACCTGAATAAAAGAGAAATGAAAACAGACTGACTAAAATTTTAGATGGAAAACTTATATTGACAAACCAGAGAGGCTTACATTGTCTTGATCAATTTCTTTGACAATCTCATCCAGAGGAACTTCGCCTACACCAAACTCTTTGCAGGCCTGTTGAAGCTCATCAATGGTGATGTAACCACTGCCATCTTTGTCAAAAAAGGAGAATGCAGCAATTAAATTCTCCTCCCTCTCCATTTTATTTACATGCAAGGTAGCAGCAAGGAATTCACCATATTCTATTGTTCCATTATGATCAATATCAGCCTGCAAAGGTCCACTCACAAGACGTTTTATTGGCATTCAATCTAATCATGTTATAGCTAATAACAGAAACGTCATGCTCAATTTATGGGAAAACATAAAAATACCATTATCTTAGAGTTTACAGTTTACAAATATATATTTACCGCATCCATTACAGACTTAATTTCAGATTCCATCAGCTGAGTTCCCACTCTTTTCAAACCCGCTTTAAGTTCCTCAAATGTTATGGTCCCACTGCCATCTGTATCAATCATTTTGAACAACTCTTTCAGACCACCAATTTCTTCCTCTGAAAGTCTTTCTGCTATGACCTGCAAAGAAATTTCCAGTACAAGAACTTAATGAACAGTTCATAAGATTACAAAAAGCACGTAGAATTTGTCAACATAAAAACCGAACCGTTGTTATAAAGAAAAAAAAAATATATAGCACTGTTATAGCTAATAACAGAAACGTCATGCTCAATTTATGGGAAAACATAAAAATACCATTATCTTAGAGTTTACAGTTTACAAATATATATTTACCGCATCCATTACAGACTTAATTTCAGATTCCATCAGCTGAGTTCCCACTCTTTTCAAACCCGCTTTAAGTTCCTCAAATGTTATGGTCCCACTGCCATCTGTATCAATCATTTTGAACAACTCTTTCAGACCACCAATTTCTTCCTCTGAAAGTCTTTCTGCTATGACCTGCAAAGAAATTTCCAGTACAAGAACTTAATGAACAGTTCATAAGATTACAAAAAGCACGTAGAATTTGTCAACATAAAAACCGAACCGTTGTTATAAAGAAAAAAAAAATATATAGCACTGTTATAGCTAATAACAGAAACGTCATGCTCAATTTATGGGAAAACATAAAAATACCATTATCTTAGAGTTTACAGTTTACAAATATATATTTACCGCATCCATTACAGACTTAATTTCAGATTCCATCAGCTGAGTTCCCACTCTTTTCAAACCCGCTTTAAGTTCCTCAAATGTTATGGTCCCACTGCCATCTGTATCAATCATTTTGAACAACTCTTTCAGACCACCAATTTCTTCCTCTGAAAGTCTTTCTGCTATGACCTGCAAAGAAATTTCCAGTACAAGAACTTAATGAACAGTTCATAAGATTACAAAAAGCACGTAGAATTTGTCAACATAAAAACCGAACCGTTGTTATAAAGAAAAAAAAAATATATAGCACTGTTTCATGTACATGTCACCAGATTAAAATATGTAAGTCACTAGCAGTATATTAACATCATAGTAATTCACCCAAGTCCAAGAATCATTTTGAAGTATAATAATTGTAGGCATAAGAAATATGACTATGATCAGTGCAAAATAATGAAAGTTTTTCCTTCCATTGCCCTTGTATCCTATATCTGCCAAACCTATATGACAGTCAATTTGTCTTACATTTGAGAAATTTCAAAAAGCACATCCTGAGAGAACTCCAATTCATATAACCTTGAAACAACTAAGTGAATTTGAAGCTTAAATATTGAGACTTCCACTGCAAACCAATAGCTGTTGAAAGAACTGACAACTCATCACTATAGAGACTTTGGCTGAGCACAGAAGCTGTCTTGAATTCCACAAGTATCTAAGGACAACTGAACACTCCTGACAATGTCTGGTCTTTTAGGCTCTAAGTAAATGGCTTCTTTGGACGTTAATGCAAACAAATGTGTAGTAGAAATATGGTATATGATATGGTAAATAACTGTAAACTTATTAAATAAATTTACAATCTACATCAAGAAATGAAAATTCCAAATAAAGGAGAAATAATAAGAAAAGGAAAATCGACATCATAAGAAACAATGATAATAACCTTTGCTGCCAAATTTCTTAATAAGTATCGCAACAATGCCATTCTTTATTCAGAAACCATAATCTAGCTTTTGCTAGAAGTACTTTGGTATACATCTTTAGTTCATCTGGATCCTTTTAAAAAATTCATCAGTCCCTAAAACTATGCTATTTAAGGTTTAAGAGTATCTAAATATTCATACAGCATATCATTAGTTTACAACAAATACTTGTATGCTACCAAAGCTAAATAATATCAACATGCTAATCATATACTCCAGAAACATTTCAACAACTACCAACATCAAATATGATTCATATCTTCACCAACTTTTTAAGTTCACATTTTGTTTATTCTGCAATCTTCCTTATAAGAATTCATTTCAAAGGAAGTTATGCTTTGCCTTTAAGTAACTTTACAGTATGAATCCTCAAGCAAGAACATAAATTTTACAATCCTAATGACTTAGCTAGAACATAAATTTTACAATCCTAATGACTTAGCAAGAACATAAATTTTACAATCCTAATGACTTAGCCAAGAGGTTGACTATCAGATTACTTTGCAAAACCATTGATTATCAGAAAAATCCATGAGCAAGAATGAAAAGGGTGAAAGAAAGAGAAAGAAACAAACAAACAAGGAACATGCACGCAGAGCCATCTTTTTTAGTTTATTCTGTGCTGAAAAGTGCTTCAAGCGTGACAATACTGCAGAATCCAGTGGCTTATCAGGAGCAACTTTGTCATCCACAATCCATGGGTGACCTGATACATAAGTCAAGCACATCGTAATGACTCTCACAGATTATAGAGGTTTCTAGAGCTAGGTTAAGGGTATACCCCGCTACAACAAAAACATAGTAGCTTTCCTGATATAAGAATGAAATTACTCACACAGCACTTGATGAGCAGAAATTCTTCTCCTTGGATCCCTCTCAAGCATCTTTCTTATCAACTCTTTCGCACTTTCTGATATATTTGGCCATGGGTCAGATTCAAAATCCAGTTTTCCTTTTAAAATCTGTTTGAAGATTCCTGATTCAGTTTCTGCAAATATAGGATAAAAATTATACGCGTACCATTAAGAGAAAAAAAGAAAGATCAAAAGCATCAATGACACAGCTGCTACTCCACAAATGTCAAGAATAAGATGATATGCTCGTCAAGACAGCTACCTGCCCAAAAAGGTGGAATTCCACTTAGTAAGATGTATAGGATAACACCAGCGCTCCATACATCTATTTGGGTTCCATAATTCTGTAGCAAAACCTCAGGTGCAACATAAGAAGGACTTCCAACTACATCAGATAGATATTGTCCTGCAGGCAAAAAGGGAGAAGCGTAACCGTCAATTAATATTTGTTGAAATATGATCCACAAACCAAGAAGATAAGCAGACAGAAAGGTGCGTGGTCATCAACAGAAGAAACTTTGGACATTTCCATTAGAATAAATTAAAATATAATAAAAAGGAAATTTTCAGAAATTTCCAATGAAGCAGAAATCTACGTTTGGCATCATTTTGCTGATGCCAAACAAGTGCTGGTTACAAAATCATATCAGTTAAAAAGAAAAAGGTTTTAAATTTCATCCGATAGAACTAAATAATGAAAAAACTAAGATAACAACCAGTGCAATATAAAGCGAGAATAAGAGGCATTTTGCATCTCCATTGAAAACATAGGAGACAATCACAGCTTTACCAGGCCACTTAGACATTCAATTAATAGAAAATTTATTATCTACAACAGGATTGTAGTTATAAAACCATTTTTAACATTTACTTCAAGATAGGATATCATTAAGATGGCACGACATAACTCTGCCATCATAAAAACTTTCCTGATAACAGCCATTAGCTTATTGCTCTGTGCATGATTTCAGAAGCAGAAGCATAAAGCAGGTACACTTCCTCCCTCGAGGCATGTCGTGAAACTAAAGGTTTGAATGCATAAGCTTAACCAAGCCTACTGGAATTTAGCTTCAATTTTGGTAGTCAAGACGTGCTCTCTTCAATTAAAGAAACCACAATCTCATAAGTATGAGTAAGGAAAGCGTTTATTTTGAACAAACATGAATAAAAACTCCAACCCAGGAATAATGTACAACTTTATAGCACAATAGAAACAGAACTAGAGTTCAAAAAGAAATGAGAATATTAATGACCGTTATTTGCCATCAAATGATAGAGCGTGACATGCACCGCCTCATTATTGGATAGATCAATGATCAATCTATCAAATGGGAGAGGAGTGCACGTTATCGCCCATCATTTAACAATATTAACAACGAATGATGGTGACTGTTACCCTTCACGGTGGGACAATGATTGCCGTTAAATGGTGGGGTGGTGCATATCATTATCCCACTGTTTGACAACAAATGGTGGTGCGTGTTACCCTCTATTAAGAGACTCCCACTATATTTAATCTCATTTTAATTTTTTTTATTGTTAAAACTAATTTATTATTATATAAATCACAAAAAATTAAATTTAATAATATAAATTTTAATTATTTTTATTTTTAAAAATTAATGACCGGTGGTGGCCCGTCACCAATCAAACAATGATAAAAAAAAATTTAATTAATAACTAAATATTATTTTACACATGTTAATGTATATAAATATCTTATTGTTAAGTTATAATATTGTTCTTCAATTTAATTATATTTATTTAATAAAAATAGATAAAATTAAATAATTTAAAATAAAAATGATAAAATTAAGTAATGGGCAAAAAATGGGGACATATATACCCTTATCCCTTGGAACACGGAACTAGTGCATTGGACGTCCATGTAATAAGAAGCACCCTTTCCAAAATACATTCGCATGTCCTTTAAAAAAAAAAAAAAAAGAATTCATTCAGATGGTGTAACGACGTGAACTTCGAAATTGAGAAAACAAAGAGATCCAATATATTACACAATTATGGTCGAACGGAATCACAAACTTATTATTAAAAAATAAAATATATTTTTAAAAAAATATGCTTTTGAAGTTGGCCCTACACTTTGCAAATTGCAATAGTTTCACCGTAGATGGTCTATAATAGAATTATTCTAACCTTTTTATTATTCCCTCTAAATATTTTCTTATATACTTTATATTTTTAATCATATATTTAAACTTTGTGTCCTTAAAAAATGTAATAGAAATTTGAAATAAACTATTGATTTTTTATGCTAAATAAATTATTAAACTATTAAATTTTAATGTAGTTGGATTTGATTAGGCAGATGAAAAATAGTAATTAAGATAAATAAAAAAATTAAAATATGTATATAATATTAAAGGGTTTTATCGTAGAGCGGCTTTATAATAGAGGACTTATAAAAAAAAAAAGAAATTGAATTATAAAACTGATTTGACATTTATTAATGACAATAACTTATAGTCTAGTTTTATCAATAATGTTCTGCCTAGATTTCAACCCAAGTTTAATTTTTTAAAGGCTTGTTGAAACTCATCATGCGGCCATCTTAGATTTCAATTCGCAAGGAAATATTTTCTATCCCAAAATTCTTTAAGAGGCTAATACGTAAATCTATCGCGTACACTCTATAAGAACTGGACAACTAAAAATTTTCGAGAGTTTAAAAATACCTTTTCATTATTTTACGTATTTTTTATAATCTCTTAAGTAAAAAATAAATATTTTAATATTTTAAATTTTATAATAAAAAATAAATCAAATCAATATTTTACTCGAACCTCGTACTTTAACGATACTAATTTTTATAAAATTTAAAAAATAAATAACTCTTATTAATTACATCTCATGCAATTTTTACCTTTGATTTTAAATATACATTATTCTCATACTTTAGCAATATTTTATAAGTATATTTCAGATTTACTTGTCAATAATCAAATATAAATTATTGATATTACTCTCACACTTCAACGATATTGGATAATACTTTTCACTTATATTTGCTCATTTCATATTTAACCGGCATATTCCGAATCACACAGACCAATTCCCTCACACTTTAACAATATTAAAAAAAAGACCGAGTTGACCAAATTATTACCGTATTAACAAGGTAAATCATGCATAATACTATCTTATAATGTAATGCATTTTAATTTGATTAAGAAAGATTTTTTGAATTTATAATGACTTTCCGCATCTTATACGGATCTGATTCATAATCAAAATATTTATTCATGTAAGTACAACTAATCCCTACCCGTAGGGCTCCTATTATAGTTAACAACGTAAACAAGTATTAACAATTTATATAACACAGTAATATAGCAATTATATTTGCATTAAATAAAACTCACATGCATATAATGCAAAATGTGGTGTACAGTTCGCAATGCCCCGGTGCTATAAATTTTGAACAACTTTGTGTTCAACTCTTTGAACACTTTGAAATATACTATGTAATACTTTGCAAAAGAAAAATATAGTAAAAACAATTTACTCTTTCTTTTTTGAGCCCCAATGTTCAACCTTATAATGCCCACGCATTCAACACTTGAACACATCAATAATTAACTCACCAACGCCTCAGTGTTATACTCCATAATGCCCCAATATTGAGTTGTTGCAAACGCCCCGACGTTGTATAATATAGTGCCCCTGTGTTTAACTCTTGTACACCTCACCAAGCAACCACCAATGCCCCAATGTTATACATTATAATGCCCTCGCATTGGTTGCTTTGAATGCCCAGCATTAAACCAAGCTACGCCGCGGTATTCATCCAAAAGATGAATGCCCCAACATTCCAAGTATAACGCCTCAGTGTTCATCTAGGCAGAACCCAGAATCTTGCATTTTCAATACTTTAAAACATGATTTAACACATTCTGGGCATCCCAATACTTTCAACATACCACTTTAACTCAAAAACACACAAAATTATACTTTGATAGTATTGTTAATGTGTATTCATGGTGCATGCATGTGATTGTGTACATTACTCATTTTTTCTAATGCATGACAATCATATATAATTACACAGCAAAGTTAGAAACTAATTTCCTAAGCAACAAACATACTGAAATTGAAGTCTTGTATACTAATAAGTTCAGAAAATCATACATTTGAAGCTTTGGACTTTTCTTTACTTTGAACTCACACTGAAGTCAACTATTGAATAATTATAGGCTTCAACAAAGTAGAGTGATTAAAACTCTAGAATGACAGTATTGTTTGACCAATTTCCAGCAAGATTCAATTTTGAGAACCTCTCAAAATGGGGTGTTTTGTTGATTTAGAAATAGGGACCTTAATGAAACAAGTTCAAAACTTGTTATTTATAGTTAACAAATATAGGGGGCTAAATGCAATATTTACAAACCTTTAGCCACCTCACCTTTTGCATAGTTGACACTTGTCACTCATGCATCCTATGCATGCTGTCAAGTGTCAATCATGCAAAGCCTCAATATGCCACTCGTCAAACAAGTGGTCATATGTCAAAATTCCCTCTGCCATGCTATAGGGACCTCTTTGCAACATTTACAAATTATGTTTTCTACTTTCAAAAGAGGTCATAAAACGTATCCTACTTTATGAAATCATCCCGAATCATTCCGTTCGATCCATCTCGTTACCTCAGTGTTCAACGAGTATACTTCATATTGTGTGACTCCCTAAATTTACATTCATTTGTCTTACGAAACAATTTCGCAAGTTTATGAGAAATGCCCCATACAAACATTATGAATATTACAGAACAGAGCGTTGAACCATACAAGTTGAGGTTAACCATATCCGTATAATCCTTCCATAACCTATATCCTATAAAAGTAGAGATATAGATCATCACCGCAAAATCTCTATGTGTTCAACCGTAAACTTATCTCCAGATTTGTATTTCTATAAAATAATATCTACAAACACCTTTGCAATATTGTTTAATCCTATAAAAAACTCTTTTTCAGTGTTTTATGTTTTTGGCCAAAAGACTTCATGAAATACATTTCTCAGAGCATTAAGATATATAACTCACCCGTATGAGATGACGGATCCCATATCTACGTATACCGGACTCCATGAGCATTGGATCACACCTAGTGACACCCAATGGTTAGACCATGAAAAGTTTCTAACATGTGTGAAACCAAAGCATCATGGATCACTCACAAACCCACCGTGACACTCAGGTTAAAGAATCACGAATACTACTCAACTCAAGAAAATCCTCCATTGATGACTTTATGGGATGTGTATTAGAGATCCTCATGAGTCTATTCAGTCTTAGTCCTTACTGAATACTTGTATGCCCATATGAACTTTCGCTAAGCCCACAGTCTATTAAGACTAACCATATAGATAATCCATATATAGATATACACTGATTTAGAAGGAATACCGATCGACCCCTATCGATAACCATGGATCAGAAATGATGTTTTCGAGGACATATTGCATAATGACATTTCTTAGTACCATTTGCAACTCGTTGCAAGTATGTCATTACTAATATATTCCGGGGTCTTTGTCTTATTTCAAATAAGGTTCTAATGTTTAGAATTGCTAACTTTTCTCATTGTCTTAAACTCTTTTGGATCCGATCTAAACTCTTTTAAATTTACAATGTCTGTTAATATTATAAGTTTTTTACTATATAATTATGAATTAACGATTATTATCGAAATGATTACTGTTAATCGGAATGGTACATAAACCCCATCTCTAACAACTCTCACTTGCTCTAGTGTCATTCACGATGATAACTAATACCTATCGTCTCTACGTGTTTTTCAAACACTTTAGGAGTTAAGACCTTAGTGAGTGGGTCTGCTATATTTTCTATAGGATCTATTAGAGTCGGTGTTTACTTGCCATCCCTAAAGGTACATATACTTGTGTATTTATACAATTGTACATTTCTATTAAATCGCTAATACCCATTAATATGGTACTATACAATGTAACATTACAGACATTGTACGATCTAAAGGAGTTCAGATCAGATCTAAAAGAGTTTAGATAAAGGCTCATAGTTAGCCATGCTGAGAGCTATTAATGCTAAAAATTAGCACAGTTAAGTGTTAGCTAATTATAATACTCAGCAGATCCAAGAGTTGGAGTCTTATCTGTAATAGAACATAGACCTAAAAATATACTAGTAATTGCATAATTACAAGAGTTGCAATCGGGTGCCAGAAAATACTAATTGAGCAAGTATGTTCTCAAATAATTGTCTCTGATCTATTTTTACCAATGCAGGTCTGTCGGTGGATACCTTTTTATATAGATCAACATATATCGTACCTATAGGCTATAGATAGTCGTTCCTAGCCGATCATGAGCTTGGAGCTCGTATTGATATATGGGTATCTAGTTAGGACTGGATATGAGACAGACTCAGGAGGGCCTCCGATAGACATCCTATGTAAGCTGTCAACGAAGGATCCTCTTAATTTGAGTAATATATGTGGTCCTTTAACCTGAGTGCCATGGTATGCTTGTAAGTGATCCACCATATTTTGGTTCCACGCATGTCACAGGCCTTTCATGGTGTGACCGCTAGGTGTCGCTGGGTATGGTTCGATGCTTGCGTAACTGTATTTAAGTGTTAAATATAACAATTAATCAAGAATTGCTATTGACTAATTGTATAATGACACATTGTGGACCCTCGATTGAGTTTGCCCCAAGTGTGAAATTTAGTGGGACCCACTAAAGGTAGACTTGGTAGCTATTCACAAAGGGCAAAATAGTTATTTTACACTTTGATTATTTAATAGTTAAATAATCAAAATATCTCTAATTATAATATATTATTATATAATATTATATATATTAATATTTTATTTGAGTGCCAAATAGTTGGCACCCATTATGATTATTATATTATTATTTATATTATATAATATATTATATTAATATTTTAATATATATATATATATATAAAGAGAGAGATGAAAAAGTTTGTGTGTGTGTGTGTTTTGTGTTTGACGAGAGAAAGTGAAGAGAGAAATGGAGAAAGAAAAGAAAGAAGAGAAAGTGAAGGGAACCGAGAAGAAGAAGAATCAGAAAAAAGAAAAAAATTAGAAAACAAAATGAAATTATTTTATTTTTCTTTATGGTTCCAATTGTGAATTGCTTCAAATTCTCTATTTCTTATCCTTTTGGAGAAAAGGATGAAAAATACACACCCAGCCATTTTTGGGATTAAGAGTTAATCCCGTGCTGAATATCGGGCCGTTGTTCTATCTCACCAAGCCCACTGTGTTGGTGATTAGAACTATCCGCGAGTTAGACTTCATGAAGACTTCGAAAAAAATATGTGTATAACGTTACATGTTGAGATGAATTCTCGACCTCACTAATATATTAATGTGATTAATATATTTATTTATTGTGTTTATTGTATAATTTATGCTTCCGTCGCGCTTAATTCATATATAATACATATTTTAGGCAATAGACACAATATCACATGCATACACCTACATATATTAGATCCCCGAAAACAATGATATCAGAGCCATTTATGGTATATTTGGGTGTGCTTTGAGTGAATAGATGCAAAAGGCCCAGTGTAAATGGCGTGTTTCAAGTGTTGAAACGAGTATGCTAAAGGGGAGCACTGAGCGCTATAGCACCAGGGGTTGGCGTCGAAGTGCTGGGGGTTCGACCTCCCAGCACTGATGGTCTGCCGCTGCGACGCTAGGAGTTTTTTCTCCCAGAGTTAGGGCACTGAGATTCTGGAATTCGCGCCCCATCGGTGAAGCACGAGTGCCGCAGCGTTGGAGGTTCGACCTCTCAGCACTGTAGCGAGGAGATGTGGCATCGCAGCGCTGAGGCTTGATCTGCCAGTGCTGCATCAATGACATCTGGCACCGGGGTGGTGTACTGTTCACTGTTAATTGCTACAATAATTTTGAACAGTGTTTCAAAATTAATTTTGCATGTGTAGGTTTATGAGATGTAGTGATAAAAGTTATTAGTCTACATTATAAATCGGGGTTTATGAGATGCAATGATAAAGAGTTATCGGTCTACATTATAAATCAGGATTAATTTTATTATTGGTAACCACAATGAGAGCCTTATTGGTGAGGGTTAGTTGTGCTTACATAGAAGAATTAATTAATTGAGAATCACCCTCCTTAGGAGAATAGAGACCAAGGTTAAAAATAAAATCTCTCTTAATCAGATTGAAGAATATTACATTATGAGATAATGTTTTATTCTGATTCATCTTGTCAATACGGTGTTAGACGAGTCACGTCAACCTTTTTCCAATATTGCTACAGCGTGAGGGACTTGGTCAGTTGGGTTTGGACTATACCGGTTAAACATGAGATGAGGCAAATATATGCGAAAGTATTGTCCAATATTGCTACAGCGTGAGGGTAGTATCGATAGCATATATTTGATCATTAACAAGTTAATCTGGAATACATTTACCCAATATTTCTACAGCATAAGGATAAGGTGTATTCAAGATCAAGTGGTAAGAGTTTCATGAGATGCAATTGAAAAATGTTGTCTACCTGTTGGATTTACAAAGGCCAATATTGCTACAGCGTGAGGCCCGAGTAAATTTCAATGGGATCTACTTTTTACTATATAGTTTAAAAAGGTTTAAACTATCGTCTTTCTATTTGAGAGATTATCAGGATTATGTAAAGCAGTGGGAGAACGTTTTAAATAAACAATGTATAATTAGTATACTTATAATTTAAAACATTCTATTAGCGATTTAATGACCATTCCGCTTACATCTCCTATTATTTTGGCCTGTCAAATCTAATGGCCACACGAACCAGTTGGTGTGCATAATCGATACAGTCTGACTCTAGGGTACTAGAAATTACTCTGACCAGCGGATAAATCTCAGAAGTGTTCTGGATTCAGAAAATATTGAATTTATTGTTAATTAGAGTTTGCCGTAAGGTAATTCTGATAACACATCTCTAAAGGATTGAATAGAGAGGGTGTGACCCTCTTTGCTCAGGGTGCTTCACCTTTTACTCCAAGTATATCTGGTGAGATCAGATGTGGAAAGAGAAGAAGATGAGGTAGAAACCCAGTATTAATCCTCAGAGGCAACATTTATCCAAAGATCAACAAGAGAGCAATGTAGATAGAAAGCATTTCTAATACAGAAAGGTTGGGTATTGGAAATCCCTCTAACATAGAAGCCTTATAATTGTTAGGAAGACTCCAATAGGTTTGCGCTAGCCAAACATAGACATTTTTAGGGCATATAATGATAGTTCAAGCTGGGTATGAGATACTGTACGTCTCTCTCATATCTGCACTATATTGTAGGGATTGAAAGAGACTACAATACAATAGCTTGAAGAAGTAAAATTGAGAGTAAGAAATGGTGATTTCTTGCAAGTCCAAGTAGTTAGGCAGCTTGACTTACTTCTTGTATGCAATACAATAGTTATATTACATAATTAGTATGATATTTTATTACTAAATGTTAGTTAATAAATAGACATTATATATAATTATAAATGTCTATAGATTATAATCCTTAAATGATACGGAGTTATGGTATCTAAGTTAAGTCATATAGGTGAGACACTTATCCGTCTGGTTAAGAATGGTTGGATTCTTAATCTGACCTTAAAGACTTAACTAGTTTATGAATAATATATTCACAAAGAAGAACAAATATACCAGAGTGTACATCACATCCCTTTCATTAGATCAATGAGGTGAGTAGGGGTGGGCAATTTTGGGTTCGGGAATTTCTGACCCCTACCAAAACCTGATTGGGACGCCAAAATGTGTCATGATCGGGACACATTTTGGGTTGGGACGATTTGGGTCAGGACGGTTCGGGTTGGGTTCGGGTCAAGTTTGGGATGGGTCTAGTTTGGGACGGTTCAGGTTCAGGATGGGTCTAGTTTGGGACGATTCAGGTTCAGGATGGGTCTAGTTTGGGACGGTTCAGGTTCAGGATGGGTCAGGAATTTCTGTTTGGGTTTGAGAATTTCTCGAACCTGACCCATCCCGAATGAGTCCCGAACCCATTCTCGTTCCTGTCCCAACCTAAACTTTCGGGACAAGTCGGGTTCGGGAATAATGCCCACCCCTAGAAGTGAGTACGTCAACAGCAAATTTTTTCATTTTTTTAAAGAAGAATGAGATTCTCACTCACTATAGTCCTTAAAGTACTCCACAATATAATGATATTTTGGAGAGGAAGAATCAAACTTTATTAGATATGATCCGATTGATAATGAGTGTTACGATCTATATTTGTGAGAATATGCTCTAATAACAGCTGTTTATTAAGTAGAGTTCTATCAGAAGTTATTCCTTCCATTCTATATAGGATACAGAAAGAAAGTAAGCCGTATCTTAAAAATTCAAGACTTGGGGTTGTCCTGCTCACATAAGAGTTATGCGGCAGGGTATCTTGTTTTGTAAAAGTTACTCAGCATGATAAACTAACACTCAAAAGGAATAAGTATAGGTTCATTGTGTATCTTGCGGATTCAATAGGATACTAGTTTTATAATTCAGAGAAGCGAAGTGTGTTCATTTCTCGGTATACCACTATCCTTGATGAAGAGTTTCTCGTGGATTGTAGGAATTATATAAAGATTGAACTTGGTGAAGTCAATATAAGAAATCAATTAATCAAGGATGAGAACTCAGACTCAATTAAGTAGTGACCTTTTAGCATACCTCTCAATGGGTCGAAAAGGATTTCTAGATCACCTTTTAGGTATGGTTGATGTCTGAAGGTGAACTTAGAGATTTGTTGGTAGAAGAAAATAATCCTTTGACCTATATAGAGACAATGTTAGATATCGAATCAGGAAGTAGCAAGAACCCATGAAAATAAAATTGACTATATGCATCAGGAACAAGTCTGGAACTTGGTAAAGTTACATGTAGGAATTATTCTCATTGGTTGTAAAGAGTTTACAAAGAGGTAGTGAAAGTCAGATGGAAGGTAGAAACCTTTTAGGCCCTGTATTGGTTCTAGAAAGGTAATCCTTACTGATCTAGGATCACTAAGAGGAAATATTTGGACCAGTATTGATGTTAAAGTCAATTAGTATTTTATTGGCTCTTGCAGCATATTATGACTTTGAAGTTTGGCAGATGGATGTAAGGATGGCATTCTGGAATGGATACCTCAAGTAAGAGATATTCATGGAATAGCTTGAAGGTTTTACGTCCAGCCAGACTTCTGGTCTAGTGTGCATGAAAGGTCAGTGAGAGTATAATAGTCTTCTTGATGCTCTTAGTTGATGACATACTGGTCATTGGGTATGATGTCAGTATGTTAAAATCGGTCAGAAGTAACTTGTAAGAATTTCTCCATCAAGGATTTTGGAAGAGGCTTCCTTTATACTAGGTATAAGCTTTATAGAGATAAAGCTTGAAAGTTGATAGGACTCTCCTAAATCATTTCACATCAGTAGTGTCTAAGAAAAGTACGGTTAGTTAACTATGAGATAGTTATCTTTTAGACTTGGTGTTCATCTTTCGAGGATAGTGTCTCTTCAGATGAAAGATGAGAGAGTTAGAGTGTTTAACAAACCAAATACATCAGCTCATCGGAGCTTGATGTATGTTATGATGTGTTTAAGACTTGAGATCAGTTTGGCTATAAGAGTTACGAGTGGGTTTCAGTCTGATTCAGGTGACAGCCACTTATTGGTAGTCAAACATGTCCTGAGGTACCTTGAGGCTAAGAAGGATAAGTTTCTTAAATATGGAGAAAGTAAGTTACAATTGAGAAGACGCACGAAGTTAGACTTTTAGTTTGACTTAGATCATAGAGAGTCTATATATAAGAATGTGCTCATTCTCATCGGAACTTGGAATTGCACCAAACTAAGATTCACTGCTAATTTATTATGGGTGCAGCGAAAACAGTAGTGAGGATTCGTAGATTTATCGCTAGTCTTGAAAGAGTTCCAAGGCAGATGATCATATTTTATAATTTTATGACAAAACAAGGCCATTGTACAAGCCAATGTGCCAATAGGACACCAGTACTCTAATTATGTTGACAAGAGTCTCATATGACTAAAGAGATCTTAGCCCAAGGAGATGTGATTATTTGTAGAAGTGTTCTATAAATAATTTAGCGGACTCACTTTCTAAGGCCGTGACTCCAAAAGTGCTTATGAAACACGTAAAGTTGATGTGCATGAGATGCCATCAGGAATGACACTAGAGCAAGTGAGAGATTGTTAGAGTCGGTGCTTATGTGTCATCCCTGAATGTACATATACTTTTTTATTTATACAAGTGTATATTCCCATTAAATCACTAATACTCATTAATATGGTACTATATAATGTAACATTACAGATATTGTACGATTTAAAGGAGTTCAGATCAGATCTAAAGGAGTTTAGATAAGGGCTCATAGTTAGCCATGCTGAGAGATATAAATGCTAAATGTTAGCACAGCTAAGTGTTAGCTTGTTATAATACTCAGCAGATCCAAGAGTTGGAGCATTATCTGTAATAGGACATAGACTGGGAATATACTAGTAACTGCATAGTTGCAAGAGTTGCAATCGGGTGCAGTAACTTGCATGTTCTCAAATAATTGTCCCTGATCCATTTCTGCCGATGCGCGTCTATCGGTGGATACCTTTTTATGTAAATCAATACATGTCATACCTATAGGATATAGATGGTCGTTCCTAGTCGACCGTAAGCTTGGAGCTCGTATTGACATATGGGTATCCAGTTAGGATTGAATATGGGACAGACTCACGAGGGCCTCCGATAAACATCATATGTAAGCCGTCAACAGAGGGTCCTCTCGAATTGAGTAGTATACATGGTCCTTTAACCTAAGTGCCACGGTGGGCTTGTAAATGATCCACCATACTTTAGTTCCATGCATGTCACAGACCTTTCATGGTGTAACCGCTGGGTGTCGCTGAGTATGGTCCGATGCTTATGGAGTCCGGTGTGTACAGATATGAGATCCGTCAGCTCGCATAAGGAGTTAGATATCTTGATGCTTTGAGACTGTATCTTAAAAACTCTTGTGGCCATAAGCATTAATTCTGGGAAAGAGTTCCGCCAGGGTGGAATAATATGAAAAACGAGTTTGCACATATTGTTAAGTGAGATACAAGTCTAGAGATAGGACATGTATGAGCACCAAGGGATTTAACAGTGATAATCTATATCCCCAATACATCCAGGATATCATGACGGAAGTACTATACGTATGCCTTGTAACCTCAGGTTGCACAGTTCAACGTGCTGATTTGTAATATCCGTGGTGTGTGCGTGGGGCATTGCTCACGGACTCATGGAATAGTTCTATTTGACAAATCAGATGGGACCTAGGGAGTTCCGCGATATGAAGTGTACTCGTTGTGCACTGGGGCAGCGTGCCGAATTAAATTGTTTAGTCCAGCAATATTCAACACTACCACAGGAATATGTGCGCATCTGTATTTAAGTGTTAAATACAATAATTAGTCAATAATTATTATTTACTAATTATATAATAACACATAGCGCATTGTGGACCCTCAGTTGAGTTTACCCAAGTGTGAAATTTAGTGGAACCTACTAGGGGGTATACTTGGTTACTATTTACGATGAGCAAAATGATTATTTCACACTTTGATTATTTAATAGTTAAATAATTAAAATATCTCTCATTATAATATATTATATTTTATTATTTGATATTATATATATATTAATATTTTATTTGGGTGCCAAATAGTTGGCACCCATTGTGATTATTATATTATTATTTATATTATATAATATATTATATTAATATTTTAATATATATATATATATAAAGAGAAAGAGATGAAAAAGTGTGTGTGTGTTTTGTGTTTGACGAGGGAAAGTGAAGAGAGAAATAGAGAAAGAAAAGAAAGAGAAGGGAATCGAGAAGAAGAAGAAGAAGAAGAAGAAAAATAGGGTAAAAATGAAATTGTTTCATTTTTTTTATATAGTTTTAATTGGAGCAATTGTAAATTGCTTTAAATTCTTCATTTCTTATCATTTTGGAGAAAATGGTGAAAAATGCACTTGACCATTTTTGGGAATTAAGAGTTAATCACGTGTTGGATATTGGGCTGCTATTCTAGCTCACAAAGCCCACCATGTTGGTGACTAGATTTGTCTGCGAGTTGATCTCCATGCGAACTCTGAGGAAATACATATATAACGTTACACGTTGAGGTGAGTTCTCAACCTTACTAATATAATAATGTGATTTATATATTTATTTATGTGTTTATTGTATAATTTACGCTTTTGCCGTATTTAAATTCATATATGATACGTATTTTAGACAATAAACACAATAGCACATATATACACCCACGTATATTGGATCCCCGACATGATCTACTCTAAATACTATTACATCTCTTTCAACCAAGTTTTGTCTAAATACATGGTATTTGTTTCTCTATATGTTTAAACTTCTGGTGTATTTTTGGCTACTATACTTGAGCAATTACTCCGTTAAATGTCGTAATATAGTGGGATAAGATCTATTGAACCTGAACCTATTTTGAGTTCAACGACTATTAGGCCCTTACGCTTTGGCTTGTAAACTCTTTTACAAACACTTGAAACTATTCCGTTGGGAAGCTTAATCAAGTCCTAGACTTGATTGACATGATTTGAGTCAATTTTGAATTTCATAATTTCTTGCCATTTTCTCGAATTAATGTCTAACACCACATCTTTACAAGTCGTAAGATCTTTTCTTTCAACTAAAGAAACCCTAAGGACATCTTTGTGAGTGTTGATTAACCTAGGATGCATAAATGTGAGGTTTGTGTTCATCATTATAAAAATATGCATCATATACACATTTTTGGGTAATGGAAGTCCGGAAATCCAATTTCCTAAATGACAAAAACAATAAGTCATTCAATTTATCTCATAATTGAAATAACAAAGTTTTGTCAAAAATTACCTTACAAGTCATTTGTATTTGAGTGAACTGGAGTTTTCACCTTGAAATGCACTTGTTGTGAATCCTAGCTCCTAACTTGGTGGGTTTGGGTAGTCTAGAATGGCAACTTGATTTCAGCAAGGGTTTACATACTTAAACTCTAAGTTTAACTCTTAAACTAATTAGCTTAATGCTTAAGTTTTGGACTAACTACAAGGCTATCAATTTGCTTACACTATTTTAACATTTGAAATATCAAACAACATAGTCTTAGTATGTTAATGGATTGACCAATATAGAAGGAATGAAAGAAGAAGAAGTTCAACCCTTTGAACTTTTGCCAACAATTGAAAAATGTAGCTTCACTATCTCTCTCTCTCACTCTTTTGGCCGTGTAAACCCTAATCCAAAATAAGCAAAATTTGCTCTTTTATTTGCTTCATTTGTTTTCTCTCTCACAAGCAACATGTGGCCCAACATGCATGGCATACACACCTTATCCCATTTAGTATTGTTTTATCACTTGCTTATAATAAACAAATGAAACAAAACCATGGATGCATTTGTCCGAATTTTGTGACCAAATAATGAAACACACTTTCATCATTTTACAAGTCACAAGGTTCTACCAACTATGGCACACAATTTGCTTGCTTTCTTGCTTTTGTTTTTGATTTAATTACATTAAACAAATAAAAAAACTAATAAGAGTGGAGTGTTGGCCAAGTCAAGAATCCAAGTGAAGACACAATTTCTTCACTTGCTTGTTTAACACATTTTGACCCCACCACAAAATGGCCATCTAATACTTTTGTTTCCATATTATTTTAATTATATTAAAACACAACAAATGTATTAAATAATTATTATTTGACCAATTAATTAAAATAAAATAATTTTGTATTTAATTAATTCATTTTGTTTATCAAATAAGCAAAGTCATTTTGGTAAATCTAAGTCAAACGATAATTGGCCTACAATTTACCATATGTCAGCATCCTATTGGACAACAACTATTGTTAACTAATTGATGCACTTAACACTTAAATCTTGACACATGCACATTTTGAGGGATGCTGAAGCAAATGTCTGATGTACTGAAATTTACTGGATTAAACTATTCAATTCGGCACGCTGCTCTAGTGCACAGCGAGTACACTTTATATTACGGGACTCCCTAGGTCCACACCCAATTTGTCAAATAGAACTGTTCCGTGAATCCGCGAGTCTGTGATCGATGTCCCATGCACACGTTATAGATATTACAAATCAGTGCAGTAAACCATACAAGTTAAGGTCATAGCACATACGTATAATCCTTTTGTCACCTATATCCTAAAGGAGTGGGGATATAGATCATTACCATCAAATTTCCATGCGCTCATCCATGAACTTATCTCCAGACACATATCTCGATAAACCATATATGCAAACACCTTTGCGATATTGTTTAACTCTATGGGAAACTCTTTTTTCAGGTTTATAGCTTTGGTCATAAGTCTTTCTGAGATACAATCTTAAAGCAATTGAATATACAACTCACCCATGTGAGCTGACAGACCCCATATCTGCATACACTAGACTCCATGAGTATGTGATCTTACCCTGTGACATATAGTGGTCAGATGATAAAATTTTTCTGACATATGTGGAACCAAAGCATGGTGGATCACTCACAAATCCACTATAGTGCTTAGGTTAAACGACCACGTATACTACTCAACTCGAGAAGACTTACCATTGACAGTTTTATAAGATGTCTATTGAAGTCTTGATTGAGCTTGTTCAGTATTCAGTCCTCACTAAATACCTGTATGCTATACGAGCTTCTAGTAAGCCCATGGTCAGCTAAGAAAAACCATCTAAATCATCTAGATATGGTTATACACTGATCTATATAAAAGGTTTCACCTACAGACTCGCATCGGTAAATTAGACCAGAAACATCGTGTTTAAGAATACACGTGCATAATAACATTTTTAGCACCTATTGCAACTCCTTATAATTATGTTATTACTGATGTACTCTCGGGTCTATGTCTCATTGCAAACAAGGTCCTAACTCTTAGACTTTGTTGACTTTTATGACCTATTAACTCTCAGTAGTGCTAACTATTAGTAATTATAATTCTCAATGTTGCTAACATTTAGCAGTGGTCTAAACTCCTTTAAGCCAGATTTGAACTCCTTTAGATAATATAATGTTTGTAGCGTTCAAGCACTGTACCATGTAATTAATGAAACTAGTGATTTAATAAAATGTACGGTATAAATATTATAAAAATAAAATATTCATATAAAAAGGGATGGCATGTAAGCAAAAATCTCAACAATCTTATGGTATCAAACAATACCTTATAGATATTCTTGACATTCTTTCTGACTTATATAGAAGGTGTCTAAATGGTATTTCACTCACTTGAGTATGAAATTCCATCATCGATTTTGTAAATCTTGGATTGACTTTGTCAAGTTCAATTCTTCTATAATGTGCACAACCCATAAGAAACTATATCTTTAGGAAAGTGGCATTATGGGGAACGAATGTTTCATTCCTCTTGGATCATAGAATCGATATCCCTTGTAGTATCTGGGATATCCCTTGAACCGATACTTGTACCTATTAGGTGCAAGTTTATTCTATTGTGCAACCTTTACTTAAACATGACAGCCCCAAATCTTAACATACTTAAGACTCAATTTCCTTCTAGTTTATATCTCATAAGGAGTAGTAGGGAAAGGTTTTGATGGAACTCTATTCAATAAGTGAATAGTAGTTTCTTGAGCATAACCCTAGTAGATTTTTTTTTTGAAAGATCGATGTAACTCATTATCAATCCATCATTATCTAATGAAGGCCGATTCTTACTTTTTGGAAACAATATTATGTTTAAGAATACCTAGAGAACTATAGTGAGCGAGAATCTCATTCTCCCTTAAATATTTCAAGAATCCACTGCTCATGTATTTATCGCTTCAATATAATCAAATTCAATATACATATAGCGGTTGGTTTCTTTATATCAAGTCAAAAGCCTTTTGAACATTTTAAAAGTTTCCAACTTGTGTTTCAACAAATACATGTCCAAATCGTGACATTCATCGATGAAGACAACGAAGTAGGAAAACCTATCTACAGCAGTGTGATTTATTGGACCATGTACATCACCGTGTACAAGTTCTAATAAATCTTTTGGCATAGTGTCTAACCCCAACAATGAAGACTTACTCATTTTCCTTTGAAAACAAGATTCATAAATCGAGTAGGATCTCGCAATAAGATCAATTATCTGACCATCCTCAACCAGACGAGTTAGGCGTCTTACACCCGTATATCCTAGTCTTATTTGCCACAATTCTGTAATATTTAAAGTTCTCAAATTTACTACTTTATCTGTTCACCAATTAATTATAGACATTTTCTATTGTATTTTAATTATAATGACATGTCGTCAACTAACATTCAGCTGACGATACATTATTAACATCACGTAAATATAAAAAATAATTCCTTCTATATACATGATAACCTTTAGTGTCTCAAATAAGAAGAGTGACATTTATCTGATAATGTTCAGTATAAAATAATTAGTATACTATCTCATGCTTTTTCCAGATGAGAGAAGTGACTAAAAGTCTGAACAAATTCATCGATTTACAAATCTTTATTTCCTACATGAATATAAACTTCTCCTTACGGTAGCTTTTAACATTTCTCAAATCATACAACAATTGTATATAAGAGAAGAATAAGTGGTATCTAATGCATATCCTTTTCTAGCATCAAATGCTAATGAAATATAAATGTTTTAGTAAACATTCATCTAAGGGGTTTATATTGTCTATTTCGAGGTACTTGGACAGTGATGATTACAGCGTCCAATAATGTTGCAATGGAAACAATTTTCTTTGCATTTATTTTTTTTTCGGTGGATTTTAGATATATCAAAATAATTCTTTCAATAAGGAGCATAATACTACTTGCACTATTCCTGTACACTTGCTCCCACTGAATATCAATAGATATTGAGGTTAAGATATATTTGTGAATTGAATCTCAAATCTTCTTTATCCCATTTTTGATAATTTAAACCTCTTCAGAAGAAGCATTATCAGAAACATCTCTTATCATCTATTGATCTATGAAATATTCAAATTATTCTGAATCTAGAACAATTCTAAGATTGAGTTAGTCATAATTATTACTCTAGTGCCCTTCAGTTTGTGTGTGTCTAATATGTATCTCTAACGGATTGCTCGTATTCTTTTTATCTTATCTCTATAAGACAAGATAAGAGATGTTTAGCGAATTCATTTCTAATCGCTAATATTAACATTTTTTAGATCATGGATATAACTAGTATATATTTTTGATTTAAAGACATCCTCTCACTGCTTTACACTTTAGCAATATTGACTTTTGTAAAACCTAAAAGGTAGACAGTTTTTGTCAATTGCATCTCATGCAACTCTTACTTCTGATCATAAATACACCTTATTCTCACACTTTACCGATATTAGGTAAGTGTATTCTAAATTTACTTGTCAATGATCAAATATAAGTTACTAATATTGCTCTCACACTTTAGCGATATTGAAAAAAAGACTGAGTTGACCAGATTATTACCGTATTGACAAGGCTAACCATTCATAACACTATCTCATAATGTAATACATTTCAATATGATTAAGAGAGATTTTTTGAATTTATAATAACTTTTCGCATCTTATACGGATCTGATTTATAATCAAAATATCTATTCACGTAGGTATAACTAACTCCGACTAATAGGGCTCTTGTTGTGATTAACAGCGTAAATAAATATTAATAATTTATATAAGACAGTAATATAACAATTAAATTTGCATGAAATAAAGCTCACATGCATATAATGCAAAATGTGGTGTATAGTTTGAAATGCCCCGGTGCTATAAATTTAAAACGACTTGGTGTTTAACTCTTTGAACACCCTGAAATATACTATGTACTACCTTGGCAAAAGAAAAATATAGTAAAAAACATTTACTCATTTTTTTTGCGCCCCATCGTTCAACCTTATAATGCCCACGCATTCAACACTTGAACACGTCAACAATTAACTCACAAATGCCTCAGTGTTATACTCCATAATGCCTTAGTGTTGAGTTGCTACGGATGGCCCAACGTTGTACATTATAACGCTCCTATGTTCAACTCTTGAACACGTCACCAAGCAACTACAACACCCCAACATTAGACATTATAATGCCCCGGTGTTGGTTTCTTTGAATGTCCCAGCGTTAAATTAAGCAATGTCGTGGCGTTCATCCAAAAGATGAATGCCCTAGAGTTCATCCAAAATCCCTAGAGTTCATCCAAAAGATGAATGCTAGGGCATTCATCTGGGAAGAACCCAGAATCTTGCATTTTTAACACTTTAAAACAATATTCTAAGCATCCTCAACACACCACATTAACCTAGAAACATATGAAATTATGCTCTGATATCATTGTTAACATGTATTCATGGAACATGCATGTAATTATGTTCATTGCTCATTTTTTTTAATGCATAACAATCATACATAATTATGCAGCGGAATTAGAAACTAATTTCCTAAGCAACAAACATACTGAAATTCAAGTCTTGTTACACTAACAAGTTTAGAAAATCATACCTTTGAAGCTTTTGGACATTTCTTTACTTGGAGCTCACATTGAAGTCAACTCTTGAACAATTATAGGCTTCAATAAAGTGGTGGGATTGAAACTCTAGAATGGTAGCATTGTTTGATCACTTTTCAATAGGATTCAATTTTGAAATCATCTCAAAATGGGGTGTTTTATTGATTTAAAAATAGGGTCCTTAATAAAATAAGTTCAAAACTTATTATTTATAGTTAACAAATGTGAGGGGCTAATGCAACATTTACAAACATTTAGCCATCTCACCCTTAGCATGGTTGACACTTGTCACCTACGCATCCCATGCATGTTGCCAAGTGTCAATCATGCAAAGCCCCAATGTGCCACTTGTCAAACAAGTGGCCATATGTCAAAATTTCCTTTGCCATGCTATAGGGACCTCTTTGCAACATTTGCAAAGTATGTTTTCCACTTTCCAGAGAGGTTCTAAAATGTATCTTACTTTTTAAAATCATCCCGGATCAAACCGTTTGATCCATTTCACTACCCCAGTGCTAACGAATACACTTTATATTGTGACACTCCCTAGGTTTACCTTCGTTTGTCTTATGGAACACTTCAACAAGTTTGTGAACAATACCCCACATACACATTACGGATATTATAGAATGGAGCGTTGAACTACATAAGTTAAGGTTAACCGTATTCGTATAATCCTTTCGTCACTTATATCCTAGAAAAGTAGAGACACAAATTATCACCGACAAATCTCTATGTGCTCAATTGTGAACTTATATTCAGATTTGTATTTCTATAAAATAATATCTACAAACACCTTTGCGATATTGTTTAATCTTAAAAAAATACTCTTTTCTGGGGTTTTGTGCTTTTGGCGAAAAGACTTCATGAAATATATTTCTCGGAGCAGCAGGATATATAACTCACTTATATGAGTTGATGTTCACATATCTACGTACACCGAATTTCATGAGCGTCGGATCATACCCCGTGACACCCAGCGGTTAGACCATAAAAGACCTCTGACATGTATAAAACCAAAGCATGGTGGGTCTTTCACAAGCCCATCATGGCGCTCAGGTTAAAGGATCACAAATACTACTCAACTCGAGAAAATCCTTTATTGATGATTTTATGGGATGTCTATTGGAAGTCCTCGTGAGTCTGTTCAATACTCAGTCCCCACTAAATACTTGTATGCCCATATGAACTTTTGCTAAGCCCATAGTCTGCTAAGACTAACCATTTGGACAATCCAGATATAGACATACACTGATCCGAAAGGAATACCGATCAACTCGTGTCAGTAACTATGGATCAGGAATAATGTTTTTGAGAACATATTGCATAATGACATTTCTTAGCACCATTTGCAACTCTTTACGACTATGTCATTACTAATATATTCTCGGGTCTTTATTCCATTTCAGACAAGGTTCTAATTTTCAAAATTGCTAACTTTTAGCACTGTCTCAAACTCTATTGGATCAGATCTAAACTCTTTTAGATCTACAATGTCTATTAATATTACAAGCTTCTTACTATATAATTATAAATTAACGATTATTATTGAAATAATTACTGTTAATCGGAATAACACGTAAGCACCATCTCTAACAATTATAATGCCTTGCAATCTTACTATAAAAATATTCTCCAATAATGGATTTGAATGAACTGATTGCACTCGGTGAATATAGGTTCACTTTAAACCAAACCATTATAATTTTATTCTCCCTTGTAATTACTTATTTTTATTGACTTTGATCAAATTACGCTAACAAAGCCCAATACACACCAAACAATGGTTATCTTACCCAGTCATGAGAAGCCCATTTATTGTGCACAAGAATAAACAAAATCAATTTGTTGGCTTGGAACCTCCTAAATTTTCATGTCAATAATTTGGCGTTGTCTACGGAGAAAGAACAAAAAGTCATTTAAAGCAATTAATCGAAGGTTGATATGATAACTATTAGATCTATAAACCGCTTGTGAATAAAACTAGTTAATAAAAAATGTTGACCAAAAGAACCAACAATGGTCATTGGAGTTATAGGATGACAATATAACACACCAGGCTAAAACCACATCTGCCTGATGAACTGAAGTAGAAAAAGAATTGAAGAGAGCAAGATAAGAGGACAAAGAGTTGAGAGAGTTACTGGCAATTGTACTAAAAAAAATACAAAAAGCTAAAGGAGCAATACCAGCCCTGAGCAGTCGTTGTCCGACAAGTTGACTCAACCAATCTAAGGAGCCTCTCCACCTGTTAGGAATAGTAAATTTTCTTTTTACTCGTTCAAGAACAGAAAGGCAAGGAGATATAAGATCTCTTTAAGGAAGAAAGCTAGCCCTAGAACAAAAGGTTGCACTAAGGATAGAAGAACATAATATATGAAATGTCCTTGGAGGAAAAAGTCTAAAGACTAGAAGAGCAGTTGCACAAACTGGAAGATAAAAAAAGGGCAAGGACTTCTTCCCCTCAAAGGCTTTTGAGAGGGAAGGAAAATCTCATTTCACCGATGAGCTCAAAGATATGGAGCTGCTTGTAACATTCAAACTGCTCAACCTCCTTGCTTATAAAGACGCTACCAATCTGAATCATTACGTGGACCAAGTAACAGATTTTTTATTTATTACAAGATTAAGGCAGAATCAAATGTGCTGATTATTTTACATGAGCCTAAAAAGATAGGCCCTCATCTGGTATTAAATTTAAAGCAGAAGATTATTTCCTTTTATAAGGAGGTGGCCAAAAAAAAATTTCATCTTTTTCCGCAGAGCATGTGAGCCGCCCAAAGACCCTCAACAGTTAATGAAGCTCAAACAAGGCCGAACGGAGAGCTTAAGAGCCTTTATAGATCAGTTTAACCAAGAAGTAATTCAACTTGGGGTATTTGACTAACCAGTCACCTTAGAGCTCTAAGAATAAGATTGGGGTTGAATCAATTATGGTACTACTTAATCACAGATTTGATCATGACCTATGAAATTACCTATAACCAAGCGCCCAAATACATAAAGATTGAAGAAGAGGAAGCTAGGAGGACGACAACAACATATGCCTAAAGAAGTTTGCAATCATAATTAAGGCCTCTACAAATTGTTAGGGAGAGTCAGACTATAGACATACAAGCTCAAGTATGTAGAGACAAATAATCAAAATCATAAGATGATGAGATCATAAAAAATACTATACCAAATTTATAACCTCTTATTTTCCTTCTTTCAGTCTCATTCAAATTACATCTATGGTAATAAAATGTACTCATAATGCTTTGATTTATTTTTTAATTCAAACATGCCTAATGATGATTATTTTTTCAGAATTTTCATTCACTATAAAATCAATGTTCATAAAAAAAAAGCCAATTGAAGAATCGAAAAAGGTAAAGCTGGATAGCTACCTTGTGACCCTTTCAGCCAAATCTTTGAGCCACGTCTCAAACGAATATTAAAGAACTGAAAGGGTATAGCTAGATAGCCACCATATGACCTTTTCGGCCAAATACTTAAGCAATTCCTAAAAAAATAAATAATAAAGGAATCTCGGCCAAATTCATGAGCAATTCCCAAGAAGAATACCGAAAGACTCTTGACCAAATTCCTAAGCAATTCTCGAAAGAATATCAAAGAATCAAAAGGGTAATAGCCCCCATGTGATCCTTTCAATTAAGACTAAGAAGGATAGTGATGATATCCTTCAATTGCCCCTTCAGCTAAGTTCTGGAGCACACAATATAAACCTGAGCTTTAAGTCAAAAAAGAGGTTCGAACAAAAGGTTAGAGTACATTGAAGACTCATACTACTCGAACACTCTAATACAGGCCGATCACACGACTGTGAAGAATGGTCAACTATTCTATGAAATAAAATAATATTTATTTTATAAATAAAAAGTAGTATCTTTTATTATCACAAAAATTAAAATAGTACAATAAAAGTTAGATTTATGCTTCTTTAAGGGTTAAGTTTTTAAAGTATGGACTGTATTGTTTTAAAAACTAATGCAATCTAATCAACCTTCTTTTAGCACCAAACATTGTATAATACATTTGCATACAATCTTAAAATAATGAAGTATAATATACATCACCTAAAATCTTATCCATTAGGGGAGTAGAGTTATATAAAGATTGCACAATTTTTAACTTTACAACAATTATAAATAATATAAATATTATCTTTATTTTATTTTTTTGTACAAATATATAGAAAATTTATAAGAACGCAAAACATTAGTCACTATTATTGTTGCTATCGTTGACATATGATCATTGTCGCCAACTGCCATCTTTTGATGATCGTTTTAAACATTGTTGGCACATATACAATCATCTTGACAATTATTTTTATTGCCTTTTGAGCTATCATTTGATGGGATACGATGGTTAAAGATTTGGCCACCATATAATTTTGACGTTAAACGGTTATGACTTGGGAATACCACCATTACTAATGTGTAGATTACTACAGTTAAAAGAGATTGGTGGTGATAGTGTCTATTTAATTGGTGTTGTTTGACAACAGTGTTATAACATAGTTGAAACTTTAGCTCTATTTTTTCAGTGAAAAGTATCTCAAACGTTAGTGATGATAGTATGGTTATGTATATCCATAAAAGAGGATCACAACTAGGGATGGTAAAAAAGTCTAGATTAGAAAAACTCAGAGCTCGGCTTAGAAAAATTCAGATTTTTTTGGATACAAATCCTATTTTTTTGAGAAATTCGAATTTGGATAATTTTATTTTTAAAATTTTTTATTTAAAAAATCCTAAATTAATTCTTAATCTTTGACATTTATGAATCTAACAATTATTTTACAAAATAAATGCTCCAAAAATTTAAATTTAACCTAAAAATTAAAAATCAAAATTTGTAACAAGGATAAAAAATACATATTAAACTATAAATACAAATTATACAATGTAATTTTTATAATCTAACAATTGTTTTATAAAATAAATACTCTAAAAGTTTAAATTTTACCAAAATAATAAAAAATGGAAAAAATAGAAAAACAATTAAAAAAAACCTCGGGTTTACCCTGATCCGACCGGATCCCAAAAAACTCAAGCTAAAGCTGAGTTTCGAATTAAAAAAAAAAATTGGGATTTGAATCAGATTGAGCAAAACCTAAATCCAGATCTAGATTTTGTCATCCCTAATCACAATGGTACCAACAATGACCTTAAACATTGATGGTTAACAGATGTCAATGACGATTAACAACAATAGATAATGGTTATCAGTGATACTTTAAATTTGATAGGAAAATTATCAGTAATATCCTTAAGGTATATTGGAAATACTCACAAATTAAAAGAAAATAGGCATAAATACCAAATCGTTAATTAAAGTCTGTTAATTTTTTTAACAGGAAAAGGATTATAAAGGGTAATAAAGTGTTTTACCACTTACATATTATAAATATTTTAAAATACTATTTTTCCTTTTTTTTTCTTCTCTCAAAACCCTAAGCCTAGTTGACTAGCCATAACCACAACGATTGCAACTAAGAGTGCACAACCACAAAGGTCACATGTAGCCTCGCTTAGCTACTATGGTAGGTGCAAACGCTACAGGCAATAATCCGAGACAGCCACATGTCACCTTGCTTGGCTATCATAGTGCCCGCGAAGGCTGCCTGTAGCAATCAGAGGCAGCTACAAATGGTTGTACATGGCTGTTATAGTAGTTCGTGCAACTACTATGATGGCTCACTCAACTATTGCAATGGTTTCTGGCAATTGTTGCAGTAGTTGATTTTGGTTCGATTCTTCATTTTTAGCTTATGAGACTGATTTTTATTTTTCATGCTTAATTTGATTTATTTTTCTAAAGACAATTTGTGAAGTTTGAAAAAGATTATAAAGTTAGAAATTTGAAGATGATTCTCTATTGATTGATTTAGATGTAGTGGTAGAGATTTATAGATGAGTTATCCTAATTGGATGTTTGTAATTTTTTTTTTATTTTCAAGGTCATTCTTGCCACTGATTTAGAATGTTTCTTTGTTGTTGTTGGTGGTGGTGGTGTCATTATTGATTATATCATCTTTGAAAGGAAAAATTGAAAAGAGGGATATGAAAGATAAATTACAAATAAAAACAACAAGAGAAAGAAAAAAATGAAAAAAATACAAATAAAAAATATATTTAAAGTCAAGGGCTAAATGGATATTTCTAAGAAGTTATTTTTATAAGAAAAATGACTAACAGTTGGCATTTGTGTTTATCTTTTAAGCTTATTGGATATTATTACCCGCTTTTTAAATTTGTTGGAAATTATTGATATTTAACCTTACCTCATATGGTATTGTTGATAATTTCCCAGTTTGATAATTAATACAAATACTCAAAATGTTAAATTACAAATAAGTATATTATTTATATTTAATAATTAAATAGTCCATAATTGCACCGAACATGGTTTGTGGGGTTCATTTTAAGGGGTCCAGCCTACCGGGTGTCACGCCCCAAATATTCTCAAACAATGACTTGAACATTTGGCGCGCGACAGGACCACCAAATGAGGACTTAGTTCATTTTGGGTTAAATGGGCTAGAGCTTTTAAAAGGCCCAATAGATTTGGGTTAAAGCCACTTGCATGTGGTAGGTGAGAGAGTTTTCTAGAAAATGCATATTCCATGATATATTCTTTTGGTAGTTGGCATCTTTAGAATATTCTTTAGCATATTCTCCTCTTTAGATGTGGACCATTGGATTAGAGTTAATCCTAGCCGTCCATTGTATATAGCTTTAGCTATAAATAGGTGGTGTTCTCATTTGAGAAACCATTCTCCAAATTGTAAAAATACTCATAGCTTGTAATTGTATAGCTTTGTAATTCTCTCTTTAGTAATAAAATACGAGAGCAGTCTCTCAAACACTTGGTGTGTTTCTTCTTTATCTCGTTCTTTGGTTAATTGAGGTTTTGTAGGCTGCTTAGCACTAACAAGTGTCTAAGGCCGCACGGTTTCAAAAAATCGGGTCGTAACATGGGACTTAGGCTACATTTATTTTCTTGACAGCTTTTATTCTATTGGGTTTCTGACTTTAAGATAGTGTTTGTTTTCTTGAAATCTTAATAAGTTTGAATTTAGCTGAAATCTAATAAATCTGATTTTATATATCTAAATGACACGTTTAATTTTTCTTTAGATATATGAAGTTGTTTGTTTTCTAAATAAAAAACATATTAAATTTGGTATAGTGACTTGCATACCCTTATATATATTAAATATGTATATTTATATGTTTTAATTATTTATAAGTTGAAAACTTAACAAAATAAAAATAAAAATATTTTACTATTCTACAAAATAATTTTTTATGATATTACCTTAACAATTTGATATTAATATATATTTATTTATATATATATTTATCACATGATATTAATTAATAATAAACACATCAAATACTCAGTGTACACATTAAATACTATATCATTTAGAATACAAACTTTGTATCTTAACTATACAAGTGCATTATCCATTTGTTATATGTGCCCAATTTAAATTTGTTTAAATTAAACTTTCAATATATATATATATAAAAGTTAGGAATTATGTTTACATGCTATTTTAATATACAGTAAATATTTTAATATAACAGTTAATACATAACTAAATGGTATTAAGCTTGTTATATTTTCAGACATTGTAAATTTAAAAGAATTAAATCTGATCCAAAAGAGTTTGGGTCAATATTAAGAGATTAGTACTCTAAGAATTAAAACATTATCTGAAATAAGACAAAAACTCAAGAATATTATAAGGATAATATAGTTACAAGAAGTTGTAAATATTGTTAAGAAATATTATTGTACAGTATGTTATTGAAAATATCATTTTTGATCCATAGTTGCCAACACAAGTCAATTGATATTCCTTTCGAATTAGTGTGTGTTTATATTTGGATTGTCTAAACAGTTAGTCTTAACAGATTGTAGGCTTAACAAAACTCGTATAGGCATACAAGTATTCAATAAGGACTGGGTATTGAACCGACTCATGAGGACCTCAATTGACACCCCGTAGAGCCGTTAATGGATGATCTTTTCGAGTTGAATAGTATTCGTAGTCTTTTGACCTAAGCACCACGGTAGGCTTGTGAGTGATCCACCATACTTTGATTTCACATATGTCAAAAACTTTTCATAGTCTGACCTCTAAGTGTCGTTGAATATGGTCTAATACTCATATAGCTTGATGTGCGTAAATATAGAATATGTCAACTTATATAAGTTAGTTGTATATCTTAATGTTCTGAAAATTGTATTTCATGAAATTTTTTGGCCAAAACTGAAAACCCTGAAAAAAATATTTTCTGTAGAATTAAACAATATTGCAAAGAAGTTTGCGAGTATTGTTTATAAAAATACAAATTTGAAAATAAATTCACGGTCGAACATATAAAGATTTGACGGTGATGATCAATGTTTGCTCTTTTAGAATATAAGTGACAAAATGATTATATGCATATAGTTGACATCGGCTTGTATAATTCAATGCTCCATTTTATAATATTCGTTACGTGTGTATGAGACATCATTTATAAACTTATAAAAGAATTTTGTAAAACAAACGGGTGTGAACTTAAAAAATCTAATTGTACTTGTTACACTAGGGCAATGGACCAAATCAAACTTTTAGCTTTGAAAATTTTTAAAAAGTATTATTCATTCTAACATCTCTCTCAAACCATGTGTCAAGGTTTAAGTATTAAAACTATATTTTATTAGTTAAAATAATTAACTAATGAAAAGAAAAAAGGCACATGACATAATAGCTTCGTGCATGATTGACACATGTCATATACATGAATTTTATGGATGACACATAGCAAATGAAGAGTTATACTTGTCTTCATGCATAATAAACAAGTGTCAAGCATTCATTAGCCAAGTTTAAATTTTTTTACAAATGTTACAAATAGATCCCCATTTTTTGTCGTATATATGCTAAGGTTTGCAAATGTTACAATTAAATCCATTTTACATATTAAGCCAAATAAGAGAAAATAAGTTCAAGTGTTGAACAAAAGTTGATCTTAGTGGAGATTAAAATGCTCCATTCTAATTCTTCAATTCCACCAAATTATTAAAGGCTAGAATTGTTCAAATAGACACTTTAAGGTGAGCTCCAAGTTCAAATTCTTCACCAAATGGTTTCAAGGATGAATAATTCGAATTCTATTAATGTAACAGATTTAATTTAAGTATGTATTTATTGAAGAGGAATGAACACATTTTACATGCATGCACTTAGATTAACAACACCAACATACATATATATATATATATATATATATTTGACATAAATATACTATAATACTGTTTTTTATATAACATACGATTTTTTTCTCCTTTTTTGGGTTTAATCATGTAAATCAACCTAGAACTAAAGGGTTTCCATGGGTTTGGCAGCATGGATTACTGTCACAATCTAGACCTGTTTCATACACATTTCCTATAAATAATAAAAAAAAGAATTCCACTAGGAACCTGCATTGCTCTAAGGGCTGAAGCATCATCTGTAAACAATTAAGCCTAATGCAAGTTTGAAAGAGATGGGAGTTTAATGTGCAAACAGAACATTTTATGTACCTTAAACCTCTTCACAAGAGACTGAATGCTAGAACTGATATATATCTAGGGCATTTTCCCAACTCCAATTGGCTTCTGAATTTACATTTGCAAATGAAATTAGCATTCCTAAAATAACATACACACAAACCTATATGATGTTTATATAAGAGATGTCCGCATATATATTATAATTATTTGGAACATTATTTAAGTTAACTCGCTAAACAGTGTGCCATGATCATAAGCCAAACTTGTCTATACAGAAGCTATTTGTCTGATACATACTGGCTCTTAGTTGTCTATATTGATTTTTTGCATCTCTCTAATGCAGCTTTCCCCGTCCAGAATGAAGTTGAAGTGTCCTGCTCGGAACAACTTGAAGAACACCTGGTTGTTCTGCCACAAAAGAGGGATATCAGAACCAAAATTTATTCAAATTTAAGTGAAAGTCTTCCCGTACAACAAGCACTTAAGGTCCAACGAGAACTCTTATAATAAACCAAGAACTCTTCTTACAAAACATAGTTATTAGAAAAAGAAAACCATAGAGATCGTAGTGACAATTATGTAGTAAACTTATTTCAAACGGCAACCTATTTCTGCATGATAATACAGATTCTCATAGCATCAGGATATAAGCAGAGTCCATTAAGCACACAAGTGCTTGAATTTTCATGTGAACCACCATTTCCTTTTTTCTCTTCACATTTCAGTTGTAACATAATGTGATTATAACTTGGTAAAATAAACTCCCAAGGCACAAAAACAGACACAATAGATGGTCTCGCTGACGGTTTGTCAAAAATGTAGATAGGCACTGGCTTGTCAGTGTCAGAAAGATAGCAAAATTTCTAGAATCATATGGATATATATGAAACATTCTCTTATATGTTGATGCAACATTCTTCAGACATACCAAGTCTCTAATTACATATAGCTGCTAGGCTTTAAGAGATGGAACAGCAGATGCTGGCTGAAGTGCAGTTCATAAACATCATTTCTACATCAGTAGAAACAATATGGATGGAGTATAGAGTCCGGATATTACGATAAAACATTGCGAATCAAATTCATCTGTGATCAAACTGCTTACTTTTATTTTTCCACGAGCCTAAAACTAACCAGCGGAGAAGTTGAGAAGTTGAACTTTAGGATCCTTAGATAAGTGCACATTCAATGATTTAGATTAAATTGCAGTGCATTAATTAGGTATGTCTCTGATTGCAGCTGAGCCATTAGATTAATTGCACATCCAATGGTTATAGATTAATTATATATATAAAGACTTACTGGAAATCTCTTCAACTTGCTGAGGAGTAAGCTTGGCGGAGAATCCACTGGCAGCGGTCTTGTAACTGTACACCAAAGCATCCTTTGCAGCATCCTCACTGCACCAATGAAACTCACAATTATAAAAATACACCAATAATCGGCATATTAAACACACGATTAAAAAAGAACGCACAAATCATATTCTTGATTTTCCACCGAATCTAATACGATCAAATTCGATCGAGAAAGAAAGTGGTTCTGATATTCAAACCTGCCGAGAACGGTTGAGAGAATACGGATGTGGTAAGCCTCGGGCTCCTCGTCCTGTGGCTTCTCCGTGTAAACGATGTGAACCGCCGACGGTGAGGCGGAGGAAACGGCGGCCGTCTCTGCCATTTCGAATATCAGAATCAGCGAAAACAACAACAGCGCAGTCGATGTTAACAAGTTTCTTCTGCTTCGTCCCTGCATCGAGTCGGTCATTCGGCTTTTTATAATTTAAGGCTAAAGGCTCTCTTGAAAAGGGTTCACAGACCAGACGCTTCCTTGATATTTTCTCGGTCCTTCGCAATTAAATAATTTGATTTTAATTGATTACGTGGTTTTTTTCCTTTTTTTTTTTCAACCTTCGCTTGTATTGAGTCTATTGACACGCGGGTTCTTTTTGTCCTCTCATTTTCTTTAGTTTCATTTTTTTTATTTACAACTAGACTTTTCTTTTTTGTTTTTAAGGGAATAGTTTCTGTTTAATTGAACTAAAAATTGAATTGAATTGAGCAGTTTAATTCAGTTGAAAGTTTGATTTTTGATCAATTTTATTTATTTAAATTAATCGATTCAATTTTAATTTGATTTAATTTAGTTTAGTTTAAACAAAAAATTAATAATTAAAAAAAATTAAAAATTAAAAATTAAATCAAATTTAATTGATTGAATTTAATTTTTAACGCTTGATCCTGAAATCAAAATTTACCACCCTTACTTTTCTAATAAACTTTTCAAATAAAAAAAAAATCTATTGAATAATTTACAAACATGTGTTTATCTAAAAATTAAAAAAGTCAAAAGCTTCCCAAATCAATTAATTAAGTCTTCTTTTAATTTATTTTATTATTTTTATTTAATTAGTTTGGTGGAAACAGTTCTCCCTAATTTTGGATTTGTCATTTAGGCAAGTGGGCAATTTGGTTTTTTGTGTGCAAGAAATGGTAAAATATTAAAATTTAAGTGATAAGTCACCAATTATAGGGGATTTATCTTTATTTATTATTTAATTTTTTTATTAATATAATAAATTAATATGAAAATTGATGTATTTTTAATTATAACTACTTGTTTTATCACAATTAAATCTATCGATTTAATCATACTGACGCAGAATGTTATTTTTCATACACTAAGATCTACACAAATAATATTATTCATATACATGCACATATTTTGAGCATTTTATCTTTTGTCACTTATATATATGAATATATTTCGAGCACTCTATTTTTAATTCTTTGTCTTAACAGATAGTTTTTCCAATCAAGATTATATTATGTAAATCTTAGGGAACTACGACACAAAAAATTGACTACCACAATATAACAAATTTTAGGTGAGCTTTTTTACTTTACGTTAAAGCAGACATGTATTCTAACATAAAAATTAACAAATTTGTTTGGGATGATTTATGATCAGGACCCGTCCAAACGTGTGAGAAGTGCAGAGTAAAGAAAATTTTGAGTTATTAGACTTACTAGTGCTAAGAGTCGAGTTTGAACCTTCGAATTGGTAATGTTAAGACTGAAATTGAGTAGTGATCGAGTTGAGGATAAGTTGTGAGCTAGGCTTTCATAGGGTACCTAAGAAATATAAGAAACATGAGGTCAGTGGCAGGCGGCGACGGGGTGGCTAGCAATGACCCTGTGACGCTAAAGTTAGGTAGCATTTCAATGGTGAGTCTTCCCTAGTATTGATGCCTTTAAAGAAAGAATAAAGAGAAGGCAAAGTGTTTTTCTTATTAGAATTGTTATCTTAGTTCAAATTCTTCTTCCACTCTCATTTGAAATTGAAGGTAAACATTAAGTATGAAGGGAGTCAACCTAGATATTACCCCTTAAAGGTGATACGCTGTGATATACAATCAAAGAACCATCCCTTTCATGAGAGGTATTTTAGAGACCTAACTCAAATGGGAGTACGTGGGTAATTATGCCCCCCTGACATTTTAAGCACTAGGTATCTTTTTAATTGAGCGCTTTTAAAGTAGTGAACTTGGTTAGGTGATTTTGGGAACATTAAATGGTCAACGGATTCAATGCTGGATCACCCTAACAACTTTATACAACTCTGATTCATGTATTAACATGGGATAGAGGCCTGATATAATTGGGCTTTTATGAGTGGGCAAAGTGTCACCTAATTTTTTCATCAACAAAATCAAATAATGACTAAAGCTAACAAAGCACTCACTTCAAATATAGATTTGAGGGGCATAACATATAAATTTTAAAATTTTAAAATAAACACTAAAATAAAACAACTCGCAAACATTAAAACATATTTATTGAAAAAAAAAACATGAATACCTAAATAACAAAACTATTGTGAGAAAAGAATGTCGTCATTTCTGGATTTGATGAAGGAGTCTAATTTCTAATTGTCTCGCACCACCACATGAGGTCAACTGCAAAAGCAAATAGACATGAGGGGTACATATATACAAATATAATTTTATTATAATTCGTTGAACTTATAGAATATTAATCATGCACCATATTTTAGATGCTTTCATTACATTGTTGATGACGATTGATTACCAAAGCCTAACTAATGCATAAGCACGCACAGGCAAGGCTGTGACTATACTAATTTTTTTACTTTTCTTTTATAGAATTAAGAGGGAGGGAGAGGAAAAAAAATTGTTTTAACTATTATTTAATATTGTTAATATCATAATTTTGCTCATTTCAACTAAGTAATATTTGCCTAAACATTACATAGACAAGTAATTTTATAGGTGGCCATATATGTCTCATATTATTGAGATAATGAGTTTGATGGGATCTGCATTGTATAATGCACATTTTTCCAAATAAGATGCGATCTTAATGTTTATCATCTCTCTAGATTTTGAAGGATTTGAATTTTAATCTTTTTTAAAGCTCTTATCATTGAGAACATTTTTTTGGAGATTAAGATTCTTCCATAAGGCTAAACTATCTCACATCTATTGCAACATTACTACAGAATATAGAATGAAATTAAATTGTTAAATATTATCTAAAGACTGATCAAAATGAGTAAAAATAATGCAATAGTTAGACAAGTGACTAAAAAGGTTGAATGATATAAAAAGGTCACCCACCATATATATTATAATGTTATTGTGTATAGGTTACCCATATCTTTTATAGCCCTATATACACGAAAGTCGAGTACTACATGAAATTGAAATGGTATGGTTTCATGTTAATAGGGGTATCAACATTGTCACGCCCTAAGGTTTGACAAAATGGCACTATGATGATGACTTGGCCTGAAAAAACATTATCACCCTCCACCAATTGACCAACGGCGTTGTCGCCATCTCCATCGATCGACCGGCTAATTGTCAATGACACCTATGATGGATTGACTTATAGTTAAAATCATCGAATTTAAAATTTTGTGATTTATACGATGATGGGGTTATTTTTGTCAATGAAACATCAAGCAATATCAAAAGTGAAGAGAAGAGTAACAACCACCATAATATTGCTATTAAAAGATGGCGAGTGAAAGTGCATCGCCACCTCTATTGAAGTTGATGGTGGTGGTTATGCACCTTCACTTGTTGCCATTGAATGGCGGCATTATAATGACAACCACTCATCTTTGTATTTTTTGCACTTCTCTAGTACTCTGTTGAGGAAAACAACTTCATTATTGTGTAAATCACAAAATTGAGTTTGTTATCATTAGCTATGAGTTAATTCACCACAGGTTACTGATAGTCGATCAGTTGGCTAATGGTGGCATCTGGTTGGACCAATGGCAAGCTACTCATTTTTTTTAATTTTATTATAAATTTTGTTATTAAAATAAAAAATAAGTGAATTAAAAAAATGCCATGTGTTATTAAGTATGAGTAGATTTTATTGAAAGGGGTAAATAAGTTATTTAATATTATAAGGGTGCAAATAATTCAAATTAATAGAAATCGTTACTTTGTAGGGTTTTAATGTCAACTATTTGGGTGTATCAGTAATTTTCTAAAATATTAGGGATTTAGCTCTCATTTTCCTCTATTAAGGAAGAATTTAATTTTACTTATAGCTCAACTTTTAATAATATTTTTATTTCTAACTCTAATATTAATTTTAATTATAATAAGACGATAGTAAAAAAAAAAAGAACAATAGGGTGAAAGCAATAATAAAAATAAAAAGAGAGTTAATATTTACTAATAATGAAGATACATGATACTTGAATATATTATAAACTCTGTTAGAAATATAATGGACATTCTATTTTACTGTAAAGAAAAAATGTACAAAGTTAGCCTTTATATACAAAATAATAAATTTTAGAATAATAAAAGGTAAGATGTACAAAGTTAGCCTTTATATACAAAATAATAAATTTTAGAATAATAAAAGGTAAGAAATATTTACGTTAATAACAATATATATGGTAATAATATTAGGGGAATATTAGATTGATTCTGGAATAATTCCTTAACCCCCCCCCTAAAACTCCAGATGGCGGAGTAAAAATAAGCTTGAGTTTGGAGACTAAAGCATGAAAGTGGCTAAGAAGTAGAGGTTTGGTAAAGATAGCAATAGGTTGCTCCTCATATGTGATAGAGTGGAGCATAATAGTGTCCTAAGAAATGTGTTGCCGAACAAAATGACAATTTGTCTCAATATGCTTAGGTCGTTCATGAAAAAATTATTGTGGGCGATTTGGATAACACTTTGATTATCATAATAAAGAGGTGTAGTGCTAGAGTGAATAATACTCATATCTTTAAGAAGTCATCGAAGTCAAACAATCTCTTAGGTAGTATCAGCAAAGGCACAATACTTAGCCTAAGTATTAGAACGGGCAGTGGTTGTCTACTTTTTGCTTTTCTATGAAAGAAGAGAATCTTCCAAGAAAAAATGAAATTTAGTTATTGATCGCCGATCTATAAGATCACCTGCCCAATTTATATTGACATAAGCTCGTAACACAAGGGGGAAGTGAGCTAAAAAATAGAGACCATAAACAAGTGTACCCTTAAGATAGCGTAGAATATGAAGAACTGCTGCAAAATAAGAGGTACGACGAGCGGCCATAAACTAACTAACAACATAAACAATATAGGCAATATCTGGTCAAGTGACAGTGATATATACTAAACTACCAGCTAGTTGGTGATAAAGAGTGGTATCATTGAGGAGAGTACCATCAGAAGACCAGAGTTTAGTATTGGGCTCTAAAGGAGTAGAAGTAGTCTTACTATCTATCAGGCCAACTCTAGCAAGTAGATCTAATGCATATTTAGTATATGAGAGATAATATCCAGTAGAATTAGATAGTACTTCAAGTCTAATGAAATAATTAAGGGTAACAAGATCTTTCATTTCAAAGTGTTGCTGAAGAGAAGTCTTGAGAGTGGAAATACTAAGAAGATCACACCTGTGATAATCATGTTATCAACATAGAGAAGAAGCAGAACACAACCTCGTGTTATCTTGCGAATAAAAAGAGTTGAGTCATAGGGATTAGACTGAAAACTATGTTAAAGAATAGTCCCACTAAACTTTGTAAACCATGCACGAGGAGTTTGTTTAAGATCGTATAGAACCCGACAAAGTTTGCAAACTTTGCTTGGAGGATGTGGATAACCAGGAAGAGGTTTCATATGTACTTCTTCAGTGAGATCACTGACACGTCCAGAATATAGAAGCTTATTCTCAAGTGCAGGATTGTCGAAGTAATAAATAACCCAATGAGAACGGGATTGATCCACAGGGAAGTAGAATTAAAATTACAAATTATAAATACTTTTAAGATAATTAATGCAATATAAGATGTTTGCAAATATTAATTCAATTAATTAATTCAAATAAAAGTTAAGGTTGGGGGGATCCACTCTTGGCATAAGAAGTAAGAATATATTTAACTCAATTGAAATTCTCACACAAAGGAGGTTCCAACAGGAAAATATAATAATTAATGTTTATCATTATTTATATATTGATTAGTATTTATTTCTTTCAATTATTACACACCAAATCTTATAAATTGGTTCCAGTATTTATTATGTCAATCTTTATATTTGTCTACAACAAATCAAAACTCCCACTTTACAAGAAATGTTATATACACCAAATCTTGTAAATGGTTTCAAGAATTTATTGTGTCAAGTATAAAATTTGTCAATAATAAATCAAGAATCACCACTTTAGAAGAAAGGGTATTAATTCTACAAACAAAATAAATACATCATATATAAATTTGCATAACTTAAGAATAAAGCATTAAATTCATGAATAAGTATTAAACATATCTTATTACCTTACCAAGAGCTTCACCCTTTCACCTTAGCATAAAAAAAATTATTTGGACATAATAAAACTAAAGAAAAAGAAACGAAATGGAAGAATAAATAACATGACTTAATAGTAAATAAGAGAAATAATATTATAAAGAGATAATACAAAAGATAAGTATTTTGAACTAAATTCTAACTTTCTAATTACATGCTTTAAGTATAAACAAGCCACCTATTTATAGAAAAATATGGATAAATCGAGACAAATTAGGAGAGAACCACTTGGATAGTGAAAGTCAAGAATGGTGGCAAAATAATTTACATTGATTATCACTAAGGCATCCACTTAATCATCTAATTTAGAATTGATGTGATCGGAATTAGCTATCACTCAAAAACTTAAAGTTGTAGATAAGTCTCTTATCTTTCCAAATTCAGTTGTCTTTTACATATTAGATATGTATTGCTATAGTTATGAGCTAAATACTGATGACTGTTCAAACTGGGCCTGTACTGCAGATCAGTTCTGTTCTAGGCCTTTTTCACCCTCTAAACACTCAAATTTCAAATGCTTTATGAATACAATATATTAGCCTATTGAGTCAGCTCTTCACAGGATTAAGATCACTCTAATTGGATCTTTAGGTAGAAAGTTATGTACATTTTACCGAACCTACCACAAAATAGTTAAAAGATAATTAAGTACAATATTGTAAACATACTTAAGTTAAGAAAATTAAATACACTAGTAATACAAAACAATGATATAAAACTCTTATTAAATATGTAATTTCAAGTATTCATCAATCACCATCAAAGAAAGCATTCTTGACATCCATATAAAATAATGTCCAACAACGAATTTTGACACTTTTGAGTCCACTCAAATGATACATCTTTTGCTAAGAGGTTACAAATAGGTTTAGATATAGCACTAAATTTTTTTATGAACCTCCTATAGAATCCAGCATGTTCTAAAAAGGATCGGACTTCTCTGACTGTTTTTTGTGGAGGCAAATGTGTAAAGAGTTCAACTTTTACCTTATCCACTTCAATTCCTTTAGAAGACACTACATGTCCTAAAAAAATTCCAGAAGTAAGCATGTAATGACATTTTTTCCAATTCAATACAAGGCTCTTTTCTTCACATCTTTTTAAGACCTTTTCTAAGTTTTCAAAACAATTATCAAAAGAATTTTCAAACACAGTTAAATCATCCATGAAAACTTCTAAATAATGCTCAATTATGTCATTAAAAATGTTTAACATACATCTCTGAAATGTTACTGGGGCATTACAAAATTCAAATGGCATTCTCCTAAAAGCAAAGGTTCCAAAGGGGCATGTGAATGTAGTCATTTCTTGGTCCTCTAGTGTTATGAAAATTTGATAATAGCTAAAGTAACCGTCTAGAAAGCAATAGTAGGGATGTTCTACTACTCTCTCTATAATTTGATCAAGGAATGGTAAAGGAAAATAGTCTTTTCTAGTGGTCGAGTTCAACTTTTTATAATTTATGCACATCCTCCAACTAGATGAGACTCGAGTTATAAAGCCTATTTTTTTTCTAGTATTTATTCATGTATTTTTTTCATTTTCAATGACTGTGATTCCAGATTTTTTTGGTACTACCTGAGTAAGACTTACCCACTTACTATCTGAGATAGGATAGATGATTCCTACTTCAAGTAATTTGAGAACTTCAGCTCTCACTACCTCTTTCATATATGAATTTAATCTCTTTTGAGGTTGTTGAAAATTTTTGGCATTATCCTCTAGGTGTATTTTATGTATGCATATAAAAAGATTAATACCATTTAAGTCAAGTCCACCCAATTGCATTTTTATGCATTTTCAATAATTCAATCAACTTACTTTCTTGTTCGCTTGTGAGTGTAGAAGAGATTACCACCGGGTAAGTTTGTTTCTCTCTAAGAAATGCATATTTCAGTCCTTCAGGCAGAGGTTTTAACTCAAACTTTAAAATTTCGTTCTGTTTATCCTCATTTTCTTCTAATTCTTCAAACTTTAGTTTTCATCCTTTATTTTCAATCACCTATGAACAGTCAAGTAAAGAACATATGTCAAAGATTTTAGGATCTAATTGTATATTTGACTAAAATGAATTTATTAAACACATTTCAAAGGGATCGGTAGAACTCCCTTTTTGAATATGATCCTCCACAATCGTTTCAATCATGTCGCTTTCTTCACTTTCATCCTCCTCTTCACATGGTTGCTTACACATATTGAAAACATTGAGTTTAAGTGTCATCTTTCCAAATAAAAGCTTCATTACTCTATTCCTGCAATTAATCAAAGCGTTAGAAGTTGCTAAAAATGAACGACTCAAAATAACAGGTATCGAATTACATCCTTTAACAGGTTCTGTGTCCAAGACAATAAAATTCACCGAGATTGAACTGTTGATAAACTGAATACGGCAATAAATTCACACTAGCACCAAGATCAAGTAAGGCTTGTTCAATTTTATGACTTCTAATAATACATGAAATTGTAAGACAACTAGGGTCTTTATATTTCAAAGCATTATTGTTCTGAAGAATGACACTTACTTGTTCAGCTAAAAATATTTTCTTTTTCACATTCGGTTTTCTTTTTACTGTGCATAAATCCTTCAAAAATTTTGTATAAGAGGGAACCTATTTAATAGCATCCAGTAAAAAGAATATTAACTTTCACCTGTTTGAAGATTTCAACAATTTTAGGATTGTGATTCATCTTCTTAGTATTACGCAATGCATAAGAAAATAGGGGTGGAGGTGAAGGTTTGGTGTTTTCTTCATTAGGTGTAGGTTCAACACTTTTCTTACCCTTAGAGATTGATTTATCGCTTTCATGAGGTTCAGGAATTTTCTTTTCAATAATTTTACCACTCCGAAGAGTGATAACTGCTTTAACTTGATCCATGTGTTGGATTTATGAACTATATGCATTTGAGTTATGTTGTCCTTTAGAGTTTGGCTATGGTTGAGAAGGAAATTTTCCTTTCTCATGAATGTTCAGTGCAGATGCAAATTTAGCAAGAGTATCTTTCAAATCAGCAAATGTTTGAGCATTTTGAGAATTAACAGGCTCTTGCTTTTCAATGAACGTATGCAAAGTTTCTTTAAGATTTTTCCTAGGAGGTGGGATATATGGTGCATAACCTTGATGATTTTAAAAATTTTGGTGTGGTCGGAAAGGTGGTTGTGAAGCCTGTACTTGAGTGTCATTCCTCAAACTAAAATTCGGGTGATTTCGCCATCCAGGATTATAGTTTTGTGAATATGGGTTATTGTTTGACCACTTGAACGTGTTTAGAACATTGACTTGCTCATGGAGACATTCCCTAAATACAGAAAAAGTTGGGCAATCATTGGTAGAGTGATCATGGGTTTCACAAATGTGACACACAATTTCTTGAACAAATTTTATTTGACCACTCTTTTTTATTTCTAAGGTTTCGATTTTTCTAGGAAGGGATGCTAATTTGGCTTCAAGGTCATGATCTTTCCTAAGATGATAAATACCCCTACTAGATGTAATGGTTTGATTTTTTCTAGGTGCCTCACAGGTACTAGCAATGTCCCAATTTTGAGCATTTTCTGCTAGTAAGTCAAGATAGCTCATTGCCTCTTTTAGGTCTTTGTCCTCAAATGTTCCCTTACACATCATTTCTACCATTTGCCTAACTTGGGGTATTAAGCCTTCATAGAAATTTGAGACTAGTCTCCATGTTTCAAAGCCATGATGGGGACAGGTATTAAGTAATTCTTTATACTTTTTCCAACATTGGCAAAGGGTATTTCCTGATTTTTGGGCAAAAGTGGTGATTTGTCTTTTGAAAAAATTTGTTCTATAAGAAGGAAAAAACTTTTTCAAAAATTATTGTTGCATCTCATCCCATAAAAGAAATGGATTTTGGCCTAAGATTTTGTAGCCATGTTTTAGCTTTATCTTTTAAAGAAAAAAGGAAAAGCTTAAGTCGAATTGTGTTCATGCTACAATTTTGGTCACTATACGTATTACACACTTCTTCAAATTCTCTTAGATGTAGATAAGGGTTCTCTGCATCTAAGCCATGAAAAGTGGGTAAAAGTTGGATAATGTCTGGCTTAAAATTAAAATGAGTTGCATCCGGAGCAAATATTAAGCAAGATGGTGCATCGGTTCGTGTAGGGTTCATATAGTCTATAAGTGTCCTAGGTCGGTTATGGTCATTATGTTGAGACTGATTGTCCCCTGGGTCTATAAGTCCCTCAATTTGATTTTCGCTCATTATGTTAATTGGTGAAGAATGAGAAGATGAAGGAGAATTTAACAAATTATCAAAAGAAGTTTCAAAATTACCTTTCACCAAACGAGGAGAATTAGGATCTCGAAATCAACCGCTCATAAAAAGACATAAAACCAAATATAATAACAATAAATAATACCAATAAGAGAAAAATAAAATAAAATAAAATATTAAACACAGGTAAATAAAATAGGCAAAACTAAAAGCAAAATAAAGATAAATAATTAGAAGTTAGATTAGTAATGTTATATTATATAATAAAAAATTAATAAATAAAGAGTAGAAGGCTCGGCTTTCTATGAAAATAAAAAGCGAATAATAAATAAAATAAAGTATGTTAGGAGACTCAGCCTTCTATGAAAATAAAATAAACAAACAAACAACAAAAGAAATAATGTTAATTTCACGTCCTCAGCAACGGCGCCAAAAACTTGACACATCCAGAATATAGGAGTTTATTCTCAAGTGCAGGATTGTGGAAGTAATAAATAACCCGATGAGAACGGGGTTGATCCACAGGAAAGTAGAATTAAAATTACAAATTATAAACACTTTTAAGATAATTAATGCAGTATAAGATATTTGCAAATATTAATTCAATTAATCAATTCAAATAAAAGCTAAGGTTATGGGGATCCACTCTTGGCATAAGAAGTAAGAATATATTTAACTATTTTTATAACTCAATTGGAATCCTCACACAAAATAAGTTCCAACCGAAAAATATAACAATTAAAGTTCATCATCATTTATATATTGATTAGTATTTATTTCTTCCAATTATTACACACCAAATCTTATAAATGGGTTTAAGTATTTATTATGTCAATCTTTATATTTGTCTATAATAAATCAAGACTCCCACTTTACAAGAAAGGTTATATACACCAAGTCTTGTAAATGGTTTCAAGAATTTATTGTGTCAAGTATAAAGTTTGTCAATAATAAATCAAGAATCACCACTTTAGAAGAAAGGGTATTAATTTTACAAACAAAATAAATACATCATATATAAATTTGCATAACTTAAGAATGAAGCATTAAATTCATGAATAAGTATTAAACATATCTTATTACCTTGTAAAGAGCTTCACCCTTTCACCTTAACATAAAAAAATTATTTGAACATAATAAAACTAAAGAAAAAGAAAAGAAATGGAAGAATAAATAATATTACAAAGAGATAATACAAGAATAAATAATAACATGACTTAATAGTAAACAAGAGAAATAATATTATAAAGAGATAATACAAAGGATAAGTATTTTGAACTAAATTCTAACTTTCTAATTACATGCTTTAGGCATAAACAAGCCACTTATTTATAGAAAAATATAGATAAATCGAGACAAATTAGGAGGGAACCACTTGGATGATGAAAGTAAAAAATGATAGCAAAATAATTTACATTGAGTATAACTAAGGCATCCATTTGATTATCCAATTTGAAATTGATGTGATCCGAATTAGCTGTCACTCAAAAACTTAAAGTTGTAGATAAGTCTCTTATCTTTTCAAATTCAGTTGTCTTATACGTATTAGATATGTATTGCTATAGTTATGGGGCAAATACTGATGATTGTTCAAACTGGACCTGTACTGCAAATCAGTTATGTTCTAGGCCATTTACACTCTCTAAACACTCAAATTTTAAATGCTTTATGAAATATAATATATTAGCCCATTGAGTCAGCTCTTCACAGAATCAAGAATCACTCAAATTAGATCTTTAGGTAGAACGTTATACCTATTTTACCGAACCTACCACAAAATAGTTAAAAGATAATAAGGTACAATATATTAAACATACTTAAGTTAAGAAAATTAAATACACTAGTAATACAAAACAATGATGTAAAGCTCTTATTAAATGTGTAATTTCAAGTGTTCATCAATCACCATTAAAGAAAGCATTCTTGACATCCATATGAAATAATGTCCAACCACGAACTACAACTATAATTAATAAACTCTAAATAGACATAAGTGTAGTAATTGGAGCAAATGTTTCTTTATAATCAATTCCATATTCTTTAGTAAAGCCTTTGGCAACAAGACAGGCTTATAATGCTCAATAGATCCACCAGATTTGATTTTGATCTTATATACTCATTTGCATCTAATGGCAGTTTTATTAGGTGGAAGAGTAACAAAATCCCAAGCATGCGACTTCTCAAGGGCGTGCAATTCTTCTGTAATTGCTTTTTACCAAACAGGATTAGAGCTAGCATCGGAATATGATTGAGGCTCATATAAAGAAAGAGTTTTAGAGAAACAATGATAATTATGAAGTTTAATAGGAAGTTAGTTCTCTTACCCAAAATAAACGACGAAGAGAGAGTGTAGAGGAGGCCTCAAAGATGTCGAGAGCAAATTCTTTAGACGAGATAAGAGGCTTAGAAGCAGTCGTCATATCAGTAATCTCACTGGTATGAAACTCAGAAGAAGTATCTATAGGTGAAGTATCGGAAAAAAAAATTAACAGAATTATTTGTAAACAATTGTGAAATAAGAAGAGACACAGAATTAAAGTTGGATATAAAGGAAAATATTTTATGCTTGAGAAATACTACATGACAAGAAACGCGAAGGCGGTTAAATACGGGATCCTAACACCTAAAACCTTTATGTTCTATCCCATATCTCAAGAAGCAATATAATCGAGTACGTAGCTTGAGTTTGGCGTGCTTATGTATTTTAAGAAGGACGAAACAAATACAACCAAATATTTTAATGAGACTATAATTAGGTGGAGTTTCATAAAGATGCTCATAAGGTGATTTATTCTTTATAACAGGAGAAAGAACACAATTAATGGTAAAGACAACAGTCAAGGCAATTTCTCCTTAAAACTGTTCAGAACAAGAGGAAGAAATAAGAAGAGCATAAGTGATGTCTAAAATATGTTTATGTTTACGTTCGTCTATCTCATTTTGCTGAGATGTACCAGGATAAAACTTTTAACATATATTACCATGTTCCTGTAAAAGATTTAATAAGTCAGAATCTCTATACTCCATAGTATTATCAGTCCGGAAAACCTTAATAAGACAAAGAACTAAGTTTAACCATCTAAGAAAAATTGCGATAAAGTTTAGTAAATTCTAATTGTTGTTTCATAAAACATAACCAAGTATATTGAGAATAATCATCAACAAAGATTATAAAATATTTAGATCCTCCAATTGTGGCATTGGTTGAAAGACCCCATATATCAGAATGTACAAGATCAAACGGAGCATAAGAGACAATAGTACTATCATTAAAATATAAAGCTAGTTGTTTAGCTAAATGACATGTAAGACAATCATCTTTATTATCAGAAACAATACCTAAATGACCACTAGATACCAAAGATTAGATGCAATTGATTGGCGCATGACCCAATGAGAGTGCCAAAGATGTAATGAAGGCACTGGATGGGTAGATGCTACAAATAAAGGATATAGAGAAGATAAATCTAAAGAGATGAGTTCATATAGACATCTAACTTTACGGTCTGTCCTAAGGGTCTGTCTTATCTTCGAATCTTGTATACAACAACCAAAAGCAGTAAATAAGACATTAGGATTAAGTTCGCATAATTGACCAATAAATAAAAGATTTAATGTGAGATTAAGAATAAAAATAGTGTTAGATATAGAGAGATTAGGGTAAGACACTTGACCAACATGATTAACTTTCATATGAGAACCATTGGTAGTTTGAATAGAGGATAAATAAGAATTATGAGTTTTAGAGGAAAAAATTATAGAATCAGAAGTTATGTGATTGCAACAAACAAAGTCAAAATATTAAGAAGAATTACCTGAAATACTAGAGGAAGCAAAAATTAAAGGTTTAATAGAATTAGAGAAGAGTAAATGGAGTAAAGATTCAAGATTACTAGCCAAATTGGAAGAGAGACTTACACTATACTGTGCAGCAATAACAGCAGGTCTTGTAAAAATAACATCTTGAACCAGTCCAGGTATATGGCATAGCTTAGGTAAAGTAGAACCAGCAGAGAAATAATATCGAGAAGTATCAGACTTACCCATAGATCCCAAAATATGTAATTATAATCTTTTAATTAATTTCAAATTAGCCTTTAAATTTTTATTAATTATAATTTAACCCAAAAACTTTAATAATTATAAAATAACCCATCAACTATTTTTAAACTAAAAATTGGCCTATAAGATTTATTAATTGTAAAATGACCGTAAAATTTTTAAAAATTACCCTAAAAGTATAGAAAATTATGATCTAACACTAGAATATTGCAAATATTGCAAATGGACCTTTATTATAGATAGAAAACTTTAGTCAGTGCATGTGGTGTGTTTCAATCTCCGATCAACGTGTTTTTGATGGCATTTGAACGGTCAAAGACTGCTGATTCTCCTGAACTTGGCGGTGTCTATCACGGTGCTATAGAATGACTGGGATCTAAAAAAGTAGTGAGCGACAGTAGGTAGCTTCAAGTAGCGGGTGAGGGTGGCTCCAATCTTGGATCGGTGCATTTTTAGGGGCGTTGAAACGACTGGTGGTGTCTGAGTGTCCTGGAGTGGGCGGTGTCAATCACGATAATTTTTAAACTTCTAATGGCTTTTTGACGAAACTCGGTTGAACTTCCGTTGAGTTTTTGAAAAAAATTTGGCCAATCTTCCACTAAGCAAAGAGATAGTGAAAATACCAAAATTCTTATACCATGTTAGAAATATAATGGACCGTATATTTCACTGTGAAGAAATTATGTACAAAGTTAGCCTTTATATAAGTTTAAGACATATACAAAATATAAAACTTAGAACAATAAAAGGTAAGAAATATTTACATTAATAACAATATATATAATAAGAATATTAGGGGAATATTAGGGAATTATTAGGCAATGTAAGATTGATTCTGGAATAATTTCTTAATTTTGTATAAGAGTTAAGGTCTTGAGTTCGAGTTTTATATCTTTGTTTTCGGTCAATTTATTAGTTTCTTAGCTTTTTATCTATGAGACGGAGTATTTATCTAATTCAAACTTACTCGGATCTACGCTTCATGTGAGAGAGTTTGTTACAAACTTATTTTTAATATTAATATTAAACATTCACTTATCAACATAAACTTTTAGATTGACTAATAATCTAATAAATTCTATGTCGAGGCATATTGAACTTTTAGTATTAATATTGAGTTTTCACCTATAACTTAAATTTTTGAGTTGAGTAATAAAAAATATATCGAGACATTTTTTATAGTGTTTTAAAAAAATAAACTATTTATTTTTTTATGCTACATAACTGTTATTCTATAATATGATACGTTCACACAATAAATTCTTTGTTTCATCTATACGGCCTGCGTATAAGGTTGACTTTTTCACGTTATAAGAAAATGGCGATCTTTAATAAGGTTTTGATGTTAATAGGTATACTTAATATTTGACAAACTTTGAGAGAGGCATACAATATTTACCATTGTAGTAAGATGGTTGTGCACAAAAAGCAATTGACTTCTACGTGACTTTTGCTGCGTAGAAAAAAAATATATAAGAAACTTATGAGTTCTATCCATATTTGCAACTATTAGTTGTAGTAATTAACCTAAATTTTGATAATTTATAATTTATTTTAGGTAGGGATGGTAAAATTTGAATTCATTTTTTTTTAAATTCAAAACTTAAATTTAGTATGAGTTTTTAGGGTTGAGCCGAATCTAGGTTAAACCCATTTGTTATTTTTTTAATATATTTTTTAATTTTTTAATAAATTTTAAAATTTTAAGTATTTATTTTATAAAATAATTGTAAAATTATAAAATTTATATTGTATAATTTGTATTTATAATTTAATTTATTTTTTTATCTTTGTTTTAATTTTTTAAATTTAAATTTAAATTTTTAAGACTTTTATCTTATAAAGTAATTATTAAATTTATATATATCAGAAATTAAAAATTAATTTAAAATTTTAAAAAAAATCTAGATTCGAGCTGGATTTCTATTAACCCGGATCCAAATTGAATAAAATTTTAAATTTTTTTAAATTAAATTTAAATTCAAACCAAACCAAACTCCAAATTTTTTCAGATTCAAGCCTAAAGCTGCGGACCTTTTTTGCCATTTCTAATTCCAATCAACCTCAACCAAAAATACCAGTCTCACTGTCCAATTGTCCCCACATTAAACCTTTTTAAAACTTGATGATATAATAGGTGTTAGATAAGTTCCAACAGTTGTTGAGGGAAAAAACCAATTGATTAGAAACTAGTTGGGATATTAACGCTGTCACTTGTGAGGTTGGTATAAATTATACTTTAATAATAATTTTAAATTTAATATATTATTATTCTTTTTATTTAATTAAATAAATAAAAATATTTTAACTTTTTAAAAATATTTTAATTAATTATGTGATAAAAAAATATAATTAAAAAATATTTTTATCTTTTTAATAAAATAAAATAATAATAATATAATTAAAATTAAAATTATTATAAAAATATAATTTGTGTCGATCTCAATCAGGTGATATTGTTAATACCACTAAGAAAAACCCAATTAACCAACTACAACAATTTACTTTAAAAAAACCACACAAAAATCGAAGTAGTAAAGGGCAATTTACTATACAAAAATCGTTGTAGTAAGATTTCGTATTAATAGGGATATTAACATTGTCACTCATATATCCATTCATTTTGATAATTTATAATTTATTGAAGTGGTAGTATATAAATAAAAAAATTATTCAAATAAATAGTACAGAATAAATAAATAAAAAAATAAAGAGAAAAATGGTAGAATAAGAACACACAGAAATTTACGTGGTTTATCAACTTGTCTACGTCCACGGCAGATCAAGATCACTATTTTATCTTATTGAATCACAAAGCACTCACAAAGTATGCATTTTATAATAAATATCACAAAGAACAACTCTCTCTCTTGCATTCTAAGGATTTTCTCTCACAAATAACTATAAAGAAAGTTTAATTACAAAGATCTCTGAACCTATCACATACGTATGTTCTATGATCACTAAAATGTGTTTACAAGCTAATTGAAAGCCTTTATATAGACTTTGGGACGTCTTAGGTTTACCCTATAGGTGTGGGAGTTGTATTAGGGAGTCCTAAAGCAAGTGAGAGACGAAATAAGGAAGTTTCTAATTTTTGGGAAACTGTTCACACGTCCAGCGCCTCGGCTCTGACTACCTAGCGCTGCGAAACTTATGTTCTGGTTTGGGCACCGCAGCGCCTACTTTGGGCATCACGACGCTCACACTTAACACCGCCTTCTTTATTTTTCACCTTCTTTCGCCTTCATCTTCGATCCTCGTGCACCCTACGCACTGGGCTTAATCTCTAAATTATATTCCGATATTTTTCAATCAATATTCTCACAAATCCCCTCCTTGATTCAAAATCATCCATAAAATAACTCAATCTTTCATTTCCGCATCTTCAGTCACCCTCATAAAGTAGTGACTCTGGTTAAGTCATTGCATAGGATGAACTTAACCGAGGGCAGTGGCTTAGTTAACATATTAGCAGAGTTTTCAAACGACGCTATCTTCTTTAGACTAACTTCACCATTTTGGACAATCTCTCGAATGTAATGGAGTCTCACATTAATGTGTTTTGACCTCTCGTGGAACGCTTGATGCTTGCTTAGGTGTATAGCACTCTGGCTGTCACAATATACACTAGTGTTCACATCTTCACTAGCCTATACCTTCGCGCATATGCCTTTCAACCACACGGCTTGCTTAATAGCTTCACCAACAGCTATGTACTCCACCTCTGTGGTAGATAGTGCAACCACATGTTGTAGAATTGATCTCCAACACACACTATACCAAAACACTGTAAATACATAGCTCGTTAACAATCTTCTCTTATCTAGATCACCTGTATAATCAGAGTCTACGTACCCTCTTACCATTTCACTATTATCCTCATCCCTCTTATATATCAACCCGTGATTTGACGTCCCCTTGAGATATCTTAGAATCTACTTCACTACAATCCAGTGATCATTGCCTGAATTTGCCATGTATCTACTCACCACACTCATAGCCTATGTTATATCTGGTCTTATATAAACCATTGCATATATGATGCTCCCCACAACGCTTGCATATGGTACTTTACTCATCTACAGTTTCTCCTCTTTGGATATCGGCAACTGTATCGCTGAAAGTCTGAAATGCATGGCCAAAAGAATAGAGTCAGCCTTTGCGTTGGACATACCAAACTTCTCTAGAATTTTGAGTATATATTGCTGTTAGAATAAGAAGATAGCATCTCTTCTTTCCCTTACAATATCCATACCAAAAATTCTCTTTGCTGTTCCCAAATCATTCATTTCAAACTCGCCACTCAATTGCTTTTTGAGCTTCTGTATTTCTTCTATATTCTTACATGCGATCAACATATTATCGACGTATAGAAGCAAATACATCATCCCATAAATTATGTTCTTGAAGTACACGCATCAGTCATACTTGCTCCTACTAAAGCCACAAGCCATCATAAACTCATCAAATCTCCTATACTACTGTCTAGGTGATTGCTTTAACCCGTATAATGACTTCTTTAGCAAACAAGCATGATCTTCTTTTCTGGGCTCCTTGAACCCTTGCGGCTGTGCCATATATATCGTATCTTCAAGCTCTTAATACAGAAAAGTTGTCTTTACATCCATCTGCTCTAGATGTAAATCAAAGTTTGCACACATGGCTAACAAAATCCTAATAGATGTGTGCTTGACAACTGAAGAGAATATCTCATGAAAGTCAACTCCCTCTTTTTGAGTAAAACTTTGTACAACTAACCTAACCTTGAATCTTGTAGGCTCTATCCCCGGTATCCCCTCCTTCACTATATACACATACTTGCACCCAACTAGTTTCTTTTTGTTGGGTTATGGGTGCTTGCATGTGGGTTGTGTTCATCATACAAACAATATACATATCTCATACATACATGTGCACAGCGAAAGATTAAATATAATGAACACAGAAAATATATATTTGATTAAACTGAAATTCGAGATTGAGAAATATCACCAATGAAGCCTTTGAATTAATTTGCTTGAAGTCCACCATGAAATGAATTTTTGATCAATTCTAGCAATCAACAAGGGTGGGTTTAATTGTCTAGAATGATAGTATGTTAATCCAGCATTTTGTTTAACACTTAAACTTGATTCAAAGTTAAACTCTTTAACTTAATCAATTTTGTTTTTCCTTTTATTCAACTCTTGAATAAATAAAACAAATATCCTTTTTAGTTATTACATTTAGTAACCATTAATTCAATTTGTTTTGTTGTTCTAATACTTAAAACACAAAACAAAGAATTCTAATTTCTCAAATTGAAATGGCTCCCAAAAATGCAAAACCTATAAACTAAAAACTTATGAATTTTGAATTTCATTTCACTTTATATACTAATGCATAAATTCCAAACTAATTTGAATTTCATTTGCATTTCATTTGGTTTAACTTAACCTTAGTTAGATTATTTTAACTTAACCTTTAAGTTAATAAATATTTAATTACTCTAACCATAATTAACTAACTTAACCTTGGTTAGGTTAACCTTTACTTAATCATTAAGTAAAGTTAACTAAATTAACCATATGATTAACCTTTAATCATAGTTAAATTAAATTATTTATTTAACAAATAAATAAATAAATATTTATTTTTATTATTTAACAATTAAATAATCATAAAGTGAAATTACTATTATATCCTTACTCGGTTACCAAGTTAACCTAAAGTGGGTCCCACCATTTAACTATATACTTTAGTTAACGTAACCTTAGTAATTGCTGAATTATACTGTATTGAACAATTCAATACGGTACACTGCCCAAGTGCTCAAAGAGTACATTTCATATTGGGACTCTCTAGGTCCACACCCGATTTGTCAAATGGAACTATTCCGTTAATCCGTAATCGATGCCCCACGCACACGTTACGAATATTACAAATCAGCATGTCAGACCATACAAGTTGAGGTCATAACGTATACGTATAATCCCTTCATCATTTATACCCTGAATGTGCGGGGATATAGATTAGCACCGTCAAATCCCCGTTTTCTCATCCATAATCTTATCTCCAGATTCGTATATCGATAAACAATATACGCAAACACTTTTACTATATTGTTTAACCCTGTGGGAAACTCTTTTCTCGGGTTTATGCTTGTGGCCACAAGACTTTATGAAATACAATCTCGGAGCATCGGATATACAACTTACCTACGTAAGCTGACGGATCCCGTATCTACACACATCGGACTCCATGAGCATCGAACCATACCCAGCGACACATAGCGGTCAGACTATGAAAGGTCTCTGACATATGTGGAACCAAAGCATGATGGATCACTCACAAGACTTATGAGGACCTTCCTTTGACGGTGTCATAGGATATCTATTGGGGTCCTCATAAGTCTATTCAGTATCCAGTCCTGACTGGATACCCGCATGCCTATACAAGCTCTAAGCTCATGGTCAGTTAAGAACAACCATCTGAACCAGTCAGAAATAGACATACACTAATCTATATAAAGTAAATCACCGATAGACCAGCATTGGTGATTATAGATCAGGAACATTATCTTTGAGACATACTTACATAATGATATTTCTTAACAATCATTGCAACTCTTTGTAACTATATCATTACAAGTATACTCTCAGGTCTTTGTCCCATTATAAACAAGGTTCTAACTCTTTAGACCTCGCTGACTCTTATAACCTGCTAACTCTTAACAGTGCTAACTCGTAGCATTTATAACTCTCAGCTTTGATAACTATTAGTTCTGATCTAAACTCCTTTAGATCAGATCTGAACTCTTTCAGATCAAACAATGTCTATAATGTTACAAGCATTCTACCATATGATATGATATTAACAATCTTTATTCGAAATGTTTATTGTATAAATATTAACAATTAATATTCATACAATATTGGAATGGTACGTGAGCACCAGCTCTAACACTTTTGATGTCTCTCCATCAACTTCTAGGTATTCCTTTTTGTTTTCACTTTTCATAGCCTTACCATATGTCCTAAGCTCATCATACTTAAGAGTGTAAGCAGAAATAAAAGCATAAGCAACTAAATCTACTTGTACATATCTGATTGGTGGGTTAATTATTCTCCTTAGCCTGTCTCGGGCTAGTTGGTACTCTTCAAGTTCCATCTCAGGAGTTATAGTCTTTCTTTGGGTGGACTTGGAGGAACTTGTCAGTGTTCTTAGTTCATCTTCAAGGATCTCCTCGTTGAAGTGTAGATCTGTGGGCATATTAGATCTATTCTTATGTTTCACTTCAACTTCTATTGACTTGGGTGCTGAGTCTTCCTTAGGCGCAGGTTCTTTTTTCTTATCTTCTTGGGAGACTTTCAGCATGGTCGTCTCATCGAACGTCACATCATAGCTTATGATACTTCTTGGTGCTGTCAAGTCTTTACACCACACTTTGTATCCTTTTACGCATCTAGGATATCCTAAAAATACCCTTTGATAGCTCTAGGTTCCAACTTTCCCTCCTTAACATGTACAAAGGCAGGAAAACCAAATATTCTGCGGTGGTCATACTTAAGAGGATTTCCAGACTATTTCTCTTCTGGCTTCTTGAAATCAATTGTTGAAGAAGGACTTCTATTAATCAAATAAGTTGCAGTCATTACAGCTTCTCCCCAAAATGCATTGGACATCTTTGCATTGGTAAGCATGCATCTAACCCTTTCAAGTAGGGTCCTATTCATCCTTTTAGCTACATCATTCTGATGTTGTGTTGATCTTACCGTTCTATACCTCGCAATCCCATGCTTGGCACAAAACCCATCAAACTTTCTATTGCAAAACTCGAGGCCGTTGTCAGTTCTCAACTTCTTCACTTGATGAGATAATTCTATATCTTAAATTAAGTGCAAGTATACACTATCGCATGCAAGTAATAAATGGACTAAATAAGTCGGATGTCGACCCCACAACGATAATTTCTTTTTCTTAACCAATTACTAAAATTATGTCTTCCTAATAATTATTCAGAAAAATAAAAATCTAAGAATGAATGTAGAAAATATAAAAGCAAAACACAATGCAAAGAGAATTAGGTGATAGCAATGTAGAGAAAACCTAGGATTAATACTATCTCTCAATATACTTTCTAATGATTAATCTTCTAATATTTAACTCCCTTAGTTTTTGTTATTGATCAAGACACTAATGTATTCACAAGCCTCTTCGAAGGTCATGCAAGTATACCTTAATTTACCAAATAGTTATATTCCTATAGTACTTGTAATAAATTAAGATTCATTAAGAACAAGTCTTATTGACTTGTATATGCAACATTGAAAGTTACTCTACAATCATGCATCAAATTACTTAGGTCTAAATATTATGATTCCTCTTCCGAGTTTATCAACAATATTACCAACTCATTTACCATATATTGGCCAGATATATTGAAGCATTAAGATCAAGTAATTTGAATATCAAAGAACTAAATTTATTAAATATTCAAAAGATATGACAATTAAGCACACATATTGAGTTCAAGTATTAACCCTAGAAAATAAGTTTAGCTCATGGCTACAAGAGAACAGCAATAAAAATAATAATAAATCATGATACAATTAAATAGCAAACCGATATAGACGTCGAATTTGTCTTGATTGCGCTACTTAAGATACTCTTGATGCCGAAAAACGCATTGAATTTCTCTCTAAAGTTGCTTTAATTCAACTCCTATTGCTCTCCAAGACTCGTGCTCTGTATTCTTGGTGTTTTTAAATGTGTCTTGGGTTATCTAGGTTGATTCTTAAAGGCTGGGAATGAGTGGCCTTTTATAAGGATTGATATGAGCTTGAAAATCTCAATTCTCGTCAGACTAGGACTCACACTACCGCTGGGGCGACATGTGAAAAAGGCTTCACTGTTGGAGCGGTGGGATGTTAGCACTGGGGCGCTGGCCTATTGTTGGCGCGGGAGCACCAGATGCGACTTAAACATGTCATTTTTCTTATTTCGATCACTGTTCCAACGCTGGGGCGCTGAACATATACTTTGAAATTTCGTTCAAAGTATTCTTTAAATTTCGTTGAGGTCCCTATAAATAACAATAATACACATAAATAGCCATCTATTCTCATAAATCAATAAAATATCAAAATAAAATATGAGAAAATATATGATAAATTTACCTTTATTATCACCTTTTTGCCAGTCTGATTCTCAATAAGAGCCTTCAAAGTCTTGAATCCATCAAATGCTTGGTCCTTGCTTCTTAACATATAAACCCACAACTTCCTTAAATAGTCATCAATTAAACTGAGAAAATACTTGGCACCATTATGAGTAGCTGTCTGAGCTAGTCCCCAAAGATTCGAGTGTATGTAGTCAAGAGTTCCATTAGTCTTGTACTCACCAGTACTAAACCTCACCTTATGTGTTTTTTCAAGCACACAATGCTCACAAAAATCAAAAGGCTGAAATTTATCCTCGCCAAACCCCTTTTGACTAAATAAATTCTTTAGGTTTCTCTCGCCTAGGTGCGCCAATCTAAGATGATATAACTTGGTTTGCATACTCTCATTGTAATATCCAATCCTTATTAGTAGTATTGGCGCCTAGATTTCGGTATAGAACAAATAAGACACCGTAGGGTTACTCGATTTTAACCCTATTAGAAATATTTTCTTTATAGTGCACGTGAGAGATATCAGACCTAATTTGGTAATTTCACACTTGATCGGTGCGCCGGACGACCCTAGAATATTTTTAGAATTTTTCTCTATTGGCTTGGAAAAGAAAATTCTAATTTACTACATGAATTTCCATTTAAGGGTTATGAATGGAACAAGCCTTTGTTGAGAAACATAATCCATATATTAGAGAATGGACCAATTAGAAAAAATCTCATGGATTGCCAAGTTGGAAGTTCTAGTTAGTTCTTTGGACTATTCCAACTAGATAGTTACAAATGAACTAATTACATAATTAGTTTTCAACTAATGGCAAATTAGTAATTTTGAGAAAGTTGAAGGGCAAAAAGGTAAATAGAAGGAGGACTATAAATAGGTTGGAAGTGTGTAGAATTTTGAAGATGATCAAAAGCAAACACTTAGAACAAAAGAGAGAAAATTCGAGCTTGGAAAAGGGGGCTGCTACAGTGACCTTTCAAGTTTTGTTTTCATGAATTTTCATGTGTAATAAAGCCAAATTAAGGTTACAAATCAATCCCTAAGCTCAATTGAAGTCTCTATTAGTGAAAATTTAAGAAAAAGAGGTAAGAAAAGCATCTTTTATGAGTTTGATAAGTGAGAATTCAAGAATGTGTTAATTGATGTTCTTATGTGTATTCTTGGCTTAGATTGAGTTGAATTCTAGTTTGGAGCTTGAAGGAGTCATCAATTTGAAGAAATTGGCAAGGTGAGAATTAGGGTTTCTGGTGATTTTGTTGTAGAGATTTCAATTGATTGTAATTAGGGCTTTAGAATGAAATTGGCATGATTTTGTTGTAATTGGAACAAGAAATTGAGAAAAGGAATGTGTTGGAACCTAGGGTGAAATTCTGCCACTTTAGGGAAGTTAGGAATTGAGTGGTGTTTTGATTGAATTGTTGTGTGTAAATGATGCATATTGTGAATTGAATATATATGGTTGATGAAAAAACTCAAAAATGAAGAAAATGGGACATAATTGTCCATGTTGGAAAGGTGAAGGGCAAGTATGTCCAATCAAATTATAAGGTGTTCAATAATTTTCAGGGTGCCGGATGGTGAGTTAGTTTCGATTATGGCTCCGTAACTAAAATCGGGAAGTAGTTTACATCCGGGCTTTGTATGCCGATTAGGGCATTTAGTAGTTAAATGAGATTCTAGTGTTCGATTTGGTTCTAAATGTCATTTATGGCGCGTAGGTGAGGATAACCGAGAGCGTTAACGGGAGCAGGAATCGGGAGCGAAATTGAGCGCGGAGCGGTTGTGAGTGAAAATCTGCCATTTCTTTTACTTTTCGGTTATTATGTTTTCGCACAATGACTATGTATGTTTTATGAGCTTTCGATGCATAAACATGATTTATGATCTTGATATATTCATAGACATGCTTTTACATGATCGATTTGTGAAACAGTTTTAAAATTTCTGCATTTGTTTTAAGGCCATTGGTACCCTCAGATTATAGTGGTGATGATTGTATTAGACCCGGCCGGTATATCCCGTGCACATGGGCAGGTCTTGGGGGTGTGTCACAAACTCCGGGAAGTCGGGATGTCGAGTCATGTGAGTCGCTCTATGTGTACGGGATATTGTCTCGCTATATGCATGCGATGTAGGATTCCGCTGCGTAGCCAGTGAGATGTCTTGAGATGTCACTGTGGGTGCTGCTAGTTGAGGTGTCCCGTGACCTACTCACGTATGCGGTGCTAGTTGAGTCGCTGCGTGGGTATAGAGCTTTAGGGTTACCATTGGTACAGTTTAGATAGAAAATGGCCGAGCGAGGATTTTACTAGTTTTCAATTTACCGATAGCATTTATGCATTTATATGCACACAGCAGTTATTATGTTATACAAATTCTGAATATAATTTTCCAAAGATGTAGATAAAATTCGCTCGGCAAGATTTCATTAGCATATGATATTAGAAACTGTTTTACAATTTTACATCCGTTTTAGAAGCATAATTTCTGCATGTACTTTAGAAATTGCTATCTTTGTATAATATTCTTGTAATTAAATTCTCATTTACACTCAGTGAGCTCCTTTAGCTCACTCGTTTTATGTTTTATGTTTTAAACCCCTTTCCCAGGTGCAGGTCTCGGAACGCAAGCTGCTGATTCTCCTATCGTCGAGTAGTAGGCCGAATCCAAAGATAATTTTTGTACATATAAATGTGCTAATAGCACTCTTTACTTTATGCATAATAGTTGTAGGCATGTATATTTGTAAGTATGTGTTGAATTAAAAAGAAGAGATTTCTAGTTTATGATGATCGTTTTTACTTTTTATGATTATGCTTATTTTGTGATTTACACGAAATAATTGAGTTGTGTTGGATTTGATTTGAAAAGGACCGGAGGTCCGAATTGGTAGAATTGAGATGTGTTGGAATTAGAAGTGAAATTTCTTTGCAGGTTTATATAGATTTTCTGAAAAATAGGGGAAACTCTGTCCGTTTGTTTTTAAAACTAAGATGTCGTTTTCATGTATATTACTAGATCTTCTTAGTAGTAACAAGAATTAAAAAGGGGTTCGCCTTGCGGAATTTCTTAACTTACCCAGTTAGGTTCGGAGGAACTTCCGTCGGGGTGCCCGGCAGGGCCGCTGGGATCTATAGTAGAGGGTCTCGGGTCGGGTCCTATCACTTATCATCTATAAAGAATAATGTAGAACCACTCACGACTTCTCCCTTAAGCACATAAACGCCTTTGTGCTTCTTTCCTCTCATCACCATCATGGAACCCTTCTATACTTTCAAAACCCCTCTGTCTATTCTAATAGAACACTCATTCTGGTCTAAAGTCCCTAGTGAGATCAAGTTTCTTTTGAGGTCAAGAACATACCTAACATTTATCAACTCTCTCACTCGCCTATCATGCAGCCTAAATTTAACATTGCCAATTCCCATTCTCTGACATGCAATATCATTACCCATTAATACCTTACCACCACTAATAGGCTAGAAATTTACAAACAAAGACTTGTGTGGGTACATGTGAAAAGTATAACCATAATTAAGAACCCATTGTTCAGAATTCTTACCATTAGTAGTGACGAGTGTCTCTGCGCTGTCATAACTATCATCATAGGCAAGTGCAGCATCCACTTTATTCTTATTTTGTGCTATCTTCTCAGGATAATCATTTATGAAGTGCCTTTCTTTCTTGCAACAATAACATTTCTTAGGAGTTATAGACTTTGATTTTGAGCCCTTTTTTCTTTCATCTCTAAATGAGGGTCTTCCTCTTACAGATAAACTTTCTGCATTGCCCTCGATCTGCTTCTATAGTAACTTTGAGTTTAATGATGATTTCACATCACTCATCATTAAACCCTCTCTGCCGTAGAGTAACGTATCAACAAAACTCTCATAACTCTTGGGGAGTGAACTCAGCAAGATAATTGCTCTATCTTCATCTTCTATCTTGATATTGATAGACTCAAGATCAAGGATAATCTTATTGAAGGCGTCTATATGATCTTTCATCAGCGTCCCTTCTGACATGGATAGCTGATACAACTTCTTCTTTATATGTAATCTATTGGCCAATGATTTTCGCATATAAAGCGATTCAAGCTTCTTTCAAAGACCCATCGCCGTCGTCTCACCTGCTACTTCCCTTAGTACTTCATCGATTAATGATAGAACGATTGTGCTATGAGCTCTTTCTTGAATGTCCATTTTTTCTGCTTCAACTTTAGATGACTCTAACGTCTTCTCTTCTTCACTAGATAGAGCTGCAGTTTCCTAAAATACCGAGCCTAGCCTTTGGCTCACCAATAATGCCTTTACCTTCATCTTTCACAGATAGAAGTCATTAGTACCGTTGAATTTCTTTACCTCATACTTAAGTGTGGCTATGTCTGCTTAGAAAATCAAGATCTAATACTAGTTTATTGAAATGAAAGCACACAAACAAGCAAAATCACATAAGCAAATAGTGCAGAACAAGTAATTAACGAAATAAATAGAGAAAGGGTAGAAGAAGAACACATAAAAATTTACATGGTTCGACAACTTGCCTACGTCCATAGCGGATCAATAACACTATTTTATCTTATTAGATCATAAGGCACTCACAAAGTATGCCTTTTACAACAAAGATCACAAAGAATAACTCTCTCTCTTACACTCTAGTGATTTTCTCTCACAAAGAACCACAAAGAAAGTTTAATCACAACGATCTCTCAACCTATCAAAAAGGTATGTTCTATGATCACTAAGATGTATTTACAAGCCAATTGAGAGCCTTTATATAGGCTTTGAGACATCCTAGGTTTACCCTATCCGCGTGGGAGTCGTATTAGGGAGTCTTGAAGCAAGTGGGAGATGAAATAAGAAAGTTTCTAATTTTCGGCAAACTGTTCACGGGTCCAGCGCTGAGGGGCTCAGCACCCATCACCGCGGTGTTGGTGCGTGCTAGCCTGAGCTCCGCAACGTTAACTACCTAGCGCCGCGCCGCTCATGTTCTGGTTTGGGAGTCGCGATGCTCATGCCTGACACCGCCTTCTTCATTTTTTGCTTCCTTTCGCGTCCGTCTTCGATCCTTATGTACCCTATACACTTAGCTTGATCTCTAAATTATATCTCGATGATTTTCAATCAATATTCTTACATAATTATTTCAGTAAAGATTAAGAAAAACTAATATTCTTTCACAATTTAATTAAACTTGTCACTAATGATTTTCTTATCTTCTTTTATATTAAAGATAAAATGAGAGAAAATGTGAAAAATTATCATTTCAATTTTGGTGGAAGGCAGCACGAACAAGAGATGAATTATAGCTAGAAAAACTTCAATTTCATTTCAACATCTTTGTTTATCTTGAACCAAAGAAAAAATACCTATAAAGCAACAACAATCAATAACAAAATAAAATAAATGCAAAGCCACATGTTAACGACAGTCATCTCGTTTCAGATCCAACTTTAAACTGAAGACTCACTTAAGTAATAAATAGGTGAATTTAGGTGAGTGGAGAATGGTGGTTAAGTAAAGGAAAATGGTTAGATTAAAGGGGAAAAAAACATAATTATTATAATAATATCAACACAACATCAACAACATTATTATTAATGAGAAAAAAAAAACAATTTAATTCTTTGAATTTGATCTATTACTCAAATTTGTGATCTTATTTTAAAAAATCTAAATTTTTCCTATTCCGTTAACTATTACCATTAAATTAACAAAAATATAATTTTTTGATACAATAATAATTTTACTCTTGATGATTGTGTTCATTTGGTGTAAAGTTTAAAGTGATTGGCAAGTTTGCAAAAAAAATATAAATAAATAAGCTTCACCAACACGTGAACATTATTGCATCTCTAAGGATATTAAAATTATAATTTTACCCTTCTTATTAGCCCTTTTCTAGAGTTGTTTATAGCCATTGTATATAGTTGTGAATATGGGCTATTTTTTCCTTTGATGTTTTTTTGGGTATATAAATAGGCTAAAAGCTCTTCTTTGATAATTAAATATAACCTAAAACGAAATTACAATAAGCTTAATTTTCATTGAGTAAATCCATTACAAAAAATATTTATCAGCCCCCAAACTTAAATTGTTCAATAGTGATCAAATATCAATCTTAGGTTATAAAATATTTTCTAATCAGAACATTACTTCAATCAGTTTAGCAATACAAAAAATCTTTAACTATCTAACAAAGCTCCAACTCTAACAGACAATTAATCAGATTCTGAAGCAACTTTGATCAAGTAAATGGTCACCTGATAAAATTTTAAAACAAGATTTGTCAATGCAATGAAAAAGCATATGTTAGAATATCAGAATCCCAAAAAAATTCAAAAAAACTGTATTTTAGGTGCATGCGTAGAAGATACATATTTTATGGTTTTAAAAGCTCAAATTAGAGGAGTTCAATACAAATGCAAATTTTGATGATTAAAATAGTCACCTTTTGTACGAGGAAAGTGTATCTAATGCTTATGTTTCAGATCAACAACTCTATATTAAAAGACATGTAATCAATGATATAGTGATTAGACAATGACTTTTTATTTTGATCATTATAGTAGTATTCATATTATGATTTTTTTAGAACTGACTATGTGCCATGCAAGATAGAATTTAAAATAAACTTCCTAATGAAATAAATACTTGTGTTGTTTTCAAGACTGATTTGTCCTGCCTTTACCCCTTTTCTTTCCTTTGAACATTGTAATGTGACTAATAATACATATAAAATATAGGAGTTTATTTTTAAGTGCAAGATTTTCAAAGTAATAATTAACTCAGTGAGAACGGGGTCGACCCACAGGGATGTGGAATTAAAATTTACAAACTATAAATATTTTAAAGACAAATAAAGCAATATAAAACGTTTGCAAATAATAATTCAAATAACTAATTAAAATTAATGCTAAAATTAGAGGGATCCATTCTTAGCATATGAAATAAGAATATATTCAACTCTTTTTATAACTCAATTGGAATCCTAATACAAAGAAGGTTCTAATCAGAAGATATAATAATTAAGGTTCATTATTATTTATATATTAACTTTTATTTATTTATTTTAATTATTATATATCAAATCCTGTAAATGGGTTTAAGTATTTATTATGTTAATCTTTATATTTATCTACAATAAATTATGACTTACACTTTACAAGAAATGGTACCAACACAAAATCTTATAAATAGTTTTAAGAATTCATTGTGTCAACTTTAAAAATTATATATAATAAATTAAGATACACCATTTTGCAAAAAAAGGTATCAATATTGTAAAACAAGATAAATATATCATATATAAATTTGCTTAACTTAAGAATTGAACATTAAATTATAGAATAAGAGTTGAAATATATCTTATTACCTTACCAAGAGTTTCACATTTTCACCTTAGTAAAACAAAAATTACTTGAACATAAAAGAGATAGAAGAAGTGATAACATGAACTTTAGAAATGTAAATGAAAGAAATAATACTACAAAGAAATAATACAAAAGACAAGTGTTTTGAACTAAAATATAGATCTCTAATTACATTCTTGAGCATAAACATGCCACCTATTTATAAAAAAATATGGATAAATCAAGACAAATAAAGATAGAACCACTTGAATAATAAAAGTTAAAAAAGGTGGCAACTAATTTGTAATTATTATTATTAATGCACCTACTTGATTGTCTAACTTGAAATTGATGTATTCTAAATTAGCTTATACTTAAAAAATAAAAGTTGTAGATAAGTCTCTTATCTTTCTAAATTAAGTTGTTTCATATATATTAGATACATATTTCTCTAGTTATAGGTCAAATACGGATGACTGTTTGGAATAGGCTTGTATTACAGATCAGTTTTATTCTAGGCAATTTTCACCATTTAAATGCTCGAATTTCAAATTTCTTATGAAATACAATATTTTATTCTATTACGTCAGCTCTTCACAGGATCAATAATAACTCCAATTCAATTTTTTGGCAGAAAGGTATGCTCATTTTACCGACCTTACCATAAAATAGTTAAAAGATAATTAAGCATAATATTGTAAATATGCTTAAGTTAGGGAGGTCAATGACACTAGTAATACAAAACAATAATGTAAAACCCTTATTAAATGTATAATTTCAAGTGTTCATCACACCTCCAGCCAGCTTATTGCTAGTCCCTAGCAAGTCAAGTATAAATGAAAATTTGAACACTACCTAAGTATTTCAAATAAAACGTCAATTCAAAATTATAATCACTTTTAAGGTTATTTCAATCATAACTTTCAAATTTTGTATGTGTGAATTAAGTTGAAGCCTTCTTACTACAAACCACAACATATATATCCTTAAAAAGAAAATTTTAAGTAAAAGCCTCAACTCCATATCCTCACAGGTAAATAACTGTTTAAAAGGTAAGGATTTCACTCATGGAGTTAGAAAACAGATAATTGCTCAAGAAAAAATTATATTTAAGGATAGACACACAAACTAACATTGATCCAAAGATAAAAAAAACTAATTGTTTATAGTCAAACAATTCTTGCTAGATGCTAACTCTACGAATTTAATTATCTTATGTGAATCTTACGAATAGAGTCTGGTGATAAAACGACTTTTTAATGACTTTTGACTTATAAAATTGAACGAAGACTTTATTGAACTGAATTTACTTCTTTTATTTATTTATTTATTTATACTTTTATCTTTTATTTTTTTAAAAACATAATGAATCATTACAAAATAAGAGCAATTTCTCACCACCATACTTTTCAATAATTTTTTATTATCTTTCAGCTAAGCAACGAAATCATTTCTCATCCCTAATATGTCATTCCAAACAAAAATTAACCATTTCAAAATATTAATGAAAGTTTATAAACTGTTATCTCAAACATCTTTACTTACTCACAAAAGATGTATGAGTTTAGAAAAGAATATGTATACTTAAACATGAAAATTCTCTTGGCTATATGTATTGAATTATCCATCTTACTACAAAATTTAGTATCATGCTCAAGAAATAATTTTAGAAGTTATTCTTTAGTAACCTAGATAGAAAAAGTGATTTAAGCTAAATAATGTTAAAATGATATCTTGATAGTAAAGCAAACTTATTTACACAAAAGTTACCAAGAACTTAAGCAACAAATAAATGTACATGAAATGCATTAAAAATAAATATTCTAGAACTAGAATGCGTCTCAAAAGTGCATAAATGAACATTTTACTCACAAAATTTATGATTGAATTTTTTTTTTAAGACCGAAGTGATAGTAAAAATTAACACTAATATATATATCAACTACCTTCTCCCCAATCAGATTGAGACATTGTCCTCAACATCAAAATATAGAAAAAGTAGTGTATAGAAGATATCACCTGAAATATCTTTTATTAAAAATAAAACCTATAACAAAATAAAATAAGCCACACAAAATGCTTAAAAATACATAAAAGTTGATAGGTATAGAAGAATAGTCAAATCTATCTTGCATTTGTTTTCACTATCATCAGTATATCAATCTATCTGATGCATTATTGGATCAGATAGACATATAAAAGCTTATAATTGATCAAGTAACTTATCAACAGTTGAAGCAAAAATAAGGATTCGTCGTGCTACAGATGAGATAAATTATTTTTGTACTGCATAGTTAAGAAAACATAACAACTAATTATAAAAACCATCAATATTTAACAAAATCAATGAGTTTTTAGTGAATTTTTAATTGTGTCTATGAGACAATTTGAAATTTTTTTCTCCAAAGCTCTGAAACCTCCAAGTAGAGCTATGAAGACATCAGCATTCCAAAGTATAAGAGACATTCGCTCATGTATTAATGATCCCTATAACTCATCCCCAATTATTTTTCCTACAATATTCCCAATAACTATAGCTTTCGTATGATACCTAAAACTTAGTTGCTTTTATTTTGTGCAGTTGTTGCCACATACTCTATTAATCTACGACTACCTCGCCCATTACTAAATGATTTTTCGCTCAGCTAACACCTTACCAATAGTTTCTGTTGCTTCTATAAACTCTTTAATTTTTTTAGGGTTGGATCTACAAAAGACACAAATTTTTGTAAATTTACGAGTTGATGTTCCCTTCATTGTTACACTCACCCCCTCCCTTGAATAATTTTGAGTTTGTATAAAGATTCAGAAATAATGAACTGTATTTCTAGAGTCAAAAGGTGTTGTAAAGTAAAGTTATATGGATAGTTGGTTATTAATGGATAAGATTAAGCTTTAAATGTAAATTTTTTTAAAATCGACTATGGGTGGTTGGTTGTTATTAGAGAAGACATTTAAAGTTGAAATAAAATATTTAAAAATAACAGCTACAATAAATATATACAAGTGGTTGTGATTATGGCTCATACCTTCTTCTAGTTTTACATCCAAAAATAGCTTAAATGTATTCTATGGGTTGGGGATAGGCTTCCCATCCAATTTTCTTATAAATTAGCAAACAGGGTCTTTAAAGTCAGATTTTGTTCATGTTCCTTTAGGATTATGTTCTATAATTCACGAATTACAATATGCATAGATCCACTAGGATGCATCGTAAGAGTCGATAAGCTATCATCTAAAGACTATAAGATATCATCTAAAGACTCCTTACTCAGGTCATCCTTAATAAACCTAATTTTATCGTTGCGATTTACAGACACCATTCCTAAAGTGTGACAACGTGTGTTATAAGTCATGCGTCACACTTATGACAAACACTTAATCTTTTTGCCATTTACTTTTTTACAAAAAAGCTTTTACCCAAGCTAGGCATATAGAAAATTATTGAGTCTGAAAACTCACATGCTAATCGAACTTCGACTTCAATTAACCAACGTATATCAGGAGGTATATTTATAATCATTAATAACCTTAGTTTTTTACATCTTGTTTGGTAAATTTTCTTAAAGGCATTTTAAGGCAATGAGGGAAAACGTTTTTTCAAATTCATTAGAATGTCATCCATTTTTTTTTTATAGAAATGAGAAGAAGAAAAGGCAACAGTAATTATGGAAAACTGATAAAACCAACTTCAAATGTCACAGAGTACCGTTATCCGCCACTTAACAGGGGTACAAAATAAAACTTAATACAAAAATATTAAATTAACCTGCAAGTATGAAAAATAAATAAAGTTAGAAGAAGAATAAATATATATAAATATGCATAACAAATATTAATTGGCCTTATAACAAGGGTCAAACAAGAACACAAATTCTTCTTAAAAATCTTGATTTTCTAGAAACGGTTTGAATCTTTGCCCATTTACTTTAAACATATTACCATTTTTAGGATTTTCAACGTCAATTCCTCCATAAGGGTACACATGTTTCACAATAAAATGGTCATTCCATCATGATATTAATTTTTTAGAAAATATGTAAAGTCTAGAATTATAAAGTAAAACCTTCTAACTAAAATCAAATGTTTTTCTTTGAATTGTTTTATTATGAAAAACTTTGATTTTAGCTTTATGAATTTTCGAATTCTCATATGCATTATTTCTCAATTCTTCAAGTTTATTTATTTGTAATTTACAATCTGTCCAGCAAAATCAAAATTTATGTTGAAAGTTTTAATAGTCTAATAGACTTTATGCTCAAGTTTCACAAGTAACTGACAAGGTTTCTCATAAACTAACCTATAAGTACCTATAAGGAGACATACCCAATAGAAGTTTTAAAAGTAGTTCTATAAGCCCAAAGTGCATCATTAAGTCTTAAAGACCAATATTTGCGATTTGAGTTTATAGTTATTTTTAAAAACTTGTTTTATCTCCCTATTATCTAGTTCAACTTGTCCACGTGTCTGGGAGTGATAAGAGGTGGAAACTTTATAAGTAATGCCATATTTTTTCATTAATGTTTCAAATGGCCTATTCTAAAAGTGCTTACCCTCATCACTTATAATGGATTAAGGGATTCTAAATCGACATAAGATATTTTTCTTAAAAAATTTTATCATTATTTTATGGTCATTGTTTCGACATGGAATAGCCTCAATTCATTTTGAGACATAATCTACTGCAACTAAAATATATATAAATCCAAATGATAGTAGAAACAGTCCCATGAAATCTATCCCCAAACAATCAAAGATTTCAATAATAAGAATAAAGTTCAAAGGCATCATGTTTCGTTTTAAAATGAATCCCAAATTTTGATAATTTTTACACATTTTACAAAATGCATGTGTATCTTTAAATAAAGTGGATCAATAAAATTCACACTGTAAGATTTTTACAGCTGTTTTCTTTGATGAGAAATGTTCCCCACATGCTTCAGAATGACAAAATTCAATAACTCTACTTACTTCATTGTCAGGTATGCATCTTCAAAATATTTGGTCAGGACAATATTTAAAAAGATAAAGATCATCCTAATAAAACTTTCTCACCTTAGTTAAAATTTTATTTTGTCTTATGCATTCCATTAAGGTGACATTTCTCCTATCACAAAAAATTTAACAATATTAGTATACCGAGGCATTGTAACACTAGAAAATAAAAATTCATCGAAAAAAGAGTCATTAATAGGTGTTATTTCTATTGATGAATCTGGTACAAGTCTTGATAAGTGATTTGCAATAATATTTTCAGCTCCCTTCTTATCCTTGATAGTAATATTAAATTCTTGAAGTAACAGAATTTATTGAATCAGTCCTGGTTTTGCATCCTGTTTTAACATTAAATACCTTACAACAGCATGGTCAGTAAACATAATAGTTGAAGAACCAATTAAGTAAGAACGAAATTTATCTAATACAAATATTACAACAAGTAATTCTTTTGTAGTTGTATAATTCATTTGTGCACTATTTAAAGTTTTACTTGCGTAATAAACTACATATCATTTACCTTCCTTTCTTTGTCCCAATACAACACCAACAACATAATTACTGGCATCACTCATGAGCTCAAAAGGCAAAGACCAGTCAGGAGATTGTATGATATGAGCAAATGTTAAGAGGCCAATAAATTTTTCAAACGGATTTTGGCACTTTTGAGTCCACTCAAATGATACATCTTTTGCTAAGAGGTTACAAAGAGGTCTGGATATAGCACTAAAATTTTTTATGAACCTTTTATAAAATCTAGCATATCTTAAAAAAGATCAAATTTCTCTGATTATTTTTTGTAGAGGAAAATAAGTAATGAGTTCGACTTTTGCCTTATCCACTTCAATTACTTTAGAAGACACTACATGTCCAAAATTAATTTTAAAAGTGACCATGTAATGACATTTTTTCCAATTCAACACAATACCCTTTACTTAACATCTTTTTAAGACATTTCCTAAGTTTTCAAGACAATTATCTAAAGAATTTTCAAACACAATTAAATCATCCATGAAAACTTCTAAATAATGTTCAACTATATCACTAAAAATGCTTAACATACATCTTTGAAATGTTACTAGAGCATTACAAAGTTCAAAGAGCATTCTTCTAAAAGCAAAAGTCTCAAAAGGGCATGTAAAGATAATCTTTCCTTGGTCCTCAATGCTATAGGAATTTGATAATAACCAGAATAGCCATCTAGAAAGCAATAATAGAGATGTCCCATAACTCTCTAAAATTTGGTCAAAGAATGGTAAAGGAAAATAGTCATTTCTAGTGGCAGAGTTCAACTTCCTATAATTTATGCACATCCTCAAACTAATAAGACTCGAGTTGGTATTAACTCACCTTTATCATTTTCAATTATTGTGATTCCATATTGTTTTTGATACTACATGAGTAAGACTTGCCCATTTACTATCTAAGATAGGATAAATGATTCCAATTTCAAATGACAACTTCTGCTTTTATTACCTCTTTTATATGTGGATTTAATCTCCTTTGGGGTTGCTGAGAAGTTTTAGTATTATCTTCTAGGTGTATTCTATGTGTGCAAATCAAAGGAGCATTTTATGTCTTTTAAACCACCCTATTGCATTTTTATGCATTTTCAATACTTTAATTAACTTACTTTCTTGTTCACTTGTAAGTGTATAAGAGATTATCGCTGTAAAAGTTTATTTTTCTACAAGAAATGCGTATTTTAGCCCTACAAGTAAGGGTTTCAAGTCCAATTTTAAAATTTCATTATGTTTATCCTCTTTTTCTCCCAATTCTTTGAACTTTAATTTTCATCCTTTATTTTCAATCACTTGTATTGATAGGATCAGCCCCAACACCCTCTATTGTAAATCCCAGCGGCTCTGTTAGGCACCCCGACGAAAGTTTCTCGAAATTTAACTGTGTAAGTGCAGAAATTTTGCAAGGCGAACCCTTTTTTAGTTCTTGCTATTACTAAGAAAATCCTGAAATATACGTAAAAATAACTTATTAAATTTTACAAAAAAAACAGACAGAGTTTTCCTTGTTTTTCTAAAAATTTAATACAAAACTTGCAAAGAATTACACTTCTATTTCAATATAGCTTCTCAATATCTCCAAATTTGGACCTCCGGTCCTTTTCAAAACCAAATCCATCTTAACTCAACAATTTCATTTTTAATCAAAAACTGGCATACTAGTAAAATGTGAAACGATTATCACAATATCGAAATCTTTTCTTATTTGTTCAAAATATATGTATAATACACAAGCCTATACTACTATAAAAAAAAAAAAAGCAAAAAGAGTGCTACTTAGCATATTTATATTTACAAAAATGATCTTCAGATTTGGCCCACTAATCAGCAATAGGAGAATCAGCAGCTTGCATACCGAGACTTGCACATTGAAAGGGGGTTTAAAAAATATAAAACACAAAACGAGTGAACTAAAGGAGCTCAGTGAGTGCATTTAAGATTTCAAATAAAATAACATTATGCATAGATATTAAATTCTAAGGACATGCCTAAATCATGTTTTTAAAACTTGTATAAAGCCATAAAATAGTTTCTAACATCATAAGCTGATGAAATCTTGCCGAGCAGATTTTATTTAGATCTTTAGAAAACAATATCCAAAATTTGTAAAACATAATAACTAGTATGTACATATAAATGCATAACAGCGATCAGTAGATCGAAAACTATTAAAGCCTTCACTCGGTCATTTTCTTTCGAAGTTGTAGCAATGGTAACCCTAAAGCTCTATACTCACGCAGCGACTCAACTAGTACCGCACACTTGAGTAGGTCACGGAGCGTCTCAGCTAGCAACACCCAATGTGACATCTCAAGATATCTCATTGGCTATGCAACAGAATCTTACATCGTATACATATAGCGAGACAATACCCCGTACACATAGAGCGACTCACATGACTCGATAACTCAACTTTCCGGAGTTAGTGACACACCCCCCAAAACCTGCCCATGTGTATGGGATATACCGGCCAGGTCTTAAACCATCACCATCACTGTAATCTGAGGGTACTAATGGCCTTTTAAAAATAATGCAGTAGTTTTAAAGCTATTTTTTAAACTGAACATGTAACAGTATCTATAGATATATATATCAAAATCATAAATCATGTTAATGCATTTAAAAGCACATAAAACATACAATTTCATTATGCGGAAACATAATAAACGAAAGATAAAACAAAATGATAGATTTTCACTCACAACTGCTTCGAGCTCAATTTTGCTCCGAATTTCTGCTCCCGTTACCGGTCTCAATTTTCTTCACCTACATGCTATAAATGACATTTAGAACCAATTCAAACGCTAAAATTTCATTTAACTACTAAACGCCCTAATCGGCATACAAAGCCCAGATGGATACTACTTTTCTATTTTCATTTACAAAGCCATTCAATCTTATCTAATTCACCATCCGACGCCTAAAAAATTGCTTAACACCCTATAACTTCGGTTGAACATAATTGCCCTTCACCTTACCACAATGGACAGTTATGTCCCATTTTCTTCATTTTTGATTTTTCATCAACCATATACATTCAATTTATATAAGACACCATTTATATACAACAATTCAACTAAAAGACAACTCAGCCCTAACTTCCCTAAAGTGTCTGAATTTACATCCACCACCCAACACATTTCTTTTCATTAATTTCTTACTCTAATAGCATAAAAATCAAGCCAATTTCATTTTAATGTCCTAATTACAACCAATTGAAGTCTCTACATCAAAGTTACCTAAAACCCTAATTCTCACCTTGTCAATTTCTTCAATTTTATAACTCTTTCAAGCTCCACACTAGAATTCAGCTCAATCTAAACCAAGAATACACACAAGAACATCAATTGAAGCAGTCTTGAAAGTTCACATATCATCATCATAAAACAATGTTTTTCTTGCCTCTTTTTCTTGGATTTTCACTAATGGAGGCTTCAATTGATCTTAGAAACTTGTATTTGACCTTATTTTAGCTTGATTAAGCATAAAAATTATGAAAAAAATCACTGTAATAGCACCCTTCTTCACTTGGACGAATTTTGCTTCTTTTTTTCTCTAAAATGTTATGCTTTTAATCTCATAAAATTTCTACACACTTCTACTTTATATATAGTGCTACCTCAATTGTTCAATTTGTCCCTCAACTTACTCTAAATTTCTAATTTTCCATTGGTTGAAAATTAAATATGTAATTGGTTCCTTTGTAACTGTCTAGTTAGAATAGTCAAAGGAACTAAGTAAAATTTCCAACTTGGCAATTCATAAAATTTCCTTTAATTGGTCAATTCTCTAACATATGGATTGTATTTCTCAACAAAGGTTTATTCTATACATAACCCTTAAATGAAATTCATGTAGTAAATTAAAATTTTCTTTTCCAAGTCAATAGAGAAAATTTTTTAAAATATTATAGGGTCGTCCGACGCTCCGACCGAGTGTGAAATTACAAAATTAGGTTTAATATCTCTCACGCATACAATAAAAAAAATATTTCTAATAGAGTTAGAATCGAGTGACCCTACGGTGTCTTTATTGCTCTATACCGAAATTTAGGCGCCGATACTACTAATAGGGATTGGATATTACATGTGTGCAGTCAAGTAAAGAGCATATGTTAGAGATTTTAGTATCTAATTGCATATTTGACTCAAATGGATTCATTAAACATATTTCAAAGGGATCAGTAGAACTTTCTTTTTTAATATGATCCTCTACAATCATTTCAATCATGTTGGCTTCTTCACTTTCATCCTCCTCTTCATGTGGCTGCTTATACATATTGAAAACATTAAGCTCAAATGTCATGTTTTCAAATGAAAGCTTCATTACTCCAATCCTACAATTAATCAACGCGTTAAAAATTTCTAAAAATGGATGACTCAAAATAATAGGTATTGGATTACATCCTTTAACAGGTTTTGGGTCTAAGACAAGAAAATTCACAAGATATATGAATTTATCAAATTGAATTAACACATCTTCCACTATCCCTCTTGGCACTTTTATTGATCTATCGACAAGCACAAGAGTTATAAATGTTGGTTTTAACTTACCGAGATTGAGCTGCTGATAAACTGAATATGGCAGTAAATTCACACTAACACTAAGATCAAGTAAAGCTTGTTCAATTTTATAACGCTCAATAATGCATAAAATTATAAGACAGCCAGAGTCTTTATATTTCAAAGTATTATTATTCTAAAGAATGACACTTACTTGTTCAGCTAAAAATGCTTTCTCTTTCACATTCAATTTTCTTTTTACTGTGTATAAATCCTTCAAAAATTTTGTATAAGAGGGAACCTATTTAATAGCATCCAATAAAGGATATTAACTTTTACCTATTTAAAGATTTTAAAATTTTCAGGATTGTGATTCAACTTCCTAGTATTACATAATGCATAAAGAAATGGGGGTGCAGGTAAGGGTTCGGTGTTTTCTTTACTAGGTGTAGGTTCAACACTTTCCTTACCCTTAGAAATCAATTCATCATTCTCATGAGGTTCAAGAATGTGTTTTTCAATAACCTTACCATTCCGAAGAGTGATAACCACTTTAACTTGGTCCATGTGTTGGCTTCCTAAACTACATGTATTTGATTTATGTTCTCCTTTAGGGTTTGATTGTAGTTACAAAGAAAATTTTTCTTTCTCATGAATGTTCAATACAAATGCAAATTTAGTAAGAGTATCTTTTAAATCAGCAAATGTTTGAGCATTTTGAGAATTAATAGACTTTTGCTTTTTAATGAATGCATGCAAAGTTTCTTCAAGATTATTCTTAGAAGGTGGGACATATGGTGCATGAGGGTTTTGAAAATTTTGGTGTGACTAAAAAGGTGGTTGTGAAGCCTATGCTTAAGTTTCATTCCTCCAAATAAAATTCATGTGATTTCTTCAACCAGGATTGTAGTTTTGTGAATATGGGTTACGATTTGACCGCTTGAATGTGTTTAAAACATTGGCTTGTTCATGGGGACATTCTCTAAATGCAAGCAAAATTAGGTAATCATTGGTAGAGTGATAATGGGTTTCACATATGTGACAGACAATTTCTTGAACATATTTTAATTAACCACTCTTTTTCATTTCTAAGGTTTTGACATTTCTAGTTAAGGATGCTAATTTGGCTTGAAGGTTATGTTCTTCTCTAAGATGATAAATACTTTCACTAGATGTAATGATTTGGGTTTTACTATGTGCCTCACAGGTACTAGCAGTGTCTTAATTTTGAGTATTTTCTGCTAGTAAGTCTAGATAGTTCATTACCTCTTCTGTGTCTTTATCCTCAAATATTCTATTATACATTTGTATAGGTATTAAGTAATTCTTTATAATTTTTCTAATATTGGTAAAGGGTCTCTCCTAGTTTTTTTAGCAAAAGTGGTAATTTTGCTTTTGAAAGAACTTGTTCTATGAGGAGGAAATTTGTTTTTTGTAAATTGTTGTTGCATCTCAACCCATGAAGGAATGAATCCTGGCCTAAGGTTTTTATAGCCATGTTTTAGCTTTATCTTTTTAAAAGAAAAAGGAAAAAGCTTAAGTCGAATTGTGTTCATGCTATAATTTAGGTCATTATATGTGTTACACATTTCTTCAAATTCTCTTAGATGTAGGTAAGCGTTCTCTGCGTCTAAATCATGAAAAGTGGGTAAAAATTGGATAACGCTAGGCTTGAAATTAAAATATATTGCATCTAGAGGAAAAGCTAAGCAAGATGGTGAATCGGTTCGTGTGGGGTTCATATAGTTTCTAAGTGTCCTAGGCCGGTTATGGTCATTATGTTGGGACTAATTATCCCTTGGGTCTATAAGTCCTTCGATTTGATTATCGGTCATGGTGTTAATTGGTGAAGAATGAAAAGATGAAGAAGAATCCAATAAATTATCAAAGGAAGTTCTGAAATTACATTTCACCAAACGATGAGAATTAAGATTTCGAAACAATTCTTATACAAAGAAATAAAATAAAATATGATAACAATAAATATTACAAATAAGAAAAAAAAAGAAATAAAATATTAAATAAAGGCAAATAAAATTGGCAAGGTTAATAATAAAATAAAAGTTAGAGAAAGAGTTAGAAGATAAATATGTTAGATTAGAATAATAAAAAATTAGTAAACAAAAAGTTATGAGACTTAGCCTTCCATGAAAATAACAAATGAACAATAATTAAAGTAAAACAAGTTAGGAGACTTAACCTTTTATGAAAATAAAACAAAAAGAAAACTTAGTTAATTTCACTTTCTCGGCAATGGCGTCAAAAACTTGACACGTCAAGAATATAAGAGTTTATTCTTAAGTACAGAATTGTCAAAGTAATAATTAACTCGGTGAGAACAGTCAATTCACAGGAAAGTGGAATTAAAATTTATGAACTATAAATATTTTAAAGACAAATAATAATTCAAATAACAAATTAAAATGAATGCTAAGATTAAGGGGATCCATTCTTGGCATATGAAATAAGAATATGTTCAACTCTTTTTATAATTCAATTGGAATCCTCACATAAAAGAAGTTCCAATTGAAAAATATAACAATTAAGGTTCATCAACATTTATATATTAACTTGTATTTTTTTTTTAATTATTATACATTAAATCTTGTAAATAGGTTCAAGTATTTATTATGCCAACCTTTATATTTGTCTACAATAAATCATGACTCTCACATTACAAGAAATGATATCTATGTTAAATCTTGTAAATGGTTTCAAAAATTTATTGTGACAACTATAAAAATTATCTATAATAAATCAAGATACACTATTTTGCAAGAAAGATATCAATATTGTAAAACAAAATAAATACATCATATATAAATTTGCTTAACTTAATAATGAAACATTAAATTCTAGAATAAGAGTTGAAGTATATCTTATTACCTTACCATGAGTTTCACCTTTTCACCTTAGCAAAATAAAAATTACTTAGACATAATAAGATTAAAGAAAAGAGATGGAAGAAGAGATAACATGAACTTTAGAAATGTAAATGAAAGAAATAATACTACAAAGAGATAATACAAAATACAAGTATTTTTAACTGAAATCTAACTCTTTAATTACATTCTTTAGGCATAAATAGGCTACCTATTTACAGAAAAATATGAATAAATCAAGACAAATAAAAAGGAAACCACTTGGATGATAAAAGTCAAAAAGAGTGGCAACTAATTTGTATTGATTATTATTAATTCACCCACTTGATTGTCTAATTTGAAATTGATGTGGTCCAAATTAGCTTCCACTAAAAAAATTAAAGTTGTATATAAGTCTCTTATCTTTCTAAATTGAGTCGTCTCATATGTATTAGATACGTATTTTTCTAGTTATAGGCCAAATACTGATGACTGTTCGGACTAGGCCTGTACTGTAGATAAGTTCTATTCTAAGCCATTTTTCACCTTCTAAATGCTCGAATTTCAAATTTCTTATGACAATATAATATTTTATCCTATTGAGTCAGCTCTTCACAGGATTAATAATCACTCCAATTGAATTTATAGGTAGAAAGTTATACCTATTTTATCGACCCTACTACAAAATAATTAAAAAGCTAATTAGGTACAATATTGTAAACATGCTTAAATTAGGGAGGTTAATGACACTAGTAATACAAAAAAAATAGTGTAAAGCCCTTATTAAATGTGTAATTTTAAGTGCTCATCACCTAACTCCTCTCAAGAGCTCTAAATGTTCTTCTTGAAATGTTCTGTGGACCCTCTGAAGCACTTGTTATTGTAACTATAGTTTTTAAATTTGTTTCAACATTGGTTGAAGACTCTAGTACCTGCCAAATTAAAAAAAGTAAATTATGTTCTAGTAATTCAAAAAAATAACATGAATAATAAATTGACATGTATATTACTTGGCTTATTAGAAGTTGGAGCTGGTAGCTCTTTTTATTGTGGTCAAATTGATTGCTATTATCACATCTCATGGTACTTCTATTGCTAAATTCTTGCTTACCTAGCCTCCTTTTTGGTTGTCACTTTCTACTAGTTTTAGGCCTGCTTGTCTTTTTTTTTATCTGAGGTAGTTTAATTTGTAAGCCTTCAATTGTTGGCTAATTTGACTGATCATGAAAAATATGAATCGTACTGACATATAGTTTCAAGTATGTCTCATTGGTAAGCTTAGGATCTATATAATTATCTACTAGCTCTTTCCTATGACTAAGACAAGGCAAAACATATCTTCAGGGGATACTACTAACTTGGTAAGCACTACAGTCACATATTTTCTCCTCAAAGTCAACAGTGAATGTACGATGACCACCTATAACCTCAAACTTTGTTCTAGTAACATCTATGATCTTAACAAACCTCTCATCCTTTCTTGATTGATCCAACCTCCTTTTCACAGTTAGTGGCAGTGCTCCTTCCCATTGCTCTGCTACTTGATGCCTCTTTCTTAATCTTTTCATTATTTTCCTTCTTATGAACTCCAACAAATTCAAAATATATGAGACTATGTGAACATTTAGCCAATTGTTCCATGACTCTGTCATGTTTTTGGTTACATGATTACACTCACATCATGCTGAAAAGCATGTCTAGTCTATTGGTTTGGGTCAATATCTGCTAAGTAATTATAGGCTTCCACATTAGTAATCTTAATTTTATCCATTGCGTCATTAGATATTAATTTCTTAATGGTCCTTGCTACTTCCCAAAATTAAAGCCTGAATCTATAATCTAGCCATTTTTTCTTCTAAAATTAGCAATGATGTGTTTAGACAAAATCTGATTGGGAATCCAATCCAATAAAATGCTAGTACTTGCAGTATCCCCTTTTATCTGTCAGTCATAAAAGTAATTGACTGGTCATCACCAATATGAAGCCACTATCTAAGGATCTCTAGAAGCCAGCATTATGAATCTCTATTTTTAATCTCAACCACACACACTACTAATGAAAAATTCTCATTGTTTGCATCCAAATTGATAACAGATAACAGAACACCTCTAAAAAGGCCTTTAAAATGACATTCTTCCAATCTTAAACTCTCTACAACCTAGAAGAAAGATATTTCTTAAGGTTGAAAAATTAAATATAAATCTTTTAAACCTAATTGGACCATCCTAAACACTACATCATACTACAATTTAACAAGCATACCAAGGTTCCTTTCCTTCAGCACTTGTGCATGATCTCTAAGTCTTTGATATAAAAATTTATGATCCCCACTATCTTGACTTAGTGCAATACCTTTAGCTCTATAAACTTTTTTTTATACTACAATGTACATTAAACTTTTGCTTCAACTAACTTCTTATTGCTTTGAGTGGCTTTTTTGGGTTATTCCTCAAGATATCAACAAAATATGAGACAATTCAAGCACGGGTAATTGCCTTTGTATTGGACACTATCATAATTGTACTCCTCCTATAACTATTATATTCTGAATATAATCTCAAATTTTACTCTTGATGCATAGATAACCCATAGGCATTCTGGACCTTTACACTTACCCCTAAATCTCTTTAAATAATTTTTTATTTGCGTCATTTCAAAATCTTCTTTAATAAAACATTTTTTCAAAGAACTTCTAAATTGCTCTAACTCTATCAAACTCCTATCCAATGTATAAGTTACCCCTCTCTGGCTGACCTTCGTGAAAGAACGTGAACTTAGTCTAACAATTAGGTCTGGAAATGGTCGAAAAATGAGTAAGAAGGTTGAAGAACTTGGAGTGACACATGGCGGAGGCAATAAAGGAAATAAATGAACACTAAGAGAAGAAAATGAGAAGGTGGTTGAGGGTTAAAGGTAAATAATAAGATGAGTTACTTAAGTTAGGGCTTTTATCTTTTATAGTAGCGTTCTAAGGAAAAAAGTTCTACAGTAATTAATGGAAAGGCTTTTCAGACCATTTTCTTCAAATTATCAGATAGATGCAGCTAACAGTGAGTTGGTGGAAAGGGTGACAGTTTTATTATAGTCAAAGACGCCATGACAGTGTTCTATGTGATTTTTTATCAAATGGTATGCAATCAATCAGTACTAATCCCACCCACTTGTTATAATTTCTCGATTTTTGTTTAAAAACTGGATAATTTATAGTCAAGTCCTTATTTTTGTTTAAAAATTAAATAAACCCAAATTGGCCAAATCAATGCTAACTGCTCTCACCCAAAAAAAAAAATTGCTAAATGTTTTATGGAGCCACTTCCTTATTTCATATAAGATAAGAGGAGTTCAAGCCCTAAGATTCAACCCCCAGATGAGTAGTGGAAAAGGTGGGATATTTACTGAAGAATTCAATATCAATAAAGGGAGAGAAAATAGACATTTCCTATTGTGAAAAGAAAATGAAATTAAATTATAACCTTATTTGATCTTCGAGACTCAGATGATTCTTTTTTTATTTATTTATAAAGATATGATTCATTAATTCAACATAAAAAGATAAATTTTACAACATTGTTCCAAATTAAAATTGTAGTGTTACAAGCGCGGCACGTTGCAAATAACTAAACTGTCATTTCAACATCGTATGTAAATCTTAAACAAATACTTAATTTTATACTGATAGAAGAAAAATAAATTTAATGGGTGATACTTTTAGAACTAAGATTAGTACGATGAATTCATATGTTCTGAATTCAAACAAAAGAAAATGATACGAACAATGTTACTACACTAAAATCAAGGAGAATGCCAATAAACAACAAATCAGCCACTAATCAAAAGGAAGACAGAGAACAGATAGAACAAGTCGAACTTACAAATACCCAACAGAAACAGGGGGGCAAGATTTACTAAGTTTTCCTGTATTCTACTAATGCAATATATATGAAATTAGTGATTTCATTCACTTTCAAAATTTTCCGGTATTACTTTCCCTGTCAAGTGTTTCTGTAGCAAGTGAATGACTTTTCTATACTTATTAAGGATGAGAGAACACACTCCAGGGGTGAAGTTCTTACTGTGATGTCCACAATGTATGCATAGGGTTTAATTCACTTAAACTGGTAGACTTCAATGACATTTTGTAAAGCTCCCTGAGTTTTCCGGCATCTCCAGGCCTAACAGGAGGATTTGGCTGTCCAGTGGGAGAAGATTTGTTTGTACTTGTGGAAATTGTCATGGCCAACATTTTTCTCAAAAGCATTTGCAACTGATTCCAAAATTTGGCATGTATCTCAGAATCATCAGTTGACAAAGATTCAGTTGAACTTTCAGATATATTGCGTCCTTCAAGTAGACAAGATAAAGCCAATTCCAGCATCTGGAACAAAAGCAAATTATTACAATCACAAGTAAATGAAACAGAAATAGATGTTGCTATGATAACTTTTAAGAAGAATCGTATCACGCATCCTTTGTAAAGCAAGCCATTTGGTTGCGGGTGTAAGAGGCACTATTTTGAAATTAGACATAAAGATAACAAAGTTTTGTAGGACAGCAGAACCTGAATCCCAGACAAGCAATATGAATCAATAAACATGAAGATAACAGCAAAATCAATTCAATCTTCATGGTAGCTACTTTTTCTCTCCTTTCTGACAACAGCAATTATTTGGTGGTTTATATAAATGAGATAATCCAAATCAGTGGGGACTAAAAGAGACCATCACATGTTGCCTTCCCAAATACAATAGAATGGTTGCCAAAATCTTACTCCTAGACACTTGCCCATAAGCGCTTTTTCAGAGTCGGTTGATTTTTGTACCTACTGGTAATTTTTTTCTTGAGAAGAAACTAAAAGAATATTAACGGAGAAAGATAAAAATTAAAAAGGTGTACCAGGTGTCCACAAAGATAACATAAGGAGAAAACATAGGGGAAAGGAAATAATCTATAGGAAACCCAACTAACATCCCCAAAGTATTCATCCTTTCCCTAACCAAGAAATATACACAAAATTACCCCAAAACCACTCCCAATTAAGATGTATGGAGAAAATACAAACATTTGTGAATTCCTTTGAAGCCAAAGCCCAAAGATAACACAAAATCCTAACTCTATCCCACAAGCTATTTCATCCCCCTCCAAAAATGCCTGCACCTAACCTCCACCAGATAGGAGATCATTTCGCTTGCTGCATATAACGTCACAATTCTGAAATGGTTTGTCACTTTATGATACTCATATTTCATTTTCCTGAATAAATTAATTTAAAATTTGAGATTCACACACATCACCATTAATGTTACTTTACAAAATCAAATCACATGTAAATATACTTAACAAACAAAGATTCATTCTGTCTTCTCTGCAATAGCATTCATGCTCATAAATTGCGTGATTCATGGCTTTTACGCACACAACATTTCCCTGTAGTTGTTTTATGTATTATGCGCATTATTTTATTTTTCTGGCACTAATCATTTTCCATGATGAGTGTTAATCCCTATCATTCTGGACTTCAGAAATCTTATTATTTCAAAAAGCATTTTCCACTATAGCTCCAGTCAAATTTGATATTTTTTTCTAGAGAAGCTTTGATATTAACATGGCTTAAACCTAATATGAAATTAACCACCGATTCAAATTTACGAAAAATTATCTAAAAAATAAAGAAAATTACAGCACACTTACATCTAAAAAGGTCAAATGTTCATGCAACCAAAATTCCAAGTTAAAACATGGGCTTTCATAATGCAATGGAACAAGGAAGTATTTAACATACCGCATTTGAGTGTAGAGAGCATGAAAGCCTGAATGAAAGAGCTGATCTTTCCATAAGAATAGTCAGGTACATGGTGGGATGTGATTTGGGACCATAGAAGTCCATGGCTTTTTGCCAGTTTCTCTCAGCCAAGGAAGCATATTGCTTGACCCTCTGAAGAATATTGTTTTCCCCTTTAGGCAAGTTATTTTTTTTATGATCTGATTCCAAAAACTTCAGACAGCAATCCCTTTGGTAGCAAGCAAGTTGAAAATAGGCATATGCAGCCTCCTGTTTGCGTAAATCTCCCATTGATTCAAACATAGATAATGCCTCTCTAATTGCATCATTGGCCGATATCTCGTGCTTTCTCATTTCTTTCCTAGCTTTCACATCACAAAGCACAGATGTGTCTTCCCAAGCGCCATTTTCATAAACTTCAGCAGTTATATCTTCTCTTGCCAAAAGCATACCAAGCCTCAAGTATGTATTAGCAAATTGTGTATATACTTCAATCCTCAAGTTGTTCGACACGGAACCAGTCTCTTCCACAAGGGAATTAAGTTGTGACTTTGCTGCCCCATAATATCCGAGAGATTCACGGTATTCCATTTTTGCAATCTCAAGAGCTTGTTTATATGCATTATGGAAGATTGTGTGTATTTTCAGAGTTTCGACCTTTGATACCATCTCTTCAGCCAATGCTCGTCTGCCATGGCCCAAGTTACAGTTAATCAAAATAATGTTGGTGTGGTCAGAAACTTCTCTGAATGTGTTTATAGCATCTGCAAAAGCATGTTCAGCTTTGTCCAATTCTTTTCTTTCAAGCCTGATTCGACCCAGTTCATTGCAAACCCACCCTTTCTTCTTGAGAACAGATTGTAGTTCTGCTGAAACAGTAGGAAGTCCACCCAATGCCTTTCTAGCTTCTTCATAACAACTTAAGGCAGCTGAGAGATTGTTTTCTACATCTCCACTTACAGGACCCTCAAGGAACTTAAATATCCCACCATTTTTCACTTTAGGTTTTTCTCTCAAAGCAATTTCAGCTGGTGTGGGCACTGCAGGCTCTGCATTATGTGTTTCCAAAGAAGCTTCTACTATTTTAGAAGTAGAAATTTTTGAAGATTTCTCAAGTACATCTGTATCAGTATTAGAAGTGCTGGTTATTGTGCCACTACATCTATTAAGATGCAGATTTCCATTACTAGGACTCTTAGTATTCTCATCCTTGTGATTATTCCAGGAATCTGCAGGGTCTCCCAAAAGTGAGTATGTGGAACTCTTAGCATGTGATCTCTTATTGTGTTTTCTGCCAAAAGCAATAGAGAGCTTATCTCCACCGCTGCTACTTGCACTGCTGCCACTGCTCGCCCGCTCACTCTGGCAGCTGCAATTTACCAAGGAACATGAACTGCAGTTCTGATAGGGACCTAACTTCCTCCTGAGCCTTTGGACTTCTTTGACGACCTCAGAAGACATTTTCAACTCTCTGGTAGGAGGTTTCCTCTCTGCTTGTAGTAACATTTCTTTGCCCTTTATCACATAGAATTCAACAAAAACATCTCCAACTAGTATCCATGCCTTAGCCCAGAAGAGGTAAGTGGAAGATAAATGCTCAGAAGTAAGACAATCATCATTAGAGCTTGATTTCACTTCTTTCGTATCACCAACAAATGACCTAGACTTCCTACTTGTGTCATTGTATACCATCTGGGATAACAAGCTTTTAGTAATTGAGGAAATAAACTTAGCATCTTCGCGGTGCTGAGGCATTGATCCATAAATGGAACAAGCTACTTCCACAATCTTCAAGGCTTGATGCAATTGACCATCCTCCTTATAAGCCTGGCCAAGTGCCAAATAAGACTCTCCCAGCAGAAGGACAAGCTTCCACAATTTGTTATCCAGTTTTGATGTTGGGAGCCATTCTCGAATGTCACAAACTTCAATACAGTCAGCATCACCACATGCACAAACAGAAAAGTCTGCAGATGAAGGCCTATCATCAATTCCAATGTCCTGGTTTACCAACTCTGGTTCAGAGTTCTGTAGCTGGCGCATCCATCTGAGCGACTTTATGGCTTGTGAAACATGGTGTACTGCAGCTAACTTGGAGGAGATTGGATCGGCGACAGTTTGAACCACATTGGTGGATGTTGGAGACCTTTTACACACTGCAAAGATTTCATCATCACTGGAACTTGAAAGACCTTTCCCTTGATCTTTCGCATCTGGGTCACCTGCTGTTATCAACCTCTTGGAATTAGAAAAGTTTGCTTCCAAAGCCATCTTCATGGAAGCTTCCGATTCTGAATCTTGCAAAGCAATTCCAGCCTCACTCAAATCCTCCTCCTCCACAATTAACATGTCCTTTTCATTTCCAACTGATTCAGAGAAACTACTGAAAGGGTCCATTGATTCTTCTTCAGCATCTGTAACTGTAATTTCACATTCTACAGGAAGAGATTCAAATGATAATTCCAGGTCCTCATAATTTAAGATGAGCCTTGCAAACTGTTCATGAGCGAATGCACGCACAACCTATTTAGAGTGATACTGATCATCAGTATTCACATTCCTCAGTCATATGTATCAAATATAAATAGATTATAGAAGTTCAAAAAACTCAAAAATCAAGATGGAAAATATTAATACCAAATGATCTGGCTCATCCAGAAAATCCAAACATTTTTTAATGAACCTAGCACACTTTGCCCTATTATCAGGTGCCTGCAACAATGCTATCAATAATTAGTAGTAGGGAACACAAGTTTGCAAGGTGATGTATGAACAAAATAGTCATTAGTCCCATACCATTGAAAGTGAAAGCCTGTGAGCAATTCGATACAGAAGAGTCCCCAATGAGAATAACGAATCACTTCTTCCTCTATGAATCAGAGGCAGGGAGCTTGTGCTGTCATTACAAGCACTTGAGGTATGGTTCTTAGGAATAACAGAGAGATCAAAAAGTTGAATCACATCTTCGCCGGCACTCTTATATAGCTGTGAAGTGTTATGTCAAATAACAACACAAAGTTAACTAAAATTAAACTTTAAAACAATGGTAGTTCATGGGTAAAAAAAGAAGAGAGAGAGAGAGAGAACAGTACCCAATAGGCACCAGGATCTTGTTTGCAGTTTTCTTGAAGAAACCTTAGAACTGAAAGGCCATTTTGCTGGACAACATGAGGATGAAAAGCAGGAGTGCCATCCTCAGAGATGCCTTTTAGTAGAAATATATCATCTGTTTTCAGAAGTTCATAACCCTGAACAACACCATTTTCGTGATAACAGATTGCCAACTCAGGCACACTTGCCATGACGTTATCAAGCCAGGCTTCAAGCCAAGTCAAAGGAGTTACCTGCCATTGAGAGGGTTCAAAACAGTCAAAAATATATAAATAAAAATATATGAAGCTATATAAGAAGAAAACAAACTTAAGTCGTTGGCTGCAACCTGATGTGTCACGTGCCACAAATGCAAGCTCACAGCAACATATTTTTCATTACTGAAGAGAAGTAAGTCACTACCTAGAAGCATGCGGAAATTGTGAAATTGCCAAAACAAAACCCTCAAAAATCCATCATTACCCACTCTTCTATGTTTTTCAGACTCTTGAATCGAGCATTTGGGCTTTTCACCAACATGTGAAGCCTTTTTAACAGGATCATGGCCTTTATTTCTCTTACTCTTTTTATTTTCCCAAATGGAGCTACCTTGTTGGACCTGTGGGTACTCTGAACAGTGTTTGAATCCTTCCTTTCTAGCAACATTATCACCCAGTCCCACATAATTGGATGCACCTCTCCCAGGAAGAACTGATGAGTTTGATTGCCTCTCAGGTGGAGCATGATGAGTTGGTGGACAGTCGCAAGCCTCCATTCTAACCGAATGCATCGCAAAGTTCAAAAACAAAGATTGATCTGCACATTTTGATTGATTGCCGTGTCTTCTAACCAATTTCTCTCCTTCTTCAACATCATACCTGCACTTTGGCATAAATTCAAACTGTTAAAAGCTTCAATGGAGTAATAAACAATGAAGCAATGAGTAGATACAAACCCGGTATTCAGAACAAGAGTCTGTCCAACACGGTGAACTGAAATCGACAATCGAGCCTTGGAATATGGTATTTTAAAGATTTGTTTCAAAATGTCAGCTGGAGCAATCACATCTATCTCATCTCCATATTCCGCCAAACCAGATACAGCAAGGGCTTCACATTTCCTACTAAGATTTGATGCAATAGCACCACCTTCCCAACTTAGATCTGGCAATTTACAAACACCAAAGTTATACCTGCAGATTTTATAACTTCATGAAAGCAGACATGAAATTATCATACGCTCTGTTTTTTTCTTTTGTGCTCAACCGGTCACTATACAACTGTCATTTGCATAATCGCGTGCAATCGGAATGATTTAAAGCAACAGATAATCCTAAACTACTCTACAAAATCTTAACAGCTACTAACTCCTCAATGTAAATTTCAAGCAACAGTTAGCAACTTTAAACCATGAACCCAAGATTCCAAAAGCTTCTCAAACCTCATACAGACATGCCTGTAATGCAAGGAAAACCACCTTCCTTCATATGCCAACTAATTTACCCAATAAAGGCTCTTGACTTTTGATTATGAGAAGATAATAATAAAAACCACGTCTTACATTACTTTATAACACAAAAATGGCAACCCTCGGGATAGTATTGGGGATATCGAATGTAGACCACAAGAATATATGAAAATCTCTTAATCGATGTATTGCAAGCCGCCAAAATTGACATGATGAAGACCACAAGAGAGTCGGTAAAAAGTTAGCTTCAACAGAAGTAGTTGATACAGATTAAATTCAATATGGGCCTGTTTAGGACCTATTATTCTCAAATTTACTTATTTTCAATTCTACATTCAAAATTTCAGTGAGCTGATATTTTCATCACATTTAGAATACATTTCAGTGAGCTAATAGTTTCAACACATTTTCCTCCATTGTTAAGTTGTAAATATTTGGGTCAGTTTCCTGTTTCAGACATGGGCTGTGTTTCCAATTCAAAGGTTCATTTCTTTCGTAACTAGGATTTAGTTAGCACTTGTATTGATATCAGCTAGAAAGTTCTAGCTCAGCTGACCTAGTTGCTTGAGAGAGTTTTAGATTAAGGAAATACTGTTCCAAGGCATTACATCTGATTAGATATTGCATCAATTTCAAAATTGGAGTCCTGAATCCAATCACTACCACTTAATACAACCTGAATGTACCCATATAGAAGTCAGTCTATGCAACAAACTATATGGTAGCCGAATGAAGCTCATCCAAGATATGAAAAATGGTTCTCCTCACTATAAATGTCCTTTGTTGAAATGACAATCCAATCCAAGCTTCAAGAAGATAGGTCACTATTGAATAAAAGATGGTATGTAGAACCCCAAGAAGAATATTCACCCATGTTACCTGAATAAAAGATGGTATGTAGAACCCCAAGAAGAAGAATCACCCATGTTACCTGACTCCTATAAAGGGCTCAAAGAATGGATTGCCTGAGTACAAATTAAGAGTTTCCTTGAAGATTGTCACAGCAAGGCAAAGGCTGAAGAGATCTCACAGATTTAACAGAATATGGGTTTTTCCTTTTGGCAGAGAAACCTTCATAACTTCTATCTTTTTTTGGAAGGAGAGAAGGAAGCGAGATTGAACCAAAAAGGGTAAAGACAAGGAGCAATATGCGAGGGAAAGATATGGGAATCCAAACTAAAACCTTTTCATACCTGCCCCTAAACATAGTATAGATGTATTTTAAGGAAGCAGTTAGGTACGTCTCTTAATGACTTCAGACTTTTATGCTGCGATCATCTCAGTACTATTTGATAGTAAAATTTTATCAGCGTCATACTCAGCTCATAACTTCAATATCAGAGTTGCCATACACAGAAAATCCGACATCAATCATGCATAAAATTCTTTAAACTCTAAGTAAAGATAAACTTGCAATGATGTATCTCAAGTAGTCAAAAATTTACAAGTAACAAGTGAAATGGCCAAATCATGTATGCATCATGATCTATGCTCACTTCATCATGTGTGGCAGAAGCTACACTGCTAGGATATTCTATGGGCGCCTTTGTTTTATTTTAAGGGGGCAATATCAAAAGATAACAATTTCTATATAGAAAATTATGTTCTACTACTTATTGCATGAAATGTCATACTTAAAATACAGCATCAAAAGTGGTTAAGTAAATGTTGAAATAATAAAGCAATGTACCTCCAGTCGCCTTCGACTGTACGGCACCAATAGGAAGCACCTTCTCTGAAAAATGTGGTACAAGCGGCGGCCTATTCAGGTCCGTCTCCGTCGGTAGCATCCGATACCTAGGAGCACTCACTCTACAAAACCAAAACCAAAATAAAAAAATCAAATAAAAAGAAACCAATAGAGTTAGTAACTAACGTATGAATAAATAAATAAATATATAATTGATAGATAAATAGGTGTTCACGTTTGGGTAGAGGGGACGAGGGCGGAGTTGAAGGCCGCGTCATGGAAGGATTTGTCTGTGGGTACGGGAATAGAACCGCAGAGAAAACCTACGGGATTCGGCCTCGCAATTTCTAATGTTCCTACGCACTGCATCTCTCTGGAGCTCGCTTGCGGCGGTGTTGGCGACGGAGACGGCTGTTTTTCCATCGTCGCCTCACTTGTCGTTGGCTGTGCTACGATCTATTAAGAGCTGGGCTTTTATTATTATTCTCCATAGGAATACACCGGAAAAGTCTACAGTTTGTTCCGGGGCATTATTGCCGTCACCCCTTTAGGTTTGATAAAATTTAAATGTGATGGCGACTTTGCAGATAATAACACTGTCACCCCCTTCCACAGCTAATTGAAGAGTCACACCGTAAATTAACCATCACTAATAAGCAAACGAACAATTCCGCCAAATCTATTGTTGACTATTGGAGGATGAGGTCATTTTTTTTTTTTTTAGCGTATTTTACAACTATTATTGTAGTAATCAGTATTCATAATCGATAAGAATATGTATTTATATATATATATATAAATATACATATTTTATTTGTATGTGAATGATATTTGATTTATGTATTATTATTAGTAATGTTTGTATAGGTTAAGAACATACTACTAGTATTGGATTTATTTGCAAGACTTTAGATTTATTTTAGGGACCAAATTATAATACTTTAAAAGTTTTTTAGGCTAATTCATAAATACTAAAAATTAGCCTCTTAGTATAAAAATACACTTTTGAAACCTTAATTCACTCATTTTGGTCAAGCTACCTCTTTTAGAGTAATAAAAGAGAGAAAGAAATTGAAGAGAAAGAGAAGAAGAAGAAAAAAAAAAGTTAGAATTTAAGCTTTAAGAGGTATATTATATCTCTTTCTTAGTTTTTTAGTGTTAAATTAGTTAATTCCTTTAAATTTTAATTTTTAAAAATATGTACAATTAAAGATTTGATGTGTATTTTGTAAGATATTGTGAGATTTGATGATAATCTATGTAGATAGCTTGATAAATCATGATGAATTACAGAATTTTTACTTGATAGTTTCTTGATCCAGAAATTTTATAAATTATTATGATTCGATTCTGGTTTTAAATTTTGAGTATATGAAATTAGACATGTTTAAAATCATTTACGATTTTGAATCGATTGAAAATTTCAAAAATTGAATTTGTAGTGAATTTACTAAATGACTCTGAAATTCTAAAAATTTCCTGTGTTAACAGTTTGATACAGAGATAAATAATTTTTTGATCTGCTGAATGATCTTTAAAAATTATGAATTTATGGAATATGATAAGCTTATATGTCTAAAATGATATACTCAGAATTGAGAATTTAGATCAATGTGGTTAAATTGTTATGATTTTCTAAAGAGTGTCAGCTCATTGTAGTATTTGATTAACAGATTTTTAAAGCTATAGAATAAAATAGTTTTAAAATACTTTTAGTAGTGATTTTGAAGTGAAATATTTATCATTGATTGAGATATGTATCATGAGTAATTCTGTGATAATTTTATAATTTTTGAGTTAGTATATGATTTTATAAAATTTAGAGATTGAATACTGTTCAGTAAATATCTTGATCCTATCAGGATATTAGTTTGGATTTAATGGTGTTTATAGAATGGATTGTGTAAGAATTATGATATAATATTCATACATAAGAAGGATATATGAGTCAAGAATGATATATTCTAATTTGTAAGTAATTGGACATCATTTGATGTATAAGAAAATTTTGTTAAGTGTAAGTGGTCAGAATGACAAATTTTGAGAAATCAAGTAATTAGACCAATTCGATGAGATAACTGCAATATATGTAGTTTTGTAAGCTATTTAAAGTGTTTTGTATAAATGATGAGGCTCGTGAAAGGATTAATCTCCATTGATAGGTTAAGGAGATTTAAGCTTTGTATCTGAAAGGGTTAAGAGGTAAGTATAAAAGACTTTTTAATGAAATCACAATAAACATAGTAATTGTTATGTATGATTTTGTAAATGTGGTTAGGAATATGTTTATGTTATGTCAAAGTATATTTTGATATGAAATGTGAAGACATGTGTTTATGAATGTGAACATGGACATACATGACATATATGTGTTTTTGAAAGTGGGCTTTCAAAGTGAAATGTGTTTAACAAAGAGAACTTTTGAAGTATAATATGTCCATGAGAAACATTTTATGTTTTGAGGATGCTTGAACTCATTGTTAATTTAGTAAGCATTTTATGTGATTTGTGGAGCCTTTATGTGTGGCCTTTTCTTCAGGATTGGTATATATTATGTGTTCCATATGTAGGGAGGATCCTATTGGTACCTAAAGGAAGAGTGAGTCATCACATACGTGTGGTGGCGTATTGATGCATGTGAGAGGACTCACCGATGATTAGGGTGAGGGTTTGGCTTTTACCTTCAGGCATGAGCATTATATATGTGTAATTTAAAACCTCACTTATACTATTTCTCTCATATGGTATATCACATACGAGTGACATTTGGCTCATTATATGATATGTGATATGAAAGTCTTACTAAGTAGTAGTTGAGTGATGGTATTCCTATTATATGTTTTGAAAGAATGTGTAAGCGCTTACATGACATGTGATTTGATAAGATTATGATTTTGATTAATCACAGCATATCATACATATGCATTATGTACATATATGTATTTGTATGTGATATATGAAAAACTAGTATGCTTACTAAGTTTTATACTCATTATAGTCTATGGTGATTTCAGGTAAATAAGGTACATGTGTGCTTAGCGGATTTGGTAAGGCTTCTGCTGTTCTTTGGGTTCTCTAAGTTGTTAGGTTCCTGAGTGTTTCGTTTGGGGACACGTAGGATAAGATATTTGATTTGTCCCTATTGAATAAATACTTATGTATTATTTTATTGTGTGTGGTTAGATTTGGTTTAAGCTTCACCAAGTGTGGTTATTGGTTGATTTTAAGTAAGAATTTGTAATGAATATATTCTGGGCTTCCGGTAACAAAGTTGCTACTGGTGACGTAGTAGAGTGTTAATCTCTAAGAAAACTCTACGTATCTCCGGTTTACTAATTGTCCCAGTCATAATTCAATTGTTATAATTCTAAAAAAAAAAATTGAAATGAATGTTTAAATATTGTCAATAGAAGTTTATGTTTATATGTTAAGTTATGGGTTGATTTTAGTGTTAAACTTACTAACAACTTGTTAAGGATTCCTATGTTGAATTAGTATTTGAAATTTTGTGTAATATTATTTATGAGTGTACATTATTGAATGAATGTAAGTGATGTTGTGTGTCGGATCTTTTGGGTCTGGGGCGTGACAATTATAATATGAAGGATGGGAGACTCGAACTCCTGACCTCTGATTAGGGGGGTGCACCTATAAGGGAAGCTTGCCACTTTGGCTAAGCCCCTGTGTGTGAGGATGGGATTCGTATTAGGAAGTCACTTTTACTTGTTCCTTTATCCATATCAAATAAATAAAGCGTTACAATTTTTTTTTTAAACTATGCCATCTTTGACGTTTTGAGCGTTAAGCAGTTTGTATCTTTATATATTTTTTAAAATGTTCATATTTAAAATAAATTTTACTTAACTAATAAGTGATGGGCTTGATCTTATTATCCATCTAAGTTAACAAAGTATTTAGAAACTGCAGTCTATATAACATTTTATGGGTCCAAGTAACTTCTAAGAGGCTTTAGTGCATACTAAGTGTTCGAAAAATACTTACGAACACTTAAGACATGACAAAAGATATTATTGACCCTAAATTTTGGGTTAGCCTTAGCCAATAAGTTAAATTTATTTATTCTTAAGAATAACAATTAGATCTCTCAAATTAAAATCAATTAAAGCAATCATAATTTGAAGGACTTACTCAAATAAACTATTAAAGAATATTTGTTACAGTAAGAATATACAAGTTGGAACCATTACAGATGCAACTTCTTATAGTGGAGCTTTAGAGTTTTTTTGCCTTTAAAAGAAAAAGTAAAGAGAGATCGATTTAAATGATGGATCTGTGTAAATCAACTTGATGCCAAAAAATGAGAGATCTTAGAATTAGATCCTCATCTTTTCTTTATCAATTAGCCTTTTTTTTTTACAGGCATTATTGTGCTTAGTTGTAGAATTATTTTAAGATTAGGATACTTCTTTACTTTCCTATTTAAAATTTATCTCGAAATTGTAAGAATAGGATTTGTACCGAGAATCTTATAATTTTGAAACAAGGATCCCTCAGTTTTCAATATCGACTTGTTAATATTGAAAGCTTTATTGTAGTAGGACCTAGAGATTTATTCTCAGACGAATCTGTCTTGGATTGTTTTGAGTATTGTGAGACTTACAAGCTTGGTTTTAGTTTTGTGAGGCTCACTGAGCATGAGACTCACAATACTCAAAACAATCCAAGACAGATCAGTCTGAGGGTAGATCTTTGGATCCTACTACAATAAAGTTTTCAGTATCAACAAGTTGATACTGAAAACTGAGAAATCCTTATTCTCTTCTAGATTTTGGTCTAATCCTCAGAATTATAAGATTTTCGGTATAAATCCTACTCTTACAACTTTGAGATGAATTCTAAATAGAAAATTAAAGGAATATCCTAATCTTAAAATAATTCTATAACTAAGCACAACAATGCCTACAAAAAAAGGCTAATTGATAAAGAAAATGGGAGGACCTATTCTATGATCTCTCATTTTGGACATCAAGATTTACACAGATCTATCATTTAAATGGATCTCTCTTTACTTTTTCTTTCAAAGGTAAAAAAATCCTAAGGCTCCACCATAAGAAGTCGCATCTATAATGGTTCCAACTTGTATATTATTACTGTAATAAATATTCTTTAATAGTATATTTAAGTGAGCCCTTCAAGCTATAATTGCTTTAATTGATTTTAATTTGAGAGAGCTAATTGTTGTTCCTAAAAACAAAGAAATGTAACTTATTGGCCAAGGATAGCCCAAAATTTAGGGTCAATAATACCTTTTGTCATGCCATAAGTGTTCTTAAGTATTTTTTTTTTTAGCACTTAGTATGTACTAATGCCTCTTAGAAGTTACTTGGACCCATAAAACGTTATATAAACCGCAATTTCTAGATCTGACCTCATGCTCTAACTTTAAGCTTGATTTTAATTTGTATTATATGCTCAAGTACTTAGTTATGAGGGTTATTCAGTGGCTATCTACATCTACCCTTTTATTTTCTCTATTTACAGTCCTAAATAAACCTTGTATTTTTTAGGAGAGTCATTGGTAGACTATCGTTGCTACCTTCTTATTTTTCGGTCCTTGGCCTTCTTGAGACCATAAGTCTTTTGGAAGAGTCATTGGCGGGTTGTTGTCACTACCTTCTTAGTTCTTTAACATTCATATAAGCTTACTCAGTCATTTAGCCGAAAAAGGTCATATGATGGCCTCAGCCTACACTCTTTTAGTTCTTCAATATTCATTTAAGGCCTACTTAGATATTTTTCTTAGAGGGTCACATAGTTGTCATGGCCTCTACCCTCCCTGATCTTCAACATTCATCCAAGACCTATTTGAGTACCCGACACTTTGGCTTGAAAATTTTAGCTGAGAGAGGTTACATATAGGTTATGGCCTCTACCTTTCTCAGTTTAATACTCATCTAAGGCTAGCTTAAGCATCTGCACCTTACTCGGGCATTTGATTTTTGGATCAAGCATCCGAGGCTTGTACATGCATCTAAGCCTTGGCCTAAGCATTCGAGGGTTACTTGAGTGTTTAAGGCTTGGCCTACCTATCTGAGGTTTGCTTAAGCATCCAAGGCTTCCTTAGGCATTTGAGCTTTAGTCCTCCTTACTTTTTCTTACGTTTTTATGCATTTGAAAGCTTGTTCATAAGTGGTTGAATAAGTCAAATTTCTCAATCAGCTGTTTCCACGCCTGTTTGCCTTTATGGATTTTGTTCTATTCTCACAAGTAGTGCTAAATTATTAACCCCAAATTTTAGGTTGTTCTGGGCCAACGAGTTAAATTTTTTTATTCTTGAAACCAATGATTAGTTATCTCGAATCAAAATCAACCAGAGCAATTGTAAATAAACGAGATATAAAATTATAATAGTTTGATTAAAGATGAATCTACATCCATTTTATTGAGCTTGAAGGGCTCATCAAATCAATTATAGTATTTGTTGCCGCAAAAATACTAGAGTTAGCCATTACAGATGCAGCTTCTTATGGCAAAGCTTTAAGGTCTTTTTCCCTTAAAAGAATAAATCAAAAGAGATCTGTGTAAATCTTGATGTCCAAAGATGAGAGATCTTGAAATTGGATCTTCCTCCCTTTCTTTTTCGATTAGCCTCCTTTTAAGGCATTGTTATGAATGGTAGTAGAATTCTTTTAGGATTAGGATACGCTTTTACTTTTTTGCTTAAGATTCATTCTGAGATTATAAAAGTAGGATTTCATCATATTCCTAATTAAGATTCATCCCAAGATTGTAGAAGTAGAATTTATGCCAAGAATCTTAAATTTCAGGGATTAGGTCGAAACTTAGAAGATAACAATTTATTTTAAAAAATTAAAAATTTGTTATTTCATAAATAATTAAATTTTAAATATAATTTTCATGAACACTTAATAATTAATTTAATAAATATACTTAAATTATTTGTTATTTAAAATTCTATTTAAATCATTTAGTATTTAAATAATTGTTTATTATTTAATATATTTTTAATATAATTTTAAAAATAGATATACATATAAATTCATTATTTTCAATACAATATTTATGTATTTTATAATTAAATCTAAATTAACATTTTATAATTAAATTAATTTTAATTAGATTAATTAAAATTAAAATATATAGTTTTTATCCAATCGTATATTACACCAAACATAAGATAATGTTAAATATATTCCATTTAATCTAATCCATGAATCCTATCCCATCAATGAAACCAAATTTTAGGTACTAAACGCATCTTAGAGTTCTATTTTAATAAAATTGAATCCCTAATTCAATTATCATTAAGTTGGACAACCAAAACTTCAAACCACAATCCAAATCAAATTCAATCAAATCATACAGTTTAGTTTGAATTTTGACTTGCATTTGGACTGAAATCTTCAACCTAAAATATTATTTAATTAAATTGTGTTAGAGTTGAAGTTTTCAAACCCGTTTAAATCAACACAAATAAAAGTTTATTATAAAATTTTTGTTTTTAATAATTTTTATGAGATAGGACATTTTTAAGAGTTTCTATTATTTGAGTCTATTTATATTTTTCAAATTAAGTCGGACTTGTCATATTCAGGTTTTCATATTTTAGTTGTATTATGTCATTTTAGGCATTTAGTTTACAAGTGTACTTAAGGGTTAGTTGGGGATTTCTTATAGTTTTTAAAATAATCATTATTAGTTGTGTTAAAGAAATAATTGGTTGTGAAAAAGAAGCAATTAGGTGTTTGTAAACTATATTATTAAAAGTGCTATCAGATTCAAAAATAATTTATATGCATTTGGTAAATTCTACTATTATAATGTTGTAAAAATTGATATGATTGAATATTTATCATTTATAAATAATCATAATATATTTATTATTGTTATAATTATTATCACTACTAAAGAAAGGGTTTTGGTGATAGAAAAATTGTGATAAAATTATAAAGCTATCAAAAATTTGTGATAGAATTTATCATGAATTTTAATTTATCAGTGATTCGTAATAGATTCTATCACAATTAGAAATTTTTATGTTTTATAAAAAAAATTTGATACTTTTTATTACAAATTAATGATAAAATATATCATAAAATAAATTCTAAAAATTAGTGATAGATACATAATGAAATTATTTAAGAAAATAAAAAAAATTGATGTGATAATTATTACATAATAAAATGACATTGTTTTTTGAATTTTTGAATTTTTTTTTTGGCAAAACATAAAAAATGGCATTGTTTTACTTGGTGTATAATAATTTATTTACTTTTTTTTGCAGAAGTCATTAAACGGCGTGGTAGTGTTTGTTAGGTCAAAACAACAGCATTTTAGAATCGTTTTGAATTTTATTAATATAACAAAATGACTTCGTTTTCGGCTAAAAGATGAAACTCTTCTAATTTTGCTTTGTCATCTACCACAACCAAAACCCTTCTCTTAAACGGTATTCATTATCTTCTGGAGAAGCCATGGCAGTAATGAGAGAGGAAGCCGAGATAGAGCCTCGAGGTGAGCTCGCAGAGTCATTGAACGATCTCTTCTGCAGCGTATAAACTACTTTTGTATTTTGTTTTATTTGTGGTTTCTTTTCTCCTTGGTTATTGACAGGATCAAAAGGCCTATAAAGCTATCTTGAAAGAATTAAACCTATAGAGGTTTGTTTATAAACTACTTTCCAATTGTTGTATAAACTTTTTTTATCTCTATTTGCTGCATAATCTCTGTGTGTGTAAAAATGTATTTTCTTTGACTATCCATTGCTGCAGAACCTGGCCTTACTTTTTCTACTAGCATATTAATATTATTATATTCTGCAGTGTTACGGGAAGCCTGATTTGGAGAAGTGGACTGCCAAGAGTAAAATTTATGATGTATTGCATGATTCTGTAAGTTTTAAGCTTTTTGCTAGTATTGAACTTTTTCTGTTTTTCGGTGTATAATGAAAAATTGAGAGATTGAGAAGAAAGAATTTAGATAAGAATTGTGTATTGTTGTACATCAAAATAAAAAGAGTAAGGTTTACATTTATAGTGTTATTCCTATATTGAAAAAGGAAAAAATTAAACTACGTAATTACATGTAAAAAGAAAATATATTTAAAAGGTAATTGAGAATATTTGACCTAAAATCAATTAAACAGAAAATTATTTAATTTTTTTTTCTCTTTTAACATTCCCCATTAAGTTAGAGAGTGAATGTCAAGAACTCCCAACTTGTCAAGTAGAAAGAATAAAGCATCCTAACCCAATGGCTTAATAAAAAATTCGGCAACTTATTTTTTGCTTTCCATAAAAAAAGTCTTCAGCTCTATTTTTTGTATTCATTCACGGATTGTATGACAATCTATATCAATATATTTTGTCTTTTAATGAAATACGGGGTTAGCTAAAATGTAAGTTGCCGCTTAGTTGTCACAAAAGAGTTAAACTAGTTCTGAGTGAGATACTTGCAAATCTTTTAATAAGTACCATAACCAAGTTAATCCATAAGTAATCAATGCCATGGACTGTTATTCAAATTCTGCTGAGAACCATAATACTGTGACTTGTTTCTTACTTTTCTATGAAATTAGTAAATTGCCAAGAAAAACATAATAACTAGTAATTGATCGTCGTGTATTTGGACATCTAGCCCAACCTGTATTACAAAAACCTGTCAACTGTAGCTTTCCATGTGAAGAAAATAAAAAATCTTATCCCAGAGCATTTTTTAAGTACCACAATACCCGATGTGCTGCTTCAAGATGTAGTTTTTTGGGTTGTTGCATAAACTAATTAAGTGCGTTGACTGAGTAAGTAATGTCTAGTCTAGTGATGGTAAAATAAACCAACTTCCCAATCAACTTACAATAGTGACTAGGATCATTAAGCAGCTTCCCCTCATTAGAAGCAAGCTTGAAATTTTGTTCCATGGGAAACTTTACAGATTTGGTACCTAGAAGTCTAACCTCCTCTAGTATGTCAACTGTGTATTTTTGTTGGTTGATAGGAATTTCTACTTTGGATCAAGCAACTTTTATTCCTATAAAACACTTCAAATGAACGAGATTCTTAATTCAAAACAACTATCCAAGAAGTTATTTACCTTTTGTATCATTTTTTTTATTGTTACTGGTGATGATCATGTCGTCGACAAAAAGAAGGATAATAATGAGAGAATTATTGTTAACCTTGGTGAATAAAGAATAGTCTGTCTGTGATTGGTGGAAATTAAATTTTTGGATGGCATTAAGAAACTAACTCCATAAGGCTTACTTTAATCCGTAGAGAGATTTATGGAGTCGATAAACTAAATGTTGCTCCATTTGTCAATAAAACCCCGGAGAATGAGTCATATAGACCTCCTTAGTCAAATCCCCATAAAGAAAAGTATTTTGAACATCCAACTGATGAAGATACCAATGACAAATAGAAACAATGGCCAAAACACACCGAAAAGTAGTTAACTTAGCCACAAAAGCAAAGGTTTCAATGTAGTCAATACCTTTGTGTTGAGTAAACCCTTTAGCTACTAGGTGAGATTTATAACGTTCAATTGAACCATTAAAGTTGTACTTGATTTATAGACCCATTTGCAACCGATGGGTTAGTGACCATAAGATAACAGGACCATACTCCAAGTATGGTTTGCTTCAAGGGATGAGATTTCTTCATTCATGGCAGCCACTCAATATGGATTGTACCAAGCTTGTTCATATATTTCTGGTTTAATCATGTGAGAAACAATATTGAAAAAAGTCTTATGTGAATGAAAAATATGGCGGTAGGAGGTATACTTTGAAATTGGGTGGCGCATGCTAGACATAGCTGAAAAATAAGAATGACCTAGAATGAGAAGTTTGGAATGATTTATCTCGTAATCTTATAAATGGGTTGAGAGCTTTATAGGGCAAGAAGAACATTGGGGTAGATAAAAATCAATGAGTATTTCGAATTCGGGTAAAATTGAGGTATTTTACATTGGTTCCTTGGTATTGGCAAAAATGGCGTTGTGGTAAGGAATGGTTGGCACCAAGGTGTTAGAAATCTGAATGTCGGTGTCATAGTGTAGAGTGGGTAGCACCGCAACATTGACGTTCTGAAGTGGCTCTTAAATTTCTATTGAGTCAAATAGTAAGGCAGGGTTAATGTGTCAATATAGTCATCAAAGTTTTGAATTGGAGTGGCTGTTTGGCTGGCTTTGAGATAGTATAAACTATTAAGTTGCTTCTCTAGGCCAATTGTCTTCTTCGTAGCCATGTCTTGCACCACACAAAAATTATGGTAAAATATTATACTACAACCACATGCCTAAGTAAATTTGCCAACTGATAATAGATTAACTCTAAATTTTGGTACATAAAGAACTTCATTTAGAGTGATGTTATCGGTCGGACAACATTATTGACCCAACACACTCAATTTTAGTTTGGTCTCCATTTAGTAATTGAACGAAATTGTGGAAATGAGTTGTCTTATGCAATGTTGGTTGTGTTGGGATTTATACTTACGTGCCATCTCATTTTGTATAAATATTTTATTTTATAATATTTATATACTATATTTTATTAAATTTATAATTTCATTAATTAAATGGTACAGTGCTTGTAACGTTACAGACAATATATGATCTGAAGGAGTTTAAATCTGGCCTAAAAGAGTTTAGACTAGCGCTAAAGGTTAGCAACACTGAGAATTATAATTGCTAATAGTTAACACTACTAAGAGTTAATAGGTTATAAAATTCAGCAAAATCTAAGAGTTAGAACCATATATGTAACAGGATATAGACCCGAGAGTACATCAGTAATAATATAGTTACAATAGGTGCAAAGAAATGTTAGTATGTACGTGTGTATTCTCAAACACGATATTTCTAGTTTAATTCACCGATGCTGGTTAAATAATATTACAAAGGTATTTGCATATATTTTTATCGAGATACATGTCTGAAGATAAGTTCATGAATGAGGCGTGGGGATTTAATGGTAATGATCTATATCTCTGCTTTTCTAGGATATAAATAGTGGAAGGATTATAAGCGTACGTTGTGACCTCAACTTGTATGGTCTATTGCGCTAATTTGGAATATCCACGACGTGTGCTTAAGGCATCGATCTCGGACTCATGAAATAATTTCGTTTGAAAAATCTGTCATGGACCTGGGGAGTCTCGCAATATGAAATGTACTTATTGTACACTGAGACAGCGTACTAGATTGAATATTTCAATCCTATAAATTCCAGTGGACCAGATATTTGCTTCAGTATCCCTCGTGATATGTACATGTCAAGACTTAGGTATTAAGTGCATCAATTAGTTAATAATAATTGTTGACCAATCGGATAATGACACGTGGCATATTGTAGCCTAATTATTGTTTGACTTAAAAATCATCAAAATGACCTTACTTATTGAACAAACAAGATCATCATTAATGCTTTCCTATTTTACGCTTACCATATACCTATTATATAAAATTTTAACAATATCAATATCCCCTCTCAACTGGAGCATATAAGTTATATACGCCAAGCTTGTTACAAATGAAATCAATTCGAGGACCCCTGAGAGATTTAGCAAGAATATCCGCTGGCTGATTATTTAAACTAACATGATTAGCAGAAATACAACCAGATAATATCTTCTATCGAATAAAGTGACAGTCAACTTCTATATGCTTAGTTCTTTCATGAAACACCAAGTTGGATGATATATGAAGTGCAGCTTGATTATCACAAAATAACTTCATCTGTGAAATATCTGTAAACTTTAATTCTTGGATTAACTATTTTAACCATATAAGCTCACATGTACCTAAAGCCATGGCACGATATTCTGCTTCTGCACTTGACCTAACAATAACATCTTGTTTCTTATTTTTTCATGATACAAGATTACCCCCAACAAGAATACAATAACTAGTAGTAGACCGTCTATCCAATGGAAATCCTGCCCAATCTGCATCTGAGTATCCCACAACTTGTGTATGACTCTTATTCTCATATAAAAATCATTTGCCTGGTGTGCCCTTGATATGTCATAAAATTCGGATAACTGCATCCCAAAGACTATCATATGGAGACTGTGAAAACTGACTGACAATACTAACTGAAAATGAAATATCAGGCCGTGTGATAGTAAGATAATTAAGTTTACCAACCAGTCTTCGATATCTTCCAGGGTCTGAAAATGACTTCCCTTGTCTAGGTAGAAGTTTAGCATTAGAATCTATAGGTGAATCTATTGGTCTGCAGTCTAACATTCCTGTTTTCTCTAGAATATCCAGTGCATATTTTTGTTGAGAGATAACAATTTTAGACTTAGATTGGGCAACCTCTATACCAAGAAAATATCTGAGCAATCCCAAATCTTTAGTCTAAAAATGACGAAACAAATGGTTCTTTAATTGTTTAATACCTTCTTGATCATCTCCTATAATGATAATATCAACAACGTAGACTACTAGATATATGCATTGTCCATGTGGTGTATGTTTATAGAAAACAGAGTGATCTAACTCACTTTGAATCATGCCAAACTCTTAGATAACAGTACTGAAGCGGCCAAACAAGCACGAGGAGACTGTTTCAAACTATACAAAGAGCGACGAAGCTTATATACCAAACCAGACTCCCCTGAGCAACAAATCTAGGTGGTTGCTCCATATATATTTCTTCCTGATGCTCACCATGAAAAAATGCATTTTTGATATCAAGTTGGTGCAAAGGCCATTATCGAATGGCAGTCATAGATAAGAACAACCGAACATATGACATTTTAGCTACATGAGAGAAAGTCTCATAATTATTCTGCTCATAGGTCTGAGTATATCCTTTTGCAACCAACTAGGCTTTCAATCTGTCCATTTGACCATGAAGTCCAACTTTGATAGTGTATACTCATCGACAACCCACTGTGGAGTGCCCTGGTGGCAACCGAACTAATTCTCATATACCATTAGCATGCAAAGCAATCATTTCTTCAACATCGCTTGACACCAGCCAGAGTATAAAAGAACCTCACGAAGTGTTTTGAGGATAGAAACAGAAGATAAAGTAGACACAAAGGTATAATATGGAGAAGATAATCGATGATAACTAGAAAAATTATATATAAGATGAGGATTGCGAGTGGATCGTATACCTTTACAAATAGTAATAGGAAACTATTCAGCAGAGGGCAAGACCGCAGTCGGAGAAGAATTAGAAGCAGGCAGTGAGTCAACAAGAACAGTATCAATGGCATCACCAGTATCAACAGCACTTGCAAGATCTACATCAAGGACGACATTAATAATGTTGGGATTTATGCTTACGTGCCATCCTATAATGTATAAATACATAGTGATTGTATTTATATAATTATTATTTCTAATAAAATCGTTAATATTACTTTTATTAAATGGTAAGATGCTTGTAACGTTTTAGACATTGTATGATCTGAAGGAGTTCAGATTTGGTCTAAAAGAGTTTAGACCAGGGTTAAGAGTTAGCAACGCTAATAGTTATAAACACTAAGAGTTAGTGGTACTAAGAGTTAGTAAAATCTAATGAGTTAGAGTCTTGTCTGAAATGGGACAATGACCTGAGAATATATTAGTAATGATATAGCTGCAATGAGTTGCAGATGGTGCTAAGAAATGTCATTATGCAAGTATGTTTTCAAACATAATATTCCTGATCTAATTTCATCGATGCGGGTCTATCGATGAAACCCATTAATATAGATTAGTGTATGTCTATATCTGGATGGTTCAGATGGTTAGTCTTAACAAACCATGAGCTTAGTAGAAAGCTCATATAGAGATGCAGGTATTCAGTAAGGATTGGATATTGAACAGACTCATGAAGACATCCAATAGACATCTCATAAAGCCGTCAATGGAAGGTCTTCCGAGTTGAGTAGTATTTGTGGTCCTTTGACCTGAGCGCCACGGTGGGCTTGTGAGTGATCCACCATGCTTTGGTTCCACACATGTCAGAAACCTTTCATGGTCTGACCGCTGGGTATCGCTGGATATGGTCCGATGCTCATGGAGTTCGGTGTGCGTAGATATGGGATCCATTAGCTCATATGAGTGGGTTGTATATCCTAATGCTCTGAGATTGTATTTCAGAAAGTCTTGTGGCCGTAAGCATAAACCTCGAAAAAGATATTCCGGAGGAATAAACAATATCACAAAAGTGTTTGTGGATATTGTTTTATGAAATATAAATCTGGAGATAAGTTCGTGGTTGAGCAAATAGAGATTTGACGGTGATGATCTATATCTCTGCTCTTCAAGGATATAAATGATGGAAGGATTATACGAATATGTAATAACCTCAACTTGTATGGTCTAACATGCTAATTTATAATATCTGTAACGTGTGTGTGAGACATTGTTCACGGACGTATGGAGGAGCTCTATATGACAAATTAGGTGTGGACCTAGAGAGTCTTACAATATGAAGTATACTTGTTGTGCACTGGGGTAGCGGATTGGATTGAATAGTTCGATCCAATAAATTTCAGTAAAAGAGAACGATTGTTTAGGGATCCCTCGGATTGTACATTTGTCAAGACTTAATTGTTAAGTATATCACTTAATTAATTAACAAGGGTTGTTAATTAATAGAATATTGACAAATGACAAAATTTGTTCTATGATTTGATTTTACCTTTTTACCATTTAACTATGGTAGTAAAAGTTAGTAAGGTAAAAAGTAATTATTCAAAATTGTTTTGAATAATTAAATCATATATTATTATTATATTATTAGATAATATTATAATATATATAGATCATGGCATTGTATTTTAATACAATGAGGAGCCTAGATGTTAGCCATTTAATTACCCATTATAATTAAAGTAATTATAATTGTTAGGTAAAAATTAATTTTGGTGGCCATTATTCTAGTGCTTGGTTTAATTAATTCTAAATGGAAGACCAACAATAAAATTGGTGGAGCACTTCATTTTGTTTATTTTTGTTTAATCAAAGTGTTGAATAAACAAAATGAATTTTGGCAAAACAATTGAATTTATTCATTCAATTTTGGGAGAAGAATTTGGCAATGGCAAGGAAGAGAGGTAAGAGAGAGTTTTGGTTTTTGTTCTTTCAAGTGTTGAAAAAATAAACAAACTTCTCTTCATCTCATTTTTTAATGGATGACCAAAATGAATGATATGTAAATGGAGAAAAAGATAATTATTTTACAAAGAGTTGTTCAAAATAATTATCATGTAGAAATTGTTTCTAAAATTAATATACAAGAGTTGTATGTTAAAGATTTTTAATTAATACAAGAGTTGTATAGAAAATATTTACCATCTCCATTTAGGAAACAAAAATTGTATTCAAAGAAGTTGAATACAAGTTGTTGAAAAATTCTAAACACTAAGCTACCATTCTAGCTCCTTAATCCCACTAAAAGTTATGGACTAGAATTGTTCAACATATACTTCAAGGTGAGCTCTTCACATGGATTATTGAAGAACTTGAAGAATTTGTAAAGCTACCTTCATTAGGTGAGTATTTTATATTATGTTATAATACAATATTGTTCATCATTTATTATTGTATAATTGTTATACTTATGCATATATGTGATATATGTTGAAATTGTTAAAATGGGTGTATTTTGTAACATGCTTCCGCTGCGCATATTGTAATTTTTGAAATTACGTATACACTCGGATTATCACACACTTTATAATACAACACCCAACAAATAACATCATCTGTAAAGGAACAGAAACAAGAGCATCACAGGTTAGAGATGGAATGGCAGACTCCGACTCAAATACTGGCTCAAAGGAAGACACAGTAGGAGGAGCAATATAAGGAATTGAAAGAACTTCTGTGATGATCTATGTGTCGAAACAAGAGGAAGAGAAGAAAGGAGAAGACTCAAAAAATGTGACATCATCAGATATAAAATACCGTCGTGTGTCAGGAGAGTAACATCTATATCCTTTTTAAGATGAGAGTACCCGAGGAAGACACATTTTATGGATCGAGCAGATAACTTGTCTTAGCTAGGAGAAAAGACATGGACAAAGCACATGCATCAGGATGTAGAAGTGAATAGGGAACTTTATTTTGTAAGACAGAAGAGAGCATACGGTTGATTAAGAAACACGCAGAAAGAACGGCGTCGGCCCAAAAATAGAGACGAACATGATTATAGATAAGTAAGGTACGAGCAATTTCAATAAGATGCATGTTTTTATGCTCGGCAACTCCATTTTATTGTGAAGTATAGGTACAGGAAGACTGATGTAAAATTTCCTAAGAAGACAAAAATTTAGTAAAGGGAGCGGAAAAATATGCGAAGAGGAGTAGAGAATTGTGTCTTAATTTCTGCACAAAAAGATTCAAATATAGAAAATAGTTCAGATCAATCTTTCATTAAAAATAACTAAGCGCAACGTAAATAGTCATCAATAAATGCAATAAAATACTTAAACCCTAAAACAGAAAGAAGGCGACTAGGATCCCAAAGATTAAAATGAACTAATTCAAATGGAGACGTAGCCCGTTTATTGACAAGCTTGGAAAATAACCCACAAGAGTATTTTTCAAGTTGACAGGACTCACAATTTAAAGACGACAATCTAGACATATTTAGAATCATTATTTGTAGTTTTAATAGACTCGGATGTCCCAGACGATTATGAATAAGTACTGGAGATTCAGTGACAGTACATGTTACAGATGGTTGCGAAAAACCGAGATGATAGAGCCCTTATGACTCACGTCCTATGCCAATCGTTTGCCCATACTGTGATCCTGTATAACAACAGAGTCATCAATAAAGGTGATAGCACAATTTAAAGAACGAGTGAGTTGACTGATAGATATAAGATTAAAAGGACAACGTGGTATATAAAGAACAAATTCTAAAGGTAAGGAAGGAAGAGGATATGCTCGACCAACTGCTTAAGCAGTAGTGGTGAAACCATTAACTAAGGTGACTGATGGTAATGACCTAGATGTAGAAGTATAATAAAGTAATTGAAAGTTACCAGAAATATGGTCAGAAGCACCGGAATCAAGGATCCAGGGTCTTAGAGTAGAGGATTGAGTAAAACAAGTGACCGAATTACCAGTATGTACAACGGAGGCAATAGAAGAGGTAGACTGCTTAGCTACTTGATATTTCAGATATTCATCATAATCGGCACCAGGCATTCTAAAGTTGAAATATTTATTTTGATGAAGTGATCAGAGGGTCTAGTTTCATTAAAAATGAAGAAGAACCTTGTATGTATAAAAAGGTTAGTATGAGTATGATAGTCTTCTTAGTTCTCTATGTAGATGACATACTAATCATTATGAATGATATAAGTATGTTATAATCGATTAAGAGTTATCTAAATAAGAAATTCTCTATGAAGGATTTGGGAGAAACTTCTTATGTACTGGGTATAAAGCTTTATAGAGACAAAACTAGGAAGCTGATAGAACTCTTTCAATTGTTGTACATCAATAGTGTCTTAGAAATGTATAAATTCACTTACTGTAAGACAGCTAATGTACTTTTTAAACATGGCATTTATCTTTCGAGGAGAATGTCTTCTCAGACGAAAGATGAAATAGTTAAAATGTCTAAAATGCCATATGCATCAACTGTATATGGCTTTATATATGCTATGATATGCACTAGATCTGACATTAGTATGGTTGTAAGTATTACTAGTTGGTATCAATCTGATCCAAGTGACAACCATTAGATGACACTCAAACATATCCTTAAATACCTTAAAGTTACAAAAGACGAGTTTCTAATTTATAGAGATAGTGACTTGCAAGTCAGAGGATATATAAATTCAGACTTTTAGCCTAATCCAAATAATAGAAAGTCTATATCTGGATATGTATTTATCCTTAATAGTGCCGTAGTAAGTTAAAAGAGCACTAAACAAGGATCCACAGCTGATTCAATAACAAAAGTAAAATATATTGCAGCCTTTGACGCAGCAAAGGAAGTAGTGTGGATATGCAAGTTTTTTGCTAAACTAGGAATTATCCCTACTTCAATGAATCCCATCTCATTATTTGTGACAATAATAGGGCCATAGTATAAGCCAAATAACCAAGGGCACACCAGAGATCTAAACATGTGGAAAGAAAATACCACATAATTATAATTAGAGAGATCTTAGCTAGGGAGAGATGTAATAATTTGTAGAGTTTACTCTGTAAATAATGTAGTAGACCCATTGAATAAGGTCTTAACTCCAAAGATGTTTGAGAAACACGTGGAGTTTATGGGTATTAGATACCACTACAAATAGCACTAGAGCAAGTGAGAGTTTGTTGGGATTTATGCTTACATGTTATCCTATTTTGTATAAATATTTTATTTTATAATATTTATATAATACATTTTATTAAATCATTAATTTTCTTAATTAAATGGTATAGTGCTTATAACACTACAAATATTGTATGATCTGAAGGAGTTCAGATCTGAACTAAGTAGTTTAGACCAACGTTAAAAGTTAGCAACACTGACAATTATAATTGCACCTAGTTAGCACTATTAGAAGTTGGTAAGTTAAAAAAGTTAGTAAAATCTAAAAGTTGGGACCTTATTTGTAACGGGACATAGACCCGAGAGTACATCAGTAATAACATAGTTGTATGGAGTTGAAATAGCTACTAAGAAATGTTATTATAAACGTGCATTCTCAAACATGATATTCTCGGTCTAATTCACCGATGCGAGTCTGACGGTGAAACCCTTTATTATAGATTAGTATATGATCATATCTAGATGGTCTAGATGGTTATTCTTAGCTAACCATGGGCTTACCGAAAACCCATATGATATACGAGTATTCAGTGAGGACTGAATACTAAACCGGCTCAACGAGGACTCCAATAGACATTTTATGAAGCCATTAATGGTTGGTGATCTCGAGATGAGTAGTGTACGTAATCCTTTGACCTGAGCACCACGGTGGGTTTGTGAGTGATCCATCATGCTTTGGTTCCACATATATTAGAGACATTTCATGGTTTGGACACTATATGTCATTGTATATGGTCTGATGCTCATGGAGTTCGGTGTGTATAAATATGAGATCTGTCAACTCACATGGGGGAGTTGTATATCCGGATGCTCCAAAAATGTATCTCAAAAAGACTTAGGGCCATAAGTAATAAACCTAGGAAAAAAGTTTCTAATAGGGTTAAATAATATTGCAAAGGTGTTTGTGTATATTATTTATCAAGATACGTGTTTGGAGATAAATTCACGGATGAGTGCGTGGGGATTTGACTGTGATAATCTATTTCTCTGCTCCTCTAGGATATAAATGGTAGGAGGATTATATATATGCCCTGTGACCTCAACTTGTATGGTCTACTACACTGATTTGGAATATCCGTGACGTGTGCTTAGGGTATAATCTCATACTCACGAATTAGTTTCGTTCAAAAAATCAATCATAAACCTAAGGAGTCCTGTAATATGAAGTGTACTAGTTGTGCACTAGGGCAGCGTATCGGATTGAATAGTTCAATCCAGTAAATTTCAGCAGACCGAACATTTGTTTCAGTATCCCTCATAATATGTACATGTCAAGACTTAAGTGTTAAATGCATCAATTAGTTAACAATAATTATTGACCAATCAGATGGTGACATGTATCATATTGTAGGTCAATTGTTGTTTGACTTAGAAATTACTAAAATGATTTTACTTGTTGGACAAGTAAGATCATTAATTTATTCATTACATTATTTATTAAATAAAATAATTATAATGATATTTGATATTATTATTTTAATCAAGTCAAACAACTATTATTTATTACATAATGCATGTGTTTCTAAATTATTTAATATGATTAAATTAAAGAAATGAGATAATATGCACAGGCATATAAGAGGTGGGTGATTGTGATGCTGTAGTAGTTAAGCGCAAGTACATGCTATGATATCAAGTAATATAGGATTTTAAGTTCAGATATCGATCCAACTGGGACTATGCGATCTAATTCTATAAATCAAGTACTAAAATTATACCTACTTAACTTTTATTCATAAAATCAAAACCTGGAATTTATTTAACTAATCTAATTATTTCAATTAAATAAATAAAAGCAAAGAGTAGAATTCACAAATAAAGATAATCTAGGGCTTTGACTCGTCTCCTAATATTTCATTGGACTCATTAACTACTTAGTTAATTCCTTAATACCAATTGATTGGCTTAGACACTAATCTCATCACAAGCCTCTGTCGATGGTCAAATGACTATATTACACATTCCAACAATCACCTATATGTCTATAGTAATCAAATCAGAATATAATTCATTAAGATCAAGTCTAAATTATACTATACATGCCACCTAGGTATATGTTTATCCTAGATAGAACTCATAGATGTTACCCTATAATCTTGCACCAAACTACTCTAGGCTAAACACATGAATCCCTCCGTCGAGTTCATCATGGTTTCTCAATCATTCAAAATATTGATCAGGTATAATGAAAGCATTAAACACAAGATAGAATGAATCAATTGAATTTATCAAGTTCATAAACTAAAATTTAACACAATCCAAATCCATACTAGGTTTACATAGTCTAACCCTAGATGAACAAATTAACCCATCACAAAATCAAAAGTATCAAATCAATTCATAAAGATCAACAAGAACAAGAACATAATGATAAAGAAAGAGAAGAAAAACTAATCAAAGTGAATCCTTGATGTGCTTCTTCCTCAATCTTGACTTAAAGCTTGAATCTTGATCTTGATTCTTCAATCTTTGAATTTGCTCTTTTCTTCTCTTTTTCTCACCTCTCCCTCTTAGGATTTTTGGCTTTCTATTTATAGGTTTTTGTCTTCAAAAAGCTGTTCACAAGTACTGTAGCAAAATACTGTTCACTGATACTGTTGCGAAATACTGTTCTTACGCCACTGTTTACCGCCACGAGCGCCGCAGCGCTAGGTTGTGGGCTCCGCGGCGCTGAGCGCCCAACCCTAGTGCCCCTTTCGTATTTTGAGCGTAACTTCTTTATTTTACCTCCGATTCGCCTCTCGTTTGTTTCTATGCTTCAAGTTTTCATCATGCATATATTTATGATCAAAAATCAGAATTAAATAGCCAAATATTTATGATTTAGAGCAAAATATAAAAGTTAAGTATAAATCATACTAATGTTTTTATGCCCTTATCAGTGGGGCCAAAATGTGTTAAACAAGCAAGTGAAGAAATTATTTCTTCTTTTGGATACTAGATTTGGCAAATACACACTCTAAGACATTACATGTCTTTTGCTTTGAATTGTTTAATGTAAATGATTCTATCATAAGCAAATAAACACTTGAGCATGGGCATGAGAGATTGGTGGGGCCATTTGGTGTTGAACAAAAGAAGAAAGGGGTTTCTTCATATACTTCAAAAATCGGCCACATTTAACCAATAATTCATGTGTTTTGCTTTATCAATTTGTTTAATGTAAACAATTCGTGAAGTAAAACCAAATTGACAAGTTATGAGCCATGCTTGTGGGACCATAGTTGTCTCATTTAGGAAAAAATGAAGCAATGTATAAGAGAACAAATTTTACTCATTTGGGAGAGGTGACACAGCCAAACAAAAGAGAAAGAGAAAGAAGCTCCAAGAAATTCCAAGAGTTGAACATATTCTTCTTTTTTCTCTTTAAATGATCCGGCCATAATACACAAAAAGGCTATAATTATTTTATGTTTCAAGTATTGAAACAAAGCAAACAACATTGATAGCTTTGTAGTAACCACACAATTTTAAGAGTTAAGCATTTAATTTAAAGAGTTAAACTAAAGTTTAAGAGTTAAACCCCTTGCTGAAAAAAGAGGCTGTCATTTTAGACTTCAAGGCAGAGACTCTGGTAACACAAATTCTAAAGGCTTGCCAAAATAATTCTTTACAAACTTTTATAGTTTCATTTATGATATAATATAAGAAATCTATTGTGTTTATCGCTTAGAAAATTAGATTTCTATACTTTCGTTGAACACAATTATGTATATGATGCATGATTTTGTATTGACGAACACAATCTCACATGTATGCAACCTAAGATAATCAACAATTATAGATTGAACATTAGAAAAATGGTTGGTAGCACCACTATCAATAATCTACTCAGTAAGTGATGAAGATTTAGTCTTATAATAGAAATGTGAGCTAATACCTGTAGTGTTCATAAAAAATAAAGTGTTACCGTTATCCTTTCGAAGTAGAGCTTTGAGTTGATTGTGCTTTTCGGGAGTGAAAGTGGTGTTGGTAAAACTTTATCTCTTGGATTCTTCTTCGACTATTCAAGTTATTGACATTATTCTTCTTTCCTCTTAGCTTCACTTTATTACCATGTAAGTTATGTCCAGGTAGAAAACCATGGAGAAAGTAGCAATGATCAATGGTGTGGTTGTCTTTTCTATAATGAGTACAACCCTTTTTCTTTGATGTTTGCTCCTCGATTTCTGAAGTGTTTGAAACTTGCATTGCTACATGACTAGCTCTTTCTCTTTGAATGGCTACTTCAATTTGTCTTTCTTGTTGAAGTATCAAGGCATGAACTTTGCGTGTGTCTGGGAGAGGACTCATTATGAGAATTAAACCTCGTACACTGGTATAAGATTCATTTAGTCTCATTAAAAATTGCATGACCCTTTCTTTTTCTTTTTGTTTTGCAAGGCCTTTTACAACCCTGCAAGTACAAGAAATTAGATCATGATAAGAAGTCAACTCATTCCAAAGTGACCTCATTTTTTGTATAATAAGCTAAAATAAACTAAGACCCTTATCCTTGTTTGATAATTTCTTGTCAAATTTGATAAATTCGGGAGTCATTCCCTTGAAAGAACCTATCATTCAAGTCGTCCCAGACTTTGTTTGTAATTTCTGTATAAATAAAACTTCATACAATATTAGAATGAATTGAATTTAAAATTTAGGATAATACCATATCATTGCACTGTTGCCACACCAAAAACTTAGGGTCAGATTGAGGTAGTGCTTGTATTATCCCGTTGATGAATCCAATTTTGTTTCTGGCACTTAGAGTTATACGCATCGCGTGGTTCCATTGTCCATAATTGTCTCCTTTAAATATTTTGATAACTAAAATGAGATCCAGGTGATCCGATTGATGTATGGTGAAGGCATTCATATCGTCAGCAACTTTCTTTGCCATTATCTCAGTAAATTCCTCCTTCTCTTGTATTCCTAAATCAGCAGAAATCATACAAAAAACCTAGGGCTCAATGTAGTGGCCACTGTTTATAGCGTTGTTTTGTGACAATATTGTAGCACTGTTTGGGAGTACTATTTCAAACACTGTTCATGCAGTAGAGAGAGAAAAAATAACCTAGAATAAGCTCTAATACCACGAAAAATTGAGAGACTGAGAAGAAAAAATTTGAATAAAAATTATGTATTGCTATACATCAAAATACAAAGAGTGAGTTATACATTTATAGTATTATTTTTATGTTGAAAAAGAAAAAAAAAATTAAACTAAGTAATTACATATAAACAAAAAAATACACCTAAAATGTAATTAAAAATATTTAACCTAAAATTATTTAATTTATTTTTTTTTAATAAATCAAATAATTTCAAATAATTTATTTTCTCTTTAATAAATTATTTAATTTGTTTCCTCTTGCCCGTGACTTTCATATACTTTACAAGTTAAAAATTGCCATGGTTGACATTGGTTTGTCAGATTCTTATCTCTGTCATAAAGATGAATGTTTTTCTTTCTTAAAAATTTGTTTATCCTTTTGCTTCTTTTATTTCATTTTTTCAGAAATAGCATTTGCTTTAATATGCTGTTAGATTGTAGTTGCCTAGTAGCTTCTTTCTGTGTGCCCACTTCTTAAAAAGGCATGTGGAGTAAAATAAGGGTAGTTATAATATAAGTTGGATATAGTCTTCCTTTATATTTATCATTATTACTACTTTTTTTCATCTTTGTCCACTTTGATGCAATATATTAACTTTATATATTGTATATCTTTATTATATCTTTGAGAAAATGGAACCATATATGTCATGTGTGGTTGAGAAGTTTTGATAACATAAATCAGATTCTAATATCATAGTTTGTTGTAATAAGCTCTTTTGCATGCTTCTGTCGCTTGCCATCGGAAGCTTATGTAGAATGGGTTGCAGCTGGTGACCCAGAAGATGCCAGTGCAAAAAGGTCGGTAGTTAAATAGTTTTTGTTATTTTCCATTCTTCATCTGATGTTAAAATTTCATATCATGATTAAACGTATGCATTTACTTGTATCCCCTTCCAGGCACCTGATGCTTATGAAGCTGCGTGGGATCTTTTGAAGGTAGTTATGTTTTATGGGTTGATTGGCTTAATCAGTCAATATATTTGACGTTTTATTTATTTATGCCCTTATTTGCTTCATTTTGTACACTAGACCTTCATCAATTTAGGGTGCTGATAGCATTCTTGTTCCTGGAGGATTTGGTGATAGAGGGTACAAGGGAAAATTCTTGTAGCAAATTATGCTAGCGAGAACAAAGTGTCATTCCTGGGCATTTTCCTAGGGATGCAAATCGCTACATTGAGTTTGCACGTTTTGTTCTTGGTTTGTCCGATGCATATAGCACAGAGTTTGATCCCGAGACTTCAAATGCTTATGTCATATTTATGCCAGAGATATGTTATCCTACATGAATTTTAACAATATGTATTGACCTTTGTTTCATCATTATATGTATTATTGTACTCTCTCATTCTCTTGGATAGGGTTCGGATACTCATATGGGAGGAACTACGCGTTTGGATCAAGGACATATTTAAGGGTTACTGACTGCAAATCTGCAAAGTTGTAAGGACTATGGCTTATAAAGATGTACTTCCTAATAGCGATTAGATTCCCTATATGGAATTTCACTCCACATTTCAACTTCAAAATTTGGTTTTTGAGGAATACATTATCATTCCTTTTGTTGGAGATGAAATGTGGTGATGATTAATCGATGATAATCAAACATTATTCAATCTGGTTAATCTGCTTGTGATTAGAATTGTTACAGGTATGGCAATGCAATGGTATTCCTTGCTTGTTGTCAAATATGTATTTGGTGATACATAGAAGTGCATGTTGAGGAAAAAGGTAATGATGGGATAGGAACAACTGTGACTCTTATGTTGTTGCATCATGGATAGAAATTCTTGAGAATGATGGGATAACAAGTCATTTTATGTTGTTGCGTCTTCTTTCCAAGGTTTATTTTTCATTCTTACCCTCAGGATATCGTACTAAAGACTTTCTCAGTAATGATTTCTCTTTGAAGTTAAATATGCATCTTAATGTTGTGGGTTGGTGATACTTAACAACATGTGGTAGATAAATGACTTAGTTGCAGCAAGGCAAGTGGATAGAAGCTTAAGCAGCCAAGATTTGAGCAAGATAGTTACTTACAAGCCATTATGTAATATTTATACTATCATTATGGTCCAAAGATGTGTTGTTTTGTTGGACATCTAGAGTTCTTCTCTTCAATAGATTGTACTAGAAAATCAACTACAAGTTGTTATTATTTAATGCATATACTAATCTGTAGAATATTTTAAAATTATATTATAATATTAAGTAATATAATATAATTTAATAAATATATAATGAATTTAATTGTATATATTAAAAAATAAAACGAATTTTGCAAAAATAAAAAAATAAAAATCCATCACAAAATATTGATAGAAATCTATGATAAAATAGTGATACCGGATGACATCATACATTTTTGGGTGATCTCAACACAACGCCATCAATGCTTATATCTTTATTATGTCATATGTTAAATAATGTGCCAAGTTGATTGCCATGTAAGCATATATGTTCAACTACTAAAATTTCAAGTCACTGATTTATGATAGAACATATTTATTACAAAATTTATTTATCACAAATTTACGATAAAAATGATCTATCACAAATTAGTAAGATAATTTTAAGTGATAGAATGAATCTATTAAAAAATTCTATTTGTGATAGATATTATCTATCACCATAGCCCTTTTTTTAGTAGTGTATTATTATTATTATTATAAGAGAAGAAATAATATGAGATATAAAATAAAGTATATATTATGTTAAATATTAATAATTTTATTTTTTAAGTAGAATTAGAATGAACTAATTTGTAAAGAGATAATTTTGAATTTTTTTTTATTTGTACAAGGATAAAATTGAAATTATATTTAAAAATAACACTGATTCTAAAAAAATAACCCTCTCTTTATTTTTTAAAATTAACCATTTAAAGGATAATTATACTAAAAGTGATTTTGAAATTATTTTATTAAACGTTTAAAATGATTTTTAACTTTTTAAAATCACTTTTGACCTCCTCAATCCCAAACAAGCCCTAAATCTAATTTTAACTAAGCCATTTTAGGTCTACAATGTTATCGTTTTAATTATTGGATCTAACATTCAGAATTACAATATATATTTATCATTACTTTCAGGGATAAGTATAATTTTATCCTTATTTTTGGGGCTAATTAACAACTTTACTCTAGTTAAATCTAAAATACTCAATTTTTTTCTAATTCGTTAATTTTTGCCATCAGTTTTAATGGTGGAAGGGTAAAAATATAATCTAACCATATAAATAAATTACCCATTGATCACTTGGCAAAGTCTTACCCATTCATTATCTTTTCGAACACGTGGCACAATCTCATCTATTAATTTAATTTAATATAATTTTAAAAATAAACTTTAACAATATGACATATGTCAAAATGTGATTAGTATTTTTAGACACGTGTTATCATGTAATTGGTATATTTTTTTACAATAATTTGTAAATAAATTAAATTATACAAAAAAATTAAAAATAAAAACTGGCACTGTCGCCGAAAAATGGCGGTCAGCCACCATTTTTCGGCGACATGACGAAAAAAATAATTTATTAAATTTACATCATTGGACTTCATTTTTCTTGATCTACACAGTGGTTGGATCATTTTTGGTAAAAACAAATATCAGAAAATGGTCAAAAATGGAGGAGAGTGGCATCGGCCACCGCCGGTCACCACCCCACCGTTTGGCGGTGGCCGACACCACTCTCCTCTATTTTTGACCATTTTCTAGTATTGTTTTACCAAAAATGATCTCACCACTATATAAATCAAGAAAAATGGAGTCCAATGATATAAATTTGATAAATTTTTATTGTCGGTGTGTCGTCGAAAAACGGTAGCTGGCAGCCGACCGGCTGTCTTTTTTGGCGACAGTGCCAGTTTTGTTTTTAATTTTTTAATTTATTTTATTAATAATATAACCAATTATACGATGACACGTGTCCATTTATATATTTTATATTTTTTTATATGTGTGTTATTATTGAGGGTAAAATGGTAAAAGTATATTAAATATAAATTTTTATCTAAATTGACGGCAAAAATTAACAGATTATGATAAAATTGGATATTTTAGATCTAACCGGGGCAAAGTTGTTAATTAGCCCAAAATATGAGAGTAAAATTGTACTTATCCCTTACTTCCGCTACTTTCGCGGCATCATTTTACTAAAAAAATGCTTATCATAAATAAGCCTAAATATCTAATTAAATTTAAAAGATGAAAAATTGTATCACACTAGGATGTTATGATCGTGCAAGTTAAACTATTTTAAGTTGTAACTTTATTATAGAATTTTGTGTTTTTATATTATAGTAATTTATATTTACGTAATTTAAAATTAGAACATAAATATAAAACTGCTTATCATAGTGGAATACTTTTTATAATTTTATACTTTTAAATTCTTTTTCTGATTTATTCTATAAGTAATTGTTTTTATAATTATTAGTATTTATTTTAAATTGATTGTAACAAATTAGGATGAAAATAAAAGTAGGCTTTAAATAGCTAAAACCGAACCAAAATCAAACTAAATTAAGGTTGGAGCCAATATGCGACCGAAGTAAAAATGCTGTTGAAAATGTCATTGTCAACAAAAATCAAGAGAAAAGGAGAGTGCCACATTAAGAATGGCAACTAATGACGTTAGTTTTTAATGACTGGCTTGATTTTTCGTGCACAATTGACAAGAATAAATGGTAATGGGGTCACAAGTAATTGGTTAGAGAAATAAAATAGTGAAATTACAATAGTCAATCAAAAAATCACTATTTATAGGTTATAAGTGAACTCATTTATTTTGGTAGTGTAACAAAAAATTTGATATCTAAAAAGTTAAATGTTGAGTGTAAGTAGTATTGTGTACGGAGTAATAAAAATATTAGTGTAAGACGAAATGAAAAAGATGGTGTGCATGTGTCATTTCAATATAGTATCTAGTGTCTAATGTACACGATCAACAATTAAGTGTCTAGTATCAACAATCTATAATTAACACTTGAATAATATAGCCTTGGTAATTTGTATGACTTTAAAAATGGCCAACAACTTGCAATGGTGTATACCATATGCCCCCCTCAAGGTTTGTCAAATAATAAATATGCCAACTAATACTCAAAATTTATTAAAAATCACTTTTTTTAATATAAAAAATTTACTTAATACATACGTCTTATAAATCAAACGATGGATGTATAATGTAAATATGATCATGTCATAGAATAACAAAATGTAGTATAAAAAAATTATTTATTTATTTTAATTTAGAATATTACAAAAAGTATCTTGACATAGAGTTTATAACATATAATGATAATAAATAGTCAATCTAGTGATGAATTAAAAATATTGACATATAATGCAAATAAGTGCAAAGGTCTTTTTATGAGTATTAGTTTAATTAGAAAATCTCTCTTGGGTGGATCAAGAGGTTTAGAATTTAAATTCATTCACATGATTTGTTAAAGTAAATGAATAGATAGTTAAATACAAATTTGATTCATTTAATGAACGAATTGCATGAAATGAAACAATTAGACATGTTTAATAAATAGGTTATATTAGATTCTTTTATATGAATGTACATAATTTAGTTTGTTTACACAATAAACATAATTCAATTTATTTACATGATTCAATTCTTATATACAATTATTATTTTAAAATGATAAAAACATATTATTTAAATTATCAAATACATTATATGTTAAATGAATTTTAAATGAATTTAAATAAACTCTTACTCTAAATATTTCCTAAATGAATTTGTGTCTTAAATGAATTGATCTAATTCGATTAATTGAATTGGAAAATTGAAATATTCAAACACAAATTTGACATGATTATTAAACGGGTGACACAAATTTGACCCATTTGTTAATTATGTCATTTTCAATTCAAATTCGGTTAATTCCTAAATGAATTCATGTCTTAAATGAATTGACTTAATTCAATTAGTAATGTATCATAAATAAATTGGCGAATTAGAATACTAAAACATGAATTTCACAAGATTATTAAATGGGTGACACAGATTTGACATGTCTAATAATCTAATTTAAAAAAAAATCAAATTAAATAAAACTAGAAAAGAGTAGTTAGACACTGCTCTCACAATATCGCCGGTGTCGGTTGCTAGCTGACTGACTATTCGATAATGACCAATAATAAATTGACTCAAAATAAACCTCATCAAATTTAGAATCTTGTGATCTACCTGATGGTTTAGGTAACAGTAAGGTTGGCAAAAAGAATATGCGACTCAAAATATGTATCGAATACAAGTAATATAACTAGATTTAAGAAAATTCACATTCGATTCGCATAATAATTCAAATTAAGAATTCAAAATGACATTTTTTTTAAAATAAATTGTTCAAATTCGATTCGAGTTTTTCAAATTGACTATGAGAGGAGCTCTACAACATGAACTCTATAAAAGGAACTATATCAGAAGAATTCTATGAGAAGAACTTTATAAAATGAACTATATGAAATGAACTCTATGAGAAAAACTATAAGAGAAACTCTATGAGAGGAATATGATAAGAGGAGCAATACAAGAGTAACTTTATGAGAAAAAAATCTGTGAGAGAGACTCTATATGAGAGATTCTATGAGATGAACACTATAAGAGGAACTCTATGAAGGGAACACTAAAAGAGAAATTATATAAAAGAAAAACTATGAGATGAACTCTATAAAAGGGTCAATATGAGAGAAACTCTATGAGAAGAGCTTTATTAGAGAAACTCTATGAGAGGAATGCGATGCGATGAACTCTATAAGAGGAATATTATAAAAGGAATTTTGTAAGAGGAACACTGTAAGAAGAACACTGTAAGAGGAACTCTATAAGAGGAACCCTATGAGAGGAACTCTATAAGAAGAACATTATAAGATAAGACTATAAAAGAAAATCTATTAGAGGAACACAATGAGAGAAAACCTATTAGAAGAATACTATGAGAGGAACATTATGAGAAGAACACTACGAGAGGAACACTATAAAAGAAACTCAATAAGAAAAACACTATGAGAAGAACCCTATGAGAGGAACTATATGAGAAAAACTCTATGAGAGGAATACTATTCGAGAAATACTATAAGAAGAACTCTATAAGAAGAACATTATGAGAGAAACTCTATAAGAGAAATACTATTTGAGAAACACTATAAGAGAAACTTTATGAGAGAAACTTTATAAGAAAAATTCTATGCGAAAAACTTTATATGAAGAACTTTATGAGACAAACACTATAAGAAGAACACTATAAGAGAAACTTTAAGAAATGAACTCTTTGAGAGAAATATTATGAGAGAAAATCTATGAAAGAAATTTTATGAGAGAAACTTTATAAGAGGAACTCTATTAGAGAAACTCTAGAAGAGAAACACTATGAGAGAAACTTTATGAGATGAACAATATGATAACAACTTTATAAGACAAACTTTATGAGCAAAACTTTATTAGTAAAACTCTATTAGAGGAACTTTATGGGAAGAACACTATTAGATAAACTCTATGAAAGAAATACTATAAGAGGAAGTTTATGAGAGAAATTTTATGAGAGGGACACTATAAGATGAACTCTATGAAATGAACACTATAAAATGAACTCTATGAAATGAACACTATAAAATGAACTTTATGAAATGAACACTATGAGATGAACTCTATAAGAAGAACACTATGAAATGAACTCTATGAGAAGAACTTAATGAGAGAAACTCTATGAGAAGAACTTAATGAGAGGAATTCTATGAGAGGAACACTATGAAACTCTATGAGAGAAACTCTATAAGAGAAACTATATGAGAGAAAGAGAGAAACTTTATGAGTAAAACTCTATAAGAGGAACTCTATGAGATGAGCATAATTAGATGAACTTTATGAAAGGAACACTATGAGAGGAACTTTATGATAGTAACTCTATGAGATGAATATTATGAGAAGAACTCTATAAGAGGAACTATATGAGAGGAACTCTATGAGAGGAAGAAAGAAGATTATGAGAGAAATTATGTAAGAGGAACTCTATGTGTAGAACTCTATGATAAGAAAAATATGAGAGAAACTCTATGAGTGGAATTCTATGAGAGAAAGACTATAAGAGAAACTCTATGGGAGGATTACTATGAGAGAAACTCCATGAGAGGAAGAAAGAAGACTATGAGAGAAGATTATGAGAGGAACTCCATGATAGAAATATATTAGAAGAACTTTATGAGATGAAGCGAGAAAATTGTGAGAGGTACTCTATAATAAGAACTTTATAAGTGAACCTCTATAAAAATAACATTATGAAAGGAACTTTATAAAAGGAACTCTATGTGAGGAACACTATAAGAAGAATATTATGAGAGAACTTCTGTGAGGGGAACTCTATATGTGGAAACCTATGCTAAGAAAACTATAAGAAGAACTCTATGATAGAAATTCTATGAGAGGAACTCTATGTGATGAAGAATATTATGGGAGGAACTCTATAAGAGAAACTTTATAAGAGGAACACCATAGCAAAACTCTATGTGAGGAACTTTATGAGTGAAATTCTATTAGAAGAATAGTATGAGAAGAACTCTATAAGAGGAATAGTATGAGAAGAACTCTATAAGAGGAATATTTTGAGAAGAACTCTATGGGAAGAGGATAAGAACTCTATAGAAGACCTCTATGAGAGGAACTCTGTGAGTGAAACACTATAAGAGGAATACTATGATAAAACTCTAAGTGGAACTCTGTAAGACAAACTCTATGAGTAAAACTCCATGAGATGAACTCTATAAGAGAAAACTATGAAATGAACTCTATGAGATGAACTTTTTGATAGGAACTCTATGAAAAGACTTTTGCGAAAGAAACTATATAAGAGGAAGTGAGAAGACAGAAGATAGGAAAATATAATTGAATTAACTTTGTATTTTACTTTCTAACATACTACATTCTATGAGACTTACAACTAATCAGGTCATTATAAAGAGTTGCACTCTAAGTCATATACATCACCCATAACTACTACTTACCACCAAAAGTTATATTTAAGATAGGATCACCATATAACATGCAAAAGTTAGATGCATAATGCCACTAAAGACAAATTAGTGAAGACAAAGTTATTAGAAAAAAGTTGTTTATTAGACCAAACTCGAGGGACTAAAGTGCCTAACATCATCAAGCGTGTTAATGAATTATTAATTAATTATGAAATTTGACCAAAGCGCACAATAAATTTGGAAGGACTAAACGTATTATTAATGAATTACAAAATGGATATCGTAAATTAAACTTTTTAATGCTGCAAATGTATTAAATAAAAATTTAATGTCCAAATTTCTCAAACATATTAATGAATTATGAATTGAATATCATAAATTAAAAATCTTAGATGTTGCAATTGTATTAAGTAAACATGTAACACTTAAAATTTTCAAATGTATAATGAATTATAAATTAGACGTCATAACTTAAAATTCTTAAATATTGCAAATATATTAATTAAATGTGTAACATCATATTTGAACATATGTATTATGAATTGAATATCATAAATTAAAATTTATTCTCGATTGTAATTATGCAATGGTAAATCCCAAAATCAATTTAAGTAGAGTAATAGATGAAGGCTGAATGACAACGATAACTTAAAGAATATAAAATTTAAATTTAAATTTTTATGATCTATAATTATTAATTTATAGTTATAATTATTTTATATGGATGCATATTTTTTTTAAATAGTTATCATGTCTAGATTATAACCAAAAAAAAATTTATATTGTGTGTGCTAATGATATTTCGTTTATATAAGTAAAATCTTTTATCAAGAATATTTGATATTTAACAAATATACGAGGGGACATTTGATATTTGCTTGTAGAGGTGTGTTGGATCTTGGATGGCGTGTTGACAATTGACATGATAATTTCTTTTTTGTCATTACAACAAGTGCATAAGCAATGAGTCATCTTCATCCAGTTACTCGTTTTTCAATCTGATAGCTCATTTTTTGACAACCATAAGATGCAATTGAATGACTGCAAACTTATCCCAAAAAAAAATGAAGTATTAATGCTGTTGCAGTATTTAATTGAATTGATTTTAGTTCACCTGATATCCACCGTACTCAATACTTATCACGTCTAGTAAAAAAAAAAAAATGCCGCCAAAGAAATAGTGGAATCAATTATACTTCAAAAAGATAACTAACATTTTCAAAATGTTATTGATTTTGATAAGAAAAAATATTAATGTTGTCTTCAATTTAATTAATATATACCAACTTAATTTATATTTTTTTTATAAATACCTGAATAAAAATGATCATTATTTAAGGATAAAAGTGATAACAAAAAAAGTCTTTAAAGAAATTAATTGAGTATTTATAAAAAAATAGAAATTAAATTAGTGTATATTAATTAAATCAAGGATAAAAGTAATATTTTTCCTTTCAATAATATGAGTATGACTAAGCTAGCAAAACGTTTATCAGAGAGGTAAAGGAATATTGAAGTTTATACTTGCAGTAGTTAATTAGTATTAGTATTACAATCAATAAATATTGATAGCTCTCTAAACCCTACTTCCTCCACACTTTAGATCAAACAAAACAAGCACTTTAGAAGAAAGACTTGGAGGAGACTTACCGCAACGAGAAAAATTGATTCAAACATAGCTTTGTGAATTGCTCTTCGACTCATGCCGTCTTTCACTATATTCAGATTTAATCAAACAGATAATGAAAATCTAATATTACGAGTTAAACTTTTAAGTATATGAAAATTTTAGTGTCAGAAACGAAATTTTACAAAGATTTCAAGGCGTATGGTGAGAATGGCTTCCATGTGTTCAATGAGCCAATACTTATACATCATGTTAGTTACTTGAGATAGTTTGTATGGTGTAATGTTACTCCTTTTGGACTATATCAGAATTAAAAACCTTCCATCAAAAGACTATTGTTGTTGACATAGGAGTATTGCTATATAATGTTTAAAATGTTCCTAAAAATATTATTTTTAGTTAAAATAAGTGTTTATAAATTTAAAAAGCCTAAAATCATCTTAAACTCGCAATTGAATCTAAAAAATGTTAAATTTTTGAATAGGCTAATCTTAATAAGAGGGGGTGGGTTAAGGATTTACCCGATGTGAGATATTACATTGTTCGAGAAACCCTAAATACTGTTGGAGTAAAAGATTGTCAACATGGGCATTCTAATGCATTGTAAATTCTTATCCTAGACTTGTATCATTTGATAATACCATGTGAATTGCTAGAAACATGCCTATCCACATAGAAAGGTTACCCTCTTCCACACATTATTGATGGATGCTACAGCCATTATCACTTTGGTTATAGGAGGGGAATGGTTATGTGAAACTCTCGACCAACTCTCCATTTATTTCTTCCTCTTTTGCCCTTCACTGGATAGAAGCTATCAAGAGCAATTATAGCGAAGATGAAATTTCGTCCCGGTGCCATGGCGTTGCGATTATTGTCCTTGTCCACACTTAGGTAGATTCTCTTTTATACTTTTACATCCCTCATTGCATCTAATTTTTCATTTTATTCTCTTTCTCATCCATTCATTATTTTCTCGACTATGTGTTAACTCTCAATTGATTTTTATCTCAAAATTAAATTTTATTTTAATTTTGAATCACTCATTTTAATACAAAAATTATGAGTTAATCTTTAAGCATATGAAAATTTTAGAGTCAGAAATGAAATATTACAAAGACTTTTAAGTGTAAAAATACATAGTTTTAAAGAAAAATAATAAGAATTATTATTATATTTAAAATTTTATGGCTTTTGGCGTATGGTGAGAGTGGCTTCCATGTGTTCATTGAGCCAATGCTTGTACTTTATGTTAGTCACTTGAGATCGTTTGAATGGTGTAATGTTCCTCTTTTTGGACTACATCAGAATTAGAAACCTTCCAACAAACGACTGTTATTGTTATTGATAAAGGAGCTTGCTCTAGTTCTAACAAGAGATATATATCCTAGACAAAGCATGTGAAAAGTGAAAAAGATTCAGATACTGAAAATTTACCTAATGCCTGGCGATCTGTCTGAGCGTCTAACCAATGCTGTTCAAATTGAATGTTATTATGCTCCGGCATAAGGGCCAATGTGCTGTAAAATCATTAATGAGCAGTCATTTTTCGATGGGAACAAGGGAAGAGTCCAAATCAAGGGAAATTGTCAATTACCTCCCGAATTATTCGATAATTATCACTTTTTCTCTCAAACATTTTAAAATTATTTTGATACCCCTTAATTGATTACGACATTAAAACATTAAAATTACTTTCTAGAATGATTGAGCTATCGAGAAAGGGTGACGGTGTTTTTGAAATGTTAGAAGAGGAAGTGATAATCATACTAAGATGAATTGCTACTTTAATCTCTACTTATATATTAAATTACTCATTAAGTTTCTAATTTTTTAAAATTTTTTAATTGCACCATTTAGGAATAAAAATAATTATATTTTAAAAATAAAAATAATAACAAAAACGTTTTTAAATGAGGTAATTAATAGTTTTTAAATATTAAAGATCAAGTCAATAATTCAACAAAAATAAAGAATTAAGCTATCACTTTCCCTTACGCTAAATCCTAGAGATAACTTGCAATTTTTACGAAAAATAAACATGTTAAAAAAAACACAAATTAGTGTTGCTCTTACTGTCTTTGGCATGCTGGTCATAGTAAGCAAAGTGGGCAACATGTGCATCAAAATCAATAATTTCATGAAAAACAGATTTGTTGGTGAAACAAAAGCGATAACCCCTCTCTTTTGCACCACAAACTCAAGCTTTTTGCTGGTTTTGTCATGAAAAGCATGAATATATGTTCACCAAAAGGTCCCTTTATCTGATATAATCTCAACCAAAGTTGTGTTATCATTATATTTCTGGAGCAAAAACAAAAAAAACATCTAAAAGCAAAAACAAAAATAGAGAGAATGAAAACATACAACAAGATCAACTGTATTATCAAATACAAGCCATGCAGATTCAATTTTAATGACAACGAAAGAAAGATGAAGAGTGTCTCTTTTAAATTTGGTGATTCAATAATTATGTTTGAGTATTAATTAAGATGGATACTAAATAAAGAGTTATCTCGAAGTCAAGTATGCAAAGAACGTACAAGAAAAAAGTAAAATAAAGAGTCGAAAGTAAGAAAGGGCATAAAGACACAAGTGGGATGGTATAAGTCTACACGCCCCAACATTAAAAGATAAAACGCAGCAGTATAAATTTCAATACCTTAGCATTAGCTCCAAAACTTTCAGTGTTGGTTCAACGCCTCAACGTTAGCTGATAAATGCTACGGTATTAACCTAATAGTCATATTAATGCCCCAACGCCGGATAGAGAACACTACAATACTACTTGTTTAAGAAAGTTTATTTTTGACTCTCACGTGCAATGATGCTTATTCCAACTAGGTTAAGGGTTTTTTAAGCTTTTTGTAAATACTATATAAAATCTTATAACCCCTTAGAATTATTCAAGTTTTAAATATGTAAACATAAAAGAAAATAGAGTAGTTAGGTAAACACTAAATGCTAAGTGTGCTAGGGTGTAACTATGAAATTACTTGAGTATTGAGTGTGCTAGAAATGATAACATAGCGAATGGCTTTCAGATCCCAGTTATTAGGTATGACATGCAGTCGATCAATAGTCTCGCAAGCATCTAGATCTTACCTAATCCGCCTAAAGGTGTAAGTATGTTTGAGTGACCATATAAAGATGCATAGATTAAATACACCCTATACATCAATCTCATACCGCGAAAGATAAGGAAGATGAAGATTAAGCTTCGGGTGCAATCTCAAAAGGTGGACGTGAATCCGCCACAACTAACAAATTTGTCCATCTAATCTGAGTTTCAAGTCTAATAACACAATGATAAATGTGTAGTCAGCTTACCTAGCATTAATGCTGATCCAGCATGATTTTGAGAGATATTAGAGAAATGGCTGGATGACATTATAAGTGAAAATTACATATATATTGGATTTCATTTACGTTGAAATTAATTAATTAATTTTTAACTTTATTTATTGTGTTTTGCACACATCAATGAGTACTTGAAGCTAGTTCGATTAAGGTAACGCAAGTGTAATGATGCATTGCCACATTCATCTACTTATGTGAATTCGTACTTCTTTATAAGTTTTTTTTATTTCTTTAATATTTTTAAATTAAATTTCTCATACACATATATTGATTACATGTTTTGTTGAAATTTTAAGAGACTTTTAGAATTCTCCATGCTAAATACACCCAACTTTTTTGTCATTGTATGGAACGAAAGTGTGTTGTCGTACAGCTTAAGACTAAAAAAAGATTTACTCAGTGCAAAATTGTAGGCTAAGGTTGACAATAAAATAAATATTGTATGTTAAAATATTTAATTTTTTTTTATATTCATATAATATTATTTACAAGATAATGTCTAATTTCATGTAAATTTATATTCTTGTCAACTACAACCAAGAGTATTATATTGCAGTTGAGGTGGACATCATGCATCAGAAGATCATCATCTACGATTCTAGCCTCAATAACATATTGATGACCTGATGAAAATTGATGTTGCGCCATTATGTATGCTGATACTCTGCTACCTACATACTTGTAGAATTTTATGAGATTATGACCGACATTATTTTGACTTATCCTCCTTTGATATAATTAGTTTACAAGAGGGAGTGGCGCAACAGGCGATCAATAGTGTGATTGATTGTATGGGTTTTGTTTATATGTGTATCGAATTTCTGATGTTATATCAACCCTAAAATTTTGACCTTTAAACTAGATTATTTTTAAAGCACAAGATGGCAATCAATTTGTCACGCCCCAGACCCAAAAGATCCGACACACGACATCACTTACATTTATTCACTGCATGTGCACTCATAAATAATATTACACAAAATTTTCAACTTTCATTCAACACAGAAATCCTTAGCAAGTTGCTAGTAAGTTCAACACTAAAATCAACCATAACCTAACATATAAATATAAACTTCTCTTGACAATATTTAAACATTCATTTTAATTTCTTTCAGAATTATAGCAATTGAATTATGACTGGGACAATTATTAAACCGGAGATACGCAGAGTTTTCTCAGAGATTAACACTCTACTACGTCACCAGTAGCAACTTTGTTACCGGGAGCCCAGAATATATCCATTGCAAATTCTTACTTAAAATCATCCAATAACCACACTTTATAAAACTTAAACCAAATCCAATCCACACACAATGAAATAATACATAAGTATTTATTCAATAGGGACAAACCAAATATCCTATCCCACGTGTCCCCAAATGAAACACACAACAACCTGGCAACTTAGGGAACCCAAGGAACAGCAGAAGCCTTGCCAAATCCGCTAAGCACACATGTATCTTATTTACCTGAAATCACCATAAACTATAATGAGTATAAAACTCAGTAAGCATACTAGTTTTTCATATATCAAATACAAATACATATGTACACAATGCATATGTATGATATGCTGTGATCAATTAAAATCATAATCTTATCAAATCACATATCATGTAAGCGCTTACACATTCTTTCAAAACACATAATAGGAATACCATTACTCGACTACTACTTAGTAGGACTTACATATCACATATCACATAATGAGCCAAATGTCACTCGTAAGTGACATACCGTATGAGAGGAATAGTACAAGTGAGGTCTTTAAATCACACATATATAACGCTTATGCCCGAAGGTAAAAGCCAAACCCTCACCCTGATCATCGGTGAGTCCTCTCACATGTACCAATACGCCACCACACGAATGTGATGACTCACACTTCCTTTAGGTACCAATAGGATCCTCCCTACATACGGAACACATAACATATACCAATCCCGAAGGAAAGGCCACACATAAAGGCTCCACAAATCACATAAAATGCCTACTAAGTTAACAGTGAGTTCAAGTACCCTCAAAACACAAAATGTTTCTCATGGACATATTACACTTCAAAGCTTTCTTTATTAAACACATTTCATTTTGAAAGCTCACTTTCAAAAACACATGTATGCCCATGCTCAATGTCAATGCTCACATTCATAAACATATGTCTTTCATATTTCATATCAAAATATACTTTGACATATCATAAACATATTCTTAACCCCATTTATAAAATCATACAAAACAATTATTATGTTTATTGTGATTCCAGTAGTAAGTCTAGTATACTTACCTCTTAGCACTTACAGCTACAAGGCTTAAATCTCCTTAACCTATCAATGGAGATCAATCCTTTCATAAGCCTCACAATTCACACAAAATACTTTAAATAGCTTACAAAATTATACACAATGCATTTATCACATCAAATTGGTCTAAATATTTGGTTTCTCAAAACCTGTCATTCTGACCACTTACACTTAACAAAAATTTCTAATACATCAAATGACGTCCAATTACTCCGAAATTAGAATATATCATTCTTGACTCATATGTACTTCTTATATATGAATATTATATCAAAATTCCTACACAATACATTCCATACACACCATCGAATCCAAACTACAAACCTGACAGGATCAAGATACTTACTGAACAGTATTTAATCTCCCAATTTTATAAAATCATATACTAACTCAAAAATTATAAAACTACCACATAATTACTCTTGACACATATCTCAGTTCATGATAAATATTTGGCTTCCAAATAACTGTCAAAATTATTTTAAAACTATTTTATTTCATAACTTTAAAAATCTGTTAATCAAATACTACAATGAGCTGATACACTTTAGAAATTCCTAACACTTCAACCACATTGATCCAAATTCTCAATTCCGAGTATATCATATTAGATATATAAAATTATCATATTCCACAAATTCATAATTTTTAAAGATCATTCAGCAGGTCAAAAATTATTTTCCACTTATCATACTGTTTACACAGGAAATTTCCAGAATTCCAGGGTCATTTTGGTAAATTCACTACAAATTCAATTTCCGAGATTTTCAGTCGATTCAAAGTCTCAGATGATCCTAAACATGTCTAATTTCATATACTCAAAATTAAAAACCAAAATCGAATCACAACAATTTATAAAATTCCTAGATCAAGAGGTTATCCAGCAGAAATTCCATAATTCATCATGATTTATCAAACTATCTTATAGATCATCATCAATTCTCACAACATCAAACGAAATACACATCAAATCCTTAATTATACATATTTCCAGAAATCAAAACTTAAAGAAATTAACTTAATTAACACCAATAAATTGATAATTAGTTGTGATATACCTCTAAAGATCCAAAATTCTCATTTTCTTCTTCTTTTTCTTCTTCTTCTTCTCTTTCTCTCTCCTTTATTTCTCTCTTCTCTCTCTAAAAATGGGTAGCTCGACCAAAATGAGAGAATTAGGGTTTTTAAAAGTGTATTTTTATACTAAGTGGTTAATTTTGGTATTTGCGAATTCACCTCCAAAACTTTCAAAGTATAACAATTTGGTCCCTAAAATAATTCCAAAGTCTTGCAAATAAACCCAATACTAATAGTATATCCTTAACCTATAAAAACACTACTAATAACAATATATAAATCAAGGATCACCCACATACAAATAAAATACGTATATTTATATATATAAATATACATATTCTTACCGGTTATGGATACTGGTTACTACACAATTTGTGGATCTGTGCCAACAATTTTAAATAAATATTTTTTAATGCATGATTTTGATGTTAATTTTGTTATTATAATGCATTTCGAATTATGGTGGTTATTATAAGTATATATCACAACATAAGAAAATAAGGTTATCAAGAAATATTAATTATTTTATATTTTATATATTTGTTTAATATTTTTTTAACTATTTTAATTTGTTTTAATTTACTATTTAAATAAAAATAAATTAAAATTTAATAGATAAAATATTTTACCATTAACATTCAAATAAATGAATAATTAAATACAATTAAATTATAATTTTTATTGTCAAGACATTTTATTAGATTATAAAAAAATTAATTATTTCTAAATTAATTATTTTATTAAACAAATAAATGACTTATTATTTTTAAATTAATTATTTTATTATATAAAATAAAATTTTTTCAATTACTTTTTATGTAATTTATTAATTAAATATTACTAATTTAGTAATTAAAATTTTTTTTTAAAAAATCTATTTTGCACGAATCATTTCAAATGACTCATTTCTCGCTCAAGCTTCTCGCTCACGCGAAAGTTTCGTGCAAAATTTTTCTTCAATTGTGTTTCTCAAATTTTCAAAATTTTAACTCTCATTTATTTTATTTCTCTCCATAATTTTACTACAATATAAATATACCCGTCTTTCACTTATGATACTTACAAATTATTCTTGTAACCATTTTTCGAGTATTTTTTAGAGAGACAGTGAACAACTTTTTAATAGAAAGAAAAAATATAAATTAAGAGTATAATTATTCAATTGTCTATTTTTTTAGTTAATAAAAATTAACCTTTTCATTTGTGATTAAAAAAAAATTACTTTTAAAAAAATAATCATTTCTATAAAATTCTCAAAATTGTCATTAACACACGCGACAGCCCACCATTAATGGATACGTGATATTAGAATACGTCTGTGCACATATTGTCCAAGGCCTTAAAGCGGAACACACAAAAATAAACCCCAATTCCCCCAGTCGGCCAGTCCCCCATCCCCAGCCGCTGAAAGTTTTTGTCGTCGCCCGTGGTCTTCCGTCGCCATCAACTTAGGTTAGTTCGTTTGTTGGTTATCTTTTTTTTTTTTTTCTTTTACTTTTTAACTTTTTTTGGGTATAGAAATAATAAATCAATTATCAAATAGTATATGCTATTAAGTTAATCCAATATTTTAATATTTATATTATTAACATTTTGTTATCCATTAATGCAAGAATTAGTGGTAATTTTAAGTTTATGCTATAAATATTCTTTTCAAGATATGGGGTGCAATTTTTGATGGAGCAGGAGCCAAAATTTATGAGGTGTGTTATTGAAGAACGGGACTAGAAAACAAGGGAATAATGTTTTGTAATTTGAATTTGGCAGCAACAGGGATTGTTCTTAGCTTCCTTAGAAAACCCGGCTTATAAAAACTTAGTTTTATGCTCTAAAGATTTTTTCAAGTTTCATATTTTGGTTTACGTCTCTCTATTGAAAATGGCACTGTTAATGTCCCTGACCTACTTGGAAGTTGAATTTTCTCGTGTGTAGTTGTGTACCCCCTTCTAGATTGGCGGGTTCATATGGCTGATGTTTGTAGGCATGGAGTTCCCTTTGTGTACTGTGGTGAATAGAGACCATATTCTGCAATTTCAAATGTTTGTTGTACTTCTACATGTGTGCGCATTTGTGAGAGAGAGGGAATTAGAGACCATATTGTGCAATTTCAAATGTTCTAGAGCAAGAAAGGATGGGAGAGGGATGTGGATTACGAAATAGAAGAACAAATATTGTATATTTGCTGGACCGAATACTCCGCTGTGGTAAGGGTGAGGGGAATGTATCCTCTCCGAGTATGTGTTTGAGAGATTATACATTGCCCAGATCATTCTGTTTCCTCCTTTATAGTGATCCACTGCAAATGAATAGCTGCAGTCATTGATGATACTGTCAACATCCATGAAATAGAAACTTAAGTCTAGCTCACAGCAAACTTGGTGGCAGACTTAATAATGATTGTTAGGTGTCATTCTTACCAACAGCTGAACATTGTCAAGTTGGCCATCTAATCTGCTTTCTACTGTAACCTAAGCATCAAGAAACACTCAATCCTAGTGCTAACTGGCTTAATGGGTTGAGATGATCCTTACCATTCTTGTTGTCTGAGTTCCCAACCTATAGAATCATAGCAGCTGTCCTCATATGTCACTCCTGAAATACTTGTCAACAAAAAACTGTGTTAAATCTCCATTCTTTCTCTAGTAAGATTTCTTAGTTCAGATTTTAGCAGCTGTGAAAGAAAAATCCAATTGACCACATAAAACCTACATCAGCCTTGCTGTGAGGCAGCAACGTGGGTAGATGATAGTAGTTGACCGATTGAGCATTCTATTTCTTTTCTTGTTCATTTTCATCTCTATTTCTTCTCTGGGGTTACCAAGTGGTTTGAACCTATTGGGCATTAGTTTATATCCTATGCTTAGAAGTTCTGCATCCTATATTACGAAATGGTGCTTGATGCTGTTGATTGATCAGATTTGGCTTATGCAGGTGTAAAATCTGCTGGGGTATTTTTAGTTGTAGCTGACCAAGCAAAGAGAGAATGGCTTCAAGAGTAACACTTAAGAGCAAGGGCAAGAGCATGAAGGGAGCAAAAGCGCCAGAGGAGAAATCAACCGCAGATTATTTCAAAGAGTGGAGCACTTGGACCATGAAAAAGGCTAAAATCATCACCCATTACAGTTTCATTCCTCTTGTCATCATCATCGGCATGAACTCTGAACCCAAGCCCCAGCTCTATCAGTTCCTCAGCCCTGTTTGATCTCCTTACTTTTTTCCTCCTTTTCTTTCTTTTTTGGATAAAACATGGTTATGATAATGTTTTCATTTCGTATTTGTTGAATCTACATGACTTGAAGGATTTAGGACTTCTGGTTTTTCATGATCGTTGCTTGTTATATGAGCTAATAGATTGACTCTGCTGTTATAAATATATATTCTTTAATAGTTCTCTGTTTTAAAGCCAATTTTTTCAGTCCGGGTGGGGACAGGGATTAAGCTCCCCGCCGGGGAAATTATTGTTCCTTGCATAATAAACAAAGACTAAAAGCTCACAATAGAAATATTTTGTATTTATTATTATTATTATTATTATTTTATGATCTTGTCTAAGAAAATTTCAAAGTTTAAAAATTTGGTAAAAATTAATATTAGAATAGTAATTTAAAAAATAAAAATGAAATGAGGACAAGCATTAAGACTAAATGAAAAAGAACGAGAAAGATTTTAAAAGACATTATTGAAACGTTAAAAACAAGAAACAAATATAGAATTTACAGACTTAAAATGAATAGAATTGTTTTAATGTCTTCATAAATTAAACTTAGTTTGAATTTTTTTTTTTTTTTGTTTGAACAAGTTTGAAATTTTATTTATAACTCCACCGTATAATACATACCATTCTTTTTCTCACTTTAAAACACTAAACATTCCATTCACTCGACTCTCTTTATATCACATTAGTCCTGCACATTTTCTAGTTCCCATATTATTAAGAAAACAATTCTGAAGACCCTAAAAGGGACTAAAGAGGTGAGTTTCACTCAAGTCCTAAAATTATAATTTTATACGACCTAAAACAATATCTTTCTTAGACATTCAAAACACACCTTATATAGCACAAAATCATTTAAATTAGTATTTAATATTGTACAAGTTCAATTCTCACATCTCTCACATATTAAGACCAAATTTATTTAGTTAAAAGATTTCAAGACTAAAATTATTGGAACAATTTTGCACGACCCCTTGAACTTCAGGAGCCTTTTAAGAATATAATAGACCTTACTCTCAAACTCAACAGAGGTGAAAACACCGAGATCAATGAGCAAAAGCCCAAGCCAACTCGTTTTTGTAGTTTGCCATGTCATAGTAATATTATTGCATCTAGTGATATCCAACCACGAAGTGGTTTCAGAATTTCGCCTCAACAACTTGTTTATTCTAAATTCTTCCATTTTCTAGCAATTTTCATGGAGCCTAATCTCTACTTATGTTATTTCAATTCAAAAGTTATTAAAATAAGATGTTAGAAACCGTATTAAAATAAGTATAAAATTAAGAAATCAAGAGAAAAATAAAAACAAAATGCAAGGAAAATACCTTATCCTAATTTTTTTTTAAATTAGTGTTTAGGGTAAATGACATTTGAACCCCTACGTTTTGGTAAAAGTGACAATATATTCACTATATTTTTAAAATTATTTATTTATACCCACCATCGTTAATTATTTTTTGTTAAAATTGATGGAAAAATATTACAATTACTATGATACCCTTGATTGTCATTGACTAACAGTAGACCAGTATTAATCGTGTGTTGATTGGTTTAGACCAGCATTGATTGGCTACTGATGGTAAAAATGATCAAAATTAACATTATCGAACTCAAATTTTCATGATTTATATGGTGAAATTTTGTTCCATCAATGGAGCACCGTAGAGGTGCCAAAAGGCTAATCTGTCTAATAGTAGGGGTTGTGCACCCCACCTCCCTATCGTTCAATGGTGAATGACGATGGCCATCGTCTACCATTGTGGGATAGTGGTCACCGCTAAACAATGAAGCCATGCATACTATTGAATAAATTGGCGATCGATCTGTCCAATGGTGGGAGCAGTGCACGCCACCGCTCCATCGTTTAGTGAAAAATAATGGTGGTCACCGCCCACCACTGTGGGACAGCAGTCGCCGTCAAATGGACTACCCCACTGTTTGACGACAAACGGTAGTGGCGCCGTCCCCCACCATATTCAACACTTATACGGTACTTTTTTGATTAAAAAAATTTCACTATCGCGTAGATCACGAAAGTTTGAGTATGATAATGTCAATTTTGATCATTTTTAAGGATAAGTATTAATGGACCCCTTAGTTTGGGTTAAATGCCTAAAATACTCATTATTTTTAAAAATACCTTATAGACCCTGTCCATTAATGTTTATTATTTTTTTTTACAGAATCTTTTTTTAACAGTCAAAATTATAATTTTTTCCCTGTATCGTTACATGTATATTTAATAAAATATTTAATTAGTTGAAAAAGTTTATTTTGTCTTTATTTATTTACGAAAAACTAAAAATACCCTCACCTCCTTCTTTAATCTCTATTCATCTCTCTAAAAAAAAACTATTCTTTTCTCTCTAAACTTTAGATCCACCTTATTTTGAGAGAGGAATCCATAAACTTCAGATTATTGGGCTAATATAAATAGAAAGGAAAAATGAACATTAGATCTTCTCTTAAATAGCCTGAAAAGAAAAGTTATATAATATAATGCTAAAAAAGTAGTACTCGCTCTAAATAACTAGAACTGCTCTGCTGTTTTGAGTATCCATATTTTGTCCTTCCTCACCCTAATTCTCACTTGACATCTCCTCTAAAGATTTTTCATTTGATTCTGGTACTAAGAAAGTGAACAATATAACTAGAAAGTTAAGCACACCCAACACAATGAGTGAATTCTTTATTCCAATACCATGAGGATACTCTGCATCTGTCTTGGACTTGTCCTTACTTTGAGCCAAATATAAGAACCCAAATGTACCCCATAACACCAAGTTTCCCCGATGCTGCTGATATGCCGTAATAAGTAGACCTTAACCTTGCAGGGAAAATTTCAGTTGGCATGACAAATGTTGTAGCATTAGGTCCAAAATTTACAAAGAAGAAGGTTAGCGAGTATATGACCACAAATCCAATTCTATGGTCTTTATGAGTTCATTGGTCATTAAGAATGGCCAATGCAAACATGAATATTGTCATGATAAAGAAACCCATCAATAGGATAGTAAATCTTTTGATCTTGTAATTAAAAGCCACCGTGAACCAATAGCCGAAGACAGTACTGCAAATAGCAATTAGAGTTTGTGCCCTTGCAATTGTGAACACTTCTTCAATGGCATTCAAAGTATTTGTTAGAGGAATCCATCTAATTGCATTGAAGATATCCTTTTGGAACAAATTTTGACTGTAAAATGCAATGTCAAGCTAGAACCATATGTTTATTGTTCTTAGTATGAAAATATTAATTGAAAATCATCGGGATATGATTTGAAGAGCAAGCTAAGTGCGTAGGGTGCGCACGGATCAAAGACGAACGTGAAAGGAGGCGAAAAATGAAGAAGGGCACACCAGGCGTAGGTGCCACGGCTCCTAATCCAGCAACTGAGTGCTGCGGGCGCCAGGCGACAAACGCCGCAGTGCTCAGACGGGCGCGCCAGCCCCGCGGCGGTGAGAGCTCAGCGCCTGGCGCTGGAGACGGGAACAATATCCCAAAATAAAGAAACTTTCTTATTTCATCTCCCACTTGTTTCAGAACTCTCTAATACGACTCTCACATGTATAGGGTAAACCTAGAACGTCTCAAAGCGTATGTAAAGGCTATCAATTAGCTTGTAAACAAAAATCTTTGTGATAGGTTAAGAAATCTTAGTGATCATCAACAATTTTTGTGGTTCTTTGTGAGAGAAAATCCCTAGAGTGACAGATAGAGTTATCTTTGTGATATTTTTTGTAAAATGCATACTTTGTGAGTGCCTTGTGATTCATAATAAGAGAAGAGTATGATCTTAATCCGTCGTGGACGTAGGCAAGTTGTTGAACCACGTAATTATTTCTGTGTTCTTCTTCTACCCCTTCTCTTTTTATTCTATAATTTACTTGTTTTGCATATATTGCTGGGTGATTTTACTTGTTTGTGTGCTTCCGTTTCAACAAACTGGTATCAGAGCTTGGTTCTAAGCAGACATGGCCACACCCAAGTATGAGGTAGAGAAATTCAATGGTATGAATGACTTCAATCTATGGAAGATGAAGGTTAAGACGTTGTTAGTGAGCCAAAGGCTTGGATCGACATTAGAGGAGACTGCAGCTCCATCTAGTAATGAATAGAAGACGCCAGAGTTATCTAAAGATGAAGTAGAAAGAAAGGACATTCAAGAAAAAGCTCATAGCACAATCGTTTTGTCATTGAGCGATGAAGTACTAAGGGAAGTAGCAGGTAAGACGACGGCAATAGGTCTTTGGAAGAAGCTTGACTCTCTTTATATGAGGAAATCATTGGCCAACAGATTTCATATAAAGAAGAAGCCGTATCAGCTGTCCATGTCAGAGGGGACGTCGATGAAAGATCATATAGGTGCCTTCAATAAGATCATCCTTGATCTTGAGTCTATCAACATCAAAATAGAATATGAAGATAGAGCAATTATCCTGCTGAGTTCACTCCCCAAGAGCTATGAGAGTTTTGTTGATGCGTTACTCTACGGTAGAGAGAGTTTAACGATGAGTGATGTGAAATCATCATTAAACTCAAAGTTATTAGAAAAACATACTGAGGGCAATGTAGAAAGCTTATCTGTAAGAGGAAGACCCTCATATAGAGATGGGAAGAAAAAAGGCTCAAGGTCGAAGTCTAAGACTCCTAGAAAGTGCTATTGCTACAAGAAAGATAGGCACTTCATAAAGGACTGTCCTGAGAAGAAAGCACAAGACAAGAAGAAAACAGATGCTGCGCTTGCCTATGATGAAAGCTGTGACAGCGCAGAGACACTCGTCGCTACTGATGGTAAGAACTCTGAACAATGGGTTCTTAATTCTGGTTGCACTTTTCACAGGTGTCCACACAAGTCTTGGTTTACAAATTTTCAGACTATTAGTGGTGGTAAAGTCTTAATGGGTAATGACATTGCATGTCAAATGAAGAGAATTGGTAGTATTAAACTTAAGCTACATGATGGGTGAGTAAGAGAGTTGACAGATGTTAGGTATGTTCCTGACTTGAAGAGAAACTTGATCTCACTAGGGACTCTAGACCAGAATGGGTATTCCATCAGGATCGACAGAGGCATTTTAAGAGTTTTGAAAGGTTCTATAGTGGTGATGAGAGGAGAGAAGCGCAAAGGGGTTTATGTGCTTAAAGGTGAAGTCATAAGTGGTTCTGCATTATTCTATGTAGATGATGAGAGTATGCAAACCAAGTTGTGGCATCTTAGACTGGCACATCTAGGCGAAAGAAACCTAAAGGAGTTATTTAGTCAAAAGGTGCTTAGAGAAGATAAGTTCCAGCCCTTAGAGTTTTGTGAGCATTGTGTGTTTGAAAAAGCACATAGGGTAAGGTTTAGTACCGGCGAGCACAAGACTAAGGGGACTCTTGACTACATACACTCAGACAGCTACTCGTGGTGGTGCCAAGTATTTTCTCAGCTTGATTGATGACTATTTAAGGAAGCTGTGGGTCTATGTGTTGAAGAATAAGGATCAAGCCTTTAAATTATTCAAGATTTGGAAGGTTGTTGTTGAGAATCAGACTAACAAAAGGGTAAAGAGGCTAAGGATTGACAACGGCCTCGAATTTTACAACAAAGAGTTTAATGGGTTTTGTGCCAAGCATGGGATTGTAAGGCATAGAACAGTAAGATCGATACCACAGTAGAATAGCGTAGCTGAGATGATGAATAGGACCCTACTTGAAAGGGTTAGATGCATGCTTACCAATGCAAAGATGTCCAAGACATTCTAGGGAGAAACTGTAGTGACTGCAGCTTGATTAATAGAAGTCACTCATCAGCAATTGACTTCAAGACGCCAGAAGAGAAATTGTCTGGCAATCCTCCGAAGTATGACCACCTCAAAATATTTGGTTACCTTGCCTTTATACATGTTAAGAATGAGAAGTTGGAACTTAGAGCTATCAAATATGTATTCATAGGATATTTCAAATGAGTGAAAGGATACAAGGTGTGATGTAAAGACTTGACACCACCAAGGAGTGTCATAAGCCGTGATGTGACGTTCGATAAGGTGCGATGCTGAAAACTTCCTAAGAAGATGAGAAAGAAGAACCTGTGCCTAAGGAAGACTCAGCACCTGAGTCAATAGAAGTTGAAGTGAAGACTAAAAGTAGATCTAATATGCCCCCAGATCAACAATTCAACGAGGAAATCCTTGAAGATGAACTAAGAACACCGGCGAGTTCCTCCAAGTCCACCCAAAGAAAGACTAGGACTCTTGAGATAGAACTTGAAGAGTACCAGTTAACTAGAGATAGGCTAAGAAGAACGATTAACCTACCAGTCAAGTATGCACGGGCAGACTTAGTTGCTCATGCTTTTAATTCTAGTTTACACTCTTGAGTATGACGAGCCTAGGACATATGGTGAGGCTATGAAGAGTGAAAACAAGAAAGAATGACAGCAGGCCATGGAATGAGAAATTAGTTCTCTTAGAAAGAAGAATACCTGGAAGTTGGTGGAGAGACCTCCAAAGAAGCTAATCGGGTGCAAGTGGGTGCATAAGGTGAAGGAGGGGATACCGGAGATTGAACCTACAAGATTCAAGTCTAGGTTAGTAGCACAAGGTTTTACTCAGAGAGGGAGTCGATTTTCATGAGATATTCTCTCTAGTTGTCAAGCACACATCTATTAGGATTTTGTTAGCCATGTGTGCAAACCTTGATTTACATCTAGAGCAGATGGATATAAAAATAGCTTTTTTACATGAAAAGCTTGAAGAAACGATATACATGGCATAACAGCAAGGGTTCGAGGAGCCCGAAAAAAAAGATCATACTTGTTTGGTAAAGAAGTCATTATACAGGTTAAAGCAATCACCTAGACAGTGGTATGGAGATTTGATGAGTTTATGATGGCTTGTGGCTTTAGTAGAAGCAAGTATGACAGATGCGTGTACTTCAAGAACATAAGTTGTGGGATAATGTATTTACTTCTATACGTTGATGATATGTTGATCGCATGCAAGAATATGGAAGAAATATAGAAGCTCAAGAAGTAGTTAAGTGGCGAGTTTGAAATGAAGGATTTAAGAGCAGCAAAGAGAATTTTAGGTATGAATATTATGAGGGAAAGAAGAGATATTATCTTCTTGTCCCAATAGCGATATATAGTCAAAATTCTAGAGAAGTTTGGTATGTCAAACGCAAAGGCTGTCTCTACTCCTTTGGCCATGCATTTCAGACTTTTAGTAGCACAGTCGTCAACATCTGAAGAAGAGAAACTGCAGATGAGTAAAGTACCGTATGCAAGTGCTGTAAGAAGCATCATGTATGCAATGGTTTGCACAAGATCAAACATAGCACAGGCTGTGAGTGTGGTGAGTAGATACATGGCAAATCTGAATAAAGATCACTGGCTTGCAGTAAAATGGATCTTGAGATATTTCAAAGGGACGTCAAATCACAGGTTGATATATAAGAGGGATAAAGACAGCAATGAAATTGTAAGAGGGTACATAGGCTCAGATTATACAGGTGATCTAGACAAGAGAAGATCGTTGACGGGCTACGTATTCACATTGTTTGGGTGCAGTGTGTGTTAGAGATCAGTTCTACAATATGTGGTTGCACTCTCTACCACAGAGGCAGAGTACATAATTGTTGGTGAAGCTATCAAGGAGGCCATGTGGTTAAAATGTATATGTGCGGAGATATTGGCTAGTGAAGATGTAAACACCAATGTATATTGTGACAGCCAGAGTGCCATACACATAAGCAAGCATCAAGTGTTCCATGAGAAGTCGAAACACATTGATGTAAGGCTCCATTACATTCGAGAGATTGTCTAAAGTGGTGAAGTTAGTCTAACAAAGATAGCATCATCTAAAAACCCTATTGATATGTTGACTAAGCCATTGCCCTCGGTTAAATTCGTCCTATGCAAGGACTTAACCGGAGTCACTACTTTGTAAGGGTGACCAAAGATGTAGAAATGAGAGATCGAGTTGCTTTGTGGATGATTTTGAATCAAGGAGGGGATTTGTGAGAATATTGATTAAAAATCATCGGGATATGATTTGGAGAGCAAGCCAAGTGCGTAGGGTGCGCACGGATCAAAGACGGACGCGAAAGGAGGTGAAAAATGAAGAAGGGCGACCAGGCGTGGGCACCACGGCGCCCAATCCAACAACTGAGTGCCACAACACCAGGCGAAGAGCGTCGCAGCGCTCAGACGAACGTGCCAACGCCGCAGCGCTCAAATAGGTGCGCCAATGCCGCGGTAGTGAGAGCCCAGTGCCGTAACGCTGGAGACGAGAACAATATCCCGAAATAAGAAAACTTTCTTATTTCATCTCCCACTTGTTTTAGGACTCCCTAATACGACTTCTACACGTATAGGATAAACCTAGGACGTCTCAAAGCGTATGTAAAGGCTATCAATTAGCTTGTAAACAAAAATCTTTGTGATAGGTTAAGAAATCTTAGTGATCATCAACAATCTTTGTGGTTCTTTGTGAGAGAAAATTCTAAGAGTGACAGATAGAGTTATCTTTGTGATCTTTTTTGTAAAAGGCATACTTTGTGAGTGCCTTGTGATTTATAATAAAAGAAGAGTGTGATTTTAATCCGCCGTTGACGTAGGCAAGTTGCCGAATCATGTAATTCTTTGTGTGTTCTTCTTCTACCCCTTCTCTCTTTATTCCATAATTTACTTGTTCTGCATATATTGCTTAGGTAATTTTACTTGTCTGTGTGCTTCCGCTTCAACACTCAGTAAGTGCAGTCCATGGTGACGGAGAAACTATCTAGTGAACAAACCAAATGCATTGGATTCATCTTGTTGCTGAACCTTGCTCCTCTACCTCAAGAACAATTTTTTTTAAAGAGAAGAATAGAGAGTTAAGGAGGTGAGAGTATTTTAGTTTTTCGTAAATAAATAAAGATAAAATAGACTTTTTAAACTAATTAAATATTTTATTAAATGCACGCATAACGATATAGGATAAAATTGTAATTTTGGGCTATTAAAAAAAGATTCTATTAAAACAATGATAAACACTAATAGACGAGGGCCTCCAAGGTATTTTTAAAAATAAATAAGTGTTTTAGATATTTATATTAAATTAAAAGGGTTTATCAGTACTTCTCCCTAATTTTTATCATTGGTCGCTGGTCAACAGTCAGAAATCGACGATCAACACTGGTTTGAGGTTAGTCAACATAATCAAATGACTGGTCAATATTGGTCAATCACTTTAGATTGTGCCATGTGTCTTTTATAAGTAAAATACTACATTACCTTTATTTTCATCTATTTTAACAAAAAAAAGTTATCAGTCAAGGATGTAAATAGATAATTTTAAAAATATGATAAGTAAAACCCCTTTCTACAAAATCATGAGTCCAAATGTCCTTTACTCTAATTTTTATTAAGAGTAATATTTTACATCTCAAATTATATTTAAAAATGATGTGTTAAATAATCAGTGAAATGATTTAATAGATAATATTAAAATTTTTACTATTTCACTACATATCAATTTTTTTAAATATAATTTAGAGAATAGTTATTTAACATATTATTTTTTAGAATATAATTTAAAATCCAATTTGATTACTCTTTTATTAATGATACATGTTATTGGATTTTTAGAAGTGAAGAATAGACTAGGGATTAGGGAATAAAAGATTGCTTCTAAAGCCTATTAATTGCGAGCATAAAGATCTAACTAGTCATGATAGACTAACGGCGATGATCTTAACTGGCAGAATATCATTTCATCACGAAGCACTGCTCTTGTTAAAATCTCCTTCCATATGTCAGTTTATCTAATCAGCCCTTTCTTTCGTTCAAACAGTCAAATTAATTCCAAGAAAATTAAAGACAAAGAGAAATGTAAATTTCCATTTGCATAATCAGAATGTGAATAACAATAATGACCTGATTCCTTTTACATATACTTGCTTCAACCATCCATCTTGCGATGGTTAAATTTCAATTACAGTTAGTAAGAATCTAATTTCCCTAGTAACTTCGAATTCAGCAGCACCAATCAACAAAACCCTGAAGAAATCCCATGATTCTTCCCTATCCTAAAAATGACCAATAAAAGCTTTCAACTTCAAGCTTTAAGGCGCCTCAATGCGAGATAGGCCAATAATCTGTAGCCCACAAACATCAAAAGCAGCGCGCCAATGCTGATTGCAGGGCTCATTTGCCCGACAATATCTTCTTCAACAAACTTGCAGCTTGCACTTTTGCCGCTTCCATAGCGATCAGAGCAACCCAACAGATACGAAATTTTCTCACCATCTCCGTATTGGACATAGATTAGCAATTTGTAGCTGTAATATGTAGTAGAAATGTACTTGATCCAAACCACATAAGAGGGCACTTTGTGCACATAATATCCTCCTGTTAGAACAAATGCTAGCATTGTGACTGTAACTATCGTTGATGCTTGTTTTGCATCCATGATAATTGCTCCTAGAGCAAGGCCAAGCCCTTGACACACAAGCACGTAGCCGAGTAGAACCAGAAGTGTTTGAACAAAAGCAGTGAATTCAGGTTTCAATCCAGTCATCCAGTAAGCGATAATGATGAAAACAGTAGGCAAAATGAGTTCCATGGGCAGATCTCCGATGATTCGAGACATAAAATATGAAGAAAGGGTGTACATACCAGAAGCCCTTTCTTTCGTAAAGATTGCACGTTCTTGAGGAAAGGCGAAAACCGAATTAACCGAGGGCAAAACTCCCCAAAAGACTGACATGAAGAAGAAGAGCCCTAATCGGTCTTGAATATCCCGAAAATCCGAATGCCACCACATTAATCCGCCTAGAAGTGAAGAAGTGATGACTTGGAAGACTCTGAGAGCGTTGAAGGATTCATGCTTACGTTCTTTGAGGCTTCTTTGAAGGAGAATGCTGAATTGGTTAAACCAAGCGGAAAAGCCAATCATGTTGTTAGTGCTTCTGCGCTCTTTAGAATGACTATCTATTAAAAGCACTTCTTCTTTCCTTGGAAAAGTACTTGTAGCTTCCACGCAAGCAGCTTTTACTTTTGGAGCCAACAAGTTGTTGTAAGAGGCAAGTAGGGTTGATTTCACGTTCGGCTTATCTCTTTCGCTAGGGTTATCATGATGGCATACACCTGAAAAATCCAAGCAACTAAGTATTAACATCATATAATCCCATTCAAATATTAATGGAATTGAGATAAATGTATGTAATTACTTTGCTTAAACATGCATCTTTTGTTCATCTTCAACTAAAGAAAATTTGAACAACATTATGACTCTAAACAATAGTAACGAACAATAAATCCGAGGGGAAAGCTTATTCTCAATATTTGATGTACTTTGGGATTCTTTTGGCAGCATAAACACTAAAAAAGAATAATAAAAAAAATTTTAAAAAAAATTACGAGAATTTAGACAAAGTTGAGTGGGTTCTTTGCTTTACACCGGAAAGATCATATTGAAAACAATATCTGAAGAATAAAACTACCAATAGCAAAGAGTAACAGTTACCAGTCTGTATCTAATGTAAAACTTTATATTTAATAAAACGTTTAAGTATTTTAATTATCCGAGAAATGCATACTTTTAGGATGCAAATGAAACCCACAAGAAGAAACTAAAGGTAAAGGCAAATCTAATTAATTAAAAATGTTATAATTAGATTAGTTTCAGTAGTGCAAAACACAGTGATATGTAGGAAATTAATTAAACAGATTATATATGAGAAGAAAAGAAGAGTGAAGACAAAAGCTGACCGATATTGGTGGCAACGTGGGAATCCACTAAAGTTGGTGCTGCCACTATTATGTTAACCACTTGTATTAACTTCTAAATTATAATTATTCTTAAAAAAATAATTAAAAATAAATCAAACCCAGAAAGCTAAGGTCAATTTTATGACTTTGGTGGGAAGAATGTGTATTCAACTTTAGGCATCCCTACACGTGGTGCTTTTCAACTTATCCTAAGTTTTAGATTTTGGGAAAGAAAAGTTGGGTGAAAAAGAGAATGGGAATAGGGATCAAAGCAATGGGGGAAACAGAAGAAAAAACTTTCAAACAACTGTTGTGCGACCAATCTTTTATGAAATTTAGGTGAAGTTTTGACGAGTGTAAAGATTGATGTCGGACAGACAGAGGAGACTGATCCATGATTTGATTGAATTAAAATAAATTATGCAATACAAATTTGGTCAAGCAAAGCAAATGTAATGCAATTTGCATTTTCTACGTTGTAGTGGAAAATTTCCAGACGAAAATCATTTTGTCCACCACTGATGGCCAACTAAGGGAAAGACAAAACTATAAAATTTCTGTTTTGGTCAAAAATAAATAAAAAGAAAAGAAAATACTTCCAAGAAATAAGAGAAATTCAAGAGACAAGGGAAATTTATTCCTAAAAATAGAAATAGGACGAACTTTAGGGTTTAATGAATTTGCACACATGGCACGGGTATAATTATGATATTGCATAGTTAATCCAAAAACAAAAAACTGTTATATAAACCAGAAAAGGAATTAATTATAAGAATAATGTTAAAGTATTTTAAATTATATCACAAAAAATAATATATTAAAAATAATATGTTAAATAATTATTAAGTAATAAAATAATATAATTAGTGATTTTAAAATTTATAATATTTTATCACTCAATTATTATTTAACACAAAATATAATTTAAAATATATAGCATTATTTTTATTATAATAACAAATAAAAAAGGTAAGAGATATTTTAATAAAAAAGAATATAGAAAAATAATATTCACAAAGAAAGCAGAGTACAGGGACACCAATCAAAGAGAGAACAATGCAATGTGCCACCTTCCAAATACTCTATTTATTAAAAACTATTAAAAGATGCTTCATCACGTTATCAATGTCGTCATCCACCTCAAGTCCTCATTAGAATCATGATGTCCAAGAATATATTAAGGAAAAAAACTTTCAAAAAAAAAAGAAGAATGATTTTAAGTAACAATTTCAATCTCCTCTCTCTGTATCTCTCTCCACGCTTTTTCATTTTAATCATCTTTCTTTATTATTATACTATGCCCTACAACAAGAGTGCAAAAATACACCTAGTAGTCAAAGTGCACTTTACTTAGAGCTTGCTTTGAATTATTTTAAGTGTGGAATTTGTTGAGCCTAGTGATACATGAAAGCTCCACCAAACACCTATCTTTTCCTAAATTGAAAAAAAAAAAAAATTTAAACCGCATGTATAAAATATATGTAGAAGCACTTTTATGAGAAACCTACATTTCATACCTAGTAATTCTTCATAGTGGCATGAAACCTAATTCTAATGCGATTAGCATGTTGAACTCTTAGATAAAAAAATACAATTCGAAATGTATAATATTACTAAAAAAATATCGGCAAATCCATGACAAAGGAAATAATAAATTTTATTAAAATGAAATTCTAGTAAGCAACGTATCCGATATAAATTTGTGAATTCTCTATTTAAATTAAGTTAATTCTAACATTTGCCGCATGCACCAACTATGTTAATAAAGGTCTAAATCTAACTCTTAATATTTTAAAAAAAATCAAGCCCTAATTACTATTTGAGAGATTTAAACCCTCCCTTTTCCAAATGATAAAAAGTCATCAAACTATTAGGTATTTGTCCATGCACCAACAACCTTGAAAATTAATAAATTTGTGAACATTATGCTGCATTCAAAAGATAACCTGGCGTCCACACAAAATGCAGACAAACTTTATGATAATGCAAAGGATCTTATTCGTAAAAAGAGCAGCATGACTTGTCGCTGCCTAAATCGATCCTTGATTGCAAAGAAGTCAACTATGTTGTACAAATCCTATAATTAAACTCATTCAATTGCTCACAATTTTGATATATATCACAACAAAAGTTCATTGATGTGATTCTTACATCTCATCCAGAAGATCAAATTTCCTGTAGAAAAGGATATGATTGTAGGGTCCACTTTCAATAGTAATACTATATATATAATCTCTTCATAACTTTTAGAACTAAAAAAAAGATATATGTATATCGGGATCCATACTCCATCAATAAAATAAAAGAATCCCACATCACATTGGAAAATTGTTATGCCTAGGCGGAATATGATTCTCAATCTACCTTATTAAATTGCTCCCTAGTTCCAATATCGGAAGATCAAAACAAAATCTTAGCCTTACTTTATCCTATTTATCCTATCTATTTTGATTTGTCAGTCACATGGAAACACCCAATTGTTGGATGGTTTCTACTTTCCTTTTGAACTAAGGTTTAGATAGTTGAAGGAATAATTTTTTTAATTACAAATATAAATTTAATTTAATTTTTAACACGGATATTACATCATCTATTTATCATATATTGTATACAACTTTTTTTTAACACAAATATTACATCATAATCTATCATATAGTGTATAATATATCGACAAGATTATACATCACTTAATACTTAAATATACCTAGACCCTCACCTTCATAATAGAAAGATCAACTACCTTCACAAGATAAATGAAATATTTATAATACCTTAGACTCTTACCAAAACTCCAACTCTTGACTTTAAGTCAGGGGTTACACAAGCTTTATCATCCAAACAAAATAATTGGGTACAAATTTAGTTCTTACTAAATTAAAAAAAAAATACCAATTTCATCTCTAATCTAATTGATATAAATCAATTTAATTTTTATTTTTTTTATAAATATTTAATTAGTCCCTATAGATATGAAAATGATATTTAGGAATAAAAATGATAATAAAAAAATACTCAAAAAGTCTCTAAAGATACTAATTTAACTTTTATAAAAATAAAAGTAGGAATTAAGTTGATATATAATAATTAAATTATAGAAAAAAATAATATTTTCTATATAAAAAACTAGATAAATTATAATAGACTCAGTATGTGTCAATTGATTAATTTTATTGGTAAAACCTCTTACAAGAAACTCTTAACATATTTCGAGTTCAAATCTGGATTACACAAAAATAGCGAAGGTGCTATGGATTTATACTTTATATAATAGAAAAATAAATATAAGTTTGAAAAGAAAATAATACACGATCTCAATAATATCCCGATTAATCAATGTTCGTCGTAAAAAGTAAACCTTGATCATGAAAACTAATGTCAGAAACAAAGAATAAGAAAGGCCAAAATAGAAATCCTAAACGGAAAGAGCATTTCTCACTTGACTAGGCAGTTGCCATTGTTGATAAAGCTACAACTATTCAGAACAACCAATCACGTCAAAGAAAGCGAGTAGAAATCTCTCGTAAAGGGGGAAAAAAGTTGGAGAGAGAGAGAGAAGGGGATTTGAGACGAATGAGAGAAAGCATGAGGAGTCATATTGAGTTGGCTGTTGGCTTAAAAAAAATAATCATAAGGAAAGAAAGAGAAGAGATCGTCAAAGGCAACCGAAGAAGACACGCGTCTACGAAGAGAATAGAACTCCCCCACGATTCTTTTTTCTTTCTAAAATCAAAACCCGGTACGTATCTAATCGATTTTATCCACTATGGTTCTATCAACTTTACAATTCATTCAAGCAATAAATTTTTTTTTTATTATTATTATTATTAATAATTTATTAAACCCTCCACCATCCTCACCATTATCAACACCAATCCCACCACTCATTTGCCACAGTTCTTTTCTCCCTCTTTTAATATTGTTTTTTTAACAACAAAAAGAGAGAAAGTAGGCTGAATTTTCAATGGTGAATTAAGAAAAGAAAAGAAAAGAAAAATGTGACTTCAAATGAAGAAATGAATGTTGTTGCACAAATAATTAGCTGCCGTAGATATTTTAAAAAATTTCTAAAAGATAATGAAAATAAAGTATTGTACTACGGGGGACCCACATTGACATATGTAAAAAGTAATGGAGAACTATAGATAGTGTATGCCACATGATCTTGTCTTAATAATGAATCCTCTTATTCTTGTTGGGACCAGCTAACTCTTTCCATAACATCTCTACATACGATCCCTCGACTCTTGAAGGTTGGAACTTAGTCTATCTCTAATAATTGCACATACTGTGAAGAAGAAGAAAATTTATATCTATACTCCATTCAATGGGCATTATGGAGCATGAGTCTTCTTAAAGATGACCCATTTTGACCAGAAAAAGACACAAAAGATACTTCGAAAATTATAGAATCCACACACTTGATCATATTCAAGAACAAAAAAAAGCAGAAATTTTTAAAAGATTACGTACCATTAGCGAGATCAAGGAGAAAATCAGCAGGGTTCATGGGGAAAGAGGGCGAAAATCCAACCGACTCAAAGTAACTCATTGCTTCACTTCCTTTGCCAAAATACAAGCATCTCCCTTCGCTTAACACCAGCACAGAGTTGAACATCTGATAAACTCGGCTCGACGGTTGATGCATGGAGGTCACGATCGTCTTTCCCCTCTGAGCCAGCTTCCCCAAGGTCGAAACAAGCCGGTGTGCCGCCGTCGAGTCCAAACCCGACGTAGGTTCGTCGAGAATAAGCAAACTAGGGTTTATTAGCATCTCATGAGCTATACTCACTCTCTTTCTTTCACCACCTGAAACTCCTCTTATAAAACTGTTTCCGATTATCGTGTTTTGGCATTTTGTTAAACCCAACTCGGTTATCACTGACTCAGCTACGGCAATCTTCTCTTTCTTACACAATGTTTTTGGTAAACGAAGCAAAGAGCAGAAGATTAGGGTTTCACGGACTGTCAAGTGGGGGTAGAGGACGTCGTCTTGGGTGACAAATCCTGTGCGTTTTGCTATGTGTTTAGTTGGTTTTTTGTTATTAGCGAGGATTGTTCCGGTGAAGCTATGCCCTTGGAGTCTCCCAGCTAACACATTGAGAAGCGTCGATTTGCCGCTGCCGGACGGGCCAAGAATGGCCAGGATTTCTCCGGGGGACACCATGCCTGTGATTCCATTTAAAATCGTTCTTTCCTGAATCGTAGTCGTTGATCTTTGTTGATCCGACGACGAAGTGCGTCTATGATTAAACATGCACCTGATTCCGCTGCCTTTGCCATTGTTCTCAATTTTAATCCGGTAACAGACGTCGATAAACTGCATGAAGCAAAAGAGCAAAATAGTCAATTCATGAGTAAACCGAGTCATGACTCGTGCTTGACTCAAAGAAAGAGAAACTACTTCTTCTGTAAAGTTTTACCGTGAGAGTGACAGGATAACAAGAAGATATTAAAGATGGTAGATGGTCACGCAAATCTCGAGAAGAGCAATCTTTGGATTGATCCGGGCCGTCCATTGAGTCACCATTAGGAGTTTCTAAACTACAACCAAACCCTGGCATTACTGTTACGTTCATAAATTTCTTGAGAAAATGAGTGGGAAAACGAGAGAAAAAACGAAAGAAGGTGAAAGAGAAAACAAAAAAGAATAGATAGGGAGGAGAGTGGTAATTTGAGAGTTTTGTTTGCTTTCTTCCTTGTTTGTTTGTTTGTTTGGTGATGAAGAGAAAATGAGGGTTTTGAAGAGAGACCAAATGGGTGTAAAATGGAGGGGTATTTATTGAGAAAAAAAAAGATAATAGTGGCGAGTGGGTGCCACGTCATAAGGAAATGTCCACAGAAAAAAGTGTAACGTGGCAGTAGGGTGTGCCAGTTGGCAGCTTCTCAAGCAGCGTTTATGGAAAGTGCTTTTATCCAGCGCCGTTCGTTCCCCCTTTCTAATATCCTTTTCTTCCTCTTTCTTAGGCAAGAAATAATAAAAGTGCTTTTGGAATGAGAGGCAAAGAGGGAACTTCAAATCAAAGTGAGAAAGTAATTACTACTTTTTGGATTGAGTAACCGGAAGTTTTATAACTTAGAGTGGTTATGAGAATAAGAGAAATCATCCGACCTAAATAACCATTTTGTTAAATTTGTAAATTATTTTTTAAATTAACAATAAATATAAATATATTATTATGTGACTGAATAAAGAGTATTAAAATTAAATTTATTGTGTTAAATTTGTTATCTAAAGACGATTCGAGTCTTCTTCATGAACAAGAGAATATTCTTCTTGTATTTTCGAGTTAAATATCACACCTAGGCCAAGATTTCTAAATTGCCCCCATAATATAATAACATCAATAAATAAATAAATAAAATTAAAATACATTTCAAGTTTTAAATTTCAAGTTTGAAACTAAAATTTAAGGTGAGTATCAATTCAGTTTAACTAAAAATTGAATCAAACAGAATTAAAAATTTCAGTTCAATTCAATTTGATTTTAGAATTTAGTTGGAGTTCAATTTATTTTGTTTGAAACAAAATCGATTTGATTTTAGTTTGATTTTAGTTCGGTTTAATTTCAGTTCTACCCAAGTGACTCTCAAAATCTTTATATAATTAAACGCTAACTTAATATATTTTTTTAAATTAACCTTTTTCCTCTTAAATTTTGATTCTGCTCGTGTCTTGTAGTATTTTATATGGTTACATATTTCAAAGCTCTCTTTATATACACTAGTCAAACCTTTATAACATGGAGAAAGATAAGAGAGGAAGAATGGAGGAGTAATTATGAATGGGCATTCATAATGATCAACTACATGTTCAGTTCCTTGAATAGAAATTGTTAAATTCGCAAAAAATCATGTTGTGTCAACAAATTAAGCAGCTTTATAACTAATTAAAGAGATTTTTTTTATTTATTTAAGCAGCTCAGGCTCAGGCGCCAAGAGCAGAAATCTCCTTTTTATTTATTTACTGCAGTTATTGATATTGGTATTTGGTAGGAGGTTGTTCGACAATCACTATTAAATGTATGTTAATTAATTTTTTTTTAAAGATTTATATTATAGTTAAAAATTAATTATTATTATTATTATTTTTTTTTTGAAGGGGAATTATAACATATATTTTTTTTTCCGCACCACCTGGGGGGGAGAGGGGATTCGAACCCAAGTAGGGATGTGAGACTTGGAGGCTGAGCCCTCATGCTCTAAAAATTAATTATTGAATCGCCTTACTTTTAGCTAAATATATACCAATTATTAATAAATTAACTTTCTTTTTTTTCTCTTCAAAAAATAGTCAGCTTGTATGATAAATTATGCTTCAAAAGATTTTGATAAATTGAAGTAACATAAATATATATATATATATATAAAAAACGATAAACAACATAAGGTTTGAGATTCTAGACTTCTTATATAGATAAGCTACATCTTTAACTTGTTTCGTTTAAGTGATAGGGAATTTGACAGTTTATATCTATATTTTTATTAAATTATTCACTTAATTTTTTATATTTTAAAAATTATTAATTATGTCATTTAGAAGTATTTTTATTATTATTTTATCTTAAAATATATATATTTTTATTATCATTTTTATCCCTAAGAGATGCAATTAATAATTTTTAAAATATTAATAATTTTATAAATTATTCAATAAAAAGTAAGGACTAAAATAAAAATTTTCCTAAGTGATGTTGTTATCTCATAGACAACATTTATGTACTATTATTATTTTGTTAATAAAATTAAAATACTGATTAATAATCTAATCTTACATGATAATATCGGTTAAATTAAGATGAATGGGATCGCTAACTAAATCAAAACTAATATAATATATATTTATATGATATTTTGGCTATTTTATTATTTGTTACTTCTCAAGTTTGATATTCAGAAAATATTAAGAAGCCCAATTTTGTTCAACTAAACCTAGCTAACTACTATACGAGGAATTTCCACATATAATAAACAGTAAAACAATTATAAGAAATACATCTTAATAATTTATGATTGATTATTAATTCAAATTCATTACTAAAACAGTTTATAAAAAATACTTTTAATTACAATTCAATAATACAGTTTACATAAAAGTCTATATTTTAGAAATGTACTAATATTTGAACCAGAAAATAAATTTTATATATAAATAATGCTACATATTTTAAGTTGTATTTTAAATTGTATTTTAAACAATGACGTGTCAAGTATTTATTGAATAGTAAAATGAGTATAAATTTTAAAATAAAATAAGTACTAATAAACCCCCTTAATTTAGCTTAAATGCCTAAAACACTTTATTATTTTCAAAAATATATTGAAGACTCCCATCTGTTAATTTCCTCTGTTAGTTTTGGCAGAGAAAATAGTATTTAACACATATGCTTTAACCTTTTATAAGTGGGGGTGATGCAAGTCATCCCCTCTTTCCCCCGTTTAACGGCGCCATCGCTCTTCATCATCCTATTTGATTATTTTTTGGTCTTTTTTTATTACAAAAATGACCTTATCATTGTGTAGATCATGAAAAATAGAGTCTAATAATATAAAATATAATTATTTTTATTACTGAAAAATGATTGACACATTTTTCAACAATGGTGACAAGTTTTTTAATTATTATTTATTTAATTTAATTTAAATCAAACTAGTGACATGTTGGCGCGTGTTCAAAGTAACTAATCATATTGTGACATGTATTTATTAAATGACACATGTCAAATTAAAAAAAAAATATACTTTAAATAATTTGATATGTGTCCAAAGTAATTAATCACCTTGTGACGAGTGTCCTGTTATTAAATGATACATGTCAATTAATGCAAACTCTACAATAAAAAGTAAAATCATAATTTTTATCAAATTTGACAAGATTATGTCAAAACTAACGAATGAGATCTTTAAAGTATTTTTAAAAATAATAGAGTGTTTAAGGCACTTAAACTAAATTAAAAAAGTCCATCGGTATTTATTCCTTTTAAAATTACTATTACACTTACTGATTGCTAATACATCATTATTTAAAATATAAATTTAAAATATAATATTATTCTTTATATATATGAATTACATTTTTTTATTTTAATTTACTACTAATTTCTTATTATAATTTAATTAAAATTTGTGATTTTTGGTTCATCTCCGACAATAATAAAAACAAAAACTCAATGACACTATGATTATTCACATGTTCATAATTCAAAAAGCAACAAGAAATGTGGCTTTTCCCCTTTGTGCCTTCCAGAACGACACGTTGCTCTTGGGATTTAGATAAAATAACAACACCACTTTGTTGACCGTGACGTACCACCATACGTCTTACCTGGACCTTATCGGCCATATTTTGATACCACAGTGCTTCTTCAATCCTTCTCGCTTTTCTAAAAATTATTTTAAAATTTTGTTTTGGATTTTTTAGTTATAAATTAATTTAAAAAATTATCTAATTAAAATATACTTTAAAAATTTTAATTAAAAAAATAAATTTTGAACTGTCACCCTAAATTAACCATGAATCATAAATTTTAACTTTTAAACTCTGTACTTAAATTTTAAACTTTAAATTACGAATTTTAAACTATAACTTTTAAACTCTTAACTTAAACTTTGAATTTTAAACTTTAAATTTTAAAATTATGAGCCCTAAATTTTGAACATTAAATCTTATATCTTAAAATGTAAATGTTTGTTCTAAATTGAAATTTATTTTTATAATTAATTAAATTAATTATTTACAACAAATTAAATTTTATTATTTTTTATTCAAACTTAGTTTTTTAAACAATTTATTTATTTTATTTAATTAAAATTTATTTTTAATTAATTAATAGAAAAAAGATAAAATAATTTTAAATTAAATATTTTTTATTTTTTATTTAAAATTTTATTTTTTAATTAATTTGTCTTTAGAAAAAAAGAAAAAAAAAAGAGAGGGCTTTGCCTTTGGCAAAGCATTGCCAAGGCAAAACACTACGCGCCAGTTTGGTGACGCGTGTGTGTCAAGTCGCTGATGTGCCCACGTTAGTGTATATAAATTTGTTTTTAAAATTTTATAATTATTTTTATAATTTAATTTTTTATATTAATAATTAATTTTGATAATTCTTTATCAAATAATTTTTTGTTAAATTTATTTATTAAATTAATTAATTATGATAAATTAAAAAAAATATATTTTTATAAATTATATAAATAAATATAAAATAATAATAAAAATTAAATTTTTTGACTACGATTAAAAAAGAGTTTGCCTCAGAAAGGTCAATTGTGCAAATTTTCCTTTCTTATTGGTCTGTCACAGACAAAAGAAGCGGTAGTTCCATGCATCTAGACTTTCCCCCACTCACAGCAAATATTATGTGCTAAGGGTCCCACATTCAAGGCGGTGACGCGTGTCAAGCAGACGAAGGCGCTGTCACGTGATTCCCACTCAACGAACATCTCTCCAGTCCTCGCCACTTCGTTTTGTTTGCTTTCCTACCCATTTTATTACTTGCCCTGAAAAAGCATAAAGCTCTCCGCACTTTCGAGGAGCGTGCGGGCGCGTGAGGATAAGAGATTTTCTGAGCTGGGAAACAGTGAATATGTGATGGGAGTTGAAATTTTGTCCGGCTCCGGTTAGACCACAAAATCCACTTTTAAAATTAACTTTTAAAGGTGGCCCATTAGTAGTACTAGTAAGCCCATTAGTAGTAGTAGTAGGTGGCCCATTAGTAGTAGTAGTAGGCTCATTAGTAGTAGTAGTAATAGTCCGACTCTGGTTGGACCACAAAATTCATTTTGAAATTAACTTTTAGTAGTAGTCCGGCTCCGATTGGACCACAAAATTTATTTTAAAATTAACTTTTAAAGGTGGCCCATTAGTAGCAGTAATAGTAATAGTAGTAGTCCGGCTCCGGTTGGACCACAAAATTCATTTTTAAAATTAACTTTTAAAGGTGGCCCATTAGTAGTAGTAGTAATAATAATAATATTATTAAGTAATTATTATTATTATGCAATTATTATTATTATTATTAAGTAATTATCGTAAATTTCTTGAATTATGAGTTAATATTTATACACCATGTTATACTTTTCCAATAATATTATTTTTTTATCAATGCCAATAATATATTGATGTAGGATAAATTAGGCTTATTTAGGTTTTCTTTTTAATTATATTTTCTCTAATCTAATCTAATTTTATTTTAAACTTTGGTGGAGTTATTTAAAAAAATAATAATAATTTACTTGTTTATTAAGATTTTTGTTACTTATGGTAATAGAAGTCTAACTTTTTAGTTTCATTAGAATTTTGTCATTAGATGAAATTGATAGTTCAAATATTTGTGAATTTATTTTAAAAAGTTTAAGATAAAAATATTTCTACACCGTATAAATTTTTATTTTAAAATTTACATCTCATTTTATGTGTATTTTTATGCATGAAATAATTGTTTGATTTTTTTATTTAGTTATTGATATAGGATGAATTGTAACTTAGAGTATAAATATTATAATTTTAATTTGTATATCTAATACTACCCTATTTTTAAAATTCTAACCTATAATGTAAGACAACTTAAAATTCAACCCAAATTTGAGAAATCCGACAAGAAATTTAGGAAAATTTAACAACCTTTTGCTATATAAAATGTAAGCTTTTATGACCTGGCCTTTATGTAATGGTGCATAAATGTGTACATGTTGTAATGAAGCTGAAGTGGTAAAAAAATGTGGAAATTTAGTCGCATGTCCAACATTTAATCTTTCCATTAATGTGCCCTCTTAGCGCTTGCGGTAAGTACCATTTCATAAAAAAGTGTTGTTTCTTTAATCGTGTTGTGGATTCTAATCCTACTAGATATTATGGTAGTTGAATTTTTTTTTTTTAGAGAAGTGAATTATAATTAAAATTACATGTGTTATTCTTGATGATTGATAGTGCAATTCGGTAGAATATATTTTAAAATTATACGTATTACTCTTAAAAATATTAATAGTATAATGTGATTAGGTAAAATGTATTTAAAATTATATGTGTTGCTTTTGGTGATTAATAATATAGTTCGAGTGGGATGTACCGTAAAATTGTACGTGTTATTCTCAAAAATCTTAATTGATAGTGTAATTCGAGTAGAATATATTTAAAAATTATACGTATTATTTCTAAAAATCTTGATTGATAGTATAGTTTGATTGTAGTATAAGTAATGTAGTCTAATATAATATTAATATTATAATCTTAAAATAATAATAATAATAATAATGTGCCTTTTTAAAAATTTATTCAAAATATTTAATATACTTACCCTTATTTTAGGTCAAAGATTAAAATTTTAAAGAGGCTATATTTTTTTTTCTTTTTCTTCTTCTTTTTTAAATAAGTATTTTGATTCTTAATTAGTTTTTTTTTTATTCTTCTTATTCTTTTTTTAATTTATGGGCTATAAAATAATAAGAGAATGTTTTCTTTTATCCTACAACATCCAATTTTTTTTTTTGGTTAAATGTGAATCAATGAAGTGTTATATTTGTATTATTTAAATGTGTACATTTGTCGGTACAACAAGATTCTCTTTACTTATAGACATACAAAATAGCTACACATGGTATATGAGAATATAATCTCATTATATTTCAAATATACATGAAAATGATTAATGAGAATATTTTAGTGATTCTTGTAGTGGGTACATATGTATACATAATAAAGATATATGGGTTAAAAAATCAAGTGTAATGAATTGTATCTATATATGATTTTGTTAGAAAAATGTAATGATCTAGATTAAGCACAAAATAATCATGGCATGGAAAAATTTAAAAATAAGATCATATGCATTGGACAAAAATGAAATAAGCACATAGAAACAACATTTTAATATGAAAAATCTAGAAAACGAAAATCCATGGAAGTCCTAAATAAATAGTTGTTTGGTTATATATAAGAGTAAACTCTTACATACGGTGGAATCGATAGGTAAAACCATAAAAAAAAAAAGTTAGTGTTTATATTAAGATTTTTTTTTTAACAAGTTTGATAATTTTTATTAGAAAATTAGCTTTATTAATGTTAAATTAGTGTTAGTGAATGATTTCATATACTTTTATAGCGTCAGTATTGTTAGAGTAAAAAAATTACTGACATTATAATAAATATCAATGAATCGCTAACATTATAATATTAGAGAATTTTTATTATTATAGTATAAAAAATCACTAACACTATAGTACTAGTGAATCACCGATATTGTGATATTAGTAAATTACTATTAACATAGTGTCAGAAGCTTATTGATACTATTGTATTCAAGAATTTTGATTTAATTTAAAATATATTTGTAATAATTTGAAATTTGAATTATTGAATAAAAATTTTGAATTTATTTTATAAATTGTAAATCCATACATAAATATTATATTTAAATCATTTATTTATATTTAAATAAATAAAACTAAAATTTTTAAAGCATCAAAACTAAGTTTTATGAATAATATAAAGCATCTCAAAGTAAATCTTAAAAAAATACAATAGTTCCATCACATCTAACTAAATATCTAACAAAGTAAATTGTCAAAAATATCTCAATATTTAAAATTAACACATAACTATCAAAGACGAATTATACAAACCAACACTCCACAAAAGATTTAGGAGAAATCTACCCACACGAGTAAGCGGTTATTGAGCAAAATAATATCCCGCATTCACTTTTGTCAAAAAGAAAAAAATGAGTAAATTAAAAAGGTTACTTACAACGTGCATATACAAAACAATAAATAAATAATAATAATAAAAACTTCAGTAAAAAAAAATTCTTTCATTCATGGAAGGAAATCTAGCCATCTTTACATAAAAATAAACATAAAATTTTAAGTTGATTGTCATTGACTGATTATTGATTAGTGTTGACCATTGTTAACTAACAATTGACCACTATTGATTGGATTTGACCATGTTGACCAATGTTGACTTACATTATATTTAATTAAATTTTATATGTTAAACTACTATCTTACCCTTACTTTTATTAAAACAAACTATGGACACTAACAGACAAGGGTGTTTTAGACTTTTTATAAGCTAAAAGGTCTTTCAATCTATTTTGCTAAATTTTGGAGGTTTAGATGTTATAAACCTTTAAAACAATATGAAAAAAGTGATCAAAATTAAAATTTAAGGAGGAGAGAAGTGATGGGCGGAGAAAAATGAAAATGGAAATTTAATATTTTTAATGTAAAATCGATAAATATTAATTTATATTTTAAAACACATGCTTAGCTTTGAAAAGTAAATTTTAATGGAATGTTTGGATGATAAAGACTAATTGAGATAGTTTTAAAAAGTTAAGGACTGAGAAAAAGAATATTTGAACTCCTGAAGTTGTAATTAAAAGATATATAGATTTCAATATTTAAAAAAAATTATTTACATCCTTATAAGATAATAGTTTTATTAAATTTTATGGATAAAAGAAAAAAATAATGAAAGTACGATTATATTTCTATTTTAACTTAAAAATTTTAAATTTCAATTAAAACCTTATAAAAAAAATTTAAAACTTTTAATCTCATGGTTAATGATTATCACATTTTAACTAATTAAATTATTTTAACTTTATATTTATGTTAATTAACTTTTGGTGATGGTTAGGGCTTGTCATTTCACGTTTTATATATTTCAAATTTGAAATCATGTTAAATTTTTTTTTTATAGTATGTGTTGGGATTTGTGCTCACGTGCCATTTTATTGTTATATGAATATTTTATTTTGTAATATTTATACAGTTTATTATTTATTAAATCACTAATTACTATTATTAAATGGTTCAATGCTTGTGACGCTATAGACATTATATGATCTGAAAGGGTTTAGATTTGGTCTAAAGTAGTTTAGATCAATGCTAAGAGTTAACATCACTGAAAATGTTAAAGAGTTAGTATGTTATATTAATCAGTAAAGTTTAAGTGTTAGAATCTTGTCTATGATGGTACAAAGACCTGAGAATACATTAGTAATAATAACATAGTTGAAAGAGTTACAATAGAGGCTAAGAAATATTATTATGTGAATCTATTCTCAAATTATATGTTCCTGATCTTAATTCACTGATGCAGGTCCGACAGTGGAATCTTTTTACATAGACCAGTGTATACTATCCATAAATAGTTTAGATAGTTATTCTTAATTAACTATGGGCTTATTGGAAGTTCGTATAGCCTACAGGTGTTTAATGAGGACTGAATACTGAACAGACTCAACGAGGACCCCAATAGACATCCCATGAAGTTGTCAATGGAAAGTCCTCTCGAGTTGAGTAGTATACATAGTCCTTTGACTTGAGTACCACAATGGGCTTGTAAGTGATCCATCATAATTTGGTTCTACGCATGTCACAGACCTTTCATGGTGTGATCGATGGGTATGGTTTGATACTTATGGAGTCTGGTGTGTACATATATGAAATCCGTCAACTCACATAGATGAGTTATATATATCCATATGCTCAAAGACTGTATCTTAGAAAGTCTTATGGCCATAAGCAACAAACCCAGGAAAAGAGTTTTCTACAGGGTTAAACAATATTATAAAAGTGTTTGCATATATTAATTATTTAGATACGTGTTTGGAGATAAGTTCACGGATGAGTACATAGGGATTTGACGGTAATGATCTATATCCCTGCTCTTCTAGGATATAATTGGTAGAAGGATTATACGTATGCGCTATGACCTCAACTTGTATGATCTATTGTATTGATTTGTAATATCTGTGACGTGTGCATGGGGCATAGATCTCGGATTTACAGCTCTTTGACAAATTGGGAGTAGACCTAAAGAGTCCCCTAAAGAGTCCAGCAATATGAAGTGTACTCGTTGTGCACTACGACAGTATAGCGGATTGAATAGTTCGATCTAGAAAATTTTAGAAAATCAAACATTTACTTCGATTTTCCTTCGATCGTGAATGTGTCAAAACTTAAGAGTTAAGTACATTAATTAGTTAACAATTAGTTGTTGACCAATAGGATTTTAACACATGGCACATGTGGACCAATTATTATTTGATTTAAAAATTACCAAAATAACCTTATTTATTAGACAAATAATATCATTATTTTATTCATTAAAATATTTATTGAATAAAATAATAATAATAATATATGATATTATTATTTAAATTGAAATCAAACAATTAATTTTTTATTTAAATTTACATGTGTTTCTACCATGATTTAATATGATTAAATCATTTGTTTAATATTTATTAAATGATAAGATAAGTATAAATGGGTGACATTTATTAATGGTAGGCCTTAAGTTGTTTCTTAATGATGAGAAAGTGTTTTCTCATTTGGCCTAGATTAAGGCTAAGTTTATTTAAATGATATTCTATTTTATTTTGTTTTAATTTGATTTATTGTAAGATAATAATAAATAAAAACTAATGACAAAATATAATAGATGTCATTAGGTGAGAAAATGAAAGATAATAATAAACAAAATACTAATGGCAAATATAATGGTTACCATTAGGTGAGAAAATAAAAGATAATAATAAACAAATGAAAGGCCAATTAGTTGCTCAATTAATTATCAAAAATTCGTGCAAGGGGTTAAGTTAATGGTAGAGAGATTTTTGAAAGGTTAAGTGTTAGAAATTCTCTCAAAATGTTGAGAGCAAAAACACCTATTCTATTTTTTCTTCTATTTTTGATCACCCATATTACAAGGTAGAAACAATGATTCAAGAGTTGAATCATTTGGTGAAAAAGTTGTTATTCTAGCTTCCTCAAGCTTACTGTGTTGAGGAACTAGAATTGTGAACGAGTTGCTTCAAAGGTGGGTACTTCGGTTCGACAATATACCAAAGGCTTGACAAAGTATTATTTCTCAATCTTAAAATATTTTACATTTATGAGATAACATGTAATGTTTACTTGTATTTATCATTGATTAATTTGTATTCCGTTCATCTGCTGCGCATGTATGTTTGAGATATATATGCTATATTTGAATGGTAGACACAAACCCACATGCATACATCCTAAGTTTAAAATCATTCATAGCATGACAGTGAATTCTCTTACTTTTCACCTAGGTGACTTGGGTTTGAACCTTTTTAATAATAATTTTAAAATTATTAACATATAGTTTTGAGAGTATTTTTAAAATTATTAACATAATTTTAAATTTAATATTTTAATAAATTTTATAGACCAATATATAAATATAAAGTGGGAATAGCTTAGTTGATTAATGTGTGTGGCTTTTAATCATGAGGCCAAGGTTTAAAATCTTATTTTAGTATTTAATTAAATTTTAACTTTTTTTTAATTAAAACAAATGAATTTCTAAGTTTTCTGTTTTGTCGTTAAAATTAACGAAAATTGTTATTTGATAATGATATAAATGAAAATTTTAAAATACTATAGTTTATATGTCTATTTTTTTAAAAATTTTAAAAGTTAAAATATTTTTCTTCCTTTTAAAATTACATAAGGACTAAATTGATAATTCCCTTTTTAAAGATAGTCTGAACATCATCCTTCCTACGTAGCATTAACAATTAGTTTCAAATTCAAACTGTTGATGATAAAAAAATCAGAAAAAGAATCGTTATTATTACACCAAATTATAAAGGAGTTTTATGCGTTTAGTTGGAAAAAATTAGAAGAAAAAATTAATTTATTGAATATGTTTAAGAAAACATTTACAAAGAAAAAACAAAGGAAAAGAAGAAGTCTAGGTTTTTCTCAAGCGCAACAAATGATCCTTGAGAGTGGAAATGCCTTCCTTCTATAGCTGGATTTTGGCAAAAAAATATTAATTATTTTTTCTTACAAATTATTGCTGGTTTAGGTCTGACGTGTTTGATCCAAACTTTGCTTCTTTTTCTTCTGTCTTTCTCGCCTCCTTGCTTCCTTCCTCGCGTCCTTGTTCATTTGCTTCCTCGCTTCTCGTCTCCTTATTTTCTTTATCACGTCACCATGACATGACTCGTTTCTTCTTTACACTGAAAATTTGACAAGGATAGTGTTCTGTAATGTTGAAGATGACGTGCGATATTTTATATGTATTTTAAAATATATATTAATTGAAAGTTGTCTCCCTTTATATTATATATGCAATCATTTATAAGATTACATATTTTCATATTATATATAATTTAATATAATTATTCATAAAACTTCTTTATTTGAAAAAGTAATGATTCATTTTAAACCATGATCAAATTTAAATTTTAATTCAACAATTAAGAATTAATAAATATATATAAAGAGTTATGTCTTAAATTGAAAAGGTACTTAACATTTATAAATAGAAATTGCTAGAGGATTATGAGTCCCTATCAATCCGTATATCTCAAGCATGACTGATATTTTTATAAAGAAATTAGAGAATTAACTTTTTAGAGAGAATTTTGAGAAAATGAATTATGTCCCTTGATTTTGCTCTAATGGACTCCTTTTATAATGAATGAATAGTTTATGAGTTGAAAGATTATAATAGTGCCATTGGTGGTCTTTTATACCTTTAATGGGTTTTATATAAAAATGTCATAATTAATTACTTACGAGGTAATTTAATTTTTGGGTGTCTACACTTATCCTCTTTACAATAAATTGTGGATTTATTTTTGATTTTACAAGTGAAATGTAAAAAAAAGAGAAATAAAATAGATTCTACATTTAATTTTTACAAGAACAGACTTTATTGTTGATGCTAGGCTCTTTATTTGGGAAGCTGATCTTTAACCGCGGCTTAGGTCTTTTCTGATTGATTCAATCTTTATGGCCCATGAGTGGTTCCTTGTTCTTCCGCCCATGAGTAGTTTCTTCCTCTAGCCCACGAACAAGTTGATGTTCACGGCCTGTGAGCAACTCCTTCATGCCTCCTTTGTTAGCCCATGATCCATTCTTCTTGATGAACCATGTTTTTAGCATCTTTTTTAACTTGCGATTAAAACATACCTCAATAAATGGCATTTTAAAAATTTTGAAGGGAAAACTAAGGTTTCCCAAATAAGAGACAAATATCTTTTCAAGAATTCAATTTTTTTTTTGTTTAAAATATTCTACAACTATGAGAAAAGAGGGATTCGAATCCCTATCCAAGCCAAGAGAGTGCACTTACAAAGGGAAATTGATTCTTTTTTTTTTTTTTATTTTGCTTTGTCCATCGCGCTATAAAAAGTAGAGGTGGGCAAATTTGATTCAGTTCGATTTTTGATGTGAATCAAAAATTGAACCGAATCGATCGATTTTTGAAAAATAAAATCAAAATTTGAACCGAATTTAATTTGATTTGGTTTATAGATTCAGTTCGATTTTTGATTTTTTAATTTGTTTTGGTTCAAATAGATTTAATTCACGCTTATTTTTAATTGGGTTTGATTCGAGTTTTTAATTTTTTATGATTATTTTTTTAAATTCAATTTTTTAATTTTGATTTGATTAGATTTTTCAAGTATTTTTTTTCCCACCCCCAATTGAAAGTTCTTATTACTTCTTAATGCTTTTGACCTATTTTATTTTATAGCCACAATTATTTTTACAATAATCATTTTTGCTAGTCTCTCTTACAATCATCATCTTTGCCCATCTCTCTTCGTCTCCTTACTCCCATTTATCTTGTTTTTCTACACTCCCTTTGTGAACAACGATTATTCTCGTTGGTGGTGAAGGAAAGGTGAAGGCATAAAGTGTTTTCTTTGGTGTTTTTTTGCGGTGCATCTTCAACGAACGGCGATGGCGTACCTTCTTTGAGTGAGCAACAGCCCTTGGACGGCTCACTCCTCTCTTGTAGTGATTATCTTCACGCCTATGAGTATTATTATTTTTGTTTTTATTATATATATATATTTTAAGAGAGTTGAGATGATGTTCTTGGTGAGGATGTGGTTTTGCATGTTTGGGTTGGTGATAGTGTAGTGTCCGACCCACTTTTGTTTTGTGTGTATTTTGTGTTGGGAATGCTGATAATGTGGCTGATAGGTCATTTTAAGTTTTGGCTAGTAATAATGGTTTTTGATATATGGTTGATGTTGGGCATTTTTTCGTGTATAATTTGTGTAATAGATGTTGTAATTTTTGATTATTTTTGTCGTGTTTAAGAAAATATTTTGTTTGGATAGTTTTTATTAGTACTGTTATTTTGAGTGATTCTTTTTAACATAATTCTTGCTAATCATGTATAGATAGAAAAATCATACTCCTGCTAATGCGAGCACGTGCTTCCTTTTGTGATTTATATTAATACTCTGTGTTAGCTTTGGTAGTTCTGTTGCACTTATTTTATTTTGAGCTGAATTTACGACTAAATGTTGTCCAAATCAATTTTGTTATTATGTCTTTCGTTTTGAGTTATTCTGAACTTGTTTTGGTCATATAACCATGTATCTTTTAGGTACTTTTCGGATACCTCCTCTTAAATGGTTTAGGCTTTTACTGACTTGAATTTTTATGTAAAGGAAGCTTTGTTTAGACCTTTTCCTTTTGTCTTTATTTTCTGCTTTCTTGCGAGAAGTAGAACGCAGTTTTATTTTTCTATCTATTTGTTTGCGAGAAATAGCATGTAACAGTTTATTGAGTGCACTAGTTTATTTTATTCTCGCCTTTTCTTTTACTTCGTGTATAGTGCTTTTGAGGTAATTTTCTAGTTTTTATTTGGCAGCCCTTGATTTAACAGGTACGTTTATGGTGAGCAATAGCGGTAGTTCTAAGAAGTATGCCATGCTTGAGTTACCTGAGGGTGTATGCAAGCGTGTTCTCGATCCTTCTATTGATTATTCTAAAGGTGGGGGCTTGCAAGACGATGAAATTTTCATGTACGAGGAGCAATTATCTGCCATTGCATTTCCCTTACACTTGACTATTTAGAACTTTTTACACATACATCGCTTACCTTTTACTACAGTAAGTCCTAACTTCTTTAGAATTTGATCTGTTTGCTTAGCTCTCTTCTTTACTCATCTTGATATGGCCTCATCCCTTAAGGATATAGTTACTTTATTTTAATTAAAAGGAACGGGTTCTGGCACTTTTCGCTTGGCCTTACATTTTCAGGGTTCAACTATTATTGCTAATATTCCAAGTTAGGGACTAATTGGAAGGAGAAGTCAATCATTATCGGTGGTAAATAGTGTTGCAGAGAGATGCGACAGTTCCATATTCCTCATGAGAACTATACAAGTAATCTTCTTATTACTGTTTTATTTACTTATATATATATATATATTATGTTCTTTTTATTTTTCATTTTCATTCATTTTTTATTGAGGTTTGCGGCGTTTGTTTTGCAGTGAATTCTAGCTTTTGCTCTATTGTGATGATGCTCTTTCATCTCTGAAAGAGAAATATAAATCATTTTTAATTTCTTGGGAGAGATTGATTACCCGGAAAACTTTGATTAGAATATCTATGGAGAAACTTTGTTGGAGTGGGATTCCTAAGTGGTATACTTTGTATCCTAGCGCTATTATCGAGTCGCTTGCTGCTAGGTATGATTTTTAATACTTACTTTTAGTTTTATTTGCAAGGTTGTCTATGATATGATCTTATTATTTTCTTTTCTTTTATGGTGCTTTACCAGGTCTTCTTCTATTATTGATCTCTCTAAGGGTTCAGAGCCTAGTAGAAAAGAAGATGTCAGTTTGACAAAGAAAAAAGGGTGCTACTTTTGGTACTCCAACCCATTTTAGGCGTCCACATTTTACAAGAAAGAAATCAACTCTAAATGTGGAATCTTTTGCTAAAAGTCACAAGGCCAAGCTTGCAAAGAAGGTGCAACTTGATGTTGCTGAGAAGAGAACTGGTGTGACTAGTGTAGGTTCTATGCCATATGTTGTTTCATCTTTGGGCGATATTGCCATGGCTTTAGATGTTGGTTTGACTGATGCTGGTGTGATAGCACCTGATACCATAGCTTTTCTTGGTATTATTTTCTTTTTATCTTCTCACTTCTTATTTATTCATTGCTACTTCTTTCTAACAGTTCATAAGTAATATTTTATTTTATTTAGGTGAAATTTCTGAGAAAGTATCTTTAAAAAGAAAATCTCCGAGACTTCTTCTCTTATTTCTCCTGATGTTTCTAAAAAGAGACTGGAGTGTGTTTTCTTTTGTTCGATTGATTCTTTTATAAATGAGAAATTACAAAAAACTCCTAATGTTAAAGGTTCGTCTATTTGCTCATTGAGTTTATTTTATTAGTATTATTCTCTTTTTCATAATGGAAAAATATATTTTGTTGACTCTTTAATTTTTTTATTTAGATTTAGACTCTTAAGGCAAGCCTATGCAATCAAGTGCTCAGAGTGATCCTTTCATTGCAGCGAGTATTGTGCCGACTGCGAGTACTGCAGCTCATGCGAGGATTAATTATTAGAATTTGTGCTTACGTGCCATCCCTTTATGTATTAATATTTATTTAATATTTATACTAGTATTATTATTTTATTAAATCGCTAATTATATTTTTTATATGGTAAGATACTTGTAATGTTTTAAACATTGTATGATCTAAAATAGTTCAGATCTGATCTAAACTCTTTTAGATCAGTGCTAAGAATTAGCAATGCTGAGAGTTATAAATGCGAAGAGTTAGCACTGATAAGAGTTATCACGTTATAAGAGTCAACGATATCTAAAGAGTTAGAGCATTGTCTTAAATGGGACAAAGACATGAGAATATAATAATAATGACGGAGTTGCAAATAATGCTAAGAAATGTCATCATGCAAATATGTTCTCAAATATTATATTTTTGATCTATCTTTATTGATGCTAGTAAGTCAGTGAATGCCTTAATGAATATATAGATCGATGTATGTTTATATCTAGATGGTCCATATGGTTAGTCTTAGCAGATTGTGAGTTTAGTGAAAACTCGTATAAAGATACAGGTATTCAGTAAGGACTGAATACTGAACAGATTCACAAAGACTTCTTATAGACATCCTATAAAATCGTCAATGGAGGTGCTTTTAAATTGAGTAGTATTCGTGATCTTTTGACCTAAGTGCCACGGTGGCTTGTGAGTAATCTAGCATGCTTTAGTTCTATACGTCAGAAATCTTTCATGGTCTGACCGTTGTGTGTTGCTGAGTATGGTCAGATACTCATGGAATCTGGTGTGCATAAATATGAGATTTATCAGGTCATTTGGATGATTAATATATCCTAATGTACTAAGATTGTATTTCAGAAAGTCTTATGGCTATAAGTAGTAATTCTTGGGAAAAGAGTTAACCTAAGGGATAAATAATATCATAAAAGTGTTTGAGAATATTATTTATTGAAATACAATAGAGATAAGCTTTCGATCAGGCATATGGAGATTTGATGGTATTGATTTATATTTCCGCTCTACCTGGATATAAATGACGGAGGGATTATACGAATATGTTATAACCTCAACTTGTATGATCTAATGCTCAATTTGTAATATCTGTAACATGTGTGTGAGGTAGCATTCATGGACGTACGGAGGAGTTTCATATAACAATTCGCGTAGACTTAGAGAGTCCCACAATATGAAGTACACTCGTTGTGCACTAGGGCAATATTATGGATTAACAGTTCCATCTTAGAAATTTTAGTAAACTGAAATTTTTTTTCAGAGTTCTTCAAGTACATCACTTAATTAGTTGGCAAGAATTGTTAATTAGTTAATGTTAACAAGTAGCACAATTTTGTTTCATGAATTGTTTCACTATAAATTCACTTATTAACTATGTTAGTAAAATCAAAAATAGTAAAAATTAATTATTCAAATAGTTTTTGAATAATTGAATAAATATTATTTAAATAAATAATAATTTTTATTTAATTGTTTATTATTTTAGTTTAGGTGGGAGATGATGCAATATTTTTATATCTTGTAATTAAGTGTAAGTATACACTATTGTATGCAAGTAATAAAGTGACAAAAGAGTCAGATGTCGAATCCACAGAGATAATATCTTCTTTTTAACCAAGTACTAAAATTACGTCTTTCTAGTAATTATTCACAAAAAATAAAAATTTAAGAATGAATATAGAAAATATAAAAGCAATGACACAATGTAAAGATATTTGGAAGATAGCAATATAAAGAAAATCTAGGGTTAATACTATCCTTCAATATGCTTTCTAATGATTAATTCTCTAATATTTAATTCTCTTAGTCTTTGTTATTGATCATGACACTAATGTATTCACAAGCCTCGTTCAAGGTCATACAAATATACTTTAATTTACCAAATACCTATATCCTTATGGTACTTGTAATAAATTAAGATTCATTAAGATTAAGTCTTATTGATCATATATAACAATTAGGTATATTTCTATCCTAATTTGAAATTTGCATATGTAACATTGAATATTACTCTATAATTATGCATCAAATTACTTAGGTCTAAATATAATAATTCATATTTTTAGTTTATAAAAAATATTACCAATTCATTCACCATATATTGGCTAGATATATTGAAACATTAAGAATAAGTAATTTGAATAACAAAGAACCAAGTTTATTAAAAATTTAGAAAGACATAGCAATTAAGCGCAAATATTGAGTTCAAGTATTAATCCTAGAAAGAAAATTTAGTTCATAGCTACAAGAGAACATGGTTAAAAATAATAAGAAATCATGATACAATCAATAACAAATCGATATAAACTTCGAATTGATCTTGATTGCATTGCCTAAGAAACTCTTGATGTCGAAGAACGCCTTAAATCTCTCTATGGTCGCTTCAATTAAGCTCTAATTGCTATTTAAGACTTATGTTGTATATTCTTGATGTTCTTGGATGCTCTCTAAAGGCTGGAGACAATTGACTTTTTATAGGGATTGATTTGAGCTTGAAAATTTTAATTCTTGTCGAATTAGGAATCGCACTACTGTTAGGACGCTATGTTGCTGTTGCTGGGGCGTTGCGTGAAAAGGCCTTATTTACTATTCTATTGTGTTATTTACTAAAGGAAATGAGAAAAACTGGGATACTTATGATCAAAGTGCTAATACTTAAGACAAGTTCCATTATCAGACCCAGCTTTCCCTCGATGGCAGTGATCTTGCTGATGATGTGATTGATGTTTCTGATTTGGAGTCTAATGATGGTGATATTTCACCAACTAATGTGAAGCTGTTGCTTTTAGTGTTTCTATTCTTGAGGCGAAGGTTAGAAATATATTCTTTGAATTTGTATTTTTATTTTAATTCTATTTTATTTCTTATAATATGAATTATTTTTAATCTTTATGCTTTTTCTTCCAAGATTCCAAAAAACAATGATAAGGTTCTACTCATGTTGTGACTTCTTGTAAAAGGATATATGATCTTTTGTCAATTGATATTCGCTTACATATTTTGACCTTTATTCGGTCATTGATACTTACTTTTCATGGATATTTTGTTGATCTAATTATTTAGAGGATTTTGATTATGGTAGTTCCCTTGGGATGATATGATTATGGTTATTATTTTTAAATGATACACTTTATGGATCTATTAAGGCATGCTTTAGAGTGCTGTTATCCTTACCTTTAGATTTGTTTGAGGTATATGGACATCTTTTATTTATGCTTTTTGGATATATATGAGCCTGCTTTTCAAGGCTACTTTTGGGTGTATGGACCTATTTAAGGCATATTTTGGAAATTCATATATATATATATATATATATTTGATTGTATATATATTATGCTATACTTCATCATCATGATGTATGTTTATTTTATTAGTTCTTAATAGAATGCTTTAATCATCAAGCTATTTATGATTTTATTTGATAATATTATATGTTCTAAATAAATTAGCCATGAACATTATGTCTTTATTTTAATGAAATAACTTTTAATATTTGACACATGACTTATGTCCTTTTTTGATAGGCTTTTTTCATTTTTGAGGTAAATAATATTTATAAGTGAATAAGAGTAAATAGCTTTTGTCGTAAAGATGTTATGTATTCAATTGTGATTTCAACTTTAAAAGATGTGAATTAATTGGTCACATTCAAATTTTTCGCGACTTGTTTTAGTTATATTTTGTGAAATTTTATTTATTGGGTCATCGCATGTTTGCTGCTCGATTTAAACAACTTAATCGCTTTATTGGAAATGCAATATGATTTATTGTTTTCAAAATGTCTTTTCTGAATATAGGTATGAACGAAATATAAATAGGGCAACATATGCTTGTTGGCATTTTGAATTTACTGCGACTTACTTGGTTGATTTTTGTAATATGAATGGTTATATATGTTTGTTGTCTTTTAAATTTTGCAACTAATTCAGTCAATTTTAACAATGCATTGTTTGCTCGCTTTAGTTTTTGTAATAGTTGTTTTATTTGGACAACTTTACCTTACACATTGACTTTTAGTCTTTACGACCAGATTAGTTGTCTTTAGATTTGGTGTGTTGACTTTAGTATTATTTATCTTCTGCGACTAGAATAGTCACCTTAGGTGGGATGTTTTGATTATCAGCTTATTAAAATATTTTGCGACTAGAGTAGTCATCTTAGATGAGACATTTTGACTGTTGGCTTATTTATTTTCCCGCGAGTATTTTCTTCATGTGTAATGTTTTGATTGTTAGCTTATTATTATTATTTTGCATGAGTATATTCTCAAGCACTTATTTATTTTTTGTGCGAGTATGTTCTCAAGTACTTATTTATTTTTTGTGCAAGTATGTTCTCAAGCTCTTATTTATTTTTGTGTCAGTATATTCTCGTGTGTTTTCATATACATATGCTTTTATGTAAGGGTGGGAAAAAAAAACCAGAAATAAAAAATTGAACTGAACCGTTCGATTCGGTTCGGTCTTTTTTTTTTAACAAAAAACCGGTTCGACTTTTTTGGGAGAAAAATTGATCGGTCCGGTTTGATTTTCTCGAAAAAACTGAAAAATTGAAAAAACCAAATCGGACCGAATCGAAAAAACCGAACCGAAAAAAATCGATTCTGTTTTTCCCATTAAAAACCAGTTTCGGTTTTATTTATAAAAAAAACCAAACCGAACCATGCCCACCCTTACTTTTATGAATAAAAACATATACTTCTTTTATAATAAAAGTAGGGATGCCTCGCTACATCTTTGAGACAAAGAGGAGGTCATGCCTTTTTCTTGGATATAGGTATTAGGATTTGTATTTACGTGCCATCCCATTTTGTATGAATATTTTAATTTATAATATTTATACAATACATTTTATTAAATTGCTAATTTTATTAATTAAATGGTATAATGCTTGTTTTGTTATAGGCATCGTGTGATCTGAAGGAGTTCAGATCTGACTTAAAAGAGTTCAGATCTGGCTTAAAGAAGTTTAGACCAGCGTTAAAGAGATTAACAGTGCTAAGAATTATAATTGCTAATGGTTAACACTACTAAGAGTTAATAGGTTATAAAAGTCAGCAAAATCTAAGAGTTATGACCTTATTTGTAACGGGACATAAACCCGAGTACATCAGTAATAACATAGTTGCAAGGAGTTGCAATAGGTGCTAAGAAGTGCTATTATGCACGTGTATTCTCAAACACGATGTTCCTGATCTAATTTATTGATGCAGGTCTATCGGTGAAACCTTTTATTATAGATTAATGTATGACCATATCTAGATGGTTTAGATGGTTGTTCTTAGCTGACCATGGGCTTACTGGAAGCTTGTATGACATACGGATATTCAGTGAGGACTAAATACTAAATAGGTTCAACGAGGACTCCAATAGACATCCCATGAAGCTATCAAATTGTTGGTCTTCTCGAGTTGGATAATGTACATGCTCCTTTGACTTAAGCGCCACGGTAGACTTGTAAGTGATCCACTATGCTTTAGTTCCACATACGTGTCTGAGATAAGTTCATGGATGAGCGCGTGGGGATTTGACAGTAATGATCTATATCCTCGCTCCTCTAGGATATAGATGGTAGAAGGATTATACGTATGCACGTTGACCTAAACTTGTATGATTTACTGTGCTGATTTGTAACATACGTGACGTGTGTGTGGGACATCGATCACGAACTCACGGAATAGTTCCATTTGACAAATCGGGCGTGGACCTTGGGAGTCCTGTAATATGAAGTGTACTCGTTGTATACTGGGGCAGCGTACTGGATTGAATAATTCGATCCATTAAATTCTAGCAGACCAGATATTTGCTTCAATATTCTTTGGGATGTGCATGTGTCAAGACTTAAGAGTTAAGTAAATCAATTAGTGAATAATATTTTTTGACCAATGAGATGATGACACGTGGCACATTGTAAGTCAATTATTATTTGACTTAGAAATTACTAAAATGACCTTACTTGTTGGAATAGCAAGAGTATTATTTTATTTATTAAATTATTTATTAAATAAAATAAAAATAAAAATAATATTTGATATTATTATTTTAATAAAGTCAAACAAGTATTATTTATTACAATAATGCACATGTTTTGTTGTAATTAATATTGATTAAATAAAACAATAAAACACTAAGGCATGACTTGTAAGAGGTGGGGCCAAAATGTGTAAAAGAAGCAAATGAAGAAATTATTTCTTCATTTTGCTTTGCCTTACACGGCCACCACACTCCTCATTTGTAAAAGCATTTGTTTCTAATTGATTTAACAATGATTAAATTGATATTTGGTGAAAAATTTATGCATGGGCAAGCTAAGTGATATGGCCATTTTGTTAACTATATTATATTGAAATTGTTTTACCATTTGGACACAAAATTCGGCCATATACATCCATGGAATTTTTTCATTTGTTTTATTGTGAATAAATAATCTAAACTAATCAAAATGGCTTAAGTGTTTGTAAGCCATACTTGTGGGCAATGTCTTGTCTACTAAGAAGGAAAATGAAGCCACAAATAAAAAAGAGCAAAATTTATGCTCATTGTGAGAGGTGATCACATGGCTAAGCAAAAGAAGAAAGAGGGAAGCTTTAGTTTTTCTAAAGTGTTGGAAAAAAGTTCAAGAGTTGAGCTTTTTCTACATTTTCTTTTTAACTAATTCAAGTGCTTAAGAGTTAAGCATATAGGATTAAGAGTTAAACTAGGCTCTTAAACTAGGGTTTAAGGAGTTAAACCCTTTGTTGGAAAAATTTCTATTCTAAACTTTTCAAGCCCACCAAGTTAAGAGCTAAAATTAACAATAAGTATACTTCAAGGCGGGACTCTAGTTCATTCAAAAGTCTAAAGGCTTGCCAAGGTAATAAAATCTCAATCCCTATGTAATTTACATTTATGAGATACATGTAAAACTTATTGTATTTATCTTTAGGAAATTAGATTTTTGCTTTTTCGCTGCGCACTATGATGTATGAGATACGTATATGATGCAATTTTAAAATGATAGATACAATACCCACATGCATGCACCACAGGTTTAAATCACTCACGATAGGTACTTGATTCTTTATGTTACATATAATATTTCTTGAGATGAATGCATTCCATGGCTTGAATACTTCTTTCCCTTTTAATATTCACTAGTTTGTGAGCATATTTTCTTATAACTTCTTTGATCTGATAAGTCTATTCCTAGTTTGGGGCAAACTTTCTAGCATTTAGCTCTCTTGTATTCTCCATCATTTTTCTCATAACCCAATCACTTTGGTTAAAATGTCTTGGGTTCATAGATCTTTGTCTTTGTTTTTGCAATTGTTGATGGTAAGCTGATATTCTGATGGCTACGACTTTTCGGACTTCATTAGCCAAATCGCCATCTGTAACTAGTTATTGCTCATTGACAATTCGATTCTCGATAATTTTTGTTCTCAAGGTAGGTAGCCTCACTTTTATATGAATTACTACTTCGCTTCCATAGGTAATGGCAAATAGTATTTCATTGGTGGCTTTTCTTGACAGGACCCGCCCCGAGACCCTCTACTGTAGGTCCCAGCGGCCTTACCGGGCACCTCGACGGAAGTTCTTTCTAATATAACTAGGTAAGTTGAGAAATTTCTGCGAGGTGAACCCCTTTTTAGTTCTTGCTACTATTGAGAAAATCTTGTAATATATATGAAAATGACATGTGAATTTAAAAAACAAAACGGGCAGAGTTTCCCCTATTTTTTGGAAAATCTATATAAAATATGCTAAGAAATTTCAATTATATTTCAAACACTTCTTAATACTATTAATTTGGACCTTCAGTCCTTCCCAAATCAAATCTAACACAACTCAATAGTTCCATTTGAATCATAAAATGAGCATACTCATAAAAAGCAAAAACGATCATCACAATATCGAAATCTCTTTTTATTGGTTCAAAACATACATAAAAATATACATGCCTACAACTACTATGCATAAAGTAAATGGTGCTATTTAGCACATTTACAGATACAAAAATGATCTTCAGATTTGGCCCACTACTCGGTAATAGGAGAATCAGCAGCTTGCGTACCGAGACCTGCACCTGAGAAGGGGGTTTAAAAAACATAAAACACAAAATGAGTGAGCTAAAGGAGCTCAATGAGTGCAATTCAGATTTCAAATAAAATAACATTATGCATAGATAGCAAATTCTAAAGTTCATGCATAATCATGCTTCTAAAACTGATGTAAATCTGTAAAATGGTTTCTAATATCATATGCTGATGAAATCTTGCCTATGGGTTTTATGTACGTCTTTGAAAAATAATATCCAAAATCTGTATAACACAATAATTGTCGTGTGCATATAAATGCATAAATGCTATCGGTAAATAAAAAATTAGTGAGTAGGTCATAGGGTACCTCAACTAGCAGCACTCACAGTGACATCTCAAGACATCTCATTGACTATGCAGCAGAATCTTACATCGTATACATATAGCGAGACAATACCCCGTACACATAGAGCAACTCACATGACTTGACATCCTGACTTTTCAGAGTTAGTGACTGATGCGATATTTCTATATCATAAATTAAGTGCAAGTATACACTATCGTATGCAAGTAATAAAGAGACTAAATAAGTCGGATGTCGAACCCACAGGGATAATTCTTTCTTTTTTAACCAATTACTAAAATTATATCTTCCTAATAATTATTCAGAAAAATAAAAATCTAAGAATGAATGTAAGAAATATAAAATAAAAAAACACAATGCAATGAGATTTAAAGATATAGCAACGTAGAGAGAACCTAGGATTAATATTATCCCTCAATATGTTTCTAATGATTAATCCTCTAATATTTAACTCACTTAGTCTTTATTATTGATCAAGACACTAATGTATTCACAAGCCTCTTCCAAGGTCATGCAAGTATACCTTAATTTACCAAATACCTATATTCCTATGGTACTTGTAATAAATTAAGATTCATTAAGATTAGGTCTTATTGATCATACATGCCAATTAGGTATATTCCTATCCTAAGTTGAAACTTGCATATGCAACATTGAATGTTACTCTACAATCATGCATCAAATTACCTAGGTCTAAATATTATGATTCCTCTTCCGAGTTTATCAATAATATTACCAACTCATTCACCATATATTGGCCAGATATATTGAAGCATTAAACACAAGTAATTTAAATAATAAATGACTAAGTTTATTAAATACTAAAAAGATATGGCAATTTAAGCGCACATATTGAGTTCAAATATTAACCCTAGAAAACAAGTTAGCTCATGGCTACAAGAGAACAGCAGTAGAAATAATTATAAATCATGATACAATTATTAGCAAACCGATATAGACGTCGAATTGCTCTTAATTGCGCTGCCTAGGAACTCTTGATGCCGAAGAACGTCTTGTATCTCTCTCTAAAGATGCTTCAATTAAGCTCCTATTGCTCTCCAAGACTCGTGCTCTGTATTCTTGGTGTTCTTGGGTCGTCTTGGATTCTTTTTTGAAGGCTGGGGACGAGTGGCTTTATATAGGGATTGATTTGAGCTTGAAAATCTCAATTCTCGTCGGACTAGGACTCGCACTACCGCTGGCGCGCTATGCATCTGTCGCTGGGGCGACGCGTGAAAAAGCTATCACCGCTGGAGCGGTGGGATCTTGGCGCTGGGGCGCTGCATGAAAACGGCTTCACCGCTGGCGCGGTGAATTTCTGGCGCTGGGGCGCCAGACGCGACTTAAACAGGTCGTTTTTCTAATTTTGATCACTATTTCAGCGCTGGGGCTAAAATACTTGTGGCGCGGGGGCGATGGACACATACTTTGAAAAGTTTGCATTTTATTCAAGTCCCTATAAATAACAATAATGCACATAAATAGCCATCTATTCTCATAAAATCATAAAATATCAATAATAAAAACATGAGAAAATATATGACAAATTTGCCCTTATCAGTGACGCACCTCCAAGATCTGCTCATGCGCACAGGATATACATGCCGGGTCTAATACAATCACCATCACTATAATCTGAGGGTACCAATGGCCTTTAAAACAAATGCAAAAATTTTAAAACTGTTTCTTAAACCGATGCATATCTATGGATACATATCAAGATCATAATCATGTTTATGCACTGAAAACTCATAAAACATACATTTTCATTATGCTGAAACATAATAAACGAAAGATAACAGAAAAAGGTAGATTTTCACTCACAATCGCTCCGCGCTCAATTTCGCTCCCCATTTCTACTCCCGTTACCACTCTCGGTTATCTTCACCTACGAGCCATAAATGACATTTAGAACCAAATCGAATACTAGAATCTCATTTAACTACTAAATGCCCTAATCGGCATTCAAAGCCTGGATGCATACTACTTTTCGATTTTCATTTACGAAGTCATTTAATCTAATCTAACTCACCACCTGGCACCCTAAAAATTATTAAATGCCTTATAACTTGGTTGGACATAATTACCCTTCACCTTTCTAAAATGGACAATTATGTCCCATTTTTTTCATTTTTTGTTTTTCCATCAACCATATACATTTAACATACATAATGCATCATTTACACACAACAACTCAATTAAAACACCACTCAATCCCTAACTTCCCTAAAGTGGCAGAATTTCACCCTATGTTCAAACATATTTCTTTTCTCAATTTCTTGTTCCAATTACATCAAAATTAAGCCAATTTCATTATAATGCCCTAATTACAACCAATTGAAGTCTCTACATTCAAATCACCCAAAACTCTAATTCTTACCTTGCCAATTTCTTCAAATTGATGACTTTTTCAAGCTCTACACTAGAATTCAACTCAATCTAAACTAAAAATACATACAAGAACATCAATTTAAGCAATCCTTAAAGTTTACTTATCAATCTCATAAAACAATGCTTTCTTACATCTTTTTCTTGAATTTCCACTAATGGAGGCTTATTTTGGCTTGATTAAGCATGAAAAATCATGAAAAAAAACTAAAAGTTCACTGTAACAGCACCTCCTTTACCTTGCACGAATTTTGCTCTCTTTTGCTCTAAATGTTTGCTTTTAGTTCTCTTGAAAAATCTACACCCAACATATATATAGTTATCCATCAATTGACTATTTTGCCCCTCAACTTACTCTAAATTACTAATTTGCCATTAGTTGGAATCTAAGTAAGTAATTGGTTCATTTATAACTATCTAGTTAGAATAGTCCAAAGAACTAACTAGAATTTTCAACTTGGCAATCTATGAGATTTCTTCTAATTGGTCCATTCTCTAATATATGGATTATGCTTCTCAACAAAGGCTTGTTCCATACATAACCCTTAAATGACAATTCATGTAGTAAATTAGAATTTTCTTTTCCAAGCCAATAGAGAAAAATTCCAAAAATATTCTAGGTCGTCCGACGCTCCAATCGAGTGTGAAATTACCAAATTAGGTCTAATATCTCCCACGCGCACCATAAAGAAAATATTTCTAATAAGGTTAAAATTGGGTAATCCTACGGGGTCTTTATTACTCTATACCAAAATCTAGGCGCCAATACTACTAATAGGGATTGGATATTACCGTAGGCACTTTTTAGATCTTTCATTCAATTTTGATTGTTCTTCATCTTCCATCTTTATTCTCAGCCTTTCTTCTTGTAGTCGATACCACTATACTTTTAGGCTTTGATATTTTTACAAATTCTTTCAAGTAGGCTTCTTCAACACTGGTAGTCTCTTCAAGGACTGTCTCTATCCCCAAACTCACCAATAAAGTCATCATATTTTTCTCTTTTAGATAATCATCATCTCCATTGAACTTATTTACACTTGTGAGTCTATATGGTTGAACAATCTTTACTCTACAATCTATCTATATCGCCTATGTTTTACAATTTGACTATACCGCCTATGCTCTACAATCTGACTATGCCATCTATGCTCCGCAATCTGACTATGCCACCTATGCTATGTAATCTAGATCTCAATCATAGCTCTGATACTAGTTTGTTGGGATATCAAGCCTCTACTCTCGACTCTGATACTAGTTTGTTATATAAAAAAAGCCTTAGCATTAATTCCTCATTAGAATTACCATTTGCACCGACTCCATTATTAGGATTTTTATACGCTCTAATGCCACCACAACTTCGTATTTAACACCCTAAAATCTTTTTATGTGCGGAAGACTTCACTAAAAAATAACTAAGAATATAAAAGATCAAGATGACAATAATGATAAAGAAAACAAACCCGAAGATATAAGATATACGTAGTTGGACAACAAACACCTACGTCCATAACGGATCTACAATCTAGTTGCTTTTATTAATGATTTAAAAAGAACTCTTTAGATCACTAAGTATCTCTTCGATCACTCAAATTTTACAGATTAATCAATATCTCACAGGTCACCTAGATCTAACAATAAGTGTTTAACTAATATATATAACAATTAGCCAGAGCTCTATATCAAAAGATCTATCATCAATCTTTTGCGCACTCAACACTCAAGTGATCTCATGGTTATACTCTTACACACTCAGCCCTTAGTGCCTACCTAGCTCTCTATTCTCCCTATGCTTACATCTTTATACTTTTTATGCTTGATTAATTCTAAGGGTTTACAAGAGTTTATATAGTATATAAAGTATTCCTAGAAACCCTATACTTAGTTGGAATAAAAGTCTTTGCGTAAGAGTCCAAAACCCACTTAAAGAAGTCAAATTGATATAAAAATGGACATTTTCAAATAAAGAAACGTTGTAGCATTCTGTAATTAACCTTAAGGGTAAATATGACTTTTAGGCCAACACTAGGGTGTTCATCAATCACCGTCGGAGTGTTGATCCATCGTTTGGGCATTCTAAGTCCGTTACTCGGCGTTGAGCTCTTTGGAATCTTCATTTGGGTGTTGTCTTTCAACCTAAGGCATTCAGACCTAGAATGTCCTACTTATATTTTTACGCCCCTTGTGGTGTGACTTTTACGTTAAGCGCAAGTGCACATATTGGGAACAAGTAATATAATGATGAGTTGAGTATTGAACCCATGAGGAATTGTTATTATACTTAACCAATTATTAAAATTGTGTCTTCTCACTTTTATTTAGACAAATGATAATTTTGATTTTGTTTATATTAATGATAATTACTAAATCTAGAAATTAATCATAACTGTGCAAATGATGTAAGTGCAATCACTATATGAAGAGTATCTAGGATTATAGCTATCTCTCAGTATGAATTCATTATCCCATTATTAATCATTCAATTCAATTATTGGCCACAACACTTAATTCATCACATGCCTCTTTCGATAGTCGAGTGATTATACTTTAATTTAGCAAAATTTTATATTCCTATGGTAATTCGAATAAATCAAACTTCATTAAGAACAAGTTGTGTTGACAACATGCTATATAGGCATATTCCTATCCTATATTGAAACTTATAGATGTTAATCTACAATCATGCATCAATTTGTCTAGGTCTATACAATAGGATTCCTTTTCCAAGTTTATCCTAATGTTCTATAATCATCCAATCATCATTCCTAGCATATTGAAAGTATTAAGAACAACACAAATTGAATAATAAACTAAATTCATAACAATGATGATTCAATATTATAATTAAGTCCACATATTGAGTTCAAGGCTACAATCCTATATAATAAAATTAAACCAACATAACAAGAGTTTAATGGCTAAATAATAATAAATAAACATGATATAATCAATTCCAAACCGAATTTATGAAGCCAAGGGCCTTCATTAAATCTATAGCCATGGTTAAATCCTTTGAAGACTAGCCAAAATGCTCTTGAATGTGTAATCCCTCTCCAAAATAGCTTTAAATATTGTTTTTGCACATTATGCGAATAAGTTCTAGGTTAGAAACGTGTTAGAAAATGGGTTAGGATTAGGTTAGGGCCGAATATTTGCGTTTAGAGACGAAACAAGATATTTATAGAATTGGTCAAACGCGGGGGCATTCACTATTCAATGCTGGGGGGTTTATCACTTGTATGAATGCTAGGGCATTTGTTTAGACGTTGGGGCATTTGTCATTATAGCAAATTACTGTTCACAACTAATGTTTATAATTACTGTAGCAATTTTCCTTTATTTGCTACAATTTCATCCATTTCCATATTCTCCTGATTTAACCTTGTAACAACAATATTTTAACACATAAAAAGCCCTTAAATTACTCAAAAATAAATAAGTACTAAGATAAATAGGGTCAGATTATGGATCTAAAATATACTCATCGCTCTTCTTTATAGGTACCAACAAATCACATAGTGGTAATAAATATTTTTTTATCCTTAGTTAATGACTACTTAAGGAAGGACTATGTGGACGTAAATAACTCAAGAAAAACTCAGAGTAAGGTAAAGGGGTCTCACATTGAGGTGGAGTTACAGCTTTAAATTTCTCATGGCAATAATATAGAAACTAAATCAAAAGAGGATCCACAACCTTAAACTAATAATGAACTAACACAAGATTAATAAACAGAGACCTAAGGCCCAAGATAAAGACCAGAGATAGAGGTCCTAGACAAAGGTTCAAGATAGAGACCCAAGAAAGCGATCCAAGACAAAGACCTAAGGTAAAGGTGATAAGCGTATTTATACATATTCTTTTAGCCTCTATAGACTTAGTATTTGTTTATTTAAATATGAATATTTGACTTATTATGTAATTTATTGTTATTTTATAAGTTTAAAGTCGACGAAGTAAAGAAGGATCAAAATCTTAAAAAAAGAGCAAAATGGTAAAAAAAAAAAAAAGATCAAAAGGCCTAGGGCCAAGAGTCAGCACTGTGGTGCAAGGAGAAAGAAGGCTAGTGCCATATACTGAGTCATAAAGGTTGTAGCACTAGAAAATCAAAGATTAAACCTAGAGTTAGTAGTTGAGTGCTGCGATGCCAGGATGCATTGTTGTCGCATTGGGACGATGGGAAAAAGCCAAGAAAAATAGTTGAGTGCCGCATTGCCCACAAACTAAGGCCACGACACTAAAACATGCAGAAGTCTTCCCAAAAGTTAGAATGTGAACACTGTAGCGATATTGAAATTATTGAGCCAAAACCGCATTGCTAGCAAGTCAAGGCTACGGTGTTGGGAAGAAAATTTAGAAACTCTAATCTACCTCGAACGTGAAGTTTGTCCTAACTTGAAGAAAAAAATATATAAATAGAAGACTATTTAACCAACATCAAGAGATATTAGAGAGAGCACATAAGAAAGCAAATTGTTGATAGTTTAGAGTAATCTTTGGAGAATTAAGAGAATGATATCAAGGCTTTAGGGGGAGATTCAAGATTGAGAATTTTAGGACACCATTCTCTTTTCTTCTTATCTATCTTAGTTTGTTTATTCTATATGACGTTGACTATATTGCATTCTAAAACTCTATTTATTATCATGAACTAAATTTTTATTATATGATTACAATTTGAACTCGATATGTAGGTTAGATTTGTTATCTTCTCTTTTTCTTATGAAGTCAATATAGAATTGTTCAATTTATTTTATGTTTAATAGTTTCTAGTTACTTGATCAATAATTAGATTGATTTAAGAACGATAATAAACTTGGAAGAGAGATTTATGTGTTTAGCATTAAATAAATTGATATATAACTATTGTGTAACAATTGTGAATTTTATATGAGATAAGAATATACAAATATGGTATATATTATTTTAAAGAATTGTTCTTAATGAATCTTGCTTTTATTTAATTACCATAGGAATATAAATAATTGTTTAGGTAAAATATATTTACTTGAATTTTGGAAGAGGCTAGCAAAGATATTAGGGCTTTTAATCAACAAATTTATATTGATAAAATAATTTAAGAGAAGTTATTAGATTCAAGTGAAATATTGAGGGATAGTTGTAAGCCTAGGTCTCCAATATTGATGATTAATTAATTGCTATCTTTAGTTATCTCTGCATTATTTTATTTTTGAATAGGTTTTAAATTAGTTTATTTTAAATCAAAACTATATGAATAAGAGTAAGGAGATACAATTTTAGTATTTAGTAAACTATAATAATAATTCCTCATGGAAATAATAATTTACTCTCATTATATTACTCTTTTGTGATAGCATGCACTTACACTCTAAACCATCACAACAAGTTTTTGGCAATCATCATTAAGGAATTATTTATTATTTCTATTAATATTAATATTAATATATCCTATTATTAATTTAAACATTTTCATTTTGTTCTACTGTGACTCTTCAGCTGTTTATATAACGTTCTTGAAGTTTTGACTTAATTGCTGTGGTCCAGAGATCGAAAGAAATTTGAGGAGAATTAATCAAGGGCAAACTCAAGCCTTACGTCAATTAAACATCATGGTTGATCAAATTCAAAATCAATTTAAAGAGAAGATATCTTTGAGAGATTATGCAATACCATTTATTGATGGCATCCACTCTAGTATTTGGAGACCTACAATCAATGACAACAACTTTGAAATTAAACTGAGCACGATTCAGATACTGAAGGATTCACTGTAATTTAATGGTTACTGAATAATGATTTAAATGAGCATATTGCAAATTTTCTTAAAATTTGTAATACGTTCAAGTACAATGAAGTTTTAGATGATGCGATAAAGCTGCGATTATTTTCTTTTTTGCTAAGGAACAAGGTGACAAGTTAGTTGATGTATTTACCATTAAGATCCATTGCAACATGGGATAATATGGCTCAAACTTTTTTAGTCAAATTCTTTCCATCAACCAAAATAGCAAAAATGAGAAATGACATCATATCTTTTGTGCAATTCGATTCAGAGCCCTATATGAAGCTTGGGTAAGATTCAAAGATTTGCTGAGAAAGTGTCCACATCATAGGGTTCTAAAGTGGTTATTATTGCAGACTTTCTAGAATAGATTAGTGGGGCACTTGAGGACAATTATCGATGCTATTGTAAGAGTGATTTGATGAGTAAATCCATTGATAAGGTTGATGATATGTTAGAGGAGATGGCTTCAAACAGTTACTAATGGCTATCGAAGAGAGTAGCTCAAAGAAAAATTATAGGTGTTATAATGTTGAGGAGCTTACTTCATTAGCCATTAGAGTAAATGTTGTGAAGGTTGTGATTTCTATGGCCAAATGGCTAATGCCTTGAAATAGCCTAGCATATGGGAAACTTTAATAGGCAACAACCCCAATTCAAATTTCTACAATCCGAGGCAAAGAAACCATCCAAATTTCTTATAGAGCAATAATCAAAGACAACCATCTAAGCCTATAAATGCTCTTAGATTTCCTTTCTAACAGTATCATTAACATGAAAAAAAAACTAGCATTAGAGTGATATTTATACAATACATGAAGAAAATAGATGCACTTCTACAAAGTCAATCAAATCTCCTCCAAAGTTAAGCAGCTTTATTACAAACTTTGGAGAATCAAATGAGCCAACTAGCCACATCTTTGAATAGTCATCCATAAGGATTTTTGCCAAGTAAGAGAGAGGTCAATTTGAAAGGAGATAAAGAACATTATAAGGCAATCACCTTAAGGAGTGGGAAAGAATTACCAAATACTACCAAAATATCCTAAGGAAATAAGAGCATCCTTATAGAGAATGAGCATATTAAAGAAGAGAAAGATCAAGAAAGATAGGAAAAAGTAGTGCAAAAAAAGCAACTTAAGCCAATACAACCCACCGTCATTATTCTCCAACATCTTTACAAGTAGAAACTTGATAAGTAGTTCTCCAAGCATTTAGAATTATTCAAGAAGCTGCATTTAGAATTATTCAAGAAGCTGCATTTAGAATTATTCAAGAAGCTACATATCAACATACCTTTTGCTAATGCTTTAGAGCATTGCCTAACTATATTAAGTTTAAAAAGGACATCTTGTCAAAGAAAAGTAAATTAGGAGAATTTGAGACAATGGATTTGACAAAAGAGTGAAGCACCATCTTACAGAAAATTTTTGCCTCTAAAGATCAAGATTCAGAGAGCTTCACTTTTCCATGCATTATCGGAAACCAATCTTTAGAAAAGCTCTATGTAACCTAAGAGCCAAAATACATTTGATACCGATTTCTATATACAAGAAGTTGGGTTTGAGGGAAGCAAAATAAACTAATATCACTTTACAAGTGGCAAATCAATCACTAACTTATTCAAAGGGCGTAATTGAAGATGTATTGGTAAAAGTTGACCAGTTCATATTTTTTGCAAATTTTATTGTGCTTGATATAAAAGAGAATCGTGAGATTTCAATTATCCTTAGGAGACCATTCTTAGCCATAAGACAATAATTACATTAATGTGCAAAACGAAGGTCTCACGATAAGGCTTCAAGACTAAGAAATAATATTCAATGTGTTCAAAGCTATAAAATTTCTAAGCAAAGCTAAAGAATGTTTAAATATTGATGTAGTAGATAATGAGGTCTAGAAAGTTGATAAGCGCATTTTATATATTATATTTTATCTCTCACAATTTGATGTTTGTTTATTTTTATCATAACTATGAGGCTTTTTATATGTTAATGTCATTTTGTCAGTTCAAAGTTAAGAAGCTATTTAGGAAGAATATTCAAAAGAAAATAAGGCAAAATTATCAAATATGCTTGAGTGATTATGAACAATATTTTTGCTACAGTGTCCATCGCAGCATTGTGAACAGTGAAAAAGTACTATTCATATAAACACCCCTTCTCCCCCCTCCATAAATACAGGCAGATACTTGGCGTTACAACCTAAAATATTTGGTGCTATAATCCCAATTGATGCAGAAAATCCTATTTTGCCCTAATTTTAGGACTTAAAAGACGAGAGCTAAATGTCTCATTTAAAAGGGGAAGGATGCATGAAATTAGAAAGAAAAACAAAGAGTTTTTAATGAGAAAAAGCATTTGGAAGCTTGGAATTAGAAGACCCTTGAAGATTGAAGGCTCTAAGAGCTTTTCCAACTAATTTTCCCTTTTCTCTTTGTCTCGTTTACTTTTATTTGAAGTTTATATTTGAAATTTGTGCTGTTTGAATATGATTACTCCTATGCGATTAATGTAATTGAGTATTTCACTATAGATAGCTAAATTTTTTGTTCTAGAGCTTGATGTAACTTTACTAAGTACTATGTTTTGATATGTTTAGTTGATTAATAACTATATCTTATGTTTATCATTTATGTTTCTTTGAGTTTAATGTTTCTAATTGGGCTAGAAAATTGATTAGATGATTTAGACTTGTGGGTTATGTGCTTGGAAAAGTTTGACCCATGTGTTGAAATTGAATACCTTTGATTTTATTGAATTAAAAGACTAATAGAATTAAAGTAATCACTTAAAGGTAGCATAATGCATGTAGATAAATAAGTTAGAGATGGACATCAACTTGATTGTGTATGCATATGATCTCATTTGACGTAGGTAATGAGATTAATTTTAAACCCCTGATTGATAAAATCACAAAAATAGTTGTTAATCACTAATCAAGAAGAATATGGGAAAAGTAGAAGGAAATCAAGACCCTAGGACCCTTTACCATAGAATTCTCACCTTCTTGATTTGTTAAATTATTTGTTTAAGCATCTTTAATTTTCTTAACCTCATGTTTAAATTAGCCTAGATAAAGTTAGGTTGTTAGCACTATAGTACATATAATTAATTTAGAAAATAAATCATCATGGAAATGATACTCTACCTAACATTTTATTACTTGATCTATAAACTTGTGGTTTTATTTGCGCTTGTTTATTTTCTTGAATAAAAGTCTTTATGAAAAATTCATTTAACAACTCACTAGAGGATATTGTCATAAATGGAATTGATGTAGAGAGTCAAGAAACACAGGAATATTTGAACTCATTAAATGCTTTACCTCGATTTGATAAAGAAAAAGCAAGGTTTGAAGCATTAGAGTGACCAGCAAACACCGAGCCTTGTACTAAGCATTCAATTGAAGAACCACCATCATTGAAACTCAAGCCTTTATTAAGCCATATACGATATGCTTTCTTAGAGTACTAATAAATTACAAGAAAGCATTGGGATGGACTATTGCTAACATTAGAGACACTAGCCCTTTATTTTGCATGCACAAAATCTTGTTAGAGGATAATTGTAAAGCCTCAGTAGAATAGCAATGTAGGCTTAATCCTATCATAAATAAGGTGATTAAAAAGGATTTTATTAAATGGCTAGATGCATAGATCATATATTCAATCTCAGATAGTTCATAAATAAGTTATGTATAATGTGTGCCAAAGAAATTAGGCATAACTATAGTAACCAATGAGAACAACGAGTTGATTCCTACATGAATAGTAATAGGATAGTGAATATTTATGGATTATGTTGTGCTGTATTAGAGCACAAATACACATTATCATAAATAAGTAACATAAGATAAATAGAGTGTCGTTCTTACGAGAAATTTTTATTATTATTTGTTAAGTATTAAAATTACATCTTTATATTCTTATCCAAATAATCTAAGTATTCAAATCAAGCAAACCTAAATCAAATAAACAAACAAAATAAAGTAAAACAAAGCAGAAAAAATAGATATTAATTTACCAATTATAAAGAGCCTAGGAATGTTCATGCATAATTATTTATAGGTACTGTTCACATGCGTGACCTTGGCTTCCAATACTGAGCATTGTAGCAATTTGTTGTGGCTGAGCACTATAGCAGTTTAATATTGTAGTTATTATTCAAATTTGATAGTTTTGATTGTTTTACGTAGATTCTCATCCTAAATAGTTTCATTAACATCAAACCTATAAAATAGTAATAAAGAACATAAAAAACCTAAAATTTACACTTAAAATGAATAAATGTCAAGTCTACAGAAGACCAAAATAATAAGTATAAAATATGCTCTTCAAATTACAGGAAACTCAACAAAGCTATTTGCAAAGACCACTTCATATTGTCATTCATTGATCAAATGCTTAACAGTGTTACTGGACATAAGTACTATTGCTTTCTAGATAGATATCCTAGCTATAATTAGATTGCCATAGGCTTAGAAGATCAAGAGAATAGGATGTTCACATGTTTATATAGAACCCTTGCCTTCTAAGGATGCCATTGAACTTTGCAATGCACCTACTATCTTTCATAGATGTATGATAGAAATCTTTTCTTATGTAGTAGAGCAGTTCCTAGAAGTCTTTATGGATGACTTTTTAGCCTTAGGGGGTTCATTTGGTTTATGTCTAAAACAATTGGCATTTATGTTGAAAAGATGTGAGAAGGCCAACTTGGTGCTAAATTGAGAAAAATGTTACTACATGGTCAAAGAAATGACTGTTCTTGGCTATCGTATCTTATCAAAGGAGATCAAAGTCAACTGTACAAAGATTGAGAGAATTAAAAAATTGCCACCACCTATAAATGTCAAGGGTGTTTGGAGTTTTCTTAGACATGCTGGCTTTTATAAAAGATTCATCAAGATTTTCTCTAGAATCTCCAAACCATTGTGCAAATTATTGGAGAAGAATGTGTGGTTCAAATTTATTGATGAATGTATAGGGGCATTTGAAGTGTTAAAAGAGAAACTTATTTTAGGCCTAATTATTATAGCTTCAGATTGGGATCTCCCATTCAAATTGATTTGTGATGCTAGTAATGTTATAGTAGGAGCAGTTCTTGGACAACACGAGAACAAAGTCTTCCACACCATTTTCTATACTAGGAAGACCTTGAATGATGCATAGGTAATTACACGACCATAGAGATAGAGTTGTTAGCAATTGCCTTTGCCTTTAATAAGTTTCGCTCTTATCTCATGGGGTTAAAGCAATTTTATTCACTGACCACCCTACCATTAAGTACCTAATTTCAAAGAAAGATGCAAAAACAAGGTTGATTAGGTGGATTCTTTTATTGCAAGAGTTTGATTTGGAGATCTAAGATAAAAAAGGCATAAAAAACCAAGTTGCAGATTATAGGATTAATTATGATTATTATTTTTATCTCCTTAAACTTAGTATATGTTAATTTAATTTCAAAAATATTTGGCTATTTATGCATATTATGGTTATTTTATAGGTTTAAAGACATTAGGCATAGGAAAGATTACAATCGAACGAAATAGGGGAGAAAATATTAAAATAGAAGCCAATGTTGTAGTTTCAAAAAGTAGCTTTGTAATGTTGGGAGGAAAAAAAAGAAATTCTAAAGTTAGATTTAAGCGCCATGACTCCCAGAACTCAGTGTTGTAGTGTTAACATGACCCAAAATTTAACCAATATTCAAAAGCTAAGTGCCGCAATGCTATAAAGGTAGTGGCGAGGTGGTGAACTAAAATCGAGCTAGCATCGTAGTGCTGGGTAGTTAGAGCCGCAACATTAGGGCAAAATTTGGCAAATCTTGAATTTCCTTAAATGTAAAGGATACCTTAATTGGGAGTTATAAACCTATAAATAGAAGTCTTAAGACCCAAGATCAAGAGATCAGAAGAGAGCACGAAAGAATAAAAAGTTATTTAGAGTTTAGAGCAAATTTAGAGATTGAAGAAAAGATTCCTACAACAAGGAGAAGAGAGATGACAAAGATTTTAAGACACTATTTTTTTTATTTTGTTCTATTTAACTATTATAGATTATTATTCTTCATGATGATGATTGTTATATACTCTAGAATTCTATATTTCATTATGAGGTAAGGTTTTATTTTTAGTATTGTAACTTTAAGCTCGATATGCAATTAAATTTAGTTTTTTTTCTTCTTTTATGAATTCAATATCATAGTTGTTCAATTTATCTGTGTATAATCTTTTTTATTTATTTGGCCAATAATTAAATTATTTTAGGAACCATAAAGAACTTGGAAGAGTGATTTATGTGTTTAGCCTTAGATAAACTAATATATGATCATAATGTAATAGTTATGAGTTTTATATGAGACAAATTTACTTATATAACATATATGTTTTAAAGACTTGTTCTTAATGAATTTTGTTCTCATCTAATTACCATATGAATATAGAAAATTGTTAGGATAATATATATTCACTTGACAATCGGGAGAGGTTAGTGATACTATCCATGCCAAGAATTTGATAAAGTTATGGATTAAGAAGGACTCCAATATCGTCTAGAAATAGATTTGTATGAAATCGCAACTCGTTGCTTATATTGAAACAAGAACCTTGGTATAATGAAGATGTCACAATTAATTATGGAATGATTGATTGATAAGTCGAAAGAGAACGCCGCGAAAATTATTCTGATAAGTTTAAAGAGTTTTAAAATAACAAAAGAGAATTTTCTTAATCAAATTATTGAGTGCTTTCTTATCATCCCTTATGTATTTATAATGAACATTTGGGATGTTAGCATTTATTACAATATTGAATGACAACTTAAAAAAAAACTAGTAACTACCAACTACTACCAACATGGCTTTTAACTAACTTTTCAAACTTTGCAACTATAACAATAAATGCTGCAGACTTTAACTAACTATTAACCACCAACAACTAAGGCTTTATTTCAAATATTACAACTACTATCATAAATGTTTATTATAGGCTCCCAAAGCTTTTAATCGCTTGGGTTGCTCAAATGGGTTGCTGTTTCCATCATTTCCTAACATTTAATGAGTTAAACTTGGGTAATCACCAATTTAGAAAACTCCTATAATTCCATCTACATTTTTATCTGAGAAATTTCTTCTAGATTATTCCAAAGCATGAATCATGGAAATCCAACTTTATGGAACATGCAAAATATCTTCTTTGCACCCCTATAAGTTTACCTCTGCCTAAATGTTTTGAATCAGTCCATTAAGAGTTTCTTCAAACCTTTTAGCTCAAGCCCTAGTAATCGGATCAACTGGTACTTGAATAGGTTTTGCATTCCATTTGTTAGTTGTGCCCTCATCAGTTAGTAAAGGTATTAGGAGTCTTAGCCAACAATTCATATTAAGGGATTAAATTAAAAGAATGTTATTTGATTCAAGTAAAATATCAAGGGATAATTATAATCATAGGTTTATTCTATATTGGCGATTTATACTCGTTAATCTTAGTCATCTCTTTATTATTATTTTATTTACTTAGATTAGATTAGATTAATTGTCTTTAATTTTTATTCATCTAGATAAATGTAAGAAAACAAAATTTAAGTACTTAGTAAGAATTAGAATAAAAAATTCTTTTGTGAAAACAATGCTCTATTTACTATTTATTACTTATTACGATAGCGCGTACTTGCACTCTAATTTAATATAACAGTTGATGTTTGGGGGTATAGAATTAACAGGACATTTCATTTTGTCTCATAAAAATTGATATATTCTAGTAAAAGTAGATTATGTATCCAAGTGGGTCAAAGCTATTGCCTTGCCAATAAATGATGTAAAGGTTAATCTAAGATTCTTAATAAAGAATATTTTCACTCCTTTTGGCACCTTTTGAGCCATTATCCATAACGAGGGTTGCTTTTCTATAATAAGTACTTCACAACCCTCTTGTGGAAACATAGGTCACTTATAAGATTGCCGACAATATACCATTTGCAAACCAATGGGCAAGTATAAGTATCAAATAGAGAATTCAAGTAAATCCTAGATAAAACAATGAAATCAAGTAGAAAGAACTGGGTAACACGTCTAAATGATGAACTATGGGCTTATAGCACTGCTTACAAAACCCTTATTAGAATGTCTCCATTTCTATTAGTCTTTGGTAAGTTATGTCATCTTCCTTTTAAGTTAAAGCATAAAGGTTATTGGGACATTAGAACATTGAATTTTGACTTGTAAGCAATAGGTGAAAAATGAATGCTACAACTCAATGAGAGGATGAGTTTTATTTTAAAACATATGAGAATGCCAAACTATACAAAGAGATGATGAAAAGATGGCATAACAAGAAGATTATATAGACTCATTTGAACTAAGACAATGAATGGTATTGTTCAATTCCTGAGTCAAGCTATTGTTGGAAAAGTCAAAGTCAATGTAGTTTAGTCTATTTCAAATCACCAAGGTGTATCGCTATGGCACTATCAAAGTAAAAGATTAGTCATCCAGAAGAACATTCAAGGTGAATGGTCAACAGTTGAAGCATTATCGGGGAGGAGAGCTTGATCACCAAACATGCTTTATCAAATTGTTTGAGCTATAGTAAGTAAGAAAGATGTTAAGCTAATGACATTAAGTCAAGCGCTTCTTGGGAGGTAACTTAAGCAATTTTAGGTACCTTTGTTTAGTTTTTTTTTTTAAAGAAGCTAACATCATATCACCCAAGATTAGTGTTGTAGCATTCACTTGTGTCCTAATCTAGCGTCGTAGTGCCCAAGCCTAGAAAACTGACCCTCGATGCCAACTAAGGCTGAAAATTTTCCTTAAGGCAGTATCTCAATGCCACAGAACACATAAGCTAAAGCAACAACACCAATGAAAGCCTAGAATTAGGCCTCAAGGAAGAATCGCAACACTATGGCACCCATAAGCTAGTGCCATAGCGTCCAATGCTTTAAAGAATACCTTAATTCCCAAGTCTCAGAGCCACAGTGCCAAGAGCTCAATGCCATAGAGGTTATATGAAAGTCAATTTAAAAGAAGCCCTAAAAACACATTTCCCTTACTCTCCTCCCATTCTAAAATCAAAATACAAACCTTAGCTGTCTCTTAAACTCTTTTTCACCAATTACTCTTCACCTAACATCAAATCCTACCTAAATCAAGGCCAACTAAGCATTAAAACCACAAAATTAGTATTTTTTGGCCCAGATCGAAAACAAAATTAGAACAAATACATTTGACATTCAAATTTATGGTTGGGGACATTTTAGAGATTAAGCATTGGATTGCTTAATCAAGGTATCATATTCTCATTCCTTGATTATTATTTGCTTTATATCTTATTTAAAGTTTGGTATTGAAGTGTTGAAAATAGAAGTTAAATTAGTAGGGTTGAGTTTTATGTTAAAGTTTTAAGTTGAAATTTTGAAACGATATTGAAGTGTTTATGTGAGGTGTTGCAATTGTTGCTCTTGAGAATACTATAGGGGGTGAGATAATTGAATTTTTGCTTAAGACTTTACTAAGAATTTGGGTAATTATTATCAATAGTTTGTTGCAAATTTGGGTGCAACATTTGTAGACTATTGTTGTAGATTGTTTGTTGATTGAGGATGGCACCTAAGAGAAGCAAGACCTAACATATGCTAGCACCTACCTTCAACTCATAAAAATTTGCTTCCAAATCTACCACAAGCGTTACACTACCTCAATCACAAAAAAGACCACCATTCAAGTGAGGGGCTTCCCTTTGCTAGATGAGACGTTCCCAAGCTTTCTTCAAATCATCGAATCCACAAAAAGTGGGAAAAATTATGCAATCAATCGGAAGTTATGATACTTCTAGTGATTAAAGAATTCTATGTTAGCGCTATAAAGCATCTGAATCTAAAGGTTGGAGTGTAAGGGAAAGAGGTAGTGTTCGACAATTTGAGCATCGATCAGTTCTACAATTTATTGAGTATCGAGCATGAAGAGTACTATGAGATGTTGGCAGAGTCGGACTATGATGCCATTGTTTAGAGCCTATGCAAGCCTGACGCCTAATGGAAATTCTTTGGGGATTATAGAATATCGTTTCTAGCAAAGGAAAAGGATAATGATAAGAAGATTTAGCATTACTTCATCGGTGTCAAGCTGATGCCCGTCATGTACTTCTGCGACACGACCAAAGATCGGGTGATTCTTCTCTATGCACAAATTGCACTTGCTAATGACCCAAAAGAATAACTTATTAGATAATATTATTTACTCCTCTATATAAACCCAAAACCTACTAAATTTCTATTCAAAGTAGAATTTGATATTCTCTCTCACTCAAACATCATGACTGACATACCTTTATGCTATTTTTAAAAAGATTAACCTAATATGTATCACTCATTTTTTATTATTCTTGGGAGACCTACATCCCATATAATAATTTTTTATTAAAGATCAAAACATAAGATTTTTAGATTCACATACAAATAAAAATTTAAATTTATTCTAATATTATTTATTATAATTAAACATTTGTCGTTGATTTAAAAGATTAATCTTTAAATTAATATTACTTACTCACCTATGTAAACTAACACAGAATTAAATTTACATCATATGTGAGACATTAGACTCCATAATTTTTTTTAAAGAAAATAAGTAGTTATCTACGATATTATCTCTAAAATTGCACAATTTTGTTTTTTCTTATTTTACTGTCTCTGGTCAGTTTAAATTCTGTCATGCTGTCACTAAATCTTAGTCTAGCCTCCCCGTGGGCTTAAATGAAAACGGGTCAAGTCCATCACCAAGCATTCATGTGTTTGACACCTCTAAAATAATCTTAAAACAAAAAAGAGAGAGAGATTATTTTTGAAAAAAAAAATAAAAATAAGAAAAAGTATATTTCTGTTTTACTTTGGAATTTTCTTATTTTATTTTATTTTCAAACTAGAACAAGCTTAATTATATTCTTAAAATTTTTAATGAGCAAAAGAATTTTTCCAAGATTAATTATTGTTGACATTTTCTCATAATAAATATAATTATAATAAAAAAAATCAATTCATATTAAATAAATTTAGAACGATATTATTGTCTAAATCGGGATTATAAATTCTCTATTTTTATCCATTAAATAATATTTAATTACTTTAAAATGCGGATTTACATTGTCAAATTTCGCCACTTTGTTTTGAGTGTTTATTAAGGAGTTCAACAACCTTCTAATATAAGAGTTACTATATTTCAATAAGAGGTCAACAATTTCAACTGGAAATTGGAAAACAACCATAACTTCACATGTTTTTCATTAATTCCCATGTTTTGATTGACACTTCAAATTAAATCCCTCCAACCTTCTGATCCAAAAGTGATATTAACTGAAAGCAACAAATAACCATTAAAATTTTCTCAATTGTCTAATGAAAAATTCTTTCCCTTATAAAAGAAATATGACATAAAATCTTAATTTTGAAAAACAAATAAATTATTATTATTATTATTATTGTTATTATTATTATTATCAATAATGCTTGTAACCTAATTAATCTAGAATATGATATATTTATTGTTTAAAAAATCACAGTGACTTGATGAGTGATAATTTGTTGATTTATAATACATGTTAAGATACTAATTTTGTACTCCAACTTTATATAATTAACGCATTATATATAAAGTAATTAAGGATTTCTAATATAAGAAACATATTGATTGTGAAATTTAGTTGAGATATAATTTTGTAAAATCTTTGTGTGTGTGCATATATATATATACACCTGCGCACATAGGATATAGATCTTTTAATTTAAATTGTTGACAAAAATTTTAATTGTTGATTTTATTAAATGCAATAATAAGATAATTAACAAGTTGTATTATTATACTTCTCAATTCATATTCTAATTTTTTTAAGTAGTGGATTCTATGAAATTAGAAAGTGACTTTATTACTATTTAAATTAAAATTAAGTTAAATAAAAGAATTTAAGTTAAAAAAATATTTCTATCCTCTCCTTTGAACGATTATTTCTCTAACAAAATTTTAGAAAGTGATTTTATTACTTTTCACAAAATCTTTTTTTTTTAGCATATTTTCACCAAATATATTGATCTTGTATTTATATTTGAAAGCTTTTTGCTTTTGGTTACTTTCAAATAGATAATAACTATTCATTCTCTAACGCGGAATATTAAATTTTATTTTTATTGAAATTGACTTTTATTCAAATGGAAAAAATGTATTATTAATGGGTTTTTATATGTCTTTTTCATTAATTTAATTCTTAATGAGTTGTAATCAATGTTAAAAATATGATATTTTCTGGAACTATTTATATTCTTCAATCATTTTTGTTAAGAAAATTGAATAATTTGACACACAACAAAGCTTTAGGTCCATGCTACTCAAACTACATAAATAAATAAATCAGTGTCTAATTTTTTATATTCAAATGGTTTTTCTATTTTTAAAATTACATGGAGTATGATTATGAATTAAAGCTAAGTACTCTTTTAAATAGTGATTGAACGATTCTGAATTTCCTAAAAGAAATTTCAAATTATATACAAGGGAGTAATGGGAAAAAATGTGATAGAAATATTAAAAACCAACTTGTGTTTTATATATATATATATTTATATAATAATTACATTTCATGTCTCAATCTTAAATTTAATTATCAAATAGTTATAATATTACAGTACAAATATCAACTAATTATAATAAAATAAATTAAACAACTCTCAAATTTTAACTATTAAATTATTATAATATTATAATTTAAATATTAATTAATTATAATAAAATTAACTAAATAACTTTTTCAAATAATTATGAAAATCAAAACTCTCTTAATTCTATCAAAATTCAAACTCTAAACCTATGCCGAATAGGCTCTTTTGTTCAGGCAAGCATTAGGCGCAACTTGTGTCATATTTTCACCTTTAATTTTTTATTTTTTATATTTTGGAAAGACCTCTTAAAAGTTGAGTTATCATTGTCATGTATTTAATTAATTTTGAAAATGTCTTCATCATTCCCTATTTATAGAACGGTGTATATTATTAGCCTTCGTTGTTCAGTTCAGCCTCATAAATGAATGACCATTGAGATAACGAGATGTATATATTAATTACTATTTTGTGGCGATTTTACTTTGTTTTATTTGATTTTGTTTAATCTTGCTTTTCAGTGACCAATTAGAAATTGAGATATATATATATATATATATTAACTTTCCAAATTTATCTATCTATACTATATGAAATTATAGTTTTTTTTTTGTCGTAATAACGCACAACATGCAACTATAATAAAAAAATATTATATGATTTATAATGTCTTATTTAAAAAGGGGTTTATAAAAATAATTTTCTAACTACAATTTTATTTTAGAATTCTGTCACGGTGTAATTAAGGGATGTTCTGCTTTTATCTTTTTCTTTTTTCTTTTGTTTTGTATAATTTTGGTGAATAAAATTTTCATCATTTATAAAAAAAAAGATCGTTATTTTTTTTTTGTTTTATTTGTACTAAATCTATATATTTCAACTTTTTTCTTTTTAAAGGGTTTATATGTAAATATGGGGCACGTTTGATGTAGGAACAATTTCTACACTAAAGGTGTTGCTGTAAATTAACTTTTTTTTTTAATATGAAACCAAAGTAGGATTTATATATTATACATATAGGGTACCTTTGGTGTAGCCAAAGTAGAGGTGGTTTTCTAGATATAGGTCTCTTGACAATCAACTTAAATATCAATGTTTACATAAGGTAGGCTTAAAAAAAACAAAAAGAGATAGAAATGAGGGAGTCACAAGGAATAAGAAATAAGGCTTTTATTATTTAGTAACGAACTTGGGAGGGGCTTTTAAAATGCTTCTCAAGCTCACGAATCCATCGATTTGTGATGCTTCTTAGGGTTTCTTTGGCAGTTGTCAAGTTGTTGAATGAAATATTAAGGTCAAGTGCCCAAAAGAGGAGTGAATTCCTGCAGGGGACCAACTTACAGGCCAAGTGTCAAGGTAGAGAATCACAATTTTCGTCCCCATATTTGATTAGGGTGAGAATTTACATGTCCGTCTCATACTCGATTTATGTAATTTAAGTTCGAGGTAAATGATTCCTAAATGAGGATAGGAATAGTGATGAAGATTTGTATGGTACCCAATACTTTTTTTTAATTTTTAAAAATATTATGTTAGAGATTTGGTGATTCAATAATTTTGGTTGGACAAGAATTGAGGTGAATATTAAAGTAGAGAGTCACAAGAAGTTTAGAATGTGTAGGACATATATGAAAAAGTCTAAGACGTGTAGGACATGAAAGGGGAAGTAAAACCGAACTTAAAGACGCGAAGGAAGCGAAGAAAATGCTCGGGAGGGCACCAGGGCCGAGTGTCGCGGTGCTGGGTCCCCAGCGCGGCAGCGATGGAGGCGATAATGGCCAGTGCCGCGACGCCCAGGAATGAGCGCCGCAGCACCAAAAGCATTAAAAAGTCAGTTTTAATCCAGATTTTGAGTTTTGGGAAGTTTAGAACTTTCAAAATAAGACGATTCTTACTCCAACAAAGAATATAGTTAGTAAGCACCAAATAACCTCTATATAAACACTTTTAACTATTTAGTTGAGATTAAGCATTAAGAGAGACTCTAAGAAAGAGGAAGAACTGGGTAAACACTAAGTGCTTGTGCGCGCTAGGGTGACTGTCATTTGGATGTTCATTGTTTGTGGTAGAGTAAGAGTATACAATAAAAATTAGGTCCTTTTGAGGGTTCTTCAATTGAGTTTTTCTTGTAAAATCTTTAGGGAGTTAATAAGAGAGGTTAGGATCCTTCGATCCACCACGGATGTAGGCAATTGACCAAATCACGTAAGATTGTGTTGTACTCTTTTATATTTTGCTTTAAATTCTTTTTATCTTTCTTGATAAATAGGTTATTCCACTGCGCAAAGAGGTTAGGATTTTAGGTTGAACTTGAAGTTTTTTTCTTCAATCTAATCTCAAGAGGGAGAAATGCATTTTCTCCATCAACATATTCTTTTACTTATACTAAATTAATTTTGTAAAATAGTCTTTCATCTTGTATAATATGATATACAAAAATAAAATTATAAACATCATAAAATGAAAATATAAACTACATCAAATAGATATCAACTACTAATTGTAAAGGAAAATATGCACGAATAGCCCTTATTTTAAACACATACTTTTGTAACCACAAAATTAAAATGCAGTTTTTAATAGTCACAAAGTTTAAATTTAAACTATTTTACCCCTGATGTATATTTTAAAGAGAAATATACATAAATAACCCTTATTTTAAAGTCATATAGTTTTATAGTCATAAAATTCAAATTCAAACTATTTTACCCCTAAAGAATATTTTAGCTCTCTCCCACCATTTTTCTTTAAGACTCATATAAATAATACTTTAAAAAATTTGAGTTTAAGAACAAGTAAATTAAGTGTTTGGGCACTGAAATTTTGAAGATTGGAAGCTAAAAAGACCAGTTCAAAAATAAAAATTCAAAAAATAGACGAAAAGAATGAAATCAAAGGTGAAAAAGAAAAAGAAATTCAGAATTCTCTATGCCTCGCACGAGGCATAGGAAAGGGCCATATGCTCGATAACAAGTCACGAATGAGGTGCCAGAGTGGGCTGTGTGGCACGAGGTGTGGCGCATGGCCTCTTTATACCTCATACGGTGCATAAGGAATTCTAGCTTTCTTTTTCTTCTTTATTCCAGATTTCATTCTTTTCTTTTGATTCACCATATTTTCTTGCTGATTGTTATGCTATTTCTAATCGCACTTGCATGTTATCGTAAATAAGTAATACAATGATGAGAGAGTTATTGATCCCATAAAGAATTTGTATATATTCTTAACCAACTATTAAAATTATTTATTCTTACCTTTATTCAATATGTGCTTGATTTATTTGTGCTAAAACTAAACACTAACACTACTGACCGAATCCTAATTATGCAAACAATATAATGTAAAATCAGTATGTGGAGAGTATCTGGGACTATAGTTATTCCTCAATATAGTTTTCTAATAATGTTATCCTAAATATTAATCTCTCAATTCGATTATTAGTCACAACACGAATCTCATCGCAAGCCTCTTTCGAGGGTCAAGTAAAAATACCTTAATTCACCTATTTATCTATATTCTTATGGTAAATCAAATAAATTAAGATTCATTATGAACAAGTTATATTAACTGTACATGCCATATAGGTATATTTCTATCCTATATCGAAACTCATAACTGCTATGATGTGATCATGTATTAATTTGTTATAGGCTTAATACCAAGATGCCTTTTTTAAAATTATATTAATGTTCCTTAATCATTCAATAACTAGCCAGGTACATTGAAAGCATTGAAAATAAACAAATTAAATAATAAAATAAGTTCATGATTTATGATTAAATCGACCAAGTCCACATATTAAGTTCAATACTATAATTCTAGAAAATAGATTCAGTTCAACATAGTAAAAGTTTTATGTCTAAATACAATAATAAACATGACACAGCCAATCTAAACCAAATAATTTAAAGGCAATATGGCTTCCAATCAAGCTTTGGTCTTGATTGAATCCTCTAACACTTAGCCAATATGATCTTGATTTTATTGTTCTTGTGTAATCTTTCATCAAAATGGCTTCAAATGTTATTATTGCCTTGTTTTTGCATAATGTAGGCTAATTTTGGGGCTTGGGACATGTAGGGGTTGAGAGAAAAATGGTTAGGCTCTGTAAATTCCTCTACAAGAGTCCAAAATGTGGACCTTTATATGGTGCAGTAAAAGTCCTAACACTACAACGTTCTTCTTTGCACGTAAAAGAGTTCTCTAAAATGTTGTTCTAATGCCACGACCATTAGTTTTTCAACGCCAGGGCCTTCTTAGCGCTGCGGCATTACCCTGGACTGCGGGAGTGTTACTTATTCTGAAATTTACGCTGCTACGTTGAAAAATCTCAATGCCATAATGTGCAACATCTCATATGAATGCTGAGGCATTTGGATGATGAACGCAGCGTTCATCCCATTTCTTAAATTCTTGGACTTCAAGTCTAGATCTTTATTTTTTCATTCCAATTTCACGTTCATCCCATTTCTTAAATTCTTGGACTTCAAGTCTGGATCTTTATTTTTTCTCTAATTTCTTCTTTTTCTAATTTTTTATGATTAAACCCTGTAAAAGTCCTAACACTACAACGTTCTTCTTTGCACATAGAAGAGTTCTCCAAAATATTGCCCTAACGCCGCGACATTTAGTTTTTCAACGCTAGGGCCTTCTCAGCGCTGTGGCATTACCCTAGACTGTGGGAGTGTTACTCATTCTGAAATTTACGCCGCTGCGTTGAAAAATCTCAATGCTATAACGTGCAACATCTCATATGAATGCTGGGGCATTTGGATGATGAACACAACGTTTATCCTATTTCTCAAATTCTTGGACTTCAAGTCTGGATCTTTATTTTTTCATTCTAATTTCAGCTATTTTTGCTCTAATTTCTTCTTTTTCTATCTTTTTATGATTAAACCCTGTAAAAGCAAAATTGAATGCATAAATAAACTTAAAATCACTCAAAAATGGACAATTGGTATGATAAAATGGGGTTGAAATATAAATCTAAATTACACTTATCACTAACACACTTTATTTCTTCTCCATTTTATCACACTACACTGTTACTATATTTTTATACGTATATTCTTACAAACTAAACACAAAAGAATTTAAAATGAATTGTGAAACAACAAGTTTTTGAGTTATGTTATTAACAAAGAAAACTTTGTCCATTTATTATATTATTGGCTAATAAAGATTAGCCAAATAATTTTTAATTATAAAAGATTATGGCCTTTAAAATAGTGGCTATTTGTGTAAATTTTTCAATTTTAAATATCAATAACATGAATTAAGAACTAAAAATTACAAAAATAATGGTTTCTTTGAACTCTAACATCTAAATTATCATGCATAATTTGTAATTCAAATATCAAATCTCTATTAAGATCTCTTGCAAACCTATAAACAAAGATAGGAAAAGATTTTTTTTCTTAATTTTATTTTTAAAATGGGGATTCAGGTTAGGTATGAAGGAACTAACCTATTGACAGGACCCGACCCAAGACCCTCTACTATAGATCCCAGCGGCCCTGCCGGGCACCCCGACGGAAGTTCCTCCAAACTTAACTGGGTATGTTGAGAAATTCTGCGAGGCGAACCCCTTTTTAATTCTTGTTACTACTAAGAAGGTCTAGTAACATACACGAAAATGACATCTTAATTTTAAAAATAAACGGACAGAGTTTCCCCTGTTTTTCGAAAAATCTATATAAAACCTGCAAAGAAATTTCACTTCTATTTCCAATACATCTCAATTCTACCAATTCGGACCTCCGGTTCTTTCCAAATCAATTCCAACACAACTCAATTATTCATTTGAATTACAAATAAGCGTAATCATAGAAGTAAAAAGAACGATCATCATAAAATTAAAATCTCTTCTTCTCTGTTCAAAACATACATCCAAATATACATGCCTACAACTATTATGCATAAAGTAAAGGGTGCTATTTAGCACATTTACATGTACAAAAAATGATCTTCGGATTCGGCCCACTACTCGGCAATAGGAGAATCAGCAGCTTGCGTACCGAGACCTGCACCTGGGAAAGGGGTTTAAAAACATAAAACATAAAACGGGTGAGCTAAAGGAGCTCAGTGAGTGTAAATGAGATTTCAATTACAAGAACATTATACAAAGATAGCAATTTCTAAAGTACATGCAGAAATTATGCTTCTAAAACGGATGTAAAACTGTAAAACGGTTTCTAACATCATATGTTATTAAAATCTTGCCGAGCGGGTTTTATCTACATCTTTGGAAAACTATATTCAGAATTTGTATAACATAATAACTACTGTATGCATATAAATGCATAAATGCTATCGGTAAATCAAAAATTAGTAAAATCCTCGCTCGGCCATTTTCTTTCTAAACTGTACCAATGGTAACCCTAAAGCTCTATACCCATGCAGCGACTCAACTAGCACCGTACACGTGAGTAGGTCATGGGATACCTCAACTAGTAGCACCCACAGTGACATCTCAAGACATCTCACTGGCTATGCAGTGGAATCCTACATCGCATGCATATAGCGAGACAATACCCCGTACACATAGAGCGACTCACATGACTCAACTTTCTGACTTTTCGGAGTTAGTGACACACCTCCAAGACCTGCCCATGTGCACGGGCTATACCGGCCGGGTCTAATACAATCATCACCACTATAATTTGAGGGTACCAATGGCCTTAAAAACGAATGCAGAAATTTTAAAACTGTTTCTCAATTCGAACATGTAACAGCATGTCTATGAATATATATCAAGATCATAAATCATGGTTATGCATCGAAAGCTCATAAAACATGCATATTCATTATGCGAAAACATAATAAACGAAAAGTAAAAGAAATGGCAGATTTTCACTCACAACCGTTCCGCGCTCAATTTCGCTCCCGATTTCTGCTCCCGTTAACGCTCTCGGTTATCTTCACCTACGCGCCACAAATGACATTTAGAACTAAATCGAATGCTAGAATCCCATTTAACTACTAAACGCCCTAATCAGCATACAAAGCCCGGATGCATACTACTTCCCGATTTTAATTACGGAGCCATAATCGAAACTAACTCACCATCTGACTCCCTGAAAATTATTGAACACCTTATAACTGTTGGGATTTGTGCTTACGTGCCATCCCTTTTATGTATAAATATTTGCTTTATGTTTATACATTTATGATTTCAATATATTTAGATCAGAACTAAGAGTTAGTAAAATCTAAAGAGTTAGAGCCTTGTCTGAAATGGGACAAAGACCTAAGAATATATTAATAATGACATAGTTGCAATGGGTTGCAAATGGTGCTAAGAAATGTTGTTATGCAAATATGTTCTTAAATTTAATGTTCCTGATCTACCTTCACTAATGCGGGTCTGCTAGTGAAGATCTTAATATATATATATATATAGATCAGTGTATGTCTATATCTAGATAGTCTAGATGGTTAGTCTTAGCAGACCATGAGTTTAGTGGAAACTCGTATAGAGATACAAGTATTCAGTAAGGACTGAATATTGAACAGACTCATAAAGATCTCCAATAGACATCCCATAAAGCCGTCAATGGAGGATCTTTCGAGTTGAGTAGTATTCGTGGTCCTTAGACCTGAGTGCCACGGTGGACTTGTGAGTGATCCATCATACTTTGGTTCCACACATGTCAGATACCTTTCATGGTTTGACCGCTGGGTGTCGCTGGGTATGGTCTGATGCTCATGGAGTCCGGTGTGTACAGATATGGGATCCATCAACTCAATTGGGTGAGTAAAATATCATGTAACTCTAAGATTGTATTTCAGAAAGTCTTATGGCCATAAGCAGACATCCAAGAATTTCTTGGGAAAATAATATTGTGAAAGTGTTTACGGATATTATTTATTGAAATACAAATCTAGAGATAAGTTTATGGTTGAGCACATGGAGACTTGACGGTGTTGATCTATATCTCCGCTCTTCTAGGATATTTATGATGGAAAGATTATACGAATATGTTATAACCTCAACTTGTATGGTCTAATGCGCCATTTTGTAATATCTGTAACATGTGTGTGGGACATTGTTCACGGACGTGTGAAATAGTTTCATATGACAAATCGGGCATGGACCTAGAGAGTCTCACAATATGAAGTGTACTCGTTGTGCACTGGGGCGGCGAATTGGATTGAATAATTAATCCAACAATTTTCAGCAAAATGAAAAATGTTTCTAGGTTCCTTTTATTATTCACTTGTCAAAAATTGAAGGTAAAACACATTATTGGTTTACAAGAGTTGTTAACTAATAAGAAATTTGACAAGTGACATAATCTTGCTCTATAAATTATTTACCATATATTTACCTATTTACCTTACTTGGTAAATACATATATGGTAAATGTAAATATTCAAAATAGTTTTGAATTATTAATATTTTATAGATTAATCAAATTATTATTATTAATTGGAATAAGTGGCAAACACCATTTACTAATGGAGAATGCACTTGTTATTAATAATAAGGAAAGTTTACCACTTTGTAATTCTTAAATGATGCACTAAGGAAGTGGTAAAACCACTTAACATTGATTAAATGTCATTAAGTCTCTAGAAATTGATTCAATTGGTTGAATCAAATTGGTGAGTGAAAAATATGATAGATTAATGTTTGTAATGGCAAACATGGTTAAGTGGTGGTGGAGCACTAAGAGAAATCATTCTTTGCACTTAAGAAAGAATTGAAAGAGTTCAATGTGTGCAAGATAGAGTGAAATTCGTTCTAGGAGAAAAGAGAGAGAATTGAGAGCTTTTCCTAAGTGTTTTTCTCAAAGTGTTGAGAGAAAATGCAAAGGCTTACCAAGCTACAACATATAGAGTTGTAAAGAACTATAGAAAACACCCAATTCTTCTCATTTCTTGGTAGTAATCATAAGGACAAATTGTTTTAAGTGTTAAAACAATCATTTGCTGGAAATTCAAGGCTGCCATTCTAGCTTCACAATCCCACCGGATTTAGTTGTGAACTAGAATTGTGCAAGGGAACACTTCAAGGTGAGCTCAACAAATTGAAGCTTGGAGTTCTTGAAGATTTGTAAAGCTACCTTCATATTCGGGTAGGTTATTAATTTGTTATTCATTTTATATCATGCATGAAATATATATATGAGATATATATGTACTTGAATGATCAAACATGCTTGAATATGTTACATATTGTTTAATATGTATGAATACTTCCGTTGCGTATTTAATTTTTAAAATTATACACATCACACACCATATCACACAACAATAACTTGGTTGGACATAATTGCCCTTCACCTTTCCAACATGGACAATTATGTCCCATTTTCTTCATTTTTGGTTTTTCCATCAACCATATACATTTAATTCACAATATACACCATTTACACACAACAATTCAATCAAAACACCACTCAATTCCTAACTTCCCTAAAGTGGCAGAATTTCACCCTAGGTTCCAACACATTCCTTTTCTCAATTTCTTGTTCCAATTACAACAAAATCATGCCAATTTCATTCTAAAGCCCTAATTACAACCAATTGAAATCTCTACAACAAAATCACCAAAAACCCTAATTCTCACCTTGCCAATTTCTTCAAATTGATGATTCCTTCAAGCTCCACACTAGAATTCAACTCAATCTAAGCCAAGAATACACATAAGAACATCAATTAAAGCATTCTTGAAATCTCACTTATCAAACTCATAAAAGATGCTTTTCTTACCTCTTTTTCTTGAATTTCCACTAATAGAGACTTCAATTGAGCTTAGGGATTGGTTTGTAACCTTATTTTGGATTGATTAGACATGAAAAATCATGAAAACAAAACTTGAAAGGTCACTGTAGCAGCCCCCCTTCCCAAGCTCGAATTTTCTCTCTTTTGGTCTAAGTGTTTGCTTTTGATCTTCTTCAAAATTCTACACACTTCCAACATATTTATAGTCCTCCCTCAATTTACCATTTTGCCTTTCAAATTTCTCAAAATTACTAATTTGCCATTAGTTAAAAACTAATTATGTAATTAGTTCATTTGTAACTATCTAGTTAGAATAGTTCAAAAAACTAACTAGAACTTCCAACTTGGCAATCCATGAGATTTCTTCTAATTGGTCCATTCTCTAATATATGGATTATGTTTCTCAACAAGGCTTGTTCCATTCATAACCCTTAAATGAAAATTCATGTAGTAAATTAGGATTTCCTTTTCTAAGCCAATAGAGAAAAATTCCAAAAATATTCTAGGGTCGTTCGGTGCACCGATCGAGTGTGAAATTACCAAATTAGGTCTAATATCTCTCATGTGCACTATAAAGGGAATATTTCTAATAGGGTTAAAATCGAGTAACCCTACGATGTCTTATTTGCTCTATACCAAAATCTAGGCGCCAATACTACTAATAGGGATTTGATATTACACTTATCCTCGACCCCATACCAACTTTGATTGGGGATGGATCGGGTCGAATTTAAGGTAGGTGATCCCTAATTGGGGATAGGGTTAGGGTTCCCCATGGGTACCCAATACTTGTTTTTTATTTTTTAAAATATTAATTTAATTATGCCAATTTAAATTTATAAAATAGTCTTTCATCTCGTATATTTATATTATACCAAAACATTGTAAACATCACAAAATATAAATATAAATTACATTAAATAGATTTAGACTTTGCGTCTTGAATTACTAATTTTAAAAGGAAATGTACACAACTAGCTTTTATTTTAAACTCATATATTTTTATAGCCACAAAATTGAAATTTAATCTTTAATAGACACAAAGTTTAAATTTGGACTATTTTACCCCTGGAGCATATTTTAAAGAAAAATGTACACAAATAGCCCTTATTTTAAACTTATATAGTTTTATAGCCACAAAATGGAATACAATCTTTAATAGCCACAAAGTTCAAGTTTGGACTATTTTACCTCTCTCCCACTATTTTTCTTAAAAACTTACTCAAACAACACTTTAAAAATTTTGAGTTTAAGAACAAAGAGATCGAATATTTCACAAATTTTAAATTCGAACTATTTTACCCCTGAAGCATATTTTAAAAATAAATGTACACAAATAGCCCATATTTTAAACTCATATACTTCTATAGCCACAAAGTTTAAGTTTTGACTATTTGACTCCTGAAGCACATTTTTTCTCTCTCCCACCATTTTTCTTAAAAATGTACTTAAACAACACTTTGAAAAATTTGAACTTAAGAACAAGTAGATCGAATATTTGGACACTAATATTTTAAAGATTGGAAGTTAAAAAGAATAGTTGGGAAGTAAAAATTCAAAAATTGGACCAAAAAATGAAACTGGGGACGAAGAAGAAAAAGAAACCCAGAATTCCTCGTGCCCATGCGAGGTTTGAGAAGGGGCCATGCACTCAACCACAAGGTGTGAGGCATGGCACAAGAATGGGCCATATGGCTTAAGGCATGGCATGCAGCCCTTTCTCGCACCTGGTGCGAGGCGCAATGAATTAGACCATATTTTTCTTCTTCATCCCTAATTTTATTTTTTTTCTCTCGATTGATCGTATTTTCTTGCTGACACACATTATTTCTTCTCTATTTCATCATAATGCACTACCAATGTATTTCTATACTTATATTTTACAAACTAAGCACCAAAAAAAAAAATTTCACAATAACAAAAAGTCTTTGAGTTATATTACTACTAAAGGCCATTTTGCTTATTTATTATTTTTTTGGCTAATAAAGATTAGCCAAATATTTTTTTGCTATAATAAAATATTATGGCCTTTAAAATAGTGGTAATTTGGGTAGTTTTTTTAATTTTAAATATCAATAACATGAATTAAAAATTAAATAAATAATTGTTTCTTTGAACTATGGCATCTAAACCATTATGTATAATTTGTAATCCAAACATCAAGTCTATATTAAGATTTTTCGTAAACCTATAAAAAAAGGTGAGAAAAGAAAACTTTTCTTTTACTTTTTTTTTAAAACGGGAATCTAGTCAAGGCTGGAGGAAACAACCCATTCCTGACCTCGAACTAAATTTGATTTGGGGATGGATCACTGTACCCAAACCCGCCTTGTCCCTAAAAAATTATTAAAATATAAACCAAATTACTCTCAAGTCAGGGTGGGTCTATGTATGGACCCAACCCCGTGGAGAATTCTGCCACCACTAAGTGTAAGAACAATTTCTACACTAAAGGTATTATTATAAATTAACTTTTAAGTGAGAGGCCCTTTTAGTCTTTGACTTAGGCAACTTTAGACCAAATCCTCATTTGGCTCTTTCGAATTCTATTCGCAATGTGCAATCTATACTCTCTTAATTAATAAAGCTCTCATTATTCTTTACTTAATTTTCTCTCAATTCATGGTTCTTGAGAACATAAGATATAGAGATCCATAATCCTCCATATGGTGCCATCTGTGGTTTGTTGATTGTTAATTCCTTAACAATCTCAAGCTCTTTCTATAATAGATCTCATGTTCTTAAGTTGTAATTTAGAGCAAAATTTAAGTCCAAGATGATAAAAATAATAGACTATATAAACCTTATTAGTTTATTGTTGACTTAAAAGATCAATCTCTTAGGTAATGTTGTCTATCCACTCATAAACACCAAGGCTAAATTAAATTTCTATCACACGTGAGAGACACTAAACTTAATAATTTTTATTAGGAAAATAAGTAGTTATCTATTGTAAAAGCAAATCAGTGAGGTGGTGGGGGTAAATTAGTGAATTTCACCCCCCTCTCTTGTCTATAAATATGTGTATAGCTTTCTTAGAATTCAATTCACTTCAAAACACTTTCATAATTTTTATAATAATTTCTAAAGGTTTTTTAGTATTTGAGATATCCTTAGGTCTCATTTTTATTATTCATTTATAACACGTTATCAACATAATTTTCAAGTAAGTTCAGTTCTTAACTTTCATATTAAGTTCTTGACTTACTTTATTTTACGTTCTTTATTTTACATGTTTCATTTATATTCAACTATTATTTGTATTATTTTTATATTATTATTATTATTAATCTATAGAAGGTTATATCTCTTCATTATTATTAATCTATGGTAGGCTATGCCTCTTCATTTTTATTAATTTATGAAATGTCATGCCTCCTTATTATTATTAATAAAATAAAAGGCTATACCTTCTCACTACTTATACATGAAATGTCTTACCTCCTAATTATGATTATTTTATGGAAGGTCGTGCCTCATAATATTGCTTTTAATATTTATGTGTTTATATTATATATATGTTGAATAATATTTATATTTCATCATACTAATTTTAATTCCCTTCTTTATATTCAAAGCCCCTGAAAAATGTCTCTTACAAATTTACAAATCTCTGCTCTTAATGTCTCTGGGAAAAATTATATATCATGGGTATTGGATGCCAAAATGCACCTCCAAGCCAATGGTTTGGAAAAGATGATCGTAAAAGAAAATAATGTGTCCCTGCAAGACATGTCAAGAGCTATAATTTTCTTCTATCATCACCTACATGAGAGCATGAAAGCTTAATATTTAACAGTAGAGAACCCACAAATCCTCTAGGAAAATTTAAAAGATAGATATAAACATCAGAAAGATGTGTTCATTCTTAAAACAAGATATGAGTGGATGAATATGCAATTGTAGGACTTTAGAAATGTTCTTGAATATAATTCTATTTTATTTAAAATCACATTGTAGATAAAATTGTTGGTAAGAAAGTTACAGAACATGATATGTTAAAGAAAACATTCTTTACTTTTCATGCATTTAATATTGTTCTCTAGCATTAGTATTGCGAACGACGATATAAAAATATTTAGAATTAATCTCATGTCTCTGCTTGCTAAAACAAATAATGAGCTCTTATTAAAAACTCATGAATCACATTCAACTGGTTCTCAGCCATTTCTAAAAGCAAATACAAATATTTATAACAAAGCTAGACGTAGTCATAGTCATGGAAGAGAGTGAAATTATCACCCTTATGGTGGCCATAAGTGTCAAGAATGAAGGAACACAAAAATAGGGTAGAAACTTCACGACTAGTATAATGGTGAAGAGAATAAACGTCCTAAGTATTATGAAAATACTTATTATCGATGTGGTGCAAAAGGACATTGGTCACGTACATATCATACCTCAAAGCATCTAGTTAAACTTGACGAGGCATTTATGAAGGCAAATAGAAAGAATGTGGAGATAAATTTTATTAATAACTCAGATCCTATAAATCTTACTCATCTAGATGTCTCTGATTTCTTTGGAGATAAAGAAGGAAACGTTGATCATAAAGTTTTAAATATCTCTTTTTTAGATCTTTGTTATACTTTTTATATGTATGAAATATAACTTTTTGTAATACTAATAAAAAGATGCAACTTTTTGTATGATAGAAGAAAAAATGTAACTTTTTGTAATGTGTTATTCTAATGTCTAATATGAACTTTTATTTAATATAAGGAATGACTTTTAAAAATGAATTGCCTACTTTAGAAAGGAAAATTGGGGATGTCTATTTGGCTAGTAATGCAACTACACACACTATCAATTGAAATAAGAAATACTTCTCAAAACTAACAATGATTAAAGGAAATTTCAATATTATATCAGGTCCTGCAGATCTGATTGAAGGCTTTGGAAGAACAATAATCTTGTTAGCAAGTGGAACAAAGTTATATATAAGTGAAGCTTTATATGCAAGCAGATTTAGAAAAAATATGCTCACTTTTAAAGATATTTATTGAAATGAATATCACATTGAGACATTAAGTGAAAATAATGTAGAATACCTATGCATTACTTCTAACATCTCAAACAGAAATGCATACTTGAAAAGTTTTCTACTTTATCATCTAATTTGTATTATACTATTATAAATTCACTTGAGAACTACGCAGTAATAAACCATACATATAGTGATCCAAAAAAGTCTTTTACAATGGCATGATCAACTTGGTCATCCAGGATCAACAATGATACGTAGGATCATTAAAAATTCATATGAGCACCCATTAAAGAACCTGAAGATTTTGTTGCCTAATGAGAATAATTGTACCACTTGCTCACAAGTTAAACTTGTGATCAGACCATCCCTTTGTAAGATTAGTTTAGAATCTTGATAAGCGTAAATTATATCTATTATTTTCATTCCCTTAACTTGATTAATTACTTATTTTAATAAGAATATTGGGCTTTTTATATGTTTAATTGTTATTTTGTAAGTTTGGAGTCAATGGAGAGATTGAGGATGAAAATATATGAGCAATTAAGGATGAAAATCTAAGAAAAATAAGACAAAACATAAAATGCTACAGTAACACTATAGTGTCGGTAAACAGTATTGCGCGAACAGTATTCAGTGAATAGTACCAGTACTACAGTGTCATCGCCCTAGCGATGAACAGTGTCGCGACAGCGGTGAGTGCAATTTTTCCTAATCCTAAAAGAAATATAACTCCAAGACTCTAATTAATCCCTATATAAAGGCCACTCATTTCAAACCTTAGAGAACACACAATTTAGGGCTCTTAGAGCCACAACACATTAAAAAATAGCAATTTTTAGATAGAGAAGTAAGGGTAATTAAATGAAGCAAGAGATTATTGACAAATCTTTGGCATATCAACCAACTACGAATTGACGTCTATATTGGTTTGCTTTTGGTTGTACCATATTTATTTTATTTTTCTTCCATAATTCTCTTGTTATCATGAGCTAAATTTAGTTTTTAAGGTTATTACTTGAACTCAATATATAAGCTTAATTGTTGGATCTTTTTAATATTTATATGAACTCAATTCTTCATTATTTAAATTATTTGTTCTTAATGCTTCATTATATCTAATCAATATTATGATTGATTTGGTAATACTTTGATAAACTTGGAAGATGCATCATTGTATTTAGACCTAGATAATTTGATGCATGATTGTAAAGTAATATTCAATGTTGCATATGCAAGTTTCAAATTCGGATAGGAATATACCTAATTGGCATGTATGGTCAATAAGACTTATTCTTAATGAATCTTAATTTATTACAAGTACCATAGTAATATAGGTATTTGGTGAATTATGATATACTTGCATGACCTTGGAAAAGACTTGTGAATACATTAGTGTCTTGACCAATAATAAACATTGAGAGATATAAATATTAAAAGGATTAATCTTTAAAAAATATATTGAAGGATAGTAATTAACATTAGGCTTTCTCTATATTACTATTTTTTTTATTTTATTTGAGTTATGTCATTGATTTTCTGCACTTTTATTTTACTTAAATTTATTACAAAAATAAGATTTAATTTTTCTGAATAATTACAAGAAATATATAATTTTAGTACTTGGTAGAAAATAAAAATTATCCATGTGGGTTCGACATTCGACTTTATAAGTTCCTTTATTACTTGTTACAATAACGTATACTTGTGCTTAATTTTAAGATATAGAAATATCGCATCAAATCTTTATTGTTTTTATAAAGGAACCAAAGAGATACATACAGACCAATTCATCCACCAAGTAGGCATTTTCACTATTTTATTATTTTAATTAATACATTTGTACGATGGTCACATGTTTGTTTATTGTCTACACGAAATATTGCATTCGCTAGATTACTAGCATAAATTATTAAATTGAGGGCACAATTTTTAGAATACCCTATTAAGACCATAGGTTTAGATAATACAGGTGAGTTTACATCTAAAATATTTTATGACTATTGTACATCAGTAGGAATAGGTATAGAACATTTTGAACCATATGTTCACACACAAAATGGATTAGCAAAATCCTTAACTAAAGGACTCTAGGTAATTTTTTGTACCTTATTGATGAACACATAATTACCATTTTCTATATGGGGACACGTTATTTTGCATGTTACATTATTAATTCATTTTAGGCACTTTGCATGTCATCAATACTCTCTATTACAACTTGTACTTAGTTATCAACTTGATGTATCCCATTTGTGTATTTTTTTTATTGTGGTGTGTATATACCTATAGCACCCGTACAACGTACTAAGATGAGACCTTAACGTTGCTTAGGGATTTATGTTGGTTTTAACTCACCATCAATTATAAGATATCTTGAACTCCTGATTGGTAATTTATTTACCGTACGATTTACAAATTGTTATTTTGCTAAGACAATATTCCCATCATTAGAGGAAAGAAAATTGCCTCATAAAGTAAGGCATGAACTTTCTTGAAAAATAACCACTATGTTTTAGTTGGATCCTCACACAAATAAATATGAAAATAAGGTGCGAATGATTGTTCATCTTTAAAAAATTGTAAATAAATTACTTGACGTATTTACAAATGCATCAAAAGTAATCAAGTTATACATTTAGTTACTAATACACCAAACTGGGTGATCGTTCTTGTAAAAAAATCTAATCAAAAGTCAACAAATAAATTCTCTATTGCACACCAGAAGCATAGCAGACCATTTGGTTCAAAAGATATTATTCTGCGGAATAAGAAAGAAAAAAATCAAGATCCTGTTGAAAATGATGCTTAAGCCAATAAACTCACATTCTCTAAATCCTTAATATTGGATGATTTAATAGTCCCTAAAGAGACACAAGTCTTTGAAGAAATAAAAGTCTAAAAAGAGACATTAGCCCAATAAAAGGTACAAGAATTTCAAAACAAAGAAAATGGTACAAATTATGCTTACACAAAAGAAATGTGGAAACATGATGAAATAATTGTCGACGATGTATTTTCATTTGCAGTAGCTACTAAAATTATAAATGATGATTTTAAGCCATAAACTATTGATGATTGTAGAGAAAGACATGATTAACTTCAATGAAAATAAGCAATTCAAGTAAAATTGACTTCTCTAGCTAAGCTTGAAGTATTTGGACATGTAGCCCGAACACCTAAAAATGTCAAACTCGTAGGATATAAATGTATTTTTGTATGAAACATAATGAAAATAATGATGTTATTAGATACAAAGTAAGACTCGTTGCTCAAGATTTCTCACAGATACCTAATACTAATTATGACAAAACTTATTCCTCTATGATGAACACAAATATATTTTAATTTTTATTAAACTTAGCAGTCTCAAAAATTTTTTATATGCATCTTATGGATGTAGTGGCAACTTAACTGTATAGATCACTTTACATAAATATTTACATGAAAATCTATGAAGAAGTCAACATACTTGAAGCATGTAATTGCAATTTGTGATCAATCAAGCTACAAAATTCTTTGTATAGATTGAAACAATTTGGCCACATGTGATACAATCTCCTAAGCAAGTACTTGATAAAAGAATAATATATAAATGATCTAATATGTCCATGTATTTATGAAAAGTATAGAATTTGGGTTTATTATTGTGACTGTATATGAGGATGATATGAATCAAGTTGGGACTCCTGAAGACTGCAAAATATTTAAAAGGAAAATTTGAAATGAAAAACTTGAGGAAGACTAAATATTGTCTCGGCCTATAGATCGAGTACAAATCAAACAAAATCTTTATTCATTAATCTACTTATACTGAAAGAATTCTAAGAAAATTCAATATGGATAAGGCTTACCTATTAAGTACCCCTATGGTTGTTCGGTCTCCTGATCCTAAAAATGATCTATCTTGTCCTAAGGAAGATGATGAGAAAATACTTGATTTACAAGTACCATATCTTAATACAATTTATGTATTATTATACCTAGCTCAATGTACCAAACCGGACATAACTTTTATAGTAAACTTATTGGCAAGATTTAATTCTGCACTAACTCGACGTCATTTGAATGATGTCAAACATATATTTCGTCATGGAATGATAGATTTTGGGTTGTTTTATTATAATAAATCTACAGAAAATTCAAGTCTAGTTAGTTATGCAGATACTAGGTACTTATCTAATCCCTATTAAGCTCACTCGCAATGGGATATATTTTCACTTACAACAATATAACAATATCATGGCGATCCACAAAGTAAACCTTTGTTTTCACATTTTCAAATCACTCAGAGATCCTTGCACAATATGAAGCAAGAAGGAAATGCATATAACTGCGATCTATCATTCATCATACTTAGAGTACATGTAGCTTATCTTTTACAACAAATATTCTAACTATAATATATGAAGATAATATTACATGTATTGCTTAAGTTAGAAGCAGATATATTAAAGGAGATAGAACTAAATATATTTCTCTAAAATTATTTTTAGTCATGAGTTACAGTAAAGTAAAAAGATTGATGTTAAAAGATACGTTTCATTGATAATTTTACAAATCTGCTTACCAAATCTTTGCCAATATCAATTTTTAATAAATTAGTTTACAAATTGGTATGTGGCGTCTCAACAAATTATTAAATTGGTAGATATTACTCAGCGGGAGAACATTTAATCAAGGGGAGTGCACTCTTCTAAGAAAAGAATTACATCAATCAAAAATATGCATTGTACTTTTTTTTCTTCGACCAAGTTTTATCCTACTGAATTTTATCAACAAAATTTTTAATAAAGCAATCTTGAAACACATTTACTGCCATTATGCATTACAAATTTGTATTTATTTTTACTTAGTTTTTGTATCATTAAAGTTTGTCTTAGTAATATACTATACAACTAAAGTTGTGAAATTCAAGGGAGAGTGTTGTAAAAGTAAATCGTGAGGCGATGGGGATAAATTAGTGAATTTTACACCCCTCTCTCGCTTATAAATATGTATATAGTTTTCTTAAAATTCAATCCACTTTCAATATTTCTATAATTTTTATAATAATTTTAAGAAGTTTCTTAATATTTAAGTTATCCTTAATTCTTATATTTTATTATTATAACATTATCTATTATTCTCTCTAAAATTGCAAAACAAAATAAAAATCTTTTTTCATTGTCACTTGTCAGTTTAAATTCTGTCATCCTCACTAGGAATTGACAATTTTGAGTTTAGAAATTCTCGAATTATATTCGAACCGATCGATACTCCCAAAAATTATCTCATTCGAGACTATTTTCAGGTCGAAGTCAAGTTGGGAATTCTCCCCTTTTTTTGTAACTGGAAGGAAAAAAAAAGGAGCAGTACTGTTGTAAGAAAAATTTCGTAGAATGTATTTGAAAAAGAAAATAAAAAAAGCAAGTAACTCGCTGAATGTATTATCATTTCTCTGAAAAAAAACACAAATGATATTCTTTCTTGGATTATTTAATTCATCCACTGCCCCACGTTGTCATCAAATGTAATCAAATTCATTATCACAAAATTAATTATTCTTTTTTTTTTCTCTTTACAAATCATAAAAAGCGATTCAAGGATTTGATTCTAAATTCAACAAAAAAAAAAAAGTAGTGAATATATGACTTGAGAGTAGATTCATTTGAAAAATAAACAGAGTGTACAGCACAAGTCCGCCCAAGTGAAAAAAAGGATTGAGATTTGAGAAGGGAAAAGGGAATTTAGTAATTTGCATAATTGGGGTGGGAAGGAAAAAAGGAGTTAATGGTCGGCCATCAAAGATTTAAGTTGAGACATTGTCTAGAATTTGATGGGCCAACGATCTTTTCACAACCCTTTTTGACCAATGATTCAATTAATTAATTAATAATGTTTTAGACATTGTTTTGGAGAAATTTTCAAACCCAACCTAATTCGTTTAGAATAAATTTATCTTTTTTAAACGAATTTTGAATTAATATTCTTTTCTGTTTTCATTCAAAATTTTGAAATGAATTGAGTCGGAGACTGTTAGGAATAATATCTTAAAAGTATGTATTTGTACTAGTTTTATGAAATTAATAAAGTTATAATTTTATACTTGATGAATGTTCATAATTTTATGACATAAATATAAAAAAATTCATTGTTTATTTATGTAATCATAACTTTAGTATAAAATTGTTATATACAAGAGGATTAAAGTTATGAATAATAAACAGAAAAAGTCTGAAATAAATTAATTAAAATTTAAAATCTTTAATTGAATATTACGAGTGCAGAATGTAGTGATCTTATCCGGATCACTAATGTAGTAACATTATGGTGGAGGCACTATATATAATATGATTATATAGGACTAGATTAGACGTAATTTGAATTCTTATGTAAAATACCGTTGTTAATTAAGAATTCAAATAACGTCAACCGATGATCATATGGTGATTAATCTTAATCCTGAGTGATCATAAATTCTTGTTTGTGTCATTATGTCATTTGAAATACTTGTTACAGTTTGTTTAAAGAACAGACTAAAAACTTGTATTTTGGTGGCATTGTGAAATAAACGGTTGGGAATATGATTTACGGATATGGAATTCATTCATTCTTAATGGAAGTTAGAAAGAAGGTTCTCTTCAGGGTTAATTCTAGAACTGAACGGTTAGAGCGCTCAATTTGTAATAATGTTACAAATTAACTGTTCACTGGTGAATAAATGATACTTAAGGATAAAGAAATAATTAGAGAGGTAAAACGGTAATTAGCCTAGTTTTAATTATGAACCATTTATGGAGGATTAAATTGCATGTAGTAATTAAATTAATAGACTGCTCTAAGTTTTATGAGTAAATTATATCTACAATTTCAAGAGTGCAATTCCAGGTCTTTAGTGGAATAACACTGGAATTAATAAATTAAATTAATTAATTAAGGAATTTAATTAATTATTCAAAATTTATTGGAGCTTGAAATTGTAGGTCCATAGGTCCACAATACCGCCTCTTTCGTTATTACAGTGAACAAATAAAAGGATTGTATTATTACACAAATTGTTTGTGTCCAGAAAATAGTTTTTAAATGCGTATATTTTATAGTTTTGGATAAAATTAATTAATTAAGAATTAATTAAAATAGATGAGATCTTATCCAAATATAATTAAATATTTAATTTAAGAAATTAAATAAATAAAATCTTAAGGATAATTTTTTGAAATTATCAAAAAGATTTTAATTTTAATTTTAGTGTTTTTCTTTTATTAAAAGATTAATAATACTCAAATGTTGGATATTATACGTTAACCACAAAGAATAGGACTCTATGTGATTTATATGAATTAAGTCTCCTTTTAAGAGATAATAATTTAATTACTAAATTTTATTAATTAAATTATTATTTTAAAATAAGAAGACTAGTCTAAATAAAACACAACACATATATGTGAAAAAAACACAAGATACGTATTTTTGTTTTCTTAGAGAAGAAAAAGAAAAAAAAAAAAAAAGGAAGCCCACTCTTCACCTCACTGAAAAACAAGAGGTTTGGTTTGAAATTCTTTGGTGGAAGAAAACTCTACATGAATTCAATGTATGTCCTTGTTAAATTTTATTTAGTTTAACATCAAATTAATATATTCATACGATCCTTAGATAAAAACTGTTTTTATCTAATGAAAACAAAAATTAAAGAATTTTTGTTTTCTATTCCGTCGCGTTATGAAAGTCATAGCAATAAAGCCATCCAACAACTGGTATCAGAATTTGTCTTTCTTGAATATATGATTTTGTGTTATGATTTATTTTATTTAAATCGTGATTTATTTTTATGGGTATGTATGTTTGAGTGGGTAATTGCATTTTTATAATATTCATGTGATGAATGATTGTTTTATGTATGGATCCTTTGGTCGTTAATTATATGGTCTTTTAATATTGATTGAAATATATTTTTTTTATTTGATGAAATCAAAATTATATAAACCCATAAAGGGGTATAGAATTTTTTGTAATATTTAATTTTTATTATTTGTGGCTGCTAGAACAAGAAATTGATGAAGAGAAACCCACTGTCAATTGTCTCTTTTATTGCTGCAAGGAAAAGATTTATGTTATTTAAAATTATTTAAAAAAAAGAGGAAGGCAAAAGGCAAGAAGAAGAAGAAATTGAAACATATGTTTCTCAGAAGAAAGCAGCAGAAGAAGGCGGAAAAAAAAAATATGAAGGACGAAAAAAAAAAAGGGTAGGCAAGATAATTTGGTGGCTTACTGCCACCATTCAAAGTTCATGACTAGGGAGCCAAATGTTGGCATCCCTTGTCGACGAAAAAAGAAATTTGTTTTTTTTAGAGTTTAAATTGTTTGGACTTTATATGCATATTTTTTTTTATATAAAAAAAATGTCTAAGAGTTAGACTATCTTGTAAAATATATAATAGGCCTAAGAAAAGTTCTTAAGTCTAAATATATAAAATTAAAAAGAAAGTAAATTAAGCTTGTTATGGACTTGAGAAGACCACATACAATTAGGCCTGCGTACTTGTATTTTTTTGTGTAATTTATTTACTCTTATTTTATGGGTTGTAATTTAGAATCTTAGAGGACCCGGCCAAAGTTATATTAAATATTTATTTATATGATGAATTATAACATGATCATGTATAATTACATGTCATGCATTTGTACTCACTCACATTATTGTAATATGACATGCATACATGCCATAATTAAAACTTAAATAGTTTTTTTTTATTATGGCTTATTATAATCAATAAGATTAAATTAATGGATTGATTAGTATGTTTAGAACTTGTATAATTAATCAAATAATATAAAATTAGATTTAATAGTTAAATTGATAATTTCACATTATTCTATGTAACCTAAATTAAATAGTTTAATTTAGGATTACTTAAAAAATTATTAATAAAATTATTGATTTTATTATTTATAAAAATAATTAATTAATCTATTAATTAAAAAACTAGGTTCACCTAAATTGTTATGCCTATTTAATAGGAATAGTTAGACAAATGAACCTTAACCCAATAAGATTGGACTTTATTAGGATTAATTAACTATACTTGGTAAGTTGTTATATGAGATATAATAATTTGCTAAAGTTATAAAATATAAAGATGTTTTATAAATTATAAAAATACATAGTTAAAAATAGTGAGTGGGAGAGGGTACATGACAATGAACCCACCGGTCTCCATTATTAGTACAACATCCTGAGATATAGGTGGCGCCTCGCGACGCTTTGATTTCATCCTTCCTACGGAGATGTCCACCTATTTCAATAGCAAGGTTAACTTCCTAAAGATAGGATTAAGTAATGTATTTTATAATTGACCAACCCTACAGCGACATTTTTTGAATTAAGTCATTTTAATTTGAAATAATGGGTTACACTCACAAAGATATAATTAAGAGGTTAGTCATGTCTTGATCGAAATAAACGGTAGTTAATAGGTCAATGAAAATTTTCTATTAATTTGAGATAGTCTCAATTTTAATTTAAATTTAATGTGACCTACTCTACGGCGGCATATTAATTATTAAATTGAACTATTGTGGATTAGTATATATATTTATATATTTAAATAAATGCAGTCATGCATCATGTTTAATATTCTAAAAAATCGTTATGATATTTATTCAAGTATTTTTAAAATTGCTTTATTTATTTATTTCAACATCATGTTTGGAACAAACCCAATTATAGCCCTTTTAGCAAATGAAAAATTAACCGGTGATAACTTTGTAAAATGGAAAAGCAATATAAATATTGTGCTGATCTGTGAGGACCAAAAGTTCGTCCTTATAGAGGAGTGTCCTCCAGAACCTGCAGCCAATGCTCATCGTAATCTACGGGAGCAATATGAGAAGTGGATACAGGGCAATAATAAGGCCCGCTGCTATATGCTTGCCAACATGAGCGATGTGCTTAGAATGAAGCACAAGCACTTGGAGACTGCATATAAGTTTTGGGATTCTGTCCAAGCGATGTTTGGCCAGCAGTTAGAACAAAGCCGTCATGAAGCTACTCGTAGCTACATGAATGCTAAAATGAAGAAAGGAGTTCCGATGCGTGAGCATGTTTTGAACATGATCAATTTAATGCATCAGGTAGAGATTCATAGAGCCACCATAGATGATAAGACTCAAGTCAATATCATTCTGAAGTCTCTTACTCCAGTATTTTCACAGTTCAAAACAAATTATATCATGAACAAGCTCTCACATAGTATGACTTAGCTACTTAATGAACTACAAACTTTTGAGGTTATATCAGATAAGCCTAAAGAGTCTGAGGCAAATGTTGCTAAAACTAAGCAGTCTTCCTCAAAGCAAAATAAAATGAGGAAAAACAATGGTGGTGGTTCAGGATATGGAGGAAAGGCCAAGATAGCCTTTAACCGCAGTAAGAGTAAAAAAAAAGGACTCCAAAGTAAAGAAAGGAAAGTGTTTTCATTGCGGAGTCGAGGGGCATTGGAAGAGGAACTGTAAAAAGTATCTCTCCGAGCTGAAGGAAAAGAATAAAGGTAAATATGATTTACTAGTTTTAGAAGCCTATTTAGTGGATGATGAAATTTCTCTTTGGATAATTGATTCAGGAGCCACTAATCATGTTTGTTCTTCCTTGCAGATGCTTAGCTCTTCTAAGGAGCTCACTGATGGGGACTTTACCATGCAGGTTAGCAATGGGGCAGTCGTTTCAGCTTTAGCAGTGGGAGTGGCTCGATTGAATTTTGGGAACAATTTTTTAATTTTAAATAATGTTTATTTTATTCCTGGATTCAAAAAGAATTTGATTTCTGTTTCTAAGTTGCATGTACAATTGTTTAATATTTATTTTTATAATAATGAGATTATTATGGGTAGAAATGGTTTAGATATTTGTCATGCGAAATTAGAAAATGGGCTTTATGTTTTAAGGCTCGATGAGCCCTCACTACATAATTCTGAACTATTTAGAGTAGAATATCCTAAATCTACTAAAAGGTAAAAGATTTCTCCTAATGATGACACATATCTTTGGCATCTTAGGTTAGGTCATATTAATCTGGATAGGATAAATAGGTTAATAAAGGATGGTTCTTTAAGAGAGCTAAATGTTGACACTCTTCATGTATGTGAGTCCTGTCTATAGGGTAAAATGACTAAAAGACCCTTTTAGCTAAGAGTGAAAGAGCTAAGGAACCACTTCAGCTTGTATATACTGATGTTTGCGGTCTATTAAATGTATAAGTAAGAGGCGGTTATGAATACTTCGTCTTATTTATTGACGACTATTCAAGATACGGTTAACTTTACCTAATGCAAAGAAAATCTGAGACTTTTATAAAGTTCAAAGAATTCTTAGCAGAGGCTGAAAAGCAATTAGGTAAAACTCTTAAGACCTTTCGATCTGATCGAGGTGGTGAATACCTTGACATAGAGTTTAAGGATCACTTATTGGAGCATGGGATTTTATCCCAACTCACAGCACCTGGAACACCACAGCAAAATGGTGTTGCAGAAAAGAGAAACAGAACCTTGCTAGATATGGTTAGGTCTATAATGAGCTACTCTTCACTACCGCCCTCATTTTGGGGTTATGCACTACATACCGCGGTCTACATTTTGAATATAGTACCTTCCAAATCTATTTAAAGTACACCTTTAGAGATATGGAATGGTAGTAAACCTAGTTTACGTCATTTTCGCATATGGGGGTGTTCGACACATGTGCTGAAAGGAAAGACTGGAAAGTTAGAACGGCAAATAGAAGTTTGTATGTTTGTAGGCTACCCTAAAGGCACAAGAGGAGGTTTGTTTTATAGTCCTCAAGAAAAGAAAGTGATTGTCTTGACAAACGCTGCTTTTTTTTAGAATGATTATATATTAAACTACAAACCTCGCAGTAAGATTGTACTGAAGGAAATGCTTTCTAATCAGATCAGACATTTACCACTGACAGTTAGTGAACGATAAAGTTAGGTAATCACCAATTGTGATCAGAACACCTTGGAACCTCGACGTAAGGAAAGGATAGTGAGACTACTTTTTCATTACAAAGAGGAGGGAGAGGCACAAGTAATTGTGTCCGACACAAGGCAAGACAATCCATTGACATATAGACATGCAATGGAAGATTTTGATAAAGAAAAATGGTAAGAAGCCATGAACCAAGAAATAGAGTCTATGTACTCCAATTTAGTTTGGGAACTTGTAGATCCATTTGAAGATGTCAGGCCCATTGGATGTAAATGGATCTTCAAGAAGAAAATAGGCGTGGATGGAAAAGTATAGACTTTCAAAGCAAGACTAGTGGCAAAGGGTTATACCCAAATAGAGGGAGTCGACTATCAGGAGACTTTTTTTCCAGTAGCCATGCTAAAATCCATTCGCATTCTCTTGTCCATTGCTGCATATCTTGATTAAGAGATATGGCAAATAAACGTCAAGATAGCCTTTTTGAATGACTATCTTGAAGAGAGCATCTATATGGTGCAACCAGAGGGGTTTGTAGTAGAAGACCAAGAGTAGAAAGTCTGCAAATTGCTCAAGTCCATTTATGGACTTAAGCAAGCTTCAAGGTCTTAGAACTTAAAATTTGATGAGATAATTAAATCTTATGGTTTCGAACAAAATGTTGATGAACCTTGTGTATACAAGTACATCAAGAACAAAAAGGTGGTTTTCCTAATACTGTATGTGGATGACATTTTACTTATTGGGAATAATGTGGAAATATTATCCAACATAAAGAAGTTGCTGGCCAAGAACTTCCAAATGAAGGATTTGAGAGAGACAAGTTATGTCCTTGGGATCCAAATTATTCGGGATCGTAAGAACAGACTATTGGCACTGTCTCAGGCCTCGTATATTGATAATGTGCTTATACAATTTTCGATGCAAAATTTCAAAAAGGGTCAATTACCGACTCGTCATAAAATTGTTCTTTCTAAAGAGCAGTGTCCTAAGACACCTCAGGAGGAAGAAGATATGAGACGGGTTCTTTATGCTTCAGCAGTTGGCAGCCTCATGTACGCTATGTTGTACACAAGGCCTAACATTTGCTATACAATGGGAATAGTCAGTCGTTATCAATCCAACCATGAATTAGCTCACTGGATTGCGGTAAAACACATTCTTAAGTATCTTCGAAGAACGAGAAACTATATGCTTGTATATTCGGGTAGAGACCTAAACCCCACTGGTTATACTAATTCTGATTTTCAATCAGATAAAGATAGTCGAAAGTCGACGTCTGGGTCAGTGTTTACTCTTAGTGGCAGGGCCATAGTCTGAAGAAGTGTAAAATAATTCAGTACTGCTGATTCAACCATAGAGGCTGAATACACTACTTACGAAGCAGTTAAAGAAGCAGTATGGCTTAGAAAGTTCTTCACTGATCTGGAAGTTGTTCCAGACATAGATAAACCATTGACCCTTTACTGTGACAATAATGGGGCAGTGGCAAATTCAAAGGAACCTAGGAGCCACAAGAAAGCAAAGCATATAGAGAGAAAGTATCACTTAATCAAGGAAATAATGCATAGAGGTGATGTGACAGTCATGAAGATAGCGCTGAAAATAATCTTGCAGACACGTTCACCAAGACATTACTGAGTAGGTCATTTGAGAGTCATATGGAGGACATAGATTTAAGGGACATGTCTTATCTGTTTTAGGGCAAGTGGGAGATTGTTAGGGATAGTGCCCTAAAAGCATGTACTTGTACTGTTTTTATGAAATTAATAAAGTTACAATTTTATACTTGATGAATGTTTATAATTTTATGACATAAATATAAGACAATTCCTTGTTTATTTATGTAATCATAACTTTAGTTTAAAATTGTTATATATAAGAGGATTAAAATTATGGATAATAAATAGAAAAAAAATCCGTAATAAATTAATTAAAGTTTGAGATCTTTAATTGAATATTACTAGTGCGGTCCACAAACATTTAGAATGTAGTAATCTTATCTGGATCACTAATATAGTGACATTATGGTGGATGCACTATATATAATATGATTATATAGGACTAGACCAGACGTAGTTTGAATTCTTATGTAAAATACCGTTGTTAATTAAGAATTCAAATAACGTCAACTGATGATCATATACTAATTAACTTTAATCCTGAGTGATCATAAACTCCTGTTTGTGTCATTATGTCATTTGAAATACTCGTTACGGTTTTTTTAAAGAACAGACTAAAAACTTGTATTTTGGCAGCATTGTGAGATAAACGGTTGAGAATATGATTTACAGATATGGAATCCATTCATTTCTAATGGAAGTTAGAAAGAATGTTTTTTTTCAGGGTTAATTCTAGAATTGAATGGTTAGAGCATTTAATTTGTAATAATGTTACAAATTAACTATTCACTGGTGAATTAATAGTACTTAAGGATAAAGAAATAATTAGGGGGGTAAAACGATAATTAGCCTAACTCTAATTATGAACCATCTATGGAGGGTTAAATTGCATATAGTGATTAAATTAATGGACTGCTCTAAATTTTTTGAGTAAATTATATCTATAATTTTAATAGTGCAATTTCAGGTTTTTAGTGTAATAACACTGAAATTAATAAATTGAGTTAATTAATTAATTAATTAAATTAATTATTCAAAATTTATTGGAGCTTGAAATTGTAGGTCCATAGGTTTCCAATACCACCTCTTTCGTTATTATAGTGAACAAATAAAAGGATTGTGTTATTACACAAATTGTTTGTGTCCAGAAAATAGTTTTCAAATGCGTATACTTTATAGTTTTGGATAAAATTAATTAATTAAGAATTAATTAAAATAGATGAGATCTTATCAAATATAATTAAATATTTAATTTAAGAAATTAAATAATAAAATTTTAAGGATAATTTTTTGAAATTATTAAAAAGATTTTAATTTTAATTTTAGTGTCTTTCTTTTATTAAAAGACTAATAATGCTTAAATGTTGGGTATTATACGTTAACCACAAATGGGACTCTATATGATTTACATGAATTAGATCTCATTTTAAGAGATAATAATTTAATTACTAAATGTTATTAAGTAAATTATTATTTTAAAATAAGAAGACTAGTCTAAATAAAACACAACACACATATATAAAAAAAACGAAGGATAAGTATTTTTTTTTTTAGAGAAGAAAAAAAAAAAGCCCACTCTTCACCTCACTAAAAAACAAGAGACTTGATTTAAAATCTTTTGGTGAAAGAAAATTCTACATGGATTCAAGGTATATTCTTGTTAAATTTTATTTACTTTAATATTAAATTTATATATTCATAAAATCCTTAAATAAAAATTATTTTTATCTAATATAAATAAAAATTAAAAAGAATTTATTTTTTATTCTGCTACGTTATAAAAGTCGTAACAATAAAATCATCTAACAAAAACAAAAATGAAAATGAAAATTTCGCCTACTCCTAATCCTCACACTAAATTTTAGTCTAACTCAAGCCTCCCAATGGACTTATATGGAAACGGGTCAAGTCCATCACTAAAATAAGCTACTGATCAATTCTGCTTTTCACACCTCTAAAAAAATCTTAAAACAAAAAAAAGAGATTATTTTTGAAAAAATCAAAATAAGGTATATTTTTGTTTTTCTTTTAAATATCCTTATTTATTTTTTTTCCAAACTAGAACAAGCTTAATTATATTCTTGAAAATTTCAATCAGCAAGCTCATCAATTTGTTTCGAGTGTTTATTAAGGAGCTCAACAACCTTCTAATATAAGAATTACTATATTTCGATAAGAGGTCAACAATTTCGACTGGAAATTGGAAAAACAACCATTACTTCACATGTTTTTCATTAATTCCCATGTTTTGATTGACACTTCAAATTAAATCCCTCCAACCATCGTATTCCAAAAGTGATATTAACTGAAAGCAACCAATAACCAATAAATTTTATCAGTTGTCTAATGAAAAATTCTTCACTTGTAAAAGAAATATGATATAAAATATTATTTTTGAAAAACAAATAAATTAATTTTTTTATGTTTATACTATATCAATAAAGCTTTTAGCCTTATTAATCTACAATATGATATATTTACTATTTATTAGTATTATATAGCTATCACATTACTCCGTTTTTGATTATAGATCTTAAAATTAAATTCATATTTTATATAAAGAAAATTATTAAAATTCACTCATTTCTTAATTTATTCTATTTTAATATTTAGGAATTCACTCTATATCTTAAATTTTAAAATTGAATCTTTGTTTCATGGAAATAGAATTATTAAAATTTATTTTTAATATTAATATTGGGTCATCTCCTAATGGCTTAGGTTTTTAGTTGGTGGTAAACTAATACATTCAATAATGATATTGTTCCTTTTCTATTTGGTCCTAAAAAAGAGAATTAAAAAAAATTCTTTATAATTTAATTATCTCAGGCCTTAAAATAATCGACCTAAAATTTTTAAATTGAGTGATAAACTAATACATTAATGAAGATATTGTTTCCTTTTTATTTTATCCTAAAAAAAATAAAATAAAAACAAAAGTACTAAATCTTTATGATTTCATTTCGTCTCAAACCTTACAATAATCGAATTCATGGTTCACGTAAGAAAATTTATTTTTAATATTAATATTGAATCTTCTTCTAATAGTTTAAAATTTTGAATTAAGTAGTAAATTAATACATCATATAGTAACATTATTCCTTTTATCAATTTGTCCTAAAAAAGAGAATTAAAAAATAAAAATACTAAATCTTTATTATTTCATGTCATTGGATTGCTTATTTTGGTGGGGTATTTTAATTTTTTCTTTTAAATACTATAACTTATGCTAAGAGCAACGAGGACACTCTATTCTAAGTTGTCCATGGTAATAAAACATAATAATAGCTAACATGTAACCTTTAATCACATATATACCACGAATGGGTAAAATTAACAAGATAATTGAGTGAAGTTAATTTATATTTATGAGCTCAGAGCCCTCGTTTCCTCCCTGTGCTTAATGATAAAAGGTTGATTTTGTTTTAATAAAACATAATGATTATGAACAAAGTTATCATTTTTCTATTTATAAGAATATAGTATTTTCTATATCAAAATTTCTCATTCATGTATGGTGCACATTTTTTCCCCTGCTCTAAAAAACCCTAAGAGAAGTGTTAAAATCTACTATTGGGTTCCTTAAACAAGTATATAAATTAATGAATCGATGACTTAAAACGGAAGAATCTTCAACAACTAATACAACTGATATTAATTTTTATTTATTTTTAAACGTTACACACACCCTACTTTATGCATATTCAAAAATTGATCTTTGATAAAAAAAATTATTTCACTTTTTTTTTTTCTCGCTGAGAATGTATCTTGAAAGGAAGTATATTTGGGAACTCAAATTCAAAACCCACAGATCTAACTGCTCAGCCAATCCATCGTGACAAAAGTGTATATATATATATATATATGTGTGTGTGCGCGCGCGCGCGCGCGTATGATGTTAACCAAACCAAAATTGAAGAGAAGGTGGTGATATTATTTGGTATTAGTATTATTATTGTTGTTGTGGTTGTAATAAATCTTAAATGCATGCGGAAGCTTTAATAACAATCATAAGTAAGAATAAGAATAATAATAAAATCACAAAAAAAAAAAATTTATAATTAATCTATATGATTCAATAACAAATGCTTATATCCACTATAAATTTTAAGATTTTAATCTCTCTTATTATATTTATAAAAAAATAATAGATCACACAAATTTCTTTTAAGAGATTACCAATTAATAACAACAAAGAGCTCTCAAATAATTTATTAGTGATTCTTTCGTTTACTCAGAACTTAAACATTATTTATGACTCTCTCTTGTACACTCAATACTAAAACTTTTTAACTCTCTGTTTTTTATCTTAAAGTTTCTCTTAATGTTTAATGAATTTTAAGAGTTTACAAGATTTTATATAATTAACAAAATGTCTATAAAATTCTAAACTTAATTAGAATAAGAGTTCATACGTGTGAGAATCTAAATCTCATTTAAAGAAGTCAATTATAGATAAAAACGAAAATTTTTGAAAGTGGGCGCCACGGTGCTACAAACTAGCGTTGCGCATATGTGACTTCGACCTAGTGTAACGACATGCTCAAGTTAGTAACGCAACATTGAAGCTTTTGACTTTGGCGCCACGACGTTGAGCAGCTAGTGTCACAACAATTACACTTGAAAATCGTCTTCTTGTGTTTTTGCATTCCTCTTTGCTTTTGGCTTTCGACTTTCATTTTCAACTCTTACTCTTCATTCAAACATAACATCCACTTTATTTTAACTATTTATTAATTTTCAACTCAAAATCATACTCTAACATAATTTTAAATCACCAATTTTAATAATAATAATAATACCATAAAATTAAGCATCGGGACCGGGTTAGCTCAGATGAGCTCCCATTCGATGTTCCCTAACCACTCCCGAATTTAAATCATTTAAACAAAAGGTGGCTTTATCATCACCACCACTCTGGATTTCCCTTTTTGTCCTCAGTCCTATCCTTTTGTCATCAATGCCATGGGGTCGTTTTGTTAGTTAATAATAACTTTTTTATTTGTTATTATTATTATTTTAACTTTGCATGTTCCAAAATAATGAGATGGAGCGATCGAACAACACAACCCCCTCTTTGTCTTTGCTAATATATAAATAGAAGCAAACAAGAAACAAAGAAGAAAAAAGCTACAAAACCAACTCCACCAGATTCTATCTTCTCTTTTTCCGATTAAAAGTTAATGGATTCATCAGCAGCTAGGCTTAGTGGGCGTGCCCAAATTGTCACAAAAGAATGTGACAGCGTTTCTCCGGCCAAGAAAAGCACTTCTTCTCGCCGCACTCCTTCATTTTCGTCTTCATCATCACTGTCCTCGTGCTCTTCTTCGCTCGGATCTTTACATTTCCCCGATGATTCGCCTCTCAGCCCAGCGACCCCGCTTCGCTTCTCCGGCGTACCTTTTTCTTGGGAACACTTGCCAGGAATTCCCAAGAAAAATGTTCACAAGAAAAAAGAAACTGCACTAAAACAAAAACAACTTCCACTGCCGCCTACGTCCATGCCTTCAAGCTCAAGAAAATACAATCGCGAAGAATTTGGGACGAGGAAAAAATTTTCTACTGAGAGTTTCAGGAAAGATCCGTTCATTGCTGCATTAGTTGAATGCTCTAAAGATGATCATGATGATAATGATGATGATCAAGAAGCTACAAACTCAAGAAGCAGCTTTTTCAATGGAGCAAAAGTTACAAGGAGTATTAGTGACAGGTTTGGGTTCGTTAGTCTTTACACTTCTTGTAAAAAAACTTGTGCAATTTCAGAATCAATAGTCTATCTTCCGAGGTCTAGCAGAACATCATACGATCTAATTCATCGCCGTTCTCGCTAGCTCATAAAATTGTCATATCTATATCCCGCGGTTACATGTACACGATCAATTTTTATTTTTTTTTGCTAATTTTTGTTTTGGAAAAGAAACATTTGAATTCTTATAGTTTTAAGAAAAGTACATACAGATTAAATAATTTCAAAAATTTTATTTATATCCCTCTTAAATAACGAATTTCGTCTATTTTAATAAAAAAAATTATCTAAACTTTTAAAATAAAAAAAAGGATATACAGACCATTTTCTATCATTAAAGTTAATAAATTTTGTTACTTAATAGGGATATAATTGAGATTTTTAAAAATTTAAAAACTTACATGTTCATTTTCTCGTATCTTAAAAGTTTAAATGTTCTTTTCCCGATCATTTCTGTCAATTTTTCCTTTAATATTTTCATATTATGTGAGGACAAAGACTTATGAGTTACTTGTAATATGTTAATATATATGAAAGACTTATGAGTTACTTGTAATATGTTAATATATATAAAAGAATAGGATATGCAAAGCTGGCCTGTTTCTGTGTTCTAATTAGTTTCATAAATTATGAGTTACTTGTGATATGTTTCTTTTTTTTAATAAAAAAATATGTTTGATGTATTGCTGGATTTCATGTGATGTTAATCAGATTATGAGTGAAGCTTACATTACCCCATGTGGGAGCAAAGTTATTAATGGACCACACTGTAGAAAATGACAACTCAAATCATATTATTTATTAATTTGATTCTATTAATTTTAACAAATTTACTTGGGTAAGATTAATATTTTTCCAAAAAAATTATATATTTACTTTATTTAATTTGTTATATAAGAGGTAGTTGAACTACCACTTGAAGTTGACAATTTTTTTTTTTTTTTAAACTTGATTTGGATTTTGGACTGACTATACCTGTAACAGATTTCTAATTCTAATTTAGAAAATTAATTGCCTTTCTGAATTGGGTATTTGATCATAAATGATTGCTCCTTTATTGAAAGAAATATAATTCTAACCAATAATAATATCAGGTTACTGTAACTCTTTCAATTATTAATTTCTTCATTTGGCCTAGCTGAGGAGTTAACTTTTTCCGGATGAATTTTATTAATGTAGCAGATCAAATTCTCAGTACTGTTCAAGTATTTAAATTTTTTAAAGAATTATTTAGTCAGTAACAAGTCAAGTAATGGCATTGAATGAGACTGAACTCATTTGACTTCGAACCTACCTTGATTATAAAATTAATTTGTAATAAGTTTTTTTAAATTTAAAGCCTTCAACATAAGAGATTCTTCCAGACTGACCAAGTTCTCAAATACATTTTGGTTCATAAAAAATCACCACAACTTTTTTTATGCAGCAAAAAAAGAGAAAGAAAAATTCCACAAAATTAAATAGACCGAGGCATCCATTATAATTGGCTTAGACAAGCTTATATCGGAAGTTAAGCCGATGTGTGATTTGATATTTTAGTTATCATCAACATTAAGAAGCTTTTTATTTTGCATTTATTTATATTCATATGGTCCCTCTTAAAACTTTCTCTCAACAATTCTAAATTCCATTCCTTTCAGAAGTTAATTTTAGAAACTTTGGGATTTGTTTAACATGTTCAAAGTAAGTTGTAAGAAAATGACAATTATTTTTCTTTTTTTAAAAAAAATATTTTAGAAAAAAGATATATAAATTTAAATAATTTTAAAAATATAATCGACACTCTTATCAACTAATATATTTTAACTAAAAAAATATTGCATATATTTTTTAAACATTTTTAGGAGTTTATATTATTTTAATAGACAAATTATTGCTGATAAGTATATTAATAAAATTGTTAAAATAATTAAAATCTGCACATTACTTTCTTTAAACTTTAAGAATTTAAATTATTTTTATTATGATTTTTTTTTTAAATTTAAGAATTTAAATTATTTTTATTATTATTTTATTTTATTTTTTCATGCTAAAGGTGGGATGATAATTTTTGTTTTGTCAAATGTTAGGCAATGTCAATACTTAAAAAGCAGGGACGATATGATGAAAGATAGGCCCACTATTGGGCACTCATGGCTATTAGCTGCCCAATTTTCCACTTTATTGCAATGAGTGGATGAGGAATTCTCTTTGAATTTAGTTCGACTTTTATCCATACATTACTAATAAATTTAATATATTAAATTGCAAATTTTTATGATTAAAATAGTAAATTCAACTTGTTAAATTATAACAAATTGTTAAGTAGGGGATAGGTTGTGTTGGGCTTTGATTCTTTTCAGAACCGAATTGAAATAGAGAATTGTTTGATCTTTATTTATACAGAACTCAATAAAATCGAAATTAGTAAGAGAATCAATTGCAACCGAGCTGATGGGATTCTCGGTTTTTGATGATTTTTTACTTTTAATTTTTTTTACTTAAATGTTTTAGTTGGTTTTAGTTTTCTAGTGAATTGAAAATTGAACAAAATTAATCAATTTTTAAAAATCAGAGCTAAAGTATAATAGAAAATTTTATAAAATCAATCCGTTCTATTTAATTTAATCAATTCAATTTAAATTATAATTTTTATTTATTTTAAATTTTAATAAAATATAAATGAACGATTCAAATTGTAAACATTAATTTGTCAGTTTAGAAGTCTAATGTCATCCTTATCGTTTTTAAAATATAATTTTGCTCTTAATTTGTGTAATTTAGATTATAACTCTAATGTTCCTCTTTACCTTTATAATTTTTTAAATTAAATTTATGATATAAATAAATTTCAAATTTTGTAAAAAAAAACAAGTAGACAAAAGGGAAGCATTGAGCACTAAATTTTATTTAATTAAAAAACTTATTCATTATTAATAAGAAAATATTTTACTTTGTTGGGTGCGTGAAGTGGGAGACAGGAGACCCAAAATATCCGTTTGGTAATCGATAACGATGATTTGTTTAACTTTATCGACTTGATTATTTGTGAAAATTTTATAAGCTTTTGAGTGTTCTTCATAATTAGATGCTCCTTTGATCGTGCGTCTTGCTTCTCGTGTGGGTTAGGTCACCAATTGATTTGATTAATGTATTGTCATTTTAATATAAAAATTAAGAAATACAGATTCTCTTCTACCTACCAATTTAGATGTATATTAATAGCTGCACTGTGCTACAAGTACATAAAATATATATGTGAGTGCAACCCAATTGCTGCATTATTATATATTGTTACACCGACTCCTAATTTCTCATTTTATACAATAATACTGATCTTTTTATCAATTGAGTATTACAAGTGAATGAAAAGCGTCTTTAAAAATCTTGGTGATTTAAAGTGATCCGCCATCATCGTCAAAAATTTCACTCATTTGACGATTCAAATGATGATGATAATGCACAGTAAAACACTGCTATTTGACGACGATGTTGCCATAATTGTCCCTTTTAAAAGTTTTATTAATCCACTTTTAATATGACATTTTCAATGCGTAAACCATAAGTATTTAGATATAAAATTTATATTAAAAACTTACATAAATTATAAAATTTGTGAGTCCGAAAATGACAACGCCTCATAATTAAATTACCAAAATATACAGATCTATGTTATCTTAGTGACTGTTTTCAATTTTTTTTTTTTTTTCAATGAACTAATCATGAATGCCACGTGTAGCAAACATGAGACGTTGCATCAGTCAAATTTAATTTTTGCAATAAGTGTCCCTTTTGTCTTCAGTGACATTACATATGGGACCATGTGTTTTCAGTGAAGTTGCTTAATAAGAAAGAAAGAAAGAAAGAAATTGGAGCATGCATTCACTCTTCATCACTAGCCTTTGCTTGCCCAAGAGCTGGACCTATTAAATTCTGTACTGAAACACAAATTTTATCCATATTTATTAAAATATGAAAGCTCAAGAATCTAATGGATAAATCAACATGCAAATTAGAAAAAACCAGTTTTAAACTTTTGCCAATAGAAAATATCAATTTCTAATAGTATTAATTTTGTGCAAAAGTACATGAAAATATATAATATTTAAAAGAGAAAATATCATTTTAATAACTGATTTTATTAATATATATTAATTTAGTATTTAATTTTTTAATATATATCATATTAATTTCTGTAAAAACATTTTTATTAATTTTTTATTATTATTTTCGTTTCTAAATAATTATTATTTTTATCTCTACAGAAGTTAATATAATGTATATATATTTAAAAAAATAAGAACTAAATTGATATGTATTTATAAAATTAGAGACCAAAGTATCTTATTTAATACTCAAAATTCTATATAGGTTTAAAATTTGAATCCTGGTAAAGTGTTAAACATATATCTTAGGTTTTACATGGCATTGACACTTATTTATGATTGAAACACATCTCTTAATAGAAAAACAATAAATTAATAATAGTCTTTAATTGAATTTATATTTAAGTTTGGTAGTTCAAGAACTGATTTCTAGTACTTATGCTTAAACAAGAAGCTAGCTGACATGCATATAAATGCTGAGTTGATCTATTTACAAAAAGTTCAGAGGCTGTTAACATTATTAGGCAGCACCTGATTTCTTAAGAAATAAGTCTGCTGATACCAGACTAATTAAAGATCTAATCAATCAACTCCAAATCGGATCTTAAGTTATATTTTATTAAAGGAGTTTTACCAACTTATTCAATTGGCAAATTAAACAAAAGGATAAGTAGCCACAATCTTACAGATCGTATGCTAGGAATAAGTGATTCTTTTAAATCTAGCTTTGACAAAGTGAGAAAAAGCTTCATTTATAGAAGAGTTAAAAAGGAATCCAGTTGGGTGTTCAACCACTGTAAATTAAATAAATTTCACAAAGCAACAACCGCTATAAAGAACGTAAATAAGTGTGTGTTAGTTACGATTTGATTGACTTGTTGATCCTTTATAAGAATCAGCAGAAATCCATAATAATTAAAATTTAGATTTGTCCTTCACGCAAGTATACTACTAATAATCAAAATAAGGACGTTTCAGTTCAAATATGATTGACTCAAATCTCTTATGCGCTTGCTTGGGGTGCTTGCCTCCTTTGTAAGCTTCCTTCCGTAAAAATGCTTTTCTCATAAATATATTTTTTTTTATAGGAGTCTTTTAATTAGGATGAATATATTTATAATTATAATTGTTATTTTTAATAATTTCGATAATACAGTTTAAGTGAAATATATTTTAAAATTGTACATATTTTTTATAAATTTTTTTAATAATATAATTTAATTATAATATCAGTAGAATAATCTGATATATTAATATGTAATCTCTTATAATCTCAAAACAAAATTCTCTTTACTTAATATGTATTTTTATGTGATGTCTTTCAATATTTTTTGTTTGATTTATTTCTTTTATTATCTTTATTCTTATGTATAAACTCAGCTCTGGTAAAGTTATATAATCATCAAGTAATAAACTTTGCATCCCTTTTTTTTAACAATTTTTTTTTTAATACCACAACTATAAAAGGTGTTGGATTGCGCAGAAATAAAAATTCTCTTTAATTTGAACTTTTGATTAAATAAATAAGATTAGTGGTTGTTTGCTGATAAATTAAAATATTTCAAAAAAAAAAGATTTCGATTATAAATGAGTAATAATATATGTGTTAAAATGTCTTTAAAATTTAATTAAAAGAAAAACAAACTTAATGTGAGTAATAATATATATGGGATTGGATAAGAATCAGATTGTGGCATCAAATTAATTGAGTAGTAGATAAAAAAAAAATAAAGAATCACTCTCTCATTAAAATTTGCTCCAATCTTACCCATAGCAATATTTCAGTATCGCCCAGCACTAATTGCCATTTGCTTAGAATAGAAATTCAGCTGTACAAATAACAAACCAGCGGCCACAAAAAAAAAAGGTGGTAGTAATTAAAAACAATGTAGATTTGTAAATTTCTGAATTCTTGCACTGGTTATTAAAAATGCAATGAATGAGGCAACTTTTGAACCCCATAATGGCATTAGACACATTCTTGCATTGCATGGTAGTACATAAATGTACTACTACTTTTAACCAAGTATTTATATAGATGGTTGATATATATTTGCACATTATCATTATTACTGATAATTCTTTGGGTAAACCCTAGTTAAATAAAGCTGTAAATGTATGAAATCTACAACTACAAGCATCGATTTGGCCAGCGCATGTTATGCTTGCTATATATGTCATAGATCAAATGCATGCATTACTAAGAAAATATGTAACGTTTTGAGAAATTTTACAAAATATTGTTTTAGGGAAAAGGGAATTTAACAATTTAGTTTTAAGGTTTTTTTTTTAAAAGTACTCATAAAATCTTTAAAATTTTAAAATATTTAAATTAATTTTTTTAGGAAGGTAATTGATTTTTTTTTTTAAAGATGAAAATGGTATTTAAAAAGTAATATTAGATGTTTTAAGAAAAACTCGAAACTTAACTATTAATTTCTTGAATAAATAAAGAAAGAAGTTTCAATAATTTCTTAAGAAAAAGTGCTTTGAAACATTGGAAAATTTTTAAATGGCCCCCTTTGAATGCATTTATCTATCTTATCCCTTCATCACTTTTTTAAATTTTTTATAACCAAATTAACTCATTTTAGATCTTTTTACCCCCTAAGTACATTTCTATCCAAAACACTTTACAAATCGGCCATTTTCATCCAAAGTACTCTCTAAAACCTCTTGCCAAAATTCAAGCATGTGAAGAAGTAGATCAGGGCATTCATATTTTGAATATTACAAGCTAAAAAGACAGATTATAGAGTTAAAAATTCAAAAATAGGTGAAAATTAATCAATTTCAAATTTAAGAGTATTTTATATTTTTATTAGCAATTAATGAAAATGGCTAGATTTAGAGTTAAAAAGATGAAAAAATAGTCAAAAATAATTGAAAATAGGCGAATGGCCGAAAATGATCAAAATTCTAATCTTGTACACGGCATATGTGACGGCACATGTAGAGTGTGACATGCTTAGCGCGTAGGCATTAAGTTCCCACCACTTGGTGCCATATGGCTGTCATTTTTCTAAAAAAAATTTATTTGTTGAATTTAATTTTATTTTATATTTTAAAATGTAATTATTAATTAATTAATTAATATTTTTGATGAATTATAATTATTTGTTATGTAATTAATTTTTTATTTAAATTTACTAATTTTGGTGTTTAATTTTAATAAAAAAATAATAAATTTAAGCATTTAATTAATTAAATATATTTTAATTTGAAATTAATTTAATTAATTAATAAATTAACTACCTATTTATAAAATAATAAATTAAATAATATTGTCATTAATTAGTAAAAAAATTACATTTAATTGTTTAATTAATTATATATAATATATAATTTATTTATTTAGATACAAAATTATTATTTAATATAAGTTAATCATTTGTTATTAATTAGTTAAATTTATTTAATTATGTACTCATGCATTAATAACTTTTTTTTTAGAATGCAAAACGTATCGTAATCATTTATAATTCCATAAAACGAGTTCTACTGATTGTTGATTACTGCTTATTCAAAGTTGTGAGCTTTAGATATCATTAGGAATAAATTAACACCCAGACAGATAACATTATTTGAGACCATATGTTTTGGTCATTTTTTGAATGCGCACGATATACCATTCTTGAGTATATTAGTACAAATACATACCAAAAACTTATAGAAAAAATTTTGGTTTTTAGTTTGCCAGAAGTGTATTAGATTCATCTATTTAGATTTTTATTTAATTACAGTGTTGAGGATTAGTGGCTACCCTATTCGAAGTCCCACTAATGTCTGGACCAATGGTACATTTTTAATAATTTTTTTATTAATTCACTATTTGCGTTTGATGAGTATTAAATTATAAAGAATGATTATAATTATTTATGTATATTTTAAGCCGATCATATTAGCACAGCCAGGTACGTCATCGTAGTTTAATGCTCTTGAAAAGAAGATTAATTATTTACGAGACAAAATGGTCGTGATGAAAAACAAGATGTCCACATATAAAGAAGACATGTTGCATTAGATAAGACTCATGATGCAATACCACCAGTCTAATAACATGTTCGAGGACACATATCTGAACATGGTACATTCTATACGTGAAGTTAATTTGGTACATTCATAATAAATCAGTATATTTATTGGTGTTATTATTTTTTTCAAAGGAGAGAATGCATAATTAATTATGTTCAGACAGACTCTAGTGGTTGAGTATCAGCATTAGTGGTAGCCGAACATATAGCATGCAACCAAGAGCCTCGCAAGTTTGCAAATTATACTTATTGTTGTTGCATAAGGGGTGATCATGTTTAGGCGCCAATACAAAGATATGTAGATTAAACACACTTTTTATATCAATCTCCTCTAAAAAGATGTTAGCAAAAAAAGTTAAAATTACATGTAGAGGCATCGGTTGATGTGTATGGGTAATTATGGCTGATATATATGATTGCACGTGCAAAAAATTTGGCTTAGATTAAGGATGGTCAAAGGCATATTTTTTTTATATGAGCTCGATGTTGATGCGAAATAGTTAAATAAGTTTCTACATGATTGACTTAATGATTTTATAAGGACATTTTATTTGTTTTTTTTATATATGAATTAACAATATTAATACTTATAGACATTGTGTAGGGTTTTACAGCATATCAATAAGAATCTAAAGTTGGTTCGTCAATGCTAGCACAAGTTTTGAGCAAGTGTACTCACAGAATTGCATAGTTGTAGATGTATATTTTTTTATATATTTTTTCCTAATTATTGTTCACATTATGTTATAAATTTGTTGGTATAATTATTTTAATAATTTAATGTTATATATTTAATTTTAAGAGTTAATTATATGTGTGCATCAAGAATATGCCTCTACACTAGATGGTATTCAATGGGACTCTCTGTTGTAGTCATATGCATAAGAAAAGAATGAGGATTTATATGGTAGTAAATTATAGGTTGAGGCAGATAAAGTAATAAATGTAAACTAATAACTTTTAACTATTTAGACTACAATTAGGTCATAATAAAACTATCATTATTTATGTAAGTATATATCCCCTTGAACTACAAACAAAAGCATTGGTTTGTGACAGAAGTCAATTTCCTTCATAGAAGGATTACACTCTACAATTCTAGTATTAATGCATATTGTGACCAAGCAATAGAAGTTTTTATCACTCTTTTGTGTACCCTCCTACTATTTTATCTCCGCAAATGAAGATATTACAAGTTCAGGGAATAAGTAAATAAAGATACATCGCATTTCAAGGTCATACATTTAAAGGAAGGTGTACCTTAGTAGAGGGTTTAGAGTGGGGATTGTAGGGTATTTACTTATATGTCCATTGAGTACCTAATGTTAGTTAGACTATTTAGTTTTGGCCTCAACACTAGTACCTTTTTCAAAGAAAAGATAGCAAAAGATTTATGAACCTATGCTCGAAATGATATATAGATATGCAATTGTGTTATATTATTGTCTAGATTTATGGCTTATATGTACATTTATGTTATATAATTGTATGTTATCCTTGCGTTTGGTGAATGTGTACAAAGATGATTTATAGTTGTGCAAATTGTATGGAATTATTATTGATGATCTGTAGATTTTGAAATATCTATAAAATAGGAAAAATTTGTCGAAACTCAATAAATAAATTTAAATAAACTAATTTAAAACCCAATGAATCAAGAAAGTAATGTAGAGGTAAACTTAAGATATCAAATAACAAATCACCAATGTTGAATAGGTCTAAGATTATAATTATCCTTCAATATTTTACTCAAATTTAATAAATAGTATCTAATACTTTTTGTAACAATTATTCCTCATTTTACTGTAGTAGTTACTATAACAATTTGATAGCTTTACTTATTTTCTTTAAATTTTCATCCCAAATAGCACTATTGACTTTAAACTTACAAAATGACAATAAAACACATTAAAAAAAACCTAATATTCATGCTTAAAATGATCATATATTCAGTATAAAATATGCCTATCAATAATTAACAATATTTAATAATCAAACAACAAATATCAAAGTAAACCAAATGAAAGGAGATTAAATATTAATTTGAGTTTTATAAAAAAACAAACAACACCATTGAAACAATATAAGCCAAAAGTAAAAATTATATATCAATTGCTATGTAAAGCAATAAGGTTCTGACATGTCTGTCGGTTATGTCCATATTGTTTACAATGACTACAAACATTCTTTGATGATTTTCTCCTTGGGATAGAATCTATTTTTATCCTACGTCTACCTGTCTATTGATGTACTATAAGATGCTAGATGTCAACATTTTTTAATTCATCTAAAACTATTTAATTTGACAGATGGCCAACCAAAAGTACTGACTCGTTATAAGCATGAACTAAGCACTCAAATATGTAAAAAGCTAAACAAAGACCCTCAAACTGTAATCTCACATAGTTGTATATGACTATAGCATGAGGACAAGCTAGTTACCACAAGTCAAACTTTTGACAACTGTATGTTTTTATGGTAATGTTCACTATTCTATATTTACTTATGTCTTTCACTAGAAATCGTAAATTATCTACTGGGTAAATTATCATCTAATTAGTTTTATTATTGTGCTTCATCATTTTGCAATTTGCCTAAGTCGTCAAAATAGACGTCATATCTTTTTCTGCCTCTCATCTTTTATAAAACCACTATTATATTATCTCAGGTATCCACTCAACTAAAGTGGTCGTAAAAAGAGATCTTGCACTTTTGCAACTACATTAATGTTCTTTGTGATATTAGTGGTCATGATGTTATATCAACTGAATGCACCAACTTATTAAGCCTATTTTTCTGTACCAACATTCTTCTTCAAATACTTATATGTATCAAATCTCATCTTTTGCATTTTGTTCATTTGGTGTTAAAAGTCAAAAAAACAATATGCCTTAACAGTAACAAAATAAGCAGCCAAGAGTCCCTCTTTTTTCTTCTTTTCTAATGGTATCTTATATTTTGTCCTTAAATTCTTCTTCAAGTGATAGAGAAAAAACCCATGATAGGTATTATGAAACACAACTTGAATATCCCTCTCAATATTTGCGTGTTATTCGGATACAAAAGTTAGATCCTAATGGTCACTAAATTACTACCCTAAATTTAACCATAAACTATATCCGAGAAACATCATTTTATAAGTCAGCCATCCCTTATGCCAATAAAAAAATGTTATTGTTTCTATCTTTATATATATCCACAAACATTATACCAAGTAGGCACCTTTAAAAATTATTCCATCAACTGCAATCACGGGTAGGATAAATGACTAGAAACCTCTGATGTAGAGTCTCAATGTCATAAAGAAAAACTTAAAGTGATTATCGCTGTTAATTTCTAAGTGATTAATTGTACCTAGGTTTTACTATTCTAACACATAACTGTATACAGGAAGCAATCTAAACGAATCATTTAGAGCAATTTTTATCAATCTGCATACATGTTCCTTAGCCTACTAAATTATAGAATAAGTTAAAACCAAATTCTTTACGTATGTCTGCTTGAATTTCCTTCAACCATAAATTTTACTGACTGATGCAAATATATTTTTTATTATTTGCCCAATAATGACTTTTGGCATGCCCGTGACCATCTTGTAATCAGTCTAAAGCACAAGTGTGTTCCACCTCTATTCTAATGAAGAACTTTTACACTTTCATTGACGTTACACGTAATCTCTATTTGTATTTCTCATCATCGCATTTCACTTCAAAATGATCTTTGATGGACCTATGAACTTTAAAGCTCTACTTGTTCTTAAGTGCTAGTTTGATTATACCCTTATGAATGTCATCTTTACTATAATACAACTTCTTCACACACAACTATTCCAATACGTGATACCTTATCTAATATGTTCAAATCTGATGGTGGTATTGAAGGTATAAACTGAAATGAATTTTCTTCTTAAACTTTATCTTCTCTTGCATGCAAATCATACACTTTATGTGGCTTACAAAGAGAAGTATTAGAAATATAACATGCTTTGTCTTCCACTATGTCGTTCAATCCACTAGCTTTGGTTCCATAATCATCTTTTTCATAACCATCATCATGACCATCATAATTACCAACATCATTACCATCATCATTACCAACATCATCACCAACATCATCCTTATATGTCTGAATATTATAATAGTCTAAGTTGAGCCTTCATTAAACATTAGAGGGGAATAATGACAATCATTTAGAGCGTTTGTCAGAAACACAATTGTTGGTAATGTTAATGCTATGCTACTCATTTAGTTGCTACTACTTGCAGATATAAATTGATCAGGGTAAGCTTGTATGTTCTCAATGGGCACTTCTGCTTTATTTTTACATATATGAGGTCAAACATCTATTGTTACATATAGAAGTGTCAATTTGTTTTTTATGGAGATCCAACCAAAACTCTACAGTGTCATCATTTTCAAGTGCAACTAGTCTTAACTTCACCCTTTTTACATGAACAAAAATTTTAATAGTCACCTTATACTGTACTTAATCAACTCCAAATTACATAACAAACTTTTCTTAATAGTGCTTCATATTTTACAATTTTTGGAATTGAAATACCAATATTTTTGGAATCCAATATGTCTTTTAACACCATCATTGAAACTCTCCGACCTTCCTCTAAAACTTACAATGGTTGAAACATATATTAGGATACCTATAAAAAAAGGTAAATTGCATAATTTATCTTTAATTTGAAAAACTTACCAAATACTTAACGTTGCCTTGTCAAAACGTTTTTCTCCAAATTCTACTTGTCAAGTTTTGAATATAAATTTTATATTTTAAATCATAAGAATTTACTTTTTAACAACGTGATGGAAGCTTCCCGATTAGAAATGGTTCAGAGTCAAGGTGGATGCCTTGATTAGACTTGTAGAAAAAGGGTGGGTTTGGGGGTGTTCATTGAAGAGGGGACGGTGTTGTTATGGCTGCATTAGTAAGAGCTTGCCTTACCAATAAGGACATTGAACAGGCTGAGGCAGAGGTAATCAAATTGGGGATGAATATGGCATTTGACAATGATTTCATTTCGGCTGGGTTTAGTGGAATCTGATACAAAAATAATAGTTGATCTCATTCAAGGCAGAAGTTGCTCAACAAAAGAAGTTATCTAGGTAGTATCTGAGATTTGGGATGATTGGCAATGGAGAGCTCTTCAAAATTCAATTCACTTCTCATAGCAGAAATGTACAGGCTCATAATTTGGCAAGGCTTGCTGTAACTTCTCCAAACAGTGTAATATGACTATATAACTTCCTAGCATATGTAAACAATTGTATTATTTCTTCTTATTAGTGCCTACTTAGTTGAGTTTCTCTACTAGTCAAATAAGTTTATTTAATGGCAAAGCTCTTTACAAATTTTTTTATAGCGTTTAGTTACAATCAGAGAAGAATTTTTGAAAATTAAAAAAATTATTTTGTCTTTACTTGTAAAAATTTAAATTTTGAAAATTTGAAAATATAGTTTTTTAAAAAAATTTTAATATGTGTATAATGTCACATGACATGTCAAGAATATAGAAGTTTATTCTCAAGTGCAGGATTGTCAAAGTAATAAATAACCCGGTGAGAACGGAATCGATCCACAGAGAAGTGGAATTAAAATAACAAACTATAAATTCTTTAAAAATAATTAATACAGTATAAGATGTTTACAAATATTAATTCAATTAACCAATTAAAATAAAAGCTAAGGTTATGGGGATTCACTCTTGGCATATGAAATATGAATATATTCAACTCTTTTTATAACTCAATTGGAATCCTCAAATAAATGAGGTTCCAATCGGAAGATATAATAATTAAAGTTCATCACAATTTATATATTAACTAAAAATTATTTTTTTCAATTATTATACACCAAATCTTATAAATGTGTTCAAGTATTTATTATGCTAATATTTATATTTATTTTCAATAAATTAAGACTCTCACTTTACAAGAAATGGTATATACGATAAATCTTATAAATGGTTTCAAGAATTTATTATGCCAACTATAAAAAATTATCTATAATAAATTAAGAGGCACAACTTTAGAAGAAAGTGTATTAATATTACAAACAAAATAAATATATCATATATAAATTTGCATAACTTAAGAATGAAGTATTAAATTCATGAATAAGAGTTAAGTATATCTTATTACCTTGTCAAGAGTTTCACCCTTTCAGTTTAGCATAAAACAAATTACTTTAACATAATAAAACTAAAGAAAAAGAAAAGAAATGAAAGAAGAGATAACGTGACTTTACAATAGTAAACAAGAGAAATAATATTACAAAGAGATAATACAAAAGATAAATGTTTTGAACTAAAATCTAGCTTTCTAATTACATCATTTGGGTATAAACATGCTATCTATTTATAGAAAAATATAGACAAATCGAGACAAATGAAGAGGGAACCACTTGGATGATAAAAGTCAAGAATGATGGTAAATAATTTACATTGATTATCATTAATGCATCCACTTGATTATCCAATTTAGAATTGATGTGATCCGAATTAGCTATCACTCAAAACATTAAAGTTTTAGATAAGTTTTTTATCTTTCCAAATTGAGTTGTCTCATACATATTAGATGCGTATTGCTATAGATGACTGTTCAGACTAGACCTGTACTGTAGATGAGTTTTATTCTAGACTATTTTCACCCTCAAAATTCTCGAATTGCAAATGCTTTGTAAAATATAATATGTTTTTATTGAGTCTACTCTTTACAAGATCAATAATCACTCCAATTGGATTTTTAGGTAAAAAGTTATGCCTATTTTACCGAACCTACTACAAAATAGTTAAAAGTTAATTAGGTACAATATTGTAAACATACTTAAGTTAGGGAGGGGGGGTGTTAAAGATACTAGTAATACAAAATAATGATGTAAAACTCTTATTAAATGTGTAATTTTAAGTGTTTATCACATCCCCTAACCAGATTATTGCTAGTCCCTAACAATTTAAGAATAAATAAATTTTGAATACTACCTAAGTATTTCAAACAAAACGTCAGTTCAAGATCATAATTGCTATAAAGGTTATTTCAATCATAATTTTCAAAATTGTATATGTGTGAATTAAGCCTAAGCTGAAGCATTCTTTGACAGGACCCGACCCGAGACCCTCTACTATAGATCCCAGCGGCCCTGCCAGGTACCCCGACGGAAGTTCCTCCGAACCTAACTGGGTATGTTAAGAAATTCCGCGAGGCGAACCCCTTTTTAATTCTTGTTACTACTAAGAAGATCTAGTAATATACATGAAAATGACATCTTAGTTTTAAATACAAACGGACAGAGTTTCCCTTGTTTTTCGGAAAATTCATATAAACCTGCAAAGAAATTTCACTTCTAATTCCAACACATCTCAATTCTACCAATTCGGATCTCCGGTCCTTTTCAAATCAAATCCAACACAACTCAATTATTTCGTTAAATCACAAAATAAGCATAATCATAAAAAGTAAAAACGATCATCATAAACTGGAAATCTCTTCTTCTTGATTCAACACATACTTACAAATATACATGCCTACAACTATTATGTATAAAGTAAAGAGTGTCATTAGCACATTTACATGTACAAAAATTATCTTTGGATTCGGCCCACTACTCGGCGATAGGAGAATCAGCAGCTTGCGTTCCGAGACCTGCACCTGGGAAAGGGGTTTAAAACATAAAACATAAAACGAGTGAGCTAAAGGAGCTCAGTGAGTGTAAATGAGAATTCAATTACAAGAATATTATACAAAGATAGCAATTTCTAAAGTACATGCAGAAATTATGCTTCTAAAACGGATGTAAAATTGTAAAACGGTTTCTAATATCATATGCTAATGAAATCTTACCGAGCGGGTTTTATCTACATCTTTGGAAAACTATATTCAGAATCTGTATAACATAATAACTGTTGTGTGCATATAAATGCATAAATGCTATCGGTAAATCGAAAACTAGTAAAATCCTCGCTCGACCATTTTCTTTCTAAACTGTACCAATGGTAACCCTAAAGCTCTATACCCACGCAGCGACTGAACTAGCACCGCATACGTGAGTAGGTCACGGGACACCTCAACTAGCAACACCCACAGTGACATCTCAAGACATCTCACTGGCTATGCAGCGGAATCCTACATCGCATGCATATAGCGAGACAATATCCCGTACATATAGAGCGACTCACATGACTCGACATTCCGACTTCCCGGAGTTAGTGACACACCTCCAAGACCTGCCCATGTGCACGGGATATACCGGCCGGGTCTAATACAATCATCACCACTATAATCTGAGGGTACCAATGGCCTTAAAACGAATGCAGAAATTTTAAAACTGTTTCACAAATCGATCATGTAAAAGTATGTCTATGAATATATCAAGATCATAAATCATGTTTATGCATCGAAAGCGCATAAAACATACATATTCATTGTGCGAAAACATAATAATTGAAAAGTAAAAGAAATGGCAGATTTCCACTCATAACCGCTCCACGCTCAATTTCGCTCCTGATTCCTGCTCCCGTTAACGCTCTCGGTTATCCTCACCTTGCCAATTTCTTCAAATTGATGACTCCTTCAAGCTCCAAACTAGAATTCAACTCAATCTAAGCCAAGAATACACATAAGGACATCAATTAAAATATTCTTGAAATCTCACTTATCAAACTCATAAAAGATGCTTTTCTTACCTCTTTTTCTTGAATTTCCACTAATAGAGACTTCAATTGAACTTAGGGATGGGTTTGTAACCTTAATTTGGCTTGATTACACATGAAAAATCATGAAAAAAACTTGAGTAGTCACTGTAGCAGCACCCCCATTTGAAGCTCGAATTTCTCTATTTTTTTGGCTAAGTGTTGGTTTTGATCTCTCTTCAAATTTCTACACACTTCTAACATATATATAGTGCTCCCTCAATTTACCATTTTGTCCTTCAACTTACTTAAAACTTCTAATTTGCCATTAGTTAAAAACTAATTATGTAATTAGTTCATTTGTAACTATCTAGTAGAATAGTTCAAAGAACTAACTAGAACTTCCAACTTGGCAATCCATAAGATTTCTTCTAATTGGTCCATTCTCTAATATATGGATTATGTTTCTTAACAAAGGCTTGTTCTATTCATAACCCTTAAATGAAAATTCATGTAGTAAATTAGAATTTTCTTTTCCAAGCCAATAGAGAAAAATTCTAAAAATATTCTAGAGTCATCCGGCGCACCGATCGAGCGTGAAATTATCAAATTGGGTCTAATATCTCTCACGTGCACGATAAAGGGAATATTTCTAATAGGGTTAAAATCGAGTAACCCTACGGTGTCTTATTTGTTCTATACCGAAATCTAGGCGCCAATACTACTAATAGGGATTGGATATTACATTTTTACCACAAACTACAACATATATAGCCTTGAAATTTTTTTTCCAAGTAAAAGCCTTAACTCCATATCCTCACAGATGAATAACCTGTTAAATATGTTAGGATTTCTCTCATGGAGTTAAAAAATAGATAATCACTCAAGAAAGAGTTACATTTAAGGATTGACAGACAAACTAACATTGATCCAAAGATAGGAAAATCAATTATTTAGAGCCAAACCATTCTTTCCACATGTTCACTTCAGGATTTTAATTATTTTATGCAAATCTTATAAATATAGATTTCGGTGATAAAATTGCTTCCTAATGACTTTTGTCTTCTAGAATTGAATGAAGACGTTATTGAACTTAATTGAATTTTTTTTATACTATTTTTTTTGTTTTTTTTAAAGATATATGGAATCATTACAAAATAAGAGCAATCTATCACTATAATACTTTTTCAATTCTTTTTATCATCCTTCAGCTAAGTAACTAAATCATTCATCATCTTAATCAAACCATTTTAAAATATTAATGAAAGTTCATAAGCTATTATCTCAAACCTCTCCATTCACTTACAAAAGATATGTGAGTTTAGAAAAGAATATGTACATTTAAACATGAAAATTCTCTTTGTTATATATATTGAATCATCCATCTTACCACAGGCTTAGTATTGTGCTCAAGAAATAATTTCGGAAGTTATTCTTTAGTAACCTAGATAGAAAAATAATTTAAACTAAACAATTTCAAAATCATACCTCGATAATAAAGCAAATTTATTTACGCAAGAGTTACCAAAAACATAAGCAACATAAAATGTATTAAAAATAAACCAATTAGAATGTGTTTCAAAAGTTTAGTAATATACTCTTTACTCTACCATTCTAGAACTAGAATGCATCTCAAGAATGCTTAAATAAACCTTTTATTCACACCATTCATGAAATTGTTCTTTTAGAGAACAAAGTGATAACAAAATAAATAAATAAATAAACACTAACATTATATATCAACTATTCTGCCCCCAATTAGATTGAGACATTGTCCTCAATTGCAAAATATAGAAAGAGTAAAGTATAAAAGATATCAACTAAAACATCTTTTATTAGAAATTAAACCTGCAACAAAATAAAACAAGCCACACAAAATATTTAAAAATACATAAAAGTAGATAGGCTACAGATGAAGCGTCAAATCTATCTTACGTTTCTTTTTTACTGCCATCAATATATTAATTTATCTGATGCATAATTGGATCAGATAGAGGTGTAAAAGCTTATAGTTTATCGAGTAACTAATCAACAATTGAAGCAAAAATAAGGATCTGTCGTGCTATAGATGAGACGAACTGTTTTTTCACTGCATAGTCAAGAAAAGATAACAACTCATTATAAAAACCATCAACATTTAACAAACCAATGGATTTTTGGTGGATTTATAATTGTGTCCATGAGACAATTGAAAAAATTTCCTTCAAAGTTTCGAAACCTTCAGGTAGAGCTATAAAGGCATCAGCATTCTGAAGCATAAAAGACATTTGTTTATACATTGATGATACCTGTAACTCATCCCCAATTATTTTTCCTACAATATTTTCAACAGCTAGGGCTTTTGGTATGATACCCAAAACTCGACTGCTTTTATTTTATACAGTTGTTGCCACACATCTCATTAATCTAAAACTACCTCCCCCATATACTAAATGAAGTTTTTACTTAGCTAACACCTTACCAAGGGTTTCCGCTATTTCTAAAAACTCTCTAGTCTTTCCAGGGCTAGATCCATAAAAGATAAATTTTTGTAAATTTACGACTTGATGTTCGTTCCATTATTACACTCACCCTCTCTCTTGAATGATTTAAGTTTATACAAAGACGTAGAAATAATGCAATGTATTTATAGAGCCAAAAGGTGTTGTAAAGTTAAGTCACATGGATTGTTGGCTTAAAATGTAAAATTTTAAAAATTGACTATGGGTAGTTGGTTATTAGAAAAAATATTTGAGTTTGAAATGAAACATTTAAAAATAACAGCTATAGTAAATATGTACAAGTTGTTGTGATTGTGGCTTAAATCATCCTCTGATTTTACATCCAGAAATGGCTTAAACGCTCTCTATGGGTCGGGGATAGGCTTCCCATCCAATTTTCTTATAAATTGGCAAATATGATCTTTTAAAGTTAGATTCTCAAGATTGCACCGCTCATGTTCTTTTAGGAATATGTCCCATAATTCACGAATTACAATATGCACATATCCACTAGGATGCGTCGTAAAAGTTGATAAGATATTATCTAAAGACTCCTTACTCAGGCCATCCTTAATGAACTTAATTTTATCTTCGCGATTTATAGACGTCATTCCTAAAGTGTGGCAATGTGTGTTGCAAGTCATGCGTGCACACTTGTAACAAACACATAATCATTTTGTTCTTCATTTTTTTGCAAAATGTTTTTTACCTAAGCCAGGCATGTAGAAAATTAATGAGTCTAAAAATTCATCTGTCAATTGAATTTTGGTTTCAATTAACTAACGTAAATTAGCAGGTATATTCATAATTATTAATAACCTTAATCTTTCACATCTTGCTTAGTAAATTTTCTTTAAGGAATTTTAAGGCAATGAGGAAAAACACTTTTTCAAATTCTTTAGAATGTCATCCATTTTTTTTTAGTAAGGGGGAAAAAGAGATAGTATCAGTAATTATGGAAAACTGATAAAACTGACTTAAAATGTCACGGAGTACCATTATCCACCACTTAACTGGAGTGCAAAATAAAACTTTAACAAAAATACTAAATTAACCTGCAAGCAAAAACAAAAAATAAAAAATAAAGTTAGAAGAAGAATAAATATATATAAATATATAAATATGTAAAATAAAGATTAATTGGTCTCGTAACAAGGGTCAGATAGGGACACAAATTCTTTATAAAAAACTTGATTTTCTAGAAATGGCTTGAGTGTTTGCCCATTTACCTTAAACACATTCCCATTTCTAAGATTTTCAATGTCAATTTTTCCATAAGGGTACACATGTTTCATAATAAAATGGTCACTCCATCTTAATCTTAATTTTCTAAGAAATATGTGAAGTCGAGAATTATAAAATAAAACCTTTTGACCAGTATCAAATGTTTTTCTTTGAAGTTTTTTACATGAAAAGCTTTGAATTTAGTTTTATTAATTTTTGAATTCTCATATGCATCATTTCTCAATTCTTCAAGTTTATTTATTTGTAATTTACGTATGTGTATAACAGAATCAAGATTTGCATTGAAAGTTTTAATGGCCCAGTAGGCTTTATGCTCAAGTTCCACAGGTAAGTGACAAAGTTTTTCATAAACTATCTTATAAGGAGACATACTTAATGAAGTTTTAAAAACAGTTCTATAAGCCCATAGTGCATCATTAAGTCTTAAAGACTAATCTTTGTGATTTGGGTTTACGATTTTTTCTAAAATTTGTTTTATCTTCTTATTTGCTAATTCAACTTGTCCATTTGTTTGAGGATGATAAAGGGTGGCAACTTTATGAGTAATACTGTATTTTGTTCATTAATGTTTCAAATGGTCTATTACAAAAATACTTACCCCCATCACTTATAATGGCTCGAAGGATTCTAAATCGACTTAAGATATTTTCTTTCAAAAATTTCATTACTATTTTATGGTCATTATTTCGATATGGAATAGGCTCAATCTATTTTGAGACATAATTTACTGTAACTAAGATATACGTAAATTCAAATGATAGCGAAAATGGTCCCATGAAATCTATCCTCCAACAATCAAGGATTTTAATAACAACAAATAGGGTTCAAAGGCATCATGTTTCATTTTGCAATTGATCCCAACTTTTGATAATTTTCACACGTTATACAAAATACATGTGTATATTTAAATAAAGTGGGTCAATAAAATTCATACTACCAGATTTTTGCAGTTGTTTTCATTGATGAGAAATGTCCCCAACATGTTTAAGAATGACAAAATTCAATAACTTTACTTACCTCATTGTCGAATATGCATCTTTGAAATATTTGGTCACGATAATATTTGAAGAGATAAGGATCATCTCAATAAAACTTTCTTATCTTAGTTCAAAATCTCTTTTTGTCTTGAGTATTCCATTGAGGTGGAATTTCTCATATTACAAGAAAATTAACAATATTAGCATACCAATGCATTGTAACAGTAGAAAATAAAAATTCATCGAGAAAAGAATCATTAATAGGTGTTATTTTTGTTGATGAATCTAGTGCGAGTCTTGTTAAGTAATCTACAACAACATTCTCAACTCCTTTCTTATCCTTGATAGTGATAATAAATTATTGAAGCAATAGAATCCATTGAATTAGTCTTGGTTTTGCATCCTGTTTTGACATTAAGCATCTTACAACAGCATGGTCAGTAAACACAACAGTTGAAGAACCAATTAAGTAAGAACGAAATTTGTCTAATGCAAATATTATAGCAAGTAGTTCATTTTCAGTTGTTGTATAATTTATTTGTGCACTGTTTTAAGTTCTACTTGCGTAATAAATTACATAAGATTTACCGTCCTTTTTTATCCCAATACATCACCAACAGCGTAGTTACTAGCATCACACATAAGCTCAAAAGGAAAAGACCAATCAAGAGATTGTATAATAAGAGCAGATGTTAAGAGGTCAATTAATTTTTCAAATGAATTTTGACACTCTTGAGTCCACTCAAATGATACATCTTTTACTAAGAGGTTACAAAGAGGTTTATATATAGCACTAAAATATTTTATGAACCTCCTATAGAATCCAGTATGTCCTAAAAAAGATCGGACTTCTCTGACTGTTTTTGGTAAAGGCAAATGTGTAATGAGTTTGACTTTGTCTTATCCACTTCAATTTTTTTAGAAGACACTATATATCCCAAAATAATTCTAGAAGTAATCATGTAATGACATTTTTTCCAATTTAACACATGACTCTTTTCTTCATATCTTCTTAAAACCTTTTCTAAGTTTTCAAGATAATTATCAAAAGAGTTTCCAACATAGTTAAATCATCCATGAAAACTTCTAAATAATGCTTAACATAAATCTCTAAAATGTTGCTGAGGCATTACAAAGTCCAAAGGGAATTTTTTTAAAAGCAAAGGTCTCAAAAGGACATGTGAATGTAGTCTTTTCTTGGTCCTCTAGTGCTATAGAAATTTGTTAATAGCCAAAATAATCGTCTAAAAAAGTAATAGTAGGGATGTCCTGCTACCATTTCTACAATTTGATCAAGAAATGGTAAAGAAAAATGGTATTTTCTAGTGACCGAATTTAACTTCCTATAATCTATGCACATCCTCCAACTAGATAAGACTCGAGTTGGTATTAACTCACCTTTGTCATTTTTAATGACTGTGATTCCAGATTATTTTGGTACTACCTGAGTAGGACTTACCCACTTACTATCTGAGATAAGATAGATGATTCATATTTCAAGTAATTTGAGAACTTCAGCTCTCACTACCTTTTTTATATATGGATTTAATCTCCTTTGAGGTTGTTGGGAAGTTTTGGCATTATCCTCTAGGTGTATTCTATGTGTGCAAATCAAAGGATTAATACCGTTTATATCTTTTAAAGTCCACCAGTTGTATTTTTATGCATTTTTAATTATTCAATCAACTTACTTTCTTGTTCGCTTACGAGTGTAGAAGAAATTACCACGGGACAAGTTTGTTTCTCCAAGAAATGCATATTTCAGTCCTTCAAGCGGAGGTTTTAACTCTAACTTTAAATTTTCGTTCTGTTTATCCTCATTTTCTCATAATTCTTCAAACTTTGGTTTCCATCCTTTATTTTCAATCACCTGTGCACAGTCAAGTAAAGAACATATGTCAGAGATTTCAGGATCTAATTGTATATTTGACTCAAATGAATTTATTAAATAAATTTCTAAGGGATTGGTAGAACTCCCTTGTTGAATATAATCCTCCACAATCGTTTCAATCATGTTAGCTTCTTCACTTTCATCCTTCCCCTCATATGGTTGCTTACACATATTGAAAACATTGAGCTTAAGTGTCTTGTTTTCAAATAAAAACTTTATTACTCCATTCCTGCAATTAATCAAACGTTAGAAGTTGCTAAAAATGGATGACCTAAAATAACAGGTATCAGATTATATTCTTTAACAGATTCTATGTCCAAGACAATAAAATTCACAAGAGATATGAATTTATCAATTTGAATTAAAACATCTTCCACTGTCCCTCTTGGTACTTTTATTGATCTATCGGTAAGCAAAAGAGTTACAGAGGTTAATTTTAAATCATCGAGATTGAGCTACTGATAAACTGAATACAGCAGTAAATTCACACTAGCATCAAGATCAAGTAAGGCTTGTTCAATTTTATGACTTCTAATAATACATGAAATTGTAGGACAACTAAGGTCTTTATATTTCAAAGAATTATTGTTCTGAAGAATGACACTTACTTGTTCAGTTAAAAATGCTTTCTTTTTCACATTCAGTTTTTTTTTACTGTGCATAAATCCTTCAAAATTTTTGCATAAGAGGGAACCTGTTTAATAGCATCCAATAAATGAATATTAACGTTTACCTATTAGAAGATTTCAAAAATTTCAGGATTGTGATTCATCTTCTTAGTATTACGTAATGCATGAGGAAATGGAGGTGGAGGTGAGGGTTTGGTGTTTTCCTCATTAGGTGTAGGTTCAACGCTTTCCTTACCCTCAGAGATTGATTCATCATTCTTATGAGATTCATGAATGTCTTTTTCAACAATTTTACCATTCCAACGAGTGATAACTGCTTTAACTTGATCCATGTGTTGGCTTCCTGAACTACATGTGTCACGCCTCAGACCCAAAAGATCTGATACATGACATAACTTACATTCATTCATATAATATTTAAACATTAATTTTCTCATTCTTTCATAATTATAGCAATTGAATTATGACTGGGACAATTAGTAAACCGGAGATACGCAGAGTTTTCTCAGAGATTAACACTCTACTACATCACCAGTAGCAACTTTATTACCAGAAGCCCAAAATATATTCATTGTAAATTCTTACTTAAAATCAATCCATAACCACACACAATAAAATAATACATAAGTATTTATTCAATAGGGACAGATCAAATATCTTATCCCACGTGTCCCCAAATAAAACACTTAACAACCTAGCAACTTAGGGAACCCAAGAAATAGCAAAAGCCTTGTCAAATCCGCTAAGCACACATGTACCTTATTTACCTGAAATCACCATAAACTATAATGAGTATAAAACTCAGTAAGTATACTAGTTTTTCATATATCAAATACAAATACAATACTAATGTACACAATGCATATGTATGATATGCTGTCATCAATTAAATTCATAATCTTATCAAATCACATGTCATGTAAGCGCTTACACATTCTTTCAAAACATATAATAGGAATATCATCACTCAACTACTACTTAGTAGGACTTACACATCACATATCACATAATGAGCCAAATGTCACTCATAGGTGACATACCGTATGAGAGAAATAGTACAAGTGAGGTTTAAATTACACATATATAATGTTCAAGCCCGAAGGTAAGAGCCAAACCCTTACCCTGATCATCAGTGAGTCCTCTCACATATACCAATACGCCACCACACGAATATGATGACTCAATCTTCCTTTAGGTACCAATAGGATCCTCCCTACACATGGAACACATAACATATACCAATCCTGAAGGAAAGGCCACACATAAAGGCTCTACAAATCATATAAGATGCCTACTAAGTCAACAATGAGCTCAAGCATCCTCAAAACACAAAATGTTTCTCATGGACATATTACACTTCAAAGCTTTCTTTGTTAAACACATTTCATTTTGAAAGCTCACTTTCAAAAACACATGTATATCTATGGTCAATGTCAATGCTCACATTCATAAACATATGTCTTTCACATTTCATATCAAATACACTTTAGCATAACATAAACATATTTCTAAGCACATTTACAAAATCATACATAGACAATTACTATGCTTATTGTGATTTCAGTAAAAAGTCTAGTATACTTACCTCTTAGCACTTTTAGCTACAAGGCTTAAATCTCCTTAACCTATCAATAGAGATTAATCCTTTCATAAGCCTCACAATTCACACAAAATACTTTAAATAGCTTACAAAATTATACACAATGCATTTATCACATCAAATTGGTCTAAATACTTGGTTTCTCAAAACTTGTCATTCTGACCACTTATAGTTAACAAAATTTTCTAATACATCAAATGATGTCCATTTACTCCAAAATTAGAATATATCATTTTTAACTCATATATCCTTCTTATATATAAATATTATATCAACATTCCTACAAAATCCATTCCATACACACCATCAAATCCAAACTGCTAACCTGATAGGATCAAGATATTTACTGAATAATATTCAATCTCCCAATTTTATAAAATCATATACTAACTCAAAAATTATAAAACTACCATATACATACTCTTGACACATATCTCAATCCATGATAAATATTTTACTTCAAAATAACTGCCAAAAGTATTTTAAAACTATTTTATTCTATAGCTTTAAAAATTCGTTAATCAAATACTGCAATGAGCTGACACTCTTTAGAAAATCAGAACCATTTAACCACATTGATCTAAATTCTCAATTCTAAGTATATCATATTAACATAAAAAATTATCATATTCTATAAATCCGTAATTTTTAAAGATCATTAAGTAGATCAAAAATTGTTTGTCACTATATCATACTGTTAACATAGGAAATTTCCAGAATTTTAGGGTCATTTTGGTAAATTCACTACAAATTTAATTTTCAGAATTTTTAATCGATTCAAAGTCTTAGATGATCTTAAACATGTCTAATTTCATATACGCAAAATTCAAAGCTAGAATCGAATCACAACAATTTATAAAATTCCTGGATCAAGAGACTATCAAATAGAAATTCTGTAATTCATCATGATTTATCAGGCTATCTACATAGATCATCATCAATTCTCACAATATCTTACGAAATACACATCAAATCCTCAATTATACATATTTTCAGAAATCAAAATTAAAGAAATTAACTTAATTAACACCAATAAATTGAGAAATAGTTGTGATATGCCTCTTAAAATCCAAAATTCTAATTTCTTATTCTTTTTTTTCTTCTTCTTCTTCTCTTTCTCTTCACTTTCTTTCTTTCTTTTCTCACTCTAAAAGGGATAGGTCGACCCAAAAGAGTGAATTAGGGTTTCAAAAGTGTATTTTTACACTAAGAGGCTAATTTTTGGTATTTATAAATTTGCCCCCAAAACTTTCAAAGTATTATAATTTGGTCCCTAAAATAAATCTAAAGTCTTGCAAATAAACCAAATGCTAATAGTATGTCCTTAACCTATACAAACACTAGTAATAACAATACATAAATCAAGTATCACCCACATACAAATAAAAATACGTATATTTATATATATATATAAATACTTATTCTTACCGGTTGTGGATACTGGTTACTACAACATGCATTTGAGTTATGTTGTCCTTTAGGGTTTGGTTGTCGTTGATAAGAAAATTTTCCTTTCTCATGAATGTTCAGTGCAGATGCAAATTTAACAAAAGTATCTTTCAAATCAGCAAATGTTTGAGCATTTTGAGAATTAATAAACTCTTGCTTTTCAATGAATACATGTAAAGTGTCTTCAAGATTTTTCTTAGAAGGTGGGATATATGGTGCGTAGCCTTGATGGTTTTGAAAATTTTGGTGTGGTTGGAAAGATGGTTGTGAAGTCTGTGCTTGAGTATCATTCCTCCAACTAAAATTTGGGTGATTTTGCTATCCAGAATTACAGTTTTGTGAATATGGGTTATTGTTTGACCGCTTGAACGTGTTTAGAACATTGGCTTGTTCATGGAGACATTCCCTAAATACAGGCAAAGTTGGGCAATCATTGGTAGAGTGATCATGGGTTTCACAAATGTGACACACAATTTTTTGAACAGATTTTATTTAACCACTCTTTTTTATTTCTAAGGTTTCGACTTTTCTAGTTAGGGATGCTAATTTGGCTTGAAGGTCATGGTCTTCCTTAAGATGATAAATACCCCCACTAGATGTAATGATTTAATTTTTGCTAGGTGCCTTACAGGTACAAGCAGTGTCCCAATTTTGAGTATTTTCTATTAGTAAGTTTAGATAGTTCATTGCCTCTTATGGGTCTTTATCCTCAAATGTTCTATTATATATCATTTCTACCATTTTTCTAACTTGGAGACTAATCTCCATGTTTCAAAGCCATTATGGGGATAGGTATTAAGTAATTCTTTATACCTTTTTTAACATTGGTAAATGGTATTTCCTAATTTTGGGGCAAAGTGGTAATTTATCTTTTGAAAGAATTTTTTCTATGGGAAAGAAATTTTTTATTTAGGAATTATTGTTGCATCTCATCACATAAAGAAATAGACCTAGCTTAAGGTTTTGTAGCCATGTTTTACCTTTACCTTTTAAACAAAAAGGAAAAAACTTAAGTTGAATTGTGTTCATGCTATAATTTTGATCATTATACGTGTTACACACTTCTTTAAATTCTCTTAGATATAGATAAGGGTTCTCTACATCTAAACTATGAAAAGTGGGTAAAAGTTGGATAATGTTTGGCTTAAAATTAAAATATGTTGCATTCGGAGGAAAAATTAAGCAAGATGGTGCACCGGTTTGTGTAGGGTTCATTTAATCTCTAAGTCTCTTAGGTCGATTATGATCATTATGTTGGGACTGATTGTCCTCTGGATCTATGAGTCCCTTAATTTAATTTTTCGGTCATGGTGTTAATTGGTGAAGAATGAGAAGATGAATGAGAATCCAATAAATTATCAAAGTAAGTTCCAAAATTACCTTTCACTAAACGATGAGATTTAAGATCTCAAAACCAACCACTCATATAAAAAAATAAAATAAAATACAATAACAATAAATAATACAAATAAAAGAAAAAAATATTAAACATAGATAAATAAATTAGGTAAAATTAAAATTAAAATAAAATAAAGATAAATAATTAGAAGTTAGATTAGTCAATGTTATATTATATAATAAAAAGTTAACAAATAAAGAATAGAAAGGTTAACTTTCCATGAAAATAAAAAATGAATAATAAATAAAATAAAACAAGTTAGGAGGATTAGCATTTCATGAAAATAAAAAGTAAATAATAAAACTAAAAAAAATTATTAATTTTACTTTCCCGGTAACGACGCCAAAAACTTGACACGTCAAGAATATAAGAGTTTATTCTCAAGTGTAGGATTGTCGAAATAATAAATAATTTGGTAAGAACGGGATCGATCCACAGAGAAATGAAATTAAAATTACAAACTATAAATTCTTTAAAGGCAATTAATGCAGTATAAGATATTTATAAATATTAATTTAATTAAATAATTAAAATAAAAGTTAAGATTAGGGGATTCATTCTTGGCATATGAAATATGAATATATTCAATTTTTTTTATAAATTATTTAAAATTCTCACACAGAAGAGATTCTAATCAAAAGATATAATAATTTATATTGATTGGTTCATTAATATATATTAATTTTATTTGAATATTATATTTTAAAAAATTGAATTTAAAAAAATGATAAGTTTAAATTTATATATAAAAAATATTGAATAATTTAAAATTTAAATATAAATTTTATTTAGTATTATTTGATAATTTAATAATAGATAAACACTTTTAATAATATATAATTAAATAATTTAGTACTTTAAAAAAATTTAATTGATAATTAAATTATTAATATTTTTTTAATTTATTTTTAAAAATTTTACTTTAAAATATTTTATTTAAAAAATTCGATCAAATTATTTTTTAGTAAAATTGCGTTTAATATTTTTTAATTATAAATAAATTGGCTCTTCACAAAATGAAAACGTAGTGATGATTAATGATAGTACTATTACTGTTTACCCAATCTTGTCAAACATTTAATACTCTTTTTTGGGTAAGATATTACCTTACGCATCTGTTTGCATTGAAGAACTTGGTTGTACAATTGCTTGACTTCGCTTTGCGTGCTGTCCTAGAGATATACTCAATCAAAGAAGGTGAAATTAAAGCTGAAACAGGAAATGAAAAAGGATTTGACGCGACAAAAATGCTATTATACTACAGTATCGTTAACCGTACAATATAATTTTTTCATAAAATCTCTTATATTAATATATTTAAAATATAAAATTATAATTATAAATTTAAATTTATTTAAGTCTAAAAAAATAAAAATAAAAATATAATATTTAATTGTAATTAAAATTATAACATTTAATTGAAATTAAAATTAGATTTGAAATTATAATATTTAATGTAATTAAAATTAATATTTAAATTATAATATTTAACATAATTAAAATTAAAATTGAAATAAAAATTATAATATTTAAATTAATTAATTAAAATTAAAATTGTATCATTTAACGTAATTGAAATTAAAATTAAAATTAAAATGATAACATTTGATATAATTGAAATCGAAATTAAATTTGAAATTAAAATTATAATTGAAATTATAACATTTTACGTAATTAAAATTAGAATTGAAATCTAAATTATAAGATTTAAAAAAATAACGACAAATTTATCTCAACATTTTGACCATAAATATAACTTTACCTCAATTAGAGATAAAATACTAAATTTTGCCTGTTAACTTTTACCGTTAATTTTAATGATGAAAAACTAAAAAAATAATTTAACCACAAAATTAAATTAAATTTTGGAACATGGTACAGAATAACACGTGTTATCGTATAATTGATAATATTTTTAAAAATTTTTTTACAAAAAATTAAACTAAATGATAAATCATTAAAAAAATATATTATGTAATTTTCACCGGAGACGCCGGCCGTCATTTTTGGCGACTCTTCGACGTCAAAAGATCATATTTTACATCATTAGAGTGTATTTTTTATGATCTATATAATGGTGGGTTATTTTTAGTAGAAAAATATCAGAAGAATGCCAAATGTGATGGTGAGGGGCACCGACTTTCGTCTCCTGTTGTCAAATGATGGGGCGATGACTTGCACCGCTCCCATTTATGGATAGATCGCCAGCTGATTTGTCCATAGGTGGGGTGGTGCAAGGCGCTGCCGCTATGTGATCCATCATGCTTTGGTTCCACATATGTCAGAGACCTTTCATGGTCTGACCGCTATGTGTCACTGGGTATGGTCCGATACTCATAGAGTCTGGTGTGCGTAGATACGGGATCCGTCAACTTACGTAGGTAAGTTGTATATCCGATGCTCCGAGGTTGTATTTCATAAAGTCTTGTGGCCACAAGCATAAACCCGGGAAAAGAGTTTCCCACAGGGTTAAACAATATAGCAAAAGTGTTTGCGTATATTGTTTATCGAGATACGAATCTAGAAATAAGATTATGGATGAGCAAATGGGGATTTGACGGTGCTGATCTATATCCCCGTACATCCAAGATATATATGATGGAAGGATTATACGTATACGTTATGACCTCAACTTGTATGGTCTGACACGCTGATTTGTAATATTCGTAATGTGTGCGTGGGGCATCGATTACGGATTAATGGAATAGTTCCATTTGACAAATCGAGTGTGGACCTAGAGAGTCCCAATATGAAATGTACTCTTTGAGCACTTGGGCAGTGTACCGTATTGAATTGTTCAACATAGTATAATTCAGCAATTACTAAGGTTACGTTAACTAAAGTATATGGTTATATGGTGGGACCCACTTTAGGTTAACTTGGTAACCGAGTAAGGATATAATAGTAATTTCACTTTATGATTATTTAATTATTAAATAATAAGAATAAATATTTATTTATTTAATTGTTAAATAAATGATTTAATTTAACTATGATTAAAGGTTAATCATATGGTTAATTTAGTTAACTTCACTTAATGATTAAGTAAATGTTAACCTAACCAAGGTTAAGTTAGTTAATTATGGTTAGAATAATTAAATATTTATTAACTTAAAGGTTAAGTTAAAATAATCTAACTAAGGTTAAATGTTAACTAAGGTTAGGTTAAACCAAATGAAATGCAAATGAAATTCAAATTAGTTTGGAATTTATGCATTAGTATATAAAGTGAAATGAAATTGAAAATTATTAAGTTTTTAGTTTATATGTTTTGCATTTTTGGGAGCCATTTCAATTTGAGAAATTGGAATTCTTTATTTTGTGTTTTAAGTGTTAGAACAACAAAACAAATTGAATTAATGGTTACTAAATGTAATAACTAAAAACAAGATTTGTTTTATTTATTCAAGAGTTGAATAAAAGGAAAAACAAATTTAATTAAGTTAAATAGTTTAACTTTGAAAAATGTTTAAGAGTTAAACACATATGCTGGATTAAGATGCTGCCATTCTAGACAATCAAACCCACCCTTGTTGATTGCTAGAATTGATCAAAGATTCATTTCATGGTGGACTTCAAGAAAATTAATCCAAAGGCTTCATTGGTGATATTTTCTCAATCTCGAATTTTCAGTTTAATCAAATGTTATTTTTTGTGTTCATTGTATTTAATCTTCCGCTGTGTACATGTATGTATGAGATATGTATATTGTTTGTATGATGAACACAACCCACATGCAAGAACCTTAGTAAATTCGCACAACCCAACACATAACCCAACAGTTTTGACATTAAGCATCTTACAATAGCATGTTCAGTAAAAACAACAGTTAAAGAATCAATTAAGTAAGAACGAAATTTGTCTAATGCAAATATTATAGCAAGTAGTTCCTTTTCAGTTGTTGTATAATTTATTTGTGCACTGTTTTAAGTTCTACTTGCGTAATAAATTACATAAGATTTACCGTCCTTTCTTTGTCCCAATACATCACCAACAGCGTAGTTACTAGCATCACACATAAGTTCAAAAGGTAAAGACCAATCAAGAGATTGTATAATAAGAGCAGATGTTAAGAGGTCAATTAATTTTTCAAATGAATTTTGACACTCTTGAGTCCACTAAAATGATACTATACCCGACCCGAGACCCTCTACTATAGATCCCAGCGGCCCTACCGGGCACCCCGACGGAAGTTTCTCCTAACCTAACTGGGTATGTTAAGAAATTCCGCGAGGCGAACCCCTTTTTAATTCTTGTTACTACTAAGAAGATCTAGTAATATACATGAAAATGACATCTTAGTTTTAAATACAAACGGACAGAGTTTCCCCTGTTTTTCAGAAAATCCATATAAACCTGCAAAGAAATTTCACTTCTAATTCCAACACATCTCAATTCTACCAATTCGGACCTCTGGTCCTTTTCAAATCAAATTCAACACAACTCAATTATTTCGTTAAATCACAAAATAAGCATAATCATAAAAAGTAAAAACGATCATCATAAACTGAAAATCTCTTCTTCTTGATTCAACACTTACTTACAAATATACATGCCTACAACTATTATGCATAAAGTAAAGAGTGCTATTAGCACATTTACATGTACAAAAATTATCTTTGGATTCGGCCCACTACTCGGCAATAGGAGAATCAGCAGCTTGCGTTCCGAGACCTGCACTTAGGAAAGGGGTTTAAAACATAAAACATAAAACGAGTGAGCTAAAGGAGCTCAGTAAGTGTAAATGAGAATTCAATTACAAGAATATTATACAAAGATAGCAATTTCTAAAGTACATGTAGAAATTATGCTTCTAAAACAGATGTAAAATTGTAAAACGGTTTTTAATATCATATGCTAATGAAATTTTGCCGAGCGGTTTTATCTACATCTTTGGAAAACTATATTCAGAATCTGCATAACATAATAACTGCTGTGTGCATATAAATGCATAAATGCTATCGGTAAATCAAAAACTAGTAAAATCCTCGCTCGGCTATTTTCTTTCTAAACTGTACCAATGGTAACCCTAAAGCTCTATACCCATGCAGTGACTCAACTAGCACCGCATACGTGAGTAGGTCACAGGGCACCTCAACTAGCAACACCCACAGTAACATCTCAAGACATCTCACTGGCTATGCAGCAGAATCCTACATCGCATACATATAGCGAGATAATATCCCGTACACATAGAGCGACTCACATGACTCGACATCCCGACTTCCCGGAGTTAGTGACACACCCCCAAGACCTGCCCATGTGCACGGGATATACCGGTCGGGTCTAATACAATCATCACCACTATAATCTGAGGGTACCAATGGCCTTAAAACAAATGCAGAAATTTTAAAACTGTTTCACAAATCGATCATGTAAAAGCATGTCTATGAATATATCAAGATCATAAATCATGTTTATGCATCGAAAGCTCATAAAACATACATAGTCATTGTGCGAAAACATAATAACCGAAAAGTAAAAGAAATGGCAGATTTCCACTCACAACCGCTCCGCGCTCAATTTCGCTCCCGATTCCTGCTCCTGTTAACGCTCTCCGTTATCCTCACCTACGCGCCATAAATGACATTTAGAACCAAATCGAACACTAGAATCTCATTTAACTACTAAATGCCCTAATCGGCATACAAAGCCCGGATGTAAACTACTTCCCGATTTTAGTTACGGAGCCATAATCGAAACTAACTCACCATCCGGCGCCCTGAAAATTATTGAACACCTTATAATTTGATTGGACATACTTGCCCTTCACCTTTCCAACACGGACAATTATGTCCCATTTTCTTCATTTTTTGGTTTTTTCATCAACCATATTCATTCAATTCACAATATGCATCATTTACACACAACAATTCAATCAAAACACCACTCAATTCATAACTTCCCTAAAGTGGCAGAATTTCACCCTAGGTTCCAACACCTTCCTTTTCTCAATTTCTTGTTCCAATTACAACAAAATCATGCCAATTTCATTCTAAAGCCCTAATTACAATCAATTGAAATCTCTACAACAAAATCACCAAAAACCCTAATTCTCACCTTGCCAATTTCTTCAAATTGATGACTCCTTCAAGCTCCAAACTAGAATTCAACTCAATCTAAGCCAAGAATACACATAAGGACATCAATTAAAACATTCTTGAAATCTCACTTATCAAACTCATAAAAGATGCTTTTCCTTACCTCTTTTTCTTGAATTTCTACTAATAGAGACTTCAATTGAGCTTAGAGATTGGTTTGTAACCTTAATTTGGCTTGATTACACATGAAAAATCATGAAAAAAAACTTGAGTAGTCACTGTAGCAGCACCCCCCTTTGAAGCTCGAATTTCTCTATTTTTTTGGCTAAGTGTTGGTTTTGATCTCTCTTCAAATTTCTACACACTTCTAACATATATATAGTGCTCCCTCAATTTACCATTTTGCCCTTTAACTTACTTAAAACTTCTAATTTGCCATTAGTTAAAAACTAATTATGTAATTAATTCATTTGTAACTATCTAGTTAGAATAGTTCAAAGAACTAACTAGAACTTCCAACTTGGCAATCCATGAGATTTCTTTTAATTGGTCCATTATCAAATATATGGATTATGTTTCTCAACAAAGGCTTGTTCCATTCATAACCCTTAAATGGAAATTCATGTAGTAAATTAGAATTTTCTTTTCCAAGCCAATAGAGAAAAATTCTAAAAATATTCTAGGGTATTCGGCGCACCGATCGAGTGTTAAATTACCAAATTAGGTCTAATATCTCTCACGTGCACTATAAAGGGAATATTTCTAATAGGGTTAAAATCGAGTAACCCTACGGTGTCTTATTTGTTCTATACCAAAATCTAGGCGCTAATACTACTAATAGGGATTGGATATTACACTACGGTGTCTTATTTGTTCTATACCGAAATCTAGGCGCCAATACTACTAATAGGGATTGGATATTATACAAGCATCCTCAAAACACAAAATGTTTCTCATGGACATATTACGCTTTAAAGCTTTCTTTGTTAAACACATTTCATTTTGAAAGCTCACTTTCAAAAATACATGTATGTCCATGCTCAATGTCAATGCTCACATTCATAAACATATGTCTTTCACATTTCATATCAAATACACTTTGACATAACATAAATATATTTTTAAGCACATTTACAAAATCATACATAGACAAGTACTATGCTTATTGTGATTTCAGTAAAAAGTATAGTATACTTACCTCTTAGCACTTTCAGCTACAAGGCTTAAATCTCTTTAACCTATCAATGGAGATTAATCCTTTCATAAGCCTCAAAATTTACACAACATACTTTAAATAGCTTACAAAATTATACACAATGCATTTATCACATCAAATTGGTCTAAATACTTGGTTTCTCAAAACCTGTCATTCTGACCACTTACAGTTAACAAAATTTTCTAATACATCAAATGATGTCTAATTACTCCACAATTAGAATATATCATTCTTAACTCATATATCCTTCTTATATATGAATATTATATCAAAATTCCTACAAAATTCATTCCATACACACCATCGAATCCAAACTGTTAACCTGACAGGATCAAGATATTTACTGAATAGTATTCAATCTCCCAATTTTATAAAATCATATACTAGTTCAAAAATTATAAAACTACCATATAAATACTCTTGACATATATCTTAATTCATGATAAATATTTTACTTCAAAATAACTGCCAAAAGTATTTTAAAACTATTTTATCCTATAGCTTTAAAAATCTTTTAATCAAATACTACAATGAGCTGACACTCTTTAAAAAATCATAACAATTTAACCACATTGATCTAAATTCTCAATTTTGAGTATATCATATTAGACATACAAATTATCATATTCCATAAATTCGTAATTTTTGAAGATCATTAAGCAGATAAAAAATTATTTGTCACTGTATCATACTGTTAACACAGAAAATTTCTAGAATTTCAGGGTCATTTTGATAAATTCACTACAAATGCAATTTCTAGAATTTTCAATCGATTCAAAGTCTCAGATGATCCTAAACATGTCTAATGTCATATACGCAAAATTCAAAGCTAGAATCGAATCACAACAATTTTTAAAAGTTTTGGATCAAGAGACTATCAAATAGAAATTCTGTAATTCATCATGATTTATCAAGCTATCTACATAGATCATCATCAATTCTCACAATATCTTACGAAATACACATCAAATCCTCAATTATACATATTTTCAAAAATAAAAAATTAAAGGAATTAACTTAATTAACACCAATAAATTGAGAAATAGTTGTGATATACCTCTTAAAATCCAAAATTCAAATTTCTTCTTATTTTTCTTCTTCCCCTTCTCTTTCTCTCCCATTTCTTTCTCTCTTTTCTCACTCTAAAAGGGATAGGTCGACCCAAAAGAGTGAATTAGGGTTCAAAAGTGTATTTTTATACTAAGAGGCTAATTTTTGGTATTTATAAATTTGCCCCCAAAACTTTTAAAGTATTATAATTTGGTCCCTAAAATAAATCTAAAGTCTTGCAAATAAACCCAATGCTAGTAGTATGTCCTTAACCCATACAAACACTACTAATAACAATACATAAATCAAGTATCACCCACATACAAATAAAAATACGTATATTTATATATATATATATAAATACTTATTCTTACCGGTTGTGGATACTGGTTACTATAACATGCATTTGAGTTATGTTGTCCTTTAGGGTTTGGTTGTGGTTGATAAGAAAATTTTCCTTTCTTATGAATGTTCAGTGTAGATGCAAATTTGGCAAAAGTATCTTTCAAATCAGCAAATGTTTGAGCATTTTGAGAATTAATAAACTCTTGCTTTTCAATGAATACATGTAAAGTGTCTTCAAGATTTTTCTTAGAATGTGGGATATATGGTGCATAGCCTTGATGGTTTTGAAAATTTTGGTGTGGTTGGAAAGATGGTTGTGAAGTCTGTGCTTGAGTATCATTCCTCAAACTAAAATTTGGGTGATTTCACTATCCAGAATTACAGTTTTGTGAATATGGGTTATTGTTTGACCGCTTGAACGTGTTTAGAAAATTGGCTTGTTCATGGAGACATTCCCTAAATACAGGCAAAGTTGGGCAATCATTAGTAGAGTGATCATAGGTTTCACAAATGTGACACACAATTTCTTGAACAGATTTTATTTAACCACTCTTTTTTATTTCTAAGGTTTCGACTTTTCTAGTTAGGGATGCTAATTTGGCTTGAAGGTCATAGTCTTCCTTAAGATGATAAATACCCTCACTAGATGTAATGATTTAATTTTTGCTATGTGCCTTACAGGTACTAGCAGTGTCCCAATTTTGAGCATTTTCTACTAGTAAGTTTAGATAGTTCATTGCCTTTTATGAGTCTTTATCCTCAAATGTTCTATTACACATCATTTCTACCATTTTTTTAACTTGGAGTGTTAAGCCCTCATAGAAATTTGAGACTAATCTCTATGTTTCAAAGCCATTATGGGGACAGGTATTAAGTAATTCTTTATACCTTTTTTAACATTGGTAAATGATCTTTCCTAATTTTTGGGCAAAAGTGGTAATATATCTTTTGAAAGAATTTTTTCTATGGGAAAGAAATTTTTTATTTAGGAATTATTGTTGCATCTCATCCCATAAAGAAATAGACCTGGCTTAAGGTTTTGTAGCCATGTTTTACCTTTACCTTTTAAAGAAAAAGGAAAAAACTTAAGTTGAATTGTGTTCATGCTATAATTTTGGTCATTATACGTGTTACACACTTCTTTAAATTCTCTTAGATGTAGATAATGGTTCTCTACATCTAAACTATGAAAAGTGGGTAAAAGTTTGACAATGTTTGGCTTAAAATTAAAATGTGTTGCATCCGGAGGAAAAATTAAGCAAGATGGTGCATCGGTTTGTGTAGGGTTCATTTAATCTCTAAGTGTCTTAGGTCGGTTATGATCATTATGTTGAGACTGATTGTCCTCTGGATCTATGAGTTCCTTAATTTAATTTTCGGTCATGGTGTTAATTGATGAAGAATGAGAAGATGAAGGAGAATCCAACAAATTATCAAAGTAAGTTTCAAAATTACCTTTCACTAAACGATGAGAATTAAAATCTCAAAACTAACCACTCATATAAAAAAATAAAATAAAATACAATAACAATAAATAATACAAATAAGAGAAAAAATATTAAACATAGATAAATAAAATAGGTAAAATTAAAATTAAAATAAAATAAAGATAAATAATTAGAAGTTAGATTAGTCAATGTTATATTATATAATAAAAAGTTAACAAATAAAGAATAGAAAAGTTAGCTTTCCATAAAAATAAAAAATAAATAATAAATAAAGTAAAACAAGTTAGGAGGATTAGCATTCCATGAAAATAAAAAGTAAATAATAAAATTAAAAAATATTATTAATTTTACTTCCCCGGCAACGACGCCAAAAACTTGACATGTCAAGAATATAAGAGTTTATTCTTAAGTGTAAGATTGTCGAAGTAATAAATAATTTGGTAAAAATAGGATCTATCCATAGAGAAGTGAAATTAAAATTACAAACTATAAATTCTTTAAAGGCAATTAATGCAGTATAAGATATTTATAAATATTAATTTAATTAAATAATTAAAATAAAAATTAAGGATAGAAAAATTCATTATTGACATATAAAATATGAATATATTTAATTTTTTTTATAATTTATTTGAAATTTTTAAAAAATTCTAATCAAAAGATATAATAATTTATATTAATTTATTTATTAATATGTATTAATTTTACTTGATTATTATATTTTAAGAAATTGAATTTAAAAAAATAATAAATTTAAATTTATATATAAAAAATATTGAATAATTTAAAATTTAAATATAAATTTTATTTAGTATTATTTGATAATTTAATAACAGATAAATATTTTTAATAATATATAATTAAATAATTTAATATTTTAAAAAATAATTTTAATTGATAATTAAATTATTAATATTTTTTTAATTTATTTTTAAAAATTTTACTTTAAAATATTTTATTTAAAAAATTCGATTAAATTATTTTTTAGTAAAATTGCGTTTAATATGTTTTAATTATAAATAAATTGGCTCTTCACAAAATGAAAACGTAGTGATGATTAATGATAGTACTATTACTGTTTACCCAATCTTGTCAAACATTTAATACTCTTTTTTGGGTAAGATATTACCTTACGCATCTGTTTGCATTGAAGAACTTGGTTGTACAATTGCTTGACTTCGCTTTGCGTGCTGTCCTAGAGATATACTCAATCAAAGAAGGTGAAATTAAAGCTGAAACAGGAAATGAAAAAGGATTTGACGCGACAAAATGCTATTAATGCTTGTCATAAAGTTGGGAAATACTACAGTATCGTTAACCGTACAATATAATTATTGACGTATTTAAAAATGATTAATAATACAAAATATTACTGGTCATTTTAATTTTTTCATAAAATCTCTTATATTAATATATTTAAAACATAAAATTATAATTATAAATTTAAAATTATTTAAGTCTAAAAACATAAAAATAAAAATAAAATATTTAATTGTAATTAAAATTATAACATTTAATTAAAATTGAAATTAGATTTGAAATTGTAATATTTAATGTAATTAAAATTATAATTAAAATTGTAATATTTAACATAATTAAAATTAAAATTGAAATAAAAATTATAATATTTAAATTAATTAATTAAAATTGAAATTGTATCATTTAACATAATTAAAATCAAAATTAAAATTAAAATTATAACATTTGATATAATTGAAATCGAAATTAAATTTAAAATTAAAATTATTTAACCTAATTAAAATTGTAATTGAAATTATAATATTTTACGTAATTAAAATTAGAATTGAAATCTAAATTATAAGATTTAAGAGAATAACGACAAATTTATCTCAATATTTTGGCCATAAATATAACTTTACCTAATTAGAGATAAAATACTAAATTTTGCCTATTAACTTTTACCGTTAATTTTAATGATGAAAAACTTAAAAAAATATATTATGTAATTTTCACCGGAGACGCCGACCGTTATTTTTGGCGACTCTTCGACGTCAAAAGACCATATTTTACATCATTAGAGTGTATTTTTTATGATCTATATAATGGTGAGTTATTTTTAGTAAAAAAATACCAGAAGAATGTCAAATGTGGTGGTGAGGGGCACCAACTTTCGTCGCCTGTTGTCAAATGATGGGGCGATGACTTGCACCGCTCCTATTTATAGATAGATCGCCAGCCGATCTGTCCATAGGTGGGGTGGTGCAAGTCGCTGCCCCACCATTTTGACGACAGACGGTGGTGGCCGCCGCTCTTTATCATCATATTTGGCCTTTTTTGATCTTTTATTTTGATAAAAAATGACCTAACCATTGTGTAGATCAAGAAAATATAGTTCAATGATGTAAAATTTTATCTTTTTTGGCGCTAGAGTACCGCCAAAAAATGGCGTCTAGTCACCGATCGGTCGCCATTTTCAACGACATTTATAGATTATTATTTTTTTAATTTTTTATCATTTAATTTAATTTATTTTTAAAAATATAAATCAATTATACAATATTAAATAAAAATTAGATTTAGAATTATAACATTTAACGAAACTGTAATTAGAATTATAAGATTTAATGTAATTAAAATTAAAATTAGAACTAAAATTAAAACATTTAAAGTTATTGAAATTAAAATTAGAATTAGAATTAGAATTATAATACTTAATGTTATTGAAATTAAAATTAAAATTATTAATTATAACATTTAACGTAATTGAAATTCAGTTTAAAATTAAAATTAGAATTATAACATTTAACGTAATTAAAGTTAAAATTGAAATTAAAATTTTAATATTTAACGTAATTAAAATTAAAATTAGAATTAGAATTATAACATTTAACATATTTAAAACTTAAATTAGAATTATATTATTTTATGTAATTAAAATCATTTAACGTAATTGAAATTGGAATTGTAACTTTTAATGTTTATGAAATTGAAATTAGATTTAAAATTAAAAAGTTTAATGTCAATAAAATTAAAATAAAATTAGAATTATAATATTTAACGTAATTAAAATTAGAATTATAACATTTAATGTAATTAAAATTGACATTGAAATTGTAATTATAACATTTAACATAATTGAAATAGAAATTAGAATTAAAATCATAATACTTAATGTAATTGAAATCGAAATTGGAATTGAAATTATAACATTTAACGTAATTGAAATTGAAATTAGATTTGAAATTATAACATTATAATATAATTGAAATTGAAATTAGAATTGTAACATTTAAAATAATTGAAATTAAAATTAAAATTATAATATTTAATGTAATTAAAATTAAAAATAGAATTGTATCATATAATGTAATTAAAATCAAATTTAGAATTAAAATTATATCATACATAATTAAAATCAAAATTAAAATTATTTAACCTAATTAAAATAAAATTAGAATTGAAAGTATAATATTTAACAAAATTAAAATTAAAATTAAAATTAAAATTAAAATCAAAATTATAAAATTTAATATAATTAAAATTAGAATCAAAATTATAATATTTAATATTATTAAAATTAAAATTGAAATCAAAATTATAACGTAATATATTATCTTTAATTTATTAATACCATAAAAAGAAATTTTGTTAATTATTTAATTTTAAAGAGTGTATATTATATTTAACTAAACATTAAAGGAGCTTTTAATATTTTTTAATTTACCTGTACAATAGGTAACCATCATAAAATCTTAGCCATTGGATTAATCCAATGGCTAAGATAGCGACTGTACTAAAAGTATAGCCTATAAAGAAAAATGGTGGAATGAGTACGCACTGAAAATTTACACTTAGCAGTAAATTCTGAGAATGCATAAGATTTTAAAATCCCCTTTTAATTTTAGCTTGTTTAAATAGTTAAAGACCTTACGTGTATGGTTAAATTCTTTTATCATTTTTACACTTTATGTTGATGTCGGCTCACAATTCTATATAATAAGTCTTTTTGGATTCACTTCTCTAAATTGTACATTAGACATGTATTAAGTGCCTATTAAAATGTAAAGTTCTATTTGATTAAGAATCTTTATCTTTATCTTTATAGAGTTAGAATTGGGTAGAGTTTTTGAGCTTATATAAAGACAACTAAATTATTGTAGATGATTTAACTTAATCAATACAATAATTATAATTTTATCTTTTTCTCGTTTTAACTTTTAACCGAGGAATTTCTATAGCCCAATATTAGAGTTTTTTGTTCATTATCTCACATTCCAGATTTTATCTTAAGCTTTGCTTATTGGAAGTCAAATCTAACTTTACCTTATTTGACGAGACCTTATTTCAATTCTTTAAGAATTTGAAGTAACTCATTTTTTAATAGGACATTGAACATACGCAAATTCTATCAATAAATTTTATACGTGAAAATCTTTTTTGGCATGCTTGGTGAGACCTATTTATATATGCCAATAAAAACTATATAACAAAAGGAGGTAAAAATACTAATATCGGAAAGAATGTCACAGAATCATTCAGTGCGTAAAAAAAGGAAAGGAGCCGGCCATGACCCTACCTTCTTTCAGAAACTCTTTACGTGAAGAAAAACAAGTCTAACCAATGTCGAGAAAGAACTGCCTAATCAATAGTTGGAAGAAATTCAAAGGAATTCTCTCCTATCTCCTAGGCCATTCTACATGGCCGACATTCAGGGGTTGAGTTCCCAAATTGCTTTGGAGAACCAACAATTAGGCATTATGCTTACTAATCAGTTGATCGCAGCTTTTAGACCAGTAATTAAAAATAATCAAAATATCAGTATGAGCAATTTAAAAAATTTGGAGTCTATAAGATAGAACTAGACCGAGCTCACGGCTTTACTTCAAAGCCGACCTATTCTAGAGCTCATTGAACCATGTAAATGTCAGAATTATAGTCAAGCTGACCTACAATATGATTTAGTTAATATCTTAAGGCGGCTTGAGAGAGCCGAGTCAACAAACTCTCACGTTTAACAAGGCCAACTTAGGTATATTCTCAACTATAATTCCTCTAAAATATGGTAAAATTGGGAAGCTTGCATCAACCAGCTTAGCAAGTACACGAGTAAGTCGATTAGTCCTAATCTAGGCCAATCCAATTTGGAAGAGCCACCTAAACTAGCCAGCTATCAGAGTAATGAAATTGATAAGAATATGTTAGCTAAAGCCTTACAAAATATAAGGGTGGATCTAAAATTAATGGCAAGGCTGTCCTATAGCATTGACTCATTCTTCCCTTTGCTTAAAGGCTATAAGATTCTAGAATTCTTTTTATTTTTAGAGGAGGGAAATATCATGACATTTGAGCATATCTCAAGGTTCACCATTCAGTGACGGGAAGTCAGCTCTTCTCTTTTTTGGAAATTGAGATTGTTTGGAAACTTCTTAATAAAGACTCATTTCATCTGGTATACAAGCTTAATGCCAGAATCTATAGCTAGTTGGGAACAGATGGAAGATAAATTTCATGCCGAATTTTATAGATCACCTCTAAAGGTTACTCTAGCTGATTTAGCTAGAGTAATGCAGATGCTCGATGAATTGATATCGAAGTACGTAGGCTACTTCAAAAAACTCAGAACATGATGTCACACCCAAATCATAGAAGCCAACTGTATACCCATGATTGTCAAGGGTATGTTTTGCGCAATGAGAGAGCACTTTGAAGGACACCGATTTAGGGATTTATATAAATTGGCCAATAAAATGGTTAAATATGAAAGGCTCCTGATGGAGAGGGACCAGAAGAAGGCGTCCTTCAAAGGTACCTATTACTAGAATCAGCTTGATGTGGCTGCCATCCATAATTGAGTCAGAGAATGACCTTGACAACTTAGATAAGGAGATCTGTCTTGCTTAAGTGGTTAAAAGAGCTTTATACGAATATCTTGTTCTCAAGAATCCGACTTCCACCAAAGAAATGAAGAAGTTCGGCAAGAATACTTATATAGCCAAAGTGTATCATTCGATTTAAGGAAAGCCAATAAAATATTCGATTGACGTTTAAAGGAAAAGCCAGTAAGGATTACTATAAGTGGCACAACTCTTAGAGGCATAGTACAAATAATTGTATTGTGTTTAAGAAGAAAATTCAACAGTTTATTACTAAAGGCCAACTTTTATTCAGCTCCAATGAAAAAGCCCCTATTGTTAAAATCAATCTTTTCCCCACAACATGTATAAATATAGTTATACCTTCTATTAAAAAGAATACTTTGGGAGAAGAATTCTCTACTTAAATTTGGACTTCTGGTAAGCTGAGAATTAATATTTATATAAAGGACACTGCTAAAATGCCTTTTGAAACGTGAGGATCATTACTGAAAAGTCAGTTCCATATGAAAAGCTGACTTATAAGAAAGCTTGTTTGGTATGCCCATAATACCAAACAACTTTTGCATTAGTTTTTTATGGTCAAAGGCCTTTGGGTTCAAGATCGACATTGCAGCACCAACAATGGAGAACATTCAAACCTAGGGTAACCAAAGTCGATCAATGGGAACATAACATTTTGAAACGAAGAGTATTTGATAAGCTAGGGATTTATCATGAGTACAAATACCCTTCTAAGTCGATAAAGACACAAAAGAGACACATGCAAAGGCACAATCAACTAATACGCTTGGAAGAAGCCATCTGGTGTTATGGTAAGGAAAGCTAAGACATTAAAGAAAACTTAGCCAAGATCAAAAATCTGAACAAAAAGCTCTATGTTGATAGAGTAATGAAAATTCAGAAGAAGGTTCCTCATCTCATTTGAAGAAGGTTTGGGTACTCGTGAATAAGGATAAAGCCGACCAAGGGGCAAGTGAGTTAGAAGAAATTCAAAAATAATCCGTCAACATAGTCGTCATACTACTAAATTCCTTTAAGCTCAAGCCTGGGTAAGCTTCAACCCTTGATGGAGATGTGGTTGAGAAATGCAATACCACAAGTAATGAACTCTAGGAGTCGGCATTGCTGACCCTTTCTCAACCCTCTGAAGAAATGACCTAATATATTTAGCAACTTTATGTCAAAGCCAACCTTAATGGAGTTCTTTGCAAGAGGATCCTCATTGATAATAGGTTTGGCGTGAATATTTACCTCTACAGATGTTGAAACAACTTGAAATGTCTAAAGATGATTTGATGCCTAATGGGTGATTATGACCGAATTTACTAGTCGCGAAACTCCTATAGATGTGTTTACATTAACTAAGGTAAAAATTGGTCAACGTATCAAGTGACTACAATGTCTTGTTAGGAATGGATTAGATCTACTCCAATAAAACCTTAGCATCTAGTATGCATCAGTGATTTTAGATGGCAATCCAATAAACCTGTTAAAATAGTGCATACTGAATCAAATTCCTTTGCATGGAATGAGCAGATAACATTAACATCTTTATATAACCCATTAGTTAGATATATGATTCTTAAGGAAAAAAAATCGGTGTTGGCCAATTTTTAAGAGAAACAATTAAACCGTTAACTTAAATAGGTCTTAAGGAAAGAATTAACTTGACTATAAACTGTCAAGATTGGCGGACCCCTTGTATATTTTTCCCATGAATAGATATTTGGAAAGCCTTACCAAAATAAAACAGAGACAATCTCAACTATCGACTTCAATTGAATGTGTATATGAAGATGAGACTCAAAACCCTCAGATCGGGTGTGAATTAGGGGAAGTAAAATCAACCCCTCAAAAGTTGGATGACCAAAATCCTTAAACATAAAGCCGACTTGAAGAGATCAATTTTGGAACAAAGGACGAGCTTAAGCCAATTTATATCAAGTACATATATAGATCCAAATTAGGAAGGCCCATCCAAGGTCGCTAAGATTGTAGGCAATGGGGCATGTCTGCTAGTCGATTTGAAAGGGTTCAACGTTCAAAGAACATTAATGGTAATCTAAAAGCATACCGACTAACCATTTGGAAAGGGATAAACAAGTCAATTTTTTATTCTTAAGGCTGATAATAATAGTCGGATAGAATAATTGTACATATAAGATGATATTTTTTAAGAAAACTGTTGCTAAGCTGACTTTTTTGTTTAACTCCTTAGGTATGCCCCATGAAGTTGATTTTCTCTTATGGTCATCTTCACAAAGTCAATTTTTTTCCATTAATTCCTAAGATTACTGGTATTGTGCGATGTGTGAATTAATTATGTGTTCATTCAAGCGCAAGTGCACGCTATCGCTTAACAAGTAATATAGAGACGAAAGATGTTGATCCTATGAGAACCAGATGCTTTGTTCTAGGTCAATTACTAAAATTCTTGCCTTTTTCTGGATAACTTAATGCAAAAATAACAGAATTAAGTCTAAATTATCTATTTGAATAAGAAATTAACACCACACTATCAATGATAAAAAGCACCTAGGAGTGCAGCTATCCCTTAGCTCATGTTTGTTTAAGGTGTACTTTGAATGCTAATCTATTGGTCTATTATTAGTCTTAATACTAAGTTCATTGCAAGCCTCTTTCAATGGCCAATTGATTATATTCTACTTAATCTAATACCTATTTTCTTATGATACTAAGATTAAGCATAATTCATTAAGTCCAAGTTGTTTAACTATGCCTGCCTGTTAAATATATTTTTATTTTAACTTAAAGCTTATAGATGCTATTTTATAATTATACATCAATTTGTTATAAGTTTAATGAGATGTCTTTTATAAGTTTATCTCAATGAATTCAACAATTATACATTAATTGGTCAGATTAAATATAAGCATTAAGTACTAACAAATCAAATAATAACTAAGTTTATTTTGTTCAAAATTATAAATATCAACAGATATATAATAGGGTTCAATACCAAAAATCTAAACAAATAAAATTAGTTCAACTAACTAATTTTAGATAACAAATTATAAGAGAAAACATAAAAAAAAACTAAGATCAAACTCAAAGGTGTAGTAGATAAAGTCCAAAGAAGCCACATTGGTATTGGGTCTAATGCTTCTCTTAAAGTTGTCAATCTTCCTTGATCATGTTAAATCCCTCCAAAGTTGATTCTAAGTGTTGAATGGTGTTTATTGACAGCAAAAAGGAAAAAGTTTTAGTCTGGAATGAGTTACTTTGGTGCCAAGTCGAAGTTGAAACATTCTCCTTACAAAATTTCAAAAGAGTTGCTTTATATAGTACTGGGCAATGCTGCAGCATTAAAACTTAGAACACTCCAATATTCCTAGTTGTACTTTACAGATGTTGGGATGTTTTAATTGTCTAATGCTTGGGCGTTCTAACGCAGCTGCGATGCTTAACTAGCCTTGGAGCATTGGCTGCCTTGGGTTGTCTTGAGAAATTACGCAGCCTAAAACACTGTCCTTATGTCACAATGTCTAATTTTTCAAAAACGTTGGGGTGTTACTGAATTAACATTGGGACATCGCTGCTGCATTGGCTTGTAGAACGCTGGAGTATTCATCTCTCTCTATACTTTCACTTTGCATTTTTGCTCTTTGGTTTCTTTGTTCGTATTTTTTCCTCTAATTCATTCATTTCATTGTTTATCATGCAAATTTAATACAATAGTACATAAAAAGAAGCATGTAATTTCTTGAAAGCAGCAAAATTTAAGTTAAAACAGATTACAATATATATCAATTTAATGCTTAGCAATTACGACACAAAGCCGATTCAATAGTCTATAGTTTAAAAACAAATTCAAAGGCAAATCATTTTGATGAATCGGCCATGATAGGATAAAATGAAGTCAAGTATATATATAAAAAAAAATTAAACAAACAAACAAAGCAAATCATTTTGACAAGTCGACCATGGCAATTGAATGTAAAGTCGGCCTTTGAAAAGTTAATTACATGTCATGATAAAGTCAACCTTTGAAAAGTTAATTGCATGGCATGATAAAATCGGCCTTTGAAAGTCAATTGCATGGCATGGCGTTAAAATCGGCCATGATAAGTCAGGTTATGCATGGTTTGAAATTGAAAGTCGAACTTGCTTATGTAAGTTCATGCATATAGGTGAAATGCTTATAAGAAAATGAAATACTTATTATTCAAGGTACTTTTCCGTTCATAAGTCGGCAAAATGTAAATCATTTTGCATGATTTGAAATTGAAAAGTTGATTTTTGATAAGCAATTATAGCATTATCTCATTTTGCTTGTCTTGCTAAGCCAACTTTTTGCCAAGGAATGCTTTATGAAGCTGACTTTCTCTTATGATTACCCTACTAAGCCGACTTTTCTCCAATAATTTTCTTGTTCAGCCAACTTTCTCCTATGATTACTATGCAAAGCTGACTTTTTCCTATGATTACTATGCAAAGTTGATTTTTCTCTATAATTCATGCATAATAATTATTCAAATACAAGGGAGATTGGCTTATGAAGTTCTTAGATGGCGATTACCGATCAACTTGGCTGAAGCAAGTTCGTGTCAGCATGTAAGATTTAAGGTCGACTTTATTAAGATGCAAACTTTAGTAAAATAATTCTTTTTTGATCGATTTAATTGTTGACAACCCAAAATTGTATATAATTGATCCGTTTAGATTCACTCATCTAAATTGTACATTAGGCTCATATAATAGGAAATTTTATTTGATTAGGGTTCTTTGTCCTTACATAGTTAGAATTGAATAGAGTTTTTTAAGTTTATATAAAGGCAGAATAAATCATTATAGATAATTCGACTCAATTAATACAACAATTATAATTTTATCTCATTTTAGCTTTTAACTCAGGATTTTCTCATATTTACTTGTTGATTTATATAACTCAATTGTTAGAGTCTTATTTATTCTTCTTTACGAAGTAACCTATACTCCACAATTTGCTCATTATGTCAAAGCCGCTGAGCCTTATTCGTTGAAAGTCAAATTTTATTTTACCTTAAACTTTAGTTCTTCGAAAATTTAAAATAATTCATATTTTAAGTAGGACACTAAATATATATGAATCCCATCACTAAAGTTTATATGCAAAAACATTCTTTATTAATTAGCAATTGCAATCTTAGTGTTTTACTTATCAAGAGCTTAGATTAGTAGACAATTTTTATCGATACACAGGTTGATTATTCATAAATTCTCACATTATCATGTAAGCACTTTTCAAATGCAAATATAATAATTAATAAACAAATTACCGTATTTTTTCAAACACTCGCACTTCGGTCAAAGCATCTTCTAAAATCATATAAATATTTATCAGGAGTTTTGTTGTAACATAGTGCAAGCATTGTTCTTTACGCTTTTATTTATTTATTTATTTTGAATGATTTCTAATTCTTAATTAATAGTGAAGTCTTTGTCAAAATTAGGAGACTTGAACTTGCGGCCCTAAAATAGGGTGCGACACCGAGACCACCTATCACCCAAAATGATTGACATAAATTAAGGTAAATTTAATGTAAATTACACCGTATAATTATTATATTGAACAATAAATCTATATAAATAAATATTAAGTCCATGTTTAAAAAAAAAATACAAACTATTGTACCTATTAAAAATTGTTATGTGAAGTTGCTCGAGACTGGCACTCCTTCAGCTCAAGAACTCCATATCCTCGTCTACCCCGCGCCTTCGAACTCCAAGCGCTTCATGTACTTAAAAAATATATTTCAACGTTTAAATTAGTAGAAGAAGTATTTAGTTGAAAAAAAAAAAGGGAAATATAGTTTAAATGTATGGTTAATTCTAAAATATTCAATGAAACAGTAATTTAAATTTCAAAGAATATTTTAAAATAGAGAAAGTGTGTGTGATTTTGTATGGACTAGGAGAGAGAATTTACCTTTTCACGGGAGGAGAGTTGGAAGAAAAATCAAGGGTTTTTCATTCATATCTTCTCTGTTGTTATATGGAAATGCTTGCTTCCTTGCCCTTAGATCAAGCATATCCTACTAAAAGTTTATTAGAGTTATTTAGTAAGGAAGGATATGTTGTGCGTTCAAATAACAATTAGTATTATCATTAATTGTTATGCGGATAATTAATAATACTAGTAATATTATAACGAGGCAATCAACCATCTAACACAATATGTAAAAAGAAAAAATATTAAGTTTAACGAGGTTCGGTAATGTTATCTATGTCCTTAGGCGCCGCTAGAACAAATTCACTATCTTCAAGAGAAATTACAAAATTTTTGAATTACAATACAAATTTTCAAACGAGTGGGTCAAACTACAAATACTCAAATAGTAAGGTCAATACTGTAATTACTCAAATAATAGGGTATTACTACAAATGCCTAAAAATAAAGAGAAAAATTAAAATCTTACAACTTTCAGGGGCTTAAATGCAAAATTCTTGAACTATGAAGTTCTCATAAAGAGATCCTACAAATAGAGGGGGGAAAAGAATTATTCCAAAGGTGTATTTAATATCAAGGAAGGTTTTGTCTTATATAAGCCTAACCAAACCACCAACATGCCATCTCCCACCAATGTAGGATTGGCTCTGTAATATCCAATCCTTATTAGTAGTATTGACGCCTAGATTTCGGTATAGAGTAATGAAGACACCATAGGGTTACCCGATTTTTAACCCTAGTAGGAATATATTTCTTTTATGATACGTATGAGAGACATTAGACCTAATTTGGTAATTTCACACTCGATCGGAGCGTCGGACGACCTTAGAATATTTTTAAAATTTTGCTCCATTGGCTTGGATAAAGAAATTTTAATTTACTACATGAATTTCCATTTAAGGGTTATGTATGGAACAAGCCTTTGTTGAGAAACATAATCCATATATTAGAGAATGGACCAATTAGAAGAAATCTCATGGATTGCCAAGTTGAAAATTATAGTTAGTTCTTTGAATTATTCTAACTAGATAGTTACAAAGGAACCAATTATATATTTAGTTTCCAACTAATGACAATTTAGAAATTTAGAGTAAGTTGAGGGACAAGTTGGTTAATTGATGGAACCCTATATATATGGTAGAAGTGTGTAGAAATTTCAAGTGATCAAAAAGTAAACACTTAAAGCAAAAGAGAGCAAAAGAGAGCTAGAAGAGTGGTATTGCTATAGGGACATTTCAAGTTTTTTTTTTATAATGATTTTTCATATGTAATCAAACTATAATAAGGTCACATATCAATTCCTAAGCTCAATTAAAGCATCCATTAGTGAAAATCCAAGAAAAAGATGTAAGAAAAGCATTGTTTTGTGAGATTTATAAGTGAACTTTTAAGATTGCTTCAATTGATATTCTTGTGTGTATTCTTGGTTTAGATTGAGTTGAATTCTAGTGTGGAGCTTGAAAGAGTCATTGATTTGAAGAAATTGGCAAGGTAAGAATTAGGGTTTGGGTGATTTGAATGTAGAGACTTTAATTGGTTGTAATTAGGGCATTAGAATGAAATTGGCTTGATTTTGATGTAAATGGAACAAGAAATTGAGAAAAGAAATGTGTTGGAACCTAGGGTGAAATTCTGCCACTTTAGGAAAGTCAGGGATTGAGTGGTGTTTTGATTGAGTTGTTGTGTGTAAATGGTGCCTTATATTTATTGAATGCATATGGTTGATGGAAAAATCAAAATTGAAGAAAATGAGACATAATTGTCCATTTTGGAAAAGGTGAAAGGTAATTATGTCAAACTGAGTTATAAGGCGTTTAATAATTTTCAGGGCGCCAGATGGTGAGTTAGATTAGATTAAATGACTCCGTAAATAAAAATCGGAAAGTAGTATCCATCTTGACTTTATATGCCAATTAGGGCGTTTAGTAGTTAAATGAGATTCTAGTATTCAATTTGATGCTAAATGTCATTTATGGCGCGTAGGTGAAGAAAACTGAGAGTGGTAACGGGAGCAGAAATCCAGAACGAAACTGAGCTCGGAGCGGTTGTGAGTGAAAATCTACCATTTCTTTTATCTTTCGTTTATTATGTTTTCGTATAATGAAAATGTATGTTTTATGAGCTTTCAATGTATAAACATGATTTATGATCTTGATATATATCCATAGATATGCTTTTACATGTTCGGTTTAAGAAACAATTTTAAAATTTCTGCATCTGTTTTAAAGCCCATTGGTACCCTCAGATGATAGTGGTGGTGATTGTATAAGACCCGACCGGTATATCCCGTATACATGGGCAGGTTATGGGGGGTGTGTCACTAACTCTGGAAAGTCGGGGTGTCGAGTTATATGAGTCGCTCTATATGTACGGGGTGTCGAGTTACCATTGGTACAGTTTAGAATGAAAATGGCTAAACGAGGACTTTACTAGTTTTCAATCTACCGATAGCATTTTATGCATTTATATGCAGATGATAGTTATTGTGTTATATAGATTTTGGATATTATTTTTTAAAGATGTAGATAAAACTCTCTCAGTAAGATTTCATCAGCATATGATGTTAGAAACTATTTTACAGCTTTACATCAATTTTAGAAGCATGATTTATGCATTTACTTTAGAATTTACTATCTATGTATAATATTATTTTATTCGAAATCTTAATTGCACTCATTAAGCTCCTTTAGCTCACTCTTTTTATATTTTCTAAACCCCCTTCTCAGATGCAGGTCTCGATACGCAAACTGCTGATTCTTCTATTACTGAGTAGTAGGCCAAATCTGAAGATCATTTTTGTATATGTAAATGTGCTAAATAGCACCATTTGCTTTCTGCACAGTAGTTATAGGTATGTATATTTGTATGTATATTTTGAACCAATAAGAAGAGATTTTGATATTATGATCGTTTTTACTTTTTATGAGTATGCCCATTTTGTGATTTAAATAAAACTATTGAGTTGTGTTGGATTTAATTTGAAAATAACCGGAGGTCCGAATTGGTAGTATTGAGAAGTGTTTGAAATAAAAGTGAAATTTCTTTGCAGGTTTTATGTGAATTTTTTGAAAAACAGGGGAAACTCTGCCCATTTTTCTTTTAAAAATTAAGATGTCATTTTTATGTATATTACAAGATTTTCTCAGTAATAGCAAGAACTAAACAAGGGTTCACCTCGCGGACTGTTTCAACTTACCCAGTTAAATTTTGAAGAATTTTCATCTAGGTGCTTGGCAGGGCTGCTGGAACTTACAGTAGAGGGTCTCGGGGCGGGTCCTGTCAGGATCAATTTAGCATATATGCCAATTTTCAACAAATCTCCACCTTGGCGAATATACCAATCCTCCATAAAGCTTCAAATTTTCCAAAAAGTTCTCTATCCAAAAGCAATGCCTCCAAATTTACGCCCAATTGAGCTATTAAACTCGAACTACATTAATCAAGTCCAAACAATAATTGAACTTGATCGCTATCACCACTTTAGTCAACATATCTATAGGATTCTCGGTAGTCCCAATCTTTTGAAGTAAGATTCTTCATTCACTAATAATCTCCAACGCAAAATGATACCGAACATCAATATGCTTCGTTCGAACATGATATACTGGATTCTTTGCTAAATGAATAGCACTTTGACTGTCAGAATAAACATGAATTTTCTTCTGACCAATTCCCAACTCATCCAGCAATCCCTGTAACCAAATAGCTTCTTTGATAGCCTCTGTAAATGCCATGTACTCTGCCTCTGTAGTAGACAAAGTAACTATAAACTGTAAAGTAGACTTCCAACTCACAGGAGCTCTCGTAAGAGTAAACACATAATCGGTTGTTGACCGACGTTTATCCAAATCACTAGCATAATCAGAATCAATATAACCGACAACACATTGATCACATGTATCATATTTCTCAAAGACTAAGCCAACATCTACGATCTTCAGTAAATATCTGTTTACGCTCAAAATATAACGCGGCTATCGCAGTATAGATTGAGGTGTCGATCCCACGAGGAAGCTCTTGGCAAAATAGGTTAGTGAAGTAAAATATTAAAGCAGTAGCAAAGGGTTAATTGATTTAAACGGATGAGATAGAATTGTCTATGAATTGAGGAAAATGTCTTATGATGATTTAAGCAAGGCTTTGAGAATCACAATTATGCTTTATAAATCTACTCTATACTTTGATTCGATATTTATAACTCAACTGAAAGTTTCACATCCCAAACAATCAATCGGAAGGTATGTAATATATAGTACATTTGATAACACATATATTTGATTTAGTTAAACTTTTTGCAAACATTAACACACATCATGTTATTTATACAAGTTATCTAAGATCGACAATATATCATTTTGACAATATTGCAGTAAAAGATTAACTTGAATATCAAACATTTATTGCCCTTACATGTTATCCAAGATCGACAATATATCAAATTGACAATACTGCAGTAAAAGATTAACATATAAAACAATGTAACCAGTAACAATTATAAATCAACGTGAATCACATAAGAAAAACATGACTGAACATATATGAGATATGAGAATTATAACCTCTGGATTATAGAAAATAAAATAGATAAGAGTTTAATCAAAACCAAACTTACAACATTTATAGGTCTTGACACCGAATCAAAGCATGGAAGTAGATTTACTACACATAAAAGTTCATCTCTTAGCCTTGCTAGGAACTCTAGCCTAAATTACAATACATGTTAATGAGAATAAAAGAAGAGAGAATTATCTATTATTAAAAACGTCCTAAGTATCTCCTTATATAGGCAATGAATGGACATATGTCATGAATGACATCAATCTTCAATAATTTTAAGCTAATAACTCATGTATCCACTTGTAGCATGTTTTTGATAATGTAAATGATCAATTCAACCTCTACAGCTGACATGGAAGTTGTAGAATTTCGACTCTTCTTTCCATAGGCACTGATTTCATGCAAATTGGATGAGTATCCAATGAGATATGAGCAAAATTCCAAAGATACATCAGAATTCGGCCAACAACCATTTTACCCACTTGCAATGCGATTTGGTCCATGATAACGGCTGATTTGGACTTTATCATAAACATACGAGTTGTTGATAGTTAAGTCAAAAATTCACAGCTTCAAGAATTATACCAATTGAATACGTATTTTGCGAGATACGGTGCAAATACGTGAATTGGGTCAAGCTAGGTAAGAGTTGTAGTCCGATTCTGTTGTATCTCAATTTTTGGCCCATAACATATTGGATTTGACTTTTCCACTATTCTTCAAATTTGTATAAGATTGAGTCATGCTGCACTAGGTTTAAGAATTTCTTCATTTCGATTTCTACATTGAGAGTTATGTCTAGTTTACCTAAACCTGTCCAAATAACATTCATTAATCACAATTTAAGGAGAACACTTTATTTCAAGCTAAAAATACAGAAAATACTAAAATTAGTGACATTAAATGGTGATTGAATCTCCTAACAACATGCATTTTCATGTGTTCATCACAGCCCCCAACCAGCTTATTGCTAGTCTCTAGCAATTCAAGCGTAAATAGAATATGCAAAACTACCTAAGCATTTCAATCAAAACATTAGTTCGAGATCACTGTTGCTATCATGGTTTTTTCAATTACAACTTCCATAATTTGTGTGTGTGTGAACTAAGCCATAACCATCTAACCACAAACCACAAACCACAATAGATATAGCCTTGAGAATTTCTCCAAGTAAAAGCCTTAACTCCATATCCTCACAGGTGTATGACTGTTTAAAAGGTTAGGACTTCTCTTATGGAGTTGGAAAACAGTTAAGCACTCAAGAAAAAGTCAATTTTAAGGATAGACATATAAACTAACATTGATCCGAAGATAGGAAAATTATTTGTTTAAAAATTAATTATTCATATCATACGCCAACTTTAGAACTTTAATTGGCTTGTGAGAATAATACAATTATAACTTGGTGAGAAAACTATTTTACAAGGTATTTGTCTTCTAAAATTGAATGAAGACTTTATTAAACTGAATTGCTTTTCTTTTTTTTTTTTCTTGTTTTTGGTACTTTTGTGTTTTTTTTTTTTTTTGAAGAATACAAGGAAGCATTACAAAGGTTTCTTACCAAATTATATTATGCACAAATGTAACCAACTTATCCCTTAATTCAAATAATATCATTCTAAACAAAAATTAACCAATTCAAAGGATCAATGAAAGTTCATAAGCTGTTTTCTCAACCTTTCAACTTACTCACAAAAGATATGTGAGATTAGAAAAATATATACTTAAACATGGGAATTCTCTTGGCTATATAAATTGAATCATCCATCTTACCACAAGGCTTAGCATTTTGCTCAAAAATATTTTGGAAGTCATTCTTTAGTAACCTAGATAGAAACAGTGACTCAACCTAAACAATTCTGAAATCATACTTAGGCAGAAAAACAAATTCCTTTATACAAGAATTACCAAGACTACAAGCAGTAAACGACAATGCATGAAATATAAAACAAAATAACAAAAAGTTAGTTAAAATACATTTCAAAAGTTAGTACTAAAACTCCTTACTCTGCCATTCTAATTTGACCTAGAATGCGTCTCAAGAGTTCAAGAATGAACTCTTTACTCAGCCATTTTAATCAAATGTCGAACCACATTTTTTTTTGTTGCAAAATGCAACGTATGTCTACTATCCTCCCTCCAAACCAGATGAAACATTGTCCTCAATGTTTAAATAGAAAGAGATAAAGTATAGGAGACATTACCTGAAACGCCAGTTATTTGAAAGAAACAAACCTGAGAGACACTTAAGCAAATATAAACTAAAATGATGGTACTGATAAATAAATAAATAAAAAGAAAAATTTACAAACGGAGTGTCAGATCCAATTTTCGCTTGTTAAGGCCCACTGACCAATCGATCCGAGTTATTGCTGGGTCAGGTTCGTAGGTAACTGCCTGTAATTTGTTAATCAATTCATCCGCCTCAGTAGCAGAAACCAAGATCTGTCGCGCCGAATGTGAAATAAAATTCTGTTCCACAGCTTGATCAAGAAAACAAAGTAAGTAATCAAAATAGTTATTAACATTCAACAAACCTATGGGTTTTCGGTGGATATTCAGTTGGGCCCAAGAGACAATTTGAAAAATTTCTTCCAAGGTACCAAAACCACCTGGTAAAGCAATAAAAGCGTCTGCATTGCAAATTGGGTTTCCTCCATATCTACTCTCACCTTTATCTCAATATATGAAAATGAAGAAACTGAGGTGCTGTATTTATAGAGTGCCAAATGATAACAATTATTATGGTAACCCGACGGTTTGTCAAAAGAGAGTTAAAAATAAAACACAAAAATTTAAACATAATGACCCACATGCATTATTGAACAAAAAGATTTGAATTTAAGACATCTACATGAGTAGCCCTACTATTCATAAAATAAAGTTTGAAATTAAAACACATGTATTTACAAGTAGTTGTGATTGTGGCTCACATCTTCCTCTGGTTTTACGTCCAGTAACGGCTTAAACGCCCTCTATGGGTCGGGGATAGGCTTCCCATCCAATTTTCTTATAAATTGGCAAATAGGGTCTTTTAGAGTCAGATTCCCGAGACTATACCGTTGATGTTCATTTTTGAATTTGTTCCATAAATTGAGAAGTTCACGTTGCACGAGCCCACAGGGATGCGTCTCAAGAGTCAATAGGATATCATCCAAAGACTCCTTACTCAGTCCATCCTTAATGAACTGAATTTTGTCTTCTCGATTTTTAGATACGAATCCTAAAGAACGACAACTCCGATTACAATTCCATCGAGCACATTTATGACAGACTTGTAACCTTTTTGCTCGTCGCCTTTTGGCATAGGAGCTTCTTCCAAGACCAGGCATATGAGAAATAAAATCATTTTCAAACTCACCAGACAACTGAACCTTGGCTTCAATTAACCAACGAAGGTCCACAGGGATATTACCCAACATCAATAGCCTTAGTTTTTCACACCGTGCTTTGTAAATCTTAAGTAGAGTATTTTGAGGAAATGAAGGAAAACGTATTTTAAGGTTGGCAAGAATGCGATCCATTTTGAAAGAAAGAAAAGAGATGAATGCACAGTTTGAGGGACAGTTTTTAGGGAACTGAGAAACCGACTTTAATAGTCACGGAGTACCGTATCCGCCACTTCACCGGGAAATAAAATCACACTGAAGAAAAAATAAAAAGAAGAAAATAAAGTAAAATAAAATATGCAAGAAAATAAAAGCAAAAATAGAAAGTCAAAAGGTAAAATATAGACAAAATATAAAATATGGTACAGATAGATTGAACCTGATCAATCACGATAGACAGGATCCATAAGAGGGATCTCGCCTAGGTACATAGAGTCGTTTACCTTTTCCACGTAGCTTTTTAGCCGCTGTCCATTCACTTTGAAAGTCCGTCCATCAGTGGGGTCTTCTATTTCAACAGCACCATTAGGAAAAACATGTCTTACCATAAATGGACCAGTCCATCGAGATCTCAACTTTTCAGGGTGTAAATGCAATCTAGAATCATAAAGATAGACCCATTGATTTGGCTCAAAGTGTTTCCTTGAGATCTGTTTATCATGAGCTACTTTCATTTTAGATTTGTAGATTCTGGAGTTGTCATATGCGTCATTTCGTAGCTTTTCTATTTCTGACAATTGTAACTTTCTCTGAAGACCTGCAGCACTCAAAGTTGTAAAAGAACAGTTAGAGAAATGTGTTCCTTGGTCACTAATGATGACACGTGGTGTCCCAAGGTTTGATGGTTTTGGTTTCTCCCTCTCTTGTGGCAACTCTTCAATGCCTGGTTTCCAAAATCGAATCCCTTTATTCTGTGAGTCAAAAATACTAAACATATCAGTTGTTTCATCAGGATAATACAATTCTTCAATATCAAAATCAAAGAGATTTTCTAAAGAATTATAGCCATGATTTTTATAAACTTCCTCCGCTCCAAGTGTGTCTATCATATATGAATGATAGCATTCGTCTTCTTCTCATGATTGCTTATCAATATGAAAAATGTCCACCTCAAGAGTCATATTCCCAAAAGATAATTTCATTAGACCATTTCTACAATCAATAAGAGCATTAGCAGTGGCAAGAAAAGGTCTCCCCAAAATAAGAGGGATTTTTGACTCCATGTTAACAACAGAATGAGTATCTAAAACAAGAAAATCAACAGGGTAGTAAAATTTATCAATTTGCAACAAAACATCTTCTACTATTCCCCGTGGTTTCTTGATTGATCGGTCAGCTAATTGTAGGACTACAGATGTTGGTTTAATCTCACAAAGTCCCAACTGCAAGTAAATAAAATAAGGCATTAAATTTACACTTGCTCCTAAGTCCAATAAAGCTTGACCAAACTCATGTGTCCCAATTTGGCAGGAGATTGTAGGACATCCTAGGTCTTTATACTTGGGTGGTGTCTTTTGTTCAATCACTGCACTTACCTATTCTGCCAAAAATGCAGTTTTCTTCACATGGTGTTTTCTTTTGATAGTGCATAAATCCTTGATGACTTTGGCATAAGTTGGAACCTGCTTAATCAAATGTAACAAGGGAAGGTTAATTTTAACTTGTTTCAAATGTTCCAAAATCTCACCTTGAATTTCTAAATTTCTCCCAATCGGTCGAAGAGCTTGAGGAAAAGGCACTGGGATTGAAAACTTACTTTCGGGCTCTTTTTCCATTGTGGCTTCTTTTTCAAGGGGGGCGTCTTTACTACTCGTAGATGTGTTAATTTCAGGAGTAGGCTCACTTACAATCTTACCATTTCGAGTAGTAATGGCATTGACTTCTTTGAGATTTTGAACATCAGAAGTAGAAGCTTGTGCCATGAATTGTCCTTTCGGATTAGATTGAGGTTGAGATGGAAACTTACCTCGCTCTTGTACAGTTAAGGCACTGGTCAACTTTGTGATTTGACTTTTGATTTCTTTGTTTTCGTCCACCACCTGTGCAAGAATTGTTTCAAATTTTTTATTAGTCTTACTTTGTGCCTCCATAAATGCTTGTAATGTATCCTCTAAAGAACTCCTAGTTGGTCGTGCATTATATTGAGGTGCAACATAAGACTTGGGTACTTGTTGTTCTTGTTTCCATTGGTTGTTGGCTTGTTGGTCAGATTTCCAACTGAAATTTGGGTGGTTTCTCCAGTTAGGATTATATGTTTTAGAGTAGGGTGAATAAGGCTTCTTGTACATCCTTAGGGCATTACATTGTTCCTCATATATCCCTCTCATCTCACTATACGTGGGGCAATCCTGAGCTAAGTGTTCCGCTCCTCCACAGACAAAACAGACATCGTGTGACTCAACTTTAGCAACCGTGTGGGTGACCCTTCTATCTTTGGTTTTCAAGGCCTCTAACTCCCTAGTTAAGACCTCTAATTGGGCTTTGAGGTTATCCTCTTCCCTAAGATGGAAAACTCCATTGGGTCGTGACCTATTTGTGCTTTCAGTAATGCTAGGTCCAGTCCATGTATGGGCTTTTTCGGCTAAGTCATTAAGAAATTCTATGGCTTCCTCAGGATCTTTATGAAGGAACTCCCTATTACACATCATCTCAACAAATTGGCGCTCTCTAATTGTGAGTCCCTCATAGAAATAACTAACCAAACGCCAATTTTCATACCCATGGTGAGGGCACAGATTTAACAACTCTTTAAACCTTTCCCATGCTTGATATAAGGTTTCACTGTCTTTTTGGGAGAAGGAAGAAATCTGTTTTTTCAGGCCATTAGTTTTGTGTTGTGGGAAGTATTTATTGAAAAATTCTTGGGTCATTTCTGCCTAAGTTCCTATAGACCTCGGCCTCAAAGAGTATAACCAACTCTTTACTTTGTCTTTCAAAGAAAAAGGAAAAAATTTAAGTCTAACAGTGTCTATGGCTTCAGGTTGGCTATGAAAGGTGGCAATTACCTCTTCAAATTCCCTAACATGTACATAAGGATTTTCACTATCTAGACCATGAAAAGTGGGAAGAAGTTGTATCATTCCAGGTTTAAAATCCGAATGTGGTGTGTTAGGTGAAAATATAATGCATGATGGTGTGGCTGTGCGAGTAGGATGCAAGTAATCTTTTAGAGTTCTAACGGGATTTTCTTCGTGTTGGCTCATTGTGTTAGAATTACAAGATGAACTAGAAGGTGAATTCTTTTCACTTACAAATTGTGGGAGTGGTTCTAGTTCTAGTTCTCTCATAAATCTTCCTCGTTTGTCTCTAGGTCGATGCATACATCCTAATTTTTTTTTTTTTTTAGGAAAGAAATGCTTAAGGAAAATTAAGAAGTAGAATAAACACAACAAGAAATAGAAATAAGTTAGGTGGTAAGACCAACCATGAAATATAAATACAATAACTAAACAAAATACTATAAAGTACAAAAAAAAAAAGTACCATAAATAAATAATAAAAAGAAAATACAATAAGTAAATAAATAAAAAGTTAGGCGGTAGAACCGGCCATAAAAAGAAAATACAACATATTAACTAAAGAAAATAAATTGCAATAAATACGTAAAAGAAAATGAAAATAAAGTACAATAAAAAAAGTGAAATAAATAAATAGAGTACAATAAGAAATAAAGAAACTAAGTTAGGCGGTAGAACCAGCCACAAAATATAAAGAAAATACAACAAATTAACTAAAGAAATAAAGTACAATAAATAAATAAAAGAAAGTGAACGAAGTTAGGCGGTAAAACCAGCCATTAAAAAAAAAGTGCAATAAATAAACTAAAGAAAATAAAGTGCGATAAATAGATAAAAGAAAATAAACTAATTAGGCGGTAAAACCAGCCATTAAGATAATATAAAATATAACAAATTAACTAAAGAAAACAAAATAAATTAGGTGGTAGAACCAACCATGAATAATAAATAAATTACAACAAAGGAAATAAAATTAAGATTTTACAAAGAAAAGAAAATATACAAAGTTACCACTTTAGTATTTATAATCGCAACCAACTTTCGCTTAGTGTGCCTCCCCGGCAACGGCGCCAAATTTTTTTTTACGCTCAAAATATAACGCGGCTATCGCAGTATAGATTGAGGTGTCGATCCCACGAGGAAGCTCTTGGCAAAATAGGTTAGTGAAGTAAAATATTAAAGCAGTAGCAAAGGGTTAATTGATTTAAACGGATGAGATAGAATTGTCTATGAATTGAGAAAAATGTCTTATGATGATTTAAGCAAGGCTTTGAGAATCACAATTATGCTTTATAAATCTACTCTATACTTTGATTCAATATTTATAACTCAACTGAAAGTTTCACATCCCAAACAATCAATCGGAAGGTATGTAATATATAGCACATTTGATAACACATGTATTTGATTTAGTTAAACTCTTTGCAAACATTAACACACATCATGTTATTTATACAAGTTATCTAAGATCGACAATATATCATTTTGACAATATTGCAGTAAAAGATTAACTTGAATATCAAACATTTATTGCCCTTACATGTTATCCAAGATCGACAATATATCAAATTGACAATACTGCAGTAAAAGATTAACATATAAAACAATGTAACTAGTAACAATTATAAATCAACATGAATCACATAAGAAAAGCATGACTGAACATATATGAGATATGAGAATTATAACCTCTGGATTATAGAAAATAAAATAGATAAGAGTTTAATCAAAACCAAACTTACAACATTTATAGGTCTTGACACCGAATCAAAGCATGGAAGTAGATTTACTACACATAAAAGTTCATCTCTTAGCCTTGCTAGGAACTCTAGCCTAAATTACAATACATGTTAATGAGAATAAAAGAAGAGAGAATTATCTATTATTAAAAACGTCCTAAGTGTCTCCTTATATAGGCAATGAATGGACATATGTCATGAATGACATCAATCTTCAATAATTTTAAGCTAATAACTCATGTATCCACTTGCAGCATGTTTTTGATAATGTAAATGATCAATTCAACCTCTACAGCTGACATGAAAGTTGTAGAATTTTGACTCTTCTTTCCATAGGCACTGATTTCATGCAAATTGGATGAGTATCCAATGAGATATGAGCAAAATTCCAAAGATACATCAGAATTCGGCCAACAACCATTTTACCCACTTGCAATGCGATTTGGTCCATGATAACGGCTGATTTGGACTTTACCATAAACATACGAGTTGTTGATAGTTAAGTCAGAAATTCACAGCTTTAAGAATTATACCAATTGATTACGTATTTTGCGAGATACGGTGCAAATACGTGAATTGGGTCAAGCTGGGTAAGAGTTGTAGTCCGATTCTGTTGTATCTCAATTTTTGGCCCATAACATATTGGATTTGGCTTTTCCACTATTCTTAAAATTTGTGTAAGATTGAGTCATGTTGCACCAGGTTTAAGAATTTCTTCATTTCGATTTCTACATTGAGAGTTATGTCCAGTTTACCTAAACCTGTCCAAATAACATTCATTAATCACAATTTAAGGAGAACACTTTATTTCAAGCTAAAAATACAGAAAATACTAAAATTAGTGACATTAAATGGTGATTAAATCTCCTAACAACATGCATTTTCATGTGTTCATCAATATCGTAGAATCTATTTCACAGCATGCCAATGTCCTTTACCAAGATCATGCATATATCTGCTCACTATTTCAACTGCATGTGAAATATCAGGTCTCATATACACTATATCATACATCAGGCTACCAACTACATTAACATATGGAACTTAAGATATATACTCCTATTCCTTATTTGAACTAGGAGATAAAGATGCACTGACCTTCATATGAGGAGCAAGTGGGATACTTATAGGTTTTGACTCTTCGAAAATGCCAAAACGTTGTAATACCTTATTCAGATATTATTTTTGAGTCAAACAAATTTTGCCTCCTTCTCTGTCCCTACTAATTTTCATGCCTAGTATCTTTCTAGTTTCACCCAAATCTTTCATCTAAAAATCTCGATTCAACTAAGTCTTTAATTTTCCAATTTTTTTGACATTCGTTAAAGCTATCAATATGTCATCGACATACAAAAGTAGATAAATGAAAGAACCATCATATAGCCTCTGAAAATACACACAATGATCAAATTTGCTTTTTGTGTACCTCTGACCCATCATAAACCACCAATGCCTTAGTGATTATTTCAAACCATAAAGCTATTTTTTCAGTTTGCAAACCAATTTTTCCTTACTAGTAACTTTGAATCCCTCTGGCTGAGTCATATAGATTTCCTCTTCTAAGTCACCATGTAAAAATGCAATTTTTACATTGAGTTGAACTAGTTCCATATTTAACTGAGCTACCAAGGCCAATAAAATTATAATGGAAGAATGTTTTACAACTAGAGAAAATACCTCATTATAGTCAATTCCTTCCCTCTGTGCATAGCCTTTAGCCATAAATCTTACCTTGTAGCAGACAACTTTCTTGTCAGGAAATCCATCTTTCTTTACATGTACCTATTTGCACTCAATTGCCTTCTTACCCTTTGGTAGTTGAGCTAGCTCCTAAGTTTTATTCTTCTGAAAAGACTGAATCTTCCTCCATAACTGTCTTCCACTGATCAACTTCAGAATAGCTTACTGCCTCTCTATAAGTGGAAGGAACATCATTATCTACAATTGGAAGTGCATAGGCCATCATATCAACAAATCGAGTAGGTTTCCGAATCTCACATCTTGGCCTATTTACTGCAATAGTTTCTTGTTGCTATTGAGGTTCATGAGTAGAACCTTCTCTATCATCTCCTAAGATCATCTCTATCATAGAAGTACCATTATCTATCTCTATAGATCTAACCGAGTTCAATGTAGTTCTTTTTAACTCCACCTGCTGCTGAGTATGCTCCACTTGTTGCAGAGTACTATTTACTATTGTCTAGTTTTCTGATTTCTTCAACATAAAAGACTCATCAAATATTACATCTCTATTAGATACAATCTTCCTCGAATTCAGACACCAAAGACGATATCCTTTCACTCTTAAAGAAAATCCCAAGAAAATTAATTTCTTGGCTTTGGAATCTAGCTTCGATTCTTTCACATGATAATATGCAATAGAACCAAATACATGTAAAGAATCATAATCAGAAACAGGTTTTCTAGAACAAACCACTAATGGAGTTCTATCACCAATAGCAGCTGACGGTAGACGATTAATGAGATGACACGCATAAATCACAGCCTCAGCCCAAAACTCTTTACCCAATCCCGCATTAGACAATATACATTAAACTTTCTCCAGTAATATTTGGTTCATACGTTCTGCCACCTCATTCTACTGCAGTGTACCTCTTACAGTAAAATGACGTACAATACCCTCATTTTGACACAATTTCAAGAACTGATCACTGCAATACTCATCACTATTGTCTATTCTGAGATGCCTGATTTTCCTGCCTGTTTGTGTATCAACCATTTTTTTTCTATTTATGGAAAGCACTAAGTACATCATCTTTAGATTTCAAAACGTACACCCAAGCTCTTTTGGAAAAGTCATCAACAAAAATAACATAGTAACGCAAACCTCCCATAGATGTAGTCAGAGAAGGTCCCTATATATCTGAGTTAACATAATCAAGAATACCCTCGGTATTATGAATAGCGGTGCTAAACTTCACTATCTTCTGCTTTCCCAAAACACAATGCTCACAAAAGGCTAGCTTATAAGTCTTTGCACTTTTCAATAAGCCTCTTTTCACTAAACTAAATAAGGCTTTCTCACCTGCATGCCTCAACCGCATATGCCATAATCTAGTGATCTCTAAATCTGCATCATTATCAGAAACCATGGCCGCTGATCCAATCACTATATTACCATTATAGCAATACAAGTTGTTCCTTCTAGTGCCTTTCAATGTCATAAGAGTGCCTGAAGTGGCCCTCAGAATTCTATCTCATATAGATACAATACAGCCTTTAGATTCTAAGGCTTCCAAAGAGATGAGATTCTTCCTCAACTTCGGTATATACAGAATTTTTGTTAGAACTTTAGTTGATCCATCATTATTTTTCAACAGGATTGAACCTATCCCAACAGTATGACAGCTATTATTATTGTCCATATACATAACTCCACCATTAAGCTCTTTAAAATTAAAGAACCATTCCCGATGTGGACACATAAGATAAGTGCAACTCAAATCCATAATCCATAATTCATTCGTTAGAACGAGACGTGGATGAATGACCACTTAAACAAAAATCTGACAAACTATCATCGCTTACGCTCTCAACAACACATGCATCAGAAACAGACATATCTTTTCTTTCATTTTCAACTTCGAACAATCTTTCTTCCAATGCCCTTTCTTCTGACAAAAGGCACACTCATCTTTTTCTACTATACCCCTCGACTTTGATTTTTTTCCTTTTTCCTAGTTTTCTACTCTAGCTACGCCCTCTCATTGTCAATGCTTCTACTTACTCATCTCTATGTTCTCTCTGATTTTTTCTACAGATTTCATAGTTTGTCAAAGAAGAACAAACTTCTTCAAATGACAATTTATCCTTTGCATGGATGAGAGTAGTACATAAATGATCTAATTCATCCGGAAGAGAACCAATCAACAACATAGCCTTTATTTCATCTTTGAAGGTTTCCTCTAAATTTAATAAATCAATCATTAACTTATTAAATTCATTAATATGAGAACTTGTACCCGTACCTTGTCTCAACTGAAGACGAAATAATCTCTTCAATAGATACAACCAGTTCTCATTTCTTTTCTTCATATATTTGTTCTTCAGGGCCTTCCACAATGCATTGGCACATTTTTCTCTAATGAATGGATACTTCTGCTCTTTACACAAATAAGAACGAATCAACCCACAAGTTTTTCTATTAAGCCTATTCTAATTAGCCTCCTTGATATCTTTTGGTTTTGTTTCTTCTAAAACTATATCCAAGTCTTACTGACATAATTCATCCAACACCTCACTTTGCAATAAGCCAAAATTATTCCGGCCATCGAATTTTTCCACATATATTTTTGCACTAAACACTGTCATTGTCCTCATCGATGTAGATGATGATAATGCCATAGCTACCTCGCACAAATGAGTTTGATACACAATATCACAAATAACCAAGTTTCACCAAATAATTATTTCCAACAATTAGCAATTCAAAATTCACTAACCTAGAATAATAGTAAGTGCTCAACAGAAAATAGCCACTTACCGTCTTGAACCTGGGACTCTGATACCACTTGTTGTGCCAAGAAGCATTCAAACAATAATTAGTATTATAACTAATTTTTATGTGGACAATTAATAATGCTAGCAATACTACAACGAGGCAACCAACCATCTAACATAATATAAAAAAAAAAAAAAACACCAAGTTTAACGTGGTTCGGTAATGTTACCTACGTCCTCGAGCGCCATTAAAACAAATTCACTATCTTCAAGAGAAATTACAAAGTTTTTGACCCACAATACAAATTTTCAAACTATTGGGTCAAACTGTAAATACCTAAATAGTAGGGCCAATACTATAATTACCCAAACAATAGGGTATTACTACAAATGTCTAAAAATAAAGGAAAAAATTGAAATCTTACAACTTTCAGGGGCTTAAATGTAAAACCCTTAAACTATGAAGTTCACATAAAAAGATCCTACAAATAGAGGGGGAGAAAAGAATTATTCTAAAGGTACACTTAATATCAAGGAAGGCCTTGTCTTATATAGGCCTAACTAAACTACTCCCATGCCATCTCCCACTAATGTGAGATTGGCTCAATTTGGCATATAAGCCAATTTTCAACAAGATAAGATGTGGTCAATCCTATTTGAGAGCTTCTATTAAGAGAAACAGATTTTTTGTAGTTATGTCTATTTAGTCTCTTTAGGCTTTCTCCTTCTGTTAGGACTAGCTAGATAGTATTGGGTTGATTGGGTCATCTAAATTTTGGCCTAAAAAGCCCCGGATAAGTGAAGAATTATGGTCATTCAGCTAAAGCCTCCAAGGACACTTTTCTTCGCTCTCGCTTGATCTTTTAATGCCACATGTTCAGGTTTAGGACACGATTTTTTTGCTTCTCTCTCTTCTTCGTATTGCTCAGGAATGTTGTGTCTCTATGAATGCTAATGATGTTTCTGATTGCTAGTTCACAACTTTTTTAGAGTATACATTTTCTTTAGTTGTCTTTTCAACTGTACTAGGTATTCTCAAAGAAAGAACACTAGAAATTTTCTTATTTCTCTAAATCCTGTACTTCCTATCCTAAAAAAGTATAGACTTTTTCATTCAAGTTAGAAACAAAGAAAAAAAAATATTGTTAAAGGTTTAGAAAACTTCACTATAGAGAAGTTGAAGGTAACTTATTAAGTTTTGACGACGTAAACATTAGACTTTTCCTTAGAGAATGATGATAGAAGGAACGTATAAATGGCGGAACGAGGTGAAATCCCACTATTTCTGCATCACCTCGAGTGTTTTCTCTTCCCTATTCCCCTTATAAACTTTGGGTTTTTAGATGTTACTGGACTTTTTCCACTACAAATCCATCCTAACATATTTCATATACTTCAGGAAATCTCTTTGATGAATCATATGATGCCACCCCCTTACTTCTAATGTTTATATGGCATCTTTTCTTGTTACAATCTCAATTGTTTAAAGATTAACTATTTATGGGCACCAAAGCCTGGGGTAAGAGATTTTGAGGCTAAAGGGCCAAGTTTGACATTAATCCAATATTGTGAATGGGCGTGGTGGTGGCCTAGCCTCCTATATAATGTTCATACTAGTTGTTGGAAAATTAGTGATTTAACAATCTTGGTTGGACAAAAATTGAGATGAATACCAAAGTGGAGAGTTACAAGAAGTCTAAAACTTGTGGGACACGTATGAAGAAGTTTAGGACGTGTGAAACATGAAGGAGAAAGTGAAACAGAACTCGACGACGTGAACAAAGCGAAGAAAATACGCATAGGGGGCTCTAGGGCTGAGTGCCGTTTTTGATCTAGATTTCAAGTTTTGAAAAGTTTTGGACTTCCAAAACAAGTGGACTTTTACTCCAATAAGGAATAGGGTTAGTAGGCAAGAAATACACCCTATATAAACACTTGTAAACCCTTTATTTTAGATTAAGTATTAAGAGAGACTCTAAGAGAGGGAAAGAACTGGGTAGACACTAAGTACTTGTGTGCACTAGGGTGGAACCGTCGTTTGGGTGTTCATTGCTTGTGGTAGAGTAAGGGTACACTAAATATTATGTCTTTTTAGGGTTCTTCATTGGGTTTTCTTTGTAAAATCTCTAGGGAGTTAATAAGAAAGATTAGGATCCTTGAATCCACCGTGGACGTAGGCAATTGGTCGAACCATGTAAGATTGTGTTGTGCTATTTTATATTCTACTTTGGATTCTTGGTATTTTGTTTGATAAGTTATTCTGCTGCACAAGGAGGTTAGGGTTCTAGGTTGAACTTAAGGTTCTTCACTTCAACCTAATCTTAAGAGGGAGAAAGGCGTTCTATCACTCAACAAATTGGTATTAGAGCTAAAGGTTCAATAATACACACCTGGGGTATTTAAACCATGGCTGCAATTAAGTAAGAAATAGAGAAGTTCAATATGATGAATGACTTCAATCTTTGGAGGAAGAAGGTTAGGGCTCTACTAGTGAAGGAAGGGCTAGACTCAGCTATGGAGGAAGTCAGCTCTTTAACTAGCAATGAGACAACAACCTCAAAATGCAGACAGAAAGATTGAGGGATGGTTCAAAAAAAGGCTCACAGCACCATAATCCTGATGTTGAACGACGAAGTATTAAGGGAAGTTGGTGATGAAAAAATCACTTTGAGACTATGCAAGAGACTCGAGGCATTATACATAAGGAAGTTTCTTGCAAATAGACTTTTTGTGAAAAAGAAATTGCATCAGCTAACAATACATGAGGGATCTTCATTGAGAGCTCACATTGACGAGTTTCATAAGATCATCATAAGTCTTGAGCAACTGGGCATCAAGACTGAGGATGAAGACAAGGCTATTATCTTATTAAGGTCATTGCCAAAGAGCTATGAAAGCTTTGTGGATACGCTACTTTATGGTAAGGAGTCTTTAACGATGAATGACGTCAAGGCATCATTGAACTCAAAAGAATTGACAAAGAGATCTGAGTCCGAGAGTGGAGCAGCATTGCTTGCACAAGGAAAGAAGAACAACCAATTAAAGAGGTGATCCAAGAAGTGTTTCCTTTGTAATAAGGAAGGGCACGATGTAGAGGATTGTCTGAAATCAAAAGGCCAAGGAGGGTGGGCTGCAATCGGTACTAAGGAAGATACCGAAGTTGTAGACATATTGGTAGCTTCAAGGGGAAAGTACACTAGCAAATGGATACTAGATTCGGGGTGCAGTATCCATATATGAACCAACAAATTAATGTTTACCAACTACAAAGCCAAGAGAGGTAAAGCACTAATGGGTAATGACATGACTTGTGAGATTATGGGAGTTGGTGACATAAAGTTGAGGATGCAAGGTGGAGAAACTAGCGACTTACATGGTGTAAGGTATGTTTCTAAATTAAGGAGAAACTTGATATCCCTAAATAAGCTCGATGAGGAATGATATTCGATTAGAGCAAAAAAGGAAAAACTTGTTAACGTATTTTAGGGTGCATGCATGTGATTGTGTACATATTGAAAAAATAAAATTATGCATCATATACATGAATTTGGCAGCGGAATTTATCAAGTAATCAATATATACACATGTAGTTCAATTCTTAACAATTTAAGAATACAGAAACATACCTTTGAAGACCTCCAATGAAGATTTTCAATTCCAGATATCCTTACTCCAAGTTTGAGCTCACCTTGAAGTACACTCTTGTCAAATTCTAGTTCACAACAATCCGGTGGGATTGTGAAGCTAGAATAGCAGCAGTATGATCTCCAGCAACAAGGTTTTGATTCTAGAAAGAAAAATATAAAAGATTTATTTTTCTTTCTCCTTTGGTTTTTCTCACAAGTCTTTGTACTTTGAAAAACTCTCTCAAAAACCAACTCTTCTTTTTCCTCTCAACCCTTGCACGGATTTTCATTTACTCTCATGTTAACACAATTAAAACTCAACTATTTTAGTGGTTACAACAACTTCACAAGTGCTCCACCAAAATTAGATTAAGTGGCCAACTACCAAAATCATTTTTGGTGGCCATTTTAATGGTATAATAAAATTAACCATTAATTACAAAATGGTGCTCCACTAAATTTAGTTTATGTTTCTCAAATTAGGTATGTCTTCCATTTAGGAATAAAATAATAAATAAATAAAATCATATTTTATTTATTTAATTATTCAAAAACTATTTGAATAATTAATATTTACCTTATTTGATTTTACTAACATGGTAAATAGTTAAATTCATGGTAAAATAATTCATACAATAAAATTGTGCCACTTGTTAATATCTAATTAGTTAACAACTCTTGTCAACTAATTAAATAATATACTTAACATTTAAGTTTAAATAAGTGCACAACCCGATGAACCCTGAAACATATTTTCGGTTTGCTAGAATTTCTAGGATGGAACTGTTCAATCCATTATGCTACCCCAGTGCATAACGAGTACACTTCATATTGTGAGACTCTCTAGGTCTACGCCCGAATTGTCATATAGAACTCCTCTATACGTCCGTGAACGATGCCCCACACACACATTACAGATATTACAAAACGGGGCGTTAGACTATACAAGTTGAGGTTCTAACATATTCATATAATCCCTCTATCATTTATATCCGAGTAGAGCAGAGATATAGATCAACACCGTCAAATCTCTATATGCCCGACTGAAAACTTATCTCTTAAATTGTATTTCAATAAATAATATTCCCAAACACTTTTGTAATATTATTTATCCCTAGGGTTAAACTCTTTTCCCGGGAATTATTGCTTATGGCCATAAGACTTTTTGAAATACAATCTATAGAGTATTAGGATATAATACTCAACTAAATGAGCTGATGGATGCCATATCTATACACACCGGACTTCATGAGCATCGGACCATACCTAGCGACACCCAGCGGTCAGACCATGAAAGGTTTCTGACATGTGTGAAATCAAAGTATGGTGGATCACTCACAAGCCCACCGTGGCACTCAGGTCAAAGGACCACGAATACTACTCAACGCGAAAGATCCTCTATTGACGGCTTTATGGGATGTCTATTGGAGATCTTTGTGAGTCTGTTCAGTATTCAGTCCTTACTGAATACCTGTATCTTTATACGAGCTTCCACTAAACTCATGGTTTGCTAAGACTAACCATCTGGACTATCCAGATATAGACATACACCAATCTATATATTTGTTAAGGTATTCACTGACAGACCTGCATCAGTGAAGATAGATCAGGAACATAATATTTGAGAACATATTTGCATAATGACATTTCCTAGCACTATTTGCAACTCTTTGCAATTATGTCATTACTAATACATTCTTAGGTCTTTGTCCCATTTCAGATAAGGATCTAACTTTTTAGATATCACTGACTCTTATAACCTGGTAACTCTTATCAGTGCCAACTCTTAGCATTTATAACTCTCACCGTTGCTAATTCTTAGCACTTATCTAAACTCATTTAGACCAAATCTGAACTCTTTCAGATCGTACAATGTCTAAAATGTTACAAGCATCTTACCATATATAAATATAATTAGCGATTTATTGAAATAACAATACTAGTATAAATATTAAACAAATATTCATACATAATGGGATGGCACGTAAGCACAAATCCCAACAAAACTAAGGGTAGAGAAAGGACCTATAAGGTTTGAGGGTGAGAAGCACAATGAGGGGCTCTATGTGCATACTGGGATGGTCATGAGTGGCCCAACGTAGGGTATTGGGGTAATGCAGACCACTAGGCGATATCCAAGCCGTGCTCACGAAGGTGATGAGGGTCGAAAAGGAGTGCAATGCATGCATATCCTATACAAGGTGCACGAATGCCTTTGGAGAGCAAAGTTACTAGCTCAGGAAAAATTAAGTCTTGGTGGAGACTTAACTGGACTCAACTCTAAGTGATAGAGTATTGGAGTGGATCAGATCCCGAAGCCTTCTTATTTGGAAGATTTTGAATTAAGGAAGGATTTGTTAGAAAATTGGTGATTCAACAATCTTGGTTGGACAAGAATTGAGATGAATACCAAAGTGGAGAGTCACAAGAATTCTAGAACATGTGGGACATGTATGGAGAAGTCTAGGATGTGTGTGACACAAAGGGGGAAGCAAAACGAGACTTAAAAACGCGAAGAAAGCAAAGAAAACGCGCATAGGGGGCGCCAAGGCTTAGCACCGCGGTGCCCATGGCTGAGCGTCGCGATGCCCAGCATAAAAGCCCAGCATTGCAGCTTTTAGGGATGAGCGATGCGACGCTAGAAGCATCAAAAAGCCATTTTTCATCTGGATTTCAAGTTTTGGACTTCCAAAACAAGTGAATTCTTACTCCAACAAGAAATAGGGTTAGTAGGCACGAAATACACCCTATATAAACACTTGTAAATCCTTTATTTCAAATTATGCATTAAGAGAGACTCTAAGAGAGGGAAAGAATTGGGTAGACACTAAGTGCTTATGTGCACTAAGGTGAAACTGTCATTTAGGTGTTCATTGCTCGTAGTAGAGTAAGGGTACACTAAACATTAGGTCCTTTTGAGGGTTCTTCATTGAGTTTTTCTTGTAAAATCTCTTGGGAGTTAATAAGAGAGGCTAAGATCCTTGGATCCATTGTGGACGCAGGCAATTGGCCAAACCACACAAGATTGTGTTGTGCTCTTTTATATTATATTTTGGATTCTTGGTATTTTACTTAATTAACAGGTTATTCCGTTGCACAATGAGGTTAGGGTTCTAGGTTAAACTTGAGGTTCTTCACTTTAACCCAATCTCAAGAGAGAGAAGGGCGTTCCCTCCCTCAACACTAGTTTTGAAAACTTTAACTTTTACACTTCCCTTATTCTGATGCCTGTGCTCGGTTAAGAATGCTTTCTTAAGAAGTACTTTTGCAATAGAGAAATTCCCACTGTAGTTAGAAATCCTTCAAGCTTTTTGCCATTATGCTGATCTTTTACGAGTTTAATATGTTTTGTGTGCTCAAATGTACAAGGATGGTCTCTTAACCCTATTTCCGCCTAATCTTAATACCTTATGTCCATGGTGCCTTTGTTCTTTTCGGTCGTGCTACTTTCCACCATAATGTCATAATGGGGGAGTTACTCTCTCATGAGGTTCTTTTCTTGCTTATTATAACCTCACTTACATAGGATTCTTTTCGATAATAAGTGAGTTCTTGTTTTTGTTGTTTTGTATTTCTTGTTGTGATATCTTATACATTTATTTCTAATGCTTTTCTCATTTCAATAGAAGGGTTGAAAGTTATTAAGATTGCCTTTAATGGTGAGATCGTCAATTTCTCTTTTTTTATTCAATTCTCATGATTTCATTTTTAATATTTCTCATGGGTCTCATGCTACAAGGATTTTGAAAAGAATGACCCTTCTGAACCCTTAATAAATGCCTTTCCTACTTCTTCAGCCACTTCTACTGAGGATCGTAATGCTGATTCTTTATTTGCTAGTTGAACCATCTCGTATTGGTCTATTTACTATTCCATCTTCTCGCTTCTCCTCGATTCAATATCTTCAGGGTGGGGCGCCCTTGATTTACTTGTCATTGCAAACGTTTTTGTCCCTTCTGCTATCTCAGATGAGGAAGGTGAGCCTCTTCCTTTGCTTCATATTGATCCTTAATTGACATTTATAAGCACTTATCAATAGGGTGTGATGGTTTTCAGATCACCAGTCTTATATGAAATGCCTTTCAAGTGTACTACTTGATCCCTTGGGACATTAGCTAAAAAAATAAGTTTTTAAAGAAAAAGAGAAATATGGATGTACCTAAGTGTTTAAAGCCAAATTCTTCTCCTTCTATGAAAAACCAAAATGCGTTTGCTTTTTGGGAAAATGATTAGTGTCCTGATAAAGTCTCTTTTATTCTCGCTACCACAGTCTAATCAGATTCTACTCCCACTCGTGCTTCTGTTCAGCTGTCTTCCTCCCAAACTTAGACAACTTTTATTCTAACCTCTTCAACTCCTTCTCTAGTCCAAAAGCTAGTTGCCACCTCTCCCCATAAGGAAGCGTATTGCCTATGAGTATCTATATCTCATTTTTCTGGTTTCGCTTTTTGAATAACATGGTCTTAACTTTGTAATTTGCTTTGTAAATGTCTCTATCACAGATCTCAAAGGTTTAAGCACCTCGAGTTCTTCTTTAGGGAGCTCTCTAGACTGTCGTCCCCTTGAAAGAAGACAAGATCGAGAAGGGGAATTGGTTTTGTTGCTTCCAAGCCGTCTTCTAGCCCAGCTACTGCTCCTTCTCCTAGGCTTACATTTGGGGGAGAGATTATTTTCTCTTCAAGGTTCATGAAGAATGATGGTTCTTTTTCGATTCTTTATTCAAACATCTTATTGTCAAGGTCCGGACGCTTGTCATTGACCCAAAAGATTAATTTGTTAGGTAATGCTGCATTCCCACCCTTATATACTCAAGATCCACCTAATTTTTATTCGATGTAGGACTTGCAATTCTTCCCCACCTAATCACATGACGCACTCGTCACGGTGTAGCCAAAACTCAAAGGCCAATCTGGCCTATATTGTCATCCTCCTGAGGTTAGAGGATCTACTATCTACTTGCTAATCTCTATTTGAACTCAAGGCACAAGATTTTTAGGGTCCACTTGGCCTGTATTGTCCATCCCCCTAGCAGTATAAGAGATCCACATCTTACGTGGTAATTTCTATTGGAGTAATTTTGAGGACTCACATACAAAAGAGAATTTGACTCTACTCTGATACCACTTATTACGGACCGAATACTTATCATTGACTTAAAAAATTAATTTATTAAGTAATGTTGTACGCTCACCTTTATATACTTAAAATTTATTTAATTTTTATTCGATACGAAACGTAAATTATATATAAATTCTTTTAGCATGATTACAATTCTCAGCCAACTTTTTACTAAAATTAATTCTGCAAATTCTTTACTAAGATTAATTCTGCAAATGACAATAGAAAACTAAAAAATTCCCAATCACAGATTATATATATTTATGATTTTTGTTTTTATTGGAATCTACAGTTTGTTGATGTCTAGTGTTTTATAGACATTTCAAAATAGTGACTATCATTCAAAATTTGCAGCTAGGACAATACTAATTGAAATCTTTTATAAATTATGCAGTTGCACATATAATATTTAAAATTGAATTTATACGAGGAAGGAGCACTCAAACTTATTATTTTATATTAAAGGTAAATATACAGATCAACCATTTATTACTGGACTAAAATAACTTGTGCAAGCTGAATTGAGTTTGAAAACAAATTTCTTGTATCAAAATGGATTTTGGCATTTAGCTGCTAACATATTTATTTGCTAACAAAAAATATATAGTGCAATGTTTTCTCTAATATAATAATTTAACTTCAAGAAGTAACAACTTCATGAAGTAATTTGCCGATTTTATTAGAAACAGCATCCCGTGGTCATATTTTTTTTTCCAAAAAGGGTTGAATAAAAGTGAAAATTTTTATTTATTAAAATATATAATCTTTTATTCTTAAATTTTAATTGAATTTAGGTGGTCACAAACGCATTATACCACCACCTTGTGGTTCATTTATTATCAAGTCTATTATTTTTTTTATTGTTTAAAGAAAGGAATTTTCACAAGAAAAAATAAAAAAAAATTTCTCTGGTTTAATATTAAATACTTATGTATGTGTTAATTGATTTAATTAGTAAAATCTAGTAAGTAAAATTTAAAAAAAAAATTAAATTTAACTCCGCTCATATTTAAATGAAGAAAAATATATTGTACACCTTATTTAATTAAAAAAAAAAAGTTCGATGCTTAAATAATCTCATCTCACTCAATTATTGTTCTCGTAAATATTGTCGAGCCTTTATTAAAAGGAACACCGTTACGTGTAAGGCTAATTAAAAATTCTTTAACACGTGATTTGAATTCTAGTCAAATGATTTATATGCTTGCGATAGAATGAATCACATAATATCTCATCTTTATGTCAATTTGCATGGCACGAAAAATTCATGCAAACTTGTAAATTCAATATCATGTTTCATTTCTGTAACGCGCAAATATTGCTGACAATTCCAATAGTTTGAAGACAAGACTGTCCCCTTTGATGACGAAGCCACAACCATCACAGAAATTGACCCCTGAATATAAAAACTACACCAAGACGTTTGTCTTCTGGGTGATTGGAGTGTCTTGGCACTGAAATATGGCAAGACGCGGTAAGATTTTTACTTTTTACTTTTTTTGCTAAAGAATTTAAGGCCTCCTTAAATTTCCTTTCTTTTTTGAATTTTTTAAAAATATTATTCATTAGTCTGATACCTCTGTTATATTTATATATATATATTAAAATTTTATATTTACTTTATTAAGTTAGGCGATTAATTATATTTTTTAGTATTGATTTTATTTTTTTAAATCCCCAAAAAGAGTAAGTTGATAGTTTTAAAATTTTTGAAAAAGAAAGCAGTATATATATATGTGGCCAAATCCGGAGTCTAGTTAGCTCAATACCTCTGTCCAAGCCCTAAAAATAGAAGATACACAAAAGTTCTTAATTTACAGCACAACAGAAAATCCACTGTCATAATAGAAGGCTCTTAAATAGGATAGACCGCATCCTTTATAGTAGATTGCAGAAAGTTCGCGCTTCTAACAAGGTCTCTCAATTAAGATTAACTACACTGGTGATGCGATATTTCTATATCATAAAATTAAGTGCAAGTATACACTATCGTATGTAAGTAATAAAGAGACTAAATAAGTCGGATGTCGAACCCACATGGATAATTTTTTCTTTTTAACTAATTACTAAAAAAATTATGTCTTTCTAATAATTATTTAGAAAAATAGAAATCTAAGAATGAATGTAGAAAATATAAAAATAAAAATACAATGCAAAGAGAAGAGGGAGATAGCAACGTAGAGAGAACCTAGGATTAATACTATCTCTCAATATAATTTCTAATGATTAATCTTTTAATATTTAACTCCCTTAGTCTTTGTTATTGATCAAGACACTAATGTATTCACAAGCCTCTTCCAAGGTCATGCAAGTATACCTTAATTTACCAAATACCTATATTCCTATGGTACTTGTAATAAATTAAGATTCATTAAGATTAGGTCTTATTGATCATACATGCCAATTAGGTATATTCCTATCTTAGATTGAAACTTGCATATGCAACATTGAATGTTACTTTACAATCATGTATCAAATTACCTAGGTCTAAATATTATGATTCCTCTTCCGAGTTTATCAATAATATTACCAACTCATTCACCATATATTGCCCAGATATATTGAAGCATTAAAATCAAGTAATTTGAATATCAAAGAACTAAGTTTATTAAATATTCGAAAGATATGACAATTAAGCACACATATTGAGTTCAAGTATTAACCCTAGAAAACAAGTTTAGCTCATGGCTACAAGAGAACAGCAGTAAAAATAATTATAAATCATGATACGATTATTAGCAAACCGATGTAGACGTCGAATTGCTCTTAATTGCGCTGCCTAAGAACTCTTGATGCCGAAGAACGTCTTATATCTCTCTCTAAAGTTGCTTCAATTAAGCTCCTATTGCTCTCCAAGACTCGTGCTCTGTATTCTTGGTGCTCTTGGGTCGTCTTGGATTGATTCTTGAAGGCTAGGAATGAGTGGCTTTTTATAGGGATTGATATGAGTTTGAAAATCTCAATTCCTATCGGACTAGGACTTGCACTACCGCTGGCGCGCTATGCAGTTGTCACTGGGGCGACGCATGAAAAAGCCTTCACCGCTGGAGCGGTGTGATATTGGCGCTGGGGCGCTGCATGAAAACGGCTTCATCGCTGGAGCGGTATGTTGATAGCGCTGGGGCTCTGGAGCGTCGCTGGCGCGGTGACTCTTCGGCGCTGGAGCGCCAGACGCGACTTAAACAGGTCATTTTTCTTATTTCGATCACTATTCCAGAGCTGGGGCGATAATCCTTGTGGCGTGAGGGCGCTGGACTCAAATTTTGAAAACTTTGCATTTTAGTCCCTGTTTTCGCTCATTTTGCATTCTTTCTTTAAATTTTGTTCAAGTCCCTATAAATAACAATAATGCACATAAATAGCTATTTATTCTCATAAAATCATAAAATATCAATAATAAAAATATGAGAAAATATATGACAAATTTGCCTTTATCAACTGGATCCTTTTGAGCAAATACCTTTAAAAAATTTTGTGTTAAGGGTGAGGAAACAAGCGCATCCACCCAATGGCAGAGGAGAATTAGGGAGAAAAAAATCCATGATTTTTTTTTCCAATTCTCCTCCTATAAAAGGGAAGTTTTATCTCTTACTACACATGTCTTTTTATCACTCTAGAATATTATTTATTAAAATTATTATTTTATTGAGTATATCTTTACTAACCATACACTAAAATTCTACTTCTCATTTTCTTTAATTAAATCCTTCTTCTTATACTGATACGAGCATCAAAGTATCTTTTTAAGATATGCAAGGACACTCGGGGCAAAAGAGTAGAGAAACAAAGATTTAAAGTCCTTGGGCTAAAGGAGTGCCAAACTCTGGAGACTTCAATGGTGTTATTGTTGAGATTTGTACTCATGGACCATCTTAATTTTGTATAAATATTATATTTTCATACTTTTGTAGTAAATAAATATTTCATTAAATCGCTAATTAATTTTATTAGGTAAGATGCTTGTAATATTTCGGACATTATATTGATCTGAAAGAGTTCAGATTAGGTCTAAAGAGTTAGAACATTGTCTGAAATAGGATAAAGACTTGAGAATATACTTACAATAAATAGTTACAAATAGTTGCAACCGTTGCTAAGAAATATCATTGTGTAAATATGTTCTCAAATTAAATGTTCCTGATTTATTTCTACCGATGTAAGGTTTATCAAATGGAACCGATTTATATAGATCAGTGTATGTCCATATTTGGATAGTCCAGATGGTTTATCTTAGTAAACCATGAGTTTAGTAGAATCTCATATAAATATATATGTATTTAGTAAGGACTGGATACTAAACTAGACTCAATGAAGACCTCCAATAGATTTTTCATAAATACGTCAATGGAGGGTCTTCTTAAATACGTCAATGGAGGGTCTTCTTGAGTTGAGTAGTATTAGTGGTCCCTAGACCTGAGCACCACGGTGGACTTATGATTGATCCACTATACTTAGGTTCCACATATATCAGAGACCTTTCATGGTTTGACTGTTGGGTGTCGCTGGGTATGGTCTGATGCTTATGGAGTTTGGTGTGTATAGATATGGTGACAGGACCCGACCCGAGACCCTCTACTATAGATCCCAGCGGCCCTGCCGGGTACCCTGACGGAAGTTCCTCCGAACCTAACTGGGTAAGTTAAGAAATTCCGCGAGGCGAACCCCTTTTTAATTCTTGTTACTACTAAGAAGATCTAGTAATATACATGAAAATGACTTTTTAGTTTTAAAAACAAACGGACAGAGTTTCCCCTGTTTTACGGAAAATCCACATAAACCTGCAAAGAAATTTCACTTCTAATTCCAACACATCTCAATTCTAGCAATTCGGACCTCCGGTCCTTTTCAAATCAAATCCAACACAACTCAATTATTTCGTGTAAATCATAAAATAAGCATAATCATAAAAGTAAAAATGATCATCATAAACTGGAAATCTCTTCTTCTTGATTCAACACATACTTACAAATATACATGCCTACAACTATTATGCATAAAGTAAAGAGTGCTATTAGCACATTTACATGTACAAAAATTATCTTTGGATTCGGCCCACTACTCGGCGATCGGAGAATCAGCAGCTTGCGTTCTGAGACCTGCACCTGGGAAAGGGGTTTAAAACATAAAACATAAAACGAGTGAGCTAAAGCAGCTCAGTGAGTGTAAATGAGAATTCAATTACAAGAATATTATACAAAGATAGCAATTTCTAAAGTACATGCAGAAATTATGCTTCTAAAACGGATGTAAAATTGTAAAACGGTTTATAATATTATATGCTAATGAAATCTTGCCGAGCGGGTTTTATCTACATCTTTGGAAAACTATATTCAGAATCTGTATAACATAATAACTACTGTGTGCATATAAATGCATAAATGCTATCGGTAAATCGAAAACTAGTAAAATTCTCGCTCGGCCATTTTCTTTCTAAATTGTACCAATGGTAACCCTAAAGCTCTATACCCACGCAGCGACTCAACTAGCTCCGCATACGTGAGTAGGTCACGGGGCACCTCAACTAGCAGCACCCACAGTGACATCTCAAGACATCTCACTGGCTACGCAGCGGAATCCTACATCGCATGCATATAGCGAGATAATATCCCGTACCCATAGAGCGACTCACATGACTCGACATCCCAACTTCCCGGAGTTAGTGACACAACCCCAAGACCTGCCCATGTGCACGGGATATATCGGCCGGGTCTAATACAATCATCACCACTATAATCTGAGGGTACCAATGGCCTTAAAACAAATGCAGAAATTTTCAAACTGTTTCACAAATCGATCATGTAAAAGCATGTCTATGAATATATCAAGATCATAAATCATGTTTATGCATCGAAAGCTCATAAAACATACATAGTCATTGTGCGAAAACATAATAACCGAAAAGTAAAAGAAATGGCAGATTTCCACTCACGATCGCTCCACGCTCAATTTCGCTCCCGATTTCTGCTCCAGTTATTGCTCTCGGTTATCTTCACCTACGGGCCATAAATGACATTTAGAACCAAATCGAACACTAGAATCTCATTTAACTACTAAATGCCCTAATCGGCACACAAAGCCCGGAGGTAAACTACTTCCCGATTTTAGTTACGGAGCCATAATCGAAACTAACTCACCATCCTGCGCCCTGAAAATTGTTGAACACCTTATCATTTGATTGGACATACTTGCCCTTCACCTTTCCAACATTGACAATTATGTCCCATTTTCTTCATTTTTGGGTTTTTCATCAACCATATACATTCCATTCACAAAATGCATCATTTACACACAAGAATTCAATCAAAACACCACTCAATTCCTAACTTCCCTAAAGTGACAGAATTTCACCCTAGGTTACAACACATTCCTTTTCTCAATTTCTTGTTCCAATTACAACAAAATCAAGCCAATTTCATTTTAAAGCCTTAATTACAATCAATTGAAATCTCTACAACAAAATCACCAAAAACCCTAATTCTCACCTTGCCAATTTCTTCAAATTGATGACTCCTTCAAACTCCAAACTAGAATTTAACTCAATCTAAGCCAAGAATACACATAAGAACATCAATTAACACATTCTTGAATTCTCACTTATCAAACTCATAAAAGATGCTTTTCTTACCTCTTTTTCTTGAATTTCCACTAATAGAGACTTCAATTGAGCTTAGGGATTGGTTTGTAACCTTAATTTGGCTTGATTACACATGAAAAATCATGAAAAAAAAACTTGAATAGTCACTGTAGCAGCACCCCCTTTGAAGCTCGAATTTCTCTCTTTTTTTGGCTAAGTGTTGGTTTGATCTCTCTTCAAATTTCTACACACTTCTAACATATATATAGTGCTCCCTCAATTTATCATTTTGCCCTTCAACTTACTTAAAACTTCTAATTTGCCATTAGTTAAAAACTAATTATGTAATTAGTTCATGTGCAACTATTTAGTTAGAATAGTTCAAAGAACTAACTAGAACTTCCAACTTGGCAATCCATGAGATTTCTTCTAATTGGTCCATTCTCTAATATATGGATTATGTTTCTCAACAAAGGCTTGTTCCATTCATAACCCTTAAATGGAAATTCATGTAGTAAATTAGAATTTTCTTTTTCAAGTCAATAGAGAAAAATTCTAAAAATATTCTAGGGTCGTCCGGCGCACCGATCAAGTGTGAAATTACCAAATTAGGTCTGATATCTCTCACGTGCACTATAAAGAAAATATTTCTAATAGGGTTAAAATCGAGTAACCCTACGGTGTCTTATTTGTTCTATACCGAAATCTAGGCGCCAATACTACTAATAGGGATTGGATATTACATATGGGATCCGTCAGCTCATATGGGTGAGTTAAATATTCAGATGCTCTAAGGTTGTATTCTAGGAAGTCTTATGGCCATAAGCATTTAACCCAAGAAAGCGTTTCATGTGGAGTAAATAATATTGCAAATGAATTTGCATATATTATTTATTGGAATATGAAACAAAAGAGATAAGTTTATTGTTGAGTAATAAGGAATTTGGCACTATTGATCTATGTCTCCACTCTACCAAGATATTAATGATGGAGGGATTGTACGAATATGGATTAACTTCAACTTGTATAGTTTAACTCGCCATTTTGTATTATCCATAACGTGTGTGGGGGGGGCATCGGTTATGAACTTATGAAAATATTCCGTGAGACAAAATGGGTGTGAGCCTAGGGACTCTCACTATATGAAGTGTATGCGTTAAGCACGTGGGTAGCGCATCGGATCAAATTGTTCGATCTGGAAAGTTTTGAAAAATATGAATTTATTTTAGGGTTTCTCAGGGAGTAGCTAAGGTTTAATTGTTAAACCCAAAATTGTGCCAAGTGAGACTTGACACTTTTATCTACCTAGTGTATGTCTCAAATTGTGTCAATAATTTGTATGGGTACTAAATTGGGCATTGGTAGATATAGCTACCATTTAAATAAAATAATTTTTATTTTGTTTAAATTAAATTAATTATTCACTTATTTATTTTAGGATCTCTCGGGGAGTAGTTAAGGTTTAAATGTTAAACCCGAAATTGTACTAAGTGAGACTTGATACTTTATCTACCTAATTTATATCTTAAATTATGCCAATAATTTATATGATACTAATTTAAATATTGATAAATAAAATTATTAAAAATAAATAAATAATAAATAAAAAGGAAATGACATGAAAAAGAGATAAAATATTTGGAAGCATGCAATTAGTGAAATCTTTTTTACATTCACGAATTGTCAATTGTTAAATTTATTATTATTTTATTTTTAGCAAAAAGTGTCATGCATTTAAAAAATAGAATTCGGTATTACAAATCAATGCATGCCAAATGATTTGTCTTGCTTATTTTTTAAACATGAACTGTTTCAATATAGAGACAATTTGCTTCTCAATCGGCCAGTTCCTCTTGTTAGCCACCAAGCTAAAATGTAAGCATGAAGTAGCTAACTTTATACTTTGTTATGCTTTAAAAGGATTGGACTAATGGGCGGCAAAATTTTTTTTATAAGGATAATTTCATTTGCTTGCATATAGAAGTGAAAGAGATAAAAATATAGTACAAATTAAATAGAGAGATCTGAGAAATATTTATGAAGTAAGTGTTGCTTTAGATAAAGGATTCTGCCAAGAATAGGAAGTTACCGTTCTAACTCAAAGAATCCCATTGAGTCCTAGAGTAGAACTGTGCAAAACACGCTTCAAGAGTGAGTCTACTAATCTCATTAGTGTAATGAGATTATTTTAATGTGTATTATATTTTCACTGCGTAATATGTTATATTTTAAATTGTTTAAAATACATATATTTACTCGTAGCACTGTGCGTGCCGTACCACGATGCACACACTTGCAATAATTTTGTTATGTTGCACACGTGTTATGCTATTATTATTAAATTGTTGAATTATGCACACAACACCAACAACTATTCACAAGAGAATTATTTTACTTCAAAACAACTACATCTTAGTAAAATGTAAGGTAGAAGGTAAAGATGGCTAGACCAATGCGTAATCCAACAGTTTGACCGGAGTAAGAAGAAGAGGTGATGAGAGAAGATCCGCATACAATTAAGACAACCATGATGAATGAAGAGATGGAAACTGTGATGGTTGACGTCTTGGCAAAAATTTTGAAGCAATTGGAAGAATCAAGGAAGGAAAATTAGGAGCTAAGAAAGGCTTGCCATTACGGAGAGGTTCAAAGAGCTAAATGAAAATCCTAGAAATAATCAACATGACCAATTCCAATGTAAAGATCTAGAAGATGACACAATCTTACAGGCAAAGAAAGACCAAAGCCATGATAAAGAAGCAAGACTAGCCGACCAGTCAGCAATGAGGGCTTTGATGAGTGATTTTTGTATATGATGTATTATCTCTCATAACTTGATAAATTGTTCTTTATGATTATGAATAAGGATAATGACATTTTTTTGTCTCATGAATTTGACATAATTCTCAATTTTATCCCACAAGTTTCAAAAAACTCAATTTTGTCCTAGTCCGTTAGTGAGATTCCGTTAAATTTAACTGACAATCTCTTTTAATTATACATTAACAAATTTGCCCTCAGTTGTTATGTTAATTAGAAATGGTGAGATGAATACATTATACAATGTACACATGCAGTTATTAAGTGGCTATTAAAAATAAAATGACACATGGCACGCTAAAATAGGTTCAAAATTTAATATTCATTAAAAAATTATTTTATAATTAAAAAATAATTAAAATAAATAAAAGTGAACTACAAAAACCAAAAATAAATAATTAAAAGAATTAAAAAGGGTTTGCCTCGTATAATTTCTTAGTTTTGATAGTTAGACTCCGAGAAACTTCCGTTGGGTTGCCCGACAGAACCCACTGAGATCTACAGTAGAGGGTCTCTGGGCAGGTCCTATCAGTAATAGTCCAGAGATAATATGCCAAAATTTGAGTGTCGACAAAAGCTACCACATATGAAGTAAAAGTAGAGGTGATTTACCCTCGGAAAGAACAAAATCATTAATGATAAAGTAGACTGAAAATGGGAAGTCAGATTCATAAAAATTCAGTACCAAAATGGCTTTCTAACATGGTGGTGGTTAAAAAGAAAAATGGGGAGTAGAGGGTTTGTTTAGATTACACTAGCCTCCATAAAGCGATGCTAAACAATTCTTTTCCACCTCATAAGAAAATTGGTGGATGCAACCATAGGCTATGAAAGGTTGTCATTTTAGATGCCTACAATGGGTATAATTAGATCAATATATCATAAAGAAGAAAAGAATACAATCGTCATCACTTAGCACAGAACCTACTACTACAAAGTAATGCCTTTCGGTAGAAAAATGAGAGAGCTACCTTTTAAATACTGGTCAATAAAGTCTTTGGAAAAATTATTAAAGCATACATTGATGATACCATTTTCAATATCAAAAAGATAGTCGACCACGTGGAAAATTTACAAGAAGTAATCAACGAAATCTTAAAGTTCAAAATTCATCTGTAACTGATCAAGTGCACCTTCAAGTCTCTTTAGGAATACCTTATTAAGCACTGTAAAACTTGAAGAAATACCTCAGGAAGCTCCTAGTTTTATCTTCTCAGCTTCTTAGTGAAACGTTGTTTTTGTATTTTACAATCTCCAAGTAACAATGAGTGTAACACTATTAAGAGAAGATGAAGGCAAAAAATAAAATTGGTATTCTATAGCAACAAAGTACTACTAGACACAAAAATAATATACTCAGCAATAAAGAAGCTAGTCTTAGCTTTAACCCAAGCCAAGAAAAAGCTACAACATTGCTTCGAAACCCATCTTTATACCTCTTATTCTTTAAAGCGCATTTTATCTAACTAAGTGTTATTGGAATCATCACTAAGATGGTGATGAGTCTAACTAACTTGGAGATAGAATACCATTCACGAACAACAATAAAAGGACAAGTGATGGTAGACTTTTTATTTGAAGTTGAACAAACCGCAGATGATGACACCTTACTTCCTTAGCTCAACGAGGAAGAGAAAGCTTGACAAACGTACATAAATGGGTCCTCTAACAACGGCTCTAGACTGAAAATCATAATAGAAAGTTCAGAAAGTCTAATCTTAGAGCATGTAGTACGATTACTATCTCTAGTATCTAACAACAAGACCAAGTATGAAGCACTGATCGAGGGCCTCACAATTGCAATATAATTGATGATAAGGAAGTTTCAATTCTATACATACTTAACCCTTACGACATGACAATGGAATAGAAATTACAATATGAAAAAAATAAGGATAATGACAAGATCCGCCCTGAGACCCTCTACTATAAGTCCCAGCGGCTCTGCCGGGCACCTTGACGGAAGTTCCTCAAAATATAACTAGGTAAGTTGAGAAATTCTGCGAGGTGAACTCATTTTTAGTTCTTGCTATTATTAAGAAAATCGTGGTATATACATGAAAATGACATCTTAATTTTAAAAAAAAAAGGGCAGAGTTTCCCCTGTTTTTCAGAAAATCCAGTACAAAACCTGCAAAGAAATTTCACTTTTATTTCAAACATTTCTTAATACTACCAATCCGGACCTCAGGTTCTTTCCAAACCAAATCCAACACAACTCAATAGTTTCATTTAAATCACAAAATAAGCATACTTATAAAAGTAAAAACAATCATCATAATATCAAAATTTCTTCTTGTTGGTTCAAAACATACATACAAATATACATGCCTACAACTACTATGCAGAAAGCAAAGGGTGCTATTTAGCACATTTACATATATAAAAATGATCTTCAGATTTGGCCTATTACTTAGCAATAGGAGAATCAGCAGCTTGCGTACTAAGACCTGCACCTGGGAAGGGGGTTTAGAAAACATAAAAAATAAAATGAGTGAGCTAAGTGCTTCTAAAACTGATGTAAAGCTGTAAAACGGATTCTAACATCATATGCTGATGAAATCTTGCCAAACGGGTTTTATCTACATTTTTGGAAAACAATATCTAAAATCTATATAACACAATAACTACCATGTGCATATAAATGCATAAAATGCTATCGGTAGATTGAAAACTAGTAAAGTCCTCGCTCGGCCATTTATTTTCTAAACTGTACTAATGATAACCCAAAATTCAGCTATATCTTTCTTCATGTCTTTCCACCAGTAGTGCTCTTTTAGCGTATGGTACATCTTTGTGCTTCCCGGATGCATAGCATCTGCAGAAGAATGAGTTTCTTCCATAATCTCTCTTCTTAACTCATTTACAGTCGTAACACATAACCTTCGATCCAAGGTTACTACACCATTCTCGGTCACTAAAAGATCCTTCCGCTTCCCAGACTCGATTTCACCCTTTAATTTAACTACATATGGATCTTGAGTCTGTAGTTCTCTGATCCGATCAACCAGTATTGGACGGACCTAAAATATGGCTAATAATGCTCCCAAATCTGACAATTCTAATTTTACACCTAATAACCTCAATTCTATCAACATTGATAGATATGCGACCTTCAAGTGAGCTATTGAATCGACAGGCTTTTTGCTGAGAGCATCTGCTACCACATTAGCTTTTCTCGGATGGTACTCTAGGGTGCATTCATAATCTTTAATAAGCTCAGCACCTTCTCTGCCTCATATTCAATTCTTTCTGGGTGAACAAGTACTGCAGGCTCTTATGATCCGTAAAGATCTTATAAGGAACCCTATACAAATAATGCCTCTAAATTCTTAAAGCAAAAACTACCGTAGCTAGTTCTAGATAATGTGTAGGATAATTTTGTTCATGCTTCTTTAATTGTCTAGAAGCATAGGCTATTACTTTCTCCTTCTGCATTAGCACACAACCTAGACCTTGCCTGGAAGCATCACAATATATTGTAAAACCGTCATTCCCTGACGGAAGTGTAAGCACAGGGGCCGACGTCAACCTTCTCTTTAGCTCTTCGAAGCTCTGCTGGCATGCTTCCGACCATACAAACTTCTCTTCTTTTCGGGTTAACTTAGTTAGAAGAGCGGCTATTTTTTAGAATCCCTCTACAAACTTCCTATAATATCCGGCCAAACCCAAGAAACTACGGATCTCCGTCACGTTCGTAGGCTGTCTCCAATTCACTATTGCTTCAATCTTCTAGGGATCTACTGTTACCCCTTCTGTAGAGATTACATGCCTAAAAAATGCAACTCTATCTAGCCAGAACTGACATTTACTGAGTTTAGCGTACAGCCGATACTCCCTTAAGGTTTGCAAAATAATTCTCAGATGTTCTGCGTGCTCTTCCTCACTACTTGAATAAACTAGTTTATCATCAATAAATACTATCATAAATCGATCTAAATAGGATCGAAAAACTCTATTCATGAGATCCATAAAAGCGGCTGGGGCATTAGTCAGCCCAAAAGGCATAATTAAGAATTCATAATGCCTATATCGGGTCCTAAAGGCTGTCTTAGAAACATCTTCCTCCTGGATCTTCAGTTGATGATAGCCTGACCTCAGATCTATCTTGAAAAATACTATGGCTCCTTGTAGCTAATCAAACAAATCATCGATTCTCGAAAGTGGATATTGATTACGCACCGTTACTTTATTCAGTTCCCTATAATCAATGCATAATCTCATACTTCCGTCTTTCTTCTTTACAAACAAAATCGGTGCCCCCTCAAGGAGAAATACTCGGTCTGATGAAACCGTTATTCACCAACCCTTCTAGCTGAACCTTCAGTTCTTTCAATTCTGAAGGAGCTATTCTGTAGGGGGCTTTGGAAATTGGTTACGTTCTAGGGGCTACTTCTATTTTAAATTCTATCTCTCTATCTGGAGGTAAGCCCGGAAGATCCTCTGGGAATACACTAGGAAATTCTCTAACCACTGGAATATCCTCCAATTTCACTCCACCATCTCTTACGTCTATGGCATAGACTAAGTACCCCTGACATGACTTCCGAAGCATCTTTCTTGCCCTCATTATCGACACCATACTGGCAAAAAGTAATTTTTGCATACCACTAAAAATAACTTCCGTTCTGCTTGGGCTATATAATTTGACTTATTTCCGAAAGCAATCCACTTATTTCCGAAGCCCGATATTTAGACAACTAATCCATCCCTAAAATCACATCAAACTCATTGATGGCCAGCACAATTAAATCCGCCATAAACTCTTGGCTCTCAATACTGATTTTACTAGCCCTATACACCTTTTCTGCTACAATGGAGTTTCGAATCTAGCAAGTCGAGATGATTCAGAAAGGTTCTGAGGCGTAGGAACATTTACAGACTTATTCCCTTGCTCCTCTTCAGATGCAAGACCCTCTGCAGCTGCTCTCCTAGTACATAGGCCTCCACGAAGATGCATATTATCTGTAAATTTAATGATGCAAATGATTATCAATTGCATATAATTCAATTTACTAAACTTAAAAAAATATGCGTGCAATTTCAAGAATCTCATTCTAAAAATGAACTTTTTTATCTAAAAACTTCAAAAACTGTGCTCTAATACCACTCTGACAGGACCCACCCCGAGACCTTTTACTGTAGGTCCTAGAGGCCCTGCCGGGTACCTCGACGGAAGTTCATCAAAATATAACTAGGTAAGTTGAGAAATTTCACGAGGCAAATCCCTTTTTAATTCTTGCTATTATTGAGAAAATCTTAGTATATACACGAAAATGACATCTTAATTTTTTTTTTAAATGAGACAGAGTTTCCCCTATTTTTTAAAAAATTCAGTACAAAACTTGCAAATAAATTTCAGTTCTATTTCAAACACTTCTCAATACTACCAATTCAAACCTCCGGTCCTTTCCAAACTAAATCCAACATAACTCAATAATTTCATTTAAATCACAAAATGAGCATACTTATAAAAGTAAAAACGATCATCATAATATCGAAATCTCTTTTTATTGATTCAACACATACATACAAATATACATGCCTACAACTACTATGCAAAAAGCAAATGGTGTTATTTAGCACATTTACATATACAAAAATGATCTTCAGTTTTGGCCCACTACTCAGTAATAGGAGAATCAGCAGCTTGCGTACTGAGACCTGCACCTGGGAAGGGGGTTTAGAAAATATAAAATACAAAATGAGTGAGCTAAAAGAGCTCAGTGAGTGCAATTTAGATTTCAAATAAAATAACATTATGCATAGATAGTAAATTCTAAGTACATGCATAAATCATGCTTCTAAAACTGATATAAAGCTGTAAAACCGATTCTAACATTATATGCTAATGAAATCTTGCCGAACGAGTTTTATCTACATCTTTAGAAAATAATATCCAAAATTTATATAACACAATAACTGCTATATGCATATAAATGTATAAAATGCTATCGGTAGATCGAAAACTAGTAAAGTCCTCGCTCAACCATTTTCTTTCTAAATTGTACCAATGGTAACCCTAAAGCTCTATACTCACGCAACGACTCAACTAGCACCGCACACGTGAGTAGGTCATGGGGCACCTCAACTAGCAGCACCTACAGTGACATCTCAAGATATCTCACTGGTTATGCAGCAGATTCCTACATCGCATACATATAGCGAGACAATACCCCGTACACATAGAGCGACTCACATAACTCGACATCCCGACTTTTCGGAGTTAGTAACACACCCCTATAACCTGCCCATGTGTACGGGATATACTGGCTGGGAATACAATCACCACCACTATAATCTGAGGGTACCAATGGTCTTTAAAACGAATGCAGTAATTTTAAAACTGTTTCTTAAACCGAACATGTAAAAGCATATCTATGGATATATACCAAGATCATAAATCATGTTTATGCATTAAAAGCTCATAAAACATACATTTTCATTATGTGGAAACATAATAACTGAAAGATAAAAGAATTGACAGATTTTTACTCACAGCTGCTCCGAGCTTAATTTCGCTCCGGATTTTTGCTCCCGTTACCGCTCTCGGTTTTCTTCACCTACGCACCATAAATGACATTTAGAACCAAATCGAATGCTAGAATCTCATTTAACTACTAAATGCTCTAATCGGCATACAAAGTCCAGATGGATACTACTTTCCGATTTTTATTTACGGAGCCATTCAATCTTATCTAATTTACCATCCGACGCCTTAAACATTTCTTAACACCCTATCACTTCGATTGGATATAATTGCCCTTCACCTTTCCAAAATGGACAATTATGTCCCATTTTCTTCATTTTTGGTTTTTTCATCAACCATATACATTCAATATACATAAGGCACCATTCACACACAACAACTCAATCAAAACACCACTCAATCCCTAACTTCCCTAAAGTGGCAGAATTTCAGCCTAGTTTCCAACATATTTCTTTTCTCAAATTCTTATTCCAATTACACTAAAATCAAGCCAATTTCATTCTAATGCCCTAATTACAACCAATTGAAGTCTCTACATTCAAATCACCCAAAACCCTAATTCTTACCTTGCCAGTTTCTTCAAATTGATGACTCCTTCAAGATCCACACTAGAATTTAACTCAATCTAAACCAAGAATACACACAAGAACATCAATTGAAGCAATCTTAAAAGTTCACTTATAAATCTCACAAAACAATGCATTTTTTACCTCTCTTTCTTTGATTTTCACTAATTGAGGCTTCAATTTAGCTTAGGAACTGATATGTGACCTTATTGTAGCTTGATTACACATGAAAAATTATGAAAAAAAAAACTTGAAAGGTCATTATAGCAGCACTACTCCTCTAGCTCTCTTTTGCTCTAAGTGTTTATTTTTTGATCACTTGAAATTTCTACACACTTCTACCATATATATAGTTATCCATCAATTGACCATTTTTCCCCTCAACTTACTCTAAATTACTAATTTGCCATTTGTTAGAAACTAAGTATGTAATTAGTTCCTTTGTAACTATTTAGTTAGAATAGTCCAAGGAACTAACTAGAATTCCCAACTTGGTAATCCATGAGATTGCTTCTAATTGGTCTAATCTCTAATATATGGATTTCTCAACAAAGATTTGTTCCATACATAACCCTTAAATGAAAATTCATGTAATAAATTAGAATTTTCTTTTCCAAGCCAATAGAGAAAAATTCCAAAACTATTCTAGGGCCGTCCGACGCTCCGATCGAGTGTGAAATTACTAAATTAGGTCTAATATCTCTCACACGCACAATAAAAGAAATATTTTTAATAGGGTTAAAATCGGGTAACCTATGGTGTCTTTATTGCTCTATACCAAAATCGAGGCGCCAATACTACTAATAGGGATTGGATATTACAGATAAAGAGCTACTTCACTTAAATAAGGATGAGAGAAGATCACTAGAAACCTCCATGAGGAAAATTTCAGACAAATGCCCAAAGATAACAACACGAAAGCAAAGAGACTAGCAAAATAAGCATCCACCTCTAAATAAAACTCTACCATAGTCATGTTTATATGTTGTGCATAGGGTGAATGTGTGTATTTTAATTTTTATTTAAATAAATTTGCACATCACACATACAAAGTAAACGCAGCAAAAATAAAACACTCATCTCATTCCACTAATGAGATAAATGGGAGCTCACCTTGAAGCTGTACTCAGAACAATTCTAGTCTAGGAACTCGGTGGAATTGTTGGAGTTAGAATGGTAGTTTCACATCTGAGTAGGAATTGAAGCACTTCTTTGCTTCTATTTAAGTCTTTCGGCTTATAACTTTACTAATACTTAGTGAAACTTTTAACTTCTTTTACCATTTGATGATCTAAGTCATACAAAAGGCTCCCACATTTATAGTTCCATTGGCCACCCATTTCACCAATAAAAAGAATTTGAGTGGAATTGCTTTTAAGTTGGCTAAATTATGGCAGGAGTAGTGGCTGAAATCCCTTTTCAATTGCCATTGAATTAGGCCACTTCATGCTTGGCAAAAATAAAATAGAAGTATGACAATCCTACAAAAATAGAATGTCAAATTAAGAACATGATAAGTGCAATTTTGCTTTCTAACTGCATTTATTAAATTACACCTCATCCTTAATTAAACAAATTGAAAGCATGAGAATGCATTTAAATAAAGTAGCCGTATTTTGTTAAGCATGAGATGGTGATGCTTTCCAAAAGCTATACACCTCATGCTTAGCAAATATAATGGGTGGCAATATTTTGCCACATGTCATGCTATAATAAGGCATCATCATGTCTTGGCATGACATATGGCAAACTCTTAGGGGATGAAGTGACAAGTCCCTACTTACCACTTGTCAAGTTCCTAGGCCTAACACTTAAGCCCCATCAGCTTTTTGAAAGATCTTAAAACAATTTTTGTTTTTCAAAATCCTCCCAGATTGAACCATTTGACCCAGTGTGCTACCTCAGTGCTCAAAGAGTACACTTAATATTGTAAGATTCCCTAAGTTCACACCTATTTATCTTGTAAAACTCTTTTGTGAGTCCATAAACAATGCCTCACACATATGTTACAGAAATTACAGAATGACGTGTTGAACCATATAAGTTAAGGTTAATACATATTCATATAATCCTTCCATCACTTATATCCTAAAAGAGTGGAGATATCATCGTTAAGTCTCTATATGCTGAACCATGAACTTATCTCCAAATTTATATTTCTATAAATAATATCCACAAACATTCTTGTGATATTATTTATCCCATGAAAAACTCTTTCCCAGGTTTATTGTTTATAGTCATAACACTTTCGAAAATATAATTTTGGAGCATAAGGATATACAACTTACTCATATGAGCTGACGAATCCCATATCTACACACACCGGACTTCATGAGCATCAGACTATCCCCAACAATATCCAGCAGTCAGACCATGAAAGGTCTCTGACATGTGTTTAACCTAAGTATGGTGGATCACTCACAAGTCCATCTGAATACCCATATATATATATAAGAACTTTCACTAAGCTCAAAGTCGGTTAAGACTAATCATCTAGACCATCCAGATATAGACATACACTGATCTATATATGATAAGGTCTCTATTGATAGACCTGTATCAATTAAGATACATCAGAAACATAAATTTTAGGAGCATACTTGCACAATAACATTTTCTAGTACTATTTACAACTTCTTGCAATTATGTCATTGATAATATATCCATAGGTTTTTGTCCCATTTCAGACAAAGTTAACTCTTTAGATTTTGCTAATTCTTATAACCTGCTAACTCTTAAAAGTGCTAACTCTTAGCATTATAACTCTCAGTGTTGCTAACTTTTAGCCTTGGTCTAAACTCATTTAGACTAGATTTGAACTCTTTCAGATCATACAATGTCTAAAATATTACAAGCATCTTACCATATAATAAATGTAATTAGCAATTTAATAAAATATTTATTATATAAATATTAAAATAAAATATTCGTACAAAATGGGATAACACGTAAGTACAAATCCCAATAAAGTCATACCTCTTGTAACCAAAGAATGATCAATAATAAAATGAGAAAACAAGTAAGAAAAAGTAGCGAAAAAAAATAGTAATGCAAATAATAGACTCTCCTATTTAATTAGGCTATGCACCGACTTTTTATAGCATAAACAGCTTCCTATAGAGAAGAAGGAAGCTCGCATACTCAAAACTAAAATGGGAAGATTCACACTCAAAGCTCAAATGCTTAGAACCAAAATGAGAAGATTCACACTTATAGATAAGGGGAATTATACAGAAGGGTATTCATAGGGATATACTTAAGAACTGTAACGAATGAGGAACAGAAAAAAAATATTAATGGAAATGCACAAAGAGACATACAGAAAGAATCGTAGCCATAAATCCCTCCAACAATGGTACTATTACCCAACACTATAATTAAGCCAAGGAGTATGTACAAAAATGTGAGAAATGTCAGAAGTAACAAACAATCATCCACATTTTAGTTGGAGAACTTAACGTCATCATAAGCCCTTAGCCTTTCGTCTAGTAGAGGATAAATATTGTAGGAACTTTTCCTACTACGATCGATGAAAAGTGATTCATGTTAATAGCAACCAACTAATTCATAAATTGGGTAGAAGTAAAGGCATTTAATAATATAATCGACCATGAAGTAAGGAAATTCATCTAGACTAGCATCATAACCATGTATAAGATGCCACAAGTGCTTATAACTGACAACAAGAAGCAATTTATCAATAGGTTAGTCACTACGGTTTGCCAAACCTATGAAATCCAATAGAAATTCTTCTCCTGTAGTTACACACAAGCGAATAAAATGGACAAGTAAAGATCACAAACACAATGATCTTTACCATTGTGGAAGAAAAGAAAGTGGTTGAAAGAATTTTCAAGAGTTCTATGGGCAGATAGGACAACCAAGGCTAGGTCAACAAGGAACTCCTCATATGCCCTCGTGTATGGAATAAAAGTAGTGCTACAATTAAAAGTCTTCATCCTTACCCCATGAACAAAAATAATGCAATTGAAGCTGAATAACAAATTGTTATATATAGTAAAAGATCTAGCCTATAAAGTAAAGGAAGTTGTTATGATGCACACTGTCATGTACAAAGGAAGAATGAAGAGACAATATAATTAAAAAAATAAGGAAGTAAAAACTTAGGTAGGGTAACCTAGTGCTGAGACAAGCCCTGGACATCAACAAAGAGCAAAACACTAATATGTGAGGGAATATAGAAAGTTATGAAAAAGCTAGGTAAATTAGCTTTCATATTATAGACCTTAGATGAAACTTTCAAGCTATATATTGATTATCAACAACTGAATAAAGTTACAGTATACATTAAATATCCACTCTCTTTTATTGGTGACTTGTTTGATCAATTATAAGGTGCTGGTGTTTTTCAAGATATTTACATTAGGGTTATCATCAGTAAAAAATTAAGAATGTGGATGTTCAAAAGACTACTTTCAAAACTTATTATGGGGATTATGTTTTTGGTGATGCCTTTTGGGTTAACCAATGCTTTAGCACCCTTTATAGATCTAATAAATAAAGTTTTTTGACCTCATTTAAACAAGTTTGTCATTGTATTTATTGATGACATACTAGTGCATTCCCAAAGAAAATAGAACATATAGGGTATTTGCTGAGTGTTTTGCAAATGTTAAGGGATAAATAACTTTATGCTAAGTTCAACAAGTGCTAATTTTTGTTGATAAAGTTGCATTTTTAGGGCATTTAATATTAGTTGAGGGAATTCTTATGGATCTTTAAAAGATAAAAACTATGGTAAATTAGGAATGACCTAGCAGTGTTAGAGATTTACAAAAGATTTTTCCAAAATAGCAACCTCATTAACATAGTTAAATTACAAGAATGTTAAGTTTGTTGTAATTGTTTTAGCATTAAAAACTTGGAACATTACTTATATAAAGTCATATGTCAAATTTACATTAATCATAAGAGTCTAAAGTATGTATTTACTTAAAAGGAATTAAATCTCACAGGAAGGATATAGATAGAGTTGATCAATTAAAAGCAATTGATTACTATTCAAGAAAAATAAATTGGGTAGCTAACACTTTTAGCAAGAAGTCTTTTAGTTCTTTGGCTTGTTTAAGGGTAACTTACCTTCTTTTGTTTATTGAGTTGATGTCCATGGGAGTTAAGCTTTAGTATTATTAGCTAGCTTTCAAGTTAGACCGACCTTAGTTGATCAAGTATGTGTAATGCAAATTGAAGATGCTTACTTAGCCTAGTTGAGAGAGGAAGTGAGAACAGGTCCGCAAGTTGACTATTTGGTGATAGATAATGGATATATACCATGGGTAATAGGTTAAGAGTACCTAATGTTGGAGTTAAGGAGATTCTAGAAAAATCCTATTCAGTGTATTATTCATTCTTAGAGTACAAAGATGTATCATACTTTAAGGGAGCATTACTTATGGCATAGCATGGAAAGGGAAATAACATAGTCGTGACTCAGTGTTTAGTTTGTCAACAAGTTAAGGTTGAGCACTAAAGACCAGCAAAACTTTCTCAGCCATCGAGAATTTATGAATGGAAATAGGCCTTCCTTGTTCCCAAAATAGCCATGATGGGATTTGGGTAATTGTTGATTAGTTGAAAAAATCTAGACATTTTCTACCTATCAAAATGTCTCACTCATTGGATAATCTAACTAGTATCTATTAGGATGAGATAGTGCATTTTTATGGTATAATTGTAAAAGTGTTTGATAGAGATCTTATATTCACATCCAGAGTTTTAGTCTAGCTTACAATAGGTTATGGATACATGGTTGAGTTTTAGCACTGCTCTTCATTCTTAGACTGATGGACAAATAGATTGCATTATTCAGACATTAGAAGACATCCTTTGCGCATGTGTGATAAAGCTTAAGGGAAGTTGGAATTTGTATTTACCACTTATGGAGTTTTCCTACAATAGCTATTAAGCAAACATTAAGATGGCATTGTATGAGAATTTATATAACAGGAAATGTAGAACACTTATATGTTAGGATGAGGTAAAATGGAAAATTTTTAGAGCCTGATATTGTTTAAGACTCTAATGAGAAGATTCAGTTGATTAGAAGTAGACTAAAAGCATTGTAAGAAAAACAAAATAGTTATATAGACAAGCGAAAAAGAGAACTTGAATTTAATGTGGGTGACAAAGTGTTCTTGAAAATTTAACCATGAAAAGACGTATCTTGATTCAAGAAGTGAAGGAGTTAAGCCCTTGATATATAGGCCCTTATGAGATTACTAAACATGTGAGGCAATTGCTTATCATCTATTATTATCACAGAGTTATTGAGGATCCATAATGCATTCTATATTTGTATGCTGCACAAGTATATACTTAATCCAAGTCACAACTTGGAGCAACAACTAATTTAATTAAAGAAAGATTTAACTTATGAAGAAGAGGTTGTGAGATTTATCATAAAGAACAAGTACTATATTGGAAAATAGTACCTTTGGTAAAGGTTCAATAGTTTAATCATGTACTAGGAGAAGCTACTTGAGAGTGTGAAGATCTTATGCAATGGGGAATCTATGACAAATGGTATCTTAGGGTTTTATTTCACTTTATTCTTCCTATATTTGTCTTATTTAGCAATTATTGACTAGTTTCGTTCAATTCATTATTTAATGGATTAAGATTAATCTCATTACCTCTCTTGAGCGTCAAATGAGATTTTGTGTCGACATATGCAAGTTGATATTCCTATTTAACTTGTCTACCTATACATTCATTAAGCAACCCTTAAGTGATCACCAAAATGCTAATGGCCTCCTGACTCAATAAAAACTAAGGTTGTGTTTTCCAGTTCCGATGAGTTAGTCAATCTCTCTTATGCATTAAATTCATACATCTAAGTCAACTAATTTATTTCTCAATAAATTAGAAGCGTTAAGCATAAAGAAATACAAATGAATTAAATCAAAACTTGTTAACAATTAACGAAACAATCTAAACATAGTTTCAATAAAGTTACATCAAGCCCTAGAATGAAAGCTTAGCCACACATAGATACAACTATAACTAAAATTATTAAGAAATTCATAGTAAGAATTATGTTTAGACAAACAATATTCGCAATTACAAACTTTAATTAAACAAGGGAAAATAAAAATGAAGAAGAAATCTTATTGAAATGATCTTGAAGCTTGGATCCTTCCAAAGTCTTCAACCTTTAAGTTTCTCTCTCTAAAAAATGGCTCAATCCTCATTAGAAATTATCTCAAAACTCCTAATTTGGTGCTCCTTTTTATCCTTCTCCCTATATAGACCTTTTGTCTTTTATTTATAGGTTCCAAATTGGGAAAAAATTAAAGCACCACAATCTAGGTCATTGTACTACTAGCGGCGCTGCAGCTTGGGTCCATTAGGGCTGCGACGCTACCCCAAATTAGGTTAGAGTTGTGGCCCCAATATTTTGCCAAAATTGAGGCTACGGCCTGAGTGGATTAGGCCTGCAACCCCAAGGCTCTATTTGTACTTCTTTTGCTTGCTCTAAGGCCACAACTTGGATTCCAAGGTTGTAGCTTGGGTCTTATAAAATGACTATTTTACCCTTTTTCTTTAATGTTTACTATTCTTATTGTGCCATTTTATTGAAACTTACAAAATAATAATACATGCATGAAAAGTCACATATTCATACTTAAAATGAGAAATTATCAAGCTATGAGAGTCAAAATATCATTTATAAAATACATTCATCAAACTCTCCCAAACATAATAACTTGCTCGTCCTCGAGCAAGGAGGCATGACTAAAAACTAAAAGCTAAGAGAAGAAAGTTAAAATACCATGTCGGCAAATGATAAACAAATTTTCTCTAAGATTTCTTTGACTATAGATCTTAAGAAAATTCTAAATGCCATAATATTTTAATTTGTTAATTAATTATTTGTTCTATCCTAAAAGTGAGTTGCTTGGTATATGTGAGTATAGTTAGTATCATTTGTCATATGCACCCGAATTAATTTATGCACACAAGTTAATGAATTGGTCTCTATAAATTCTTATTTATCTATCACTCCATTAGCCTTTTTTTTTTTTTGTATTACTCTCTATTAATGTGGGTTCACACATCACCAAGGATCAGTTAAGGCTTTATTTGGCTTATAATGCAAGCTTAGGGTAAGGGTAAGATAAGTGGATTCTGTTTCAGTTTAACTCACACCATAAGCATACTAAAACCTATTCAAACCTTTGTAATTCCCAATTAAGTATCCTTCAAACTTAATTCCTTCATTTTCTTATTAATTGGTTGCTCAAACTTTTTCTTTTTCTTGCTAAGCTAGGGAAATTTTATTTCTTTTTCTCCTTTTGCTTTTTTTTATTTTTTTTTTCAACCATAACTAAAATTATCAAGAGATTCATAGTTGTAAATTAGAGAGTTAATTAAACCTAGGATGTATTCATGTGTGTATTATATCTATCATTTAAAATATATATTTCTAACGTATCTCATACATTATAGCCGAAAATCTAATTTTCTAATGATAAACACAATAAGTTTTGCATGTATCTCATAAATGTAAATTTCAATGGGATTGAGAATTTATTACCTTAGTATGCCTTTAGTCTTTTGTCGAACTAGAGAACCACGATAAAGTAACCTGTTCACAATTTTAGTTCCCCAACACGGTGGGCTTAGAAAACCTAGAATGGCAGCTTTTTATCCAGTAAAGAATTCAACACTTAAATTCTTGTTTCTACTTTGTAGTATGGTTGGCTAAGATGAAGAAGTTTGGATGGGGTTTTTTTATACTCTCAACACTTGAGAGTTTTCCTAACACTTAGCAAAAATAAAAGCACCTCACTTCTCTTTCTCTCTTGCCCTTTCACTTGGCCAAGTGATCTCTTGAAATTAAGCAACACTTTGCTCTTTATTTGCTTCATTTGTTTTCCTTCAATTATCATGCATTGGCATTTATTTTCCCTTAATTATCAATAGAAGACATACATCTCAAAATGGGAATGAATGCGGCCGAAAATTGCAATCAAAGGGATGAAACATTTTCACTCTTTTACAAGTTATAGGGTCCCACCAAATATGGCACAAGTTATGCTTGTCTCTTGTTTACAATTGTTTACACTAAACAATTAAAACAAAAGATGTGTGTTTGTAGTAAGAGGCAAAGCAAATAAAGAAACAATTTTTTCATTTACTTCTTATACACACTTTGGTTCCACCATGTCTTACATGCCCATGCATTCATATTTATTATTTCATTTAATTAATATTAAATACAACAAAATATGTGTATAATTATAATAAACAATACTTGTTTGACTTTCATAAAATAATAATATCATATTATTATTATTTTATTCAATAAATAATTTAATGAATAACATAATGATCTTGCTTGTCTAATAAGTAAGGTCATTTTGATAATTTTTAAGTCAAACAATGATAGGCCTACTATGTGCTACATGTCAACATCCCATTAGTCAATAACTATTATTAACTAATTGACGTACTTAACTCTTAAGTCTTGACACGTGTATGGCTCGAGAAAAATTGAAGCAAATGTTTGGACTGCTAGAATTTACTAGATTGAACTATTCAATCTAGTACGTTGCCTCAGTACACAACAAGTACATTTCATAATGCAAGACTCCCTAAGTCTACGCTCGATTTGTCAAACAGAACTGTTCTGTGAGTCCGAGATCAATGCCCCACGCACACATCACGGATATTACAAATCAGAACAGTAGACCATACAAGTTGAGTTCATCGCGTATACTGATGAGTGCATTTTATATATTATATTGTATCTCTCTTCTAAACTTGATAATTGCTTAATTTAAATAAGAATACATGGCTTTTTATGTGTTTTAATTTCATTTTGTAGGTTGTAAGTTAATGGAGCTATTTGGGATGAAAATTCAAAGAAAACAAGCAAACAAACCAAATATGCTACAGTGTCATAAATAGTGTCATGCTAGAGTACCCACGCCCTAGGCTTTGGCGCCCATGCATCACCACCTATTTTAGTAGCCATTTTCTTACTTTAATTTTAAACTTATAAATACTACCCTTTAGCCACTTCTTAAATGATCAAAAGGGGAGCGCAAAATAGAGAGAGAAACTCTGGTTTTTAGTGAGAGAAACACCATTGAAGCTTGGATTAACAAAGATTATTGAAGATTGAAGGCTCAAAAGGCTTCTCGAACTAGGTCTTGCTTTTCTCTCTACTTCATTTATATTTATTTCTAGTTTGTAATTGTGTTTTGTGTTGATTTAAACATGAGTACTTTTATGAACATTTGGATGAATGTAATTGAATATTTCACTATGGATTGCTAGATTATATCCTCTAAGGCTTGATAAAACTCTATTAAACTCTATGTATTGATATTATTTTGTGATTAATGACTATTTAATGTTTATTCATTTATGCCTTTTATGTACTTAATGCTTCGAATTGTATTGGAAAATGGATTGATGAATTAAACATTTGGGTTATGTGCTTGGAAAAGTTTAATCTATATATTGGTTATAAAAGGTATAGCTTTGCGTTTGTTGAGTTGGGAGACTAATGAACTTAGGGTAGTCACATAAGGGTAGCTTAATGCGTGTATATATAACGGGTTAGATAGGGATATCAACTTATTTGTATATACATAGAGTCTCATTCGGCACTCGGAAGAGGAAATGAGATTATTCTTAAGCCCTTGATTAATGAATGCATTAGATTAGTTGTTAATCACAAATGATAAAGAGCATAGAAACAATAGAGAAAAATCAAGTCCCTAGAACTCCATTGCCATAGAACTCTCATATCCTTAATTTATCAGTTTATTTAGTTTAAAGCATTTTTATTCAATAACACAACTTATTACTTAAATTAGCCTAGATAAAGTTAGGTTGCCAACATTATAGTACTTAGCATTAATTTAGGACACAACCCTCGTGGGAACGATACTCACTCATCACTTTATTACTTGCTCACAACCCGTGCACTTGTGGTTACAATTTATGTGTGTATAATTTCACGAACACATACGTATAATCCTTTCGCCATCTATATCCCGAAGGAGCAGGGATATCGTTCATCACCATCAAATTTCCACATACTCATCCGTAAACCTATCTTCAGACATGTATCTCGATAAACAATACACGCAAACATCTTTGCGATATTGTTTGACCCTATTGGAAACTCCTTTCCTGGATTTGTTTCTTATAGTCATAAGTCTTTCTGAGATACAGTCTTAGAGCATCTGGATATATAACTCACCCATGTGAGCTGACGGATTCCATATCTGCATACACTATACTCTATAAGTATCGACCACACTCAGCGACACATAGCGGTCAGACCATAAAATGCCTTGACATATGTGGAACCAAAGCATGGTAGATCACTCACAAGTCCACCGTGGTGCTCAGGTCAAAGGACCATATACATTACTCAACTTGAGAGGTCCTAACATTGACGACTTCATAGGATGTCTATTGGGGTCCTCGATGAGCCTGTTTAGTATTTAATCCTTATTGAATACCTATATGCTATACAAACTTCTGGTAAGCCCATGGTTAGCTAAGAACAACCATCTAGACCATCTAGGTATAATATACATTAGTTTATTAGAAAGATTTCCACCGACAGACCCGCATCGATGAATAAGCCCATGAACATATAATTTAAGAATAAACTTGCATAATAACATTTCTCAGCACCTATTACAACTCTTTGCAACTATGTTATTATTGATGTATTCTTAAGTCTATGTCCCATTACAGACAAAGTCCTAACTATTAGATTTTGCTGACTTTTATAACTTACTAACTCTTAGTAGTGCTAACTGTTAGCAATTATAATTCTCAGCGTTGCCATCTTTTAGCATTGGTCTAAACTTCTTTAGGCTATATCTAAACTCTTTCAGATCATACAATGTCTGAAGCGTAACAAGCACTGTATTATTTATTTAATGAAATTAATAATTTAATAAAAATATACTATATAAATATTATATATAAAATATTCATACATCAATAGGATGGCACGTAAGCACAAATATATTCCACTTCTGTTGTTGAATTAGTTGTGGATCCCTATTTAGTGCTCTTTCAACTTACTGCAGCACCGTTGACGACAAACACATATCCGGATGTAAACTTTCTATCATCCAGATTAGACTACAAGTCTGAGTCTGTGTATCCTCTGACTTATAGGTCACTATCTCCATAAATTATAAACTTATCCTTTGTACCCTTAAAGTATTTAAGGATATATTTGACTGCCATCCAATAGTTGTCACCTAGATCAGATTGATACCTGCTAGTAACACTTGCAGTCATGCTGATGTCAGGTTTAGTATACATTATAGCATACATTAGGCTGCCTATAACTGATGCCTATAGCATCTTAGACATTTTAACTCTTTCATCTTCCATCTGAGGAGACATTCTCTTCGAAAGATGAATGCCATGTCTAGAAGATACATTATTTCTAAGATACTATCAATGTATGATGATTGAGAGAGTCCTATCAACTTTCTAGCTCTATCTCTATACAGCTTTATACCCAGTATATAGGAAGCTTCTCCTAAATCCTTCATAGAGAAATTCTTGTTTAGATAACTCTTCACTGATTGTAATATACGTATATCATTTAAAATGATTAGTATGTCATCCACATAGAGAACTACGAAGACTACCATACTCTCACTAACCGTTCTGTACACACAAGGTTGCTCTTCATTTTTGATGAAACTAGACCCTCTGATTACCTCATCAAAATGAAGATTCCAACTTCAGGAAGCTTGTTTCAGTCTATAAATAGACTTCTTCAGCTTACCCATAGTTAGGCTGGATGCAAAACCTTCAGGTTGTTCTATGTATATCTCTTCCTTTAGATATCCATTCAAGAACACCATCTTTATATCTATCTACCATATCTTAAAGTGATATTATGTAGCAATTGCCAATAAAATCTGTATTGTATTTAACATCGCCACTGGTGCAAAGGTTTTCTCATAATTGATCTTGGATCGTTGAGCATAACCTTTAGCAATTAGTCGGGCCTTGAAGGTCTCTACCTTCCTATCAGGCCTACGCTTCTGCTTGTAAATTCTTTTACAACCAATACGAACTATTCCTTCAGAAATCTCAACAAAGTCCCAAACTTGATTTTGATGTATGTTTACACTCAAAATATAACGTGGCTATCGCAGTATAGATTGAGGTGTCGATCCCACGAGGAAGCTCTTGGCAAAATAGGTTGATGAAGTAAAATATTAAAGCAGTAGTAAAGGATAAAATTAATTAATTTAAGTGGATGAGATAGGATTGTCTATGATTTGAAGGAAATGTCTTATGATAATTCAAACAAGGCTTCGAGAATCACAATTATGCTTTATAAATCTACTCTACACTTTGATTCAATGCTTATAACTCAATTGAAAGTTTCACATCCCAAACAATCAATCGAAAGATAGGAAAATATAGCACATTTGATAACACATGTATTTGACGTAATTAAACTCTTTGCAAGCATTAACATACATCATGTTCATTTATACAAGTTATCTAAGATCGAAAATATATCACTTTGACAATATTGCAGTAAAAGATCAACTTGAATATTAAACATTTATTGCCCTTATATGTTATCCAAGATCGATAATATATCAATTTGACAATATTACAGTAAAAGATTAACATATAAAACAATGTCACCAGTAACAATTATAATTCACTAAGAATCACATAAGAAAAGCATGACTGAACTTATATGAGATATGAGAATTATAATATCTAGATTTTAGAAAACAAAATAGATAAGAGTTTAATCAAAACCAAACTTACAACATTTGTAGCTCTTGACACTGAATCAAAGCATGGAAGTAGATTTATTACACATAAAAGTTCATCTTTTAGCCTTGCCAAGAACTCTAGCCTAAATTACAATACATGTTAATGAGAAGAAAATAAGAGAGAATTATCTATTATTAAAAACGTCATAAGTGTCTCCTTATATAGGCAATGAATGGACATATGTCATGGATGACATCAATCTTCAATAATTTTAAGCCAATAACTCGTTTATCCATTTGCAGCACATTTTTGATAATGTAAATGACTGATTTAGCTTCTATAGCCGACATGAAAGTTGTAGAATTTTGACTTTTCTTTTCATAGGCACCAATTTAATGCAAATTGGATGAGTATCCAATGAGATATGAGCAAAATTCCAAAGATACATCAGAATTCGGCTAATAACCATTTTACCCAATTACAATGCAATTTGGTCCATGATAACGGCTGATTTGGACTTTACCATCAACATACGAGTTGTTGATAGTTAAGTCAACAATTCACAGCTTCAATAATTATACTAATTGAGTATGTATTTTGTGAGATACAGTCCAAATACGTGAGTTGGGTCAAGTTGGGCAGGAGTTGTAGTCCGATTCTGATGTATCTCAATTTTTGGCCCATAACATGTTGGATTTGGCTTTTTCACTATTCTTCACATTTGTGTAAGATTGAGTCATGTTGCACCAAGTTCAAGAATTTCTTCATTTCGATTTCTACATTGAGAGTTATATCCATTTTACCTAAACCTATCCAAATAACATTCATTAATCACAATTTAAGGAGAACACTTTATTTCAAGCTAAAAATACAGAAAATACTAAAATTAGTGACATTAAATGGTGATTGAATCTCTTAACAACATGCATTTTCATGTGTTCATCACAGCCCCCAACCAGCTTTTTGCTAGTCTCTAGCAATTCAAGCGTAAATAGAATATGCAAAACTACCTAAGCATTTCAATCAAAACGTCAGTTCGAGATCACTGTTGCTATCATGGTTTTTTCAATTACAACTTCCATAATTTGTGTGTGTGTGAACTAAGCCGTAACCATCTAACCACAAACCACAATAGATATAGCCTTGAGAATGTCTCCAAGTAAAAGCCTCAACTCCATATCCTCACAAGTGTATGACTGTTTAAAAGGTTGGGACTTCTCTTATGGAGTTGAAAAACAGTTAAGCACTCAAGAAAAAGTCAATTTTAAGGACAGACATATAAACTAACATTGATCCAAAGATAGGAAAATTATTTGTTTAAAAATCAATTATTCATATCATACGCCAGCTTTAGAACTTTAATTAGCTTGTGAGAATAATACAACTATAACTTGGTGAGAAAACTGTTTTACAAAATATTTGTCTTTTAAAATTGAATGAAGACTTTATTAAACTGAATTGCTTCTTCTTTTTTTTTTTTTGGTATTCTTTTTTTTTTAGTATTTTGCTTTTTTTTTTTAGTATTTTGCCCTTTTTTTATTTTTAAAGAATACAAGGAAGCATTACAAAGGTTTCTCACCAAATTATATTATACACAAATGCAACCAACTTATCCCTTAATTCAAATAATATCATTCTAAACAAAAATTAACCAATTCAAAGGATCAATGAGGGTTCATAAGCTGTTTTCTCAACCTTTCTACTTACTCATAAAATATATGTGAGATTTAGAAAAATATATACTTAAACATGAGAATTCTCTTGGCTATATAAATTGAATCATCCATCTTACCACAAGGCTTAGTATTGTGTTCAAAAATATTTTGAAAGTCATTCTTTAGTAACCTAGATAGAAACAGTGACTCAACCTAAACAATTTTGAAATCATACTTAGGTAGAAAAGTAAATTCCTTTATACAAGAATTACCAAGACTACAAGCAGTAAACGACAATGCATGAAATATAAAACAAAATAACAAAAAGTTAGTTAAAATGTATTTCAAAAGTTAGTACTAAAACTCTTTACTCTGCCATTCTAATTTGACCTAGAATGCGTCTCAAGAGTTCATGAATGAACTCTTTACTCTGCCATTTTAATCAAATGTCGGACCACAAATTTTTTTTTTTTTTTTGCAAAATGCAACGTATATCTACTATCCTCCCCCCAAACCAGATGAAATATTGTCCTCAATGTTTAAATAGAAAGAGATAAAGTATAGGAGACATTACTTGAAACGCCAGTTATTTGAAAGAAACAAACTTGAGAGACACTTAAGCAAATATAAACTAAAATGATGATACTAATAAATAAATAAATAAATAAATAAATTTACAAACGAAGTGTCAGATCCAATTTTCGCTTGTTAAGGTCCACTGACCAATCGATCTGAGTTATTGCTGGGTCAGGTTCGTAGGTAACTGCCTGTAATTTGTTAATCAATTCATCCGCCTCAGTAGCAAAAACCAAGATCTATCGCGCCGAATGTGAAATAAAATTCTGTTCCATAGCTTGATCAAGAAAACAAAGTAAGCAATCAAAATAGTTATTAACATTCAACAAACCTATGGGTTTTCGGTGGATATTCAGTTGGACCCAAGAGACAATTTGAAAAATTTCTTCCAAGGTACCAAAACCACCTGGTAAAGCAATAAAAGCGTCTGCATTGCAAAGCATTCTGGCTATACGTTCATGCATAGATGAGACTCGTAATTCTTCCCCTATTATTTTCCCAGTCAGGTTTCCCACGGCCAAAGCTGTAGGAATAATACCTAAAACTTGACTTCCTCCTAAATGTGTAGCTGTTGACACATACCCCATTAGCCCAAGGCTACCTCCTCCATAAATCAAATGAATTTTTCTTGCAGCTAATGTTTTTCCTAGATTGTTTGCTGCTTCTACGAACACTTTACTCTCCCCAGGACTAGATCCACAAAATACACATATATTTCGAAATTGTCAAACTTGGGTTTCCTCCATATCTACACTCACCTTTATCTCAATATATGAAAATGAAGAAAATGAGGTGCTGTATTTATAGAGTACCAAATGATAACAATGATTATGGTAACCCGACAGTTTGTCAAAAGAGAGTTAAAAATAAAACACAAAAATTTAAACATAATGACCCACATGCATTATTGAACAAAAATATTTGAATTTAAGACATCTACATGAGTAGCCCTACTATTCATAAAATAAAGTTTGAAATTAAAACGCATATATTTACAAGTAGTTGTGATTGTGGGTCACATCTTCCTCTAGTTTTACGTCCAGTAACGGCTTAAACGCCCTCTATGGGTCGGGGATAGGCTTCCCATCCAATTTTCTTATAAATTGGCAAACAGAGTTTTTTAGAGTCAGATTCCCGAGACTATATCGTTGATGTTAATTTATGAATTTGTTCCACAAATCGAGAAGTTCACGTTGCACGAGCACACAGGGATGCGTCTCAAGAGTCAATAGGATATCATCCAAAGACTCCTTACTCAGTCCATCCTTAATGAACTGAATTTTGTCTTCTCAATTTCTAGATTTGAATCCTAAAGAACGACAACTCCGATTACAATTCCATCGAGCACATTTATGACAGACTTGTAACCTTTTTGCTCGTCGCCTTTTGGCAAAAGAGCTTCTTCCAAGACCAGGCATATGAGAAACAAAATTATTTTCAAACTCACCAGACAACCGAACCTTGGCTTCAATTAACCAACGAAGGTCCACAAGGATATTACCCAACATCAATAACCTTAGTCTTTCACACCGTGCTTTATAAATCTTAAGTAGAGCATTTTGAGGCAATGAAGGAAAACGTTTTTTAAGGTTGGCAAGAATGCGATCCATTTTGAAAGAAAGAAAAGAGATGAATGCACAGTTTGAGGGACAGTTTTTAGGGAACTGAGATACTGACTTTAATAGTCACGGAGTACCGTATCCGCCACTTGACCGGGATATAAAATCACACTGAAGAAAAAATAAAAAGAAGAAAATAAAGTAAAATAAAATGTGCAAGAAAATAAAAGCAAAAATAAAAAGTCAAAAGATAAAATATAGACAAAATATAAAATATGGTATAGATAGATTGAACCTGATCAATCACGATAAACAGGATCCACAAGAGGGATCTTGCCTAGGTACATAGAGTCGTTTACCTTTTCCACGTAGCTCTTTAGCCGTTGTCCATTCACTTTGAAAGTCCGTCCATCAGTGGGGTCTTCTATTTCAACAGCACCATTAGGCAAAACATGTCTTACCATAAATGGACCAGTCCATCGAGATCTCAACTTTCCAGGGTGTAAATGCAATCGAGAATCATAAAGATAGACCCATTGATTTGGCTCAAAGTGTTTCCTTGAGATCTGTTTATCATGAGCTACTTTCATTTTAGCTTTGTAAATTCTGGAGTTGTCATATGCGTCATTTCGTAGCTCTTCTATTTCTGATAATTGTAACTTTCTCTGGAGACCTGCAGCATTCAAATCAAAGTTAAGGGCTTTGACAGCCCAATAAGCTTTATGTTCTAACTCAACAGGTAAATGGCAAGCTTTCCCATAAACAAGCCGGTATGGAGACATTCCTAAGATGGTTTTGTATGCAGTGCGATATGCCCATAATGCATCAGAAAGGCGTAGAGACCAATCTTTACGATTCGGGTTAACCGTATTTTCCAAAATCTGTTTAACCTCTCTATTTGCTAGCTCGGCTTGTCCATTTGTCTGTGGATGGTATGCAGTGGAAACTTTGTGAAGAACACCATACCTGCGCATCAAAGCTTCAAAAGAATGATTACAAAAATGTGTTCCTTGGTCACTAATGATGACACGTGGCGTACCGTACCTAGATAACACATTTTCTTTTAAGAATTTTACCACAGTTGTATTATCATTAGTACGACAAGCTACAGCCTCCACCCATTTTGATACATAGTCAACAGCTAAAAGGATGTAAAGGTAGCCAAAAGATGAAGGAAAAGGACCCATAAAATCGATACCCCAACAGTCAAATATCTCGATAACAAGAATAGGGTTAAGAGGCATCATATTTCTTTGAGATAAAGCACCTAACTTTTGACATCTTTCACAAGAATGACAAAAATTATTAGTGTGTTTGAACAAAGTGGGCCAATAAAGACCACACTGTAAAATTTTCACAGCTGTCTTCTTCATAGAAAAATGGCCACCGCAAGCAGTACTATGACAAAAATTTAAGACACTAGAAACTTCACTTTCAGGAATGCAACGTCTCATGATTTGGTCAGAACAATATTTGAAAAGATATAAATCATCCCAATAAAAATTACGTACCTCAACCAAGAACTTACGCTTATCTTGTGCACTCCAGTCAGATGGAAGTTCACCACAAACTAAATAATTTACGATATGTGCATACCAAGGTATTTGGCTTATAGCAAAAAGATGTTCATCTGGAAAATCGTCTCGAATGGGTGGCAAATCAGTGGAGTTAGTGAACTCAAGGCGGGATAGATGATCAGCAACAATATTTTCAACGCCTTTCTTATCTTTGATGGTTATATCAAATTCCTGCAAAAGAAGAATCCATCTAATTAAACGGGCTTTAGCATCCTTCTTAGAAAGAATGTACTTAAGGGCTGCGTGGTCAGTAAAAATAACAATAGGTGAACCAATCAAATAAGAACGAAATTTATCTAAGGCAAAAACAACAGCTAATAGTTCTTTTTCAGTAGTAGTGTAATTCATTTGAGCATCATTCAAAGTCCTACTAGCATAATAAACAACAAAGGGTTTTCCCTCCCTCCGTTGCCCAAGAACTGCTCCTACAACATAATTACTTGCATTACACATAATTTCAAATAGGAGGTTCCAATCCAGTGATTACATGATAGGAGCGGTGGTGAGTTTTGCAATGAGTGTTCGGAATGCCTCCTCACACTCTTGTGTCCATGTAAATTCTGCATCTTTTAGCAAAAGGTTACACAATGGTCTAGATATGGCAGAAAAATTTTGTATAAACCTTCTATAAAAGCCAGCATGTCCAAGAAAGGATCGGACATCTTTTACCGTTTTAGGTGTAGGTAATTTAGAGATTAATTCAATTTTTGCCTTGTCAACCTCTATCCCTCTTTCAAATACAATGTGCCTCAAAACGATTCCTGAAGATACCATAAAATGACATTTCTCCCAATTTAGCACAAGTCCTTTTTCTTCACACCTACTCAAAACAGATTTCAAGTTAAGTAGGCATAAATCAAAAGAATTACCAAAAACAGTCAAATCATCCATAAAGACTTCCATGCATTTTTCAACTATATCAGAGAAAATACTCAAAATGCAACACTGAAAAGTAGTTTGTGCATTACATAATCCAAATGGTATTCTACGAAAAGCATAAGTACCAAAAGGGCATGTAAAAGTAATTTTTTCTTGATCTTCTATAGCTATCTCAATCTGGTAATACCCTGAATACCCATCAAGAAAGCAATAAAAAAGATGTCCAGCTACACGTTCTAAAATTTGGTCGATAAAAGGCAATGGAAAATAGTCTTTCCTAGTGGTTGTGTTTAACTTTCTATAATCAATATACATTCTCCAACCACTTACTACCCTAGTTGGAATAGGTATCCCATTCTCATTTTCAACAACAGTAACCCCAGATTTCTTAGGAACTACTTGAGTTGGACTTACCCATTGACTATCAGAAATTGGATAGATTATACCCGCATATAATAGTTTCAAGACCTCTTTCTTCACTACTTCTTTCATTGTTAGGTTAAGTCTTCTTTGTGGGTCTCTACGAGGTTGGGCACCTTCCTCTAAATGAATTCTATGGGAGCATATAAATGGAGAAATACCTTTAATATCAGCTATGGTCCAACCTAGTGCAGACTTATGTTCTTTTAACAATTTTATCAATTTTTTCTCTTGTTCAGCACTAAGTTCAGAAGAAATGATGATAGGAAAGGTATCACCTGGTCCCAAGAATGCGTGTTTCAAACCTTTGGGCAGTGGAGAAAGCTCAACTTATGGTGTCTCGAGGTTTCATGATTTTGGTCTCTCCCTCTCTCGTGGCAACTCTTCAAAGTGTGGCTGCCAAAATCGAGTCCCTTTATCCTGTGAGTCAAAAATACTAAACATATCAGTTGTTACATCAAGATAATACAATTCTTTAAAATCAAAATTCAGAAGGTTTTTCGAAGAATCATAGCCATGATTTTTATAAGCTTCATCTGCTACAAGTGTGTCTATCATATATGAATGATAGCACTCGTTTTCTTCTCGTGGTTGTTTGCCAATGTTGAAAATGTTCACCTCAAGAGTCATATTCCCAAAAGATAATTTCATTAGACCATTTCTGCAATTAATAAGAGCGTTAGCAGTGGCTAAAAAAGGTCTCCCCAAAATAAGAGGGATTTTTGACTCCATGTTAACAACAGAATGAGTATCTAAAACAAGAAAATCAACAGGGTAGTAAAATTTATCAATTTGCAACAAAACATCTTCTACTATTTCTGTGGTTTCTTGATTGATCGGTCAGCTAATTGTAGGACTACAGATGTTGGTTTAATCTCACCAAGTCCCAACTGCAAGTAAATAGAATAAGGCATTAAATTTACACTTGCTCCTAAGTCCAATAAAGCTTGACCAAACTCATGTGTCCCAATTTGGCAGGAGATTGTGGGACATCCTGGGTCTTTATACTTGGGTGGTGTCTTTTGTTCAATCACTGCACTTACCTGTTATGCCAAAAATGCAGTTTTCTTTACATGGTGTTTTTTTTTATAGTGCATAAATCCTTGATGACTTTGGCATAAGTTGGAACCTGCTTAATCAAATGTAACAAGGGAAGATTAATTTTAACTTGTTTCAAATGTTCTAAAATCTCACCTTGAATTTCTGAATTTCTCCCAATCGGTCGAAGAGCTTGAGGAAAAGGCACTGGGATTGAAAACTTACTTTCGGGCTCTTTTTCCACTGTGGCCTCTTTTTCAAGGGGGGTGTCTTTACTACTCGTAGATGTGTTAATTTCAGGAGTAGGCTCACTTACAATCTTACCACTTCGAGTAGTAATGGCATTGACTTCTTTGAAATTTTGAACATCAGAAGTAGAAGCTTGTGCCATGAATTGTCCCTTTGGATTGGATTGAGGTTGAGATGAAAACTTACCTCGCTCTTGTACAGTTAAGGCACTGGTCAACTTTGTGATTTGACTTTTGATTTCTTTATTTTCATCTACCACCTGTGCAAGAATTGTTTCAAATTTTTTATTAGTCTTACTTTGTGCCTCCATAAATGCTTGTAATGTATCCTCTAAAGAACTCCTAGTTGGTCGTGCATTATATTGAGGTGCAACATAAGACTTGGGTGCTTGTTGTTCTTGTTTCCACTGGTTGTTAGCTTGTTGGTCAGATTTCCAACTGAAATTTGGGTGGTTTCTCCAGCTAGGAGTATATGTTTCAGAGTAGGGTGAATAAGGCTTTTTGTACATCCCTAGGGCATTACATTGTTCCTCATATATCTCTCTCATCTCACTATAAGTGGGGCAATCCTGAACTAAGTGTTCCGCTCCTCCACAGACAAAACAGACATTGTGTGACTCAACTTTAGCAACCGTGTGGATGACCCTTCTATCTTTGGTTTTCAAGGCCTCTAACTCCCTAATTAAGACCTCTAATTGGGCTTTGAGGTTATCCTCTTCCCTAAGATGGAAAACTCCATTGGGTCGTGACCTATTTATGCTTTCAGCAATGATAGGTCCAGTCCATGTATGGGCTTTTTCAGCTAAGTCATTAAGGAATTCTATGGCTTCCTCGTGATCTTTATGAAGGAACTCCCCATTACACATCATCTTAACAAATTGGCGCTCTTTAATTATGAGTCCCTCATAGAAATAACTAACCAAGTGCCAATTTTCATACCCATGGTGAGGGCACAGATTTAGCAACTCTTTAAACCTTTCCCATGCTTGATATAAGGTTTCACTGTCTTTTTGGGAGAAGGAAGAAATTTATCTTTTCAGGCCATTAGTTTTGTGTTGTGGGAAGTATTTATTGAAAAATGCTTGGGTCATTTCTGCCCAAGTTCTTATAGACCTCGGCCTCAAAGAGTATAGCCAACTCTTTGCTTTGTCTTTCAAAGAAAAAGGAAAAAATTTAATCCTAACAGTATCTATGGCTTCAGGTTGGCTATGGAAGGTGGCAATTACCTCTTCAAATTCCCTAACATGTACATAAGGATTTTCACTATCTAGACCATGAAAAGTGGGAAGAAGTTGTATTATTCCAGGTTTAAAATCCGAATGTGGTGTGTTAGGTGAAAATATAATGCATGATGGTGTGGCTGTGCGAGTAGGATGCAAGTAATCTTTTAGAGTTCTAACGGGGTTTTCTTCGTGTTGGCTCATTGTGTTAGAATTACAAGATGAACTAGAAGGTGAATTCTCTTCACTTAAAAATTGTGGGGGTGGTTCTAGTTCTAGTTCTCTCACAAATCTTCCTCGTTTGTCTCTAAGTCGATGCATACATCCTAACAACAATATTATTTTTTTTTTTTTTAAGGAAAGAAATGCTTAAGAAAAATTAAGAAGTGGAATAAACACAACAAGAAATAGAAATGAGTTAAGTGGTAAAACCAACCATGAAATATAAATACAAATACTAAACAAAAGACTGTAAAGTATGGAAAAAAAAGTACAATAAATAAATAAAAAAAAATACAATAAGTAAATAAATAAAAGGTTAGGCGGTAGAACCGGCCATTAAAATAAAAAGAAAATACAACTTGTTAACTAAAGAAAATAAAGTGCAATAAATAAATAAAGTACAATAAAAAATAAAGAAACTAAGTTAGGCGGTAGAACCAGCCACAAAATAAAAATAAAATACAACAAATTAATTAAAGAAATAAAGTACAATAAATAAATAAAAGAAAGTGAACGAAGTTAGGTGGTAAAACCAGCCATTAAAAGAAAGTACAATAAATAAATAAAAGAAAATAAAGTGTGATAAATAGATAAAAGAAAATAAACTAATTAGGTGGTAAAACCAGTCATTAAGATAATATAAAATATAACAAATTAACTAAAGAAAACAAAATAAATTAGGTGGTAGAACCAACCAAGAATAATAAATAAATTACAACAAAGGAAATAAAACTAAGATTTTACAAAGAAAAGAAAATGTACAAAGTTACCACTTTAGTATTTATAATCGCAACCGACTTTCGCTTAGTGTGCCTCCCCGGCAACGGCGCCAAATTTTTGTTTACGCTCAAAATATAACGCGGCTATCGCAGTATAGATTGAGGTGTCGATCCCACGATGAAGCTCTTGGCAAAATAGGTTGATGAAGTAAAATATTAAAGCAGTAGCAAAGGATAAAATTAATTGATTTAAGTGGATGAGATAGGATTGTCTATGATTTGAAGGAAATGTCTTATGATAATTCAAACAAGGCTTCGAGAATCACAATTATGCTTTATAAATCTACTCTACACTTTGATTCAATGCTTATAACTCAATTGAAAGTTTCACATCCCAAACAATCAATTGGAAGATAGGAAAATATAGCACATTTGATAACACATGTATTTGACGTAATTAAACTCTTTGCAAGCATTAACATACATCATGTTCATTTATACAAGTTATCTAAGATCGACAATATATCACTTTGACAATATTGCAGTAAAAGATCAACTTGAATATTAAACATTTATTGCCCTTATATGTTATCCAAGATCGACAATATATCAATTTGACAATATTGCAGTAAAAGATTAACATATAAAACAATGTCACCAGTAACAATTATAGTTCACCAAGAATCACATAAGAAAAGCATGACTGAACTTATATGAGATATGAGAATTATAATATCTGGATTTTAGAAAATAGAATAGATAAGAGTTTAATCAAAACCAAACTTACAACATTTGTAGCTCTTGACACCGAATCAAAGCATGGAAGTAGATTTATTACACATAAAAGTTCATCTCTTAGCCTTGCCAAGAACTCTAGCCTAAATTATAATACATGTTAATGAGAAGAAATAAGAGAGAATTATCTATTATTAAAAACATCCTAAGTGTCTCCTTATATAGGCAATGAATGGACATATGTCATGGATGACATCAATCTTCAATAATTTTAAGCCAATAACTCATTTATCCACTTGCAGCACATTTTTGATAATGTAAATGACTGATTTAGCTTCTACAGCCGACATGAAAGTTGTATAATTTTGACTCTTCTTTCCATAGGCACCAATTTCATGCAAATTGGATGAGTATCCAATGAGATATGAGTAAAATTCCAAAGATACATCAGAATTCGGTCAACAACCATTTTACCCAATTGCAATGCGATTTGGTCCATGATATAGGCTGATTTGGACTTTACCATCAACATACGAGTTGTTGATAGTTAAGTCAAAAATTCATAGCTTCAATAATTATACCAATTCAGTACGTATTTTTTGAGATACGGTCCAAATAGGTGAGTTGGGTCAAGCTAGGCAAGAGTTGTAGTCCGATTCTATTGTATCTCAATTTTTGGCCCATAACATGTTGGATTTGGTTTTTCCACTATTCTTCACATTTGTGTAAGATTGAGTCATGTTGCACTAGGTTCAAGAATTTCTTTATTTTGATTTCTACATTGAGAGTTATGTCCATTTTACCTAAACCTGTCCAAATAACATTCATTAATCACAATTTAAGGAGAACACTTTATTTCAAGCTAAAAATACAGAAAATACAGAAAATACTAAAATTAGTGACATTAAATGGTGATTGAATCTCTTAACAACATGCATTTTCATGTGTTCATCAATGTATTAAGTCAATTTTAAATTTCATGACCTCTTGCCACTTTTCCAAATCGATGTCCAACATCGTTTCTCTATAGTTTAAATGATCATTTTCTTCAATTAAAAAAACTCCAAGCGCACCTTCACGCTTCTGACCATACTTGGTAGGTGGTCCAGACATCCTCTTCGACCTATATAAAGGGTATGTTAAAGGTATTCCATTAGATTGAACTTGAGTCTCTAGTTTATTCAGGTTTTGATTGGCTTCATCAAGCTTAATCCTTCTACAATCTCTACGATCTATAAGAAACTCTTTCTCAAAGAAAGTGACATATCAAAAAATGAACACATTTCGTTCCTCGGGATAAACTTGGTATCCCATGGAATTCTTGGGATACTTAACAAACCGATACTTGTACCCCCTAGGTGCAAGTTTATCTTGTTGCATAACTTTTACGTAAGCAGGACAGTCCCAAATTGTAAAGTATTTAAGACTTGGCTTCCTTCCATTCAACATCTCATGTGAAATGGTTAGAACAGTTTTAGATGGGACCCTGTTCAAAATATGAGCAGCAGTATTAAGAGCATATCCCCACAGATATTCTAGTAGATTAGTGAAGCTTATCATCGATCGGACCATATCCAATAAAGTCTGATTTCTTCTTTTTGAAACATAGTTGTGTTGTGGAGTACTTGCAGGACTATACTGAGTGAGAATCCCATTCTCTTTTAAATAATAAAAAAATGCATTACTCATATACTCACCGCCTCGATCTGATCAAAGGCATTTGACATACATGCTAGTTTGTTTCTCCCCTTCAAGTCTAAACTCTTTGAACTTTTCAAAGGTTTTTGACTTGTTTTTCATAAGAAACACGCACTCGTATCATGATAAATCATCAATAAAGGTCACAAAATATCAAAATTCACCAATTGCAGTGTGATTTATTGGATCACATACATCACTATATACTAGTTTCAATAAATCAGTGGCACGATGTCTAACACCAGTAAATAGAGATTTAGTCATTTTTCCTTAATTGTAAGATTCACAAATTTTTTAAGGTTCTATAGTTATATCAGGTATCCAACCATCTTTAACCAGATGGGTTAGACGTCTCACGCCTATGTGACCTAATCTCATATGCCAAAGTTCTGCATTATTTAAAGTTTTTGAACTACTACTAGTGCTACCCTGTACATTCATGACATTTCCTGGTTTATCCAAAATATAATTCCTATTAATTAACTGACATTCAACTAATAAAACATCAAACATATCATACAAAAATAAGGAATTATTCTTAATATACATATGATACCCTTCACTGTCAAGTACAGAAAGGGAGATAATCTATCTGATACAAGTGGGAACAAAACAACAATTTCACACTCAAAAACACCCAATATCAACTCAAAATGCTCTGATACCAATTTGTGAGAATTAATTAAACCTATGGTGTATTCATGTGAGTATTATATCTATCATTTAAAACATGCATTTCTAACGTATCTCATACATTATAGAACACAGCAGAAGTGCTAGAAATCTAATTTTCTAATGATAAAATACAATAAGTTTTACGTGTATCTCATTTATGTAAATTTCAAAGGAATTGAGAATTTATTATCTTAGCAAGTCTTTAGTCTTTTTTCGAACCAAAGAACCGCGATGAAGTGACCTATTCACAATTCTAGTTCCCTAAAATAGTGGGCTTGAGACCTCCTATTTAGCAAAGGATTCAACACTTGAATTCTTATTTCTAATTTATAGTATAGTTGGCTAAGATGAAGAAGTTTAGATGGGGTGTTTTTATGCTCTCAACACTTGAGAGTTTTCCTAACACTTAGGAAAAACAAAAGTTTCTCACTTCTCTCTCTCTTGCCCTTTCACTTGGTCAAGTGATCTCTTGAAATTGAGCAACACTTTGCTCTTTATTTGCTTCATTTATTTTCCTTTAATTATCATGCATTGGCCCCCACATGGTATGAATTTTACCTGTTGAAACATTCGTTTACAATAAACAAATGCAATAAAAGACATGAATCTCAAAATAGGAATGAATATGGCCGAAAATTGTAACCAAAGGGATGAAACATTTTCACCATTTTACAAGTTATAAGATCCCATCAAATATGGTACAAGTTATGCTTGTCTCTTATTTACAATTGTTTGCACTAAACAATTAAAACAAAAGACATGTGTTTGTGTGTGTTTGTCTTTACCGTAAGAGGCAAAGCAAATGAAGAAACAATTTCTTCATTTGCTTCTTATACATACTTTAGTCCCACCATGTCTTACATGCCCATACATTCATGTTTTATTGTTTCATTTAATCAATATTAAATACAACAAAACATATGTATAATTGTAATAAATAATACTTGTTTGACATTCATAAAATAATAATATCATATATTATTATTATTATATTCAATAAATAATTTAATAAATAAAATAATGATCTTACTTGTTCAACAAGTAAGGTCATTTTGGTAATTTTTAAGTCAAATAATGATAGGCCTATAATGTGCCATGTGTCAACATCCCATTAGTTAAGAACTATTGTTAACTAATTGATGTATTTTACTCTTAAGTCTTGACACGTGTGTGGCCCAAGGGAAGCTAAAGCAAATGTCCGGTCTGCTGGAATTTACTGGATTGAACTATTTAATCCAGTATGATGCTCTAGTGCATAACGAGTACACTTTATAGTGCGGGACTCCCTAGGTCCATGCCTGATTCGTTAAACGAAACTATTCTGTGAGTCCAAGATCGATGCCCTACGCATACATCATAAATATTACAAATCAGCGCAGTAGACCATACGAGTTTAAGCCATCGCGCATATGTATAATTCCTCTGCCATCCATATCTTGGAGGAGCGGGGATATAGATCATCACCATCAAATCCTCAAGCGCTCATCCATGAACTTATATCCAGACAGGTATCTCAATAAACAATACACGAAAACACCTTTGCAATATTATTTGACCCTGTTGAAAACTCCTTTCCCGATTTTGTTTCTTATGGCCATAAGTCTTTTTGAGATACGTTCTCGGAGCATCTAGATATACAACTCACCCATGTGAGCTGACGGATTCCATATTTGTGCACACTAGACTCCTTAAGCATCGAACTATACTCAGCGACACATAGCGGTCAGACCATGAAAGGTCTCTGACATATGTGGAGCCAAAGCATGGTAGATCACTCACAAGTCCACCATGGTATTCAGGTCAAAGGATCACGTACACTACTCAACTTAAGAGATCTTACCATTTACGTCTTTATGAGATGTCTATTGAGGTCCTCGATGAGCCTGTTTAGTATTTAGTTCTTACTGGATACCTGTATACTATATGAACTTCTGGACACCCATGGTCAGCTAAGAACAATCATCTAGACCATCTTGGTATTGTATACATTAGTCTATTCGAAAGGGTTCCATTGACAGACCCACATTGGTGAATAAGACTAGGAATATATAATTTGAGAATAGACTTGCATAATAATATTTCTCAGCACTTATTGTAACTCCTTGAAACTACGTTATTACTGATATATTCTCAAGTCTATGTCCCGTTATAGACAAGGTCATAACTCTTAGATTTTGCTGACTTTTATAACCTATTAACTCTTAGTAGTGTTAACTGTTAACACTGATCTAAACTATTTTAGGCTAAATTTGAACTCCTTCAGATCATACAATGTCTATAGTGTAACAAGCACTGTACCATTTAATTAATGAAATTAGTGATTTAATAAAAATGTACTATTTAAATATTATAAATAAAATATCTATACATCAATAGAATGACATATAAACACAAATCTCAATAGCAAATATGTTTAAACAAACTATATCCACAAATACAAACTTCAATTAAACAAGGTAAAAGAGAAAAGAAAGAAGAAATCTTATAGAGATGATCTTGAAGCTTGGATCCTTCCGAAGTCTTCAACCTTCAAGTTTCTCTCTTTAGAGATTTCTTTATCCTCCTTACAAATTGTCTCAAAAACCCTAATTTTGTGCTTCTCTGCCTCTTCCTCTCAATAGTGACCTTGTGTGTTCTATTTATAAGTTCCAAATTAGGTAAAAAAAATAGGGTATAAAAATTTAGGTCATAGTACTTTGACGACATCACTGCTTGAGTTTATTAGGGCAGTGGTACAATCCCGGATCGAGTTAGGGCCATGATCTAGGTGGTTTGGGGTCGCGGCCCCAATAACATAGGAATTTCTAATTGGATGGAATTATATTTGCTAATGAAATGAACTCAACATAATCACATTAAGAAATTAAAGGTTTTGAAGAAAGTTGAAAGTCAAAAGGAAGGTGAGATTGATAATAGTTTGTGTTTTCTGCATTTATTGTAATAGTTATTTTGGTTTTTGAATTTATTACATTTTGGTGGTAGTTGTAAGTTACAGTAGAGTATCAGTGCAAGTCTACACACATCCCCATAAGTCCAGTTGGTTATAATTGCACAATATTTGAAATCTCATGTCTTAGATCCCTAAGATAACAAGCAATTTAGTTCTTCTTATTCAACCATATCACACTTCAGCTAAGATGATCAAATTCTACAGTGTATTCCTCTGCGGAGAGCTCCCTTGATAGAAGTTGTAAAATTTGAGAAAAATATCTTGTTGATAATTATCCGAAAGATACTTCCTCTTAAGCTCCCGTTTCATCTTCTCCCATATCACAATCCTGTTTCTACCTTTTCGTACCCTTTGTTTATTTAGATTTTCCCACCAAAAAGAAGCATACATTTTAAGTACTATGGAAACGAGTTTTACTTTTTGATTTTCTAGAACATTTTGATAATCAAAGATTCTTTCAATAATGTTCAACCAATCTACATACTCATCTGGATGCATTCTCCTTTTAAAATCTAGTTTTTTTTTTTTTACGTAGAAATCTTGGCAAAAATCATTTTTAAATTCCATATTTCTTATGATACTTGAATGTAATGGAGAACTATTATTAGAAGAATGAGAAAAAGTTTAATGAAAATGATTTATATTACCTTCATCATCATTGTCTAGATCTTCATGTTACACTGATTTACTTCAATCTTTGAAACACTCTAAACGTTGTTAAAGTTGCTAAATTTGTTGTCTTAATTCTTTAATTAGAATATCTCATGTATCAGCTTGAACTGTAGGTTATTCTTCCATGGTTGGAGCAAATTGATGACCTTTAGCCATTAAACTTGGTGGTTGAGAGTTGCACCTTTATAATTAATGAAAGTGAAGACTAAGATACTCTACTGCAACTTACAACTGTCACCAAAATGTAACAAAGTCAATAGCAAATACATGTACTACAAAAAATGTAGAAAACACCAACTATTACTAGTCTTACCTTCTGTTTCACCTTAACTTTCTCCAAATCCTTTAATTTCTTAATGTGAGTTCATAGAGTTCATTTCATTGGCAAATATAGCTCTATGCAATTAGACATGGAAATCTTGAGTTAAAATCTTGAGTTACCTTAATGACCTTATCATTTGTACGGAGCTGAAATAGAACCTAATGAATTACACATAATCACATTAAGAAATTAAAGGCTCTCGAGAAAGTTAAAGTCAAAAGGAAGTTAAAAGTAGTGTACTTGTTTGCTTTCTTTCAATAACATTATACTTCTTTTAATTTTTGAGCCTGTAGCACCCAAGGTTCTATCTGAACTTCTTTTGCTTACTATGGATCTGTGGCTTGGATTCTAGGGTTATGGCGTGGGTCTTATAAAATGACCATATTGCCTTTTTTTTCTTCATTCTTTACTCTTCTTGATGCACCATTTTGTTGAAACCCAAAAAATAATACATACATGAAAAGCCACATATTCATACTCAAAATGAATAATTATCGAGTTATGAGAGTCAAAATATCATATATAAAAACACGCTTATTAGTTATAAAATTGTAATAGTTAGCAGATATCAATCAAATCTAAGACTAAAATATTTGGACTATAGTAAAGCATATATTCAAGTACCCTTAAAGAATAAAAGATTATATTCTTGTGTATTCCAAAGAGAATTTTATACCTATTAGGTATACAAATCAAGATTTCTAAGCAGATAATGATACCCAAATATCAACCTTATGATATGTGTTTACCTTTTGTGTTGGGGAGGGGGACTATAAGTTGGAGAAGTACAAAACAATCATGTATTACAACTTCCACCATGGAAACTGAATATGTATTCGAAGCTATAAAAGAGATTATACAGCTCTGCAAGTTCCTCATGGAGCTTGAGATAATACCTAGTGTTAAGATGCATATTGTTCATTATTGTGATAATAGCGGACCAGTAGCACAATCTAAGGACCCAGGGTACCATAAGAAAGGAAACACATTGAGAGAAAATATCATTTGATTCAATTATTTGTGCAAAGTACTAGGTCATGGTATCCAAGATTGCATCAGCAGATAATTTAGTAGATCCATTTACCAAGTCAATGCTAACAAAGAGTTTCGAAACTCATATTGATTATATGGGGGTTCGATAAATACCTACTATACTTTAGGATAAGTGAGACATTATTAAACATTTTGTATTATTTATGCCATTAAAATATGTGTAATAGTATTTTTGTATTAATGCAATTTATTCATACATTTATTGAGCATATATTGATGAGCTTATATTTATAAAGTATATGATTTATGTATTAGGCATGTAATGCTAATACAAAAGGTGTAAAAATATACTTGTTCTTTATATTAAATAATGTTCACATTCATTAATGAAAAAGTATTTTCATTATATAAGACTGTAGTTTTTCTACTTCTTATAATGGATAATTTACCTTGATTATCAAAGTAGAGAATGAGAGCAAAAAAGTTAGATTATATGTGAATTGTGATATGATTAACTAAATATCGATGACCTTAATTTGCAAAGCTTTATGATTAACTTTTAATCCCAAGCGCATAATGGACTTATATTCATAGGTTGTGTCTTTTGAATTTTTATAAAGTGAGATCTGTAATTGCACGGTCAAAACTTCAATAACTTAGAGATTCAATTTTATGGGATATAGGAATATAACTTGCAAGAAGGAATCTATGCAGAGATGATATTTACCTAAACTACTTGAGGTACTTAATCATTTAAATTTGTGGTGGCAGTTTATTTATTAAATTTTTTATTGAATAATAATATTTATATGTAAGATGTTTACAAATAAAGATATATAAAAAAAAATTATCATTAGAATAATTAGTGACTTATGAGAAAATAAGTCATTAAAGATGTACGACATTTTTTTATGACCTGGCATTAATTACAAACATCATATAAAGGTTAATCAAGCGATTATTGTAAGTTGTGCACCAACCTTATTTTAATTAAAATTGACTTTATTATATAGGCCAACTAGAGTGCAGCATTAAATTTTTAGTAGAGTAGTCTATGGTTAACTTAAAAAACTTAGTGGGTCATAAGATGACCAAGACTAGGCTCTCTAAGTTTTAGCTTGGAAGCCTATAGGTCTTTAGCTCCTTTACTAGCTCAATATCCTTTAAACCTTAATCCTAATTAGATGCCTACATAAACATAAGTATGAGAATAGTATCCTCAAGCACGATAGCCTAAGATCATGCCTAACACAACTTGTTTGCGAGTCATGTCATGTCCAGGCATAAGCCTAATGAGCCAGTTCAAGCACAGAAATTATTTAAAAAATCAATTTTAAATTTACAAAATAATAATAAAAAAATATAAAAGCAAAACGCAGGGCTAAGTAGGTAGCCCTGCATTTGCAGGCTTGCTACCAACAAGCTTGTTGGTAGCTGGCTTGCTACCTATTGCTGTTTAGGTGTGATTTTAAATTTCTTTTAAATTTTTTTCACCTTTGATCAACAGTCCAAAGAGTTGTTGAAAAAATCCACTAGCTCTTTTCTAATTGCTATATAAAAATTATATCTAGCACCATTTTTCATTTATACAACTCAACTCCCTAAAATTATTTCAAATCTCTCTCAAATTATTTCTTTGTTTTTCAATTTTTATTCATACAATTCTAATTCTCAACATTATTATTTATTATCAACACAATATTAAATTTTAATATTACTAATATTGGGAGTTATGAACTTAAAATAAAATATGTCAATACCATCACAAATAGATATTTCATCTTTTTATAATAGTTAATCTACTTCAACAACTAAAAATATTAGAAGTATTAAAAAATCAAAAAGACGTCGAACATCAAATATTTGAAATTATTTTACGTTAGAGACTTATAGTTCAATTGCTAAAAAAATTAAAAAAAAAAACTATTTATAAATTTTGTGTTAAAGTTTTCGATGCCAAAACTTCAGGCGACATCAAGCATTTTCATTGACATGCAAAATGATGTATTCAAATACATAATTCTAAATATCCAACTCAAACTCAAATTACCCAAAATTCCCTAGGAAGAAATCTTATTGAATTCAATTATAATCAACAACATATGCATGCTAGATACATTGTTGATGGTAAATAACATTTTTTCATTCGCCAAAAATGAAATGTATGAGAAATTTATTAAAAGTTATATTCAACCCAACTTCTCCACGATCCTAGAAATACAATTAAAAATAATCTTTTTACTATATATCAATAAAGCAAACAAAATATAATTATGAAATCTCACATTTGAAATGAGTGTTTGTTTTTACTTTTAATTGTTGGACGAGTATCAGTGATTTAGGGTATATTTGTATTACTTTGCATTATATTGATAATGATTGACTATTGCAAAAAATCATTATTACTTTTTGTGAATTAGAACATCCACACATAATTAATATTATTTTAATTCTTTAATAAATATTTTTTTTAAATTTTAAATTATTGAAAAACTTAATAGTATTACTTTTGACAATACAAGTACAAATATTGCTGCTATAAAATTATTTTCTCTTTATCTAATACCCGTGTGTGATTAAAAAAAAAATTATTTAAAGTGTTCTTGTCATATTATTAATTTAATTATTCAAAATAATTTGAATATAATTAATTGTCATATTAAAAAATTTTGATACAATAAAATTTATTACTTTATCATTTTCTAGATAATAAAAATTTAAAATTATATTAAAAAATTATAGAATGTTAATAGAAGGTTTAAAATTGACATGAAAACTCATTGCAATGCTATATATAACACGGTGAAATCTTATGAAAGTATTAATGATTATATTATTATAATAAATAAATAAAAGACATTATATTATTATAAAGACATTATTACAAAGATCGCAGAAAGACCTTGCCCTACTGCGCTTCTAAGGGTAAGTGCTGGAAGTTCTGTGATAATTCTCTATACCCACATTCCAACTCTTTCAAGTTCATTTAAACCCTGCCCTTGAGCATTTGATGAAAATAAAAATCTGATGAGCAAGATTGTGGAATTTGCTCGTCACCTCCTGTTAACTGGTGTAAGGTGAATGTAGATATTGCAACCAATGCAGTGGAACGGCGAGAGTTGGGCTAGGAGCTGTAATAAGAGACTCGATGGGAGACATTATGGCTGCTGCAACTACTTCGAGTTTCGATGGTGAAGTTGAACTGGCTAAAGCTGAAGCCATTCGTTTTAGAACACAAATTGCAATTGAACCAGGTTTGATCCCGCTAGTCATTGAGTCTGATTCAAAAAAAAAATGCCATTAACTAGATAACTAGCAAGTTTTGCAGCATGATGGAGGTTTTCTGGATTATCAAAGACATCCAAGAAATGACGAAAGACAGGAGCAAGTTTCGAGTCAGCTTCACCTTAAGGCAGAGCAATGTTGGAGCTCATAATTTGGCAAAGTTGGCTGTAATGTGTCGAAATCGTGTAATATGGCTGGAAGAAATTCCAGATGAGATAAATTGCTTTCAAAATATGAAAAAATAATTTCGAGGAATGAATTAATGACACCCCAACATGTATTATGCATGTAAAAACTAAAATTCTTCATTTAGTCTTTTTTTTAGTTAAAAAAAAAACTTTTCATTACTACTAAATTTATAAAGTTAAGATACAAAATTAATATTTTAACTCATTATATAGTGTAAATTGTTAAAATAATATTATATAACGATCATATTAATAAAATATAAAAAATCAATAAATATTTAATATACGGTAGTTATTGTTTGATGACATTTTAATTAAAAGGATATTATTATTAATAATATCCTTAAGATATAGTTTAATTATAACAATATTCATAAATTTAAAAAAAATTCATGTTAATATATAATTTTTTTCATAATATATGCACAAATGTCCAATCGTTAAGAATATTTTATTAAATTAAATATATTTCATGTCAAATGATTCAATTACCTCTTATACATTAAATGAAACTAACATAACAATGACTTGCACGGATTTTAAAATTTTAACTTTAAATATAATTAATAATAATAAAAATCTTTTAAAAATAATAAAAAATAAAACAAAAATTTTTAACTACTTTAAAAATAATAAATAAAACTTTAAAAAGAATTTAAATTTTTTATAGCTGCCTTTGTGCCCCCCAATCCAACTAGCCATTTTGGACGTATATTTATATTTTTTAGTTTTATTATTTTATTTTTTAAAAGAATTTAAATATTTAAAATGTAAAAAGACTTTATTACTATTGAATTTATAAACTTTGACGACAAATTACTTATTATTGAACATTCATGTATATTTTACAAAAAAAATATTAGATATTAACGTTAATTTTTTTAATTTGTGAATATTATTATAATTAGACCATACCTCAAAATATTAATAATAATATCCCTTAATTAAATTACAAACCTAATATTCCTATTTCATAAAGTTAATATTACTCTATTTGAAATTAGCCAATCAACTTTCTTTTTAGCCGAAATCATACCAAATAATAATATTATACTTCTCAAGTTATTTATCAAGTGGATGATAAATTTAGTAATTTTAAAATAACTTATTTTATTAATTGATCATCAATTTGATGCGCATCACATTATTTGTAAAGAGAAGAAATTGGATGTCATTTGAAAATATATAGTATTACTATCAAATTAGTATCACAGGTTGCACTTAGCAGTGTTTGTTTTCTCTTTTCTCGGTTCTTGTCAGCTGCTAGGTTTGTCTTCGAGAAACTCGGGCCTTGATTACATTGCTTTGGGCTTACAGATTTGGCGTACTTGCGTAGGAAAAATCTACTTTCATATAATTTATTGGGCCCTACACAATCTTGCTAATTTTTCATTCTCCTTGTCAAAATTCTATCTGATATATCACCTAATATATTATTATTTGTCAGCCATTTAATTCAATTATAATTATAAAAAAATTTAAAAAATCTAAATTGTTGTGGACAGATTAACATTTTTGTTAAAAGATAAACTTATGTAGAACTTTAAAATAAAATCATTAAATAAATATTATAGTTTGTCTAATTTTTTTTTGGCATCATTATGATTACTAGTATATTAGATTAATTTTTTAATAATAGCATACATGGCAACATTTTATTAGATAGACATAATAAAAAATTTAAAAATAAACCCATATTTTAATGAATTATTCTTTTTTAAACACAATTTTTAATATTTCATAGGTAAAAATTATAATTAAACATGTCTTTTCATTTCCACTGTAACTACAGTGCTAAATAATGCACTGTCCAACAATAGCAAGGCTTTGCTGAAAGAAAGAATAAACCCTTACCAAAATGTCTTTGAGCTAGTTCAGTCCTCCAACCAATCACATTGATTTTAAGGTCCCAAACAAATAATTAAATTTTGTTAACTGTCACTGTCAATACAAGTCCAGCAGGAGCAGACATGCATAAGTTCATGGAAGATGTTTTATTTAATGATACTACAGCTCTATTGATGTACAAATTCAATTGCCAAAATTGCAACAAAATGCATTGTAATGTCTTGTTACTTTCTTTCTCAAAATAAAAGATGGAAACTTAGCCAAATTAGTTTTCAAAAACCATCTAAAAGTTCCTTCCTAGAACTTTCTATAACAAGAAGCAGATAAGACCAACTATTCAGTCAATAAATGACAAGCAATTACTGTTATCTTCCAATACATATACATGCCGACGACTTTCAATTGCATATGTTAGGAGGAAAATTGGATTTTTACTTGCTCTTTCGAGGCTTTTAACATGAGGAATCAGTAAAAGCATTTGAGGCCCTCCATCAAAGCATCTGTGTGTTTCGGTTTCCCAACAGACACACGAACATAGCCTTTTAATTCTTTGTTATTGTAGTGACGGATCATGATGCCCATTTTTGCAAGGTCTTCCTGCAATATAAGGTTTGAAATATTACTACATATGTTTCAATTAGAAGATAACAAACCAACCAACAACTTTCAATTGCAATGGAGCACATAATAAACTTCTTATGGCCATTCACCGGGTAAATTTATTAGTCACAGAAAATTCGACCAACCATCTTTCCACTACTTCTCAACAATCAGTACACCTATTTCAAACAAAACTAAATATCTTCAAAATTCTCCCTTCTTTTTCTAGCAATTTGAGTTAAATCAATATGATTCTTATCAAAAAGTTAAACCAATATAACCTTGCTCTTCATATCCCCTCTTCGAGCTATATAACCACCAATCCCTTTGTCTACTAAAAAAAATCACAAATAGCTTCAATCAATATCAATAGTTCTCTCAAATTGTCTTCTCTCTACATTTTTGGCTTTCCAATAAATTTTTTAATAATTTTGCTAGCTCCTTATGCCCTCCATTGAAAACTTGGGGGGCCAGCTAATAAACTATCATCAGAACTTCACAATACGAGCGGCTAAAGCCCAAAAAACAGTGCAATTAAATTGACAACAATCTGGTCTGATTTCAGTTTTTGTTTAAAGTCAAACCACCTTACTCAATTCCTAATTCAGAGAAATGAAACAGCAATAATATCTTAATTTACCATCTCTACAACACCAAATAGAAAAATTATATTCTGCTTACATTTTGTTTTCAACTTTGACTTCAGTTGATTGTTGCATGAAATTCTGGGCTGGTTTTTTCTATCAACTTGTTTATTTCATTATATTTGCTGAAATTAGGCGTATAATTACATAACCTTTAAACATGAATTTTTATTTAAAATCGGTTTTAATTTTCTTTTTCCAAATTCTATCTTGTTGACCTAACTAATTTACTTTTCTACTTCTTGATTGGATACGCTCAGATGTTGTAAATCACCATATGATGCTGGTTCAGCATCACCACATTTTTGCTTATCTTAGAATCTTACTAGTTCGTGGCTGGATTGTTTTTGCATCACCAATCTCTTGCCTGCTGCCTGCTCTAAATTATAGATATTATAGAGTTTTATACCTCATAACTCTTATGTGATCATTCTAGTGTTCACTTAATCAAATACAGTTTCATATTCATAAATGTTTCTTTAAGTTAAATGCTTAATAAGGTGACGAACAGTTTTCATACCATGCACGTCTTTAAGTTAAACATCCAGCTAATGACCAACATTGATTTGGTTTCAGATTCAGGCAAGATTTCTTGGTACAGCCAATTTTGTACCATCCAGTATCTACTTTAAGTAAATCAGCATGAACACCTACAACTTTGAGATTAAAAAAAATAGGATTTTCTTATGAAATGTTTATTATTGGCAAAAATTTCACCTCATCCATTAGTTCTAGTGTAGCCAATTTCTCTGACTTCTATTTAAGCACCAGAATTATGTTATCTACTTTCTGTAATCTTATTCAGTACAACACCTGGCTCTATTTTGTGAAATAAAAGTTCCATACTGTGTTTGCTGTATCATACTAAATTGCTGCAACTACACATCCTTGTTTTCTATTACTCATTTAGAAAAATCTTACCATTTAGTTTCAAGAGAATGTCTTACTCTTGTAGTCTTGTGGCAACAAAGCAACTTAAATGACAAGTTCCAAGTTTCAACTTACATTTCATAACATATGAAATAACCAATATTTGACAATTATGAAATATGTACAGGATGAGCCTAATTGCGATACTGCCAGACACATATGCAACGATGGTATCAAGAAAAAAGAGCACCTTTTTTATTCACTACAAGCAAATTATCTACTCTGCCTTATTAAATAGATTTGAATGTCAAAAACAATCTGCAGTGTGCATATAAGCTTCTTCTCTTTTTCTCCCCCAAACAGAATATGCACAAAACCAGTGGACTTTGTTTTGCATCAAGCCTGTCTCAATAATTTAGCATCATCACATGCTCAGCATTTCCAAAACCTAAAGAGGCATCCACAACACTTGGATACCATTCAACTCATTATAATCTATAGAATTTTGTAGATTCATGAGACCAAGAGCAGCATTAAAACCTAATTTTTGCAATCATATAAAAACTTAATTTTTCCTGATTGAGATCATAGAAAATTGTGAGACATAACAAACAGAAAATGAATGTAAACCAGGAGTACTGAAAAATTGAAATAGGAGAATTAATTCCATTATACCAAGCAAAATGTAGGATGCAGAATGTAAATTATTTCAGCATGTAAAACAGGGATTTGCAGAAAAAGGATAGATACCTTTAGCTTCTTAGCATCCTTTCCAGATGTAACCTCACAAAGAATGAAATTAGAATAGCTTGGATATGGATTGAGAAATGGTACTGCCTTCAGAAGTTTGAAAAGCCTATCCCGTTCTTGTATCAACAACTCTTTAACATTCTGGTAAATATTATAAACTAATATTAGGAATGATGCTGAAGAACAAGGGTTTAATCATATCCCTTGTGCAAATGTATTTAGATAAGAAAATTAAACAAGCATACAAAAAAAGCAAACTAAACTCATAAAGGACAAAACCTCCAGATATGTTGGGTTCTGCAACGCTGCACATGCAGCAACTTCAGCAGCAACAGAGACATTATAAGGTTGCTTTGCTCGCCAGAGATACTCAATTAGGCTCAAAGGAAATGCTCCATATCCAACACGAAGTCCAGCTAAACCTGCACCAGAGTTCAGTCTCAAATTTAAATTTTAGTTCTCCCATCTCAGAGAAAAAAAATTAAAAACATATCCTCCACATGAAACACCAAAACAATATCCCACTACTAAAGAATTACCAATTGTTAAGACAAACTTTAATTTCCGACATAAGATATAAGAACCATTGTTCCTATTAAGCTCGTCAATTATAAGTTCACTTACATGTCCCAATATACATATAAACCAATGGAGTGCAAAGTCCAGTACAAGGAGCCCAAACTAAATTTTAAGATCAATAGTTGGTACGCCCTTAACTTTTTTCTCTTTTAATACAACTTTTAGTTTCTTATTAATAAAACTAAGTAGGGTGTGAGAGAAAAGTATCAGTAAATTACTAGCAGAAGTACATAAAATGTGAAAGACAAAATGATTATTAAGGAAATTTTTTCTTTTTCATTTGTGTAAAGAGACTGTATTAACTAAACTGTACTAGAAATTGGGGCAAAATTAACAAAAGAGAAGTCTTTCAACCAAACTTTAACTATTAGCAACATATATGGGGAAAACGAATGCAATGCATCTTCTCAGCAAACCCAAGCAGTGTACAAATCACACTACAGATAAGAGAAGCTTTATCAACAAAATTCTAGACATGCTTGTTCCTGATTTCTGTAAAACATTAAAAACTTTCCTCCTTATAATATCAATGTACCCAAGAGTTCACAAAATGAGAAATAAATAAATAAAAAGCAACGGAAGTCCAAAATCAGTATAATGGTAAAAATCTATAACTGGCATTTCAAAAAGTGTAAACTTCATAATTCTGAAATCCATGATTGAGTTGAATGCAACAAGGAAAGAGCTGTATCAAGTAATATAATCTTATTTGATGAAAAGCCAACACTTTACAGGTACAAACAGTTAGTAATCACCTTCAATGCACAAAATGAATGCCAATCCAACGGGAAACAACACAATGGAGATACTAAATGTAACAGAAAATAACTTGAGTCCATGTCCTAAACAGCATAATGTCTAGGTATACAAAAAGGAAGAATGTGCTAGGTAGAATAGAGTAGAACTCATGTGTCAGTTGAAGCGGTGTTTGATGTTCAAGAACTCTTTTAGACAGCACAAGCTTAGCACATCCACAAGAGACTATATATATAATGCTAGGTATGCTCATCCTTGTCTATGCATGTCTTGCGTTTGACAAAGTGTTTTTCCTTTTTTTTTTCAAGTTTGCTTCTGCTACCCCTCTGTGCCAAGCAGCCAAATCACAGTTCGCCGGAATCAATGAAAGGGCATAAGATAATAAAAATTACAGCTATTTCTTTTCCTCTATTATTCCTTTAAAGTAAAACCATGAGATGATTGCTAGACGGTGGATACTAGTCAGTTCACCTAGTAAGATCTCTCGAGACGGTTCAAGAGGTTTAGGTGCCATTTGGTACCATCTTTAAGTGGTGAAAACAAAATTTTATAATACATGTTTGATAAGCCCTTTTTTTAGGAAAATTTTACATTAAAGGAACAAAAAATTTCCGTTTACAACTTCTGTAAAGTAGGAGGGTGCACGCAAATTTAGCATTCTCCAATTTCCCTTAGGGTCCCACCAATTTTTGCATTAATTTCTGTTCGTCCTACTAGCTTTTTTAATACTTACATACACAAACAACTTTTTGTAGGTCCCATTTCCTTTACAGAAGTTGTAAAATTGAGATTCTTTTTTGTCTTTACACCATTGTCCTAAAAGATGAGCTTACCAACCTGAATTTTCAATTTCCATTCTGGGGAAAACAGGAAATGAGCACTCAAAGAGGGTAAAAAATGGCACCTAATTTTCCTTTTATAAACAAATTCAGAAACACCATTTGAAGACAATACCAAAGATGCCCTTAAGGTTTGAATTTCAATCATGTCAACATTAGGGAGTGGTTTAGTTTACGTTTTTGTGGTCTGTAAACAATTAACAAAAAAGATAAACAAAAAGGAAGCTGATTGTTACACCCCTTAGTGTTACACATGCTTGATTTTAGTACTAACAAAATTTATGGCATCTAATCCCAAAAGATGTACCAGAAAGCATCAAACATGACTCTGTAGCAGCAAGTGAAGCCCAAACAACAAACAAGACAAGTTTCCATTGCATATTTAACTTTTGTGCTGAGAATTAGTCTACAAAAAGAGTACAACAGAAATTTTTTATTGTAATAAAGTAAATTTACTATGAACCAGTAAAAATGTTATCTAAGATAAGTCCTATCAAAAGAAAGATAACAAATCCAAGCACTTAAATCTGTCCTCAATATTGATGATTATAATCACATCCAAATATAATCTACCTTTCATGGAAATTATGGAGATAGGTCGAAAGTTAGAATTATCTACCTTACAACAGGACTATTGCCTAAAACAGCAAAATATTACTTTAATAAAAAAAAATTTTAAAAAAAAGGAGAAAGAAGGGAGGCTGGAAGATAGTTGTGCTTCAATCATGACACCCAAATCTGTCGTACTTGCATTATTATTCAATTTCATAAAACAAAAAGTGAATTAAGAAACCAACATCCCACATAACCTAAGGTATCAAATTCCTCTATCCAGTTCCAAAGAAGAAAAATAATATCAACATGTAACTTTCTGTAAAAAGAATAAGCAAAATAATAGGATCATACCGGCTCTTTTGCTAAATGTTCTAAGGACAATCAAATTATCATGCTTCTTCACCCATTTCATCCGGGATTCAAGTCCTGAAAACTCAATGTACGCTTCATCCAGCACCACCAGTATGGGCATCTCAAGGATCTTCAAGAGATCTTCATCATTGATGACACTAAAATACAAAGGCCAAATAACAAGTCAGTAAGAAATCTAAAAGCTATATGAGAAAATAATTGCATGTACATTTTAACATTAAGGGAAAAAAAGTTTGACATTTTTTAGAGATGCCAAATACACTAATTCATATGCATGCCAAAAGTTGGAAAAATACTTGTGCCCAAATTCATGTTGGTTTTAATTCAATAGAATAAACAACTTTAACGCATGTTGGGCATTGGAGTTAACAACTTTGTCATCATCCTTGCCAAGTATAATCTCAAGAGAGACACTAGGATGCATGAATATTTTAGAAAAATATATATACTTTTAAATAATGAAATAATTTGATGTAGCCGTTATGAATAAAAAGATTAAACTCAGAAGGAAGTGCATATTGCTTCTTCCAGGATATCAAAAGATAACATATCAAAACATATTTCCCAACTTTCATTAGTTGACACATGGCTTGAAACTCAAAGGTAATGGATTTTGATATGAACTTGATATTAAACATCAAAACCATATAAAATACCGATCCTTTTAAAATACATTAAAAGAGATTTGACTGTTGAGTTAACTTTGGATAACATAATTATGTGACAACAACACACACACAGAGCAAGTGGATATAAGCAGTTTGAAATAACCTTCCATCTGGATTGTTTGGAGAAGTTAGAAAAATGCACTTTGGTTTCTCCCTCTTAACAACATCAGCAATGAGTTCCACATTCAAGCTGAAGTCTGACTTTCTTGGAACTGCAAAAAATCACCATATAAAGCCAGATCTTAAAACACCAAAAAAGTGAATGATGCCTTATAAACAAGTGGGTTGAAGAAATCCTCCTGCTTTGTGAGCCAGGAGCTAAGGCCATGGGATAGACAGCAAACAAGACTTTTTGGCCAGAGGAAGTTGAGTCATTAAACCTTGAATTTAGTAGTTATATTGACTTTTAGTCGATAGAGTGTATTTTATAATTTGATCTTTTGCTTGAATTTTCTGTAGTTTGAGACAGTTGTCTCTTATTTTGGGCATATGTTAAGTGATTACACTGAGTTTCGTCAAGATTTCCTTATATTATGGGAAGCATAATCTGTTGAAAAAGGTTGAATACTTTTTTTATATATAAAAAACAAAGAAGAATTCATACTATGCTGAGAAAAGTGGAATACTTAATCCAGGTCTAGGTTAATATTGTGACGAGTTGATTAATAATGAAGAAGTGGGTTTGATGTGTTCAACGTCTCATGATAATTTAACAGTTTTCGACTGTTTTCATCTTATATTTCTTTTTCTCTCTTCATTTTAAAGTCTCAAACAAGCAATTAACACTCCACCTGATCTCATTTACTCTTCCTTTACAGCCCTGAAAAGCCATTTCATTGATCCCAGCTCCTTCAAATATCAGATTTGAAATCCCAGCCCATTCCAGCATAAAGTTTAGACTTTTATGAACTAAGGGATGACAAGCCAATAACCCACGTCCAAGCAATAAAAAAAATATAATATTGAAACCCAAAACTACTAAAAAGATTATATTTACCTTTGATGACAACTGCCCCATTAACAGCAGCATCAAACTCATACATTGTGAAGGTAGGGGGGCAGTCCACAATCTTGTCACCAGGATCTAGTACACATCTGTAACAATAGACTGTAAAACCATAAATAATAGTGTCTTTTTAGTTCTTGAAGTAAAAAAAATAATATGATCATAACTTGTTTAGGACTAACCGCATAATCAAATCAATCAACTCATCTGCACCACAGCCAACAAGAATATGATTTGATTCAAGCCCAGAATCTTCAGAAAGGGCAGCACGCAATCGACGACTTTCAGGGTCAGGATAGATATATGGAAATTTCAGTTGCCCTAAAGCTTCGTTAACCTACAAACAATCTGAAAATTGTACTCAGGCGATAAAAGAGTAGTCAACGGTAAGCAAACTCAAAAAATAGAATATAAACAAATGATCATAGCATTATAGTTTGGTTCTTTATACAATAAAGGAAGTATGATGCTGCATATAACTTGCCTCTGGTGGTGGTCCATAGGGATTTTCATTTGCATCTATTTTGACTATATCCTCAGGCTTTCTTCCAAGTTTTGTTGACAGAACCTGTAAAAAGGAGCTCGACTCATTTAAATGAAAACAAATTCATCAATTAACATGAGGAATATTCAAGGGAGTCATAATGGAGGTACATTAACACGAGTTATATCTAGTTGTCCATCATCAAACATTTAACAGACAACCAAATAAAGAAATATAATTTAGTAATAGGTTGATTATGCATTCATCCACTTCTAAACACAAACTAGAGATTCCACAAAACTAAAAGTGACAAATCCACTTCACTCAAATCAGAAAAAACTACCCAAACTCAACCATTTTATATACAGGAGGTTGGTTACTAACAATACTTCTTGATCAGCACAAAACAAGTTTTATTGACATTAAGCCACTCAACAGTTCAGAGCATTAACATTGTCACTAAAATCAATTGTATCTGCAAAAATAAGATAAATGCTCAAAAGAATTGGTTCTGAATACCTCATGTTGAAATTGCTTCACAAACTCTAGTACCTTAAACAGTAGTAATTTATGCTTCTCCTAAATTTTAGAAGCATAGCAGCTAAAGTTTCCAATAAATATTTACAGCTTTATTTCAAATGTAAGTCGATTTTAAACCTATAAAAAAAACAATAATTTCCACGTATCATTAACCAAACACCTATTTCACACTTTTGACAAGTATAATATAACTTCTACATGACAGCTAGTGTTTACCAAACGCCTACAATTTTTCCCTTCTACAGGACCTCAATCCCAAAAATACCCTAAAATGGTTCGTTACCAAACTTCCAAAACTGGCCATAACAAAGAAAACTACCGCTATGTCATAATAACCAACTGAATAAGCAAGCAAATTGGAAAATCTCAAATGGTTGCTCTCAAATACCTCAAAAGGCAAAATAGGCTGGTAAGGCGATAATTTCCTCAAATGTGGTCGGATGAACGAGTCACCGGTCAAACTCTGTTGACCCTGATTGACTTGCTGCTCCACAGGGATAGTGGAGGACATAGCAATAACCCTTCTCTGATTTCCTTCAAATGAGCAAAAAGATCTGTTTGGTACCACACATGGATAAAAACTGTTGTTGGATTTAAGTAAACTGAGGGATGAAGAGTCAATAACACCCATGAATATCTGCATTTCATACGATTCAAGAGTTACAGAAACAACATATAATTTACAAAAAATATAAATATATATATATATATATATATTCGCATACAAAGAAATTGTTATTAGCCCAATACCTGAAATGGGAGTATCTATGTAATGAAAGAAAAAAACTAAAGAGGACAAACCCTTTTGAACCGTAGAGCAATTAACGCAAAGAATCTAACAAATTTATATAGATTAAAGAAATAGGGATTTTCTTAAAATTAGCGATATTTGTAGACAATTTTCTTTTTTATTCATAAAGTAATAGATTAATTTTATTAGCCAAAACAATATAAAAGGGATACACTTGTTCTTATTGATTAAAAATAATAATAAATTAAATATTTTAAAATAAATGCACAAAAAATTGGCTTTATTATTTAAATTTTATATAAATAAACATATTCTAACATTTAATGATAAAATTTTAAAGAAAAGTAAGATGAATTGAAAGAAAAAATCACAAATTTGAAGAATATGAGAAATTCTTTAACTTTTGAACCAAAAATGGTCGAGTGAGCATTTTTCGTGTGCAAAAAATATCATGTCTAAAAATATGTTATTGATTGAATCAACTAGCAGGAGATTTTAGTTTCCTTTTTATCAAATAAATTGGACTGCATTATATATGTCAGGATCTAACAGATGAATATTCATTACCCAATAGTGTAAAAATTATATAAAAAATTGTATTGAGCTTGTGTTATAGATTCTAGAACTTGTTCTTGTGTATATATTTGATATATTGGATTTAGAGGCAGCAATATTGTATATTTAATTAATGTAGCAATAGTCATATAAATTGTTTGTTATTTATCTCACCCGTTTAACAAAAAAATGAATGATGAAGTTACTTTCAGTTTCTCAAATTATTTCTACACTACAGTACAAAAGATAATAAATTGGCCATTAGAAAATTACAAGTTCACAACATATATGTGAGCAGGAAACTAGAATTCAATTGTTTCTTAGAAAACAAAACAAAGAAAATTTTAAAAAAAAAACCATTTCAATTGTCATTCCTTTATACTTCTAAGTAATGGATCATGATCATTTTCTAAGCTAAGTTTTCATCTAATTTTTTTATTGTATGTAATTGATGGGAATTAGTGATTGTTAAAAAGAAAATAATTTTAAAAAATAAATTTTAACCACTCATATTTAATAGTATCAAAAGATTCTTAACAATTTAAATAAAATTTAACTTAAGAGAGTATCTTAAATCAAAATTAACAATGCACACAGATTGAGATTCCAAAAGGGAAGAAAAATGGATATATATTTTTAAAATTCATAACATATATTCTCTGTAGAAAGGTTAAAATATCAACATTAAAATTTTTTAATGATCAAATTAATATTATGAGTGATTATATTATCTAAGGTTAAATTTTGTAAGGGACAAATTATAAGAAATTTTATATTTTAAAAATTAAATATATAAATAACCACTAATTCATTTAAAGAAACTTTTAGACTTGGGCTATGGCCCTTAGATCCTGTTATAAGTCAGCCAATGATTAGACTTAGAGGGAGTAATAATGTATGTATGTTAACAGATTAATAATAAAGGATTGACGGTAGATCTTTACTTCCATTTTAATGGAAGCTTCAAGTTTAAAGCTCTTTCCTCTATATTCAAAAAAAAAAGAAAGAAAAAGGACATATAAACCTTCAGGTTATGATATAAGTCTCATGCAGACCTCAAATGTTTCGAAAGAGCCATTTATAACCTTGTCACACAATGGACTTCGTCAAAGTTAATACCAAAAAGGGCTAACTTATACTTTCACATAGAAAATGAAACGGTCACTATTACGTGTTGTTGTGTCAATGCCACTTGTATAATTCTAAAAAGTTGACATCATTTCCCGTGCAAAAGAAGAAAGCTTTTCATCTTTATATTTTTCATTAGGGAAACGAAAATTCTGAAAAGCTAAACACAAAAAAAGAAAACTTGTTTCATTTAACAATTGAAACGCAACAACAAAAATCATCCAAGATCAACTTTAGGAAATGTAATATCATGTAAAACCTTGCATGATTAGTAAAACAAAACCCTTTATTTTGTTTATAAAAAATGGGTTATTGATATTTATTTTTAAAATTTTTTATACTTTTTATTTATTCACTCAAAATTCAAAATTATTTTAACAATTTGGTTTATCGGGGTGAAGGTTTATAACATGCGTGTTTAGTTTTAAGGTTTGGATTTTGATTTTTTTATATTTTTTCTTTCGTTTAGGTTTTTAGTTATATTTCTTCATTTGAATGGATTTTCTCCGAGATGTCTTCAAATTTTTTTAGTTATTGATATTGTTAAATTCTATTATGAGGTTAAACATGGTTCTTAGGGTTGCTATGTTTTGAATGTACATGTGTTTGATTGGTTAAGTGTTAAATATGCTAAAAAGGCTGATATAATTAAGTGTTTTTATTATTTATAGATATAAATATATCTATATCAATGATGAGTATGAAATTGTATGTGAACTGTAGATCTACATTAATTTGAATACGGTGTTAACATGGCATTTAAGAGAAAATAAGAAGGTATTCCTATGACTTTTAGAGTAATGGGATTTAGGGAGACAATGAAGTATGTTATACCATATAGTTATAATTTGATTTCCCTTCAAAATAATGTATGCGATGAAAGTTTGGTAGGAGTTTATTACCTACAGAAAAGTTCAAGGTTATTACTTAGATACCTTGGATTGGGAAACCAATTTTACTTAAAACAGATAATGACCTTGTTAAATTGTTGTAGGAATGTGTCAAAAAGGGTGATATTAAGTGATTATCAATTTTGAGGTGTTGCCTTTAGATATGATTACACCCCTTTCTAGAAACCTAGTAAACCCTATATTTCCCACGTCAAAAGACCCTGTCAAATCAAAGAGAAAGTAATTTGATGACCCTAATGTTGACTAAGTTTTAAGGATGCAATAAACCAACAGCTTAGCTTCTGCCCCATGTTAATGATCCTAATAATGATGAACTTAACCCACAATCACAAGTGGATCAATCTTCACAGATCCCCAAAAGACCCGCCATTGAATAGAGGTGGAACATACCCTAGCTCACAAGCAGATTATGCCTTACAGGTTGAATAAAACATACCAAACCTAATACAAGATCTAAGCTCACTACATGATACCTAATCAGGACCTATCCTAACAAAAAATAACCCTTAAATCCCAAATAGCCCAGAAGATACCCATTCAAGAAGTGAGTGTAATGATAGGTCAAATGAATCAGATGAGGCTCATTGGTCAAATTTTAACAATGGTGATGAATTGGGTGAGGGTGAGGATTTAAAAGGTCAGAGTGATGTCAAAGGAACTGAGAGTGAGATCAGAGGAGCCTAGGGCCATAATATAGAAGTTGAGGGTGAGGTTAGAGGATGTTAGGTTGAGAACAACTAAGGATGTTCATATTTTGAAGATGAATTGGATGATTTTTTATCCAATTATTTATTTGATGATGAAAGAGATGGGCGTTGCCCATCATTTGAAGATGATGATGACCCTATTGATAGGCATACCCAAAGCATAAGGAATTATGAGTGTGAAAATAGGCAAAGCAATATACATGTAGGTTTGGAGTTCGATATGGCTTATTTTGAGAAGGGTTATTGTAATATCCAATCCCTATTAATAGTATTGGCGCCTAGATTTCGGTATAAAATAAATAAGACACCGTAGGGTTACTCAATTTTAACCCTATTAGAAATATTTTCTTTATAGTGCACGTGAGAGATATCAGACCTAATTTGGTAATTTCACACTTGATCGGTGCGCCGGACGACCCTAGAATATTTTTAGAATTTTTCTCTATTGGTTTGAAAAAGAAAATTTTAATTTACTACATGAATTTCCATTTAAGGATTATGAATGGAACAAGCCTTTGTTGAGAAACATAATCCATATATTAGAGAATTGACCAATTAGAAGAAATCTCATGGATTGCCAAGTTGGAAGTTCTAGTTAGTTCTTTGAACTATTCTAACTAAATAGTTACAAATGAACTAATTACATAATTAGTTTTTAACTAATGGCAAATTAGAAGTTTTAAGTAAGTTGAAGGGCAAAATGATAAATTAAGGGAGCACTATATATATGTTAGAAGTGTGTAGAAATTTGAAGAGAGATCAAACCAACACTTAGCCAAAAAAAAGAGAGAAATTCGAGCTTCAAAGGGGGTGCTGCTACAGTGACTATTCAAGTTTTTTTTTCATGATTTTTCATGTGTAATCAAGCCAAATTAAGGTTACAAACCAATCCCTAAGCTCAATTGAAGTCTCTATTAGTGGAAATTCAAGAAAAAGAGGTAAGAAAAGCATCTTTTATAAGTTTGATAAGTGAGAATTCAAGAATGTGTTAATTGATGTTCTTATGTGTATTCTTGGCTTAGATTGAGTTACATTCTAGTTTGGAGCTTGAAGGAGTCATCAATTTAAAGATATTAGCAAGGTGAGAATTAGGGTTTTTGGTGATTTTGTTGTAGAGATTTCAATTGATTGTAATTAGGGCTTTAGAATGAAATTGGCATGATTTTGTTGTAATTGGAACAAGAAATTGAGAAAAGGAATGTGTTGGAACCTAGGGTGAAATTCTGCCACTTTAGGGAAGTTAGGAATTGAGTGGTGTTTTGATTGAATTGTTGTGTGTAAATGATGCATTTTGTGAATGGAATGTATATGGTTGATGAAAAACCCAAAAATGAAGAAAATGGGACATAATTGTCCATGTTGAAAAGGTGAAGGGCAAGTATGTCCAATCAAATGATAAGGTGTTCAATAATCTTCAGGGCGCCGGATGGTAAGTTAGTTTCGATTATGGCCCCGTAACTAAAATCGGGAAGTAGTTTACCTCCGGGCTTTGTATGCCGATTAGGGCATTTAGTAGTTAAATGAGATTCTAGTGTTCGATTTGGTTCTAAATGTCATTTATGGCGCGTAGGTGAGGATAACCGAGAGCGTTAACAGGAGCAGGAATCGGGAGCGAAATTGAGCGCGGAGCGGTAGTGAGTGGAAATCTGCTATTTCTTTTACTTTTCGGTTATTATGTTTTCGCACAATGACTATGTATGTTTTATGAGCTTTCGATGCATAAACATGATTTATGATCTTGATATATTCATAGACATGCTTTTACATGATAGATTGTGAAACAGTTTTAAAATTTCTGCATTTGTTTTAAGGCCATTGGTACCCTCAGATTATAGTGGTGATGATTGTATTAGACCCGGCCGGTATATCCCGTGCACATGGGCAGGTCTTGGGGGTGTGTCACTAACTCCGGGAAGTCGGGATGTCGAGTCATGTGAGTCGCTCTATGTGTACGGGATATTGTCTCGCTATATGCATGCGATGTAGGATTCCGCTGCGTAGCCAGTGAGATGTCTTGAGATGTCACTGTGGGTGCTGCTAGTTGAGGTGCCCCGTGACCTACTCACATATGCGGTGCTAGTTGAGTCGCTGCATGGGTATAGAGCTTTAGGGTTACCATTGGTACAATTTAAAAAGAAAATGGCCGAGCGAGGATTTTGCTAGTTTTCGATTTACCGATAGCATTTATGCATTTTATATGCACACAGTAGTTATTATGTTATACAGATTCTGAATATAGTTTTCCAAAGATGTAGATAAAACCCGCTCGGCAAGATTTCATTAGCATATGATATTAGAAACCGTTTTACAATTTTACATCTGTTTTAGAAGCATAAATTCTGCATGTACTTTAGAAATTGCTATCTTTGTATAATATTCTAGTAATTGAATTCTCATTTACACTCACTGAGCTTTTTTAGCTCACTCGTTTTATGTTTTATGTTTTAAACCCCTTTCCCAGGTGCAGGTCTCGGAACGCAAGCTGTTGATTCTCCTATCGCCGAGTAGTGGGCCGAATCCAAAGATAATTTTTGTACATGTAAATATGCTAATAGCACTCTTTACTTTATGCATAATAGTTGTAGGCATGTATATTTGTAAGTATGTGTTGAATCAAGAAGAAGAGATTTCCAGTTTATGATGATCGTTTTTACTTTTTATGATTATGCTTGTTTTATGATTTACACGAAATAATTGAGTTGTGTTGGATTTGATTTGAAAATGACCGGAGGTCCGAATTGGTAGAATTGAGATGTGTTGGAATTAGAAGTGAAATTTCTTTGCAGGTTTATGTGGATTTTCTGAAAAACAGGGGAAACTCTGTCCGTTTGTTTTTAAAACTAAAAAGTCGTTTTCATGTATATTACTAGATCTTCTTAGTAGTAACAATAATAGAAAAAGGGGTTCGCCTCGCGGAATTTTTTTAACTTATCTAATTAGGTTCGGAGGAATTTCCGTCGGGGTGCCCGGCAGAGCCGCTGGAATTTATAGTAGAGGGTCTCGGGTCGGGTCCTGTCAGTTATGATTAGTTATTGTGTTAATAAGGGTTTTTAGTTACAAAGATTAAAAAATGAAAAAAGGTTTAGAGTTAGGTGTGTAATTTTAAGATGCATATGGTTTATATATGGATATCTTGTAAAATTTAAAATAACCTTCAAAATCTATCAAGTTGTAGATCAATACATATGTGATAGAAAATCAGTAAGCAAATAAGCATGTTACAAGTGGATTGTTAATGAATTTGAAGCTGTCTTGAGAAGTAACCTTAAAATGCCAGTTCGAGCTATCAATGATGAGTTAATTCATAAGTATAGGCTTCACACTAGTAGAAAGAAAATAACTAGAGCAAATATGATAGCTATAAAGAAAAATTATCGGAGTCATAGTGATTCCTATTGGATATTAAAGGATTATGCAGAAATTTTATCATTGAGGAATCTTAGGGTTTTATTTAATTTTAAAATTGAATTGAATAAGAAAGATAATTTATTGAGGTTTGAAGTTTTATAGTTACTTATCCTACACTAAAAACTAGATTTTAGAGAGGTTGTAGGTGGTTTATAGACCTTGATGGTTGTCATTTAAATGGGTCATATGAGGATTTTTATTGTCTGCAGTAACTTTGGATGCTAATAATGGCATATTCCTACTTACTTTTACCATTTATGGATCAAAATGTGCAGACACATGGGGTTGAATTCTGTAATACTTAATAATGGCTAGAAATTAAGAACTAGAGTATGGTGACATTCATGACTGATAGACAAAAAGGTATAATGATTGCCCTTTAGACATATTGGCTAGGATCACCAATAAGGCATTATTGTCGACACATCTATGCTAATTTGAGAAAGAGACAACCTCATGCAATTTATAAGAAGCTTTTCTAAATAGTAGTTAAAGCCATAAGAGAGAAATATTGGGCAGAAAACGTGGAGCAAATCAAAATTGCAATAACAGTAATCAGTCTGCATATGATTATCTGTAAACAATTGACAAGAAGGAATAAGCCTTACACAATTTTGATCATGTTGTCAAATACGACCATACTATCAACAACATGATTAAGATATGGAATGGTTAATTGAATATTTATAGAGATAAGAATGTGTTAACTATTTTGGAGTTCATAAGTAGAAAAATGATGAGAATATTGAATAAGAGACTTGAACAAGGTAATCAATAGAGATTAGATCAAAGTAAACTACCACTAGTTGTAAAGAGAAAATTTAAGACTGTTAGAAGATAATGAAGGTATGTGAAATTGCTAGAGCTAATGAATGAGAATTTAAAGGGGTCGATGAGAACTGGGCAACATTTATAGTTGACTTAAAGAGAAGATTAAGTGATTGTGGAGTATATAAATTAACTGGGATTCCGTACAAGCATGTCTACTTGGCCTATTGTGAAAAGGCTTAAAATCAATCCAACAATTATAAAAGCAAAGATTGAAAGACCAAAGCTAAGTAGGAGGATATAGCTAGGTGAGAAAGAATCAAAGGCTAGAAAACCTATAAATAAAACTATCAAATGTCAACAATATGAAGCTTTTGGACATAATAAGAGGTCATGCAAAAACCCAAATGTATCACAGGTGACATTTTTAACCCTAAATATATACTCTTCAATGGGTTTTTATGTTTGTGCATAAACTAACTACATCATTTTCTAGTAAGCCAAGCATGGAAGGACATTCAAGGGCTACATTTATCGGGGATCTAATACATGTGGGTGTATGCATATGCAATTATGTTTATTGCCTAAAATACGTATCATATACATATTAAACGCAGCGAAAACATTAAAACATACAATAAACACAATAAATAAAATATATTAATCTCATTAATATATTAGTAGTGGTGAAAAATTACCTAAACGTGTAAAGTTATACATATATATATATATCCTCGGAATCCGCATAGAGATCAACTCACCGGTAGTTTTAGTCACCAACTCGGTGGGCTTGGCGAGCTAGAACAGCAGCCCCATATCCAACATGGGATTAACTCTTAATCCCAAAATGGTCAGTTGTGTGTATTCTTTCTTTTCTCTAAAAGGATAAGAAATGGAGATTAAAGCAATTCACAATTACTTCTCATAGCACCATAGAGAAAAATGAAATAATTTTTTTTTTCTTTTTTCTTCTTCTTTCTTTCTCGGCACAATTTCATTTTCTTTCTCTTTCTCCTTTTCCGTCACAAGACACAACCCTTCAAATTCACGCACTTCTCACTTATATATATATATATCTAATATATATTAAAAATAATATAATATTAATAATAATAAAAATATATAAATAGATGTCAACTATTTGGCATCATTAATAAAATAATATTATGTAATATAATATAATAATATAAAATAATTAGATATTTTGATTATTTAACAATTAAATAATCAATGTATAAAATAACCATTTTGCCCCTTGATTGGGTGCTATACTAGCTAAACACACATGTGCACTATCGTATCAAGTAATATAGGATTTTAAATTTAAGTATCGATCTTACATAGACTATGCAATCTAATTCTATAAATCAAGTACTAAAATTATACCTACTTAACTTTTATTCAGAATAATAAAATCTAAAATTTATTTAACTAATATAATTCTATTAATTAAATCAATATAAATAAAAGTAAAGGGTAGAATTCACAAATAAAGATAATCTAGGGTTTGACTCGTCCCCTAGTATTTCATTAGATTCATTAACCTCTTAGTTAATCTCTTAATACAAATTGCTGGTTTTGACATTAATCTTATCACAAGCCTCTGTCGATGGTCGAGTGACTATATTACGCATTCTAATAATCACCTATATGTCTATGGTAATTAAATCAGAATATAATTCATTAAGATCAAGTCTAAATTATACCATATATGCCACCTAGATATATGTCTATCCTAACTGAAGCTCATAGTTGTTACCCTATGATCATGCATTAAATTATCCTAGGCTAAACATATGAATTCCTTTGTCAAGTTCATCATAGTTCCTCAGTCATTCATAATATTAATCAAGTATCATGAAAGTAATAAACAAAATATAGAATGAATCAATTGAATGCATTAAGTTCATAAACTAAAAATTCACACAATCCAAATCCATATTAGGTTCACATAGCCTAACCCTAATAATTTAACCCATCACAAAATTAAAAATATCAAACCAATTCATAATAATCAACAACAACAAGAACATAATGATAAAGAAAGAGAAAAAAAACTAATCAAAATGACTCATTGATGTACTTCTCGCTTAATCTCAACTTGAAGCTTAAATCTTGATCTTAGCTCTTTAATCTTTGATTTTGTATTTTGAATTCTTTCTCTAAGTTTTTACCTTTTTTTTCTCCTTTTAATTAGGGTTTTTAGCATTCTATTTATAAATTTTTGTCTTCAAATTACTGTAGAAAATATTGTTCATGCATTACTATTCATTAAGTACTGTTCACCGTCACGCGCGCCACGGCACTGACTCCTGGGCATCGCGGCAATAAGACATGGTTTTGGTCGTCGCGACGATGGGGACTATAGCATATCACTGTATCGGTACTATAGCAATTTGATATTTTTGGCTTATTCTCATTAGAGTTTCGACCCTATTTACTTCATTAACTCCAAACCTACAAAAATAATAATAAAATACATCAAAAGTTGAATAATCTTAATTTCTAGAACAAATATTAAGTTTGAAAGAAGAAAATATTAGACTTAATGAACCTTTATCACCCTTCATAAATAGTTACCAAGTATATCCCTAATGAGTCCTACCAAATTTCACACTTGGATAAACTCAACTGAGGGTCCACAATGCGTCACGTGTCATTATATAATTAGTAAATAACAATTATTGACTAATTATAGTATTTAACACTTAAATACAAACACACACGTATTCCCGTGGTAGTACTAAATATTACTGGATTAAATAATTTAAACCAGCACACTGCCCTAGTGCACAACGAGTACACTTTACATCGCGGGATTCTCTAGGTCCACGCCCGATTCGTTAAATGAAACTATTCCATGAGTCTGTGAACATTACCCCCCCCCCCCCCCACACATCACAGATATACAAATCAGTGCGTTAAACCATACAAGTTGAGGTTACAACGCATACGTATAGTCATTCTGTTATGATATGCTGCATGTGCTGGGGATATAGATCATCACCGTTAAATTTTCATATGCTTATCCATGTCATATCTCTAGACTTGTATCTCACTAAATAATATGTGTAAACTCCTTTGCCATATTATTCCACCCTGTCAAAAACTCTTTCTTAGAATTAATGCTTGTGGCCACAAGACTTTCTGAGATACAGTTTCGAAGCATCTGGATATCTAACTCCCTATGCGAGCTGATAGATCCCATATCTGTACACACCGAACTCTATAAGCATCGAACCATACCCAACGATTACACTATGAAAGGTCTGTGACATGCGTGGAACCAAAGTATGGTGGATCACTTACAAGCCCACTGTATCACTCAGGTAAAAAGACCATATATACTACTTAACTCGAAAGGATCTTTCATTGACCGCTTACATAAGGTGTCTATTGGAGGCCTTCGTGAGTCTGTTCCATATTCAATCCTAATTGTATACCCATATGTCAATACAAGCTTCAAGCTCACAGTCGGCTAAAAATGACCATCTATACCCCATAGGCACAATATATGCTGATCTATATTAAAAGTATCCACCGATAGACCCGCATCGATAAAAATAGATCAGGGATAATTATTTGAGAACATACTTGCGCAACTGACATTTTCTGGCACCCGATTGTAACTCTTGCAACTATGTAGTTACTAGCATATTCCCAGGTCTATGTCCTATTATAGACAAGGCTCCAACTCTTAGATCTTCGCTGAGTATTATAACTAGCTAACACTTAGCTGTGCTAACATTTAGCATTTATATCTCTCAGTGTAGCTAACTATGAGCCCTTATCTGAACTCTTTAAGATCTGATCTGAACTCCATCAGATCATACAATGTCTGTAATGTTACATTGTATAGTACCATATAAATAGGTAATAGTGATTTAATGAGAATGTACACTTGTATGAATACAAAAGTATATGTACATTCAGAGATGACACGTAAGCACCAACCTTAACAATACTAACTGAAAATATTTCTCAACCACAATCCTCAGATACAATGTTAATGTTTCAACTTCTGCAATCAATGTTCCCTTAAGCTTATAAGCCAACAAATAGAAACCCATACTAGCCATCTTCACGCTAGCATTAACTATAACTTTTGTAGTTGTTTTGACATATACATAATCATTTGTTTTTTGTTTATAAGGGAATTTTTATAATGACAACTAATACTTGTTAATGCATATTTTTTGTAGGGATTATTTTGCTTAGGGACTCATATGAACTTTGGCTTACATTATAGGAGTGATACTATTTAAATTTTGGTATAATGTAATGCTCATTTTGGTATATTGGGATTCTCAATGCATGATATATTTGCATGTTAGATTTACAATGGATTATTGATTAGGAACGTATTCTTTGGTTCTTAGTTATCGATTTTGTAATTGTGCAAAACTAAATTTACTTTTAAACTATGAAGCAATGTTACTAAAGTTGCATATAATTTCTGATTTCTATTGATTCATACAAAATATATTTCTTATTTTATACTACAACAAATGCATAGACCCCTAGTAACTAACCCTAGGTAGTAACCAATAATTAGAGCTATTAGTACTATAATTGGTTAGATTGAATGATGATTTTAGGGATTTTCTGGAGTGGATATGCATGATTATTGTTTGTGATCTCCTCTTCACTTTCATGAATTTTGTCCATGATCACCTTGCATTGACACAATACTATTTGATGAAGGGATGAAAGCACTGAGATCACTTGCATTGAATTTTGATTGTGTTGACTTCCAAAATCTGTAAATAAAAACTTTCTCCTTGAACACATATAGTAAAGCATGTTTGAGTTATTTGAAGTTTGTGATGTGCCCATGGATGATTTGATATTGTAGTCGCATTTTTTGTTTCTAAATTTTATTAATAACCCATTAATCTAATTGAACGGGACTAATTACTTTGTACTTGGATGCACTTCATTTTCTTCTAGTTCTTATAATTGATAATATTCGCACCTACCTATCTTACTACAAAATAGTCACTTATTTGGACTCAAATATCTCTACAGTAGCCTTGCGATTACACTGACGCCAATAGTTCTTGAACTTGATTAGATTTCTATTGACTTTTGATGTTGTACTTTGTCTTTGCATTTTTTGTTGTCAATGTTGATGTGGGAAAATTCAAGTGCTGGGTTGGTTATGGAAAATAAAAGATTTATGTGCTCTGTTTTTGTGTGGAAAATAGACTATTTTTTATGCTGTGTTATTTGCTGAAAAATGTAAGTTATGTGAGCTGTGTTTTGTGTGAAAAATATACTATTTCGGTGCTGTGTTATTTGCTGAAAAATGTAAGTTATGTGTGCTGTGTTTTTGTGTGAAAAATAGACTATTTTGGTGCTAAGTTATTTGCTGGAAAATGGAAGTTATGTGTGTAGTGTTTTTGCTGAAAAATGGATGCCCTTATGTGATGCGTTTTTTTGCTGGAAAATGGAAGTATTATGAGCATTTTTTTTTTTTTTTATAAAATGGAAGATTTTTGCTCAAGTATTTTGGCTGAAATATGAAAGAATATTGTACTAAGTTGAATGGTGCTTGAAATTGATTCATAAATAGACAAAAAAAATTCAAAATAAAAACCTCATTTATAGAGAAACAAGCCAATGGTTAAAAGGCATCGACTATTATAACGGTCATAATATAATGGTATTATCATCATTTCACTTTACATTAAATGTTAAAGGCGCTTCATATAATACAACACTATTAAGGATATGAGGGCAAAATGGGTATCAAGTGAATTGTCATATCCAATAAAAGGGTTAAATTTAATGCAGGGAGTAACCACTTTTTGGTGTAAACTTTGATGGAATTCATCCTTTGAGAGTGGTCTAAATTTGTCTTTTAAAACGTTTGGGGTTTATACAGTACTTATGCAATAACTTTGAGATTTGTATGTCCTTTTCTCATTTAAAAAATATATTTTTAGCTAAAATAGCAAAACTCGTATAATAAAAAAAAAATCATAATAAATTGTTTCTTATTTATCCTACATCTTTAATACAAAATAAATAAATAAATAAAGGGAAAAAAGAATAAAGAAATAACATTCACTTTTCATATTATTTTTGTACCTTGCAAAAGATAAATAAATTAGTTGGGCTAAGCTCTTATACAAAATTACATCATATATGTAAACAACAAACTACAATTCAGTTGTCTTAGAAAGAAAAATGAAAAATCATTTCAAATTTTCATTCCACTATACTTCCTAGCAGAATTAAAATATTAATATGAACCACTATGATAATAAAAATTAAAATGAAAAAAAAAGTAAAAAATTACATGAATGCAAAGAAACTTTGATAATATATCACCATGCTCTATTATTTTTGACAGATTGATGATGAACAGATGGATGACGAGGAGAATTATGATGAAGCAAGAAAAATTTCTTCAAAACTGTGATGAACACAACGACCCCAGGCTTCCTAGCTGAAAAAATGGCACCATTGCCATTTCTCGACGACAACTTGAGAGCCCGACCGCAGCCCAAGCTGACCATATCCCCAGCTGGTGATGATGATGAATGGATCCTTTTAGTTTTAGTACTGTATAATTCTTCATTGAAATCCTCCCACAATATGTCCATCTTGTCTTCTTCTTCATCTTTACCGTTGTAGTGCTTCTTTTTCACCAACTTGGAAATATCTACTGTCTCTACATTTGAACAGCTTTTTCTAAATTGCTTGTAAACACCCTCGTTTGCTTTTGCTTCCTCCTCCTCCTCTTCTTCTTCTTCTTCTTCTTCTTCTTGTGCATGGGAATTAGATTTATGATGTGGAGAAGCCGCGGGAGATAAATTCCACAAAGGTGGAGAATCAATGGAAGATGGGTGATTTTCAGGGATGATAATTGGGAAGCTGAAATCTTCTGTGGCCATCGTTTTGGTTTATTATGATTTTATTTTTTTGGGGGTAAAATAAGAGATTAGAATTGCATTTGTTATTGCGGTTTGGAAGTTTAGTTCAACTGCTTCAACAAGTTAGAACATTTTTTTATGGAGAATCTTAACCTAGGGTTTGGGTCCTACTCAACGTAACCCTAGTTCAGTTTAATAATAATATGAAGAGGTGGTGTAATTGTAAAGTGACTGAATGCATAAAATTCTAAACTGGATATATCATGGAAGCAATAATCAAAAGGGGGAAGTTAAGGACATCTCATCTAACGCTGCATTGATAGGAGAAATATCAAACATCTCTTCTTTATTTTGCGTAATTTTCTCCTGGTATTGATTCTTGGAGCTTTGAAAGGGATTGCTCTTGCACTTGCACTTGTTCTTGGGTCGCTTAATTATATAAATAAGTTAGCAACTTGACCTATCACCTATGGCATACAAGTAGGTTAGGTATGGCCAACAATGGTGAATTTGTAAATATGTTTTCCATTACAATATTGATGAACTAGATTATTATTGGATTAAATACCCAAGTAAAATATTATAATATGCATTATCTATTTTTAATCTTTTTTTTATATGAAGAGAAGAGAATTCGAATTCAGAACATTCACTTATGTGAAAAAATAAGTGAAAAAGTAGGCACCCTTATCCATTTGTAGTGTTAGCATGATGATTTATGACATTACATGGAGTTGTAATGCATCTTTGTGCAACTCTCTTGTTCATGTGTTTTGTTACGTTACAAGTGAATATTCATACGACACTAAGTTAAAACCCTTATTTAACTACTAATTTATTATTTAATGGATCCAATTATAACATCAAGGACTCTTTAATCCTATACTAATATAGGATGCCACTTAAATTATATGTAAAAATAAACTCTAAAATTACGTCATTTTGACCTATACTAAACTACTTAAAACGACTTTATATTTTAAAAACGTGAGAACCTTTCATACTTGAGAATTTTTATTGGCTGATACACATTGATATAATGTCACAACTAACAAAAGAAACTTGCAACCTCTTACACACAATTTGAAAACTTTTAACACAAAAGTTAAAATCCTAACTTAACTTTCTAACACAAAAGTTAACAATTTGTCTTGAAACTTCAAACACAAGATTTAGAAATGCTTAACACAAAAATTTGAAATACCACTTGTACCCATTACCACATGAAACCTGTATGATTTGGAAATGCTTAAGACAAATTTGAAATTTCAATTGCACTCATTACCACGGAAAACATGCAATGTGAAATTATAACGTTGACACAACAACTTATAACATTAAAATAAGGACTTGAGATGCATCTTCTCACAATTTCAATGTTCATGTCACAAGTCAACATCCATACCAACCACTATTGAGCCAAGCCCTTATTTAATTACTTCCAAGCGCATTATAATAATGATAGATCTTGTTCAGAAATAGAGAGGGCGGATTCAAACTCAAACTATGACGGGCCCCAAGATTTCAGCAAGTAATTTAAAGAGATTTGAGTAAATAAATCAATTAAAAAATATAAAGCATTAAGTTAAAAAGTTGCCAAAGCTCAAGAGGTAACCTCCAGTTGACAGCAGGATGAGTATGCAATGCAACTGCTGATAAATGTGGGGAAACAATACTATTGCTCCATATCATCCATCTCAATGTCAAAAGCCGCAGCAGCCAAAGGGAATCTGCCATTTCTTCATAATTTTTCGAAGCTGAATTACACCGTATAAGACACTGCACAGTTCCCGCAAAGGTCCTTCACAAGGAGAAGAGGAAAGTTAAAATGTGCATGCATCAGCTGCTGAAAGTGTCATCTTCATTTGGATCAAAGATGAGAAGGCCTGCCAACTTTGCTCATCATCTTTCTAGAAGATTGCATGGGGACAGAACAAGACTGTGACAATACAGGTCAATGGCAGCAAAGCCTCCCCCGAAAGCGTGTGCAACTTTGAGGATATGAACCAAAATATACAATTATGATGACCGTATATTGTCTTGACGCCTAAGTGGAATACCTTCAGGATCAAAAGAAACCTCTTTTGAGTGTTTTGGCATACGCATTGAATGAGATCCTGATGAACCCGCAAAGAGAGCACAGTTTAAGTAGTATTGATTCAAACTAGGAACCAACAAAAGAATTACACAGTATTTCCAGGAAAAGAACTGAAAACCTACCATCAACCATGTCCTTCGTTTTATGAAGAAGAAAAGTTCCAGAAACAATGGTCACAAACCCACAAATTTCTGTGACAATTTGAGTTGGGTTCTGTCGATCCCAATCCTGTATAAAAGAATATATAAACCGGAAAATGTTACTTTTATTTATTATATTTTATGATAATGCCATTCTAAATGAATAAAACACCAATTAATGTTTAATTTTGAAACAAGGAGATAAATTTATCGAAAAGATCAGCAGAGGAAAGAGATCGTAATTTCATCTGCTAAAACAATGTAGCTTATTGAAGCCTTCAAGCATGAAAGTATTGGAGGCTTGCTGAAGGCTTTCATAATGAATTGTATAACCACATCATCATTTATGTTCTAAGTAAAAAGAATCAGACTTAGTTTCATATCCTTAATCCTCTACCCTACAACCAGTTGTGAAGAGTATGATTAAGCGTTTAGAATCTAAGTTGACCAATACTCGTACACAAAATACACACTTAGCTTCAGATATATTTTCAAACCAATCAAATTGCACAAAGTTAGCAACAATTAGATCCTTTGCTCATCATAATACATCCAAATCCAGTAACAAGAAGTACCATAAGTCCTGAAGCACACAATGATTGAGAATAGCATCCTTGAAAGTTCAATCTAGGCAATATACTACCAACTGACCAGCTAATCAAGCGATTATCACCAACTACTTCAAAATAATACAATGGAAATTTATTAGTGATGAGTTTATTACCACAATTACAACCAAGTTTGCAACCATATTTATTCTAAAATCCAGCTTCACAACCATTCTTGTAAATTAATTATGCATTCTTCAACTTCCTTTCTTCCATAGGTTTGTCATGCAACCCATAAAACTAGATTTTTCCTGCTTCTTAGAAATCAATTTTTGAAGTGCCCATCTACTACTTCCACAACTCAGATCTTACTTATTGCACTGCATACCTTTTGTTTCAATTAATAGAAGGAGCAATCGCGTGTGCTAAGAGAATTTTCCAAGATCGTGATTAAGTAAAACCACACAAACTGAGACGTGAACATTACCCCAATTTTATCAAAAGCTCCATTGTCTTTCCACTAAAATCAATGCATATAAGAACTACACCTTTTGTATCAAGAGCAACAGTTTGATAGTTGATGCGAACCAGATTGCCAAAACTTCACAAAGTCCATTGAACATCCATGGAAATCCAATGACAAAGGTAAGAACTAGAAAAATGAATAAAACATTGAATGGACTAATTGAGCACATCTCAATTTATTGTTATGTTCAAGATACTATTCTGCCAAAATTGAATATTCAAATTGATAAATGCTTTGTCACTGCATTAACATAGAAGAGAAAGGCTCAAAGTAAGAAACTCAATTTCAAGGGCAATTTTGGAATTCTTAATTCTACAGCACAAGATTCTAAGCCTTCCGAAGAAAGTCAAGAAGGAAAACCAGCACCACTTTAGAACTTTGATTTCCCATAAATTCAAGCAACCAGCAGCCATTTTATCGCTTTACTGTATTCCAACAGCCGGTTTAGACTAGTAACCATTTTAGACTTTGCTTTGCTGTATTCCAGCAGCCACTTTAGACTAGCAGCCATTTTAGACTTTTCTTTGTTTCATTTGTTTTTTATAGCTATATTTGTTTTTACACTTTGAGTGTAAGGGTAGTTGTAATTTTGAAATTTAAGTTTGAAGTTGTAACTTAACATCCTATGTGGTCTCTATAAATACTATGGGGATTAAGATAACACAAAATTTATGAAATGACATTTGTGAGAGTTTTTCTCCAAGTGTGGTGTCTACAATCTCTTATACTTCTGTAGCATTATTGTAGCATTCTTTTAGACTTATCACTCATAACTTCTAATCCATTTTGAGTGTGGCGTCTACAATCTCTTATACCTTTCATTCTTATCTTTTACAGATAACGGGTCAAGGTCTTAGTTTTGGTTTATCTAAAAATCTGAATTAGAATGATCATTGGGCAAAGGAAACTTATTAGGTGTCAGATCTCATTTTTCTTGTGAAATTCACATCATTTGATATCAGAGCTTATGCTAAATCAGGTTTGAACTATTCTTTATATTTCATTGTTTGTTTTTTTTTTAAATTCGCATCTTTGGTTTTAGTCCCTAAACTTTGTAAACTATCATCTTCATTTCTTCTTGTCTGCAATTTTTATCTATTTCTTCATTATAATTAATTCAAAATTTGTTATTTAGTATTATATACAAAAAAAAGGACCAAAAAAGAATCGATAAAAAAAGTAGAGAAAAATTTAGATTCAATTGATTTCAGGTTTACCATTTTGATTTTTTTTTTTAAAAAGAATACAAAGTTCTAAATTAGTTGAAGTGCTACTCAAAGTTTTGTTGCATAAAATGTATATTTTGCTTATTTTGTGCAATTCAGCAAAAAAAAAATCATAATTGCATCAAAATTCATAATTCCTTTTGTCTTTACTTTTCTATTCCATCGTTTCATTTTATCTTTGTTCCCTTTACTTTTTAAATTTTGTTTATTCTTTATCCTTTGTTTAACTCATCCTCATCCATAAATGCAAAGGAAAAAAATAACTTTTCTATTCCATTGTTTCATTTATCTTTGTTCCCTTTACTTCTTTATCCTTTATTGAGTTTTATTCTATCACAGGTTATTTTTGATTAAATTTATTTTAGTTCAATAAAGAACTAAAAATGAGATAAAAGTGTGTGAGTTCATAAGAGCGTAAAAGCCAAATTTGTGTGAAAACACAAGTGAAAGTCGAGTTAATCATTCTTTAAGTGAAACACATGGTGAGTGTACGAGATTTTTTTTTTTTGAACTTTATTTTGCAGCAAATATGTCAAACAACAAAAACAAAAATACTTTTGGAGATGCGTCGAAAAAGGTTGATTTGAAGTATTTCATGAAAGCTTTAATGAGTGAGATGAGAGTGTTGATGTAGTAACCAGTATCCACGACTGGTAAGAATAAGTATTTATATATGTATAAATATACGTATTTTATTTGTATGTTGGTGATACTTGAATTATATATTGTTATTAGTAATATTTTTATAGGTTAAGGATATACGATTAGTATTGGGTTTATTTGTATGACTTTAGATTTATTTTAGGGACCAAATTGTTATACTTTGAAAGTTTTGGGGGCAAATTCGTAAATATCAAAAATTAGCCTCTTAGTATAAAAATACACTTTTAAACCCTAATTTACCATTTTTAGGTCGAGCTACCCATTTTAAGAGAGAGAAGAGAGAAATAGAGGAGAGAGAAAGAGGAGAAGAAGAAGAAAAAGAAGAAGAAATTGGAAATTTGAATTTCAAGAGGTATATCATACGTATTTCTCAATTTATTGGTATTAATTAAGTTAATTCCTTTAAGTTTTGATTTCTGAAAATATGTATAATTGAGGATTTGTTGTGTATTTCGTAAGATCATATGAGAATTGATGATGATCTATAAGATAGTTTGATAAATCATGATGAATTATGGAATTTCTGCTGGATAACCTCTTGATCTAGGAATTTTATAAATTGTTGTGATTCTATTCTGGTTTTGAATTTTGAGTATATGAAATTAGACATGTTTAGGATCATCTGAGACTTTGAATCGACTGAAAATCTCAGAAATTGAATTTGTAGTGAATTTACCAAAATGACCCTGGAATTCTGGAAATTTCCTGTGTAAACAGTATGATACAGTGGAAAATAATTTTTGACTTGCTGAATGATCTTTAAAAATTACGAATTTGTGGAATATGATAATTTTATATGTCTAATATGATATACTCGGAATTGAGAATTTGGATCAATGTGGTTGAAGTGTTATGAATTTCTAAAGTGTATCAGCTCATTGTAGTATTTGATTAACAGATTTTTAAAGTTATGAAATAAAATAGTTTTAAAATACTTTTAGCAGTTATTTGGAAGCCAAATATTTATCATGGACTGAGATATGTGTCAATAGTAATTATGTGGTATTTTTATAATTTTTGAGTTAGTATATGATTTTATAAAATTGGGAGATTGAATACTGTTCAGTAAGTATCTTGATCCTGTCAGGTTTGTAGTTTGGATTCGATGGTGTGTATGGAATGGATTGTGTAGGAATTTTGATATACTATTCATATATAAGAAGTATATATGAGTCAAGAATGATATATTCTGATTTCGGAGTAATTGGACATCATTTGATGTATTAGAAATTTTTGTTAAGTGTAAGTGGTCAGAATGACAAGTTTTGAGAAACCAAATATTTAGACCAATTTGATGTGATAAATGCATTGTGTATAATTTTGTAAGCTATTTAAAGTATTTTGTGTGAATTGTGAGGCTTATGAAAGGATTAATCTCCATTGATAGGTTAAGGAGATTTAAGCCTTGTAGCTGAAAGTGTTAAGAGGTAAGTATACTAGACTTACTACTGGAATCACAATAAACATAATAATTGTTTTGTATGATTTTGTAAATGGGGTTAAGAATATGTTTATGATATGTCAGAGTATATTTTGATATGAAATGTGAATATATGTTTATGAATGTGAGCATTGACATTGAGCATGGACATACATGTATTTTTTGAAAGTGAGCTTTCCAAAATAAGATGCGTTTAACAAAGAAAGCTTTTGAAGTGTAATATGTCCATGAGAAATATTTTGTGATTTGAGGATACTTGAACTCACTGTTAACTTAGTAGGCATTTTATGTGATTTGTGGAGCCTTTATGTGTGGCCTTTCCTTCGGGATTGGTATATGTTATGTGTTCCGTATGTAGGGAGGATCCTATTGGTACCTAAAGGAAGTGTGAGTCATCACATTCGTGTGGTGGCGTATAGGTACATGTGAGAGGACTCACCGATGATCAGGGTGAGGGTTTGGCTTTTACCTTCGGGCATAAGCGTTATATATGTGTGATTTAAAGACCTCACTTGTACTATTCCTCTCATACGGTATGTCACCTACGAGTGACATTTGGCTCATTATGTGATATGTGATATGTAAGTCCTACTAAGTAGTAGTCGAGTAATGGTATTCCTATTATGTGTTTTGAAAGAATGTGTAAGCGCTTACATGATATGTGATTTGATAAGATTATGATTTTGATTGATCACAGCATATCATATATATGCATTGTGTACATATATGTATTTGTATTTGATATATGAAAAACTAATATGCTTACTGAGTTTTATACTCATTATAGTTTATGGTGATTTCAGGTAAATAAGGTGCATGTGTGCTTAGCGGATTTGGCAAGGCTTCTGCTGTTCCTTGGGTTCCCTAAGTTGCTAGGTTGTTGTGTGTTTCATTTGGGGACACGTGGGATAGGATATTTGGTTTGTCCCTATTGAATAAATACTTATGTATTATTTCATTGTGTGTGGATTGGATTTGGTTTAAGTTTTATAAAGTGTGGCTATTGGATGATTTTAAGTAAGAATTTGCAATGGATATATTCTGGGCTCCCGGTAACAAAGTTGCCACTAGTGACGTAGTAGAGTGTTAATCTCTGAGAAAACTCTGCGTATCTCCGGTTTAATAATTGTCCCAGTCATAATTCAATTGCTATAATTCTGAAAGAAATTGAAATGAATGTTTAAATATTGTCAAGAGAAGTTTATATTTATATGTTAGGTTATGGTTGATTTTAGTGTTGAACTTACTAGCAACTTGCTAAGGATTTCTGTGTTGAATGAAAGTTGAAAATTTTGTGTAATATTATTTATGAGTGCACATGCAGTGAATGAATGTAAGTGATGTCGTGTGTCGGATCTTTTGGGTCTGGGGCGTGACAGTTGAAAGCAAAGATAAAAAAGGTTTATAAATGGATAAATAAAGTTGAATTTGGTAGACAAAGAACGCAGTTACCTAGAGTTCTTAATGTGCAAAGGCATGATTGGCCTGCTACCATAAATGATGATGACATTGATGGAGATGCGTAGGATTGATTCTTAAATATAGCAAAGAAGGTAGAAAGACAACAAAATAAGAAGAGTTCCACAAGATACGGCAAGAACTCGAGTTTCGTATCCTCTTGGAAACTGGATTGGATAAAGAACATTAGCAATCTAATTCCAATTCCAAAGTAAAAGAACCTAAGAGCCAAAATGTGGGAGGCAGCCAAGTGTCACGCCTTAAATGCTTTCAGGCAATTCATCGAACATTTAAAGCACGCCAAGACCTAAGTCTGTGACACAAGGCAAGGGTAAACTTGATTTCCAACTAAGTAATAAAGATATTAAAATTTTAAATGTTTGAGAACATGTCATATTGCATCTCAATGTCCAAATCAGAGTGCAATGATTCTAAGAGATAATGGTGTCATTGAAACTGAAAGCAAGTCAGATGATGAGCCTATACTACATTTGAAAAATGTTAGTAATTGTGTAAAGCACCTAGTAGATGGCGAGTTAATGATAACTAGTACACTAAAATTACAAATCAAAGAAGATAAGAAGGTACACATGACAACATATTTCATACTGGATGTCATGATAATAATATGGTATATAGTATGATCATTTATAGAGGTAGTAGTATTAATGTGACTAGTACTAGTTTGATTGAAAAATAAAATTTATCTACTACGAAGCATCCAAGGTTATATAAGCTTTAATTGTTGAACAAATATGGAGAAGTCATGGTAAATAAACAAGATTGGTTCGTTCTCTAGTGGTAGATACAAAAATGAAGTTTTAAGTATGCATGCTGGGAAAATTCTGTTGGGACGATCATGGCAATACAATAGATGTGTAATACATGATGGTGTCATAAATTAATACACATTTGTAATGGATGAAAGCCAAATCACTCTTGTACCTTTAACCTCTTGTTAAGTTTACGAGCATCAAACGAGAATAAAAAAAGAGAAAAATACAAAAAAAAAATGAGTTGGAAAAAGAAATAATGGCCGAACATGAAAATGAGAGAAAAAAGAGAGAGGCTAAGAAGAAAAAGAAATAAAGCACGAGTGAAAATATAAAAGTTAATGAAGACTCAATTGAGAAAAATGAAAGAAAAAAAGTGAGCGTATATACAAAAGAGAGTGGAGTTTTTAGTACTAATGAACTTAACCCCCTTTTGGCTAATGTTGTTGTTTTACAAGAATTCGATGATGTGTTTCCCGAAGAGATTCCTAATGGTTTGTCACCAATAAGGGGAATCGAGCATCAAATAGATTTTATACTTGGAGCAACAATTCTAAATAGGCCAGCCTATAAAAGCAATCCCAAGGAAAGAAAGAACTTTAAAGGCAGGTTAGTGAGCTTATGGAGAAAAGGTATGTTCAGGAAAGTATGAGTTCTTATGCGGTTCTAGTATTGTTTGTGCCTAAGAAGGATTAGACATGGAGGATGTGCGTTGATTGTTGTGCCATCAATAATTTCACTATAAATTCAAGAAAGTTGTATTTGAGCTCGATAATTGGGTTTGGTTGCATATGAGAAAAAAATATTTTCCTCTTCAAAGGAATCCTATTACATCTGATGGGAGATAGTCCATTTAAAATGATTGAAAGGGTAAATGACAATGCCTACAAGATAGAACTTCCAGGTGAGTATAATGTAAGTAAAAAATTTAATATTACTGATTTGATACCTGTTGATGTAGGTGAAAATTTAAGGACAAATCATTTTCAAGAGAAAAGGAATGATACAAACTAGACTGCCAAAGTTTTACAAGGTTCATTGAACATCTATGGAGATCTAATGACAAGGGTAAGAACCAAAAAAATGAATGAAGCATTGAATGTATTAATTGAGCACATCTCAATTTCTTGTTATGTTCAAGATAATATTCTTCCAGAATTGAATATTCAAATTAATCAATGCTTTGTCATTACATTAACAAAGAAGAGAAAGGCTCAAAGTAAGAAAATCTAATTTCAAGGGCAACTTTGACATTCTCAATTTTATAGCTTAAGATTTTAAGTCTTTTAGAGAAAGTCAAGAAGAAAAACCAACACAACTATAGAACTTTGATTTCTTACAAATTCAAGCAACCATCAACCATTTTAGACCAACAATCATTTTAGACTTTGCTTTGCTGTATTCCAGCAGCCAGTTTATTCTAGCAACTATTTTAGACTTTTCTTTGTTTCATTTGTTTTGATAACTGTATTTGTTTTTTTAATTTTTAGTATAATGGTAGTTGTAAGTTTGAAATTTAAGTTTGAAGTTGTATCTTAACATTCTATGTGGTCTCTATAAATACTATAGGGATTAAGATTACAAAGGATTCATGAAATAACATTGTGAGAGTTTTCTCTTAAGTTCTTTAGAGAACTTTTATTCAAAACTTATCAAGATTTTCATCTTGTGGCATTCTTCCAGACTTATAACTCACAACTTCTTATCTATCTTGAGTGTGGCATCCACAATCTTCTAACACCTTTAGTTCTTATCTCTTATAGATAACGGGTCAAGGTCATTATTTTTGTTTATCTAAAAATTTGAATTAGAATGATCCTTGGGCAAAAGAACCTCATTGAACGTCAAGCCTCACTTTTTTTGTGAAGTTCATGTCATTTGGTAGTGGTGTATCCATCACAAATATATACAATAATTCCAGTCGTCGGATCCTCATACATTTATTCAAGTCATTAATATTTCAGAATTGATTATTTAAAAAAATGATATGAATCAGACTGCTAAAACTTCACAAGATCCATTAAGCATTCATAGGAGTCCAATGACAAGGGCAAGAACCAAGAAAATAAAAGAAGTATTAAATTGGCTAATTGAGCACTTCACACTTTCATACTTTATTCAAGTCATTAATCTTCCAAAATTGATTATTCAAGCAAATCTTGAGCATTTACAGAGGAGTGAAAGGCTGAAAGTAAGAAAATCATTTTCAAGGACAACTTTGAAATTCTTAGTTTTACAGTACATAATTCTAAACTGTCTATAGAAAGAGTTCCACTTTAGAACTTTGATTTCCTACAAATTCAAGCAACCAGCAGCATAATTTGACATATTTATAGAAATTAAAGACTTCTGCCTTAATTCAAGAGATTAAGAAGTTCCAACCATAATATTAATAATAGTTTCAGTCGTAATTCAAATAGAAGTTCTAGCTGTAATTCTAACAGTAGTTCTTGCCGAAATTATAACAGTAACTCCAACTATAATTTATACAATATTCTAAGCCATAATCTTAAACTTTAGTCTAATTGCAATTTTAAGACTTTGATTCCAACGACCAAGCAGCACTTTTAGATTTTTGTTTGTTGTATTATTTTGAATTTTCTTTGTTGTAAATTTTTTTATTAATTTTTGAAAGTTGTAACTTAACATCCCATGTGGTCTCTATAAATATCATGAGGATGGAACACAAATAATAGAATTCATTAAATAACATTTGTGAGAGTTTATTCTCTTAAGTTCTTCAAAGAATTTTTATTCAGAACTTATCAAGATTAGCATCTTATGGTGTTCTTCCAAATTTATCACTCACAATTTCCTATCTCTCTTAAGTGTCGTGTCTGTAATCTTCTTATACCTCTGAGTCTTATCTCTTATAAATAACGAGTTCAGGTTATTGTTTTTGTTTATCTAAAAATCTGAATTAGAACGATTTTTTGGCAAAGGAACCTAATTGAACGTCAAGTCTCACTTTTCTCTGTGAGGTTCACATCATTTGGTATTAGTCTATCCATCACAAATATATCCAACCGTAATTCTAACTTTGAATTCTTGCAAATTCAAGCAACCAGCAGCAGAATTTGACACATTTGCAAAAATTAAAGACTTATTTTAATTTAAGAGATTAAATTCCAGCCGTAATTCTAACAATAGTTCTAACCGGAATTATAGTAGTAATTTTAAGCCATAATTTATACAGTAATTCCAGCCGTTAGATCTTCATACATTTATTCAAGTCGTTAATCTTCCGAAATTGATTACTTAAGAAAATCTAGTGCATTTACAAATAAATAATAGGCTAAAAGTGAGAAAAATAATTTTAAGGACAACTTTGAAATTTTTAATTTTATAGCACATGATTCTAAGCTGTCTAGAGAAGTCATAAAAGAAAGTTAGCACCGCTTTAAAACTTTGATTTCCTGTAAATTCAAATAGCCAGCAGTAGAATTTGACACATTTGCAGAAATTAAAAACTTATTTCAATTCAAGAGATTAAGTTCCAACCAGAATTATGGTAGTAATTTCAGTCATAATTTATATTAAAAAAAAGGCCGTATGAGACTTTAACAGACCAATTAGAGTTAGAGTAAAGCCTTAACTTTCATAGAAGAGCATCAGTAAGATAAAACAGCAATCCCAAAACTAGCTTTCCCGAACAATATATATTGTGAAATGATAGCGCTATAACAAATCCAAAGTACCTTAACTTAACTTGTGATTGCCGCACAAAGCTGGTCACCTTAACTTAACCAGGTATACCCATTTATGAAGATTCAGGATCTGAACTGAAGCTCAAATTAAAGCCATGAAACAAGTAGCTACTCCTTCTGCAATTGGGGGCTTCTTCTACTTTTTAGCCAGCCCACAAAAAAATTCCACCTTAACTCCCCTCTACCAGAGAATCCATAAATTTCAAGCACCTGTAATAATAGCAGGGATGGGAAAGAAAAATAACCAACCAATTATGTATGCCAAAAAGTATGCCAAAAAGCCTACCTTCCTCTCATCTTTCTTATGGAATGGGATTTTTTTTTAGATGAGTAAAGAGTATATAAAGTATATATATGTACTAAAAAAATTCGATTCTCTTTCCTCTTCTTTTTTCTATTTCTTTTTCGCAAAAAAAAATAAAAAAATAAAGGTTGATCAACCGAGTATTCAACTTTTTTAGCGTCTTCTTAGGGATTAGGGAAGAAAGGCAATGAGAGACTTTTGAGAACAGAGATTGATTATTCTTATATATAAATATAGAAGATCTTAATTTGATGGACTAACAAGGTTAGCTACCCCGCTAATCTTCATAATTAAATACCGTTACTATATAAGGTATATATTTCTTATTCTATTTATTAACAGTTTGAGATCACTCCTATTTCAAATAAATTTTGAAATGGAATCGTTTATGATATCTAGGATATAAGTAATAATCATAGATATATTACGAAATTAAGAACATAAATCCAGTAACCCAAACAAGATTGTAAAAACATAAGCTTGTAATATAGCTACACCTAATTCCAGGCCGGTTCTCCCCCTCCCCTATGGAGCCTAGGTATTATATACACCCCTAAATCTAATAAATAGCTATAACTAATCATTCCATTAATTTCAATTTAGAATTCTCTTAGAATTCTAATTGTTTAGTCTAAAACCTAATTATTTAGAATTAGAATATTATGTATATTTTAGATAGTAATTCCAGCAGTATTTTAAGTCGTAAGTTTAGACTTTAATCTAGCTAAAAGTTTAAGACTTTTATTTTAGCAACCAAGTAGCACTTTTAGACTTTTGTTTGTTGTGTTATTTTGAATTTTCCTTGTTGTAGAATTTTCTAGTAATCATTAAAAGTTGTAACTTGACATCCTATGTGGTCTTTATAATTACCATGAGGATTGAGGCAAAACATAGAATTGATGAAATAATATTTGTAAGAGTTTTCTTTAAAAGTTCTTTAGATAACTTTTATTAGAACTTATCAAAATTTAGATAACTTTTATTAGAACTTATCAAAATTTAATCTTGTGGCATTCTTTTAGACTTATCACTCACAATTTTTTTCTATCTTAAGTATGGTTTCTACAATCTTCTTATACCTCTAGGTTTTATCTCTTATAGATAACCGGTTAGAGTTCTTGTTTTTTTTTTATCTAAAAATCTGAATTAGAACAATTCTTGAGCAAAGGAACTTCATTAAGCGTCGAGTCTCACTTTTCTTTGTGAGGTTTACACACATGATCTAATTCATGTAATACAACACTAGGTAAAAAGGGGTTAAGTTTATTAGTACTAAAAACTCCACTTTCTTTTACATATATGCTTACTTGTTTTCTTTCTTTCTTTCAACTAAACCCTTATTAACTTCCATCTTTTCACTCGTGCTCTCTTTCTTTTTTGCTCTTAGCCTCTCTCACTTTACTTTCATTTTCATGCTCAACCACCATTTCATTTTCTAACTCACTCTTTTTTTTTTAATCTCACTTAATCTTCATACACTTGTTTTGGGGTTAAAGATACAAGGAAAATTGGTTTCCAAACCCAAAACACCAATAGCTACATCAATTGAGAAATATAAAGATGAAATTTTGTGCAATGTGATTCCAATACAAACAGGGCAAATTCTTTTAGGTCGACCATAATAGTATGATGGGTGTGTAATTTGTAATGGATACACCAATAGTTACTATTTTGTAATTAGTGAAAAACCAATTACTTTTGTAACTTTAACTCCAAGACAAATGTATAAAGATCATATGAGATTACAAAAACAGAGTGATCAAAATAAAGAGAGAAAAATAAAACCAATTACTTTTATAACTTTAACTCCAAGACAAATGTATAAAGATCATGTGAGATTACAAAAAAAGAGTGATCAAAATAAAGAGAGAAAAAGAAAACTAGCAAAAATCATAAAGAGAAAAATAAAAGAGGCCAAGAAAATCAGAGAGAAAACAAGAGGACAGATTTGGCATTTAAGAGAAAAGTAACTTCTATACAAAAATGAGTGAACTAAAATAGCAATGTTTTTAAATCAGCCAATCATTGTACTTTTATATTTAAACACTAACCAACTTGACGCATCTCTTCCTAGTATTGTTGTTTCTCTTTTACATGAATTTGATGATGTATTTTTCAAAGAGATTCCTAATGATTTACCACCAATAATAGGAATCGAGCATCAAATCAACTTTATACCCAAAGCATCAATTTCAAATAGTCTAGCATATAAAAGCAATTCCGAGGAGACAAAGAAACTTCAAAGGTAAGATAGTGAGCTCATGGAGAATGGGTATGTGCGTACGAGCAAGAGTCCTTATACAGTTCCAGTATTGCTTGTGTTTAACCAGTATGGATCATGGAGGATATATGTTAACTATTATGCCATCAACAATATCATTGAAAAGTTCAAGAAAGTTGTATTTGAACTTGGTGATTTGATTTGGTTTCATATAAGAAAAGAATGGTTTCCCGTTCAAAGGCGTTAAAAATTACTTCTAAAGGGAGACGGACCATCTCAAGTGATTGAAATGATCAATGACAATGCCTACAAGATAGAATTTTCAGGTAAGTATAATGTAAATGTAAATGTAAATTTTAATGTTGCTGATTTGAGACCTTTTGATGTAGGTGAAGATTCAAAGACAATGATGCTGATTTAACGGAAAGGGAATGATGCGAACCAAACTACCAAAGCTTCACAAGGTCTATTGAGTATTCACAGGATTCAATGATAGGGGCAAGAACCATGAAAATGAATATAACATTAAATGAGCAAATTGAACACTTCACAATTTCATGTTCTGTTCAAGTCATTAATGAATAAACATGAGGTTTTATGCGATGTGGATCCAATGCATAGAGGACAATTTCTTTTAAAGCGACCACGACAATATGATAGACATGTAATTCGTGATGGATATACAAATAGTTACTCTTTTGTAATTATTGAAAAGATGAGGAGACTTATAGTAGTGTGCAACCAGCAGCAAATACAAAAATTTTAATTTTTTGTAAATTCAAACAACAGAATTTGACACATTTACAAAAATTAAAGACTTATTTCAATTCAAAAGATTAAGTTTCAACTGTAATTCTAATAGTAGTTCCAACCGAAATTATAGCAGTAATTCTAGTCGTAATTTATATAGTAATTCCAACCGTAATTTATACAATAATAAATAATACGAACCTCACAAAAAAAGTGAGCCCTAACGCTCAATGAGGTTCCTTTGCCCAAGGATCAATCTAATTCATATTTTTAGATAAACAAAAACAATGACCTTGACCTGTTATTTATAAAAGATAAAAACTAGAGATATAAGAAAATTATAAATACCACACTCGAGATAAATAAAAAGTTGTGAGTGATAAGTCTAGAAAAACGCCATAAGGTAAAAATCTTGATAAGTTTTGAATAAAATTTCTCTGAAGAACTTAAGAGAAAAACTCTCACAAATGTTATTTCATGAATTTTATCATATGTGTTCTATCTCAATAATATTTATAGAGACCACATGGGATGTCAAGTTACAACTTTTAAACATTATTAGAAAATTCTACAACAAAGAAAATTCAAAATAATACAACAAACAAAAGTCTAAAAGTGTTGCTTGGTTGCTGGAATTAAAGTCTTAAAATTGCAACTAAACTAAAATCTAAGATTATGATTGGAATTACTGTATAAATTACGGGTAAAGTTACTGCCATAATTCTGGCTAGAACTACTATTAGGATTACAACTAGAACTTTTGTTTGAATTACGATTGAAACTATTATTAACATTACGGTTGGAACTTCTTAATCTTTTGAATTACTGTAGAAGTCTTTAATTTTTGCAAATATGCAAATTATACTGTTGGCTGCTTAAATTTGTAGGAAATCAAAGATCTAAAGTGGTGCTAACTTTCCTTTTAACTTTATCTAGATAGTTTAGAATCATGTGCTATAAATTTAAGAATTCCAAAGTTATTGAAATCGATTTTTTTTACTTTCAGCCTTTCATTCTTTTGTAAATGCACTAAATTTTCTTGAATAATTAATTCTAGAAGATTAATAACTTGATTAAAGTATGAAATTATGAAGTGCTTAATTAGCCTATTTAATGCTTCATTCATTTTCTTGGTTCTTGCCTTTGTCATTGGACCCTCCATGAATGCTTAATGGACTTTGTGAAGGTTTGCTAATTTGGTTTGTACCATTCCCCCTCTCTTGAAAAGGATTTATCCTCAAATCTTTATGTACATCAAAAGATCTCAAATCAATAACATTAAAGATTGCACTTACATTATAATCACCTGAATGGTTTAACTTATAGGTATTGTCATTTATCATTTCATCACTTGAAATTGACCATCTCCCATTGGATGCAACTTAGATATTGCTCTTACGCCCTTTATTAACTTTAGTTACATATTGCTCAATCCACGCCTTATTGTGTTGTCATACTTTTTTATGCAATTGCTTCACCATTTCAGCCTTCTTCTTGCCATCTAGACTAACATGCTCAACAATAGGTAAGGTGATAATTCCAATAGAGTAAGTGGATTAAAACTATAAACAATCTTGAATAACAAATAATGAGCAACTGAATGTATACTTCTATTATAAGCAAACTCTATATATGGCAAATAATCTTCCCATTTCTGTGGGTCTTTTTGAATAAAATTATGCAATAAAGTAAACAAAGTTCTATTCACTACCTCAGTTTATCCATTGGTTTGTTAATGACATGTAGTTGAAAACAAAAGTTTAGTCCTCTATTTTTTCCAAAACATCTTCCAAAAGTAGTTCAAGAACTTGGTATCTCAATCAAGAACAATACTACTTATCATGCCATGCAATTTTACAATTTCTTTGAAGAATAAGTCTGCTATGTTGGTTGTATCATTGGTTTTATAACAAGTAATGAAATTTTCCATCTTCGAAAACCTGTCACAACACTAAGTAAAGAAATGTCAAGTCTATTAGTATTAAAGTAAGCATCTCTGTACAAGAATACAATGATAGGCAGTTTTGAAAAGAATGCACTCTTGATTTCTCTCTCTTTTGTATATATATTTACTTGTTTCCTCTCATTTCTTTCAACTAAACTATCAATATCTTTCATCTTTTCAGTCGTGCTCTTTTTTCTTTTGCTCTTGGCCTCTCTCTTTACTCCTATTTTCATATTCGACCACTCTTTCTTTTTCTAACTCACTCTTTTTTTTAACCTCACTTAATTTTCATACACTTGTCTTGTGGTTAAAAGTAAATGAGTAATTTTTTTTTCTCTAATTACAAAGGAGTATCTATTGGTGCATCCATCATGAAGTACACGCCTATCACACTGTCGTGTTTGCCCCTAAAGACTATGCCCTGCATGCTTTGGCACCACATTATACAAAACCCCATCTTTATATTTTCCAATTGTTAATAAAACTAACAGTTGTCTATTTACACTAAATTCTCCACATTAATTCAATCACTGAAGCTTATATGGTATTAAATGCTTCATAATAGGTAAATTTTATTTTTCAACCAAAATAATGCTAGCTATATTAGTACAACTACCTCTATCAGTGATCCTACTACATACCTTATTATTGACATGGTATCCAGTATGAAATATATTGTCATGTTGTACCTTCTTATGTTTTTTTATTGGCAAACTTAATGCATGACTAGTAACTATCAACTCACCATTAATTGGATGCTCTATACCATCATTAACATCTTCTAAAGGTGGTATAGGCTCGTCATCTAACTTGCTTTTAGTTTCAGCACCACTATTATCGCTCGAGATCAATGCACTCTAATTTAGACATTAAGATACAATATAACATGTTCTCAAACATATAAAACATTTAATATCTTTATTACTTGGTTGGGAATCAAGTTTACCCTTACCTTGGCTACCTCTCACATTTTGGCCCTTAGGTGCTTTTGCTTTGAAATTAAAATTATCTTACTCATCTTATTTACTTCAATCCAGTTTCTAAGAGGATGCTAACTTGAGTTCTGGTCATATCTTGTGGAATTCTTCTTATTTAGTTGTCTTTCTACCTTTTTTGCTATATGCAAGAATCTATCCAAACCATCTTCATCAATGTCATCATCATCTATCGTAGCACGCTGATGGGGGACACACCAGCACATGTGATTAGGAACATGATGGACATTTCATTAATGGCCATTACATTGTTAGTAGTTCAAATTGCCAATAGTAACCCATGTGGTGAAAAGTTTATGGGAGCCTACAGCTACATTTATTATTGTGGCTGCAAAGTTTAACAGTCATTTAAAGTAAAGCCTCAGTATTATTAGCTGTTAGTTGTTGTAAGTTTTTATCAATTATTGTAATAAATGTTGACATCTCAAGTGCCTCAATTATTGATAATAGTTAGTAGTTAGTTGTTTTAAGTTGTTATTAAATGTTGTAATAAGTGTTGGCATCCTAAGTGTTACTATAAATACACGAGGGATGAGAGGAAAGTATTCTGAGTGATTAATTAAACATTCAGAAATAAATACCTAAAGTTTGTAGAAGCTTTATTTTGAGTTAAGCTTACTCAATCTCATATTTTCATCTTGTTGAACGATATCAACAACCCTTGTTTCCATGAACAAAATCACGAGCCCATCTGCGCTTATCCTGCGTCAGGTGGTATTAAAGGATTATCTTGAGATAGCAGGCTGTAGTTACTTAAATGAAGAATGTTTGAATACGATCAAGCAAATGAAAATGTGTATGACAAAAATAAAGAAAAATATAAAAGTAATGATTAAACATTTTATAGGTTGAGAACTCATAACCTATTATCACAAGAATAAATTGTGGCAAGGAGATTACCATATAAACAACTACATTCTGCACCCTTCAATTACAATTTCAAGGAGAAAGTTGAAGATAGACTCGTAGTTAGGCCGCAATCAAGAAGAACAATCGATGTTGCACAAAGAAGGCTCAACCATTTTACACTTTCAGTGGATGATTTAAAAGAGGATCTAGATGATGCACAGCTAAAAAAAAACCTGATGAAAGAAGATCTTTATAGAAAAGTGTTCAGTTGCTAATAAGATACGTAAACTAATTATTGATAGTTGTAGTGGTAAAAACCCAATGTTTCAAAGATAAGTTGATCATTTTAAACTCAACACTGAACCACATCCCTCACTATACAACAATGGTTGAATTAAAAGGGACCTAGTATAAAAATAATCAAACGATGCTAATTACCTTTATTAATAGGTAAGATTTATAAGGCAAATGTTTTAAGTGATGTTGAAATGGATGCATGTCGTGTATTATTAGGCAGACTTTGGCAATATAATGTAAATGTTGTACATAAAGAAAGGGATAATACTTATTTGTTTACTTGAAATCAAAAGTGAATAGTTATGGTACCAAGTCAACCTTAGAAGACCATCTCTAAAGTTGAAGAGAAGGCTTTATTTTTAGAGATCCACAAAGCGCAAAAGTTCGTGGAAGAAATAAAGGAGACGTGTAGATGTATCAGCTTGGTGGTGAAAGGAGAAGAACTTCCTGAACAATCTATACCGAATGAAGTCCAAAGGTTGGTGACTAAATTTTCAATCCTAATGGCCAAACCTACTATATTGCCACCAAAGCAGAACATCCAACATTCTATTGATTTCACTCCTGGCAATTTACCCAATCCACCACATTATTAAATTAGGTCTCAAGAATAGGACATTCTAAAAGAAAATGTGGAAGAGTTATTGAGAAGGGAACACATCATAGAGAGTATCAATTCTTGTGCTATTTCTGCACTACTTACTCTTAAGAAGGATGAGAGTTGGCGAATGTGTGAACATTCGTACCATCAACAAGCTTAACTAGAAAATGCATTTAGATAAATTGAGTGACCATGTGGAGCGTGACAAGACCATTGCAAATTTGGGGAGAACTTGTATAGTCACTCGATGACGAGTTCTCTGTAAGTAGAGGAGAATGATGGGAAACACATCAACCCATGTGATGAGAGACATGTTGAATATTTCATTAATAGCCATTACATTGTTAGCAGTTCACATTACCAAAAATAACCTATGTGGTGAAACGTTTGTGGGAGCCTACAACTATATTTATTATTGTGGTTGCAAAGTTTGACAATCATTTTAAGTAAAGCTTCAACATTAGTAGTTGTAAGTTTTCATCAATGGTTGTAATAAGTGTTGGCATCTCAAGTGCCTCAATAGTTAGTAGTTAATAATTTTAAGTTGTCATTAAACGTTGTAATAAATGCTGGCATCCCAAGTATTACTATAAATACATAAAGGGTGAGAGGAAAGTATTCAGAGTGATTGATTAAACATTCAAAAATAAACACCTAAAGTTTACAGAAACTTTGTTTTAAGATAGGCTTAGTCAATCTCAGATTTTCGTCTTGTTGAACGATATCAACAACCATCGTCTTCATGAACAAAATCACGAGCACATCAGCTCTTGTCCTGCGTCACACACCTATCATGCAATTTCAGCACCTTGGTCATGGATTCAGGTGTAATAGACCACATGACATTTTGCAGATTGTTTCACCACCTATCAACCCTGTCCTAGTAATAGAAAAATTAAAGTTGCAGATGGTTCATTAATAATTATGGCAGGCCAAGGAACAGTGGCTCTTTCCTCCTCATTTAGCTATAAAAATGTGTTACATGTTCCCAACCTCAATGTTAATTTATTATCCATCCATAAAATAACTCATTATTTCAAGTGTCATGTAACATTTTTCAATGATCATTGGGTTTTTCGGGACCAAACTACGGGGAGGATGATTGGGCAAGCTAGAGCAACAAAAGGGTCGTACTTACTTGAAGACAAGGATAGTTATAGTTACCCTTTATCCCCATCTTTAATTTCTGTTAGTTCAAATAAAGATGAGATTTAGAATCATCATCGTCGTTTAGGACATCCTTTATTCAAAACTCTTAAGAGAATGTTTTCATCTTTGTTTAAAAATATTAATGTTGAGTTTTTTTATTGTGAAATGTGTGAATTTGTAAAACACCATAGAGTGCAGTTTTCTTTTAGCAATACAAGATCTTTATCACTTTTTTTCTTGATTTATTCTAACATATAAGGACCATAAGAAATTTCTAATATTTTAGGAGCTAAAGGGTTTATGACATTCATTGACGATTGCACTCGAATGACTTGGGTATATCTTTCTAAACAAAAATTGGATGTGAGTTGTGTCTTTCCAATTTTTTTTAGCATGATAAAAAGCATAATTTGGGGTAAGCATTAGAGGTATTAGAACTGATAATGCTCAGGATTAATTCAATCAAACATTGTCATCATCTTTTGAAAAAGAATGAATTATTTATCAATCTTCATATGTTAACACTTTACAACAAAATGAATAGTCAAAAGCAAAAATAAACACCTTCTTAAAGTAACCTGGGCCCTACTTTTCCAAAATCATATACCAAAATTTTATTGGGGAAAAGCAATTTTAGCTTCTACATATTTAATCAATCGATTACCCTCTAGAGTTATAGAATTCAAAAGTCCTTTGAATTATCTCCTAGAATTCTTTCCAATGAATAATTTTTACTCAAAATTACCTTTAAAGGTTTTTGGTTGCATTTCCTATATCCATAGTCACAAACAACAACGCAATAAACTTGATCCAAGAGCCCTTACGTGCATTTTATAAGGCATTCTACCACTCAAAATGGGTATAAATGTTACCACCCTGCCTTTAGGAATTTTTTGTGTCAAAAGATGTCATATTTGATGAAAAACAATCATTTTTTAATCTAACTTATCTTCAGGAGGAGAGCAGTCTAAAAGAAGATAAATATGGGGAGTTTGATTTATTTTCTTTTCTAATTTCAACCTTAAAAGATAAAAAAAAATAGAGATACCAGTAGATAAACCAATTGATCCAGTAGCTAGACCAAGTCTAAATCCCCATTCCGATCCAACAGTGGGTCTGATCCTGTATCTCTTCAAATAAACAAGCCGAAACTAGTCTTGTCCTTGATTCTCCTCAAATAAATTAGCTTGCAACTCTTACTAGTTATCTATTACAAATCTATACAAGAAGATTACAGCCCAACTGTATACCTTTGCAAGTCCATGAGTCCAAAGTAATACAAGGTACTGAAACTTCATTTTATTTACTTTCTCCTAATATTATTGATACGGATCAGCCTATAGCAATTAGAAAAGGTGTAAGAAAAAAACCCCATGTACCCTATAGCTCACTACACATCTTTTAAAAAAAATTCTCCTTCACATAGAGCTTTTCTCTCTAAAATCAGTACCACTCAAATTCCATAAACCCTTCATAAGGAACTAGGAAATAAAAATTGGGGGGATGTTATGAGGGAAGAAAGGAATGCTCTAGAAAGGAACAAGACATGAGATATAGTTGAATTGCCTAAGGGAAAGAAAAATGTAGGGTGTAAATGGATGTTTGCACTAAAGCATAAGGCTGATAAAAGCCTAGAAAGATATAAAACTAAGCTAGTGGCAAACATACACTCAAACCTATCTAGTGAATTATCAAGATACATTTACCTCGGTTGCTAAAATGAATACTAATCGAATTTTGATTTCGTTGACAACTAACTTTGGATGGTCTATAAAGCAATATGATGTTAAGAATGCCTTTTTACATAGTGACTTAGAGTAAGAAGTGTACATGAATTCTCCTTATGAGTTTAATGTCTCTATTTCTAAAAATTAAGTGTGCCGAATGAAAAAGGCGCGCTAAGGCTTAAAACAATCACCACGAGCATGGTTTGGTAGATTTACAAAAGCCATGTGAAGAATGGGATATAAACAAAGCTAGAGAGATTATACACTTTTCATAAAACATTCGGCTACAAGGGAAGTTGCAGTACTCATTGTTTATGTAGATGATATAATTGTGATAGGTAATGATCTATTGGAGAAGGAATCCCTAAAAAGGAAACTAGTTGCAGAATTTGAAATTAAAGAGCTTGGTAAGTTAAAATATTTTCTCGGCATAGAGAAAGCTCAATAAAAAAAAAGGATCTTTATTTCACAGCAAAAATATGTCATAGATATATTGAATGAGACCAACATGATGAGCTGCAAGCTATGTGACATTGCAATTGAACCAAGACAGAAACTTGACATTGATGAACCAAGATCAACTTGGCTTTGTTGTAAGTGTTGGAAATTGAGTATGTGACATACGTGTGTATACATAATTTTAAAATTACTACATGCAGCAGAAGCATGTTAATAAATACACCTAATTTAACAAATTTAATCATATATATTATATATATGCTCAAGTATAACTATTATACAACAAAAGATATATGATAAACAATTGTATACATAAAATTAAAATGTAAAGAACACTTACCTAATAAAGGTAACTTTACAAAATTTTCAAGTCATCCAACAATCCAATTGAAGAGCTCACCTTGAAGTGAATTGTTGAACAATTCTAGTCTATAACGGTTTGATGAGATTATGGAGTTAGAATGGTAGCTTAGTTTTTAGAATTTTCAGCAACATGTATTCAAACTCTTTGAATATAATCTTGTTTCTTAAATGGAGATGATGAATTTTTTACATACAACTCTTGTATTAATTCTTAAAAATAATTTTCATAGGATAATTATTTTGAACAACTCTTGTCTAAAATAATTATCTTTTCTCTATTTTCATTCATTTTTAGCCATCATTAAGAAAAAAAAAAAAGGTTTTTTATGTTTTTCAACACTTGAAAGAACAAAAACAAATTTTCTTTTACCTTTCCATTCATGACCGAATTGTTCTTTTCTATCAAATTAAAATGAATTAATTCAATTGTTAGCCTAATCTCTTTTGTTTTTGTTATTCAACATCTTTTGATAAAATAAAAACAAGTGTTCCACCAATTTAGTTGTTGGTCTCCCACTTAATATTAATTTATTAAGCACTAGAATAATGGCCACCTAATTAAACCATTATCTAACAAATATAATTATATTAATCATATTAGGTAAATAAATAACCAACATTTAAGCCCCTCATTATATTAAAATATAATGACCATGATTAATATATATTATCATATTATCTAATAATATAATAATATCTAATTTAATTATTCAAAATAATTTTAAATAATTACTTTTTACCTTACTAATTTTTCCTGCCAAGGTTAAATGGTAAAACTAAAGTAAAATCAAATCATTGATAAAATTGTGCCACTTGTCAATCATCATATTAATTAACAACTCTTGTTAATTAATTCAATTAAGTCTTGACAAATGCACATCCCGAGGGATCCCCAAATAATTATTCTATTTTGCTGAAATTTATTAGATTGAATTATTCAATCTAGTTTGCTACCCCAGTGCTCAACGGTACACTTCATATTGTGAGACTCTCTAGGTCCATACTTAATTTGTCATATGGAGCTCCTCTATATGTTTATGAACGATACCCCATACACGTTACAGATATTACAAATTAGCGCGTTAAATCATGCAAATTGAGGTTATTGCATATTTATATAATCCCTCCATCATTTATATTCTCGAAGAGCAAAGATATAGTTCATCACCGTTAAATCTCTATTTTCTCAACCATCAACTTATCTTCAGATTTATATTTCCTTAAACAATATCCACAAGCACTTTTGTGATATTATTTATCCCTTCAGAATATATTTTGAGATTTATGCTTGTGGCCACAAGACTTTCTGAAATACAATCTCGGAGCATTAGGATAAAGAACCCACTCATATGAGCTAATAGATCCTATATCTACGCATACTGGACTTCTTGAGCATCAGACCATACCCAACGACACACTGTGATCAGACCATGAAAGGTCTCTGATATGTGTGGAACCAAAGTACGGTAGATCACTCACAAGCTTACTACGGCGCTCAAGTCAAAGGACCACAAATACTACTCAACTCGAAAGACCTTTTATTGACAATTTTATAAGATGTCTATTGGAGGTCTTTATGAGTCTATTCAATATTTAGTCCTCACTGAATACCTGTATGTCTATACAAGCTTCCACTAAACTTATAGTTTGCTAAGACTAACCATCTGGACCATCTAGATATAGACATATACTAACCTATATTAATGAATTCCACCGATAGATCCGCATCAATGAAATTAGATCATGAACATCATGTTTGAGAACATATTTGCATAATGACATTTCTTAACATTATTTGCAACTCTTTACAGCTATGTCATTATAAATATATTCTCAGGTCATTGTCTCATTTCAGACAAGACTATAACTATTTAGATTTTGCTAACTCTATTAATATGCTAACTCTTAACACTGATCTAAGCTTCTTTAGACCATATCTAAACTCCTGCAGATCATAAAATATCAAAAATATTACAAGTATCTTACCATTTATTATAAATAATATTAACGATTTTATTAGAAATGATAATTATATTAATACTATCATTAAATATTTATACATAATGGGATGGCACGTAAACACAAATTTCAACAGTAAGATCCTAAACTTGAATAACAAAATCAATCTCACGTTCTTGAGAAGCATGTATATGTTAGGGATAGTGTCCTAAAAGCATGTACTTATACTATTTTTATGAAATTAATAAAGTTACAAATTTATATTTAAAAAGTGTTTGTAATTTTATGACATAAATATCAAAAAAATCTCTTGCTTATTTATGTAACCATAACTTTAGTATATAATTATTATATACAAGAGAATTAAAGTTATAAATAATAAATAAAAAAGTCCGTAATAAATTAATCAATGTTTAAGATCTTTAATTAAATATTACTGGTGTGGTCCACAGACATTTAAAATGAAGTAATTTTATCCGGATCACTAATGTAGTGATATTATAATGGAGGCACTATATATAATATAATTACATAGGACTAAACTAGATGCAGTTTGAATTCTTATGTAAAATACCATTATTAATTAAGAATTTAAATAACGTCAATTGATGATCATATGCAGATTAACCTTAATCCTGAGAGAGTATAAACTAATGTTTGTGTCATTATGTCATTTGAAATACTCGTTATGGTTTGTCTAACGAACATGCTAAAAACTTGTAATTTGATGGCATAATGAGATAAATGGTTGGGAATATGATTTACAGATATAGAATCCATTCATTCCACATGGAAGTTAAAAAAAATGTTCTCTTAAGGGTTAATTCTATAACTGAACAGTTAGAGCGCTCAATTTGTAATAATGTTACAAATGAACTGTTCACTAGTAAATTAATAGTAGTTAAGGATAAAGAAATAATTAGAGGGGTAAAATGATAATTAACCTAGCTCTAATTATGTACCATCTATGGAGGATTGAATTGCATGTAGTGATTAAATCAATGGACTAATCTAAATTTTTTGAGTAAATTATATCTACAATTTCAAGAGCGCAATTTCAGGATTTTAGTAGAATAACACGGAAATTAATAAATTGAATTAATTAATTAAAGAGTTTAATTAATTATTCAAAATTTATTGGAGCATAAAATTGTAGATCTATAAGTCCCCAATACCACATCATTCTTTATTACAGTGACCAATTAAAAAATGATTGTGTAATTACATAAATTATTTGTGTCCAAAAAAAATATTTTTCAAATATGTATATTTTATATTTGAATAAAATTAATTAATTAATATAAATAATATCTTATCCAAATATAATTAAATATTTAATTTAAAATTTTAATAAATAAAATCTTAAATATAATTTTTGAAATTATCAAAAAGATTTTAATTTTAATTTTAGTGTTTTCCTTTTATCAAATGACTAATAATGCTCAAATATTAAGTATTATAAGTTAATCACAAAGAGTGAGACTTTATGTGGTTTACATGAATTAAGTTTCCTTTTAAGAGATAATAATGTTATTAATTAAATTATTATTTTAAAATAAAATAATTAGTCTAAATAAAACACAACATACATACGTGAAAAAAAAAAAAGCAGGATGCATATTTTCTTTTTCTTAGAGAAGAAAATAAATTGGAAGCCTACTCTTTCTCTCACTGTAGAATAAGAAGCTTGATTTGAAATCCTTTGATGGAAGAAAACTCAACGTGGATTCAATGTATGTAATATTCAATCCCAATTAGTATTATTGGTGACTAGATTTCGACATAGAGTAATAAAGACACCGTAGAGTTACCCGATTCTAATCCTATTAAAATATTTTTTTATGGTGCGCATAAGAGATATTAAACCAAATTTTATAATTTCACACTCAGTCGGAGCATCGAACAACCTTAGAATATTTTTGAAATTTTTCTCTATTAACTTGGAAAAAGAAATTTTAATTTACTACATGAATTTTCATTTAAGGGTTATGCATAGAACAAGTCTTTGTGGAGAAACACAATCCATATGTTAGAGAATGGACCAATTAGAGACAATTTCATAAATTGCCAAGTTAGAAGTCTAATTAGTTCTTTTAACTATTCCAACTAAATAGTTAGAAAGGAACTAATTAAATCCTTTTATTTTGAACTAATAGCAATTTAAAAATTTTGAGTTAGTTAAGGGATAAATTGAACTTTTGGGAGAGCACTATATAAGGAGAAAGTGTGTAAAATTTTGGCTAAGTTAAAAACAAAGACATTTTGGGTAAAAAGAAAGAAAATTCGGCCAAGGTGGAGGGGGTACTGCTACAGTAAAACCCAAAGTGATTTCATGAGTTTTCATGCTTGATTAAGCCAAAATAAAGCCAAATATAAGTTCCTAAGATCAATTGAAGCTTCTATTAGTGAAAATCCAATGAAAAGAAATAAGAAAAGCATTGTTTTGTAGTGATGTATGTGTGAATTTTCAAGATTGCTTCAATTGATGTTCTTGTGTGTATTCTTGATTTAAATTTAGTTGAATTCAAGTGTGAAGCTTAAAGGAGTCATCAAATTAAAGACACTAGTAAGGTAAGAATTAAAGTTTTGGGTGACTTTGATGTAGAAACTTCAACTAGTTGTGATTAGGGTATTAGAATGAAATTGGCTTAATTTGATACTATTGGAACAAGAAATTGAGAAAAGAAGTGTGTTGGGTGAGTAGGGCAAAATTCAGTCACTTAGGGGATTATAAGGCTTGAGTTGTGTTTTAATTAAATTATTGTGTATAAATTGTGCATTTTGTAAATTGAGTGTATATGGTTGATGAAAAATCAAAAGTGAAAAAAATTGGACATAATTGTCCATTTTGGTAAGGTGAATGGCAATTATGTCAAACCGAAGTTATAAAGTGTTAAGCAATTTTTTGGGCATCGGATGGTGAATTAGATATGATTGAATGACTTCGTAAATAAAAATTGTAAAGTAGTATTCATCCGAGCTTTGTATGCCGATTAGGGCGCTTAATAGTTATATGAGATTCTCGTGTTTGAATTGGTTCTAAATGTCATTTATGGTGTGTAGGTGTAGAAAATTAAGACCAGTAATGGAAGTAAAAATTTGGAGCAAAATTAAGCTCGAAACGGTTGTAAGTGAAAATTTTATTATTATTTATCTTTCATTTAATATGTTTCCACATACTGAAATTGTATGTTTTATGTGCTTTTAATGCATAAACATGATTTATGATTTTGATATAAATCTATAGATATGCATTTACATATTCGGTTTAAGAAATAGTTTTAAAACTACTACATAGGTTTCAAAGGCCATTGGTACTATCAAATTATAGTAGTGGTGATGGTTTAAGACCCTGCTGGTATATTCTGTACATATGGGCAGGTATTGAGGGGCGTGTCACTAACTCTGAGTAGTCGGGTTGTCGAGTCATGTGAGTCGCTCTATGTGTACGAGGTATTGTCTCGCTATAAGTATGTGATGTAAGTTTCTACTGCATAACTAGTGAGATGTCACAGTGAGTATTGCTAATTGAGACGCTCCGTGACCTACTCACGTGTGTGGTGCTAGTTGAGTCACTGCATGAGTATAGAGTTTTAGGGTTACCATTGGTACAATTTAAAAAGAAAATGACCGAGTAAGGACTTTAATAATTTTCGATCTACCAATCGCATATTAGGCATTTATATGTACATGCTAGTTATTATGTCTTACAGATTTTGGATATCGTTTTTCGAAGATGTAAATAAAACTCGTTTGGTAAGATTTCATCGGCATATGAAGTTAGAAACCATTTTACAACTTTATACAAGTTTTAGAAGCAAAATTTATACATGTCTTTTAGAATTTAATATCTATGCAGAATTTTATTTTATTCGAAATCTTAAATACACTCACTGAGCTCCTTTAGTTCACTTTTTTTGTGTTTTATATTTTCTCAACCTCATTTTCAAGTGCATGTCTCGATACGCAAGCTACTAATTCTCATACTGCAGATTAGTAGGACAAATCTGAAGATCATTTTTGTAAATATAAATGTGCTAAGTAGCACTCTTTTTACTTTTTGCATAGTAATTCTAGGCTTATGTTGTACATATTTTCTTATAAATAAGAAAACGTCTCGATATTATGATGATCGTTTCACTTTTTGTTAGTATGCCAATTTTATGTTCAAAATAAAATCATTAAGTTGAGTTAGATTTAGTTTTGAAAAGGACCGGAGGTCCTATTTGATAGTATTAAGAAGTGGTTTGAAATAAAAGTGCAATTTCTTTACAAGTTTTGTATTGAATTTTGAATTAAAAAAAAGGAAACTCTACCCCCTTTTTTTAAAATTTAAAAAGTTATTTTCATGTATATTCTAAGATTTTCTCAATAATAGCAAGAACTAAAAAAGGGTTCCCCTCGTAAAATTTCTCACCTTACACAGTTAAATTCTGAGAAACTTTCGTTAGAGTGTTCAACAAGGCCGTTGGAATCTACAATAGAGGGTCTTAGGCGAGTACTATCAATGTATGTTCCTGTTAATTTTTATTTATTTTAATATCAAATTCATATATTCATAAGATCCTAAAATAAAAAGTGTTTTTATCTTATAAAAATAAAGATTAAAGATTTTTTATTTTTTATTTCGCTGCGTTATAAATATCATAATAACATTCCAACAACTGATATCAGAGTAATAATTTTTTAATGAATTATTTTATTTAAACCATGATTTATGGGTATGTATGTAAGAGTGGGTGCTTGCATTTTTATTTTTGTTTATATGATGAATGGTTATTTTGTGTATGGATTCTTTAATCGTTAATTATATGGTCCTTTAAGATTGTTTTTAATTATTTGTATATTTGATTAGATCAAAATTTTGTAAACCCATAAAAGGGTATAGGATTATTTTGTAATACTTAAATTTTACTACTTTTTTAAATTTTGTGGCCGCAGGAAGAAAAAGAAAAACGAAAGAAATGGAAGAAAAAAAATTAGATTAAGAAGACGAAGAGACACAATGTCACTTTGCTCCCTTTTACCGCAATGTTGAATGATAATAGATTTATTTTTGTTTCTGGTCATTGAAAGATAAAGCAATGTTGAAAAAAAAAAAAGGAAAAGTGAAAGACGAAAAAAATTTAAGTCACTGTCAAGGCACCAATTGTTGGTTGCCCTAGCCTTGCGAAAGTAGATGCAGGGACTCACATCCCTCCTGGGTGTAAACCCACCTGTAACCGCGGGTGAAAAATTGTGGTTGGCCGCCACTTCTAGCAACTGGCATTAGAAAGTTGCTGCCCTAGATGTAGTTAAGGCAATAAAATGTTCTTTTTGGACTTGAGAAGTCTAAATAAAATTGGATTTTAATCCTTTTGATGTATGGACTTTATATAAATAAAAAGTTCTTTGAGAAAAAAAAAATATCTAAGAGTTAGACTATCTTACAAAATATACAATAGACCTAAGAAAAGTTCTTAAGTCCATACGTATAAAATTATAAAGAAAATAGACTTGACTCTTTATAGATTTGAGAAAATCATGTACAATTGGGCCTGCGTGCCTGTATTTTTTTATGTAATTTGATTATTTTTATTTTGTAGGTTGTAATTTTAAAATCTTAGGAAACCCGACAAAAATTAAATTAAAATGTTAATTTATAAAGTTAAATTAAAATGTTAATTTATATTATTTATTTATGTGATGAATTATAATATGATCATACATAATCACATGCCATACATTTGTATCCACCCATATTATTGTAATATAACATGCATACATGTCATAATTAAAATTTAAATAGTTTATTTTATTATGACATTATTATTAATAAGATTAAATTAGTGGATTAATAAGCATATTTTAAACTTGCATAATTAATCAAATAATATGAAATTTAATTTAATAGTTAAATTTGGTAATTTTACATTATTCTAAGTAACTTATATTAAATAATTTGATTACTTAAAAAAATAATTATAAAATTATTGATTTTATTATTTATAAATAAATAATTAATCCAATAATTAAAATTTTAAGTTCACCTAAAATGTTAGGCCTATTTGAAAGGAATAGTTAGACTAATGAACTTAAGCTTAATAAGATTGGACTTTATTAGGATTAATTAATTATAACTAGTAATTTGTTATATAAGATATAATAATTTGTTGAGGTTATAAAACATAAGATGTTTTATAAATTATAAAACACATAGTTTTTTTTTTTTTTTTTAGGAATAATGATCTTTATCATTGAATAAACTTCAAAGATAATTCATCAAATGGACCTTTGATACTGAGATCAAAGGATTACCATGATACAGTAGAAGAAGTACATATAAACTTCTTCTTGAACCAAACTCTTCCAAAGAAGAGTACCGGTCATACCCACAATGGGTAAAAACATCCCTAAAAGGGAATACGAACCCTTTTGATAAAAAGGGTGAAATCTAAACCTTTCCAAAGAAAAGGAAATAACAGACCTCAACAAGTGAGGAAAATACAGTGACCTCAATGAATGAGAAAAATACAGATCCCATCAAAGAGATGAATTATTACAAGACCCACACTATTTATAATAAAACATATTCCAAGAACCCAAATCCTATTCTATAACCAGAATAATATTCGTAGCCAAAATAGATCAATGACAATATATTGTACTGGTATGGTTACAGCTTCAAATACGGGCTGAAATACAGTGCAGGACTGAGCGGGGATACTGTCGCCGAAACTTCACCATAGGCAAGCGTCGGACTCTGCGTCGAAGAGCCACAAGTCGGAAGGGAGCCGTGGAAAAGAGGCGGCCGGACACAAGGGAAACGTCGTTCGAGCTGGCCAAGTGCAGATATGGTTAGAAGACCGGTGGCCCATTGAGACCAGTAGGAGGATATGTGGTGGTGGTGTCCGACAAAGGGAGCAGTGGTGACGTTGTGGAAATGCCAACGGCGAAAATCATTCAGTTGTTGTAGATGAGGGCCGACCATGGCTGGTGCACCATAAAGGTCGGGGTCACGACGGTTTAGCCCCTGCCGGCCACAGAAAATACCATCACACGCCATCCAAATATATTTTCCAGTCTCCGCCGCAAGTTATGGTCGAAGCGCACCGCATCCCCAAGCAGCCTCCGCCGCTGGTCATGGTCAAGGAGCATTGCGGCCCCTAACGGCACGATGGAGCAAACCTGGGAGCGTAGCCCAAACGCCGACGAAGCAACAAAACTCAGAGACAGAATCGAAAAAAGGCCGCTGAAAGGGAATTAGAACAGAGAATGAGATGGAGAAGAGGAGGGGGAGGGGGAAGGGGAAAGGTTCCACCGGAGAAGGGCAATGAAGCCCCTCTCCGGTTGGGGTGTGTGCTCGTGCGGCGCTTCTTTGTTTTTCAGAGAAAATGTTGAGAGATATTAGGGTTAATTTGTCTATATGTGTCAATATTTATTATTATAAAACACATAGTTAAAAATAATGAATGGGAGAGGATACATGACAATGAACTTACTGGTCTCTATTATTAGTACAACATCGTGAAATATAAGTGACGCCTCGTGACGCTTTGATTTCTCCTCCCTATGGAGGGTGTTCGCTTATTTCAATAACAAGGTTGAATTCTTAAAGTTAGAATTAAGTGATGTATTTCATAATTGACCGACCCTACGACGGTAATTTTTGAGTTAAGTCAATTTGATCCGAAATAATGAGTTACACTCATAAAAATATAATTGAGTGGTTAACCATATCTTAACCGAAATAAACGGTAATTAATAAGTAAATGAAAATATGAGATATTTTGAAAACATTTCTATTAATTTGAGATAGTCTCAATTTTAATTTTAATTTAATGTGACCTACCCTACAGCGGCACATTAATAGTCAAATTGAACTATCGTGGATTAACATTATTTTATATGTTTAAATAAATGCACTCACGGATCACATTTACTATTCTAAAAAATACTAGGATATTTATTCAAGTATTCTTAAAATTACTTTATTTATTTCAGCATCATGTTTGCAACAAACCTTATTATAGCCCTCTTAGCAAATAAAAAATTAATCGTTAATATCTTTATAAATTGAAAAAGCAATATGAATATTGTGCTGATTTGTGATGACTAAAAGTTCATCTTTGTGGAAGAGTGTCCTCTAGAACCTGCAACTAATGCTCTTCGTAATGTACGGAGTAGTATGAGAAATAGATACAGGCCAATAATAAAATCCGCTGCTATATGTTTACCAGCATGAGCGATGTGATTAGAATGAAGCACGAGCACTTAGAGACTACACACGAGATATAAGATTCTCTCCAAGTGATATTTGACCAACAGTCAAAACAAAACCGCCATGAAGCTACTCGTAGCTACACAAACGCTAAAATGAAGAAATGACTTTCGGTGCGTCAGCATGTTTTGAACATGATCAATCTAATGCATCAGGCAAAGCCATAAAGCCACCATAGATGATAAGACCCAAGTCGGGATCATTCTAGAGTCCCTTACTCTAGCATGAACTGCAAATTATGTTTTGAACAATCTCTTATATAGTATGATTCAACTAATTAATGAACTGCCAACGTTTGAGGCTATATTTGATAAGCCCCATGAGTCAAAGGTAAATGTTGCTGAAATTAATTAGTCTTCTTAAGTAAAATAAAAAGAGGAAGAACACTTGTGGTAGTTTAGGTTCTGGAGGAAAAGCCAAGAAAATCTTTAACCGCAGTAAGAGTAAGAAGAAGAACTCCAAAACAAAGAAATGAAAGTGTTTTCATTGTAAAGTTGAAGGGCATTAGAAGAGGAACTATAAAAAGTATATCTCCAAATTGAAAGAAAAGAACAAAAGTAAATATGAATTATTGATTTTAGAAACCTGTTTAGTAAATGATGAACTTTCTCTTTGGATAATTGATTTAGGAGTCACTAATTATATTTTTTCTTCCCTGCAGATGCTTAGTTCTTCGAATGAGCTCGTCGATAGGGATTTTACCATATGGGTTGGCAATAGGACAGTCGTTTCAGCTTTAGCAATAGGAGTGGCTCGATTGAATTTTAGGAACAATTTTTTAATTTTAAATAATGTTTATTTTATTCCTAAATTCAAAAGGAATTTAATTTCTGTTTCTAAGTTGCATGAACAATTATTTAATATTATTTTTTATAATAATAAAATTATTAATATTAAAAATAATTTACATATTTATCATGCGGAATTAAAAAATAAGCTTTATGTTTTAAGGCCCGATGAGCTTTCACTGCTTAATTCTAAACCATTTAGAGTAAAATATCCTAAATCTACTAAAAGACAAAAGATTTCTCCTAATGATGACACGTATCTTTGACATCTTAGGTTAGGTCATATTAATCTAGATATAATTAACAAGTTAGTACAGGATGATCCTTTAAGAGAGTTAAACGTTGACACTCTTCTTGTATGTGAGTCCTGTTTATAGGGTAAAATAATTAAAAGACGATTTTCAACTAAGGGTGAAAAAGCCAAAGAACCACTTCAGCTTGTACATACTAATGTTTGTGGTTCATTAAATGTACAAACAAGATGTGATTATGAATACTTCGTCACATTTATTCACGATTATTCAAGATACGGTTATGTTTACCTAATGCAAACAAAATATGAAACTTTTTGAAAGTTCAAATAATTTTTAGCAAAAGCTGAAAAGCAATTAAGTAAAACACTTGGACCTTTCAATCCGATCAAGTGGTGAAACACACAAAATTCAAAGATCACCTATTACAGCATGAGATTTTATCCCAACTCACAGTACCTAAAACACCACAGTAAAATAGTGTTGCAGAAAGGAGAAATAAAACCTTACTAGATATAGTCATGTCTATAATGAGCTACTCTTTACTGTCGCCCTCATTTTGAGGTTATGCACTACAGACCGCGGTCTACATTTTGAATGTAGTACCTTCCAAATCTATCTAAAGTGCACCCTTAAAGATGTGGAATAGTAGTAAACTTAGTTTACGCCATTTTTGCATATAGGGGTGTCCAGCATATATGCTGAAAAGAAAGACTGAAAAGTTAGAAGTTAGAATTGCGAACAAAAGTTTGTCTATTTGTAGGCTACCCTAAAGGCACAAGAGGAGGTTTGTTTTATAACTCAAGAAAAGAAAGTGATTGTATCGACAAATGCAATATTTTTTTAGAATGATTATATATTAAACTACAAACCTCACAGTAAGATTATACTGGAGAAAATGCTTTATGATCAGATCAGACCTTTACCGCCAATAGTTAGTGAACGACAAAGTTAGGTAATCACCAATTTTAATTAGAACACATTAGAACCTCAACATAGTGGGAGAATAGTAAGACTAACTTCTCATTACATAGAGGGAGAGGCACAAACAGTGGTGTCTGACACAAGACAAGATGATTCATTAACATTTAAACATGCAATGGAAGATTCTGATAAAGAAAAATGACAAGACGCCATGAACCAAGAACTGAAGTCTATGTACTCCAATTCAGTCTAGAAATTTGTAGATCCACTTGAATATGTTAGGCCCATTGGGTGCAAATAAATCTTCAAGAAGAAAAGAGATGTGGATAGAAAAGTAGAGACGTTCAAAGCAAGATTAGCGGCAAAGAATTATACCCAGAAAGAGGGAGTCGACTATGAAGAGACTTTCTCGCCAGTAGCCATGCTCAAATCCATTCGCATTCTCTTGTCCATTGCTGTATATTTTGATTATAAAATATAGCAAATGGACATCAAGATAGCCTTTTTGAATAACTATCTTGAAGAGAGCATCTACATGATACAACCAAAAGGGTTTGTGGCAGAAAGCTAAGAGCAGAAAGTCTACAAATTACTCAAGTCTATTTATAAACTCAAGCAAGCTTCAAGGTCTTAGAACTTAAGATTTGATGAGACAATTAAATCTTATGGTTTCGAGCAAAATATTGATGCACCTTGTGCATACAAGTACATTAAGAATAAAACTGTAGTTTTTCTGGTATTTTATGTGGATAACATTCTACTCATTGGGAATGATGTAGAAACATTATTCAATATAAAAAAATGGCTGGCCAAACACTTATAAATGAAGAAATTGAAAGAGGCAGGTTATATCTTTAGGATCCAAATTATTTAGGATCGCAAGAACAGACTATTGACACAGTCTCAGGCATCGTACATTGATAAAGTGTTTATGCGATTTTCGATGCAAAATTTCAAGAAGGGTCAATTATCAACTCAACATAAAATTATTTTTTCTAAAGAGCAATGTCTTAAGATACCTCAAAAGGAAGAAGTTATGATACGGGTTCCCTATGCTTAAATAGTTAGCAGCCTCATGTACGCTATGTTGTGCACGAAGCCTGATATTTACTATGTAGTAAAAATAGTCAGTTGTTATTAATCCAACCCTAGATTGGCTCATTAAATTACGATAAAGCATATTCTCAAGTATTTTCGGAGAATGAAAAATTATATGCTTGTGTATTCAAGTGGAAACCTGAACCTCACTGGTTATATTAATTTTGATTTTCAATCAAATAAAGATAGTCAAAAATCAATGTTTGGGTCAGTGTTTACTATTGGTGGCAGAGCCATAGTCTGGATAAGTGTAAAACAATCCAATACTATTGATTCAACCATAAAGGCTGAATACATAATAGCTTGCGAAGTAGCTAAAAAAAGCAGTATGACTTATGAAGTTTTTCACTAATCTGGAAGTTGTTCCAAGCATGAAAAAACCATTGATCTTTTACTGTGACATCAATGGCGCAATGAAAATTTTAAAGGCACCTAAAAGCCACAAAAGAGCAAAGTATATAGAGAAAAAGTATCACTTGATCGGAGAAATCATGCATAGAGGTAATATGACAATCATGAAGAGAGCATCTAAAAATAATCTTGCAAATCTGTTTACCAAGACATTACCGACTAAGTCGTTTAAGAGTCATATAGAGGGCATGGGTTTAAAAGACATGTCTTACCTGCTTTATGAAAGGTGGAAGATTATTAGGGATAGTGCCATAAAAGCATGTACTTGTATTGTTTTTATGAAATTAATAAAGTTACAATTTTTATATTTGAAAAGTGTTTATAATTTTATAACATAAATATCAAAAAATTCCTTATTTATTTATGTAACCATAATTTTAGTATATAATTATTATATACAAAAAGATTAAAGTTATAAATAATAAACAGAAAAGTCCGTATAAAATTAATTAAAGTTTAAGATCTTTAATTAAATATTACTAATGCAGTCCACAGACATTTAAAATATAGTAATTTTATCCAGATCTCTAATGCAATGACATTACGATGGAGGCACTATATATAATATAATTATATATAACTGGATCAAACGTAATTTAAATTCTTATGTAAAATACCGTTGTTAATTAAAAATTTAAATAACGTCAACTCATAATCATATGCAGATTAACCTTAATCTTAAATGATCATAAACTCTTATTTATGTCATTATGTCATTTGAAATACTCATTATAATTTGTCTAAAAAACAGGCTAAAAACTTGTATTTTTGTGGCATAGTGAGATAAATAGTTGGGAATATAATTTATAGATATTGAATCGATTTAATTCCTAATAAAAATTAGAAAGAATATTTTCTTAAGGATTAATTATAAAACTAAACGGTTAGTGCGCTTAATTTATAATAATATTACAAATTAATTATTCACTGGTGAATTAATGGTACTTAAAGATAAAAAAATAATTAGAGAAATAAAACGATAATTAACTTAACTTTAATTATAAACCATCTGTGGAACATTAAATTGCATGTAGTGATTAAATCAATGAACTACTCTAAGTTTTTTAAATAAATTATATCTATAATTTTAATAATGCAATTCTAAATTTTTAGTGAAATAACACTAGAATTAATAAATTAAAGAGTTTAATTAATTATTCAAATTTTATTAGAGTTTGAAAATTGTAGGTTCATAGATCCCTAATACTACCTCTTTTTTTTATTACAGTGAATAATTAAAAAAGAATTGTATTATTACAAAAATTGTTTGTCAAAAAAATTATTTTCCAAATACTTATATTTTATATTTAGATAAAATTAATTAATTAAAAATTAATTATATAGATAATATTTTATCCAAATATAATTAAATAAATAAAATTTTAAGAATAATTTTTAAAATTATCAAAAATAATTTATTTTTAATTTTAGTATTTTTCTTTTATTAAAAGACTAATAATACTCAAATGTTAGATATTATACGTTAACTACAAAGAATGAAATTTCATGTGATTTACATGAATTAAGTCTTCTTTTAAAAAATAATAATTTAATTAATAAATATTATTAATTAAATTATTATTTTAAAATGAGAAGATTAATCTAAGTAAGACACAACACACATACGTGAAAAAAAAATACAAGATACATATTTTCTTTTTTCTAGAGAAAAAAAAATTAAAAATCCACTCTTTCTCTCACTGTAGAAAACTTGACGTAGATTCAAAATATGTTCATATTAATTTTTATTTATTTTAAATCAAATTCATATATTCATAAGATCTTAAGATAAAAAATATTTTTATCTAATAAAAACAAAGATTAAAGAATTTTTACTTTTTATTCCGCTGTGTTATAAATGTCATAATAACATTTCAACAGTAAAAACATTGTCGTTGAACCAACAACACCTAGAACACAACCAAGAACCCCTAAAATGTTTAACCTCTCCTGCAAAATAATATGTGCTAGAGTAGCACTGTGAGAAAATTTTGAATTTAGCCTTTAACATTTCATGAGATCAGATAAAATAGACATATACAACCTTTCTCTTGCCTGATAATGATACTGAGTGCACCAAGATGAGTGATTGGGATAGCTGGTGCAAATGCATAAGCAGCAAAATTTGCAATTTCCCCGACAATCATTGCCATATGATGATTTCTGTGTCAGAATGCAGTTACCAAGTTAAAAGTTTTTTGCTTTAATTTCAAAATTGGCTATAGGAAGAGAAGAAAAGAGAGAGAGAGAGATGCAAGAAATTCACATTGGAAAGGAAGGGATCAAACATAAGAAAATTTACTATGTAATGATCATAATGTTTCCAACAAAGAAAATGACAAAAAAAGGTAGTTATCAAAAGACTAACTTAAAAAAGGAACATTATGGCATGCTTGAAATGATCCTAGATATTTCGGTTTTCTAAGAATTGTAAAGCAGGACGCATGATCAATTGCTACACACAAAATCATACGAGCCTGCAGCCCATCAGCACATTATGATAAATCATTTACCATTGTTTGCCCTCGTTCCTTCAACTTTTTCTCTTTTAATACAGTTTTTGGGTTTGTTATCAACAATAACAAAATAAAGAACTAATGATTCATGGAACAATCGCAAAGGTAATATTGAAGAAGTGCAAATGCTTGCACACATAAACAAGAGCATGAAAATATACTATACACAGAACATGTTGCCAAATTTTCAGTCACTCTCTCGTCCTTGCCTCCTAAGGCAATTAAAATTCCATTTACATCATGATTAATATTCTCAAACAAGTTTGAAATAAACTGAATGAATCAAACTAGCAACCTAACTTGCTCATGGAGACAACAGAACCAGTTTCATTCATAAACTACCAAAGAACCAAGCAAACTCACTTGTTATCATGCCAGTCCACCAAAGTGGCTCATATAGGTAAGAATAACCTCCAACATCTGCAGCAGACAATGAGCATTCAGAAACAAAATGATCATAAGAAACAATTTCTCCAACATTTGAGTGTTAAACAGCCACCTAGTACTTTAAATGCAGCACCAAATTAACAATTAAACAAACCAAACTAACAATTAATCAGACATCCTTTAAATCATATAGAACCAAACCCAAAAGCTCAAAATTTTGCACAGAAACAGCCAAAATGATAATGTCAACATAAAACAGAGAAAAGGTCAAATATTTTGACAAAATCAATTTGTTAGTGTCTTGCAACAAACCACTCCAATATCTTACTGAAAATCAACCATTCACCATGAATAAGGAAAAGAAATGAAAAAGAGAAAGTATTAGCGTTAAAGAAACGCAAAAAAGGCTCATTTCAACCCATCTGAGTACTGACAATAGAATGTTTGTTCTGACACACAATTAAGATTATTCCCCATGAAACTTCTTAGGCTTTGTCAGATCATCAAAATTGCATTTTAAATCAATAATGTAGTAAAGAAGGAACCTAAAAAAAGAATACCAAATCAATACAGTATATTGAAACCTTGAAAACATCAAAACAAATTGCTAGTTTCAATCTGTTATGAAATGCCTTAATATCAGCAATGCTGCAGTAAATGATCAGAGTATAGTTTATGTTTCAATAAATCAACTTCAAAGAGAAACATCATTAGGGTATAGTAGATGCTCAAACAAAGCCATCAATATTCAGTCAGATTAATCCCCGATGCACCCATGAGTACACTCCCAAGTAGAAAATACTGTTTACACATAATTTGCATCTAGTGATTATTGTTAATGATGCTCTGTGAGCCACTGCAAAGTACATTTAATGCAGTGAATTGCCAAGTAAACAGAAATCAATATAAAGCATTACAAATCTCAGTGCATTTAATTCGGTGAATTGCTAGGTAAAGAGAAACCAATTAAAGCATACAGAAATTAAAGAAAAGAATATCAATCCATATCAAACTCAGAAATGAAAGTGGAAATGAATACACTGAAAGACAAGTCAAAGCATTTCCTGTGAAATACACAGTTAAAAGCCACCAATTTAAACACCCAAAAACAGAAACCTGCCTAAATTCAAACAGTTGTGTCCTCGTCTGTCCAAATTCTAAAAGTTTAACACTATTTTAGTCTCAAAAATGATGTCACAAGCAAACTAAGACCTCAAACCTCCGCCAAGAACTCAATACATTACACACTCAAAGAATAACCCGGAGAACAAATCCACTGAAACCAATTAAAATAAATCAATATACTGCAATGCCTACCGTATAGTAACAGTGTTTTAGCAGATTATCAGAAAATGAACAAGTGGATTGCAAACGGATTAGAAATAGAAATAGAATTATACCGGCCCTAATACCAGAAGAGCCACCCTTTTTCAAGCCCTTTTTCTTAACAATGAAGCTAGCACCAATGAAGATGCTTGATGACAATGCCAAAATCAAACCCTTTAGATTATCCGAGGACATTCCTCTGTAAGAGTCCCGCCAGCTACCCCCAGAGGAATCCCCCATTCTTTCAAATACTAATAATCTCACCAATTCCAATTCTTCTTTTCTTCTTCTTTTTTCCCCTCACAAAAACCACAGCTTCTTTTTCCATTTCATATCAATATTATGATTATCATCCATTGGATTAAAAAAAAAAACACCCAAAAAGTGATCAAAAAGCTTCTCGGACCTTGATATGAGAGAAACCCAGATAATGAAAGACAAAATGTGACTTTTTTTAGGGTTAGATCGGAAAATTTAGAGAAAAATCGGAAAGAATTATTCAACTTATTGTTTTGTTTTGTAATAAGATAAAAAAAAAAAAAACCAATTATGCATTTTTGTTTGTTTAAGAGAAAAAGGTTTCGCACCGGGGTGCCAGCCCAATTGGCTGGCCACCTAGAGCGCAGTCTGGTGGCTAGGCTTGCATATCTTTTGGGCTCTGGCCGAACTCCCTAATTTTTAGGGGGAAAAGTAGCTTAAGCTTCATACTTCACTAAATTTCAGCAAAATTAAAATGAGTAATAATAAATTTGAGATAAATAATTAAAATAATTATTTTAATAGAAGTAAAATAATTAAGCGATGCATGGGATTAAAATATAAAGATAAAAAACTTCTAATTGAGCTCAAACATTTTGTTCTACGATTTTTTATAAAATATAAATATATTTTAACCCAAAAGAAAAAAAGTAATAAATAAAGGTGAGTATATTAATAAATAATAACATAACTTTAAATAAAAATATAATAAATAAAAACAACTGAACAAAATTTCTTCGGGATGTGTTGCCATAGATCAGTGAGACAGATTTGGGCTTTAATAATATCCCCTTTTCCAACACAAACCACTTAAAAACATTTGAATCAAAGTTTTACTGCCTAATAAGCTTGATTACTAAAGAATTTGAACAATGGGCGTTTCGCCTTCTATTATACTTCTTTATTAACCTCCTTGTTGTCAAGAATTACATTTTAAATAGAAGAATTTGATAACGCATCAAAGATATCAGTTAGTACCATATCTACTTCTGTACAAGAAGTTGAACAAGCTTGGATCATCTCCACCACTCTTGTTGAATATGTTTCCAAGGTTGAGAGAAACTATCCTAACCTGTTAACCATTGATATCCATTTTAATACCGCTAGAGCTTTTGTAATTTCTATTGTAAGTGTTCTGGGCTTACACACTGCAACACACGCCACAATAGCTCTAATATGATCTCTAATGACCTATCCTAAACCCATATTTACTACGATAGTTGTCTAAAGTTGCATCCGTGTGTATCCTCCATTCCTTGTCTGCAGGTGTTTTCCACAAGATTTTTCTTGGCATTTTAGGAGATGATGCTAGCACAGGAGCAACAGCTTGAATCTTCTTCACAAAATTCTCCACCTATAACACCAAGTTCAGACGTTCAGATATTGAGTGTATAACATATTGAGTGTGTGAAAATCCAAAAGGCAACACCTCCATTCTTTTCCAACAAAATTTACCTACTTCTTTACTAGTTTTTGTTGAAAATTGAGTGTGTAACATACGAGTGTAAACGTAATTTCAGAAATTACGTCATGCAGCAGAAACATGTTAACATATATATCCAATTTAACAAATTTAATCACATATATCACATATATGCTCAAGTATAACTATTATACAACAAAATATATATGATGAACAATTGTGTACATAAAATTAAAATGTAAAGAATACTTACCTAATGAAAGTAATTTTACAAAATTCTTTAAATCTTCTAACAATCCAATTGAAGAGCTCACCTTAAAGTGAGTTGTTGAACAATTTTAGCCCATAACGGTTTGGTGGGATTATGAAATTAGAATGGTAGATTAGTTTTATACAAATTTCAACATATGTATTCAACCTCTTTGAACACAAATTATTTTATTCTTAAATAAAAATGGTAAACATTTACATACAACTCTTGTTTAAATGATAGAAATAATTTTCATAGATTAATTAATTTTAGCACAACTCTTGTCTAAATTATATATCTCTTTCTTCATTTTCTTTTATTCATTTTGATCCATTTATGAGAAAGGAAGATGAAGAGAATTTCAATTTGCTTTCAACACTTGAAAAATACAAAATCAAAACTCTCTCACTTAATTTGAAATTGCTTAACCGTATCTTCTCTTCCAAAATGAATGAATGAATCAAATGTTAGCTTAATCTTTGTTTTTGTTATTCAATACTTTTTTATAAAATAAAAATAAGTGCTCCACCAATTTAATGGTTGGTCTCCCACTTAGGATTAATTTATTAAGCACTAGAATAATGGCCACCTAATTAAATCATTACCTAACAAATATAATTAATTTAATCATATTAGGTAAATAAATGACCAATATTTAGACCCCTCATTATATTAAAATACAATGGCCATGATTAATATATATTATCATATTATCTAATAATATATAACTTAATTATTCAAAATAATTTTAAATAATTACTTTTATTTTACTAGTTTTTACTACCAATGTTAAATGGTAAAATTAATGGTAAAATCAAATCATAGACCAAATTATACCACTTGTCAATATTCTATTAATTACAACTCTTGTTAATTAATTTAATGATGTACTTAACAATTAACTCTTGACAAATGCACATCCCAAGGGATCCCGAAATAATTATTCTATTTTACTGAAATTTCTTGAATCAAATTATTCAATCTAGTCCACTACCCTAGTGCTCAACGAGTACACTTCATATTGTAAAACTCTCTAGGTCCACACTTAATTTGTCATATAGAGCTCCTCTATACGTCCGTGAATGATACCCCACATACACGTTACGAATATTATAAATCAGCGCATTAGACCATACAAGTTAAAGTTATTACATATTTGTATAATCCCTCAATCACTTATATCTTGAAAGAGCAGAGACATAATTCATCACCTTCAAATCTCTATTTGCTTAACCCTCAACTTATCTTAAGATTTATATTTCCTTAAACAATCTTCACAAACACTTTTGTGATATTGTCTATCCCTTCGAAATATATTTTTTGAGATTTATGCTTGTGGCCACAAGACTTTCTAAAATATAATATCGGAGCATTATGATATACAACTTACTCATATAAGCTGATGGATCCCATATCTATGCACACCGAACTCCATGAGCATCGGACTATACCCAGCAACACACAGCGGTAAGACCATGAAAGGTCTCTGACATGTGTTGAACTAAAGTATAGTGGATCACTCACAAACCCACCGTGGCGCTCAGGTCAAAGGACCACAAATACTACTCAACTCAGAAGACCTTCAATTGACGGTTTTATAAGATGTCTATTGGAGATTTTTGTGAGTCTGATCAATATCCAGTCCTCACTAAATATCTGTATGTCTATACGAGCTTCCATTAAGCTCATAGTTTGCTAAGACTAACTATCTGGACCATCCAAATATAGATATACATTAATCTATATTAATGGGTTCTACCGATAGACTCGCATTGATGAAATTAGATCAGGAACATCATATTTGAGAACATATTTGTATAATGACATTTTTTAGCACCATCTGCAACTCTTTGCAGCTATGTCATTATAAATATATTCTCAGGTCATTGTCCCATTTAAGACAAGGCTCTAACTGTTTAGATTTCGCTAACTCTATTAATATGCTAACTCTTAGCACTGATCTAAATTCCTTTAGACCATATCTGAACTCCTTCAGATCAAAAATATCTAAAACGTTACAAGCATCTTACCATTTATTATAAATAATATTAACGATTTTATTAAAAATAATAATTGTATAAATACTATCATTAAATATTTATATATAATGGGATGACACGTAAGCACAAATCCCAACAGTTTCAACTTATTACATGTCCACAAGGCATGTATGGTGGACTCTCTGTCAATCTTTCAACAAGGTCATGAATCTGCCATAAACACCTTATGTTTTCTCAAGTTCTCTAGGGTTAGAATCCAATCGTTCTAGGTTTTCCAAATGAAGACTTTTACTTTCTTAGAATATTCAAATGCCATATAAACTATCACCACCTGGATAAGGTCGAGTCATCTTAACTTGCCAGAGTATTTTTAGGCTATAACGCCACCCAATATCCACTGTGAACATTATAACTACATTTAGTATCATAATGCCACATTAAATTGTCCACAGTAGGCCTTCTAGTAGTTGGGATGCCCAAGATTAACTCGGCATCCTCTCGCTAAAAGCTACTTTTAACAAGTTGGTTATTCCAAGCGTTCCATTCTTCTTTTAAAGCTGCTACTATTGCATCTTGAGGCTATTAACGAAAATGATGATAAAATAATTGATGACATAGCTGGATGTGCAGAGATAATAAGCACAAACATTTCTGCAACTGATCAAGCACAATGTACCATTGCAAATAAAGATAAACATTTGCAATGGTGCAGTATGCAGAGTAAGGATGACAGGGATGACAGTAACCAATGTATACCATTGAGGATCAAGACAAAGAATTGCAATTATGCAAAATGTAGAATGACAGCAAGAATGACTTGTACCAGACATTGAACAGATGGCAAAAACGCAAGAAAGAAAATGCAGTTGGAAAGCAATCAAAGAGCTATAATTGCCTTTAGTACTAGTATATTAGGAAAACAAAATTTGTTTGATATGTAACCAATATAACCAATGTATAGTTAACTAGAACTAAATATGTTGGTTAAGTTATTGTTGTATGTATAAATACAGACCTCCAAAACCATGTATTGGAGAGAAAGAAATTTCAACAGATCAATACATTCAATTAGTGCTCATTTTAAATACTCAAACTCTTAATTTTTGAACTTGGTATTAGAGCCAAAATGGCCTTTAGCTCTACTACTCAACCAAAGACTTAGCCCTCTCAAAACACAAGCACAACTCAACTCAGCAACTTATCAATAACCTCATTTGTGTTTTTAGCACCAATCAAGCTTACAAACACCAACTACCTTTTCTAGAAATCACAGGTACTGCCTAGTATAAAAGCAAATGGTCTAGTTGGTTTCATTGATGGCACCAAGTCATGTCCAAGAATAATGAATGTAACTCTTGATGATGACAATATTGTCATCACTATAGAGAACCCAGAATATCAGTCATGGCTAAAACAGGACCAAACACTTATGAGCTGACTTTTATCATCTCTAACTGAAGGGATGCTTGGAGCAGTTATAGAATGTAACAGTCCTTACCAACTTTGGTCCACTCTTAAAACTCTCTTTGCTTTACACTCAAAATCCAGAATTATCCACTTTAAAAATTAGATTCAAATAGCCTTAAGGTGTGCTGGATGCTTAGTATTAGATGATGAGCTAATTGATTATCTTCTTGGAGGATTAGGCAGTGCCTATGTGACAGGACCCGCCATGAGACCCTCTACTAGAGGTCCCAGCAGCCCTGCCGGGCATCTCGACGAAAGTTCCTCATAATATAACTAGGTAAGTTGAGAAATTTTGCGAGGCGAATCCCTTTTTAGTTCTTGCTACTATTGAAAAAATCTTGTAATATACATGAAAATGACATTTGAATTTTTTTTTAAAAAAGGGCAGAGTTTCCTTTTTTTTTTCAGAAAATTCATATAAAATCTGCTAAGAAATTTCACTTCTATTTTAAACACTTCTCAATATTATCAATTCGGACCTCTGGTCCTTTCCAAATCAAATCCAACACAACTCAATAGTTTCATTTGAATCACAAAATGAGCATACTCATAAAAAGCAAAAATGATCATTATAATATCGAAATCTCTTCTTATTGGTTCAAAACATACATACAAATATACATGCCTACAACTACTATGCATAAAGTAAAGGGTGCTATTTAGAACATTTACATATACAAAAATGGTCTTCAGATTTGGCCTACTACTCGGCAATAAGAGAATCAACAGCTTGCGTACCGAGACCTGTATCTGGGAAGGAGTTTAGAAAATATAAAATACAAAACGAGTGAGTTAAAGAAGCTCAGTGAGTGTAATTTAGATTTCAAATAAAATAACATTATGCATAGATGGCAAATTCTAACGTTCATGCATAAATTATACTTCTAAAACTGATGTAAAGCTGTAAAACGGTTTCTAATATCATATGTTGATGAAATCTTGTCGAGCGGGTTTTATCTATATCTTTGGAAAATAATATTCAAAATCTGTATAACATAATAACTGTCATGTGCATATGAATGCATAAATGCTATCAGTAAATCGAAAACTAGTAAAATCATCGCTCAGTAATTTCTTTTCTAAACTGTACCAATGGTAACCCTAAAGCTCTATACTCATGCAGCGACTCAACTAGCACCGCACACGTGAGTAGGTCACGGGGCACCTCAACTAGCAGCACTCACAGTGACATCTCAATACATCTCACTGGCTATGCAGCGGAATCCTACATCGCATACATATAGTGAGACAATACCCCGTACACATAGAGCGACTCACATGACTCGACATCCCGACTTTTTAGAGTTAGTGACACACCCCCATGACTTGCCCATATGCACAGGATATACTGACCGGGTCTAATACAATCACCACCACTATAATCTGAGGGTACCAATGGCTTTTAAAACGAATGCATAAATTTTAAAACTGTTTCTTAAACCGAACATGTAAATGTATATCTATGGATACATATCAATATTATAAATCATGTTTATGCATTGAAAGCTCATAAAACATACATTTTCATTATATGAAAACATAATAAACGAAAGATAAAAGAAATGGCAGATTTTCACTCACAACCACCCCGCGCTCAATTTTGCTTCAGATTTCTGCTCTTGTTACCGCTCTCGATTTTCTTCACCTAGAATCTCATTTAACTACTAAACGCCCTAATCGGCATTCAAAGCCCGGATGCATACTACTTCCCAATTTTTATTTATAGTCATTTAATCTAATCTAACTTACCACTCGGCACCCTGAAAATTATTAAACGCCTTATAACGTAGTTGGACATAATTGCCCTTCACTTTTTCAAAATGGACAATTATGTCCCATTTTCTTCATTTTTTGTTTTTCCATCAACCATATACATTCAACATATATACGGCATCATTTACAGACCACAACTCAATCAAAACCCCACTCAATCCCTAACTTCCCTAAAGTGGCAGAATTTCACCCTATGTTCCAACACATTTCTTTTATCAATTTCTTGTTCCAATTACAACAAAATCAAGCCAATTTCATTCTAATGCCCTAATTACAACCAATTGAAGTCTCTACATTCAAATCACCCAAAACCCTAATTCTTACCTTGCCAATTTCTTCAAATTGATGACTCTTTCAAGCTCCACACTAGAATTCAACTCAATCTAAACCAAGAATACACACAAGAACATCAATTGAAGTAATCTTTAAAGCTCACTTATAAATTTCACAAAATAATGATTTTTCTTACCCATTTTTCTTAAATTTTCACTAATAGAGGCTTCAATTGAGCTTAGGGATTGGTATGTAACCTTATTTTAGCTTGATTAAGCATGAAAAATCATGAAAAAGAAACTGAAATTTTACTGTAGCAGCAACTCTCTTCTAGCTCGAATTTTGCTCTAAGTGTTTGCTTTTTTATCTCTTGAAAACTCTACACACTTTCAATATATATATAGTGCTTCATCAATTGACCATTTTGCCCTTAAACTTACTCAAAATTCTTAATTTGCCATTAATTCAAATGGAAGGATTTAATTGGTTCCTTTGTAACTATCTAGTTAGAATAGTCAAAAGAACTAACTAGAATTCCCAACTTGGCAATCCATGAGATTGCTTCTAATTAGTCCATTATTTAATATATGGATTGTATTTCTCAATAAAGGCTTGTTCCATACATAACCCTTAAATGGAAATTCATGTAGTAAATTAGAATTTCCTTTTTCAAGACAATAGAGAAAAATATCAAAAATATTTTAGGGTCATCTGACACTCCGATTGAGTGTGAAATTACCAAATTATGTCTAATATCTCCCACGCACACCATAAAGAAAATATTTCTAATCGGGTTAAAATCTGGTAATCCTATGGGGTCTTTATTGCTTTATACCAAAATCTAAGCGCCAAGACTACTAATAGGGATTGGATATTACACTATGACTCAGTTTTTATGAATGTCACCTCAAGAGCAAAAGCTGACAAGCTCTCTCTTGTTGATGTGTATGCCATGTTACTCAGCCAAGAGAACAAGTCTGAAATGAACTGCACAGAGGATGTCTTTGAGGCACCTATTAACTTTAATGCAAATTTTGCACAAGCCAACTTCAAAAAAAACTGGCAAATAAAGGGAAAGCAGAACACTTTCATAGGAGGATACAACCAAGAAAACAGCTGCAACAACAATGTGCAGCATCCTAAAAATTACCAAGAGAAAGGAAAGACACATCAGAATGATGGACAAGACTCTACTATAGTGTGCCAGATAGGTTTCAAGCCAAAACACTCAGCAGTTGAGTGCTAGCACATATTCAAGAAGGAATGCATTCTCAAAGGAAACAACTTTCAACCTAAGAGAGCCTACATAGTATAAGCCAATCAAGAAGATGACTCAGTGTGATACCTTAACAGTGAAGCCACCAACCATGTCACTAACAACCTGAACAATCTCTATGTTAGCACTGAATACAAAGAGACTCAGAAGGTCACAATAGATAATGGCCAAAATCTATCCATTACTCATATTGATCACACTTTTCTTCCTTGGCATTCATAATCACACATCAAACACTTGAGTTTAAATGACATACTACATGTTTCAGAAATTAGCAAGAATCTCATAAGCATACATAAACTGACTAAAGACAATGACATAAACATAGAATTTAACCAATCCTTATGTGTTGTGAATGACAAGAAACAAGGGAGGGTTATGCTTCTGGCAATGGTTACGAATGGACTTTATTAGCTGAAGTATTGACAAGATCATTAAAATTAAAGTCAAATCTAAATTATAAGTCATTAGCTAGTCATATCTTTAATCCAATGTCAATGTTTTCTTGCATTCCTACAAAAGATCAGTGTCAGTCATTTATTACTACTGCAAGTGAGTCATACAGCTCATTTAGAAACACAAATCTTAAGATCTTACATAGAAGATTAGGTCATCCTAATGTAATAATTCTAAAGGAGCTACTGTCAAAGTGTAAGAGTTCTCTAAAATTGAATAAAGATCATGCAGTTCACTTTTTTCCTTTCTGTTCAGCATGTCAACTTGGTAAACTTTATAAAATGACTTTTCATAAAACTGAAACAAAAACCAGCTCACCACTTAAGATAATACACACTGACCTATGAGGGCCAGCACCAGTCTTGTCTAATAAATTATACAAATACTACATAGTATTTGTAGATGATTATACCAGCTTCACTTGGATTTATCCCTTGACCAGCAAATTAGAAACATTACCAACCTTCATTAATTTTAAAAGACACATTGAGAAGCTATTTGGCCATAACATTTGAACATTGCAAAGTGATATGGGAGGCGAGTTCACTGTATTAGAACGTTTCCTAAATCAAGAAAGAATTAACCAAAGATACTCATGCCCTTATACACATCACCAGAATGGAAAAGTTGTAAAAAAACACAGGCATATAACTAAAATAGCCTTAACTTTATTGGCACAAGCTAAAATGCCTACCAGGTATTGGTAGGGGAGGCTATGTACATTAGTGTATATCTCATCAATAGGTTACCTACACAAAAATTAGGAAATAAATTACCATTTGAGAAGCTTTTCAGACACACACCTAACTATAGCCTTCTTAAGACCTTTGGTTGTGAATGTTATCCCTACCTAAGACTGTACAACAAAAATAAATTTGCTTTCCATACATCCAAGTATATGTTCATAGGGTATAATTCCAAGCATAAAGGGTATTTGTGTCTTCATAACTCATGAAGAGTTAAAATTGCTAAACATGTAGCTTTTAATGAAGAAGTTTTCCCATTCAAATCAAAGCCCGAGTTCAGTTCAAACACAGACAAATTTCTTGACAAGTCAGCTTCCTTAAATCATCAATTCACTATTATTGAGTCCATAAAATTTTTTAATACTATTAGAACTTCAGATGATCAAAGTACAGGCACAACTCTTGACTATGATGATACAAATACTTCACAACATATTGACCATCAGAAAAATATTGATCATAATATATTAACAGTCCTTGATCCAGCTTCTAACTTTTTTAGTAAAAGAAACAACCTAGAAATTGAAATAACTTCACCTAACCCATCACACCCTATGATAACTAGATCCAAAGCTAGCATCTTCAAGCCAAAAGTATACACTAGCCTTATAGACCAACATTTGAAAACTCCAATGTCAACTAAGCAAGCTCTTTAAGACCCCAAATGAAAGAATGCAATACAGAAAGAATATGGTGCACTGACTAAGAATCTACTTGGCAGTTAGTACTATATTCCTCAGAAATGAAGATTATCGAAAATAAATAAGTGTACAAGGTGAAATAAAGACCAGATGGATCAATTGAAAGATACAAGGCTAGATTAGTGGCCAAGGAATTCCATCAGACTCAAGGTATATATTTTCATTAGACCTTTAGCCCAGTTGTGAAGGCTTGCATAATCAAGATTATTTTGTCCTTAGCACTGATGAAAAACTTAAACCTGAGGCAAATAAACATAAATAATGCCTTCCTTAATGGTGAACTATCAGATGAAATTCATATGTCTCAACCTAAAGGCTTTGAAGACCATGAAAGACCTTATCATGTCTGTAGACTGAAGAGAGCCATCCATGGTTTGAAGCAAGCTCCAAGAGCTTGGTTTGATAAGCTCAAAAGATCCCTTAACAGTTGGGGTTTCAAAGGAGCTAAATCAGATGCATCATTTTTCATGAGAAAAGAAGGCACTCAACTGACATTGTTGTTAATATATGTGTATGACATTATCATCACAGGAAGTAATGGTGAAGAAATTCAAAGACTTGTAGACAATTTGAGCACTGAATTTGCTTTGAAAGATCTTGGAGAGCTACATTTCTTTCTTGGTATTGACGTGAAAAGATTAGCAGACTCAATCCTACTGTCTCAAACAAAATACATCCTCGATTTGCTTGAAAAGACCAATATACAGACTTGCAAAGGCAGTTACATACCCATTAGCACTGAAACAAAACTCACAAAGACAACAGAGAAGTAATTCTTAAATGGGACACTCTACAGAGTATAATTGGCAGTCTCCAATATGCAACCCTTACAAGACCTGAACTATCATTCACTGTGAACAAGCTGAGCCAATTTATGAGTAATCCACTTAATACACATTAGACAGCCTGCAAAAAGGTCTTAAGGTATTTGAAGGAAACTGCACACTATAGTTTAGAGTTAAAGAAACCATCTTTCCTAGAGTTAATAGCATTTGCAGATGCTGATTGAGGCTGTGATGTTAATGATAGAAGGTCTATTGGAGGATATTTAGTTTTCTTAGGTGAAAGTTTAGTATCATAGAGTTCAAAGAAGCAACAAGTGGTTGCTAGGTCTAGTGCAGAGTCTGAATACAGGTCTCTTGTCTATACTAGTGCTGAAATTAGTTGGATAACATCTCTATTGCAAGAACTTGGACTAAGTATGGATAAAGCACCAGTTATATGGACTGATAATACTAGTGCTACATCATTGGCCTCAAATCTTGTGTATCACTCAAGAACTAAACATATCGAGATAGACATTCATTATATTAGGGACAAAGTTTGCAATGGAGAAGTCACAATAAGATTTTTTTCAATTCAAATCAATCAGCCGATATACTTACAAAACCACTGAGTTTTGACAAGTTCAACTTCTTGAGAAGCAAGCTGAATGTTCTTCCTAGAACTTTCAGCTTAAAGGGCGGTGTTAAAGAAAATCATGATAAAATAATTGATGACACAACTGGATGTGCAGAGACAATAAGCACAAACCTTTCTGCAACTGATCAGGCACAATGCATCATTGCAAATAAAGACAAACATTTGCAATGGTGCAGTATATGGAGCAAGGATGACAGTAACCAATGGTGTACCATTGAGGATCAAGACAATGAATTGTAATTGTGTAAAATTCAGAATGACGGCAAGAATGACTTGTACCAGACCTTGAACAAATTGCAAAAAGGCAGGAAAGGAAATGCAGTTGGAAATCAATCAAAGGGTTATAATTGCCTCTAGTACAAGATATTAGGAAAACAAAATTTGTTTGATATGTAACCAATATAACCAATGTATAGTTAACCAGAACTAGATAGGTTGGTTGAGTTATTGTTGTGTGTATAAATATAGACCTTAAAAACCATGTATTGGAGAGAAAGAAATTCCAATAGAAAAATACATTTAATTAGTGCTCATTTCAAATACTTAAACTCTCAGTTTTTCAACTGAAGCAACGTTAAAGGCGAGAAGACTTTGAAGGAAAGAGGCCTTGTGAGCCATCTGGCTTGATAAATTGTAATTGAATTTTCGTCCTCCATTCTCTAATGAGACCCAAGTTCAATTAATTCTCTAGCAAGCTTTTCCAAATAAAAGAGGCAGAGTTAAGAATCTTAACTTCTACGAAAGATAAGTGAGGATACTACCTTCAAGCCACCAAAGCATTAGGCCTAGAGATCATTCACCAACATTGTTTATGATAGGACCCGACCCGAGACCCTCTACTATAGATCTCAGCGGCCCTGCCGGGCACCCCGACGGAAGTTCCTCCGAACCTAACTGGGTAAGTTGAGAAATTTCGCGAGGCGAACCTCTTTTTAATTCTTGTTACTAGTAAGAAGGTCTAGTAATATACATGAAAATGACATCTTAATTTTAAAAACAAACAGACAGAGTTTCCCATGTTTTTCAGAAAATCCATATAAAACCTGCAAAGACATTTCACTTCTATTTCCAATACATCTCAATTCTACCAATTCGGACCTCCGGTCCTTTCCAATCAAATCCAACATAACTCAATTATTCATTTGAATCACAAATAAGCGTAATCATTAAAGTAAAAAGAACGATCATCATAAAATTGAAATCTCTTCTTCTCGGTTCAAAACATACATCTAAATATACATGCCTATAACTATTATGCATAAAGTAAAGGGTGCTATTTAGCACATTTACATGTACAAAAAATGATCTTCGGATTCGGCCCACTACTTGACAATAGGAGAATCAACAACTTGCGTACCAAGACCTGCACCTGGGAAAGGGGTTCAAAAAATATAAAACACAAAACGGGTGAGCTAAAGGAGCTCAGTGAGTGCAAATAAAATTTTAATAAAATAACATCATGTATAGATAGCTAACTCTAAAGTTCATGCAGAAATCATGCTTCTAAACCTAATGTAAAACTGTAAAACGGTTTCTAACATCATATGCTATTGAAATCTTGCCGAGCGGGTTTTATCTACATCTTTGGAAAACTATATTCAGAATCTGTATAACATAATAACTGTTGTGTGCATATAAATGCATAAATGCTATCGGTAAATCGAAAACTAGTAAAATCCTCGCTCGGGCATTTTCTTTCTAAATTGTACCAATGGTAACCCTAAAGCTCTATACCCATGCAGCGACTCAACTAGCACTGCATACGTGAATAGGTCACGGGGAACCTCAACTAGCAGCACCCACGTGACATCTCAAGACATCTCACTGGCTATGTAGCGGAATCCTACATCGCATGCATATAGCGAGACAATACCTCGTATACATAGAGCGACTCACATGACTCGACATCACAACTTTCTGGAGTTAGTGACACACCCCCAAGACCTGCCCATATGCACAGGATATACCGGCCGGGTCTAATACAATCATCACCACTATAATTTGAGAGTACCAATGGCCTTAAAAATGAATGCAGAAATTTTTAAACTATTTCTCAATTCAAACATGTAAAGGCATGTCTATGAATATATATCAAGATCATAAATCATGGTTATGCATCGAAAGCTCATAAAACAAGCATATTCATTATGCGAAAACATAATAAACGAAAAGTAAAAGAAATGACAGATTTTCACTCACGACCGCTCCACGCTCAATTTCACTCCCGATTTCTGCTCCCATTATCGCTCTCGGTTATCTTCACCTTGTCAATTTCTTCAAATTGATGACTCCTTCAAGCTCCAAACTAGAATTCAACTCAATCTTTTTTCTTGAATTTCCACTAATTGAGGCTTCAATTGAGCTTAGGATTTGGTATGTAACCTTATTTTGGCTTGATTAAGCATGAAAATCATGAAAAAAAACTTGAATAGTCACTGTAGCACCACCCCTATTTGAAGCTCAAATTTCTCTCTTTTTTTGTCTAAGTGTTGGTTTTGATCTCTCTTCAAATTTATACACACTTCTAACATATATATAGTGCTCTCTCAATTGACCATTTTGCCCTTCAACTTACTTAAAACTTCTAATTTGCCATTAGTTCAAATGAAAAGATTTAATTAGTTTCTTTATAATTATCTAGTTAGAAAAGTTAAAAGAACTAACTAGAGTTTCCAACTTGGAAATTCATGAGATTGTTTCTAATTGGTCCATTCCTTAATATATGGATTGTATTTCTCAACAAAGGCTTGTTCCATTCATAACCCTTAAATGGAAATTCATGTAGTAAATTAGGATTTCCTTTTCTAAGCCAATAGAGAAAAATTCCAAAAATATTCTAGGGTCGTCCGGCTCACCAATCAAGTGTGAAATTACCAAATTAGGTCTAATATCTCTCACGTGCACTATAAAGAGAATATTTCTAATAGGGTTAAAATCGAGTAACCCTACAGTGTCTTATTTGCTCTATACCGAAATCTAGGCGCCAATACTACTAATAGGGATTGGATATTACAATTTCACCCCTCCTTAAAAAAATTTTATCCTCGAAATTTAAATCATACCTGTCTCAAAGAGGTGAGGATGTTGCATTCGCATCTGATCTTCACGTTCCCACGTGGCTTCTTCTACCCCATGGTTCATCCATAACACCTTAACTAAGGGAATGCTTTTGTTACAAAGGACTTGCTCTTTCCAGTTTAGGATTTGCACAGGCTTTTCTTTGTAGGTCAAGTTCTTGTTCAATTCTACCAATTGTTCCCTTAGGATGTGTGAAGGATCTGCTATATACTTGCGAAGCATGGAAACATGAAATACATCATGGATTCTATCCAGATCTTCGGGTAACCGTAGACGATATGCCACCTTTCCAACTCTTTCAACTATCTCGTACGGTCCAATATATCGGGGACTTAGCTTTCCTCACTTCCTGAATCTTAGTACTCCTTTCCATGGTGATATCTTCAGAAAGCCTTATGTCATGCCCCAAATATTCTCAAGCAATGACTCGAACATTTGGCGCACGACAGAACCACCAAGGGAGGGCTTAGTCCATTTTGGGTTAAATGGGCTAGAGCTTCTAGAAGGCCCAATGGATTTGGGTTAAAGCCACTTGCATGTGGTAGGTGGGGGAGTTTTCTAGAAAATGCATATTCCATGAGATATTCTCTTGGTAGTTGGCATCTTTAGAATATTCCTTAGCATATTCTCCTCTTTAGATGTAGACCATTGGATTAGAGTTAATCCTAGCCGTTCATTGTATATAGCTTTAGCTATAAATAGGTGGTGTTCTCATTTGAGAAACCATCCTCCAAAATTGTAGAAATACTCATAGCTTGTAGTTCTATAGCTTTGTAAATCTCTCTTTAGTAATAATATTCGAGAGCATTCTCTCAAACACTTGGTGTTCTTCTTCTTTATCTCTTTCTTTGGTTATTGGGGTCTTGTAGGCTGCTTAGCACTAGCAAGCGTCTAAGGTCGCACGGTTTCGAGAAATCGGGTCGTGACACTTATCACCGATCTCAAACTCTAAGTCTCTTCTTCTGTTATTTGCATAACTTTTCTGTCTATCATTAGCTGTTTTCAATCTCTGCCTGATAAGTTGAATCTTTTCCGAAGTAATCTGGACAATTTCTGGGTCGATCAGCTTCATTTCACCTACCTCATCTCAACAAACTAGAGTTCTGCACTTTCTTCCATACAATGCTTCATATGGTGCCATCCCGATGTTAGTCTGGTAGCTATTATTGTAGGCGAACTCCATTAGTGGCAAATGAGTATTCCAACTTCCCTTAAACTCCATAACACACGCTCTAAGTATATCTTCTAGTGTCTGAATTATCTGTTCTGATTGACCATCCATCTGAGGATGAAAGGCCGTACTGAAACTCAATTTTGTACCTAGAGCTTTCTGTAAGCTGAGCCAAAATCGAGAAGTAAACCGTGGATCCTTGTCTAACACAATGGATACAGGAACTCCATGGAGTTGTACCACCTCATTTACGTACAACTAGGCCAATTTATCTAAAGAATAACTGCTTCTAATGGGTAGGAAGTGGGCAGAGTTTGCCAGTCTATCAACAATCACCTATATTGCGTCATTGCCTCTCTGGCTACGCGGAAGTCCTACCACGAAGTCCATCGTTATTCTTTCCCATTTCCACTCCGGAATCGGAAAAGGTTGCAAGAGCCCTGCAGGTTTTTGATGCTCCGTTTTTACTTGTTGGCAAGTTAGGCATCTCGAGACAAATTCAGCTATATCTTTCTTCATGCCCTTCCACCAGTAGTGCTCTTTTAGGGTATGATACGATACATCTTTGTGCTCTTCGAATGCATAGCATACGCAGAAGAATAAGCTTCTTCCATAATCTCTCTTCTTAACTCATTTACATCCGGAACACATAACCTCCGGCCCAAGGTTACTACACCATCCTCGGTCATTGAAAGATCCTTCTGCTGCCCAGACTCGATTTCACCCTTTAATTTAACTACTTGTGGATCTTAAGTCTATAGTTCTTTGATCCGATTGACCAGTATTGGACAGACCTAAAATGTGGCTAATAATGCTCCCGAATCTGACAATTCTAATTTTAAACCTAAAGACCTCAATTCTATCAACATCGATAGATATACGACCTTCAAGTGAGCTATTGAATCGAAAGGCTTTCTATTGAGAGCATCTGCTACCACGTTAGCTTTTCCTGGATGGTACTCCAAGGTGCACTCATATTCTTTAATAAGCTCCAGCCACCTTCTCTGCCTCATATTCAATTCTTTCTGAGTGAACAAGTACTGTAGGCTCTTATGATTCGTAAAGATCTTGCAAGGAACCCCATACAAATAATGCCTCCAAATTCTTAAAGCAAAAACTACTACAGCTAGTTCTAGGTCATGTGTAGGATAATTCTGTTCATGCTTCTTTAATTGTTTGGACGCATAGATTATTACTTTCTCCTTCTGCATTAGCACACAACCTAGACCTTGCCTGGAAGCATCACAATATATGGTAAAACCGTCATTCCCAGACGGAAGTGTAAGCACAGGGGCCGAAGTCAACCTTCGCTTTAGCTCTTCGAAGCTCTGCTAGCACACTTCTGATCATACAAACTTCTCTTCTTTCCGAGTTAACTTAGTCAGAGGAGCGGCTATCCTTGAGAATCCCTCTACAAACTTCCTATAATATTCGGCCAAACCCAAGAAACTACGGATCTCTGTCACGTTCGTGGGCTGTCTCTAATTCACTATTGCTTCGATCTTCTGGGGATCTACTGCTACCCCTTCTGCAGAGATTACATGCCCCAAAAGTGCAACTCTATCTAGCCAAAATTGACATTTACTAAGTTTAGCATACAGCCGATGCTCCTTTAAGGTCTGTAAAACTATCCTCAAATGTTCTGTATGCTCTTTCTCACTGCTTGAATAAACCAGTATATCATCAATAAATACTATCACAAACCGATCTAAATAGGATCTAAAAACTATATTCATAAGATCCATAAAAGCAGCTGGGGCATTAGTCAGCCCAAAAGGCATAATCAAGAATTCATAATGCCCATATCGGGTCCTAAGGCCGTCTTAGGAACATCTTCCTCCCAGATCTTCAGTTGATGATAGCCTGATCTCAGATCTATCTTGGAAATACTCTGGCTCCTTGTGGCTGATCAAACAAATCATCAATTCTCAGAAGTGGATATTAATTACGCACCGTTACTTTATTCAGCTCCCGGTAATCAATGCACAATCTCATGCTTCCGTCTTTCTTCTTCACAAACAAAATTGGTGCACCCCAAGGAGAAGTACTCGGTCTAATGAAACCCTTATTCATCAACTCTTCTAACTAAACCTTCAATTCTTTCAATTCTGAAGGAGCCATTCTGTAGGGTGCTTTAGAAATTGGTTGTGTTCCAGGGGCTACTTCTATTTTAAACTCTATCTGGAGGCAATCCCGGAGATCCTCGGGGAATACATCCGGAAACTCTCTCACTACCGAAATATCCTCTAATTTCGTTCCACCATCTCTTACATCTATGGCATATATTAAGTAACCCTGACATGACTTCCGAAGCATCTTTCTTGCCCTCATTACCGACACCATGCTGGCGGAAAGTGATTTTCTCACCCCACAGAAAATAACTTCCATTCCACCTGGGCTAAATAATCTAACTTCTTTCCGGAAGCAATCCACTGAGGCCCGATACTTAGACAACCAATCCATCCCTAAAATCACATCAAACTCACTGATGGCCAACACAATCAAATCCGCCATAAACTCTTGGCTTTTAATACTGATGTTACTACTCCTATACACCGTTTCTGCTACAATGGAGTCTCCAATAGGAAGAGACACTACTACCGTACCATCTAATAACTGGGGCGCTATACTAGCATTTGCAGTAAACTCCACAAAAATAAAAGAATGGGTCGCTCCAGGATCTATCAGTACATAAGCATCTCGATCAAAAATTGACATTGTACATGTCACAACTTCTAGGGCTGCATCCGTCTCCTGTTAGGTCACCGCAAATACCCTAGCCTAGGTATGTGGTTTCACTTATGATCCACCAAATGATCCTCCTCGACAGGCTCCCCTACTAGGCTAGCTCGCGCCGCTCGATCTTCTGAATTGGGGGCCTCCTCGAATCTGCCCTTGACCGCCACTGGTTTGTCCCAGAGCTTGTGGTCTATCTTCTAACTTACTACTAGCTCCATCATTCGGGCAATCTCTCATGTAGTGACTCTCTTGACCGCACTTATAACACCAGGTAATCCCTTTCCTACAATCCCCCGGATGGGCCTTGCCATATTTATTACACATCGAGAAATTCTTCCAACTCTCCTTAGTGCTTCGGAATCCGGCGGATGGTTGCCGAACGGAAGCTTGTCTAGATTGAGCTCCTTGGCTTGGTTTTCGACTACTGGACCATGAAGATCTCTCCTCTGTTCGGGTGAATTTACTCGGTCCTCCTCGAGAACTACCTGACCAGCCTTTTTTCTGACCCTACTGTTTCAGTTTAGGGATGGCCGCCATGCTTCTTTCAACCCGTGTTGCAGCTTCCACCAATGCTCCATACTTAGTGTGGGCTGCCGATACTACATACGCCCTGATTCGTGGATTGAGACCCACTGCAAAACGGTTAGCCTTCTGCTCCTTATTATCGGCTATAAAGGGAACGGCACGGAGGAGCTTCGAAAACTTCTTCTCATACTCTGCCACCGAGAGAGAGCCTTGTTCCAACTTGAAGAACTCTTTTATCTTCGCATCTTTATAACTTTTAGGGTAGAACTTATTCACAAATTCCTCTTTGAAAAGCGCCCAAGACACCTCATCGGCGTTCCTCCTTTGCAAGGCCTTCCACCAGTCTTTCGCTCATTCTTTCAGTAGAAATGCGGAGTACACCACCATCTGCTCTTCCGTACATCCCATAATAACCTGCAAAATTTCTTCATTGTTCTCTAACCAAGATAAGGCTCTCTCGGGATCTCCAGTACTATCATAAGGCTTAGCGCCTAATTTCTTGGCGTGCTCAATGGACACTCCAGTCTCTCGCGGCTGTTGGATCGCCGCTACTAGTATCTGGGCCATTTGAGCTATATTCATGTTTCCACCCTCTGGCTCAGCGAGTTGAGATGATTTAGGAGGGGTCTGAGGCGTAGGAACATTTACTGACTCAATTCCCTGCTCCTCTTCAGGTGCAAGAGCCTCCGCAGCTGCTCTCCTAGTACGTAGGCCTCCACGACGATGCATATTTTCTGAAAATTTAGTGATGCAAATGATTATCAAATGCAAAGAATTCAACTTACTAAACTTAGAAAAATATGCATGCAATTTCAAGAATCTCACTCTAAAAATGAACTTTTTAACTAAAACTTCAAAAATCGTGCTCTGATACCACTCTGACAGGACCCGACCCAAGACCCTCTACTATAGATCCCAGCAGCCTTGCCGGGCACCCTGACGGAAGTTCCTCCAAACCTAACTGGGTAAGTTGAGAAATTCCGCGAGGCGAACCTATTTTTAATTCTTGTTACTACTAAGAAGGTCTAGTAATATACATGAAAATGACTTTTTAATTTTAAAAACAAACTGTAATATCCAATCCCTATTAGTAGTATTGGCGCCTAGATTTCGGTATAGAGCAAATAAGACACCGTAGGGTTACTCGATTTTAACCCTATTAGAAATATTCCCTTTATAGTGCACGTGAGAGATATTAGACCTAATTTGGTAATTTCACACTCGATCGGTGCGCCGGACGACCCTAGAATATTTTTGAAATTTTTCTCTATTGGCTTAGAAAAGGAAATCCTAAATTACTACATGAATTTTCATTTAAGGGTTATGAATGGAACAAGCCTTTGTTGAGAAACATAATCCATATATTAGAGAATGGACCAATTAGAAGAAATCTCATGGATTGTCAAGTTGGAAGTTCTAGTTAATTCTTTGAACTATTCTAACTAGATAGTTACAAATGAACTAATTACATAATTAGTTTTTAACTAATGGCAAATTAGTAATTTTGAGTAAGTTGAAGGGGAAAATGGTCAATTGAGGGAGCACTATATATATGTTAGAAGTGTATAGAATTTTCAAGTGATCAAAAAGCAAACACTTAGAGCAAAAAGGAGAGCAAATTCGGGCAAGGTGAAAATGTGCTGCTACAGTGAAATTTCAATTTTTTTTCGTGCTTTTTCATGTGTAATCAAGCTAAAATAAGGTTACATTTGAATCCTTAAGCTCAATTGAAGTCTCAATTAGTGGAAATTCAAGAAAAATAGGTAAGAAAAGCATTGTTTTATAAGTTTGATAAGTAAACTTTCAAGAATGCTCCAATTGACATTCTTATGTGTATTCTTGGCTTAAATTGAGTTGAATTCTAGTTTGGAGCTTGAATGAGTCATCAATTTAAAGAAATTGACAAGGTAAGAATTAGGGTTTTTGGTGATTTTGTTGTAGAGATTTCAATTGGTTGTAATTAGGGCTTTAGAATGAAATTAGCATAATTTTGTTGTAATTGGAACAAGAAATTGAGAAGAAGAATGTGTTGGAACCTGGGGTGGAATTCTGCCACTTTAGGGAAGTTAGGGATTGAGTGGTATTTTGAATGAATTGTTGTGTGTAAATGGTGCATATTGTAAATTGAATGTATATGTTGATGGAAAAATCAAAAATGAAGATAATGGGACACAATTGTCCATTTTGAAAAGGTGAAGGGTAATTATGTCCAACCAAAATTATAAGGCGTTCAATAATTTTCAGGGCACTGGATGGTGAGATAGGTTAGATTAAATGGCTCCGTAAATAAAAATCGGAAAGTAGTTTACATCTGGGTTTTGTATGCCGATTAAGGCATTTAGTAGTTAAATGAGATTCTAGCATTCGATTTGGTTCTAAATGTCATTTATGGCGCGTAGGTGAAGATAACCGAGAGCGATAACAGAAACAGAAATCAAGAACGAAATTGAGCGTGGAGCGATCGTGAGTGGAAATCTGTCATTTCTTTTACTTTGCGTTTATTATGTTTTCGCATAATGAATATGCATGTTTTATGAGCTTTCGATGCATAACCATGTTTTATGATCTTGATACATATTCATAGATATGCCTTTACATGTTCGAATTGAGAAACAGTTTTAAAATTTCTGCATTCGTTTTTAAGGCCATTGGTACCCTCAGATTATAGTGGTGGTGATTGTATTAGACCCAGCCGGTATATCCCGTGCACATGGGCAGGTCTTAGGGGTGTGTCACTACCTCCGGGAAGTCGAGATGTCGAGTCATGTGAGTCGCTCTATGTGTACGGGGTATTGTCTCGCTATATGCACACGATGTAGAATTTCGCGACATAGCCAGTGAGATGTCTTGAGATGTCACTGTGGGTGCTGCTAGTTGAGGTGCCCCGTGACCTACTCACGTATTCGGTGCTAGTTGAGTCGCTGTGTGGGTATAGAGCTTTAGGGTTACCATTGGTACAGTTTAGAAAGAAAATGGCCGAGTGAGAATTTTACTAGTTTTCGATTTACCGATAGCATTTATGCATTTATATGCACACATCAGTTATTATGTTATACAGATTCTGAATATAGTTTTCCAAAGATGTAGATAAAACCCGCTCGGCAAGATTTCAATAGCATATGATGTTAGAAACCGTTTTACAGTTTTACATCAGGTTTAGAAGCATGATTTCTGCGTGAACTTTAGAATTTGCTATCTATACATTATGTTATTTTATTGAAATTTTATTTGCACTCACTGAGCTCCTTTAGCTCACCCGTTTTGTGTTTTATGTTTTCTGAACCCCTTTCCCAGGTGCAGGTCTTGGTACGCAAGCTGTTGATTCTCCTATTGCCGAGTAGTGGGCCGAATCCGAAGATCATTTTTTGTACATGTAAATGTGTTAAATAACACCCCTTGCTTTATGCATAACAGTTGTAGGCATGTATATTTGGATGTATATTTTGAACCGAGAAGAAGAGATTTCAATTTTATGATGATCGTTCTTTTTTACTTCTATGATTATGCTTATTTGTGATTCAAATGAATAATTGAGTTGTGTTGGATTTGATTTGGAAAGGACCGAAGGTCCGAATTGGTAGAATTGAGATATATTGGAAATAGAAGTGAAATTTCACATAGAGGGTGTCTTATAATGCCACAATTGTAACAAATTTTTGAAAGATGCTCAAATCTTAATAGGACCGCAACCAATTCTTATCCCAATTCAATCTCAATTACTCTTGGTAATGGACATGAGATATCCATATTAATTCTCACCCGTAGAAACCTCCCCTAACAATGACCTATATCACCCTAATCAACTTCTATCACTTCGACCAATAGAACCCAAAAAGAAACCCCTACTTGGTAATTCATGCATGCAATTGGGACATGATGAAACTGAACCCAAAATGTTGTTTTGTCGAAATTCATATTCTTGTAATCGCCTATACCTATTGGTTCCTTGAGAACAATTAGATGACACCGAAAGTCCACGGTCCCCCGGCCAACAACACCCTCTTATCCGCTTCATTGTGAAAGTGAAATACAAAAATATTGATATCAACCGTATCCACATCAAACTTCTCCACCATTTACCAGAGTGTCGGCATCCAACGTAACACCACATCTTTACCTATTCTCCTGGTAAAGATAATTTTTCCCACAATGGAACAACTGATATCCCCTTACCTACAGACCCTGTTGCTCCATCCAAATGGAAATGGGGTACCTAATAACCAGAAAAGGAAATGGATTCACATAATCTAGTAATCCAACCAGCAGATTGTATCTCTAATGCCTACAGACGTAGAAGCAAAGATTATTTGAAAATACTATCCATTTTACTTGAGGAGAGAAAACCATCCATATGGAATACTTCTATGTACATGCATGTTTATAAAATCTTTTTAATTTTTGAGACTAAAAAAATTCTATTATACTTCTCAATATTCCATTGTATGACTATTTATTATTGTCACAGCTTATAAAGCAATGATGATATTTCCTTTTATTTTATGTAATCACAACTTATTTTTAAAAAAAATTTATACTTATAATTTTTTTTTCTCCCTTTTGAGATTTCAACTCAAACTTGATCCCTTAAAAAGCCCATAATGGGATTTTGGCCTTCTATTATACTTCTCAATATTAAAATGGTAACTTTCGCTTCACCTTAAAAAAGATCCATGGGATTTGGGTCCTAATTTTCTCTCTAGCACGCCTAGAGACCTAACGCTCGTTCGCCTAACAAACTTTACCTTTTCTCCATAGGTATAGACGATATTGAAGCCTTATAGAATTCATTCTCTATTGACAACTCACATAATGAGGAGGTTCTAGGGATCCCGGAGGTGGTGATTCAAAGACATCGCTCGACAGCAAAATTTGGCCTCTTTGTTAAAATTCTCACCAGAAGAAACTACTAATGAGATGCCTTCCAATCTATAATACGAAGTCTGTGGCGGCCCTCTAGAGACATGAGATTCCGATGGCTTGGTGGTGACATCTTCCTATGTGAGTTCGTGTTGGAAGATGATCGACAAAGGGTCCTCAAGTCGAAACTCTGGAACTTTAATAAATTCCTTCTTGCCATAGAACTTACTTTAGATGAAGACTCAGCTACGGCTCCAACATTTCAGTATCCATCCTTCTGGATCCAAATATATAACGTACCAATAATCCATATGAATGTTAAGATGGCTAAACTGATTGGGAACAAAATTAAAAAATTTCTAGACGTGAACTTCGACGATTCTGGCTCTTGCACCGAGAGATTTATTTTACTGCTAGTAAGACTAGGCCTCGATCAGCCTCTACGAAAGGGCATATTTCTCAAACTTGGAACCAATGAAAATTTAATTTGGCTCGATTTTAAGTATGAAAAATTACCGAAATTTTGCACACTTTGCGGCTTCCTAGACCATGGGTACCGAGAATGCCTGGAATCACTTCCAATAATCTTAAAGAAACCCAAAAATCACTGCTACTCAGATAACATTCACGCAATTGGGAGTTATAAAGGGCAGAAGACCAGACCAAGGGATACACTAAAGCCTAACCAATTTACCCATCATAATACAGAATCGATGGCTGATGACCGAACTACGGAGGAGAGGCTAAGGAGCACCAACTTACACTCGGATAAGGAACTCACCGGAATGGCTGTTGATAGCAACATCTCTCCAGCAAGTGCAGAAATAATAGTAGTCGGCACACAAACAAAAAGAAATTTGAGGAAAGCTGCGATGCCAGCAAATCAATGCTCCAATCTAAACAAGTTTACTGATGCATGTGATTGCCCTTAATGTAATGTTAGTTGCATTCATGATATCTATCCCAAGTGGCTGACAAATGAGAAGGATGCCTGTGCTGTAGCCTTTTTAAATGTTGATTCAACTGGTCTAAGTATAGGCAAGGTTCCGTATGCACCCTACTATAAATGGGGTATGTGATGAGTGTGCTAGACTAGATGTGCACTACATGGGTGAGAGTATAAATTCATCCATTAAAATCACACAAATGGGAGGAGAGATAATTCCCTCACGTGGTCCCTCGGTTAACCCACAAACGGCAACTAAGAAAACGCCCGACAATTGCAACATGCAAACAGGTGATGCTGGGAATATACATTTGAGGGAAATTTGGCATGTGCAAGGCACTGAGCTTGGAGTAGTGGGGGATGCATGTGTCTTGGGAATATTTTTAAAGGAAGCCGACAGTAGCTCCAATGAACAACATGTTTAGGTGCAAGGAATAAAGAACCCTATTTTAAAAGTGAGCGAGAAGATGCTGAATAATCTAGAGAACCCTGTATCTGGTGAAGCTTCACGTGCAGAAGTAAACCCAACATCCTGTAGTTCATTCCATGTGCAGAATTCTTCCAACCCACCATTTTGTGACCTGCTCCGTGTCCCCCACCCAGGGGATGCTAGGAATAAACAATTGTGGGTATCTTGGCATGTGCAAGGCACCAAAGTTGGAGGAGTAAGGGATGCATGTGTCTTGGGAAACTTGCTCAAGAAAGCTGACAGCCGCTCCAATGACCACTATGCTCATGTGTATGGAATGAAGAAACCCTTTTTAAAAGCAAGTGAGAAGATATCGAATAATTCAAAGAAATATGTTGCTAGTGGAGCTCCACATGCAGAAGCAAACCCAAAAGCCTGCAGGTCACCCCATGTGCAAAATTCATCCAGTCCTCCAAATTGTGACCTACTCCGTGTCCCTTACTCATTTTTAATTGCCCAAGAACCTGCTGATTACATGCGGAATCTCTTTCGTGGCAGACATCCTTGTCGGGCTCTGAACAAATTCTGTTGCACCCCAAAGTCCCTGCCGAAGCTGTCTCCTATACTTATCTACACCACATAGACTATCATCCGCAATTATTGTTGGGCTAACCAAACACTGCCTCTGATACAATCTTAATGGGTAACATTGAGAAAATATTATCAAAGACATTAGGGGAACAAGATTTATCTCGTGGGACTTTGGTAAAACCTAAACTAAACCATACAAGCTCCCTCTGAAGGTCCTAAAAAAAAAAGAAGATCAATAGGCGTTCCCACAGCCTCTACCTTGGAAATACACCGGTCTGTGGCATTTATGGCTCTCAAGGGAATCAAGTCCCTGGTTTCTCCAAGCCACGCAGCCCTGAAAACACTGTTCTAAGTCTTAAATGGAAGGAACGAAATGATGAAACAGAAACCTCCACCATTTTTAAAAAACCTATACTCAGCTCTAAAGGACCTCGTGACCAAGCCCCTTCCTCTCATCTTCGAATGACTGCCCCTGCTGAGGTGCAAGGCTGCCGATCCCAATGATTCCCTTATGTTAGAATGTACGAAGGCTGGACAACCCTCGCATATTCTATATCTTGTATAACCTGGTACGGGAACACTGCCCCCAGGTGATCTTTCTAATGGAAACACGCACTCTCAAACAAAGATTAGAGAAAATTTGAGCGAGACTTGGTTGTGTAGGAAAATTTATGGTAGAGAGAAATGGATATAGTGGTAGCCTGGCGTTATTATGGATGGATGAGATAGATATTTCCTTTTTATCTTACTCTCGCTCTCATATTGATGTTATAGTCACAAAACAAGGGAGGAAGTGGAGATTTACAGGCTTCTATGGCAATCTTGATACACCCCAGCGTATTCACTCATGGATACTATTGTGGTGTCTATATTCCCTCTCTTCTCTTCCTTGGGTGTGCAGTAGGGATTTTAATGAAATTTTCACTAATTCTAAAAAAGATGGTAGACTGCCTCACCCCTATACCTTATGCAGAATTTTAAAAATGCTATTGAGGATTGCAACTTAACGAGGATCCATTTCAAAGGCCCTTCTTTCACCTAGTGTAATGGCCACAACTCTAACACTTTCATATTAAAAAGACTTAATCGTATGATCTGCTCCTTCTCATGGTATAACCTTTTTTTTAATGTCGTTGAACAATATCTAGATTTCTGGGGCTTTGATCAACACCCCCTACTGCTTACTAGTGGAGATCATAGAATAATAAAGGGTAGAGCCTATTCCTAAGTACGCCATAGCAGGTTTAATTTTAAGGAAGCCTAGGCTGATGAAGATGAGTGTTGAAATATTATCTCAGAGGGTTGGACCTATAATATAGATTCTCTAGACAGAGTTTACGAAACCTTACAACGTATTGGGAATAGGCTCAAAAATTGGAACCTAGAACACTTCTAAAGATTGACCTCTGAGATAAAGAAGAAAAAAATAATACTTAAGGTTCTTAAACTAGCAAGTAGATGCAAATGCCTGGTGGATCATTGCAACGGTTCAAAGATCCTTAGATGCTCTACTATACAAGGAAGAAATATACTGGAGGCAACGCTCGAGGGTTTTATGGCTCCAGGCAAATGATAGGAATTCACGTTCCACCTCAAAGCCTTTGGCCGTAAAAGGAAGAATTATATCTCAGGGATTTTGGTTAGCGACAGAACTTAGCATACAGACCCCAACCAGATTGTACAATCTTTTAATGAGTACTTCTCTGACATCTTCACTTCATCCAAGCCTTCTGAATTAGCAATTAACTCAGTTGTCTCTTGTGTGGGGTGGTGTATCTCAGAACAAAACTACTAATGGATGGAGACCCTTTTCCAAGCTAAGAAAGTCAATACCGCCATTCATCATATATACCCTACAAAAGCTCCACAGAAAGATGGTATGTCTGCCTTATTCTACCAAAACTTCTGGGATATTATTGGCACATCTGTCTATAGCATGTGCTTGGGCTTTCTCAATAATGGTGACGATATTAGAAAGGCCAACGAAACCCTTATCACCTTAGTCCATAAAGTCATTGAACCCAAGCTATGCTCAGATTTTCACACTATTAGCCTTTGTAATGTCTTGTATAAGATCATCGCGAAAATAATTGCCAACAGATTGCGACATGTTATGAATGAGGTGGTTTTTAATTCTCAAAGTGCTTTCATCCCAGGTCACCTAATCACTGATAATGCAATAATCAGCTTCGAATGTCTTCATGCTATTAAGAGGAACATATTTTCTGGCAGAAATTACTTGGCCTTGAAATTGGATATGTCTAAGGCCTATGACTATGCGGAGTGGCCTTTTTTTATAGCTATGTTGCGGAGATTGAGCTTTCCCGATAGTTGGTGCCTAATGATCTATCGATGTATCTCTTCGGTATTCTACTCTATCATTATTAATAGTGTGGCACACGATAATATCTCTCCTTCTCGAGGTCTCCGCCAAGGTGATCCTCTATCCCCGTACTTATTTCTCATTTGTGCTGAAGGCCTCTCTGCCCTCCTCAATTCAGTTGATCAACATAGGGCCCTACATGGGTTAAAGTTTGAGATATCAGGCCCAACTATATCCCACTTATTCTTTACTAATGATAGCCTAATTATTACTAAAGCTTCTCTAAACAATTGTAATTCTGTATTAGAGATTCTGCAGTCTTATGAGGTTGCGTCTAGTCAGCGAATTAATTACCAAAAATTAGCCTTATATTTTGGTAAATCTATTTCAAGGGTGTCCGCATCTCAGCTATCCCAATGTCTTGGTGTCTCACAGGTCCTTCACCATAGTAAATATTTGAGCCTTCCTTGTGTATCCAGCAAGAATAAGCAGAATATGTTTGCTGTCATCAAAGAAAAAGTTTTGAATAAATTGAGGGGATGGAAAAGGCATCTATTTTCAAATGGTGGCCGGGAAGTGCTTATTAAATCAGTGATTCAGGCTATTCCAATATATATTATGAACCTGTTTAGGCTCTCTAAGAGTTTTATCAAGGAGATTCACAAATTTTGTGCTAGATTCTTTTAAAGAGGTGATGAAAATAAAAGGAAAATTCACTGGTGTTCTTGGGATATTCTGTGCCGCCACAAGAAGGATAGAGTGCTTGGTTTTAGGGATCTGAACTTCTTCAACCAAGCCATTTTGGCCAAACAGGGCTGACGTGTAATCGTTAACTCAAACTCGCTGGTGGCAAGAACCCTTCAAAGTATTTATTTTCCTAACTCTTCACTCTTGCAGGCACATCCTAAACATCCTAACTCTTCTATTTGGAAAATCATCCTATAGGGTTGAAAACTACTCCTCATGGGACTCCACTGGCATATCAGTGATGGATCATTTGTTACAGTCTACCACAATCACTGGCTCCCTCGCCCTTTGTCCTTTAAACCTCTGTTCCCCATATATTGCCCAAACACTCACTAGTGGCTGATTTGCTTCATCCTTCAGGGTACTGGAACTGAGAACTTATAAGAAACTCTTTCTAGGATGAAGAAAGCAACCTCATCTTAAGCATCCTGCGATCATACTCTTGGAACCACCTTAGCGACTCACTTATGTGACACTTTGACAAGCAAGAACAATATTCTATTAAGAGTGGTTATTGGCTTTCTATGACTCCTTACCATGCTTCCCCTAGCCATGGTAATGATGATACCTGCAACTGGTGGCAGTACCTATGGAGCTTAAAGCTTCCTAATAAGATTAAACACTTTGCCTGGAGAATGTCTCATGGCTGGATCCCTACTTTCTTTAACTTTAGAAGACACCACGTCTCTATTGATGATGCTTGTGTTCGTTGTGCTAAAGGTGCTGAAAATACCATCTATGCAGTATGGTTTTGCGATGCACTAAATAAAGTACGTCAAGCATGTCCTCTCATGAATGGCATTTGTATTTTTCATAATTCACCCATGTTGGATCTTTTGATTGAGTGTCAAGCGAGCCTACCGTCTGATGATTTTGAGATCTTACTAATTCTTTTTTGGATACTTTGATTTATCAGAAACCAATTTATCAATGATCAAAAGGTGTTCACAACAACGGATGTGCTGAGTTGGGCAAAATGTTATTGGAATGAGCTCATGACGTTCCATGCCTCTACTCTTAATACTCCTCTACCAATACACGTATTTTAGTGTGCCCCTAGCCTAGGTTTCATTAAACTAAATACTGATGTAGGCCTATCCTCAAAACACCTCAAGGCCGAGCTAGGGATGGTGCTATAGGACTACAGTGGGGTTGTCCTGGCTTCTTCTGCTATTCCATTCAATGCACAGCCTCCTGTGGACATTCTTGAAGCCTTGGCCTTACTACGGAGTCTTGGCCTGGCTATTTGACTTGGTATTTCAGCCCTCGAAGTGGTTTCTAATGCAGCAAAAATTATTCAAGACATCAACAATTGCTCCCCCTCTGCCTTAGAATCAGGGCTGGTCTTCGTTGACATTAGAATAATAGCCTCCTCATTTATTCATTGCTCATTTAGTCATGTTCATCGCTCATCCAACCAGGTGGCTTATGAACTAGCACATATTGTCCTTAATTTAGATTCTGAAACTATCTAGTATGACAAAGTTCCTACTCATATTGAATGCTATGTAATTGAGGATTATTCCTCATCTTGAGTTATTTATGGAATTTGATCAAAAAAAGAATTATACTTCTCAATATTCCATTGTATGGCCCATTTATTATTGTTACGACTTATAAGAGGACGATGATATCTCCATTTATTTTATATAATCACATTTCATTTTTTTTAATTTTTTTTATACTTTTAAATTTTTTTTTTGTTTCCCTTTTGTGATTTTGACCCAAGCTCGATCCCCCAAAAAACCCATTATGGTCCACACGAGGCCTAATGAAGTCCACAAAAAACCTATCATACGAGCATCCAAGATTATGGCTAGTAAGAGAATGTCTTTAGCCCAAATTCTCAATCCTACAAGCCTTCTAAAGACCAACCACTAAACCTCTCAGAGGTATACAAAAAGGTGCCTACTTACCACTAATCAAGGACTTACGTTGTCCTATTTCTTGAAGACCCTGGAGTAATAAAGATATGTCCTAGTTATAAAAAGAACTATACATGTTCTAGTTTGAAAAGAACTCTACAACTCGAGCTTATAAAAAGAAGGCTAAGTGATCAAGCAAAAAAGCTACTTTTAGACATTCTTTATCAACACTCTCTATATTAAAAAGAGGGCTACTTTGAGCAAATTAAGAACCGTAAAAACTCTACTGATATACACAACACCAAATTTCTCTTTATTATGATTCATATTTTGTAATTGCTTTACTTCCTTATGTCATTGCTGTAAAAACACTCTTTATTAATATATTTGACTAAATTGATTAAGCTTAGTGAAATGGATGCAAGTTCACATTGGATTGAACCACTATAAAACTATTATTGCTTGTGATTGTTTGTTTTTTTAATTGACCTTGATTAAGTTTAGAGTCTTGGATTGAGAACTCGTATAGCCTCATATGCGTCAAAATGGATCATCTCATCCCAACCCTTTGAGAGATCCATATAATATTCACAAGAAAATAAATTCAACTTGTGGGCCTAAGATCTCTTAAATTCTAAAGTTAGCAGTTTGTCACTGATTGTGAAAACATAATGAAAATCCATGAAGGCCAATCACTCAAAGGTATATAAGATGATCACCCAATCTATGACTGCTCAATACAACAACAAAAATCAACAATTAATTGAAAATTCCTACCAAATAAACCAATAATGTTCACTGGAGTTATAAGATAATAAGTAGTGTACCAAGGTGAGGCATTCTTGTTTAACAAACTGAATTAGAGAAAAGAACTGTTGAGGGTGAGGCAAGAGATGGAGGAGCTAAAAGAACTATTATTGATAATATTAGAAAAAGCACAAAAAGTTAAGAGTAATATGAGCCCGAAAAGTGGCCGACCAATGAAGTGGCTTATTTTATATGAGGGAACCTATCTTGCCAATTGAAAATAGTATATTTCCTACTTGGTCTACCCGAGAGCAAAAGAGAAAAAAGGGATATAAAAAAGAGCCATTTGAGAGAGAGAGTCGACCTCGAAAGGATGTTGCATTGAGAATGCAATAACTGAGCACCAACATACCTGAGGTTTAGGACTTGGGACAAATAAGAAATCAAGATGAGAGCTAATTAATCCAAGAAGATTTAAATCTCGTCGAATAGAGAGAATTTATGAGGTCACCCGGTACTAAAAAGGTCCGAATATGAACAGTTATATAAAAGAACCTAGTCATAAATAAAGTATTATTTAATACTAAAACCCTTGGTCAAGGGAGCCCGCGACCCTATTGAAGCTATTACAAGGTGTTAGAAAGGGTCAAACCGTGAACGTAAAAGCTTGTGCATACAGATGAATGAATAGTTAAAACATCCAGCAATGTTAATCCCCTCCAAAATTATTATTACAAAGATCTGTAAACTATCATTTCTTTTTTATCATCTTATTCATTTATATATATATTATTACAGTGGGAACTTATAGTGCTCAAAGTTTTCTTATTCAATATATATTTTAGAATTACAAGATCAATGATCATTGGAAATAAATATATTTACATCATGGGCTTTTAATATAAAGCCCGAAGAAAACAAAAGAAAAGTACAAAAAAAAGGAAGAATAATTATAAGCATGAAAAGCGGGGACCACTCCGACATATAGGTCAATGTAGTAACTACCTAAAATTTGAATTTGAACAATAAATGGCTCAAATTTCACAAAATCCCGAGAACTACACTCAAGCAAGACCGATAATGCGCATTACCCGAATATTTGAAGAACTCTTTTAAAACAATAGACCGAGGATGAAACCTTAAACTGATTACTATAATAAAGTTTTCAATGTCGACAATTTAACACTGTAAACTGAGGGACCTTAACTCCTCCGTAGGATTTCAGCCCAAGCTTATTTCCCTGAAATACCTAATGCAACCCATGGATTTTGGACTCAAACATCCTCGAGAATGCTTTACCTAAGGCTCACATTATACAGGCACTCCAAGCCTAAACCCACCATAATTAAGAAGATCCAGTACTAAAAGAAGTATCCTCAGAACTTACTTATGGTCTTCGGCCTTTTCAGCATCAATAAACATCTTCAGTAATCTGTTTTAAATGAGACTGACTGCTAAAAGCCCTCAGGGGTAGATAGTAAGATACATACTAACTTAAAACTTAAACTGTCTTTATGCTCAAGAATCTCGGAGTCCTAAGATTTTTTATACTAATACTACTGTAAATCTCAGGATAAGTCCAAAACAAGAAAGTAAAGATTTGCACCAATTTCAATAGAACTCTATAACTTAGCAAAGAAAAGTCTATAAAAAGATGGGTAAACAATCAAGTAAGATATGAACTTTTTGAACAAGTTATAACCCTAGAAATCACATTTGTGCATAAAAAAAAGAACATTAAGCCTCTTTTTATTGCTTTCTTTCTTTTAATCTTTTTTCACAGACTCATTACAGACTTAAGTATCGAATGATCATCATTAATAAAAGCCTCTAGTGTGGCTTAACTTTATTTTAGCCTAAATTTTCAAAAATATTTAATTGGTATTCCTAAAAAATATAAATTAGACACAATTTTTCAAATTTCAAGAACAACAATTTGTTTTTTTCTTTTTAAAGAGCAATTTTAAAGTATTATTTCAAGTAATACAATAATAGCAAGTAATTTTAATTTCTTTTTCACTCAATAAATTATTTTGTAGAATATAAATTTATAAATTTTGATACAATTTTTTAATAACACGATGTGAAGTTATCTTAACATGACTCGTTGCTAGGCCTATTTATTTTCTAATTAATATTGTATCCTAGGATTAATATCAAACCTTGGAAGAGTATGAATCTAGCAATAATAAATATATAATAACAAGAAAAAGAAAGAAAATCCTGTAACATCTCTATATGTGAATATAATTAAAAAGAAATGGAAAAAAATGAAAAGAAAAAGAACAAGACTAATGTTATGTCACATTCTATGGACTTAATTTCAAGTCATTTGCATGAACACATTTTTTAGTCAATGACTTGAATTGGGTGGCTTTTCATTTCCATATATACGCACCAACATAATTGTGTACAAGATAAATATATTAAAAGAACTATTTTCTTCTTAATACAATGAAGAAAACTAGCAATTAACTGAAAACTGCATAATGGTGTACATAAAGCTGTGAAAGATAATCACTTAAAAGTAGATAAGATGATATTCTAATCTATGAGTACTTAATACAATGAAGAAAACTAATAATTAACTAAAAATTCCAACTAAATAAACCAACAATGGTCAATGAAGTTATAAGATAACAAGGCAGCATACCAAGTAGGCAATCTTGCCTAGCAAACTAAATTAGAGAACGAATTGGTAAGGATGATAAAAAAAAAAAGAGAAAAGCTAAAAGAGCTATTGCTAGTAGCATTAGAAAAAGCACAAAAAGTTAAAAGCAATACCAGCCCGAGAACGAAGTGGATCATTACATATGAGGTTCCACCAATTAGAAATAATACGTTTCATATTCAATCCACCCGAGAGCAAAAAAGAAAAAGGGATACAAAAAGAGTCATTTGGGAGAAAGAGTCAACCCCAAATAAGAGGTTATACTGAGAACACAATAACTGAACACCCGCATATTCAAGGAATAAGCCTTAATGTAATATCCAAACCCTATTAGTAGTATTGGCGTCTAGATTTCGGTCTAGAGTAATGAAGACACCTTAGGGTTACCCGATTTTTAACCCTATTAGAAATATTTTTTTTATGGTACGCGTTGGAGATATTAGATTTAATTTAGTAATTTCACACATGGTCGGAGCGTCGGACGATCCTAGAATATTTTTAGAATTTTTCTCTATTGTCTTGAAAAAGAAAATTCTAATTTACTACATGCATTTTCACTTAAGGGTTATGTATCGAACAAGCATTTGTTGAGAAATACAATCCATATATTAAAGAATTGACCAATTAAAAGCAATCTCATGGATTGTCAAGTTGAAAATTCTAGTTAGTTCCTTAGACTATTCTAACTAGATAGTTACAAAGGAACCAATTACATACTTAGTCTTCAACCAATGGAAAATTAAAAATTTAGAGTAAGTTGAGGGGCAAAATAGCAATTAAGGTAGCACTATATATATGTTGGAAGTGTGTAGATTTTTCAAGAGAACAAAAAGCAAACATTTAGAGCAAAAGAGAGCAAAATTCATGCAAGTGTTGGATGTGCTGCTACAGTGACATTTTAGTTTTTTTTCGTGATTTTTTATGCTTAATCAAGCTAAAATAAGGTCACATACCAATTCCTAAGCTCAATTGAAGCCTTCAATAGTAAAAATTCAAGAAAAAGAGATAAAAAAAGCATTATTTTATGAGACTGATAAGGAAACTTTTAAGATTACTTCAATTGATATTCTTGTGTGTATTCTTGGTTTAGATGGAGTTGAATTTTAGTATGGAACTTGAAGAAGTCATTAAATTGAAGAAATTGGCAAGGTAAGAATTAGGGTTTTTGGTGATTTAAATGTAGAGACTTCAATTGGTTGTAATTAGGGTATTAGAATGAAATTGGCTTGATTTTGATGTAATTAGAACAAAAAATTAAGAAGAGAAATGTGTTGGAACCTAGGGTGAAATTCTGCCACTTTAGGGAAGTTAGAGATTGAGTGGTGTTTTGATTGAGTTGTTGTGTGTAAATGGTGCCTTATGTATATTGAATGTATATGGTTGATGAAAAAACCAAAAAGAAAAAAATGGGACATAATTATCCATTTTAGAAAGGTAAAGGGTAATTATGTCCAACCGAGTTATAAGGCGTTTAATAATTTTCAGGGCGCCAGATGGTGAGTTAGATTAGATTAATGACTCCGTAAATAAAAATCGGAAAGTAGTATCCATCCGGGCTTTGTATGTCGATTAGGGCGTTTAATAGTTAAATGAGATTCTAGTATTTGAATTAGTTCAAAATGTCATTTATGGCGCGTAGGTGAAGATAACTGAGAGTGGTAACGAGAGCAAAAATCGAGAGTGAAATTGAGCGCAGAGCAGCTGTGAGTAAAAATCTGTCAATTCTTTTATCTTTCGGTTATTATGTTTCTGCAAAATGAAAATGTATGTTTTATGAGCTTTTAATGCATAAACATGATTTATGATCTTTATATATCCATAGATATGCTTTTACATGATTGGTTTAAGAAACAGTTTTAAAATTTCTGCATCCGTTTTAAAGACCATTGGTACCCTCAGATTATAATGGTGGTGATTGTATTAAACCCGACTGGTATATCCTGTACACATGGGCAGGTTATGGGGGTGTGTCACTAACTCCGAGAAGTCAGAATGTCGAGTCCTGTGAGTCGCTCTATATGTACAGGGTATTGTCTCGCTATATGTATGCGATGTAAGATTCCGCTGCATAGCCAGTAAGATGTCTTGAGATGTCACTGTGGGTGCTGCTAGTTGAGGTGCCCCGTAACCTACTCACGTGTACGGTGCTAGTTGAGTTGCTACGTGAGTATAGAGCTTTAGGGTTACCATTGGTACAGTTTAAAAAGAAAATGGTTGAGCGAGGACTTTACTAGTTTTCGATCTACCGATAGCATTTTATACATTTACATGCACATGGCAGTTATTATGTTATACAGATTTTGGATATTATTTTCCAAAGATGTAGATAAAACCCGTTCGGCAAGATTTCCTCTGCATATGATGTTAGAAACCGTTTTACAGTTTTACATCACTTTTAAAAGCATAATTTATGCATATCTTTTAGAATTTACTATCTATACAAAATGTTATTTTATTTAAAATCTTAAATGCACTCACTAAGCTCTTTTAGCTCACTCGTTTTGTGTTTTATATTTTCTAAAATCCCTTCCCAAGTGAAGGTCTCAGTATGCAAGCTATTGATTCTCCTATTACTGATTAGTGGGCCAAATTTGAAGATCATTTTATATATGTAAATGTGCTAAGTAGCACTCTTTTTTTTCAGCATAGTAGTTCTAGATTTGTGCATTGTATATATGTTTTGGATAGTCAATAAGAGTTTTGATATTTTAATTATCGTTTCACTGTGTTATCAGTATTCCAGTTTTATGACCTTAATGACATTATTGAGTTGAGTTGGATTGTTTTGAAAAGGACTGAAGGTCCTATTGGGTAGTATTGAGAAGTGTTTGAATTAGAAGTGAAATTTCTTTGCAGGTTTTATATTGGATTCTTTGAAAAATAGGAGAAACTTTGCCCATTTTTTTAAAAAAAATTAAGATATCATTTTCATGTATATTTCAAGATTTTTTCAATAATAGCAAGAACTAAAAAGGGGTTCGCCTAGCGAAATTTCTCAACTTACCCAGTTATATTCTGAGGCACTTCTATTGGGATACCCGGTAGGCCCATTGGGATCTACTATAGAGGGACTCGGGCTAGGTCTTATCACTTAGGATAAATAAGAAATCAAGATGAAAGTAAATTAATCTGAGAGGACTTAAATCTCGTCGAATAGAAAGAATCTATAAAGATTCAAACGACAATGTACCAATAAAAGATCATCACTTAGTACTAAGGAGGTCCGAGTATGAAAAGTTGCACAAGGGAACCTAATTGATGCTATACTAGTTAAGCGTAAGTGCACATTATTATATCAAGTAATATAATATTTAAAGTCCAAGTATCGATCCTACATGGACTATGCAATCTAATTCTATAAATCAAGTACTAAAATTATACCTACTTGACTTTTATTCAAAAAATCATAGTTTGTAATTTAATTAACTAATCTAACTATATCAACTAAACTAAACAAAAACAAATAGTAGAATTCATAAATAAAGATAATCTAGGATTTTGACTCGTCCCCAGCGGTAAGTTGCTATATTACTCATTATAACAATCACCTATATATTTATAGTAATCAAATCGAAATGTCACTCATTAAAATCAAGTCTAAATTATACCATACATGCCACCTAGGTATATGTCTATCATAGATGGAACTTATAGTTGTTACCCTATGACTAAGCATCAAACTATCCTAAGCTAAACATATAAATCCATCTGTCGAGTTCATTATGATTCCTTAATTATTCAAAATATTAATCAGGTATAATGAAAGCATTAAACATAAGATAGAATGAATCAATTGAATGCATCAAGTTCATAAACTACAAATTAACATAATCTAAATACATACTAGTTTCACATAGTCTAACCCCAGATGAACAATTTAGTCTATCACAAAACCAAAAGTATCTAATCAATTCATAAATATCATACACGTGTTCGATAATTGAGCATATTAGTGGCAAAAAAAAGTATTAAAAAGTTATTAAGCGCTGGCCGTTGTATATATATATGTGTGTGTATATATGTGTGTGTTTGTTTTGTTTTTGCCTCATTTGAGAAGAAGCAATTGAAACAGAAAAAGAAGAAACAAAACCAAAAGAGAAAAGAAAAGAAGAAGAAGAAGAAGAAGAAAAAAAAGGGAGAAAAGAAAAGCAGGAAGAAAAAAAAGAATTCAAGAAAGTAATAAAGGAGAAATTTCAGAAAATTAATTTGGATAGTTAGATTTATACTCAGTGTTTTAGCGGGTAACATTTTTACGATGTTAGAATATTTATATTTTAATATTAATAATGTATTTTTACACCCTATGATATAGGAGGTGTGCCGATAGCGGGTAGATCTCAGAATCCAGACCCAGCTCAAGATTAGCGCACTTTTGTAAATGAATAACTATATATATTTTATATGTTTTTAATACAACCGTTTATGATTAAATTACGTTTTATCAGATTTAGTCATGATTTATTTTAGACGGATAAATATTTATGTTATTTAATATATTCATAAATATTTTAAAATTTATTATAGTATAGTTTATAATTATGTTCAGTACCAAAATATTTATTTTAGAATATTTATACTTTGATGATATTATATAGTAGTAATTTTTAAACCACCACATACATAGCTTCCCCTTTAGTGTAGTTGCTTTGTGCATGTGTTAGACCAGTTTAGTTTGCTCTACCCGAGTGATGTAAGATTCTGCCGGGTTAGACCAGCTCAGATCCTCTGCTCTGTCTATACGTAAGTTACTCTGCCAGGTTAGACCAGTTTTTCCCCAGGTACAAGTTTGGTGTATTTTCCAGTGTATATATAGTATATGTTTCCAGAGTTATGTTGCATATATTCAGCTTGATAATAAATTTTACGATAGTTTACTCTTTCAGACTTTCAGATTCCTAGTATTATGTTATAATTTTAGCTTTAGCACAAATTTTATAACAGCTCATACTTTCAGTACAAGTTTATTGACTACTCAGTATACAGTTTCATGATTATTTTATCTTACAGATTTATATGTGTACAATACATATAAAGTATAATATTTTCATATTATGTCCACTCACTGAGCCACAAGCTCACCATTTTTTCTATTTTTCCTATTTTTTTCAGGTTGTCACAGGAATTTGTGCAGTGTGATACAGTCATCATATTTTGAGGTTGGCCCACGATATGCATAGCTGCATAAGTGTCTCAGTTTATGTATTTGTATATCTTTATGTATATTGGAGTATACGTGTACGCTTTTGTTGAGGTAGGTAGCCTCGTTGTATCAAATGTTTGGGTAAAGAGTATATTAGTCCCATGTCTTTGCAGAATCCGCCTCGATTCTTGAGGAGCATGGTTTTAGATTCTGTAGACTAGTACATGATACATGCATGTTAGAGATGTCATTAATGATTTGTTACATTTTATAGATTTTCATCAAGCGTCCACGTTGGCCGACCTCGCATAAAACTTGTGGCTGAATTAGAAGCTCCCTTAGTATCAAATAGAAGGGAGGAACCTATTAGAAAGGAAGTAGCTGAGTCAGTTCCCCCTGTATCTAGACCTCAAACTCAGCCCAATCCTATTGTAGAGGAGATACACCCTCAGCCAGTGCCATAACCTATGATACAGCCTATACAGGAATAACCTGATAGACTTATCTTAGAACAATTTATAGATAGACTGGCGCAATTAGTACAGTTGTAGTGGAGAGATAAACACATGGACAACCTAGGAGAGAGAACACAATAGAGCATGTTCATAGTTTGAGGGTAGAGAATTTCTCAAGCACTACAGAGCCAGCTGATGCAGAGTCATGGTTGACCAAAGTAGAACGGATATTTGATGTTATGAGATGTACTGATGATGAGAGGGTTTTCTTTCCTATATTTTTACTTGAGGGTGAGGCATATCACTGGCGGAGATCAGTATCACGTAGATACGTAGGGGTGATTAGTTGGGCTAAATTATGTAAAGAATTTAATGTTAAATTCTTTCATATAGTTTACCAAGACATTCAGGCTAGTAAGTTCTTTGAGGTAGAACAGGGATCAATGGCAGCTGAGGAATACGAGAATCGATTTATAGAGTTATCGAGATTTGTTTCGTATATAATACAGAATGAGAGGGATAAATGTAAGAGATTTGAACAGGGCCTTAAAGGCAATATCAGGACAGTAATTATAACCATAGGGCACAGTGATTTCAGTGAGTTAGTAGGGGCTGCAATGAGAGTTGAGAGAAGCCTATTAGAGGCACGCAGAACCCAGTCATTCAAGCAGAGACCAGGCTATGGTTGGTCAGTTAGTGGAAAGTAGTAGTAGAGCAACTGCAGGAGAGACATCCCATATAGGGTATTCTAGTAGACAACGGTATAGTCAAAGCCCTATGCTATCAAGAGGATAGAGACAGAGTTCTAATCAGAGTTTATGCCTCCATCTGTTGGAAGCAACATAGGGAGTCAGAGGCCTCGGGATGGTAGCCAGTTAAGTAGTAGTGCTAGCATGAGAAGGCACCCTCAGTGTTCCATTTGTCGCAGGAGTCATGAGGGACAATGTCTAAGAAGTTTTAGAGGTTGTTACCATTGCAGACAGCTGGACATTTGAGGAGATATTGCCCTCATCTTCTTTGGAGTAGCAGCTTAGTACAGAGTACAGCTTCTCAGGGTTTTCAAGGTGGCAGTGGCAATATTTAGAGACATGGAGAATCTCATATAGGAGAGCCTATCTCTAGTATTGGTGTATAACGTAGAGCTTTAGGAGCTAATAAAGAACCACAGAGGGGTCAGCCAGGTAACCTTGTAGCCAGGCACGTGTATTTTCTTTGACTCAGCAAGAGGCACAGGCTACCCCTAATGTTGTTACAGGTATGCTGACTATTTTTGGTCGAGAGACCCACATTTTAATTGATCCAGGTTCTACGCATTCCTTTATTTTTTGTATTTTTGTTGTGCATATGAATAGAGTGTTAAAACCCCTAGATTATAGCTTGGTGGTAGCCACACCAGTTGAAGAATTATTATTGGCTGAGAATGTATTTTGGGGTTGTGTTATCAAAGTGGGTAGTAGTGAAATGGTAGCAAATTTAATTCCTCTTGATATACACGATTTTGATGCAATACTTGGGATGGACTGGTTAGCTAATCACTATGCTACTGTAGACTGTTTTTGAATGGAGGTTATATTCAAAATACATGGAGAGCCTGATATTATTTTTTATGGAGAGGGACGAGTTCTTTCATTTTTTTGTTATGTCTGCTATGACAGCTAAACGATTGCTCAAAAAATGATGTCCAACCTATTTGGCACATGTTATTGATACTATAGTCAATGAGGCTAAATTAGAAGATATTTCGGTAGTAAAAGATTTTTCAGATGTATTTTCTGAAGATCTTCCAGACTTACCACCAGATATGGAGATTGATTTTGATATTGATTTAGTTCTAGGCATAACTCCTATCTCTAAAGCACCATACAGAATGGCCCCCTTAGAGTTAAAAGAATTAAAGACTCAGTTACAAAAATTAGTTGATAAGGGTTTTATCAGACCTAGTGTATTGCTATATGGAGCACCGATATTGTTTGTTAAAAAGAAAAATAGAACTTTGAGGCTATGCATTGATTATTAGAAGCTAAATAAAGTCACTATACGCAACAAGAACCCACTTCCTCATATTGATGATTTATTTTATTAGTTACAGGGTGTAAAGGTTTTCTCAAAGATTAATCTACGATCAAGGTATCATCAATTAAAGATTAGAGATACTGATGTGTCTAAAACTGCCTTCAGAATTCGATATGGGCATTATGAGCTTTTAGTAATGCTATTTGGGTTGACTAATGCTCCAACTGCATTCATAGACCTTATGAATAGGGTATTTCGTTCCTATATTGATCTATTTGTTATAGTATTTATTGATGATATTCTTATATATTCACGGAGTATAGAGGAGCATACAGAGCATTTGAGGATAATGTTATAGATTTTGAAGAATAAATAGTTATATACTAAGTTCAGTAAATATCAATTCTGGCTAGATGAAGTTACAATTCTAGGTCATGTGATCTCAGCAGATGAAATTTATGTAGATCCTCAGAAAATTGAAACTGTGGTAAATTAAGAAAGATGAGCTAGTGTGACAAAAATTAGAAGTTTTCTCGGTTTAGCAGGTTATTATCGGAGATTTATTAAAGACTTCTCTAAGATTGCTGCTCCGCTTACAAAGTTGACCAGAAAAAATGTACAATTTGTGTGGACTAATGAATGTGAACATAGTTTCCAATAACTTAAAAAGAGATTGACTTCAACTCCTATTCTCACTCTTCCATCTAGTACCGAACGATTTATAATTTACAGTGCTTCTAGACAGGGATTAGGTTGTTTATTAATGCAGCATGGTAAGGTGATAACTTATGCTTCTAGGCAACTTAAGAAGCATGAGTTAAATTATCCAACCCATAATTTAGAATTGGTAGCAACAGTATTTGCCTTGAAGATTTGGAGATATTATTTATATGGTGTCACATGTCAAATCTTCACTGATCACAAAATTTTGAAGTATTTGTTCACACATAAAGACCTAAATCTGAGACAACGGAGATGGTTAAAGATAATAAAAGATTATAACTATACAATTGATTATCATCCAGGTAAGGCGAATGTGGTAGCAGATGCACTCAGCAGGAAGTCTTCTAGCTTTATAGCTTATTTGAGAGTGACTTATCTTTCACTATTAGTTGAGTTAAGGTCTATGAGGGTTGAATTGTCTGTAGATGAGTCCGGAGTTATTCTAGCACATTTTCAAGTTAGGCCTATGTTGATTGATCAAATTCGAGAGATGCAAGATCAGGATCCTAATTTAGTTAAACTTAAGCAAGAAATAAAGAATGGAATGAGAACTAATTTAACGTTGAAAGCTGATGGGACATTAGTTATGGGTAACAGGCTTTGTGTTATAAATAACTCAGAGTTAAAGAAGCAGATTTTAGAAGAAGCTCATAGCTCAGCTTATGCTATGCATCCTGGCAGCACTAAATTATATTGTACTATGAGAGAATATTACTAGTGGCAAGGTATGAAAAGAAAGATTGTAAATTTTGTATCCCACTGCTTGATTTGTCAACAACTTAAAGTAGAACATCAGAGGCCAGCAGGATTATCTCAACCACTTTTAATTCCTGAATGAAAGTGGGAACATATTACCATAGACTTTGTTGTTGGGCTTTCCTGTACTTAAAGGAGTCATGATAGTATTTGGGTGATTATTGATCGACTCACAAAGTGTGCTTATTTTCTACCTTATAAAATTTTATACTCATTAGATAGGCTGGCTCATTTGTATATGAGTGAGATTATACGATCATGGGGCTCCTGTGTCCATCATATCAGATAGAGACCCTCGATTCACTTTTAGATTCTAGTATAGCTTACAGAAGGCCTTAAGCACTAAACTAAACTTTAGTACTGTTTTCATCCTCAAACAAATGGGTAGTCGAAGAGAACTATACATATATTAGAAGATATGCTCAGAGCTTGTATGTTGCAGTTTAAAGGTAATTAGGATGATTACTTACCATTGATGGAGTTTGCATATAATAATAGTTATTATTCTAGCATTCAAATGACGTCGTATGAGGCATTATATGGAAGAAAATACAGAACTCTGATTTGCTGGGATAAGTTGGAGAAAGAAAATTGTTGGGCCCAAAGATTATCCAAGCCACTAGTGAGAAGATCGGTATTATCAAAGACAGACTCAAGCCAGCTCAAGACAAATAGAAGAGTTATGCAGATAAACACCGTAGATAACTTGAGTTTGTAGTAGGAGACAGAGTTTTCTTACGGATCTTACCATGGAAAGGTATGCTTTATTTTGGGAAACAGAGAAAATTAAGTCCTAGATATATTGGGCTAAATGAGATTCTAGAAAGGGTTGGTACGGTTGCATACCGCTTAGCATTACCACCTGAGTTGTCACGCATTCATGATGTGTTTCATTTTTTTATGTTGCGAAAGTATCTACTTGACCCTTCTCAAATTCTAGATACTCAACTAGTTCAGTTAGGACAGACTTGACTTATGACGAGGAACCTATTCAGATAGTAGACTACCACCAGCAAGTACTACGCAATAAGATTATTTTGCTAGTTAAAGTCCTATGGAGGAATCATATAGTAGAAGAGGCTACATGGGAGCGAGAGGATCAGATGAGAGTTTAGCATCCTCATTTGTTTCAGAAAGGTAAATGAATTTCGATGACAAAATGTTTTAAGTATAAAGAAGTTATTAAGTGATGGCCGTTGTGTATATATATATATATATATATATTTGTTTTGTTTTTGTTTCGTTTGAAAAGAAGCAATTGAAACAGAAGAAGAAGAAACAAAATTGAAAGAGAAGAAAGAAAACCGAGGGAAAGAAACGAAAAAAAAAAGGGAGAAAAGAAAAGCATGAAGAAAAAAAAAAGAATTTAGGAAAAGTAATAAAGAAGAAAATTTAGAAAATTAGTTTGGGTAGTTAAATTTATACCCAGTGTTTCAATGGGTAACAATTTTATGATTTAAAATATTTATATTTCAATATTTATAATACATATCGATACTAATGATGTATTTTTACACCCTATGATATAGGAAGTGTGCCGATAGCGAGTAGATCTCAGAATTCAAGCCTAGCTCAGGATTAGCGCACTTTTATGAGTGAATAACTATATATATTTTATATATTTTTAATACAATCGTTTATGATTAAATTACGTATTATCAAATTTAGTCATGATTTATTTTATACAGATAAATATTTATGCTATTTAGTATATTCAAAAATGTTTTAGAATTTATTATAATATAGTTTATGATTATATTTAGTACAAAAATATTTATTTTAGAACAATTATGATTTCATGATATTATATAGTAGTAGTTTTTGAACCACCACATGCATACCATCCCCTTTAGTATAGTTGTTTTGCGCATGCGTTAGATCAGTTTAGTTTGCTCTACCTAAGCGATGTAACATTCCGTTGAATTAAACCAGCTCAGATCCCCTGCTCTACATGTGTATGAGTTACTCCGCCATGTTAGACCAATTTTTTTCCGGGTACAAGTTTGGTGTGATTTTCAATGTATATGTAGTATAAGTTTCTAGAGCTATGTTACATATATTCAATTTGATAATAGATGTTATGATAGTTTATGCTTTCAGACTTTCAGATTCTCAGTATTATGTTATAATTTTAGCTTTAGCACAGATTTTATGACAGCTCATATTTTCAGTACAAGTTTATTGACTACTCAGTATACAATTTTATGATTATTTTATCTTATAAATTTATACGTGTATAATATATATACAGTATAATATTTTTATATTATGTTCACTCACTAAGCCATAAGCTCATTCTTTTTTCTATTTTCCTTATTTTTTTCAAGTTGTCACAAGAATTCGTGCAATATGATATAGTCCTCACATTTTGAGGTTGGCTTATGATACGCATAGCTCCATAAGTGTCTCAGTCTGTGTATTTGTATATCTTTATGTATATTGGAGTACACGTGTACACTTTAATTGAGGCAGGTAGTCTCGTTGTATCAAATGTATGAGTAAAGAATATGTTAGTCCTATGTCATCGTAGGATCGGCCTCGATTCTTAATGAGGGCTTGGGTCGAGTCTTATCAATAAAGATCAACAAGAACAAGAACACGAACATAATGATAAAGAAAGAGAAGAAAAACTAATTAAAGTGACTCTTTGATGTGCTTCTTGCTTAATCCTGACTCGAAGCTTGAATCTTGATTTTGGTTCTTCAATTTTTGACTTTGATCTTTGATTTTGTATTGTGAATTTCTTCTCTAAGTTTTTACCTCTTTTGTTCTCTTTCTCTCTTCCTCTTTAATTAAGGTTTTTGATCTTCTCTTTAGAGGTTTTTGTCTTCAAATTAGGGTTAAACATCAAATACAAGTCAAAATAGGATTACTGTTCACTAATTACTGTAGCATAATATTGTTCACTAGATACTATTCACCGCTACTGTTCTCGTGCCGCAACGCTGAATCCTGGGTGCTACAACTCTAAAATATTATTTTGGGCACTGCGCGGCGCTCGTTTATGGATGCTGCGGCACTGGGTACTATAGCTCATTAACATAACAATTCATTGTATCATGTACTGTAGCAATTTGATGTTTTTAACTTATTTTCATTATAGTTTCAACCCTATTTACTCCATTGACTCCAAACCTACAAAAATAAGAATAAAATCCATTAAAAGCCTAACAATCTTAATTTTTACGAACAAATATTAAGTTTAGAAGATGAAAATATTAGACTTAATTAAACCCTATCAAATACCCCCAAATTTAAGACTTTACTCGTCCTCGAGCAAAACAAAGAGAGGCATTCATAATTTATTCATGACTCTAAATAGAAACTAAAAACTAAACCAAACTTTGATTAATTAAACAATCATCATCATAGTCTTAAACTAAGGCTGTTAAAAGGGTACAAGACTTTTCGAAAATTGACAAACAACTTTCAACAATTCTTATACCATTCATCAAGTACTTCATTCTCCCTTATAAATGATCACTTGTGCGTATGTGTAATAAGCAAGTAATTACCTAAATAGAACATAGATTTACTCAGTACTTAAAAAATACATGAAGATGATATCTCGGCATATTTTTAATTATAACACTACCATAAGCTTATTTTTCGTACTATTTAGAACTTTATTTAGCTTATAATATAAGGTTAGGGTCAAGGTGGGTTATAAAGATTTAAAAATGAAGCTCAAATCACACCATAAACTCTTAGACTTACTTAGAAACCTTTTGATTCCTTCTCTCCTTGATTCTTCATCTCTTCCCTCAAACTTATGCTATTCCCATTTTCTTTTAGTCACTTTTACAAAGAATTTCTTATTTTTCTTAAGCTATGGGTATGATGCATCTAAAGCTCTTTTTCTTTCTTTTTTTATGCACCCCCAAACTTAGATTGATATGTACCTTCAAGACTTATTACTTTTCATTGCATTATCCTTTTCACACAGACAACCATTTTCTTTCTAAAATTATTTTTAAGTAAACTCAAGGTTTATAATGCTACCAGTAGATTTTCGGATAGATAAACTCAAAGTCTTTAAGTTTGTAATGTGGTTAAATAAAAAAAAAATGGATAATTAGGCTCAAATAAGGTGAGTAGGGATAAATATACATATGAGGTACGCTAGAAAATGCTCAATCGGTCCAAAGATGGCCTAATGTCATTTTCCTAAGCATGTGATTCTAGAATTTCGCCTCAAATAATAATCAAACAAGTTCTAGAGTGTTGATCCTCGAGACTATGGTGTACTACTTAAAAAAAGTGTATTTCTAAGTAAAAAAAATTCAACTAATACATGCTTCTTTCAATGTGCTCAAGAAGAAGTGATAAAAAATAAGTTTGAACTTCGTCCAAGATTCATGATATAAGAGTTACCTCAAGTATCTACTGTTTCCTAAAACTTGTGAAAATAAATTCAGCTAATATTCAATTTTATATCATGAACTAGATTGTTTATTTGATGATCATCATATCTGAGATACTATTTTAGGCGTCGTGGCTCTCGTTTATTGACGCTGTGGCACTAGGCATTGTAGCTCGTCACTGTAGCAAATACGGTAGCAATTTGATGTTTGTGGCTTATTTTCATTAGAGTTTTGACCCTATTTACTCTATTGACTCCAAACCTACAAAAATAATAATAATAACCATCAAAAGCCTAATAATCTTAATTTTTACAAACTAATATTAAGTTTAGAATATGAAAATATTAGACTTAATTAACCTTTATCATGACCTGGTCATAAGAAAAGTATTATTGAATACTCAAACCTAACCAAGTGAGCCTACAACCGCCATTAAAGTCATTACAAGCTATTCGAGAAAGTCAAACTGTAAACGTAAAAGCCTGTGCATGCAAATAGATGAATAGTAAAACAAATCTATGGAATGTCAAGCTTCTAAAAAAATTTATTCCAAAGATTTATAAACTATTACTTTTCTGTTATTATCTCATTCATTTATATTTCCATTATTACATTTGACATTTATAGTGCTCAAAGTTTTCTTATTCAATACATCTAAAAATTATTATTCTCTTTCAGACTTACAAGATCAATGATCACTGAAGATAAATATATTTACTTCATGGGTTTTTATTATAATGCCCGCAAAAATCAAAACAAAAGTAAACAAAATAAGGAAGAATAATTCTAAACATAACGAGTAGGCAATTGTTTTCACCAACTGATAAAAGTTAATTAAGTCTAATATTTTCATCTCCTAAGCTTTATATTTGTTCATTTAAATTAAGATTATTTGACTTTTAATGTGCTTTATTGTTATTTTATAAGTTTGAAGTCAATTGAGCAAATAAGGATAAACTTATAAGGAAAATAAGGAAAAAAACATCATATTGCTATAGTACCATGCTACAGTGGATTGCTACATTAACAAGCTACAGTGATCAGTACTGCAGCGCCCAAAATGGCTCTAAAAGCAGTATGTACAGTGCCTTAGTAACTAGAATTCAGTGCCACGAAGATGCATGAACAGTAATGCGGTGAACAATGCCTATGGACAGTACTCATAATCTGATTTGTATTTAATATTTTACCTCAATTTGAAAACATAAACTTATAAATAGAAGGCTAAAAGCCTTAATTTTAAAAAATCAAGCAGAGAGGCAAAAACTTAGAGAAAGAATTCGCAAAAAAAATTAAATATCAAAACCAAGAAATCAATATCCAAGATCAAGATTCAAGCTTCACGTCAAGATTGATTTTTATTCTCTTTTCTTATTATTATGTTCTTGTTCTTGTTGTGATTCATGGATTGGTTTGATACTCTTGGTTTTTTGATGAGCTAAACTTGTTATTCTAGGGTTAGGCTATGTGAACCTAGTATGTAGTTAGATTTTATTGATTCTTAATTTATGAACTTAATTATTATAATTGATTCATTCTATCTTGATCTTAATGCTTTCATTATATTTTGTCAATATTTTGAATGATTGAGGAACCATAATGAACTTAACAAAGAGATTTATGTGTTTAACCTAGGACAGTTTGACGTATGATCATAGGATAACAACTATGAGTTCCATCTAGGATAAACATATGCTTAGGTTGCATGTATGGTATTATTTAGACTTAATCTTAGGGAATTATATTTTAATTTGATTATCATAGACATATGGGTGATTGTTAGAATACGTAATACAATCATTCGACCATCTATAGAGGCTTGTGATAAGATTAGTGTCTAAGCCAATAATTTATATTAAGGGATTAACCAAGTGGTTAATTAATATAATGAAATACTAAAGGATGAGTATACCTTAGATTATTATCCTTTGGTGAATTTATTTCTTTGTTTACTTGTTGTTTAGGTTAAGTTTTAGGTTAATTAATTGATTTTCAAATTTTAAGTTTTTGGATAAAAGTAAAGTAGATATTATTTTAGTAATTGATTAAAGAATTAGATCGTATAGTCCGTGTGGGATCAATATCTAGACTTTAAATCATATATTACTTAATATGATAGCGTGCACTTTTGCTTACGCTTAACTACTATATCACTCAATCAAGTTTTTGGCGCCGTTGCTAGGGACTATTTCTTTCTATTCTTAGATCAATACTAATACCAAGTTACTTGTTTTTAATTCAGATTTTAATTTTTTATTTTATTTTTTTTTCAATTTATTTTATTTTATTTTGATTTTCTTTTTATTTTGCTTTGACAGTTCATGTGAAGTGCGAAGAGTACTGATTTAACTTCTTTTAATCCCGAGATTGAAAAAACATTACAAATACTTTGACATGAACAGCCCAATGATCTTTAAACATGAAGGAGAACAACGATCATATCAAGAATCCAGTGTTTGAGCATGTGATACCATAGAAGGTGTTGAAAGAATATGTTGTCCCAATTACGGATGGTATTCAGTCAAGTATTCAGTAACCAACCATCAATGCAAATAACTTTGAGATCAAGTCGAGCACTATTTAAATGCTGATAAAGTCTGTACAGTTCAACGAAGCTCTTAATGATGATCCTAATATGTATATTGTAAAATTTTTTTAGATTTGCGATACATTCAAATATAATGCAGTCTCTGACGATACCATCAGATTGAGACTATTCTCTTTCTTCTTAAGAGACAAAGCTAAGAGTTGGTTGATATCATTGCTGTCATGATCCAAGTTTTTCCTACCAGAAAAGATAGCAAAGATGAGGAATAGCACCATCTCATTCAATCAGATTTATAGAGAGTCATAGTATAAGGCATGGAAGCACTTTAAGGATATGTTGAGGAAGTGTTCTCACCATAAAGTCTTTAAATGGCTATTAGTCCAAACGTTCTTGATGCAATATTTCTATATTTTACAATGGAGTGCAAGTATATACTATCATAACAAGTAACCAATAGACTTAATAAGTCAGATGTCGAACCCACAGAGATAATTTCTTCTTTTTAACTAATTACTAAAATTATGTCTTTCTAATAATTATTCAAAAAAATAAAATTCTAAGAATTGATGTAGAAAATATAAAAGTAATGACACAATGTAAAGAGAATTAGGAGATAGCAATATAGAGAAAACCTAGGATTAATATTATCCCTCAATATGCATTCTAATGATTAATCCTCTAATATTTAATTCTCTTAGTCTTTGTTATTGATCAAGACACTAATGTATTCACAAGCCTCTTCCAAGGTCATGCAAGTATACCTTAATTTACCAAATAACTTTATTCCTATAGTACTTGTAATAAATTAAGATTCATTAAAAATGAGTCTTATTGATCATACATGCCAATTAGGTATATTTTTATCCTAAATTGAAACTTGCATATGCAACATTAAACGTTACTCTACAATCGTGCATCAAATTACCTAGGTCTGAATATAATGACTCATCTTCTAGTTTATCAAAATATTACCAACTCCCTCACCATATATTGGTCACATATATTGAAGCATTAAGAACAAGTAATTTAAATAACAAAGAACTAAGTTTATTAAATATTAAAAAGATATGGCAATTAAGTACACATATTGAGTTCAAGTATTAATCCTAGATAGAAAATTTAGTTTATGGCTACAAGAGAACAACAGTAAAAATAATAAGAAATCATGATACAATCAATAGCAAACCGATATAAACGTCGAATTGCTCTTGGTTGTGCTACCTAAGAAACTCTTGATGCTGAAAAACGCTATGAATCTCGCTACGGCTACTTTAATTAAACTTCTATTACTCTCTAAGACTTGTGCTTTGTATTCTTGATGTTCTTGGATTGCTCTTGGGTATTTTTAAAGTCTGGGGACCAGTGGCCTTTTATAGGGATTGATATGAGCGTGAAAATTTCAATTTTTGTCGGATTAAGACTCGTACTACCATTGGGGCGCTGGATGCTGTTGCTAGGGCACTGCGTGTAAAAAGCCTCATAGCTGGAGCGATGAGGTGTTGACGCTGGAGCGCTAGCCTGTAGCTGGCGCGATGACGGTCTAGTGCTAGGGTGCCAGTCTACGACTTAAACAGGTCATTTTTTCTTATTTTTTTATTTCGATCACTATTTCAGAGCTGGGGCGAAAATCCATGTGGCGCTGGGGTGACAGGTCTATATTTTAAAAAATTTGCATTTTAGCCATAAAGCATATAAATAGCCATATATTCTCATAAAATAATAAAATATCAAAATAAAAACATGAGAAAATATATAACAAATATGCCCTTATCAGTTCTATAATGAATTAGTAGGTTATTTGAGGACCATTGTAAATGCTGCTATTAGAGGAGCTTTAATGAATAAGTTTATAGATGAGGCTTATAATATATTGAAGGAGATGGCGTTGAATAGTTATCAATGGCTAGTAGACAGGGTTACACCAAGAAAAATCGTTAATTTATTAAAATATATATTTTGTCTTAATAATGTAAGACAAGAAAATAAATTTTAATTATTTAATTAGTCCATTAAGACAAGTGCCTAACACATGTCATATGAAAAATAATAAAATAAACATTATATGTCTATTCAAGACAAGTGTCTAACACATGCCTTAAAAAAATATAATAAACATCATATGTTTATTTAAATAAAATAATGTTCAATTAATTTAAGAGCCAATGGTTTAATGATATATGTCAAGAGTACTTTTTCTAACAAAAGAGGGACTTATTTATAATATTTATAAATTATATTTTTCACTTTACAAAGAGGTCCTTAAAACGAATCTTATTTCTAAAAATCTCCCGGATCAAATTACTCGACCCGGTTTACTACCCTAGTGCTCAACGAGTACATTTCATATTGTGAGACTCCCTAGGTTCACTCTCATTTGTCTTACGAAATATTTTTTTAAGTATGTGAATGATGTCCCATACACACATTACGAATATTAAAAAATGACGCATTGAACTATACAAGTTGAGATTAACTATATCCGTATAATCCTTCCATCACCTATATCCAAGAAGAGCGGAGATATAGATTCTTACCATCAAACCTTTATTTGCTCATCCGTGAACTTATCTCCAGATTCGTATCTCGATAAACAATATATGCAAACACTTTTACAATATTGTTTAACCCTGAAAAACTTTTTCCTTAGGCTTACTGCTTATGGCTATAAGATTTTCTGAGATAGAATCTCAGAGCATCTAGATATACAACTCACCTATGTGAGCTAACGAATCCCATATCTATGCACAAGAACTCCAGAGCTTCGAACCATACCCAGCGACATATAGCGTTCGGACCATGAAAGGTCTCTGACATATGTAGAACCAAAGTATTGTGGATCACTCACAAACCCACAGTAGCGCTCAGATCAAAGGTCCACGAATACTACTCAACCTGAAAAGACATTCCATTGACGGTTTCATAGGATGTCTATTAAAGGTCCTTATAAGTCTGTTCTGTATTCAATCCTTACTGAATACCCATATGTCTATACAAGCTTTAACTAAGCTTATAGTCTGCTAAGATTATCTATATGGACCATCCAGATATAGACATACACTGATCTATATATTAAGATTTTACCGATAGACCCGCATCAGTAAAATAGACCAGAAACATAGTATTTTAGAACATGCTTGCATAATGATATTTTTTAGCACCATTTGCAACCCTTTGCAACTATGTTATTACTAATATATTTTAAGGTCTTTGTTCTATTTTAAATAAGGCTCTAATTATTTAAATATTGATGAATATTAGCACTGATCTAAACTCTTTTAGACCAGATCTAAACTCTTTTAGATCATACAATGTCTGGAACGTTTCAAGCATCTTACTATTTTAATAAATATAATTAGCGATTAAATAAAATATCAATTGTATAAATATTAAAATTAAATATTCATACAAAATGGGATGGCAGGTAAGCATAAATCCTAATAGTATTTGCAACAATTGCAAAGTTTCATTCCCTTAGCCAATTGACACTTGACATATGTCTAATATTTATCCTATGCTATAGCCAAGTGTCCACTTAAAAAGCCATGCACAATGCCACATGTCAAGCGTTAAAGTAGTTACAAGCCATACAATTGCCACTTATCTTCCCCTTAATCAAATTAAGAACAATTATTTATTTAATTAATAAAAGTTTAACTCTTAAGCATTTACAATTATCAATTTCTAAGAGGTTCCTGAAACAAATTCTGCTGTTTTGAAAATTTTTGGATCGAACCATTTGACACGGTTCATTATCCCAGTGTGCTCAACGAGTACACTTCATATTGTAAGACTTTAGGTTCACACTCGTTTATCTTACAGAACTCTTTCGCAAGTTCATAAACGATACCCCACACACACATTATAGATATTATAGAACGATGCATTGAATCATACAAGTTAAGGGCAACCATATTTGTATAATCCTTCTGTCACCTATATCTTAGACAAGTAAAGATATAGATCATCACCATCAAATCTCTATATGCTTGACTATGAACTTATCTTCAAATTTGTATTTTTGTAAAAAAAATCTGCATACTTCTTTGTAATATTTTTTAACCCTACAAAAACTCTTTTTTCAGAGTTTTCGCTTATGGACATAAGACTTTTAAAATAAAATCTTGGAGCATTCGAATATACAACTCATTCATATGAGCTGACAGATCATATATCTAAGCACAATAAACTCTATGAGCATTAGAACATACCCAACAATACCCAGAAATCAAACCATGAAAGGTCTTTAATATGTGTGAAATCAAAGCATGATGGATCACTCACAAGACTACCATAGTGCTCAAGTCAAAAGATCACTAACACTACTTAATTCAAGAAGACCCTCCATTGACGGTTCTATAGGATGTCTATTAGAGGTTCTCGTGAGTCTATTCAATACCTAATCCTTATTGAATACTTTCATGCCTATACGAGCTTCTGCTTTGTTAAGATTAACCATCTGAACAATCCAGATATAAATATACATTGATTCGAAATATATACCAATCAATTATAATGACAACCATAGATCAAAAATGATGTTTTCAAGAATATACTACATGATGCCATTTTTTAGCACCATTTGTAACTCTTTACAACTATGTTGTTACTAATATATTCTCAGGTATTTGTCTAATTTTAGCCAAGGTTCTAACTCTTTAGAATGCTAACTCGTAATGCTAACTTAAAATCCTTTAGATCTATAATGTTAGAAAAGTAACAAGTTTAGTACCTTATAATTGATATTAACAATTTATTTAAAATGTCTATTATTAATTTCTGAAATAAGTGTGAATCTATTTGATCCATGGAGAGATAGAGATGGCAAGGCTAGGATTTAATTGAGACTTGGGAAGCGAGGCCCACATCCCCAAAAATGAGAAAACCCCATACTTATATAAATATTAAACAAATAAATATTCATACAAAATTGGAATGACACGTAAGCACCATCTCTAACAAGACTGTCTATGGAGGCATAACTTGTAGTGGTACATGTGGATGCAAAGCTCGGCAATCATCAAAAAGAATGTTGACTCTTTTAAGAGAATTGTGATGTTGTGCCAGTCAAACTCACAATTCTTCATTCTTCTTTAAAACTTTCTACAAATAATTTTGTTGTTGAGTAAACCTTTGGTGAACTACTCCATTTACTGAGCTTACACATCAAGCTTTTGTTGCATGGTTGCAATTCAATTTGTGACTTGTGGTGTAGTAGAATGCCTCGAGGTGCGACAACTTATTGATTGTAAGTGTCATCTCGAGGCACGAGTTTGATGTTTCTCCACAACTTTGTTGTACAAATATTAAGAGAATCTTGAAGAAAAAAAATATCATAAACGAATTGAGAGTCTAATACAACCTTAATCAAGATGAAATTATTCATATTAGTTTCGAAAATCACGCTATCAAAAATGAAATATCAAAGCTTTGATAGAAACATGAATTAAAGTAATTATATCAATTTGAATTTAAAAGTAATTCTACATTAATAATCTCGATTGTAAAAATAATTTGATGCATTTAATTAATTTAATATCTAAAGCAATTGATTTTGTTTTTCTAAATGCATATAGCAATGAATAATGAGATTAATGGTATGTAATTATTGCATATAATAATTGTGTTTAGTAAATAAGACATATGAAATTGAATTCACAAAGCTATTTTATAAGTAAAACAATGAGGCTTTTAGATCACTGTAAATTTATCATAGATCATTGTGTATTATAGATTAGCGTGCATTATAGATCAACATCGCCGTGATCGATTAAATCAATGCTATAATTTACTTCAATGTAAAACATGATCAAATTATTATTAAATAATCAAATCATAAATAAGTTGAAATATAACATAAAGGAAATAAAAATCATGATTATATAAACATGGCTAAAATATGATATATTAACCATAAGTAATCATGATTTAATGCTTTTTATTCTTAATGATTACAAATCAAAAATAAAATTATGTAAATAAAAAAAAAAACTACATGGGTAATTAATAGTAAAGGAAAGGAACTTTATTCGTACTTCATGGTGTGTGATCCTTCACTTTGATCATATAAAATAAATATGTTAGATCAAAAATTGAAATCTATCTATGAAGTGTATCAATTTGCAATTATATAATTACTCATTAAACAAGATCATGATTATTAATGACCAAAATTTTGATTGTGTAATGATAGTTAATCAAACTATAATTATGCGGTTTATCATGATCCGTTCTTGATTAATACTATAAATTATTTTGTGATCGAACCATGATCATGTTGTCTATTGTGATTCAATTTTGATCATGCAATTATTATATGATGAAGATTATGATCATATTTTGATCTTAGTTAGTTAATCAAGATGTTGAAGCGGAAGCACACAAACAAGCAAAATAATTCACCCAAGTAATATAATAATGCAGAACAAGTTACTAAGAAATAAATAGAGAAGGAAGTAGAAGAAGAACACATAAAGAATTACATGGTTCGGCAACTTGCCTACATCCACGGCGGATCAAGATCACACTCTTCTCTTATTATGAATCTCAAGACACTCACAAAGTATGCCTTTTACAAGAAAGATTACAAAGAACACTCTCTCTTGTACTCAAGGGATTTTCTCTCACAAAGAACCACTAAGATCTCTTATTTATCACAAAGATTGTCAAGATTATTTTTACAAGCCAATTGATAGCCTTTATATAGGCTTTAGGACGTTTTAGGTTTACCCTATACGTGTGGGAGTCGTATTAGGGAGTCTTGGAGCAAGTGGGAGATGAAATAAGGAAGTTTCATTATTTCGGAATACTGTTCCCATCACTAGCGTTGCGGCGCTGGGATCTCATCTCTGCAGCGTTGGCGCGCTTCTGCTGAGTGCTGCGGCGCTAGCCTTCTAGCGCCTGGTGCGCCCTTCTTTATTTTTACCTCCTTTCACATCCGTCCTTGATCCGTGTGCACCCTACGCACTTGGCTTGATCCCCAAATCATATTCCGATAATTTTTAATCAATATTCTCACAAATCCCCTCCTTGATTCAAAATCATCCACAAAGTAACTCGATCTCTAATTTCCGTGTCTTCGGTCACCCTCACAAAGTAGTAACTCCAGTTAAGTCCTTGCATAGGACGAACTTAACCGAGGGTAGTGGCTTAGTCAACATATCAGCAGGGTTTTTAGATGACGCTATCTTTGTTAGACTAACTTCACCACTTTGGACAATCTCACCAATGTAATGGAGCCTCACATCAATGTGTTTCGACCTCTCGTGGAACACTTGATGCTTGCTTAGGTGTACGGCACTTTGGCTATCACAATACACACCGGTGTTCACATCTTTACTAGTCAATACCTCCGCGCATATGCCTTTTAACCACACGGCCTCTTTGATAGCTTCACCAACAGCTATGTACTCTGCATCTATGGTAGAGAGTACAACCACATGTTGTAGAACTGATCTCCAACACACACTACACCCAAACACTGTGAATACGTAGCCCGTTAACGATCTTCTCTTGTCAAGATCACCTGCATAATCTGAGTCTACGTACCCACTTACCATTTTATTGTTGTCCTCATCCCTCTTATAAATTAACCCGTGATTCGATGTTCCCTTGAGATATCTCATAATCCACTTTACCGCAAGCCAGTGATCTTTTTCCGGATTCGCCATGTATCTACTCACCACACTTACAGCCTGTGCTATATCTGGTCTTGTGTAAACCATTGCATACATAATGCTCCCCACAGTGCTTACATACAGTACTTTGCTCATCTGCAGTTTCTCTTCTTTGGATGTCGGCGACTGTGCTGCTGAAAGTCAAAAATACATGGTCAAAGAAGTAGAGACAGCCTTCGCATTTGACATACCAAACTTCTCCAAAATTTTGACTATATATCACTGTTGGGACAAGAAGATAACATCTCTTCTTTCCCTCACAAGATCCATACCCAAAATTCTCTTCGCTGCTCCCAAATCCTTCATTTCAAACTAGCTACTTAACTGCTTCTTGAGCTTCTGTATTTCTTTCATGTTCTTGCATGCGATCAATATATCATCGACGTATAGAAGCAAATACATCATCCCACAACTTATGTTCATGAAGTACACGCATCTGTCATACTTGCTCTTACTAAAATCACAAGCCATCATAAACTCATCAAATCTCCTATATCACTGTCTAGGTGATTGCTTTAACCCGTACAATGACTTCTTTAGCAAATAAGCATGATCTTCTTTTTCAGGCTCCTCGAACCCCTGCGACTATGCCATGTATATCGTTTCTTCAAGCTCTCCATATAGAAAAGCTGCCTTTACATCTATCTGCTCTAGATGTAAATCAAGGTTTGCACACATGGCTAACAAAATCCTAATAGATGTGTGCTTGACAACTAGAGAAAATATCTCATGAAAATCGACTCTCTCTCTCTGAGTAAAACCATGTGCTACTATCCTAGCCTTGAATCTTATAGGCTCAATCCCCGGTATCCCCTCCTTCACCTTATACACCCACTTGCACCCGACTAGCTTCTTTTAAGGTCTCTCCACCAACTTTTCAGGTATTGTTCTTCCTAAGATAATAAATTTCTTCTTCCATGGCATGTTGCCATTCTTTCTTGTTTTCACTCTTCATAGCCTCTCCATATATCCTAGGCTCATCATACTCAAGAGTGTAAGCAGAATTAAAGCATGAGCAACTACGTCTGCTTTTGCATACTTGACTGGTGGGTTAATCGTTCTCCTTAACCTGTCTCTAGCAAGTTGGTACTCTTCAAGTTCCAACTCAGGAGTTCTAGTCTTCTTTTGGGTGGACTTGGAGGAACTCGCCTGTGTTCTTGGTTCATCTTCAAGGGTCTCCTTGTTGAAGTATTGATCTGGGGGCATATCAGATCCATTTTCAGGCGCTACTTCAACTTCTATTGACTCGGGTGCTGAGTCTTCCTTGGTCACAGGTTCTTCTTTCTCATATTCATGGGAGGTTTTCAGCATCGTCATCTCATCAAACGTCACGTCACAGCTTATGATACTCATTGGTGGTGTTAAGTCTTTACACCACACCTTGTATCCTTTTACTCCTTCGGGATATCCTATGAATACCCCTTTGATAGCTCTAGGTTCCAACTTCCCCTCCTTAACATGTACAAAGGCAGGGCAACCAAATATTCTGAGGTGGTCATACTTCGAAGGATTGCCAGACCATTTCTCTTCTGGCGTCTTGAAGTCAATTGCTGAGGAGGGACTTCTGTTAATCAAGTAAGCTGCAGTCACTACAACTTCTCCCCAGAATGTCTTGGATATCTTTGCATTGGTAAGTATGCATCTAACCCTTTCAAGTAGGGTTCTATTCATCCTCTCAGCTACCCCATTCTACTGCGGTGTTGATCTTACTGTTCTATGCCTTGCAATCCCATGCTTGGCACAAAACCCATCAAACTCTCTGTTGCAAAATTCGAGGCCGTTGTCAGTTCTCAACCTCTTCACTCTTTTGCCAGTCTGATTCTCAATAAGAATCTTCCAAGTCTTGAATACTTCAAAGGCTTGATCCTTACTCTTCAACACATAGACCCACAGCTTCCTCGAATAGTCATCAATCAAGCTAAAAAAATACCTAGCACCACCACGAGTAGCTGTCTGAGCTAGTCCCCAAAGATCAGAGTGTATGTAGTCAAGAGTCCCATTAGTCTTGTGCTCGCCGATACTAAACCTCACTCTATGTGCTTTCCCTAGCACACAATGCTCACAAAACTCTAAGGGCTGGAACTTATCCTCTCCAAACGCCTTTTGACTATATAACTCCTTTAAGTTTCTCTCGCCTAGGTGTGCCAATCTAAGATGCCACAACTTGGTTTGCATACTCTCATCATCTACAGAGAATAGTGCAGAACCACTCACGACTTCACCCTTAAGCACATAAACACCTTTGCGCTTCTCTCCTCTCATTACCACCATGAAACCTTTCAAAACTCTTAAAATCCCTCCGTCGATCCTGATGGAACACCTATTCTGGTCTAAAGTCCTCAGTGAGATCAAGTTTCTCTTCAAGTCAGAAACATACCTAACATCTATCAACTCTCACTCGCCCATCATGCAGCCTAAGCTTAACACTATCAATTCTCATCATCTGACATTTAATGTCATTACCCATTAAGACCTTACCACCAGTAATGGGCTGAAAATTTATAAACCAGGACTTGTGCGGGCACATGTGAAAAGTACAACCAGAATTAAGAACCCATTGGTTAGAGTTCTTACTATCAGTAGCGACAAGTGTCTCCGCACTGTCATAGCTATCATTATAGGCAAGCGCAGCATCCGCTTTCTTCTTATCCTGTGCTTTCTTCTCAGGACAGTCCTTTATGAAGTGCCCCTCTTTCTTGTAGCAATAGTACTTCCTAGGAGTCCTAGACTTCGACCTTAAGCCTTTTTTCTTCCCATCTTTATATGAGGGTCTTTTTTTTACAAATAGACTTTCTGCATTGCCCTCGGTCTGCTTTCCTAATAACTTTGAGTTTAATGATGATTTCACATCACTCATCGTTAAACTCTCTTTGCCGTAGAGTAGCGTATCAATAAAACTCTCATAGCTCTTAGGGAGTGAACTCAGCAGAATAATTGCTCTATCTTTGTCTTCTATCTTGATGTTGATAAACTCAAGATCAAGGATGATCTTATTGAAGGCGTCTATATGATCTTTCATCGGTGTCCCCTCTGACATGGACAGTTGATACAGCTTCTTCTTAATATGTAATCTGTTGGCCAACGATTTCCTCATATAAAGAGAGTCAAGCTTCCTCCAAAGACCTATTGCTGTCGTCTCACCTGCTACTCCCCTTAATACTTCATCGCTCAATGACAGAACGATTGTGCTATGAGCTCTTTCTTGAATGTCCCTTCTTTCTGCTTCTGCTCTAGATGACTCTAGCGTCTTCTCTTCATCACTAGATGGAGCTGTAATCTCCTCTAATGCCGAACCAAGCCTTTGGCTCACCAATAACGCCCTAACCTTCATCTTCCACAGATTGAAGTCATTCGTACCGTTGAATTTCTCTACCTCATACTTGGGTGTGGTCATGTCTGCTTAAAACCAAAGCTCTGATACCAGTTTGTTGAAGCGGAAGCACACAAACAAGTAAAACAATTCACCCAAGCAATATAATAATGCAAAACAAGTTACTAAGAAATAAATAAAGAAAAGGGCAGAAGAAGAACACACAAAGAATTACGTGGTTCGGCAACTTACCTACGTCCATGGCGGATCAAGATCACACTCTTCTCTTATTATGAATCTCAAGGCACTCACAAAGTATGCCTTTTATAAGAAAGATCACAAAGAACACTCTCTCTTACACTTTAGGAATTTTCTCTCACAAAGAACTACTAAATTCTCTTGTTTATCATAAAGATTGTCAAGATTATTTTTACAAGCCAATTGATAGTCTTTATATAGGCTTTAAAACGTCCTAAGTTTACCTTATACGTGTGGGAGTCGTATTAGGGAGTCCTGGAGTAAGTGGAAGACGAAATAAGGAAGTTTCCTTATTTCGGGATACTGTTCCCGTCACCAGCGCTGCGGTGCTGGGATCTCATCGCTGCAGCGCTGGCGCGCTTCTGCTGAGCGCTGCGGCGCTAGCCTCCTGGCGTCGCAGCGCTCAGGTTCTGTTCTAGGCACCGCGGCACCCACGCCTAGTCGCCGCGGCGCTGGCGCCTGGTGCACCCTTCTTCATTTTCGTTTCCTTTCACATTCGTTTTCGATTCGTACGCATCCTACGCACTTGACTTGATCCTCAAATCATATTTCGATGATTTTTAATCAATATCCTCACACAAAAAAACAAAAATCTGCCGTAATATAGCATGTAATGATCTAGTGTTGATCGGCTAATAGGATCACCCATAATAAAAATAATATTAAATAAAATAAATGGCCATCGTTCAATCTAAAACAATCACACGATGACCAATTTGTGATCGATCCATAATCATGATAAAGATCATGATTAGATCGTTGCGATCAACTGGCTCATTGTATGATCAAACGAGGGATGACCAAGCTATTATCAAGATCTGATCATGACGAGGGTCCAACTTGTTGACCAAGAAAATGAAAACCGAGACAATGAATTGGTAAATTTTCCTAAGGCAAAATAAAGAGAAGGATTTTAGATCAAATAATTAACAATCCCAAGTAAACATGTAAATGGAAGATCTAATAATAAAATAATCATGAGTGGGGAGGCAATCATGTATAGTCCATGAAAGATGCAATCCAACAAGATACAAATCAGATCTCAATTATTTAAAAGTCGAACCCAAGAGATCATAATAAGATCAAGATTAAATGGGATTAAAATAATGTGATCTAGCATGAAATAAGATAAGATCCAGATTCGATCAAAATCAGCAAGAAATGATTTATGCTTGTTATCAAATGAGACCAATTAATAAAATGATGATGCAAATTAAACTAAAATAGATTATGAAATTTTATAGAAGATCATGAAATTACCAATTTAAGCTAGAAATCATGTATATTCTTACTACATAGTTTGAGATCGTTGAGAATATTACAATCATCGACTCACAGACGATGTTATACAAAAGATGAAAGTCTATAATTCATAAAAATTTTAAAAAAAAATGGTAAAGAGAGAGATAAGGAGAAATAATAACTATTTTATTAAAAAGAAAATAATTTTTATATAAATAAAAAATATATCTTTCTTTCTCAATAAACTTTTATAGTGTATGGATTTTATTCAAATTATAGTTATACCCTTGATGGGTACATTAATAATAAGTAATAATTATATTCTTACTGTAAATAATTGTTCTTACACATCTTTCTATGTGAACACAATTAAAAAGAGATGCAAAAAAGAGAAAGAACAAGACTAATGTTGGGTTGGGTTTGATCACATTCTAAAGACTCATTTTCAAGTCATTTGCATTAACGCGTTTTTTAGTCAATGGGTGACTTTTCATTTCCAGACATACATATACACCACCACCACCACCATCAACATAATTGTGTATAAGATAAACATATTAAAAGATTTTTATTTTATTTTATTTTTTTTGCACTAAAGATAGATTGTTAAAAGACCTTACTAAAATTATCTAAAATTTGTTAAGCACCTTCTTGCAAAGAAGATTTAATGTCAAAATCCTTCTTAAATAAAAGATATACCAACAAAAAAAAATTTTGATTGACAAATTTTATTTATATCTTAAGCTAAAAGTGTGAATTAGGTTTGATGTAGCATTAATAACATGAAGAACATGACATGACATCAATTTTTGAATTTTAATTTAAAACGAGAAAATGATCGTAGTATTGCTCTTAATATCTAAAAAAAACAACATTTTTTTAGATATAAATCGAACTGTTATAAGAAAAAAAATAAAATATAGAAAAAGAAAAGAAAATTATCAAACACAACACAACATAAAAAAAAAAATAGTTTAAAATGTATCATATAAAATTTATCAATCGTATTAACAATTTGTGTATAATTATAAATAATATTAGATATTTTAAATTTTTTATTTTAAATAATATATTAAATAATTATTAAATGATAAAATAGTATAATAAATAATTTTAAATTAAATAATTTTACACATCGCGTATTTTAAATAATAATATATTAAATAATTATTATTTAATAAAATAATATAAATTTTAAAATTATTTATTATATAATTTTACTGTTTAATAATTAATTAATTATTATTTAAAATATATAATATTATTTTTTAAAAATATTTATAATATTTTATTATTTAATAATTATTTAACATCTTAATTTAAAATTTAAAAAAATAATATTATTCATTATTATTTGTGCAATCACAATTAATACGCTGAATTTAAACATAACGACCTAATTGGACATACTATTTTATTTTTATTTTGAAAGAAGACCAAAGTGTGAGAACATTAAACAAGTTTGTTTAGTCGAAACCCATTTTTAGTCAAAAGTCAATAATAAAAATTTTTTGGACCAAAGAGAAAGTTGTCAGTCAGGTCTTCGCAACAACAGTCTTTAGTCAACTCCACTCCCACAGACAACAAAACCATTTTTCTCAATCTTCCCTCCTTCCTAGAAATATCGCCAGACCTTTAAACACGCTTCAACATTCCCCTATTCTTCTCCTTCTTCTTGAAACTCACAAAACTCAAACATAAATTCTTATGTCCAGTATACACAAAACATAATAAACAATAAGAGGACAAGTTTCTTTATTTTCTCTAGCTGAGCTTAAAAAAAAAAATGGACAGGTACATGCAAAACATCTCTATAATCTTGTTTCTCTTGTTTTTGTTATACTCTTTTGCGTTCTGTCAACTTCCTGCAAAACAGACAATCACTATGGTCACTCTCTCTCGGCTTCTCAACGGTACAGCTTCACCATGGGATGTCAACAAAGAGCCAAACCCATGTTCGTGGAAGGGTGTTACATGCAGTAATTCTTCAATAACTCGTTTATCTTTATCTGGGTTTGGTATCTCAAGCTCTGAGTTTTTGCCTGTTGTTTGTAATATTGATTCTTTGGAGTCTCTTGATCTCTCCAGCAACCAGTTGAGCTCAATTCCTAATCAGTTAATGGAAAGTTGTGGAGGGATTGATGGTCTCAAGTCGTTGAATTTTAGTAAGAATAGGTTGGGTAGTTCTTTGCCTAGCTTCCATGGTTTTGTTGGATTAGAGTTATTGGATTTATCTTTCAATAGGTTGAGTGGAAACATTAGTTTACAGTTAGATGGATTGATTAATCTCAAAAGTTTGAATCTTAGTAGGAATCGTTTTGATGGGTCTATTCCGACCGACTTTGGAAAATCCATGGTTTTAGAGAAACTTGAGCTTTCTGTGAATTCATTCCGTGGAGAAATACCTGAAAAAATTGCAGATTATAGGAATTTGACACTGATTGATCTTAGTGATAATCAGCTGTCAGGGTCTTTTCCTGATAGATTTGGAGAGCTCTCCAAGTTGGAAGTTCTGATTCTGTCTGCCAATAATTTAAGTGGTGGAATTCCAAAAGCCCTTTCAACTATAGGAACCCTGTCACGTTTCGCTGCAAATCAGAACAATTTTAGTGGTTCAATTCCTAGTGGAATCACAAGAGTTCTCAAGAATTTAGATCTTAGTTATAATAAATTGACAGGGTTGATTCCATCAGACCTTTTGTCATATCCAAATTTGCAGACTGTGGATTTGTCTTATAATTCATTAAACGGTTCAATACCTGAGAACATATCTTCAAGTTTGGTCAGATTGAGATTAGGAAGCAATTTACTGTCTGGGGTGATCCCTCCTGCATCATTTGCAATTCTTGAGAAATTGACTTACTTGGAGCTAGAAAACAATAGCTTTACCGGAATGATACCTCAGCAACTGGGTAATTGCCAAAATTTGACCCTGTTGAACTTGGCTCAGAATAGACTGAATGGTTCATTGCCTGAACAGTTGGGTTCTCTTGGCCATCTCCAAGTTATGAAGCTTCAACTAAACAATCTGCATGGAAAGATTCCTGTTCAAATTTCCCAACTTAAGGCATTATTGACATTGAATATCAGCTGGAATTCACTGAGTGGAGTGATACCTCCTGAGATTTCAAACTTGCCAAAACTTGTGAATTTGAACTTACAGCACAATAATTTCAGTGGCTCAATACCCAACTCTATCAGGAACTTGCCTTCTTTAATGGAACTCCAACTTGGGGAAAATCAGCTTAGTGGTCCAATTCCAGTGATGCCACCATCATTGCAGATTGCTTTGAATCTGAGTAGCAATCTCTTTGAAGGACCTATTCCTACCACCCTTAGTCAGCTGACCAGCTTAGAAGTTTTGGATCTCTCAAACAATAAATTCTCAGGTGAGATTCCAGAAATTTTAACTCAAATGTTAGCCTTGACACAGCTGATACTTTCTAACAATCAACTCTTTGGGTCTATTCCGAAGTTCAGTAAGTGGGTTTCAGTTAAAACAACTGGAAATCCAAAACTCATTAATGCAACAGCACCGGGTACTTCCCCTGAACTGGCAAAGAGAAGAAAATCGGTTGTTGTGCCTATTGTTATTGGCCTTGCAGCTGCTATTCTTGCTGTTGGAATAATCACAATCATTGCTCTATCAATTTCAAGACGCTTTTACAGGGTCAAAGATGAGCATTTGCAATCAGGAGATGACCATTCTTCTCCTCAAGTCATCCAAGGCAAACTTTTGACAGCAAATGGAATCCACAGGTCAAATATCTCCTTCACCAAAGCCATGGAAGCAGTAGCTAATCCTTTGAACATTGTACTTAAAACTAGGTTTTCAATCTACTACAAAACTATCATGCCGTCTGGAATGAGCTACTTCATTAAGAAACTTAACTGGAGTGACAAGATATTCCAATTGGGTAGCCATGATAAGTTTGAGAAAGAGCTGGAGGTTTTGGGGAAGCTGAGCAATTCAAATGTCATGACTCCTTTGGCTTATGTGCTAACGGTGGATAGTGCTTATCTATTCTATGAATATGCTCCAAAGGGTACCCTTTTTGATGTTCTTCACGGCAGCCTGGAAAATGCTCTAGATTGGTCAAGCCGATACAGCATAGCAGTTGGAGTAGCTCAGGGTCTAGCTTTTCTGCACGGATGCACCTCTAATCCAATCCTCCTCCTTGATCTTTCAAGCAGGAACATATTGCTCAAGTCACTGAAAGAACCCCAAATTGGAGATATTGAACTCTGCAAAGTGATTGACCCCTCAAAGAGCACTGGTAGCCTTTCTACAGTTGCTGGTTCAGTCGGCTATATTCCTCCAGGTAAACACTTTCTCCTTGTCTCATAACAAAAGAAATTTTCTAATCATGTTCATATTATCTGGTGTCTTTGCACACAATTTAATTGTTTATTAGATCCTCCTGAGTGTTTTTAGATAATTCCCTGCTGAATAGATGCTTCTTCCTAAACATGCACCGCAATTTCATGTCACATTCATTTCACAAAGTCCCCCGACATTTTAAGTTATTTTCCATTGCCGTCTAATTCCATTTCTTTAATCTGGTGATTTCAAATGCAATGTTGTAGCCTTTGAGTTCTCTGTTCTGGTTGTTGCAGAGTATGCTTATACGATGAGGGTAACAATGGCTGGGAATGTTTACAGCTTTGGTGTTGTTCTGCTGGAGCTGCTTACTGGAAAGTCTGCAGTTAGTGAGGGTAATGAGTTAGCCAAATGGGTATTACGTTACTCAACACAAGATAAGCGGGATCGCATCCTTGATTTTAAGGTTAGCAGAACATCACTTGCTGTCAGGAGTCAGATGCTTGCAGTTCTTAAGATTGCTGTTGCTTGCGTTAGTGTCAAGCCTGAGGCAAGGCCAAAGATGAAGAGTGTTCTACGGATGCTTCTGAATGCAAGATAAACACTTGGCATACGAGAAATTTTGGATACTACTCAGATACCAGATGAAGCCTTGCATTGTGAGTTAATATTAATTTAGAAGTAGTATTCCATATATGGTATTTATCTTAGTTTTGATTGCATTTTCCATATGTTGTGCTTCTCTGTGGCATAAAGTTTGGCAGTACCGTAATCCAATCTGATTGTACAATTTCATATCAAGCTTTCTGATATTTATTTACATGTGGCAGTAAGCAATTGCTCATAGCATTTCAGTTGGTAAGTTCAGAAAGTGAAGCCATTTCAAATCAGAGTTCACATGTACTTTACAACCATAACCCGTAAGCCAGACTGACTCTAGATATCAATTTTCCCCTTACAAATCAAAATAAGCACTTCTTGGAGAGAACGTGCCAAGATTAATGTAACTAGCAATCATATAACTGCTGCTAGCTTGGTGATATTGCATGCAAAATTTCTTTCAATCCACAAGTAGACGCTCAGCACTAACGTGACAAACTTAAAGAGCACACTTCTGCTTCACATGAGGAAACTTTGATCACCAAATCAAAAATTGGCAGTCAAAAACTAATAGAACAGAACATGGCCAGTGTTTCTTTAACAGCCAAGTCAAAAGAGTTTCAGAACAATGATTGAAGAAAAATAAATATACTTCTCTCTTCCAAAAATTCTGCTTCTTTTTATGGGGCTTTGAACACAGTTGATACATATCTCTGCATCATTTGACTCCATCAAGATCAATAATTAGTGAGTACAGAAAAATAAGCATCTGGAACATACTAGGTGGAAGAATATGAACATAATCGAAGAGCCGAGAAGACCTTGTTTATGAGACATATGTTAGACTAAAAAGTAAGGTCTTTGGGATCCTCAACAATCTTGGCCAAGGTTTGCAAGAATGAAGCCAGATCAGCACCATATATCACACGGTGATCAGCTGTAACATTTACCTGTAAAATTTGCAAGCCTCCAGATTAAGAATCTATGTATTAATTCTGAACACATAATGAAGAAATTCCTATTCCAAAAACATAATGATAAATAACACGTTTGTACCTGCATCTGGTTCTTCATGCCAATTCGACCATCCTTGGTTGCTACAACAGTGGGCTGAGATGCTCCAACAGCCATTATTGCTCCCTGCATAATGAAATTCCATAAAATACTTTACCATAGTGCAAACGGTACAAAATTAATCAGCCTCTTGCAGACAATCTGTTAAACCTGAACATGTCATATTGTGAGGAACACCTACCGTTCCAGGTGGTAGAATAGCATCAAAGCGATCGACACCAAACATCCCAAGGTTGGAAAGAGTAAAAGTTCCTGCAAAGAAGAATATATAAATAATGAGCACATATTACATTAATTAAATTTAAGCATAGGACCTACATTATGCCACAACCAAAAAAAAGGGTCATGGCAGTATATATCAGAGAAACCAAATTGTAAATAGTGAATGACTTAATGATACTTAGAACTCCAAACTGCCATGATTAAACGCTTAAATCTCAATAAGCAGTTAGCAAAGAAAACCTTAAAGATCGCTTATCATAGGTTGAGGCATTGCCGTGGAGTAACAAAGTCAATGCATCCAACCAAAGCAAATACCATTAGCAGGATCAACATAAAATTTTCCTAATCACCAAATGTGACATCTGTAGGCTCTCTCTGCCTTCATATTTATCAGCGAAAAGAGTCCAACAACCAAAAGAATTAACGTAATGCCAGCCCATAAAAAAAAAGGATATTCCAGATAAAAGCAGCAATATTGAACTGAACAACTAAGAGATTATGCTCATGTAGCCAATAGGCCTTGCTTTAACAGAAACTCGATGAAAATACAATAACAAAAATATTGAATCTAATGCTTAGCTGACAGTTGATGAATGATCCAATTTAAACAACAATTTTCAACCCTGAACAACAAATACCAACCACTCCCCACCCCCACAGTTAGGAAAAAAAGATTGAAAAAGAAAGAATAAACAAATAACATAAAATAGCTATATTCAAGGCAACTAAAGAGGCTAAATTTGCTAAAGTGCTTAAAACTACCACATGACACCATTTTTCAGGTAGCCAAATAGCTGCATGAACTAATAGAACAAACATGAGAAATTGTGGTACAAAAGAGACAGACTGCCAATAGTAATACAATGTTTCAGTTTGTAGAAAGGGGCAATGAACTGGGAATGTTTTGTTAAAGAAGCCAAATCACAACTCTATAATCATTTAAATTTAATTGCTCTGAGCTGGATACTTGCTAACCTAGCCAGAGCAAGATTCACAACTTCCAGGAAAATAAAATTTTCTAGCTGCATGACAATCATCACAGTGGTACACAGCAGAAGCATGAGATTCAGAAAGTCTCGTCGAACCAACTACATCAATCTACTCTGCTCTTCACTTTCCTCATAACAGAACAATAACAATCTAAAATGTAATTTGGCATCGAAACATGCACAAAATGCGATACCTCTTCAAATGAAGAATTATTTTAGCAAGCTAACTTTGACAAATAAAACAAACCAGGAAAAGAAAGAAGGCTCGCAGACTAACATAATATGAAGAGCTTATATTATTTATATTTTGTGGAAAACTATAGTATTAAATAGCTAAGAAACACTCGAGTGCTGCCCCCAAATCTTGTGAACATTCCCAAGGTTAATATTAATTTCAGACCATAGACATTATAATTCATGAACACTAACATGAATGGTGATAGCGTTCATATGATTTTAAAGTTTGTAATATTCCTCCAAAAAGAAAAGAGTTGTAGTGTTGCTCATACATCCAATATGAATGTCACGTTCAGATTCTACTCGTTAAGAAAATAATACATCCAAATTTGGTAAACAAGGACATTCTCACGAAGTCAATGACAACAATGAAATATCAAAACTTTCAGAAGGAACAACTTAGATGGTCATATTTGCATACGCAAATTTATTTTGCAATACCTGTATTGTATTCATGAGGTTGCAGCTGCTTGGCACGGGCCTTATCAACTAACTCCTTCCACTTTCTCGATAAGGAATAGATGTCAACCTAAACAATAAATTGCAAGACCTCTCAAAATTCAGTAACAAATACTATTCAGAAATGAGAGAGAAAGTAAAGAAACACTACAAGGCATCAAAAGCTATATCGAAAATAACCTTATCAGCATCCTGAAGCACCGGTGTAATCAACCCACCATCTATAGCCACAGCAACAGCAATGTTGATGCTACTATTGTAGGTAAAGCTATTACCATCTCTGCAACTAGAATTCACAACAGGATGCTTAGCCAATGCAAGCGCTGTCGCCTTTGCCAGCAATGCTGTCATTGTTACACCCTTGGACTTGATCTATAAAAATTAAGCATAACTCAACAATTCCTAACAACAGAAGTCTACTTTAAGCAACTAATGTAGCAAGATCATTATCAATGAAATAAAAATAATACCAAAAACAAATCTGACCTTTTTGTACAAAGCATCAAGAGCATCAGTCGTAATAGTGTAACCAACTCTAAAAGTGGGAACAGCCAAACTCTGAACCATGTTCCTACTCACAGCACCCTGCATTGTTGTGAAAGGCACCACACTTCCCAACTCAATCCCCGGAGCAGCCGCCACGCCAGCCGCAGGGGTCGAAGCAACTGCCGCTGTAGCCGCCGCCTCAACATCTTTAGCCACAATCCTTCCCATGGGCCCACTCCCCGCCAATCTCGTCAAATCCACCTTCAATTCCTTCGCCAGCTTCTTCGCGTACGGTGACGCCACTATCCTCTTTCCTTCCTCCGACGCCGGATGCACTGCCGACCCCGACGGCACTGCCGCCGGGACCACAGGTTCCGCAGGTCTAACGTTCTCCGGTTGTGGGTCAGGGATGGGGGCGGGAGCGGGAGCGGGAGCGGCGACAGCACTACTAGTCGATGTTTCCGATGAAGTCGAAGAAGCTGATGTGCTAGCAGCCTTAGCTTGAGCCTCGGCAATTTCATCTTCAGTCTCAGCCAACAAGGCGATGGCGGCGCCAACGTTGGCGACGCCGCCTTCCTCGACCATGATTTTGGCAAGATACCCATCATAAAACGTCTCAACGTCCATGTCAGCCTTATCAGACTCAACAACGACAACGCTTTCGCCCTTGGAAAGCTTATCCCCTTCGGACTTGACCCACGAGACGATCTTGCCTTCAGTCATCGTGGAGCTGAGAGCGGGCATGAAAATTTCCCTGATCTTGGCGTCAACTCGGGTACTGGTTCTCGAAATGCGAAGAATGCGGGTCTGGGATCGGCGAAGAAGAGGGGAAGATGAAGGAAGAAAGCTGGTTTGGAGAAGATGAGCCATTGTTGGCGAAGATTTCGATGAATTTTAGAGAGGGGGGAGATTTTGAAGACAAGAGAGAAATAGAAATGGCGTGATTTTGGTTTTGGTTTTGGTTTTTAATTAAGTTAAATTAAATTGTGTGTCGTTGCTGGTCCTAGTCCTAGTCCTTGAGTGTATCGAAACTGGGCGGAGGTTTCAACTACTTTACCGGTGAATATGGTGAGATCACTTTGTGTTTGGTCAGAATTTGTATGATCAAATTGCATCGCAGGGTACAATTATTAAAAATGTTTTTGTTTAATTTTTTTTTAAAAAAAAAAGAAATTTCAATTTAAATTATTTTGTAAATACTATTTTTAGTTAAATCATTATTTATTTAATAAATATTTTTCTAATTTCACATATTCCTATACATATCAAATAAATTCTTAGTTTAACAATTATAACTCATTTAGTAATGAGAATTATCACTATCTCGTATAATAAATTAGCAGATATTAGTATTATAATAATTGATGTTATAAATTTTTTACGTGTGAAATGACACATTATTTGAGTATTAATCGAAAATTTATAGAATTTAATTTTTTAATCTTTAATTAAAATATTTACTTAAATAATTCGGTTTACAATGTTTTTTTTTAAAAAAATTCTTAGATATCTCTTGAGACTTATTCATTTTTAAGTTATTATTGTTACGAGATAATATACAAATTTTTACTTACAGGATATTTTTAAAATGTTAAATTATTTAAAATATTCTTATTTTATTTTAAAGTACTACTTTAATTTTTTTATAACATAACTTTAAAAAAAAATTATGAGTGGTAACCTAAATGTCTAATAAATTTTTCATAAAAGTGAAGGAAAAATGTTTAAAAATAGCCCAAATTATAAGTAAAAATTTTATTTTAATTTAACAGTAAAATAGTTATTTTTGTTAACCAAACAATATATTTTTGGACCACTTTATACTTAACGTTAAATTTTATTTTTCCTTAGAATTTTATAGAGAAAATCATTAAAATATCAAAAAATCTCGACCTAAAAATAAGTAGATTGATAATTTTTTTATAACATTTTAAAGATTAAAAGTTAAAACATCGATTTAAATTCAAAGAATGGCTCAAAATTGATGAGTCTTTCATTTTTTTTTCTCGATTTATTGTATATTTTTATTAGAATGTTGTTATTGTCCAAATAAATCTGAAAAAATACTTCATAGAATGATAACAAAGAATTTTATAAATTAATTTATAAAAATAAATATAAAAAATTATGAAAAATAAAGAAATTTATGACAAAAATGGTGAAAGTTGAGTACGAGGAGAACGCAAGGCCCTGTACTTCAAATTTCTTCCCGATGCTTTTGTACGATTTTACTCATTTTTTATAATTTTTCAGTTATTTTTAATTAAATTTATAAATTTTTAATATATTCTATTCTAAAATTATTAATTTTAACTAATTTTAAAATATATTTTAGATTAAAATTTCAAATGATTTGTGAGAGAGAGAAGCAAAATATTTTAGAGATAAAATAGTCCAAAAATTAAGTGTGTGACCAATAAAATTCACGAATTTATTTGTGAGTAAAATAACTTTTGCTTAAAAAAAAGTGACTATTTCTATATATTTCCCATTTATGAAAGCTTTACTTAAAAAAATATCAAATAATTGTTTTTTTTTTATATGTATCATGACAATTGGGTCATATCATGCTGGGCTTAATTTTTCACTCTAGTGGTTGTGCCCGAGCCCATACTATGCATAATCCTTGATGGGCTCGACACAACTAAAACCTATGGGATATTACATAATCTCAATTTGCATGACCCCGTGACAAAAAAATTGAAGTGAGCAAAAGCTGCCACTATATCAAGCCAAGCTTTCATTTAAGCTGTCCAAACTTTATTATTTATTTTTACATAAAATACGGTTAAATTAATAACTAAGTTTTTAAAGATATTTTTATAGTCACTAAACATTTCCATTGTATTTATTATTCTTATTAATGTTTTTCATAAGCAATTGTGATTCTAATTAAAAATATTATAATGGTATTTATTATAACAATAATTGCCATTAAATTTTTAATTGTAATTCTAATTGAATTTGCTTATAATTATATTTCAATGTAAAATTATAACTAGAGTTACAATTAGTCATTTTCTTAGTTATAATTGTAATTATCATATACTTTTTAATTTTAATTCCAATTGTAATCATAATTTTAATTACAATTATAATAATATATCTCGATTTTACAACTATAGAAATTATAGTTTCTATTATTTGGTATTACAAATGCAATTATAACTGTAATTACAATTACAATTCTAATAAAATTACAATTATAATACTATAATGTAATTACAAATGTAATATTGTAATGATAATTAAAATTGTAATTGTAGCTACATTGTAATTTTATTTTTATCGTAATAGAAATATCATCATAAGTATGATTATAATTATAATTATAATTACAAATAATGTATTTATATTGTAATTGCAATTATAATAACCTCCTTATCCTTACATCTTTCTTGAAATAATAAAAACACTCCATCTTTCTGCAAACATCCACTTGTTAAAAAAAATAATCTAACTTTAAAGTTAGAGTTTGTAAAAACAAAAAATAGTGTTATGTATGAGAGAGTATTTGTAAAGATAAGGTAGTAATATTTTTTATATAAATAAATGGTGAATTTGAATGTGAACGTGAATCGATGAATGATAGAAAAAATACATGAACAAATGATCTTTGTGTGAGTGTTGTTGTTGAGTATGAATGAGCACACATATTTACTTATTTTTGAATTAAAGAAAGTTCAAATCCATTTATTGAGTATTTAAGTAAGGAAAAATGATTTAAATGAGATTCGTTTACTTGTAAAAAATTATTTTTCATGCAATATCATGATTAATCATTTGAAATTTGAGTAGAATTAGAAGTTTAATTCGTTCTTGCCTTATAATTACTTACACGACTCATATCTGAGGTCTATGAATTAAAGGGTTGAGTTACTATTAAATTAGATCTTAAAATTTAGATTGAGTTATCTTGTTCCATGAATTTCGAGTTTCGTTTAATTTGAGTTGTCTCTTTGAAAGGTAGAATTAAGCAAGAGCTAGTTAGGTAATAGTAATAATAACAACTAAAATTACATTTATAATTATCAAAATATGCAATTACTTTTAATAATGATTTGAATAATAATAATAATAATAATAATAATTACTATTATTATTATATAATAGAAATGGCAATTGTAATTTTTATAATTGCAATCGTAATTTTAAATGTAATTATATTTTTTTATAATACTAATAATAACTGATCTTAAAATTATTATAAACCGAACTTTTATCATTTGGCTTACTATTAAATGTTTATTAGTTTAACGTGCTTGAAAAAATTACATTTTAAAGTTAAATAATTAAACTATATTTTTTTATATTTAACTTTAATTTGTTTAATATTATGTTTCAAAAGCTAAATTATATATTAATTCTTTATATGTGTTTACCGATCTATGCACGTCTTAATTAAAACTATTTTAATGTTATATTTACATAATTTGTTATTTATATTATATAAACTGTCTTATAAATTTATAATGTCATTTTGTTATTTATTTCACAAATTATTCTATTAATTATATAATTATACATCACGTATAAATTAATTAAATTAAAAAATAAAAATAATCAAAAAACCAAAATTTTAAAATTAATTTTTTATATGGACTGACCAAAATTTTAAAAGTATTAGTAATACTTGACACGTGAGTCTGTGACAATTCCGTATATATTAAAAGTTATCTAAAATTATTAAAAATTTAAGTTAATCAGTGATTAAATTATTTATTTTTAAATTTTACTATGAGAGCTTGGTTCAAATCCTCATAAATTTTACAAAATTTTAAAATTTTGAAAAAATACTTTTAAACAGAATAATATTAATAAACAAAAATTTTATGAATTGGCCCAAAATTTTGACCATGTGACCTACGTTGGTCGGCCCATGAGGCCTTCATACTTGGGCATGACCCATAAGGCCCACTTGTTGGGCACTGCATAACCCACATGGACTGTATTGAGTCATGCCTTCTGCCATTTCTTGGGTTGACACGGCACAAATACTATTGGTGCTCGAAAACACATTTGAGCTGCCATTTCGTGGGCCAGCAAGGCACTGTTGGGCTGGCATTTCGTGCTCACCAGCGCAGTCCATTTTACATGTATAACCGTCCTCTTCCCTCTAAATAACAAAGGACATTTTCAATTTCAGAAAATAAAAAAACCAAGGGACATTATTCATTTACTATAACTGTTTTACCAGTGACAACTTATTTTTCAATCTCTCGTCATTTCTGATTCTGTGCGTCTATCCATATATTATGCAATTTGCAAACTCCCTGTAAATACGAAGTGTGAAAGCCATTTTCACGTTTTATTTTACAACAGTTGGGTTCCAACAAGTTGTGGGTCGTAGCAATCCAAAAGCTCCAGTCTTATTTTGGACCTTTTTTTTTTCTTAATGCTTTCAAATATTGAATAGAATCACTTGTCGAGCTCGTTCTGCAACTGTAACTGGAACTGCAACAGACCACTGTGTTTTAATGGTGCAACAACAACACCTACGATGATGATTAATATGAGAGAAGTTGCCGTGCCAATCCAATTTAACATCAATCCGGCTCTCACCCTGAACCCATTTAAATCCTTTTCAATCGTCAAACACATAAAGCGAACCAAAAAAGCAGAATCATTACAAGCAAAAACAATCGTTATCTCTGCGTCTTTTAATCAAACACCTGGCGGGCAATTATTGTCGCAAGCCGACTGCTGCGCAAATGATAAAGAGAAAAGCAAGAGCAAGAAAAGGGTATTCTTTTTAGACGTTAATCCACTTTGTTACGAAGGAAGCACGCCTAGTTTGCCCTCCTTCGGTCGTTGGGTCTCTCTTTTCTTTGCCCAAGTTACCCACACTGACCCTGTTATTGCTGTAAGCTCAGCTCTTTTCTCTTATTACTTCAAACAGCTTCCATTGTTTTTCTTATGTAAAATGTTTGTAGACTAGAAATGACTATTTATTTATTTATTTTTATTTGCAGGTTCTTGATGGGGAAGGGGCTAATGAACATAGAAGAAAGTTACTGCCTTCATATAAAGCTCATAGGAGAAAATTTGTAGGGCAATTAACCACTCCGCAAAGATTCTCAAGGAGCCACGTTGGGAGGTCACAGCAGTTCATTTTAGATGTTCTAGGAAAGTGCAATGTGCCAGTGAGTGAAGTTATTTAGCTATTGCTTATTTTGCTTTCTTTTAATTTTGCAAGTGTATGAACTTGTGAAGAATTTTTTTAGCTTATAATTCTTGCAGTTAGTTTCAGTATTGTTTAAGTTGTATGGAAACTACTAGCTTGCTCATTGCTAAACGAACCTGACGATTTTGGCTAAAAACCGTCTTATGACATTAGCAAAAAGAGGCAATGGCCATTCCTTTTAAGTTTTAGAAGGATGAATAATAGAATGAGACTGTGGTTCTTACCAAGTCTAACTCTAGTTGTTCTAAAAAATTCTTTACTTTCATTTTTAGTGGTTCTCGGATCAAAAGAGTATAAATAAATATCTCTGTGTTTTTATTCAACGGTGTGCAATCCTACTAGATTTTCAACCTTGTCATGTAGGAATGCTAACATAATTGTGTCCTATTAGATATTCTGCTCACGGGAAGTAAAATATGAAAACCTACATCTTCTTTAAAATATTTATGAAATATTCTAGAGAATGCAATGCTACAACTCCAGTAATGCTGCATGTTATTTGTCCTTTCTCTACTAGTAATTTGACATTTCTGCCTTCGTATTGTTTCTTTTTCTCTCTTCTAGCTGTGAGAATAACGAATGATTTCTTCTGTGCACAAAAGAGTGTTTATAGCGACCAGAGAGGAACTAGAAAAGCAGCAGAATGACAGAAAATTAGATTGTTGGTCTAGTTAATCATTGTCTAATTTACATTTTACAGATGTAAAATTTTGGGGTGTACATGCTTTGAAACATTCAAAATATTGGTTTTCCTTCTGATCAGTACGTTAAATTAGGATATTGATACTAAATTGTTTTATGGATCTCACCATCAGAAAAAAGGAGGAAAAGGAAAAGTCATTGGTCCATCTTTTATTTTAGGAGTTCCATTACTGAGAAGAGATTCAAATGCAGGTTGTTAAAGTGGAAGGCCATGAAGCAGATGATGTTGTTGCTACACTTGTAGGACAAGTTTTGCAAAGTGGTTATCGGGTGGTTATTGCCTCTCCTGACAAAGATTTTAAGCAGTTGATTTCTGAAGATGTGCAGTTAGTTATTCCCCTGAATGACTTGGAAAGATGGTCCTTTTACACCCTAAAGCACTACATAGCTCAATATAGTTGTGATCCGCAATCTGATTTGAGCCTTCGTAAGTATTCAACACATTGTTGTGATATTCATATCCTGATTAGTTATATTCTTGATGTAATCCAATGCAAGTTAAGGACATTAGTGTACATTTTATTGATAAATTTGTGGCTACATTATTGAAACTGTGAGATGCAGTTATTTTTTAGTTTATGACTACACAAAGTTTTATTTCTTTCTTCTTCTTGGGTAAATTCATAAATGAATAATCTTATAAAGAGAGAAAAAGAGGGGACCATGAGATTGGAGAACCTTCACCAAGTCCTAATACTAGTTATGTGACATAATTGTTCAATTTTCTCCATTTATTCTCTGATATTGGTAACTATATCTATCTTCTGTTTGAATTTCTTTCTTTTTCTGTGCTTCTATTCCTTTTTATGTTGTAATGGAAAATGTATATGTGCTTTATTTCATTTTATCATATTGGCGTGATATCAGAGGCATGCATAGGAGCAAGTTTATAAATTTTGATTAGAATCAAGTTTCAGTTGTCATAGCTGATCTCTCTATTGGTCTATGTAAAGTGTCCATAATTGAATCAAAGGCATTGAAGTTATCTGGGGAAAACACCAAAAAAAGGATGGGTAAGTTAGTATGATTTCCTGAAGGTCAAACTATAAAAAAGAAGAGAAAAGAAATCTTTTTTTCTAGAAATCTCTTCAAGATATTTGAATGAAGGTATGGAGAGGGAAAGGAAGGATTGAGAAGAACAGTTGATCATTTTCTCTCTTCTATATTGAAACCATTTACCATAGTAATATTATACGTTAAACTCATACTGCAATCTTATAGGATGCATCATGGGTGATGAGGTTGACGGTGTTCCAGGGATCCAACATGTGGTTCCTGCATTTGGTCGGAAAACTGCCCTAAAGCTTATAAAAAAGCACGGTTCATTGGAAAATTTACTAAATGCAGCGGCAGTCAGAACTGTGGGTAGACAGTATGCACAAGAGGCTCTCACAAAGTATGCTGATTACCTGCGAAGAAATTATGAAGTCCTTGCCTTGAGAAGGTATTGATGCTTCCTTCTTTTATTCCCCCATCATCCTCCATTCTCAGTGAAATATAACTTGGTATAGACTTTGACATGGGAAATACGTAAATTAGTCTCTCTGCCATCTCCTCCTCTTTGCTTACAGTTTTGATGTGCTTGGATTTTCAATTATACAGGGACATTGATGTTCATCTTAAAGAGGAATGGTTGGTGGAAAGAGATACCTGCAATGATTCAATTATCTTATCCAATTTCTTTGAATCATTGGAAGAAACCAAAAGAAGGTCCCTCACCAAAAAGAGATTGCTTTTTTCAAATGGTAAAGCCCCAAACGGTAAGTGTTGAGCTCTTAACGAGATAAGTTACGGACCACTATTTTCTTATTAGATGATTTCTTTTACCACATTAACAGTCCATTCCTAGTAAAATTGTGGTCAAATTTGTGGATTCCTTTTTTTATGCTGTCAAGAATCATTATGCAATAAAGTTCGCTCTAAAATGCTATCAATCTCTTAAAAAACTAAGTTTTTGCAGCTGTGTATGATTCTGACCTCATACATCTTGTTAAAGAGAAAGTTGAGCTCCGATACCATGTTGACAGAAAGAGAAAAAGAACCATGTAGGTCAAGAGAAACCGCAAAGACTACATTGTTATTATGTTCTTGTTCCATGAATGATTGCACCTTTGTATAGGCTAAAACACGAAATAGCTAGGAAATAATATGACCCCATTAAGCACCAACAAATAACACTCTCATTCATTCCAATTTTAGCTTCAACACATCTAGTGTTGTAATTGGAGAGACAAGGAAATGTTGATCTTCATAATTGACATCTATATTTGTTTCATTTTTAAAATTTTATATTTGTTTGAAGAGGTTACATTAAAAATTGATATCTTCACTTTCAGGTAGATAGTGGCAGATGCGCATGCATAAAATCCATACTGTCTCACTTTTAATGCTACTAGTTTGTTTTGCAGGATGTTTAAAATATATCACTATAATATTTACTGAAAATTTATTTCTTAGCATACATATTACCACAAATATCTTGTCATAGAATTTGGAACTTCTACATTGCTTGAGTTCATCTTCATAGATGTCGGGGTTAGTAATAAAAAGAACAAGTATGCTCAGTAAATTTCAGAAATGATACTATTGTGCAACGGTGCAGAATCCACTGCCAAGTAACTTAGACCAAGGTAGGCAGCAAAAATGATGGCTATGGGCAATTGTATACGTGGTCAAAATAGAAGCCACTATTAAAATGTAGCAAAAATATTGATGCAAGTTATTCTGGTTACCACCTATTGCATTTCTTGACATGGAAAATATATTTTATCCAAGTTATTTTTAGCAACACCTTTGGGTCCAAGTATAGCTTCGGAGCTAAATCAGCCATAAAGGCAAGACTCTTAGGTTCTATAAATTGCCTTGCTTTATACATAATACTTGAGAAGATATCTATTATTCAATCTCCTTGCTTTTTTTTTACTCTTTACTTATACAGATTTGTGATTTTAGTTAATATATATTTTGTATTTTAGTTTGTGACAAATCCTTGAAATACCTAAACTGCAACTGATATTGTTCCGTGTTTTTTCAAGGAAAAAAAATTAACATCTTTTTCTCTGTATTTAACTGTTAGTAAATGAAATGAAGTGGCAGAATGTGTGAAGATTATCAGTCAACGGTATTCGACACTTGAGACTAACAGGAGTTTGTTATGGTAAATGAAGCTGAGGCATAGAGATACATGCTGCAACAACTGGAGAATTGTAATTGGAATTATTTATGCAGCAGTTTGTTGATGGAAACGTCCTTGTCCGACATGGTTCCAGATGATTGGGCTGGAGGAAGATTATACAACAAGATGCTGTTCTTATAGGGGCAATGCTCAAGAGGCTTTTTTTCCCCCCTGAATAGTCGGAGAATATATACAAAGCACGCATACTCAATGTCACGCACCAGTCTATCAACTTGTATTTCACTGATGGTAGGTAGGATCAAGAACACATGCAATCTTGTATCTGCTTACATTATGATGCTCGATTTTGTCTCTCATTTTTTGAGGATCAAAATCTGCCGAAATAGTTAAAATTATATTTTTGTTGAATATAATTCCTTTTAGATGAAATGAAAATAGGGTATGATGATTAAATTAAAATTTGTTTTTGTTAGTTATATAAAGGGCACTGCTATCTCACTGCTCCTGGTACCTTATAGCGGAAGCTGTGGAGCATATGTAATTGAGACGAGACCACGTTTACACACTGATCGGTCATAGGGGGGATCATTTACGGCAACAAATTAAGGTTGAAGTGATATAACTGGGCTTTTTTTTTTTGAATAATGGCTCGTAATTTTGGGTAATTATTTTTTTAGCTATAAATTAATTTTTTATAATCAAAGAATTTAAAATTAGACAATTTTATCTTTAATTAATATTTTTCCCCACAACAAATAAAATCAGTCGAATCATTGCAAAAGTACTCTTAAAATCAATTTACTAGATGAATATAATAATTTTTTGTGATTAATGTGTGAAAATGATTATTGTAAATAAAATGTGTAAAATATGAGTAAATTGTATTAAAAATGAGTAAAAAATTAAATAAAATCATTAAAAATAAAAATGAAATAGTGGTGGTCAGCGTAGTAGTGTGCTTGTCAAATGTGGCACGTGGGAATCGTGTGCCATTCATGTGACATGTGAAAAAATTTCAACTTTTTTTTTTTATCAAGTTGGTTTTCAACTTCAGTTTTGAAAGTCTTAAATATTCAAGGATTGTGACTTCTTATAAATTAAATTTAGGTAACTATAACAAGAATAATCGTCAATGAAGTTGATAAAATATTATTGTCAATTCTAAAGAGTTATAGGAAATAGACCACAAATATTTGTATGTATTAACTCCCAAGACATCGGAACTCCTACGGGCACCTATTTTCTTAATGTTTTTTTGTTTTCTCTTTATATATTCTATACAAATTTTCAAGTTTGATAAATTAAGGGAATTGAGAATTACTTCTAAAACAAGTTGTTGAATTTTTTATTTAAAAATGTGTCCTAAATGTTTGTGCTATAACATGAATGAGTTTTCATTGATTAATTTATACTTTGTATCATAATTACTTGCATGTAAGATTACATAATCTTTTAAGGCATTAATATCCACTTTATATAGTTTATCAATTAGAGATTTGATATCAATAAGATTTGAATTTAAGAAAAGACTCAACTTCTCATTTCTAAATATACAATAGTATCCAAATTTGTCCAAGCATGAAACAAAAATTAAATTCTATCTAAATGATAGTACACAAAAGTCTCATCCAAATTCAAATATAAACTAAAGTTAATTTGTATTCTAAATAAACCTATTGCCTCTATAGTTGCATTGTTGCCATTTTTCACAAAGATGAATCTTTTAGTATTAGTTGGTACTCAGCTTCTTAGACAATTTTGCATAGTAACACTTACATGATTTGTTGTACCAGTATCCACCCACTAAATATCATTAGGTTTCAAGGTTAAGTTAACTTTAAAACACATAAAATTGATAAGTTTACCATTTTTCAAATGCCAATTGGCATACTTGGACCTTTTTTCACATGACCAACATTCTTATAAAAGAATTAGGTAATCACATTATCTTATTTTTGTTGCAACTTATGCTATGAAGTTCCATCATATGCAGTTTTCTTTCCCTTATTGTTCATTTTCCTTTTTCAATTGGTAGTTTTATCCTATGAGATAAAAACTAGGTGAGCACTTTTAATCTTTTCTTATTTTAATCTATCATATTCTTACACACATTGAGTAATAAGCTTATTCAGAGTCCTTTTTTCTTTCTAAGTATTGTAACTGATCTTAAATGGACTAAACAGTGCAGGGAGAGAGATTAAAACTAGGTGTATGAGAATATCGTCAGTAGTTCTAGCTAGTGCCTAAGTCGAGTCACCAGATTTGAGATCTCCATGATGTACTCATTTATGTTTTCTTTGTTTTTATATTTCATTGAAACAAGCTTAGTAAGAATAGTACTTGCTTTATCCTTTTCATTACCAATGAAACAGTTTCTACTTGGCAAAGAAAATTCTTAACGTTTTCCTCCTCAGGTGTTGAGCCCCTAATGGTATCCAGAATGAAGTGTTTCATGATCATGAGGCTCATAGAGTTTGAACCATCCATTGTTCATAAATGGCCCTTTGATAAACATTACTTTCATTTATCAGTGTCAGAGGTTGTTCAATTTGGATCGCATAGTCTAGATCCATGCACTCGAATACTATCATGATGTGTTATTTTCATTTCTTGAAATTCATGCGTTGACATTTACAAATATAAAAAAAAATGCAATGACTGAACATGTACAAACAAATAAACAGCTTATAATTAATTACTAAAAGTCATAATTCATATATATATATGTGTGTGTGTGTGTGTGTGTGTGTGTGTTATAAGTAAACATTGAACATATACATACATAAATAGGCCCATCACAAGATACCTAATGCAACACTGATATTAAGTTTTTAGATAGAAATATTTACTTGTAAACGACACTTTTTGAACATAATCAACAAATAATAATAACAAAACGGTCAAGTAATATGCATTTCTTTAGACCAACTTATTATATGCATGGTTTACCACTAAATTTATCACAAATATACAACTAAAATTTATCTTTTATCTTGCCAAAAAATAACTTTCTTTTGAGCCAATCATTTTTTTAGCATAAACTTAGCATGTTTACATATTCCAATATAAGTTAATCTACATAATAGAAATTACTTTGGCAACATATCATTTCACTTTAACCTATAATGAAATATTAAACAAAAAAAAAAAAAAAGGAAGAAAATAGATAAAAACATAAATTTCCCTTCCCTGGACCGGCATCGTGACCCCTTTATTCTGGCACTGCATCGCTGAGTCTCTATCTTTGTAGTGTTATGGCGTTGGGTCACTGACTTTGGTGTTACGACACCATATGGTTGGTAACATAACTTTGATTTTCTAACTTTAGTGCTGCGATACTGGATCTTTATTTTTTTAATTTTAAACATAGATTTAAAAAAATAGAGAAAATCAACAAAAAAAAACTAATGTCATGATTATGAATTTTTATAATATCGTGTTAACAACCATTCTATCTTTGATAGGGAAAAGAGCATATGATTGAAATTGAAATAAAGGGACCTTAACTTGACCTTTTATATTACTTAAATTGCTATGAGCCTATCAATTATAACAAAATAAGATATTAAATTTCTACACACACACACACACACACACATATATATATATAAGTCTATACTAATAATATTTAAAAATTTTGTAAGCTCATAATAAACTTATTAGATCACTTTTATCAGGCTTTTAATTAAACAACCAACCCATATACAATTAATATTAATATGTGAACCTATAAGAAAGGAAAATATCAAAAATATTAAGATGACATACACGTTAAAGAAACAATTTATGTAGCAAAAGATGCGATCATTAAAAGGTGTTAGGGATGATTTTTGGCTTAAGGGGAAGGCCCGGCCCCCAACTTAAGTTTGAAGTGTGAGAGAAGATGAAAAAGTTCGAGTTCTTGGGCCTTTGGTCGCCAAGTGCCAAGATTATGGCTATGCTAGTGGTAGACGTCTAAAATGGTGCTAAGAAGTAGCTGAACTCTGAAACATGGTGGAACTAACTGAGGGCACCTAAAGAACACAACACAACAAAGGTTAGAGGCAGACGATGGTCCTCCAATGCTCAAGTAAAAAAAAAAATGCTTTGGACAGTGTTCTTGAGGGTTAACTTGCCCCAAAGAGAGAGTTGAGAGAATATGGAGAATTTTGCTTACTAGAGAAAGAGTTTTAATTTTGAAACTACCAATTCTCCTATTCACTTTTGTATTCTAAAGACTTAACTTGAACTGAGAGGATGCCAGTTGAAGAAATCCTTTCAAGGGCAATACATGGCGAGCTACTAGTGGTGAACAGTCTCTATCATAAAGGGCACTTTGGAGAATTTTAATTTAGAGGGACACAAAGGTCATTTATCTTCCCCTAACATCTAAAGTACTAGGTATAATGTGATTGGTCATTTTTGAACATGTCAACCTTGAGTTGGTGAGGTTTGAGGGGCACTAAGGGGTCTTCTGACTGTCCCTTTATGCTTAGCGAGAACAGTGCTGAACTGCTCACCTACCCCAAACAATCTCTGTCTATAGTGTTAGCATTGACCAATGCTTTGAGTCTTGCTAACGTGGCGATTGGCTCTTTGGGAATTCTTATTCAATCTTATCCTCCAAGTCTAACAGTTAGTTGATGTGGCATCTAGGTGCTTCCCTAGTGGGTCTTGTGCTGACATGGCATGTCCTAGCCAAGGTTAATGTGGCACTTGTTCATTGGGCATTTAGAGATTCTTGTATCTAACCTTATCTCTAAGTTAGATAGCTAGGGTACTCCTCTAATAGGTCCTGCTAATAACGTGACAAAACCTGAGTAGTGCTGACATGTGTACTAGTAGGCCCATGTTGACATGGTGGACGCCTGAGTTTGGGTGACCTGTCCTCTAATATAGTGACTGAGTAGAGACACCTAGCATAGCTTAGGTCTCATTACATAAGCTTAATGGGCTGAGTTAAGAAGGTACAAGTGTTGTAGTCCAAACTCAGTCCCACTGAGGCAGCTCCCTCTGAGTTTGATACTTAAAAAGCTTAGATTTGAATGTTGGCTTGGGCTCACTAGTATTGGAATGAGTGTCACTACTTTTTACCCCTCAACAGAAGGTAAACAAAATAAATACATGTTGTCACATCTACTTGAGTATAAATAGTATTTTCATTATTATGCAGTGTTACTTTTAAAATTTGAAGTGTTCATAATCAATTTTAAAAGTGATTACATTTTCATTGATGTGTTTACATATGATGGAGTCAATTCACTTAATAGTTAAGACTTTTTAACTCATTAAACATTTTAGACTGAGATCATGTTAGCACTACCTATTAAAGGTCTCACCATTCTTTCGTTGATTTTATTATTGAATAATAGTTTACTGCAATATATTGTAGATTCCTTGAGGATGCTTTTGACCATTTAAGATTATTTAATTGTGAAAAGGCTTATAATTTGGGCAACTGTGTTTTCATTTGGATCCAGCTCACAGCTAATGTCTGCACAATTAGCAAATGCAAGTGAAAATTTTAGAACAGATGTTGTTTCTAAAATAAGGGAATTATTTGAATTGGCAATCCAGGTATCTTATCTGCTTTTACTATTAGGTTGCTTGGAGTTAGAATCCTTTTTGTGATTCATCAAGTCCTTGTACCTAGAGATTTTGACCTTTCTGCTAAAGATTATAGGTGAGAATCTATTTTCTTCATCAAGTCCTTGTACCAAGAGAACTTGACCCTTTCTGCTAAACTATTGTTCCTAAACATTAACCTGTTATTCTATGTTTTCTAATTTCAGAAGCAGTGGAGAAGTGGGGATGGTGATGTCACTGTAATCAGTCTCTTTTTAATTTGGTGGTAGAGTGATATTACTAATTTGTACGAGGGGTATTGCTAATATTTGTGAAAATATTACAGATATTAGGTGGTGCAACAAATTAGGAAAATTTTAAAAATAACCCTTATAATTTTTCATTATTCTTTTTTAACCAAACTTAAATTGATTATGTTTTATTAGCCAAAACTTTCATTTATGGACACTTTTGTCCTAAAATCAAAAAATCAAAAAATCAAACTATTCTCACACTCTCCACCGAAAAGCACCAAAAATTTTGAAGTTGTCATTGCATAGATCAAGACTTAGACAAAATATTTTTCACTTCGAACGAAGAAAATAGGCGATTTTTGGTAAGTTTTTAAATTTTTTTGAGAATTTTAAATATTTTTCGAAATTTGTTAAAATTTACATTTGAAGTTAAAAATAGGTGAAATTAATGAATTATATGTAAAAAAATGAGTTAGAATGGTATAAGAAACATTAAAAACGGGCAAAACATTAAGAGTTTTGGGTGTAATAGATTGATGCTGACGGTGGTCGGCCACTGTTGCTTTGCATTCTAATCTTGGGCTTGAGATGCATCCTTAAGGTGCATCACTGAAGTCCGTGATGCTGCACTGTTGCACCACGTGGCAGCCTACATAGGCTGCCACGTGGCACAAATATAATTTTTTTTATAAAAAAATTAATTTTATTTAAATGAAATAAATTAAATTTAATGTTATTTATATTAAATATATTAAATTTAATGTTATTTAAATTAAATATATTAAATTAAATTCTATTTTTAAAATTTAAAAATTAAATGTCTATTGAATTAATTGTTAGTAATTAATTTCTCTTTCTCTTTTATGTCTATTGAATTAATATAATTGTTTGTGAATTGTTTTTGGTAAATAATATTGTATGTTATTTAAAATATGTATGCTTGTTATTATTTTTTCTAATATTAATTTATTAATTTTATTTAGTTTTTTAATTGTTACAGAAAAGATAACGTATCGAAAATATATAGACTTCCAGAGCATATATTTTTTCGTGCATCAATGACAGCTTATGTGAAAATGTATGATTTAAATAGTATAAAAAACAATTAACAGAGAATTAGAAAATATTATTTAGGCTGACGTGTATGGGACATTTCTTAGATATGCCAGAGTTGACGTTCTCTGGTATTGTGGTGCATGAGGTGCATACCTCCAATTTAGAATATGAGATGTGGTTTTACATAGGGAGGAAACGCATCCGATTTAGCCGACAAGAGTTTGTACTAATCACCGGACTATAAATGCGAGATTACCCTCCCGCCCAGCAGCTAAATAGGAAATTGGGCACTAGATTGTGGGATACATATTTTTCTGGAGGAAAAAAATTATCGTACATATTTCTTGATAAGTGATACAGACATCTGAATTTGAAGGATATGGACGATGAAGATACAATAAAGTTAAGTTTATTTTATTTTGTGTATCGTGTTTTGATTCCACACGATGAGTGTAGTGGGATTCAAAATTTTGTACTATGTTTAGTGGACGATTTTGATGAGTTTAATATGTATCCATGAGGCAATATTGTATGGACTGTACTTCATAACTCACTTAAGAAGGCCGCATTCCAAAAACTAGAGAAAATAAATAGGAAAGAGTTTGTAAGAGTAAGTTTGAGAGTTACAATGTGTATGAATTTTTGCACGCATTTTCAGTACGTCATAATTTTCTTGTACTTAACTTTTTGATTTTAATTATTTATTTGTTTTTATATACGTCAATCTTATATTTTAAAAATAATTATATTAGGTATAAAATTTTGAGGCAATTTCAGTATGTGGAGAGGTTTTTGATATTCACTATAGTGATCGTTCCCCTCATATTTTGAATTAGGTGACTCGAGGGACTTTATAGTTTGATAACGTTAAGAATACAATATTAGGGAAGCATTTGGTATGTGTTGATATTAATTGAAAAATATATGTTTATAAACTTTATTTTGTATTAAGCGTAGTTTAATTTTATATTTGTAGGATTTTTGGTACTTTTGGTACATCGTAAATTAGTACCAAAAGATTATGAGAAGAAATAGGCAATTGTGCAAATGGTTAGACATGTAGGCATTCCAAGCGGAAGCTATGTTCGGGACTTACCAAATATGTATGGTAAAAGCAAGCGCTCGATGGCCTATGTCCATTTCAGCAACCCTAACGATGATGATATGGATGTGGAGGGGGATGGATATAAATGAGCAAACTCACAAATGTCAGCACCAGTGTCAAGAGCAATGATATATTACTTATTTACATGATTAACTAAAGAGATATTTTCATATATTTCTAAATAAGTCATTAACTATAGTTATGTTTCTTGTAGTCTGAACATAGTGTATCTGCAGATCATGGTGTTACACATCAGATTGAGCAATTACGGGAGGAGATGATTAAGAGATTTGAGCGTACTGAAGCTGCACTTCTGCAGAGAATAGACAAGGATAGAGATGAAATTTTTATAAGGGTTGATTATCTCCGGACCGATCTTACACAACAGATACAGCAAATGATGATGTACTTTAGGCAGTTATACTCATTCTAACCCAATGAAAGCCATAATATGGTAAGAAAAATAAATTTAAAATTGCGATAATTTTTTTTTACCTTAATTGCAGGCTGATTTATTTTAATATATACATATATTTTAGTTTGGAGAGAACACACCGACAGACTGTCAATATGGTTTTCGGACCGCAGCTACTGGTTATGACATGCTGCCCTGGTCACTGATTGACAGTCCTGCAAGTGTTGAGATCTTACCTGTCCTGCATAAGGGAGTGAGTCAATATGGAAGACCGTATAGGCCTGCATGGTATTTGCACACCCCATATACAAATCCATTTTCACAAAAGATATATGAGAAGAAGAAAATTGAAATTGAAGTACAACCTTAAACAGACATGAATCTATTGCTGTAGATAGACTCGGCCATCTTAGTTGAGTTTCACGCCTGGATGGACAAGGATGAGAGTGTAGTCATCTTATCTGGCCTTGACGCTAACTCAGCATGGTTTCAGGAATTGCTACACAGCTGGCTAGATGACTTTGTATGTAAAATTTATTTTATTTATTTAAATTTACACATTGACATGACAGTAATTATAAGTGTTGAAATATATTAAATAATTTATAATTTTAATTATTTGTTAATGCAACATATTAATGAGTATTTGAAGGTAATCCGGCTTAGGCAAAACTATTACACTAATGCATTGCGACAATTGTCCACTTCTGTGGATTCGTATTTCTTTGTGAGTATTGAATTAAATTAGTTACATTTTCTTAATGAATATTTATTGATTATTTGATGGTCTCGCATTTTTAGGAGACTTTTAGACTCCTTTATGAGGAACACAAAAACGACATTTCTGGCATTGCATGGAGTGATGAAGTGATGGCATATGCCCAAGGCGCAAAAGAAGATTTACTCGGTGTACAAATGTGAATTGAGATTAACAAGGTAAAATATAATATTTTGTATGAATGTTGTTATTTTTTTTTATAACTTGTAGTACTATTTGTGAGACTTATTTGAATTTTATGTAAGTTTATATTCCTATCAACAACATTGGGTTACGGCTGATGTGGACATCTTAGATAGGTAAATAGTGATCTACGATTCTAGCATCAAGGGATTTATCGATGGCGTGATTAAGAATCATATCGTGCCATTATTTACATTGTTACCCCACTACCTAGATGCTTGAACATTTTATGAGTAACGACAACTTATACTTGACTTAACCCCTTTTCATGTAATTAGATTAGATAAGGGAGTGCCACAACAGATAATGAATAGTGGAGATTGTAGGGTTTATGTTTATATGTTTATAGAGTTTTTGATGTTGTGTCATCCCCTAGATTTTAGTCCTGATCATAGGTAATTTTTTTAGGACCAAAATGGCAATTGATTTATGAAAAGCTGCAAAAAAATAATAAAGAAAAATTAAATGTTTGTATGTGTTTAAAGTTCTTTTTTTTTAATGTAATATACATTTAATGGTAAATGTATAATTAGTCAATGCATGCATTATTAACAAAAATTGGGAAAAAAGAAACATAACAAACATATCAATTAAATACAATGGTAACAAAGTACAATTAACTAGTTAAATAAGGCCAATAACTACATGACTTAAAAATAGAAATATAACTCATAAATAACATATCAACTACCATATAATGCAATTGAGTTTCGAAAAATTTGTTGATTATATCCATGCTGGTTACAACGGATGCATATATTCTTCGTGGGAACCTTACATTGCGATAGAATTCAATTCTTCCGACGTCTTCCTGATTTTCGGTGTGCTATAGAAGGCTGGATGTCAGCAGCTCTCAACTCCTCTAGAACAATCCAATATAATGGATGATTAACAGGATTTATTAGTTCTCTTTATGCACACAATAAAGACTCAGTCGTGTAATATCACGAACAAAGAGTCCGGTACTGGAATCTGACTTGGCTGTATACTGCAAGTGCATGAGTACACTGTAGCTGCCGTAGATCAAACTTTCAATAACTATATGACTTTGCTGAATGTACACTATTCCATTTCTTTTTCCATCCTTAACGAGAAAGCGAGATTGATCTATTGCATGCACTGTCATGCAAGAAGAATCATCATTGTGCTTCCAAATCTTCTCATAGGCCCAATTTGTCAAAAAGTTTGACATATTTTCTGCAGCCTCATGTCTCTCAACAAACCATCTTTGCATTAACTCTCTAATCCACTCAATTAAGGCAGTCACCGTCATGTCACGTGCTTCCTTTACAATAGCGTTAATGCTCTCTGCAATGTTGGTAGTCATGATGTCATATCTTCTGAATGCTCTCATTGATCGAGCCTATTTTGCAAAACCAACCTCCTCCTCCAAGTATCTCGTTGTCTCTGATTTTATTTCTCGCGTCTTATTAATTTCTCTTTGAAAGTCAGCTACATGATACGTCTTAACAGCAATAAAATAGAAAGCCAAATAGTACCCTCATTTTGTTGTCTCTGACGGTATCTTATATCGTGCGACCAAATTACCCTTCAAGTGATGGATGCATACCCTATGATATACATTAGGAAATATCTCTCTAATGGCCTTCTCGATACTAGCATGTTGATCAAATATAAATACAAGGTTCTCAATATCACTAATGACTCTTTGGAGTTTTGCCATAAACCGTGTCCATGAAGCATTATTTTCAGAGTCAGCAATATCTCATGCAAGTGAAAAATTTTGGTTGTTTCCATCCTTACAAACATCCACAAACATTGTTTCCAAGTATGCATTTTTCAAAAATATACAATTAACTGCAATAACCAGTCGGATGGAAGACTAGAACCCTCTAATACATGGTCCTAGCGCCATAAAGAAATATTTAAAGTGCTTGCAATCGTTAATCTCCAAATGCATGACTGTACCTGGGTTCTATTGTTTCAATATATGGTAGTATGCAGGAAGTAATTTATATGAAGCCTCTAGAGTACCACGTATCAAAACCAAACATGCTCTTTAGATCGCAAAGCAGTAGGGTAACTTATCTCCATACCAAACTCCTCACGTATGTCTGCTTGGATTTCCTTTAGTCTATAAAGTTGACTTACAGATGTAAACTTATTTTTTTTATGAATCTGCCAATAATTCGAGACTTTGCTTGTCGATAACCATCGCACAATCGATCTAATTGGCACACGTGATTTGAATCAATTATACGCACAATGAAATGTTTCCTTGTATTTGTCGACATCGCACGTAATCGCTATTAACATCTATCATTGTCACATTTTACCTCAAAACGATCTTTTGTCAACCTTGAGACTTAAAACTCTAATTACCTTTAAGTGCTAACATACATTAGCACTACTCAAACAACTAATTACCTTTTGTCGACCTGGTGAAGTTCGTCTTTGCTATCAAATAACTTTTCTACAAACACATTGCCAATTCCACTACTCAATATCTTATCCTATATGCCCAAGTCTGATGGTGGTATTGGAGACATAAACGCAAAGGGGTTTTTAGCTTCACAAAAATCTATTCTTTTAACTTCAACATTTAAGGAGCTTATTGAAACATAACAATGTCTGACTTCTGCTAAATCATCAACTTCTAAATTATTAACATTTTTAACATTATCACAATCTCCCTCCACATCCTCAACATTTCCAATGTCATCACAAATGTAATGTGTATAGGTTGGGTCTTCATTGAATGGTATAGGAGAAACATTGTGATAGTCATTCGTTGTGTTTGAGGGAACCACTGTTGGAATTGATGGAGATGTATGGCTTACTTAGTTGCTACTGCTAGCTGACATAAAATGAGTATGAATCGATGATGGGTTTTGATTGAGGAGTTGTACATCATTTTTATAAGCGGGAGCTCTAAGATCCACTATTACACATAAAGGACAGTACGATCTTCTGTTGGGGCTAAAAAAGAATCGAACATCACTGTCGTTTTTAATCTCAATGGGTTTTAACTTATACCTCGTCGCATCAATTTTAATTTTCAAAGTCACCTTACAGTTCACATTGTTGACTCCCAAGGTATAACATACTGTATTTAAAATATCTTCAAAATTAACATCTTTCGGAACAAAAATTTCAAAATTACTATAATCAACATAACTCTCTTCCCCATCACTAAAACTCTCACACTTTCCTTCAAAACAAATAACAATTGCATCATACTCCATAGAACCTAAAAACAAAATGAAAATGTTTAAAAATATATAAAAATAAACAGAAAAAATAAAATTAAAAAAATTAATCAAAACAGTGTAGCATCGCGGACAAGTCCGCTATGCTGCAACGAGATGTGCATAATGTGCGCATCTCGATCCTGATGGCCTTGTGTGCATCTCGAGCCCGAGATGTCGAAACCTGACGGCAGCTGCATCGGCTGCCGTCTGGTTTCAGCAAAATACACTAAAAATCATATTGTTGGCCGGATTTCAACGTCTTTTACATCGTTTTAACTCATTTTTCACATCTAATTCATCAATAACACCTATTTCTAACTTTAAATGTAATTTTTATCTAATTTCTAACGAATATTAAAATTTCTAAAAATGTTTAGAAAAACTTATAAGATTTGGCTATTTTCTTGATTTAAAGTTATTGGGATTTGTGCTTACGTACCATCCCTTTTATGTATAAATATTTGCTTTATGTTTATACATTTATGATTTCAATATATCACTAATTATTTGATATACAAATATGGTAAGATGCTTATAACGTTTTAGACATTGTATGATCTGAAAGAGTTCAGATCTGATCTAAAGGAGTTTAGATCAGAACTAAGAGTTAGTAAAATCTAAAGAGTTAAAGCCTTGTCTGAAATAGGACAAAGACCTAAGAATATATTAGTAATGACATAGTTGCAATGAATTACAAATGGTGCTAGGAAATGTTGTTATGCAAATATGTTCTTAAATTTAATGTTCCTGATCTATCTTCACTAATGCGGGTCTGTTAGTGAAAACCTTAATATATATAGATCAGTGTATGTCTATATCTGGATAGTTCAGATGGTTAGTCTTAGCGGACCATGAGTTTAGTGGAAACTCGTATAGAGATACAAGTATTCAGTAAGGACTGAATATTGAACAGACTCACAAAGATCTCCAATAGACATCCCATAAAGCCGTCAATGGAGGATTTTTCGAGTTGAGTAGTATTCGTGATCCTTAGACCTGAGTGCCACAATGGACTTATGAGTGATCCATCATACTTTGGTTCCACACATGTCAGATACCTTTCATGGTCTGACCGCTGGGTGTCGTTGGGTATGGTCCGATGCTCATGGAGTCCGGTGTGTACAGATATGGGATCCATGAACTCAATTGGGTGAGTAAAATATCCTGCAACTCCAAGATTGTATTTTAGAAAGTCTTATGGCCATAAGCAGATATATCCGAGAATTAATTTTATCCTCGAAAAAAATAATATCGTAAAAGTGTTTACGGATATTATTTATTGAAATACAAATCTAGAGATAAGTTTGTGGTTAAGCAAATGGAGACTTGACGGTGTTGATCTATATCTCCGCTCTTCAAGGATATTTATGATGGAATGATTATACGAATATGTTATAACCTCAACTTGTATGGTCTAATGCGTCGTTTTGTAATATCTGTAACATGTGTGTGGGACATTGTTCACAGACGTGTGAAATAGTTTCATATGACAAATTGGACATGGACCTAGAGAGTCTCACAATATGAAGTGTACTCGTTGTACACTAGGGCAGCAAATTGGATTGAACTATTAATCCAACAATTTCCAGCAAAATAAAAAATATTTCAAGGTTTTTTTTATTATTCACTTGTCAATAATTGAATATAAAATATATTATTGGTTTACAAGAGTTGTTAACCAATAAGAAATTGACAAGTACTGTAATCTTGCTCCATAAATAATTTACCATGTATTTACCTATTTACCTTACTTGGTAAATACATATATGGTAAATGTAAATATTCAAAATAGTTTTGAATTATTAATATTTTATTTATTAATCAAATTATTATTATTAATTGGAATAAGTGGCAAACACCATTTACTAATGAAGAATGCACTTGTTATTAATAATAAGGAATGTTGACCACTTAGTAATTCTTAAATGATGCACTAAGGAAGTGGTAAAACCACTTAACATTGTTTAAATGCCAGTTACTCTCTAGAAATTGATTCAAATGGTTGAATCAAATTGATGAGTGAAAAATATGATTGATTAATATTTGTAATGGCAAACATGGATAAGTGGTGGTGGAGCATTAAGAGTAGTAATCATTCTTTGCACTTAATTAAGAATTGAAAGGGTTCAATTGGTGTAAGAGAGAGTGAATTTCGTTCAAGGAGAAAGAAGAGTGAATTGAGAGCATTTCCTAAGTGTTTTTCTCAAAGTGTTGAGAGAAAATACAAAGGCTTACCAAGTGTCACAGATTGATTTCTCGAACCCGTGCGGCCTTAGACACTCTTCAAGCGCTAAGCAGCCTACAAGTCCCAATTAACCAAAGAAAGAGATGAAGAAGAAGCACACACCAAGTGTTTGAGAAAATGCTCTCGAATATTATTATTAAAGAGAGAATTACAAAGTTATAGAATTACAAGCTATGAGTATTTCTACAATTTAAAGGATTGAAGGCTTGCTTCTCAAATGAGAACTCCACCTATTTATAACTAAAGCTATTTACAATAGACGGCTAGGATTAACTCTAATCCAATGGTCCACATCTAAAGAGGAGAATATCCTAAAGAATATTCCAAAGATGCCAACTACCAAAAGTATATCCCAAGGAATATGCCTTTTCTAGAATACTCCTCTACCTACCACTCAAAAGTGGCCTCAACCCAACTCCATTGGGCCTTCTAGAAGCTCTAGCCCATTTAACACAAAATGGACTAAATACCCTCTTGGTGGTCCTGTCGCACGCCAAATGTTCGAGTCTTTGCTTGAGAATATTTGGGGCGTGACACAAGGTTCAACATAAAGAGTTGTAAAGAACTAAAGAAAACTCTTAACTCTTCTCATCTCTTGGTAGTAATCATTCATAAGGACAAATTGTTTTAAGTGTTAAAACAATCTTTTGCTGGAAATTCAAGGCTGCCATTCTAGCTTCACAATCCCACCGAATTTAGTTGTGAACTAGAATTGTGCAAGGGAACACTTCAAGGTGAGCTCAACAAATTGAAGTTTGGAGTTCTTGAAGAATTGTAAAGCTACTTTCATAACCGGGTAGGTTATTTATTTGCTATTCATTTTATATCATCCATGAAATATATATGTGCTTGAATGATCATACATGTGAGTGCATGCTTGAGTTTGTTACATATTGTATAACATGTATGAATATTTCTGTTGCGTATTTAATTTTTGAAATTATATGCACTTATACACATCACACACCATGTCACAACAAAAGTGACAAATATATTCAGTAATACTCGATTTACGCAATAATAACTTAAAAAATATCCATCCATCAATATGATTCTTGATTCGGTAAAAATAAAAGAGAGAAAACTTTTTTTTTTATTTTAAGATAAAATTGTGTATAAGTGAAAATTTTAACTAACAAAAAATAGTTAATTTAAAGTTTATTAAAAAAGAATGATGAAAAATTATTAGAGTTATTTACGAAATTTTACCCGACAAATTTGCACATGGATAATTTTTGGTGTTTTCTTAAATATAGGGACATTACTGATAAAAACCATGCAGTAAAATTTAGAATATAATTTCTCACCAGCTATTTAACAGTTGATTCCAAGGCTCATTTTTAAACCGATAAGTAAATGTTGGAGGTTGGAACAGTAAAGTCTGAAGTCATTTTGACGGCATCAAACACATCATTAACCAGTAACAACTTATTAAAATGCCCACGGTAAAATATGGTAATGGGAGTACTTGGGAATTGCCTTCTTCTGTTATCTTCAAATTTAATTTATTCATGAAAGTTTATAATTTCAATTCTAAATATGTTTGTGCAAGTTATTTATTCTGATTTTTTTTTTCCTTTAATTTGCTTTCAGCAATACAAAGATTAAATCTAGAACAATTCATATCTCAAATACTTAAAAAAAATGTGAAAATTGTTTACAAACTGAATTTGTTTGCAAATTTTTTCATTTGAACACATTTTAGTAAGTATATATATATATAAAGATGGGCAACTGATTTTATATTTGAACTCAATCTTCAATCTTCAATCTTCAAAATTCACAAAATATATTATATTTAAGGGTCAAAAATGCAAACTTTCAGAATTTTATACACTTGCATTTCACACTAATAAATAACTTTTCTGTTCCAATTATATTTGAATGGTGGCAAATGCAAGGAAATCAAATAATATACTCTTTAATATTATGTATTCCAATCATATTAGAATAGTGGCAAATGAAAGGAAATCAATAATGCTAAAACTTTTTATTGCAGAAACATGGTAATGGAGAATACCAACTTTAGTATGATGACATGGTTGAACTGAGATTGTGAGGTAATATTCAAATTTGAGTATTAGTTTATATGAATATCAAATCTAAAAGAAGTTGTTGAGCTAGCTGGCCTGGTTTAGTAACACCAGTGGGGTTGTTTATACTATAAATATTGTTTGATTGATTTCAAACATCATGCATAGGGTTTCTAAATTATTGATTACAAAACTTTTTTATTTTGCACACTGATACTATATATTGAAAATCAAGTTTGTTTATGATTGAATTTTATATTTAATTTCTTTCAACATTTCAATATTATCTATCAATATATATATATTTTAAAAAATTGTATAAATAATTTAAAACAAATTTAAAAATTATGCATTTTTATGTCAACAAAACTAAAATAAAAAAATATAGAGAAAAAATAAAAAAGAATCGAGAATGAGATTATCAATAAAAATCTTTTCAAAATACACTCTACATGTTGCATAAGTTCAAATGTGATATTTGTATGAGAAAGGAAATCACACACACTTTATGTTTTTTTTTTCACTTGATTGTAGTTAATAACTTTTTTTTTATTCTCCTCAATAATTACAACATTTCTAAGAAAAATCTAAAATAAATCTAATTAATTAAGTATACTATATATATATATACTTAGACAATTAATTTTATAATTGGAATATTGATTCTAATAAATCAAGTATTGAATATTTTGCATAATAAATTAATAACTTAGGTCTTAATTTGACAATGAATGATTTAAAATTTAGTTGTTACTTTGACCAAATTCCAAGAATTAAAATTTACTCTTTCAAAAGATTTTTGTAGTTGAAAAGCCTCAAATTCTTAAAACTGAGAATTTGACTGTTTAGTTTTATTATAGTAAATTTAAATTATTTCAATATTTATTTTATAAAAGTTAAAAATTTTATGTTATTCTCTCGTGTTCAACTTTAAGCACCCATTCTTTTTTAACAAAAGTTAGTTATCCCCTAAAAACAACTTATAAATAAAAATAGCCTACTACTCCGTGATAAGTAGTCTTATGTCATGTCTTACATTAAATAAAAATTAGATAGATATTTAATATATAGAGATGGGTATATGATATTATCTAATGTGTTAATTTTTTAAATCAATAATAAATACCCAACTTATAACAAATAATATCATAGTAAACCAAAATTTTCATTTTTATGTGAGTCCTAAAATCTCCATAATAGAGATTATCATGTAGAATGTAGATCTCTTAGAAATATCGAAGATGAGCATTACGAGACAAGTAGGTCTTAAAAATTATGTATCTTGATCCTTAATAGAGATTGTTACGTGGGTAGTCAGTCTCGAAAGATGGGTAATACGGGCTAATTTGCCCTTGAGTTTGAGCCAGACTATGACAAAAGTGTCACATGATTGAGTTGGGGAGAATGTCACGTTGTACATCAAATAAAAATTGGGTGAATTTTAAATATATATGAGCGGGTATGTAATACTTTAACATACTAGTCTTTTGGATCAATGATAAACGTCCAGCCTATAACACTTGGCTTCTAGCTTATGGGCCAAGTTTCAAGTCCCCTCTTATACATGAGTAGGGTAGATTTCTCTAATTTTTAATGGAGTAAATTTGGCCTTTTTGGATCTAGATTTACAGGTTGTACTTCAACAAATATTATTGTTGTATATTTCGATAGACTTCTGATTATAAATATCAGTAAATTATTGTAATATTAAAAAAAAATACCTCAACAAAAACCTATAATTAGATTTGCGAGCTGCACCTAATTATTGTAACATTTAAAAAAAAATCTTAACGAATATTCTAGGTCTAGATTTGCGAGCTACATCTGAATTATAATAATATTAAAAAAATACCTCAATGAGTATGTGGTTATAAATATCAATAGATTGTTGTAACATTTAAAAAGAAAACCTCAATGAATATTATTTTTGTATGTTCCGATAAACTTTTAATTGTAATTATCAATAGATTGTTGTCATATTTAAGAAAAATGTTACATCTCAACGAATATCATTGTTATGTGATGAATCTTAACAAACATCATTATTGTATGTTCCAATAGACTGTTGCAGGTTGCACCTTAACGAAAATCATTGTTGTATATCTCAATAAACTTCTGATTATAAAATTAGTAGATTGTTGTAATATTTTAAAAAAATCTCAACATATATTTTGATTATAAATATCAATAGATTGTTGTAATATTAAAAAATAAAATAAAACCTCAATGAACCTTAACGAATATCATTGTTATATAAAAAACTTTAATATCAACATATTGTTGTAATATTTATAAAAAATTCAATGAATATTTTGATTGTAAATATTAATAGATTATTGTAATATTAAAAAAAATTTAACAAATATTTTGATTGTAAATATTAGTAAATTATTATAATATTTAAAAACAAAATCTCTACGAATTTATTATTGTATGTTTTAATAAATTTTTTATTGTAAATATCAATATTGTGTTGTAATATTTAAAAATAAAAAATTTCAATAAATATTGTAATTGTAAATATCAGTAGATTATTGTAATATTTAAAAAAAAAACCTTAACTTTATTGTAAATATCAGTATTGTGTTGTTGTTGTATATAAACTTCTTATTATAAATATCATTAAATTATTATAATATTAAAAAGAAAACAAAAAAAATAAAAAAAAGAATCAAAAGTTTTTTTTGTAAAACTGGCACGAGTGGTTTGCGCTGAAAAAGAGACAAACACGGCCTTATTTTTTCTTTTAAAAAAAATCCCTCATTTTTATATTTTTTATTTTATCAACAACAAGCCTTTGCAGATACGCGATGCTTTATCTTGAACCAGTAACAAACTGAGGACTGAGAAGTACTTCTTTCCACAGCAAAAGATAAACAAACAAACCTTGTTGCTTTTGAACAAGCAATTACTTCATAATGCTTCTCCAAACAACGAGTCTGTCTCCTCATTCTCATTCTAATTCTCTTCTTCCTCTGAACTTGAGGCCAAAGAATCTCTCTCATCAGGTTATTAATTATAATTCAATTCTTCTTTTCCGAATATTTTTCTGTAAATTTATTATTTCTCTTACTGCTTTTATTTTGTACTTCGCAGGCTATATTTCACCAATATAACGCGCCCGTTCTGACGATCTCTAGGTCAGGCCGGGCACTAACGGTTACCAGATTTTGCAATTTACAGGTATGTGTTGTGTCAATTTTTGTGCTTCAATTGTAGCTAGTTTTTATAGTATCTATTTGTTTGCATGAATGTAAGCATAAGTGTTCACTTCTTCACTAGCAATTCTGTTGGTCGAAATCTAATAAGTTATTTGTGATGCATTTCTCAATTGATTGTTGGTGTAACACAAAAGATTAGAGATTAGATGTTTATGCTATTGATTGGTTGATTCTTTGCGTTAGTTTAGTTCACTTGCTAGCAAACTCATTTTGATAGCATCATAGCAGGATTGCATTAGTAGCTACCAAACCAATAACCTAAGCTAAGCAAGTAAGAATATTGCTGATCACAAGTAAGAATTGTTTGTGTTATGTGTCAATGTCAAAACTACTATTTCACATCAATTTTCTTTTCTCTGGCTCAAATACACAGTATGACGAAGTAGGTTATGTCCTGAGTCAAACCAGCAATTTTGATGTCATTGTCAGCTTTGCGAAAGGAGTTCAATCCCTCTTTGGGGAAGCCATAGAATAATACTGCTATTAGGAACCGACTTAAGATTACAAACTATAGCATGATTCACTGGCTAACAAGCTTAGTCTATGCAGAAAGACAATTCTACAAAACCCATGCTACTTGTCAACCCGTTTATGAAATAAAATATAAAAAGAAATAAAGCCAGTATCACACACTTTTTTGTCACAGCAATTCATGTGTCACATGTGATACTGCCAACTGGTTTTGAATCACTTAGTGCATTCTTATTCTGACTCTTCCCATAATCTATTTGTCTAAACCATTAATTGTGTAAATATGCAAGTGCCAAATATTGGAGCTTGCTTGGAGTTACTTGTTCAGAAAACAAGAACGAGACTAGAAATCCTTTTTTTTATTGTATCTTGATGGACTTTGTGTATATGGTGATGTCCATGGTTACCATTTTCATACTATCATTCTTGACTTGACTCGTACACAAACAACGTTGAGCTCGCCTTGCTCACCTGTTGGCCGTATTTCCTTTTTCATGCATTCTTTAGTCTCTTCTACCTCTGTTAACATCTGACTTAGTTTCCTCCCCAATAAGGATCTTGATATTTTAGATCTTGCTCAGAATCGAAACTCCATTAGCTTCCAACTTTTATTTCAACCCAATATATTTTGCATCAATTTTGTATAGGTATTCTTGTGCTGTATTTATTTCCAATGAAGAGTTTATGAATATAGAAGAAAAATATGTAGTGTCTACTGTAGTAAGATATCACAGGAAGGTAAATTTTTGAGGAACCATTGCTGAACCTCTTTTTTTAACATAAAAAAATGATGTATGACACCTTAATGTCTTCAATTTTAGTGACAAAGGAAATAAGCTGATGAGGGTGTAGCTGTGGTGTCTTGTGTGTTCAACTAGGATTTAATTTCTCTGTTTTCTAGGAATTGCTGAATGAAGGGCACCAATGAAACAATACCATTTAATAATGTCTAATGTTATTAATAAAGATACCTGGACACACACATCTCTGCTTTGTGGATTTGCATTTATTAAAGCAAACCTGTATTGAAATAATAAGTTTTCTAAATTATACATAAACACAGACAGAATCCCCAAAAAGAAAATCTAATACTGGTTGTATGCTGTTTGGTTGCATTTCGGACCACTAAGTGTTATTTGCGTAGCTCCAGTATGCAGAAAGTTTCCAGGATGATCAGGATAAAAGTCTTATGCTCATTTGTTCAAATGGATAATTTAAGGAGTTACCAAAGAGTTGGAGTGAGTATTATATGAGACAAAATTTGATATCTGGCTTAGAGAACAGCAGTCAAATTTCTGAAGGAGTTGGAGTTGCCATTTTCTGCGTTGATGTTTGTCTTCACACAAAACTTGTTTGTTTCTCTTGCGGAATCAGTTTCCATCTCATACTTATTTTTTCACTTCTTAAAGTTTTTGAATTTTTGCTAATTTTCAGGTTATTAGGATCACCTTTCTTTATGATGTTACTAGGAACACGGTTATTCTCCGTGTGGCTTGTGATAAAATATAGTACTATAGGGTAACATTTTATCTACTTTGTCCCAAAAACTATCAGAGCATAATCAATCAAGAGGGCCAAATGGATTTATATAGTTTTGTTACAATATCCTTTATATTTGTGAACTTAATGCTTATAAAGCTCCCTAATCTATTAGATTGGTGAGATTTTTCTTAATGGAGTCTGTTTTACTTTCTACTGTAACATGTTCAAGGAATCTGAATCAACAATTTTGTTCCTCATTCAATGAACTATCTTTGACAGAACCTTATTAACATTTATGTATTATAATCCTAATTACTAATTTTTAATACCATTGTTGATGAAGGCAGATATTTCGAGGGGAGTTGGCAACGGAATCATATATACCAACAAATTTTGAGAGTAATTCTCTATTTTACCTTTGATAGTTTTTTTTACCATCTGATTTTTCGGTTCCCAGTAAGCGTCGTGTAGTTCATGTTGGATTATCAGAGGCAATGCCGTACATAATTAATAGCCTGGAATTTTTCAGTGTCCTCAAAGCGTCATTAAACATTGTTCTTGACATAGACATTGTCAACCTGCTTATCCATTTGAAAATTTTAAAAAATCGCTCTTAACTGAGAGAATGAGAGGTAAGAAACAATATATGTTAAGTTTATAGCCTATGGTTGCATATATTAAGTTCACATATATGTTAAATAAACAATCAAGTAGCAAGGATGTTAGGATTACAAGTTAAACAAACTAATTACATGCTATCGCATTTATTTGAGTATAAATAGTATTTTCAGTCAGTATGCAGTGTTTCTTTCAAACTTTGGTTTTCATAAGCACTTTTAAAAGTGATTACATTCTCACTGATATGTTTGCACGTAATGGAGTCAATTCACTTAATAGTTAAGACTCTCAACTGGCTGAACAATATAAGTATCTTTTTTTATCAAATAAATATTTCATGATTTGACTGAATCATATTAGCACTATACTACCCATTGAAGGCCACTACATTAATTATGTTGATTTTATTGGCGAATAATAGTTGAGTGTTTTTCCAATAATCTTTTAATATCAGCACTATATTGCAGATTCCTTCAGGAACCTTTTGACCATCGAGGATAATGTAATTGTGAAAAGGCTTATATTTTTGGCAACTGCGTTTTCATTTGGATCCAGCTCATGGTTGATCTCTGCACAAGTGGCAAATGCCAGTGAAAATGTCAGGGCAGATGCGGTTTATGAAATTGGGGAGTTATTTGAATTGGGAATTCAGCTATCTTATCTTCTTTTACTATTAGGGTTGCTTGGAGTTGGAACCTTTTTCGTGATTCGTCAAGTTCTTGTACGTAGAGAACTTGACCTTTCTGCTAAAGAATTGCAGGTGAGAGTATGTTTTCTTTAAATGTGCTCATCTGATGAAAATTATCCAACATTTGACATTTCCTTGTCCGCCTTCCTGGCATTTTCTAGACCTAAAATTCAGGACTAGAAACTATTATCACTAACATTATCCTGTTATTCTATGTTTCTAATTTCAGGAGCAAGTGAGAAGTGGTGATGCCACTGCTACCGAGTGTTTTGAACTGGGTGCAGTGATGTTGAGAAGGAAATTTTATCCTGCTGCCACTAAATACTTACTTCAGGCAATTGAAAAATGGGATGGAGATGATCAAGATCTTGCACAGGTATGTTCATATCTTTTAGCCTTACATATCAAATAAGTATAAACAATTGTGTTATATATATTATGACAATGAAACACACACACACATATATACTTGTGTTAATTGTGCCTTGCGGTGGTGCTTGCAATTATATGTAATATTTTAACTGGAAAAACTTTTTGCTATAAATAGATGTTTTTGTTTCTTGATCAAGTTCACTGTCATTATGAAATATGCTCTGATCAATGCGGTGGTTGGCTCATTTTTGCTGACATAGAGCTTCAATTTCAGTTGTTGCCTTGGTGTAGTGGATTTATCACCAAATTTCCAGTCTGTAATCCTTCTCCATAGTGTTTTCTAGATTAATATTAATTAAACTGTCTCATCAAATCGCTAAGCCATGTCCCTGCACTGTATCAGAAGAGTGAATTATATATCAGAAAAGATACATTGCATCTCTTCTGTGTTTTCTGCATCATCTTGAAAATCTGTGGCTCTGCTTTTGTCTTCTGTAACCCAACATTTTTTTTGATAGGTTTACAATGCCCTTGGCGTGAGTTACGTACGCAATGGAAAGCTTGACAGAGGGATCACTCAGTTTGAAACAGCCGTGAAACTCCAACCAGGCTATGTCACAGCTTGGAACAACCTTGGTGATGCCTTTGAGAAGAAAAAAGACTTAAAATCAGCTCTTAGGGCATTTGAAGAAGTGCTACTTTTTGATCCTAACAATAAGGTGGCAAGGCCACGAAGAGACGCGCTGAAGGATCGGGCAAAACTTTACAAAGGAGTTCCTGTAAAATCAAAAGAGAGATGATTGTGCGATGGGACTATCATACTTTTTCAAGATTGACCTTATAGTTCCTTTCTTATTCTCAGGTTTTCTTCTTTATCTTGTTAGATTTTTTACCTTAAATATCTTCTAAAAATTTTGATACCCTCTAATTGGTATGTTATTTCTGTAACATTGTGAAAAGAAAAAAAAAAGTCACTGAATTCTTTAGATCTATATTTTCCCCGACCATTTCTCTTTTGATTTATTATTATTATTATTATTGTTATGTGTGATCTGATGCCATTTTAATTTTGAAGTCTCAGACTCGGCTTTTTGTTTTTTAATAATACAATATGGGAAGATATTGGGTCCATCCAATACTTTTTGGGCTTTGAAATAAGTTCGGTTCTGGGTCAGGCAGAGCATGCACCTCAATCACGAAACGGCCTGGATGGGCTTGGGCCTAGTTACCATCTCAGTTGCGACTAGGCCGGCCAATAATATGTCAATATCTTTTTTTATTATAAAAATTAAAATACAATAATATTACATGTAAATTGTATTGTTAGATTAGATCTTTATTAGGGGTGGTAAAATAGGTCACGATACGATTATTCAACACATTTTAAGTGAATATAGGTAAAAAAATTTGACACGATTAATAAATGAGTCGAATTCATATTATTCGTTTATTAATCGTGTCGAATATGTGTTTGAGTTTTGCTATTCGTCAATTTGTTTAAGACACATTACTGTTTGATTACAGTATATTTTTATATTCAATAGTGTTATTGTAGACTTAAACGTGTTTAATTGTGACTTAATTGTGTTTAAACAAATATTTATTGTTACTTAAATATATTTAATCATATTAAACAAATAAATTTGATATTATTATTCATTTAAACGAATATAGTTATAAACGAATCGAATTATGTATAATCGTGTAAATGAATTAAATTTGATTAATTTATTTAAACATGTTAAATTGTGTAATTAATTTATTAAATGAATCGAATTTGTGTTTAAAAATTTAATTCGTTTAATAAATAAATTATAAATAAATATAATAAAATTTTTATTAATATTTTATATTGACATGACATAAATAAAATTTATTTACATTGATTATCACTTTTAATTTTTATTTATTACTGTCACATGTCCTATGTTTTCAATTATTTAATTTATCTCGTTCCTTTCATAATATGAGCTAGATAACAATAATTTAATAACAACACATCAATTTGTACACACAGAATTTATGAAACAGCTTGTATATGTGATAGTACTTGTTGACTTGTGTTGTCTTAGAACAACGAACTAGATTTGATTGTTTTGAGAACGATAAATAAATTTTTTAAATGAAAAAAAATCATAAATAGATGAAAAATAAAATTGTGATTGTTTAATTTAATGTGAATTTATATTTATTTTATCGAATGTAGTTAACTCATTTAAATATACTACCGAATCATATATTACATAAAAATAATAAAGAATTTTAATCATTACAAATGTAATTTTTTTTTAAAGTTAAATGATATATATCATTGATAATATAACAAAGAATTTTTGATATTACAATTAAAAGATTATCAAGATACAAAAAAAATGAGTACATATTGAGACTTTTTTTGAATTAGAACTCTTACAAAAAAGAGTACTAATTATACTTGTATAAGGTAAGGATGTCCCTACAATAGGAACACGACACAAGAAATAATCGACATTTTTGAAAAAAAAAAAATAACAGACCTTTCCGAAAAAAGAAAAATAACAGACCTCGTCAAGAAGAAACATCCAAATCTCTTAAACAAGTTTAAGAGAGAAATTATTAGGATTTGTTTTAAACATAAAAACTAAATAAAAACCCCACTATTAAACCTCAACAGTAACCACGCAAAGGGTGACATTGTCGGTGGTAGTTGAGGGGCCCGAGATTATAGAAGGGAAAAAGCGACAATGGTCGGTGGGTGTTCAATGAGGATCAACAAAATTTACCGAATCACAGATCTTATAATCAAACCAAACAAATGGCCACAATTTCTTTGGTATCTGTGAAGTAACAAGGATTATCAGAGGAACAAGAATTCGGTGACCGGCAGGGATCGAAACCACGGACTGCACCAACCCGTTCTGGAGTCATCGACGATGCGGTCTAAATGGCTTCGCATGTCGAGGAGCAATGGAACAAAGCTGAGAAAAATCGGGGACCCAAGCGGTATGACGTGGTTGGGGAACGCTTCAAGAGGGTTAGTGGTCGAACCAACTGCAGTCGCCACTTCAGTCCTACCCGTGCCGAGCAAAGTCTAGGGCAACAACATAGAGGGTGGCAAAGGTCCGACGATGGGTGCCATAAAGGTGTTTGTGGCAAACCAGAGCAATGGAAGACCAAGAAAGCATCGAAGAGTTCGCAGCGACTTTGTCGGAGTCTGAATCAATTCGTTGAAGGATGAGGAAGCGCGTTGGAACTCAAAATGACTTTGCGGAAGCAGGGACGCTTGACGACGATGATGAGATACATCACGACGCCAAACCGAGAGGAGATGGGAGGATTTACGGGGATAATAAGGAAGATTGGAGGAGAGGGGAAGGGGAGAGGAGGTCCATCGGAGAGAGGCCGTAAAATGGGCTTCTCTCTAATGAAAACGTTGAGAAGGTGGGTTGCGGCGCCTTTCTTTTTTGTTTGAGAGATTACAAATGTAATTTTTAATAATAGTCTTAAGAATTTTTTTCTTTTTTTTTAATTAAAATAAGAGATAATAGAATGAGTTGAAGAAGAAGAAATAATAAAAAAAAGTCATTTTTTTATTATTTAACTTATTTTTTTTATAAATGTTATTGTATTTAATTGTAAAATTCTCATATAATATTTAAGATATACTTTTATTTTTTTAATTTAAAACGAGATTGAAAGTATAAGATTTATATCAAAAAATTTAAAATTTTAAAGACGACTTAGTCTTTGAATCAGTTTATATTTTTTAATAAATTGAGCTAGAGGGAACCGTACTCATCATAAAAATAAAGAACTTAAATGATAATTTCTTTAAAATTATATTCACATCGTAAAAAGTCAATAAAAAGTATCAACTTCTCTCTTTCACGTCATAAAGCAAAAATTTAAAAGTAATTTTTTTTAAAAAAAAAACAGAACAAAACAAAAGAGAGCAGCCATGGGCACTACGTTGATGGGCATTTTGTCACATTAGAATAGTGTTATTTTCATGGACTCATTATTTTTAAAAAGAAATGAAGAAAGAAGACAAGAGAGAAAGAGATGCATAATTCTCAATTATGTCAGCATCCGCTTATCGTCATTGCGTATGTCATTGATTTCGATTCCTTGGCTCAGGTGCGTGCTACAAGTTGTCTTTGAAATGGACTGCTCTACTCCTAATATTTGTTTTTAATCCCAACGCGTCTACTGTAATAAAATTAAATAAAAAAATAAGATGAAAATCCAAAACTAACGATCTGAAAAACCAAGAAAATGAACATATAACAGTATAGTTGTTGTTCATTGTTTTTACCTTTTTTTATTTATTTATTTATAAAAAAGTCTAATGAAGATTTGTTTTAAGTTGTTCAGATATTTTATTTGGGATATAGACAGTTTATTTCTTTTAATTGATTAAATAAATACTTTGATCCAATTAATTAGATCCTATATAAATAATTTAGTCTCAATTAATTAATTTTATTTATTTATTTAGACGGTACAAGGGCAATAACATAACTCTTTTGTGAAGTTTTATATTTATGACTGACATAAAATTTTAAATTTCATAATCTATATATTAAAATAGTCATTATTTCAAGCATTGAAATACAAAAGAATAATGAAGAAGCCTTTTAGGATGGTGGCCACAATAACATTATTATTATTAAACAATTGCACTTTATGTTGTTGCCACCATCATTAGAATTAGGGTTCATGATTTACTCGATGATGATGATGGTAGCGCATTATAACACATCATTGTTTGATAGTATTTTGTTGATAAAAACATAGTTATTATTATATAGATTAAGAGATTTAGAATTTGATGTTATAAATAGTGAGTTGACACCGTCGTCGACGATGACAATCAACTACTAGCCCTCGAGAATGATGGCAATAAATGTTGAATTTTTATTTTTTTATTTTTAATTATTAAATTTTAATTAATTAATCTTAATTTAAAGCTTTTAGTTATTATTACATTTAAACTAATAAATAAACTTATTAACGAATTTTAAAAAAATTAATATATATAATATTGTGTTATACTTATTTAAAATAAATTATAGTTAAATACAAAATTTAAAGGGTAAAAGACATTTTTGTCTATCAAATTTAATATAATTCTCAATTTTGTCTCATGAGTTTTATAAAAAAAAATTAATTTAATTTAATTTTAATCAATTAATAAAATTCTATTAGATTTGATTAAAAATATTTTTTGACAGTATTTTGATAATTTTGTCCTCAATTATTATATTAGTTAAAAATAGTGATGTGAGTGCACTATACAATGTACATGTGTTAATTATTAATGGACCATTAAAAAATAAAAAAGACATGTAGCACGCTTTAAAATGTTTAAATTTTAATATTCATTAAAAATTTATTTTATAATTAAAAAATATTAAAATAAATAAAACTCTGCTGGAACCACCAACAAATATGATTGGTCGTCGCTGGTCATCATCAATTATCGAATTTTAGTGATAAAAATAATTAAAATTTGCGTCATTGAATTCTATTTTTTTATCTACACAATAGTTGTGTCATTTTTATCAAAGAAAAACAAGAAAATGGTAAACAATAACCAAAAATAGGGGAAGGGTGCTGCGGCCACCGCGTGCCATTCTCAAACTGTGGGGCGGTGACGTGCATTGCTCCCACCACGTGATAGATTGGCAGCTGATCTGTCTAATGGTGGGGGCGATGTTGTTGGCTAGAGATCGCCAACCCATGGTGGTGGGCGGCAGCCACCATCGTTCGCTGTCGAACGGTGGGACGGTGGCCTACACTGCCCTTCCGTTCGTCGACTACCTCCGGCCCGTGGTGGTTAGCGGTGAACGGTGATGGCCGTCACCTTCCACCATATTCTTCCTCACTTTTGACACATTTACAGTGCTCCATTGACAAAAAAAATCTTATCGTTGCGTAGATCACAAAATTTTGAGTCTAATGATGTCAATTTTGAATCAAATCACAATTTATCATTGACGGTCAGTCAGCCACTAACGACATCGGCCACTGACCAGCTGCTCCCTTTTTATTTAATTATTTTAGTGACTAATTGGTGATTGACATATGAATATTTTGTATCAGCCTATCTCAAAATTTTGTGTGAAGTGACAATTTTACCCCTCTAGTGTTAAAATTAACAAACTAGAACAAAATTAAATTTTTTAAAATTTGTGGGATAAATGTGAGAATTATGTCATACTTGAAAGACAAAAATGTCCTTTGTCCAATATCAAATATAATTAAAATTTTAAGGGTAATACTTTTAAAAGAAACATAATATTAATTTATGGTTTGTTTTAATTAGAAAGGGTGGATAAAAATTTAGGATCTCTAAGATGCACTACAAACTCTTTTACCATTGGGCCATTTAAGCAAGTGCATATTAATTTATTATTTTAATATAATATAATTAAAATTTTTAATAATATAAATATTAGTGAATGAATGAAATTGTATCGCATGTCGGAAGTTAGGTTCATTCCACACTTAAATCAAAAAGATAATTAAGTAATGATAACAAAGGGCATAAATATAATCCATCTAAATTTACCAAAAAAAAAAAAAAAAACTAATGATTTGAAGCTAAAATAATTAAGACTTAAATGTCTATTTGATTAAACTTAAGGATAATAATGGGGCGAGGTGACGGGCGGGGAGGCTTTTCTTATATCCCACCCCATTTATTATTTTAAATCCCATCTGACTTCATTCTTTATAAAAATTTAACAAGGGATGGGGAATCTTCACGTGGGGAATGACTTTTTCATCCCCGTCCCATTCTCTATTTTTATTTATTAATATTAATTTATATTCACAAATTTTAATAATATAAAATTAATCTATATTATGATAAAAAGAAATCAAACTAACAAGTTAGAATAATATGATAATATCCTTAAATAATGTGAATAATAAATAAACAAAAAAATATTTTAGTGTTTAGTATCACCAATCTTTTTATTAATTGCTTCAAGTAATACTACACATCCCAAGTTATATCTCAAGTAATGATGTGTCAAGATATCATTGGGTAGTTAAATAGTGTGAACTCATTACACCATTTCACCATCAAATGATTATTTGACACATAATTACTTAGGATATAACTTAGGATGTATACTATTATTCATTTGCTTCATTTTCTCTCATTAAAAGTCATGAGATTAAGATTGCATTTTTACAAAATAAATAAACTACTTTTAACTTTTTATTAACTTCATTGAGATAATGTAATAAATAGTTTAACATAATTAAATTTACAAGAAATTAGATTGAAGTTTACCTCATTTGTATTTTCAATAAATGCGTGACATTGAGTTTTTATAAAAAAACTTGAATCTTAACCCGATAATAAAAACAAACCATAGGAACTAGTTGGTTAAAATCAAATAAAATTAAAAAAAATTAAAATTAAAATTAAAATTAAAATTTTCAAATAATATATAATTATATCATACCTTTAATTTTATCTCATAACTAATTTTGAGCCCACATCAAACTTTCAATATTTTTGGATGTAATATGTTATGATGAAGACTTACAAATCTAATTATTAAAATATTTCCTAGTAACTTAGTTAAATACAAATTATAAAATAAAATTTGATAAATTATATAAATATATACTAAATATTACATTTAATATATTCATATAAAACAGAAGGTGGAGATGGGGTAGGGAGGGTAAATTTCATCCCCGCCCCTTTAATAATTTGAGAAATAATATTTTTTCATACCTCACTCCATTTTCATAAAAATCACCCTATACCCACCTAATTTGGGGTAGGGCCCTACAAAGTCCTATCCCCGCAGAGCATTTTGTCATCTTTAATCAAATTAGAAGAATAAACTATCCATATCTCTTTTAATTTATTATTTTGATAACAAATGACATCATCTTATCTTATTTTACATAATAACACTTTTCCCTCTAAATTTCGGTATGTACCATTTTTAGTCCTTTTTATTAGCTAAAAATATTAGTTTAAAAAATTTGACTAGTGTGACTTATAAAACACAAGGCTATTCTTAATTTTTTTTTAAAAAAAGAAAAAGAAAATAATAAAGAAACTTAAAATCATGATTAACTTATAAAAGATACCATTATTCTTAAAAAGACAAAAAATGAAAAATTTTATACACTAAATCTGAATTGATAATTGTTTGGGGCGGTTTTAGGAGATAATGAAGTGGCAGAATTTTACTAGTTGTAATAATTCTGTAGTGAAATGACAAGTTGTATAGAAGATACGACTTGGGCTCGAATGATGGATCTCAACCTCTTATCCATGTGAGTTAGAGAGTAAACTAGATTTCTGAAAATATTATTGAGTCCAAGAAACCTAGTATTTAGAATTTTCTTTGGCTGTCTTGAGTGAAAATAACTTTTACGATTAAATCCATTCCCAAACTAGGATAGATGTGAGAGCTGAGCTTGCATCACAAATAAAAGAGACATACGTGTTGCGATAGTTGTTTAAGGGTTGTAATGAGTATTCTAGACCTATATAAGGTGCTTAATGCATAATGTAAGGCTAGGATTTAAGACCGTAAGAACTTAATTTTATAGATTAGAAAGAACTTGCCTTTTAAACTTTATATGAATTCTTTGAGATATGTTTATGAAGGTTTTATGGCCTGGAATGAGCACAAAGTTGTTGTTTCACTTTAGTTTTATAGTGAAGAATATGAAAGCAATGTATAAGTTATTGTGTTTGTTAAGGAAGTACTAGGGCAAATATGGTGGTCAAAAGATGTGAATTATGATGAATGATGCCTTTTTACATGTGAAACCAGGCTTTTTATGGTGTTAAGATTTTGTGCTAAGTCAGGACTCTTTATTTAACCCCTAGTCCTTCTAAAATCTAGTTTATTTGACAATTTTTACCTTTATTAAAATAGAAAAACAAATTTAATAAATAAAAGAGATAAGATTTTGATTTTATTATGGATAAAAGACTATTACGTGAATTAGTTACTAAATTGGATAAAAAAAAGTTACATTTTCTTATTTTACAAGGAATTTGAAGGCCAAATAATTGTTTTTTTTTTTTTGGCTTGTGTTTTTCCATTAGTTTTACATATAGGCTTACTTTTGTTTTGGGTTAAGTACCACCAAGTAGACCTTAGCATAGGGTTCCTCATACTTTGGGTCTTACTTAGTGCAAACTTATTCCTATTAAACCACATCTCATAGGTTAAACATCATAAAGTGATATAGGCCCGTGTGTCTTATCTTGTTGAACGTTCATAGATTTATATGTGGACTTAGACTTGAGCCTTTGTAGATTTTTATACATCAATAATAAAATATTTTTATAAAGGAAAAAAAAATTAAAAATTAAACATTTAAACACTTAAACTCATTAGCACAAATTAGATATTTTATAATGACAAAATTATGCATGAAATAACAAAAAACTATTCTAGTACAAAAATAAAAAATTTATAGATAATTAAGGTTGAGGTTTTTTTCCTTTTTTAAAAAAAAAACACGATTGTATTTTTTTTAGTAACTTACAAATTAAAAAATTATGATACTTAAATTAAAAAAATTGACATATGTTGTTGTTGCTATTTTTGTTAGAATAGATTAACATATTTTATACATATTATTTAGACTTTTTTAGACTTAATATTTGTTCATTTAAAGGATAATATTAGGCTTTTTATATGATTTATTATCATTTTATAGGTATGAAGTCAATGGAGTTGTTTGGAATAAAAATTTAAGGAAAATAAGTAAAATTGACAAATTTAAACAGAAATTTGCTACAATACCAGCGCTGTAGCTAAGATCTCAATCACGTCAATGTTTCTAGTGCTGAGGTGCTAAGAAACTAGCTCCACGACGATGTGAACAGTAGTGTATAAATAGTACTTTTTACACACAGTGTCGATATGGGCATAAAAAAGAAAAAGCTAGTCTCACTAATATTTGATGTTTTACTCTAATTAGAAGACTAAAAGACTTATAAATAGAAGATAAAAAAATCTATTTCAAAAATTAAGAAGAGAGAGAAAGAAGGAGAAGATAAAGAAGAAGAAGGGAGAAGAAAGAGCATAAGAGAAAGCAATTTTTTAGAGAGAGAGCGAGAGCAACTTTTGGAGGATCAAGAAGACTAGAATATTAAAGATTGTAGGAAAATTAGTTTTGTCTCTTCAACTATTTATCTTTCTAGTTTCATAATTTTCATGAAGTTTTTTCTTAATAAGCCATCATAAACTAAATTTTTATCTAAGGTTACAACTTTAAACTCAATATATGATTGAATTTAAATTATTTTTTTATTTTTATGAACTCTATAGTAGAAAATTTCAATTATTCTATGCTGAATACTTTTTAGTTACTTGATCATTAATTAGATTTTTGTGGGAACCCTAATAAACTTGATGAATGAATTTAGGTGTTGGCCTTGAATAATTTGATATATGATCATAGTATAACAATTATGAGTTTTATGTGGGTTAGACATATACCTACATAGCATATATGGTATTAATAGATCAGTTCTTAATCAATCTCATTCCCATCTAATTTTCATAGACATATAGGTAATTGTTGGGGTAAGATATAGTCATTCGACTATTGAAAAAGGCTTGTGATTATATTAGGGATCTAGCAAACAATTCATATTGAGAGATTAACTTAAGAAAAGATTAATTAGTTCTATAACATATCGAGGGATAGTTGTAATCTCAAGTTTTATCTATTATTGGTGATTATATTTTGTTATCTTTAGTCTTATTTTGATTGTTAGTTTTCTATTTTTATTTTAGATTAGATTACTTATCTTTTGATTTTCATTCGTTTGAATAAAAGTAAGAAGGCATAATCTTAGCACTTAACATAACAATAATGAAAATTGCTCATTGGAATGATAATTTACTCACTTTTTATTACTTATTCATGATAGTGTGCACTTGCACTTTAGTATAACACAACACCAATCTGCACGGAGGGCCAATTAGAAGGGGTTAGCATCCCTAAGAATAGGCCAAGATTCAAGAACTCTAGAAGATCTGAGGTCCAAGATCTAGGACTCTAGAAGATCTAAGGTTCAAGATCCAAGGACTCTAGAAGATCTAAGGTTCAAGATCCAAGGACTCTAGAAAATTCGAGGCATAAGATACGAGGACTATGAAAAGTCTACGGTCTAGGATCAGAGGACTCTAGAAAAATTTAGGCCTAAGATTTGAGGTTTAAAATCAAAAACCCTGGAAGATCCAAGGTCCAAGATGCAAGGCTCTGAAAGGTTTGAGGCCTTTTGCTAAAAACTACAATCATTTAAAGTACAGAGGTTGGTATCAAGGATTCACTTTTCAAAGCCAATCGACACCATGAGACAAGAAATCCTCAATAACTTAGAACAATGGTTGTCAAGTCAACGTCTGAGAAAAACCCCAAGAACCATCCCATGGAGAATGAACTCATGTTGCTTGTAGAACTTAGAGGGAGGACATTATGATCTCTGCGTCTCCTATAAGCACGCGCATGCAAAGCACCAATGCTGACAACGTCTAAAACTTTTAACTACCCGCATAATCAAAGACATTTAATAACTGCCTTCTAAAAGCTTATAAAAAGGAAACTCAAATATTAAAGGGAAGGAGACAAAATCTAGCAATTTCTCTTTACAACATTTTCTCTTGGTTGTAAGTAAATTATTTAATCATTTATGTTACTATATTCACAAAAGAGAATCCTAAACTAACTTAAGTATCAAAGAGTTCTTGTTGACAACAAATTCAACATCTTTCCAATATATTTTGTGATTGTAGATTGAAAAGACACATCTCATCAAGAATAGAAGTATCAAAGATTTCGAGAACTAGAGATAACCTCATAGAAACTAGATGTCATTCGAGTAGAGAATAGAAGGAATTGAGTTAATTTAAGAACATTGATTCCAAGGACTAAAAAGGGACCTCATAGAGACTAAAGGTGATCTGGGCAAACAATGTAGAGAACTGGGTAAATTCAAGAACTGTGAACCATATTTAAAGCCTAAAATCAAGATTGTCCAATAGAGTCTTTATGACTAGGAAACACCTCTTCTCGACTATAAAATTAGTGCAAACAATTTCATGAACATTTAAACCCTACTATAAAAATGATACTATTCCCATAATATTAATAAATTTATTTGTTGATTCCTTCAGAGAAATGGTATCAATAGTTACCATCATCACCAACACTCGATTCTTATTTGTTGCCAAATGGTAGTTAAAATTTCTACCACCTTGGATCATTGTTTTTCAAAAATGACAAATATTGTTGTACTACCATTGTGATTGTGTATATCAAAAGTAAATTAATTATAACATATTTAATAATCGATATCAAGTTCTAATAGTTAATTTTTAAAGATTTTTTTATAATATTATTGAATTATATTTTTTCAAAATTAGTCCTTTTGTTTTATCAATTTTCTTTTTTAGTCACCTTCAAATTGGCTAATTTTTATTAGTCAAAAATAAAGAAATCAAAACAATTATACCTCCAACCCTAAAAAAATTTAAAGAACACACATACTCTCAAATCAAATGCATCTCAACAAAATTTCGGCCAACGCAAAGATTTGGGAGTTGATAATGTGTAGATCAGGTGTTGCACAACATATTCACCAGTTGAAATTTCAAAATTTTGAAAATAACCAATCTTGGTAAGTTTTTTTTGGATATTAGAAAAAAATTTGATTTGCATTATAAATGAGTTAGAACTTGCAATTAGGCTTGAAAATAGGTGAAATAGATGAATTACACTTTAAAAAAGGGTTAAAAAAATGGGAAAAATATTAAAATCTAGCAAAAAATAGCTTTTTTTGCAAGAATCTTGAATGCAGATTACAATTAGAGTTTCGTAGGCTGCGAAATGCCCTCGTGAAATCCCTGCCTTAGGTGTGGTTTCATGGACCCATCATTTCACATGAGCATTACACAAGATGCGAAACGATAGCGTGTGGGCATTCATATACCCCAGGTCCCGCGATGTGCATTTTCATAGGCCATGTGTCATACCCAGAATATGCCACGTGGCATGCACCTTAAAATTTTCATTTTTTCAGAATAGGAAAAAAATTTATAAAAAATATTTTAGATATCAGTAAATTCATAATAATAATAAAATAATGTTTTAAAATAGAATTAATTATTATTTAATTTAATAATTAATTGATTTGTTATATAAATTAAATCTATATTTTAAAATAATAATTTACTAAAATAATGTAATAATGTATGTGAGTTAATTTAATGTGTATATTTGTTATTTATTAATAATTATTTTAATTTTTTTTAGTGTATTTTTACAAAAAAAATAATGTCTCCAAATGATATAGAATTCCAGAGAAAATAATTTCTTTTGTGCATCGATTACATCTTATTCAAAGATGTGGGCTTTAAATTATATAAGAGAAAAATTGACGCCTAATTAGATGGATTTATTTAAATGGACATATATAGGATTTTTTTTAAAATAAGCCTAATATTAATTTCTCTGGTATTTTGGTGTATGAGATATTGATACATGACGTGCAGAACTCCAATTTGTATGAGGAGATGTAATTTTACATTGGCAAAAAGTGCATTTAATTCACCTAGAAGGAGTTTGTATTAATTATTAGGTGAAAATGAGAGATTATCTGCCCGTTTAGGTGCTAAATAGAAATTTGGTTATTAGTTGTGAAAAAAGTACTTTTTAGGCCAAAGGAAGCTAATATACACATTTGTTGGTTATTGGTAAGCATCTTTTGACTTATTGAAAATAGACAATAAAGACGTAGTGAAGTTGAGTTTATTTTATTTTATTCATCATTTTTGATCCCGCACGACGAATGTAGTGAGATTCAAAATTTTATTTTAAATATAGTAGACAACCTTAATGAGTTCAATATGTATCAATGGAGCAATATTACATGGAGCGTACTTCACATCTCACTTAGTAAGGCCACATTCTAGAAGTTATAGAAAATAAAGAAAAACTATACGATAAAAAAGGTGGAGAAGTATAACGTGTACAGATTTGGACACAAGTTCTAGGTGTATAATAATTTTGTTGTATTCAAGATTATGATCATAATTATTCTTCTTTTTTATTTATAGTAAACTGATATTTTTAAATTATTTCAAGTATAGAATTATGAGGCCATTGCAGTTTGCGGCGAGGATTTTATCTGTTCTTTGTGGTGACCATCTCTCTCTTATTTTAAATTGAAGGAGTAGAGGGACATTAGTGTTCACAAATGTTAATGACATAATTTTGGCTAAGGTTTTGGTATATTTTTAATCTATTCACATTTAATTATATTAATCTTGTTTCGTAATATTTGTAGGTTCTTTTAGTATATTATAAGTTGATACCAAAAGATCATGAGAATAAGGAAGAGGTCATTCAATTGATTAGACATATAGGGATTCTTGATAGGAGCTATCTTGGGGACTTACCACATATGCGTGATTTTGTACAGAGCAAGAGCCAAAGGGACTTTGTCCATTTCACTTACCCTGGTGATGATGATAGGGATGGCCATAAAAGAGTAGACGCATAAATACATGAAGCAACAATATACTTTATTTTATCGATTAGATTAATTAGTATAGTGACAAAAACTATTGAGGAAAATTTTCTTTATAGTTTGAATGCAATGTAACTGCACACCTTAACGTTGCACATGAGGTTGAGCAACTACGAGATGACATGGTAAAGAGAATTGATCGTACTAAAGTTACATTGATTTAGAAACTTGATCAAACTTAAGCTGCATTGATGTGGAGACTTGATCATATTGATACTGTAGTGATGTAAATGATGCAATAATTTTGACAGTCACTCTCCTTTCAATATGACGAAAGTCAAAATATGATAAGAAAATTAAATTTATATCAATTACAGTAACTTAATTTAGAATATATGACACTTATCCATATGTATTGATTAAATTCAGTTTGGAGAGAACGCGATAGATGGTGTTCAATTTGGAGAGAATGCGATGGATGGCTTTTAGATCTCACTTATTGGTAGTAACATGCAATCAACCGATAGTATGTATAGGCAACTGTATAAGGATGTATAGATTAAATACAACCCATACATGAATCCATATTGTGAAAGATGAGGAAGAGGAAGAGGAAGAGGAAGAGGAAGAGGAAGAGGAAGATTGAGTTTCGGGTACAACCTCAGGTGGATGTGAATGTACTATAACCAATAAACTTGACTATCCAATCTGAGTTTCAGGCCTGACTGGACAATGATAAGGGTGTAGTCAGCTTACCTGGCCTTGAAGCTAGCTCGACTTGATTTTGGGATATATTAGAGAAATGACTGGATAACTTTGTAAGTAAAACTTATTTACACATATATTGAATTTAATCATTTGTGTTGAAATAAATTAATTCATTTATAACTTTATTTATTGGCCAATATAGTACATTAACGAGTACTTGAAGCTGGATCGGCTACGGTAATGCTAGTATAATGACGCATTGCTATATTCATCTACTTATGAGGATTTTTACTTCTTTGCAAGTTTTTATTATTTCGTTAGCTTTTTAAAATTAAATTTCTCATATACATATATTGATTAATTGTTTAGTTGAAATTTTAGGAGACTTTTAGGATTCTCTATGAGCAACAAATAACAAACTTTTCTACCATTCTATGGAACAATAGCACGTTGTTGTACAACTTAGGGGTAGAAAAAGATTTACTCAGCGTAAAAATGTGGGTTGACGTTGACAAGGTAAAATATTGTACGTTAAAAGATTTAATTCTTTTTGTCTTTTATTCATGTAGTACTATTTATGAGACTATGGTTTATGTTTCTGGCAACTACAAGCAACAACAATAAATTGTGGTTGAGGTGGATATTGTGCATCAGAAGATCATCATCTATAATTCCAACCTCAACAGATAAGTTGATGGTATGATAGACAATCATATCGCGCCATTATCTATGCTAATGCACTACTATCTATATGCTTGTAGATTTGATGAGATGGCAGATTGCAGTTGACTTCTCCCCCTTTCATGTAAATAGGTTAAAAGAGAGAGTGCCTAAACGAGCAGTTAATAGTAAGGATTGTGGAGTTTTTATTTGTATGCTTATAGAGTTCCTATTGTTATGTCGACCCTTAGATTTTGACCTTGAGACTGAGCCGTTGTTTAGCCAGAAGACGACAATCGATTTGTAGACCAGTGCCCAAAAGTAATAATACATTTTTTTATTAGTTAAATCAATTAACAAATTTTTATTCAATTTAATAAAATTTTGAATTAATTTTATTAATTTATGATGGTTTATCATACTTGGCATATCAGAAATGGTAAATGTATTAAAGTTTCGACTAAGGCAATAGTAAGAAAATACATAATTGTGGATAAATACACGTTAAGTACCAATATATTAAGCTTAGTATATTAATACCAATATATTAAGATTCTATCTTGCAAATATATGTTCCTACGATCCATGAAATTATATCTTTAAGTTATGAAAATTTTGGTCATTTATATGGATCTTACTTTGTGATAACTCAAAAGATATAACGCATGAATGTAAGTTTATTACTTGCTCATGATTAAAGTCAACTAAGTTTATTAAAACTTTTACAAATTAAGATCATTGACATTTAGTTAATCTGATCTAAATTCACAGTAGTCCTGTTCAATGTATCATATACACTAGTTTTTCAACTCGAAGTTTCTACTTTAATGATCAAGGTAAATCATTTACTATAAGAAGTAGAAAAATACAATCTTACATAATGAAATACCCTTTTTATTAATGGTTGTGAACAAGATTAATTTATAAAGAACTTATAATTTATACATTCTATATTAGCATTATATGCCTAATACATAAATCACATATTTTATAAATATGAGTTCATCATTGTATGCTTAATCATATGTATGAATAAACTTTATTAATTAAATAAAATATTATTATACATGCTTTAAAAGCATAAAATAACATTACATATCTAACAGATACAAGAAGAGATAGTAAAGGCACAACATTTCTTCATGAGACTATAATGGACTACAATGAACTACAAAAAGGATCTATAAGAGGTTGTAAGAGATTCATAAAGGTTAATGTTTGTCACCTTAAGGGTTATTTTGGTGTAATATTATTGTTTGCGGTTTCGTTGGATGTAAATAGTTGTATATTCTCACTAGCTTTCTGTATTTGTGGTGTTGAGGACAAAGATAATAAGAAGTGGTTCTTGGGGATATCTAAAGAGCATATGAATATACAAACAAACATGCTCCTAACAATAATGTTAGATAGGCAGAATGGTCTTATTGCAGCCCTTAAGGAGCACTTCAATGATGTATTGTGTGAGTCATGTTTATGCCAATTTTAAGAAACAAGACTTATCTAATAATCTAAGAGAGATGTTTTGGAGAGCAGTAAAGGCTACCAATAGGGTTGATTTTCAATATACAATGAATGATATTAAACAATACATAATGTATGATATTGAAAACATAGGCATTTAGTGCATACAAATGGCTTATGAATAATGAACCAAACTCTTTGGCTTTTTATAATTTTGATCCATTCTTCAAATCTTTTCATGTTATCAATAACATGGTAGAGTCATGCAATGGATTACTTGACGACTACAGAAAAAGACCTATTATTGAGTTGTTAGAATTCATAAGAATGAAGCTTATGAAAAGGCTTATCAAGAAAATGAAAAAGGCAGCTCAGTGAGATTGAATATTTATTGCCTCCCAAGTGTTAAAAAATAAGCTTAAAAAGATACAAAAGCTTTAAGGCATGTTATGGTTGTGAAATAGGTCCTTAGGAGTTTGAAGTGCTACATTTGTCTTCGAAAAGGGAAATGCATTATGTTGTAGACTTGCAAAAGTTCTATTATTAATGTCAGGCATAGTAGATAAGTGGGTTTCCATAAAAACAAACATTCACTAGCTTGCATTATCCAATCTCATGGTGAACCAATTGATTTTGTTGATACGAGTCTCACCAAGAAATCCTATTTACTCATATATTTTGAAATTATACACCCATTACAAGACCAGTCAAATTGGCCTAAGATTATAAAGTCTTATATTCAACCTCTAGTTAAGCAAGTTAATATTTGTAAACTTAAAGTTAATAGGAGAAAAGTATTGGTGTTGTATGCGTGTGCGCCATGTTACGGGTGAATATGTGCAATTTAAACAATTTAAATATTGCATGTCTTACATGCAATGCAGCAAAAATATAATACATATTAAAATAATCTTATTACACTAATGAGATTAGGAAACTCACCCTTGAAGAGTGCTTTAAGCAATTCTAGTTGGGGACATGGTGAGCTTCTTCAAGTTAGAATGGTAGCTTTACTTTCTAGAACAATTGAAGCAACTCTTGCTTCTGGCTTATTTCTATCTCTAAAAGGAATTGCAATATTTGTAATTGAAAGTCTTAACGTCCCCTTTTTTGTTTCTTCTTTAATTAGAAGAAACAACCCATTATCTAGCTTTTATAGCCATTCAATTAGGCCAATAAAAAGCTTTAGAGTGGCCGAATATAACAAACATGACAATGGCTTAAGATGCCCACCTCATGCTTAAAAAAAGGTTAATGGCTAGGTGTTTATGCATGGCCGAATCAAAGAGAAATAAGTAGCCAAAAAATATTTTTTGATTAAGAAAACAAAGCCACCTCCTGCAAAGGAAAAAGCATGACAATGCTTTTGATTAAGAAAAGGTGGCCATATAATGTGTTATAGCTTGACACATAACTTAAAAATAATAATACTTACTATTATTTTAATATATAATGAGTGTAATTCATCAATCACAAACAATTTGCAATTGATGATACATGTATCACGTTATTAAGGCATCACATGCCATTAAAAAGGACTTTATCAAAAAAGGTGTCAAGTGGCCAATAAAAATATGCCACCTAATAATTAAAAAATATTTATAACTTTTACAACATTTGTAAATTATATATTATATTAATGAAACCTAGTCACATGTCATGTCCTAACAAATTAATGGCATGATATGTGATATCTAATAGAAAGGTAAAAGTGACAAGTCTTATTTGTCGAGATTTCAGGCTTAACATTTAAACCTTATGATATTTCTGAGAGACCCTGAAATAAATAAATGGTTGATCAATTTAATTAAAATAAAATAATTATTATTTTATTTAAATGGTAGTTATATTTTCTAATGCTCAATTTAGTACCCATACAAATTATTAACACAATTTGAGACATACACTAAGTAGGTAAGAGTGTCAAGTCTCACTAAACACAATTTTAGGTTTAACACTTAAATCTTAACTACTCCCCGAGAGGCCCTAAAATAAATTTATATTTTTTGAAAAAAAATTCAGATCGAACAATTTGATCCAGTGCGCTACCCACGTGCTTAACGAGTACACTTCATATAGTGAGACTCCTTAAGTTTACACCCATTTTATCTGACAGAACATTTTTATAAGTCCATAATCGATGCCCCCCCACACGTTGTGGATAATACAAAATGGCGAGTTAGACCATACAAGTTGAGGTTAATTCATATTCGTATAATTCCTCCATCATTAATATCCTTAAAGAGTGAAGACATAGATCAACACCGCTAAGTCCCCTATTACTCAACCATAAACCTATCTCCTTGATTATTATTTTGATAAACAATATCCACAAATTCCTTTGCAATATTGTTTATAGCACGAGAAACTTTTTCCTAAAATTAATACTTATGACCATAAGATTTTCTGAAATATAATCTTAGAGTATCTGGATATTTAACTCACCCATATGAGTTGAAGGATCCTATATATACACTCATTAAACTCCATGAGCATTGGACCATACCCATCGATATGTAGCGGTCAGACCATGAAAGGTCTCTGACATATGTAAAACTAAAGTATAGTGGATCACTCACAAGCCCACCGTTGTGCTCAGTTCAAGGGACCACGAATACTACTTAACTCAAGAAGACCTTCAATTGACGATTTTATAGAATATCTATTAGAGGTCTTCCTTGAGTCTTGTTCAGTATCCAGTCCTCACTGAATACCTGTACATCTATACGAACTTCCATTAAGCTCATATTTTACTAAGATTAATCATCTGGACAATCCAGATATAAATATACACTGATCTATATAAAGTAGTTCCACTCGACAGACCCCGCGTCAGTGAAAATAGATCATGAACAAATAATTCAAAAATATACTTGTACAATGACATATCCTAGCAACTATTGCAACTATTTACAATTATATTATTATTAGTATATTTTCAGGTCTTTGTCTCATTTCAAACAAGGTTCTAACTATTTAGACCTGATCTGAACTCCTTCACATCAATATAATGTCCGAAATAGTACAAACATCTTACCTAATAAAAAATAATTAGTGATTTAATGAAATATTTATTTATTGCATAAATATAAAATGAAAATATCCATATAAAATTGGAATGGCACATGAGCACAAATCCCAACAACTCTCATTTGCTTTAGTGCCATTCGTAATGGTATCTAGTACCTAATGACTTTATGTGTTTCTCAAACACCTTTGGAGTTAAGGCCTTAGTGAGTGGGTCTGCTATAATATTTACAGAATCAACTCTATAAAATACAACATCTCCTCGAGCCAAGATCTCTCTAACAATGTGGTATTTCTGTCCACATGTTTAGATCTCTTTTGTGCTCTTAGCTCTTTCGCCTATGTAATAGCCCTATTGTTGTCGCAATATAATGGGATAGGATCAATGGAACTTGAGACTGTACCAAGTTCAATGACAAACTTCTTGATATAGATTGCTTCTTTTGTTGCTTCTGAAGCTAAAATGTATTATGCTTTTATGGTAGAATCAACTGTGGATCCATGTTTGACACTCTTTCAACTTATGACGGCACCATTGAGAATAAACACATATATGAAGGTAGACTTTCTATCATCCAGATTAGACTGGAAATATGAGTCAGTGTACCTTCTTACCTGTAAGTCATTTTCTCTATATATAAGAAACTTGTCCTTTGTACCCTTAAGGTATTTAAGGACATGTTTGACTGGGCTATCACCTGGATTAGACTGGTATCGACTTGTAACACTTACAACCATACTAATATTAGGTCTCGTACACATCATTGCATATATCAAGGTTCCAATAGCTGATGAAGAATATTAGACATTCTAACCATTTCATCTTCCTTCTGAGGACACATCTTCCTCGAAAGATGAATGTCATGTCTAAAAGATACATTAACTGTCTTACAGTTACTAAAACTGTACCTTTCTAAGATACTATCAATGTACAAAGATTGAGAGGGTCCTATCAGCCTCTTAGCTCTATCTTTATAAAGCTTTATACCCAGTATATAGGAAACCTCTCCCAAATTTTTAATGGAGAAATTATTACTTAGGTAACTTTTTACTGACTGTAACATATAGATATCATTTTCAATGATTAGTATGTCATCCACATAAACAATTAAAAAGACAACCATGCTCCCACTGAATTTTTTATACACACATGCCTCATCTTCATTTTTGATGAAACAAGACCATCTGATTACCTCATCAAAACGAAGATTTCAACTTTGGGAAGCTTGGTTAAGTCTATAAATTAACTTCTTCAGTTTGCATACAAGACTAGAAGAAAGGCTGAATGCAAAATATTTAGGCTGTTCCATAAATATCTTCCTCAAGATATCTATTTAGGAACACCGTCTTTACATCCATCTGTCAAATTTTAAAGTTATAGTATGCAACAATTGCCAATAAAATCCTTATTGACTTAACCATCGCAACTGGTGTAAAGGTTTCCTCAAAATCGATCCTCGATTATTGAGTATAACCTTTTACTATTAGACGGGCCTTGAAAGTCTCTACCTTCCCATCAGGCCTACGCTTCCGATTGTAAACCCATTTACAACTGATAGGAAGTATTCCTTTAGGAAGCTCAACCAAGTTCTAGACTTAGTTTTGATGCATAGAGTCAATTTTGGATTTCATGGCATTCTGCCATTTTTTCGAATCAATATCTAATATTACCTCTCTCTAGGTTAAATGATCATTTTCTTCCACTAGAAAAACCTCAGAGGTACCTTCAGGTATCATTCCATATCTTTCAGGCTGTCTCAATATCCTTTGTGACCTACGTAGACGGTGTGTAAAATGTAATTTACTAGATTGAGCTTGTGGTTTCATATGTGGTTCATTCTGATTGACTTCATCAAGATCAATCTTTCTGCAATCCCCACGAGGCATGAGAAACTATTTTTTTAAGAATATGGCACTCTGAGCAATGAACACATTTCGTTCCTGAGGATCATAGAACTAATATCCCATTGTGTTCATAGGATAACCAATGAACCGATACTTGTACTCTCTGGGTGCAAGTTTATCCTATTGTGTAACTTTTACATAAGTAGGACAACCCAAAATCTTAAAATATTTAAGACTTGGATTCATTCTAGTCCATATCTTATAGAGAGTAGAGAGAACGACTTTAGACAAAACTCTATTCAATACATGAACAGCAGTATATAAAGCATAGCCCCAAAGATATTCAGGGAGATCGGTGAAACTCTTCATCGATCGGAACATATCTAATAAAGTTTGATTCCTCATCTCTGAAACATCATTGTGCCGTGGAGTACATGGAGGACTATACTGAGTGAGAATTCTATTCTTCTTTAAATAATTTAAAAATTCATTGCCTATGTATTCTCCGCGTCGATCTGATCGGCATACATATATACCGGTTTGTTTCCTACTTCAAGTTTAAATTCTTTGAACTTTTCAAAGGTTTCAGACTTGTGTCTTATAAGAAATACATAACCATATTGTGACAAATCATCGATGAAGGTTACAAAGTATTGAAATCCACCCATAGCAGTGTCACGGTATCCAACACCAGTAAAAGGAGATTTGATCATCTTTCCTTGAATTAATAATTCACAAAATGGATAAGATTTTATGGTCAAATCAAGTATTCGACTATCCTTAACCAAACGGGATAGGCGTCTAACGCCTATATAACCCAATCTCATATGCCATAATTTTGTTTCATTTAAAGTTCCTGAACCACTTGCTATGTTTACCTGTACATTCATGATATTTTGTGTTGTATTCAAAACATAATGACCATTAATTAACTGACAATGAGCTTTCAAAACATTATGTATATCATATAAACATAATGAACGATTTTGTATATACATATGATAACCCTCACTATCAAGTATAGGAAGTGATACTATTTATCTTAAAATACAGGGTACAAAAAGATAATTATACAACACTATCGTTCTATTACCTGAGAAATGTAAATCAAAAGATCCCACAGCTTAGACCTGAAGGAAATCTTTATTTTTAACACGAAGCTGAATCTGTTCCAACTGTAACAGTCTAACTTCCCTCAGATCCTAAACATATTGTAGATATAAGAAGGAGAAGCAATATACAATACACAATCAGAATTAGCATCATATGCTAAAGAAATATCAATAATAGGTAAACATATACCTAAGGGATTCTTCTTTATTGAGGCAAGATATCTTTGGCAATTTCTCTTTCAGTGTCCTTCCTCACCACAGTGGAAACATTTTCCTTTATCTTTTTTGTGTGATTTGGATATGGGTCGTCTTTGTGGACCAATCTTGGGTGCCTACCGCACATTCTTTTTCTTCTTTCCTTTATGCTTCCCAGAAGCCCCAGGAAAAGAAGATGAAGCTCTCTGAACAAAGAAGAACGATCCTACTTTGTTCATGTCCTCTTCTGCTGTCTTCAACAGATTATGAAGTTCATTATAAGATGGGGTCATTACTTGCATATTAAAATTCATTATGAACTGCCTGAAAGACCCTGAAAGCGACTAGAGAATTAAACTATTCCCCAGATATTTGTTCAACGTAATTTTCATGATCTCCAACCTCATGATTATAGAAATAATAGTGGACATAGGAACTCACTGGACTACCCTCAGAAAGTCTACACTAAAAAAGTGATTTGGCAACCTTATATGCCTCAACTTAAGGACGGTCGCCAAATAGCTCATTTAGATGGAGTATAATGCTAAAAGCATCACTCATATGAGCACACTCTCTCTGTAAACCTGTAGACATAGAGGTAAGGACGTAAGATTTAATTTTTAAATCATCATCCAACTATTTCTGATAAGTCATCCTCTCTTCTGGGGTGGTTTCATCAGAAATTTCTGTGGGCATATGCTGATCTATCACATATACAAGTTTTTTAGAATCGAGAACAATTCTTAGATTCATCAACTAGTCTCTATAGTTTTCTGCACCTTTAAGTTGGTTCGCATCCAATATGCGTACCAACGGATTAGATGAAGTTATTTTATTTTCACAAGAGAAAATAAGAGATGTTAGTAGAAAATAAATATTTTAATCACTAATTTTCGTTTTAGATTAAGGATATAATCAAATTATATATTTTAAAATCTAAAACACCCTCCCACTGCATTACATAATCCTCTAAATCTCTCAAAAGGAAAAACAACAAATTTAAACTCTTTAAATTGTACAGCAGAAAGTAGATCCATTTGGCATTTTACTCAGGTCTCACGCTTTAGCAATATTGGCCATTGTAAAATTTAAAAGGTAGACAACTCTTGTCAATTGCATCTTATGCAACTCTTATGATTGATCCTAAATACACTTTATCCTCACGCTTTAACAATATTGGATAAGTGTATTTTAGATTAACTTGTCAATAATTAAATATATGTTACTGATACTACCCTCACGTTTTAGTAATATTAAGCAATACATTTGCATATATTTGCCTTATCTCATGTTTAACCGGCATAGTCAAAATCACACCGACCAAATCCCTCACGCTTTTGCAATATTAGGAAAGGCTGATATAACCTGACTAATACCGTATTGACAAGATGGATCAACGTGTAACATTATCTCATAATAGTACACATTTAAATCTAATTAAGAGAGATTACTTAATTCTATCCCCATCTCATGAAGTCGTGATTCTTAATCACACATTTGTTTTGTGCGAACACAACTAACCGAAACCAGTAGGGCTTGCATTATGGTTATCAGCATAAACAAATGGTCCACAATATTTATAACAATTATAAATTACAAAAAATAAATATTTGGAGTAACCGGCGTAATTAAATTACGCCACGTACACTCTAAAAATAAGCACACAATACAGCGCTTTGATACCATTTTATTGGTGTTGTATGCGTGTGCACCATGCTACAGGTGAATATGTGCATTTTAAATAATTTAAATATTACATGTCTCACATGCAACACAACGAAAATATAATATATATTAAAATAATCTTATTACACTAATGAGATTAGGGAACTCACCCTTGAAGCATGCTTTGAACAATTCTAGTTGGGGATGTGAAGGGCTTCCTCAAGCTAGAATGGTAGCTTTACTTTCTATAACAATTGAAGTAACTCTTGCTTTTGGCTTATTTCTATCTCTTGAAAGAATTGCAATATTTGTAATTGAAAGTCTTAACGTCTCTTTTTTCTTCTTCTTCAATTAGAAGAAACAGTCCATTATATAGCTTTTACAACCACTCAATTCGGCCAATAAAAAAATTTAGAATGGCCGAATATAACAAGCATGACAATGGCTTAAGATGCCTACCTCATGCTTAAAAAACGGTTAGTAGCTAGGTGTTTATGCATGGCCGAATTAAAGAGAAATAAGTGGCCAAAAAATATTTTTTGATTAAGAAAACAAAGCCATCTCTTGCAAAGGAAAAAAATATAACAAATCTTTTGGTTAAGAAAAGGTGGCCATATGATGTGTTATAGCTTGACACGTAACTTAAAAATAATAACACTTACTATTATTTTAATATATGGTAGTTATATTTTTTAATGCTCAATTTAGTATTCATACAAATTATTAATATAATTTGAGACATACACTAGGTGGATAAGAGTGTCAAGTCTCACTTGACACAATTTTAGGTTTAACACTTAAACTTTAACTACTCCCCAATAGACCCTAAAATAAATTTATATTTTTTGAAAAATATCGCAGATCGAACAATTCGATCCAGTGCGCTACCTACGTGCTAACGAGTACACTTTCAATAGTGAGACTCACTAGGTTTACACCCATTGTATCTCACAGAACATTTTTATAAGTCCATAACCGATGCCCTGCCCCCCTACATACACACACACGTTATGGATAATACAAAATGACGAGTTATGTCCATAAGACTTTCTGGATTATAATCTTAGAGCATCTGGATATTTAACTCATCCATATGAGTTGAAGGATCCTATATATACACTCACCGGACTCCATGAGCATCGGATCGTACCTAGCGACATGCAGCAGTCAGACCATGAAAGTTCTCTAACATGTGTAGAACTAAAGTATAGTGGATCACTCACAAGCCCACTGTGGTACTCAGGTTAAGAGACCACGAATACTACTCAACTCGAGAAGATCTTCCATTGATGATTTTATGGAATATCTATTAGAGGTCTTCATTAAGTCTTATTCAGTATGCAACCTTCACTGAATACCTGTATATCTATACGAGCTTTCTACTGAGCTCATATTTTGCTAAGATTAATCATCTGGACGATCCAAATATAGATATACATTAATCTATAAAAAGCAGTTCCACTTGACAGACCTTGCGTCGATGAAAGTAGATCAGGAATAAATAATTCGAGAACATACTTGCACAATAACATTTCCTAACAACTCTTGTAACTATTTACAACTATGTCATTGTTAGTATATTCTCAGGTCTTTGTCCAATTTCAGACAAGGTTCTAACTCTTTAGACCTGATGTGAACTCATTCACATCAATATAATATCCGAAATATTACAAGCATCTTACCTAATAAATAATAATTAGCGATTTAATGAAATATTTATTTATTACATAAATATAAAATAAAAATATTCATATAAAATTGGGATGACACATGAGTATAAATTTCAACAAAAAAAAGTTAATGAAATGCTAAGCCACTCAAAGAAGTACACTCTTGAACGTAACATATGCAAAGGAATAGACATAACCAAAGAAAAATGCCCATTGAATAAACATGTACCTTTTTTGTTTTATCTTTTTTTAAAGAGAAAAATAAATAAATAGTTATTGATGTTTATTTATTACATTTAAGTGGTTATGCTCATTTAAAGTTTTATATGTCTAATTTATAATGACTAATTATTTTTTATAGGAGTTTTTAAAGAATTTTGATGATTCAAAATCAATGATAATGTAATTTTAAGTTGGAAACTAAGGAAGAGTCGGACACATAGTTAAGGATGCAATAATTTGTTGTATTCACTAGGTAGATCCTTTAGGATTTTCTATATTGTTGTATTCCTTGGGTTTCTCTTATAAGGGATTCTTTGGGTATTAAAGAACTGGAATAAAATAAGTTGGGTCTATTATCTACCGTGGATGTAGATAGTTATTGTCGAACTACGTATATTCTTATGTCTTGCATGATTATTTTCTCCATTTTCTTGATTGATGTTTATTTATTATTGTTTTTTACTTGTGAGGGAAAGCTTCCACAAAGTGCATAGGGTTTTAGGGTGCTAAATACTAAACCAAAAGGTATTTGAGCACGTAAGAATCCTCAACAAACTGGTATCAGAGTTGTGACTAAGTTGATGCCTCAGTGGTGTCAGATTGAAGAGTCTAGCCTGATACCTCAACAAACTGATATCAGAGCCATGTTCAAATTTAGAGTCAAATTTATATTCAAAGCCAGGTTAAAGTTTAAAGCCAGGTTGGAAGTAGAAGTCAGGTTAAGGTCCTTATCAAAGCTATGGTTGAGGTCAATGGCCGAACATATGTTGTTCAACCATGGGGACTCACAAGTATAGAAGATGAAAGAATGAGAGAAAAGATCAAGAGCATAGGGTGTAGCGATATGATTGCAAGGTTAAGAATAGAGATGGAAGAGCAATCAGAAAGGAAGGCAAAGAAGGGTAGAGGTGTTACAATGAGTTCGTGAATAGGACTTAGAGTTGCAAAATGGCTTTTTGAAGAAGGAATACGGATAATCTACAAGTCTATGAGTGAGACGCACAGTTGAGGCTATATGCTTACAAAATGTTGTGAGGTTTCAACATGAATTTGTGTTGAGGGGATGCATACCAATGGTAGTATTAGAGTTTATCTCATTGAAATGGTAAGGTCAAAAGAGAATGAATGGTAAGTGATGATATAGCAATTGAGATATTATTATGGTGTCTAGTCATAATATGATGGCTACCTAGAGAGAGATATATTTGAAATCTATTAGCTTTAAAGGGGTTAAGTATGAGTATAAGACTTAATTGGAATCAATATTTTGTGATTTAGCGTTGGATAAGGAGTAGATGGTTTTTTAAGAAAGCTTCTTGAAGAGATTTTGAATCAATAAGGGGTTTGTTGAAATTTTGGTGATTCAAAATTAAGAATAATTTAATTTTAAGTTAGAAACCAAGGGGGAGTAGGACATGTAGTCAAGTACGTAATGAAAGGACAAAAGAGGTGCAAAATAAGAAGTTAAAAAGAAGGTACTATTCATGCAGGTACGGTACACGCAGCACTACCTGTTTGAAAAGGTCATATTTTAGTTCTAATTGTGTATTCAAATTAGTTTTAAATTTTATTTTTTGTGGACTCTTATTTCAACAAAGAATATGATTTATAAGGATTTTGTAAACACTATATAAACAATTACAATTCATTAGAATTATGAATGCATCAACAAGAGATAAATAAAAGGCTGAGGTAGCTCTAACGCATTAAGCGCAAGTGTAGAAGAGTACCATAGAGTGCTTGAGTACTGGATGCATAAGCACAAGAAAGCACTAGATAAATCATTTAGAAGTTTCTCTATTATTGTATTTTTTGAGTTTTTCTTGTAAGTAATTTTTGAGTATTAAAGAACTAGAATAAAAAAAGCTAGATCTGTGATCCACCGTGGATGTAGGTGGTTATTGCCGAACCACATATATTCTTATGCTTTGTATAATTATTTTTTTATTTTCTTGATTGATCTTTATTTATTCTTATATTTTGCTTGTGAGGAAAAGCTTTCGCAAAGCGCATAAAATATTAAGGTACTAAATATCGAATCAAAAAGTATTTGAACACATACAAATTCTCAATAAACTGATATTAAAACTATGATTAAGTTGATACCTCAATAGTATTAAATTGAAGAACCTAATTTAATACCTCAACAGATGCAAATCTAAAAAAAATTATATCAACAACAAATTAAAATCTTTTATTAAGTTAAATTTTATCTATATTTTTAATAACGTTTTAACCCTTATGATGTATTAAGTATTGGTAATCATGATTTATTCTTTTATTATTTTTTTAGCAATCACTAATCTTCACTAATTATGTACTAGTCAAAGATTAGGTGGAAGTTTAGTTTTGGAGTGTATTTAAATACTATGCCAATACTGTTAAAATAAAACAAAAGATTTATGTGATTCGGTTCACTATTTGACAAAATCTTAATAGTAGATATTACTAATTTAACAATCCTTCAGGATTCAATGCAGCAAAAAAATCGAAGGCAGGCAGACACCAAGCAGGAAGAAGTGCCAAACCAGGGTCCTAGTGCTAATCAGCCTATTCCCAGAAGGCGAAAAGTACATATAAACTATAGAGCATGCTTAACCCAACCTTCAGCCTCTGAACCCCAAGGTGAGGGCAGCGTGTGATTTGCTTCAAGGTTTGATATTCATTATTTAATTGTTTCTTATGATTGAAATAGTTGGTGTTCAATAATCAATATGTAACATATTTGTGTTTATCTAGCAGTAATGATGCATGATGCAGCTATTAGTGAAGATTTCTTTTTTGTCTAAGGCAGTGAAAGCAATAACCAAACGAAAATGCACATTCAACAATATATACATAGAACCATATTCTTTTGTGTTGATAATTCAAATTTTATTATGTTTTGTTTTTTTTTACAATTCAATTATATTGGGCATTTTGGAAAATATGACACAATGCATCCACATTTTTTATTAGTGGTAAATTTGGCAATTATTTTGGTGGAAGCTTAACTCATCATTTTGATCATGACAAATAAATTATAGTGGTCTCAAAACAAGTCATTCAGTTGCTTAGGTATGATGCTTAATGAACATTTATTTATTTCTTTCTTTTGGTGGTTGGCATATGGTGCTTTACTTGTAGCACAAATTAGAAAATTTTACATGTTGATAGTTCCTAAGAATTTGCTGGGCATATTAGGTAAAACATTAAATAGCTACATTTAATATAAAGAGTACTGTTATTTTTTTTAAAATAATATTTAATTTTTTTATATTTTAAATTGAAATGTTAAATAATTATTGAGTGGTGATATAGTATAAATTTTAAAATTATTTATTATATTATTTTATTATATAATAATTATTTAAAATATTATTTAAAAAATATAACGTTACTTTTTAGTAGAATAAATAACACTGACAGTAAGGGGGTTTGTAGTAGTTTTAAGACTCTAACGGGGCAGTGGGTAGTTGACTTAAATTATAAGGGGAAAATAGATAATAACCCCGATAAATACCGATAAAAGTTGTCATAATTCAATTCACTACTTTCTTGGATTGTGATATCTTTGTTCACATATGTTATCATTTTCTAAATCTCAAAATTTAAAAATTAATAAAATAATTAATAATTATAATTTATAACTCGTTGTCACCATTACCGGTGACAACAACAAAAAGAGATTGGTTCTTTTAGGCTTTTTAACTGTTATTATTTGAGTATTAGTTAACTTAAGAAAGATTATATATTTTTTAATATGTAAAGAAATCATATTGTATAAATATATATTATTAAAATATTTAATAATATAATCTAATGTAAATAATTTATTATATTGTTAATATCATTATAATTATTAATTAATACAATATTATAAACGTTAAATAGATATAATATATACATTAAAAATTATTTTTGAAATAAAGCATAAAAATATAACATTCATACTATATACCCAATAATAATTACATTTTATTTATTATTTATTTTTCATGTGATCTTAATTGTGTGATGTCTCATTAATACGTATGACTTAAAATTTAATGTTAGCTTTTATTTTTGATTTGAAGGGTATTATAATAATTATAACAAACAAGATGAAATTTTCTATACAAACTCATTAAATTCGCTTAATAGAATATTTTAAAAATATTCAACGTTTTAATGTACATTAAGCTAATCTAGGAGGGTCTATATCTTTTGTCTTTTTTTTAATATTACAACAATTTATTAATATATAGTATACAATCAGATCCATTGCAAGCAGCCCATCTTTTTTTTTTTAATATTATAATAATCTACTAATATATACAACCAGATTAATTGTAACGCAACTTGTAAATTTAAATTAAAAAAAATTAAATTTACTTTATTAAAAATAAAAAAAATTTACTTCAATTCATATATAAAAAGAGACTGAAACTTTAGCGTTTTATTAAAAGATGAATGGCCTTATATCTTTTGTCCTCAATTTTATCAATATGATAAAATTGAGACATAATTTTCACAAAAGCGAAAAAAAAACTTGAAAAAATGGTCATGTGTCGGTAAAAGCCATTCAAGCATTTAAAAATATGGACAGGGTACAAAGTGACACGTGTGAAAAATTTCGGGGGTGTATATTGTGTCTGCCAACAGCCATACCATGCCATGACCACAACCCATTAATTGTTTTTGAAACAACTCACACACACTGCACTACATTCCACACCTAAGAGGGGAGGCGAATCAAACTTTTAACTTAAAGGTCAGAGGGTGCGCATAAAGGGGTGTTGCCAATTAGACAAGCACACCAGACTCCACAGCCCATTATTAAGTGTCAAATGTTGACCATTCTTTGCAATTTTAAATTTACAATTTCAGTAACAATCAAAATATTAGGTGTGCCATATGTCACGCCTCAAATATTCTCAAGCAATTACTCGAATATTTAACGCGCGATAGAATCACTAAAGGAGGGCTTAGTCCATTTTTAGTTAAATGGGCTAGAGCTTCTAGAAGGCCCATTGGAGTTGGGTTGAGGCCACATTAATGTGGTAGGTAGGAGAATGATCTAGAAAAGGCATATTTCTTTGGATATACTTTTAGTAGTTGACATCTTTGGAATATTCCTTAGCATATTCTCCTCTTTAGATGTGGATCATTGGATTAGAGTTAATCCTAACCGTCCATTGTATATAGCTTTAGCTATAAATAGGTGGAGTTCTCATTTGAGAAACCATCCTCTAAATGGTAAAAATACTCTTAGCTTGTAAGTGTATAGCTTTGTAATTCTCTCTTTAGTAATAAAATACGAGAGCATTCTCTTAAACACTTGGTGTGCTTCTTCTTCATCTCTTTCTTTGGTTATTGGGGTCTTGTAGGCTGCTTAGCACTAGCAAGTGTCTAAGGCCGCACGGTTTCGAGAAATCGGGTCGTGACAAGTGGTATCAGAGCAGGTTCAAAAAAGATGGTGAAGGAAGTTGCTGGAACATCGGGGATTACTCAAGGGAAGGGTAGAGACCCCAAAGCTAGGAGACATGGGAGTATTTCACTAGAAAAGTTCGTTGATCCGAACCATGATCTAGGGGACATGGTTATGAAGCTCGGTGGTGCTGTGAGCAAGGCAACGGACCGCCTTGGGGAGTTGGAGGAGCAAGTCCAGAATGTCGAGGTAGGCCTCGATACTCAAGGTGACGAGTTGCGCTCCTTCATCGAAAGCTCCATTGACGAGCATGCTGACAAGCAACGGGACTGGATCAAGGCTTTTCAGGAGAAGGTCTACAACACCATGGACAAAGTTCAAGCTCAAGTAGAAGAGCTACGAAAGGGGTTTGAAGATGTCAAGGAGGATGTGGTGTTGTGCAAGCGAGCGGTCGTTAACGGCGTAGCTACTCAAACTGCAGTGGCTGCACCAAGGGTCGAGGCCCCTAAACCGAAGGAGTTTAGCAGCAGACGGGATGCCAAGGAGCTTGACAACTTCTTTTGGAAAATGGAGAGGTATTTCGGCGCTATGGGCGTGCGGGACGAACACAAGGTAAGTACCGCAACTTTATACCTTTCCGATCATGCAATTCTGTGGTGGCGTAGGAAAAGCGAGGAGATTCGCAAGGGTACCTGCACCATAGACACATGGGATGAATTGCAACGGGAGTTAAAACGCCAATTCTATCCGGAGAATGTGGCGCATGACGCTCGCAAGCGGTTGAAGGAGTTGAAACAAACGAAGTCCATTGGGGAGTACGTAGAGGAGTACTCTTTGTTGATGCTGCAAATCCGCAACATGACTGAGGAGGACTTGTTGTTCAATTTCTTGGATGGGTTATAATCCTGGGCTGCCAATGAGTTGAAGCGGCGTGGAGTGCAGAATATATCCGACGCCCTTACAATGGCGGAGACGCTCATGGATTACCGCAAGGGGGATTCGGGAAAGTCCAGAAATTCTAAACCCAATCACAGCAAGGGTGGGGAAGCCAAGGAGTTTCAGCCTCCGGAGAGCAAGGAGGAGAAAGGCAAACCGCCCAAGGGGAAGGAACGGAAACGCAACGGCCATAGAGGTAATGGTCCGAAGTCTAACTGTTTTCTCTGCGATGGGGATCATTGGGTGAAGGACTGTCCGAAAAAGAAGGCTTTCCATGTAATGTATGAGGCACAATACGGGGGCGAACAGAGTCGTATGGGTTGTATGCAGCTGTTCAATTCCCTCAAAGCCAAGCGGCGTGCAGACGCGCCTACGGGGACGGCGCTCATGTACATTGAAGCCTATGTCAATTGCATCAAGACTCAAGTGTTAGTTGATACGGGTGCTACGCACAACTTCATTAAGCGTGCGGAAGCGGAACGCTTGGGCCTTTATGTAGAGAAAGGAGAGGGATATCTCAAGTCCGTGAATGCAAGAGCCAAGCCGCTAGATGGGGTGGTTCGTGGAGCTAAAATTCACACTGGCAAATGGCACGGTGAGGTAAACTTCTTGGTAGCACCTCTCGATGATTTTGATGTAGTGCTAGGTATGGAGTTCTTACGGCAGTACAATGTGGTGTTACTTCCTCAACACAACTATATGTGTATTTTGGAAGGAGGGCCTCGAATGATACCGACGGTAGACATGCCCAAGGGTGGGCGATCCAAGCCAAACGCCAAGGTCATTTCCGTAATGCAACTAAGGGTAGATGCTGGGCGCAAAGGAGGGTTACATTCAGCCTCAACAACGGGGGTGGATGATGCGGCAAATGGGGGCAAGGATGAAATACCGAAAGTTGTTGCAGAAGTGCTCGGGGAGCACAATGGGGTCAAGCCTACTGCCATACCGGAAGAACCGCCTTCAAGAGATGTAATTGAGGGCAAGTTGGAGCTTGAGATTACGCTTCCAACTATGGGGTTGACGCCTCCATCGGAGATGGGAGAGCTGCAGGGGCAGCTTGAGGAGTTGTTGGATGCAGGTGTCATCCAAAAGTCCAAGGTGTCACATGATGTGCAGTTTCAGCACAAGGAGTGGGTCGAAGACAAGCAGCGGCGTGTCAAGCATAGTGCGGGGGACTTGGTGATGGAGACGATACTTCCACCACAACGCAAGTCAGTACGCCCACTTCACAAGGGCCTTGATCATGGGGACGAGGGGCCAAGGTTGATTGCCACGAGAGTTGGCAACGTCTCGCATAAGGTGGAGTTACCTTCGAGACAGCAGCAGTGGCAACATCAGGTGCATTCCGCAAGCTGTTGGAAGCAGTACCGTGGAGGTACGGGAGATGCAGAATTTGAGCCACACAACCGGGAACCTTTGGGGATTTCCACACGCCATGACAAAGGGGAGAAACTTAGGACGAGTCTTGAGTACTTTGTCGAGTGGAAAGGGTTGCCGGATGGGAGAGCACGCTTGGGACACGAGAGCGCACAGCCAGAGTTTGCAGAACGGGGTGCGCAAGTTCCAGCGAAGACGCGACGAGGGCGTCGCGTGAATTTGGTGGGGGAGAATGTCACGCCCCAAATATTCTCAAGCAATTACTCGAACATTTGGCGCGCGACAGAACCACCAAGGGAGGGCTTAGTCCATTTTTGGTTAAATGGGCTAGAGCTTCTAAAAGGCCCATTGGAGTTGGGTTGAGGCCACATTAATGTGGTAGGTGGGAGAATGATCTAGAAAAGGCATATTCATTTGGATATACTTTTGGTAGTTGGCATCTTTAGAATATTCCTTAGCATATTCTCCTCTTTAAATGTGGACAATTGGATTAGAGTTAATCCTAACCGTCCATTGTATATAGCTTTAGCTATAAATAGGTGGAGTTCTCATTTAAGAAACCATCCTCCAAATGGTAGAAATACTCTTAGCTTGTAAGTGTATAGCTTTGTAATTCTCTCTTTAGTAATAAAATACGAGAGCATTCTCTCAAACACTTGGTGTGCTTCTTCTTCATCTCTTTCTTTGGTTATTAGGGTCTTGTAGGCTGCTTAGCACTAGCAAGTGTCTAAGGCCGCACGGTTTCGAGAAATCGGGTCGTGACACATATCTCCCTTATTAAATGCTTGTTATTGATTAATTGTTAAAAAAATATTTAATCATTTTTATTCGCAAGGATTCAAAAACTACAATAATCATAAATAATGAATAAATAAAATACTTAACTACACATAAGGTACATAAGAACTATATAATTTAAAAAATTATTTACGTTCACGTTAAATAAAAAAAATCTATTTTTTTATTACTCAATAATTATCACGAATAACTTAATAATCACAAAGATCATTAACTTAATAATCATAATGATCACTCAAGGGATTTACAAGGAATATACAATAGAATGAGCTATCCAATGATCTATACAGTACTCTCTTACACATTTAGCACTCGAAAGCTCTTTATTCGACAATCCCTTTGATGCCTCATGATGCTTGTTACTCTAATGATATAACAAGGATTTATATAGATTTTAAAACGTTTCTAAAAACCCCATATTAACTTTGAATAGAAGTTCACGTGTGAAAAGAATCCAAAACCAACTTGAAAACGTTAAAACAATACAAAAAAAAAAAAAACTGGCGCCATGACCCACTAAGGCTTGACTGTGGCACCTAGCTACTGCCAAGCCGGTACCACAGCCTGGTTCCCTTGGGGTCGCTGCCCTAAGGCTTGCAAAATGGCTTCTTGCATATTTTGAGCCTCTCCTTATTTTTAGTTCTCTATTTTGCTTCAAATCTCATATGTTCAACATGTTATCGCCCTTATATTGCTTTCTCATTGGTCTCAAACTCAAAATTATACTCAAACACGATTTTGAATTACTAATCTCTACAATAATATTGTATCTCCATTCATATATATTTAAAATTTACCTAATTTTTATTTGATGTGAGCCATGACATGTACTCTCAAGTATTTTCTCGAACACTTTGTGCACAACTATGCCTCATAAAGGCTACTGAACTCATAAAGCATTACGTGAATTTGAACTTCTGAAAGGCCCAATTTGATTGGAATGGAGATATGGGCTAAACCCATGACTTATAGGATAAGTTTATTCCTATATGATAAGTTGTATTGCTATTTAGATGAGATGACATCTAGAAATATTTTTTAACATATTATTCCATTTTGTATATACACCGTTAGATTATTTAGATCTCAGTCATTGATTATAAAAGGCTATTAATATAAAATGGGGACACTCTTATTTGTATAAAATATCTCATAACTTATAATCTCTTTAGTTATATAGAGAGTATTTTTTTAAACACTTGGTGTGCTTGTCGTTTATTCTCTTCTTTCTATGGCTTTTCTAAACTGTTTAACAGGCGAAGCACTAAGATCGCATGATTCTAAAAAAGTTATGTGATATTTAATATTAGAGCAAGTTCAAAGAAGATGGTGAAAGAAGTTGCAACATCGTTAGATGTGATTGAAAAGAAAGGTAAGGACCCCAAAGCTAAGAAGAATAACATACCTCTTGGTGAGAAGCCTGGTGATCTAAACCAGAAGATAGGGAACCTTGTGAAACAATTTGGTGGTGCAGTAGAAAAGGCAACAGATTGCCTAAGAGATTCAGAGAGTATGTGGAGAAGCTCGAGGTGGGACTCGACCCTCAAAGAGACTAGTTGCGCTTCTTCATCAATACATCCATTAAGAGTTACATTAATAAGTAGTAAGACTGAATCAAAACTTTTTAAGAGAAGGTCTACACCATTATAGACAAGCTTCAAGTCTAAGTTGAGGAGCTGCATTAAGGGTTTAGAGCTGTCAAGGAGGATGTGGTTTATACAAGTGTGCAATGGTGAGTGGAGCTATTATCGCTCAACTATTTCTATCAGATCACCAAGGATCTCGATAACTATTTCTAGCAAATAAAGAGATATTTTGACACAATGGGCGTATAAGACGAGGATAAGGTAAATACCATGACTCTATATATCCATCCGATCATGCAATTCTGTGATGGCATAGAAAAAGCGAAGAGATATGCAAGGGTACCTTCACTATTAATAATTAGGTAAAATTAAAACAAGAGTTGAAGTGCTAGTTTTATTCGAAGAATGTGATGCATGATGCTAGAAAAAATCTGAAGAAATAGAAGCAAACTAAGTTCATTAGCAAGTACGTAAAATAGTACTCCTTATTAATATTGTAGATCCCCAACATGAGTGAAGAAGACTTGATATTCAATTTCTTAGTTGAATTGTAAATATAGGCATCTATGAGTTAAAACAATGAGAGTGGTGAACATATTCGATGCCCTTACATTGACGAAGACACTCACAGATTACTACAAGGGTAATACAAGTACGTCCAATTATGCTAAGCCTAATCATAGCAAAGGTGAGAGAACAAAGGAGTCTCAACCTTTGCAGGATAAAGAAGGGAAAGACAATCCACCCATAGGGAGAGAGCAGAAGCACAACAGTTAGAGAAAGCAGAGATCTAACTGCTTCCTTTGCGATGAGAATCACTGGGTGAATTGCTGTTTGAAGAAAAAGGCTATTAATGCTATATTGGAGACTTAAAAAGCTGATGACCATGGTTAATTAGGGTATATGTAGCTACTCAATGCCTTTAATGACAAGTGGCAATCTGCGCGCCAATGGAAAAGGCACTTATGTACGTTGAAGCATACATAAGAAGACTCAAGCTCTAATAGATATAGAAGCTATGCACAACTTCCTCAAGCGTGCGAATACGGAACGCTTGAGCCTTAAAGTGGAAAAAGGGATTGGTTACCTCAAAACCATGAACATTGCAGTAAAACCACTAGACGAGGTTATACGTAAAGTGTCGACGGATCTAAGGCATGTGTGGGTGTATGTATGTGCAATTGTGTCTATTGCCTAACGCAGCGGAAGCGTGTAAATTTTGCAATAAAAATAATAAATACAATATATTAATTACATTAATACATTTATGGTTAGAGAACTCACCTCAACGTGTAACGTTATACTCGTATTTTCTTGGAGTCCACATGGAGACCAACACTCGTGCAATTCTAGTTACAAACTCGGTGGGCTTGATGAGCTAGAACAGCAGCTCTATATTCAGCCCGAGATTAACTCTTAATCTTCAAAATGGGCGGTGTGTGTTTTTCATCATTTTCTCCAAAAGGATAATAAATGAAGAATTTGAAGCAATTCACAATTACTTCAATTGGAAGCATAGGAAAAATGAAACAATTTCATTTTCCCTATTTTTCCCTTTTTTTTTTCTCCTTCTTCTTCTTCTCTTCTTCCTTTCCTTAATTTCTTTCTTTCTCTCGGCCGAATTCGGCCTCACACACACAAATCTTGCTTCTTCTCTTTCTTTATTCTTTATATATAAAATAAATATAATATAATATAATAATAATATAAATAATATAATAATATAATATATCATAATATATTATATAATATAAAAAGAGAGATATTTAATTATTTAACAATTAAATAATTAAAATGAGAAATAGCCATTTTGCCATTCATAAATAATTACCAAGTCTACCTTCTAGTGGGTCCCACTAAATCCCACACTTGGGTAAACTCAACTGAGGGTCCACAATACCCTACGTGTCATAATACAATTAGTAAATAATAATTATTAATTAATTGTTGTATTTAACACTTAAATACAGACACACACGTATTCCTGTGGTATTGATGAATATTGTTGAATTAAACAATTTAATCTGGCACGTTACCCCAGTGCACAACGAGTACACTATATCGCAGGACTCCTTAGGTCCTACACCTGATTCGTCAAATGAAACTATTCCATGAGTTCGTGAGTAATGCCTCATGCACACGTCACGGATATACAAACCAGCGCATTGAATCATGTAAGTTGAGGTTACAATGCATACGTATAGTCCTTCCATCATGATATTCTGGATGTGCGGGGATATAGATTATCACCGTCACATCCCCTAGTGCTCATCCATATCTTGTCTCCAAACTCGTATCTTAATGAACAATATGCGCAAACACTTTTACCATATTGTTCTACCCTAACGGAAATCTTTTTCGGGATTGATACTTGTGGCCATAAGATTTTTCAAGATACAGTCTCGAAGCATCTGGATATCAAACTTCCTATGCGAGCTGACGAATCCCATATCTGTACATACCGAACTCCATAAGCATCAGACCATACCCAACGACACCCAATGGTCACACCATGAAAGGTCTGTGACATGCGTATGGTGGATCACTTACAAGCTCACCATGGCACTTAGGTCAAAGGACCACGTATACTACTCAACTACCCTCCGTTGATGGCTTACAAAGAGTGTCTATCGAAGGCTCTCGTGAGTCTATCCCATATCTAGTCCTAACTGGATACCCATATGTCAATACGAGCTCCAAGCTTACAGTCGGTTAGGAACGACCATCTATACCCTATAGGTACGACATATGCTGATCTATATTAAAAGTAACCACCGACAGACCCGCATCGGCAGAAATAGATCAGGGATAATTATTCGAGAACATACTTACGCAACTTGCATTTCCTAGCACCCGATTGCAACTCTTGTAACTATGCAGTTACTAGTATATTCTCAGGTCTATGTCCAATTACATATAAGGTTCCAACTCTTGGATCTCCTGAGTATTATAACAAGCTAACACTTAACTATACTAACATTTAGTATTTATATCTCTTAGTGTGGCTAACTATGAGCCATTATCTAAACACTTTTAGATCTGATCCGAACTCTTTCAGATCTACAATGTCTGTAACGTTACATTCATAATACCATATAAATAGGTATTAACGATTTAATGGGAATGTACACTTGTATAAATACACAAGTATATGTACATTCAGGGATGACACGTAAGCACCGACCCTAACATAAAGTAGACATGCACCTCGGATAGTAGGACGGTAAGGTAAACTTTTTGGTAGCACCTCTCCATGACTTTGATGCTGTTCTTGATATGAATTTTTTACAGTATTTTAATATGGTGCCACTTTCTTAACACAACTATGTGTGCATCTTGGAGGGGGGACCATGCATGGTGCTAATGGTAGATAGCCCAAGGGTAGGTAATCCGAGCCAAACGCTAACATCATTCTCATTTTTGCCTTGCAACTGAAGAAAGATGCTAAGTGGGGAGAAGAGACGTACCTCACCACAATATGAGAGGTGAAAATGGGTAAGGATGAGCAGCCAATAGAGATTATGAGAGTGCTCGAGGAGCATAAAGATGTAATATCAACAACGCTACTGTAGAAATTACCCATAAAATGGGTAATTGATCATGAGATTGGGTTAGAGCTAATGACTAAGCCTCCAGTCAAAGCAACCTACCAAATGTCTTCACTGAAGTTAGTGGAGTTGCAAAAGTAGTTCAAGGAGTTGTTAGATATAAGATTCATCTAACCATCCAAGATGCTATAAGGTGCGCTAGTACTTTTTCAGCATAAACATGATGGTCGTTGAAGCTGTGCATAAACTATCCAGTGCTAAACAAAGTCACCATTAAAAATAGGTATCCCATGCCTTTAATTACGAACTTGTTTGATCAATTGGGGTAGGCAAAGTACTATTTAAAACTGGATATGAGATCAGGTTATCATCAAGTATGGATAACCGAGGGTAATAGGCCATAGACTATATGTGTAACGCGTTATAGAGCATATGAGTTTCTTTTCATGCCATTTGGTCTCACTAATACACTAGCCATATTCTATACGTTGATGAACAATATACTCCAGCTTTTCCTCGATAAGTTCATTGTCTTGTACTTAGATGATATTGTTATCTACAACAACAATCGCAAGAGCATGTAGAGCATTTACGAACTATTTTGAAAGTGTTTTACGAGAATGAGCTATATATAAAGAGGGAGAAATGCTCATTTGTCGAGTCAAATGTGGACTTTTAGGCCATAAAATCAAAGATGGCAAGTTGATAATGGATAGAGCAAAAATTCCCGCTATAGTGGATTGAGAGGTACCCATGAGAGTTACCGAATTGTAGTATTTTATTGGGTTAGTCAACTACTACTGAAATTTTATCAAAAGCTATTCCACCATTGTCGCACCCTTTATCAACTCGTTGAAGAATACTAAAGCATGAGAGTGAACAAAGGAACGTCAATGGGCTTTTAATTAGTTGAAAAGCCAGTGATCGAGGATCCGATTTTAACATTATCAAACCACTTGTTACAGTATGAGATACATACTAACGCATCTGATTTTTTTCATTTGTGGTGTTTTGATGCAACAGGGCTATACGATTGTGTATGAGAGCTAAAAACTCAACGAGACAAAGATGCCCTATAGGGTGTAAGAGAAGGAGTTGTGAGTTTGTAGTGATGACGAAAAACGTGGCTACGAGTTACTTTCAAAGTAAAAAGAAAGCTCAGCCCTAAGCATGCTACGTGATAGGATTTCTTGGTAGAGTTTGATTACAAGCTTGAGTATAAATAGGGAAAGGTGAACGTGGTGGCGGATGCCTTAAACTAAAAGGTCGAGTTGGTAGCTATAAGCAAACAACAAGAAGAGTTATTAGCCATCCAAGAGGGAATAAAGCAAGATCTATTAGTTAGACAACTTTCTACATAAGTGCACTCGAAAAAAATACAACGATTTTAGGTAGAAGACGGGCTCGTCTACAGCAAAAGCCATTGAGTGTATGTACCAAAGTGGGAGAACTTGTAGCGGAACCTCATTAAGGAGTGTCAAAATAGTAATAGGCTAGACATATAGGATAAAGGTGTACATGTGCTCTGTTGTAAGCGGTGTACTATTGGCCACATATGTGGGAGGAGATAGAAAAGTTTACAAAGACTTATCTCATATGCCAATAAGACAAGGTCGAGTAGCGGAGTCCTGCAAGCCTACTTAATCCATTGCCTATATTGGAGAGACCTTAGGAGAATATATCTATGGATTTCATCGTGGTTTTACCAAGATCTGAGGGATGTGATGATATGAACCTCACAAAAAAAAAGTGAAGCCCGACGCTTAATGAGGTTTTTTTGCCAAGGATCATTCTAATTCATATTTTTTTTTAAATAAACAAAAATAAGTACCTTAACCATTTATCTATAAGAGATAAGAACCAGAGGTATAAGAAGATTGTAGATGCCACATTCAAGATAGACGAGAAGTTGTGAGTGATAAGTCTGAAAGAAAGCCACAAGATAAAAATCTTGATAAGTTCTAATAATAGTTTTTTGAAGAACTTAAGAGAAAACTCTCAATATTAATATCATCAGTTCTCTTTCTTTTGATCACTCTCTTTTTGTAACCTCACTTGATCTTCATAGACCTACTTTGGTGACAAAGGGATTAGAGTAATTGTCCTTTGATTAAACATAAATGAATATTTATTGGTGAAACCATCATGCTTAACACGCCGATCAAATTGTCATGGTCGGTTTAATAACAAATGTCCAGCTTGCATTAGAACTACATCACATAGAACTTTATCTTTGTATTTTCTAATATGGAAGGAAACTAACACTTGTTTAATAACCTTTACCTCGCTACTATCATTGAACCATTGTAATTTATAAGGTCGGGGATGTTTAATTATTGGCAGCCCTAATTTTTTGACCATTGTAGTGCTAGCAACATTAGTACAACTACCTCCGTCAATAATCACACTACATACCTTGTTTTGCATGTGGCATCTAGTATGAAAAATATTTTCTCGTTGGACTTCATCATCTTCTTTGACCTGTATACTTAGAACTCTTCTTGTAATCAGCAGTTCACCTTGGGCATTGTATTCCTCATCATGTCGATGAACCAGAGCCTATTCGAGTTAACTACTGGCCAACAACCTCTTATACCTTACGCACTCATATCTAGTGATACGTGGAGGAGTCTCACAACGTATAAAGCTACAAAGTCCTAGAAAGAGCAGTTAAAGATAGCACATGTATATCTCGACAAGGCAACGAAGCGGATGAAGAAGTAGGCTAATGACAAGCGAAGGCATGTCAAATATAATGTGGGAGACTTAGTGATGGTAAAGATCCATCTGATGTAGCACAAGTTTACTCACCCACTTCACAAATTTCTTGTTCGAAAGTATAAAGGGTCATTTCTTATTACCAAGAGGGCTGGAAATGTCTTGTACAATGTGGAGTTACCTTCGAGACTTTGCCTACATCTAGTATTTCACGTAAGCTATCTAAAGCCATGCCATGGTAATGTGAAGGACATGGAGCGTAGATCACAAACAAGGCACTTATGGGAGTTTCCATAACCTATGACAAGGAGGAAAAACTTATCCTTGATGTAAGAATGGTAAGGAAGAAGAACTACCTTCTGAGTCGTGAGTATTTCATCAAGTGGAAAGGTGATAGTGAAGCAAGCTGGGAACCCGAGAATGCACTTTGGCAGTTCAAGAACAAGGTGCGTGAGTTCAAGCGAAGGCGCGACGGATGCGTCGCGTGAATTTGGTAGAAAAAAATGTCACGCCCCATGTGCTCTCAAGCATTTTCTTAAGCACTTGGTGCACACTATGCCTCTTAAAGGCTACTGTACCCATAGAGCGCTACATAGACCAGAGTTTCTAGAAAACCTATTTAATTGAGATGGAGATATGGGTTAAGCCCATAACTTATAAGATAAGTTTAGATGAGATGGTATTTAGGAATATTCCTTAGTATATTATCTCATCTTGTATATACACTATTAGATCATTTAAATATGAATGGTTAATAGACACATTTATTTATAATTTGTAATCTCTTCAGTTATATAAAAAATATTTTTTTTTAAATATTTGGTGTGTTTGTCTTTTATTATTTTTTTTATATAATTTTTTCAGACTACTTAGTACACAAAGTACTAAGGTCTCACAATTCTTAAGAAGGCCCGTGACACATGTAATTTTCTAATAATTTTATTTTTAGTCTTTTTTTTATTAATAATTAAAATGTAATTGTTGGCTATCGTTATTCTTGTAGGTCAATTACTATAATGTTGTAATTACTTTTTTTAAAAATATAATAGTGAGTATATTTTAAATTTTGTTAAAATTTAACATAAAATTTTAAAATTGAATCACTTTTTGGTAATAGTTGTCACCTCTCCATTTTAATATCAAAATTAAAGTTCTCAAGTCTTTCGATTGTAAACTTGTATAAGAGTGGGCACGAGGAAACATCAAATTTGGTAGGAATGTTATTGATCTAAATCTGTCTAACTAGTAAAATTCAATATCAAACTTGAAAATTCAAATATTTTAAAAAGGAACTTGAGAATTTTAAAGTAAAATTTGAAATGATTATTTATCAATTATAATGTTATAGTCAAATGTATCGTTATCAAAACCTCTGATTAATAAATAATTCATGACATTTTGGCGGTGGGGGAATCGGCTTAGTTGTATCTTGTGTGGGGCCCGCTCCCCACTCCTTTCTCCAATTAGGGATATTAATATTGTTAGTCCCTGATGTTGATTCAAATTATATTCTGAAAACGGTTTTAGTTTTAATTATATTTTTTTTAGGATGTTTTAGTCATTTAAAGGATTAAATTGTGGGAGTATTTTTGTCTTTTCACTTAAATAGAGAGGGTGAAAATGAATAAAACCAAATATTCCATCAAAATGTAATATGTGCTAATCTCGGGGATGATTATGTTAATAACCCTCTCCAATTAAGCTGCTGCTTCTTCTAAGCAGCTTCTGCCTCTTTCTTTCTACAATTCTACTCGTGTTTTATTTCTTTACTCAACACTCGTATCGTAATATTCACACGAACGTCTAATCCAACGGCTCTGATATGTCCCGTCCATTGACCCACATTTTTATATCATTTGGTCGATGGATTTTCAAAGCCTATGAAAACAAACCAACGGTAGTGATTGATGGGTTGACTAATTCTTATGTCCCACTAAACAGAATAATCTCTTGGTTCACTGAGATTGGGGATAATAAATGGACTCGGTGAAACGCCATTTTTCCTCTTCGTTTCTCTATTCCTCTGAGATTATGAAACAGTTAAGGAGAAGAGAAACAGAGCATCTAAGCAACCTTTCAAGCTGGTGAGCCTTTGTGACTCGTCTCTTCTCTTAAGGAAAATATTTCTTTTTTTTCTTTTGATTAATATGGAGATGCTGAATTTTGAATGTCTTTCTTGTTGTTTGTTTTTCTGATATGGGTATTTTCAGCAAATTGTGAGATCTTTTAATTTTTAGTTATTGTAACAGTTGTTGCTAGTTATAGTTTTGTAAGGATATTTGGGATTTTAAGCGAGCAAAGATGAGATTTTTGGGTTGATTTTGGTCTAATGTAAAAGGGTTCTTGCATGCTATGATATGACAATTCTTGCTGCAGTAACAAGTTTGAAATGATATTTGGGATTTTGGGTTGTATTTGAAACGAAGAAAGATGAGATTTTGGGCTACTCTTAGATTTGTTTTAGTAGATTCTACTATGATTTAAGTTTATTGGAACAGGTATGAGGGTATTTTTTGGGACTGTTAGGTATTACTTTTTAAGTAATGATAGTTTCTTTGTAATTATATGCTCTTTGATTGAGTAGCTTAAAATTAGATATGACTTAATTAGCGGTAGGGCAGCTTGATGTCATCGATAGATATTTTTTATATAAGTCTCTAGTTCTCAACATGATTTTTGTGGTCAAACCATGATATCAGTAGGTGATTGATGGTGATGAGATCAAATGATTTTTTCTTGAATAAGTTGCCTTAATTTGGAGATTTCAGGTTTTAATTTCCGATGGAAATCAAGGTTTTGCAATCTGATCAAGATGATTCATTTTTAATGTTTAAGCCTTTTTGTATATTTATTTCTTCGATGTTACTTTAATAGTTTGATGGGAGAATCACTCTAGCTCTCAAATTCTATCTTGAATTTAAATTTCTATAAATATTTTCTCATCTTGCATGAAATTCCAGATTTTGTTTGGATTGAATCTACTGCCTTAGAAAAGAATTTCAGAATGGATCTTAAAGAGGGGCTATGTGTGGACACTTGGGGAAAGTCTTCTTCTGCTACAAATGAAATATCGAAAAGCATTCCATCTTTTGCTGATTTCAATTCACAGCAACATCAGCAGAAGTGGGACAATACGTCCATATTAGATTATGGCATGAGGATTGATCCATCGTTTCAAGAATTCGGCCAAGCTCCTCAAACCCAATCTTCAATTCCTTGTGACCCCAGCAACCAAATTAAGGTCCCAGTTATGATGGATGAGACTATCCAAACGAATAAAATCCAAGATTGGGATCCTAAAGCAATGCTTAACAACCTTTCGTTTTTGGAACAAAAGATTCATCAGCTCCAGGATTTAGTGCATTTGATTGTAGGTCGGAGGGGCCAAGTGTTGGGTCGACCAGATGAACTTGTAGCTCAGCAACAGCAGCTCATTACTGCTGATCTCACTTCAATTATTGTTCAGTTAATCTCCACAGCTGGTAGTCTTCTCCCATCTGTGAAGAATAACCTTTTGGCACTCACTCCTGCCATTGGACAGCTTGGGCAGTTTGGTGGGGTTCCCTTTCCAACAGGGGTAGGCCTCAGTGGTGGTGTTCAGCTGCCAAACAGTTGTGTAAGCAAGGTTTCTAACCAGTCAAACCAGATTGATCTACGTGGTAACAGTGGGACTCAACAAAACCCCTCTGTTGAAGAACATGAATCAAAAGATGAAGAAGATGTTGATGAAGGAGAGAATCTTCCACCAGGATCCTATGAGATCTTACAACTCGAAAAAGAAGAAATCCTTGCACCTCACACTCACTTCTGCACAATATGCGGAAAAGGATTTAAGAGAGATGCAAATTTGCGGATGCACATGAGAGGGCATGGGGATGAATACAAAACCCCAGCAGCACTTGCAAAACCTCAAAAGGAGTCTGGCTCTGAACCATTGCTTATTAAGAGGTATTCCTGCCCTAATGCTGGTTGCAAGCGGAACAAGGATCACAAAAAGTTTCAGCCATTGAAGACTATCCTATGTGTCAAAAACCATTACAGGAGGACCCATTGTGACAAAAGCTATGTCTGCAGTAGATGCAACACCAAGAGATTCTCAGTTATTGCAGATCTTAAAACTCATGAGAAGCACTGTGGCAGAGATAAATGGCTTTGTTCCTGTGGCACAACGTTCTCAAGGAAAGACAAGCTGTTTGGACATGTTGCATTGTTCCAAGGCCACACTCCCGCCATTCCTCTTGATGAAACCGGCAAAGGACTGGTAGGGCCATCTGATCGAAGAGAAGGCAACGAAGCAACAAGTAAAGTTGGAAGTATGAATTTAAACTTGGGCTCCAATGCTGCTTGTGGGACTGAGGTTCAAGATATGGATACCAAAGGGAATGCTGATGATCCAGCTAGTTATTTCTCGCCATTGAACTTCGATACATGTAATTTTGATGGGTTTCACGAGTTCCCTCGACCTCCATTTGATGATTCAGATACTTCATTCTCTTTTCTTAACTACATTCCAAAAACTGGAGAAGATTCGAGTATGAATTCCTAATGGTGTTTCTAAGTTTAGATGTATGCTTGTGTTACAGGGTCTTAAGATTCTAATTTCTGGTTGTATATTGTAAGTCAATACTGTCCCATGTTTCTTGTAATTTGTTGATCTTAAATAAATGTTGTTCATTAGCACATACATATCTTCAGAAAAACTGAACCTCCAATGAATTCAACATGGGTTTCGAAGTTTTTCTAATCATAACACGAAGAAAAATGTTTTTATCATAAAATTATCAGATGATGCACAATAACTATAGTTATTGGATATTCTTTTAGGTGCGGCATTTAATGATAGTATAATCACGTAGAAGTCGGCAACACCTAAAACTTTGTGCAATTTTTATAGTTACTAATGGCTCCAACAATTAAATTGATCTAAAATTCTCGATTATCATGCAAGGAAGAGATGTGGAAAGCATGTTAATGGAGATGCCACTTGTGTATTACACATTCACAGAATGTCCATCGTGACATAATAATAATAATAATAATAATAATGTTGTTTACCAATTTATGAAATTTGGACACGTCTAGAGGCTGAATATTCAAAGTGACATGTTGGAGGTGGACAAGTTCACAGAAAATAAGAGACGTGTCGTATAGTTGAAAATAATTTTATGATAATTTGACATAAGTCTATTAACAATAATGCGTAATGTGGAAACAATTAAGTGCCTTAAGGTTTGGCTTAAAATTAGTGGGATCTTAAGGTTTAAAAAATAGTTTTTAATATTTTTATTATTGAGAGATTAAGAGATACTATAAAATAATCTAAATTTTTTATAAACTAATTATTATACTCTTATTTATTATCTTTTAATTTATTTTAAATTATTTTGATACTCTTTTTTTTAACTTGAGTATTAAAATAAAAAATATTTTTTTTATAAAATATATATTATTTTTATTTTATCATTTATTTAGAATAATATTTTTAAATTTCAGTACTCCATTTTTATTTTTTTACTTGAATGCTAAAATAAAAAATTTAACAAATGTATAATTATAAGTTAAATTTTGAAATAAGTACAATTAACTAAATTGTGGAACGTGATTTTTATAAATAAATATATAGAATTATCTTTATAACTATCCAAATTAATAGATTTTATTATTTATTAAGCAAATGTATAAAAATCTCTTTTATTTCTTTTTTTACTTGATTACCCAAATTAATTATACATTTATATGATATGGATGATCAAATAATTGGATGATTCTTAGATAGCTTATATCCTGAAATTGAAAAGGATGGTTATATTTATTTCTTTTTTTACTTGATTATTAAAACAAAAAATATATTTTATAAAATATTAATTATTTATAATTTTTAAAACTTATTTAAAATTTTATTTTTATTGTAAACTTCAATTAAGATTAAAATATTTAAAATTTTAAACAAATATTAAAAAATACAAATAAAAAATATTTTGTTTAATTTTTTTTATTTTAATACTCAAATAAAAAAATAGATTACCAAAATTGAAAAAAATATTTAAAATAAATAATAAAAATAAAATTAATATATATTTTGTAAAAAAAATATTTTTTATTTTAGTACTCAAATTAAAAAAAAAAGAGTACTAAAATAACTCAAAATAAATTATAAAGATAATGAATAAGAGTATAATAATTATTTTATAAAAATTTTAAAATATTTTATGCCATCTTTCAATAGTAAGAACATTGAAGATTATTTCCTAAATTTTAAAAACATTCTTAATTTTAAGTCAAACCTCAAGTACACCCATAAAAATACCCTTAAAAAATATCCAATCAAACTATGAGATATTAACACTATTTCTTAAGTTTACACAAACTACACTCAGATAATAGTTTTAGTTTTGTCACTCCCTCTATTTAATTTGAGGGATGAAAATACCCAAATTTTTTTAAGGAATATTTTAATAATTTAAGTGACAAAAAAATATAATCATAAGGATGTTTTTATTTTTAAAATTAAATAGAGAGGGTTATAATATAATTAAGACTAAAACTGTTATCAAAGTGTAATCTATATAAATCTTAAGGAATAGTAGTGTTAATACTCAGTCAAACTCCCTTAAGACCTTTTTTTTTTTAAAAAAAAAATTCACTTTAAAAAAAAATATTACACTTTTTAAATTATATTCTAGAATTTAAATTTTAAATTGAAGTATTAAATAATTATTAAATAATAAAACGATATAAATTTTAAAATTATCCATTATATTATTTCACCACTTAATAGTTACTTAACAAATTATTTAAAATAAAAAAATTTAAATAATATTTGAGATATCTAGATTACCCTTTCTTTTAATCCATAAAAAAAAAAACCCTTTTATTAGTTTAGACGATCAAGTGTATAACTTCAAAAATGAATTAATAATTTTTAATTTAAAAATAGATCAAAATAAAGTAAATTAACATAATTATGTTATCATTGGGGGTCCACCGCCGGTGACGGAACTGGTAGTAGTAGATCAGTTCATTCTTGAGATTTATTGAAGTAGAAGAAAAAAATGATTTGTCAAATGAACTGCGGATTCTCATCACATGGCAACAAAGACAAATAAATGCATTCTTGTTAAAAAGCCAAATTAGCAAAGGCCAAAGTACTACAGCATGAAACAGCTCTCTATTGTAAGCATTATTTTGTTCCGAGGAAACTACATACTAAAAGAGAATGTGGAATGAAAAATGCAAGCTAAACTGCATTTATCTAACTGAACTGATCTGAGCATAATGAGAGTTATGCAGCAGGATGAGCTTCAAACCCTTTGCACCATCTCCTCCCTTTGATGGCTTCTTTAAAGTTCCGCGGCTGTACTTCTCCCTCAATACTACATCGTCCAAGTGAGACCAAGTGAGTCCTCTGGGAGAGCTGTCAGCCCACAGAAACCTCTCGGAAAAGGGGTTCACTAGACTCTCCCGGAATTCCTGAGCCGTCTCACAAATCAAACCCTGAAGACAAACACATCAATGAAGTTTCATACCATCACTATGCTAGAGAAAGATAGAGAGTGTGTGTGATGGAAGAAATGAGAGTTACCTCTGCCATGGCTTTAATCTTCATTGTGACATTATTACTAAGCAGGACGAGGTGTCCATCATTCTTCATTTTCCTAAATAGTAGGGCACAGTCTAGGATATGGTCTTCTGCTGTTGGTGAAACAATTTCTGTTATACTTGTACGAGATGATGAAAATGGTCCCCAGCTTGTAGTCCCACAAGGCAAACCCCCACTCCCCTGACTGAATTGAGACTTAGGAGAAGCAGGAGGGGTTGGTGCAATGGGCCTTCCCTCCTCAACTGAGCTCTGGATGTGAATCCACCATTTTGATTTCACCATACACTCCTCAATCCATTCCAACACTGGAGAAACCTCTGATGTTCTTCTGAACAGACTACCACGTCGTTTCAAACAATCCAGCTCTCTTATGACTGCATTAACAGACAACCATTCATACTTTTCAGTTAAAAAAGTACTTATTGACAATTACAAGTGAGATGTTAAATCAGATAAGAAATATATGAGATGATAGTTACCCATTCTCGGAATGATTAACTGAGTTCCCTTGAGACCTTGTAAAAGCTGTAATGATTTCCTTGATTCCTTGTCTAGAAGTGTAGTAGTGTCCACTACCATTGTCCAGCTTCTCCTTCCCTCTTCTACAGATGAGGAATTAGTGACCTCGGTGGTTCGAGTAAAGTTGACAGAATTGCTGCTTCTTGTAGTTGCATTGCTGAGTGACGCTTGTGATCTGCTCTTCCCCAGGGAATTCACAAATAGAGTTTGAAATGGCACCCTTTCTGCTTTGGCCTTCAGTAGCGTTCTCTCCTCTTCCAACTTCACTTGATTTCTAGAGGCATCTCTCATTAGTTTCCTCTCTGGGAGAACTTTTGGTGTCTGGTTCTCTTTGTCTGAAATAAGAGCCAAGTCTTCTTCTTGCTGGAAATTGGGGCTAAAGGCAACCTTTGATGAAGATGTTCTTCGTGACTTGGAATGCTTAATTTCCTCTAGCTTACCCTTCCTTTCTAATGACTTCAGTAAAAGAGTATTTGGGGTGAAATTCTCCTTGTCTGGAGTAAAGGTTTCTTCTTCCATCTCTTCTAAACCAGAAAAATATATCTTCTGTACTGATTTATTTTCCAAATTATCCTTTTGAGACCATTCTAAGTCAGCCTTCTTGCAATCCCCCTTTGTCTTTCCTCTACTCTGACTCGTCTGAATCTCAAGAACACTAGCTGGTTTACCTCTTCTTGACCAAATGCTATGCGAGCTAGACCTTTTACCTGATCTTATGGGAGAATTTTCTGAGTTTTCTAATACAGATAATCCTCCTGGAGCAAAGAGCGATTGTGGAGTCCGGCACTTCTTGTTATCTGTAATGTCAGAGAGCGCTTCCCCAAAAGGCAAAGAAGAGTTCACAGATTCGGCATCGAGAAGAACAGAACTAGAGCTTGGGATTTCCTTTTGTCCATGGCCTTTCCTTGATATGCTCTGGTTTTCAGATTCTTCATACACTTCAGCTGATGGGCAGCAATTTTCTACATGAAACCATGTGGATTTCTGGTTGATCAGCGAGTTCAAATTTTGGTCCACGGAAGAGTTCTCATTGTTTACTATCTCAAATACTGGTTGCAAAGCAGCAAGAGAATGTGGTGATTGATTTTCTTTGTTGAGTTGTTCAGTTTTGCTCTCTGAAGGAACTTCTCCCAACACCAAAGACAAGTTCAAAGATTCTTTCATGGGAGACCCACACCCAACCTCCAAATTATCCATCAGTTCATATTCTTTTGGCAAAGCACTCCGGCACTTCTTGTTATCTGTAATGTCAGAGAGCGCTTCCCCAAAAGGCAAAGAAGAGTTCACAGATTCGGCTTCGAGAAGAACAGAACTAGAGCTTGGGATTTCCTTCTGTCCATGGCCTTTCCTTGATATGCTCTGGTTTTCAGATTCTTCATACACTTCAGCTGATGGGCAGCAATTTTCTACATGAAACCATGTGGATTTCTGGTTGACCAGCGAGTTCAAATTTTGGTCCACGGAAGAGTTCTCATTGTTTACTATCTCAAATACTGGTTGCAAAACAGCAAGAGAATGTGGTGATTGATTTTCTTTGTTGAGTTGTTCAGTTTTGCTCTCTGAAGGAACTTCTCCCAACACCAAAGACAAGTTCAAAGATTCTTTCGTGGGAGACCCACACCTAACCTCCGAATTATCCATCAGTTCATATTCTTTTGGTAAAGCACTTCGGCTTTCCATTTCTTCAAGTATTTCCAATTCTTTGGTTTCAGATGGTGAAGCAAATAGGTTCATTGTTTTGTCTGATCTCCTTAAGACACTATCGAGATTTTCTTTTTCAGATATAACAGCCATCAAAGAATCGTGCTGTGGCATCTGATTATCTTTGTCGAGTTGCTGCTCTACAGAGGCTGAATTACTAACCCCAACAGGCAAAGACAAGTCCACTGATTCTGTCCCAGAAAATGGGATCTGTTTCTTTGAAATTAACTCTGAAATCTCATCAGTAAACAGTGAAACAATTCCTTCCAGAATCAAGTCCAGAGATTGAGCTGCTTTATCTTGAATTGGAACAGAAGTCTCATCCTGTACCAAGTGATAAGATTAAAAGAACAGAACAAACTTTAGATAAACACCCTAATATTTCCTACTATTTCAACTGTAAATTCTCACCTGATATTTTCCTTCTTCTTTTCTCTCTTCTACCATTGTGTCTTTCCCCTCAGTTTTCTTAATTTCAATTAACAAAGACCCCTCATCCTAAAGTATCAATACAGAAGAAAAAAGAATCGAGATTATTTCAACAAACACTTCAACCTATACAGTTTAGCGGTCCAAATCTACATATAACTTTTCCAACTGTATCTTCTCACCTGACATGTTTTTTCTTCTTTTCCAGCCACCGCCACTGAATCTTCCACTTCAATTTTTCCATTCTCAATCAATACAGAATTCTCACCCTTGACAATTCATAACACAAAGGAAAAATCAAAATCAAAACCAAGAACCATAATCAACCACCTAAGACGTTTATTTTTTCTCCTATTCCTTCCACTACTAATGAATTTTTCTTATCCAAAAAAAATATTCTCAGTTGAAAAGGACTTCTCATACTATACAAGTAACATGGGCATTAGGCAAAAACAAAAGTACCTGAATCAAAAACTCGAGACTTGTAATGGTTAAAATAATATTTAAGAAAAAAGAGAGAGAGAAAATAAGAAAGACAGTGTAAATAAGAGACCCCCTATGGTTGTTCTACATTTTAACTAAGTATGCACTTCATCCAAAATTTATCACCTAACACATTTCTTCTCTTATTCCTTCTACTACCAATGAGTTTTTCTTATCAAGAAAATGTTTTTGCACGCATTTAACAAAGAATTCTCATACTTCATAAATTTAGGCAAACACTATAATTCAAAGATGAAATGCCAGACTTCAACGGTTAAAAAATATTATAGAATCACCACATGAGTATTCTATTTTCTCACTAACAAAGCCATTAATACTCACATGTTGTGTTTCCAATTCATTTTTTTCTTCAAGCACTTGATCTTCGACTTCTTTCACTTCTGCCATGGACAAGTCCAATGGCGAGACAAACGGGTTATCCATATCATAAGCCCGGCTCAAAGGAACCCAATGCAGCCTATAAACCCTAGTTGACCCACCAATCTTTAAAGTATCGCCTTCATTCAGCTCCACAATAACACCAGATTCAATCTTTTTCTCCGAAACCCAGGTACCATGTACTGCAAAATTCCAGGATATTAATAAGACAGCAAAATAAGCTAAAAAAACAAAAACCCATGTACTATTTTTCATCAAGAATCAATATAATCGAAATAAAAAAGAATCCCAAAAAGAGAAAAGAGCAACTACCTGATGATAAATCGACGACAGAGAGTTTCTGTGAAGAGGGCTTAGATAGAATCTGTAGATGAAATCTGCTGATACTTGGATGGGTCAACATGATGTGGCAATCAGGGTGTCGACCGACAGTCAAGATTTCCTCATCTGGGCTTTTTTCATTTGCAACGGACGTGATTGATCGGGGCTCAGAAATGGACTGCGGCGACGGCGATTTGTTGATGAGGAAGATGTTCTTGAGAACGGTGCCGTTTCTTATGACTGTAAAAACTGGGATTTTGCTTTCTTCTTGTTCGGGCCGTCTCTCTTTGTTCTCAGCCATTCTTGAATAGCTGAGTTTCAATTTCTTGAAATGGCTTTTTAGAAAAAAAAGCGAACAAGAAACAATATGGGGTTATTTAAACAACAACTGTCATAGATTCTTAGGTTATATTGTTTGTGAGCTTGGTACTTAATTGGAGAGATTTTGATTTTGAATATTTGAACAGACGACCGTTGGAAGTTTGGTTACAACGACAATGCTTTTCTTTTTTCAATGACTAATAGACCCCAAGTTTTAGTTTTAAGCCCTTTAAAAACCTTTCTAATTTTTAAAATGATCGGAGGACTCAGTGTTTTTCCTTTTTTTAATAAAGACAAATCTAACAGTACAAAATTACTTTTTATTGCCACTGTTTTAAATTATGGCAATAAACTTTAAACTCGTTAAGTTTCTTCCCTATCTCAACCATGGGGTACTTCAGCCAGGAAGCTTCTGACAACGCTTAATCTCTCTTGCTTGTTACTTGCATCAGCTTATGCAAAAGGAAATATTTTTCAATGCACGACCCATGCCCACTCACCTGCTGTCAGTGGTAATTTTTTTTTTAAAAATTTAAATTTTTTTTTAATTTAATTTTTAATTAACAATATTAAAATTCAACTAAATTTAATCATTATTTTAATTTTAATTTTTTTGTTATTATAATATTTTTATTAGATGAAAAAGTTTTAATAATTATTTTTAATTTTTAATAATCATTTGAATTATTTCATAATTAGTTATATACTAATAATTTTTTTAAGAAGGAGAATGTCAAAAAAAAATATTTAATTGTCAAAAATAAATTTTATTGATTGACTATAACTACTTACTCGAAGTTATAAGTTATCAAAAAAATGAAATAGAAATTGACTTTAACGTAGATTGAAATATTTAGAACTATATTTTTTTGATATATAGGATATTGCATTCTCATGTATTTTAGTACACGGTGTATTATTAAAATGCGTACATACAAAAAATTTACATAAAGAATTATGGTTTTATATAGGTAATAGGTGTATTAGATTCTTCCGTCTAAAATTTTATTTGATTACTGATTTGAGGATGAAAGATTATCCGTTAATAAGGGGGTTGGATGGTAGACTTTGGCATAAATACTTTAAGGGTAGAAATGAGTTGACCTACAAGGATTTAGATCTATGGTTCAACAGTGTTACATTTGACGATGATATAGATGCAGTGAAAATGTGTCTATTTTATGTATTTCATAAATTGTTGATGCCACATAATACTTGTAGAGTCATCCAATATTTTATGCTTCGCCTCTTAGATAATTTGAATGAGTTTAATGTATATTCTTATGGCAAGATTGCATGGACTATGCACCATTATAGTTTAAGCATAGCCACAATTAAAAAGTTAATGAAGATCAGAAAAAGAGACGCTCCGGACAGAAAAGTATACAACCTATATACATTTGGTGAGACATTCTTAGTGAGTAGTTCTTTTCTTTTTGATTAATTACATTATTAAGACACAGAAAAAATTATTATTTTTATTTTGCATTAAATAAGAGAATAGTATTGTTATTTTTTTTAGATTGTTAATTTTTTTTCTTATCTCAGATGTGGATCTACGAGGCGATCACGAAATGTGAGGAAGTGTTTGAGTGCAAGGATGGTGATTATTTTTCGCGTCTTCTAAATCGTCAAGTACAGGCATCTCATTATACAAAGGCGTTGCAAATGTTCTCTTCGATAGTGTTGGGGTATGTTTTTACATTCAATGAAAAATATATATAATTTTCCTATAAATTTTGTTGTTTTTCCTATTAAAGATTAATAAATCCAAAATTTTGTGTAGGCATTGAAAGTACATAGGAAGTTGGAGCTCTATAAACATGCGAAGAATGCGGACTGTTGCGTGGTAGTAAAATTGTACATTCTATCGAAAAATCGGAGGAGACTCTTAAGTTAGAGAAAATTGAGATTCCGAACACCTAATTCACCGATTGTCAGGTTGATATGAATGTTCAAACTGAGTACGAATTCTAAGCTCACCAGCGACTGAATCAACAGTATAATAACTTAATCTTTTTTTCTGGAATTCACTACTATATGTTGTTGATGAGTATTACATTGTGAAGATTGATTATAATTACTTATGTATAGTTTGAGCCCGGCACGTCATCATCGCAGTATCATGCCTTGGAGAAGAGGATTGATGATCTTTAAGTAGTGCTATTTAACAGGATTAATAAAGTTAGCTCAGAGCTTTCCACAGTGTTGGCTCACAGATTCGGAGTAGGATGGATAAGGACAAAGAAGAGATCTTGCATTTGATATCTCTCATGATACAGGACATAAAGTCATCCAAGATCTCTGAAAAATGCAGGACAGACTATGGTATGTTTTGAACCTAAAATAGGTAAAGATCTTAAAAATCAGGGACATGATAAACCTTGACAGCAGTAAAATAGGTAGACAAGTATACCCCCCATCTTTTTAGACTTTTCCGTTGGTAACTTATATTTTGTCACCAAATTTCCCTTCAAGTGATAGATGTAGAACTCATGATATGCATTACGAAACACACTCCGTATAGCCCTCTCAATACTAGCATGTCGATCAAATATAAAAATAAGATTCTGATGACCACCAATTACTGTTGGGATTTGTGCTTATATGTCATCCCATTTTGTATGAATATTTAATTTTAATATTTATACAATTGTTATTTCATTAAATTACTAATTATATTTATTAAAACGGTAAGATGCTTATAATGTTTCAGACATTATATGATCTAAAAGAGTTTAAATTTGGTTTAAAAGAGTTTAGATCAATGCTAAAATTTAGCAATATCTAAAGAGTTAGAGTTTTGTCAGAAATAGGACAAAGACCTTAGAATATATTAGTAATGACATAATTGTAAAGTGTTGCAAATGGTGCTAGGAAATGTTATTATGCAAGTATGTTCTAAAATACTATGTTCCCGATCTATTTTACCGATGCAGGTCTGTCGGTGACATATAGGTATCCAGTTAGATTGGATACCCATATGTCAATATGAGCTTCAAGCTCACAGTCGGCTAAGAATGACCATCTATACCCTATAGGTACGACATATGCTGATCTACATAAAGGTATCCACCGACAGACTCGTATCGATAGAAATAGATCAAGGACAATATTCGAGAACATACTTGTGCAATTGACATTTCTTGGCACCTGATTGCAACTCTTGCAACTATGTAGTTACTAGTATATTCTCGGGTCTATGTTCCATTACAGACAAAACTCCAACTCTTTCGCTGAGTATTATAACCAGCTAGCAATTAACTGTGCTAACATTTACCATTTATATCTCTCAGCGTGGCCAACTGTGAGCCCTTATCTAAACTTTTTTAGATCAGATCTGAACTCCTTCAGATCATACAATGTCTATAATATTACATTGCATAGTACCATATAAATAGGTATTAGCGATTTAATAAGAATGTACACATGTATGAATACATAAGTATGTATATTCAGGGATGGCACGTAAGCATTAACCCTAACAATATGTATTTTAATATATTATTGTAAATGATACATATGGCCATTATGAGAACATTTATTTTAGTTTGAATTGTTTATTTAAAATATTTATATTAAAATACTTTTAATATTTATCAAATTGGTCAAACAAGAAATTTGTCTCATTTTGTTAATTTGGAGAAGACATATTCGGCCAAGCATGAACATTTGGTGAAATGAATTTTGTTTTGGAATTTATTAATTAATTTTGCAAATCCATTGTCCAATTAAATGAAAGAAAGGCCTTTTGGTATAATTCTTTATTGGAAAACAAAAGGGAATGACATGTGTATTTTTCACTTAAGTAAAATGCATAAGTAGTATACAAAGAAAGGAGTAACATTCAACAACTTCTCCTCACTCTTTGAAAGAAATTCAAACAAGGCAAAACATTTATCTTTCTTCAGCTTTCAAGTGAGAATTAGTAGGAAAAACAAAATAGAAATAGCTTTTGTTTCAAGAGTGTAAACAAGGAGAGTTTATTTACTTAAAGAGTTTAAGCACAAGATCACAAAATCCTACATCATAATTAAAGCCACCATTCTAGCAACTCTAATCCCACAAAGCATTAGAGACTAGAATTGTTTAAGAAACCACTTTAAGGTGAGCTCCAAAAAGTTTTAATTATCACTGAATCATCGTCAAATGTATTGTAATATCCAATCCCTATTAGTAGTATTGGCGCTTAGATTTCGGTATAGAACAAATAAGACACCATAGGGTTACTCGATTTTAACTCTATTAGAAATATTTTCTTTATAGTGCACGTGAGAGATATCAGACCTAATTTGGTAATTTCACACTTGATCGGTGCGCCGGACGACCCTAGAATATTTTTAGAATTTTTCTCTATTGGCTTGGAAAAGAAAATTCTAATTTACTACATGAATTTCCATTTAAGGGTTATGAATGGAACAAGCCTTTGTTGAGAAACATAATCCATATATTAGAGAATGGATCAATTAGAAGAAATCTCATGGATTGCCAAGTTGGAAGTTCTAGTTAGTTCTTTGAACTATTCTAACTAAATAGTTACAAATGAACTAATTACATAATTAGTTTTTAACTAATGGAAAATTAGAAGTTTTAAGTAAGTTGAAGGGCAAAATGGTAAATTGAGGGAGCACTATATATATGTTAGAAGTGTGTAGAAATTTGAAGAGAGAGCAAAACCAACACTTAGCCAAAAAAAGAGAGAAATTCGAGCTTCAAAGGGGGTGCTGCTACAGTGACTATTCAAGTTTTTTTTTCATGATTTTTCATGTGTAATCAAGCCAAATTAAGGCTACAAACCAATCCATAAGCTCAATTGAAGTCTCTATTAGTGGAAATTCAAGAAAAAGAGGTAAGAAAAGCATCTTTTATGAGTTTGATAAGTGAGAATTCAAGAATGTGTTAATTGATGTTCTTATGTGTATTCTTGGCTTAGATTGAGTTAAATTCTAGTTTGGAGCTTGAAGGAGTCATCAATTTGAAAAAATTGGCAAGGTGAGAATTAGGGTTTTTGGTGATTTTGTTGTAGAGATTTCAATTGATTGTAATTAGTGCTTTAGAATGAAATTGGCATGATTTTGTTGTAATTGGAACAAGAAATTGAGAAAAGGAATGTGTTGGAATCTAGGGTGAAATTCTACCACTTTAGGGAAGTTAGGAATTGAGTGGTGTTTTGATTGAATTGTTGTGTGTAAATGATGCATTTTGTGAATGGAATGTATATGGTTGATGAAAAACCCAAAAATGAAGAAAATGGGACATAATTGTCCATGTTGGAAAGGTGAAGGGCAAGTATGTCCAATCAAATGATAAGGTGTTCAATAATTTTCAGGGCGCCGGATGGTGAGTTAGTTTCGATTATGGCTCCGTAACTAAAATCGGGAAGTAGTTTACCTCCGGGCTTTGTATGCCGATTAGGGCATTTAGTAGTTAAATGAAATTCTAGTGTTCGATTTGGTTCTAAATTTCATTTATGGCGCGTAGGTGAGGATAACCGAGAGCGTTAACGGGAGCAAGAATCGGGAGCGAAATTGAGCGCGGAGCGGTTGTGAGTGGAAATCTGCCATTTCTTTTACTTTTCGGTTATTATGTTTTCGCACAATGACTATGTATGTTTTATTCGATGCATAAACATGATTTATGATCTTGATATATTCATAGACATGCTTTTACATGATCGATTTGTGAAACAGTTTGAAAATTACTGCATTTGTTTTAAGGCCATTGGTACCCTCAGATTATAGTGGTGATGATTGTATTAGACCCGTCCGGTATATCCCGTGCACATGGGCAGGTCTTAGGGGTGTGTCACTAACTCTGAGAAGTCGGGATGTCGGGTCATGTGAGTCACTCTATGTGTACGGGATATTGTCTCGCTATATACATGCGATGTAGGATTCCGCTGTGTAGCCAGTGAGATGTCTTGAGATGTCACTGTGGGTGCTGCTAGTTGAGGTGCCCCGTGACCTACTCACGTATGCGGTGCTAGTTGAGTCGCTGCGTGGGTATAGAGCTTTAGGGTTACCATTGGTACAATTTAGAAAGAAAATGGCCGAGCGAGGATTTTACTAGTTTTCGATTTACCGATAGCATTTATGCATTTATATGCACACAGCAGTTATTATGTTATACAGATTCTGAATATAGTTTTCCAAAGATGTAGATAAAACCCGCTCGGCAAGATTTCATTAGCATATGATATTAGAAACCGTTTTACAATTTTACATCCGTTTTAGAAGCATAATTTCTGCATGTACTTTAGAAATTGCTATCTTTGTATAATATTCTTGTAATTGAATGCTCATTTACACTCACTGAGCTCCTTTAGCTCACTCGTTTTATGTTTTATGTTTTAAACCCCTTTCCCAAGTGCAGGTCTCGGAATGCAAGCTGCTGATTCTCCTATCGCCGAGTAGTGGGCCGAATCCAAAGATAATTTTTGTACATGTAAATGTGCTAATAGCACTCTTTACTTTATGCATAATAGTTGTAGGCATGTATATTTGTAAGTATGTGTTGAATCAAGAAGAAGAGATTTCCAGTTTATGATGATCGTTTTTACTTTTTATGATTATGTTTATTTTGTGATTTACACGAAATAATTGAGTTGTGTTGGATTTGATTTGAAAAGGACCGGAGGTCCGAATTGGTATAATTGAGATGTGTTGGAATTAGAAATGAAATTTCTTTGCAGGTTTATATGGATTTTCTGAAAAATAGGGGAAACTCTGTCCGTTTGTTTTTAAAACTAAAAAGTCGTTTTCATGTATATTACTAGATCTTCTTAGTAGTAACAAGAATTAAAAAGGGGTTCACCTCGCAGAATTTCTTAACTTACCCAGTTAGGTTCGGAGGAACTTCCGTCGGGGTGCCCGGCAGGGCCGCTGGGATCTATAGTAGAGGGTCTTGGGTCGGGTCCTGTCATGTATGTTTTAAATTCTCCTAATATTTTGATTTGGTTTAATAATGTGTTGATCATATTGAAATATGTGATTTTCTATTCCGCTACAGTAATTTGTATGTATGACATACTTATTACACTATGATGAACACATTGTACATGTATTCACTCTAAAATAATAGTACACTCACAAATTGATATCAGAGTATGTTTGTGTGTTACTTGGGTGATTTATGTGAAAGTTATTATAATATTTGACATGATGATGTTATATATGACAGGACCCGCCCCGAGACCCTCCACTGTAGATCTCAGCGGCTCTGTCGAGCACCCCAACAGAAGTTTCTCAGAATTTAACTGTGTAAGTTGAGAAATTCTGCGAGGCGAACCCCTTTTTAGTTCTTGCTATTGCTGAGAAAAGCTTGGAATATACATGAAATTGACTTCTTGAATTTAAAAAAAAAGGGCAAAGTTTCCCCTGTGTTTCTAAAAAATCCAATATAAAACCTGCAAAAAAATTATACTTCTATTTCAAACTGCTTCAGTACTACCAGATAGGACCTCCGATTTTTTTCAAAACTAATTCCATCACAACTCAATAATTTCATTTTGATCACAAAACTAGCATACTATAAAAAAAAGTAAAACAATCATCATAATATAGAAACCTCTTATTGTTTGTCAAAATATATGTACAAATACACAAGCCGATAATTACTATGCAAAAAATAAAAAGAGTACTACTTAGTACATTTACATTTATATTTACAAAATAATCTTCAAATTTGACCCACTAATCAGGAGTAGGAGAATCAGTAGCTTGTGTACCAAGGCCTGTACCTGAAAAGAGGGTTTAGAAAATATAAAACACAAAACGAGTGAGCTAAAGGAGCTCAGTGAGTGCATTAAGATTTCAAATAAAATAACATTCGGCATAGATGTTAAATTCTAAGAACATGTATAAATCATGTTTCTAAAACTTATATAAGGCAGTAAAATGGTTTCTAATATCATAAGCCGATGAAATCTTGCCGAGTAGTTTTTATTTACATCTTCGAAAAATAATATCTAAAATCTATAAAACATAATAACTAGCATGTACATATAAATGCATAATATGCGCTCGGTAGATCGAAAACTATTAAAGTTCTCACTTGATTATTTTCTTTCAAAACTGTACCAATGGTAACCCTAAAGCTCTATACTCACGCAACGACTCAACTAGTACAGCACACGTGAGTAGGTTACGGGGCATCTCAGCGAGCAACACCCACTGTGACATCTCAAGACATCTCACTCGCTATGCAACGGAATCCTACATCGCATACATATAGCGAGACAATACCTAATACACATAGAGTGACTCACATGACTCGATAACTGATAAGGCGTAATTGTATAAACTATTTTATCTTCCTAACTTGATATTTGTTCAATTTATCTCAATAATTTGGCTATTTATGTATATTAATGTTGTTTCATAGGTTTAAGCACTATCAGAGCAAAAATACCGGAAATCGGATGCAAATGAAGCTATTTGAGATGAAAATCCGAGAAGGGACTAAAATGCTCAAAATGTGAACAGTAAAAGTGAACAGTGAAATTTCTATAGTGCATGAACAGTGCAGCGCCGAGGCATTCAAATTGAGCGCCGCGGCACCACTTCCAGAGAGTGAGCGCCGCGGCATTGAACTCGAATGCTGCGGCACTGAATTCTGGGCACTCTTTAAGGGCTTTTTTGTCCTCTTTTTTTGCAACCCTACTTATATAAACACTCATTGTTGAGCCAAGAAAGGGAGGAGGAGGAAGGGGGCAGTAGAGAGCACGAAAATAAACACTTCATTTGGGTCTTGGAAGCAAGAATCAACAACAAGAGGCAAAAATCAAGAGGAAGAAGAAGAATTTCTGCATTTTGGAGGAAGAACATCACCATTGCATCAAGGGAAATTTCTTCTTCTCTTCAAATTCGTATTTGTTGTTGATTCCAACATGTATAATGATGTTGTTAGATGCTCTAAACTTATGTTTTCAATTATGAACTAAGTTTTATTGCTAGGATTACAATGTGAACTCAATATGTAGCTTGGATTGATTATTTTTCCTTATTTATCATATTGGTATGGAATTGTTCAATTTGTTCTATGCTTAATGCTTCTAATTACATGAAAATGTATTAGATTGATTAAGGAACCTTAATGAACTTGACAAAGGGAATTTTGTGTTGGCCATGGATAAATTGATGTATGATCATTGTGTAAAAGCATGAGTTTCATATGAGATAGACATATACTCATAGGCATATATGACCATTTAGAGAATTTGAACTTAATGAATCTTATTTCAATTTGATTATCATAGACATATAGATAGTTAATTGAATAAGATATACTCACTTGACCTGCAAAAGAGGCTTGTGAGGATATTAGAGTTCTTGGTTGACATTCATATTGATAGTTCTAAGGGGAGTAGTTGGATTCAAGTGAAGTATTGAGGGATTATTGTAATCCTAGGCATTTGAGTATTTGTGCTATCACAATTGTTCTCCTTGCTCAATTCTTGTAATTATTATTATTTCTTGTTTAGTTAGTTTAGATATTAAAACCATTAAATTGCCAATAGCTTTAATAAGAATAGGAGAACATAATTTTAGTACTTAGCAAGTAATAACAATTCCCCGTGGGATCGACACTCTACTTATCATATATTACTTGTTGCGATAACGTGCACTTGCGTTAGTTTGTGTTATAGAAATCACACAACAATAACCCGACTTTTTGGAGTTAGTGACACACCCCCCAAAACCTTCCCATGTGTACGGGATATACCGGCCAGGTCTTAAACCATCACCATCACTGTAATCTGAGGGTACCAATAGCCTTTTGAACCTAATACAATAGTTTTAAAACTTTTTCTTAAACTGAACATGTAACAGCATATCTATGGATATATATCAAAATTATAAATTATGTTTATGCATTAAAAGCACATAAAACATACAATTTCATTATGCAGAAACATAATAAATGAAAGATAAATAAAATGATAGATTTTCACTCACAACTGCTCCAAGCTCAATTTCGCTCTGGATTTCTGCTCCCATTACCGGTCTCGATTTTCTTCACCTACACGCCATAAATGACATTTAGAACCAATTCAAACGCTAAAATCTCATTTAACTACTAAACGCCCTAATCGGCATACAAAGTCCGGATGGATACTACTTTTCAATTTTCATTTACGAAGCCATTCAATCTTATCTAATTCACCATCCGACGCCCAAAAAATTGCTTAACACCCTATAACTTCAATTGGACATAATTGCCCTTCACCTTACCGCAATGGACAATTATGTCCGATTTTATTCATTTTTGATTTTCCATCAACCATATACATTTAATTTACATAAAGACACCATTTATACACAATAATTCAACTAAAACACAACTCAACCCTAACTTCCCTAAAGTGGCTGAATTTACAACCACCACCCAACACATTTCTTTTCATCAATTTCTTACTCCAATAGCATCAAATCAAGTCAATTTTATTCTAATGTCCTAATTACAACCAATTGAAGTCTCTACATCAAAGTCAGCAAAAACCCTAATTCTTACCTTGCCAATTTCTTCAATTTGATAACTCCTTCAAGCTTCACACTAGATTCAATTCAATCTAAACCATGAATACACACAAGAACATCAATTGAAGTAATCTTGAAAGTTCACATATCATCATCACAAAACAATGCTTTTCTTACCTCTTTTTCTTAGATTTTCACTAATGGAGGCTTCAATTGATCATAGGAACTTGTATTTGACCTTATTTTAGCTTGATTTAGTATGAAAAAATCTTGAAATTTCACTATAGCAGCACCCCTCTTCACTTAGACGAATTTTGCTTCTCTTTTGCTCTAAAATGTTTTTGCATTCCTCTCTCCAAAATTTTACACAATTCCACCTTTTATATAGTGCTCCCTCAATTCTCCAATTTTTCCCTCAATTTACTCTAAATTTTTAATTTGCCATTAGTTGAAAACTAAGTATCTAATTGGTTCCTTTGTAACTATCTAGTTAGAATAGTCAAAGGAACTAACTAGAATTCTCAACTTGGCAATCCATGAAATTTCCTCTAATTGGTCCATTCTCTAACATATGGATTATGTTTCTCAACAAAGGCTTGTTCTATATATAATCCTTAAATGGAAATTCATGTAGTAAATCAAAATTTCATTTTCCAAGCTAATAAAGAAAAATTTTAAAAATATTCTAGGGTTGTCTGACGCTCCGACCGAGTGTGAAATTATCAAATTAGGTCTAATATCTCTCACGCGCACCATAAAAAAAATTTCTAATAGGGTTAGAATCGGTAACCCTACGGTGTCTTATTGCTCTATACTGAAATTTAGGCGCTGAGACTACTAATAGGGATTAGATATTACAATATATATATATATATATATTTAACAACTGGTTAATGTTTAATTTGGAACATTGGCAATGTTTTAAACTAAACATGCTAATTTTGTGATGTTCTTGAACATGTTAATGTTTTTCAAATGAACATATTATATTTGGATATCATATCCATAAGATAAAATTGAGCACCAAGATGACAAAACCTAATCACCGGATGGAAATATACTATTATAATGTTCAACGCTGCGATGCCAAGGGCATTTTTAGTAGACGCCATGGCACCAGCTTTAAATGCTACAGCTATTGAGCAATTTCTATATTAAGCGCAAGTGCATGCTATCAGAAACAAGTATTATAGAGTGTCGATTCCACGAGAAATTTGTCGTATTTCTAACCAATTACTAAAATTGTATCCTCTCTCGCTTTTATCCAGAATATTGATTTTTTTATATGTTTGATTAAAATTAAATTAAAATTTATTTACGTTACCAACTGTAATTAAACAATCAAGTTAGACAATAGATCTGAATATATGTGATGTAGATCTAAGACTATAACTATCACTTAATATGATTTCTCAAACAATGATACTCCGATTATTATTCCCTCAATATAATTATTGGTCACAACATGAATCTCACCACAAGCCTCTTCCAATAGTCAAGTGATTATACTAAGATCTATTAATTTTCTATATTCATATTGTAATTAAATAGATCAATATTCATTAAGCACAAGTTGTATTAATTATACATGCCATCTAAGTATATTCCTATCTCAGATAAAAAATCACAAATGCTACTTTGTGATTATGTATCAATTTGTAATGGGCTTAACAATTAAGTTCCTTTTCGAACTTTATTCAATTGGTACCAAATCATTTAATATATGGCCAATATAATCAAAAGCATTAAGATCCAACAAATTAAATAAGAATTGAGTTCACAATAATCAGATCCAACAAATCAATCCATTATATTAAGATCAAAGCTATAATCCTAGAAATTAAACTTAGATCAACATGATAATAATGTCAAGAAAAAATACAAATATAAACATGATATGAGTAGATCAATTCAGATCAAACTAGTAACGATTAAAGCAAATGAGTTCAAGTTCAAGGATTGATAAAGAATTGATCCTCCAAAATAATCTTGATTGGGTTGATCTTGTGTAATCTCTCCACCAAATATGTTTGATTGTTGTTTTTAGTATTTGATTGTCAATTATGAGTTGTTTTCTGAGTTAGGAAGGTGTTAGAGTTGAGAGAAATTGAGGTGTTTAGAGAAGAGGTCCGAAATTCTCTCTAGGGGGGAAAATTTAAGGTTTTTATAATTGTAATCAAATGCTAGGGCATTCCCCTTTTAACGCTCTGACGTTGAACTAATAATGGGGCGTTATCATCATTGAATGCAGGGATGTTTTGAGCACTATGGCATTTCTTTGTCAATGCTGGGGTGTTGTGATCTAGATCTAAATTTTTTCCTTAGAGTTGATGTTTCATAACACATGGGCGTTCCTTTTGATGCACGAACGCTGGGGCGTTCATGAACTAAACGTAAGGGCGTTTGTCTTTTATGCAAGAATGCCAGGGCACTGTAATTTGCAATACTGGGACATTCATCACTAGTTTTGCATTTTTTTCATTTTGGTCCCCATATTACTGTAGCATTTCACTGTGCATTTCTTTTGCATCCAAATAATTGGATTTTATTCTCTAAATGTTCCATTAATTTTCATTCCCATCTTATTATGATTAAAACATGTAAAAACAATAATCAATGCATAAATAACTCTAAATTTACTTGAAAAATGAACAATTATTAAGATAAAATAGGGCCATAGTATGTATCTAAATTATACTTATCAAATACCCCCAAACTTAAGTAATTGATCATCCTCAAGCAATGAGAGAAATTAACACAAAGTAGAGCAATAAAGAAACACACAAACTCCAAACAAAACAAATAAAAGTAACCACTGATCGAATTGATTTAATGATTACGTTATTATCTCAAAAATTGCATCACTTTTTCCCAATCCTTTCGGAATTAATAATCAATCTAAACAATTCGCAAGCATCATAATTAAGCACTTTCATTTTTTCCTATAAGTGATCAACTGTGCGTGTGTGTGAAATAAAGCAAGTATTAATTGAATTGTACCTAAATTAGCTCAACTACTCAAGATTGTACAGAAAATAGGTGTCTCGGCATATTTTAAGTATAAAATACTACCATAAGCTTGTTTTTCATACAACTCTCTACTAATATAGAAATACACATATTTAAGAATCTATTAGGTCTTTTATTAGCTTGTAAAGTAGGGTTAGGATCAAGGTGGGTTATTTTGGATATAAATTTAGTTTAATTCACACCATGAACACAAAAGCCCTCTTAGCTACCACTTGGAAGTTCCTATACTTGGTTTAATTCCCCCAAACTTGTGATTGTTTTACCCAATTTCAACCACTTATTCCTTTTTGTTTTTCCATTTTTTTCATCATCATTTTTTTTTCATTTCTTTATAACTTTCCCAAACTTAGAATAATTCCCTTAAACTTAAGGTAGCGCTTACTCGCCAAATTTCATTATTTTTTCCTCATTAAACAACCATAACACAACAAACTCCAAAATAGTTTTTTATTATGCTCATTGTTTATGGTGTTAAGGTTATTTTGGGTACTTAAATTCAAAGTTTAGGCTTGTGTTTTGGTATGTAATAAATTGGATATTTTAGGCTCAAATGGGGTGATTAAGTATAAATATAAATCAAAGGTAGGCTAGAAATGCTCAAACGGTCCACAGATGACCTAATATCATTTTCCTATTCATATATTTCCTAGGATCTAGCCTCAAGTATTTATGGTGTTAAGGTTATTTTGGGTACTTAAATTCAAAGTTTAGGCTTGTGTTGTGGTATGCAATAAATTGGATATTTTAGGCTCAAATGGGGTGATTAAGGATAAATATAAATCAAAGGTAGGCTAGAAATGCTCAAACGGTCCACAGATGACGTAATATCATTTTTCTATTCATATGTTTCCTAGGCTCTAGCCTCAAGTGTAATATCCAATCCCTATTAGTAGTATCGGCGCTTAAATTTTAGTATGGAGCAATAAAGACACTATAGGGTTACCCGATTCTAACCCTATTAGAATTTTTTATTTATTGTGCACATGAGAGACATTAGACCTAATTTAGTAATTTCATACTCAGTCGGAGCATCAGATGACCCTAGAATATTTTTAGAATTTTTCTCTATTGGCTTGGAAAATGAAATTTTAATTTACTATATGAATTTTCTTTTAAGGGTTATGTATGGAACAAGCATTGGTTGAGAAACACAATCCATAGATTAGAGAATGGATCAATTAGAGACAAGTTTATGGATTGCCAAGTTGAAAATTCTAGTTAGTTTCTTTGACTATTCTAACTAAATAGTTACAAAGGAACCAATTACATACTTAGTTTCCAACCAATGGAAATTTAGGAATTTTGAGTTAGTTGAAGGGCAAATTGGTCAATTGAGGGAGCACTATATAAAGGTGGAAGTGTGTAGAAATTTTGAGAGAGGAAAGCATAATATCTTAGAGATCAAAAGAGTGAAAATTTGTCCAAGTAAAAAGGGGTGCTGCTACAATGAAAATTTTAAGTTTTTTTCATGATTTTTCATGCTTGATCAAGCTACAATAAGGTCACATACCAGTTTCTAAGATCAATTGAAGTATCCATTAGTGAAAATCCAAGAAAAAGAGGTAAGAAAAGCATTGTTTTGTGAGGATGATATGTGAACTTTCAAGATTTCTTCAATTGATGTTCTTGTGTGTATTCTTGGTTTAGATTGAGTTGAATTCTAGTGTGGAGCTTGAAGGAGTCATCAAATTGAAGAAATTGACAAGGTAAGAATTAGGGTTTTGGGTGACTTTGATGTAGAGACTTCAATTGATTGTAATTAGGGCATTAGAATGAAATTGGCTTGATTTTGATGATATTGGAATAAGAATTTGAGAAAAAATGTGTTGGGTGGTGGATGTAAATTCTGCCACTTTAGAAAAGTTAGGGTTAAGTGGTGTTTTGGTTGAATTGTTGTGCATAAATGGTATTTTATGTAAATTGAATGTACATAGATGATGAAAAATAAAAAAAAAATGAAGAAAATGGGACATAATTGTCCATTTTGGTAAAGGGAAGGGCAATTAAGTCCAACCCAAGTTATAGGGTGTTAAGAAATTTTCAGGGCGTCGGATGATAAGTTAGATTAGATTAAATGACTCCGTAAATAAAAATTAGAAAGTAGTATCCATCCGGGCTTTGTATGCTGATTAGGGCGTTTAGTAGTTAAATGAGATTCTAGCATTTGAATTGGTTCTAAATGTCATTTATGGCGTGTATGTGAAGAAAATCGAGACCGGTAACAAGAGCAGAAATTCGAAGCGAAATTAAACTCTGAGCAGTTAGGAGTAAAAATCTGTCATTGTTTATCTTTTGTTTATTATGTTTCCGCATAATGAAAATTGTATGTTTTATGAGCTTTTAATGCATAGACATGATTTATGATTTCAATATATATATATATATTCATAGATATGCATTTACATATTCAGTTTAAGAAATAGTTTTAAAACTACTACATCAGTTTCAAAGGCCATTAGTACCCACAGATTATAGTGGTGGTGATTGTATTAGACCTAGTCGGTATATCCCGTACACATGGGCAGGTTTTGGGGGGTGTGTCACTAACTCTGGGAAGTCAGGTTATCGAGTTATGTGAGTCGCTATATGTGTATTTGGGTATTGTCTAGCTATATATAAGCGATGTAGGATTCCGCTGCATAGCCAGTGAGATGTTTTGAGTTATCACATTGGGTGTTGCTAGTTGAGATGCCCAGTAACCTACTCACGTGTGCGATGCTAGTTGAGTCGCTGCATGAGTATAGAGCTTTAGGGTTACCATTGGTTCAGTTTAGAAAGAAAATGGCTGAGCGAGGATTTTAATAGTTTTCGAGCTACCAATCGCATATTATGCATTTATATATGCATGCTAGTTATTATGTCTTATAGATTTTGGATATTGTTTTCCAAAGTTGTAAATAAAACCCGTTCGGCAAGATTTCATTGGCATATGATGTTAGAAACCATTTTATAAGTTTTAGAAGCATGATTTATGCATGTCTTTTAGAATTTAATATCTATGTAGAATGTTATTTTATTTGAAATCTTAATGCACTCACTGAGCTCCTTTACCTCACTCGTTTTGTGTTTTATGTTTTCTAAACCCCCTTTCCAGGTACAGGTCTTGATACGCAAGTTGCTGATTCTTCTACAACTGATTAGTGGACCAAATCTGAAGATCATTTTTATAAATGTAAATATGCTAAGTAGCACTCTTTTTACTTTCTGCATAGTAGTTTTAGGCTTGTGTTGTATATATATATATTTTTTATAAACAAGAAGAGGTTTCGATATTGTGATGATCGTTTCACTTTTTGTTAGTATGCCAGTTTTGTGTTCAAAAATGAAATTACTGAGTTGAGTTGGATTTGGTTTTGAAAAGGACCGAAGATCCTATTTGGTAGTATTAAGAAGCGGTTGGAAATAGAAGTGAAATTTCTTTGCAAGTTTTTATATTGGATTTTCAGAAAAACAGGGGAAATTTTCCCTTTTTTTAAAAAAATTTAAGAAGTCATTTTCATGTATATTCCAATATTTTCTCAGTAATAGCAAGAACTAAAAAGGGGTTCACCTCGCAGAATTTCTCAACTTATACAGTTATATTCTGAGGAACTTCCATCGGGGTGCCCGGTAGGGCTACTGGGATCTACAGTAGTGGGTCTTGGGCCGGGTCTGGTCATCAAGACATAATCAAACAAGTTTAGAGTGTTTGTATATTCATCGAAATTGGATTCTCACCAATGTTTGCATTACTCAAGCTGAAATTCTCTCTTCCGCTTTGTCCATCGCGGGTTTCTAATAAGTTGTTTAATAGTTGGCATGCGAAATTATACATTATGGGCTGGTTTAGATCGATCTTAACCGAATGATTATAAATTTCTTCTATTTGATAGATTAAATAGAATGGTGATGAGTATATAATGCAGCTTGAGTAGTAAAATCTTGTGCTATGAATATATAAGCAGGTAAAGAGTATATGTGTTGATCGACCAAGGAAGTAATAACCCCTAAAGAGGTTAGAGCAAGGCCTAATTGAAAATGAAGCGAATTATTAATTGTGTCATAAAGACTCTTATGTTCGCCCCCAATCGTCCTCTCGGAGAAATATGTGCTTCTAAAAGATCTTTTATACTGTGCCCAATCCCGAAATTAGTTCTATACATATGACCAGCAACAAGAAAAATAAATGTAATAGCTAAATGATGATGAGCAATATCGGTCAACCACAAACTTTGCATTTGTGGGGGGAACAAGCACACTTGGAGAGCGCCGTATAATGGAGAGTTGTATGTTGCGTTCGGGAAGGATGAATTGCTCCCGAAAAGGAATTCGTTGATTCGCTCTTAATTAGTTGGATCGTAGGTGCGATGATTTACTTCATGGGCGAGGTGTTGCGTTCGGGAAGGATGAATCGCTCCCGAAAAGGAATTCGTTGATTCTCTCCTAATTGGTTGGACCGTAGGTGCGATGATTTACTTCACGGGCGAGGTCTTTGGTTCAAATCCAGGATGGCCCAGCTGCGCCAAGTGGAAAGGATAAGAAGAAAAATACAATTAAAGAGAAAAATACAATCAAGATAAATGCAATCTAGATAAATAGAATCCAGCTTAGAATGAGACATACTGAAGTGTACTACTTGAGCATGAGAATTTCTAAGCAAAAATTCAACTAACATAAGCTTTATTCAAATGCTCAAAAATTGATGATCAGAAATAAAGTCAAAATCCGTCTAAGTATTGGTGCATGAATTATTTAAGAAATCTATTATTTCCTAAGAGATTTAAAAAATAAGTTCTAAAATTAAAGTTTTAATTTTTTTTAATCCTTGACTAGTAATCATAAATTCAATCTAATAACATAAAATGAAATAAAACAACAAGCAATAATGTATAATAAAATTTTTGAAATGAAATTAAGACCACTTGCATAAAAAATAAAAATAGATAATAAACAAATGGAGATTTTCAATAATTGTCTAAATAAAATACTACTTTTTCTAATACAAGCTGACCTAAAAAACATAAAAACAACATAACATAAAAGGCAGTAAAAATAATAAAATAAAGCAGAAATAAAAGCTGAGCTAAATATAAGAAGTGTTCCCTCTGCCCCCACTAATTATATAGCATGGTCCCCATAGCAGCAGAAAAAGAAAATAAAACATTTCTCTGGTCTGTGAACTCTGCTTAGTCATTTAGGTCCTCTAATGCAATGCCCTAGTCATTCTAATCAACTGCATCATTAGGTGGTGCTAGCAGTGGTGCAGTAGTGGGTGGTGGCATTGTTGGCAGGTGACTGATGTCCCATCTATGTTAATGGTGTAGAACTGCATCCATTGGAGATAGTAATGTGCAAACTCTTGAAACTCCAGCCTAAACTCTGTAAGTCCTTGTGCCTGTGCAGCAATCTATGACTCTAACCTAGCTAATATGGTTGTAGTAGACATGCTCCGTGATGATAAAGCCTATGGTAGGATAATTATCGGGGGCACATGTAGTGCTGGAGGGGTTGGCTTTCACTGACTCTTAGCTGTCTGCAACTTCTGAATAGTGCTAAAGTCGATCGCACAAGCAGTGTGGATAATATTTTTGCAAGTCTCTTAGTAGACTCCAACACGAGCACATAAGGCTGTGATCAATGAATGCCCAGTCATAATACAGAAAGCAATACTAACCTCGGTTTAGTGATATCACTGACATGCATGACTGGCATCATACAAGAAGTAATGAACAGATACTAGGCCTTCGCATCCCTGGTCAATGCACTAGATCTGAAGGTCGATGAAAGACTATTCACCATCTTCCATTTTGTCCCTGGCTGACAAAGTGTCTTTATGATGAGCTCAAAATCTGGGTGTTATGCCACTTCTAAATACTCATTAACTACTTCAACAGGTAGCCCAAAAAGTGAATTAATTATAGCATACTCAAAGGCTATCATCTTTCCACGCACCAATACTTGATAGTTAACATGTTTCGCCATATTAGCATAAAATTCTTTCACCATTGAAATAACTTCTGCTTCAAGCGACTCACAAAAATTTTCTCATCTATAACTGGCAATCATTTGTATAATTTAGGAAAAATCATCATCCTCTAGGTTGAAACCCCGCTCCAAAATGATGGTTTTTCGGCAAATAGGCCCCGTGAATTTGTTCCATACTTGTGTCAAAACAAACCTAGACGAGTCGTAAGACACATTTCCCGAAGTGATGGCTCGGTGTCTCTTGGATGCCATCACGAAAAATAGCAAGATTTGGCCGGATTTGGTGAAATATGAATTGTTTTTGTGTTGGATGATTTGGTTCAGATCTAACATTTTAAACAAGTTTGTGGTGGTGTAAGGAAAGTGTTTTGTGCAGGAAATCGGCTAGGTAATGACCGGTTTAATTTTTGGGTTAAAGAGTGGAGAGGTTTTGAGAGAGAATAAGTGAAAATTTTGGCCAAATACTGGTTTTATACTTTGTTTTTTGTGCGAACGCCACAACGTTAGCTTTTAAACGTTGTGGCATCAACAGTTTAAAATAAACGTGGGGGTGTTAAATTTTTGAAACGTGGGGGATTTGCATGTTGACTCTTTATTTTCCTGCCCCTTTCAGAGGTAATGTCGCGGTGTTAGACACGATAATGCAGGTTCGTTTGTTAGAAAATGTGGGTGTGATAGTCCGCGAACGCTCCAGGGTTAAATTTTTTTATTTTAATTTATTTATTTTGTTATTATTATTATTTTTTTGCACACACTTAAAACACACAATTTTATTGGGTTGCCTCCCAAGCAGCGTCTGATTTTTATGTCTTTGGCTAGACATTCTCATTCAGCGTCAAAGTTGGATTAACTGAAGGGATATGACTTTTGTCGATCAATTTCATCTCCCCAATAGTGTTTCAATCTTTGCCCATTCACAAGAAAGATTGTTATTAATATTGACAAAAAATAAATCTAATTCCCAAAAAATGGCGCCAAAAACTTGTTAAGCAATTTTTATGTTAAGCGCAAGTGCACGCTATTGGGTACAAGTAATATAGAGTGAATAGAGTGTCAATCTGACGAGGAATTTTTCGTATTTCTAACTAATTACAAAAATTGTATCCTTTTACTTTTATCCGAAAGATTGATTTTTTTTATTTGTTTGATTAAAATTTATCTACGCTACCAACTATAATTAAACAATCAAATTAGACAACATATCTGAATATATGTGATAGAGATCTAGGACTATGTCTATCACTTAATATGATTTTCCAAACAATGGTACTCCGATTATTATTTCTTCAATTTAATTATTGGTCCCAAAACGAATTTTACTACAAGCCTCTTCTGATGGTCAAGTGATTATACCAAGATTTATTAATTTCCTATATTCCTATGGTAATTAAATAGATCAAGATTCAGTAAGCACAAGTTGTATTAACTATACATTCTATCTAGGTATATTCCTATCCTAAATCGAAACTCACAAGTGCTACTTTGTGATCATGTATTAATTTTTCATAGACTTAATAATTAAGTTCATTTTCCAAGTTTATTAAGTTGTTACCAAATCATTCAATATATGGCTAGTATATCAAAAGCATTAAGATCTAACAAATTAAATAAGAATTGAGTTCACAATAATCAAATCCAACAAATCAATCCATCATATTAAGATCAAAGCTATAATCCTAGAAATTAAACTTAGATCAACATGATAATAATGTCAAGATTAAATACAAATATAAATATGATATAAGTAGATCAATTCAGATCAAACCAGTAATGATTGAAGCAAACGAGTTCAAGTTCAAGGATTGATAAAGAATTTATCCTCCAAAATAATCTTGATTGGGTTGATCTTGTGTAATCTCTCCACCAAATGAGTTTGATTATTTTTTTAGTGTTTGATTGTCAATTATGGGTTGTTTTCTGAGTTAAGTAGGTGTTGGAGTTGAGAGAAATTGAGGTGTTTAAAGAAGAGGTCCAGAATTCTCTCTAGGGGGCAAAATGCAAGGTTTTTATAATTGTAATCAAATGCTGGGACGTTACCCTTTTAATGCTCCAGTGTTGAACCAATGTCGGGGCGTTATCATCCTTGAACGTAGGGGCCTTTTATGCGTTGCAGTGTTTCTTTATCAACACTGAGGCTTTGTGATCTAGATCCAAAATTTTGCCCCAGTGTTGATGTCTACCTATACATGGGAGTTCTTTTTGATGTACGAACACTAGGGCGTTCATGAACTGAACGCAGAGGAATTCGTCTTTTATGCGAGAATGTCGGGGCATTGTAATTAGAAATGCTAGGTGTTCATCACTAATTTTTCATTTTTTTTCATTTTGGTCCCCATTTTGCTGTAGCATTTCACTGTGCATTTCTTTTTTATGCAAATCATTGGATTTTATTCCTTATATGCTCTATTAATTTTCATTCCCATCTCATTATGATTCCAATACAACGGTGCTTGGTGCTGTTTGAATTTTTTCTATTTTTCTTCATGTTTTTACTTGTTTAAATGATATATTATGATATTATGCCTCTTTAATTGTCATAACATTTAATTGTCATAACATGAGATGATTATTGATTTATGTTGATAACCACAATGGGAGCCTTAATGATGGGGTTAGTTGTGCTTGCGTAAAATTAAATGTATGATCTAAATTTAACATCTTCATATAATGCGAATGTATTTAAAATCTCTTTTAATCAAATTGAATAATATTTTATTATAAGATAATTTTATATTATAATCTGCTTGTCAATATGATGTTAGATGGGTCACTTCGCTTTTTTCAAAGATTGTTATAAAGTGTTAGGGATTGCTAAAGTATACTGCTGGAGTAAAATGCCTATGAGGTCCATTTCTCACTGTATAGTTTTGTTGGCGCAGCAGGATCTAGGCACGTGGGTGTATGCATGTGCAATTGTGTCTATTGCCTAACGCAGTGGAAATATAAATTTTGCAATAAACACAATAAATAAATATATTAATCACATTATTATATTAATAGGATTAGAGAACTCGCCATAACGTGTAATGTTATACACGTATTTTTCTAGAGTTCGCATGGAGGTCAAATCATGTGCGGTTCTAGTCACCAACTTGGTGGGCTTGGTGAGCTAGAACAACAGCTCTTTATTCAGCCTGGGATTAACTCTTAATCCCAAAAATGGCCGAGAGTGAATTTATACCCTTTTCTCCAAAAAGATAAGAAATGGAGAGTTTGGAGCAATTCATAATTACTCCAATTGGAAGTAGAGGAAAAAAAATGAAACAATTTCATTTTTCTTTTCCTTCCTTTTTTTTTTCTCCTTTCTTTCTTCTCTTTTTCCTTTCCTTTCTCTCCTTTTCTTTCTTACTCTCTCGGCCGAATGGCCTTGTTCTCTTGTTTTTTTTCTTTTGCTTCTTTATATATATATATATATAATATAATAATAATAATAATAAAATAATAATATATATATATATAAGGGAGAGAGAGAGAGAGAAAATGATTATTTAACAATTAAATAATCAGAATTGACCATTTTGCCCCTCATGAATAATTACCAAGTTTACCCCCCTAGTGGGTCCCACCAAATCCCACACTTGGATAAACTCAACTGAGGGTCCACAATACGCTACGTGTCCTTATACAATTAGTAAATAACATTTATTAACTAATTATTGTATTTAACACTTAAATACAGACACGCACGCATTCTCATGGAATTACTGAATATTGCTGGATTAAACAATTTAATCCGGCACGCTCTAGTGCACAACGAGTACACTCCATATCGCAGGACTCCCTAGGTTCTACGCCTGATTCGTCAAATGGAACTATTCCATGAGTCCGTGAGCAATGCCCCACGCACACGTCACGGATATACAAATCAGCACGTTGAACTATACAAGCTAAGGTTACAACGCATATGTATAGTCCTTCCGTCATGATATCCATGATGTACGGGGATATAGATTATCACCGTTAAATCCCCATGTGCTCATCCATATCATATCTCCAGACTCGTATCTCAATGAACAATATGCGCAAACTCTTTTGCCATATTGTTCCACCCTGTCGGAACTCTTTCCCCGGTCATTGCTTGTGGCCACAAAACTTTCTGAGATACAGTCTCAAAGCATCTGGATATCAAACTCCATATAAGAGCTGACGGATCCCATATATGTATGCACTAGACTCCATAAGCATCAGACCATACCTAGTGACACCCAGCGGTCACACCATGAAATGTCTGTGACATGTGTGGAACCAAAGTATGGTGGATCACTTACAAGCCCACTGTGGCACTCAGGTCAAAGGACCACATATACTACTCAACTCGAGAGGACCCTTCATTGACGGCTTACATTAAATGTCTATCGGAGGCTCTCGTGAGTCTGTCCTATATCCAGTCCTAACTGGATACCCATATGTCAATACGAGCTCCAAGCTCATGGTCGGTCAGGAACGACCATCTATACCCGACAGATACGACATATGCTGATCTATATATAAAGGTATCTACCGATAGACCCACATCGGTAAAAATAGATCATGAACTATTATTCGAGAACATACTTACGCAACATGTATTTCCTAGCACCCGATTGCAACATGGATGGCCATCCCGATGGGTACAAGGACGAACCTCTAAAGGCCTATAAGGCCTCCATGGAGATGGGGGCGGGGGTTCGATTCCTTAAGGGCGCAGGTAACCTGAGCTGGATATATAGGTGTGCTGGTGGCTCTGAGGTGTCATCCAGCCAGTGGACCAAGGAGTTGGTAGACCCCACATAGTCCTGACAAGTGTAAATCATTTAAACTATCATCTTTCCGCGTGAAAGATTAAAGAGATTATATAAAACAAAGGAGGGGTATTTTTAGATTTAAAAATGTATAACTATTATACCAATTATTCAAAACGTTATTTATTAGCAATTAAAATATTTTGCTAACATCTTTTATTTTGTCTTGTGAAGATTAAATGGCTTCACTCCTTTGGTCTGCATTCTCGAAACATACTAACTCAAGGGTGTAGAAAACTATACTGACTGGCTAATAAATCTCAGAATAGTTCTGGATTTTGAGAAGTTTGGGTATATAATTGATCAATGCTTGCCCCGAGGTATTTCTGATGATGCTTCTCCAGAGAAAAAAGAGACATCACAGAAATGGGTGGATGATGATTTGAAAGTCAAATCTTACATCCTAGCCTTGATGTCTACAAAGTTGCCAAGAGAGCATATTCACATGGAAGATGTTGGCAATATAATGCTTATCTGAAGAAGCTTTTTGGCGACAGACCTCAAGTTAATATATATATATATATATAGAGAGAGAGAGAGAGAGTTGCCAAAGCTCTGTTTTAGGTTAGACTCCCAGTGGCTAGTCTTGTCAGTCCTCATGTCCTCAAGATTATTAGATACACTAAGAGGTTGAAGACTATAAATATGGTACTAAATAATACATTAGGGAATAGTTTGATTCTTCAGTCTCTTCCAGGGATATTTGCACAGTTCATCATGAACTTTAATATGCAATAATTAACCCCTACTTATGCTAATCTGCTTAACACGCTTAAGATAGTACAAGAGGACGTTAACAAATGGGGCACAGTCCTCTATGTTTATGGTGCTTCATCTTCTATCCCAAGAACTTCTGGAAAGTCCAAAGGGAAGAGGAAAAAGAAGGTAAAGCACACACCCAAAATGGGTCCTCAAAAGCAACTTATATCCAAGCCCCAAGAAAAGAGTAATGCAAAGAAAAAAAATTTCTATTGTAGTGAGGACGGGCACTGGAAGCACAACTACCCAAGGTACCTTACCACTATTAAGAAGACCCCCTCAAGTATATGCTTGCATATCATTGAAATTTCTTTAGTATTTGATGCTAGTTCTGGCTGAGTATTAGATACTGTTTGTCCTTCTCATATTTGCAATGTGTTGTAGGGTCTGAAGGAAGTTAGATTGCTGCAACCTAGAGAAGTACAACTTCGTATTGAAAATGGTGATTTTTTACAAGTCGAAGCTATGAGGCATTTTGATTTACTTCTCCCTTGTAATAAAACTATTGTATTGTATAATTGTTATTATATGCCTAATATTATAAGATAGATTTCATCCCTTTCTATACTTGATAGTGAAGGATATCATATGTATATTCGAAACCGTTCCCTATGTTTATATGATGTACATGATGTTTTGTTAGCTGAATGTCAGTTAGTCAATGGGCATTATATTTTAGATACAACAAGAAATGTCATGAATGTACAGGTTAATGCTATTAGTAGTTCGAGAACTTTAAATAAAATGAAATTATGGCATATAAGATTAAATCATATAGGTATAAGATATCTATCCCTTTTGATTAAGGATGGTCGGATACCTAATCTAATCATAAAGCTTTATCTAGATTATAAATCTTGTATTCAATAGAAGATGACCAAATCTCCCTTTATTGGTGTTGGACACCGTGCCACTAACTTATTGGAATTGGTACATGGTGATGTATGGGTAGATTTTGATATTTTGTAATCTTTATCGATGATTTGTCATGATACGCATATATGTTTCTTATGAAACACAAGTCAAAAACTTTGAAAAGTTCAAAGAGTTCTGACTTGAGGTAGAGAAACAAACTGACATGTATATCAAATGCTTTCGATCAGATTGAGGCAGTGAATATATAAACAGTGAATTTTTTTTTATTATTTAAAGGAGAATAAGATTCTCGCTCAATATAGTCCTCCAGGTACTCTGCAACAATGGTATTTCAAAGAGGAGGAATCGAACTCTATTGAATATGGATCAATCAATGATGAGCTTCACCGATCCCCCAGAATACCTATAAGGATATGCTCTAGAAACTGCTGCTCATATATTAAGCAGAGTTCCATAAAAAATTGTTCCGTTCATCCCATATGAGATGTGGACTAGAAGAAAATCGAGTCTTAAATATTTTAAGATTTAAGGTTATCCTGCTTACATAAATGTTATGCAACAAGATAAACTTACACCCATAGGGTACAAGTATTGGTTCATAGAGTACCCAAGAATTCAATGAGATACATGTTCTATAATCTAGAGAAACAAAACTTGTTTATTTCTCGTTACACTACTTTTCTAGAGAAAGAGTTTCTCATAGAACGTGGGAATTGTAGAAAGATTGAACTTGATAAAGTCAATCAGGAAATACATGAACCGACAATGGAACCTCATGCTTAATTGAGCGGAATACCTTTAACATATCCTCCATGTGGGTCGGAAAGGATGTCAAGGCCGCCTGCAATGTATGGTAAGATACCTGAATGTGCCTTTAGAGTTTTCTTAGTTAAAGAAATGATCATTTAACCTATAGAGAGGCGATGTTTGACATTAACTCGGGAAAATGGCAAGATGCTATAAAATTCAAAATTGACTCAATGCATCAGAACCAAGTTTGGGACTTGGTTAAGCTTCCCAAAAGAATAGTTTCTATTGGTTGTAAATAGATTTACAAGCGAAAGCGTAACCCAATGGATTTGTAGAGACCTTCAAGGCACGACTAATAGTGAAAGGTTATACTCAGCGATCTGCGATTGATTATAAGAAAACTTTTGTACCAATAGCGATACTTAAATAAATTTGAATTTTATTAGCAATTGTTTCATACTATGACTTTGTAATATGACAGATGGATGTAAAGACACATTCCTAAATAGATATCTTGAGGAAGAGATTTACATGGAACAACATAAAGGTTTTGCATCTAGTATGGCCTTTAGTCTAGTGTGTAAATAAAGAAGTCCATTTACAGACTTAAACAGGTCTTTTGAAGCTAAAATATTTATTTCGATGAGGTAGTTAGAGGGTCTGGTTTCATCAAGAACAAAAAAGAAGTTGCATGTACAAAAAGGTCAGTGGGAGCTTGATAGTCTTCTTAGTTTTCTATGTAGATGACATATTAATTATTAGGGTCAGTGCTTACGTGCCATCCCTGAATGTACATATACTTGTGTATTTATACAAGTGTACATTCTCATTAAATCGCTAATACCCATTAATATGGTATTTTGCATGTAACATTATAGACATTATAGATTTGAAGGAGTTCGGATCAGATCTAAAGGGTTTAGATAAGGGCTTATAGTTAGCCGCGCTAAGACATATAATTGCTAAATGTTAGTAAAGTTAAGTGTTAGTAAAGTTAAGTGTTAGCTAGTTATAATACTCAGTAGATCCAAGAGTTGGAGCGTTGTCTGTAATGGGACATAGACATGGGAATATACTAGTAATTGCATAATTGCAAGAGTTACAATCGGGTGCTAGAAAATGCAAGTTGCGCAAGTATGTTCTCGAATAATTGTCCCTGATCTATTTCTGCCAATGTAGATCTGTCGGTGGATACCTTTATATATATAAATCAGCATATGTCGTACCTATCGGGTATAAATGGTCGTTCCTGACCGACTGTGAGCTTGGAGCTCGTATTGACATATGGGTATTCAGTTAGGACTGGATATGGGACAGACTCACGAGGGCCTCCGATAGACACCCAATGTAGGCCGTCAACGGAAGGTCCTCTCGAGTTAAGTAGTATACGTGGTCCTTTGACCTGAGTGCCACGATGGACTTGTAAGTGATCCACTATACTTTGGTTTCATGCATATCACAGATCTTTCATGGTGTGACCGATGAGTGTCGCTGAGTATGGTCCGATGCTTATGGAGTCTGATGCGTACAAATATGGGATCTGTCAGCTCCCATATGGACTTTGATATCAAGATGCTTCGAGACTGTATCTTAAAAAGTCTTGTGGCCACAAGCAATCATCTCAGGAAAGAGTTCCGCTAGGGTGGAACAATATAGCAAAGGAGTTTACCCATATTGTTCATTGAGATACAAGTCTGGAGATAGGACATGGATGAGCACTAGGAGATTTGACGGTGATAATCTATATCCTCGCATATCCAGGATATCATGACGGAATGACTATACGTATGCGTTGTAACCTCAACTTGTATGGTTTAACGTGCTGATTTGTATATCTGTGACGTGTACGTGGGGCATTGCTCACGGACTCATGGAATAGTTTCATTTGACGAATCAGGTGTAGGACCTAGGGAGTCCTGCGATATGGAGTGTACTCGTTGTGCACTGGGGCAGCGTGCCGAATTAAATTATTTAATACAGCAATATTCAACATTACCTTGGGAATACGTGCATGTCTGTATTTAAGAGTTAAATACAACAATTAGTTAATAATTATTATTTGCTAATTGTATTATGACACGTAGCGTATTGTGAACCCTCAGTTGAGTTTACCCAAGTGTGGAATTTGGTGGGATCCACTAGGGAGTAAACTTGGTAACTATTTATGAGGGGCAAAATGATCATTTCTCAGTTTGATTATTTAATAGTTAAATAATCAAAATATCTTTCTTTTTATATTATATAATATATTATTATATATTATATTATTATTTATATTATATTATATTATATTTTATATGTATAAGCAAAAAGAAAGAAAAAGATGAGAAGCAAGAATTGGCCAAATTCGACCGAGAGAGGGGGAGAGAAGAAATGGAAGGAGAAGAGAAGGAAGAAAGAAAGAAGAAGAAAGAAAAAAAAAGAGGAACAATGAAATTGTTTCATTTTTTTTCCTCTACTTCCAATTGGAGTAATTATGAATTGCTCCAAACTCTCCATTTCTTATCCTTTTGGAGAAAATGGTATAAATTCACTCCCGGTCATTTTGGGGATTAAGAGTTAATCCCAGACTGAATAAAGAGCTGTTGTTCTAGCTCACCAAGCCCACTAAATTGGTGACTAGAACCGCACATGAGTTGACCTCCATGCGAACTCCAAAAAAATACGTGTATAACATTACACGTTATGGTGAGTTCTCTAATCCTATTAATATAATAATGTGATTAATATATTTATTTATTGTGTTTATTACAAAATTTATAGTTTTCGCTGTGTTAGGCAATAGACATAATTGCATATGCATACACCCACGTGCTTTAGATTCGCCAACATTAATCATTGGGAATGATATCGGTATGTTACAGTCTGTAAAAAGTTATCTTAAGAACTTCTCCATGAAGAATTTGGGAGAGTCTTTCTATATAGCCTTATAGAGATAGAGATTGGAAGCTGATAAGACTCACTCTCCCAATCATCCTACATAGATAGTGTCTTGGAAATGTATAGTTTCAGTAACTGTAAGATAACTAATATACCTTTTAGACATAACATTTATCTTTCGAGGAAGATGTGTCCTCAGAGGGAAGATGAAAGAGTTAAAATGTCTAACATCTCATATGCATCAGTTGTTAGAAGTTTGATGTATAACATGATGTGTACGATACTTGACATCAGCATGGTTGTAAGTGTTACGAGCCTGTATTAGTCTGATCCAGGTGATAACATTGGATGGCAGTGAAACATGTCCTTAAATACTTTAAGGGTACAAAGGACAAGTTACTTATATACGAAGAAAGTGACTTATAAGTGAGAGGATATACGAATTCAGACTTCCTATCTGATCCAGATGATAGAAAATCTACATCTGGGTATGTATTCATTCTTAATAGTGTCGCAGTGAGTTAGAAGAATACCAAGCAAGGGTCTACTGCTAATTCTACTATAGAGGCAGAATATATTTCTACCTTTGAAGTAGTGAAAGAAGCAATGTGGATACGCAACTTTGTCGCCAAATTAAAAATAATCCCAAGTTCGATGGATCTTGTCCTATTATTTTGCGACAACAATAAGGCCATAACACAAGCCAAAGAGCCAAAAGCTCACAAGAGATTTAAATATGTGAAGAGATTTAAATATGTGAAGAGAAAATACCAAATAACTAGAGAGATTATGGATAGAGGAGATGTAATAATTTGTAGAGTTGACTTTGTAAATAATGTATCAGACCTACTGACTAAGACCTTAACTCCTAAGGTATTTGAGAAACACATGGAGTCGATGGGTATTAGATACCATTATGAATAGCACTAAAGCAAGTGAAATTTTATTGGGATTTATGCTTACGTGACATCCCATTTTGTATGAATATTTAATTTTAATATTTATACAATTGTTATTTCATTAAATTACTAATTATATTTATTAAAATAATAAGATATTTATAACGTTTCAGACATTGTATGATCTAAAAGAGTTTAGATTAATGCTAAAATTTAGCAATATCTAAAGAGTTCGAGTCTTGTCTGAAATGAGACAATGACCTTAAAATATATTAGTAATGACATAGTTAAAAATGTTACAAATGATGTTAGAAAATGTCATTATGCAAGTATGTTCCAAAATACTATGTTCCTTATTTATTTTAATGATACGGGTCTGTCAGTAAAACCATAATATATAGATCAAAGTATGTTTATATCTGAATGGTTAAGATAGTTAACCTTAGCAGACTATGAGCTTAGTGGAAGCCTGTATAGGCATACGGGTATTCAATGAGGACAGAATACTAAATAGACTCATGAGGACCTCCAATAGACATCATATGAAGCCATAAGTGGATGGTATTCTCGGGTTGAGTAGTATTTGTGGTCCTTTGACCTGAGCGCCACAATGGGCTTATAAGTGATCTATTATACTTTGGTTCCACATATGTCGGAGACCTTTTATGGTCTGGTAACTGCGTGTCACTAAGTATTGTTTAATGCTCATAGAGTCTGGTGTGAATAGATATGGAATCCGTTAACTTAAATAGGTGAGTTTTATATTTAGATACTCCGAGATTGTATCTCAGAAAGTTTATGACTATAAACAGTAAGCCCAAGAAAAGAGTTTTCTGCAGGGTTAAACAATATTGCAAAAGTATTTGCTTATATTGTTTATCAAGATACGAATCTAGAGATAAGTTCACGGATGAGAAAAATAGAGATTTGATGGTAATGATCTATATCTCTGCTTTTCTAGGATATAGGTGATGGAAGGATTATATAGATATGGTTAATCTCAGCTTGTATGGTTCAACGCACCATTCTGTAATATCCGTAACGTGTGTGCGAAGCATCGTAAATGGACTTGTGAAAACGTTCTGTAAGATAAATAGTTATGAATTTAAGGAGTCTTATAATATGAAGTATACTCATTGAGCACTATGATAGCAATTCGGGTCGAATGATTCGATCCGAGAAACTTTCGAAAGTAGGATTCGTTTTAAGGACCTCTTTGTGAAGTGAAAGCATAGTTTGCAAATGTTGCAAATAGGCCCCCTTTTTGCTAGAGAAAGTATGTATGACACGTGTCATTAAACCATTGGCTCTTATCATAATTGGACATTATTTTATTTAAATAAACATATTATGTTTATTATATTATATTTTAAGATATGTTGGACACTTGTTTTGATGGATTAATTAAATAATTAGAGTTTGTCTTCTTGTCCTACATTATTAAGACAAAACATGTAATTTAATATATTATTGTAAATGATCCATATGGCCATTATGAGAATATTTATCTTGGTTTGAATTAATTATTTAAAACATTTACATTGAAATACTTTTAATATTTATCAAATTGGTCAAACAAGAAATTTGTCTCATTTTGTTAATTTGGAGAAGATATATTTGGCCAAGCATGAACATTTGGTAAATTGAATTTTATTTTGGCATTTATTAATTCAATTTGGTAATCCATTTTCCAATTAATTGAATGAAAGACCTTTTAGTACAATTCTTTAATGGAAAGCAAAAAGGAATGACATGTGTGTGTTTTCACTTAAGTAAAATGCATAGGTATTATGCAAAGAAAGGAGTAACATTCGGCTATTTCTCCTTACTCTTTGAAAGAAATTCAAATAGAGAAAAACACTTCTCTTCCTTCATCTTTCAAGTGAGACTTGATAGGGGAAAAAAAATAGATTTTTTTCAAGAGTGTAAATAAAGAGAGTTTATTTGCTTAAAGAGTTTAAGTACAAGAATATAAAATCGTACACCATAATTAAAACTACTATTCTAGCTACTCTAATCCCACAAAGTGTTGAAGATTAGAATTGTTCAAAGAATCACTTTAAAGTGAGCTCCGGAAAGTTTTAATCATCACCGAATCATCATTAAAAGTATATTTTGATTCGGTTTAATAATATGTTTATCATATTGAAAAATGTGATTTTCTATTCGCTATAGTAATTTGTATGTATAACATGCTTATTACACTATGATGAATACATTACACAAGTATTCACCCTAGAATAATAGTACACTTATAATTACTCCCTGCAGTTTAACTATAAATCACTCCAAAAAAGAATAATAGTACACTCATATTAACGAACTAATCATTATTATCATCATTATCATTATGATCATCGTCATCATTTTTATCCGTAGTCATTTTTACATCATTATTACCAACCTCATAACCAACATTAAAATCACGATTATTATTCTCATAACATTCGTCATTTTCACCATCATTATCGGCATTATATCTAACATTATGACCAATATCATAGCCAAGATCAGCGCCAGCATCCCTATATATCTTCTAATTATTATAATATGTGTAGGCTGATTGTTTGTTGAACATTGGAGAAGAATAATAATAATCTTCTTGGGGATTTAGAACATACGCAGAGGTTGCAGATGTGAATTGATTAGCGTAGCCTTGTTTTTTCTCCATGGGTGCTTCTGCATTAATTTCATATTCAGGAGCTCGAACATCCACAATTACACATAGAGGTGTAGCAATATTCTTATGTAAACTCAACCATAATATCGCATCGTCATCATTTTTAAATGGAATAGGTTTTAACTTTACACTACTTGAAGGAACTTAAACTTTAGAGTCAGTTTATACTGCACTTGATCAACTCTTAGAATATGAAAAACTCATCTCAACAATGCTTCATATTAAATATTTTTCGAAATTACCATGTGTATATTTGGATATTCAATATATCTCTCAAAATTATCACTAGAATTCTCTCATTTTCCCTCAAAGTATATAATGGTTGAAATTTGCGCTATGATAATATCATTTGCATCTAAAAAAACACCCAAAAAAAATTAATTTAGTATAATTATATATATAATAATTAAAAATAATACAAAATAATTAACTCTACATCTACAAACCATGCGCTGGCATGTTGCATTACAGATTGACAGAAAAATGATCAAAATTTACTATTTTAAATTATTTTTGGTCATTTGTACTCATTTTTAACTTATTTTATATTTTATTAATATTATATCTATACATTTTTAACTACTATATAAAAAATAATTAAAAAATACAATAAAATTAAATTTAGAATAAAAACTCACAAATTTATTTATTTTTAATTTTTTTAATTATACAATTAATTATTTTAATTCTAACTCTTCGTAATATGCTAAGTAGCCGATTTATAAATTTTGAAGAATTTTAAAACAAAAATGTATTATGACCAAGAGAGAAAGAGGAGTGTAATAATGGTCAAGGGGCAAAATAGAAAAATATATATATTTAGTTAAATTGTTGACCAATGTCAAATTAAAATTTTTAATTTTTTTAATGGACCTGAGAATTTCCCTATGCAAAAATTGAGCCACGGTAATCTTTCATTGCTCCTCTCTCATGCTTGATATATCCTTTGATTTTGGGTTCAAGCTCATTCTTGTTAACGAATAAAAAATTGATTTAAAGATCTCATTTGGAGTGGCCATACAAGAACTTTTGTTGACGCCATTGTTGTTGCTAATTATCCAAAGGAACCATAGAGATCTTCTCCGGAGAGTTTAGCCTGCACTTGTAGCAAGAAACCGAACCATCTTCATCGGCACACTCTTGCAGTTTCTTGCTATTAATCTTGTTGTTCTTGTCACTTTGATGATGGAGAGGCATTGACTGTTGCTAATAAGTAACTCCATCGTCCGTACAAATACTAAGCTCTAACTGTTGCCCTTCTCTTTCACATTCTTAAATCTGCAACCAACGAACAAAAAGAAACTGAAAAATAATGTCTTTAATACATAGTTAAATAAAGTTTGCAACTTTTTCTTTGCATTGCATTATTATCCTAGGAAACAAACAAAGGGTGTAAGAAAATTAGAGGAGTAAAACGAGAGGATTGTTGAGGAGGAGGAGATGGAAGCGAAGATTTGGAGGAAGAAGAAGAAGACGAGGACGAAGGAAATGGCTGAAATATGGACTTGTCATGATTGGGTAGTTTGTCGATGTCACATCTCATAAAATGACTAGGCTAAGTATTGTATTGCCTTTTTATCTCCATTAAAAAAAATAAAAAATATTAACGAACGAATCTTTCATTATTTTAGAAATCATAAAATTTTAAGGCATTTAGATTAAAATTAGGGGTTTATTAATATTGACTTTTTTTTTTTTGCAAAAACAGAAAAGCGTTATAAGGGCAATTTTTTGTTTTCTCCTTTATTTGGCAAGGATTTCAATTTTCTTTTGTTTTCCATTCCTCAATTTTTATTTCTTTTATTTTATACTTGAAGAATTCTTGAGAGTGCTTATATTTTATTAAAAAAAAAAAGGTCATTTTTATATCATTTCATACCTTTTGTATGGAAAAAAACATTTTATTTTCTTTAAACACTCTCAAATACATTATTATTATTATTATATATGGGATGGGAAAATAATTTTACAGTGGAGATATGATATTCATCTTTTTTTAAAAAAAATATCTATACGTTATTGTGATTATAAATTTTTTTAAGTTATTTTATTTTATTGATATTAACCAAAATGAGATGGTACAACTAAGTCAAACCCATAGAAAATAGATTTTGCTTTCACTCTTAACATTATTCTCTTTTTGTTACAAGACAAATTTTCAACTAAATTTAGATTTACGGTAGTGTTTGTCCTCCTAAGACTTAAATTTACAGTGGTTCTGGGTGTTTATGGCTTCTTTTCATCTAGCATGAATTTTGAGCGTCCTTAGTAACTTCCTAATGGGTTTTTTCAGATAGGGATTTTCATCCATATTTTAACGAAAAGTAAGTTAGAAAGCTTCAATTTTTACAGCAAATCCGGTATAATACCAGTAATGAAGATTCAAGTTAGTGGTAAAGAAGAAGGAAAGAGCAGCGCAGGTATCTCCTTTATTATCGAAATTTGGGTGTTAACAATATATAAACGAGGAAAATATTCTTGAGTGAATATCCCTTATATATACAAAAAAAATTCTTCAGTGAGTTTGTAATATCTTTTTGAATGTTTATTGTTAAGAAAAACTCTGTAAAATTCGATATATGTATTAAATCCTTTGTATGGTTTCTAGTTGAATATTTTTATTTATGTTAATGAAGTTATGTGTTTTTTTTTCAAAAGAAAAAAAGAAGAAGAAACTAAAATGAAAATCATATATTGAAGGCATTCAAGATCCAAATTAATCCACCCAATCTGTTCAATCTGATCCAAATTAATCTTTTTTTTTTTGTTAAATTTAATAGGTTGGTGGAAGTTCATCTTGATGGATCAATTCAAGATTTTACTTCAAGAAAGAAAATAATCTCATTACATTCATAAATAAAATAACAAAAAAAAATTGATTATCATATCTTTTGTTTCTATGTTATTTTATTTTTGCTAAATTTATGCTACTTTGGTTGTTCCCATTGATACCTCTAAATCCAATTATTATTTGAATGCTCTCATATGTTCTTAAAACAAAACAGTTGAAAAGTTTTATGAACGCAACTTATATTTTACATCTTACAATTAAGTGTTCATTAAACATTTTCTTTTTATTCTACAATTAGTGCTTCCAATGCTTTCAAAATCACAGCACCTCTAAACTAAACCGACATTGAACCTCATTCAATTCAATATTTAACAAATTGACTAAATATGGCGTGCCCATATTTTTTTCTTTTTAAAAAAAATAAAATCTGGAGGAAATTTATCAATATCATGAAATGCTCACACATCTTCACCAAGAAAATTACATTTACAAACTATATATACAAAATTCTTTCATTCAAACTGGATGACATAAAGTTAACAAAGAGTGAAAATGAAAAACTCATGCAAACAAATGTAAGCAGATGGTAATTAAACATTGAAAGAACATCAGTTTGACAATATGTTTCCCTCTCCACCATCAATGTTATTGCAAGATTATATACTGTCTCACTTCAAGATCACAATTCAACTAAAAGAAAAAGGAAAGCAGGAAAGAGCTCTCATTGCATAAAATAAGAAGAATAATCAATTGCTAAACTATCTACTCAAAATCAAAGCATATAGCCCAAAATGAACCGCGAGAAAAATAGTCATTGTATGATTTACACCATTGATAACTTGAGGGCAAAATTCAAGGAAAAAGATAACTATAAACATACTCAAAATCAAATTGTGATTTCACCAAAAGAGAAGATACAGATTTAAATATGAAAAAGGACAAAAGAAACCTAACATAGTAGATGTATTCCATAATGAATATGGCTCAAACTTGCTCAGCAATGCTGAAAGCAACGATTATTAATCCTCTTTGTTATGAGAAATCCTAGCACGGTGTCTCAGTTCAGCTTTTTTCCACCTAACAATCAAGCAACATAAAGAAAAGAGGGTGTTTACCTGGAAAAAAGAAAAAGTATTAGGCAAAAAAGAAAACCACGCAAAGAAATGAAGTGTGAAAAAGAGGGAATAAACTGGCGAGGTGATAATCAAATTGTTGCAAAATACTAACCAAGATAATAATTGCAATGACAAGAAGAGGCCCAGACCAAAGAACCGATAGAAAAATTCCATATGGATCAAAATAGTTTTGAGTTGCAAAACTCTTCCAGTTTTTGCTGAGGAACCAGTTGAGATTCTCAGCAAAATAGACACCAGCCACTACAAGGAAACATTGCCATGTAGAATTCGATTATCAAAAAACATACAAACTAGTGATGAATTTCGATATAAAGGTTCGTAATTATAGATGGTTCTCAACAGATACAATGCATGGATGATAGTACAAAAACTATAAGCATGTCTTCATTTGAACAGATGAATTTGAATTTCAGCCAGTCATTGGAAAAGGAATATAAACATTGGCCAATTGTGCTTGTCAACTTGACCATATACATACATACAGGCCCTAAAACAACCTTCATTCGATTTACCGCCTCCTAAGAAGCATATGCCAACAGGTAACAACCTCTCCTCAAAATAAACATGTGTATCCTAGAATCTCATAACCTTTTTTACGAATGGTAACACAGACTTGATGAAATAATGGTAAAAGATGGTAAAAGGTAAACAACAGAAGTCTCACTTATTTTACTGCTTGGAACCCAAAATCTGTTGGCCTTTCCGAACAAGTCACCAGTTGACCTCTCTTTCGTCCATGAACATTTACAGTGCTAGCTATGTTGCTAGCATTTGCATCCAGTGGCGAAGCCACTAGCCCCCACTGGACCAAAATTTTGTCTTTAAAATTTAATATGGAAAATACCAATCAAGTCCCCTGAAAATTGATAATCAACCCCATAAACAATTACAAAATCAACCTTTAATTCGAATTCAGTTCTTATCGTTCAAATTAGCACCCACTAAGGCAAAATCCTGCCTCTGCCACTGTTTGCATTAGCATTTTCTTAAGACAAATAACATAATAATAACGACAGACTAAAAAAAAATTTAACAAGTAACATTGCCCACTACCATGCAAAATGATCAGCAATAAGACTTTTAATAAAAAAACTTACATGCAAGAAAGAAGAAACACATTTGGAAGTTGAGATTTTTCCTCGACGCAACGGCTACTATAAGCAACACAACATGAAATGCCAATAAGCCCATTAACCAGGGTTCCTGTCCAACGACAATCCCAAGATTAGAACTTAGAACTTGAATCCGTAACTCAAATAAGTTACCAAGAAATATTAATCAAATTCATTTCCCATCGGTTTTGTTGATTCGGGCGAACCTTCCAGTCGATGGCGTGGAAAAACCCCATGAAATTATCGTAAGCGGGTCGGAGTCCGGAGCGGAGTTCCGCGGAGAATTTCTGGACCAGATCTGTCATCTGATCCACGTGGGCTTCCATGGCCGATCTCAGCTCCTCCATTTTCTATTGACTTCACTGATAATAAGATCTTCTTCTGTTTGAAATTTCAGATTCAACAACAAGGTTTTATGTAGAAGTTCGGACTTCGCTATATTTCTTCTCTTTTCGTGCTTTCTCTGGACTCTTCTTTGTCTTTCTGGGGTTTTAACTTTTTAAGTGGAGAGAGTTTGTCATTACTGAAACTAAAGAAGACCTCCGTTATCGTTGACCGTCAATTGACTATTAAAATTAAACAGAAAGACAAAATTACCCTCAGTTCTGCCTAGAGGCAATCACCAAAAGCGCACGCGTGAAGCCACCCACAGGCAGCAGGCCACAGTATAACGGCCAAAAAAAACTCTTCTGGATGTCGTCCACCTTACTTCAGTTCCAGGTAGTGTATGGTGATAAGAATCTCTGTAAATTCTTTATAAATTTAAAATTTTATTATTAAACTCGTTTTAATAAATATATAATTTTTAATAGATTTATAATAAATTATTTATAAATTTTAAGTAGTTATAAATTAATATAATAAAATATAAAATTATAACATTAATTTAAAAAATTATAAAATATAACAATCAAAATTATAACACAAATTTAAATTTAATAAAAAATTTTCTATTAAAATTAAACTATTCTTTAAGTTAAATTTAATAAAAATAATTCATAAATATTTAATACAAACATTAGACAATATAATTACAAAGTAACCCAATTAAAAAAAAAATTCTTTTTTTTATATTGATTTAAGAACACATCTTACAAATGAATTTATATTGATATATTATAATTTTAAAATAAGCTAATTTATCAACTAATTAAGTTAATAACATATTAAACATTAAAAAAATAAAAAGTAAAATAAAATGACTATCAATCTCCACTATGTTTAAAAAATAAATAAAAAATTAAATAAAATGATTATCAATCTCTATCATGTGAAGAAAATAAACAAAAAACAACTAATCTTTTTTAAAATATTCATATTATTTATTTAAGTAATGTAATGACTAAAATAAAGATTAAAGAGGGACCGAAACATGTCGTTTGAGAATCAAAGAAACATTTAACAAGTATGACCTAATAGTTTTGTAAGAATAAAGAATCAAAGATGATAAAATAAACGACATTTGTATAACAAGTGAGAATGAAAATAATAAATGAACTAAAGAAGAGATAAAAATTGTTTTTTTAATTTTTCATTCACAACTAAAGTGATATCATTTGGTCTTCTTTTAAAAAAAATAAAAAAATAAAAAATATTTACAGATACCCCAATGGGTATTCTTCAAATATTTCATTAAATTCATATTTATCCTAAACTCGTTATGAATTTTAACTTTGTATACTAAACTTATCTCAAATTCACTTTAACCATTACCAAATCCTTTTTAACAAGAACTAATTTTAAAGAGTTTTCAAATTTATTGATTATTTTTTCATCCCTACTTTAAGATATTATCACTATTATAAAACTTTATCACTATGCCATTCATTTTTATTTGGAAAAATTCCCATTTATTTGTTATTAGTTCTTCATTGTTAATACGCACTTTAAATAGTAGCCTATACTTGTATTTTTAGATGCAAATGTGAAAGTGAAAAATTTTACTTTATATTTTACTTTTATTTTTTTAAATAGAAATTTCATTACTAAACAAGAGCAAGAGGAGGAAGATCTTTCTTTACAAAAGACATAACAGAATCAGGACATAGACCAACCTAAACAACATGAGAATAGAGGGTAACCATAATTTTTACAAGTTCATAGGTTGGTCGATTAGTATCTTTAGGAGTGTAGATGCATCTACTCTCACGGAAAGAACTCAATAAATGACTAATCTCAGATATAACAGTACCAGGATTAGAATTAGAGTCCATTTTTTATGTTATCTCATTCACAACAATCTGTGCATCACATTCAACTTCTATCTTTGAGTAGCCTAGAATGCAAATTTGAGACAAACCACTATGAATAACAAGAGCTTCAACAATAGGTACTTGTTGTACCTTGTAAAAAAGAAGGGTTGCACCTGAAAGAAGGACTTCCCCTTTCTCATTCTAGCATATAAAGCCAAGCCATATAACATTGTTATTCTTATCGATTGCTACATCAGAGTTAAGTTTTACCTAACCAAGACTTGGGATTTCCCAACAACAGACCGAAATGGAATGAAGGTTGTCATTCTTTAGCTGCGCTTGCTGATATTCTGAAACAAAACTCTAAGCCTAGGAAAAGACTGTAGCAGCGTCTACATTAATTTTATGGTGTATTGTCATATTTTGAATATACCATAGTTGCCATAACATAGTAACCAAAATTTCCAATTCCATGTCAGAAAGTTGTTGCATAACTTTAATGAAGAAATCCATCGTGGATGTATTATTAGAACAGTGAATATGTTGTAAAAATCACACTATTGTCGAGCTTCTCGTGGCATCTTACAAAGCCATAAAGCATGAATAGTATTCTTCACAACTTTGCCACATAATGGACATAATTCCTCCACTGGAATATGGTGCATTTTTAGACTCAAATTTGTAATTTTTGCTTTTTAGAGGAACATTTTGATCTTAGCTAGTACATTTAAATACCATAATTTTCGTCACCATGCTTGGACTGCTAATGATTTTGAGCTCTCAACCTAATACTGAAAATAGCTCTTTAGCCAATAACCCCACTTCACTGAGTAATAGCCATGACTGTCAAAGTGCCATGTTAAGCAATCCTCACAAGTACAAAGGATGGGGATACCAAGGATTAGTTACTGTTCTTCTTCTGGAAAAGACTCTTGGACCAAACTCATATTCCATCCCCTAGAATCAGTTAGAGACAAGGGTGTATTCTGGTAATATATGAAGGAAAGAAAGTTTAAAAGAATAAGGATGTGGGAGCCATTTATCATAATAGACTAAAACTGTCCTTCCATTACCTATACGCCAACGAAAGCCAAACAAAATCGTTTCTCAACCCCACAATAGGCTTTTCCACAAAAAGGAATCTGAAGATTTCTTCTTAATTATTAAAAAGGATGATGGCGGGAAGTAAAGGCTTTTTACTATCTTTGCCATTAGAGAGTTCGGATGTTTGATAATCCTTCATCCTTATTTTGCTAGTATTGCCTTAATAAAAAGTTGGAGATCCCTAAATCCTATACTACTATCTTTTTTTATTTTTACACAATCCCGCCCAATTACACCAATGAACTTTTTTGCTATCGACATCACCTCCCCACTAAAATTGAGTACTTAACCGATGAAGTTCTGAAATCAAAGCCACAAGAAGTTTGAACAAATTCATTGCATAAGCAGGGATAACTTGGATAACAACTTTTAGCAACACTTATTTCCCACCCATTAAAAAAAGCTTTGACTCTCATCCTTTAAGTTTACCCTACACACGATCTTTTATAAAGGCAACCACTGATTTCTTATTCTTTCCACTGAAGCTTGGAAGACCCGAATTTTTTCATTGCATCTGATATGGGTCACTCCTAGATTTCAAACAATAGTCGTTCCTAATCAGTCCCTTACTCACTCCCAAAATAAATAGTGGACTTATTACAATTGACACACTAACCTCAAAGCCTGTTCCTATTGTACTAGAATTTGTTTTAAAGCCTGCTAATTATTTATATCAACTTTGAGAAACAAAGGATTATCATCAACAAAGAAAAGGTGGGATATGGTAGAACCCTGAGAACCACACACTAAACCCTGGATTTGACCTTCTACTTCAACCCTTTGAATCAAAGCGGAAAAACCCTCTGCACATAGTAAAAAAAGGTTGTGAGACAAAAGATCTCTTTGTTGTAGCCCTCTAGATGGGATCACTTTACCTTGGGGCCTACCATTCAATAAAATTAAGTAGCGTACAGTGGTAATACATTTCTATATTTTGGTATGCCATGTCTCAGAAAACCCTATAACTTTCATAATCTAATCCAGATATTTCCACTCAACACAGTCATATGCCATAGACCTGTCAAGTTTAAGTGCCATGTAACTATTTTTCGAATGCTTCTTTCTCTTTATTACATGTAGGCATTTATATCCAATAATTGTATCATCTATAATCAACCGACCTAAAATGAAAACACTTTGAGATTCTGATATAACATCGCTCATAACCACTTGAAGATGATTTGGCAACACCTTAGAAATAATTTTATACCATATTACATAAGCTGATTAGCCTGAAATCGCCAGGGACTTTTGGATTATCAACCTTGGGAACTAAAGCAATTAACGTCTCATTCATTTGGCTTAATTCTCTATTACTATTCAGAAAATCCAAACATGTATTTGTGACATCCTCCCCAACAATCCCTAAAAAGTTTTATAGAAAGAAGCCGTTAAGCCATCACTCCCTGAAGCCTTCGAAGGAGACATCTGAAAAAGAGCATTATGAACTTCATCCCTTCGAAACACCTCGTCTAAAAATCTCTTACTTGAATCTGTTAACCTGGTAGTAACACACTCAACAACCTATTGAATCTCTTCTATTCTCTGGTTAGAAGAATAGAACATGCCATTGAAATATTCAGAAAGAACTGAGACTATTTTCCTCGTAGAGGATCGTAAAACACCACTATTATCCATTAAACTCTGAATTCGGTTCTTTCATCTACGGCTTAAGGCTCGAAAATGAAAATACTTAGTGTTTCAGTCTTCACTTTGAAGCCAAGAAATTCGAGATCTTTGTTTCCAGTAAAGCTTTTATTTATAAAGTAAAGCATCTAGTGTTTTTTTCACCAAACAAGCTTCTACCTAATTATCAACGTGTAGATTCTGATTCAGAATAGTCAATTATTTTTTTTATTATCACGAAGCTTCTTCATAAATCTCTTAAAAGAAAGTTTATTCCATCTCTGTAAGGCTAACCCACATTAGCAGTATTAGAGTATAAGGAATGGATTAGAGAAGAATCTGATTGCTAATGCCTTTTAATAACTTTTTTACAGTCCTGCTCAAAGGCCCAAGCTTTTTGAAAGTGGAATCGACTACCCTTTATGCCATGGCATTCATCGTCTACGAATAATGGATACCCATTTGAGATCAATAATGGTCGATGGTCTGAACCTCAGAAATCTAGATGCCAAACTGCTATATGAGGAAATATATCTCTCCAATTATGATCACATACCCCACAATCTAACCGTTCCTAAACAAAGATAAGTTTAGTCTACCCATTACACCATGTATATAGAGGGCCCACAAAACCCATATCCATTAAACAACAATCATTCAAAGCTCTTTTAAAATTATCCATAAAATATTGAGGTCGTTTGGCACCCCCCCACCCCCTCTTCTCAGAATTATTGATGATCTCTTTGAAGTTCCCACAACATAGCCATGGCAGGGATGAAAGAGAGTGGAGCCGTTGTAAAAGTGTCTAAGAGTACTGTCTCTGAGATGTCTCATGATTCTTATAGAACCTTGTAAATCTCTATTGTCTATTATCCTCTGAAATAACCACATCAATATGAAACTTGGAGAAAGAAAGAAGGAAAACATTTATTTTTTTCTAACCAAAGTAAAGTAAGACCCTCACTTCGCTCTATTCTTTCAACAACCAACTTTCCCATAAACTGTAACCCAACACCTAACCTTTCAACTTGATCAACCATAGTTATTGTCTTAGAAAAAAGACTAGGTCTAGGCCATAATCCTGTACTCTCTTATATAGGATTTAGAATGTCTGGTGATTGCCCATACCGCGAACATTTCAACTAAGGATTTGTATGATGATCGATAACCCTGCTCGGAAGCAGGCACTGCCATTAATTAAAGAGAAACTTTTGTATCATTATAATCCTGGCTCATATTACTTGCAACAACTTCATCATGTGGTGTCGTACTCGGGCTAATGCTATCTTTATAACCTAAATCTATCACCCTAGCAACTTTAGTTTACTTTTATTTCTTTTGTTTATTGTTTTTGTTACTTATTATATTTCATGTTATCAGCATAATTGATCCTTAAAAATATTTTTAATAAATTTACTAATGGGGTAGGATCTATGACATCTCTTTTTTTACACAAATTTTTGGTCATTAGATCAAATTTCATTTAATAGTTAAGATTAAAGATAATGTATAATTATTGTATTTTTTTTAAAAGTTATATAACTACTAATGGACCCATCATAACTATAATAATATTATTTTCACTCTCCTCTTTTATGGTACTTTTCTATCTCATTCAATTCATTGTTTTCTTTCTCATATTAATACTTTCCTCTCTTATTATATATATATATATATTATATTTAACTAATTTTAACAAATACTTTTTTTTTTACAGTTATTATTTTTAGTAAATTGAATTTATACATTTTATAAATTCTCTCTATATATATCATATTAATACTTTCCTCCCTTATTGTCTATATATATATATATATATATATATCATTTTTGTTTTGTTTTGTTTTCTCATTTCTAGATCCTCCTTCGCTGCTTTATTTTCTTCTACTAATGCCTATATAATTTTAGTAGCTAGTACCATAGACGCACTTCAAACACATAGTATGAATAAATAAATAATTTTAAAGTGTGTTTGTTAGAAAATTTGTTTTGAATGCTTTCAACGAAAGTAATAAGAAGTATTTTTGCTAAATAAAACTCTTCTAGGTGGAGTTCAAATTCTTAAGGTTCCTAAAATTAAATTTTGTTTCTTTCAACTTTTTTACTATAAACATTTCAAAGTAAAAAAGCCTCTTTTGTAAAAATATTAAGAAAACCCATGGCATGGATTCTAATTCTCTAAAAGCACTTGAAATGTGAATTGATAATTATATTTGATAATTTTAGAGGTACTACTATGAAATGTTGAACTTCCTAATGACTAAAAACATATTTCACTTGCACAGGGGCTGGCCAAATTGGCAACAGCCCCCCTTGTAAGTGTACCTCCCTTTGACAGAGGTTAGGAGTTCAATTCTCCCCTCCCTATAGATGTAGAGAATATTTATTAAAAAAAATATATTTCACTTAGGCATGATTTTAATTTACAAATTTAAATATATTTAAAACATAGTAAGTAATTTAAAAAAATATGTCCTATATATAAAATTTATAAATATAATTTAAAAAATAAAATTGTTAAACTTGGTTAAATATGATATTTTATACACAAAAATGGATGAAAGCATTAATATAAGAGAGAAAAATGAATTGGATGAGATAAAAAAGAGAAATAAAGGGGGAGAAAGAAAATAATATATTATTATTATTATTGTGGGGTTTATTAGTTATTAATTAACTTTTAGAAATGCAACAAGTATACCTCAACTTTAATCTTAGCTATTGAATGAAAAGTAATTTAATGGCTAGAAACTTGTGTCAAAAATTGTATAAAAAAAAGAGGTGCTATATCATGCCTCTTTACTAATCTATGCATTTAATGTTTTTTTAGACAATTACTTGTCATAGGTATTGAATGACAAAATGTACTTTCATCTCATAGTTTTAAAAAATGTAATTGAAAAGAAAAATAATGCCTCTTTAAGACAAATAAAAAATTATAATTTTCCTACAATATTATTTACATGAGACTTTGAAAGCTAAATATCTCATAATAGAAAAACGCAAATCATAAGAAAAAATATCAAAGAAAGATTTGACCATTAGAGAAATGTAAACCTCTTTAAAGTAAGACATTAATAGATGAATTTGAGATTGTAATATTTTAAAATTGTTTAATAAAATCTTGTTATTTTTAAAAATCATCTCGCAACTAAAACTATGTATAAAAAGGTATAGAATAAGCATATTAGAGAAAATATTTTGTACTTTCCATGTCTCTATTGTTGTTTTGCAACAATATCGTAAGCATTAATTGAAAAAATATTTAAAATTAATCTCATGGCTTATGATTGTTAACCAAACAACATACTCTCGTTAAAAAATCATGAATCACGTCTAAATCGTTCTCAATCATTTCTTAAAGTGAATACAAATACCCACAACAATAATGGACATGGTCGAGGAAGCTAGAGATCACTCTCTGCAATGGTCATGAACTCTCAAGATCGAAAAAGCATAAAAAGTGACAAAACCACTAGAAGTGAAATGAAGGAGAAGATAAGATAAATGTGCAAAAAATAAATCTCTTAAAAATAATAACAATACTTGTCATGGATGTGGCATAAAGAGACATTGTTATCATTTCTGTCGTACGTTAAAGTATCTAGTAAATCTCTATATGGCATCTATTAAAACAAAGAGAAAGAATATGAAAATAAATTTTATTGATGACATAAACCTATAGATCTTAACCATTTAAATAGGTCCACTTTTTTTGGATAAAGTATGAAACATCAATCATTTGATTAATAGTAGAAATATGCATTTAGTTTTATTTAATGTCTATATATTAGGTCTTTTTTTGTACTTTTTGTAACTTTTTATCTGTTGATAAAGAAATGTAACTTTTGTATGAATGAAAAAGAAGTTTAACTATTTGTAAGAATGAAAAAGAAATGTAACTTTTTGTAATGTGTTATCTTATTGTCTAACATGAATTTTTATTTAATAAAAAGATATACCTTTTATAAATAAATTATTCACTCTGAAAAAAAAAGTTAGGAATTTTTACTTTGCTAACAATGTAACTACACGTGTTATCTTTTGAGATAAGAAACATTTTTCAAAATCAAAGATGATTGAAGCAAAAGTGAATATGATTTAAGTCCTATAGATTTGATTAAAGGCGCTAGAAGAGCAACAATCTTGTTAAAAAATAGAATAAAGTTATATATTGATAATGTTTTATATGCAGGTAGATTTAGAAGAAATCTATTTGGTTTTAAAGGTACCTTCAAATTGGATATCACAAGGAGAATTTAAATAAGAATAATGTAGAATATCTCTATATCAATATCTGAAACAAGAAATACATATTTGAAAAGTTTCAAACTTTGTCATCCAGATTGTATTATACAATAATAAATTTAATTAATTGTTGTGCAATTATGAACTAGAAGTTCAATAATTTAAAAATGGTTATGATATGGTTTGGTCATCCAAGATCTACAATAATGTGTAGAATCATTAAAAATTCTCATGGATATTTGTTAAAGAACCCAATGAATCTATTGTCTAATGAGAATATTTGTATTATTTGTTCACAAGTCAAACTTATAATTAGACTATCCTTTTATAATATTATTTTCAAATCTTCACCACTTTTACAAAGCTGTCGTAACATGTTTGTTTATTATCTACACAAAATGTTACATTTGTTAGATTGCTTGCACAAATTATTAGAATAAGGGTACAGTTTCTAGATTACCTAATTAAAATTATACATCTACATAATGCTGGTAAGTTTACATAAAAAATATTTTATGACTATTGTACATCAATGAGGATTGATGTAAAACGTCTTGTACCACATATTCACACACAAAATGAATTAGCAAATTAATTGATTAAACAACTTCAAGTAATTACATGTACATTACTAATGAGTAGGGGTGGGCAAAAAACCGAAAAACCGAACCGGACCCGAAAAACCGAACCGAATTGGTCGGTTCGGTTCGGTTTTTCTCTTGGTCGGTTCGGTTTTCGGTTTTTTATTTTAAAAACCGAAAAATTCGGTTCGATTTTCGGTTCGGAAGGCCGAACCGAGAACCGAACCGAAAAAACCGAATTTAAAAAAAAATTAAAAATTAAAAAAAAATTAAAAAAAAATTAAAAAAAATTAAAAAAAAATTAAAAAAAATTAAAAAAATTATAAAACCGAACCGAACCGAACCGAACCGACCCAAACCGAACCGAAAAACCAAAACCCGAACCGAACCGAACCGAACCGAACCGGTTCGGTTCGGTTCGGTTTTTGATTTTTCGGTTCGGTTTTATTTTTCAAAAACCGACCGGCTCGGTTCGGTTTTCGGTTCACACTAAAAACCGAACCGAACCGGATTTGCCCACCCCTACTAATGAGTATATAATTACCAATTTCTGCATTTATGTTATTCTGCATGTTATAGCATTAATTTCATTTTAGACTTATTGTATATCACCAATATTATCCATTATAACTTATACTTGATTATCAATCTAATATATCTCATTTTGTGCTTTTGGTTTATAATGTATATGTACATATGACACCCTTATAATGCACTACAAATGAGACATCCCTTGGAAATTTATATTAATTTTAACTCATCATCAATTATTTGATATCTTGAAACCTTAACAAATTATTTTATTTATTGCATGATTTTGTGGATTGTCATTTTTATGAGGCAATATTCTCACTATTAGGAGAAAGTAAAATGCCTCACGAAGTAAGGTGTGTACTTTCTTTTATAAAAAAGATCACCATATCTTATTTGGTTCCTTATACAAATCATTGTGAAAATGAGGTATAAAGGATATCATATGCATTCATAGAACATCAAAGGTAGGAGTGGGCATTTTTGGTTTCAGTTGGGTTCATGCCAAAACCGAAATCGAAACTGAATCAATCAGTTCTATTCTTTAGGAATCGAACTGGTTCGGTTCAGTTTGATTTTCAATCTTTAGTGTATTTTTTTTTTATTTGAACCAAATCGAACTGAAACTAAATTAAAACTTAAACCGAACCGTTGCTCACCTCTAATCTAAGATAATCAAGTCATATATATCAACTGTCAATACACCAACATAAGTGATTGCTCCTATGGAATAATCTAATCAAAATTCAGTAAATGAATCATCTGTTACATGTTAAAAGCATGGCAGACCACTTAGTTCAAAAGATATTTTTTCAAGGAAAAAGAAAAAGAAAAATCATGATCCTATTAAAAGGTGTTCGAGCTATAAATAAATCTACATTCTCTAAATCACTAACATAAAAAAAAAAAGTCTATGAAGAGACATAAGTCTAAAAAAAAAGATATTAACCCCAGATAGGCATGAGAGTTTAAAAATAAAGAAAATATACAAAATATGCTTACATAGGAGAAATATAAAATATGATGAAATAATTGTTAATAATATATTCTCATTTACAGTCCAAACACTTGAGGATGTTAAACTGATTGGATATAAATGGGTTCTTTAAATGAAAAAGTAATGAAAACAACGAGGTCATTATATATAAAGTAAGATTTGATGCTTAAAGTTTCTCATAAAGACTTTATATTGATTATCATGAAACTTGTTTTCTTATAATGAACATAATTATATTTTGATCTTTGATAATCTTAGTAGTCTCGGAGAAGCTTGACATGCCTCTTATGGACAAAATGATAGCTTATGTATTTGGGTCACTTCTTATACCTCTATTTAAGATGGTTTTAGGAGACTGTAACGTGATTGGTTATCACTTGCTGCAGTGATTATGTGCTGGCATGGCAAAATGTCACTAAAAATGTACAACTTAAGCATGAATATTGAATCTCAGCCTCTTCATCCTTGAGTTTAGGAGTAAGCCCTACTAAGCCTCTGAAGAGCTCTTAATGTCCAAGTGATTTGATGTTGTGAATTTATTTTGGTGGTTTTGAGAGAAAGTGATTTTTTTTTTTATAGATATTTTGACTTTAACCTATAAGAGGTGTTAGAGTGCGGCTTGCACAACAAAAAATGAAGATATATGTATGAATGTAGGATAGTAAAGGGCTCTGTAAAATGTATTTTAGGCCTTGTTTGAGGTAATTTGCTTATGGTGCAAACTTAGGGTTTTAGGCCATAAGAAACCTTAGCCTAGAGATTAGAGGGAATAAAATCTCTTGAATATTGTCTAAGCCTTTTGAATGATATTTTATAAATGCAAAAAGCCTTAGAATAGATGCAAAGCTACTAATTTATGAATGTGGATTAAAAAGAGTGTCAAAAGAATAAGGAAGAAGGGTAATTCGTATGTGCTTTACAAGTTAGGGCAAAGAATGAATGACAAATGTGTTAATGAGTGATTTTTGGCAGGGATTTATACTTCATCAAGACTTCTTGTTTAGCCTATAATTGTCAAAATATAATTTATTTAACGTATTTTACCTTATTAAAAAAAATAAATTTAATAAATCAAAAAGGTAAGATATTTTTATTCTAAATAAAATTCTATCGTATTAATTACTTATCAAATTAAATAAAGAGATTTTTATTTTTAATCTTAGAAAGATTTTAAGGGTTAAAAAGTGCTTTTTATTAAGGCTGTGTTTTTCAATTAGCCTTAATTATATGAACTTACCTTTATTTTGAACTAATTTTTTTAGTAGATGGATCTTAATTTAAGAGTCCACATACTTTAAGTCTTATTTGATACAATTTTATACTCACCAAATTATGATTCACAAATTAAGCCTCATAAAATGACTTGCGCTCATATATTTTACTTTATTAAATGTACAAAAAATTATGTGTGGACTTGTACTTAAACTTTTGTGAATTTTTATACAACAATTTCTAAAATAAATTACAAAAAAAAAAATTATCAGTCACTATTGTTTCCTAAACTTTTATGTGATAATTAAAAGTTTTAGCGGAGGAAAGATAAACAAAGTACTTAAAAAGAACAAAAAAAATAAAAAAAATTTGACGAAAACAAATCTCTTGCTTTTAAAACCCATGAGACAAATCTTCTATTGCAGCAAATTACTACCAAAATCCGATGTTTTAATAGCTATCTTTCTTCAATCCCTTGACGTCTAATGAGTAATGACATTAAATGCTATATTGATTTTGGCTACTAAGAGAAGAGAAGCGAAGGACTGAAGGCTCACAATCATTGCTCTCTCTATTAGGTTCTCCCTCTTGCAATTGGATAGCGGGGTTGTAACTTTCCTACATACATTAACAAATTTAATTGACTTTAAAATTTTTAGTAGCCCATACTTAAAAATACAAATTTAATTGACTTTAAAATTTTTAGTAGCCCATACTTAAAAATGGGGTCTAGAAGACAAAAGAATAATGTTATATATTTTAAATTTTGGATTTCAAATGAGGTGTTAAATAATTATTGGGTGAAAAAATAATGTAATGAATAATTTTAAAAATTACAAAAATTAATCATCCAATAGTTGCTTGACACCTCATTTGAGGTCCAAAATTTAAGATTCAAATTTAAAATGTGTAACATTATTAAAGAAAAGAAAAAGATTAAATAGTTCTACTCTTGTATAAGAATTAACCCTTATTACAATGAACTCCTTATTCTTGTTTATTTGTTTGATAAATATTAAATACTAAAAATTAAATTTACCTTTTAACTTTTATATTCTTATGCCATAGTTGCTTCTTAATTGTTCTATTTATTTTTGGAAATTTTTTTAAAAATGACCCCTAATTTTATAGATAACTTTTTTAGCCACACATAAAATTTTTAATCTTTTATAGCAAAAAAGTCAAATTTAGATAATTTTACTCCTAATCCTAAATAACTTCAATTTTCTCCTCTCTCTCATCCAAGTTCATAAAATTTTGTGAAAAATGGATAGATTTAATGAAAAATGAGAGAAAAATAATCAAGAATGGAGAAAAAAGGGCAAAAACACAGATTTTGGGCGCTATAGGCAGTGAGGCATGTACCTGTGGCACGCGTACTAAGCGCAACTCTAAGCTTAGTGTAGCTTTGTTGCGCCATATGGTGCGCTCTAGTGCTGCCACATAGTGTAACCTATTTTTTAATTAATTTTTTAAAAACAATTTACTAAATTTTGAAATTAAATTAATTTTAATCAAAGTGTTGTTATTTTAAATTGGTATATTTTTTAAATAAAATAAATTTATTAATATATTTAGTTTATTTAATTATTAATTAATATATTTAATTGTTTACTTTATTTTTTTAATAATAATTAATTAGTAATTAAATAATATAGTAAACTATTTTTAGTTTAAGAGTGTAACAAAATATATATTTTTCGTCTTTGATTTAATTGATATATACTAACTTAATCCCAACTTTTTATAAAAACTCAATTAGTCCCTAAAGGGATGAAAATGATCATGATTTAAGGATGAAAATAATAGTAAAAAATAGCCAAACATATCTCTAAAGGGATTGACTGAGTATTTACATAAAAAAAAAGTAGAGATTATATTGGTATATATCAATTAAATCAGGAACGAATTTGACATTTTTTTTCTATATATTTAAAGATTTTCTCCATATAATAATTTACAACAACAATTGAACAATTGAAAATATGATCCTAAACCTATGATTTTTAACCTAAACCTTAAATCCATGATCTTTAATCCTAAACCATAAAATTTAACGAGTTCAAAATCTTTTTCTAACTATCTTTTATCCTTTTTTATTGTTCCCGATGTTACTATTGGATAATATATGTATTCATATAACTTGTATTTATATGAAATTCACTTTATTTTATTTGCTACCTTACAATGCCAAGTATAGTTGTAAGAAAATAATGAGTTATAACAAGAAATATATTAATATATGAAAAGATTAACTTTTAATTTGTATTTGAGAGATAGCCCAATCAAAATAAGTATGGTTACATAGAAACAATATATTACAATAAATAATATAATCATAAAAATGATTGTTATCATGTACCATGTGTGTTCAACCTTGAAATTAGTTGTATTGCAACATCTTGAAAGAGAGACAACTTTTATTATATTGCTTGATGTTGCTTCTAGTCCCACTTGATATGTTTGATTCTTAAGCAATTAAACAATTAAAAATATGGTAAACCCTGCATCCTAAACTCATGATCCTTAATCTTAAACCATAAATTCTAACAATAAACCTTATATCCCTAAGGCAGAAGATAAGAACTATGTCAACAATTGACTTTTTAATTGTAGTTGTAGTTGCATGTAGAGTAGGCGTAAAATCACATTCTTCATCCTACACAGAGTTTATTATAGCGGTTGAATATATTACATTTTAGGAGAAGATGAGGCAAATAGTTTATCTTGATAATCTCTCACCACAAGTTACTGAAATTTGTCCTCCAAATTCCTCTTAATCAATTTGGAATAGTAAAAAATGTTCAATTTATTCCTAACTATACAAAATCAAGAAACATCCCACGATGTGCTCTGGTAGAGATGAAAAACGCAAAGTAAACGAAAGTCATTGTCTCATCTATAATTGAGTTTTCTTTCGTGATGTTGAAAATGCTTTAATGAAGAATTACTTGTCTATTTTATTTAAATTATCTCAAGTCCATACTGGAATTAGTGATAATTATGGATGTCTAGAGAATTTTATGGTGAAACCATCTTAAAATGATAATACTACTTTGGTATTATCTTGTTGACAAATTTTATCTTCTTCCATTGTCCTCGATGTAGTAAGATAGTAAACATTCGCCATCTTTTTCTAAACAAGCTTGTATGCTTGACTTATAGCTTGTTTTTCTACTTATGAGTTCCATACAACTTCTAGCAATATAACTAGCAAAGCCTCCATAAGATTTATGTCTTCACTACAAGCCTTTGTTGATGTAAGTAATATCCTTGCTTCACTCGCTAGATGATTTTTCACTTTTATTCATTAACAAATTTACTAAACAATCCATAATTGAGTCCTAAAATTCCTTTATATCTTATTATGAGTATAACTTTACCATTCGGATAAGGTGTATTCTTTATCCTCTATATTTTACCTGGTTCATCAAATTGACAGATTGTGAAAGGGAACCTAAACTCTATAGTAGGCGCAACATTCAATGGTGGATTAAATTGGTTTTTAGATAGCATCAATGCAAAGTATATTATAAAAAAAAGATTCATATAGAAATTGTTCAATTATTTTTGGCACATAATTTAGAGTTTAGGGTTTAAAAGTTTAGAATTTAGGGTTTATGGAGTATGTAGTTAATATAGTTGACCTATACAACTACCAAGTACAAATAAGGACAGTTGTAGGGCATGTTCTATGAGAGATTTTTTTATATCAATTATTGGGCACATTGCAAGTTTACAAAATCCGTTTAGACATGATAGAAGTACATACTTTTATAAAATATGGTGTTGTATCTTTTGATGGCGAGTTTACAGTTTAGGATTTAAGGTTGAGTGTTGAGAGTTTACGGTTTAGGATCATAGATTTATCACTAATTCTTTAGACTTAAGATAATTCACATAAATTGGACATTCATGATTATCATTTGGGATGGCTTTATAATATAATTTTTTAGACATATATGATTATCACTAATTTCAATATAGACTTGAAACAATTCATATAAAATGAACAAGCAATTCTCAGACACAGAAAAACTTCACATCCAATAATATTAATAACTATATTAAGCAATTATATGCAAATCTCTGAGTGTAAGACTTTATGCGAGAAAAGAATAAATGAACTTTTTTTGTTGTTGTATGCGGATATCTAAGTTCAGTTGTCTATAAGAGCCAAACAAATCAAGTGGGACTAGAAGTGACATCAAATAATATAGTAGAAGTTGCCTCTATTTCAAGATATTGCAATACAACTAATTCCATGCCACAAGATTGAACACGTATGTTGCATGATGGCAATTCTTCTTATGATTATATTTTTTTATTGTAATATATGGGTTTCTTGTAACCATACTTTTTGATTAAGTTGTCTCTTAAACAAAAAATGATTATAGAGTTGTGGACAATTTGGATATTTGACTGGATTATCTTTGAGCTCCAAATGTAAAAATTAATCTTTTTATATATTAATATATTTCTTGTTGTAACTCATTGTTTCCTTACAAATACAAGTCACATTAAATTTAATGCCCATTTCCTCATGAAGACATGATAGAAGCACATATTTATATAAATTATGGTGTTGTATCTCGTGATGACGGGATGCAAGTTTACAAATCTATGAAAATATGATAGAGTTTAGGGCTTAGTATTTAAGGTTTAGAGTTTAGGATTTAAAGTTTAAAATTTATCATATTTTCAATTGTTCAATTGTTGTATAGAGAAATTTTTTAAAATATATTTTGTAACAATCTTAAGAGTTATAGTTCATTATATTATTTAACTATTTAATTGGTAATTTTTAATTTATTTGATTACTAATTAATTATTATTAAAGATAAATTAAATAATTAAAAAATATATTAATAAGTATATTTTATATAAAAAATTAATACCAATTTAAAATAACAATACTTTAATTAATATTCTTAAAATATTAATTCATTAATTTCATTAATAACTAAGATTAATTAAATTTCAAGTCAAAATAAATTTAATAAAATTTTTTAAAAAATTAATTAAAAGTATTTGAAAAAATTAGTTCGCGCTACATGGCATGACAATGCTACGCCACTTGTGGCACCCAAAATCAGTATTTTTGCTGATTTTCTTTCCTTTTCAGTCATTTTTAATCCATTTTTTTTTAATCAAATCTATTTTTTTTTTACAAATTTCACGAACTTGGATGAGAGAGGAGAAAATTGAAGTTATTAGGAGTTGGTGGCAAAACTGTCCAATTTAACTTTTTTTACTATTAAAAATTAAAATTTTTATACGTAACTAAAAAAAATACCTTACAAAATTAGAAGCTATTTTCAAAAAACAATTCTTTGTTTTTTCTTACTAAATTGTTGTTGGGCTTTTATTATAATGAACTCAGTAATCTTGTTTATTAGGCTTTTTTTTTAGGTTAATTGCAGCTGAGACTATTCCTGAGGATATGAATACAGTAGCCATAGATATAGTTAACAATTTTTTTTTTTTAAAAAAACAGGGAAATTGAAATGGTGAAAAGAAGTGACGCAAATGATTCTTCTGAGCTACAACTTCCAACCTTCCAATCTTAAGATTTCTTGTGGACTTTTTTGGATCTCGGGCAGGCGTATTTTTGTGATTTTACCTATACATCTGGACATTGGGTTCTCTGAGTGAATGCAGAAAAGTGTTTATGCTTGTGAAATACAAAAGCCTTGTATTGTTTCTGATGATAGAAATTCAATTTGCTCTGCTCCACAAAGATCACAGGCATTTTTAGATGATGAAACCATTCTTGGCTACAAAGAGAACACAATATGGTCTATGGATCTGAGTATCAATAACAGATAGAATTCAATGTTTATAGTGTGTTTTCGAGTACTTTAAAAAGACAAAAGATATTTTCTTTATGCATGAACATTGGTACCAAATGGTTAAAAAGTATTTCTCATAAAGAATAGGTACTCCCAAACACAGTTAAGAAAATTACTGTCCACAATCATTAACACAGAACAACAAATCACTGAGGCTGCAACTACCCCCCGCAATAGTTTTGTCACAATTCAAACTGCATCAAGCTTTACGGATCCGGAGAATATACAGTACTGTTGGTCACCTAAATTAGCACTCGGAAACATAAATACTTCACTGTGATTTATGAAATCCATGAACAGCTCCCAATGTGGAGGGGAAAAATGAATTGAACCTCAATTCTAAGTTAGATGGCTCTGTAATAATACAGACACCCCTCAGCGCAGAAATTAGGGGGAAAGAAAAAAAGGGCCCGAAAAAAATGAAAGACCGTCTATTCTACCCTTTGGTTCTCATGATCGTGATGCTCCCTTTTCCTCCTTCAGTGCGGATTTTAGTTTTTCCAACAACAGGCTTCCCAGAAAAAGCCGAAGTTGGGTAAGCAGAGGGATCTTCTATATTCTGTTTTAATTTTGATGGTGGAGTATGAATCCGCTGATTTATGTCCTTCAAAGTAACATCTCCATGGAATCCACATGGTTTTATGAAGGCAAATGGATAGGCAACCGAAGATGCTAATTTAGTTGGAGTCCTTATAAAAGACTTTCTACCTAAAAGCAAGCATAACAGAGAGTCAGACATAATCTTTTGAAAGTTACAGAAAATCCACAAAATACACAGTTATCCTATATGAAAAACTCTATCTGTCTCCATCAAATGAGATGATGGTGATCATACAGTTAACAACAATCAAAATAACAGAAAAAAAAAATCACATTCTAAGGACATATAACTGGTTATAATCCTAAATTGATGAGAAAGTGAAAGGATCCAGACATAAGAAGGAGATGCTAGTGGAAATGATTTACTACAGGAAGTCGCTTGTAATACAGCAACTACAAGGAGGATGATGGCAAGTATTAATTTAGAATGCAGCAAATAAAAAAGTGAAATAGAAGACAGAAATACCTTTAAAAACAACATTTTGAGTAGTTCTCCTAACATGCTGTTGAACCACGTTAGCATCATGTGCAGGTGGTGAATTGCTGAACTCTACAATGGTGAATCGCATTTGTAAGTCAAACAGCATGAATAGGAAATTGCAGAAGGGAGCAAAGAAAGAGGAAGAAAGTGCACATAGAAAATGAGAAACAGCACTCAATATTGAAAGAAAGATAATGTCATACTTGGAATATCAATTTGTACATCAGATGCCCCAGAGAAGTTCCTGAGTCTCACATGACAAATCAACCAGATTATATTGGATTTGTAATCAAAGTTAAAAAGGATAGTTCAAAGAATCATACATATCATCAGGATTAAAATTCATCTGAGGGTCATTAAGGCATTCAGCAAACCACCCTTCAAATGACTGATCTAGGTCATCACAACCCGAGGCACACACATCTGCTACAAGATGTAACATTATTGTTAGAAAACCCAAAGAAAACATTCAAGTTCATGTATGTAACATAACATCCTTGCAAGATAAAAACCGGAAAACCCAGTAGTCCACTGTGATGCATCAGGTAAAACTTCTTCGACCAAGTCCTCCCTCTCCTAAACATAAGATGAAGAACAGTAAATATAGGCAATGTTGAGAGCATGCATGTATGGTGATATTTGTAAATATGAGATGCCAATATAGAATTATCATGAAGAAAAGAGTTGCCCTGGACTGACATTTGGTAGTAGGATTGAAGATGGCATCTCATCACAGCAAAAGGAAGAATCTACTACTTGAGTGTCAAATTGTAGCATCCGTCGCCTTTTAACTTGTGAATAAGTCTCCCTACATTCTCTTGATTCCTTGCTCATATTACCTGAAAGCCAGTCTATCAAATAAAACAAACATTTTCCAACAACTTGGTCTTTCAACAAAAGAATACTGGCAAACAAACCCCTACCGCTATGAGTGGTATGGTAAGCCAAATCCCCACATGCCTTAACAGGGGTTGTTTCATCATCAAGCACGTAGGAAAGATCTTCTTCATTCAGAACCACTTTATTCCACTGGGATCCAGACATGTCTGCCGAAAGAAAACAAATAACACATACTCAGATATGAACACTCTCTTTCTTATTCTTGAATCACTAGTTTATATTTATTGATATATATCGGCTTTACATGTAAATTGAGATTAGGGGCGTCAACTCACCGAATTTGGTGTCTTTCCGGTGACAGTATTCTTGTCCTTGACAATTCCAAGACTCACTAATACCAATTTACAAGGTAAAAAATATAAGGATTAACAATCACCAAGTACATTCTTAATGCACAAAATATATATGCATTATCAGATAAAAAAAAAGTCAGAACTTTTGCACTTTCTATGAGTCACCCATCAAGCTTAATTTTCTAATGGGCATTGATTTGGCTCCTAAATTTTAAAAGAGAATGCTCATTACGTTTATTAATTCGTTATATCTATCATGGTGAATTGGATTGGTCAACCCAATTGACTCAAACACCCAATATTTACTAACCCAAACTCACTAGTAGATTCAAGTCATTTCACCATTACCCTTTCTAACAAAATGAAACCTTACAAAAAAAGAAATCATAAAACCAAAAACATACACCGAATCAACCAATCAAAACGACTAAAGAAAAAAGAAAGAAAGCACCACATTATTATCAGACCTTTGGTTTGGGTTTTGATCCATGGCCAAATTGTCCTCTTCACTTGCAGACATGCTTATGGATGTGAAATTTCTAGGGTTTTTGCTGTCTCCTTTCTTTTCTGTCTCCTCAGTACGAAGAAGCACTGACTGAGCGACAACCAACGGCACTCACTTTTAGTCTATGAGTGAGCAAACAATAAAAAAAAAAACAATTATTTTTTAAATTTTTTGCTTATTTAATTTCCTTTACATTGATGTAATCGTGTTCGTGTGTTGTGTATTTTATTAACTGTTACGCGCTCACCACTACACTCGCGCACTCAACGCGGGGGTATGTTGGGAAATTTGTGTGAATTATAACTAAGGAAACTGGTTTGCTGTGTTATGGTTCGAACAGTTTTTCACTTACCTCCCCTGAGGTTTTGAAAACTTTCACTCCGACAGTATCTTCTAGAAAATAAGTACTTATCTGCCCCTGTTAACCAAACCAAACAACAGAGCCCTCTAACAGGATAATGGGAAATTATTCAATTACCCATTGTAACATTGAGAGAGTTCTGAAATGAGTATACATGAGATCGTGGATTCAATACTCTTTTCTTAGTAATTTATGCTCCAAATTAGGAGTGGGCTCAAATTTAAGCGGGTTTGAATTAAAATTAATTCAAAATTAAATTGATTGAAATAAATTATTTTAAGAGAATTGAATTAAATTAATTTTAGCTTTATTTTTTTAATATATTTTAGCTTTATTTTTAATTTAAACCAAATCGAATTGATTGATTTAAAAAGAAGAATTAAAATGAAAATAGAAGTGGAAACAAAATTAGATTTACAAAAACCTTAAGGGAGGTGAATATTAAAATCCTAATTTGGTTCCGTTGAACTCAACCCAGGGCGTGAAGTCAACTTAGATTTGGTAACGGACATGGTTTATGGCTATATAAGAGAGAAAGTTGTACTTCCGCTGTCTCATTATTGACCGTTGAAATTTATTTACACAGAAGATCAAACGGTTAGTACTTAAAAGTTAGCAGTCGAGAATTTAGAATTACGAGTCTCAGTTTTGCCATAAATTAGCAAGAGAATATCGAGGCAAAATACCTCAAATTGTTTTCCTTGTTCCATCATTTCATGCATCGAGCCTTTCTTTCCTTTTTTTTTTTTAAAGGGAAATATGATTTTTTTTTTAACACCAACTTGATTAAATAAATTAATTAGCAAGTAAAAACCCATAAAAATTGCATATTTGTGAGAAATTTAAAAGATGATATATTTCGCTATGTTGAAATAATACAATGTAATCTTTTGTATAAGATTTAAGTTAACACAAAAATGAAAATAACAATATATATAAAAAAATAAAATATAATGCAATAATTATATAATATAAATGAAAGTATATATATGATAAAGGGGTGATTTGTTGAATATATTTAATTGTTGGATATCTTCAATATTTCTTCTCAAATTCAAGTTGGCGCAGTAAAAGTAAATTTAAGTTTAGACACTAGAGTTTGAAAATGTCCAAGTAGAAGAGCCTTAGCGAAGATATTAATAGGTTGATCATCAAAAGAAAGGGAATGAAGAGTAACGATTCTCTGAGAAATATGTTATTGAATAAAATGACAATCTGTCTCAATATGTTTAGTCTGCTTATAAAAGACATTATTATGAGTAATTTGAATTGCATTTTAATTATCATAATAAAGAGGTGTAGCACTAGATTAAGAGATATCCATATCTTTAAAAAGTCATTAGAGTCAAACAATCTCTTGAGTAGTATTATTAAGAGCATGGTACTCAGCCTTGCTATTAGAACAGGCAATAATTGTCTTTTGTTTTTTTTCTCTTTCATGATAGATTAGAATTTTCTAAAAAAGACAAAATCAGTAGTAGAACGTTGATCTGTAAGATCACCTGCCTAATCAGCATCACCATAAATTTGTAACACAAGAAGAGAGTGAGTCGAAAAATGAAGACCATAAAAAGTTTACCCTTGAGATAGCAGAGGATATAAAGAACTATTACAAAATGAGTAGTACGAGAAGCAATTGTAAACTGATTGATAACATGAATAGTATAGGTAATATCTGGTTGAGTTACAATAAAATATACCAAACTACCAACCAACTAGCAATAAATAGTAGCATCATTGAGAAGAGTTTCATCTAAAGATCGAAGTTTGGTATTATACTTTAGGAAGAGTAGAGGTAGTCTTATTGTCTGTCAAGCCAGCTTTAGTAAGTAATCAGATGTATATTTATCTTGTAAGAGATAATACATAGTAGAATCAGATAATACTTCATAGCTAAGGAATAACTGAAAGTGTCAAGGTCTTTAATTTCAAAGTGTTTCTGAAGAAAATCTTTGGGAGTAAAAATACCACTAAGATCATCACACGTGATAATCAAGTCATTAATATAGATAAGTAAGAGAACACAACCATGTGCTGTCTTGTAGATGAAGAAAACTGAATCATAAGGACTGGACTGAAAATCACGTTGAAGAATAATGCCACTAAACTTGCGAACCAGGCACGAGAGGCTTGTTTAAGGGTAGATAGAGTATGACGAAGTTTATAGATCTTACTTGAGGAATATGAATAACCGGAGGGAATAAGGCTTTATATATACTTCTTTTGCAAGATCTTCATTAAGAAAAGTATTCTTCACTTTCATTTAGAACAATATCTAATCACGAACTGCATCAGTAGTTAACAAACTTCGAACAAAAGTAAGTTGCGCAACTGAAGTAAAGGTTTTTTTATACTCAATTATATATTCTAGAGTAAGTCCTTTTGTAACAAGATGAGCATTACATCGCTTAATAGACCCATAAGACTTGATCTTGATATTGTACACCTATTTACAACCAATGGCAATTTTATAAGGTGAAAGAGTAACAAAATTTCAAGTATGTGACTTCTCAAGGGGCCTGTAGTTTTTTTGTCATTACTTCCATCCAAATAGGATTAGAGCTAGTCTCAAAATAGGATTAAGGCTCATATAAAGAAAGAGTAGTTAAAAATTATTAATAATCATGAAATTTAATAGGAAGCTCTCTTACTTGAGAAGAACGACAAAAAAAATGGTGCAAAGGAAGCCTCAAAGTTATTTGAGACAGATGCTTTAGACGAGATATATAGCTCATGATCATGAAACTAAGAAGAAATATCTATATGTAAAGTATTAGAAAATAAATCAACAGTATTGTTTATAAAGAATTGCAAACAGACAGAGACATAGAATGAAAGTTTAACATTGAAAAATATTTTATGCTTAAGAAATACTACACAGTGAGATATGTGGAGGTGGTTAGATATGAGATCCTAATACCTATAACATTTATGTTCTATTTGTTGGCGGATTTAATATACATGGGTGTATGCATGTGTAATTGTGTTTATTACCTAAATACATATCATATGCGAATTTAAGTTCAATGGAAGCGTGAAACATTCAATAAACACAATAAATAACATATATTAATCGCATTAATATATTAGAAGGTTTGAGAACTCACCTTAACATGTAACGTTATACACGAAATTTTTTGGAGTCCATATGGAGACCAACTCGTGTGCAGTTCTAGTCACCAACTCGGTGGGCTTAGTGAGCTAGAACAGCAGGCCGATATTCAGCACAGAATTAACTCTTAATCCCCAAAATGGTCGGGTGTGTGTTTTTATCATTTTCTCCAAAAGGATAAGAAATAGAGGCTGAAGCAATTCTCAATTACTTCTAAGACATGATAGAAAAAAATAAAACAATTTTATTTTTTCCTATTTTTTTTTCCTCTTCTTCTTCTTCTTCTCCATTTCTTTTCTTTTCCTCTCATGAGCATAATGCCCACACATACCTTTAAATCTCTCTTTCTCTTTCTCTTTATATATATATATATATATATATATTATATAAAATAAATAATAATATAATAATATATTATATAATATAAAAAGAGAGATATTTGATTATTTAACAATTAAATAATTAAAATAAAAAATAACCATTTTACCCCTCATGAATAGTTACTAAATTTACCCCTTAGTGGGTCCTACCAAATCCCACGCTTTGGTAAACTCAACTGAGGGTCCACAATACACTACGTGTCATTATACAATTAGTAAATAACAATTATTAACTAATTATTGTATTTAACACTTAAAGACAAATACGCACGCATTCCCGTAAAAGTGCTGAATATTACTGGATTAAATAATTTAATATGGCACGCTGCCCCAATGCACAACGAGTACACTCTATATCGTAGGACTCTTAGGTCCTACGCCTGATTCATCAAATTGAACTATTCCATGAGTTCGTGAGCAATGTCCTACGCACATGTCACGAATATTACAAATCAACGCGTTGAATCATACAAGTTAAGGTTACAACGCATACGTATAGTCCTTCCGTCATGATATCCTAGATATGCGAAGATATAGATTATCACCGTCAAATCCTCAAGTCCTCATCCATATCTTATCTCCAGACTCGTATCTCACTGAACAATATGTGCAAACTCTTTTGCTATATTGTTCTACCCTGATGAAACTCCTTCTGGGATAGATACTTGTGGTCACAAGATTTTTTGATATACAGTCTCGAAGCATCTGGATATCGAACTCCCTATATGAGTTGACGGATCCTGTATCTGTACACACCGGACTCCATAAGCATCGAACCATACCTAGTGACACCCAACGGTCACACCATGAAAGGTCTGTGACATGCATGGAACCAAAGCATGATGGATCACTTACAAGCCCACCGTGGGACCCAGGTCAAAGGTCTATGTATACTACTCAACTCGAGAGGACCCTCCGTTGATGACTTATATAGGATGTCTATTAGAGGCCCGCGTGAGTCTGTCCTATATCTAGTCATAACTGGATACCTATATGTCAATACGAGCTCCAAGCTCACAGTCGATTAGGAACAACCATCTATACCCTATAGGTACGACAAGTATTCGAGAATATACTTGTGCAACTAGCATTTTCTAGCACTCGATTACAACTCTTGCAACTATGTAGTTACTACTATACTCCCAGGTCTATGTCCCATTACAGACAAGGCTCCAACTCTTGGCCATGTTGAGTATTATAACCAGCTAGCACTTAGTTGTTGTAATATCTACTCCTTATTAGTAGTATTGGCGCCTAAATTTTGGTATAGAGCAATAAAGACACGGTAGGGTTACCCGATTTTAACCCTATTAGAAATATTTCTTTTATGGTGCGCATGAGAGATATTAGACTTAATTTAGTAATTTCACACTCAATCGGAGCGTCGGACAACCCTAGAATATTGTTTTGGAATTTTTCTCTATTAGCTTGGAAAAGAAAATTCTAATTTACTACATGAATTTCCATTTAAGGGTTATGTATGGAATAAGCCTTTGTTGAGAAACATAATCTATATATTAGAGAATGGACTAATTAGAAGAAATCTCATGGATTGCTAAGTTGAAAATTCTAATTAGTTCTTTGGACTATTCTAACTAGGTAGTTACAAATAAACTAATTACATACTTAGTTTCTAACTAATGAAAAATTAGTAATTTAGAGTAAGTTGAAGGGTAAAATGGTCAATTGATGGATAACTATATATATGGTAGAAGTATGTAGAAAATTCAAGTGATCAAAAAGCAAACACTTAAAGTAAAAAGAGAGCAAATTCGAGCTAGAAGAGTGGTGTTGGTACAGTAACCTTTCAAGTTTTTTTTTCTTCATGATTTTTCATGCTTAATCAAGCCAAAATAAGGTTACATACCAATATCTAAGCTCAATTGAAGCCTCCATTAGTGGAAATTCAAGAAAAAGAGGTAAGAAAAGCATTGTTTTGTGAGATTTATAAGTGAGCTTTTAAGATTGCTTTAATTGATATTCATGTGTGTATTCTTGGTTTAGATTGAGTTGAATTCTAGTGTGGAGCTTGAAGGAGTCATCAATTTGAAGAAATTGGTAAGGTAAGAATTAGGGTTTTTAGTGATTTGAATGTAGAGACTTCAATTGGTTATAATTAGGGTATTAGAATGGAATTGACTTGATTTTGATGTAATTAGAACAAGAAATTGAGAAAAGAAATGTGTTGGAACATAGGGTGAAATTCTGCCACTTTAGGGAAGTTAGGGATTGTGTGGTGTTTTGATTGAGTTGTTGTATGTAAATGGTGCCTTATATATGTTGAATGTATATGGTTGATGGAAAAAAAAACCAAAAATGAAGAAAATGGGACATAATTGTCCATTTTGGAAAGGTGAAGGGTAATTATGTCCAACCAAGTTATAAGGCGTTTAATAATTTTTACGGCGCCAGGTAGTGAGTTAGATTAGATTAAATGACTTTGTAAATAAAAATTGGGAAGTAGTATGCATCCGGGCTTTATATGCTGATTAGGGCGTTTAGTAGTTAAATGAGATTCTAGCATTCGATTTGGTTCTAAACGTCATTTATGGCGCGTAGGTGAAGAAAATCGAGAGCGATAACGGGAGCAGAAATCCAGAGCAAAATTGAGCGCGGAGCGGTTGTGAGTGAAAATTTGCCATTTCTTTTATTTTTCGTTTATTATGTTTTCGTATAATAAAAATGTATGTTTAATGAGCTTTCAATGTATAAACATGATTTATGATTTTGATATATATTCATAGATATGCTTTTACATGTTCGGTTTAAGAAATAATTTTAAATTTACTGCATTCGTTTTAAAGGCCATTGGTACCCTCAGATTATAGTTGTGGTGATTGTATTAGACCTGGCCGGTATATCCTGTGCACATGGGCAGGTCATTGGGGTGTGTCACTAATTTTGAGAAGTCGGATGTCGAGTCATGTGAGTCGCTCTATATGTACGGGGTATTGCCTCGCTATATGTATGCGATGTAGGATTCCGCTGCATAGCTAGTGAGATGTCTTGAGATGTCACTGTGGGTGCTGCTAGATGAGGTGCCCCGTGACCTACTCACGTGTGCAGTGCTAGTTGAGTCACTGCTGAGTATAGAGTTTTAGGGTTACCATTGGTACAGTTTAAAAAGAAAATGGCCGAGCGAGGACTTTACTAGTTTTTGATTTACCGATAGTATTATTGCATTTATATGCACACGGTAGTTATTGTGTTATACAGATTTTGGATATTATTTTCCAAAGCTGTAGATAAAATCCGCTCGACAAGATTTCATCAGCATATGATATTAGAAATCGTTTTACAGCTTTATATCAATTTTAGAAGCATGATTGATGCATGTACTTTAGAATTTACTATCTATGCATAATGTTATATTATTTGAAATCTTAATTGCACTCACTAAGTTCCTTTAGCTCACTCGTTTTGTATTTCATATTTTCTAAATCCCCTTCCTAGGTGCAGGTCTCGGTATGTTAGCTGCTGATTCTCCTATTACCAAGTAGTGGGCCAAATCTGAAGATTATTTTTGTATATGTAAATGTGCTAAATAGCACTATTTACTTTCTACATAATAGTTGTTGGCATGTATATTTGTATGTATGTTTTGAATCAACAAGAAGAGATTTCGATATTATGATGATCGTTTTTACTTTTTATAAGTATGCTTATTTTGTGATTTAAATGAAATTATTGAGTTATGTTGAATTTGGTTTGGAAAAGATCGAAGGTCCGAATTAGTAGTATTGAGAAGTATTTGAAATAGAAGTGAAATTTCTTTGCAAGTTTTATATGAATTTTTCAAAAAACAGGGGAAACTCTGCCCATTTTTTTAAAAAAAATCAAGATATCGTTTTCATGTATATTACAAGATTTTTTTAGTAATAGCAAGAACAAGAAAGGGGTGCGCCTCGCGAAATTTCTCAACTCATCAAGTTAAATTTTGAAGAATTTTCGTCGAGGTGCTTGGCAGGGCCGCTGGGACCTACAGTAGAAGGTCTCGGGACTGGTCATGTCAACTGTGCTAACATTTAACATTTATATCTCTCAGCATGGCTAATTATGAGCCCTTATCTAAACTCTTTTAGATTTGATCCGAACTCTTTCAGATTTATAATGTTTGCAACGTTACATGCATAATACCATATAAATCGGTATTAGTGATTTAATGAAAATGTACACTTGTATAAATACACTTGTATAAATACACAAGTATATGTACATTCAGGGATGGCACGTAAGCACCGACCCTAGCATTATCTCGTATCCAAAGAAGGAACATAACCAAGTACGTGGTTTGAGTTTTATGTGTTTATATTTTTAAAGTAGAACAAAGCAGACACAATCAAATACTTTGAAAAGACTATAGTTAGGTGAGGTTCCATAGAGATGCTTATAAGGTAATTTATTCTCTATAATAGGATAAGGAACACAATTAATTGTAAAGACAACAATCAAGATGGGTTCACCTTAAAAACATTCAAGACAAAAAGAAGAGACAAAGAGGGCATGAATGGTATCTAAAATATTTGTAATTATATTCAGTTCTATCATTTTGTTGAGATGTGCTAGAACAAGATCTTTGACAAACAATACCATGCTCCTGTAGAAGATTTAAAAAGTCAAAATCTTTGTATTTCATAGCATTATTATTAGGCAAAATCTTAATTGAACAAGAGAACTATGTTTTAATCATCTATGTAAGTCACGATAAATTTTGATAAATTATGCTTATTGTTTTATAAAAAAACACAACCAAGTATATTAGGAATAGTCTTAAATTAAAATAATAAAATATTTGGATCCTTCTATAATAGCATTAGAAAAAGGGACTTTATATATCAAAATATATAAAATCAAAAGGAGCATGAGAAATAATAGTACTATCAGTAAAAGGTAAATATGGTTATTTTGCAAAAGGACATGTCAAACAATTATCTATATTACCATAAATAACTCCTAAATGGCTATTAGATACTAGAGAACATATACGATTGAATAATGCATGACTTAATCGAGAATGTCAAAGATGTAATGAAGATATTAAAAAGGTAAACGCTGCAGGGGAGGGTGTAAGGCGATGAATCTAAAACGATGAGCTCATAAAAATGACCAATTATATGGTCTATCCTAAGTGTTTGTCCTGTCTTCAAATCATACACAGATCAACTGAAAGCGGTGAATAAGACGTTAGGACAAAGTTCACACAATTGACTTAGAGATAAAATATTTAATGTGAGTTTGAGAATGAGAAAAGTGTTAGATAATAAGATATTAGAGCAAAATACTTGACCAATGTGACTAACATTCATGAAAGAATCACTGACCATTTGAAAAGAAGGTAAATAAGATGCAACAGATTTAGAGGAGAAAACCATAAGATCAGAAGTAATGTGATTACAACATTATCATGAGCAAATATTAGAAGGTTTACTAGAGTTCGAGAAAAGTTGACAGAGTAAATACTCAAGATTAGTAGAAATGAAGGGTTTACCAAAGTTTAAGAGAAGTTGGTGAAGTAAAAACTCAATATACTGGCTAAGTTGGAAGAGGGACTTGCACTATCTTAAGTAGCAATAACAGTAGGTCTTGAAAAAGCACCTTAAAATAGTAATATAATTATCTCAAAAGTATAAAAAAATTATAATCTGATATCAGAATGTTGAAAAGTCTGCAAAAAGACTCTTATTACAAATCGGAGGGCCAATCGAGAAAGGGAACACTATAGATCGATAGATTGGATATAAGGGAGAAATTTTGTGCTAGCAATGAGGGTAGACGCATTGAAAAATGGTCATAATCAGAGACAGTAGAATCTTTGAATGGCACATGTGGGCTATACCGACTCCGATTGACGTGATTCTAACGATGTTTGATCAACCAATAGTGTCTAAACGTATTAAGCTAGGTGGTGTCAATTACGGCAAACTTTTAACAAACTTCCGGTGACTTTTCGACGAAACACTGATGAACTTTTGATGAGTTTGTGAAAAAAATTTAACAGGTTTCTAGCTAAACAAAAAGACAGTGGAAGAACAAAAACTTTGATACCAAGTGAGAGATTTAAAAGACTATATATTTCACTGTGTTGAAATATAACAAAGTGAGACTTTTTATAGGCTTTAAGTTGACACAAATATAGAAATAATAATATATATAAGGAAATAAAATACAATGTAATAATTACATAGTGTAAATGTTAAGTATATATAACATAGTATAAGTGTAAAGTATATATAAAGTAAGGGGTGATTTGCTGATATCTTCAATAATACTAAATATATGTTTGATATAAAAAGACAATAGCTAAAATATTTGGTAAACACATATTCCACTCTACGTTAGCTTATTTTTTAATTATTTCTATTCTTTCATTTCACAGCGTTAGTGTTTTTACTCCATATTAATTGTAGCTTCAAAGTCACAATATTTTTATATCAAACAAATCTTAAATTAACTTGTTGTAAATGTACAAAAATCTACAAAGGTCCAAGTTTAAGCCCATGCACATGCCTAGGTATGTTAATCAATACAAGACGCATAAAATCGTGTTACTTAATAGAGCTTAATTTATTAGTCATAGTTTGGTAAGCATAGATTGCACTAAGTAAAATTTAAAGTAAGCATATCTCTAGGCTAATGTCTACTTAGAGAGAAAAAAGAAATCGAAAACAAGGGTAGGCTGATGTAACTTAGGCTAGTGGAGAAGCATAGACCTAATAAGACTTTTTTTAGGCCTTGGAGTCCTTTTAAAATAAGAAACTGAGAGTTACTTATTTGATATGATAAGTAATTAACAAAGTAGTATTTTATGAGGATAAATGGTCCAATAAGGAGTTTTAACCTAATATAGAACTCTAAACTTATAAAAACCTTACTTTACACAAAAATTGGGGATTATTGACCATAATAATTCATGCTTCTGTAACTTTAATTGCAAAATATACCTCTCTCTCATATATTTTTATACTTATTCAACTTCATTGATAGCTTAATAACTATTCATCAAATTCTTCACTTGTAACACTTGAAAAGACAACACTAAAAGCTCCAAATGAGATTCAAAAAGTAAATTTCCTCTAATTTTTAGGCTAATGTCTATTATGGCCTAAAATACTAAGTTTTGACCACATTCAAAATGCTTCAAACAGAATCAAAAACACCTTTAATAATGGAGATAAGCATATTTAGGAGTTTGGCCTAATTTTTTATTTTATCCCATTAATTTAAAATTAAACAATTTTGTCATAGTCTGTTAGTCAAGTTTTATTAGATTTGATAGTAGAGGGATAAAATCAAAACTCAACCCAAAATTTAAAATAGTTGATAAAGTGAGACACGTGTCAATCACAGATTAGCCACTAATAAAAGTTAAAAAATAAAAAGATACGTGGCATATTTTTATAGGTTTATTTTTTAATATGTATTTTTAATTATTTATTTCAAATTAAATTAACTAGTACAAAAATGTAAAAGCTCTGTAACTATCATTGGCGATCGGTAATAAAAATGATCAAATTTTATATAATTAAACTTTATTTTTTCCGATCTATATAATAAAAGGGTCATTTTTGTAACAAAAAAGACCAAAAGATGGCAAAAAAATCTCCATATTTTTGACTGCCTTCTTTTGTCAAAAATAATTCCACCATTATATAAATCAAAAAAATAAAATATAATGATATAAAATTTAGTCATTTTTATGGCCCTGCCATCACTGAAAAAGCCACGGCCACCGACGATAGTGAAGAGGCTATTTTTATTATTTATTTAATTATAAAATAAATTTTTATACCTATGATAGCTTTCCATGTGTTTAATTTTTTTTTAATTTTTTAATTTTATTTCTGTGCTACATGTCTTATCAAAATTGTGTCATTTGGATTTTAGTAAGGGTAAGAATGTTAATGTACAAAAAAAATATCTTTTTTGCCAAATATAATAAAAATTGACTATGAAACTAGGACAAAATAGTCAATTTTTAAACCCATGAAATAAAATTGATAATTAGGCCAAACTCTTATAACAAAGATATCCTTATCCCCTTAATATCCTCTGTCAATTGAGTTTTCCTTTACTTATTATGCATGCCCAACTCCTATACCTCTTACAATTTAAGATGGAATTTATTTTGATAAATATATATCACTCAAAATCGTCAAAGTAAATTTACAATATTAGGTCTCTTGGACTCTAAGAGTTCTTTAGAAGCACGGTGGTCCTAACTCTCGAACTTACATGAATAAAAGGGCTAAGATTCAACATTTAAGCCTACGAAGACTCATTCTTATAGCCTACCACATCATCGCCATTTACCATAACTAGTGATATTCTATCATGCAGCAATCTCCCAAATTCTACCCAAACACTCATGAATTGAAAAAAGAAAAGAAAAGAATCACACTAATAATTTTAACTATTAAAGAGTGAAAGTACACAAATGGTTTTCTAACTATCAATTACAATTACTCGTTGCTAAGATTATATGCTATGAACTAATTGAAGTAAAATGATAAAAAAGATTGATGAAAAAATATCAATAATTGATCATCACTAATTAAAACTAACATTATGATCTTATATATATATATATATATATATGATTTACACTTTTTAATTTGTATTCTAATTTTTTCTTATTCAAAATAATGTGGTATACATAAATTATATAGTGAAAATTTGTAATTTCATAAATAATTCATTATAGTTTTTCATCATTGAATTGATGTATATTACATTAATTGACACATAACAAGTAGTTGGGATATAAATTGAGCACTGTAATATATAGTACTCATATATGTATGTATGGTGGGTTCAATAACTTAAACTTTTGACTTAAAATAGAAACTTAATTTTTTATCCATTGACCTTGTACAATTTAATAATGTAGATTTAAAGTCAAAAGTAATATTTAATGTTGCTAACATTACACTATTAGAATACATGAAATCAATGGATATAAATTTAAGTCACTATTTTAAATAAAAAATTTAACTTAAGAGAAACCTAATCTTTTATAAATGTTAACATTAGTTGTATATAGGCTGGTTGTTTAATTAGGAGTCTAATAAAAGTGGTCTGATAAAGTTTATTTTGGACTTACAAAATTATTAAATATTATTGGTATAGGCTTATATATGTGTAGAAACCTAATATCCTATTTTGTTATGATTGATAGGCCCATAGTAATTTAGGTTGTATAAAAGGTTAGGTTAAGGTCTCCTAGTTTCAGTATTCAATTGTATATTCTTTTTCTCATCAAAAAAAGAATGGTTGTTAGTGCGACATTCTAACAATTTGGAAGGTTATGCCTCCAGATCGTTGTTTGATGGATTTAGGTATGTATTATAGGTCCTTTTGCTTTTCATCATGTGTATTTTAATAATCTAATATGAGGATCCTACAAATCTTATTGTAGTTTATGGTTATATTTCATATGGATTATAATTGTGATGTATGGAAACACGAGCCATGTGAATTAAAGCTCTCCAATAAGTGGTATTAAAGCAGTTTCATATTAGTGTATTAAGATTAGCATGTTGAATTTTGCTAGATTGCATGATTTCTCCCATAAGGCTCATTAAGGATAGAAATTGCATATGATGAATTACCATGATTGTGTGATTCTTGTTGAGATTATGAAGTTTTCTTTGGATTTTTTGGGTTTAATTTAGGTTAAGGGTCATTGATTTGAAGAATTAAGGATGAAAACATAAAAAATTCAACTTCTTTTGGTGTTTTTTGTGTTCTATAATGAATTTAGAATTTTCAAATTCGTTAAGCAATGTTTGACATCATAACACTAGCTCAATCAGCAACTAGTAAAGGTAGGCAAAAAATTGAAAAATTAAATCGAACCAAATAAACCAAACCAGGCCAATTTAGTTTGGTTTTGTCTTAACCATTTTAAATTTCAGTTCTATGTTTTAAAAAAAATCAAAATTTTGATTTAGTTTTGGGTTTCAAACTTCTGAACCAAAAACTAAATTTAAAAAAAAAAAAAAGAAAATACACATTGCACCTTATTTATAAAATGGAACCGAGAATCGAACTAAACTAAAAGTGAACCTAATTTGAGTCTATTCGAAGTCAAAAGTTCAAACTGAGGAACCGAACTGAACCAATTCAATTTTGGTTGCATTTTTTGAAAATTGATCAACTCGGGTTGATTTTTAATTTATCCTAAAAATCGAACCGAACCAAGGATACCATCTCTAGCATATAGGAATCGTAGTGCTACATTGGCAGTGCTGCAATACCAAAGTTAGAAATCTAGGGCCACTAAAGTCAAGCTCAAGATTGCGGTGCTAAATACATGACGTTGCAGCAACAAAGTTAGTGATCCAGCACTGTGACACCAACCTCTTGGCACTGTAATGTCACAAAGTCATTGACACAGTGCTGCAACGCTAAACTAAAGAGGCCGCCGTGCCAATCTGAGGAATAGAATATTATGCCTTTTTTTATTATCTATTACATCATTTGACATAACAAGAAATTGGGATATAATACTTATATACATATATATATATATATATATATATATATATACGGTGGGGTTCAATAACTTAAATTTTTGACTTAAAATAATAACTTAATTTTTTATCCATCAATAATGTGGATTTAAAGGCAAAAGTAACATTTAATGTTGCTAACACTATACCATTAGATCGTATGAAATCAATGGATATAAATTATGTCACAATTTTAAATAAAAACTTCTAGTTAAGAGAATCCTAATATTATATATATAGTTTTAATATAGTGGACTACGTATTTGGTAAGCACCTGAATACGTGAAAAAATTATATAACACATTATGAATTATGTAGAAGTGGTAGATTAACTAAATAGTGTTGCTCATCATATAGTGAACTATACAACTCATTAAATAGTAATATATATATATATATATATATATTGTTATATTGAGATATGTATTTGGCAAGCAATTAGAAACATGATGAAATTTTTTAACACGTTGTGAATTGTGCTAAAATTGTCGATTACTTAAATAGTATTACGTGATAATATTACTTATTGTATAATGAACTATATAGCACATTAAATTTTGTACAAGTATATGTGTATTTATATATATATATATATAATGGTCATGTAGATAAGACAAGAGAATTGGATTTAAATTTCGTACGAGGGTTGTAAGTCAATGATGAACTAAGGCCTATTACTTAATGCTAAACATATCCTATCAAGCTGGCCTTGACAAACGTATTTGCATTGCATGCCATTTTAGGAAGTGAAGCCATTGGAACCCTTCCAAAATCCTTATTTATAATCCTTTTAAAATAAACTCAATAAATTTAAATAATAAATTTGAAAATTAAGCTCCTTAATTTATTTTCATAAATAACCCTCCACTAATATATGCACTTCTTATTCTCAATAAACTCCATGCTACCTGAAGAACTTTTCTCTCTCTTCAAATTCTAATCTTTTAATATTTAATTCATAAAATTATTGTTAAAACTATCCCAAATTGGATCTCTCTCTATTTAAATTCTAATCTCTCACTAATTAATTTATAAAATTGTTAAAATGATTGCAAATCAATTGAAATCAGTGATGGATAAGTTTATCTCTGTGAATCAAAGTGATTTTGTCCCTAATCGCTTAATTTTAGATAATATCATTACTACATATGAATGTCTATATAAAAATAGATTCAGAAAAAAGGGGTAAAATTTACTATGTTGCAATAAAGCTTGACATTAGTAAAGTTATAATAGAATTAAATTGGGGTTTCCAAAAGGGGTGCTTATTAAGTTAGGTTTTCTAAAGAAATGGGTTAAGTTAATTATGAAATATGTGACTATTGTCTCTTACTCAATTATAATCAATCATCAATGGAAACCAAGGGCCTATATTACTCCTCAATAGGAGTTATGTTAAGGGTGTTCCTTCTCTTTAAAGCTTGTTCATGGAATTAAATTTGGTCATCAAGGGCCATCTATTACTCATATTTTTTTTTATAAGTGATTGTTACATTTTTAGAAGAGTAAATGTAGTTGAATGTTTTAAGTTCAAACAACTTCTTGACTTATATACTAAGACCTTTAGACAAATGATTAATTTCGATAAATTATCTATATTGTTTAGCCCTAACACTAGCCAATAGATTGTATAAGAAATCAAAGATCTTTTCCAGTTCTAGGTAGTTACTTGTCATGTATCCTATCTTGGACTGGTATTTATGATTGAAAGAAAGGGGAAAAAAAAGAGGTTATTTGAAATATATTTTAGAGATAGTTTAAGAGAAATTAAAGCACTGGAAGGCCTAATTATTTTTAAAGGGGAACAAGAGGTGTTGATTAAAGCTGTTATTCAAATTATACCTATTTATGTAATGAGTGTCTTCAAACTTCCAAACAACCTTTATTAGGATATTTAAAAATGTATTGCAGATTATGTTAGGATTTGTGCTTACGTGCCATCCCTTTATGTATGAATATTTGTTTAATATTTATACTAGTATTATTATTTCATTAAATTACTAATTATATTTTATATATGATAAGATGCTTGTAACGTTTCAGACATTGTATGATCTGAAAGAGTTTAGATCTGGTTTAACTGAGTTTAGATCAATGCTAAGAATTAGCAACACTGAGATTTATAAATGCTAAGAGTTGGCAATGATAAGACTTATCAGGTTATAAGAGTCAGCGATATCTAAAGAGTTAGAGTTTTATCTGAAATTGGACAAAAATCTAAGTATATATTAGTAATGACGTAGTTGCAAATAGTGCTAGAAAATGTCATTATGCAAATATGTTCTCATATATTATATTCCTGATCTATCTTCACTAATGTTGGTCTGTCAGTGAATATCTTAATAAATATATAGATCGATATACGTCTATATCTATATGGTCTAGATGGTTAATCTTAGCAAATCATGAGTTTAGTGAAAGCTCGTATAAAGATATAGGTATTCAGTAAGGACTGAATACTGAACAGACTCACAAATACCTCTAATAGATATTCCATAAAGTCATCAATGGAGGACCTTTTGAGTTGAGTAGTATTTGTGATCCTTTGACCCCAGTGCCACGGTAGAGTTGTGAGTGATTCACTATACTTTGGTTTCACATATGTCAGAAACTTTTCGTAGTTTGATCGTTGGGTGTTGCTAGGTGTGGTCTGATGTTCATAGAGTTTAGTGTGCATAGATATAGAATCCATCAGTTCATTTAGGTGAGTAATATATCATAATGCTATAAGATTGTATTTCAGAAAGTCTTATGGCCATAAGTAGTAATTCTCGGGAAAAGAGTTTAACCCTAGGAATAAATAATATCACAAAAGTGTTTGAGAATATTATTTATTAAAATACAATTTTAGAGATAAGCTTTCGGTCGAGCATATGGAGATTTGACGGGGTTGATCTATATCTCTGCTTTACCCAGATATAAATGATTGAGGGATTATACAAATATGTTATAACCTTAACTTGTATGGTCTAACATGCTACTTTGTAATATCTGTAACGTGTGTATAGGACATCATTCACGGACATATGGAGGAGTTTCATATGATAATTCGGGCGTAGACCTAAAGATTCTCACAATATGAAGTGTACTTGTTGTGCATTGGGGCAGCATTATGGATTGAACAGCTCCATCCTAGAAATTTTAGCAAACTAAAACTATATTTTTGGGTTCCTCGTGTTGTGTACTTGTCTAGACTTAAATGTTAAGTACATCACTTAATTAGTTGACAAGAGTTGTTAACTAATTAGATGTTAATAAGTAGCACAATTTTATTCCATAAATTATTTTACCGTTAATTCACCCATTAACCATGTTAGTAAAATTAAATAACGTAAAAAATTAATTATTCATATAATTTTTGAATAATTGAATAAATAGTATTAAATAAATAATAATATTTATTTACTTGTTTATTATTTTAGTTTAGGTGGGAGACATATATCTAATTAGGTATAATTGCCACCAAATATTTGTTTTTAGTTTAATAGCCACTTAATCAATTTTGGGAGCACTTATGAAATGCTTAACACACCTAAAAATTATTTTGAATAATTGATTAACAAATAGTGAAGCAAAAACGTGCAAGGAGAGAGGATTAGAGAGAGTTCTTTTATTTTAGAGAGTTTTTCTTTGAACAAAATGTTGTGAGAAAAACTAAAGAGAAAGAAAAATAAATTCTTCTTATTATTCTTTCAAGAAACAAAACCTTGTTGCTAAAAATTCAGTTGCTGTTATTCTAACTTCACAATCCCACCAAATTATTGTGAACTAGAATTGAACAATAGTGCACTTCAATGTGAGCTCAAAGTTGGAGCTAGGAAGAATCTAGAATTGAAATCTTCACCAAAGTTCTTCAAGGGTATGTTTTCTGTCATCTTATATTGCCAATGATATAAGTTACATGTGTATATATTAATCATATGCTTAATTCCACTACAAAATCGTATATATGATACATGTGTTTAGTTTTTTTTTCAACATGTACATAATCACATACATGCACCCTAAAACACGTTAACAAATTACTGGTGGCAATCGTCTTCAAATAAGTCTCGAGAAATTCATTGGGGTGCTTGGTGGAAACTTTATTATGCTAAAGAAAGAGAAGGATTGAGTTTTCGAGATTTTTTAGTTTTTAACCAAGCCTTACTAGCTAAACAGTGTCGAAGGTTGATTAAAGTAAAATATTATCCATATTGCAACTTCATTAATAGTCAGCTTGGTTCAATCCCTTCTTTTATATAGCACAGTTTAATATGGGGAAAAAAGTTGATTGAGGCAGGTTTAAGGTGAAAAATAGGCGATGGTATTCTATTTTTATTTATAATAGTAATTGGTTACGAGACTTTATTCATTTAAGCTATATCTACTATCTTGTTACAGTGAGATTCTAAAATGACTACTCTAATTGACAATGATATGTCTTGGAATCAAAAGGTTATTAAGAGGCATTTCCTACTAGAGGAGGCTAATCTTATCTTTAAAATCCCCATTCCATCATACCTTATTCTTAATCAATTAATATAGTATTTTAACAATAAAGGAAGTTATTTAGTAAGAAGTGGGTATTGTTCGGTAGTAGAATTACAAGCAAAAATTCAAGCATCATGTTCTACAAACCATTCAAAATGGTTAAAGTGTTTGTGGCATTTTGGTATACCTTTAAAAGTCTAGATTTCTATTTGTTAGGCTTTTAATGAGATATTACCTATTGCATACGATTCAGGAGTCTATAAGATAATATCATACAACATTTATTTATTGTGTGGAATAGGCTCAAAAAATTCCTACCATGGATTGGTTGCTTGTCGATTTGCAAAATAGGTTTGGAAATGTTGAAAATTGTGCTTACGTGTGATAGGGCATAATTATATAAAATATTTTATTCTCTTAAACTTAACATTTGTTTAATTTATCCCAATAATTTAACCATTTAGGCATATTAATGTGTTTTTTTTTTTATAGATTTAAGGACTATCAATGTAAAAATATTAGAAACCGGATATAAATGGAGTTATTTAAAATAAGAATCCAAAAGGGGATCAAAATGTTTAAAATGTGAACAGTGCTATTTAAAATAAGAATCCAAAAGGGGATCAAAATGTTTAAAATGTGAACAGTGCTATGAACAACACCCATAAATAGTATGGATGAATAATAATATTACTATAGTAACATGACAATACTCAGGGTTATTGTTCATTTGCTACAGTGTAGCCCGACGAATTGACCGTGGCATTGAAATTAGTAGCTTCAATGCTGCAGTACAGGATGCTGGGCACTTTTTTAAAGGCAATCTTGTCCTATTTTTGTAACTCTAAGCCTATATAAACACTCACTATTAAGCCAAAAATGTGTTGGACAGTAGAGAACGCAAAATTAACACATCATTTTGGACTTTAAAGTAAGAATTAACAAGGAGGAGAAGCAATTCTGTATATTGGATGAAGAACACCATTGTTACATCAGAGGAAATTTTCTATTTTTTTCAATTTCGTACTTTGTTGTTGATTCTAATATATATAATGATGTTGTTAGATGCTCTGAACTTATATTTACATTTATGAACTACGTTTTATTGCTAGGAGTACAATGTGAACTCAATATGTAACTTGAATTGATTATTTTTCCTTATTCATCATATTGGTATTGAATTGTTCAATTTGTTCTATACTTAATGCTTCAATTACATGACAATGTATTAAATTGATTTGAGAACCATAATGAACTTAGAAAAGGAAACTTTGTGTTGGCCATGAATATATTGATATAAGATTATTGTTTAAAAGCATGAGTTCCATATAAGATATGAATATACTCATATGGCATATATGACCTTTTAGAGAATCGTTCTTAATGAATCTTATTTCAATTTGAGTATCATAGGAATATTGATAATTGATTGAATAAGATATACTCACTTGACCATCAAAAGAGGCTTGTGAGAATATTAGAGTTCTTAGTTAATAATTCATATTGATAGTTATAATGAGAGTAATTATATTCAAATAAAGTATTAAGGGATTATTGTAATCTTAGGCATTTGAGTATTGGTTCTGCCATGTTTGTTCTCTTTGCTAAATCTTTGTAATTAGTTTTATTATTTAGTTAATTTAGATATCAACATGTTAAAATACCCCATGTTTAAATAAGAGTTGGAGGATACAATTTTAGTACTTAACAAGTAGTAATAACAATTCTTCATGAGAATGATACTCTACTCATTATATATTACTTGTTGCAATAACGTCAGTTCTATCAAAAGTATATACATACAAAATACACAATAGTGCCATTCTATTTTATATAAATATTAATTGTTTAGTATTTAAACAATAAATATATCAAGTAAAAATCATTAATATTAAATAATATATAATAAGATGCTTGAACATTTCAGACACTGTATAATCTAAAAGAGTTCAACTCTGGTCTAAAGTAGTTTAGACCAACGCTAAGAGTTAGCTAGGCTAAGAATTATAATTGCTAAGAGTTAGCATTAGTAAGAGTTAGCAGGTTATAAGAGTCGATGAAATTAAAAGAGTTAGAGCCTTGACTGAACGAAACAAAGACTTGGTAATATATTAACAATGATATAGTTGTAAAGAGTTGAAAATAGTGTTAAAAAATATCCTTGTGCAAGTATGTTCTCAAACTTTATGTTCTTGCTCTACCTTTACTGGTGCGGGTCTATTAGTGAAGACCTTATCATATATAAATTAGTGTATGTCTATACCTAGATAGTCTAGATGGTTAGTTTTAGCAAACCATGAGCTTAGTAGAAGCACATATGGACAAACAAGTATTCAGTAAGGACTGAGTATTGAACAGACTCAATAAGAGCCTCTAATAGACATCCTATAAAACTGTCAATGAAGGGTCTTCTCGAGTTGAGTAATATTTATGATCCTTTGACCTGAGCACCATGGTAGGCTTATGAGCAATCCATCATACTTAAGTTCCACACATGTCAAAAATCTTTCATGATCTGATTGCTAGGTGTAACTAGATATTGTCTGATGCTCATAGAGTCTAGTATTTATATATACGATCCGTTAACTTATAAGGGTAAGTTATATATCCTTATGCTCTAATATTGTATTTTAGGAAGTCTTTGTCAGACTGTGTAGAGGCCCATTAACCCTTTAGTCCAACCAGCACCGGGATCACCATCCTCCACTAGTCAAGCACTGGTGTACCTACACAACCAGCTCAGGTTACCTGCGCCCCCAAGAATTCGAACCCCCACCCCCATCTCTATAGAGGCCTTTAGAGGCTATCCTGATGGGTATAAGGACGAACCTCTAAAGGCCTATAAGGCCTCCATGGAGATGGGGGCGGGGATTCGAATCCTTGGAGGCGCAGGTAACCTGAGCTGGTTGTGTGGGTGTGCCAGTGCCTGATTAGTGGGGAGATGGTGATCCCAGTGCTGGTTGGACTAAAGGGTTAGTGGGCCTCACATAGCCTGATAAAAGGTTTGTTATATCTCTCACTTGCTCTAGTGTCATTCCTGATGGTATCTCATACACATCGACTCTATGTGTTTCATAAACACTTTTAGAGTCATGACATTAGAATATGGGTCCGCTAAATTATTTATAGAGCACTTCTATAAATAATCACATATTCATTAGCAAAGATCCCTCTAGCCATATGAGACTCCTCTTAATATGATTAGAGTACTGGTGTCCTCTTGGCATCTCAGTTTGTATTACGACCTAGTTTTATCCCAAAACTATGGGATATGATCCATCTGTCTTGAAACTCCTCTACGGCCAATGATAAACCTACGAATCCTCATTGTCACTTTCGCTGTGTCCATATAGGTCTACAGTGAGTCTCAGTTTAGTGCAATTCTAACTCACTTAGTACTATTGAGAATAAGCACATTCTCAAACGTCGACTATCCATCATCTAGGTCAAACTAGAAGTTTGACTTTGTGCATCTTCTCATTTGTAAGCCGCTTTCTCCGTATTTGAGAAACTTATCCTTTGTACCTTCAAGGTACCTCAGGATATGTTTGACTACCATCAAATGGTGGTCACCTGAATCAGACTGAAATCAGCTCGTAACTTTTACAGCCAAACTAATATTAGGTCTCAAACACATCATAACATACTTCAATCTTTAAAGAATTGATGTATCTGGTATGTTAGACATTCTAACTCTCTCATCTTCCATCTGAAGAGACACTCTTCTCGAAAAATGAACACTAGGTTTATTGATGTGAAATGATTTGGAAAAATCCTATCAGTTTTCTAGCTCTATCTCTATAAAGTTTTATACCTAGTGTAAAGGAAGTCTCTCCAAAATTCATCATGGAGAAATACTTATGAGTTACTTCTGGCCGATTATAATATATTGACATAATTCTCAATAACTAGCATGTCATCAACAAAGAGCATCAAGAAGACTATTGCGCTCCCACTGACTTTTCAAGCACACAAGACCAGAAGTTTGGCTGGACGTAAAACCTTTAAGCTATTCCATGAATATCTCTAACTTGAGGTATCCGTCCCGGAATGCCGTCCTTACATCCATCTGCCAAACTTCAAAGTCATAATATGCTACAAGAGCCAATAAAATACTAATCGACTTTAGCATTAATATTGGTCTAAAGGTTTCCTCTTATTTAATCCCTGGTCATTAAGGATTACCTTTCTAGGACTAATATAGAGCCTAGAAGATCTCTACCTTCCATCTGGCTCTCACTACCTCTTTGTAAACCCTTTACAACTAATGACAACAATTCCCACGGGTAGTTTAACCAAGTTCCAGACTTGATTTTGATACATAGAGTCAATATTCATTTTTATGGCTTCTTGTTGCTTCCCTAATCGATGTCTAACATCGTATCCCTATAGGTCAAAGGATTATTTTCTTCTACCAAGAAAACTCCAAGTTCACCTTCAGGCATCAACTATACCTAAAAGTTGACCTAGAAATCCTTTCCGGTCCATTTAAGAAGTGTGCTAAAAGGCCACTGCTTAATTGAGCCTGAGTTCCCATCATTGGTTCATTGATTTCTAGATTGACTTCATCAAATTGAATCTTTCTATGATTCTCACGATCAATGAGAAACTCTTCCTCTTGAATAGTGGTATTCCGAGAAAAGAACACACTTCGCTTCTCTAAATCATAGAACGAGTATCCTATTGTATTTATAAGATACACAATGAACCTATACTTATGTCTCTTGGAGCTATTTATCTTACTGGGTAACTCTTACATAAGCAGGACAACCTCAAGTCTTAACATATTTAAGAAACGGTTTCTTTCTTATTTGTATCTTATACAAAATAGAAGGAACAACTTTTGGTGGAACTCTGCTTAATAAGCAGTTGTCTTTAAAGTAGATACTTACAAATATAGATCAGTAACACTCATTATCAATTGGACCAAATTTAATAAAGCCCGATTCCTTATTTCCAAAACATCATTATGTTGTGGATTACCAGGAGGATTATAATGAGTGAGATTCTCATTCTTCCTTAAACAAACGAAAAACTTGCTGTTAATGCACTCACTACCTCGATCTAATCAAAGAGATGTGATGTACATACTAGTATGTTTGGTCATCTCCGTGAATACAATATTCATAAATTAGTTAAGTCTTTATGGTTAGATTAAGAATCCAACCATCCTTAACCAGATAGATAGGCATCTGACGCCTATATGACCTAAATTTATATACTACAGCTCCGTATCATTTAAGGATTCTAATCTACAAACATTTCTAATTGTATTTAATGTCCATTTATTAATTGACATTTAGCTAATAAAACATCATACTTATTATGCAACATAACTGTTGTATTGCATACAAGAAATAAGTCAAGTCTCCCAACAACTTGGACCTATAAGAAATCACCATTTCTTACTCTCAACTTTACTTCTACAAGCTGTTGTATTCTAGTCTCTCTCAATCCCTGCAATATATTGTAGATACGATAGGGACGTACGGTATCTCATACCCAGCTTGAACTAGCATCTTATGCCCTAAAAATGTCTATATTTGTCAAACACAAACCTGTGAGAGTTTTCCTGACATTTATAAGGCTTCTAGGGTAGAGGGATTTCCAATACCTAACCTTATTGTAGTGAAAACACTTTCTATTTACACGCTATCTTATTGATCTTTGGATAAATATTGCCTCTGAAGATTTATCCTGGGTATCTGTCTTATGTTCTTCTCCTCACACATCTGGTCTCACCAGATATACTTGGAGTAAAAGGTGAAGCACCCTGAGTAAAGAGGGTCACACTCTCTCTATTCAAATCATCTTGAGATGTGTTATCAGAATTCCTTTACGGCAAACTCTAATCAATAATGAATCCAAAACTTTTGAATCCAGAAAATTTCTAAGATTCATCCACCGGTCAGAGTAATTCTTAGTACCCTAGAGTTGAACTGCATCAATTATGCACACCAACTAGTTCGTAATGGGCATTAGAGTTGACAGGCCAAAATAACGGGAGATGTAGGCGGAATGGTCATTAAATAGCTAATAAAAATTTTAAATCATGGGTATACTAATTATACATTTTTGATTTAAAACGTCTTCCCACTGCTTTATATAATCCCGATAATCTCTTGAATGAGAGGACGATAGTTTAAACTCTTTTAAACTATACAGCGGGAAGTAGATCCCATTAAAAATTACTCAAAAATCACGCTATAGCAATATTGGCCTTTGTAAACCCAACAGGCAGACAGCATTTGTCAATTGTATCTTATGTAACTCTTACTACTTGATCCTGAATACACCTTATCCTTACGCTGTAGCAATATTGGGTAAGTGTATTCCAGGTTAACTTGTCAAAGATAAAATATATGCTACCGATACTACCCTTACGCTGTAGCAATATTGTGCAATACTTTCGCATATAATTGCCTCATCTCATGTTTAACTGGTATAGTCTAAACCCAAATAACCAAGTCCCTCACGTTGTAACAATATTGAAAAAAGACCGACGTGACTCGTTTAACACCGTATTAATAAAATGGATCAGAATAAAATATTATCTCATAATATAATATTCATCAATTTGATTAAGAGAGATTTTTGTATCCTTAGTCTTCATTCTGCTAGGAAGGGTGATTCTCAATTAATTTATTTTTTTATGTAAACACAACTAACCCCCATCAATAGGGCTCCCATTGTGGTTACCAGAACAGAAAAATTAGTTATGGTTTATAATACAAACTGATAACTCTTTATCACTGCATCTCATAAACCTCGATTTATAATGTAGACTAATAACTTTTATCACTACATCTTATAAATTCACACATATAAAATTAATTTTGAAACACTGTTCAAATTTACTGTAGCTGTGAAAAATAAAAAATATTGTATATGTGCTACTATTCAAGTAAACAACACCCTCGTTGACAGGACCCGACCCGAGATCCTCTACAGTAGATCCCAGTGGCTCTGCCGGGGACCCCGACAGAAGTTTCTCAGAATATAACTGGGTAAGTTAAGAAATTCTGCGAGGCGAACCCCTTTTTAGTTCTTGTTATTACTGAGAAAATCTTGGAATATACAAGAAAATCACATCTTAAGTTTAAAAAAAAACGAGCAGAGTTATCCCTATTTTTCAAAAACTCTATATACAACCTGTAAAGAAATTTCACTTCTATTTCAACCACTTTTCAATACTACTAATTCGGACCTCCGATCCTTTCTAAATCAAATTCAACGCAACTCAATAGTTTCATTTAAATCACAAAATTAGTATACTCATAAAAAGTAAAAACGATCATCATAATATCAAAATCTCTTCTTGTTGGTTCTAAAATATACATACAAATATACATGCCTACAACTACTATGCAGAAAGTAAAGGGTGCTATTTAGCACATTTACATATACAAAAATGATCATCAGATTTGGCCCACTACTCAGCAATAAGAGAATTAGCAGCTTGCGTACCAAGACCTGTACCTGGGAAGGGGGTTTAGAAAATATAAAACACAAAACGAGTGAGCTAAAAGAGATCAGTGAGTGCAATTAAGATTTCAAATAAAATAACATTATGCATAGATAGTAAATTCTAAGTACATGCATAAATCATGCTTCTAAAACTGATGTAAAATTGTAAAATGGTTTCTAACATCATATGCTAATGAAATATTATCGAGTGGGTTTTTATCTACATCTTTGGAAAATAATATCCAAAATTTATATAATACAATAACTGTCATGTGCATATAAATGCATAAAATGCTATCGGTAGATCAAAAACTAGTAAAGTCCTTGTTCGGCCATTTTCTTTCTAAACTGTACCAATGGTAACCCTAAATCTCTATACTCATGCAGTGACTCAACTAGCACCGCACATGTGAGTAGGTCCTGGGGCACCTCAACTAGCAGCACCTACAGTGACATCTTAAGACATCTCACTGGCTATGCAGCGGAATCCTACATTGCATACATATAGCGAGATAATACCCCGTACACATAGAGCTACTCACATGACTCGATATCCCGACTTCCCGGAGTTAATGACACACCCCCCATAACCTGCCCATATGTACAGGATATACCGGATGGGTCTAATACAATCACCACCACTATAATCTAAGGGTACTAATGGTCTTTAAAACGGATGCAGTAATTTTAAACTGTTTCTTAAACCGAACAAGTAAAATCATATATATGGATATATATCAAGATCATAAATCATGTTTATACATTAAAAGCTCATAAAACATACATTTTCATTATGCAAAAACATAATAACCAAAAAATAAAAAGAATTGACAGATTTTCACTCACAGCCGCTCCGAGCTCAATTTCGCTTCGGATTTCTGCTCCTGTTACCGCTCTCGATTTTCTTCACCTACGCGCCATAAATGACATTTAGAACCAAATCGAATGCTAGAATCTGATTTAACTACTAAATGCCCTAATCGGCATACAAAGCCCAGATAGATACTACTTTTTAATTTTTATTTACAGAGCCATTCAATCTTATCTAATTTACCATCCGACGCTCTGAAAATTTCTTAACACCCTTTCACTTCGGTTGGACATAATTGCCCTTCATCTTTTCAAAATGGACAATTATGTCCCATTTTCTTCATTTTTGGTTTTTCCATCTACCATATACATTCAATATACATAAGGCATCATTTACACACAACAACTCAGTCAAAACACCACTCAATCCCTAACTTCCCTAAAGTGACAGAATTTCACCCTAGGTTTCAACACATTTCTTTTCTCAATTTATTGTTTCAATTACACTAAAATTAAGCCAATTTCATTCTAATACCCTAATTACAACCAATTAAAGTCTCTACATTCAATTCACCCAAAATCCTTAATTCTTACGTTGCCAATTTCTTTAAATTGATGACTCATTCAAGCTCCACACTAGAATTCAGCTTAATCTAAACTGAGAATACACACAAGAACATCAATTAAAGCAATCTTAAAAATTCACTTATAAATCTCACAAAACAATGCTTTTCTTACCTCTTTTTCTTTGATTTTCACTAATATAGGCTTCAATTGAGCTTAAGAACTGATATGTGACCTTACACATGAAAAATTATAAAAAAAAAACTTGAAAGGTCACTATAGCAGCACCACTCTTCTAACTCGAATTTGCTCTCTTTTGCTCTAAGTGTTTGCTTTTTGATCACTTGAAATTTCTACACACTTCTACTATATATATAGTTATCCATCAATTGACCATTTTTCCCCTCAACTTACTCTAAATTACTAATTTTCCATTAGTTGAAAACTATGTATGTAATTGGTTCCTTTGTAAATATCTAGTTAAAATATTCCAATGAACTAACTAGAATTTTCAACTTGGCAATCCATGAGATTGTTTCTAATTGGTCCATTCTCTAATATATGGATTGTGTTTCTCAACAAAGGCATGTTCCATACATAACCCTTAAATGAAAATTCATGTAGTAAATTAGAATTTTCTTTTCCAAGCCAATAGAGAAAAATTCCAAAAATATTCTAGGGTCGTCCGACGCTCCGACCGCGTGTAAAATTATCAAATTAGGTCTAATATCTCTCACGCGCACCATAAAAAAATCTTTCTAATAGGGTTTCAATCGGGTAACCCTATGGTGTCTTCATTACTCTATATCCAAATCTAGGCGTCAATACTACTAATAGGGATTGAATATTATACCCGCAGCGCCGAATGTCATCGTTGCAGCGCTGAGAGGTCAAACCCCTAGTGCCGCAACGCCAGCGCCCGCCCAGTACTTTTTTTTGGCATACCCGTTTCAATAGTTAAAACACGCCATTTACACTGCGCCTTTTGCATTCATTCACTTAAACAACACCCAAATATATCTTAAATAGCTCTGATATCATTATTGTGGGGGATCTAATATATGTGGGTGTATACATGTACAATTGTGTTTATTGCCTAAAATACGTATTACATACGAATTTAACTCGGCGGTAGCGTAAATTATACAATAAACACAATAAATAAATATATTAATCACATTAATATATTAGTAAAGGTTGAGAACTCACCTTAACGTGTAACGTTATACACGTATTTTCTCGGAGTTCACATGGACACCAACTCGTAGGCAGTTTTAGTCACCAACTCGATGGATTTAGTGAGCTAGAACAGCAACCCGATATCCAGCACGGGATTAACTCTTAATCCCTAAAATGGCCGAGTGTGTGTTTCATCATTTTCTCCAAAAAGATAAGAAATAGAGAATTTGAAGCAATACACAATTGCTTCTAATGGAACCATAAAGAAAAATGAAATAATTCTATTTTTGTTTCTTCTTCTCCTCTTCCTGATTACATTTTCTTCTTTCTCTCTTTTTCTCCATTTCCATTTATCTTCTCATTCTCTCGGCCAAAACACAACACACACTTCACTTTTTCAATATCTCTCTCTTTATATATATATAATAAAATATTAATATAATATCTTATATAGTAATAATAATAAAATAAATAATATAATATTATATTAATGGATGCCAACTATATGGCACCATTAAATAAAATATTAATATATAATATTATATTATATAATATAATAATATATAATAAAGAGATATTTTGATTATTTAATAATTAAAGTATAAAATGATCATTTTGCCCCTTATAAATAGTTACCAAGTACACCCTTAGTGAGTCCCACCAAATTCCACACTTGGGTAAACTCAACCGAGGGTCCACAATGCGCCACGTGTCATTGTAAATTAGTAAATAACAATTATTAACTATTTATTGTATTTAATACTTAAATACAGATACGCACGCATTCTCGTAGTAGTACTGAATATTGCTGGATTAAACATTTTAATCTGGCATGCTGCCTTAGTGTACAATGAGTACACTCCATATCGCGAGACTCTCTAGGTCTACGCCCGATTCGTCAAATAGAACTATTTCATGAGTCTATGAGTAATGCCCTACGCACACGTCACAAATATTACAAATTAGCGCTTTAAACCATACAAGTTAGGTTACAACGCATACGTATAGTCTTTCCGTCATAATATCCTGAATGTGCGGGGATATAGATTATCACTGTCAAATCCCCTAGTGCTCCATGTCTAATCTTCAGACTAGTATCTCAATGAACAATATGTGAAAACTCTTTTGCCATATTGTTCCACCTTGACGGAACTCTTTTCCGAGATTAATGCTTGTGACCACAAGACTTTTTGAGATACAGTCTCGAAGCATCTGGATATCAAACTCCCTATGCGAGCTGACGGATCTCATATCTGTACACATCGGACTCTATAAGTATCAAACCATACCCAACGGGCACACCATGAAAGGTCTATGACATACGTGGAACCAAAGTATGATGGATCACTTACAAGCCCACCATGGTACTCAGGTCAAAGGACCACGTATACTACTCAACTTGAGCATATTGAGACTTAATGGTGATGATCTATGTCTTCGCTCATCCAAAATATAAGTAATAGAGGGATTATATAAATATGTATTAACCTCAGCTTGCATAGCTTAACAAACCATTCTGTAATTTTTGTAACGTGCATATGAAGCATCATTTATACACTTACGAAAGAAATCCATAAGACAAATAGGTGTAACTAAGGGATTCTTACAATATATGTACTCATTAAGTACTAGAGTAGTGCACTGAGTTAAAAAATTTGATCTAGAAAAAAGAAAGCATAAATTATTTTAAGGCCTCTCAGAAAATTAAAGAGTTTAAGTGTTAAGTCCAAGACGTTGACAAGTGGCAAGTGATGATTTGTCACCTCAAGCCTTTGTAACCTGCCACATGTCAAATTGATAGCTTGACATGTGGCAAGGGAAATGCCACCATTCGATCATTCTTTAATAAATGCTGAACATGTGTCCTTGAAAAGAGTATTTTACTTGCAAATGTTGTTTTGGAATTGAAAAACTTTTGTAACGTTTATATTAAGCAAAAGTGATATATCGCATTCGGCCATTAAAAAGAAATAGCCACTTTAAACAATTTGACCACTTCAATTTAAAATGAATTGAATTGTCAAGCTTTCACATTTGTTATAATAAGCACGAGGTGGACTAATTTTAATGGCATTGAATATGAATTTGGCCACAAATATTTCATTCATTTGGCCACTTCAAAAACTTTGCCACCAAGCCATTAAGCAAGCATAAGAAAAACATTAAAGCGAAATTGTCATGCTTAAATATTAACGTCACTCTAATACATTTCATTTGCTAAAATGAGTAGCCAAAATGTCTATAAAAGGGCAAGGAAATTTGACAATAACTACAAGCAAGTAAAATTAATTTTAATAGTTAAAATTGGTAACAAAAGGAAATGTTACCAAAAAAATCTTTTTTGGGCAACTATTAAGAACAAAAGAAAAGTTTCTTTTCTAGCTTCACGCTATGAGACATGGAGAAGAAAAAGTTGCTTTAAGCCAGCTCTATTTGAAATTTAAGGTTACTATTCTAGCTGTACAATTCTACTGGTGTTGTGAATTAGAATTACTCGTGGGATCATTTCAGGGTGAGCTTTGGTAACAGAAAGTACCCTAAATTATCTTCAAGGGTAATTTCTAATCTTATTAGCGTAATCAGACTTAATTTAATATATGTATATTGCAATAGGAAATTAATTTTTTTTTTGTAGCATTAATTTGTATATGAAACATGCAAATAAGTTTAAATTAAAAATTGTAATACACACATTTACATCCCACGCACAGCACACTAATAAAATGGTATCAGAGTGCATGTTTGTGTGATGATTGGATAAATTGGAGAGATTGTGGTGTCATTGAAATAGTTTTGAGGCTGTTGATGATGAATTTCAAGAGTTGAAAGTACAAAAATTCAGAGATAACAAACGAGACATCGTGACTTTGGCATTTGGTGCTGTGATGCTAGAGCTTTCTAGGCTCCAATGTCGGAGCACTAGATGAGAAGCATTGTGATGTTGGATTTTTTCCTCCAACACCACAGTGCTGGTAAGTCAGTGCCGCGGTGCTAGGTATTCTGCTTCCAGCTACGGTGCAAAGTCAACACTGCAGCGCTGGGCTTCCAACGCCGTAGCACTAGAAACCACACTAGGAGCCCTAATGGTGGGGGTTAGTTATGCTTGCAAAAAATAAATGTGTGATTAAGAATCAGGTCCTTATGAGATGGGAGAAAAGTATAAAATCTCTTTTAATAAGATTAAATAGTGTTTCATTATGAGATAATGTTACACATTGGTTCTTTTTGTCAATACGGTGTTAGACCGATCACTTCGATCTTTTCTAATATTGCTAAAGTATGGGAGATTAGTTGGTGTAATTTAGACTATGCTGGTTAAACATGAGATAAGGAAAATATATGCAAATTTATTGCTCAGTATTGCTAAAGCGTGATGGTAGTATCAATAATATATATTTGATCATTGACAAGTTAATCTGGAATACACTTACCTAATATTGCTAAAGTGTGAGGATAAGGTGTATTTAGGATTAGTGGTAAGAGTTACATGAGATGCAATTGACAAGAATTGTCTATCTTTTGGGTTTACAAAGGCCAATATTGCTAAAGTATAAGGCTAAAGTAAAATGCCAATAGGGTCCACTTCTCACTGTACAGTTAAAGAGTTTAAACTGTCGTTTTTATCCGTTTAAGAGATTTAGGAGATTATAAAGTAGTGAGAGGGTGTCTTTAGATTAAAAAAATGTATAAAAATTATACCTATGATCTAAAGCGTTATTTATTAATGATTAAAAATGTTCCTTTATACATCTCCTATTAAGTCTTATAGAGATAAGATAAGTATGAGCAATTCGTTAGTATACTTGATCTAGACACACCTACTACAAGGTACTAAAAAATAATTGACTTGTAAATAATTATGAGAATAGTCCCAGATTCTAAAAAACTTGGATATATTATTGATCAGTAGATAATGAAGAGGTGTTTCTGATAATATCTCTTTGAAAGAGGTGAAAATTTATTAGAAAATGATTAAAAATGATTTGAAAGTCAAATAGTATATCTTGGCCTCTATATATAATGATCTTCTATGAGAGTATGTGCATATGAGATGTCCAAGTAAGTACTATGCTTCGTCTAAAATTTATTTGATATATCTAAACCACACATAGAGAATAATTATAGAAGAAAGTGTTTCTATTGTGATAAGGTTTGAAATAGTAAATGTTACTATTTAATACGCCTTACTTTAGGAAAGATATACCTTTTAGATATCTATTTATCAATTATTGACATCTCATTAGCATTTGATGCTAAGAATGCAGGGGTATGAGATACCATCTGCCATTCTTACATCTACAAAGTTATGCATGATTTGAGAAATGCTAGGAAGCTAGAAAGGAGAAGTACAACTTCATGTAGAAATGGAGATTTCCTAGATGATGTAGCTGTTAGGACTTTTATGTTACTTCACTATTCTGGCAGAAGTATTATGTTGTATAATTGCTATTTTATGACAAATATTGTCCGGCAAATTATATCACTCCTTATGTTAAACAGACAAGGTTATTATAAATACATCAGGAATAATTTCTCATATTTATATGATAATGATAATATTTTACTAACTGAATGTCAGTTAATAAATGAGCATTGTATCTTAATATTACAGAAAATGTCCTTGTGAATAGAAAAATAGTGGTTTGAGAACTTTGAATAATAAAGAACTGTGGCACCTAAGATTAGGTCATGTAGACACGTAAGATGACTATCCATCTAGTTAAGGATGGTTAGATACTTGATATGACTATGGAACCTTGGTCATTTTATGAATCATGTATTCAAGAAAAGATGACCAAATCCTTAAGCAAATGTTGAATACCAGCCCACTGATTTATTAAAATTGGTACATAGTGTTGTATATGCTCCAATGAATCAAACTACCACTGAGTGAATTTTGATACTTCATTATCTTTATCGTGATTTGTCACGATTTAGATATGTGTTTCTAGGAAACATAAGTTGGAAAAGTTTGAAGTGATTAAAGAGTTCTGATTAGAAGTAGAGAAACAAACTCTTATATATATTGAATGCCTTCGATTAGATCAATGCAATTTATACATGAGTAGTAATTTTATAGATTATTTAAAGGAGAATGAGATTCTCATTCAATATATTCCTTCAGGTACTCTTCAACACAAATGTGTTTTGGAGAAGATGAATCAGAAATTATTAGATATGGTCCAATTGATGTTGAGTTTTACCAATCTTCAAGAATATCTATAGGATTATGCTCTAGAAACTGTTGTTCACTCGTTGAATAGAGTTTCATCAAAAGTCATTCCTTTTGTTCTGTATGAGATATGGACTGAAAGAAAACCAAGTATTAAGTATGTTAAGATTTAAGTGTTCTACTTACATAAGAGTTATACAACAAGATAAAATTTCACCTAAGGGGTACAAGTATTTGTTTATTAAGTATCACAAGCATTCTATGGGATACCAATTCTATGATCCAGAATAATGAAACATATTCATATTTTGTATTGGCAACTCCTAGGAGAAACAGATTCTCATAAGATCATGAGAATTGTAGGAAGAAAACTTGATAAAGTTAATCAATAAATATATAAATTGACGATAGAGCCTAAAGGTCAATTGAGTAAAATACCTTTAACACATTATTTTTCTATGTTGGAAAGGATATCCAAGGTTATCTATTTGGTATACTTGATACTTGAAGGTGCCCTTTGTGTTTTCTTAGTGGAAGAAAAGAATCATTTGACTTATAGAGAAACGATGTTGAACATTGATTGGAGAAATTATCAAGATACCATAAAATCCAAAATTGACTTTATACATGACAATCAAGTCTAAGACTTGATTGTGCTTCCTATAGAAATTGTTCTTATTTGTTATAAATAAGTTTGCATAGTAAAAGTGTAGGCCTAATATGAAGGTAAAGATCTTTAAAGCCTAATTAATGATAAAAGATTACACTCAGAGTTTAGGGATCGGTTATAAAGAAACCTCTTTCACTAGTAACCATGCTTAAGTTAATTCAAATTTTGTTGGCTATTACAGCATATTAAACTTTTGAGGTCTGACAAATTGATATAAAGACAGCATTCCAGAATATATATCTCGACTAAGAGATATGCAGGGAATAACCTGAAGGTTTTGCATCCTAACTTCTAATATGATGTGTAAACTAAAGAAGTCTAAGTGAACTTAAGTAGTTTTCCCAAAACTGGAATCTTTGTTTTAATAAGGAAAACATAGATTTTAGTTTCATAAAGAATTAAGAGAAAGCGTGTGTATTTAGAAAGAGCCCTGAGAGCATAATTGTCTTTCTAGTTCTCAACGTGGAAGACATACTTATTGTCGAAAATGACGTTAGTATGTTACAAGTCAGTTAGTTAAGAGTTATCTGAGTAAAAACTTCTCTATAAAAGATTTGGAAAAGACTTTCCATATATTGGGCATAGATCTTTATAGAGATAATTGTGAGATATATAGACTATATCCTGTAAAGCTAGAAGGATAATGGGACTATCCCAATCTTCATACATAGACTATATCCTAGAAATGTATAACTTTAGTAACTGTGAGACAGTTAATATACCTTTCAAACATGACATTTATCTTACTAAAAGGAAGTGTCCCGTTCAACCTTATTCTTGATTGAATAAGGTTGAACGGGTCCTTAGTGAGCATATAAGAGTGTCTAACATATCATGTACATCAGTTAGAGGTAGCTTAATGTACGTCATGTTATATACGAGATAGAATTGGAATGGCTGTAAGTGTTATGAGCTGGTATTAGTCTGATCCAGGTAACCTATTAAAAAGCCGTGAAATATAACTGAAATCTCTAAGAGGAATTAAGGATAAATTTTTGAATTATGAAAAACGTTACTTACAAATAAAAAGATATACAGACTTGAATTTTCAGTCTGGTCCGAATAATAGAAAGTTTATATCTGGTTATGTATTTCTTCTTATCGGTACTATAGTTAGTTGAGAGTGCAATATAAATATTCACAGCTAATTCTACCTTAGATACAGAAAATGTTGTGGCTTAAAAAGCCTGAAAAAAAGTTCTGTGGATATATAAATTAGTTGCAAAGCTTAGAATAGTTTCAAGCTCAGTGGATCCTATCCCACTAAATGCAACAATAACGAGATAATTGCTCAAACCAAGAAGCCATAAAGTGTACTAGAATTTTGATCATATGAACTTTAAATACCACATAATTAGAAAGTTTTTACCTATTAGAGATATAATAGTATCGAGGATACATTCCATAGATAAAGTAGTAGAGCCACTTAAGCCTTTACTCCTAAGATATTTGAGAAACACTCGAAGTTGATAGATATAAGATATCATCATTAACGACACTAAAGCAAGTGCGAGTTTGTTAGAAAGAGTGCTTATGTTACATTCTATAATTGTATTTTAATATTTGTACAATAAATATTTCAAATAAAAATCGTTAATATTAAATAATATATGGTAAGATACTTATAATATTTAGACACTATATGATTTGAACGAGTTCAGATCTGGTTTAATGTAATTTAGACCAGCGTTAAAAGTTAGCTACGTTGAAAGTTATAATTGTTAAAAGTTAACACTATTAAGAGTTAGTAGGTTATAAGATGGTAAAATCTAAAGAGTTGGAGCATTGACTGAAATGGAACAATGACCTGGCAATATATTAGTAATAACGTAGTTGTAAGGAGTTGCAAATAGTATTAGAAAATGTCATTGTACAAGTATGTTCTCAAACTTTATGTTCCTGATCCATCTTTACTGGTGTGGGTCTATTGGTGAAGACCTTATCATATACAAATCAGTGTATATCTATATCTAGATGGTCTAGATGGTTAGTCTTAGTAGACAATAAGCTTAGTGAAAGTACATATAGACATAGAGGTATTCAGTAAGGACTGGGTATTGAATAGACTCAATAAGGATCTCTAATAGATATCCCACAAAGACGTCAATAAAGGGTCTTCTCGAGTTGATTAGTGTTCGTGGTCCTTTGACCAAAGCACCATGGTGGGCTTATGAGTGATCCACCATACTTAGGTTCTACAAAAGTCAGAGACCTTTCATAGTCTGACCATTGGGTGTTGTCGGGCATGTCTGATGCTCATAGAGTTCGGTGTGAGTAGATATTAAATCCATCAACTTATATAAGTGAGTTGTATAACTTAAAGCTCCAAGATTATATTTGAGGAAGTCTTGTGGCCACAGGCATAAAACCCGGAAAAGTTTTTCGTGGGATAAATAATATCGCAAAAGTGTTTGCGAATATTATTTATAAGAATATAAATCTGGAGATAAGTTCATGGTTAAACATATGGAGACTTGACAGTGATGATCAATGTCTCCATTTATCCAAGATATAAGCAACGGAGAGATTATACAAATATGTATTAACCTCAGCTTACATGTGCTTGCTAAAAAACAAAGAATTGGAGTTACAAATATGATCATTAGTGTAATAAGACTTACATTCAGTATGTGTATATTGCAATAGAAAATTAGATTTTTTTTTCGCTGCGCTAATTTGTTTGCAAAACATACAAATAAATTAAAAATAAAAATTATAATATACACACTTATATCTCACGCACAACACTATCATTTATTGAAATCTTTGCCTCGTGGCACTTTGAATAGCTGTATGGTTTTATTATGTGACATGCTAAAAAAAAAAGAATTGGAGTTGTTTATAAAGGTTGCATGGTTCATTTGGACTTCACATAACCAAGATTTACACAAGGCCTCTAAATTTGATTTTTAATAAAACTTTTAGTAGGGTTAAAAATTCATTGGTTTCATATAGGGATGTGTTAATTTAGTCTTCTTACAGTGCTTGCTTATGTGATTAAAGTGATAGAAAAATTTTATCGTCACCTCTTGGTAAAGGTGGAGAAAAAATCAAAGACCAATTAAACTTGTTCGAATCTAACCAAATTAGCTAGTTTGGTTTGGTTTGATTTTGAAATGAAAGAATTGGTCAGCTATTTCAAGTGTGATAACCGACTGATCTGGTTAGATGTTTTTGAACTTAAGAACCAAACTGAAAACTGGGCATTTTAAGTAATTTTATAATTAATATTCACGTGTTAGTATTTAATTAGTTGATAGAAAATTTTAACATGAGCTTACCTGCACAATAAAGAAACCTAAATTCTTAATTTCTTATTCTAAAACTAACCAAGTCCCAATTTTTTTTTCTTTCATTCTTCTTTTGTTCTAAAGATGAAAGAATACAGCCTTTCTAATTCCTAACTCTAAGGCAAATTGCAAAACTAGAAACAACATTCGCAGATCACAATCTTTGACTCTCCGTTGTGTTTGTCCAGAAATCAATTAGTGACCTTTCTCGTTCTTTTATCTGTCCGAAACACTAACAAGGCTTTCATTAACAACTTGTTTCTAATCTTCATCTAACCTACTTAACAAACTCTAAAAATTAGAAGCCTCTCACCATCTTGCATTAGTCGTCTCTCTTCTCTCTATTCTAAGCTTCTCACCTCAGTTTGACTATTCATCAGTCATTAGTCATCTTTCTGTCTCTCTTGCACTCCTAAGCTAAATGGGGTTCAACAATATGAGTTTTTATTTCTAATTTTCATAAGAAAAACAAAAAGATTTTGCTTGAAAATTTGAAGTTGAACAATCTATAAAAGAAATTTAATGTTGAACAATAATTTGTTGAGTTCTCTTGTGATGGGATTGTCAAAATTTATGTTAGTATTGTATCTGAAGTTTTCAATTTCTAGGAACCTTTAAAAATTACTTCCGCACCCTTGGATCTCTGAAAAAAATTTGAGAATGGTCGTGCACTTGCATTCGATTGGTTTCTAGAACCTTTTTCTAAGACAAGGTCATTTTCCTATAAAAAAAAAATACTCCAACGCTTAAGTCAGTAGTAGTAGAAGAGGATCATGCTATATGTGGAGAGTGTTTATCAAGCAAGAGGTTTATGTGTGTGTACTCTCAAAGGTTACTCGAAGATCTTAAGAGTGCTTGAGTTCTTACTTATATAATACTTTCTCAATCTATTTCTGAATGAATGTAAGTGTACGATGTGTACCCTTTTATAATGAGTGCAATATGATAGAGTTCATTCAATATGCACATAGATTGTGATGAGATGAACTTCAATTTATTTCAGAATTAGAGTGGCTTAAACTTGTTATGGGAGGAGTTATCTTCCCTGAAGTGAAGTTTCATTATGATTTCTTATTAGAGTTCATTCAATTTTTGAGACAGAATGTGGTTTCATTCTTGGGCAAATACGTGATTCATATGATATAATTTTAATCAGTTCATGCAACAATCACGATCAGTTAATTAATCAAGATAAGATAAATTAATAAGAGAAGAGATGTTCGAACCTATCTCAAGTTTCTCGTCTATTTCTTGTTGAAAAAATATGAGGGAACTTGAGTTTGAATGGAACTCTACCATGTGCTCAAAATCAAGCTCTTTTTAGTCAGAAGGGCAGTTTGGTAATTTATGGACTCAATGGACCTATTTTTTGGGTCCGACGATTTTCTAGACTTGTTAGTTCACCTATCAATTCCGACTTTAGACTTTTTAAATGGGTTAAATTCTTTTATAAGCGAGACTTTAATTGGGCTTTTACATTTTATTAGACTTTTATCAAATATGAGCACAACAACATCAATTTTGAATAATTTGAAATTTTGATAGAAATTTCATTACTACTTTTATTTAACTTTCCCTTTTTAATTATGTTTTAGTTTCTTTTTTTTTTATTTTATCTCCTTTATTCTTCTCTATTCACTAGTGTCCTTTACAACTCCGCTCTTTGTAGATAAATAAGGAAACTTAAAATTTCTAGAAACTTCTATTTTGGCCAATTTTCATATTTCTCTTGTTCTTGTTTTTGTTTTCTTCTTTTCTACATTTTACATTTGCAAAATTAAACTATGAAAAGTTCATATTTAAACAAGCCCAATTTGATCTAGAACTGAAAAAACTAAACTAGATCAAACTGTATTGAAACAAATCAGTTTGACTTAGTTTAGTTTTACCCCTCGAATTTGGTTTATTGTGTTCTCCTTTATGAAAAATATAAATAACCATGATTCAGTTTTATTCTAACCAAAATTAGATCGAATTGAACTGTACTCATTTATATCCCCTATTATCCGTTCTTATAAATTCAATTTTGGTGTTATAATAAATTAAAAGTGGTGATTTTATGGGGTTGCGAGCTGTGATTCGAAATTACCGCGGTGAAGTCTTGGTAATCTATAAAGAGAAGAAGATGTTTTTAAAGGATTTGTTGAATTTGCCGGCGGTTTTATTTATGGCAAGGGATAAGGATTTGTGGTCCATTGAATCGAAGTCTAATGCTGCAAATGTGGTAGCCTTAATTCAAAAAAAAAAAAAAATTCTAGTAGAAAGAAAATTGATTAGGTGATTGTAGATATTGTCAGAATTTTATCTTCTTGCATTTCTTGTATTGTTAAACATGTATCTTATTCATATAATTCTCTTGCTCATAATTTAACTAAAAAAGCTTTAGTTTTTGTAGAACCCTCCAATCAATTGGAGGAGCTTCCGCTTGTTGTTCATCCATTGTAATCTTTGTTTTGTTGCAATGAATGATTCTGTTTTTTTTTTTTTCTTTAAGAAAAAAAATGGTATGTCTTTTTTGTTTTACAACCCCGCAATATTGTTTTAGAAAAAAAAAAATTGTCCAAAAGTTCAGTTTTTAACCTTGCTAAATACTGTAAAATGATAAAAAATTATAATCTTCATATCAGATGCAAGAGGAACTTTTGATTACATTGCTCGAGAAATATTTTGCAAAAATTGTGGAAGAGTTTCTCACAATTTTGATGTCTATGACTTTTCTACATTGGTTCTTGAAATAGTTACAATAAAAAATATTATTAAAAGTAATAGTATACATACAAATTTTTATATAAATTATTTTAATTAATACAAATATAATAACACTCTAGGTTATCTTTTACAATTCCCAAATTGGATTATAAACTATAATTGATGAATTAAGGATCAAAGACTTCATATCATATGTGATTGATTGTATCAAAAGAGAAAAACCAGATCGCGAGGAAGATGGTATTTACTGAGTTTCTGGTGCATACAATACAAACTAATCCATGGTGTGTAGTCTTTGAACGTATGTTTGAAATTAATTAAAGTGGCGATAAATATTGCAATTTCCACCAAAACCTTTCTTATATTCATCCCACTAAAATCAATAATCTAACATTCTTCCATGACACTGCCATAGAGTTTTATCTTAAAAATGGCTAAATTAATTACATCTCAAATTCGACAACTGAGAGAGAAACAAAAATCTTGTTTATATAGAATTTTTTTGTAAATTAAATAGCAAGAGAAACGAGAATGCTCTTGATATAATATGGGTTATTGAGAGATTAAAGTATAGGATATTTATAATAGGTGATTTGTAGAATTAAAAGGAGTATTTTTTTTAATTGTTTTATTATCATTCTTATTACTAGGGAAAAAAATGATGCTCAAGCTCAACTTTAGTTAGAAAATATGAAAGATAAAATTATAATGATAACTATAAACTTAATTGATACTTTTTTGTTTATTTTAAAATGTATTAACATAGGCTAATTAGTGGACCTACTGCCCATTAGATTTGTAGGCCTCAAGAACATAACCCAGCCCAGTGTATTAATAGGCCGACTAAGCCTGCCTGTAAAGCACGTCAAGCCCATCAGAACTCGAGCAGCTAATTAAGCTATTTGACACCTTTGATTTGAGTGCTTAAACTCTTTACAATGGTGCTTTATTTTGTTAATTTTAATTACTCAAAATTGTAAAGATGGCAGTGATTTCTAGCCAAAGAAAAAGGACATATAAGATACGTATGAAGAGTCATTTAATAAAAAAAAACTATATGTTAAAAAGAATCAACTACATATGTGTGTATATATATATATATATATGTCAATCTTCAGCAGCAAAATCCTTGTTGCCAAAGTCTATGATATGATTTTAATTATTTGATGAATATTACATAAATGATGAATGTGTTAGAAGAAGACTAAATAATCTTATGATCATACACAATGCCATGAAGAAGCTGTAAACAAACACCTATCTTGCCACCCTATAGAGATGGCCCTTCCATCATCTCTTTCAAAAACTTTAAAACCATTGTTTATAATCTCCCCGTCAAATTGAAGAGGACTATAATGGCTCCTAATTTTCAGAAGAAGCTTTGCTTGGATCAAAGCTTTTGAGCTCATTTTAATGCCTGCAAATCCGTGGCTCTCCATTCTTTCCTTCCAAGTCTCCAACTTCTCATACCTTGGATAATTATTATTGTTGCTGTTGTTGTTGTTGTTCCCATTATCTATGTCATAATTGAGCATGCTTTTGATATTTTTACCCAAAAGATTCTTCTCAATGCTTAATCTATCTGAGCTCTCTAGTGGCAAGCAATCATCTAGAGAATCAAAAATGGCTGCAAAACAGTGCAAAGACTCCATGAATCTTGATAAAAAATTTCTAGGGTTTCGTCTGCTTCCTTCTTGTTCTACCAAGATTACAATGGAGGGTTTCAGTGAATGCACTGAGTTTAATGTATCTGAGATCTTCAAAACATTGTTCAAAGTGTTTAAATGGAACACCAAATTCACAGCAACCGTTTCATTTTTCCTTTTTCTCACGTTAATGAGCTTAGAACCCCTTGTAAGCCCTTGAAATTCAAACACTAAATTGCTAAAACCTTCTGAGAAACTTACTAATCTGCTCTCAGTTTCTTGCAATTCTTCAATGCTCCTCCCAAATGCTGTGATCCTGAAAGAGATTCGGTTGCTCGTCGTGGCCTTTTCAGATAAAGATTGTATAAGAGAAGGCCATTGGAATCCATACGACACATCGAAATCAATTACATGCAATGCACGGTTGTTATTCTCTTCTTCTCTCTCAAAGGCCTCAATGATAGCTTGATTTGCAGTGAAATGAGCGAACTGAAAACATGGCGAGACCCGATAAAGATCTGTAAACGCTAGAAACTCTTCTTCATCCGTTGGTTCTTTCATGATCATGTCATAAAATGGGGATTTTCTTGTGAGTAGCCTCCCCGCCAAGCCATCGGCGAAATAGGCGACGACCCTTTGCACCGAGTCGCCGGTTAAGGAAACACTTTGATACAGCTCAGTCAGATTCTCCAAGGCCAAGTCAAGATTGTTCTCATCAACAGCTGTGGCAGTTATGAGCAGCAGATGGATCAAATGGAGGCCTTTCCCATCTTCAAGAGCAACTCCTTTTCTTCTACCTTCTAGCTTTAGCATTTGCTCTCTCATTTGAAGGACCTTGAATACTTTGCCTTCACATCCTGAATATTCATTCAAAGCGTTGAAGCAAACCCTAGTTGGTCTCTTCCTCTTTCTGGTCCTGTCTCCACATGAATTATCTGCTGCAACAATGGCGAGGCTGAGATTTAGAAACTCCTCCTCACTTGCATCACCCATTAGAGAAAACAGAGTTGATAGAGAGTATAGAGATGAAGCTGCTAATAGCTATTTAGGATGCGAGAGACAATTCAAAGATCATATTTGGTTAAGCTTTTTATGGAAGGAAGTGGCATAGGAATAATTCATAGAAATTCCTTTGTGTCATTACATGGGAATAGAACCAAATAGCTTACAAGAAGAAGAGAGTGAAGAATTTTTTTATTTATAAATTCATATAATATTCTTTTGGTCTAATCTTAGGATATATACTAAGTAATTATGCCGGTCCATACCAATAACTTAAGATTATATAAGCCAATTCACAGTCTCAATATAAAATTATAATTACCCCACTTAATTTATTTCTATTATGTTTGAGGGTGTTAAATAAATAGTAAATATTAATAATGCTAGACTCCTACCTAATAAATCATGATTATTGAATATTATTTTTATGTGGGAATTGCCACTTTCATTTGTGTTATTATGTTGATTTATTTATTAGATCTTTAATTTTTCAAAGATTTGATGCATATATCAAAGAATTAGATTTTTTCTAATCAAATTTTACCTTTAATTTTTGAAGAATCTTTTAATAAGTGTTTTTTTTATTAATTATGTACGGTAAATATTAATTTTATAATTTTTTTTATTAATTATCGAGTTTATGTTAGTAAGAAATTAGAAAAAAAGATGATATTAAGAGAGTATCTTAAATTAAAATAAAAACAAAATTGAGAGCGACAATTTCACCATTGTTATTAAAGACATGAAAGAGGGGAACTGGGGTGGGTACCTTTTGATTCTCAAGAATCGGTTGTCTTGGGCCAAGAGAACATTTTTGTGTTTTGATGCTTTGAAATTATAATCTTAAAAAAAAAAAAGCATGGGAGGGTTTTGTTTTGAGACGAGAGAGAGAGAGAGAGAGAGAGAGGATCCTTGGGTAGTTCGGAAGAATTGAAAAAAGGCCAAAAGCTGTCGACAAAAACACAGCAGGGAAAATGTGGAATCCAAAACCTACCGTCCTCCAAGACTTCATCCTTTTTCCTCTTCTTCTAGATGCCATCACAATTATACTTTTAATTATTATTATTTATTTTTTTCTTCATATTCAATTTCCTACCTAAAATCTTGTCTTGCTAAAGTTATAGTTATTGTCTTCACTATGCGTTGGAAATTAGCGACATGATAGAAAATGTAAATTTCATGTGTTTGAATATTTCTTTACGATCATATATATTTGGATAATGAATAAATGGACCTTTTTATAAGTAACAATTTAGCTATTTTATTTTTAAAAATACACAAACATATTCTCTTGGTTAAATTTTTTTGTTAAGTTGAATAGTAAATATTACAATTATTATAATATTCTTGATTGACATTAATTGACAGTTAATCAATGTTGATTAGTATTGATTAATATTGACGATTGTTGATCAGCATTAATAAGCACAGGACCATCTTACCGTGGACATCGTTAAATTTCAAATTTCATGATTTACGCAAATGTAAAATTATTTTTTTTATCAATGGATTATCATAATAACTTGAAATTAGTAAAAACAAAAGTAACAACCCTATTATTCTTTTACTAATTTTAGTACTCCACAATGCTTTATTGGTGAAAATAATCTCATAATTATGTAGATTATGAAATTTAGAGTTTAATGATATTTATGGTGAATCAGTTAGTACTGATAAATATCGGTCAATGGTCAATCAACGCTGATCAGTAGTCTGCCAATATTATCAACATTGGCCAACGTTCGTAAGATAAGGCCTCGTATCTTTTATGAGTAAACTGTTAGGGTCGGTGCTTATATGTCATCCCTGAATGTACATATACTTGTGTATTTATACAACTGTACATTCCCGTTAAATTGCTAATATCTATTAATATAGCATTATACAATGTAACATTACAGACATTGTACGATCTGAAAGAGTTCAGATCAAATCTAAAGGAATTTAGATAATGGCCTACAGTTAGCCACGCTGAGAGATATAAATGTTAAATGGTAGCACAGTTAAGTGTTAACTGGTTATAATACTCAGCAGATCTAAAAGTTGGAGCCTTGTCTGTAATGGGATATAGACCTAGAAATATACCAATAATTGCATAGTTGTAAGAGTTGCAATCGGGTGCCAGAAAATGCTACTTACCCAAGTATGTTCTCAAATAATTGTCCCTGATTTATTTCTGCCGATGCGGGTCTGTCGGTGGATACCTTTTATATAGATCAGCATATGTTGTACCTATAGAGTATAGATGATCATTCCTAGCCAACTATAAGCTTGGAGTTCGTATTGACATATGAGTATCCAGTTAGGACTGGATATAGGATAGACTCATGAGGATCTCCAATTGACATCCTATGTAAACCGTCAACGGAGGGTCCTCTCGAGTTGAGTAGTATATGTGGTTCTTTGACCTAAGTGCCACAGTGGGCTTGTAAGTGATCCACTATACTTCGGTTCCACGCATGTCACAGACCTTTCATGGTGTGACCGCTAAGTGTCGCAGGGTATAATTCGATACTTATGGTGTCCGGTGTGTACAGATATGAGATCCGTCAGCTCGTATAGAAAGTTCGATATCCAGATGCTTCGAGACTATATTTCAAAAACTCTTATGGCCACAAATATTAATCTCGAGAAAGAATTCAGTCAGGGTAGAACAATATGGTAAAGGAGTTTACACATATTGTTCAGTGAGATACAAGTCTGGAGATAAAACATGGATGAGCACTAAGGGATTTGACGGTGATAATATATATCCCCGTACATCCATGATATCATGACGAAATGACTATACATATGCATTGTAACCTCAGCTTGCATGATTCAACGCTTTGATTTTTATATCCGTGACGTGTGCGTGAGATATTGCTCACGGACTTATGGAATAGTTTTATTTGACGAATTAGACGTGGACCTAAGGAGTCCTGCAAAATATAATATACTCATTGTGTATTGGGGCAGCGTGTCAGATTAAAGTGTTTAATTCAATAATATTCAGCACTATCACAGAAATATATGTGTGTCTATATTTAAGTGTTAAATATAATAATTAGTTAATAATTATTATTTGTTAATTATATAATGACACGTAACGCATTGTGGACTTTCGGTTGAATTTACCTAAACGCGAGTTTAATAGGACCCATTAAATAGTAAACTTAATAATTATTTATGAAAAGTAAAATGATCATTTCATATTTTAATTATTTAATTGTTAAATAATTAAAATATTTTAATATTTTATATTATTATATTATATAATATAATATAATATTTATATTTATATTTTATTTTGGATGCTAAATAGTTGACACCCATTATTATTATTATTATATTATTATAAATATTATATAATATATTATATTATTATTATTTTAATATTATATATATTTACATATAAATGAGATAAGTGTGTGAAATGGAATTGAATGGTGTGTGTTGTGTGTGTTAGACGGGAGAGGAGGAGAGAAAAAGTTGGTTTCATTTTTTGCCCTTTGTCACCGTCAGATAGAATGGAAGAAAGAAAATGGAAATTGTTTTATTTGCTTTAGTGTGCCGAATGAAAAAATGAGAAGAAAATTAAATAGTTTTATTTTTCTTCTTGTGAAACTGTGAAAAGAGAAAGTGAAAGCAAAATAGTTTTGTTTTATTTTTCCTTCTTTAAGGCTTTGTAAAGCAATTATAAGTTGTTTTAATTTTTATTTTCTTATCTTTTTAGAGAAAAGGAAGAAAACACGTATTCGGTTATTTTAGAGTTTAAAAGTTAAATTTAGTGTTGGTTATAGGGTTACTGTTATAGTTTACCAAGCCCACCATGTTGGTGATTAGAACTGTCCACAAGTTGATCTCTATGCTGACTCCGAAAAAATACGTATATAACAACGTTACACGTTGAGGTGAGTTCTTTACTCTACATATATATTAATGTGATTAATATATTGTATTTATTGTGTTTATTGCTATTTTTACGCTTCCACCACGTTTAATATGTATATGATACGTATTTTAGGCAATAACACATACATACACTCACATGTATTAGATCTCTAACAAAGATAAACTACTATACTGTCCTTATTACCATCTAAACTAACAACAAAATTTAATGGATGTGGGTATATTTGTGTATTTTTAAAAATAAGGTGACTAAATTATCATTGTCAAGCAATTTTACCTTATATTTTGCTCAATTGATAATTTTTAAAATAAATATATATATGATTGGATATTGCTAAATTATATTATATAAACGATATAATTAAGCGAATACATATTGCTCTTGCAGGCTCACGATCTAAAAGCCCAATTCACCAAAAAAGATCGAATAATCCAAAGCCTAGACAAACATAGGGTTGGGGGCCCATGGTGACCCATCAGACGCTCTATAAGCTCGATCGAAAAAGGACTTTGACCTTAATGCCACTCGAAGATGACCACTCCCTACCATAATTGAGTTTCATAAAAGAAAAGAATTGACTAAAGGTCCTAAGAACTTCATGGATCGGACCCTAATTGAGTTAACCTTACATTTTTAGAGCATATCAACCAATCTAGTACTTGGATATTACGGAAGCCATGAATTTCAACTTAATTTGAAACCTAAAAGGAATATAAAGATAAGGAAAGTACAGGTAATCCCTAGTCCCAACAAAAATCCTAAAACGCACACTTATAAAAAGGGGTTGAACAACTAAAAAGGGCTTATGATCCTAAACCTACACATATTTACTTTTTCGGTTCATCTTTTTTTTGAACCTTTTTTATTCTTCCAAAAACCCCCATTAACTTGAGTATTGGAGGGCTATTGAAAGAGAACTTCGACGTAGTTTAACGTTAATTATGGTTGTAGAAAAGTCATCTAATTAACTTAGTCTAAAAATGTTCCAAGTGATCTCACCAAGCGTTCTCTATCTAATCTATTAGGTAATTTTGTAGCCGTTCTCCGAGACTAACAAATTTGACTCGTTGACTCTAAATTAATGAAATTTTAAGGTCAACACATATGATTGTAAAGTTATGTTTATTCGAACATGGGAATTCTAAATTTGGATTATATAAATTGAGCTCAATTCTAAATAAATAAATGTATACATGATATAGTTTTATCATATTTTTATTGTACATGAATTAAAGTGTGTTGTACTCTGATTATGCTTTTTTGATATATTTTTTAAGTGGATAATGCAGTTGAAGTTGGTGCTTACGTGTCATTCTAATATTGCATGAATATTAATTATTTAATATTTATTTAATAAACATTTCAAATAAAATCGTTAATATTAAACATATATGATACAATGCTTATAACGTTATAAACATTGTATGATTTGAAGGAGTTCAGATCTGGTCTAAAAGAGTTTAGATTAGTGCTAAGAGTTAGCAGCGCTGAGAGTTATAAATACTAAGAGTTAGCACTGTTAAGAGTTAGCAGGTTATAGGAGTCAGCAAAATGTAAGAAGTTAGAATATTGTCTATAATGGGACAAAGACCTAAAGGTATACTAGTAATGACATAGTTGCAAAGAGTTGCAATAGGTGCTAAAAAATATCATTATATAAGTATGTTCTTAAATACTATGTTCGTGATCTATTTTCATCGATGCGGGTTTATTAGTGAAGCTTTTTTATATAGATCAGTGTATGTCTATATCTATAGGGTACAAATGGTTGTCCTTAGTTGACCATGAGCTTAGAGCTTGTATAGGCATTAGGTATTCAGTTAGGACTGGATACTGAACAGACCTACGAGGACCCAATAGATATTTTATGAAGTCGTCAATGGTAAGTCCTCTCGAGTTGAGTAGTACTCGTGGCCTTTTAACCTCAACGCCATGGTAGCTTATGAGTAATCCACCATACTTTGGTTCTACGAATGTCAGAGACTTTTCATAATCTGACTAGTACTTGTCGTTGGGTATGGTCTGATGCTTATAGAGTCTAGTATGCATAGATATAGGATATGTCAGCTCTTATATGAGAGTTGTATAACCTGATGCTTCAAGATTGTATTTCAAGAAGTCTTGTGGGCATAAGTATATAACCCTGAAAAATAATTTTTTGTAAGGTTAAAACAATATCAAAAAGAAGTTTATAGATATTGTTTTACGAAAATATAAATTTGGAGATAAGTTCATGGATGAACATATGGGAATTTAATGGTGCTGATCTATATCATCACACATCTATGATATAGGTGACGGAAGAGTTATATATATGCATCATGACCTTAACTTATATAATATAATGCGCTAATTTGTAATTTCTATGATGTATGTGTAGAATATCGATTATGGACTCATAGAATAGTTCTATTTGATGAACTGAGTGTGAACCTAGAGAGTTCAACAATATGAAGTGTACTCATTGTGCATTAGGACAACATATCGGATTGAATTGTTTAATATATTAATTTTCAATAAAATCGAATATTTGTTTTAGGAACCCTCAGGATGTGAACATGTTAAGACTTAAAAGCTAAGTATATAATTAGTTAATAATTATTATTAACCTATTAAATGTTGACAAGTGACACATAGTGAGCCTTCGATTAAGTTGACTCAAGTATGTGATTAAGTAGAACTCACTTTGGGTTAACTTATTAACCAAATAAGGGGTTAAAGGATAATTTCACTTAATTGATTATTTAATTATTAAATAATCAATTATTTATTTGTTAAATAAATATTTAACTTAATTATAATTAATTATTAACTATGTAGCTAAATTAAAGATGTATTAACTTTACTTAATTGTTAAGTTAAAGTTAACATAACTAACTTAGGTTAAGTTAGTTAGATATTTAAATTGTTTAAGTGTTAAGTAATTTTTTAATTTAATTAAAATTAAATGTTAATCAAGATTAAGTTAAATTTCTATATGAAAATGAAATTAAAAAGCAAATGCAAATGAAATTAAATTGAAACTGATTTTAAAAGCAAAAGTTGTTTTTAAATAGATGAAAATCATTTCATTTGGTGCTTTTTGTTCAAAAGTGGTTCGGCCATTAGCAAAGAAAATGAAAAGTTCATTTTGGTGACAATTAGTGACTGGTCATTAGTAAATGAAACAAAAGCAATTCATATACTTCTTCTTGAATTCTAATGTTCGGCCGAGGGAAAAGAATGAGTGAAAATTTGTTTTCTTTTATTTTTTAATTGTTGAAAAATATTTCTTTTCTTTTGCATTCATTGTCGGTCACCATTAAGCTCAAGGATTGGTTTAGTTGTTCAAGCGTTGAACAATGAAACTAAAATAAATTTTTATTCTTAAAAAAAAAAAATCTATTAAAAAATTTAGCTTAAGATAAAAATTAAAAGTTAATTTCAAAGTTTAAAAGTTAAACTAACGTTAAAAATTAAATTATTATTTTAACGATTCAAGTCTATTCCATTGAATTTTAAAATTAACAACATATTCATTTTAGGTGACACTCCAACTTAAGCCGTTCTAAAATCTTGCGAAGTGATTATTCTAAATCTTGATATTAACGTAATTAATATTCTTTAATTTGTTTATTATTGTAATGAAAAAAATTTATTTTGTTTATTATTTTAAGAAATTAAATTTCTAACTTTCACTGCATATATATTTATGTATGAGATGCATAAATTACATATATATGAACAATGGTCTCACATATCACATACACACACATAATAGATTACGTTTTAATCGGCAACTAACAAATGGTATACTATAGTTAAGATAAATATTTATTTAAAAATTAAATAAATAAATCTTTAATTATTTAATAATTAAATAATCAATCAAGTAAAATTATATTCAAACTCTTATTTAGTTACTAAGTTAACCTAAAGTGGGTTTCACCTAACCACACACTTGAGTCAACTTAACTGATAGCTCACTATAACTACGTGTCAATATTTACTTGGTCAATAACAATTGTTAATTAATTAATGTACTTAACTCTTAAGTCTTAACACGTGCACATCCTAAGGGTTCTTAAAATAAATATTTAATTTTCATAAAAATTACTAAATTGAACAATTCAATCTAGTATGCTATGTCAGTGCACAACGAGTACACTTCATATTACAAAACTCCCTAGGTCCATGCCCGATTTGTTAAATAGAATTATTTCATGAGTTCATGATCGATGCCTCACGCACACGTCACAGATATTATAAATCAATGTGTTATACCATACAAGTTGAGATCATAATGCAAACGTATAATTCTTTTGTCACTAATATCCTAGATGTACTGGGATATAGATTAGCACCGTCATATCTCCATATACTCATCTGTGAACTTATTTTCAAATTTGTATTTCTATAAAATAATATGCGTAAATTTCTTTGTGATATTATTTTAACCTTACGAAAAACTATTTTTTAAGATTATATGCTTGTGGCCACAAGACTTCCTGAAATATAATCTCAGAGCATTAGGATATATAATTTCAATATAAGAGCTGACATATCCTATATCTATGTACACCAGACTCCATAAGCATCGAACCATACCCAACGATAAGTAGCGGTTAGACCATAAAAAGTCTCAAACATTCGTAGAACCAAAGTATAGTGAATCACTCATAAGCCTACCATAGCACTGAGTTTAAAGTGCCACGAGTATTACTCAACTCGAGAGGACTTACCATTGACGACTTCATAAGATGTCTATCGGGTCCTCATGAGTCTGTTTAGTATCCAGTCTTGACTGAATACATGCATGCTTAAACAAACTCTAAGTTCATGGTCAGTTAAGAATAACCACCTATACCCTACAGATATAGACATACATTGATCTATGTAAAAAACATTCATGACAAATCTATATTCATGAAAATAGATTATGAACATAATGTTTAATAACATACTTGCATAATGATATTTTCTAGTACTTATTGTAACTCTTTACAATTATATCATTACTTGTATACCTTTAGATTTTTATCCCATTACAGATAATGTTCTAACTCCTTATATTTCGCTGACTCTTATAACCTATTAACTCTTAGCAGTGCTAACTTTTAGCATTTATAACCCTTTACGTTGCTAACTTTTAGTTCTGGTCTAAACTCCTTCAGATTATACAATGTCTGTAACATTACAAGCATTGTACTATATATGTTTAATATTAACAATTTTGTTTAAAATGTTTATTGCATAAATATTAAATAATTAATATTCATATAATATTGGAATGACACATAAGTACCAATTCTAACAAACTCTTACTTATTGTAGTGTCATTTGTACTAATATCTCATACCAATACATTTCAAGTGTTTCTCAAACACTTTAGGAGTTTAAGCATAAGTGAGCTCGCTACTTTATCCAAGAAATGTATTTTAGTTACAAACATTATACTTATATAGTTGGGATATAAAGTTTATATCTTAATTGACGTAGTATCTGATGTGTTTATTATTAATTAGTATTATATAACTATTACATTAATAAAAATTATAAAGACAATAATTATTTAATAAATAATAATTATTAATTGATGACACATCACTTTTGGTTGATAATATTATACTTTTTTTTTTTTATTAAGAGTAATTGCATTAAAGAAATAGCTTAGAGGCTTTGATTTGTAAGTATGAAAGCACAATAATATAGATAGTAATAGTTGGTATTAAAAGAAACTTTTTGTTATGTAATTAATATGATAAAATTCATCTTTTATTTCTCCTAAAAGCATAGGCAGAACAGAACCTGTTCAAATGCAAGGTTTTAGTAACATATTCTATTTTATAAAAATAAATTTAAAAAATATATTTGAAATACAATCATAGAGATCGATTTAAATCTGAAAACAACAAAAAAAGTCATTTTTTTATTTTAATTTTTTTTCATCAAATTTTATCACAAATTTAAATGTTTAGTACTACATTTAAAATTAAAGTTGGGCTACAAATAATAACTACTTAATATATGATATTTCTTAATGTCGTTCACATTAATTTAGAAAAAGAAATTAAAATTTTTCTATATTTCAAGTAATAAAATAAAAAATATATTTTAAACCTAATAGCATTGCCGTCATTATAAGAGATTCCAAATTAGGATACAATTAATCTGGTTTTTATTTTCTATAATATCAACTTATTTTGGCCGGTATCTTAAAATAAATTTTTGGTATATTGGATTGGATTGGAATGGATAGATATTAATTGCTTACAGAGAGATTGCATGTGATTATTTATTTAGATATAAAAGGTTAAGAACATTAATATATGTTAATGTATTAATTAATTTCTCAATGTACGGTCTAATGTATTAATTAAAACAAAATACAATGAATAATATTCTTGAATTATTAACTAAATTAATATGCATGAATGGCTTGTAGCTTTTGGCTTTATGTAAATATTCTAAAATGCAATGAAAACGTTGAAATCCTAAGTGAAGTTGCCGATGGAATATGTGGATGAGTAATAAGTAGTTGTTGCATTGTAATTGATGTTTGAATGAATCCGAATTGAAGAAGATTAATTGTCCAACAAAATCACATAAGAAATGGAGGCCATTTTTTTTCTTTCACTATTGTCCATGTTTATCATGAATGACATGTAAATTCAATTGTTAATTAGATTGTCCTCTTTATTGATTTTCCTTAACAAGGATAGCTACTGTTAATATTTAATATATATTATTATTTTTCTATTTTAATATTTTTTTTATATAGGTCATATTTCTTATATAAGTTATAATTCCTATATATGATTTTTTTTTATAATTAATTAGATTTGAATATTTTTATTATTGATAGTGGTATAAAGCCGATTTTTGTACATATTTTTTTTTATAGTGAAATACAATCATTATATTTCTCACATGATATCAAAATTAAATTAAAAAACAAAAATATTTCATTGTCTCTCAAGTTTCTTTGGTATTGACGATTGCTAGAACCTAGCGTATGTATCTCACAGGTCATTGTTAACTACACGTAGTCCCAACGCACCTCCTTAATAGGTGTTGTCTACTCCTTTGACATCAAAAAACATCAATAATTTGATTATGATGACCATACGGCTAATAAAATTGCCATTTCCTTGCTAAAAACAACATCACAATCCGTCTCTAGGGTTTATGGCCACCATTGTTTTCAGGGAGTGAAGAGACACCACCACCACTAACTACTCCTTGCTGGTCAATCTGTCATCCTCCACTATTACTTTTCTCAATCTATGCCTACTTTACACTTAGAAATATAAAACCCATTGGCCACTTCATATCATTGCATGGTTCTACGATACCTCTTCACCATTTATCAATTTTAACTTAGTAGATTTGACAATGCTAAAGTTCTTTGGGATTTTCTTGATCATTGTTAAACTCCTACTGGTTCAATTGTTTCGCTATTTACACTAGTTGCATCAGGAGCTCGGCCAATCGATTATTAATGTTCACTCCTAGGCACAGTTTCTTTCAAAATAGTTTGCACTTTCAAAGCCTACTAGGAAGGATGATAGAGATGCATATGAGTTTGTTACCTATTGAGATCATTCACAGTTGATCCAATTTCTTATGGCTTTACAGGATACTTTTGAGACCACCCTTTGCTAAATTAAAAGTCATTATCCATTTTGGACCAGGTTGCTAATAAATATATTTTTTAGAGGGAACTTAGCTTACTACTCTCCAGACACATCATACAAATATTGTTATTGGCACTCTGCAATTTAATCATGATAAATCTATTGATAACACTGCCCATTATGGATTTGCCTTAAGTTATAATTTAAGTACCTACAAGTCCTTTGATTTTCTCTCTCTTCGTCATTCCATTCGAGTAAGAGCATTATGGTTAAACTTTGATATTTTTATAACTTTCTACTACTCTTTTCTTGTACCTCATTCCTACTCTAAGGCTAATTTCTATTAACCTATCTAGCAATAATCAATGATAAAGGAATGAATTGCAAGCCAAGTCACATACCTAAGATTTACCTACCCTTCTACCTAATATGACCGTTGTAGGATGTAAATGATGGTTTATAAAATCAATTAGACCAAATTTGATGGGTTTATTGAAAAGTATAAAGCCTGTGTTGTAGTTAAGATTTTCTTAAAAAATATGATATTGATTATAAAAAAACATTTGTCAAATAGATTGTCTTACTTATTTTTAAAGCTTTTTAGTTGTTGTTTTTGTATGCCGTTGAACATTATTTCAAATAAATATAAATAATATTTTTATTTATGATGATTCATCGAAAAAGTATTTATGAAACCACCTATCGATTATTCCTATCCTCCTCATAAGGTTGCAAACTTTGTCATGCTTTGTTTGCTCTTAAACAAGCTCCTCATGTCTCCTTGTTAAATTCAACATTTTTATTCAACAACATAATTTTTAATCTAATCCTTACGACTCGTTATTATTTATTTGCAAGTCAGCCTAAGGTTGATTTCTTATGTTTATTTTTGCTGGCAATATGAGTATTACAGGAGATAATTTCGCTAGTATATTTGATCTCAAGGATTTTCTTCAACAATAGTTTAAGAGAAGGATCTTGGATACCTTAACTATTTTCTTAGTCTTAAGGTACTTTTGATTCTATAGAGTACTATCTTTCACAAGCAAAATATGCATTTGATCTACTTGTTTGAGTAAGATTGATAAACAATAAAATTACCTTTATCCCCTAAAACCTAATGTCAAGTTTAAGTTATACGATGAGGCAGTTGTTCTAGATGCCACTCTTTATCAACAATTAGTTAGAAACTTTATATATCTTACTAATACTCATCTTGACATTGTTTATATTGTTCATACAATTTGTTAGTTCATGTCTGCTATGTTTTCCTTTCACTATGTTATTGTTCTTTTTATTTTACACTATGTCAAGGGTACTCTTTATTATTGTCTTTAATTTTTAGCCTATTCTTTTCTTAAGTTACAAACTTATTTTACTTATAATCAGGCTAATAATCCTAGATCGATGGTCTAATATTGATTTTTGCATTTTCTTAGAAGATTCTTTTATTTATTGGAAGAGCAAAATATATAAATATATAATTACAGCACAATCTAATACTAAAGCTAAATATCGTGACTTTTATTAATACTACTCACAAGATTATTTGGCTATCATGATCCTTTGGTGATATAAGACTTACTCACTCTAGTATTATAACTCTTTTTTTGGTGACAATTAAACTGCCATTCAAATTACTAATAATGATATTTTTTTCAAAAGTATACGAAGTGTATTGAGATAAATTATCACTTTATTCATCAACATGTCTCTCATGGTATTGTTTAGCTTCATTCGATTTCCTCTGATGACTAACAAAAAATATCTTCAACAAGCATCTTCTTCCTACTCATTTTTATATTTTAGTTTATATACTCAAGTTCACTTTCATTGCGCCAACTTATATTTGAATAAAGATGTTAATATATATACTAGTATTTTCCTATATGGTGGTATTCTCTTATTTAAGTAATATTTCTTATATAAGTTGTAGTTCTTGTATAGAATATATTTCTTATATAGGTAAAACTTGTATATTTTTCTTAATGGTAGTAATATGAAGTGTAAATGAAAGGTCATCTCTATACATATTTTTTCGTAGTGAAATGCAATCTTTAATATTTTTCACAACTAAGATATAAATACAAGGGTATTAATACAAATACGTGAGGTGTGGAACATAAAACTTTAATTTATATCGTGAGATATTTGGCATGAATTATTAGACTCAAACGAGTGGTTATAGTTATAGTTTAGTAATAAATACATTATATAGAATTCGTATTAAATCCTTCTTTTCCTAAATAACAAAAAAAAAAAAAAAAGACAGCTTATCCCTCTAAGTTTTCTTTGAAAATTACCACTTTATTCTCAAATGTTTCAAAAATACTCCATTACCTCTCTTATAAGGGGTAATTGATCATTATTTTAGAAAAAAACAATTGATACCAATAAGAGTAATGGAATTTAAAAAACTTAAGGACGAAAGTGGAATCCCACCACCTCAAATTAAGAACAAAAATAAATCAATTACACTCCTAAGTCTTTAAAAAAATTATCATTTTTCTCCTAAAATTTTAAAAATATTCTATTAAAGAAGGGTAATTGCTCATTTTTTTTAGAGGAAAATTGTTATAGATAAAGGGTACTTTTAAAAACTTGAGGAGAAAAGTGACAATTACGCTAAAAATCTTAAGAGTAAGTGGCAATTTCCCAAAAGACTAAAACAATAGACTTAAAACCTTAGTTGTTAAACATAGAATCGAAACATTAGATTTAATATCTTTTATTTTACATTATACTTGAGATGCTGGATTTTGGTGGTCATTTAGTGGTAATCACATTTTTCAATTAATGTTGAGATTTTGATTTTAATCACACTTTTCACTAAATTGGGCGTAATTTAGTGGTACTTTAGTGGCGTAATTTGGAGTGACATGCCTTAGTGGGAATGAGATCTCTCATTTTGTTGACATTGGTGTATCAAATCTTATAATTTCAACATTCAAATTTTGGGATATCAAGTTTAATTTCTTGATTTTGAATTCTCAAATCTTAGAAGAATTATTCAAAATATAAAAGAAACTTAGAAGATAAGACAAGTTAGCTTTAGAAAGAGTTCAAAATGGTAGTTTATAAAATGTTCTAATAAACCTCAAAGTCAAAGATTAGTTTAGATTCCCATCCATCCACCAGCTGAAATTGAAATTTCCCATTTTTGTTTGATTATCATCATCATTTCTTGTTTATTACTAATTGGGATGGACTATAATTTCATGTTCATATACACAATTACCAAATGAGTATTAACAACAACATTGCAATCATCTGTGTCAAAAGCATTATTACAAGCTTCGAATAATTTGGATCGTTTGTTGATTTTGGGAGCGTCTGCCTCAAGACAATAGTTGTAAGGTTATAATCATCAAATTTTCAATTAAATTTCTTAGATGGTAAATTTTATTATTACTATTACTACTATTATTATTATTATTATTTGAACTTTATATAAGTAAAAAAAAATTGAAATTGTGATCACAAAATTTATAAGTTCAACGAAAAAATTTAGTTGAGGCCAATAGTATAGTGGTAGTTTAATAAAAAAGAAAAATTGATAATTTACTCTATGTTTTTGTTAAATTATTTATTTGGTTTTTAAAAATTTTAAATTACCTATTACATTTTAAGGGCATTTTTATTATTATTTTTATTTTTGAAACATAATTATTTTTGTCTCTAAAATATTTAATTTTAAAATTTTAAAATATTAGAGATTTAATGAGTAATTTTATAAAAAAAAACGTAGAGAATAAAGTAGTATTTTCCAATAAAAAATTGATCACTTTAAGGAAATGGGTTCAAATTTAAACTGATTATATGGAAAAGATTTAATCTCATTTTATTATAAAAGAAAGATTGACCCTTCATCAATATAGACCGAGTTCTTTAGACTAAGATTTTAGATCGTGCTGCTAAAGTTTTAGTTCATGCATGTACAAAATAAGATTTAAAATTCTGAAGTTAATGAAGCGTTTGCAAGGCTGAGACTCCAATGTGATACCCATTTTGGCTTTTATCTTTGCTTACAATTTGGTTTTGAATATTCTTCTACATAATAATAATAATAATATAATGAAGGGTCCATTATCTTTTCAAAAAGACAGATATTGTGCTCGTTCACAAATAATTATTTAAAGATGAGGAAAGTTCGATTCTTTCCACCTGATTTTTGGTAATAGAAAACAAAAGAAAAAAAAAAAAAGCAACACCACCTTTTGTCTTCGTGTAGTTTGATTCCTTATAACGACAACATCATTTTCTCACCAAATCTTTTTGTCTTTCAACCAAACTCAACCGCCCGCACATCATTTACATAAATCGTCACAGTTTTATGGCCGCCCCACTTCAGTTTATTTGGGCAATTGGTCGGTGAAATTTTAAAAAAATAACTGTTAAAATTTTAGTTATTAAAAATTATGTTTATTCATAATTTTGAATTGAAGAATAATAAAAAACAAAAAAACAAAAACAGAGAGTTTAAAACGAAGAAGAGCATAAAAGCATAAATAGAGATATATATTAAGTGTGATTGCCAAAAAACTAGTGCGGGATTGCAACAGTGCTGGAAGTATAGCGTTGCAGTATCTAATCTCGGCATTTTCTATTTTAAGTTGTCTTAATTAGTTTAAGTCAATTTTAGACTCGATAAATACATGAACTCTTATTCCAATTAGGTTTACAGTTTCTAAGGAGATTTTGAAGCCTATATAAATCTTTATAACCCCTTAAAATAATTAAAGTTTAAAGATGTAAACATAAGAGATACTAGAGAGCTAGGTAGACACTATAGTGTTGAATGCATTAGAGAGTGCTACCATAGAATCACTTAAATACTGAGTGTATAAGAGAGTGATGATAGATCATTTGAGAGATATCTCAGGCTATTTATTCTATTCCTTTATTAATCTCTTATTGTAACATCTTAGTGATTTTATAAGTCTTTATAACTCAGAGTTCTTTGTGAATTGAATAAAAGAAGTTGGGTCTTTGATCCGCCGTAGATGTAGGCGTCTGTCACAGAACCAAGTATATCTTGTATCTTGTGGTGATTGTTACTTTATCTCTATGGTGTGTGATCTTTTATATTCTTGGTTACTTATGGATGAAGTTTTTGGCAAAGCATTTAGGTAATTTTAGAGTATTAAATACTAGTAATTGAGGTATTAGGGCACATAAAAATTATAATAAGTAGTGTTAGTGTTATAACTAAAGTTGATAACTAAGTGGTATCAAAGTAGAAAGTCTAGATGATTTCCTAACAAGTGGTTTCAAAGCTAAGTTGAGATTTATACCAGATTATAAAGCATAGGTTGCAGAGTATAGGCGGCAAAGCCAAATTGTAGTGCATAGGTTGCAGAGCATAGGTTATTTCAACTATGGTAACTCACAAGTATGAAGACATTCAATAGACAAGAAGATTATTTAAAAGGGGTAGAGGTGAATGACTTTACTGGTGAATTTAGGGTTAGAGATAACCTTTGAAGAAACTCAAGCTACAACCAGTGATGAAAAAGCCTGTGAAATTATAATCCAAGTCAGATTGAAGAGTTATTTAGATTGAACGTAAAAGAATTAGTGAAAAGATTAGAGCACAGTAATGCAGCAGTATTGACTGCAAGAAAAATGGCTGAGAATAGAGATAGAAGAAAAATAGTGATCAAGATTGAATGGCATATCCAAGAAGTGCTTTAATCACAAGAAAAAATGACATTTGGTAAGGGATTGTCTAGAGAGAAAGATCAAGATGAAAGAAAAAGAATATGAAGATGCAATAATTTATAAGGATAACTTGAAAATTACCAAAAAAAAACCTTGATAGCTTTTGCATAAACACATGTCTAGTTAGTGAATACTTGATTCTAGGGTATATTTTCATATAAGTCTTGAAATGTCTTTGTTTACCAATTATAAATCCCTTAGGGGTGATAAAAGTACTAATGGGTAGAGATATAGTTTTTGTAGTCATAAGGATTGGTAGTATAAGATTGAGACAACATGATGAAAAAAGTGAGGATGTTACTAGGTAAGAAATTTGTTCCTAATTTCATGAATAACTTAGTATCCCTTGGAGTGCTAGATCAAGTGTGATATTCATTCAAGATAAAAGAAAAAATCCTGAAAGTTTTTAAAGGATCTATGGGTGAGAAGCACAATTAAAGCCATGTGCTTAATAAAATGTTGTGTATGACTCAACATGAATTGTTAAGATGATGCAGACTAAAGAAAACATTGGTGATTATTTTACTAATGTGGTAGGGTCGAAAGATAATATATGACAAGGGGGTTATTGGTAGGGATAAGATCTAGTCACTAAAGTATTGTGATAGTGTTTAGGTGACACTGGAGATCACAATATAAAGGTTGTCTGAGAAAAAATGCAGATGCATTGGCATTAGCATAATTAAGCATTGGCGTTGATGATCTTGGAAAACTTATTGAGAGAGATTTTGAATCAAGTAGGGGTTTGTTGAAATTTTTGTGATTTAAAATTATGTTTGTGTATGATTTTGAGTTGGAGACCAATAAAGAGTCGATATGAGGATGATTACGCCTTAGATGTACAAGAAAGTGACGAAAATAAAAAATCAAAAGTAAGGAGGGCACGAAAGCCCAAATGGAGACATTTTCTAGATGTATGCACCGCGACACTGGCTTTTCAACACTGCAGCACTAAAGGCAGAATCCTCAGCACTGCGACGCTAGTATGGGATCGCAGCAGCACTGTGGCACTGGAAGTGTAACATCACAGCGCCTAATTTCAAAAATTTCCTATTTTAAGCATTTTTAATTAGTTTAAGTCAGTTTTAGACCCCCTAAATACATGAATTATTATTCCAACTAGGTTTGAGAGTTTTAGGGAGGTTGTGCAGCTTATATAAACCCTTATAACCTTTTAAAATAATAAGAGTTCAAAGATGTAAACATAAAAAAAAAATAGAGAGGTAAGTAGACACTAGAGTACGGAGTATACGAGAAAGTGTTATCATGAGATTATTTGAGTATTGAATGTACAAGAGAATGATAATAGATCAATTGAGAGAAAGCTCTGTTTATTCGTTATATTTTTTAATTAATTTCCTATTATAAAATCTTAGTGATTTGGAGATCTTTGTGTTCTAATAAGTCTTTGTAACTTAGAATTCTTTGTAAACTGAGTAAAATAAGTTGAGTCTTTGATTTGCTATAAACGTAAGTGTTTGTTATCAAATCAGGTATATCTTGTATCTTATAGTAAATGTTTATTTATTTTTATAGTGCAATGATTTTTTATATTGTGATTATTTGTATGTAAAGTTTTCTACAAAGTATTTTAATAGTTTTATGGTGTTATATACCAACAATGAGTTTTAAAAGCACGTAAAAATTTTAATAAATAATGTTAATACTATGACTAATGTTAATATTTAAGTGATATAAGATTAGTGAACCTAATTTTCTAACAAAATATACACTTTCTAAAAATAAATAATTTGAGCCATGGAGTCAGTGTCAAGACTTAAATGCCTTTATTTAAATAATTTAAACCTTTTTTCTAAAATATGCTTAACATCCGCACCCGAAAATGACTTGGTAAGTTTGAATGTCAAATTGATAAGATGGTAAGATACATAGTAAATCTGAAATAGACATCCATGATCTTCAAGAAAACCAAAACCACACAGATGATCATTTTTCTTATCTCCGTGGGGCAAGTCATTCAAAAATTCATGATGAAAGCTAAGAAGTCTTCTATCATCCATTGTAATCTAGCTAGGATTAACTCATACTTGATCCTTTGGAATCGTTATCTCCTCATATAGAACAAAGCTTTTGGCTGAAATGTTGTTCCCATTTAATCATCAATCTAATTCAAGTCCCTAAACGATAATCAAATTTCGAACAAGAGCTACTGTTAGTAGTATTTGAAACTCCAACCCATACATGGCCTCATAATCTATAATTTCAAATAAGTCTTAACAGTAACAAGTGATTTATACTGAGATTGAATTCCTATTTTGAGATCTAAACATTTGTCGAAATAAACAAAATTGTACAAGCACTCGGAAATAAAATATACACACAATAATTTATTTCTGCTTTTTAATTATCATTTTATATTAATAGCAATAATTTTGGTGCCATAATTCTATTGACCAAAATTCTAAATGATTAAGACTACACACTTAGCTGACATAATATAAATATATTTAGTACATAACAGTGAGAAATTCAGAATCTAAATAGTTACACAATACACATTCAAAATACAACAAATGATTCAATAAGCATAGAGTGAGTTACCTTCTAGTCAAAGCTGCAGGTAAGACATTCTTGCGCTTCTTTCCGAAGAAAATCTTAAGGGCTGAGCCGACCAATGGCCATGTCGTTATTACAGCAATATAAACAAGCAGCCATGTTGATCTTCTTTTCCTTTGTGAAAGCTGGTTTAGGCAACTTGTAACAGAAGTGGTTAAATTGAGCAACTTGGCGTCTGCAGTGTTTGTAGGTGGTTCACAGGCTTGAACTGTGTTGGACACAGCATCAGATTTGGCTTGTGAGAGCTGCAGTTCATCTTGTGGTGTGTCTGAAGCTTGCACTGTTTCGTTGTTCATTTTATGGTGTATCTTCTGTGACTCTGGTAACTCTTCTACAATGTTATTTCTCAATGGGTCATTGCCTACTGCAGCCACCATTCCATCTGCTGAGACATTTACATAAGGACCCTGATCTATTGAAGATTCTGGTAATGGATGCAGGCCTGATTCCTGTACCACATATATGAAAAACAAACACTATCAAATAACAAGAATAACCACGTGAATTGCATTAAGTGGAATAAAGAATAACTTGTCCAATATAACTCAGTCGAACACTATCACTCATGTTAAGCAAACTTAAGGGACATGAACTGCACCTTTTTTTGTACATGCATATGTGGACTACTGTGTAGAACACCAAGAAATTCATTGACAGCCCTCACCCACCTGCATTTGAAAGAGAAAAATAAAATCTAAAAAGAACAGAAAATTCATGTGAAACATAAGGTCTGTCCTTCTGTGGATTTGGAAGATGGCATCAGTAAGAGCCATGAAAAACATTAACCTAAGAGATATTACTAAACCAAATGATTGGCTAAGCATGCAATTCTAGATATAAGGGTCGTATACCTCCTGCCCCTACCCCAACACGGTACATGGACCTAAATGTAAATCTCATTAAACAAAAGATAAAGATATGCAAGAAGCAATGAAAATTGCAAGCATCTGTACTACAGCTAATCCTTTGTTCTTCAGCCTAATAAAGTAAATGAGTTACTGCATGTTTTGGACTATGGATATTCATAAAATTTTGTGACAATTTGGATTGCTCTGAAAAACATTGAAACTCAATATATCTCCCAAAGGATAAAATATTTTAAGCACTAGAAGCAGAAAATATTTCAATGTTGAAATGGTGGATCTCATCATGCCAGTAACATGGAAGAGTAAAGTACCACACGCCAGCTGCAGTTATTCCTTCAAAAGATGCTAGATGTCCTCCATGCCGAGTGGTAGCCAACACCACATTTCTATTTGCCCTGTCAAAGATGAAAGATATCAAAAAGCACTGAAAATGATTCAAAAATTGATATAAGAACATGCATAGAACCATTTTACCTGCATTCATCCCAAGGAATCGCTTCTAAAGTACAGACTGGATCATCAAGAGCACTGATACAGAGTAATGGTACTGAAACATTTCCAACATATGTCGAACTGCTACAACGCCTATAGTATGTATCCACAGTCTGCGGGAAAAACATAACATTTTCAATAATTCAGGAAAGAGAATGAGCTCAGAGAAAAGGGAAAATTCCAGAGATTAGTACCTCAAATTTCCCAACAAGGCAGGTAGCATAATTGTCAAAATCTCGAATAGAACGTGACTTTGTGAAGCACAACAGGAAAAAAAAAAAGCATTAGTAGGAAGTGCACAAATATATGAATTGTCAAGACACTAGGTAATGCACAGGCTTTAAATATAGATAGATCTTGAAATGACTACTTGAGTTACAATATTAAAGCCGTAATATGTAAAACAGAAATCAAGCAAGATATATGCGTACAAGCTATAAGTATATTGCAGACTTGGACCTTGCACTCACAAATATAAGCCTAGAATGCTCTCTTTGGTACATGGTAAGATCGGAGAAACATAACTTTGTTTTATCACTAAGTAAAAATTTGCGATAGCTTGGATGCTACTCTCTAAGAGACAGTGCTAATGCACTTTGATGCCTTTGGACGGGATTCCAAAAGGAATCAGATTCTACTGATTTCCTTTCTAGGATGTCTAACGCACTGTGGTTGTCATTGTCATCAAGAATACTTGACAAGATGGTAACAGGTGAAAGGCACCTAGATCCCACAATTACAAAAGAAAGTGGGTGTCAAAAAGGTACTAGCCTAAGTGAAAACAAGTAGATACTATAAAATCTAATGCTACTTAAATTAATTATAATTAACGACTCCTATGTACTGCTAAAATTATAAAAAATAAAAACCACAATCTCTATGTGAAAGAACCATAGAGATGCAAAATATCATTTATAAAGATAAAAGAGAAGGTTTCCCTAGATGTAAGGTCAATGAAGAAAAAGTTCATATAAATAGACTTTTATTCAGTGAGACATTTGCTTAAGCACCGAAAGGTTTCTAAGGCACTTGAAGTTCACCTCAAGTCAAAGGAGCATGCCTAGCTTACATTTGACAACGATAAAATTCTGTTAGGTTTAACAAAAGGAAATACTGTAGAAAGAAGATGGGTAGAGATGAAACTATTTTCTCCATATGGTTGGAAAGAAATAATGGAAAGTAAGTTAGGGAGAAGAATTTATCATCCCTCAAAAGATATAAAACTTGGTTCTCTGTAATTGAAGAAAAAGAACAGGAGTAATACATGTAAAGTGAAGAATCAATTTATGTCTCCATCCTTGTTCAACACATAAATTTACTAATTTCAACAGAGCCCCTCAAGACCGTACATATCATGCATGGCTCCTTGTAGAACAGTTCTGCTTTGATTGAAGCCCATTCCCCAGGACCCCATCCTTTATCCCTTTAAGGTCACTTCATTGCATAACCCAGGTCTACCAAATAATAACAAAGTATCCCGGTTATAAATTAATGGATAGACCCCCAAAGTTTGGCATAAATGACAACCTACAACCTTACGCCCAAAATAAAGGTTATCCACACCCCTTTCCATTAGTTTTTCCATTAAAAAGGTTGTTTGATTTGTTTTGACATGTATAATGACCTCTATACACTAAGGAGAAATGAGAGATGTGATATCTCTTTAAACTGCCTCGTATTTAATAAAAAAGAGAATAAATATTTATGAAAGCAATATTTTGCAATGCCCCATACACACTACATTTCATTTTTGTTTACTGCATTTTGGTTGGACTTTAGTTAAAACAAGAGGATGCCTGCATTTTGAAAAGATGCTGACATCTGGACCTAAAAATGATTATATATATTATTATTATATTTATTTAATATAACTAACGAATATCGTTTTATCTTTCCAAAATAATGTTATAACATGATAGAATATAGATTTATATTATATTTGTTAATAAGAATATTCAAATATATTATAGCAATACTTTTATATTTTTATTTTATTGTGTATTTAATTTCATAAAAGTACAATTAGTTATTATATAATTATATAGATTAATAGTTATTTTAATTACAATATAAGTTTTGTTCAAAATAAATTTAATTAGATTTGTCAACTCTAGCACTAGTGAAGGTGGCGAATCTATTTAAGGATAGCACTAAACTCCATTTTTCATAATCCATACGGTGATGGGAGAATTCACCCAAATGTGACAATGAAAAGGGATCAAACTAGCAAAAATATCGACAGCCACAGTAATGTCACCGTCAACTGGTGGCATGTTATAGTGGACCACCACCTCAATCATATAGATCTGCCACAGAGGTGAATAAATAGATAATCCAAGAACACTACGAATCAATTGTTAAGTAGTATTCTCAACTTGTACACCATCTTCACAAGTATACTACACAGAAGATTATTCAAAACATAGAGAGGAAACCAACCTTTTTTATGCCTTCCCAATTTGCAAGGCGAGAATAGCGAGGCTCATGTCTACAAAGAACATTCAATGTACCATATATAAAGTTGAGTAAAAGATTTCCCATGAAAGAAACAGCAAAAGAGGGGGAAAAAAAAGTAACAAGAATTTGCTTTTAATCAGATTATTTCAGAGAAATATCCCTGTCAAAATTTTAAAAATAATATAAGTGAGAGAGAGAGAGAGAGAAAAGAAGGGGGCATTTATTCTTTTCTGAATTTTCACAGACTAAGTGCCAGTATTAATAGTTCATACAAAACAACTCAATCACAACAAATATCATGGACATACAATCGTGCATAACCTTGAAGGCCAATTGTCAGAGCTCTGTCATAAAGCTTTTGTATCAGCCTGCGGCATATAAATCTGTCACCAATCTGCAGAGTAATTAGGAGGCCATGACCTCTAATAAGCTAGTGAATGAGAGTAAGAAAACAAATAAATTTGATTACAATTTCTTAGTCCAAATAAGGAGCAAAACAAAGTGTAGCTATAAAATATTTTATTTCATAACTACTTAGTTCCTGAAAGGAAAAATAATAGTTACAAAATCTATCAGTACTAACTGTTGAAGATTTTGGTATAATTAAGAGTAATTAACCCTGATTTGTATGGATGTAAAAATAGAAAATCTTTATATAGAAATAGGATCTGGTAATAATTTCTATTTATTAGTAGTTTGACAACTTTCCTAGAATGGATTCATATGTGCTGTATATATTCATGTATTTCTGCTATGATCAAAGAGAAAAAGTAGACGAGAATTCACCATACTAACAAAAACTATTATGTGCACTAAGTAGAACATGGACCAGCACCAAATCATTATAGTAGGTGATAACCATGGAATCCTTCAGATAAACAAGTTTCTTGACAGTGAAGGTGATCGAATGGATTGAGGAGGAAAATTATGGGGTGTAGAGTAAAGAATGGAGAGGAAAAGGAAATGATATTGTTACAATGTAGATTAGGCAGCAGCAGAAGTAAAGAGCAAACAGAAAGCAATCTTTGAAAGACAACAGGTTTAAAAGATGAGACAAGAGAGGGAAGGAAGACGGATAAAATAAAGAGCATAAAAAGGAGGTTGCTGCAGCTAATAGGGTCCGGCTCTTTTCTTTATGAATTTGCCTTCCAAACAGATTACATTATCTAACCAGCTGATGAACCAATCTAAAGCCTGTTTCTTCTTGCACCTAAATTTAAGAGCCCATTTCAAATCCACCAGCTTATTGACAAGGCCTAGTTTGATACCTTTAGCATAGACTCATAAGGAGCTTTAAGATCTTTAAAGTTGGCACTTAACTACAAGATACTTTTGCATCTAGGATTCCTAAGTCTACAATGTTTTCAAGGTGAAGTACATGCAGGGAAGTAGCTTTAAGAGCTACCATGAACAATGAAGTAACCTCGTCTGTCGAGAAATGCACGTGCACTTAAAATACTGTTATGTCATGTTGCTCTGACCAGATTGAAAGACAGTTGTATTTCAAGAATGTCTAGCACCATCCCCATCTTCCCCCCACTAGTATGAATTTCCTCCATTGTTCAAAGATTTTTCCCTCTTTTCCTATTGTTGAATTTCATGTACTTTTACTGAGTCCGTTTCATTGAATTCCCACCAAATTCTTAGTAAGACAGCATTTTAGTCTCATCTTTTCTAAGACTGAACCAGGTCCAAAATTATCTCCCCCAACTGTCCCATGCACACATCTAAGAAGAGAATAACCATATCAAAGTTTATTGAGCACATCTTATGTTGGCATGCTGGATTCTTGTGGGAAACTTATCAAAAGCTTCTTGTTTTACGAAATTATGCATAATTTACTGAACAAATATTCACCTTGCCACCAACTAATTATGTGTTTGCCAGCACAATCATTTAACCTGTTACATGAATATCAATATCTCAAATAGATTAGCTAGAAACCTACCATTTGTACTTGGACATGTTCCTAAACAACAAGACATTGTGTTTTCATTGAAAAGCTATTGATTCATGAAAGGAATGAGAGATTCAACACCATTGTGTTTGTGCCATTTAGAAAGATGTTTGTGTTAGAGCCACCTAGAAAGTAAAATACCAATAGCTGCATTTGTGTCAGGTTAAGATACTAACCAAAAGGTCCCATGGATTGCAAATAGCTACAGCCCCAGCAACAGGAGTCTTCTCTCCATCCTCACCAAGATATTTTACCTGTAAGAAATAATCCATGTCAAGAGAGAAATATAAATATCAAGGTGATATGACTTGTAATTGAATGTCAAGGGAATAATTAAATGTGAGTAACACATGCTATGGTTCCACTAAAATAAGGGCACATAGAATACTTGAGAAGACATCCATTCTATTTTGCAATATGACAATTATATGCAAAATTAGGAATTGAGGTATAAGGACAAGCCAACTGTAGAAAAGTTCACAAGTTTCTAAAAAATATAGAATCCAACCCATTTAGAAGTAATTTTCTTCTGAACCCTAATGAATGTATGTAAGTTCCCAATCAACTAATTGCTATCTGCTATAAAGTAACTGTGTTTTAGTTAAATTCAACCCTTCAAGACTTCTCCATCAGTTTCCTAAGGAGGAATTCACAATAATGTGCACAACATAATACTAACTTCGCGCCACATTTCCTTTCAAATGATTATCTCAAAGGAATTGATAGAATTTCCGAATCAAAGAGTAACTGCTACACTATATGGCTAAGTTGGTTTGATACAATTCGACCCTTCAAAGGCTTCTCCATGTGTTTCTTAAGGAAGCATGGACAATATAGGTGGAAATGATATTAGCCTCTAGTTGTTCTTTCTGTCAACGTTGAGTGTTACAGAAAGAAATATGTGGACAAAAAACAGAGGGCTGAGATCAGACAGAAAGCCTGATAAAACTGATCCAAGGGAACAGTGATGCATTAAGTAGGAAAAAATGGAGTGCAATTTTAATGAAATTAAAACCTGAATGAGTTTAAGTAACAAAAAGTGAATCCTAGTCACTATACCAGAATGTTGGCACCAATACTTGTTCCAATTGCAAATAAAGGAGCCTTGGGGTATTCATGATGGAGATAATCAATGACTTCCCGCATATCTTCTGTCCATCCAGCATTATAGAAGCAATCTGACTGCACCAGTTTTCAAAAAATTACCGTGTTAAAAAAGGCATTGACAGGCCCATTAAAATTGACAACAGTATGTGACCATGAGAATCTCCAAGGACAATCATAATGAAATAATTAGCCTCAGCTGAACCATAACTTTAAGAGTCTGTTGAATGTTGAGACCAGGATATTCTAGAACAATATAACTACACTAGTGATGAATAAAAATAAATTACTTTTACAAACATACCGAGTTATTACTTTTAGTTTATGATTAATACTACCCAAGATACATCATTCCTAAAATATGCCCATACAAAGATAGACATGGTAGAGGATGCCCTGTCAAAAACCAGCCAGCAGAAGATCCTCCAAATCATTGACTAAAATCAGACTACTAGATTGGTTTTAATACTTTTGACTCATGGAAGGAACATAATGTATATGAATTCACCAATATTCCATAACTGAAACATCAAACAATCGAGTAGATGGAACATAATCTCTATGAAATCACTATCTTTTCAAAAATTGAACACCATACAATTGAGCAGAACTTTAATCAGTGACAGATACAATTTCACCTCAACATTTCATAGACTTGCAATTTATGAAATTTAATATTTGACACAATATTGCGTCATAACAATATCCTTGTCATCTTCGAATAGTCAAATGTACATAAAATTTCAAATCAGTTATTAATGGTTACTCATGTTCAAGAAAACAGAAAAGAAACGAGAAAAAACTCACAGTAATTGAAACACCGCCTAGTCCTCGATGGTTGCTAACAACAACATTCCATCCACGTTTTGCTGTATTAAAGACAAGATGCTTCATATACTGCAATTTCACAATAAGAGATGACAAGAGAATATTACTGCACCATCTATTATGCATATCTGACTAGAAATTCACTCCACCAATAATAAGTAGAAAAAAAGTGTTCCTAATTTTTTAAATGCAAACAACTTTCTCCATTATTAGCATTTGTCTTGGACCTGCATTATTTCTAGCAATATTTGATAAAGATGGGTTTCAAAAGGCAATTCTAATAATGTAAAAGATGGCTATATTTGGTTTACCCAGATCTTCTAGAAAACAGTGTTTGTTATCTGCAATGCAATGATAGTTGCCAGAAGTATCATATTCTTTTCAACATTGACGATGTCCCTACAACATTCTCTTCATCGTGTTCAACACTAATTACATCAAAATTTAACACATGCACCCAGAGATCAGAAAGATGAAACAAGATATTGAACTTACAGAAGCTGAAGAATCGCTTGTTAAGCCAGGAATCACAAGTGCAATAGGTGTTGTGTCATCTTTACAAATGGCATTATTTATTTGAGTACCTCCTGTAACTGTTGAATAATCAAACAAAGGAAAACTTATGAAAACAAACAGTGTGAAATAACTAGAAATTAATCTCATGCAATATGTTGCCGGAGTGCTATGTTTAGCCTGGTACTATGTTAACAAAGTTTTGGGCCAAATATGTTATAAGCTAAAAGAACTAGCTAATAAGTATTAAAAATTTTCCTTGCATATCTACTCAATTCATTATTGTTAATCAATGAGAAAACATGTTATGTGTACTTGAATTTGATTAGGGCGCACATATCACAAACATAACTTCCTAGACACAGTATTTTATAGCACGCACACATACACACAAATTGACAGGTAGAGCAATCACATATAGATATTCTCTATTTATTAAGGTACAACAATTAACTATAACTAAATGGCTAAAAGTTAAAAAGAATGCCAGGTAATATGGTAAAATGTCCACCAAACAGGTTAATGTTAAAAGAATTGAGTGAAAAGAACTGGAATGTAAAAATCACATCCATACCAATCCAAAATTCTAATGATGCAGTAGTGCCTAGAATAAGTATACATCTGACCACAAGAATGATATTGAAATAGCGAGAAATTTTTTTCCCAACAGTAATGCTGTTAAAATTCATCAAAGGATAGAACATGAAGAAAAGATGTTACTCATATTAACTACAAAGGATTAGAATCAATTACTATCCAAAAAAAAAGGAGAATAGAAGTAAATATCAATATCAAGGAGTAGTATTCAGACATGCCAACCATGTCATACAAATCACATAATGAGATAATTATGACAGATCTACAGGAAGGACAAAGTAAATATCTTTTAGTTTAGTTGATCTACTTTGTTGCTTTAACTGTATAAGCATGAGAATACCTCTTCCTGTACACACTATATTTTCTTCAAAGTTGCACCCAAACAAGTATTAAGTGATAACAATATGAAAAATGTGCCAATGCTAAACAAAAATTATAGTGATCATCGTCAAATGCCATATCTTAACGGTAAAAGCATCTCCAAAGAATATAAAAAAAAAATGATATATTTACCATCAGAACTCATTAGCCAAACCAAAGCAATCATTCCACCCTCATATGATTAAACTAATAGTCAATATGGATTAATATGATGTATTTACCATCAGAACCCATTACCCAATCCAGAGCAATCATTCCACCATCAGATAAACGAAATAGCTGTCTGAGAAAAAATATACATGAATATCTGTCAGATTAAAAGATCACATCAAACCTGAAAATGATATTCTAATGTTTACAAATACTACCAATTAAAAGCAAAAAATTAAAAGAAAAAGGAAAGAGACCCCTATTCTCACCCAAAAAATAAAAATAATAATAAATAAGAGAAAAAGATGTGAAAAAAGAAAATCAGAAAACCAGCTCAGTAACACCAAGACATAAGGTATTGTACAAACAGACAAAGCAAGTAGATATAAATGTGACCAGAAAAATTGATTTGTGTACCATTTGTGCAGCCAATTGAAAAAGGTGAAATAGTTGTTACAGTGAGGTACTATAACCCTATTAGCAAACAATTCTGCAAAGCGTACATTATTCATGATTAAGTTTCCACATTGTACACCAAATACGAAAAAACCATATGCAGGAACAAGTGACAAAGGCAAAGGAGAAAAATCAAGAAATCCAAAGGATCGCTAGACTCCACTCAAGTGAAAGGAAAGAGGAGAGGAGCTCACACTAAGGCTCCATTTGGACTTGAGGTGTTGTTGCTTTGAAGCCACATTTGTAGTAAAAGGGAAGCACTAGCCCTCAAGTGAGAGTACATTAGTGGTTGGCATACATCACCTTTGTAGTCTTTTTTCTTTTGAAGTAAGGGTCATATAAACATTTTTATCAAATAGTTGTGGAGTAAAATCAGCTTAACTTTGAAACCACAGCAGTTAAAGCGTTCGATTCTTTCAAAGTTGAGTAGAAGCACAATAATTCCAGAGAGAGCCTAAATTCAGACTAAAGTCTAGTATGTTGAACATTGAATTGTCATATTGAACAAGTGCAATAGAGAAGTAGAATAAAATGGACTTTTGACATAATTGAGATAAAGCACAAGATAGCCAATTAGCTATAAAGAAACCATTAGAATATATTTCAGATTTTAATTGGAATTGGCAGCAAAATATTCAACTCAGGGCGCAAACCTACAGTTGTTGTAAAATGGAATCACCAGCTGTGGAGTAAAAGTCCGTCTAATATTCGAAATTTTGGTGAAGCAGAGAAATCATATAGGAGCCCTCAATTCAACAAATTCAGAAGAGATAATATCAAAACTTACATCTCTTAAGGAACAAGTAGATACCAAACTCACATATTCACTACATTTGAAATCACCTTCCCCCCTATACTTCAAAAATTTCTTGTAAATTGTAATAGAGACAAATTCAATTGAACTTTAGCTAAAATTAAAAGAAGAATCACCTTCTGTAGCTGAAACGCGGAGGCCTCCCGAAGAAATGTAGGAAAGCAATCTGAATATGAGGACTCGAAAGCCATGGCGTCGCAAAATACCTGCAAGACATTAATGACAGATTGTCACAAATGTAATTATTACGGCATCTAATTTCAACCTCAAAACAAATTATCGGCGTTAATATCGATAATGAGATATCTGCCAGACCTGCCATGGAGGATTTTACACTTGGAAACGACACCGTCGTAGATAAGAGATGAGGAGTTGAAGGTCAGGCGAACGCGAGAGCCTCGAAATCCGGATAAGAGATCTTCGAAGAAATGGAACTCTAAGAAGTTGTACAGAAACGTAACGAAGAGAAGCGAAAGAGTCAACAGGTAATGCGAGATTGGAATCAAAGACAGTGCATTGAAGAGAAGCTTGTACGCATTGAGAGAAGTAGAAGAAGATTCATCTGAGAAACTCATCAACAGCGAAACGGCAAGCATTTTCGTGGATTCGGCTGTCGTTTCAGATTCGAATTCGATTGTTCGGTTTATTAGTTGGAATTTTTTTTTTTTCTTTGTTAGTTAGAAGTTTTGTTGTGGTTAGACAAGAAAAGGTAACATACTTACACGTTTGCGAGAGTCCTGAATTCATGGCATCATTTTAGAATACGAAAGTCCACGAATCACAGGCCCACAACCACAAATTTATTTTTATTATTTTAATTTCTTGAACCGCAAATAGGATGGAAAAAGAATTCGGAAAAATCAAATCCGAAATTCGGTCCGAAAAATTTCAGTTTTTTCTTAAATTTTGTTCAATTTTTTTAAAAAATAAGAATTTAATTTTTTGTGAAAATCTAAAAATTTGGACTTGGATCTAGATTTTATTTATTTTTTTAATTTTTTTAAAGTACTAATTAATTCTTAAAATTTTTAATCTTTAATATATATGAATCTAACAATTATTTTACAAAATAAATATTCTAAATGTTCAATTTCCACCTAAATATTTTTAAAAAATTCAAGCTTAAATTCGGATTCAGATTTAAACTCGAATCCAAAAAAACTTGAGTTCTAAGTTTATTAAAAAAATTTAATTCTGGATCCGGATTAAGCAAAACTCGAATCTGAATTCAAATATTTTCATCTAACCACAAATTTATTTTTATTATTTTAATTTCTTGGAGTTTTGTCATTTGATAAAGAGTAATACTATACTTATCAAATTATATTTCAAATTTTATATCCTAAATTGAGATGTCAAACAATCATTAAATAGTTATTTGATAAAGAGTAATACTATATACTTCTCAAATTATATATCAAAATTTATATCCTAAATTGAAGTGTCAAATAATTATTGAGCGGTCATTTAATAAAGAATAATACTACATTTTTTAAATTTTGTATCACAAATTAAAATGTCAAATAATAATATAAATGATGTTAGTAATACTTTCACAACAAATGGCATCATGTTATTGGTTATTACGGTAATTAATAGATACATCCCCTTTAGTTTGAGAAATCATACTTAGATGCATGATTTGTCCATAATTGCATATATCCCCTCAAACACCTACTTTTTGAGGTATCGGTTTCTTCAACATATGAACCTAGGGATGAAAAAATGCCTTATAAACCCTACCATGAATAGAGCAGGGATGGGATAATTTTGTAAAAATAAAATAGGGCATGAGAAAAAATTATTTTTTAAATTAGTAGTAAAGCGAGGATAGGATTAAGTCTCTTCACCCCATCCTCACTCTATTTTTTATGAATCTATTAAATATAATTTTTTTAGTATATATTATATAATTTACTAATTTTTTATTTTATAATAAACCAGATATGCTTTAAATATATATTTTTTATTAATAAAAAACAAAATATATAATAAAAAAAACATAAATTTTACTTTTTTTTATTGTAAACGACAAAAAAAAAATTTATTTTTGAGTTGGGTGGCCATTAATTTTAATGAGAATATGAAGTAATTAACAAGAATATCAATAATGTTAAGCACTAGAACATTATTTAAATTCTTATTTTTTTATTATTTATTATTTGTTTAAAATTTTGTTTACTAATTAATATTCATATTATTAAAAAATATATAATTATATTATTCTAGTTTACTAGTTTAATGCTTTTTTTTAATCACGGCATAGATTGCAATTTTATATTGTTAAAATTTGTGAATATAAATTAATATTAATAAATTTAAAATGAGAAAACAAGACGAGGATGGAAAAGGCATTTCCTGCATAGGAATTTCTCATTCACGCCTCATTAAATTTTTTAGAAATAAAGTAAGAAAGTGGGCTTAAAATAAAAAATAGGCCAAAGTACAAAAAGACCTCCCTACTTCCATCCCGCCCTGTTGTCATCCCTATAACAACCATCACCAGCTAATGAAGAAAATTACCAAGAGCCCTTAATTTTACTAGAATGGCTGCTATTATAAAAATCAAGAGCAAAAGCTAGCGTCTATTTTTATGTGCAGATGTAAGGTAAAAGAAAATTAAAAGAAAATTAAAATAAAGTATCCAAAGTAAATAAAATGACAATAAAAACTTTTTAATAAAAATGTTCTTGTACTTGTATTAACATATTAAAATTTGCGCTTACGTGCCATCTCATTATGTATAAATATTTAATTATATTATTTATACAATTATCTTTTCTAATAAAATTGTTAATATTATTAATTATTAAATGGTAAGATGCTTGTAACATTTCATATATTGTATAATTTAAAGGAGTTCAGATCTGGTCTAACTGAGTTTAGATCAATGCTAAAAGTTAGTAACACTAAAAATTATAAGTGTTAAAAGTTAGCAGTACTAAGAGTTAGGAAAATATAAGGAGTTAGAGCCTCGTCTGAAATGAGACAACGATCTAAGAATATATTAGTAATGGCATAGTTACAAAAAGTTGCAGATGGTGCTAGAAAATATCATTATACAAGTATGTTCTCAAATACTATGTTTCTGATCTAATTTCATCGATGTAGGTCTATCAGTGAACCCAATAATATAGATTAGTATATGTCTATATATGTATGGTCCAGATGGTTAGCCTTAGTAAATCATGAGTTTAGTAGAAACTCGTATAGAGATACAGGTATTTAGTGAGGATTGGGTACTGAATAGACTCACGAAGACCTCCAATAGACATCTCATAAAGCCATCAATGGAAGGCCTTCCAAGTTGAGTAGTATTTATGGTCTTTTAACCTAAGCGCCATAATGGGCTTATGAGTAATCCACCATACTTTGGTTCCACACATGTCAGAAATCTTTCATGGTCTGACTATCTGGTGTCGCTGGGTATGGTTTGATACTCATAAAATTCGGTGTGTATAGATATGGAATTTATCAGCTCATATGAGTGAGTTGTATATTCTGATGCTCCGAGATTGTATTTCAGAAAATCTTATAGCCATAAGTATAAACCCTGAGAATAGTTTCTATAAGGCTAAGCAATATCGCAAAAGTGTTTGCAAATATTGTTTATAGAAATATAAATATAGAGATAAATTCAAGGTTGGGCAAATAGAGATTTGATGGTGATGATTTATATCTCTACTTTTCTAAAATATCAATGACAGAGGAATTATTCAAATATGTTATAACCTCAACTTGTATAGTCTAACACACTGCTTTGTAATATCCGTAATATGTGTGGGGGGGCATCGTTCACGGATGTATAGAGGAGTTCCATATGAAAAATCAGGTGTGGACCTAAAGAGTCTCACAATATAAAGAGTACTCATTGCGCACTAGGGTAGCAAACTGGATTATTTAATTTGTTCAAAAAAATTTCAGTAAGCTAGATATTTGTTTAAAGATCATTTGCGATGTGCATTGTCAAGACTTAATTGTTAAGTACATCATATAATTAGTTGACATAAGTTGTTAACTAATGAGATGTAGACAAGTGGCATAATTTGGTCCATAAATTATTTTTACCTTAAATTGACTTATTAACCTCGCTAGTAAAAATAAGTAAGGTAAAAAATTATTTAAAATTATTTTGAATAATTAATTAAATATTATATATAATAATTATTATTATAAATGTCTATAGGGGTACAAACAATTATTACTATCACCTATTAATAATGGTATGATATTATGAATGATGAAACACCATTGAAGTAAAGTTTACAAAACTGATAAAAATAAAAAATGTTTAAATTTTTATTAAGTGGATAATTAAATTAAACTAGCACAATAATATAAAAAAATAGAGATGTCATTTTCAAATTTATTTGTGTTAATTAATAGTGTTGTAAATTTATTCAATGGATAAACACTAGTAAAAAAGAAAAAAAAAATATTGGTGGCCAAGAAAATTATGGGTAGGCCATTTATTATTTTTTGGTAAAGAAAAAAAAATGAAAGTGGTTCAATCACTAAAAAGAGAAATTGATTTGATCAATTCTCTCTCAATTTCCATCATCGGTAAATGTTCATCAAGTGATAAGAAAATAAAATAAAAAAACTAGAATGAAAAGTGTGCAAGAGTTGAGAAAAAATAATTCTTTGAAAATTAGCTTTAAATGGGATATATAAGAGTTGCATAATTACTTTAATTTTAAGAACAAATATTTGTGTTCAAAATATTGAACAAATACTGTTGGAAATTCAAATTAAAGTTACCATTCTAGCTCCACAATCCCACCAAATTATTGTAGATTAGACTTGTTCAAAAGTATATTTCAATGTGAGCTCCAAAAATTTAAAATTTTCATTGAAGTTCATCAAATGTATGTTTGTGCAATCTTGACTTGTTTATAATTCAATTTACATATGTACATATTGATTATATGTTTAATTCCGCTGCAAATCATATATGTGAAACATATATTTAAGTTCTTTTAACATATACAAAATTACATTCATACACCCAAAAATATGTTAACACAACATTCTAATGATAAAAGGCTGACAGTATATTAGAGGTCCCGAGTTGGAATTTTCTCATCCCCATATCAAAAACTAAATAAATAAATAAAAAGAGTGAAGGTTGATGAGTATATTTTGGATCCATAATCCGACCCCATTTATCTTAATAATTGTTTATTTTTAAGTAATTTAAGAGTTTTTATGCGTTAAATATTATTGTTATAAAGTTAAATCAGGAGAATATAGAAAAAAGATGAAATCGGAGCAAATAAGAAAAATTGCTACAGTATAACAGTAATCGTGAACAATAATTTACTATAGTAATTTTGCTACAGTTACCAACACCCTAGCATTTATGCACTGATAAACGTCCAGCATTGAATAGTGAATGCCCCAGCATTCCAATGATTCTATAAATAACTTATTTTGCTTCTAAACACATAACTTTGGTCCTTAACGTAACCCTAACCTATTTTCTCTCAATCTAACACGTTTCCAAACCACAAATCATCCCCATATTGTGTAAAAACAACATTTAAAGCTATTTTAGAGAGGGATTACACATTTAAGAGCATTTGGCTAACTTTTGGAGGATTCAACCAAATGTCATTGATTGGATGGAGGCACCCTTGTCTTCATAAATTCGGTTTAGGATTGTTGTATTATGTTTATTTATTCTTATTTAGCTATTAAACTCTTGTTATGTTGGTTTAATTTCATTATCTAGGATTGTAGCCTTTAACTCAATATGTGAACTTTATTGTAGTATTTGATTCCCATTGTTATGAATTCAGTTTATTATTCAATTTTTATTGTTCTTAATGCTTTCAATATGCCAGGAATTATGATTGGATGATTATGGAACATTATGATAAACTTGGAAAAGGCATCCTATTGTTTAGACCTAGATAAATTGATACATGATTGTAGAGTAATATCTACAAGTTTCGATATAGGATAACAATATACCTATATGACATGTATGGTCAATACAACTTATTCGTAATGAACCTTGATTTATTCAAATTACCATAGGAATATAGAAATTCGGTATATTAAGGTATAATCAATCGACTATCGAAAGAGGCTTTGTGATGAAATAAGTGTTGTGACCAATATAAACTGAGAGAATAATAATGGGATAATGAATTCATATTGAGGGATAACTATAATCCTAGATACTATTCATATAGTATTTGCGCTTACATAGTTTGCACAATTAGGATTGATTTATAGAATTAGTAATTAGCTTTAACATAAACAAATCAAATTTATCATTTGTCTGAATAAAACTAAGAGGACACAATTTTAGTACTTTGTTAAGAATAATAATAATAATTTCTCGTAGGAATAACACTCAACTTATCATATATTTCTTGTTCCCGATAGTATGCATTTACGGTTAACATAGAAATCGCAAAACAAAAGTCCCAAATTCAAATCCCCCCACATCAAAATAACTAAATAAATAATAAAAATATTATTTAGGTTTTTAATTATAAGGCCTAGGCCAGGTTTTGACTTGAAAGCCATAGACCATATAGATTCCGTTGGGATTTGTGCTTACATGTCATCCCTTTATGTATGAATATTTGTTTAATATTTATACTAATATTATCATTTCATTAAATCGTTAATTATATTTTATATATCGTAAGATGCTTGTAATATTTAAGACATTGTAAGATCTGAAAGAGTTCAAATCTAGTCTAAATGAGTTTAGATTAGTGCTAAGAATTAGAAACGCTGAGAGTTATAAATGCTAAGAGTTAGCACTGATAAGAGTTATCAGGTTATAAGAGTCAACGATATCTAAAGAGTTAGAGCCTTGTCTAAAATGAGACAAAGACCTGATATTATATTAGTAATGATATAGTTACAAATAATGCTAGGAAATGTTATTATACAAATATATTATCAAATATTATGTTCCTAATCTATCTTCACTGATGTTGATCTGTCAGTCATACCTTAATAAATATATAGATCGGTGTATGTCTATATTTAGATGGTCTAGATGATTAGTCTTAGCAAACTATGAGCTTAGTGGAAGCTCGTATAGAGATAAGGTATTCAGTAAGGAATGAATACTAAACAAACTCACAAAGATCTCCAATAGACATCCTATAAAGCCATCAATTGAGGTTCTTTTGAGTTGAGTAGTATTTATGGTTCTTTGACTTGAGCTCTAAGGTAGGCTTGTGAGTGATCTACCATACCTTGGTTTCACACATGTCAAAAATCTTTCATGGTCTGACCGCTAGGTGTTATTGGATATGGTCCGATGCTTATGGAGTCTGGTGTGCTTATGGGATCCATCAGCTCATTTGGGTGAGTATTATATCTTAATGCTCTAAGATTATATTTCAGAAAGTCTTATGACCATAAGCAATAATTCTTGGGAAAAGAGTTTAACCCTAGGGATAAATAATATTACAAAAGTGTTTGAAAATATTATTTATTGAAATATAATTCTATAGATAAGCTTTCAGTCGGGCATATGGAGATTTGACAGTGTTGATCTATATCTCTGTTTTATCTGGATATAAATGATGGAGAGATTATATGAATATGTTATAACCTTAACTTGTATAGTCTAACGCACCACTTTGTAATATCCATAACGTGTGTGGGGCATCGTTCATGGATGTATGGAGGAGTTCTATATGATAATTTGGGCATGAACCTAGAGAGTCTCACAATATGAAGTGTACTCGTTGTACATTGGGGCAACATAATGGATTGAATAGTTCCATTCTACAAATTTTAGCAAACCGAAAATATGTTTCAGGGTTCATCGGGTTGTGCACTTGTCTAGACTTAAATGTTAAACATATTATTTAATTACTTGACAAGAGTTGTTAACTAATTAGATGTTAACAAGTGGCACAATTTTATTTCATGAATTATTTTACCATGAATTCATCTATTAACCATGTTAGTAAAATCAAATAAGGTAAATATTAATTATTCAAATAGTTTTTGAATAAATAAATAAATATTATTTAAATAAATAAAATATAATTTTATTTATTTGTTATTTTATTCTAAAATAGAAGACATACCTAATTTGAAAAACATAAATTAAATTAAGTGGAGCATCATTTTGTAGAATTAATGGTCAATTTTATTAGACCATTAAAATGGCCACCAAAAATTATTTTTGGTAGTTGGCCACTTAATCTAATTTTGGTGAAGTACTTGGAAAGTGTTGAGAGCATTAAAATGGTTGGGTTTCATTTTGATGAAGGAGTGTGAATCAAAAATTCGTGCAAGGGTTGAGAGAAAAAAGAAGAGTTTGGTTTTTGAAAGTTTTTTATTGAATAAAGAGGTGTGAGAAAAACTAGAGAGAAAGAAAATTAAATTTCTCTTATTTTTCTTTCAAGTAACATAAACCTTGTTGCTGGAGATTAATTTGCTGCTATTCTAACTTCACAATCACACCGGATTATTGTGATTTAGAATTGAACAAAAATGCACTTTAAGGTGAGCTCAAAGTTGGAGCTAAAAAATTCATATTTGAAATCTTCACCGGAGGTCTTCAAATGTATGTTTTAAATAATCTTAAGTTGTTAAGAATTTAAATTAATGTGTATATGTTGATTATATTCTTATTTCTGCTGTGAAATTCGTGTATATGATACATACATGTGTTTAATTTTTTAACATGTACACAATCACAAGCATACACCCTAAAACATGTTAATAGATTCATCTTGACCTTGTTTTCTCTCTATTTTGTTTCATACCATTTCAATTTTGTTCACGTTTGAGATTTAAAAATTAAAATGTAATGTAAATTATATATAAGTAAATACAAGTATAAACTAAAATAAGGTATAAGACACCTACTATAAAAGTAATTTATTAATTAAGTAATTAAAGACATATATTGATGTTCGTGCTTAATATTATCTTATAAAAAAACCTTGATTGTAAAATTCTAGTAGAATAAAACTCGAGCGAAGAAAACAAAAGTTCAATGCATGTTTGTAACTAATGTAATTCTTCTCTTTAAGAATATGCTTCCTAGTTCTCCTAATTAAAAGTTTCTTTTAAAGTATAACATCCATCGGTTTGATAATTTATTAAAGCAACACATACTAATATTATGAACTAATTTTTCAAAAGTTAACGTTACAAAATATTTAGTAGAAAAATCTATAAATTTATTAGTAAAACGAATATATCTAACATCAATCATCTTGCTTTATTGTAACTCATAGGTATAGAAGAATCTTTAGAAAAATATATTTATTTTTATCTCCTTTAATATATTTGTTTTTAACTTGGATTATATAAGCAACATTATTTTCATATATTATTGTTGAATTATTTGTTGCAGAAGGTAAGTTGCATGTGCTATGAAAGTTTGCTTTGTGAATCGTCATGAGATCATATAAATAAAATATATCTCACTTGTGAGTTGGTTCTATAGGACTCAGATAAGTATCTCGCATCTGTATAACCAACCAAACTTGGATTCTTTGTTGGCTTAACAGAATAAAATAAGTTCAAATTTACTGTTATGCTAAGTACTAAAATTGTGTCTTCTTACTTTTATTCAGATGAATAAATTCAAAAGATAAGTATCTAATCTAAATAATAAAAAACTAATAAGATAGAGGCACCAATAACAGATAAAACCTAGTATTATAACTATCCATTGATATGTTACTCGAACTATTTAATTTTTTCTTAAGTTAATTTCTCAATATGAATTGTTGGCTAGATCTTTAATATCATTAAAAGCCTTTGTCGATGGTCAGGTGACTATATCTTACCCTAACAATTATCTATATGTATGTGGTAATTAGACGAGAATAAAATTCATTAAGAACTAATATAGTAATACTTATATGCTATGTAGGTATATGTTTATCTCATATGAAACTCATAGTTGTTACTCCATTATTATATATCAAATTATTCAAGGCCAACACATCATGATTATATATTAAATTATTCAAGGCCAACACATTTATTCATTCGTCAAGTTCATTAAGGTTCCTACAACAATCTAATTAATGATCAAGTAATTAAAAAGCAATAAGCACATAATAATTATATAATTCTACTATTAAGTTCATGAAAATAAGAAAATAACTTAAATTCAATCACATATCAAGTTCAAAATTGTAATTTTAGAATAGAAACTTAGTTCATGGTGAAAAAAGAGTTCTAGAGTTTATCAAGAATAACATCATGAAAATCATAGAAAACTAGAAATATAAAGAGTTGAAGAAATAAAACTAATTTTGTTACAATTTTTAATCTTCTAGTCTCTTTGATCCTTCAAAAAATTTTCTTTCTCTCCCTCTTTTTTTCTTTCTTCTTGATTCTTAAAACATGCTTTTTGGTCTTCTATTTATAGGTTTATGTCTTTAAATTTGGATAAAACATCAAATATAAGTCAGTTTAAGATTTTGCTTCTTTTTTTCGCTAAATTGCTCTTGCATTTTGTTCATGTAGTACTGTAGATCGATACTGCAGCAATCTATTATAGTAAATTACTGTAGTAAATTTGATATTTTTGCCTTGTTTCCCTTAAATTTTCATTCTTATTTGCTCTATTGACTTCAAACCTATAAAATAAAATAAATAATATAAAAAACCAAATAATCTTAATTTAAAAGAAATAACATTAAGCATGAAAGATGAAAATATTATACCTAATTAACTCTTATCAAATACCTCAAACTTAAGAGTTTACTCGTTCTCGAGCAAAGAGAACTTAAAATAAAAAATAAAAACTAAGACACAAAGGATTGGAAGGGTTGATGTTTAATAATATGTCTCAAAGATTATATATTCTACAACTCCCAAAAAACTCCAAATACCACAAAAGTTAGAATGTTAATCGATGCACTAACCTCACTCTATATGTGATTCACTTAGTACGTATGTGTAAATTATTCTCATTTAGTCATTTACACTCAAATTAATTTATACACACAAGAATGCGAAAGATAATCTCTATGAATTTTTATTTTATTCGTATTTCATAGGTTTGCTTTACATACTATTCTCCACTAATGTAGGTTCACATATAACTATAGATGACATAGGTTTTTATTAAGTTTATAATGTATGGTTAGGGTGAAGGTAGGATATAATAAATAAATTTTGATTCAATTCACACTGTAAACATACATTTTTATTTTTGGATCATCCAAACCTTTTCTCAAGTTTTCCAAAAATCCCTAAAACTTAATTCACAACTTTATTTCTCTACTTTGTTGCTCCACTTTCTCTTCTTTTTTTTTCCCTTCTAAGCTAAGGGTATAATAAACTTTATCCCTTTTTTTTTTTTTGTTTTAGTGAAAACTTCAAACCACTATACCACAAACTTAGGTTTTTATAACTTTTTGTGAATAATTAAAACCCACAACTATTCTTCATTCCACTTCTTCCAAAAGCTCAAAATTTCTCCATATAATCATCAAACAATATATTAGCCTATGGTATGAAAGGTGTTATGAAGAATAGTGTATTTAAAGAATAAGGTATATATGTGGTTACAAAGAAAATAGTCATCGAGCTCAAAGTGGGTGAGTAGGGATAAAAATAATATATTTATATATATGTAGGCTCGTAAAGCTTAAACGTTCTAAATATGGCCTAAAGTTATTTCTTTAATCATGTGTGACCTAAGATTTTATCTCGAGTGGTAATCAAACCAGTTCTAGAATGTGCGAGAGTCTAAGTGTCCTTAATATGCATAAACATTCTCTAAGTAACGAACAAACTAAAATGCTTATAACTATGTACTCAATAAATTCAATGAATTATAAATAAGGTAAAATTTTGACACAAAGATTAACATAAGAACAATTGCAACATCTATTATTTTCCAAGAATTATATCAATCACAATCAAGATCTTATCATTGATTAATAAAACATCATACCAAACCCAAAACTAACAATTAAATAAAAAATTAACATTTAAAACAACAAGAAAAATTCATAGAGCAGTAAATAAACATGAATAAGTGTTTTCCTCCCCTAAACTTCAGTTTGACATTGTCCTCAATGAAAAAAAAATGAGAATATAAAACTTTCCTAGTAAATGAAGGCTTAACATTGTAGCATTTGAGTCTTATTGTATCAATGATGAATTTTTCCTATCTCATAACATTGCAACTTCTTATGTTGCTCCTTAAATGTTAACTTATTGTTCTAGCACTAAAAAAATAAAATAAAATAAAAATTTATTTAGGTTGCCTCCTAAGAAGCGCTTGATTTAATGTCATTGGTTTGATGCTTTTCAAATTCATGAAGGATCAAACTGTATGTCAGTTGTATCTCGTCTATGAAACTTTTGTCAATGCCTAAGAGCATTGATATTCCTTTTCTTCAACTTTGATAATTCCACAAGAAAATATTTTAGATGCTATCCCATTTATCTTGATTTGATTTCTCTCAAAAAGAGTTTAATCTTAGATCAGAATAATGCACCTCATTCGCGGGTTTCTAACTGCCTCTCCATTATCTTTCCATGCCTATACTTTTTCTTTATCATGTGCAATTTTATCTTTGCATGAGTTTCTAGTTGTATGGCTTTTATCACTTTTAATTTAGGAGGTAGTAGTACATCCTCCATAATTACCAGGTCAACTTTGAAATAGTGGGCGAAGTTTTTGGAGCACTGCAACTGATCAATGTTTTTCTCTTAAAGTCTTCGAGAAATATTGGTGGTTGATCATAGAGTTGAACAAGAGGTTATTGCACTCTTTTCCCTTTATTTTGTACTTTGTTTGCTCATTGTTTCTACTAGATCAACTATACTCCTTGCACTATTCTACTGTTCTACATATTGTTGTGTAGGTTGCATTGTAATGTTTTGCATTTCCTCACCATTTCTTAGCGTGACAGCTTTACATTGCCCTATATCATCTTTCAAATTAACTTATATATTGCTTGATAAAACTCCATGTAGACTGCTATTTATTATTGAGGCTAACTGTCCAACTTGAGTCTCCAAGGTTCGTAGAGAGAATGCTTGGCTCTGGATAAGATTATATTGACTATGCATGAAGGTGTTAGTCAATTTTATATACTGCATAAGCATATCCTCTATGGCTGATTTCTCTTTTTGCTATTGCTGAGGTTGTACTGGAATGGTAGGAGAATCCTTCCACACTGAATTGTTTTAGTTGGAATTAATGATGGATGTTGTGCGTGATATTTTTCCCATGTAAGGTATATTCTTAATGCATTGGCCATTTGAATAGCTACCACTATAGAAGTCACACGTGATCGATTGGTATCTCACTACATTCACCCATATAATATCGACTTTCCTCAACTATAAGTTATCTTATGCAACTACTGAAATCAGCGCATCCACATTATAAACTCCCGTAATCTTTATTAGAAAAGAAAGATTCACTCTTTATTCTATCCATTGGCAATTATTGGAAGCCATCGCCTCTAATAGATCATAAGCATCATTAATAGATTTATTCATTAATGGTCCCCCTTACTACAGCATCAATTATTATCCTTAAGTGTATTACTACCCCATTGTAGAAGGTTTACACTAAGTACCATTTAGGAATTCCATGGTTTGGGTAATTTCTCAGCATTTCTTTAAATCTCTTCCAAGCTTTATATAGAGATTCTGAATCATATTGTACAAATGACATGATGTCATTCTCCATCCTTGTTGTCTTGGCTAGTACGAAGAATTTTACTAAATTTTTTTTATGTCAAACCATATCTCATGTTGCAATAGACCCTGATGGTAATGCTAGCTCTTTGCTTTTTCTTAAAGTGAAAAAAATAGTATCCAGTAAAGGAATATTAACTACTTTTGTAGCAAAATAGTTAGAAAATGAATAAAAATAAAAGGAAAACAGTCAAAACCGTATTGTATCATCTAAGACTTTATTGTATTTGCAAAAATTAAAAATTTCTAAGAAATTGTTGATATGCTCAATCGAATCCTCAAGTCTATTGAATTACATTGAGGCTTTCAATAATTGAATCACCTCCAATTGGTTTTCAAAGTAGTTGACATCTAGGTAGATTTTTGAATGCTAGACTATACGTCGCCTACTAGTAGGATAACAAATTCTCGTAGTAATTTTTGTGTTCCAGCTTAATTTTGCTCAGCCATCATGAATGAATTAAACATAACTAAAAAAAAGAAGAAAAAAAAACAAATGAAAAGTAATTGTACAAAAATAAAAATAAAAGAAAAGTAACTATAAAAATAAGAATAAATAAAAAAATTTTGAAGTAAAAGTAAGATAGATTGGAATTAGTATTAACACAAATAATAAACTAATTCCCAACAACGGTATCAAAAATTTGATTTGCAATTTTTAGCTAAGCGCAAGCGCGAGTGCATGCTATCATATAAGATAGTAGAATATCGATCCTACGAAGAATTATTATTACTGTTATGCTAAGTACTAAAATTATACCTTTTTACTTTTATTCAGACGAAAAAAATTCAAGAGATAAGTAATTTAATCTGAATAAAAAGAAAACTAATAATATAGAAAAGACTAAGGATAACAAGATAGAGACACCAATAACAGATAAAAGCTACAATTATATGTGAGTGATTTTAAACCTAGGGTGTATACATGTGAGTTTGTGTCTATCATTCAAATATAGCATACGTATCACATACATACATGCACAGCGGATGAGCGGAATATAAATTTCATAATGATAAACACAAATAAACTTTACATGTTATCTCATAACTGTAAAATACATTAAGATTGAGAAATAGTACATTATCAAGCCTTTGGTATTTGATAGAATCGGAGTACTCGCTTTTGAAGTAACCCGTTTATAATTTTAGTTCCTCAACACGGTGGGCTTGAGAAAACTAGAATAGCAGCTTTTTCAACAAAGGATTCAGAGTTGAATCCTTATTTCTACCTTATAGTATGGGTGACAAAATAAAAGAAAAAATAGAAGAGTTGTGTTTTTGTGCTCTCAACACTTGAGAGAATTTTCTAACACTTAGCAAAATTCACTTCTCTCAATTTCTTTAACCCCTTGCACGAATATTTTGTTGATTAATTAAGCAATTAATTGCTCTTTTATTTGTTTATTATTTTCTCACCTAATGGCATCAATTATGTTTGCCATTAGTGTTTTATTTATTATTATCTTTCATTTTCTCACCTAATGGCATTCATTATGTTTGCCATTAGTTTTTGTTTATTATTATTTACAATAAACCAAATGAAAACAAAACAAAATAGAAAATCATTTAAATGAAATTAGCCTTAATCTAGGCCAAATAAGAAAACACTTTCTCATTATTAAGAAATATTTTAAAGCCTACCATTAATAAATGCCACTTATTTATACTTATCTTATCATTTAATTAATATTAAACAAATGATTTAATCATATTAAATCATGGTAGAAACACATGCCAATTTAAATAAAAAAATTAATTATTTGATTTCAATTTAAATAATAATATCATATTATTATTATTATTATTATTTTATTCAATAAACATTTTAATGAATAAATAATGATATTATTTGTCTAACAAATAAAGTCATTTTAATAATTTCCAAATCAAACAATAATTGGCCCACATGTGCCATGTGTCAACATCCCATTAGTCAACAACTAATTGTTAACTAATAATGTATTTAACTCTTAAGTCTTGACACGTGCACAACTAGAGGAAAACTGAAGTAAATGTTCGGTTTGCAGAATTTTATGGATCGAACTATTCAATCCGGTACGCTGCCCCAATGTACAACGAGTATACTTTATATTGCGAGACTCTCTAGGTTTACTCCCGATTTATCAAACAAAACTATTCTGTGAGTCCGAGATCGATGCCCCACACATATGTCATGGATATTACAAATCAGTGCAGTAGACCATACAAGTTGAGGTCATAGCGCATACGTATAATCCTTCCGTCAATCATACCCTGGAAGAGCAGAGATATAGATTACTATCGTCAAATCCCTATGTGCTCATCCGTGAACTTATCTCCAGACACGTATCTTAATAAACAATATATACAAACACTTTTACAATATTGTTTAACCCTGTAGAAAACTCATTTCTTGGGTTTGTTGCTTATGGCCATAAGACTTTCTAAGATACAGTCTTTGAGCATCTAGATATATATAACTCATCTATGTGAGCTGATGGATTCTATATATGTACACACTAGACTCCATAAGCATCGAACCATGCCCAGCGACACCCAACGGTCACACTGTGAAAGGTTTGTGACATGTGTAGAACCAAAGTATGATGGATCACTTATAAGCCCATTGTGATAGTCAAGTCAAAGGACCACGTATACTACTCAACTTGAGAGGACCTTCCATTGACATCTTTATGGGATGTCTATTGAGGTCCTCGTTGAGTCTGCTCAGTATTCAGTCCTTACTGAACACCTTATGGTATATGAACTTCCAGTAAATCCATGGTTAGCTAAGAACAACCATCTAGACCATTTAGGTATAGTATACATTGGTCTATGTAAACGGATTCCACTAATAGACTTGCATCGGTAAATTAAGACCAGGAACATATAATTTGATAATAGACTTACATAATAACATTTCTTAGCACCTATTGCAACTATGTTATTTCAGGTCTTTGTACCGTCACAGACAAGATTCTAACTTTTAGACTTCCTTGATTAATATAATATGCTAACTCTTTAACATTTATAATTTTTAGTGATGTTAACTCTTAACATTGATCTAAACTTCTTTAGACCAAATCTGAACCCTTTCAGATCATATATTGTCTGTAGCATCACAAGCATTGAATCGTTTAATAATAGTAATTAACGATTTAACAAATAATGAACTGTATAAATATTACAAAATAAAATATTCATACAACAATGAGATGGCACTGAGCACAAATCCCAACATTATAACTATCCCTCGATATGTTACTTGAACCAATTAATCTTTTCTTAAATTAATTCCTCAATATGAATTGTTGGCTAAATCCTTAATATCATCACAAGTCTCTATTAATGGTCAAACGACTATATCTTATCCTAAAATTTACTTATATATCTGTGGTAATCATATGAGAATAAAATTCATTAAGAACTAATATATTAATATCATATATGCCATGTAGGTATATGTTTATCCCATATAAAACTCATAGTTATTACTTTATGATCATATATCAAATTATTCAAGGCCAAAACCTAAATTCCTTTATCAAGTTTATTAGAGTTCCCACAACAATATAATTAGTAATAAAGTAATTAAAAAGTAATAAGCATAGAATAATTGAACAATTCTACTATTGAGTTCATTAAAATAAGAAAAAAATTTGAATTCAATCACATATCAAGTTCAAAGTTGTAACCCTAGAATAGAAACTTAGATCACAGTGAAATAAAGATTTCTAAAGCTTATCAAGAATAACATCATGAAAATCATAGAAAACTAGAAAGATAAGGAGTTAAAGAGAATTACTTCTTCTCTCTCTTATTTCTCTATCTTCTTAATTCTTAAAACAAACTTTTTGCTCTTCTATTTATAAGTTAATATCTTTAAATTAGAGTAAAGCATCAAATATAAATCAGCTTAGGATTTCCTTTTTTTTTTTTGCGTTGGCATTGTTCATACAGTGCCGCGGCATTGGCTTTTGGATGACTTAGCGCTGAGAACATTTACTTTAGCGTCACAGCATTGGCACTGTAACAAAAATATTGTTACTTGATACAATAGTAGTTACTGTTATTGGTGTTGTGTGCGTATACGTTGTACTATGGGTGATTGTGTGTATTATTAAATAATTTAAAATTTACATGTCTCACATACAACACAGCGAAAATATAATACACATTAAAATAATCTCATTACACTAATGAGATTAGGGAACTCACCCTCGTACAACATAGCGAAAATATAATACATATTAAAATAATCTCATTACACTAATGAGATTAGGGAACTCACCCTCGAAGCGTGCTTTTAACAATTCTGATTGAGGACATAATGAGCTTCCACAAACTAAAATAGTAACTTTCTTTTTCGGAATATTTAAAATAATTTTATTTCAAATTCATTTCAATCTCTCGGATTAAGATTAACACTTAACCTTAATTCTTTTCACTTTCTATCAAATTTGCTTCTCTCAGCCACCATATATATATATATAAGCAAAGATTGCCTTTCAATCAACCAATAAACAAATATTAAAGAGACATTTGTTCAAAAATGACTAGGCAAATAAATTGCTTAGTCAAAATACATATTTCGGTGGCATAATAAAGAAGCAATTGGTGGCTTATGGAACGCCACCACTTATTACCATTGAATCAATTTCAATTTATTTGACCAATAACAAATAAACGAGTGGCCATTTGATTGCCAGCTACCTTCAAATTGAATCAAATTCAATTTGATTCAAAATCAATTGCTTCGGCCAATAACAAATTGATAAGTGGCCATTTGATTGCCACCACTTGCTTTTGCAAATTGATTACACCTTGTTATAGCAAATTGAATTTGATTCAATTTGATTCATTTTCAATTACTTTTAACCAATTAAAAGATGCCACCAAATACTTCTATTTACAAAGATGGAAATGATTTTAGTTTTGTAATTTTATAAACAAAATATCAATTACACTCCCTTTAACTAATTTAATTATTAACATTTAATAATTAAACTAATAAAATTTATATCATATGTCCAAATTAATGGCATAATATATGGTATCGAATAAAAAGGATAAAATGGTAAGTCCTACTTGCCTAAATTTTGGGCTTAACACTTAAACTCTATGATCTCCTCGAAAGACTCTGAAATAAATAAGTGGCTAATTAATTTAATTTAAATAAAATAATAATTGTTTTATTTAAATAGTAGCTATATCTACCAATGCCCAATTTAGTACTCATACAAATTATTAGCACAATTTGAGATATACACTAGATAGATAAAAGTGTCAAGTCTCACTTGGCACAATTTTAGGTTTAACATTTAAATCTTATCTACTCCCTAAAAGACCCTAAAATAAATTCATATTTTTTGAAACCTTCCCAGATCGAACAATTTGATTCGGTGCGCTACCTACGTGCTCAACGCGTACACTTCATATAGTGAGACTCCCTATGTTCACACTCATTTTGTCTCACAAAACCTTTTCATAAATCTATAACCGATGCCCCCTCACACGTTATGGATAATACAAAATGACGAGTTAAACCATACAAGTTGAGGTTAATCCATATTCGTACAATTCCTCCATCATTAATATCCTGGAAGTGTGGGGACATAGATCAATACCGTCAAGTCCCTTATTACTCAACCATAAACTTATCTCTTTAATTCGTATTCCAATAAACAATATGCGCAAACTCCTTTACGATATTTTTTATACCACAAGAAACTCTTTTTTTGGGTTAAATGCTTATGGCCATAAGCCTTCCTAGAATACAACCTTAGAGCATCTGGATATTTAACTCACCCATATGAGCTGATGGATCCCATATTTACACACACCGGACTTCATAAGCATCGGATCATACCCAGCGACACCCAACGGTCAGACCATGAAAGGTCTCTGACATGTGTGAAACTTAAGTATGGTGGATCACTCATAATCCCACCGTGGTGCTCAAGTCTAGGGACTATGAATACTACTCAACTCAAGAAGACCCTCCACTGACGGATTTATAAGAAATCTATTAGAGGTCTTCTTTGAGTCTAGTTCAGTATCTAGTCCTTACTAAATACACGTATATTTATATGAGCTTCCATTAAGCTCATGGTTTGCTAAGATTAACTATTTGGACTATCCAATTATGGATATACACTGATCTATATTAATCGGTTCTATTCGATAGATCATGTATCAGTGAAAATAGATTAGGAACATTTAATTTGAGAACATATTTACACAATGATATTTCTTAGCAACACTTGCAACTATGTCATTGCAAGTATATTATCAGGTTTTTGTCTTATTTCAGACAAGATTCTAAGTCTTTAGACTTAATCTAAACTCCGTCAGATCAATACAATGTCTGAAATATTACAAGTATCTTACCTTAATAAAAATAATTAGCGATTTAAAAAAATATTTATTTATTACATAAGTATAAAAATACAATATTCATACAAAATTGGGATAACACATGAGCACAAATCCCAACAACTATAATAATCTATTGTAGTAAATTTCTGTAGCAAATTTGATATATTTACCTTATTTCCGTTATATGTTTATCCCTATTTGATCTATTAACTCTAAACTTACAAAATAGTAATAAAGTATATTAAAAGCCAAACAATGTTAATTTAAAAGAACAAATATTAAGTTTGAAAGATAAAAATATTATACCTAACTAACCCCTATAATACCATTATTATTTCAGTCTATATAAGGTCTTTTTTTAACTTGATTGAATACAAGTTTTGGTTTCATGCTTTAAGCATTTTAAATTCTTTAGGAATTTTTATATAAATATTTACATCAAGTGACCCATATAAATAAGTTGCCATTACTTCCATAAGATGCATATTAAGTTCTTTTTAGATTACCAAGCTTATTAAAAATTGAAACATAATTATGTTTATCACAAGAAAATAAGTTTTGTCATAATCAATATGAGGTTTTTGTGAGAAACCTCGAACAAAGAATCTTACTTTAAATATGACCTCATTGTTTTCATTATATATTTGTATCCAATGAGTTTGACATCTTTAGTTATTTAGACTATTGATTCAAATACTTCACGTTTGGTTAGACAAGTCATTTTTTCTTGAATTGCTTTTTCATTAAGATTAATCATGCCTTTATCTATATTCATCAATATTTTGTGGCTCAAAATTATTATTCATAATTTCAGTATCAACTGCAAATAAGAATACATTGTTAACAATTATTTCATCACGTTTTCACATTTCTTTTGCATAAGTATAAAAAACATCTTTTTCTTCATTTTTAAACCCTCATCAAAATAGCAATCCATAAATCGTACATTAAACAAATCACCCATCAAAGGTTCAAGATATCTTTTAATTGTTGTTGAGTTAAAACCAACATAAATTTTCAAATGATGTTGAAGTCCTAATTTTGTGCATTATGAAGGTGCTATAGGTATATAAACAACAAAACCAAAAGTATGCAATTGAAATATATCAAGTTGATACCATCTACAAGTTGTAATGAAGAATACTAATAATATGTGGTAGGTCTAAAACAGATTAATAGTGCAACATAGCGAGTCCTTATGTAAATATTGGTAATGGTATGCACATTAATAATGCATGTGCAATTACTTGGAGTTGTTTAATCAATGATTCCACTAACTTATTTTGTGTATGGACCTATTGCACCAAATGCTTTATAATAATCTCCACTAATGTATAATAGTCATCAAATATTTTAGATGTAAACTTATCAATATTGTCTAACTGTATAGTTTTAATTGGGTACTCTGAAAAATGTGCTTTTAATCTAATGATTTGTGCAAGTAATCTAGCGAATACAATATTTCGTGTAAACAGTAAATAAATATGTGGCCACCATTTAGATGCATTAATCAAAATCATAAAATAACAAAAATGTCCACTTTTATGGATGGATTGGTCTGTAAATATCACCTTAGATCCTTGTAAAAATTATGGAGATTTAAGAATCATAGAAAAGGATGATCTAACTATGAATTTGCCTTGTAAGCAAGTGATATAAATATTCTCATTAAACAATAGAGTCTTTAGGTTCTTTAATAGTTGCTCATGAGAATGTTTAATGATCCTATACATTATTTTTGATCCTAAATGACTAAGATGATTATGACATAACATAAATATATTGCATAGTTTTCAAATGAATTTATAGTTGTATACTACAATCCATATGATAAAGTATGAAACTTTTCAAGTATGCATTTCTTGTATGAGATATTGGAAGTAATGTAGAAATATTATACATTGTTCACATTTAAAATCTTAATGTGATATGCATTTAGACGGATATTACTAAAACTAAGCAGATTTCTTCTAGATTTGCCTGCATTTAAAGCATCATTAATATGTAACTTTGTTCCACTTACTAACAAGATCGATGCTCTCTCAAGCCTTTAATAAGATTTATAGGACGTGATATAGTATTGACTTTCATCTCAATAATTGTTAGTATTGAGAAATACTTCTTATCTCACATGATAGTATATGTAGTTACACTATTAGCCAAACAGACATCCTCAGCTTTCCTTTTCAGAGTAGACAATTTATTTCTAAAAGTTATTCTTTACATTAAATAAAAGTTCGTATTAGACATCAAAATAATACACTACGAAAAGTTACACTTCTCTTTCATACATATAAAAAGTTACATTTCTTTATCAGCATTATAAGAGTTATAAAAAATGCAAAAAGTATAAAAAGATCTAGTGCAAAGATACTAACTAAAGCTTAGTGCATGTTTTCATTATCAAGCAAATGATTGATGTTTCCTTTTCTTTTATCCCCTAAAAAATCAAAGACTTCTAAATGAGAAAGATTTTTAAGATTTAAGTCATCAATAAAATCTTTCATTTGAACTCGTGCCATGATGGATAACACAGGATAAGCTTTTTCGTTTGATTTTCACCATAACAAAATATCAAATGCTCTTTATTTTTGTGTGCTCAACATATAAGAGTAGTCAGTATCAATGAAAATTTTCAATTCAAAAACAGTAGAAAAAGTGGAACTAGAACCGACTTTTCTTTTATCTTTTAATAAAATACTCCAAGCAGCCTGATTATAAAACATGCTCTTTATTTGTTTCTTTTTATAGATAAAGTTGATCCAAATTTATTTTCATTAAAAAAAGAATAATTGTGTGATAAAATCATAAATTTAGTTAAAATCACAAAAAAAATCGAAAGTTTAAATTTTTTGAAATTCCAACAATTAAATTTTTTACACCAAATCAATGGTTCTCAAATCTATTATCGCTGCACAAATAAATAACATAAGAATTCTCCTATAATATTTTATAATTTGATCTCCATAACAATACATATATCAGAAAATATTAGATTATCTTTATATTTAATCAAAACAGAACCAATAGTATATATATATATATATATATATATATATATATATATATATACGAGTCAAAACAATAAAATATTAAAGCTGATACATATATAAACATGTTAACGTGACATCCTTAAATGCTTCTCAAAATGTATATAATAAATACAATTCTTCAAGCATTATTAGTTAGTATAGTGTCATTCATTTTATCATTATAATAATATGTTATATAACCAGTAAACCCTTCATAAGATTTTACCATCATATATGTAGCATTCTAATTAGTTTTCACATTAAGTTTAAACATTGTGTTATCCATTCAACAACTATTTAACATAACTTCAAATTCTTGTCATCTAAAAAGTGATTAAGCAATAAAATTTATTGCTTGTCTAATTTTTCAATCTAAAAATTAATTATACTCAAGTTATCTTGAACAATTAAATTAAGAATATGACAAAAACACCTCAAATGAAAAAAAAAAACCTTAAACTGACAAGAAAATAATTTTATAGCAGTAGTATTTACACTTGCACTATCAAAAATAATACTAATAAGTTTTCAACAATTTGAAATTCTCTAAAAATATTTATTAAAGAATTAAAAATAACATTAGCTATGTGTGGATGTTCCAATTCATGAAAAGTAAGAATTATTTTTTGAAAAAACCATTCATTATTAATAATGCAACGTAATACAAATATACCCCAAATCATTGACACTAATTTAATAATAAGAAGTAACAACAAATACTCCTTTAAATTGTGAGATTTTATTAATTAGATTTTATTTAGTTTGATGATATACAATAAAAATATCATTTTTAACCGTATTTCTTAGAACACGAGAGAAGTTGGGTTAAATATATTTTTTTATAAATTTCTCATACCTTTCATCTTCGACGAATAAGAGAGGTTGTTCACTAGCTATAATGTATCTAGCTAATCCAGTACTCATGTGTTGTTGATTATATTTGAATCCAAAAATATTTTCTCTATGACCACTTTGGATAAGTTCAGTTTGAGTTGTCTCATTTGAACCATATTTCTGCAAACATGCCTTGGTATGCTAATTCAAATACCCAGTGCCATCTCTACTTTTGGCTTCTAAAGTTTTTGCACAAAACTTATAAATAGCTTTTTCTTTAGGAGCACTTTGGGCGAGTTCAGTTTGAGTTGGCTCTTTTGGACTATGTTTCTGCAAACATACCTTGGCATGTCAATTCAAATCCCCAATGCCACTCGCATTTTTGGCTTTTAAAGCTTTAACACAAAATTTACAAATAATTTTTTCTTTAATTTTTTCAAAAATGTACGAGTCTCCAACGTGAAATAATTTCAAACATCTGATATTCAACCTCTTTTTAATTTTTTATACTTCCAACATCTTCAATTGTGAAAGTATATTGACTACCAAATATTTGTGATAGCATTGAAATATTTTCTTCAACTTCATTAGGACTATTGAAATTTGTCATTATATGAATGATAAATAATTATATTGAGAATTTATAATTGGATGAATAAAAATTAAAAAATAAAGAAATAATTTGAGAGATTTTAAAGTAATTTAGAAGAGAATTGAGAGAGAATTGTGAGAGATTTAAGTTGAATTAAGATATTTGAAAGAGTAAGAAATTTGTTGTGCCTAAAATAACACTTGTGAGTGCTATTTTATAGGCAACCACAATCTTAGTCGTTGATCAATGGTCCATATAAAAAAATAAATAAAAAAGAACTAAAAGCTTTAATGACCATTTATTATCAATTAAAAAGACCATTGATCTACAGTTCATATAAAAATAATAATAAAAAATAAAAAGTTGCAGCTATAAGCAATAATAATTTTTTTTTATTTTTCTTAATTATTTTTTAAAAAAATAAAATAAAATTTTGGCACAGTCTATTGGGCCTACCGTGCTAGCATGGCAAAGAGCTATGCTAGGCCACACTCCAAGATGTCGTACTTAGGCTAGCACGGCACAAATTTTTTCATGCTGTGCCGGCCTAGGCACGACAACCTATTTAAGTCAATTTTTAGTGAGTTGTGCCCACACGGTATGATCCACTTGCCATGTTTATATATAGCTTGAATTATTTCTTATATTCTTTTTATGAAATCATATAGAACAATTCAATTTATCTTGTGTTTAATTCTTTCTAATTACTTGATTACTAATTAGATTCTCTTAGGAATCATAAGGAACTTGACATAGAGATTTATGTGTTTAGCCTTAGATAAATTGATATATAATTATAGTGTAGCAATTATGAGTTTTATATGAGATAGACATATACTTATATTGCATATATTATTTTATAAATTTTTCTTAATAAATTTTATCTTTATTTAATTACCATAGATATATAGGTAATTATTAGAGTAAGATATATTCACTTAACCATCGATAGAGGCTTATGAAGATATTAGGAATTTAGCCAATGATTCATATTGGTGGATTAGAGTAAGAGAAGATTAGTTGATTCAAGTGAAGTATTGGGGGAAATAATTGTAATCTTATGTCTGATTCGTATTTGCTTGCTTTAATTTTTAGTCATTTAGATAAAAAAAATAAAAAGATACAATTTTAATAATTAGCATACAAATAATAATAATTCCTCATGAAAATATATTTTACTCACTATTTATTACTTGTTTATGATAGTGTGCACTTGCTTTGTAATACAACGCAACAATAGCCCGATTTAACACTATAATCTCATGAGGAAGAAAAATGCCATAACAAATTATCATTTGCATGAAGACTCCCAACTGGTATGAAAGCAACCAATGCAGTATAACAATTCATTCACCAATTTAAATTCCAAAATCCATCTTCAAATAAATGATCAAAAACCTAAAAGATATCCCAACCAAAACTAGGTGTGATAGGAAGAAACGATAGTGGCCGTGGTAACCATAGACCGGAGAACACCGAAATGGATGACTCATCACCTAACCACCAACTAATACCCCTCTTTAATAACTCTCAACCCCAAAGAAAACTCTATAAATAAGAAAACCCCCGTGAGCTTAAAAGCAAGAGGAAACTAGATTGTGGGAAATATTTGACTTAAAGTTGGAATGGCTTGAATCACAGCCTTTAATAAGACTACTTTACCCTAGCTAAAAAAAAAATTCATCTTCCATTACTGCAAACAACTCTATACCTACTCCAAGATATGTTGGAAAGGCCACTTCATATCAATCCCAATATATGAAGGTCCCAAATAGCGACCATGCATAACACCATCCAACAATCCATGGAGTTATAAAATGGTCCCCTGATCATCTGAGGAGACACTATGACTAAAAGTAATAGAAGACTTTTAAAAGTTATTTTTTGCTCAAAGACCTTCTCATAAACATTCAAGATATTCTTAATGGAAGAAACATTTTGAATGGTGGCCTTGTTGAATACCAAGCTGTCATTTGTTAAAAACAAATGAGACATCATTAGACCATTATGTGAGCATGTAAAACCACACAAATCCCCTTACTCCTCAACTCTATGAAACATGTATGACAACCAATTGACACACAAAGAAATAAATATAGAGGTAAAGGACAACTTTGCCTCAAACCTTTAGAAGGTCGAACCAAACTTGTTACCTCCCCATTAACTAAGAAATTAAAATGGACAGTGGACAAGTAATTGAATATAAGTTAACACCATCTAGAACTAAACCCTAACTTTTCCATCAATCTAAACACAAAACTCCACTCAACTTTATCCTAGACCTAACTTATATCTAACTTCAATGCCAAAAATCTATCTTTACCTACCCACCTATGTTTTAAAGAGAGCATTAACTCAAAACCTAATATCTTATTGTTAGTAGATCTCCAGTAAAAAAGTACTTTAGTTTACAAAAATAATATAAGACATCACCATTTTTAGCCTATTAGCCACACACTTTGCAACCATTTTATAAATAACATTATATAAACTATTAGGTCTAAAATCTGCCACCTTAGTTGGAGAATAAATTTTTGGTAACAACACCACAGTAGTTATATTGTGATAAGCTAAGGAATTCCCATCATTTAGTACTCCCAAACAAACTCTAATCATATCATCTTTAACAATCTCTCAAAAATGCTGAAAAAATATTGCATGATAACCGTTCGACCTTGAAGCCTTAAATGGCCCTACAGAAAAAATGTTGCTTGAATTTCAACTTTTGTGTACTCAACATTCATCAACATCCATTGCGCATCACTAATCTGCGTAGAGTGGTATAAAAAATATCCAAAAACAAACTATTAAATAGTTGGGAAGATATAAATAGATTTGAAAAATGATCAATAATAATATTGGAGATTGTAGACCCATCATCACACAAAATACCCTCCTTCAAAAATAGTCATGAGATTAAAGTCTTGCGACACCGTCTATAAGCTTTTTGATGAAAAACATTAGTGTTTTTATCCCCTCAAGAAAGCTAATCAGCCTTAGCTTGCCAAAACTAATATATTTCCTCACTTAACAACATTTTCTGAAGCTCGAATTCCAATTGTTTTAACTTAAAAATCCACACAAGATGATCCCTCATAAAGTGTCTAATTAATTTCCTTCATGATTCTTCTGATTCTAGTAAGAATAACACCTTCATTTAACTTACGCTACTCTATCAAAGCAGTCACACAAAAGCCAAACTTTCTATTTAAAGGTAACTGAATCCTATGCTGAGACTAAGACTATGCATCTTCCACAACCCCATGACAAACATTATCATGTAACCATAATAGCACAAAATGAAACCTTTGGTTTTCACCCTAAAAACTCACATTGGGAGATAAAAGTAACATGTATAGCTTGATGATTTGATGAGAAAAAGTCACTTTAAAAAGCAATGACAGCTAATCACAACTCGCTAATGCCCTATCAAACCTTTTCCAAAATCACCCTATTATTCGTTATGGGTCCTTTCCAAGTGAAGTAGGGACCTACAAAACCTAAAACCACAAATTCCAACTTATATATGACATCTTGAAAATCCTCCATAGAATGCCTTCTAAAGATGTTACTCCCTTTTCTTATCCTCCACCGAAAGGATCTCATTAAATCACTAGGACAAAATAGAGGCTATAAATAAGTCTATCGTAGTCGATGCATCAACTCCCAACTAAGATAACAATCATTTTGAACTAGATTCTTATAAAATCCCACCACCTACTAAGGAGTTTTTGCTAAATAAACTACTCTAACATTCACATGATACCAAGAAAACCCCGAAATTGAGACATTCCATACCTTATTCCAGAGTGTAAATAAGCCACCACTCTTACCATTATTGTCAACATGGAAAGAAAACCAAAATCTCAACTCTACCTTATCCTATTTGCTCTCTTACCATATAGTTTGGTTGCAAGGATAAAAACTAAACTAGGGGAACACTCATACAAGAGCTTTCGCAACCCTCTTAATGCATGAAGATTCCCCAAACCTCGTGTATTCTACTTAATGATACTTATGGTGATTAGCGGGACGATATTGCAACCTATGCTTGATAAGAAAACACTGTACCATTCGTAAATCTTTTTTGATGGTGAACAATGATCATAATCTTCCATTGCTCCATTTCTTTTATTACTCTTGCCATTGATTTCATTATCTTATATGGAAATAGTTGAAAATTGATTATTAAATAGTCTAGGCTACTTGTGCAATTCTCTAGAACTCATCTCTTTACGTAAGGCATGAATTTAAAAAAAAAATAGAATTATTCTCTTTGAGAAAATTAGCTACTGTCTAAAGAGAAAAGGAAATTATTCCCTTATGGGACTCTATATAAGATGTACTTACACAGGTAGGCTCTTAAGATTTAGGAATTTCCTTTTTACCAACGTCTCATTCAAGGCCTCGTAGACATTAGATAATTGCTTTAAAGTTGAGCACCTATTTAAATTTGAACACTTTATATTTTCACATGCTCTTTCAACCAAAACCCTTTAAATTGATGTTTATTAGGGGTCCCTTTGAAAGTGAAAATCTGCCCCACCACATCAGTCTCATTAACATGCTGAACTCTTTCAAGATGAACCACATCCAAATCAGCATTAAAATTTCCCAAAGAAATCTCCATACTCATAGGACTTGCCACCATAAAATCACCATTTGAACTTTGAAAATTAAATTCACTCGATCCTGTAGGTAATTTCTTTGTAAAATTCTAAAAATTGTTGACTTGGGAATATATCACCGTAGAACTATTCTAAGCTCGCCCTTTCACCACTCAATGTTCCATTGTGACTACTTATCCATGGCTATTAATTTGAGCAACATTGGTAGACTTCTTAGCCTGTACATTGTCACGTCCCATATCGAATAGAAATTGAATGAATTTTGGGTATATAAGGGTGGGCATACAACATTACCTAATAAGCTAGTCTTTTGGGTTAATAGTAAGCGCCTGGCCCGTGATAAGTAGTACAGAGCAGACCCGAATTCTCATTCGTATGTGGGCCTCCCAAAATTGCTCAAATAGAGATTGCCATATAGGATGTAGCTCCCCCATATCGCCAAGGGGATAGGCAATACGGGCCAAGTGGGCCCTAAAAACCCTATGTCTTGAGCCCTAATAAAGATTGTCACGTGGGTAGTGGGTCCCCTATCCTGAGGGGATGGGCATTACGAGTTAGGTTGGTCCTTAAGTTTGGGCTACACCGTAACAAAGGCATCACGTGATTGGGTGAAAGAGAATGTCATGTCTCACGTCGAATAAAAATTGAGTAGATTTTAGGTATATAAGAGTGGACATGCAACATTATTTAATAGGCTAATCTTTTAAATCAATAACAAGCGTCGGGCTCATGACAATATTCACCCTTATCGTCTTGTCCACTTTATGACCCTGCTTCTAACCTTAAAAACTTGGCATAGCTCTTCTCTTCTGAGTAATGATGATTGCAGTCATTTTTTAAATTCATCCAAAAATCCTCTGTATATTTTCTATAAGAATGAGTTAAGAAACCACACAATGTACAATATTCCGCCAAAAATCCTCTGTATATTTTCTATAAGAATGAGTTAAGAAACCACACAATGTACGATATTCCGAGAGCTTTTCATACTTGAAATCCACCCAAAATAATTTTGCTTGCTCATCCAACCGAAGAAACAACCTTTTTTCTATTCGGTTGTTCAATATTAAGATGGACCTTAATACGTATGAATTTCAAGGAGCATTACCCTCCACTGTCTGCATTCAAATCTAAGACCTCACCGATAATATTACCAATCAATTTAGCAAGAAGATGATCTCCAAGAACCCTAGAGAGATATTAAAACTAATTTTCTTTAAATACTAATATTCAAAAAAAAAATATAAAAGACAATAAAAATACAAAACTATATAAATAACTGACAATTTTACTAATTAAAATTACATAAAAATACAAAAATAGATATTATTAAACTAAACCCACATAAGCCTTGGGTAGACATTGACTCCTAAATTACTTTTTCTCTAAAATCTTTTCTTCTTTAAACTTACTTTCTTTTTTTGGTTAATTAAAAAATAAATTTCCAAATTTTCAAGTAAATAAATAAAATTTCCAATTTATCTATTTTTTTAAAAACTTATTGACCTCTGTAACTGCAAGGTTTATTTAAATGATTTTAGTTTAGGGCTTTTCTTGGTCTATGCTATAGCCTATAGCAAAGGCAAAAACCCTGCAGTCTTTGCCTCTGTACAGTTTGTTGTCTTGTGAGTGAAGTGAAAGTAAAGGCTCCCCATCATTCTCTCTGGTCGCCGCCCCCGGTTGCAGCCTAATCCCCGTGTGCCGCCCAAATCAAGATTATTTGTGGCCGCCTCTCTGGCGCCAGTCAGCCTCTCCAACCGTTCATAGCCTCCGCTGGTAGGTTGTGATCATCAAATTCTCTCTTTTTTTTAAAAATTATTTTTTAGTTGATTGAATTATAATTTATTTATTTATTATTTTTATTATTATTATTATTATTGTAACTGGTTACTGGTTGGCCACAGGTGACTGCAAAGTGCTACGGCAGAATTTTTCTCTAAGTAGAGTTTTGTTGGCTTGACTTGCGGGTGAAAGTGAAAGAGAATGGCGCAATCACTTGAATTGCTGTTGATTCAGTTTCTGATGCCGGACAACGACGCGCGAAGGCAAGCGGAAGAGCAGATAAAGAGGTTGGCTAAAGATCCACAGGTGGTCCCTGCTCTTGTTCAGCACCTTCGCACCGCCAAGACTCCCAACGTTCGTCAGCTAGCTGCCGTCCTTCTCCGCAAGAAGATCACCGGACACTGGGCCAAGTTGACTCCTCAACTCAAGCAACTCGTCAAACACTCCCTCATTGAGAGCATCACTATGGAACACAGGTCTCCAATCACTGCAGCTCTAACTTTTTTACTTAACATTGATTGATTATGGATGATTAGGAACAAAAATGTAAATTTTACTAAATTCAACTTATATTTCTAGATGATGGTCTTACTTTTTTTTAGTATCATCCCCATATCTTGTCTGTGATGCTGAACTTGATTTTCTTAATCTGGTTTGATAAGAAGTACTTCGCCTTTTTGGAATCTGAAGATGATCTTAGCATTTTAATGTCTCTGCAGTCCACCTGTACGTCGTGCTAGTGCAAATGTTGTCAGTATTATTGCGAAATATGCCGTACCAGCAGGAGAGTGGCCTGAATTGTTGCCTTTTCTATTCCAATGTAGTCAGAGTGCACAAGAAGACCATAGAGAAGTAAGTCTGATAAGACTTTGAAATCATTCAGAATTGGTTTTATGTTGTCCATTGTTGCTATCTTTTCACTATAGTTAACATGACCAAACTGTTTCACACATTGTTATAATTATATTTCTTGTGACTTTGCATGCAGCTGCAAAATAGTTCACTATAGGTGTAAATGTAGGGAGGAACATTTCCTTTTCATATTAGTGGTTCCTGGTTGCTCATTAGATCATGATTGAAACAATAAATTCCAATGGCAGATTCCCTGTGAAGAAGTGGAAACAAGTTTCAATTTTATGCAAATCTATGATTAAAATCCCTTTTCCCTTTGAGTATGACATGTGATTAAATTTGTTTATATATGCTGAAAAGAATGAGACCGACTTACATTCTTGGTATTTGCTTTTTGTGGTATTAGGTGGCCTTGATCCTTTTTAGCTCTTTAACTGAAACGATTGGACATTCTTTTCAACCACATTTTGCTGATTTGCAAGCCCTGTTACTCAAGTGTCTACAGGATGAGACTAGCAACCGCGTTAGAATAGCGGCTCTCAAGTAATGTTAAAAGTCTGAAATTAATTTTGTGCTATATTTTAGGTGCTTATCAAGAACTTATTTAATGTGGTTGCTTACAAATTTTTTTGCCTGTTTTAACAGGGCAGTTGGGTCTTTTCTAGAATTTACAAATGACGGGGCCGAAGTGGTGAGGGTTATTTACTTTTCCCCCTCTTCATATCAAAGAATATGTAATCTTGAAATAAATTCTTTCATGCATCTTCTATTCTAAGTTGCCACCTGATGATTTCTCAATGTACATGCTCTGCTTTGGTTGGTGTTTCCTGAAAAATAATTAACAACTCTGCATATGTTGTGTACTTGGTTGTAATTTGCTTTTCCACTCAATTTGTACAAGTCATGTATTTATTTGTTTTTTCCCCTTGTTTGGTTCTTTATATCCCCTTTAGGACTACAAGGTCAATGCATCTTTTATAAGATGAGAAAGTTATACACACGTATCCGGAGATGAGATGCACTTTTGTGGCGTGGGCCATTTCTTCGAAAATGGAGTGCCAGATGTGCATGCTTAAAGATGAAATGTCATATACACGTGTTTGAAGTTTGAGATTTCATTGGTTAATTCTAAAGCATAAACTAAACTCTGTACTTACATTTGTAATGGTTTTTATGCATTTCGTAGGTCATCTGGATGTATGATTTATTGTTATCACGTCCCATAATGGACAAAGTAATTCATTTTCACCTGTGCTTCCATGTTTTCATTTTATGGCATTATATTTATCTTACCTTTTGCAGGTTAAATTTCGGGAGTTCATTCCCAGCATTTTAAATGTTTCAAGGCAATGCCTGGCCTCTGGTGAAGAGGATGTTGCTGTAATTGCTTTTGAAATTTTTGATGAGCTGATTGAATCTCCTGCACCTCTTCTTGGGGATTCTGTCAAATCCATTGTGCAATTCTCTCTTGAAGTTTGCTTAAGCCATAATTTGGAATCAAACACACGCCATCAGGTTAGAAATAATCAGAATGTTTATTTTTCTTAGGCTTTCTTGCTCTAGACTGCACTGAGTTGGAATGGAGCTACACTCAGTTGATGAGTTTCACATCTGTCTTAGCATTCAACTTGACTTACTTCCTGTGCTTTATGTAACATATCAGGCTATTCAGATCATTTCCTGGTTGGCAAAGTACAAATACAATTCCTTAAAAAAGCACAAGCTAGTTATCCCAATTCTGCAAGTCATGTGCCCGCTGCTTGCCGAGTCAACTGATGCTGGTGAAGATGATGATCTTGCTCCAGATCGAGCTGCTGCAGAAGTTATAGACACTATGGCTTTGAACCTCTCGAAGCATGTGTTCCCCCCTGTTTTTGAGTTTGCTTCTTTAAGCAGTCAAAATGCAAATCCAAAATATCGGGAAGCTTCTGTTACAGCCTTAGGTGTCATTTCCGAGGGTTGTGTGGAGTGGATGAAAGAAAAGCTGGAACCTGTTCTTCATATTGTCTTAGGAGCACTGAGGGATCCAGAGCAGATGGTTAGAGGAGCTGCCTCATTTGCATTGGGTCAATTTTCTGAACATTTGCAGCCTGAAATTATATCTCAGTATGAAAGTGTTCTTCCTTGCATTTTGAATGCCCTTGAGGATGCATCTGATGAAGTAAAGGTACATATGGGCACAGGATTAGTCAGTTTGTTAAATATCTTTGTATTGGTTATTGAATTGTTTCTTTCTGCTCAGGAGAAGTCTTACTATGCTTTGGCAGCATTTTGTGAGGATATGGGAGAAGAAATCCTTCCTTTTCTTGATCCTTTGATGGGGAAGCTACTGGCAGCCCTCCAAAATAGCCCCCGTAATCTGCAGGAGACGTGCATGGTATAAGATTAATCATAGACTCTCCAATGCTTCACCTAATTCCCTGAATGTATGATGAATTTATTGCCTTTTATTTATGATTATTGGTTTACATATGATGTCGCAGTCTGCCATTGGCTCAGTAGCTGCTGCTGCAGAGCAAGCTTTCGTTCCATATGCTGAAAGGGTTCTTGAATTACTGAAAACTTTCATGGTGCTTACCAATGACGAGGACCTTCGTTCACGAGCTAGGGCTACTGAGCTTCTTGGAATAGTTGCCATGTCTGTTGGAAGAGCGAGAATGGAACCAATTTTTCCACCTTTCATTGAGGCTGCAATTTCTGTAACTACTTTGACAATTGTGTTTGACTGGGAATCATAACAGACCTTTCAAAGTAATTGATTCATGTCCATTATTTCTCAGGGTTTTAGATTGGAATTCAGTGAGCTTCGTGAATACACTCATGGATTCTTTAGCAATATAGCAGAAATTATGGGCGATGGCTTTGTGCAGGTATACATGGTGTTACTTTAAATTAAACTTGTTTGGATCTTTTATTGGCATTGATATTTTTTTGAAAATTTCTTTTGGTTGACAGTATCTTCCTCATGTTGTACCCCTGGCATTTTCTTCCTGTAACCTCGATGATGGTTCTGCTGTAGGCATTGATGGGTCTGATGATGAAAATATTAATGGATTTGGTGGAGTTTCATCTGACGATGAAGCTCACTATGAGCCAAGAGTTCGAAATATCAGTATAAGAACTGGAGTATTGGATGAAAAGGCAGCTGCAACTCAAGCTCTTGGTTTATTTGCGCTGCATACTAAGAATTTTTATGCACCGTATCCTTTTACCATCTTATTTATCTATTTTTTTTAAAAATTTTCTCTCACCTTTTAAAAATTTGGATATCAGTACTATAGAAATCATTATTCTTGAGTTCTTTAATTGTTTCAAGCTATTTGGAGGAGTCATTAAAGATTTTGGTGAGACATGCAGGCTATTTTCATGAAGATGTTAGACTTCAGGCAATCATTTCTTTGAAACGTGCGTATCAATTTTCTTGTTCAATTTCTCACATTTCTTTCCATAGCCAAAAAAAATAGGGGGAAAAGATTTTGCTCAATTTCCTAGTTGGATAATGACATCTGCCTGTTTTGGTTATTAAGTTTTTTTTTTTTTTGCTATTAAACAAATTTGAATTAAATTATTACCAGGTAAGAAAATAGGAACTCCATATATGCAAAACTAACTTGAAGAAAATGTTTGTCTTCTGTAGAGGAGTTGTACTACCTTTTCTGTTTCAGGGACTGATTAACTATTAGCCCTTCCTTTAATGCTGAATATTAAAAAATCTTTCAGACAACCCTACTAGGAAGAAAAGGAGAAAAAAAAAGGAACAGCCTGAAATTAACATGTATAAGATACTGGTGTTAATATTGCTAAAGAAGTTTTCCATATTGCGATGTCAATTTATTTTGTGTGATAGGTTTACTGTTAATTGTATTAATTGATATGTTGCCGCAGATATTTTGGCCGCTGCACATGCAATCTTCCAGAGTCATAATGTGAGTGCATGCTATCACTTTCTTCTGTTTTATTATTAACGGATTTTGGTGAATTTTTTTTTTTCCTTTTTCCTCTTTCCAAATTAAGTTTTGGTTGCATGGGAAGTGAGATTCTTGTATACTTAGGGTTACACAGTCAATTCTGGTAGAAGCTCTCTCTCTCTGAATAAGCTACCTTTGAAGCTAATTTCAGTCAATTAAATTGGAAAAAGATTGACTAATATGATAAGATATTCTTCTTGCTATGCAGGAAGGACCAGCCAAGGCAAGAGAAGTTCTAGGTAGGAACACTTTTTTCTGAAATGGCATGCCTAGGGGTGGGCAAATCCGGTTCGGTTCGGTTTTTGAAGAATAAAATCGAACCTAGTTCATAGAGAACCGAACCGGTTCGGCTCGGTTCGGTTTATAAATTCGGTTTGGTTTGGCTCAAATGGACTTAATTTAGGCTTATTTTTTGTTCGGTTTGGTTCAGTTTTTCAATTTTTTTTATTTTTTCAAAATTCGGTTTTTCGGTTCGGAAGGCCGAACCGAATTTTTCAGTTTTTTGAATTAAAAAAATGAAAACTGAACCAACCAAGAGAAAAACCGAACCGAACCGAACTGGCCGGTTTGGTTTTTTGGTTTTTTGCCCACCCCTAGGCATGCCTTTTAGCTCTTTGTATCTATCAATTCGTGTAATTTTATTGTGTAATCTAATGGGAATTGAGTTCTTTATGTGCGCAGATACAGTGATGAATATTTTTGTCAAGACTATGACTGAAGATGACGACAAAGAAGTTGTTGCTCAAGCTTGTATGAGCATTGTTGACATCATCAAGGACTATGGCTACATGGCTATTGAGCCTTGTAAGTTTGAGTTTAGTTGGCTTTATTTTACCCACTGGTGAAGAAATCTTCCAGATTCAAGTTAAATGCCCCACTATGGAACTGAATTGTTATGTGACTTGATCTTAGATATGTCGCGGCTGGTTGATGCAACTCTTCTATTGTTGCGAGAGGAGTCAGCTTGTCAGCAGTCAGATAATGATAGTGATATTGATGATGATGATGACACTGGACATGATGAAGTGCTTATGGATGCAGTATCTGACCTTCTTCCTGCATTTGCAAAGTCAATGGGTCTTCACTTTGCACCTATCTTTGCAAAGCTATTTGATCCTTTAATGAAGTTTGCGGTGGGTTTCACAAATGTTTATTATGGCTTATGCTTCTCCCATACCATTCCTTTATTACCTTATTCAGTATCTTACTTGATTATTGGCAACTACAGAAATCTTCACGCCCTCCACAAGATCGGACCATGGTTGTTGCTTGCCTTGCTGAAGTTGCTCAGGACATGGGTGCTCCAATTGCAGGCTATGTTGATGTAAAATTTTTTTTCCCTGTTCACTTTTGGTATTATGAGCGGATTTTGTGAAGAATGCAGCTAACACTTGCAACTTAATATAATGCTTCAGAGGTTGATGCCCTTGGTACTCAAAGAACTAGTGTCATCGGAAGCAACAAATAGGAGGAATGCTGCATTTTGTGTTGGAGAGTTGTGTAAAAATGGCGGTGAATCAGCTTTAAGGTATCCTTCTGCATGCATGTGCTACCGTAGTTGTGAATTTTGTTTCATTTTTATTGTGGCTGTAGGTTTTGGGTGAGAAAGTGCAATGTATATATGTATTGATTGTCTTAAACATACTATGCCAAGTGTTCCCTACTATTTTGTTAGTGAATTTATCCTTTCCCAAATCTTTCTTTCCAAGCTGTAACATTTTTTTCCTTCTATCAAAATCAGATACTATGGTGATATTTTGCGGGGACTTTACCCATTATTTGGGGAATCTGAGCCAGATGATGCTGTCAGGGATAATGCAGCTGGTGCAGTGGCAAGGATGATAATGGTGCACCCACAGTCCATTCCATTGAATCAGGTTAATTTTCTGGTTTCTTTTTTTTTTTTTTCCTTTTCACTTTTTCTTTTGTGAATTTTAATTCTAAAATCTCTTTTCATGTTGTGTATTTTCATGACTGTTTGCAAGCAAATTATATCTGCTGTAGTTGTCTGCTAAACCTCCTGACCGCTTTTCTTAGGTCCTTCCTGTGTTTTTGAAAGTTCTTCCACTTAAAGAAGACCACGAAGAATCAGTCGCTGTTTATAGTTGCATTTCCACTCTGGTTTTGTCTTCAAATCCCCAGGTTTTTATTTCATTTGTAGTCCTTTGTAGCTCTTATGCACACTAATTAAAGTTTCTACTTGCCAAGTCTTATATTCATAGTGGTGTCTTTTGCGGATTTGACATCTTTTGTCATGCAAACAGATCCTTTCTCTTGTTCCGGAGCTCGTTAATCTTTTTGCTCAAGTTGTGGTTTCACCCGTGGAAACATCCGAAGTGAAAGCTCAAGTTGGCAGGGCTTTTTCACATCTGATTTCTCTGTATGGCCATCAAATGCAGCCATTGTTGAGTAACCTCTCTCCGACGCATGCTAATGCCCTTGCTGCATTTGCCCCAAAATGTTGATGTGTGATTGAGTTGAGTTGATGAATATAGCTTCTTTTCCAAATTTTTGACTAGTCTTTTCTCTATTGAGCTTTGTATCTGAAAAGAATGTTTGTTCTTAGTGATTTGATTGGGAAGTCTGAAACCAGATGGGATGAATATCCCACCAGGTATGCAAATTTCTTTCTCCGCTGCTCTTCAAGCACATTTTAACAGCTATCTGATGTTATAGGCTGGAGAGTAAATATCATTACAGAGCATGGCAATCAACAACTTATATACTAAAAGCTAATGTAAAACCATTAAACATTTTGATATGGTAATTAGAATTTTGATGAAGAGCTTGGTTTTAAGGGTAGTTTAGTTAACAGGTTGTGTTATTGTCAGTTAGCAGAAGTCTCATCATTTTGAATTTACTTATCTGCATCCATATCCATTTCCATTTCCAATATTTAAGTGCATTTTTCAGGTTTTGGTGTTGCTGCTGGTGTCATCTCTGCTCATCCTTTGTGGATATTTTGTGTCTCAGCTAGTTTATATATTTTTTCTCGCCTGACGGTCTTTGATTCGTTTATTTATTGTGTTTGGGGTGATATTTGTTGTGTGCCTTGTCCTCAACTGGAAATGAAGGTTAAAATTTTCATTAATGTATAATAGCTAGTTAAATTTTTTCAACCATGAAAAGGTAAGGTTGTAAACAAGCTGAAATACAGGTTAAATCTTGGCAATGGAGGTGTTTTTTGGAGGGTGCCCTTTATAATTGTTGTAAATTAATCAGTTATTTTAATCATATGCATGGGTGTTGAAATTGAATACGAATATGTTTTGTTTTGTCATGGTGTTTTTGATCTTTAATCAAATTCTAACAGGCTTTTTCACCATAGACGCTGTTCGATTTCTATCTTAATTCTCCAAGTGGATTATTATTAATTATTGTTTAATTAGCTGACTGGTAGCATAATCATATTTTTTGAAGTTGAATTTGTTACGATGCGGTTCAAATTTTTTTGAAGAATTTTGTTTAGTTGCATTAGATAAATTATGTAAAGGTAATTTATATATATATGTATATATCAATTTGGGGTTTATATGTTAAATTGAGGGGTGGATGCTAATAAATGAACTGAGTCGGTTCAAAATGGGTTCTTATTTATAGGAAACAATCAATTTAGTTTTTTTTTTTTTAAATTCAAATATATAAAGAAAAATAAGGTTGACCAAAAAATCAAACCAGTTCTTATTTATAAGAAACAATCAATTTAGTTTTTTTTTTTAAATTCAAATATATAAAGAAAAATGATTTTGACCCAAAAAAAAATCAAACAGTTAGGTTTAATTTAATTCTACTTTGCAGAACTAAAATGCCCACTCTAATTTAATTAATATATAAGACAATAAATTGTAGGAAAAAAAATTTGTAGTTTCATATATGTGTCACTTAATCAATGTTATTTGTTTCTTTTTAAAATTAATATTCACTTAGAAGCTAGATCTCATCTCTCGCATTTATTTAAATGTTCATAAAATAAAATGGAATAATGTAAGACATTAAACAATATTATATTCACTTAGTTTGTACCTTCATTTGTGAGAATTTTATCCGTCTTGGATGAGAGTTGAACTCCTCATTTGAAATAAGAATAGCGAACCCAATTGTTGGGACGGTCCTTATAATAAAGTTGTATAATTCTTCCATAGGAGAGAATTAAATTAAAGTGTATTTTAGTAGAATTATCATATGTAGAGTCCTGATAATCTGTTTGAATTTTATATCTGCAGTCTTAAAATGTAATATTATTGAGCTTTTTAATAGTATTACATCTATTAATGATTAAAAAAAAAAGGGTATATTTAGTCTTTCTAAAATAGTTTTTGTTTTTCATTTCACAAGTAGGATCTGCCTTTCTGATCATTAATTCAATAAAATTGCAAGACAAATTTTATCCATTTCTTTTCACCAAAATATATCCAAATTAAAAATAGCACCTGCCATTACCAAATGCATTTGTTTTATTTCTGTTTTTATAAAAGGGCCCAAAAAGATGATACTAAACATCACCTTTGTTATTTTGGTACATAAATATGATTGAATTTTTTTTGTTGAATTTTTTCAATATTTTAGTTTTTGCAAATAAAATGAGTTTTGGATAACTAATTCTAGACCCACAATAAATTTACACCTGGTCCATACATACTCTTGGGATAATATAGTATAAGCTAGTTAAATTTAAAAATGCTAAATTTTTATTTTTAAATATAGTATTTACTATAAATAATGTATTTATGTTTATATGATAATTTTGATTTATCAATTAAATATAGATTTGAAAATTAAATATTTAAATATTTAATTGAAATTTTATGTATAAAAATATTATATTATTTATATTTTAATATAAATATTACTATTAATTATATGAATATTAGGGTTTAATAAATTTAACTGATTTATTAATATTCAATTATGTATGAAACCATGTTTAGATTTATATTTAATTAAGTTTCATTCAAATTATTTTAATTAGTTAATAATATATATTATTAAATAATTAATTGAATATTTATATTTATTAATTTATTATTATGAATAAAAATCTGTTTGATTCTTAATATCAATTTCAATCAATATCTGCATATTTAATATTTTAATTAATCCAATCCAATCTTATATTACACTAAACATAAAAAGAACTATAATTACTTCAATGAAACTTAATCTTATCTTATTCTATCTAATCCAAATTAATCTGATTCAATCTTACCTTTCAAAGGTGTTTGTATAATTTTGAAAAATGTTAACCACAAAAAAAAAAAATAAATAAAGTAAATAACATTGATTATTTAATTTTCTTAAAAAACATTATTTCAATTAGTCCAATCTAATTTTATATTACACAAATATAAAAAAATACTATAATTACTCCAATCCAATCTAATCTAATCTTATATTTTATATTTAATTCAAATTAATCTTATTCAATCTTATCCTCTTCAATCTTACATATCAAAAGTGGCTGCATAATTTTGAAAAATGTTTCATCTAAAGTTAACATATAAAATAAATAAAGCAAATCACATTGACAGCCCTATATTTTGGAAAAAATAAATATGCAACCAAATTAATTTTATTTAAGTTGGGTTCAAGTAGGATTTTTACAAATATCTGTACTATTGGCAAAATGATAATCAAGGGTTTTTTTTTCTTTTTTTTTTTCTGTATGACATTTGAATGGGACTTAATTTCAAATTTGAATAGGATTGCTTTTTCATTTTAATACTGAAATTAAGTGATTTATGTTTAAATGTAACTAAGTTAAAATTTTGACATGACACTTAAAAATGAAGTCTGAATGATTTTTTAAATTTGAACTCAAAATTATCCATGTATAATTAATGTAATGCTTTCTAATAGTTGTAAATTGTTATGCCTATAAAAGAAGCGTTAGAAAAAAGATAATTTTTTTTAATTAAATATTTGGGAGTTTAAATTAAATTTGAATATGTTCAAGGTGGATGAGTTTACTTTTTATTATTACTTTTGCTCCCCTATTTTGGTCGAGGCCCAAATTTTTAGAGTGGCCTATAGAATGAATAATTGGATACTTACTTTTAGAGTGGCCCATAAAATGAAAGACTAGAAGATTGTTTTGAAGACTTTTCACTTGTAAGTCCACAACTAAGTTCGCCATATAGAATCTTAAGGCTTTGGCTTATTACTAGAGAATTCTAACATGACTTAACAATTGTTGTGCTTGCTGGGAGCTCTCAAGGCTTAGTTATTTGGAAAATATTTAAGGTTGTCCATTTAGATTGTTTTCAGTCCAGTTCATCAAGTAATTTCGTAGTTATTCCTCATTATTTACAAATTTAACTTATTAATCCAGAATCACTTAAAATTCAAGTTTAACAACTTTACTCTGTATGTAAGAATAGAATGGAAAGACATAGAAAGACAGACATGAAGGATAAACAATCAAAAACCAGTAAAATGATCACCCAATCCATAAATACCTAGACTTAATAGACCCATAATTAGAAATTAAACAAGCCTCTAGATCAAAATAACTTAAATCAATCATTAGAAACACAAGATGATAATATAGCATGCCAAGTAGGGGAAGTCCCAGCTTGGTATACTGCTTTGCAAGAAGAGTTAAGAAAAATGAGACATGAGTGGAAGGAAATGAGAGATGTTTGACAGCAGTGCTGGAAAGAAATAGAAAGCTATAAGAGTAGCTTGAATCTCGGGAAGCTGCTGATTGAAAACTTGGCCAAACCCATCCAAGAGGACCCCTCTCACTGATCAGGCCTACTAATAATCCAACTCGGCTTACTTAGTCATAGAAGGGAAAGACGGTGCAAGTGTCATCGAAAGAAAGCCATTTATCAAGTGAAAGGTCACATCGAGAGCTTAGTAATTAAGCAACACACTCCCAAATAGGATAGTTAGAATGAAAGAGGCAAAATTCGGAGGCAAAATTCGGAGGCAAAATTCAGAGGCAGAAAAGTAAAGGGATGACCTAATCAAGCATGATGATCAGAGGTCTCAGAATAATCGAAAGCTTAAAGAAGGTAGAAGACAGAAAGTCAAAAGGGACAAAAAAGTAAAGTTCTTGAGGTAAACCTAGAAGAAAAGGTCCAGGGATTTAAAGTTTGACTGCATGAGCTATTAGAAGATAGGAAGAAGTGTGAATCTACACCCTTAAAAATAATTGAATGGAAGAGCAAGTCTCCCCTTATTAATGAGCTCAGGGATATAGAGTTACCCATGATGTTTAGAATGCCTAGTCTCCCCACTTATAAGGTGTTAAATGCATTTCATATATAATATTTTGACTCTTTGAATTTAAAAATTGCTTAACATAAGTATAAATATGTGGTTTTCTATGCATTTTATCGTTACTTTATAGGTTTCAACTTAACAGTGCAACAAAAGAGCAAAAATAAAGAAAAAGAGTAAAAAAGGTCATTTTCCAAAATAAGCCGCAAATTAAGACTCCAAACTACAGTATTAAGAAAAAGAATGGAAGAAGTCAGAACTTACAGGCTCTAGCACCCCAAGGCCCATGTCGCAGTGCTAAAATGTTAAAAAAAAACTTTCTAAAATAGAAGTTTCAAGCCATGGTGCTCAAGAATTCAAGTAGAGCCAATAATGCAACAATGAGCCAACACCATAATGCCAATTACTCTAAGTCGCAACATGGAATAACAAATAGGAAAACCTAGTTTTCTTTAGATTCGAAGTCTACCCCAAACAAGGAGATTAAAGCCTACAAATAAAACCTTAAAGCCATTATTCAGAGCATCAAGAGAACATATTTTTGAAAAAGATAGAGCAAAGTTTAGAGATTGAAGAATGAGACATCTATAGTTAGGAAGAGAAAGAAGACGAAGATTTCAGGGCACTATCTCATTTCTTCTGTCTTTTCATTATTGTTGATTTATGCTCTTTATGATGATTATTATTTCATGCTCTAGAACTCTCTTTGTTACAATGAGCTAAATTCTTATTTCTAGGATTATAATTTTGAACTCAATATGTAAATGAATTTAATTTAATTTCTTATTTTATGAACTCAACAACAAAATTATTTATGTTTATCTATGCTTATTGCTTTCTACTTTATTTGACTAATAATTAGATTGTTTTAGGAACTATAAATAACTTGAAAAATGAGTTTACGTGTTTATTCCTAGAAGAACTGATATATGATCATTGCATAATAGTTATAAGTTTTATATGAGATAAGAATGTACTCATATGGCATATATGATTTAGAAGACATGTCATTAATTGCCTTTATTAGATTATAATGGGAATATAGGTAATTGTTAGAGTAAGATATATTTGTTAGACCATCAGAAGAAGCTAGTGAAATCATTAGGGTTTTAGCCAACAATTCATATCGAGGGATTAATTTAAGAGAAGAAAAATTGATTCAAGTAAAGTATCGAGGGTGATAAGTGCATTTTATATATGATATTATATCTCTCTTAATTTGATAATTGCTTATTTGAATGTGAATTTATGACTTTTTATATATATTAATTTCATTTTGTAGGTTTCAAGTTAATAGAGCCATTTGAGATAAAAATTCAAAAAAAACCAACAAAAGACTAAAAATGCTACAGTGCAATAAATAGTATCAGATATACAGTGTCGCTACAGTGACAGTAACTGTGTTTGGCGCCTTAGCGCCATTTATGTTTCTCAATGCTTAGTGCTTCCAATTGATTGAAAAATGAATTGGTTGTTGAGATTTATGAATTGATGCTTAGGAGAACTTGACCCATTTATTGGATTTGGGAGAAATATAGCCTTAGGTTGTTATTAAGTTGCGAGGCTAATAACACTTAGGTAATCACCATTGTTTTCTCAAAGATTGCATATGGTGCACACCAAATGTTTGATAAAATGTGTGAGAACATTCGGGGTGTGCCATTATGCCTAGGATTTCATTTGACGCTTGAGAAAGGTAATAAAATCAATCCTTGGATAATCAATTGAAGGATTGCATAATGCATATATATGTAAATAAGTTAGATAGAGATATCAACTTGAATATGTATGCATAGTATCTCATTTGGCACTCGGGAGATGAAATGAGATTAGTTTTAAGCCCTTGATTATGAATTAAATGAATTGTTAAATAGGAAAACATAGGAAGAATAGAATAAAATCAATACTCTAGGATCCTATTTGTATAGAATTCATCATATTGTAAGATTATCATTTTGTTGTTAGATTATATATTCTAGGCCTTGATGGAACTCTATTGAACAATATGTGTTGATGTTGTTATATGATTAATAGCTATCTTGTGCTATTTATTTATGTTTTTTATGTGCTTAATGCTTTTAATTAAATTGGAAAATGGATTGGATGATCTAAATATTTTGGTTATGTGCTTGGAAAAGTTTAATCTATATATTGGTTGTAAAAAGCATAGCTTTAAGTTTGTTGGGTTGGGAGACTAATAACTTAGGGTAGTCACAAAAGCGTTGCTTAATATGTGTATGTATAACGGGTTAGATAAGGATATCAACTTAGTTGTATATGTATAGTATCTCATTCAGCACTCGGGAGATGGAATGAGATTAGTCTTAAGCCATTGATTAATGAATGTATTAGATTAGTTGTAAATCACGAATGATAAAGAGCATAGAAACAATAGAGGGAAACCAAGTCCCTAAAACCCCATTGCCATAGATCTCTCATATATTTAGTCACCAAATTATTTAGTTTTAAGTTGTTTTTAATTTAATAATTCATCTTACCCTTTAGATTATCCTAGATAAAGTTAGGTTACTAACATCATAGTACTCAGTATTAATTTAGGACACAATTCTCGTGGGAACGATACTCACTCATCATTTTATTACTTGCTTACGACCTATGCACTTGCAGTTACAAATTCGCGTGTGTATAATTTAGTGAACAAATTTTTGGCGCCATTGTGGGGGATTATAGATTTTGAATTTATGCTAATATTATGGTAAAATAACTTGATATTAATTTAGGTATTTTGTTTCTTTTAAATTTTGTTATGTTTGGGTTGTTGTGGTTGTTTTGAATGTGCATGCAAAGAGGTCAATTTGTTGAATATCAACAAGGTTCACACTTCTAAACAAGATTTTGGTTCTTGCCAAACAAGTTTAAAATGAGGAAATCAAAGAAAAGAACTGGCAAGACCATTGAGTGAACATTGAAGAATGATATAGGAGGAGTGTTCCTTGAGAAAAATGCCTCAAAATTGCAATTTTTCCACCACAACCCTAGAAGAGGTCTAGCTAGAGACAATAAATCAAGCATTTTTTAGGAGGCAACCTAAGTGCATTTCAATTTTTAATTTCAATCTTTTTGTTTGATGTTTTTTTTTCTTTCTTGTAGTGTGCTAAAACAACAATTAGAAAATCATAAATGCATGGAAAAAGAATCGAAAACAAGAGCCAATATGGTGCAACCTAATGGAGCTCAAAATAAAAGTCAAGAAAATTGAGGGTTTTGGGCACCAACACAAGCAACAACTTCCTCCTTGTGAATCGAGCATCAAGCCATTGTCTACAAAGGGAGTTTCTTTTATTCATTTCTAGTTTTTTCATTGTGGACAATGTCAACTTTAAGTTTGGGGAGGAAAACATTCATTTCCATGTTGATCATGCTTACTTATTACGATTGATATTTTTAGTTATTTGTTTTGCATATAATTTTTTTTCTTTCATTTTTGTGTTTAGTTGTGGGTTGGTTGAATGATTAGTAGTCAATGATATGAAATGGAAACATAATTTCAAATGCTACATTCTTTTAAAGACAATGAATGTTGTGATTGTTTGCTTGGTAATCTAGGACAATTCGGCTTCACTTTGTGACCACTTGATATTTTGAGTACTTAGTTAGAAATATTTAGTTTTATGCTTACTTAGAAGACTTTTATGCACAACAAGAATAATTAAGGTCTCAAAAACTCACTAGAACTTGTTTGAGCATCACTTAAGGCGAAATCCTAGGGCATGCGTAATTGAGAATATGATTTTAGGCCATCTTTGGACCAATTGAGCCTTTCAAGCCAACCTATGTATAATTTTACCCATAGTCACCCCCGTTGAGCCTAATTACCACTTTTCCTTACTAACTATATCACTACCTTAACCTTACTTTTATTATCCTTCATAATACCCATCATGCCATGAGTATAACACTCTTTTTAAAGAGTTATGTGAAAATTTGAAAATGAAGTGATGAATTAAAGAATGGTTATGGGTTTGGTTATAAATGTTGGTTGTTCAAATATGAAAAGCTTAAATTTGGGGGTATAGTGACTTATATGTAAAAACAAACAAAAAAAGAAAAAAAAATTCTAAAAAAAAAATTTGAGTTTGCTATACCCATAACTTAAAAGAAAAGAACAGAAGAGCAACAAAATAGCTAGGGAATCAAAGAAATAAGTTTGGAGGAAATTGGGTGAAAAGCAATTGGTTTGGTTTGAGTAAGCTCTAAAAGAATGTGTGTCTATGGTGCAAGTTGTGCCGAAATAGATCTATTTTATCATACCCTCACCCAAGCCATACGCTATAAGCTAACTAAAGTCTTATTTGATCCTTGATTATGTGTATGCCTACATTAGTGGAGAGTGATGTAAAAAACAAGCATATGGAGTGTTAAATAAATAAAAAAATAAAAACAAAAACTCATAAAGACCATTTCATTGTCTTGTGTACATAAACTAATCCGAGTGCATGTGATTAGTGATTTTAGCTATTCACACACACACACACCAAGTTGGTCACTTGTGGGTTTGAATAAGTGTTGGATTAACACGTTGAACAGTTATGATGTTTAGAATTTCCTTGAGAATAGTAGTCATGAGAAATTTTTGAGACAAATTATTAATCATTTGCCGACCCAATGTTATGTAATTTTTTTTTAATAATTTGCTGTCATTTTTTTTATTGTTGTGCATGTTTTTCTTACTTGAGGACAAGCAAGTATTTAAGTTTGGGGGTATTTGATAAGCGTATTTGATAAGCGTATTTGATAAGCGTATTTGATATATGATATTATACCCCTCTTAATTTGATAACTGCTCATTTTGAATGTGAATTTATGACTTTTTATATATATTAATTTTATTTTGTAAGTTTTAAGTTAATGGAGCTATTTGGGATAAAAATTCAAAGAAAACAAGCAAAAGACCAAAAATCCTATAGTGCAATAAACAGTATTGAGTGCACAGTGCCGCTACAGTGACAACAACAGTGTTTGGCACCATAACGCTAGAAAATGGCGCCCAGGGGCTAAAACGGGCAGAATACTTGGCACCCAGGTGCCACCACTTATTTTAACCCCTTTTTTCTTACCCTAATTCAAAACTTATAAATACTACCCTTTAGTCATTTTTCACACTATCAAAGGAGGCATAAAAATTACAAAGGAGAAGACGATTAGAGCTCAAATTTGAAGATAAGAAATGATGTCTCCAAGATTTTTTGAGCATCATTGAAGACATTTGAAGGATTGAAACCTTGGAGACATCCTTAAATTCGGTTTTCTCTTTATTTTCTTTGTATTTTCTCTTTTGTTTAAATTTTCAGATTTGAATAATGTTTATACATGTTTGTATGGATTTCTTGATAATTTTAGTTATGGTTGGATTTTTATGTGATTAAACTTGATTTTTAGGCTTGATGTAGTTTTATTTATATTATGTTTGGATGATTTAATATATTTTTGTGTAATCCATTTATGTTTCTCTATGTCTAATGCTTCCAATTGATTGAAAAATGAATTGGTTGTTGTAGATTTATGGATTGATGCTTAGGAGAGCTTGACCCATTTATTAGATTTGGGAGAAACATAGCCTTAGGTTGTTATTAAGTTGCGAGGCTAATAACACTTAGGTAATCACCATTGTTTTCTCAAAGATTACATGTGGTGCACACCAAATGTTTGATAAATGTGTGAGAATATTCGGGGTGTGCCATTATGCCTAGGATTTCATTTGACGCTTGAGAGAGGTAATAAAATCAATCCTTGGGTAATCAATTGAAGGGTTGCATAATGCATATATATGTAAACAAGTTAGATAGAGATATCAACTTGAATATGTATGCATAGTATCTCATTTGACACTCGGGAGATGAAATGAGATTAGTTTTAAGCCCTTGATTATGAATTAAATGAATTGTTAAATAGGAAGAACATAGGAAGAATATAATAAAATCAATACTCTAGGATCCTATTTGTATAGAATTCACCATATTGTAAGATTATCATTTTGTTGTTAGATTATATGTTCTAGGCCTTGATGGAACTCTATTGAACAATATGTGTTGATGTTGTTATGTGATTAATAGCTATCTTGTGTTATTCATTTATGCTTTTTATGTACTTAATGCTTCTAATTAAATTGAAAAATGGATTGGATGATCTAAATATATTGGTTATGTGCTTGGGAAAGTTTAATCTATATGTTGGTTGTAAAAAGCATAGCTTTAAGTTTGTTGGGTTGGGAGACTAATAACTTAGGGTAGTCACCAAAGGGTTGCTTAATATGTGTATGTATAATGGGTTAGATAGGGATATCAACTTAGTTGTATATGCATAGTATCTCATTCGGCACTCGGGAGAGAAAATGAGATTAGTCTTAAGCCCTTAATTAATGAATGTATTAGATTAATTGTAAATCACGAACGATAAAACGCATAGAAACAATAGAGAGAAACCAAGTTCCTAAAACCTCATTGCCATAGATCTCTTATGTCTTTAAGTTACCAAGTTATTTAGTTTTAAGTTGTTTTTAATTCAATAATTCATCTTACATTTTAGATTAGCCTAGATAAAGTTAGGTTACCAACATCATAGTACTTAACATTAATTTATGACACAATCCTTGTGGGAACGATACTAACTCATCACTTTATTACTTGCTCACATCCCGTGTACTTGCGGTTATAAATTCGCGTGTATAATTTCACGAACAGAAGGATAGTTGTAATCCTAAGTTTAATTCATATTAATAATCCATACTTGTTAACTTAGTTTTCTCTGTGTTATTTTATGTCATTTAAATTAGTTAAGTTCATTCTTCTTTCAATCGTTTGAATAAAAGTATAAAGACATAATTTTAGTACTTAACGAGGATTAAGTAAATATTCTTCGCAGAAATGATACTCTAATATTTCGTTATTATTTATTTATGTTAGCGTAAGTTTTTTTTATATCTCTATGAGAAAGGCTTAGCTTTGTTGTGGTTGACCAACCTTTCCTTTTTAAGGCTTTGCTAGGGTGACTATTCATGGCTAATTTAAATGCGGCAATGTCTATTCATTTTTAAATTTGAAGTTACTTGCCGAAGAAAGAGTTAGAATTATCTTTGGTGATCAAAAGATGTCGAGAAATTGCTACACAACTTCAGTTAAGAGAACTTACTGTATTTCTATAGTAGATCTGATAATAGAAGGACAATCAAAATTCCCAAAGCTAGTGAGAGAGATGATCCCAATATAAGCCAAACTAGGATTACCTGAAAGAGTAATAAGGATTAGCTCTCAGTTGAGCCTTAAAATTAAGAACAGTTTGATCAAGTTAATGAAAGAGTTCTTGAATATCTTTACCTAGTTTCACGAAGATATGTTAGGGATATACTTTTCATTAATATCATATGCATTGATTTTCAATCCATCCAATAAACCCCTTTTTGCTGCTTCTACTGTCTGACAAAATATTAAAAATTACTAACACATTGCACGAGCTAGCTAGGCCGCAGAATGCAGGCCACCAACAAAAAAGTTGATGTTGGAGGTTCCGAGAAGTCAACATACATAGGAGTTCATTCTATTAAGCAGAAATTAAGAATTTTCAATTAGGAAAGAAGTGAGGGTATTGCTGTTTAAGTAAACAAAATCCTTGTTACATGATTTATTTATAAAGTCTAATATCATAATTTGTTGGCCATAGTCTTGGGTAAAAAAAACACAAATAAAAAATGGAGAATATGTATGAATTTCATGGATCTAAACAAAGCTTACCCGAAGTATAGTTTCACTCTTATTAAAATTGATCAGTTAGTGGATTCTACAATAAAAAATGCTCTTCTTAGTTTTATGGATGTTTTTTTGGGCTATACTTAGATAAAGATATTCCTACCCTATCAAGAAAATACCTCATTCATCACCTATTAAGGGACCTATTGTTATAAGGTCATACTAGGTTAAAGAATGAAAAGGCAACTTATAAGAGATTGGTGAACAAGCTATTTAAATCTCAAATTGGAAAGAGCATAAAAGTATGTTGACGATATGACTGTTAAGTCAGAAAGGCTTAAAGAACATATAAAAGACATAAGAAAGACCTTTGAGATATTTAAGAAATATAACATGACATTGAAAAGTGTGCCTTCAAGGTGGAGTCAAGTAAGTGCTTAGGATTTATGATGAGTCAGAAGGGAAACAAGACTAACCTTAATAAAGTCAAAGCTATTTGGCAGAAGAAATCCCCAAGCATCGTGAAGGAGATTCAGAGGTTAATAGGTTGGCCGTCTTTAGCAAGTTTATCTCAAAAGGTATAAATAAGTGCTTTGATTTCTTTTAGGCTATCAAGCGAAGAGAAAAGACAAGGTGAACCCATTAGTCTAAAAAAACCTTCCAAAAATTAAATATTTATTTGACTCATCCCACCCACCTTATGGTACCAAGGATTGAGGATCAGGTAGTAATTTACTTGGGAGTTTTGCAGTATGTGGTAAGCTCTATTTTCATTAAGGAAGAGGTAGGTGCTCATAGACTAGTGTACTTCGCCAATAATGCTTTTATAGACTCTAAGGCACGCTATCCTTTGGCCGAGAAGCTAGTATTAGCATTACTAATGTCAGGACAAAAAACTTTCGATCCTATTTTCAACCATATACTATTATCATTCTCACTAATCAACCTTTGAGATAGATCTTCCTCAAGCTCAACCTCTCTAGGAAATTCATTAAATGGGCAATTGAGCATAGTGAGTTTGATATTCGGTATAAGCTAAGAACGACTATTAAAGGACAAGCCCTTGCAAGTTTTGTATCCAAATGCAAGAAAATAGACTTGAGCATATATAGAATTCCATATGAAGAATCTTTAAACAAAATGAAACCGCATATAATGACTTTGACACTTTATATTGACAGGATAATAATGCACAAGGATGTGGAGTAATTTATTCTTGTTAGTTTGAATGGTGATGAGCTTAGTTATGCAATTCGATTTGGCTTCCCAACCTTTAACAATAAAACCGAATATGAATTCACCTTAGTCGGGCTTAGAGTCGATCGAGCACTTTTAGAAAAAAAGGTTCTTATTAAAAGTGACGCTTAGCACGTAGGGAACAAAGTCAACAAATATTTTAAGGCTTAAGGACGTAACATCGTTTCATACTTGCAGAAGGCTAATGATTTAATTAGAAAATTTAAAGGAGTGGATGTTTTGGCTTAACTAGCCTTAACAAAGGAGATCTGAATACCTTGGTTGATACCCCTTGAGCTGGTCTTTGAACCAATCATTAAAGAGATTATACAAGTGATGTAGATTGATCCATGTTCTAGCTGGATGAATCCAATTAAGGACTATTTAGAAAAGGGAAATATATCGCAAGATAAGTAAGAGACACGTTGGCTCAAGTATATAGCTACATTTTTATAATAATTAATAGGGTTATTTATTATCGAAGGCACTCTTAACCATACATAAGGTGCCTCATACCTAACGAGTTAGAGTATATACTTTATTATCAAGGGTTTTGTGGAAACCATTATAGGGCAGAGGCTTTGGCTCATAAAGCCATGAGATCAGGATAATATTAGCCTATGACAATCTAAGATGCAAGAAAGTTGGTTATAATGTGTGATGTTTACCAAAGATTTGCTGACAATATTTATACTTCTCCAAAAAATCTAACTACGATGTATAGCCCATGGCCATTTACTCAATGGAGGCTTGATTTGATTGGACCTTTACCCCTAGTGAGGGGCTCAACCAAGTATTCTATAGTTGTTATAGACCACTTCACCAAGTAGGTAGAAGTTGAGCCCTTTGCTATCATTATAGAGAAGAAGTCTCGAGACTTCATTTAGAAAACTCTGGGTCTATAGATTCAGGGTACCATACGCAATCATTATTGATTGCAGGAAGCAGTTATAATGGAAATTTCACTATTATGAGCAATTGGGAATACATCTCAGATTCACTTCCTTAGTACACCCAATGACTAATGGGCAGGTTCATTCTTTAAACAAGCTCATTAAGAAACTCCTTAAGAAGAAGCTGACTAAGAAAAAAAGAGCATGGGTTAATGAATTACTTGAAGAATTTAGGGCACTCAGAACAATTAGCAAAATAGTTGCAAGGGAAACTCCTTTTTCTCTAGCTTTTAAGTGTAAAGTTGTGATTCCTACCGAAACAAGAGTACTAACTCACCAGGTGATTTACTTTGATAAAAAGAAGAATGAAGAACTAACAGAGGAAAGTCCTGACCTTCTTGAGGAAAAATAAGAAATGGCAATGGTTATGACTATAGCCTACCAATAGAAGATTGTCAGGTACTACAATAAAAGGGTCTAGGCTAAAAAATTTGCAAACAAGACTTAGCCTTTAAAAAAGTATTACTGAATAATAAAGACCATACCAAGGGAATTCTATGTCCAAATTCAGAAAAACCCTACAAGGTGTTTAGAAGATTCAGGCTAAGGACATATGATCTCAAATATCCGGATGGTTGGTTAGTTAGGAAGCCTTGGAATATTGAACTGTTAAAAATGTAATATCCATGAATGTTTGATGAATGCTTGTTTTAGTTTGATGAACGTTTGAAATTTTCAAAGTTTTGTTTTAAAGTTGTAATAAAAAAATTTAGCATCAAAATTTTTTTATCCCTTTAATAATAAATGAATGAATTTATATAAATTGTTCCAAATAAATGATCAGATCCAAGGGGATATTAGGCAAGGACCTGACGAACCCCTTGGTTAAACAAAGAACTTAGGGGAGATAGGGCAACACCCTACGATCCTTCAGTCAAACAAAAACTAAAGAATAGAAGGTGAAGCCTCAATAACCCATTTAAGAAAAAATCACTAGAAGTCGAGAGGTATGATGGCATGACCATTTAAGAAAATTATTCAAACATGATAATATTTCGAACTCAAAAGGCCCAAAATCGTGATCAAACCTAATTGGTTATGGTTCATCAAATTTAAAAAAATTAATTAAACATTAAAATCATATTATTTGGCAAATGAAAAGTCTCATTACTTGTAAAATCAAAATACATCATTCATGAGGACCACATTATTTGAATTACAATTAAAAAAAACAAAGGGAAAGGCATCTAAGCAGTATGTGTGGGGCTATTCTTAGGAGGAACCTCCCTGACAATCTAAACGGCCTCATCATCCAAGGCAAGAGCAATAGCAATGGCAATAGGATCAACGAGGGATTCATTTTCATCACTCAAGTGTGGACCTCGATGACTTCCTCCTTGGCCTGAGAGATAGCATCTTCGAGCCATTAGAGGTTAAGTTATGGGCAATGCTTCTCAAAATCTATAACATAGCTTGTACACCCATCCATAACACCCGAATTCCAAACCTCTCTTAGTTTAGCTACTTGGTTTCTAAAATGAGCAGAGTTTAGTTCCATGGTTAGTTGCTCGATTCGTCTTGCCATCTTGACCTGCTCCCTCTACCCTCTCTTCAGCCTTGAATTGATCCCACTTTAAAGTCCTGAAAATTGTCTCGGCTTTAGAAATTTTGATTTCCAAGAGCCAAATCTACTTTAAAAGCTCTGAGGCTTTGCTTTCAGTTGCTGCCACAGCCTCTAATGTCTAGTTTTCCCAAATAAGGACTTGTCTCTCTAATTCTAAAACTTTGCTCTCAACCTTAGCTTTTTTGGTTTTGACCTCCTTAACCTTTGCCTCTAAGGATTTAAAGTCTTGGCGAGTAATCAGCCGCAATCAGGGGCTCAAATCAGTAATTTTGTTGGAATTTCTAGCTTTTAGGCCATTTTGTAACCCATTTTCTATAAATTCTACTACCTTTTCATAATATTTACTCATTTTACATATTATCACAATATAAATCATTATTAATCATAAAAAAATTATGAATTTACTAAGTCTTTGCTATTTTTTTATGAGAATGTGCCGGTTGGTCACCGATCTACAATATTTTTTTGAGTGTTTTTTTGTTTGAGATAAAGAAATGTATTTTTAGGTGAGAAAGATGGGAATTCAAAATAAAAGGAGGGGGGAAGGCAAAAGAGTCCAAATTTAGCCTAAGCCATTTTGGATATAAAAGTTTAAAAATATAATGAGGGGCTACAAAATTATTCTATTAAAATAGGGGGGCCATTTTTAAAAATTTTCCTAAAATACATGACATATAGAATTCAAAGGTGCAATAATAGAGAAAGTCGTCACAATAAGTTTTACGTGATTTAACACTCCACACGACTTACCTCCACGTCTAGAGAAATTGCCTTGAGGATTTCACTAGGTTAAGTACTCCACACAATCTTTTAATTCTCTTTCTAGGTGTAATAAATATATTGGCTTTCTTAGGTACCTATTAAACCCTGATTATTTTTCTAGGTACTAATCGATCCCTCATAATAAATTAGCTTTACTGAGTATCTACTTAAACCATATAAACCATAAAATGATTAATTGACTGGGTATTAATCAAACCTTACAAATTAAAATCTCAATAAATAAATATAACAATAGCACATAGTGAGTATTATACGTCTATGTTATAACCTCAACTTGTATGGTCTAATACGCTGCTTTGTGATATTCGTGACGTATACGTAGAGCATAGTTCACGGACGTATAGAAGAGTTCTATATGACAAATTGGGCGTGGACCAAGGGAGTCCCACAATATGAAGTGTACTTATTGTGCACTGGGACAACAGACTAGATTGAATAGCTCGATCCAAGAAATTCCTACAAATTGGATATTTGTTTCAAGATCTCTCGAGACATGCACTTATCAAAATTTAAGTGTTAAGTATATTATTTAATTAGTTCACACAAGTTGTTAACCAATGGGATAATGACAAGTGGCATAATTTAGACCCTTGATTGTTTGACTTGAATTGACTAAATTGCCCTTGCTTGTATGACAAGCAAGATCAATAAATTAATGCAAAACTTATTTTTGTTTTAATTATTATTATTTGGTCAAATGGACAATTAAACAAAAGGGTATGGTTTGGTCATGCATAGCGGTGGTCTTGGTTGACTAAACCAAAGAGGAAAATTACATATAAAATGGAAATGTTTTATTTGTCAAGATAAGATTTTATGGTTCAGCAAACAAGTGAGAAAAGAGAGCTTGGTGTTTTCTTGGGCAAAAGTTGTATTTTATGTAACACTATTCATCTTCTCCTCCATTCAAGACGGTGGCTGGCCATGTTAGAGTAATGGAAAGAAATTATTTTGTTTGTTTAAGTGTTGAATAAACAACAAAAAAATGCATTGCTTTGAAACAAATATAAATAGTTAAAGTGTTTAACTATTATCTAAGTTTAAAGAGTTTAAACAAGGTTAAAGAGTTAACTAATTTTGTGTTTAAGACTTAAACATATTTTGCTGGAAATTGGAGTTGTTATTCTATAGGTCCAACCTTACCCTAATTGGATCTTAGAATTGCTGACAAGTGTGCTTCAAGTTGGATTCCATTTTGAACAAAACTCCAAAGACTCCGTTTTGAACAAGTGTGCTTCAAAGATGATTCTCAATCTCATTAGTGCAACAAAAAGGTAAATTTAAATGTGTTTGTTGCATTAGAAAATTAGATTTTTGATTCTGCTGTGTAATTTTGTATGTTTGACATGCATAAGTTTAATAATAATGAACATATTGCACATGCAGGCACACATTGATTTAACACACTTCCAGAAACGTCATGTTTTGAACATGATTAGTGATCTCATGACTAAATACAAACTTGCTCTACCACAGAGCAATCATTGCTTCAACTCTACAGCCTTAGTTATATGCCTCACCGTAAAAAAATACTTCCCTCACATATTCCATAAAAATATTTGATGTAATTTGTAAATGTGGGTGAAGTATTTGCACCACTTTTCTTCTAGCACAAATCAAGATCCTTTTGGATTTGTTACTCAGTTGGAGAAAAAGCAATAGAAAATATGTCCTCATCACCTAAGTTCCATAAACTTATAATTATAACCATGTCCTCTAATGTTGGGGTAAATCCATTCGTGTAGCAATAAATGTATAAGGTTGAACTTTATCTAAGGACCAATTGTCTCAAATAAGCCCAATCTTATATAACCTTTGTTTTTAAGAAGCAAATATAAAGGCATAAAGGCTATTTTGTATGAGCCGCTCAGGAAACTTATAATCTTTTAGTTCATGAGCCACCTAATCTACTCATCTAGCTGTGAGGTTAGAAAGAGTGCAATACTAAATGGGAACGGGCCTGAAGTCTCCTTGGGCTGGCATAAGTGAGAATTAAGCATAGATCCTAGCCAATTCCACTTTAGAAGGACCTTACTACTTAAGAAGTCAACCTAAGATTCCAATTTTATCATAAAATCATCATTAACATCAAACAAGTAGTCATGAACCCTATTAAAGGCATGTTGTTTAGACGATGATATCATAGACTTTGAAGAAAAGGCTATTATTTACCCATAATATTAAATAAATAAATAAGCATGATCAAATATAAAGCAATCGCAAAAGTATAAAATAGAGCACAAAAATCAAGATATCTAGTTTTTTGAGTTGGGAACCCATTTTAGGACAAGACGGCGAGCATTAGTGTTGGTAAATCAGTAGCTCTGAAACTGTCAACATCGACGTTTCAAACGACTGCAATCGAAAGCGACGGTGGCTCTATACGGTGGGAACGGGGATTGTTAAGGTGTTAAGTTTTAGGAAGGGGGGCGCTTTAATTTTTTAGTTTAGGAAAAAGGTAGCAGGTATAGCTAAAACCCAAAGTAATAGGCTAATCTTTGTTAGCTAAAATAATTCAAAATAGACACAACTGCCCTTGTTGATAAAATATAATGATAAATAAAATAATTAAAATAAAAACGCAAAAATCAGCTAACGTTTTGTAAATCATTCTCAAGAAATACATTTAAACATTCAAAATAAGTAGATTTCAAATTTTAAATTGTAAGAAAATATAAGATTATTTCTATTAGCGTATAATGTATTTATTTCATATATATAAGTTGAGTTGCCAATGTATTTTTTTGAATTTGTGCTTATTTTATAAATATATTAACATCAAAATATAGTCCTAGTGTAATGTGGTGAAATTTTAAAGAGAAATATGGTAAATTTTTGGAGAGAAATAGTCTGACTATGAGAGAAATATAGAAAATTTCAGAAGATCTGAGAAGTAGGAATCTAAATCGAATTCATCGCAAGGCCAATCTCGTGCACAGGGAAGGATGTCTGAAATGCATATACATATACCTCTTCATACGCAAGGTTGCATATGGACATGTCGCGTATAAGGGCGCATATTCGCCTACCATTTTTATGCATCTCACACGATAATGTTGTGCCATTTTTCCACTCTATTTCCCAAAATATTTTTTTTTCCTAATTTAAATGGTTTTTTAAATATATTTTTATTATAAGTGCCATAGAGTAAAAGTCACTTGTTGTATATTTTCAGAGAAGGTGGGAGAACTTAGTGATGATGATAAGAGATAAATTAGGTATAAGAACTGTGGTATTTCAGTTTTAAAGGATGTGAATTATGAAGATCTTTTAAATATCATAAAATTGAAGTTGATAATGTAGAGTATAAGGTGACTCTAAAATTTCTATTAGTACAATGAAGTTTAAGTTAAGACTAATTGTGATTGGAAACAATAATAATGGTCAGTTCTTTATTAGGATCAATAGAAGATCATTATGTACTTTATGTGTAATAGTAGATCCTAGCCATATGTAAAGAATATGAATAAAAGCCCATTCAGAACTAACCATTTTGTCATAATCACTTCATGTTGGTAAGCAGTAGCAACCAAGTGAATTGCATAGCCTCAACAATACTAACTGCCTTTATAATGTTCAATAAAGGTCCAACTTATATGTATAATGATAGTGAAACTGATAAGTATGTCGATGGTCTTGAAAATAATGATAATATAAAAGAATGTGATAGATTAAATGGTTTACCAAAAGGCAGATATTGTTATATTTCAAATAGCTCTCTTAATAAGGTGTGTGACGGGTACAATTCACATAGAAAATGAGATGATGTTGAAGCTTAAAACTCTTTCAGTCTCTTCTTTCAATATCACCATCAGGTTTGGCTATATTTGATAACGTATCGTGTTCTAAAATTGGGAATGTAATTTTAGAGAAGTTGTATAATAGAAAAAAAAAAATTGAACTTTATAAGGCTATTAGCTTATTGGCATTTAAAGGTAATTAGAACTTCAAAGTTTTAAGGTTTACATAAGATCATTTTGAGGAATATTTTATAATGAGAGATATAAATAGTGATTACGTGCAGTGTTAATAGATGCGAGGAAGCATTTCATCATGCAAAGAATAGATGCAGATTAAATTTTTCAGCTAGACCAATTGCGTGATGGTCACTGACTAGCCAATATTTAGATTATTAGAAAATTCATAAAAAAAAAAATTAAGTTTGCATCAATCAATAGACTTTCTAGACTAAAGGAGATCCAAGTTAACATGTGTGAAAAGTTTGGTGTAGAGATAATGTGTTCCACTACTTAACGGGCTAAGGAGTATGCATGCATGTTGATAACTAGTACTCTAGAGAATTCATATAGATTACTTCCTGCATACTACTATATGCTAGATCAACAGAACTCAAGTACGAATACTTATTTAGAAATTGACGACTATAATCACTTTAAGTATGTTTTTATAACGCTTAGACTATACAATAGAGGATTTTAGATATCTATCCGATTAGTAATTACAGTTGATGAAATATTTTTGAAAGATGCGTATCTAGGTATAATGTTTGGGATCGTATGTAAAGATGAAAACAATCAAAATTTTCTATTGGTATGAGGGATTGCTAATTCTAAAAATGTTGCTTCCTTAGCATAGTTTATAGCCAAACTCTGAGGAGTCTTTCGTGATCTTAAAGATCTTGTATTTGTTCGATTGATATGCTAGTATTAAGAATGTCATTTAAGAGGTATTTCCTAGTGCCTATCATAGGCATGTATCTATCACTTAAAATAAAATTTAGACATAAGATACCATCTGAGAAGAAGAAGAATGAGGGATTCTTGGCTTCTTATTTTATTGCTGTGAAGGTATATCGCCTTTCTGACTTCCAATAGCAAATTAAGAAGATATGAGAGATGAAACCTGAGACAATAAAATACTTAGAAGAGAACGTTGGTTTTCATAAATGGGTTCAATTAATGGAAGCATTTAGAAGATATAACATCATGACCTCTAATATTATAGAGAGCATTAATGCTATTACAAAGAATGTACGATCTCTTCTTATAGCGAAACGCTATTACATTTTTGGGTGAATTGTTTTCCTTTCTACTTATCTTTAACCTAGTTATAACATAATCTAATCATTTTAGGTCATTTTCTACATAAACTATTAATTTCATCTAAAATATAAAAAACTTACCAATCATCGGTCATTTTCTAAGTTTGAAGTCAACCACAATGGAAGAAGATGCCAATTTATACAATGTCGCCTTCGAAATTTCCAATCTATACAATGCTAAATTTAGAGTGGTTTTTAGAGAGGGAGAGGGAGAGTATTGGGTTCAAATGTTTGGTAGAGAATAAGAATGTAACTCGGGGATATAAATATTTAATTTAAAATTTTTTTACTATAAAAGATTAACTTTTACATTTGGGGCTAGAAAAAAATAATGGCTTGAATTTTGGGCCATTTCTAAAAACTTTACGTCAAATTATTATTATGTGTGATATATAAATGCAAGTGTATGTTATTGTAACAAGTAATACATTGATAAATTGGATGTCGAGCCCACATGAAATGGTATTATTTCTTATTAATTACTAAAATTATTTTTTTCTACTTTTATCCAAAAGGAAACTTCAAATACAATTAGACTACTATAAATTAAAAACTAAAATACAATAAAACACGGACCTAAGGTTACAAGTTTGATTTAACGAGATTGAGACAACCTAGGATTACAATATATCCCTCATTATGCACTTAAACTAGTTAGATCTCTTTTAAGTTAATCCATCAGTTCAAAATATTGATCAAAACATTAAATTCTTCACTAACCTCTTCCAATGGTCAAGTGGATATATCTTATTCAATCAATTATATATATTCATTTGATAATCAAGCTGAAATAAGATTCATTAAGTGTATGTTTTATAGATCATTCATGCCACAAGAGTATATTCCTTTTTCATATGAAATTCAAAACTAATATGCTATAATTATACATGAATTTGCCATAGGTCAAACATAAAAATTCCTTTTTTAAGTTTATTTATGTGTTCCTAAATCAATCTAATTACTGGCTAAGTAATAAGATAGCATTAAGCGTAAGCAAATTAAATATCTCAAAAATTGAGTTCATAACATAAAAGAGAGGATTGAGTTTAATTACACAATGAGTTTAAGTTGTAATCCTAGGTAAATAAGAATAGTTCATGACAACAATAAGAGTTCTAAAACAAGTAACAATCAAATAAATGAAGTAAATTGTTCTACAAAGAAAAAAAAAAGAGATAAGAAAAGAGAATCCTTTATTTTGTTGATTTTTTATTCTTGGTTGATGTAGAAATCTCTCCTTCAAGATCTTGATTCTTAATCTAAACTCAAAAAGAGAGTCTTTAATCTTGTCCTCTAACTGCCCTCTCTTATCTTGGCTAAAGAGTTATTAATTTATAGCCTTGAGGTGCCGAATCAGGGCAAACTTTGCCCTTGGAAAAGTCAACATTTTCTATATTTTGATCCATCGTTGCAGCACCAAGGTTTGGGAGTTATAGCTCTAGGGTTTCTATCTTTGGCACCACAACGTTAGGCCCAAGTTTTCGCCTCTTGTTCTGTTCGTCCATTTAACCTATAAATCAAAAATAATATATATAAATAGTCAAATAATTGAGATTAAATGAGTAAATATTAGGTTTAGAGAATTAAAATATTAGACATAATTAACCGCTATCAATTATGACTAATTTTTCTTTTGTGATTACATAAACAAGTAAAAAAATCGAAGATAAAATAGTGTGTAAAAGGTAAATAATGCAAAGAAAACATAATCTATGCATAATTAGATACAAATTCTAAAAAAATTGAAAAAATACAATTAAGAAATAATAAAGCTAAGGTCACACAATCCACACCGAAAAGGATCTTTTTAAGACAATCATGAGAAAAGAAACGATGCACTTACCAAATCTTGTAAGGGACCATAAGGAGTATAGAAGGCCCTCAAAGATTCCAAGAGAACAGACAAAGACAAAAAGTGTGAGAAAATTAAAAGTTATCAGAAAGAAATGCAAAAGGGCGTTAAAATGACAGGATGAATATTAGAAAAGAAGATGGTAAAAGTAAAGTGTAAAAAAGAGGGGGAAAAAGGTCAAAAAACTCCCTTTATAGGCGAGTTAAAATAATGGCTATGCCCACTTAGATTTTACTACCCATTAAAATACGATTACATTAAATAAAATAAAATAATTGATGTGAAGCTCACAAAGAAAGTGAGACCGAACACTTAATAAGATTCTTTTGCTAAGAATCATTGTAATTCAGATTCACAAAATAAAAAATAAATAAGGACCTTGACTTGTTATCTATAAAGAAATAAGAACCAAAGGTACAAAAAATATTAGGGTAGATGTCATACTAAAAAAAGATGAGAAAGATTGTGAGTAATAAGTCAAGAATGAATGTCACATTATGTAATCTTGATAAGTTTTAAAAAATTCTTTAAAAAATCAAAAGAAAACTCTCACTATTATTAATGTTAAAAATCTTAATTCCCCTTAAGGTTACAAGGCCTTATATACCCAAATTTACCTATAGCATAAAAGAAAAAATAAATAAATTCAATCCTAAGTCATAATAGGAATTAATTACAAAAATAGGGGAAAACAATAACAAGTATACTAAGAAAATAAATATTTCTATATCCTTGTTGCCAATTATAAGCTAAGAATAAAAAATAAAATAAAACAATAAGAATCTAATAAAGCTATGTAAATAGTAACACGTAAACCGTGACACGTGAACGGTGATGCATGAATAGTGATGCAAGATCTTCATTCTTAAATTGCTATGCATCTTATTTTATTTTTTATGTAAATTACTCTAGATCACTTAAAGAAACTTGAATAAAATTAACAAGAGATTGATTATCTTAAACACTCAATTCGGTCAGCTTAGCGTCTTGAACAAAGAATGAAAATGAGATGTGCTCAATTCGCCTATTTAATGCTTCCTTTATTTTTTAGGTTCTTACCCTTATCATTGGACCCCCATGGATGCTCAACAAATTTTGTTAAGCTTTGAAAACTTGATTTGCATCATTCTCTCTCTTTTGAAAAGAAATTTTTCTCAAATCTTAACCTACATCAAAAGGATTAAAACTTACACTTATATTACACTCACCTAGAAGGTTTAACTTGTAGGCGTTGTCATTCATCCTTCCAATCACTTGAAATTGACCATCTTTCCCTCGGAAGTAGTTTAGAACACCTTCGAATGGAAAACTATTCCTTCCTCATTTGCAACCAAACCCAATCACTTAGCTCAAATACTGTTAGGGTTGGTGCTTAAGTGCCATCCCTGAATATACATATACTTATGTATTTATACCAATGTACATTCCCATTAAATCGTTAATACCTATTTATATGGTATTATGTAATGTAACGTTACATACATTATATGATCTGAAAAAGTTCAGATCAAATCTAAAGGAGTTTAGATAAGGGCACTCAGTTAGCCATGCTGAGAAATATAAATACTAAATGTTAGCACAACTAACTATTAGCTGGTTATAATACTCAACGAAGATCCAAGAGTTAAAGCCTTGTTTGTAATGGGACATAGACCTAGGAATATACTAGTAACTGAATAGTTACAAGAGTTGCAATCAGGTGCTAGAAAATGCTAGTTGCACAAGTATGTTCTCAAATATTGTCCATAATCTATTTTTACTGATGAGGGTCTGTTGGTGGATACCTTTACATATAGTGTTATACCCCAGACCCAAAAGATCCGACACACAACATCACTTACATTCATTCAATAATGTGCACTCATAAATAATATTACATAAAATTTTAAACTTTAATTCAACATAGGAATCCTTAGCAAGTTGCTAGTAAGTTCAACATTAAAATCAACTCATAAACTAATATATAAACATAAACTTCTATTGACAATATTTAAACATTCATTTCATTTTTTTTTTCTAGAATTATAACAATTGAATTATGACTGGGACAATTAATAAATCGGAGATATGCAGAGTTTTCTCAGAGATTAACACTCTACTACATCACCAGTAGCAACTTTGTTACCGGAAGCCCAGAATATATTCATTGCAAATTCTTACTTAAAATCAACCAATAACCACACTTGATGAAATTTAAACCAAATCTAATCACACACAATAAAATAATACGTAAGTATTTATTCAATAGGGACAAATCAAATATCTTATCCAACGTGTCCTCAAATGAAACACTCAACAACCTAACAACTTAGGGAACCCAAGGAACAACAGAAGCCTTGCCAAATCCGCTAAGCACACATGTACCTTATTTACCTAAAATCACCATAAACTATAATGAGTATAAAACTCAGTAAGCATACTAGTTTTTCATATATCAAATACAAATATATATATATATATATATATATATATGTACACAATGCATATGTATGATATGCTGTGATAAATCAAAATCATAATCTTATCAAATCACATGTCATGTAAGCGCTTACACATTCTTTCAAAATATATAATAGGAATACCATCACTCAACTACTACTTAGTAGGACTTATATATCTCATATCACATAATGAGCTAAATGTCACTCGTAGATGACATACCGTATGAGAGAAATAGTATATGTGAGGTTTTAAATTACACATATATAATGCTCATGCCCGAAGGTAAAAGCCAAACCCTTACCATGATCATTGGTGAGTCCTCTCACATGCATCAATACGCCACCACACGAATGTGATGACTCACTCTTCTTTTAGGTACCAATAGGATCCTCCCTACATACGAAACACATAACATATATCAATCCCGAAGGAAATGCCACACATAAAGGCTCCATAAATCACATAAAATGCCTACTAAGTCAACAGTGAGTTTAAGCATCCTCAAAACACAAAATATTTTTCATGAACATATTACACTTCAAAAGCTCTCTTTGTTAAACACATTTCATTTTGAAAGCTCACTTTCAAAAATACATATATGTCATGTATGTCCATGCTCACATTCATAAATACATGTCTTCACATTTCATACCAAAATATACTTTGACATAACATAAACATATTCCTAACCACATTTATAAAATCATACATAACAATTACTATGTTTATTGTGATTTCAGTAAAAAGTCTAGTATACTTACCTCTTAGCACTTTCAGCTACAAGTCTTAAATCTCCTTAACCTATCAATGGAGATTAATCCTTTTATGAGCCTCAACATTCATACAAAATACTTTAAATAGCTTATAAAATTACACATATTTCACTTATCACATCGAATTGGTCTAATTACTTAGTTTCTCAAAACCTGTCATTCTGACCACTTATACTTAATAAAATTTTCTTATACATCAAATGATGTCCAATTACTCCAACATCAGAATATATCATTATTAACTCATATATCCTTCTTATATATGAATATTATATCATAATTCCTACACAATCCATTCCATAAACACCATCGAATTCAAATTACTAACCTAATAAGATCAAGATATTTACTGAACAGTATTCAATCTCTCAATTTTATAAAATCATATACTAACTCAAAAATTATAAAACTATCACAGAATTACTCTTAACACATATTTTAATCCATAATAAGTATTTTACTTCAAAATCACTGCCAAAAGTATTTTAAAACTATTTTATTCTACAGTTTTAAAAATTTGTTAATCAAATACTGCAATGAGCTGACACTATTTAGAAAATCATAACAATTTAACCACATTGATCTAAATTCTCAATTTTGAGTATATCATATTAGACATATAAAATTATCATATTCCATAAATTCATAATTTTTAAAGATTAGTTAGCAGATCAAAAATTGTTTGTCTCTGTGTCATTCTGTTAACACTTGAAATTTCTAGAATTTTAGGGTCATTTGGTAAATTCACTACAAATTCAATTTCTGGAATTTTCAATTGATTTAAAGTCTCAAATGATTCTAAACATGTCTAATTTCATATACGCAAAATTCAAAATCAGAATCACAGCACAACAATTTATAAAATTCCTGGATCAAAAGACTATTAAGTAGAAATTCTGTAATTCATCATGATTTATCAAGCTATCTACATAGATCATCATCAATTCTCACAATATCTTACGAAATACACATCAAATTCTCAATTGTACATATTTTCATAAATCAAAACTTAAAGGAATTAACTAATTTAACACCAAAAAACTAAGAAATGGTTATAATATACCTCTTAAAGTTTAAATTTTAACTTTCTTCTTCTTCTTCTCTTTCTCTCCCCTTTCTTTCTCTCTTTTCTCACTCTAAAAGAGGTGTCTTGACCAAAATGAATGAATTAGGGTTTCAAAAGTGTATTTTTATACTAAGAGGCTAATTTTTAGTATTTATAAATTAGCCCCCAAAACTTTCAAAGTATTATAATTTGGTCTCTAAAATAAATCTAAAATCTTGCAAATAAACCCAATACTAATAGTATATCCTTAACCTATACAAACATTACTAATAACAATACATAAATTAAGTATCACCCACATATAAATAAAATATGTATATTTATATATATATATATAAATACTTATTCTTACTGGTTGTGGATACTAGTTACTAAATATAGATTAGCATATGTCGTACCTATAGGGTATAGATGATTGTTACTAGCCGACCATGATCTTAGAGCTCGTATTGACATATGGGAATCGAGTTAGGATTGGATAAGGAACAAACTCACGAGGGCCTCCGATAGACACCATGTGTAGGCCGTCAATGAAGGGTCCTCTCGAGTGAGTAGTATATGTGGTCCTTTGACTTGAGTGCCACGGTAAGCTTGTAAATGATCTACCATACTTTAGTTCCACGTATGTTACAGACCTTTCATGGTATGACCACTGGGTGTCCCTGGGTATGGTCTGATACTTATAGAGTCCGGTGTGTACAGATATGGGATCCGCCAGCTCGCATAGGAAATTAGATATCCAGATGCTTCGAGACTATATCTCAGAAAGTCTTGTGGCCACAAGCATTAATCGTGGGAAAGAGTTTCTGCCAGGGTGGAACAATATGACAAAGGAGTTTGCACATATTGTTGAGTGAAATACAAGTTTGGAGCTAGGATATGGATGAGCACATGGGGATTTGACGATGATAATCTATATCCTCAGCACATTCAGGATATCATGACGGAAGGACTATACGTATGCGTTGTAACCTCAACTTGTATGGTTTAACGCATTGATTTGTAAACTCGTAACTTGTGTGTAAGGCAATGTTCACAAACTCATGAAATAGTTCTATTTGATGAATCGGGCATAAACCTAGAGAGTCCCGCGATATGGAATGTACTCGTTGTGCACTGGGGTAGCATGCTAGATTAAATTATTTAATCTAGTAATATCTAGTACAACCACGAGAATACGTGCATGTCTGTATTTAAGCGTTAAATACAACAATTAGTCAATAATTATTATTTACTAATTATCTAAGAACACGTGGCGCATTGTGGACCCTCGGTTGAGTTTGCCCAAGTGTGAAATTTAGTGAGACCCACTAAAGGGTATACTTGGTAACTATTTATGAAGGGTAAAATGATCATTTTATACATTGATTAAATAATCAAAATATCTCTTTGTAATACATTATTATATTATATATTGTTTTAATATATAATATTATTATATTATATGGTGACATATAGTTGTCACCCATTATTATTATTAATATTATATTATTATTTTAATATATATCTATATATATAAAAGAGATATGTAAAGAGAATTAAAGAGTGTGTGTCGGTGGAGGAATGAAAAGAAATTGAAAAGTATTTCATTTTCTTCATTTTAAGGAGTCGATGGGAAATGGAAAAATTGGAAAGAAATGAAATTGATTGATTTCTCCTTTGGTGGTGTTGAGAGAGAAGAACGAAAGAAACAATTAAAATTGTTTTAATTTTCTTCTTGTTCAATTGAGAGTGCATAGAGAAATAAAAAATGAAATTGTTTCATTTTTCTATTTTGGTGCCTAAATAAGCAATTGTGAATTGCTTTAATTTCCATTTCATTTCCTTTTAGAGAAAAGGAAATATACACATAATCGGTCATTTTGGGGTTAAGAGTTAATCTCGTGCTGGAATATGGGGCTGTTATTCAAGTTCACCAAGCCCACCGAGTTGGTGACTAGAATTGCTAACGAGTTGGTCTCCATGTGGACTCCAAGGATATATATGTATAACTTTATAAGTTCAGGTGATTTTTCAACTCTTCTAATATATTAATGTGATTAATATATTTTTTATTGTGTTTATTATATGTTTTAATGCTTCTGCGGCATTAAGTATGTATATGATACGTATTTTAGTCAATAAATACAATTGTACATGCATACACCTGCATATATTAGATCCCTAAAAAAAATAGTATTAGAGCCATTTAGGACATATTTTGGTGTTGTTTAAGTGAATGGATGCAAAAGAGCTAGTGTTAATGGCGCGTTTCAAGTGTTGAAACAGGTATGTCAAAGGAGGTGCACTGGGCGCTGCAGCGCTAGAGGGCTGGCACCGTGGCGCTGGGGGTTTGACCTCCCAGCACCACAGTGCTGAAGATCTTGTGCCACGGCACTAGGAGTTCTTTCTCCCAGCACTGAGCCACTGGCAAGCCCGCGCTGGGGTACTGAAGGTTCTAGAATTTGCACTCTAACGGTGATAGATTGGCACTGCGGCGCTAGGGGTTCAACCTCCCAGTGCTGTAGTGAGGTAGTCTGGCATCGCGACGCTGGGGGTTCGACCTTCCAGCACTACAGCGATGCCATCTGGCACTGCAGCGGTTTATTATTCACTTGAACAGTAGCAAATGAACAGTATTTTGTACTGTTCACAGTTACAGTGATTTTGAACAGTGTTTCAAAATTAATTTTGCATATGTAGGTTTATGAGATGTAGTGATAAAAGTTATCAGTCTATATTATAAATCGTGGTTTATGAGATGCAGTTCTCAGAGTTATCGGTCTGCATTATAAAGCAAGATTAATTTTTCTGTTTTGGTAACCACAATGGGAGCCCTACTAGTAGGGGTTAGTTATGTTTGCATAGAAAAATTAATTAATTAAGAATCACCCTCCACGTGAGATGAAGACCTAGGATAGTCGTAAAAATCTCTCTTAATCAGATTGAAGAATATTATAATATGAGATAATATTTTATTCTGGTCCATCTTGTCAATACGGTGTTAGACAAGTCACGTCAACCTTTTTTCTAATATTGCTACAGCGTGAGGGACTTGGTCGGTTGGGCTTGGACTATACCGGTTAAACATTAGATGAGGCAAATATATACGAAAGTATTGCCTAATATTGCTATAGCGTGAGGGTAGTATCGGTAGTATATATTTGATTATTGACAAGTTAATCTAGAATGCACTTATCCAATATTGTAACAGCGTGAGGGTAAGGTGTATTCAGAATCAAGTGGTAAGAGTTGCATGAGATACAATTGACAAATGTTGTCTACCTGTTGAGTTTATAAAGGCCAATATTGCTACAGCGTGAGGCTCGAGTAAATTTCAAAGGGATCTACTTCCCACTGTATAGTTTAAAAGAGTTTAAACTATTGTCTTCCCATTCGAGAGATTACCGAGATTATATAAAGCAGTGGGAGGGCATTTTAAATCAAAAATATATAATTAGTATACCCTCGATTTAAAACGTTCTATTATAATTTAATGACCATTTTGCTTACATCTCCTGTTAATTTTGGCCTGTCAAGAATAATGGCTACTATGAACTAGTTAATATGCATAGTTGATGCAGTTCAACTCAAAGGTACTAGAAATTACTCTGACCAGCATATGAATCTCAGAAATGTTCTAGATTTAGAATTTCTTAGATTTATTATTTATTAGAGTTTTCTATAAGGTATTTTTGATAACACCTCTTTAGGGGATATGAAGAGAGAGGGTGTGACCCTCTTTGTTCAGGGTGCTTCATCTTCTACTCCAAGTATATCTAGTGAGACCAGATGTGTGAGGAGAAGAAGATGAGACAGATACCCAGGATAAATCCCTAAAGGCAACATTTATCCAAAGATCAACTAGAGAGCAATATAGATAGAAAGTGTTTCAACTACAGTAAGGTTGGGTATTAGAAATCTCACTACCCTAGAAACCTTATAATTATCAGGATGACTCCCACAAGTTCGTGTTTGACAAACATAGACATTTCTAGGGCATATGATGCCAGCTCAAACTGGGTATGAGATACCGAATCTCTCTCTCATATCTGCAATATGTTGCAAGGATTGAGAAAGACTAGAATGAAATAACTTGTAGAAGTAAAGTTAAGAGTAGGAAATGGTGATTTCCTGCAGGTTCAAGTTGTTGAACAGCTTGACTTACTTCTTATATACAATACAATAATTGTATTGCATAATTAGTATAATAACCAAAATATTATTTGACAAATTATGTCCATTCCTGTACTTGTCAATGAAGGATATCATATTAATATTAGGAATTGTTTCTTATGTTCATGTGATGTGAATGATATTTTATTAGCTGAATGTCAGTTAATAAATAGATATGATAATACAATTAGAAATGTCTGTAGATCAAAATCTTTAAATGATATTAACTGTGGCATATAAGATTAGGTCATATAGGTGTAAGACACCTAACCCGTCTGGTTAAGGATGGTTGGATACCTAATCTGACCATAATTATTTAACCAGCTTATAAATAATGTATTCACAGAGATGACCTAACATACCAGAATGTACATCATATCTCTTCAATTAGATCGAGGTAGTGAGTACATTAATAGCAAGTTTTCCCTTTTTTAAAAAAAGAGAATGAGATTCTTACTCATTATAGTCTTCCGGGTACTCCACAATATAATGATATTTTGAGACGAAGAATCGAACTTTATTAGATATGATCTGATCGATAATGAGTGTCACCGATCTATATCTGTGAGAATATGCTCCAAATATAACTTCTTATTAAGTAGAGTTCTATCAGAAGCTATTCCTTTTATTCCGTATGAGATACAAAAAAGAAAGAAGCCATATCTTATATATGTTAATACTTGGGGCTATCCTGCTGATGTAAGAGTTATGCAGCAGGGTATCTCATTTTGTAATAGTTACTTAACAGGATAAACTAGCTCCTAAGAGGTACAAGTATAGGTTCATTAAGTATCCTATGAATTCAATAGGATACTAGTTCTGTGATTCTGATAAGTGAAGTATGTTCATTTTTTAATTTACCATCATCCTAGAGAAAGAGTTTCTCATGGATCGTGTGAATCATACAAAGATTGAACTTGGTGAAGTCAATCTAGAAATCAATAAACCAAGGATGGGAACTTAGGCTCAATTAAGTAGTGGCCTTTTTGCACAGTCTCCAAATGGGTCAAAAAGGATGTCTATGTTACCTATTAGGTATGTTCGATGCCTGAAGGTGAACTTGGAGTTTTTTTGGTAGAAGAAATTATCCTTTGACCTATAGGGAGACGATGTCAGACATCGATTCAAGAATCGACAAGATGCCAAGTAAATAAAAATTGACTTTATGCATCAGAATCAAGTCTGAGACTTGATTAAGCTACCCTTGGGAATTGTTCTCATTGGGTGTAAAAGGTTTACAAAAGGTAGTAGGAGCCAGATGAAAGGTAGAGACCTTCTAGGCCCTATATTAGTTCTAAAAAGGTTATCCTCAATGATCTAGTATCAACTAAGAGGAAACCTATGGACTAGTATTAATGCTAAGGTTGATTAGTATTTTATTGGCTCTTGCAGTATATTATGACATTGAGGTTTGGCAGATGGATGTAAAGACGGCATTCTTGAATGGATACCTCGAGTAGGAGATATTCATGGAATAGCCTAAAGATTTTACGTCTAACCAAACTTCTAGTTTAGTGTGCAGGCTGAAGAAATCCATTCATGGACTTAAATAAGCCTCATAAAGTTGGACTCATTATTTTGATGAGATAATCAAATTGTCTGGTTTCATCAAGAATGACGAGGAAGCTTATGTGTATGAAAGGTCAGTAGGAGCATGATAGTCTTCTTGATGCTCTTTGTTAATGACATACTAGTCATTGAAAATGATGTTAGTATATTATAGTCGGTCAAAAGTAATTCGTAAGAATTTCTACATGAAAGATTTGAGAGAGACTTTCTTTATACGATGTATAAAGCTTTATACAGATAGAGTTAGGAAGCTGATAGGACTCTCTTAAATCATTTCACATCAATAGCATCTAAAAATGTATGATTTATTAACTGTGAGTTAGTTAACGTATCTTTTGAATTTGGTGTTCATCTTTAAAGGGGAGTGTCTCTTCAAATGGAAGATAAAAGTGTTTGAGTGTCTAACACACCAGATATATCAACTCTTCAGAGATTGATGTATGCTATAATATGTTTGAGACCTGATATCAGTTTAACTTTAAGAGTTACGAGCTTATTCCAGTCTGATTCAGGTGACCATCATTTGATGGTAGTAAAACATATCCTAAGGTACTTTTAGGGTACAAATGATAAGTTTATTAAAAATAGAAAAAGTGACTTACAAGTGAGAAAATGCATGGAGTCAAACTTCTAGTTTGACCTAGATGATAGAGAGTCTACATCTGAAAATGTGCTCATTCTCATTGGTACTAAGTAAGTTAAAATTGCACCAAACTCGAATTCAGTGCTGATTTATTTAGGGCATAGCGAAAAAACAGTATAGATTCGTAGGTTTATCGCTGGGCTTGGAAAAGTTCTAAGACAGATGGATCATATCCCATAGTTTTATGATAAAACAGGCCGTTGTATAGGCCAAGGTGACAAGAGGACACCAGTACTCTAACTATGTTGAGAGGAGTCTCACATGACTAGAGGGATCTTAGCTTAGAGAGATGTGATTATTTGTATAAGTGTTCTATAAATAATTTAGCAAACTCACTTTCTAAGGCCAGGACTCTAAAAGTGTTTATGAAACATGTGAAATCGATGTGTATGAGATACCATAAGGAATGGCACTAGAGTAAGTGGGAGATTGTTAGAGTTGGTGTTTACGTGTCATCCCTGAATGTACATATACTTGTGTATTTATATAAATGTACATTCCTATTAAATCGCTAATACCTATTTATATGGTATTATACAATGTAACGTTACAGATATTATATTATTTAAAAGAGTTTAGATCAGATTTAAAGGATTTTAGATAAGGGCCCACAGTTAGTCACATTGAGAAATATAATTGCTAAATGTTAGAACAGCTAACTGTACTCAGCGAAGATCCAAGAGTTGGGTCCTTGTCTGTAATAGGACATAGACCTGGGAATATACTAGTAACTGCATAGTTACAATAGTTATAATCAGGTCCAGAAAATGCTAGTTGTGTAAGTATGTTCTCAAATATTGTCCCTGATCTATTTCTACCGATGAGAGTCTGTCAGTGGATACCTTTATATATAGATCAGCATATGTCGTACCTATAGGGTATAGATGGTTTTTTTTAGCCGACCGTGAGCTTAGATCTTGTATTGACATACGGGCATCCAGTTAGGACTGGATATGGGACAGACTCATGAGGGCCTCCGATAGACACCCTATGTAAGCCGTCAATGGAGAGTTCTTTCGAGTTGAGTAGTATACGTGGTCTTTTGACCTAAGTGCCAAGGTGGGCTTGTAAGTGATCCACCATACTTTGATTTCACGCATGTTACAGACCTTCCATGGTGTGACCGTTGGGTGTCTTTGGGTATAATCCGATACTTATGGAGTCCGGTGTGTATAGATATGGGATCCGTCAGCTCGCATAGGGAGTTAGATATCCAGATGCTTCGAGACTGTATCTTAGAATGTCTTGTGGCCACAAGAATTAATCCCGGGAAAGAGTTTCCACCAGGGTGGAACAATATAGCAAAGGAGTTTGCACAGATTGTTCAGTGAAATACAAGTTTGGAGCTAGAACATAGATGAGCACATGGGGAATTGACAGTGATAATCTATATCCTCAGAACATCCAGGATATCATGACAGAAGGACTATACGTATGCGTTGTAACCTCAACTTCTATGGTTCAACGCGCTGATTTGTAAATTCGTAACATGTGGGTGGGGAAATGTTTACAAACTCATGGAATAGCTTTATTTGATGAATCGAGCATGGACCTAGGGAGTCCCGCGATATGAGGTGTACTCGTTGTGCAGTCAGGCAACGTACCGGATTAAATTGTTTAATCCAGTAATATCTAGTACAACCACAGAAATATGTGTGTGTCGTATTTAAGCGTTAAATATAATAATTAGTCAATAATTATTATTTACTAATCCTCAAAGCTTTACTTCTCCTGGTTAAAGCAATCTAACTTCCCTTAGACCCTGTAACATATTACAGATGTGAGAAGGACATTCTGTATCTAATACCCAACCTGTATTAGCAACAAATGTTAAAGAAATGTCAATGATAGGCAAGCAAATACCTGAGGAAGTCTTCTTCAAGCTTGCAAGATATTTTGGGAAGTTACATTTCCAATGCCCATCCTCGCTGCAAAAGAAACATTTTTCTTTTTCCTTACTCTTCTCTAGAGGTTTGGATATCGGTCGCTTCTGAGGACCCATTCGGGGTGTCTGCCTCATTTTTTATTTTTTTTTCTCTTTAGACTTCTCAGAAGCCCTCGGAATAGAAGAAGAAGCACCCTAAATGAGGAAGGTAGAGCCTCTTTTATGCATATCCTCATATGATGTCCTCAACATATTATGAAGATCAGCATATGTAAGGGTCAGTTCTTGCATATTAAAGTTCATGATGAACTGCGTAAATGACCCCGGAAGCAACTGAAGAATCAAACTATTCCCTAAACTATTATTTAAAGAAATATTCATAGTCTCAAGCCTCTCAATATATCTGATAATTTTAAAGACATGAGGATTGATTAGACTACCCTCAGGAATTCTAGCCTAAAAAAGTGCTTTGGCGACATAATATATCTCAATCTGAGGTGTATCACCAAAAAGCTTCTTCAAATGGAGCATGATGCTGCTAGCATTGTCCATATAGAGATGCTTTCTCTGCAGCTTATGAGACATTGAGGCAAGGATGTAAGATTTAACTTTTAAATTTTCATCCAACCATTTCTAATATGTCACCCTTTCCTTTGGGGTGGCATCATCAGAAACTCCTAAGGGCATTTTCTGATCAATAATATACCTAAGCCTTTCAAAATTCAGAACAATTCTAAGATTAGTCATCCATTCTGAATAGTTCTCAGCACCCTTGAGTTGGTTCGCGTCAAGAATGCGCATCAAAGGGTTGTTCGAAACCATATTAATCTTCACAAGACAAAATAAAATAGAAATATATCAGCGGATTATTAATTAATTAAATCGTTAATTAAAATATTTTAAATCATGGGTATAACAATTATACAACGCCTTCCCACTGCTTTACATAATCCTTTTTAATCTCTCTAACGAGATAACGATAGTTTAAGAATTTTTAAACTATACAGTGAGAAGTAGACCTCATTGGCATTTTACTCCAACCTTACGCTAAAGCAATATTGGCCTTTGTAAACCCAATAAGTAGACAACTCTTGTCAATTGCAACTCATGCAACTCTTACAACTGATCCTAAATACACCTTATCCTCACGCTAAAGCAATATTGGATAATATGTTTGCATATATTTGACTCATCTTATATTTTACCGGCATTAGATCAAGTCACACCGATCAAATCTCTCACGCTAAAGAAATATTGGGAAAGATCATAATGACCTATCTTACACCGTATTGACAAGACGGATCATTAAAATATTAACACATAATACAATAAATTTTAATTTGATTAAGAGAGATTTCAAATACAGGCCCTCATCATATGAGAAGGTTATTCTCAATCATTTATTCGATCATGTGCAAACACAACTAACCCCCACCAGTAGGGCTCCCATTGTGGTTACCAATATGAAAAAAAATAATATCTCTGGTTTATCATGTAAACTAATAACTCTTATCATTACAACTCATAAACCCCTCACATGCATAAAATGCGGCATTGGGGCGCCAGATAGCCAGCGCCCTTGCGTTCATCCAGCGCTGGAGTGCAAGACACGCAGCGCCCCAGCGTTCATATGAATGCTGCCGTGCTGGACTTGAACGCTGTAGCATTCCAGGGACAGTTTTACTAGTTTTGCATTTTCAACACTTGAAATGCATCCGAACACCCCCGAAACTTATCATGTAAGTTTTACCAATATGAAAAAAAAAATATCCCTGGTTTATCATGTAAACTAATAACTCTTATCATTACAACTCATAAACCCCTCACATGCATAAAATGCGACATTGGGGTGCCAGATAGCTAGCGCCCTTGCGTTCATCCAGCGCTGGAGCGCAAGACACACAGCGTCCCAGCGTTCATATGAATGCTTCTGTGCTGGACTTGAACGCTGCAGCATTCCAGGGACAGTTTTACTAGTTTTGCATTTTCAACACTTGAAATGCATCCGAACACCCCCGAAACCTATCCTACAACATAACTAACATTTAGCCAATACTAAAAACACCCAAAACAACACAAAATTGCTCTGATACCAATTGTTGGGAGTTGATTATTCAAGAGTGTTTGTCTGTGGGTTTTGTGTTTAACAACAATATATACATATCTCATACATATATTCACGCAGCGGAAGCTTAAAACATTGCAGTAAACACAATCATTACTTATTAAATGAATTAACAGACACGAAATTGAGAAATAATCCTTGAAGCCTTTTGATGGAAATTGTTGAAGTCCACCGAAATTTAATCTTTGATCAATTTTAGTAATCAACAATAGTGGGTTTGATTATCTAGAATGACAGCCTTTGATCCAGTAGAAGTTTAACAACTTAAACTTATGTTCTTGATTTTTTTCTTTTGATTAACACTTAATCAATTAATCAAAACCTATTTTGCTAAATTGGTTTTATTGTCTTATAAAAGAAAATTATGAATTCAACAACTTGAATCCAATAATCAGAAAACAATTTCCCTTTTCTTTCTTTGTAATGATTGGCCAAATTTTCAGCAAAATGAAATTTTAACAAAACTTCTGAATTTAATTATATTTTTCTTATTTATACAAATGAATTTAATTTCATTTATTACACTTAATTTCAATTTGCATTTAACCTAACCTAATCATAGTTAACTCTTAACTCTAGTTAGGTTAAATGAACATTTCAAAATATTCTAACTATAGTTAACACTTAACTCTAGTTAGGTAAAAGAACATTTAAATATTTTAACCATAGTTAACTAACTTAACTATAGTTAGGTTAACTTTTACTTAACCATTAAGTAAGGTTAACTTAACTTAACCAAATGGTTAACTTTTAATCATAGTTAAACTAAATTATTTATTTAACAATTAAATAAATAAATATTTATTTGAATTATTTAATAATTAAATAATCATTAAGTAAAATTATATTTATGTCCTTACTAAGTTACCAAGTTAACCTAAAGTGGGTCCCATCATCTGACCAAATACTTTAGTTAACTTAATCTTAGTAAATTGCTGAATTTTACTGTATTGAACTATTCAATACGGTACGCTGCCTAAGTGCTCAAAGAGTACATTTTATATTGGGACTCCCTTGGTCCACGTCCGATTCATCAAATGGAACTATTCCATAAGTCCATGATCGATGCCCCATGTATACGTTACAGATGTTACAAATTAGTGCGTTAGACCATACATGTTGAGGTTACAACATATTCATATAATCCTTCTGTCATTATATCCTGGATGAATGGGATATAGATCATTACCGTCAAATCCTGATAATTTCATACGTTACTTTATCTCTAGATTCGTATCTTAATGAATAATATACGCAAACACTTTTGCTATAATGTTTAAACCTGTAGGAAACTCTTTTTCAAGGTTTATTGCTTACAGTCATAAAACTTTATAAGATATAATCTCGAAGTATCGGATATACAACCCATTTATGTGAGCTGGGGATCCCATATCTACGCATACCGAACTCCATGAGCATCGAACCATACCCAACGACACGTAGCTGTTAGACCATGAAAGGTCTCTGACATACGTGGAACTAAAGTATGGTGGATCTCCCATAAGCTCACTGTGGCGCTCAGGTCAAAGGACCACAAATACTATTCAACTCGAGAGGACTTTCCTTTGATAATTTTATAGGATATCTATTGGGGTCCTCATGAGTCTGTTCAATATACAGTTCTAACTGAATACCTGTATGTCTATATGAGCTTCAATCAAGCTCATGATTAACTCAGAATAATCATCTATACAATACAGATATAAACATACACTAATCTATATAATTGTGTTTCACCGATAGACCCTCATTGGTGAACGTAGATCAGGAACTCTTTATTTGAGAAGATACTTACATAATGACATTTCTTAATAACTATTGTAAATTTTTGCAACTATGTCATTACTAGTAGATTCTCAGGTCTTTGTCACATTATAGATAAGGTTCTAACTATTTAGATCTCATTGGCTATTATAACCTGCTAACTCTTAATAGTGCTAACTCTTAGCATTTATAACTATCAGTTTTGCTAACTCTTAGCCCTGGTCTAAACTTCTTTAAACCAAATATAAACTTATTCAGATCATACATATTGTCTATAATGTTACAAGCTTAAATACCATTTAATAAATGTTGTTAGCGATTTAATAAAATATTCATTCCATAAATATTACAAAATTAAATATTCATACAAATAGGGATGACGCGTAAGCACAAACCATAACAGTAACAAAGTAGATAAAGTCCTATCAACTACTCGATTTGTCCATCAGTTTGTGGATGACAAGTAATAGAAAATAAAATTTTAGTTCTTAACTTACCCCACAAAATTTTTCAAAAATAGTTTAAGAACTTCACATCCCTCTCTGAAACAAAACTCTTAGACATGTTATGCAATCTTACAATCTCTATGAAAAACAAGTCAGCAATATGTGGTGCATTATTGGTTTTATAACATGGAATGAAATATGCTATGTTAGAAAACCTATCAACGACCACATATACAGAATTCCTACCCCCTTTAAACCTAGGTAAACCTAACACAAAATTCATAGATATGTCAATCCAATGTTCACTAGGTATAGACAAATGTGTATATAATCTATAAGATTTAACTTTAGACTTAGTTTGTTTACAAGTGACATACCCCTTACAAATTCTTTCTACATCACGTTTTATATAAGGCCAAAAATCGTGTTTATGTAAAACATCTAAAGTCTTAGATATATCAAAATGCCTCATTAAACCACCCATGAGCTTCTCTAACAAGTAATTTATGCAACAAATATTTAGACACATATAATTTATTTTCTCTAAACAAAAACCCATTCTGCCTAAAGAACTTGCCAAACGACAATTTCTCACATACATTGAATACATTATCAAAATCAGAATCATTAACATACAAGTCTTTAATATATTCAAAACCTAATAATTTTTCATCTAATGTAGAAAATAAGGCGTACTTTTGAGATATGCATCAGCTATAATGTTTTCCTTACTTTACTTGTACTTGATCACATAAGAAAACGTTTCAATGAACTCCAGCCACTTAGCATGTTGCTTGTTTAGCTTATGTTAACCCATCAAATGTTTCAATGATTCATGATCTGTATGAATCACAAACTCTTTTGACTAAAGATAATGCTGTCAAGTTTTCAATGCCCTAAATAATACATACATCTCTTTATCATATGTAAGGTAATTTAAGGCTGCTCCACATAGCTTCTCATTAAAATTTGCAATGAGACATCTTTCTTGCATTAGTATAACTCCAATACCTATTCTTAAAGTATCACACTTAATTTTAAAAGTTTTAGTGAAATTAGGTAAAGCAAGCAAAGGTACATTAGTTAATTTTATTCTAATCAAATTAAATTCCTTTTTTTGTTCATTACCCTACTTAAAACCTACATTCTTTTTTATAACTTCAATCAATGGTGCAGCTAGGCTATTAAAATCTTTCACAAATCTCTTATAAAAGCTAGCCAAACTATAGAAACTTCTAACATAATCCACACTTGTAAGTTTCGACCAATCTTAGATTACCTTAACCTTTTCTTCATCTACCTCAATTCTTTTAGCACTACTAACAAAACTAAGAAATACAAGTTTATCTGTGCAAAAGGTACACTTTTTGAGGTTAGAAAATAACTTTTGTTTTTCTTAAAACATCTAAAACAAGTTTTAAATCTTATACATGCTCATCTAAGCTTTTGCTATATATTAGAATATCATTATAATATACAACTAAAAATTTGTCAATAAAAGCATGTGAAACATGATTTATTAATCTCATGAAAGTACTGGGTGTATTAGATAATCCAAATAGCATAACTAATCACTCATATAAATCATATTTTATTTTACATGCAGTTTTTCATTCATCACCTTCTTTTATCCTAATATGATGATATCCACTCTTAAGATAAATTTTAATAAAAATACAAGAACTATGCAATTCATCAAGCATGTCATTTAATCTAGGAATGGGATGTATATACTTTGCAGTGATATTGCTAAAGGTGCGATAATAAACACACATCCTCTATGACTTATCCTTATTAGGTACAAGCAATACTGGAACCGCATAAGAACTCATGTTTTCACGTACATACCCCTTCTTTATGAGCATACTAACATGCCTTTAAAGTTCTTTTATTTTCTCAGGATTACCTCTATAGGCTGACCTATTAGAAATTGACGCTCTAAGTATAAAGTTGATTTGATGTTCGATTCCTCTTATTGATGGTAAACCATTAGGTATCTTTTTAGAAAACACATCATTAAATTTCTAAAAAAGAGAAACAACAACACTAAACAAAGAGAGGTTAAGTTCATTAGTACTTAAACAAGCCTCTTTGTACAAAAATACAATCATAGGCTTATTTAAAAACAAAGTTTTTTTTTATCTCACTTTCTTTTGTATAGAAATTAACTTTTTTTTATCTTTTTTTTTCTTACTAATCGAAACTTCTTTTCCTTTTTCACTCTCTTTTTCTCTCATTTTAGTTTCAACTTCATTTGTTTTTGAACTCTCACCCTTTTTTTTCCATATCACTCTACTTTTTCAACTTCACTTGATCTTCATACACTTATCTTAGGATTAAAGGTACAAGAGCATTTAATTTTCTACTAAGTACAAAAAAGTATCTATTGGTGTAACCATTATGAATTACATGCCTATTATACTACCATGGTCATGTCAAAAGATTATGCTCCACATGCAATGGTACTACATCACATAAAACCTCAACTTTATAATTTTCAATTAAAAATAAAACACGCACTTGTTTATTTACTTTGACTTCTCCATAATTATTCAGCTATTGTCGTTTACATGGCCTAAGATGTTTCAAAGTTGTCAAATTCAATTTTTCTGCCAAACTAGTGGTAGCCACAGTAGTACAACTCCCCTCATCAATAATCATGCTACATATCTCATCATTAACATGGCATCTAGTATAAAAAAATATTATCACGCTATACCTTCTCATCTTCTTTGATTTGCACACTAAGAGCTCTTCATGCAACCAAAAGCTTTCCATCAATTGGATACTCAATATTACTTACATCCTTCAAAGGTGGCCTGGGCTCATCATTAGATTCACCTTCGGTCTCAATATCACCATCATATTTCAATATCATCACTCTTTTTTTTTTTTGGCATTGTGATGCAATATGATCTACTCCCAAACACTAAAAATATTTTATATCTTTATTTCTAAATGGTTAGAAATCAGATTTACCTTTGTTCAGTGTGCCTCCATTTTTGTTATTTTTGAAGGTTTCTACCTTAGGCTTAAAATTAGGCTTTTCATCTTTTTTGCTCTAATTTAGTTTTTCATGTTAAAGAACAACCCAAATTCTACTCAATTCGTGTGAAACCCTTCCTCTTCAATTATTGCTCCATTTTTATAGCCATGTGCACCATGTCATTCAACTTAACATAATGTTGTAGCTCTACCATATTTGCAATATCACGCTTCAAATCATCTAGGAACCTAACCATAATAGCTTCTCAGTTCTCCTCCATATTGGCTCGAATCATGACTATTTTTACTCCTTATAATAGCCTTTAACACTTTTAGACCATTGAGTAAAGCTTTTCAACTTTTGAAATAAGTCCTTATAGTAGTGATTTAGAATGAATTTTCTCTTCATAATATCCTTCATCTCTTCCCATGTCTCAATGGGTGTTCTACGATTCTGTCTCCTACTTAAAATAAGTTGATCCCACCAAACAATAGTATAGTCAGTAAATTCTATAGTAGCCAACTTTACATTTTTCATTTTAGAGTAGTTATGACAATCAAATACCAACTCCATCATTTTTTTCCACTTTAAATATGTTTTAGGATCATTTTTCCCTTAGAATGATGAAATCTTCATCTTAATACTTCTCAAGTTGTTATCAACTATATCTCTATAACTTATCTATCTCCATTCTTATGCCCAAATCTGCCTAAATTAACATTAAAGGTATAATCATCATCATCATCATCTAGGTCATCTCCATAGTCATCTTCATAATCATACATAAACAGATTCCTCTCTCTTTGTTACACAGTAAGAGCTCTAGGTGGCTTCCCTCTTTGTGAACTAGATTCAACTTTATCTATTCTCTCATTAACCTCATCAAACCACAATTATAATGATTAAAATTTTTTTTCTAAGGACTTAAAGAAGAGTTTAGAATCTATCTTTTCCCGAGCATCATCGAATGAGCCTTTATCTTTTTCTTGAGACATATTTAATAACCTATAAAGAAATTTAAAAAATCTCATAAACACTCCCTTACGTGTTTTCTCTATAGATTGATAGCACTCACACTCATGTTTACTCAAATTTGGCTTTTACCCTCTTATAAGCTCACACTCTCTTTCCTTTTCCACTCTTTAATCTCCTTTTAATTCTTTATTGAATTTAGCAAACTTAATTAAAATTACTTTGTAACAATCTAAAATTAACAAATCAATTTACTAAGAATGAGAATGGATTAAACATAAAAGTAGAGAATAGGCAGAATTTATAAAGTAAAGAGAACAATAAAAAGCAATATAAATTTTGATGCAATTAAGGTTATTATTTTATTTTAGGCCAAATTGCACAAAATAGGCAGAATTCACACTTTATGCAAACAAACTTGAATAACAAACAACACTTCAACTAATTTAGAATAACAACTTAAAATCAATTGAATCTAAATTTTCTATACTTCTTTTCAATTGTTTTAATTCAGAATTCAAAATAGCAACTTGAAATCAATTAAATTTGAATTTTTCTATACTTCCTTTTTTTTTAATTTCTCTTTTTTTTATACTTATATGTAATTATAAATAACAAAACTTACACGAATTAGGGTGAAAAAATAGATAAAATTTGCAGACAAGAAGAAACAATGATGATAGGTTGCGGATTCAAAGGACTAATACAAAGGGTGAGGATTTAAAAGAAAGAATAAATAATAAAATAAATGATAGAAAGAAAAAATAATGAAAATATAGGATAGATCAAACCTAAGCTCTGATACCAATTGATGTGAATCTCACAAAGAAAATGGAGACCTAACGCTCAATGAAGTTTCTTTGCCAATGATTGTTTTAATTCAGATTCACAAAACAAACCAAAAATAAGGACTTTGACCCATGATCTAGTAAGAGATAAGAACCAAAGGTATAAGAAATTAAGGTAGATGCTATACTCAAGAAGATGAGAAAGATTATGAGTAATAAGTCAAGGATGAACCTTACAAAATGTAATCTTGATAATTTTTAAAAAGTTCTTTGAAGAGTCAAGAGAAAACTCTCACTATTATTAATGTTAAAACTCTTAATTCCCTTAAGGTTAAAGGGCCATATATAGCCAAATTTACCTAGAGTATAAAAGGGAAAAATAAATCAAATCGTAAGTCATAATAAGAATTAATTACAAAAAGAGAAAATAAATAACAAGCATATTAATTAAGGAAACAAATATTTTTATATCCTTGTTTTTAAATATAAACTAAGAATAAAAAAGAAAATAAGAATCTAATAAAGCCGCGTGAGCATTAACGCATGAACAATGATACATGAATAGTGATGCCAGATCTTCCTACCTAAACTGATATGCGTCTCATTTTGTTCTTCATGTACATTACTCTAGATTACTAAAAGAAACATGAATAACATTGACAATGCATTGATTAGTTTGAACACTCCATTCGAGCATTTTAGCATCTTGAATAAAGAATGAATTTGAGATATACTCAATTAACCCATTTAATATTTCCCTCATTTTCTTAATTCTTGACCTTGTCATTGAACCTCGTGGATGTTCAATGAATCTTGTGAAGTTTTTCCAATCTAATTCGCATCAACAACTAGTCAATTTGACTAAGAGAAAGAAAAAGTTTGTGTAGTAATATTATGGTAAATTTTCTCTTGACGCGTAAGAATGGTTAAAAAAAACCCTAGAATTATGCAATAATTCAAGCTATATAATTGCAACAAACAAAGGGAACAAGCTAAAGCTCAAAGACTGTATTGATTACACAACTTGTCTCGTTTATGCTATACTCCGTAAGATCAAAGAGGCTAAATGTTATTATACAAAAATCCAACAAAAAAAAACTCAAGTCCAAGCCCATACACATGTCAAGGTATGTCAAGTAAGAAAAGATACGTAGAGCTTAATTATTTTACAAGACTTAATTTGTGGTTCATAGTAAGTGATTAACACATAAGTATTTTATTCAGAATAAAATTAGAATCTTATTTTCTTATTTATTGAATTCATTTTTTCTTTTTAATTAAGATAAAATTCATTAAATAATCTATATTTTAGGCAGATTAAGGGCTAAGTAGGGAGTTTTAACGTAACACAAAATCCTAACCCTAGAAAAACCTTTTTTTATAGGCTAAAAAGACATCATTCAGTCACCATTCAAATACAACTCTTTCCTTGCACATACCCTTTTTTCATTCTCTCAATATTTTTCTTTAACCAAATTCATAACTCTAGTATTTTTGCATGAATTTCAGTGTCCATAACACTTAGAAAACCATCCCAAAAAATCATAAATAAGATTTAATAGGTAAGTTCCCTCTAATTTATAAAATGGCACTTCTTACTACTAGAAACCCTAGCTTGGTGTTACACACAAAGGAATCCCAAGTAGAGTCAAACACTCGAGAAAATATACTAACACCCTTCTTAACCATATTTCTCCATTATTTATTGTGCAAACCCGACTCTCACATTTCTCATAGCTTAAGACTAGATTTATTCCGTTAATATAGGCTTTCATTCCTAGACAACTAGAGGAAATTAACAATATCAAGCCCCTTAGACTCCAGACTCTTCAGAGCACAATGGGTCTTACTTTTAAGCAGTGAAAAGGTTGAAATCTAGTCATTACTAAAAAAATACTTTTAGTGATAGAATTTTTGTGATAGAAATATAGCACTATCACAAATTTGTGATGGATTGTATCACAATGAAAATTTAATACTATCATATAATATGTAACACAAATTTGTGATAAAATGTAGTGAAATTTTGTGTAAAAAATTTGTGATGGAAATCTTGTAGGGTAAATTGATGTGGACAATTGATTTTTGGTGATAGTGGTAGCGTTTTGAATTTATTTTCTTATTAGAAATTAGTCAAAATGATAGCATTTTTGAATTTATTTTATTTTTTTTAAAATCAATGAAACGACATCATTTGGTTTTATTTGTTAGATCTAAAACGATGCCATTCAAGGTATGTAAAATTTTGATTCAACAATTGGCTTAAATGACACCATTTTTGGTTAGAATTACTTAATCAAAATAACTTCATTTTGTGTGTTACAGTGTTTCTAAAACGATGTTGTTAGGGCATATGAATTATGACTCAATGTTTCTCTTAAACAACGTCATTTTGGTCAGAATTTATTAATTAAAATGACGTTGTTTAGTTTGTGAAATTATTTTTCAAAATGACGTCATTTCCGTTGTGTTTGTTTTTCTTGAAACAACATCATTTTGATCGATTTATTTTGTCAAAATGTAAGCAAAATACTTAGAATTATTTTGACGTACAAAATTGTTTTCTCCCTTTGATTACAAACTCTAAATGTCAATTTCTCCCTTTATAATCGTTTGAGCTTTTGAGTTTTTGAGAATGATCTGACTCTTTTAGTGTTATCATTTAGAAGTTTCTTGCAAAATCACATTTTGTTATCATTTATAAGTTTCTTGCAAAATCACATTGATTTCAAGTTTTAAAGGTTCGTAAATCCAACAAACCCTAAGTATTTTCTTAATAGATTTACTGTTTAAATTGGGTATGTTGTTGTTTTTTATTTTACTAATGCGAGTGACAATGTTATTGGATTTTGATATGTTTTTCTTATGGCATGTGAGTTTCGATGACTATAGATTTTTTGTGCATATGGGTTTCGATGACTATAGATTTTTTGTGTATATGGGTTTCGATGCCTATAGATTCTTTAATGTTTTTTTGTTGTCGCATTCATAAAATTGCATTGTCTATCTATAAATGTTATCCCATTTTATTGATGTTATAGATTTTTAGTGGTAAGCATGTGGGATTTGCAGTCATCAAATGTTGTTGTAAGCATGTGGACAGTGATCCCTGAAGTCATTAGTTTATTGAGAAAAATTTTGTTAGACAGTGACTATGGATTCTTTAATAACCACCACAGTGAGTCATTATGGACATGTATGCTTTCTTCTAGTGTAGGCTCTAACATAGATATCATTGTCCTTTGGAAAAAAAACAAACAACAAATATTCAAAAAGAAATTAATAATTTACTTAGTTGAAAAATTTTGTGAAAATCAATAAATATAAAAATTTTCTTATACAAATTTATTCCACCAACTTTTATACATAGATTCAACTTGAGTTTTAGTGATTAGCTGCAGAGGAAAAAGGGTTTTAAAAAATATTTTCAAATAGATTTATGATCTAGTTCAATAGTTTCGAAGTTGCAAATTATCAAAGTGCATGAAATTCTGTTTATTGGAGAAGTAAAAAAACAAATTTCACTAATGAACTATCAAAAGTTATAATGGAGTGAGGTTAAGAATTAACATCTTATTTCATTTGGGAATATTTCAATGCATTAACATTATATATTATTCGTTGATGATTCTTGTATATGATAGATGCGTACACTCTAAGAAAATACTTTTAGTAAGTGTTTCTTTGATAAGCATAATCAAATCCTATGACCTTAGAAGCCAGTTTTGTTTTTTAATTAAATATTACTAAAGAAATATGTTCTTGTCCTATTCTGGCTGTGAAAATGAGGTGTTTTTTTCTTTTTATTGGCTTTTTAAAGAATATTTTATTACTTATAGTCTTGTAATTGCACCTATCTAGTGATTGTTATCATTGCTAAATGAATGTGCTCGTCTTACCACTTATTGTGAAAGTGAGCTTTTCATTTTTTTTTTAAATATTTTTTTATTACTTGCTGTTTGGTTGGAAATAAAATTTAGAATAAGTGAATGTGTTTATAGTCTTGAAATTGCACTGGCCAAGTGCTTGTTGTAATTTCTAAATGAATGGATTTAATAATCGCAATTATATAATAATTCAATCCTTGCTTGAACTAAGTATTTGTGTCCGGAAACTTGCTATTCTTGAAACATATTTGAAATTTTTTAGATTGACGCTGTTGAAATTGTCAAGCCCACATGGAAGAGCTTTTGCTGCATACTTTGATATGATTTGAGAAATGAATATGTAGAGGTATCGTGCTATGCACTTTAATTTGATATTTTTATAACATTAATTAAGTTACAATTTTGATATCTCTTTTATTCTATACGCAGTAAAAAATTATAACCTATACTATAAGTAAGAACATATAAGATTAACACACCAATAAAGATAAAAAAAATAAACCAATCAACAAGACACAAAATATACGTGGTTCGGCCCAAAATTACTTACGTCCACGGAGGATCCATAATCCAGCTTCTTACTATTGAAATAGATCACTAAGTATCTTCTTACATCATCAATGATCCCACAAAACCCCTTAGTATCTCCTATAAAGACCTCTAAGCATTTACCCTTGATCACCATGACTCCCTAAGAGCTCTTAATATCTCCTCATAAGAGATTTTTATAAGAAACACGAGAATAGCCCGAGCATCTAAATCAAAAAGGATCTATGGTGTTTTTCTTTTATTCACTCAAAGAACCTAAAGAAGAAAATACCCCCAAAGGTTACACCCTAGTACACCACGCACTTAGTGCTTACCTAGCTCATCTATTCTCTCTTATGGTTATATCTTGAAACCTTAGATGCTTAATCTTAAACAATGGTTTACAAGTGTTTATATAGAGTGTATTTCTTGCCTACTAACTCTATTCCTTGTTGGAGTAAGAGTCCACTTGTTTTGAAAGTCCAAAACTTGAAATCCCGAACTAAAACGAATTTTTCCACGCCTTCTAGCGCCGCGGCACTCGTCCTTGGGCGCCGCAGCGTTGGCCCTTCTCGCTCCCATCGCCACGGCTTTAGGCTTCTGTGTTGAGTGCCGCGGCGCTCAGCCATGGGCGCCGCGACGCTGGTCAGCTCCCTGCGATTTCTTCATTTCCTTCGCGTCTTCGAGTCCCGTTTCACTTCCCTCTTCATGTCCCACACGTCCTAGACTTCTCCATATGTATTCCACACGTTCTAGACTTCTTGTGACTCTCCACTTTAGTATTCATCTCAATTATTATCCAACCAAAATTGTTGAATCACCAATTTTTCAACATAATATTAATTTAGTTTTTGTTTGTGTTACTTTTTTCTTAAGCAATATCAAAACTTGCCATCATATTATTCTTAACTACAATGCAGAATATATGTATTGCTTGCTAGTTTCTTGCTAGATAATTTAGATGGTTTGTATTAGTAGATTATGAATCTAATGGAAGTTTGTATAAGTATACGAGTATTTAGTGAGGACTAAGTACTAAATAGACTCAATGATGATCTCTAATATACATCCCATAAAATTTTTAATTGAAGGTCCTCTCGAGTTAAGTAATATTTGATATCTCTAGACCTTAGCATCACAATAGACTTGTGAATGATCTATTATACTTATGTTTCACACATGTCAGAGACTTTTCATGGTCTGACCGTTGGATGTCGCTAGTATGATCCTATACTCATAGAGTCTGGTGTGTGTAGATATACGATCTGTCAGCTCATATAGATAAATTGTATATCCTAATGTTTTAAGATTGTATTTTAAAAAATTTTATAGTCATAAATAATAAATTCAGGAAAGAGTTTCTCGTGAGACAAACAATATCCGTAAATAAACAATATTGCAATAGTATTTACAGATATTATTTATTAAAATACGAATTTAAAGATAAATTTAGAATTCAACATATAAAAATTTGACAGTAATAATTTATATTTTCGCTCTTTCAAAATATATATAATAAAAAAATTATACAAATATATATTAACCTTAACTTATCCAATGCAAAGTTATATATATTATTTTCTTTTTATTGTAGTTATACAAGGCAAATAGTCACAAAAATGTTTAGAGATCATTACTGCAAGTGCGTATCAAAAAGTATGTTGATTACTATATTTTGAATTGCCTTTAATTGGAGTATAAGAATAAATATTCATGTTAAAGTGAAATTGGTTGATAGTACGTGTGATTTGCATATCTTATCTCAGCAAGCTGATAAATCAAAGTTTATTTAATTGTTGTCATTTTTCTAATTAATAGATTTTGTTTTAATTTACAAAGAAGAATTCAACGAGTAGTAAGAGTGATAGATCAACATACACGGAACTTGACCAAAAATTAAGCTTAAGAACTGCCAAAAATGACAGCAAAATAATTGTTAAATGCAATAGATATGAGGTGCCAAAAGGGGTGGAGATTTCTGCCTTAACAATAGCCATCGAGATAATAATTTGACGATGGATTCTCATTGTCTACAATGATTAGAAAAAGGTGCCTTCTCAAATGAAGGGGTCTTGGAAGTGGAAGTAGATAATATTACCTTACTAAATAGGGTAGACTAATTTATACATTGAGTTAACTATTTTAATGATGTGCAGACTTATTTTTAAGTCAATCTCACAATAAGAAACAAGTTTTACTTTTCATAGAGATTATTATTAGCACCTTTAGATATCATTTGACAGTTAGACTACATTCTATCCCATAAGGACAACAAACATACACTAAAAAAATCAACTGTAGATTATAAATGGATTAAATAATTAAAATAGAAGGCGTTGTAAATTCTAGATTGTCACTAAAGTTTTTGATAAGTGAAATTTTAATTATGTCCATCTAAAATTTTTAATTTTTCTGTTTTTTCCTTTTGGCCGTCAGTTGCACTTTTTATTTTATACTCAAAAAGTTAGAAGAAAGTGTCAAAAGAAAATAATGGCTAACAAGTACGACCAGAGCTTGGACCGAAAAGGTTATATCAATCTCATTTAAGAGATAGTAAAACCCCTTCATAAATTTTTTTTCATTATTTTATATGTTTAACTGCTATGATATTGACATTGTTATTTCTTTACAATTAGATAAAAGAGATTAGTTTATTAGAGACATAAATTTACTTGAGGGTCACTTGTAAAAATACAAGGAAAAGAAAGAATTGCGAATACACTTTGAAAGTGTTGCCTGTCATTTCAAAAATTATAATATTTATTAACTTTCCTTGAAATTTAATTTTAATACATTCATTTTTTTTTTGGTTTGTTTTTAAAAAACTTTCAAAAGTCTTGTTATAATAAATTAATATATTTGTGTAATTAACATTGTAACTAACTTGAAAATAAAATGAGAAATGATTCGGCCCAATTTAAAGGTACCAATAACATATTGGCTCAATTTTTACAATAGAAGTCAACTATTGGCTATTTTTAAGATCTTAACAAGTATGTCATTATTAATATATATTTTAACATACCGATTGAAAATGAGTTATTAAACAAAGAAAGGAAGAAGTATGATGAACAATTAATAAGAATGAGTGTTAAATTAGATGCTTTAAATGAGAGAGTTATAAGAATTGGGAGGGCTTCTAAGGTGGTCAGTTCCAACAAATTATCGACTATAAAGATGCTGGATATGAATGTTGACTTTAAAATTATTAATCTATTCAATGTAAGTTTGTTCGGCCAATAGATTTCATTAATTATAATAAACTAACAACTACTAATAATAATAAATATTTTGGTTCAAGATGATGAAACCTTTAAAAGAGTATGGTAAAAATCCAAAAAATAAAATCAAAACACCCAAGCATATCCATAAAAGTGCAAAGTTATCACTCCCAAATATGTATAATGAGATACTTTGATTTGATTGCTCTAACTTCATTCTTACACATTGTACCAAAAATGTATAAAATAAATAAACTAATTCATGTTAATTCAATTGTAACTTGATTTGTAGGTTGTTATCGGTACTCCTAAGAAGAAAAAGAATGTTACTCTTAATCCCGTATCAAAGTTTAAGAGGAATGTAAGACAAACAAAGAATTATAACTTGATTAGATATCTATAAATCGCATTCTTTAAGTCCTTGGTTGACAAATATCTTGCAGTGAGAGCAAAATAAGTCAAGTTTGAGGGACAAAATTTTTAAAACTGAGTTTAATGTATGGAAACAACAATAGGACTATGAATATGTCTTATACCTAACACTAATTAGCGTAACTTGCATTTAGTTATGTATAATGTAAGTACAATCCTTTTTTCACTTAAATTTTTCCTTTCTTTCATTTTAAATAATAATAAAACTAATTTTATTTATTACCCAAGTCATTATATGATAAAACTAAAGGTATTCAAAATGATTAGAAAATTTGGCTTCATCAATCCATTCTTCATCTTCACGTTAAGAAAGTTAGCAACAAGAACATATGTAATAACATCTATACAATCTTAAATAAGTGCGATCTTGTCTTTTAATAGGGAAGCAATAACAAGCGATCCATACTAATTAAATTCAAGCGAAGGTAATATAGCACTTGATATAAATTTACTTATTGAATGTCTTTAAAATATTTATAAATTAATTTTCAAAAACTGTTTTACAGGCCCCACATTCAATCAAAGAGTAATGGAATGTTGTTTGTATATCATAGGATACATGAGATTTACATGTAAGCTTTTTCTAATAATAAATGATCCTAACATACTTTTACAAAATGTAAGCTTTTTTAAAATCATTTACTACTTATTGTAACATAAATATATGTATATGTTTATTTTTGTAATTTTTTTATTTATTGTACTTAATCTTTTTTAAGTTTATAGATAAGAGTACATATACTGAAGAAAAAATTGATGAGGTTTGTGCAGATTGAACGTTCTTCATATCTATTAAGCTATAAATGTAAATATGAAGGATAAAACTTTTGTATTTTTATTATATATTCAATTGTCATCTTTAGTTTTATTTTTTTTCCATATTCAAGTAAAGCTAACACATTTTTTATTCTTTGATTTTGGACTGAAAATTTTTAGGTGGATATTGCTGCTCATTATGTTGTTGACTGTGCTGCTGAATTTTGATGCTAATTGGGTTATTCTGTTGCTATTACTTGGTTGTGATGGTTGTGTTGTTCTGTTTGCTGGATATTGCTACTAAGTGATAGTTAACTTAATTTCTTGTGTTGGTTCTTAGTTAATGTAATGTGTTGATATAAAAATTGGGTGGATGTTAATTATTATTAATTGGTGGATGTGTATAACTGTGTTAAGATGAGAGTCGGTGAATGTTAGTTATGTATTCAGTTAGATGAAATAAAAATTTGATGGATAAGAGTAGTTAGTTGCTACATATTATTTGTACAATATTCTCGTTACTTAGTTAATAGTTGAGTTATTACAAATTTGTTCATTTATTCATCTATTTTGCTTTTATGTATATTTACTTTAATGTTAATGTAAATATAAACATAAATTACATAAAGATATATTTTATTAAAAGTAATTTAATAAAATGTTTTTTTGTATATAAATGAAATTAAATTTCTATCATTATTTAATAATATTAATCTATTACTAAATTGAGATGAAGGACAATTATTATTGACGTCATTTATTTTAATAATATGACATCATTATTACATCATTTGTCACAACATCGAACATATCATCAATCACGTATTAAACCGTTTGCTAATTAACATCATCATGATATTATTGTAGCTAATAATATCCTACCACTTAAGGATCTCCACACTCCGCCTCAAACAACCTTTAAATAAAGAATCGCATTATATCCTAATTATAAAACACAAAAAAAAAATTCATAAAAAATCTTAAGGTATAAATTATAAACAAAGTTCATGAAGTACAATTCTCATGACATTAGGACATCCAAAAGATGATTGTAATTCAAAGTGTTCTAATTACCCATACAAACAACTACGCAAACGTTAAACCTATAATGCTTTATAATAGTTGTAAACTGTTATAATGGTTGTAGTCATTAAGAAGAAATATAGAAAAGTTTTAAATTGTATAGATTTAATTAGAGGTGGGTAAAAAAGTATTTAAATCAAAAATATTAAATTGAATTGGTTAATTTAATTTTGTATTAGAATATAAAAATTAATCGATTATTTTTTTATTTCAATCCTTAAATAAATTCGGTTCAATTTAATTTTTTATTTTGATCCCCAAAAATATTAAACTGAAAAATATAATTAAAATTTTACACAAATTTTATATATAATTTATCCGGTGGATTTTAATTTTAATAGTTTTATAACTTATTTAATTTATATACTTTAATTAATTTAATGCTTCGAAATTGATAGTTTCTTTTAAATATATTTTAATTTTAATTTATTTATCTTTTTTAATTCATAAACTTTTTATTGATTTAATTTTTAAAATTGATAAATACTTTATTTGCTTAATTTTAATTTTTAAATATATTTAATTTATAAAGTTTTATTAATTTAATATTTAAAATTGACGTTTATATATTTTTTTCATAATTTTTATCTTTTATATATATAAAACTTTTAATATTTTAAAATATATTTAAAAGATCGAATCAATTCGGTACAATTTGATTTGGTTGGATACTGTTTGATTTTAAAAATTAAATTTTTAATTTTTTTTTTAATTTAGATCGATTCTAAATACCGTCCCGTTTCGCGTCATAGATAATAGAAAAATTCTCCGAGTTGATCGTTATTTTAATATTAATTTTTATTTTGACCAAAGTAAAATATTTTAAATTATATTAACTAAATATACCTTATGTTTACTATTTTACCCTTATTACAATTTTAATAATTTTTATTGTTATTTAATTTTTATTTTATTTTATATAAATTACTGAAGAATATAAATTTTTAAATAATTAAAATTTAAATTAATTATAAAAAAATTGTAAATTTATAATAATAATAATTAAAAATAATAACAATAAAAATTAAAAAAAACACAAAATAGTCGTTGGGCGCGCGCCCAGCGACTATTTTATCTGTATTTTTAAAAAATAAATTTAAAAATAAAATAAATAATTATATATTAAATATTCCTTATATTTTTTATATATTTAAATATATAAACTATCGTAATTTTATTATTGTTATTCCCCTGACAATATCATCTCTCGTTTTATTCGATTATTAGATCTGGTGCGTTCTCAAAACTCACAGATCTGCTCTCAAAACTCATATCTCTCGATTCATCTTTATGCGAAGATCAAAGATTCAGAGAAGAAAAATAACTAAAGTTTAAAACAAGTAAAATTTTGTTTATTTTAATTTAATTAATAGTATTATTTATATTTATTGAAATAAATGATTAAAGTGTTTGGATATATATCTGTTACGATTAAGTTGTGGTTTATGATTGAGTTATGGTTGTGCCATATATAATTGTTGCTGGTGGTGAATTGGTATGCGTCTGCGCGTGATTGCACATATAGTTGTTATTGGCCACCGTTGTGTGCACACCAGTAACAACAAGATGCTTACGTACAACTCGTTCTGATGAGCACCGATTGTAATAAGGTGCTCCTGCGCACAATCGCAATGTTATAATACCACCACCAAATAGTTCTCATTTGTTTTTCTGAAACTGCATATTATATTTATTTATATATTTAAAATAAAATATATTTTATATATATAGTTATATATTCAATTATATTTTTTAAATTTAATTAATATAAAATTAAATTAAAATTATGTTATATTGTTTTTCAAGTATGTCATAAATTTCAACCATTATATGTTTTGGGGGGAGATGAGAGAGCTGCAGCGATGATTTTGAAAGATACATTGGATATCAAAATATGCATATGGTTGTTCCGAAAAATATTAGATACAAAGTGTTGTTGAGAAGAATTTGTCATCTTTTAGGAGTTAATCAGGTGCATTATAAAATAACTTTGAAGTTTAAGGTTCCTTCAAGTACTATAAAGTTGAGACCCATTCCACTTGAAAATGACGATGATGCAATATTGTGGTTGAGCTTACAGAATAATATAGCTACACCGCTTTGTGTAACAGTAGATGCTCGAGGACCCAAAAGTAATGCAGAAGCATCAATGGAGCAAAAAGAAGGCTATGCTATGCAATTCTCATCGACAACTCCTGTGTATATTCCAAAATCTCTGGAGGATTATCATTATTCTCCTTCAATGCTCAACGAACAACAAAGCTACACATATGACCATGGTCAGATATATCGAGATGTTGGCATTGATATTGGCTATGATATTGGTGAAAATGATGACCATGATTACGAGATTGATGATAATTGTAGAAATGATTATAATGATGATTATGAAGAGAATGGGGATGTAAATAATGATGCTGGTGATGATGATGAGGAGGAGGATGATGATGATGAGGAGGGTGATAATGATGATGATGACGACGATGAGGGTTATGGTAGAGAAGAAAGGGTTAAGGTAGAAAATCCATTTTAGTTTCAGCCTGAAATACCACCATTTGATTTGAATGTATCGGAAAAAATTTCTTGTAATGGGATTAGTGATGTATTTGTAGGAAAATTATATAATAACAAAGATGAAATTCATAAAGCTATAAGTATGGTTGCATTGAAGGAAAAATGGAGCTTTAGAGTTTACAAATCCACCAAAGATCGTTTCAAGTTGAAATGCGATGATTACAGCTGCAAGTGGAGATTACGGGCAGTGTCGACAGAAGGGCGACATTTTTTTGTTGTTAGGCGAGTCGATACAGGGCACACTTGTATTTTTAGTCAATTAAGGGATGGTCAAAGCCAATAGTTGAATTATTGCTAAAGTAATAAAAAATAAGTTTACATCGGTCAATAGAAACTATAGGCCGAAAGACATTCAAGCAGATATACGTGAACAATTCAGTGTTCAGATAACATATACTAATGCTTGGCGCGCTAGGGAGCGTGCATTAAGATTGATAAGAGGTACTCCTGAGGATTCATTTAGATTGCTTCCTGCATACAGCTATGTGTTGCAACAAAATAACCCAAGTACGGTTACTCATTTGGAAATTGACCCGGATAATCACTTCAAATATTTCTTTATGGCGTTAGGACCCTGCATCAGAGGTTTTAATTCATTAATCCGACCGGTAGTTACAGTGGACGGAACATTTTTGAAAGGTTCATATCTTGGTACAATGTTTGTGGCCGTTTATAAAGATGGAAACAATCATATTTATCCATTGGCTTGAAGAATTGCTAACTCAGAAAATGATACTTCTTGAGAGTGGTTTATGGTTAAACTGCGATGAGTTATTGCAGATCATCAGAATCTTGTTTTTATATCTAATCAACATGCCAATATTGAGAGGGCTATATGGGGTGTGTTTCCTCATGCATATCATGGGTTCTGCATATATCATTTGAAAGGAAATTTGATGATAAAATACAAGTTACTATCAAATAAATCTAAAAAAGGGGTATACCTATCTACCTACTTCACTGCTGCCAAGGCTTATCGTGTCCATGATTTTCAATACCAATTAAACAATATGCGACAAATGAGACCTGACGTAACAAAGTATTTGGATGAAGATATTGGTACAGTGAGATGGGCACGATCATCTGGTGCTTTCAGAAGGTATGACATTATGACTACTAATATCGTTGAGAGCATTAATACAGTTGTAAAAGAAGCAAAAAAGCTTCCAGTGACTAATTTGGTGGAGTGGATGCAGAAGCTAACGCAATTGTGGTTTTACCATAGACGATTGGCACCACAAAATATGACCAATGTCTTGACGAACTGGGCACATCATAAAGTCATGAAACATAACGATAAGGTAAGTCAAATGACCATTTCTCCTATTGATGATTTACGATTTATAGTTATGGATGGTAGAGTAAACTGGATTGTAGACATTGGCAAAAGAACATGCAGCTGTCAAAATTTTGATTATCGGTAACCGCCTTGTTCCCATGCACTCGCCGCATACAGATACATCAGATTATCGCACGAGAGTCTTTGTTCAACTTATTACACATCTGAGACTTTATTTCGTGCTTATAACGAGCCAATACTTCCGGTTGGTTAAGTGTCAGATTGGATAGTCCCAGAGTATTTGAAAAATATGGACATTCAACATCCGATAGCACGTCGTCAATCAGGCAGACGTCGGATGAATTGGATTCTATCTCAAGGAGAGGAATCATCAAAGAATATATGTAATCGTTGTAGACAACATGGACATAACCGAAAAATGTGTCGAAACCCTGTACCTTTACAGAGCAGGTGATGTATATTCATTTATAAACATTTACTTTATTGATATTTAATTAGGTATAATATAAGGCTAATATTTAAATATATTTTTATTTCACATGGATTTGAAAAAATAAGAGAAAGAGTTATACCATGAGGCTTAATTATGTATAAGAATCGAGTTTCATCACTTTTGTAATTCACTTATTTTGTAATGCAATTATTTTGTAATTCACTTATTTTATAATGCACTTATTTTGTAACGCACTTAATTTGTAATGCACTTATTTGTAATTCACTTATTTTGTAATGCACTTATTTTGTAACGCACTTAATTTGTAATTCACTTATTTTGTAATGCACTTATTTTGTAACGTACTTATTTTGTAATTCACTTAATTTGTAATGCACTTAATTTTATAATTCACTTATTTTTTAATACACTTGTACTGTGTATTACATATTTATTTTATTTTAATGCACTTGTCTTTAGTATTAATGTTGATAATTTTTATAAAAATTTTGACAGAATCTCCTCTATAATATGGACAATCCCAAACCTTTCATATTAAATAAACACACTTCTATCAAATTGCAAAATCACTTTCGCATACATACACCCAAATCAACGCCCACAAATAATTATATACCCGAATCAATGCATATTGATTAAATCACAATTCTATCAATTATGGTATATCAATTATACACCCAAATAAATGCATGTAAATAAATTATAGTGCTAAATATCTATAAAGCTGTAGTTCACAAATCAACTGTCATCTTCTGTCTATAAAAGGTACCAATGTCAGGGAACGAGTCAAATGACCGACCTAACTTAAGATATTCAATATACATACAGGCGAACACGCCACAGTCCCCGCTCCTGACCTTTTGTTGCCGCACATTCTCCCGAATACGAGTCACCGGCCAAGGGAACAAATTTGGACTTTCTATGCCCCTCAAACTATAAAATCTACACCTTTGAAGATACAATGGCATTGCAACACATAGAGGCTCTATAAATCTTATGATGGACTCGTCTGAATGGCCGTTCACGCTGGAATCATAAAGAATGATTGCAAACTGAGCAAGGTCGAGTTGCGCTACAATCCAATATTTTTGATTCATATTCAGAGGAATATATACTTACAAAAATAATTATGGTATTATTTTTAACTTAATGTTGTTATATGCACAGTAAAAAGTCATTATTATTCTTTAAAAAAATACCTTATTGACCGATGCCCACGGTTGAGCTTCAAGTAACTCGTTAAAGTCAATAATATTTTATACACAATAAACGGGTAATATAATAACTTACGTAAAAATATGCATCTGCAGTTGTACAATCCTGTTAGTACATGTCAGAAAACGTTCTTTGACGCAAACGCAAAACCTTCAAATATTCATTTATATGCTACAAAACACATAGAATATGTATAAGTTTTGATATTATTAGACAAATCACAAAACAAAAAAAAATTTAAAATAAATCCTCACCGAATCGTCAAGCCAATTTTGTAGTATCTCGTTAAACCACGTATTGTTCGAATTGAGTCCGTACAAATGAACCCGTTGTATTGGGTCATTCTTTTTTATCCAATCTAGAAACTCAGCATATTTACTCTGATCAATAGGAATCAGCTACCCGTTTATGTCAATAATAGGTCCTACTTGCAAGTCTACAAGTTTCTTCTTCACGGGCTGTTTTAACGGATTGGTATATGGACTGACTTGGGCTGCTGCCTTCTTGTGAAGGCGCCCATACCTACTTATGTTTTCACCCAATAGAGCAGGTATAATTTTTAAACTTGTAGGGCTATCAACAACAGGAGCAAATGATTGATGCTAAGACTCGCTAGCAGGAGTAAATGTATGAAAGTCAGCAGCCATAAATTCAGTACCCTACAAAACCAAACAATACCGATTAATGTATTGACTTGTTAAACTTTGTATCCAATATATTTTAGGTTTAAAACGTATCATACTCTGTGACAAGACCCGACCCGAGACCCTCTATTATAGATCCCAGCGGCCCTGCCGGGCACCCCGACGGAAGTTCCTCCGAACCTAACTGGGTAAGTTAAGAAATTCCGCGAGGCGAACCCCTTTTTAATTCTTGTTACTACTAAGAAGATCTAGTAATATACATGAAAACGACATCTTAGTTTTAAACACAAACGGACAGAGTTTCCCCTGTTTTTCGAAAAATCCATATAAACCTACAAAGAAATTTCACTTCTAATTCCAACACATCTCAATTCTACCAATTCGGACCTCCGGTCCTTTTCAAATCAAATCCAACAAAACTCAATTATTTCGTGTAAATTACAAAATAAGCATAATCATAAAAAGTAAAAATGATCATCATAAACTGAAAATCTCTTCTTCTTGATTCAACACATACTTACAAATATACATGCCTACAACTATTATGCATAAAGTAAAGAGTGCTATTAGCACATTTACATGTACAAAAATTATCTTTGGATTCGGCCCACTACTCGGCGATAGGAGAATCAGCAGCTTGCGTTCCGAGACCTGCACCTGGGAAAGGGGTTTAAAACATAAAACATAAAACGAGTGAGCTAAAGGAGCTCAGTGAGTGTAAATGAGAATTCAATTACAAGAATATTATACAAAGATAACAATTTCTAAAGTACATGCAGAAATTATGCTTCTAAAATGGATGTAAAATTGTAAAACGGTTTTTAATATCATATGCTAATGAAATCTTGCCGAGCGGATTTTATCTACATCTTTGGAAAACTATATTCAAAATCTGTATAACATAATAACTGCTGTGTGCATATAAATGCATAAATGCTATCGGTAAATCGAAAACTAGTAAAATCCTCTCTCGGCCATTTTCTTTCTAAACTGTACCAATGGTAACCCTAAAGCTCTATACCCACGCAGCGACTCAACTAGCACCGCATACGTGAGTTGGTCACGAGGCACCTCAACTAGCAGCACCCACAGTGACATCTCAAGACATCTCACTGGCTACGCAGCGGAATCCTACATCGCATGCATATAGCGAGACAATATCCCATACACATAGAGCGACTCACATGACTCGACATCCCGACTTCCCAGAGTTAGTGACACACCCTCAAGACCTGCCCATGTGCACGGGATATACCGGCCGGGTCTAATACAATCATCACCACTATAATCTGAGGGTACCAATGGCCTTAAAACAAATGCAGAAATTTTAAAACTGTTTCACAAATCGATCGTGTAAAAGCATGTCTATGAATATATAAAGATCATAAATCATGTTTATGCATCGAAATCTCATAAAACATACATAGTCATTGTGTGAAAACATAATAACCGAAAAGTAAAAGAAATGACAGATTTCCACTCACAACCTCTCCGCGCTCAATTTCGCTCCCGATTCCTGCTCCTGTTAACGCTCTCGGTTATCCTCACCTACGCGCCATAAATGACATTTAGAACCAAATCGAACACTAGAATCTCATTTAACTACTAAATGCCCTAATCGGCATACAAAGCCCGGAGGTAAACTACTTTTCGATTTTAGTTACGGAGCCATAATCGAAACTAACTCACCATCCGGCGCCCTAAAAATTATTGAACACCTTATCATTTGATTGGACATACTTGCCCTTCACCTTTCCAACATGGACAATTATGTCCCATTTTCTTCATTTTTGGGTTTTTCATCAACCATATACATTCAATTCACAAAATGCATCATTTACACACAATAATTCAATCAAAACACCACTCAATTCCTCACTTCTCTAAAGTGGCAGAATTTCACCCTAGATTCCAACACATTCCTTTTCTCAATTTCTTGTTCCAATTACAACAAAATCATGCCAATTTCATTCTAAAGCCCTAATTACAATCAATTGAAATCTCTACAACAAAATTACCAAAAACCCTAATTCTCACCTTGCCAATTTCTTCAAATTGATAACTCCTTCAAGCTCCAAACTAGAATTTAACTCAATCTAAGCCAAGAATACACATAAGAACATCAATTAACACATTCTTGAATTCTCACTTATCAAACTCATAAAAGATGCTTTTCTTACCTCTTTTTCTTGAATTTCCACTAATAGAGACTTCAATTGAGCTTAAGGATGGGTTTGTAACCTTAATTTGGCTTGATTACACATGAAAAATCATGAAAAAAAAACTTGAATAGTCACTATAGCAGCACCCCCCTTTGAAGCTCGAATTTCTCTCTTTTTTTTTGGCTAAGTGTTAGTTTTGATTTCTCTTCAAATTTCTACACACTTCTAACATATATATAGTGCTCCCTCAATTTACCATTTTGCCCTTCAACTTACTTAAAACTTCTAATTTGTCATTAGTTAAAAACTAATTATATAATTAGTTCATTTGTAACTATCTAGTTAGAATAGTTCAAAGAACTAACTAGAACTTCCAACTTGGCAATCCATGAGATTTCTTCTAATTGGTCCATTCTCTAATATATGGATTATGTTTCTCAACAAAGGCTTGTTCCATTCATAACCCTTAAATGGAAATTCACATAGTAAATTAGAATTTTCTTTTCCAAGCCAATAGAGAAAAATTCTAAAAATATTCTAGGGTCATCCGGCGCACCGATCGAGTGTGAAATTACCAAATTAGGTCTAATATCTCTCACGTGCACTATGAAGAAAATATTTCTAATAGGGTTAAAATCGAGTAACCCTACAGTGTCTTATTTGTTCTATACCGAAATCTAGGCGCCAATACTACTAATAGGGATTGGATATTACACTCTGCCCTACATCCTTAGAGATATTGGCTGGTTTAAGCTGTTGTATCAAGAGAGATATCTGATACAAGATATTTTCTTTAGTCTTATCAATCTTTGCTGAAAGCTCTGCGTTACCCTTATCAATCCTGGAAAATATCATTTCTTTAAGATCATCAATCTTCTTCTCCATCTTCTTCTTCAGGATTTCATACTGTGATGTTGACGTGCGGATTGAAACTATACATAAGTTATTATAATCAATTTTCACAAGCTAATACTAACGAGTAACAAAAGTATTAGATAATTCAAGGAAAAAAAATAAAATTATTATACCATTAATTCAGTCACTGGTGGGGATTGAAATTCGTTGAGGTGCTGCAGATTATCGGTGAATTGGGTGTCCGGGATATTAATTGTCTCCAACTTAAGGCTCCTTCCCCATTTTTCTGATGGAATGCAAAAGTTTACCGCCGCGCGATAGTCCGCAATCTTCTCATGTTTGCCGGGTACCAACTTTCTATGAATCTCCAAAATTTTTATAATATTTTAAATTTATTAATCATTATTAAAAAATATAACACAAATTATAAGGAAGTTATATATATTGTTTATTGAACATAAAAGCATACCCTAACACCATCGAAAAAGACATCTACGACGTTTTCGTATAATGGGGTGCTCGTGCCAAACTAATTTAGAATACGAAGAAAATAATCTTTATTCCTATTGGCAAACAACTCCCCACACCTCAGGATCGCCTCGTAGATCCACACCTGAGATGATAATAAATTTAAATTACAATGCCAACAAAATAAATTTTTCTCTATCATAATATCATAATGAATCAAAAATATAGAATTACTTACCAAGAATGCGTGATAAAATGAGTATAAGTTGTATGATTTTATATCCTCAGCGCCTATTTTTTTTACCTTCGCCAACTTTTTAATTGGAGCCGTGCATAAACTATTGTAGAGTACAGTCCATGCGATCGTGCCCCAAGTATAGACATTAAACTCATCTAAATTATCTACCAGACGAAGTACAAAATATTGTGTGATTCTATTCTGATCACGTGACATTATCAATTTATGAAATACATAAAATAGACACATTTTTACTACATCTACATCATCGTCAAATGTAATGTTGCCGAACCACTGATCTAAATCCTTGTAAGTCAACTGACTTCTACTCGAAAAATATTTATGACAAAGTCTATCACCTAACCCACTTACTACAGGATAATCCCCCATCCTCAAACCAATAATCAAATAAAAATCTTGACGAGAAAATCTAATACGTCTTTTACCTATATAGAACCAAAATTATTCATATAAATTTTTGGTATGCACACGTCTTAATAAAATCTCATGGGCTAAAATACCTGAGAATGAAATATTTGATACATCCAATAAACTATCAAAATATATGATTCTGAATATTTCTACCTGCCTCGAAGTCAATTTATTTTTTATATTTCATATAACCCATAACTTCGAGTACTTATATATGTTTGCTTGGTAGAAAAAATTTTCGACAATTACATATTCTTTCGTGACATTCTCCTTCCTGAAAAAATTAAAAAATTATTAATATTAATAAAAAAATAATCAATATAACATATAATCAAAATTTAATTTAATTATAACTAACAACCTAGACTATTTACATAATTATTAACCAAATTAAATTATTAAATTAAATAATTATAAATAAACATAAACAACATAAATTAACTAAAAAAATTTTAAAAATAAAAATTTTTGGAGGTAAGATGTGGTGGCGCGTGCATCTATGCGCCACCCCCAGCAGCGTGTAGACGCACGCGCTGTTGCATCTTACCTCAAAAAATATGTCAGATATAATTTATATACAATCTACTCACATTATTAACTTTCTACCGTTTAATCTACACAATTTTACATATTTTTAACTAATATAAATTATAATACTCAAAAATTAAAAAAAAAATATTTATTAATACATACCAACTTTGTTCCGCTATGATGAGAGAGAGAAGACCGCCGTGAGAGGTGGAGCGCCGCCGTGAGAGAGAGTACCGTAAAAAAAATTTGAAAAAATGAAAAGGTAAAAATAATGAAAAAAGTGTCGATGAAAAGGGAGAGAAGAAAAATAAAAAAAAATAAAGAATTATTTTTTATTTAATATAAAAAAATAAAATAAAAATATATATAATTAATTAATAATACATAAATTATTTTGACTCCGTTAAAATAATTTATACATTTAAAAATACGATCAAATTAACCAATTTTCTTAAGTAATATACTGATAAAATTGAAATAGTCTACCGATACAATCAGGGCAAGATGGTATTTTTACTTTAAGTTAGATATGTAAGAGATTGAGAGCAGGAGTCATTAAACTGTAATTGTTTTTTTAATTGTCAAATAACTCCTCCTTTATTGGGGATTTGGGGGGCGGATGGTAGTTTAAGGCTTGATTTCGTTTTTCATCTTTCTCCTTTTCTTTCTGCGTCTCTGTTCATCTTCTTCTGCAGTAAAAAAAACCCTACAAATCGGGGGGGAAAAATGCATAGACGCTCACAAATGTCCCTCTTAAATTCACTCTTGAAGAACCCTTTTCAATCTTCTCCAAAACCCACGGTTCCATTTCCCTTCAATTCACTCTCTCCGGTTCCTACTCACCGACTCGCTTCCAACTCAGTCCTTATCCCAAAACCCTACTCAACTCAACTCGGTACCGACTCAATCCCGTCCTTCAATCTTTCAGTCTCAAATCCGTCATCCCACTTCGCAAAATCCCATGAAAGTCCGAGAAGCTACTCCACTGGATCAGGGGCTAAGTTGGATTACAACAGAGAAGTGGACAAGATAAACCTCAAGTTTGCAGAGGCGAGAGAGGAGATAGAGATGGCGATGGAATCAAAGGAGACAGTGTACTTTAATGAAGAAGCTGAGTGTGCTAGAGCTGCAGTTAAAGAGGTGTTGGACTTGTTTGAAGGGCTATTGAGCACGCTAAAGGAGAGTGAAAGGGAAGCTTTGCAGAGGTCTATGGGGCTCAAGATTGAGCAGCTGAAGGCTGAACTTAAACAGTTGGATGATTGATTCGTTGAATCTTGAGGTTGGTAAAAATTGGATCTTTGGGTAGTTTTCTTATTCATTTTTTATAAGAACTTGCTTGTGAGTTGGCTGTGGTAATGTAACTTGGAGATGAAGAGTTTATTATGGCGGAAAAAATTTATTGTAGTGAATTGCAGATGATTTTAAATAATGAATTGTGAGAATTCAGAATTCTCTTGATTCTGCTTATTATTGTTTTTTTCTTCTCTTGCAACTTCGTGTCTTGCTTTATTAGTTGAATAAATGTGATGAACTGTTTCATGGATGAACCAGTGTGTTTTGGAAATTGTATTATGATAAGGTCTTCTGAATATGAGCTTAGTTATTCATATCTGTTACCCAAATTAAGCAGCTGCTTTATTACATTAATCTTTAGAGGTAAAAAGAAATGAAGAGCATACAATCTAAGAAAGATTAGAAGAAATAATGGTGAAAATAAAGTGCATGAACCCAACACAATGTAGTAAGGGATTCAATTTGCTATACATATTGCAACCATTCAGAATGCAGAACAAAAACCTGCCTTAAACAACTGAGTCTCTCCAGTTTTAACGATAGCTGTTATAGGTTTCTTGACTGCAAGTATGATCTCACTTTGGTTGTTATGAAGACCATCTTCGTAGTAGTGTTATCAATGACCAAATAAATTAATTAAAATAACATTGCCATGTACTTCTTGAGTCTTGTGATTAATTGAAAGAGTGATAATATCTTATTCTAGCAAGCAACAGATTTATTTATTTTGATGGTTGGCTCAATGCCATAAGGACATTATTTATCATATTTTTCCACCAAATCTAGAGCCAGAGATCTTAATTGGAAATGTCATAATTTCTAATTATATGGGTCTGGGTTCCACAGTTGGGATTGTGAAGTGTCAGTCTACGAGGAAATGGGGCAAGTTGTTCAACCAAAACAGAAAATACAGAGCCAGAGAAGACTGGAGACATCTTCTTACCCAATTAAATTCCCTGTATCACCTACTCATTTTCTTTATATTTATTCCATATGTTGGAAACCAAGTTATTTTAAGGATCATGTTTGTACTCACAAAGTACCCTTCTCGTTTTAAGATAAGACTCAGTTCTGGTGCTTTTACCTATGGGCAATCAAACAAGGCAAAGGATGATTAATTATTAGGAAGAGAAGACTGCATTCTGCAACAAGGCAAAGGATGATTAATTACCTAGAACCACTATTTTCATCATTCTGTCCATCTATGTTACTTACCCTTCATTATTGATTTTTAAAAGCTAACTCTTACATCATTATGTTGTTATTTGTGGCAAGTAGTTTCTACTTCTGTGACTTATGCTTCATCTTCATATATTGATGGTAAATGTTTTCATACTAAAATAACCTTTGGCACAATTCAAATTATCAGATAAAATATGCAACAAAGATGTTATACCTATTGTTTAGGTTGCTATGTTCTTAATTTGCACTTTAATCAAGTCCCATAAACTTTTCTCTGCTTTGCCTGGAAAAAAGACCAATCCTGATCTTTCCAGTCTGCAGTGTATGAGCACATGTAAATTATGATAGCATCATAGCAGCCAGATGTAATATGTGTGTTACAGAGGTCTACAGAATATAGTCCTCTAAGTTTTGAATGATGTTAAGTTGTTTTAGATTTTTCGGTATTTGCCTGGATGAAGTAGCTTGGTATCTTATATCCTCGAAATTTTGTATTTGCTTGGTCAGGATTCAAACCCTCATGGGGCCACCTTCCTAGGATATTCATATCCTATGATTTTCCCGACTACCAAGGTTGTAGGGTCCGGCAGTAGTCCCCAGTTTAAAACTGTGCAAACATAGAATGGTTGAGGCGGTTCAAGGCGCCCCAAATAACAAGAAGCTCAGTATCTTAATGGTTTTGGATGAGTCAAAAGTGGTTTATATCTCACATAACGACTTTATTTTACTTAAGGCTATCCTTCTCTTTCATACTACTCTTGAGTTAATGTTTTCCTCTATAGTTACTAAAGACATCTGCAAATTCGTATTTTGTAACTTTGTTTTGATGGACGCACAGCTATGATTTTTGAAAGATGATATCATGCTACTTGTAGGTTACTATCTGTAATCCTTTAACTCTTTATTGTCCAGTGAAGCTATCTGGAAACTGGACCAGACATGTATTTTCAAAGATGAGAGCCTTTCATATAAACCAGATGCTAAGTTACAGGAACTCACAACCCTAATTCATAATTTCTCCTTGATTCTAAAATTATGGAAAACCTTCAGGTTTTATATATGGTTAATATGAGTGATGGAGCATATTTGCTCTCAAATATGCTCCTCAGTCTTGTGTTCTGTTACATGTTTCGTAGTTTTTATGTAGCTTTCCTTTAGGATGTAGGATTATGGTAACTATGAAGAGAAGACTGCTTTCTGCATCATGATATTAATTTATTCCTTTCATGCTGCATAAGCACTAGTTGGATGACCTGGGATATGCATTTTCATCTATCACTGTTTGATTCTTCCCATGTTATGGATGTACAGACATCCCTTATTCTCCCACTGGCAATATGGGATTTTCAGAGAAAATCAATGGTTCAGTTTTGGCTGGGGCATTAGGAATATCAAACACAAAGGTGCCTTGAATCAACTTTGCTGTGAGGTCATCAGTTACTTTTTTGAATTCCCTTGCCAATTTAGGGTGCTTGGGCAACTAGGAAGGTAACTTTATCTGGGAAGCCTTACTTGTGGTCTGCTATTATTGTTTTTCCACCAACATCCTCTGTTCAGTTGGCAAGAAAATAACGGAAAAGAGGAGTTAAATGAAAGTCCTTCCTCAAGAAAAGTCTCTAGTTACTTCTGACTGATGTTCCACCCTCCTGTTTTATACATTTACTAGCCTTTAGAATGTCAAAGCATATTATTAGTTATCAATTAGAAAATAACATTATATGGGAGGACAAAGAAACTAGTGGCAATGCAAAGTGTGGTTTCAGTAACATGCTAGTTTAGCACAACCAGAAACTGCATTATGATAATGACTTTAGGAGAAAGATTAAGAACTAGTGAACATGGGAAGGAAAGCTTATATTGTATCAGAAAGAGATAAGATCTTCATGAGATGGAAACGTCATGAGGGGAACATTGGAAAATGGTTTGGTATGGCTTTATGGGAGAAGATTGAAAATAAAGATGCTTGGCATTGTTGGCAATTCGTTCATCCCTGTTGTCTCCTTTTCCTTTTCTATTTTTGCTATTGTTGATTCCTCTACGGTTCACTGTTTGCATCATTGAACTTTTGATTCTACTTTTATCATTTAGTTGATAATGTCTCAAGCTTTTAGAATCCATTGCCATTTTTGCAACTTTGATATGAGTGGCCAGCTTTAGTTTGAGAAACACCAGTTGAAATTATTATGCATCTCTTGGATAATTAGTTACATGAGTAGTGCTATTCTTACAAACTTTGAATCATATAAGTGAGATGACAATATTCAATTAATTGCCATATAAGTTGAGATTAAGAAGCAGAATTTAATTATAAAAATAGTTACTGTAATTTATTTTTCTTTTGAATGTAAATTATTATACATCGGTTCAATGGTTGGGTTTGAGGCTTGTTCTTGCAAGGTTTGGGATTCAATTTTTCGATTGAATGTGTAGATTTATCCTATATTTGTGAAATGACGTGTCTCTAAAACCAGCCAGCCATTGTTAATTACCTTGATGGTGATGGTGATCAAAACTGAGTTAAAGAAATGTAAAGAAGAAAAGCGGCGCAGCGGGGGGTGGGGTGAGGTTGTCATAAAATAAGTGGGTGAAATATTCTGTTGAGCAAAGGCAATGGTGGTTCATGCTATGATCATGGCTTGTTGGCTTTATTCCTTTTGGAAGTATTGGGTAGGCACATCCTCTTTGAGGAGGCAAGAAAGCAACTAAACAAGCTCAAATGTCTTGAATAAGCCTTTCACCTTTTTGCTATTGAGGTTTGTTCTTGCATGTCTGTCTGTTCTCACTATCAAAGAAACAAAAAGAGAAGAGTAGCAAATCCTAATCATAGTTCTTGACTTCTTGGCTCAGTTAAGACACTGCATCTGGATAATGGATTGTATTCTTTAAAAAAAAAAAAGAACATTACAAAACATAAAACAAGTAACAAAAAATTAAGACATGTAATGAGAGAGTTGAAAAACTTCATTAAGCTACTCCATGATGGTGTCACTCTTTTTTGGGATATTTAGATTCAACACGTAAAAAATCTAAAGGGATAATGAAGAGAAAATTGAAAGTTGGATTGATTAATTCAACTATTAAAATCTCTTAAAATAGTTTGAAAAATTGAAGGTCCAGATTTTGCTCTCATCAAAGAGAGATTTGGATTTGGTCTACATTGAATGTTGGAATAGTACTACATTTTTTAAGTATTATCACATTTTAAGTAATGTGTCATTTTAATTGAATAGTACATTTTAATAATTTATTATATTGTTTTATCATCTTGGTGAACAATACTATCGAATAAGTAAAATTTGGCATAATACTTGGAAAAAAAAAACATAATATTAATCTTATTATTGTATTTGAAATTTAATAAAAAGGAAATAAGAAAGGAAGGGAAGGGAAGGGAAGGATGTGGATGTGTTGGAGAAATGAATTGGCGATGAATCTTCTTAATTTTAAAAGAGTACTTTTTTTAAGAAGTTTTAAGGGTTTGTGGACCAAATTGAAGAATTCTGAGAAATCTATTGTCTGTTGAGGCATGTGAAGAGGGGGGGGGGGGGGGGGGGGGGGGGAGAGAGAATATGATGAAGGCATGGCTTGTTTCTGGCCTGTCTGCTTTTACTGTGATCACTGACCCTACTTGAAATATGTTGTTTCTAGTGTGATTTGTTGCTTTTTGATCTTTTCCTTCCAGGCCCCAAGCATCTTCTTTGGTATGCATTTTTTTATAGAAATTGATAATGAAATCTTGACTCTAATATTATATTAATAAACTAAGTAATTAATAAGCTAAGCAATCGAAGAGTTTAAGTTATTAAGGACACAATGTTAGTATTAAAAACAATTCTAACAACTTATATGTTCTTTTCCGGCTGTTAAAATAGTTTAAAACAGTAAGATGTTCAAACCCAAATTCAGGCAGAAAATCTGGGATATTTGTGAAGCTTGATTACAAGAAGAGAATCTGAATTTAAATGGCATATTCTAGTTTACAAATCCCCAAAATTCAGCCAAATATCTAGCAATTATGAATAACATGGATTAGGCAACCAAGAATTGCTGGGAAAGTTGCACCACGGAAGCAAAAACACATGAAGCAAAATCAACCACATTGATGATTCTAAAAACTGTACAACAAATCCTAATCCTCTCCCTTTCCCACAGTTACAGCACACTTTTTCTTTCCTTTCTCTTGGGATGCTAAAGAGACTTAAATCACTAATGTCCTTACTCTAAAAGAAAGTAAAAGAGCACAAAAAAAAAAATAGAAGTCAACTTTGATTTGACGACTGTTTTATTAGAGGTTGAGAAGTCTTGCCCCATTCTTCAGGTGGACTCTTTACCTCCATTAACAGAGCAACTACTTCCTTCATGGTGGGTCGTTCGGACGGCGAAGAGTTCACACAAAACATTGCAATGCCTAGTGTTTGAAGCATTTCTTGCACCATTTGATCTGGCAAACCTTGCAGCTTCGTGTCTAGTATCGACACAGCTGGTTCAAAGCTTCCCATTTTCTTTTTCACCCATTCAACTATATGTAGTCCATCACCTACTTGGGACTCAACGGCACTACGACCGCTTAGTATCTCTAGCAAAACCACACCATAACTGTACACATCACTCTTCTCAGTTATGTTCATGGTGTATCCATACTCTGCATTGACCATAGAATTATGTTAGATGTGGAGATGATAACTTATTGAAAGATGAATGATGTAATACAAGCACTTTTTTTTCTTCATTAAGATTAAGCAAATAACATAAAAGGACTATGTAAGTTATGATCATCCAATGTGAACAAAATCCATATGAATTCCTAAAACATCTGCTGTGTGTACAGATTCCCCTATAAGTTCACCACAACACTTACAAAAACTGAAAAACTATCAAATGGAAAAGAAAAGGATATTGATTTGTAATTATGTGAAGAAAGTAAAGAACAGGATGAAGATGGAAGATACTTGCCTGGGGCAATATAACCATAGGAACCAGCTACTCTAGACATAGCATGGTGATAAGTTGGAGAGTTCATCAACTTCGCCAATCCAAAATCTGCCAAATAAGCGTCGTACTTGGAATCGAGAAGTATATTGTTGCACTTGACATCTCTGTGAAGAATAGCTGGAACACAATCATGGTGGAGATAAGCTAGACCCTGAGCTGACCCAACTGCAATCTTGTACCTAGTTTCCCAGTCCAAGTTCCTATTCCCTTGCAATAGTTGTTGTAGATTGCCATTCGAGATGTAGTTATAAAGTAGAAGCTTAACACTTTTATTGGAACAATAACCAAGCAGCTTGACTATGTTTCTATGCCTAATGTGTCCAAGAATTTGAATTTCAGCTGCAAAAGAGTCGACTGGTTCCTCATCTTCTTTTGTTTTCCATAGCTTTTTTACTGCAATCAACTCGCCATTAGGCATTTCAGCCTTGTACACAATCCCAGAGCAGCCTTTGCCAATCACATTTTCATCTTTCAAGCAATCCAGGATGCTGTCAATGGTGAAGCTGAGCTTTTGAAAGGGAATGAAAGTCCAGGGATATGAGAAATCTTCAGCTCCCGGTGGTGAAGATGATGATCCTGAAGATTTCTCTACCATGTACCTATGATTTCGAGTAACTAGAATCCACGAAGCTAGAATGGCTATGGTCACTGAAGCCAGAATAACAGAAATCAAAGCTATAGTTTTGGCAGACTTCAATCCATTTTTTCGAATGAGACTTGAGGAACAAGTAGACCCGTCAATGGATTGACAAAGTCGTGGATTTTGTAGATATGAATTTGGTGATAGAGTTCTAAAGAACGCTGTTACAGGAACAGGACCTGAAAAGTTATTGTAGGAGATATTCAGGGAAGTGAGACTAGTAAGGGAACCAAGGACTTTGATTCTTCCACTTAGCATATTATGTGAAATATCTAGTGACTGTAACTGTGTCAAGCCAGACATTGTATCCGGTAGCTCTCCTGTTAATGCATTTGAGCTCAAGTCCAAGCTGATTGTTAAGCTTGTCACATCACCAATTTCCTGTGGAACTGGACCAGATAGGCTATTGTAGCTCAAATCAAGGAGAGTCAGTTTCTGCAAATTTTTTATGGATTTTGGAATTGACCCCGTGAGTAGGTTGTTGTTGAGAATGAGCTTGTTCAAGTAACTGAAGTTTCCAAAACTCCGAGGAAATTCACCTGTCAAGCTGTTTCTGCTAAGATCAAGCTGCTCCAAATTCACAAGTTCCCCCAACTGAGCTGGAATTTCTCCTGTAATGTAGTTATTGTGCACATCCAGTAGCTCAAGAACTGTAATATTGGCAATCTCTGAAGGAAGGCCACCCGAGAAATGGTTCATGTACAGATCAAGAAAGACCAGGTTCTGCAATTGGCCTATCTCCTTTGGAATGTGCCCTGAAAGCTGGTTTTCTCCAAGCCTCAATCTCACCAGTGACTGACAATTTGCGACACTTCGAGGCAACCCTCCGGATAATGAATTCCCTAGAAGCAGAAGCTTGCTCAACTTCTTCAAACCGAAAATCTCTTCTGGAATTGACCCGGTAAGCTTGTTCCTTGAAAGATCAAGTGCATACAGGTCTGTGCAATTGCCAAAAGAGGCTGGTATTGTTCCAGAAACCGAATTTCCCCACAAGAAAAAATTCTGCAAGTATTTCAAATTACCAACCTGCCATGGAATCAACCCCGATAATTGATTCTTATCAAGCTGAAGAGCTGTCAAGCTAGTACAGTTACTTAACTGCCATGGGATCAAACCGGTTAGCAGATTATCAGACAAATGAAGCTGCTCAAGAAGCACTAGCTTCCCCAAGTCACCAGGTATTTCACCAGAAAGATCATTAGCCGAGGCATCAAGCACAACAAGCGCTGAACAATTAGATAGCTCAGCTGGAATTGACCCAGATAATGCATTCCCCCATAAAAGCAAACTAGTAAGTTTCTGCAACTTACCCAGTTGAGGAGGTATGGAACCAGTGAGCTTGTTCATGTGCAAATACAAATTCCTCAACTCTAAACATGAACCAAGTTCAGCCGGAATGGAACCTGAAACCTCAGTATCATAAAGAGCTAATGTCTGAAGATTGATTAAGTTACCAAATGTAGGGGGTATATCACCGGAAAGGTCAGTGGCTGCAGCACCAAATGTTGTGAGGTTGGTGAGCAGTCCTAGTTGTGAGGGAATCTTCCCTGTTAAGTATGGATTTCCCCCTATTCTAAATTCTTGTAAAGAGACCAAAGAGCCCAACTGAGATGGGACTGAACCATTAAGCAAATTGTCTTGTACACAAAACACTTGAAGTGAAGTAAGGTTAGCAAGTTGAGGGGGAATCCTCCCTGAAAGTCTATTGGAATTCAAGAAAAGGAACTGAAGCAATGAGACTTGGCCTAGCTCTTCGGGTATAGACCCAAAGAAAGAGTTAGAGGAAAGGTCTAAAAGGCGCAAATGAGTGAGCTGGCCAAATGAAGGAGGGATTGTACCTGAGATATTGGTTGAGGAGAGATTCAGGAGTTGCAGAGAAGACAGAGAGGAAATCTGTGGAGGTAAATAAGAAAGATTGAGGAACGTGTTTGGTAGAGAAAGGGAGATGACTCTGTTTTGAGGGGAACAAGTAATGCCTTGCCATGAACATGGAGTTGAGCTTGAAGGGTCCCATGAAGAGAGGATAGATGAAGATGCTTTTGCAGAAGGGCCAGCTGCTGAGATAAGTGAAAGAAGGGCTTCACCATCAGGAGAGAGTGAAGAAACCAAAATGTTGTTATTGGACATTGTTAACAAGAACAAGAATGAGAAACACAAGAGAGAAGAAGAGGTGACAAAATGACTGGTTTTTTCTCTTTGAGCCATGGGGGGACAAAAAAAGGAAGTATATGATTTGAAATGGTGAAGTTTAAGAAATTGGATGAAGAGTAATATGATGAAAATCCTGGTAATCTTGGTAATGGTGAAGATTGTGAAAGTGAAAGTGAAAGTCCACTCTAGGAGACAACATGCATGTGATGAGAAGAAGAAGAAGAAGAGATGAGTTTTTCAAGCTTGGTATAAGTGATTTTGACAGGATGCTTAAAGTTCACACTAAAGAGTTGAACTTGAGCCCTTTGCATGTGAAGCAAACAAAGAGAAAACAAAAATTTTAAGAAAAAAAGTAAAAAGCATCATAAATCATCCATTAATGGAGGATTCTGTTGAACAAACAGTAAAAAAACCCAGAAAAAATGTACCTCCTCCAAGTGCTGATGAGCAGAAAATAATGATAATATTGCCGATGAAAATGATGCAAACGGCAAGCTTTTTAAAGGCCAAACCTTGCAAGTTATTTCACTGCACGAAAGTTGGCCATGATATAGCAGAGGCGGCAATGGTGGTGGGGATGGTGGCGGCGGAGGTGGTGGCCGGCGGTGGGCGTGTGTTTTGAGTGGTAAGAGAGCTTCTTGAGCTTTGTTAGAGTTTGCAGTAAAGAGAATGAATGAGAGAGAGAGGCCATTGCTTTTGCATTTTAAATACGTAAAACTATTTCAAATATTTTTTTTTCAGTCGAGTGATTAGGGCGCCAGTGTTTCTAAATTTTTTTAATGGCCCCATGTTGCCTTTGTTATCCAGTTATTAAGCAATGAAGCTAAGACATCACCATCATCTATCCCTAGCTGTACATGTGTCATGATCAAAAGATATGGTAGCCACGTGGGGTCCTTAGTATGGGCCCCCCGATGTAGAATCTGACGGTTGAGGTAAAATGCTGTAAATCCAATGGTCATGGTATTTCCTGAACTGGGGATAATATTTCCAACATGGTTGACAGGTGTACAAGTAAAGATTATAAAAAATAAAATTTTAACTCTTAAAATTTAATTTTATCCTTTTATTTTTAAAATTATTCAAAAATATTTTTTTATTAAAATTTTATATCTTTTTCACTAATTTTTACTTTTTTAACTTTTTTTTAATAAAACAATATTATTGTCATGTGATCATAAAATTTTTAAATATAATAATTAAAAAATCTTGTTATTACATTAAAAGTAATTTTTTAAATAATTTTAAAAATAAAAAATAAAATTTCCTTTTAAATTAACTTTTGAGAATTTACATGTCTTTTATCTCAAGACTATATCCTCTTAACATGTACTTGAAAATCTCAAAAGAATTATATTGAGGTAAATTTCGATGCATTAGATTTTTTTCTTTTAAGAAATCATCACATCTTTTCATTTTTCTTATTACAATTGAAGAAATTATATAGCTTAAAAATTAAAATTTTAGGATATAATTTTGTAAAAATTAGTGTTTCTTGAACATAATTGTAATTATCATGAATCCTACTTAATTTTACTAGGATAATTATAACAATTCCTCTTTTACATGTATTTAAGTGAATTTATAATATTATAAGAATGAATTACTGAGTGACAATATCACACTGTTTATTCAATAATTTAACTTTATTTGTAAGACGTTATATCATTTTTTTTATGTGATTATAATTCTCAGTCCATGAACATGAGACATGGTGATTCTATTAATATCACATTAAAATCATAGTATTTCGGTTGTATGAATTTTTATACTTTTTTTTAAAAAAGTATATAATTTATTTATTTTGTATTAAATTGGTCCTTAATTTTTATAAAGTCCCACACACTTACAAAGAGTTGATCAAAATTTAATACGATAACAATAATTTAATCGTTTGAATAACTTTCATAATCTAAGATAGTTATATAAATGAACAAATATACTTTTATTTAAGAAAAATTATGGACCCAACTTGAATGATATTGCTTTATATATATATATATATATATATATATATATAATTTTGACTTCATTATTACAAAGCTCATCCATCTAATTCGACTCTTAAAATATTAGTATGGGCCAATCCCTCACTAATAAGTGAAGAGATATTCTTGAACTGACTTATAGTTCTCATTTTTATTTTTTTTTAAAGCTTTTGAACAATGAGAGAAATCTCTTCTATTAACAACCCAACCTCTTACCTCCAATATATTACTCTAACTCGGGTGGTTGTGAGTGCAATGAACTTTAGCAGCCAGTCGAGTCACGCCCTAGAGCACTTATAGTCCTCAATTTACTCAAGAGAAGTCCTTGACATTAGGTGTCCTGCTCAGCCAAGCCAACCACTCTAGTCACGTATGATTTAAAACGAGTATGCCACCAAGAATTATGAGATCTAAGATTCTCTCCACAAATATAATTTTTATAATTTTAGTAGGCACTCTATAAGAATAAAAAAAAATATTTATCTTTATTTTGGTAAAACTCTAATAAATAAGTTGAGAAAGAGAAAACCTTAATTCTTTCCAATTCTAATTGAATTCTATAATTATGAATTGAATTCACGTCATAATCTTATAAATAGGGTCGAAACGGCTGAGTTAAGAAAAGAATTCTTAATTCTAAATAAGCCATGTTAGCTCTTAGAATACCTAACAGTCTTTCTCTTTCTTTTTTTATTCTTTTATTTTTTTTTGTTCTTATTAACTTAAGCATTAGAATGTCATTACCAAAATAACTCTTGACATAATCTAACCTCTTTTTAGTTATAGAATTCTTATCAAGTCCAGTATTTTTAAAATAAATTAGTTTAACTTAGTTTTTATGAAGTCTAAACTTTATCAAATATAAATTTTAGAAAAAAAATTCAACTTATTGATTTAAAATTATCTAAATTTTCGAATGAACAAATATAATTATAAATTAAGAATGTAATAAATAATAGAAATGGAATCAAAATCAAGAGGGTGTGAGGGTTTGATGTGCACAAGTACAAGGAGAGGCACATTGAGTGTGTAATATGATAATAATCATATAAGAAAAAATTAAAAAAATGGAAAACCAATGCCTTGGCCTTGGGAATACAAAGACTCTTTGATGATAAATAGGGTGAGGTTTAGGCAAGGCAGCTTAGGAGATTGTGAAAGTTAAAAGCTAATTGCTATTGTGTTAAGACTAAGTAAACAAAAGTCCCCCCAATTCCGATGTCTTTTTTTTTAATTATTATTTTACATTATATTTTACACATTTTAAAATACATAAACTATCTTGCCTGTGTTTGTATTCTATTTTTTTAATCAAAAAATTATTTATTTATTTTTAGGGCTTAATTCTGGCGTGCAAATAGAGGAATTTCTTGGTATTTTTTTTATAAAAAAAAAACTTTGTTTATATAATCTTTTTGTTTTCATTTTTTTACTGTGGGGCTTTGGATTTACTGTGTTGAAGTGAAATTAAAAATTTTGGGTTAACCGAGGAAGAGGAGGTGGGTTTGTTTTGGGAGTGGAGCAAAAGATAATGTAGAGTGAGAGTCATAGTCACATGAGAGAAAGAGATAGAGATGAGTTCTTGATTATTTTTTTTTATTTGGGAATAATTTAGGGCACAATTAACTATTAGGGTTTTTTTTAGGTTTTGACTGTTTCCTAACAATTTAGCCGCATCATAAAAGAAAATTGAAAAAAATAAATTAATTAAGGAGTAGTTTATTTTAATTTTAGTGAAATGAGAGGAATTTTTTTGGGTAGGAGATTACATTAGGTTATCCCCAAAAAATATTTGTACTTTTGAGATGCTACTGAATTTTAAGTGTTAGAAGAGAACCCAATGTGACTCTTCTCTCATGATTATATTTCAAGTCAATGTCAAGTGATGAGCCATTACTTTATTTATATATATAAATACATTAAATATTACATCATCTAAAATTAAAAAATTAAATATTATTTAAATATTTATAGGTGTATATATTATAAACCATTGAGGACAAGAGATTCTAATTTGGAATAGAAATATTTTAACTCTAAAATTTGACAAATTTTTATTTACCTCTTTATTTCTAAAATCTAAAATTCCTCAAAAATATTCATTTCAGCGACAACAACAATAAAATTTTAATTTATTATCGATATTATTATATTCAAAATTTTATAATGTATATAATGATAATATTATTATATAAAAAAAAAGTGCCAAAGAATAGTAAATATTAGTGAGAAAAATAATAAAATAAGTAATTTTTTTTATAATTCTAAAAATAAGATAATAAAATTATCCTTTAAATTAATCTTTTAGAGTTTAAATATTTTTTTCCGTTATAATTTAAAGGGTGTGTGGGATGTAGACAATAGGTCTTCTCCCTTAAAATAACTTTGCAAGAAAATTTTTATATAAATTAATTCCAACATAATCATTTAACAAAATTATTTTTTAAGTATCTTATTTTATTTTTCTCATTATCATTACTATTTTAATCAAGTTAATTTCAAAATAATATATATATATATATGTAAAATTATATTAGACGAGCATATAATAATTTTATATGTCTATCCCTTCTATGATTTTTTTATACATGTATTTTATATTGATTAATGCTAAATTTATATAATTGAGATATAAATTTTAAATTTAAAAAGATGTGCCACTAATCGTAGCTACTATTTTGTTAAGTAACTACTGTTTTTTTTAGTAAGGTATTTATTACCTTCTTAATTTTTATTAATATTATAATTATACAATATTAATCAATAATAAACACATTAAATAGTATATCAATTAGAAGGCAAACTAATATTTAAATATAGCATTACTGTTTAATATTTGATAAACAATACACAAACAAAATTATCAAAAGCGCTTTGGAATATTCATAAAGTTTTTTTTTTCTTTTAATCTATTTTCATAGAGTTTGTTGAAATAATTTAACATGATTTTTAAAATCACAATGTTAATTAGAATGCTTTTTGAAGAAACATTTCATCAACACTTTATATAAATTACTTCTAAGATTTTTTTAAAAAAAAGTATTTAAAGTGATTCCTTAAAAGTAAAGCTTGATAATTATTGTTTTATAAAAGCAATTTCAAATATCTTGAAAAACAAGTTTTCAAATATATATATATATATATATCTTGAAAAAATAATTTACTTGTAATACTTTAATAATAAAAAATAAAAAAACAAGTCAATAAGCACTCTGTCTCTTCTAGATATTGAAAGCTATTTATATTGTGATAAACTTTTTTTTAATGTATTTTTTAAATAGATTAAGGATCACCATTAACAGTTTGTGTATTTGTGCACTTAGATATTTGTCTTAACAGTAAAATATGTTAACTCCTTGACTTAAGTAAGGGTTCAAAACCTGATAAAGGTTAGATAAATAATCATTCATCCAATTCTCAAGGGGCAATTATTTCAATTGTTATTGATAGTTATTAAAATTTAAAATTTATAATGTAACACTGGTATAAAAAAAATAGTTTGTGTACTTATACATGCTTTGATTCTTTTAAAGTTTAAAAAAAAATTAATATTTTGGATTGAATACTCATTTCAAAGCTCATATAAATTTTTTTGGACTTTTTACTTGCAAAAGTTCAAGATACCTTTTTCGATTATTATTATTAATAATATAATTATTTATTTTCTCTAAATTTTAGCGAACCTAATTTATTAAAAGACTCGTAAGAGACTTCTATACGGATAAAAAGAAAACTGTATTTATTGTGCTAGACCCTATAATAAAAATTAAATAAATAAGAAAACTATCAACATTATTTTAGCATAGCCTCATAAGAGAAGATTAATTTAAAAAATATTGTAATATCCTAATTTTATTAAATTTTTCAACTTCTATACTCATATTATCCTATACATAGGGAGAAAAATCAAAGAAGATGGCACAACATAGATATTCATCATTTATAATCCAATTTAGATGGATCAATTCTCACTCTAAAAAGGGGCAACACACTTATTATTTTTTTGGGGGGTTATTTTTAATTTAAAAGACTATGCCTTTGTGTATCTCTACTATGACAACAATATTCTATGGTGCTTTTATATGAATAAGCTGATGAAACTCTAATAAAAGTAAACGTAGACTTACATTGAGTTGAATTATTATAAATGCAATGTCTTTTATTACTTTATTTATTTATTGTTAATCTCTACCTCATTCTTAAAAGTAAACAAATTTAATTGTGGAATTTAAATTGACCAAATTTTGGAATCAACATTATTATTATTATTATTATTATAACAACAACAACAACAACAACAATAATAATAAAAATAAATAAATAAATAAATAAAAACCAAATTTAATGTAAAAGAGTCTATTGTTGAAGGCAAGATTTTTAAAGTTACAATAAGAGAGAAATAAGGTTAAATTTGTAAAATAACACAAGTTTATTTTTTAAAAATTTAATCTTTAAAAGAACTTAAAGGATTTGTATTCTTAAAGGCATAAAATTTATCCTTCTTTCAATAAAGATAAAGCAATTCTTTTGTGATTACAATCTAACAATTAAAAGAAAAGAAGGGAAAAAATATTCTAATAATGCAAAAAATCTTTTAATCAATAGAAAAAAAACCAAATGAATAGAATGTTTTCAGTGTAGAATTTCCACACTTTATTAGAGTATAGACAAATAATTCTGTATATAAAGAGTTGTTAAAAGTCAAATTTTGACTTAATTCTATTTACAAAAAATTGGTTAATTTTTCTATTTTTGTTTTCAAGTATATAGTTCCTTGTTCTTGTTTTTTTTTTAAAAAAACATCAAACGTTCACATTAATAAAATTTCTTAACCACTAAACTTTATTTTAAAAAATTATGTATCTAATATGCTTAATTTTTATACCAAAATTTATGGTTTGGGTTTCTAATTTTTTTTTAATCACTTTAAAAAGGTTTTTATCATCGTATGGGATTTTGGCCCAAGCATAATTTAGAGGACTTAGTGTAGCCTATAAGTTCTAAGCATTTTTAGCAATTCGAGAATGTCTCACCCAAGACCTATGATCAATTGTTGGAGCGTTCGTCATGCATAACACCTTAAGTCCTAACCTACCATTACTGAGGCTCCAACTTTATACAAGAGAAATCTTTGGGCTACACCTTAAGTCCTCAACGTTAAACCTTTGATGCTAGGCGGGTCACCCATTCCCCTATTAGGACGAGAAGATATTCATTTACTACAGTATCAAGGTCTCAAAATAATCCAAGAACCTAAATTGCTTTTGTCCTAAAAGATTTTGAAATCTTAAAATTTTCAATGTAAATCATTTTACAGTTGCAAGATGTAGCCTAAATAAAAAAAAGACTCTTATAATCTCGATATATGATTAGGATAGAAAAGTAACAATTTGTCTTAATTTTATAAGGATTTAATTATCAAATACGATAACGTTTATAAATAAAGGCTAAAAAAAAAAAGATCTTCTTCGTCTTCTTCTTTTTTTTAGGGCAAGCCTTTCGAATTATTTCTTCTTCTTTTTGACTTCATAAGCTATTGTCTATAATATTTTTTTTATAGTCTTCAAGGCCTCCAAAATAATATATCTTATAGATATGTTTATTCATTATAAAGGCTATACCTTTTTGTATTTATATGATAAAGATAATTATTCATTAGTGTTATCTAAAGTGAATTAAGATTTGGTTTATGTCTATAAAGGCTATACCTCCTTGTACTTCTATGATAAAGATAATTATTCATTAGTATTATCTAAAGTAAATTAAGATTTGGTAAATTAGACATAAACTCTAAAAAGTTGAACATCTATCTTGTGCATATTTTGTTTATTCTTTCTTTGATCTTGACCCAGTCCAAGGCTTCAAAGAGCCCGGTGCATGCCTTAAACCTAATAAATATTAATAAATAAATACTTTGATTCATTGTTTTCACTGAAATGCAAATATGACTGGTTGGCTTGGGATAGTTCAAAATCCGAGATCAATAATTATTAATAACATTTACTCCTTTTTTTTTTTTTTTTGCTTATTTAAAATTTGTTCTTAGGTAGTTTTAATCATTTTATTTAATTGTTATTCAAAAAACTTTTTGTTTTTTTTTTTGAGGTCTTTGTTTCTCAAGTGGTGCCAGAATGTCTATAGTCTATTGCACTAATCGTACTAGTGAAATTAATTAATATTTAAATAAAATATAAAATTGAATTAAGTACCACCTTTAGGTGAAAATAATACAAATTGGAATCTAGATTTTACATTTTTTAAGATTGAAAAAATTTTCATTAACTCATACATTAATATCCAAGATTACTTACTTAGCTTAGTGAAAGATAATATAGGATATTTTAACGAATAACGTAAATTGTTGGCATAATATATGGAGTATTAAGTTAATTAATTGTAATAAGTATGATTAAAATATTGTAATAAGTATAACAAATACTCAAATAGGCCCAGGCAGGATGCAGTCCCCTGTCAAAGATGCAAGACTCGCATAATTTTATTTTATTATGCCAATAGGCGCCGTTGCATCTTTGTTTACACTTTACACGGGATATTAACACTGTTAGCCCCCGTGGCTGGTATAAATTATATTTTGATAACAGTTTAAATTTTAATTATATTATCACCCCTCTATTTAATTGAAAAAATAAAAATATCTTCATTTTTTAAAAATAATTTAATCATTTATGTGATTAAATTCACGAGGGTATTTTTATTTTTTTTCAATACCTCAGGATAATTATGAATAAATAGTCATTTATTTACAAGGCATTTGTTTTTTTTTTCATAAACAAATATTTATTTATAGAGGCCGATACTCATACTCTTTTGATCTCACAAATTTAATTATAAAAAAGTATTTATTTTAGTTTTTGTTCCTATATAAATATTTATTTGACTCCATTCTTAAACTAATATATAAAATAACATTCTTTGAGCTATTTTTCCTATTTAATTTTGAATTCAATCACCATTTTTCCTCTTCGAATAAATAGCACAAATAAATTTTAAATCTAACTCCAGCTTTGAATTGTAATTCTCATTCATCTTTCAAAATCTTGCCATATATTTTGTTCTTATTATGAATTTCTGCTTGCAATTGTTAATTTTTATGAACAAAAACCCATTTTTCTTTCATCTCAATTGAGTTTTAGTAAATCCTAATTTACATATATTTATATATATATATACACATATATATCACAACCAAAATAAAAAAATAAAAAAAACTCAATAAAAAATAATCATTTTCAAACAATTGATTATGTATAAATTAAATTAAAAAATTACATAAATACTATAAATACCTTTTTATCTAAATTATTATCAATGCTTGGTCATCACATCTATATCCACATGTATATACACACATATATAATAATATTAGGTATCTCATATTATATTTTAAAAAGTGATATATTAACTAATTATTAAGTGTAATAAATAATTTTAAATTTTATATTATTTTATAATTTAATAATTACTTGACATATTACTTTTTAAAATATAATTTAAAAAATATATAATTTGTTATTAAAAATTAAAAATAATAATAATAAATTTGAGGTGTTTTTTCTACCATGAAAAGGCTGACTTTTTTTAGTATCTTTTCATGAATATTTTTTGTGACAAAACTCATGGAGCCCCAAACCCTATTCTATTTGTTAGCTAGGGTTTGTCAAGTTGTGTTTTTTCACTTTGCAAACTAAATTAAAGAAAAAGGGAACATTTGAAATTAACAGCAGAAACATGCACAAGACCAAATATTTTTTCTTTAAAAAAAAAAAAGAAGATACCCATTAGCCACTTATAAAAGAGGCCCTGCCCATTTCATTCATTGTACATCAAAAGTTTGATGACAGCTTTCTTCTACTAAGCCTAAAGACAAAACCCAAAAAAGTTGAAATTGCAAAGAACATCTTTCCGGAATCCCGCAGACCAAACTTCAGTTTATAATTTTATGTATACGAGACCTCCCATTAGAGAAATTTTAGGAGAGTTAATAAAATCAAACACATCTACCAAAACACACACAAGCTACTTGTAAATGTAAATACAATATTAAGAAATGTATTTAAATATGATAGTGAGGGCAGTAATTTTTAATTGGGATAGTCTTCTTGTATAAGGTTAGTTTATATTTTTTCACGTCAAAATAATAAGTTCGGACGATTTATAATAAATTTATTCAATTTTAATGTAATATTTTAATAATTTTTTAATTTTATATCAAAAACTTTATGATGTAATATTATTAATTTTGTCAATAATATTATATTTGTGATGATTAAAAATATATATATTTATACAAATTTTTACATCTTTAAAATTTGGGCATATTATATGTTTGTTATATATAATTGTAAAATGTTGCCAAATGCTATCCTTAAAACTTCAGTGCCTGCAAAAGTCAAGAGAAGAAAATATAACTTAAAAGAGAGCAATGTTTAGACAATAACTACACAAGAATTAAGACTTCATCTTTTATTAATAACCTATTAAAAAGTTGGTTACCATATATAGTCTAGAGACACTTATTTCAAAATAAAACAAGCTTGTAACAACAAACACAACCTACACATAAAAGGTTAAATTTATAAGGTTAAGTATAAAATTGACAACATATTAATTAAAGAGTGTGTTACCATATATAAAATATAAAATTGGGATATAAAATTTATATTCTACTTAAATGTGTTATCTGACGTGTTGTTAAATAAATAAAATTAATAATTATCATATTAATAATGAGATAATAAAAATTACTATTACTTAACACATGACAACCATGGTGAACATAATTTGAGATATGTATTTTTTTTTTATCTTAATTTTATAAACCTAATATTTACCCATAATTAAATGTTAAAAGACTTATGTTTCATGTCACTGAGTTATGTGTATATTGTTATATCTTATGAGTTGGGATGTTTATCGAATTAGATCTAGCAAAGTTGACCAATAATCTTCGAATTAATCATTAAGTGGATTGTTAATTTTTAATCTAACTTAATCAATTGAAATATAAAATACAACCCAATTTAATTGAATCTAATACAATTAAAAAATTATAATTAAAAAAAATACTAATTTTGTTTAAAAATGTCAAATAGGTTGAGCCACCACCCAAAATGGGTTAAGTTTATAGTACTATAGTTCATCCGGTTCAACTCAGTGTATATTGTGGGTTGTGCGAGACTTTGACAATTGAAAACTTATCAAATAATGTATGAGTTATCAAATAATATATGATGGGTGATTTGGGCTTAAGTTCTAGGCCACTAAACTCATTAAATAGTTTTTTTTTTAAAAGAAAATTAAAAGAATTTGTTTATAAATAACTTATATTTTAAAATAATATTTTTTATAGTCATAAAAAATATGTTAATTTTTATTAGCTAATAAATAGACAATTAAACAATTATACTCTTAAATTATATTTTCTCTCTCTATCAAATATTTGAATTAACTCTCTCTTAAAAAAATTAAAAATTTTAATTTTTTTTTGTAAATATATGAACAACGAAATGTAATGTGATAAAGTAAAAAAAATAAATCGAATCAATGAGAAATAAAATGAATTGAAAAAAAATAAAATGAATCAAAGAAATTTTAGAACAAATTCTCACACTCCATTCACTCTTTTGTTTTTTCAATTAATTAAATTTATTTTTAATTAATCTTTGATCGAACCATCTCTTGTAAGAAGAAGGCCTTTGTCTATACGTTGAGTCCTGGCCTGGGCAAGAGAAATGTAGAAGTGACTTTGGTCCGCTCCCTTTTCAGGAAGACGAGGATTGGGCCATCCAAACTTTCCATAGCTTTGTTCTTATTTTCCTTTTGTTTTCTTTATAATTAAATCCAAAAGAATATTTTATTTTTTAATTATAAATAAATAAAAATATCTATTTAAATTATTTAATAATAAATTAAAATAATTTTATTTATTTAATGATAAAATAAATAAATAATGTAAAAATTATTTATTTATTTAATAATAAAAATAAAAAATAAATATTTTACGTGCGACTTACATGCACAGGTATGCCCGTCGGACACTCCTAATGGGTGTCCCACGAAAACACATCATGTGCAAGACACACTACGTGCAAAATATATATTTATATATTTTTATTATTAAATAATTAATTAATTAATTAAAAGTAATAAGTTATTTATTTATTTATTTCATCATTAAATAAATTATTTTATTTATTTAAAATAATTAAATGATAAATATTTATTATATTTAATAAATTATTTAATTATATTTAAAAATGAAAACAAAATATTCCATTGATTTAATTAAAAAGAAAATAAAAAAACAAAAGAATAAAAATAAAACAAAATCTTTATTAATTAAAAATAAATTAAATATATTTAAAAAGAAAAAACTACTTTAGCGCGCCCCATTTGCGCCCGCAAATAGGTGTGTGATTCTGTTCTTAAATTTCTCTGATTCACTTTATTTCTTTTTTATTCATATTTTTTTTTGTTATTAATTTACTCTATTTCTTCCCCTTTTTATAACATTACACTTTGAAGTTCATATATTCACAAAATAAATATAAAAAAAATTTCAAAAATTTTAATTTCTTAAAAAAGGGCTGATTCAATGTTTCATAGGAAGAGAAAATATAACTTAATAGTATAATTGTCCAATTGTTCATATTTGATTAATAAAAATTAATCAATTCATTTGTAATTAAAAATAATATTATCTAAAAATATGGGTCATTGATGAAAAACTTCCAATATATATATGACTTGAATTGTGATCCACCTACAAAAACAATTTAAACTCAAGAAAAATGAAATAATACAAAATTAAAATAATAGGAGGTTTTATAAAATTTGTAAATGTTATTTCATTGTTATTGGTTAATCGTCTTTTTGCAAATTGAGTGGGCTTAATACCCTTCTGACTTTTAAGGTAGTCGCAAAAACAAAATAATCGTAGTACAAAAATGAAATCCATTACCTTAGGCTCTCTAAAGCAAGATAATTTTTTTTTTTTAATAAATTGTCTATTTATTGGGGCAATTTTCTCGTTTAATCAACTTTAATTTTTTTTAACTTTTATAATTAAATAATTTAAAAGTAAACAAAAATATCATTTTTACTATTTCAATAGTATTAGAAAACAGTATTCACTAAAGCAACTAATGTCTTTTATTTTTGAATTTTATTTTATTATGTATGTTATAATTAATTTATATTATTTATTTAAAATAATATTTATATTTACATTTTAAATTAAATTTTTATAATTTATTAAAATTATATTTCTTTTATTTAATCATTGTTTGTTAATTATTCAATTTAACAATATTATTACAGAAATTAAATAATTAATGTAGTTAAATTAAACTAAATAAATTATATAACTAACTTAAATAATTAAAAAAATAATATAATTAAATAAAATAAATATAATTTTAATAAACAAATACAAAATTAAATTTAGACAAATATAAATATAATTTTATATATAAATAATATAAATTCCCCTCAACTGCACCAAGAATGAACTGCAAAATCATGCTTAGCCACTGTTACCTGCTGAAAAAGACCAAATATGATAAGAAAAAGATGACACCGAACGATTATAAAACAAGAGAATCATCTCATAATTTGCTTGGGATATACCATTTCAGACAACATAGAATTATGGTTACAAAAAGGAATATATGATTCATAATACACAAATACAACAATGGATGATTAAATGATGGAGTTCCTGTTGAGGATGTGATCATCATGTGCTACTGTTTCTGTTGATTGCCCGAGTGGATTGTGATGGGAAACACGGAATACTTAACCAATGAGATTCTTCTCATTGATCAATGGCCTCAAATGAGATCCTTCTCCTTTCCCTGCTGCGGTCCAGATGGGTTTTGGGAGGGAGGACTGAGGAGTAATAAGGCCTAGCCACCTGAATCCTCAGGTTTTACTATTTGAATGCATGATGGTGCAATCTTAACACTTAAACCTGATTCATTTATCGCTCTCAAATTTGAACCATTTCCAGTTTGCACACATACTGGTTTCCCTATCAAAAGGTAGAGCATTGGTTGGAGGGGGTTCTGACTTGGGACTTAATGAAATGGCAGGCAACTTCTGCCCGTACTTCTTTGCCATCTCTTCAGCTTCAGAAAATACTCTCTTTCATAAGAATGTGAAATAATATCAGTTGAGTTCGAAAAAATGAATTAAGAATGCATACTAAATTGCTCATGAAAGAAAGATGAACAAGAGAATAATAAGCACCTCTTTATTCGAAATGAATAGGCCAGGCTCACTTTCAAGGTCAGCAATACTGCAACATTAGCAAAAATTTCAATTATAGACACTAAATGTAACAATTTGGCATCAGTAAAGATTTTCCTAATATAAGTGATTTTTAGTTATATCTCACTTAAGCTTGGAATAAACAAACAATTAAGGCACTGAGTACAAATTAGTGTAGCATTTGAAGGAAATACTACAAGTCATTGCTCATACAAAAATATCTAAAACCAATGTAATTTCAGTCTACAATTAACATATTCATATTTGAAGATCCTCCATAGCAAAGTCATTCTGTTGTGTCTGTATAAAGGATTTCAGCACAGAGTGTAACTCAACATGTCAAAAATTATCACAAAATCATGAACTATTTTCTAAGTTATTTTTTATTTAAAAAGTTGAATTTAGAGTTCATCATTCCCTGAAGGATTCTGTAAAGTCAAAAGGAGCCAAAATGATTATTTTGTATAGTAAACAATATATGAATCTAAAGATTTTACTAGGTTTTTCACATATATAGTTAGACCAAACTACTGTTGCAGGCTAGTGCATGCAGATACAAGTAAAATTTTGTATCAATATAGGAATAACGTGGCGAGTCAAGAGTGTTATTTTCAAAAGATAAAATTTAGGAGAGATTTTTGATGAATTAAACTTGCATGGAACAAACTCAGAAACCTAGCAAGCCAGTTCTCAATTACCTGAGAGATATTTTGTCAGGAAACATTGACTTCACAACAAGAACTTTGACCTTCTCGTCCACCTTAAGTAAGTCACTAACAGAAGTTACTCGCACACGGCTCATATTTGAAATATGCAGCAGCCCACTAGCAATCACACACACGGGCACAAAGACAAACAGTCTCCAATCAGAATGATGCAGAAGATTAGTGTATATAAAGGCACATAAGAGTTGAGCTACAGACTGAAGTCTTGGTACGTCTATGCCTTATATTGGCACTTTAACTAGCAAGGGCATTCATGTGAAACTTTGGGTCAGCAAAGAAAGCGTACAGACCAATAAAAAATTTAAAAACTTCCTTAGTTTATGATGTTCATAAGAATGCAAAAATATAAACCAAATGAATGCCATCTGGACAGAAGATTAGGCACAAAAACAAATGTCAGATCAACCTTTAAAGAACTGGCTACCATCCTGAAGTCAACTTATTTAATACCAATTCATAATAAAGAAAATTTTAATAATAAAAAAATGCAAACAAACAAATACAAGGGTCATATGGAAAACTAATCATACAATTTATGCTACACATCCTATTAAGTCATTAAGTCACCATCTCTTTTTTCTTCTTTTGGTGAATCATTAAGTCATCACCTCACATGCATCTTCAAACCCAATCCCCCTACCCCCCACCTTTTTTTTGGCTTTCTTTGGAGCTAGTGCCCTGAAAAAAAACCATTTCATTTTTCAAATAATCTCATATGATGTATTTCTAATAATTTTTCCCAATCTTTCTAATAATCTCATGCATTTCTTTAGGCAATAATCAAGATGGACAATCAAGGGAGCAATAAATAAGATTGGGTGTACAATGAGGGGCTAACTGGATAGTATATTGCACTTACCTTCTATTTGTGTCACCTATTCTTATTTGGGCTCCGTATGGAAAGATTTTCTTAACAGTTCCATCTAAAAGGGTTCCCTCCTTAAGGTTTAACACTGCCTGTAACAATGGATGGTAAAAGTCAGCAGGTCTTCTTTTCTTCCAGGGAGAATTGTGACAAAAAAGGAAAACTGCAAAGTTCTTTATAGCAATGAGATATGCAAAATGTCACATAGAAACTAACCCAAGCTTCTCTCTCACTCAGTATCAAGTCATTACTAGCCTCATTTATTCGAGTAATCTGCACATATATTCGCCGCCCCACCTACACCATTAAGAAATTGTCAATACATAAGAAGTCTACAATCAGGAACATCAATTTTTTTTTTTTTTAAAAAAAGCAAATTGCAAATAGAATATAAAGAAGGCAACATCTGAGCTAAATAAAAATCCACTTGGTCGTATTTTGCACTTTATTTTAGTTTCTCAATCCGTAATTATTCATCATAGTGTATCCAAGTAATCTCTTGCACCAACAGAACATGCCCAAGAAGAAATACAGATGTCGTAGAGTTGAGGCACAAAGTTAATTAACGTGTTGAGAGTGCGTGTGGAATGTGTTAAATTCAAAATCTCCCTCTCTTTCTCTCTCTCTCTTCTTTTCTTTTAGATTGGTAAGATTGGAATCTAAGACCCCAACCCCAAGGGCACAAAACCTTTTCCATGGGAAATAGGGTTGTCAAGGAGTCACAACATCATCTCAGCTGTCAAGGAGCCTTGATAATAATATCTTAACAAAGCCCTCACTGTTAGATATGAATATTATCTCAAATTATTAGCATTAAATCTTACAAGCTTCTTCTCAATAACATACAACAGAATACAAGGCAATTCTAAATGGAGTTTTCGATAACTGGCAAACAAACAAAAAATATGGAGTCTATCTCAACTATAAGTAAATCTCTTATCAAGTTTTAGACAATATAATGCATAACACTGCAAGTATCAGCAGAATATTGTAAATTTAACAGCTATATCAAATGTTTTAAATTGATCCATGGTAGTAATTATTATCCAAGGGTAAAGGCCAGACAAGTGTCAAAACAAAAATGACACCAATTAAGGATCTTAGAATAACATAATATAAAGTTCAAAACTGTTTCAACTAACGTTTTCTTTCAACTCAGTGAAGTTGTTCACTCTATTCAGCAACTCAGCTTTAGGAAGGAATGCTCGCAAACCCTGCAATATTGAATTGAAAGATGATCAAAACTAGAGAGACAAGTGCATGATAAACAAACAAATATAAGGACAAACCTCAATTCTTGTAAGGAGGCCACCAGTATTCCACTCAGTAATTATAACCTCAATAGGTTCATTGAGTTGTTTTATCTGTACAAGAGGTGGAAAATTCATCAAAAAACTCATATTATAATCAACAATCATTTACCAGTTATCCTAGCACTGATTGGAGGTTAAATACTTGCAGCTAAAACATTTGCAAGGAAAAAATAAGTCCGTCCAAGAAAACACACAATCTAGAATCTCAAGTTTCAACAGATAAAAATATCTAACTCTTGTTCAAGCTTTGAAATAAACTCCTTGAAATTCGTCATATATTCAAACAATAATAAAATAACACATACCCATAAGAGTAGCAATAACAATTCATGCGGCAAGTTTATAAATCCTGAACCAAATGTAGAAATCCACCAAACTATTAGTAGAAAGTGAGAAAAGAACCTGCCTCACTCGATGCCACGCCATCTTTCTGAACAGCCGCCTAGTAGAAAGCAATGGCCTGCCACTAAGAGTCCTCCCAAGAACCTCAGCAAACAAAACAGTTCCAGTCTCCACGACAGGTCTTCCTGGGCCCGAGACGCCACTCATAGCATCATCATCCTTAACAATTCCCATCTTCCCTCGAACCATAAACTCCTCAGCATCCTTCTTTAAATCACACACCAAATATTCCATCTCTTTGTCATATAAAGGCAACACTTCCTTAGTCAACATTGTACCCAAGAAATCTGCTCCAACATTCACATCAAGCTTGTTCTCATTGCCAGAAACCACAACACCAACAACAAAATCACCTGGTTTAGGTTCATAATATTCCACACTAACCCTCTTAGCTTCCTCTACTTTGTTATTCACACCAATATTCTCACTAGAAATTCCTAGTTCACTTTGCTCTTCTTCTATTTCTTCCACTGAATTTCTAGGCTTAAAGAACTTCAAAAAAGGCGCTAATGCCTCTTCTTCATCAGGTTTATCAGATTCTTCATCAACTTCTGAAGAAACTCCATTACTCATAGGCACCAGATTAGGCTTATTTAGAAGTTCAAGCTCTTCATTCTCATCAACCTCATCGTTTTCAATCTTTTCAGGCAATTGGGTACCCGAAAAACCACCAAAATTATCTTTTTGAGAGCAAAATGCAAAGTGGGCACTCCTCAAAAACGGAAATTTCATAGTTTTACAAAGTGGGTACTTCGTGCTGCTTGTTACATATTTGTTTGGAACCGTTCTCTTGTCTACAAAACTAAAAGTGCCAAGTGATGGTGAAGAGTTGAGCGTAGTAAGAGTTAAAGACTTACAAGGTCGAAAGAGAGTTTGCATCTTCTCTTATCCTGGAACTGCCCACTTCATTAGCTACAACTGCTTCTCTGTGTCTTCTTCTAACTGGATTTTTTTTTTCGGAAAAGTGTTGCATTTTCTTGCCTTCCTGGTTTGTTTTATTTTATCTGTTACAACTGTTTTGGGCTTCGATTTGGGACTTTCGGAGCTTTGAGTTGCCCAATTGATAAGCCCATTTTCGGCTACGATTATTATGGGAATTGATTTATTCATATCCCTCTTATTTGATCTCATCAAACCCCTCTTGTAATTTATATTAATTTTAATTTTAATTATATGAAATATTATAATTATAATTTTATAAAATTTCTACAATTTCGATTTATATTACATTAAATTTTATAATTCAAATTCTAATTTCAATCAATTCTAATTTCAATTCAAATTTAATTTTTAATTTTATTAAATTTTATAATTCAATTACATTAAATTTTATATCCACACTCAATGTTTCTTAATTATTATTATTTTTTATTTTTAACTTTGTATAATGGGTGTGACTATCAGTCCTACCATTATTGTGAGCATGGACCTCACCAATTCTATTTCAACCCTAGCAATATCTCTATCTATTTATGGAAAAGTAGCTTTTGTCTTTTTTTACATATGATATTTTGACTATTTTCTAGTAATTATTAAATAAGAGAAAAAAAAAAGGAAAAGAAAAATCTTAGATTTTTCATACAACAGGGGCATAATAAATCTGTCACTCAACCGCATAATAACAAGGAAATTGTTATAACAACAATCTTAATACATCAAACATTTTAAATTTTTTTTCTATCCTTTATTACAATTGATTAATTTTATAATAATTATATATGTGATATAAATTTAGAATAATACTATACATTTTAAGTTTATATTCTAAGTAATAATGTGTCAAGTAATCATTAAATATAATGAATAATTTTATATATAAATTTTTAATCAGTTTCAAGTGTTTTAGCACCTTTAAAGAATCTTAATAGAATAATGCTACACATCTTAAATATATGTCAAGTAATGATGTGTTAAGTAATTATTAAATATAATGAGTAATTTTAAAATTTATATTATTTCACCACTCAATAATTATTTGACACATCATTATTTAAAATACAACTTGAGATGCATAACATTATTCATAAATTTATTAAATAGTCATATAATGTTATGATAAGTTTCTCTTATTAAATATTTTTTGGTCTTAATCGTACAATATCAAAATGTAAAAAAAATATTAAATAATAAAATAGTTAAATTGATATATTTATAAAAAAGTATATAAATAAAGAAAATATGTCATAGCTGATGTAATACACAAAAATATAGGACATAGAAATGATCATTGTGAAAAAGAGAAAAAACTCTTAGTCCAATAAATAAAAAAAGGCTCTCTAGCCAAAGAACTAAACCCATTCGAAGGGGCTCCGACCTTCTCTCCAGTGAGGCCTTTTACTCTATTAACTCTCTTTCCCACCATTTTTTCTCTATTTTTTCATAGCCTTTTAGTTTTTTTTTGTTGTTTTTTACATTCGTTTTTTTTTTCGATTGTTAATCGTTAGGTGTTGAACTCTATTTCACCGGTGGGTTTTTCTTTCGTTTTCTTCGATGTGTCCCACTGATGCCGACCAGCTTCTCTGTAACTCTCACAAGTCCAATGTGTGCTGCATCGTTCATTGCTATGCTCCACCAGCAGCCGCTTCTAAACTGCTCACGCCATCGCCTGCGACCCAGTTACTTCTCGACCACTGTCGAGCCCTACAACAAAGGCCCAACCCCAATTGATAAGCCCATTTTCGGCTACGATTATTATGAGAATTGATCTATTCATACCCCTATTGTAATTTATATTAATTTTAATTATATAAAATATTATAATTATAATTATAATGTTAATTATATTAAATGTTATAATTTTAATTTTAATTTTAATTACGTTAAATATTATAATTCTAAATCTAAATTTATTAAATTTTAATTTTAATTATAATTTTATTAAATTTCTACAATTTCAATTATATTAAATTTTATAATTTTAATTTTAATTCCAATCAATTCTAATTTCAATTCAAATTTAATTTTTAATTTTATTAAATTTTATAATTCAATTACATTAAATTTTATATCTACACTCAATGCTTCTTAATTATTATTATTTATTATTTTTAATTTTGTATGGTGGGTGTGACTATCAGTCCAACCATTATTGTGAGAATGGACCTCACCAATTCTATTTCAACCCTAACAATATCTCTATCTATTTATGGAAAAGTAGCTTTTGCCTTTTTTTGCATATGATATTTTGACTATTTCCTAGTAATTATTAAATAAGAGAAAAAAAAGGAAATGAAAATCTTAGATTTTTCATACATCAGGTGCATAATAAATCTGTCACTCAACCGCATAATAACAGGGAAATTGTTAAAACAACAATCTTAATACATCAAATATTTTATATTTTTTTTCTATCCTTTATTACAATTGATCAATTTTATAATAATTATATATGTGATATAAATTTAGAATAATGTTATATATTTTAAATTTATATTTTAAATAATAATGTGTCAAGCAATCATTAGATATAATGAGTAATTTTATATGTAAACTTTTATTCAATTTTAGGTGTTATAACACCTTTAAAGAATCTTTAAAGAATAATATTACACATTTTAAGTATATATTAAGTAATGATGTGTTAAGTAGTTATTGAGAATAATGGATAATTTTAAAATTTATATCATTTCACCACTTAATAATTATTTAACATATCATTATTTAAAATACAACTTGAGATGTGTAGCATTACTCATAAATTTATTAAATAGTTATATAATGTTATGATAAGTTTTCCTTATTAAATACTTTTTAGTCTTAATTGTACAACATCAGTATGTAAAAAAATATTAAATAATAAAATAGTTAAATTGATATATTTATAAAAAAATTATATAAACGAAGAAATATGTCATAGCAGTGGGATGATGTGATACAAAAAAAAAAAGACAGAAATAATCACTGTAAAAAAAGAAAAAAAACTTCTAACTCAATAAAAAAAAAGCTCTCTAGCCAAAGAAAGAATTAAACCCAGCCGCCAAGCTTCTCATCTGAGAGGGGGCTCTAACCTTCTCTCTGGTGAGGCCTTTCATCCTATTCATTCTTTTTCCCATTCTATTTTCTCTATCTTTTCACCGCCTTTTAATTTTTTTTTTTGGTTTTTTTTCCAGTTGTTAATCCTTAGGTGTTGAACTCTATTTCACCGATGGATTTTTCTTCAGTTTTCTTCAACGTGTTCCACTAATGTCGGCCAGTTTCTCTATAACTCTCACAAGTCCAATGTGTGTTGCATCGTTCATTATTGTGCTCCACCAGTAGCCTTTTCTAAATTACTCATGCCATCGGCTGTGACCCAGCTGCTTCTTGGCCACTACTGAGCCCTACAACAAAGGGCCAACCCTCCAAAGTTATGTTTCCGGCCTACAGTATTTTGTTCTGTGTTAGTAAAATTATACACAAGCAAATTGTAACCGCAAGTGCACGGATCGTGATCAAGTAATAAATTGATTAGTGAGTATTATTTCCACGAGGATTGAAGTCCTAAATTAATTTTAATTTCTATGGTGTTGGTAACCTAACGTTATATAGGCTAAACTAAAGTCTAAGTTGAATTATAGAATAAAAAGTGCTTTAAACTAAATAAATTGGTAAATTAAAGGAATGAGAGATCTATGGCAACGGGGTTCTAGAGACTTAATTTCCTTCTATTGTTCCTTTGGTATTTTTCATTAGCGATTAACAACTAATTTTATGTATTGATTAGTTCATTGTGTATAATTAATCTCATTCCCTCTCCCAAGTGTTGGATAAGACCATATGTGTATATAATTAAGTTGATATCACTATCTAACTCATTATACATACATGCAGTAAATTACCCTTATGTTATTACCCCAAGTTCATTAGTCTATAATTCAACAAACTCAAAGCTATGCTTTTTACAACCAACATATGGATTTAACTCTCCAAATCACTTAACCTAAATATTTAAATCATCAAATCCATTTTTCAATGCAATTAGAAGCCTTAAGCACATAAAAAGTATAAATGAATAATATAAAATAGTCATTAATCACATAATAACATCAACACATATTGTTCAATAGAGTTCCATCAAGCACTAGAACAAACAATCTTGCAATCCATATAGAAATGTTCAATTACATCAATCCAAATGTTCATAAAAGTATCCATGATCAAATCAACATAAAACATAATTACAAACTTGAATTAAATGTAAGTGAGATAAAGAGAAAGAGAAAACTAGTTTGAGAAGTTGTTGGAAGCCTTAATCTTTAATATGTTTCTCCAAATCCAAGCTCTAATGTGTTTCTCTCACTAGAACCTTATTTTCTCTCTTCAATTTTGTGCTCTCCTTTCTTGAAAATAAGGCCCTTGATCTACTATTTATAAGTTCTCCCAAAAACACTTTTGAAAAATTAGGGTAAAAAATGATAAAAAAGAAAAGTCCAATGTACAGGCGGTAGCGCTGCAGTGCCACACATTCCCTCGACTTGGGGCCGTGGCCTCAAGTTTCTGTCCAAATAAGGCTACGGCCTCAACACCTAAGGAATGCAGTTTTCATTTCCTTGAGGCCGTAGCTTAGGTTTTTGAGGCTGTGGCTTGGGGACTTGTGAAATACCTTTTTTGCCCTTCTTTTCATCAAACTTTGATTTCTTTTATGCTCTAATTAAGTAGAACCTACAAAACAACAAATAGTTGTATAAATGACCACTTTTAATGCTCAACGTGAGCAACTATCAAATTCATAGGGTATTAATTGATGTATAAAATGCGTTTATCATTCTGGCTCTGTCAATGACTCTCTGTTCACAGATCCTCCGACCACCTTAAGTCTCCCATTGACTGACACCACTATAGAGTTTTCTCCTCCGCTCTGACTTAACCGAAATTCGTTTTGGCTACTGCTAGAGTTTTGGGGCTGACCAGATTTTTTCTTTCCTGATCTTTTGGGTCTTGGCCTAAAGTTGGTCGGATCTTCACCAGACTGCCGCCGAAAAATGCCACCTTTGTCCCCACCATCAATTTTAAAAAGTCCGTGGTTGAATGTGTTAGTATTGTGTGCGTGTGCAGTGCTTCGGGTGATTGTATGCATAATAAAATAATTTAATAATAGTATATCACATATACAACACAACGAAATTAATATACATTAAAATAATCTCATTACACTAATGAGATTATGAGACTTACCCTTAAAGCGTGCTTTGAATAATTCTAGTTAGAGACATAGTAGGCTTCCTCAAGCTAGAATAGTAACTTCCTATTTCGGAATATTTGAAACAATTCATTTCTTTCTTTCTCTCGGGTATAAATTACTTTGCTTATGTTGCTTTTGGTTTCTCAGTTAACATTTAACCTTTTAAAAGTATTTCAAATTGACTACACTACTTGTGCTCTAAATGTGAGGATTCGCACCCAGTTAGTCTGACAAGCCGGGACATACCGGTCCCAGTGGGCCATCACTGGTCCAGACCTCCCAAGTGGCCTCCATTCACACAAACGAACACCCCCAAGAAATCGAACCCGGGTGGGTTATACCACCTCAAGATGCCTAACGAATCCGTCCTTGTACCACTTGGGCTGGCCAGCTCAGGTGGTACAAGGACGGATTCGTTAGGCATCTGTGAGGATACGCACCGTTTAGTCTGACAAGCCGGGACATACCGGTCCCAGTGGGCCATCACTGGTCCAGACCTCACAGTGGCCTCCATTCACACAAATGGTACCCCTAAGGAATCGAACCCGGGACGGAACCCCTTATATTGCCTTAGCGATTCGTCCTTGTACCACCTGAGCTGGCCAGCCCAAGTGGTACAAGGACGGATTCGTTAGGCATCTTGAGGTGGTATAACCCACCCGGGTTCGATTCCTTGGGGGTATGCTTTGAGTGAATGGAGGCCACTTGGGAGGTCTGGACCAGTGATGGCCCACTGGGACCGGTATGTCCCGGCTTATCAGGATAACTGGGTGCGTATCCTCACACTAAATCTTGACCAATTTTTAACATTTGTTACCGCCATCAATAACCAATTAAAAAAATTATTTAAAGGCACCTCTTATTTGCACTTAGATATTGCTCAGTCATAATACATTTTTGCTGACAAAACATAGAAACAATTTGTAGTAACCAGTATCCATAACCGGTAAGAATATGTATATTTATATATATAAATATACGTATTTTATTTGCATGTGGGTGATCCTTGATTTATATATTGTTATTAGTAGTGTTTTTATAGGTTAAGGATATACTATTAGTATTGGGTTTATTTGCAAGACTTTGGAATTATTTTAGGGACCAAATTGTTATACTTTGAAAGTTTTGGGGGTGAATTCGTAAATACCAAAAATTAACCACTTAGTATAAAAATACACTTTTAAAAACCCTAATTCTCTCATTTTGGTCGAGCTACCCATTTTTAGAGAGAGAAGAGAGAAATAAAGGAGAGAGAAAGAGAAGAAGAAGAAGAAAAAGAAGAAGAAATTGGAATTTTGGATCTTTAGAGGTATATCACAACTAATTATCAATTTATTGGTGTTAATTAAGTTAATTTCTTTAAGTTTTGATTTCTGGAAATATGTATAATTAAGGATTTGATGTGTATTTCGTTTGATGTTGTGAGAATTGATGATGATCTATAAGATAGTTTGATAAATCATGATGAATTATGGAATTTCTGCTGGATAACCTCTTGATCTAGGAATTTTATAAATTGTTGTGATTCGATTCTGGTTTTGAATTTTGAGTATATGAAATTAGACATGTTTAGGATCATCTGAGACTTTGAATCGACTGAAAATCTCAGAAATTGAATTTGTAGTGAATTTACCAAAATGACCCTGGAATTCTGGAAATTTCCTGTGTAAACAGTATGATACAGTGGAAAATAATTTTTGACCTGCTGAATGATCTTTAAAAATTATGAATTTGTGGAATATGATAATTTTATATGTCTAATATGATATACTCGGAATTGAGAATTTGGATCAATGTGGTTGAAGTGTTATGAATTTCTAAAGTCTATCAGCTCATTGTAGTATTTGATTAACAGATTTTTAAAGTTATGAAATAAAATAGTTTTAAAATACTTTTGGCAGTTATTTGGAAGCAAAATATTTATCATGGACTGAGATATGTGTCAAGAGTAAATATGTGGTAGTTTTATAATTTTTGAGTTAGTATATGATTTTATAAAATTGGGAGATTGAATACTGTTCAGTAAGTATCTTGATCCTGTCAGGTTTGTAGTTTGGATTCGATGGTGTGTATGGAATGGATTGTGTAAGAATTTTGATATAATATTCATATATAAGACGTATATATGAGTCAAGAATGATATATTCTGATTTCGGAGTAATTGGACATCATTTGATGTATTAGAAATTTTTGTTAAGTGTAAGTGGTCAGAATGACAGGTTTTGAGAAACCAAATATTTAGACCAATTTGATGTGATAAATGCATTGTGTATAATTTTGTAAGCTATTTAAAGTATTTTGTGTGAATTGTGAGGCTTATGAAAGGATTAATCTCCATTGATAGGTTAAGGAGATTTAAGCCTTGTCGCTGAAAGTGTTAAGAGGTAAGTATACTAGACTTACTACTGGAATCACAATAAACATAATAATTGTTTTGTATGATTTTGTAAATGGGGTTAAGAATATGTTTATGATATGTCAAAGTATATTTTGATATGAAATGTGAATATATGTTTATGAATGTGAGCATTGACATTGAGCATGGACATACATGTGTTTTTGAAAGTGAGCTTTCCAAAATAAGATGCGTTTAACAAAGAAAGCTTTTGAAGTGTAATATGTCCATGAGAAATATTTTGTGATTTGAGGGTACTTGAACTCACTGTTAACTTAGTAGGCATTTTATGTGATTTGTGGAGCCTTTATGTGTGGCCTTTCCTTCGGGATTGGTATATGTTATGTGTTCCGTATGTAGGGAGGATCCTATTGGTACCTAAAGGAAGTGTGAGTCATCACATTCGTGTGGTGGCGTATTGGTACATGTGAGAGGACTCACCGATGATCAGGGTGAGGGTTTGGCTTTTACCTTCGGGCATAAACGTTATATATGTGTGATTTAAAGACCTCACTTGTACTATTCCTCTCATACGGTATGTCACCTACGAGTGACATTTGGCTCATTATGTGATATGTGATATGTAAGTCCTACTAAGTAGTAGTTGAGTGATGGTATTCCTATTATGTGTTTTGAAAGAATGTGTAAGCGCTTACATGATATGTGATTTGATAAGATTATGATTTTGATTGATCACAGCATATCATACATATGCATTGTGTACATATATGTATTTGTATTTGATATATGAAAAACTAGTATGCTTACTGAGTTTTATACTCATTATAGTTTATGGTGATTTCAGGTAAATAAGGTACATGTGTGCTTAGCGGATTTGCCAAGGCTTCTGCTGTTCCTTGGGTTCCCTAAGTTGCTAGGTTGTTGTGTGTTTCATTTGGGGACACGTGGGATAGGATATTTGGTTTGTCCCTATTGAATAAATACTTATGCATTATTTCATTGTGTGTGGATTGGATTTGGTTTAAGTTTTATAAAGTGTGGTTATTGGATGATTTTAAGTAAGAATTTGCAATGGATATATTCTGGGCTTTCGGTAACAAAGTTGCTACTGGTGACGTAGTAGAGTGTTAATCTCTGAGAAAACTCTGCGTATCTCCGGTTTATTAATTGTCCCAGTCATAATTCAATTGTTATAATTCTGAAAGAAATTGAAATGAATGTTTAAATATGGTCAAGAGAAGTTTATATTTATATGTTAAGTTATGGGTTGATTTTAGTGTTGAACTTACTAGCAACTTGCTAAGGATTTCTGTGTTGAAGGAAAGTTGAAAATTTTGTGTAATATTATTTATGAGTGCACATGCAGTGAATGAATGTAAGTGATGTCGTGTGTCGGATCTTTTGGGTCTGGGGCGTGACACAATTAGTGGCTTGAATTGATAAACTATACGCCACCTCTTATTTACACTTACACGTTATGTTAACAATTACAATTAGAATTGATTCATTTGCTTAGACTTTTCTTTGGCCAATAAAAAAGAAACAAGTTTACATTTGCTTTCATTTCATCTATTGAAAAAGCAACAAGTGGCCAATTCATTTGATTAAGTATAATAGTCGAATGTTAATAAAATAACAATTGTTTCATTCATTTATCTTTCAATCTCTAATTTAGTACCCATACATATTATTGGCATAATTTGAAGTATACACTAGGTAGATAAAAGTGTCAAGTCTTCCTTGGCGTAATTTTAAGTTTAACACTTAAATCTTATTTACTCATTGAGAGACTCTAAAATAAATAAATATTTTTCAAAAATTTATAGAATCAAATAATTCAATTCAGTACGCTACCTATGTGCCTAACGTGTACACTTCATATAGTGAGACTGACAGGACCCGACCCGAGACCCTCTACTATAAATCCCAGCGGCCCTGCCGGGTACCCCGATAGAAGTGTCTCCGAACCTAACTGGGTATGTTAAGAAATTCCGTGAGGCGAACCCCTTTTGATTTCTTGTTACTACTAAGAAGGTCTAGTAACATACACAAAAACAACATCTTAATTTTAAAAATAAACGGACAGAGTTTCCCCTGTTTTTCAGAAAATCCATATAAAACCTGCAAAGAAATTTCACTTCTATTTCCAATACATCTCAATTCTACCAATTCGGACCTCCAGTCCTTTTCAAATCAAATCTAACACAACTCAAAAGTTTCATTTAAATCATAGAATGAGCATACTCATGTAAAGTAAAGATGATCATCAAAATTTCGAAATATTTTCTGTTGGTTCAAAACATACATACAAATATACATGCCTACCACTACTATGCATAAAGTAAAGAGTGCTATTTAGCACATTTACCTGTACAAAAATAATCTTCGGATTCGGCCCACTACTCGGCAACAGGAGAATTAGCAGCTTGCGTATCGAGACCTACACCTGGGAAAGGGGTTTAAAAACATAAAACATAAAACGGGTGAGCTAAAGGAGCTCAGTGAGTGTAAATGAGATTTCAATTACAAGAACATTATACAAAGATAGCAATTTCTAAAGTACATGCAGAAATTATGCTTCTAAAATGGATGTAAAACTGTAAAACGGTTTCTAATATCATATGCTAATGAAATCTTGCTGAGCGGGTTTTATCTACATCTTTGGAAAACTATATTCAGAATCTGTATAACATAATAACTGCTGTGTGCATATGAATGCATAAATACTCTCGGTAAATCAAAAACTAGAAAAATCCTCTCTCGGCCATTTTCTTTCTAAACTGTACCAATGGTAACCCTAAAGCTCTATACCCACGCAACGACTCAACTAGCACCGCATACGTGAGTAGGTCACAGAGCACCTTAACTAGCAGCACCCACAGTAATATCTCAAGACATCTCACTGACTACGCAGCGGAATCCTACATCGCATGCATATAGCGAGACAATATCCCGTACATATAGAGCGACTCACATGACTCGACATCCCGACTTCCCGAAGTTAGTGACACACCCCCAAGACCTGCCCATGTGCACGGGATATACCGGCGGGTCTAATACAATCATCACCACTATAATCTGAGGGTACCAATGGCCTTAAAAACGAATGCAGAAATTTTAAAACTGTTTCGCAAATCGATCATGTAAAAGTATGTCTATGAATATATCAAGATCATAAATCATGTTTATGCATCGAAATCTCATAAAACATACATAGTCATTGTGCAAAAATATAATAATCGAAAAGTAAAAGAAATGGCAGATTTCCACTCACAACCGCTCCGCACTCAATTTCGCTCCCGATTTCTGCTCCCGTTAACGCTCTCGGTTATCTTCACCTACACGCCATAAATGACATTTAGAACCAAATCGAATACTAGAATCTCATTTAACTACTAAATGCCCTAATCGGTATACAAAGCCCGGATGTAAACTACTTCCCGATTTTAGTTACGGAGCCATAATCGAAACTAACTCACCATCCGGCGCCCTGAAAATTATTGAACACCTTATAACTTGGTTGGACATAATTGCCCTTCACCTTTCCAACATGGACAATTATGTCCCATTATTTTCATTTTTTGATTTTTCCATCAACCATATACATTCAATTCACAATATGCACCATTTACACACAATAATTCAATCAAAACACCACTCAATTTCTAACTTCCCTAAAGTGGCAGAATTTCACCCTAGGTTCCAACACATTCCTTTTCTCAATTTCTTGTTCCAATTACAACAAAATCATGTCAATTTCATTCTAAAGCCCTAATTACAACCAATTAAAATCTCTACAACAAAATCACCAAAAACTATAATTCTCACCTTGCCAATTTCTTCAAATTGATGACTCCTTCAAGCTCCAAACTAGAATTCAACTTAATCTAAGCCAAGAATACACATAAGAATGTGAATTGGAGCATTCTTGAAAGTTCACTTATCAAACTCATAAAATAATGCTTTTCTTACCTCTTTTTCTTGAATTTCCACTAATTGAGGCTTCAATTGAGCTTAAGGATTCATATGTAACCTTATTTTAGTTTGATTACACATGAAAAATCATGAAAAAAAATTTGAATAGTCACTGTAGCAGCACCCCCCTTTGAAGCTCGAATTTCTCTCTTTTTTTGGCTAAGTGTTGGTTTTGATCTCTCTTCAAATTTCTACACACTTCTAACATATATATAGTGCTCCCTCAATTGACCATTTTGCCCTTCAACTTACTTAGAACTTTTAATTTGCCATTAGTTAAAAACTAATTATGTAATTAGTTCATTTGTAACTATCTAGTTAGAATAGTTCAAAGAACTAACTAGAACTTCAAACTTGGTAATCCATGAGATTTCTTCTAATTGGTCAATTCTCTAATATATGGATTATGTTTCTCAACAAAGGCTTGTTCCATTCATAACCCTTAAATGGAAATTCATGTAGTAAATTAGAATTTTCTTTTCCAAGCCAATAGAGAAAAATTCTAAAAATATTCTAGGGTCGTCCGGCGCACCGATCGAGTGTGAAATTACCAAATTAGGTCTAATATCTCTCACGTGCACTATAAAGGGAATATTTCTAATAGGGTGAAAATCGAGTAACCCTACGGTGTCTTATTTGTTCTATACCGAAATCTAGGCGCCAATACTACTAATAGGGATTGGATATTACAGAGACTCCCTAAGTTCACATTTTTTTATCTCATAGAATATTTTTGTAAGTCCATAATCGATGCTTCATACACATGTTATGGATAATACAAAATGGAGAATTGAACTATACAAGTTAAGGTTAATCTATAGTCATACAATTTCTCCGTCATTGATATCTTGGAAGAGCGGAGACATAGATTAACACCGTCAAGTCCCCTATTGCTAAACCATCAACTTATCTCTTCGATTCGTATTTCGATAAATAATATCCGTAAACTTCTTTGCGATATTATTTATACCACGAAAAACTCTTTCCTAGGTTTAATGCTTATAGTCATAAGACTTCCTGGAATACAACCTTAAAGCATTTGAATATTTGACTCACCCATATGAGTTGACAGATCCCATGTCTACACACATCGAACTCTATAAGTATCGGATCATACCTAGTGACACCCAACGGTCAGACCATAAAAAGTTTCTGACATGTTTGAAACTTAAGAATGGTGGATCACTTACAAACCCATCGTCGTGCTCAGATTAAAGGACCACAACTAATGGTTTTTTTTAGGTTGGTTGTAGTTTGTTGGAGTAGTGTATGTATTGGGCGTCGGACGATTTCAATAATGTGGTGGTTGTATTGTACCCTTGTGTGGGATAGTTTATGTTATAAAGTTATTAGCTTTTGTCCCTCCTACTTGGGGTAGGATATCCCTTATTTGTAGGGGTAAATTATCCTTCATCATAGAAGTAGGTGTTCCTCTTACGCGAAGGTAGGTCTCCCCGCTATGGGGTAGAGATAATAATTCCTTATGGAATAGTCCCCTTATGAGGTCGGTTTATTCTCTCAATAAGGAGAGTAGTAAGTTTGGGCAAGCCATGATTGCTATATCTTATCCTTGTGTAGTGTCTAGGTAATCACTCTAATTTTATATCAAGAGTCCTACATTGTAATATTATTGATTGAATCAATAATATTACTCTTAAATGTTCAAAAAAAGAAGAAGAAAGAAATGATCACTGTACATGAATCATCACATAGAATTAGAAAATTCATATATTTTTGCATTACTTAATATGAGTACATTTAACCTCTCCACTTTGAAATAATTAAATATAACGGTAGTGCCAGCATATGGTGTATATAAATTATGAAACTAGATTCATTTATTATTTTGTATTTTATCATCTTATAATGTCTATTTGGCCTATTTGTGATATTGTGTGAATTATGAAAAAACAACGATGCCAATGCACTTCCCTCAGGTGCTTGACACTTTATTTATTTATTTAAATATTTAATGGTTTGGAAACTTTTTGATTCAATTCAGAAATATTTCAAGCCCGCCCCAACTCAATAATGTACTTGATACTTTATTTTTTAAATATTTAATGGTTCAAAAAATTCTCGATTTAATTTAAAATTTTCTCGAACTTGACCAAACCCGATCAAGATAGAGATTTTGTCCCGATTGGACCCAAATCTCTTTCTCATTCCTAAACTGACTTGAAAAATTTGAGACAGGTTGGGATGGGTTGAGTTAGGAATGAAAAATTTGTCCACCCCTACTTCTTCCTTTCATCTTCCTTGGCGATTTAACAAGTTTCCTGTCTAAATTCATACTCTCTACATTTTGTTGGGTGAGAAGTTCCTTTATGGAAGTAACTTGTCTCCAAGACTAGAACCCAATCCTTCTCTTCCCAAGAAAGCTTAGGTTTGGTATAAAAAATATTGTTGAAATAGCAAAGGTGATTAGGTTATAAACCAAAAAAAAATACCTACAAGTATAGAGCATGAAAAAGATAATAACAAGCATAGACTTGATCTAGAAAAACTTGAGGACATGAAAAATGCTCAAGCAATCCTATATGTTCCTAACCACACTCTTCTTTAGCAAAGAACTACAAATGCTTCCACTTGTGATTACTTGAGGGTAGATCCCATATATGAGTAAAGTTTTTCTCTTTGTCATAAGCAGAGAGGTAATGAAACTCTTTTGTTAATCAAAGTTCACTTTACTTTGATATATTTGTTGCAACTCAAGAAAGGTAGGCTCATTGAAGTTAGCCTTCAATCACATCACATATAGATTGACCAGTATCCTCTACAAGTTCAAATTAAACTGGCACTGTGCTAGATTCCATTCCTTATTCATTCCATTGGTCATATTTTTTATTATTCAAAGATTGGCAAGCATATCAATACTTTAATTATTTTATTGTTTAAACATTAAGATAATAAGCATGAATTATTTATTTTGTGGCTCAAATTTTATCAACTATAAACTGTCCAAATATATAATCACCACTCATTGGTTGTGGCGTTACCTCGGTAAGTGTGTTATTTTATTTTTAAGATTTGTAATTATTTTTTAGCAATAAACCATGATTATTTACAAGTTATATTTGTACTTAGTCATGTTTACGATATGCTTATATAAATTACCATGTCTCAAAATTATTTATTGTTCTATTATTTTATAATAAGTTAACCATATATTATGTTGAGATTGAGCTTCTACAACAAGTAATTTTCATTAGAAGTAAAAGACGTCAACATGCAGTGCATGATAATTCACAGTGCATAATGATTCGTACAAGAGCTATGCAAGGACTTGGACAACTCGCGGGTTTGCTTGTAAAATTGATCTTTTTATTCAAATGCTTTTGTACTTTATGCATTCTAAACATCTATATTCATCACATATGAGTAATAGATAGATCATTAATAACACAAGTATTTACTTTTGAATTCATAATTGATATATTGTTTATAAATGCAAAGCTTTTAAAAAACTAACAAGAGTACTATTATCTCTACCAAAGAAAATTAGCATTTCAGGTTATTTTTCCCTCTTTCCTAAACAAAAATTCAAAAGCCAACTGTAAAAGACACAAAGATGGACAACCGCTAGACTCGTGCATCTTTTAAAGCAAATAAAGTTTCATTCCAGCAATATGAACAAAACTTTAAAAATCAAGAAGAAATTTATAGCTAGCAAGTCACAGCTCAACAAGTCCCAGCTTCCTCAAGTATACTGCCACCAACAATTCCACCACAAGTTATTGACTGGATATCGGCTATGCAACAAAAGCTTGATGTACAAGCTGCACAAATAGAATAATTTTCTAAAACCTTTGCACAGCAGCAAAACTACTTGCAAGAATTTTTAAAGCAAAATGAAGAGCTGCGAGTTCAGTTGGCATAATGTCATAAATTCCCCCGAAAGTGTCAACATTTTGCATAATGAAGATCCAACGCATACCACCTCCAGTGATGCCAACACAAGCAACTTGAGTAGTAGCAAAATATGCAAGTCCAAACTTGCAGGTAGCCCAACAACCCTAAGTGTACTTCACAACAAAGTCGCCGGTTCGCAATACATCACTGCAAGTCCTTCTAACTGCAACTACACTAGTTATTCCTGCTGCAACTACTGCCAAACTATCTTTTACACTTACTTGCCAGAAGAATAGTTAAAAACTCGCGTACAAAAGTTATTTGACGAACATTTACAAAGCCATCAAATTCACGCCCCAAGTACTTCTTTCTCCTTCAAACCTTAGAAGTCGCAAAAATCTCTGTTTATAGAAGAAATTGAGAATAAAAAAAGCCACCCAACTTCTATATACCTCAATTTAGAATATATGAAGGCAACACTGATTCAGTTAACCATGTGTATTCATTCAAGTAGACCATGTCTCTAAAAGATTACAACGAAGCATTGAAGTGCAACTTGTTTCCTTTTACGTTGACTGGCAACTCCATGACCTGGTTTCAGAATCTGCCTCTGAGATCGATCAAATTCTTTAGCAACTTCTGCGAACTATTTTTCAACTACTTTTAAATAACTCACCAACAGTAAGTCAACATATTTGACTTAGCAATTGTGTAGCAAGGATCCAAAGAGGCATTAAAAGACTATGTCAAACACTTCAAAAATATGTATATGTACAATAAAAATCCCGATGATGCTTCTTTGCCTATAGCCTTCTTCAAAGGATTACTGTCAGACATTTATATCTTTGAAGATCTTCTACGATAACCCACAAGAAGCATAGAAGAATCATTCCGGAGTGTGGAGTCTTTATTTGCATAGAAGAAGATTGCCTGAGCAGAAGTCGCAGAATGGCGAAAAAAGCTGTAACTCAGTCTATCCAATTTGAAGTTCAAGAACAGCCTAATGTTAGGCCAAATTATGGATAGAGGGCAACCCACAACAATTAAGATCCCAAGCTGTTCAGTGGGATAAAAGCAAGAAGTGCATAAACCATAATGACTATTGACATAATGTCGAATAAAATCGTTAATATTTAAAATATGGTAAGATGCTTGAAACACTTCAGACACTGTATGATCTGAAAGAGTTCAGATCTGGTTCAAAGGAGTTCAGACCAACACTAAAAGTTAGCAGGTTATAAGAGTCAGTAAAATCTAAAGATGCTTGTAACATTTTGAATATTATATTAATCTTCTGAAGGAGTTTAGATTAGGTCTGAAGAGTTAGAATCTTGTCTAAAATGGGACAAAGACCTGAGAATATACTCGCAATGACATAGTTGTAAATAAGTGCAAGTGTTGCTGAGAAATATCATTGTGTAAATATGTTCTCGAATTGTTTGTTCTTGATCTATTTCTACTGATACAAGATTTATCGAGTGAAATTATTTTAAATATATCAGTGTATATCTATATTTGAATCGTCTAAATGATTAATCTTAGCAAACCATGAGTTTAGTGGAAGCTTATATATATATACGGGTATTCAGTGAGGACTGGATACTGAACATGACTTAATGAAGACCTTTAATAGATATCTCATAAAATCGTCAATAGAAGGTCCTCTCGAGTTGAGTAGTATTCGTGATCCTTTGACCTGAGCACTACGGTGGGCTTATGAGAGATCCACCATACTTAGGTTTCAGACATGTCAGAGACCTTTCATGGTTTGACCACTGCGTGTCGCTGGGTATGATCCAATGCTCATGGAGTCCAGTGAGTGTATATATGGGATCCTTCAAATCATATGAGTGAGCTTAATATCCAGATGCTCTAAGATTATATTGCAAGAAGTCTTATGGCCACAAGCATTAATTTTGAAAAATAGTTTCTCATGATATAAATAATATTGCAAAGGAATTTGTGGATACTGTTTATCAGAATACTAATCGAGGAGATAAGTTTATGGCTGAGTAATAAGGAATTTGGGAGTATTGATCTATGTCTCCGTTCTTCTTGGATATTAATGACAGATGGATTATACGAATATGGATTAATTTTAACTTGTATGGTTTAACTAGCCATTTTGTATTATCTATAACGTATGTGTGTGGGGCATCAGTTATGGACTTACAAAAATATTTCGTGAGACAATTGAGTGTGAGCCTAGAGAGTCTCACTATATAAAGTGTACGAGTTGGACACGTGGGTAGTGCACCAGATTGAATTATTCAATCCGAAATTTTTTTGAAAAATATAAATTTATATCAAGGTCTCTCGAGGAGTAGTTAAAGTTTAAATGTTAAATCTAAAATTGTGTCAAGTGAGACTTGACATTTTAATCTACTTAGTGTTTGCATAAAATTGTGCCAATAATTTGTATGGGTACTAAATTTGGCATTTATGGATATAACTACCATTTAAATGAAATAATTATTATTTTATTTAAATTAAATCAATTAGTAATTTATTTATTTCAGGGGCTCTCGAGGAGTAGCTAAGGTTTAAGTGTTAAAGCAAAAATTATGTCAAATGAGATTTGACACTTTTATCTATCTAGTGTACATCTTAAATTGTGCCAATAATTTGTATAGATACTAATTTGAGCATTGATAGATAAAGTTATTAAAATAATAAAAAATATTTTAAAAAAAGAAGAATGAAACCATTCAGCAATTATTCTAAATCAAATGAATTGGATTCACTTGATTTAGTCTTGACATGTGTTGTATTTTCTTTGATGGATTAAAAGTAAATGTAATATGTTAGCTTTCAATTGGTTGAATGTAAAACAATAGCTACTTGTTGAATTGTTATTGGCCATGAAATGCAATTGAACATTCAAATTGAATTTGAATCTTTGTGAAGTTAGATGTGGCAGCAAATTAAATATTCGTTGCCACTAATTTGTTCATCAAATGGCCATCAAAATGTCTAACCATCTTCATTGCCTTGTCATGCTTAGACAAGTGCCAACGAAGTGAATTATGATTAGCTCAACAAAAGGCAATATTCCCTATAAATACTATAAAATGGTTGAGATAAAAAGTAGTGCGTATTTTTGGCTATTTCAAGGTTAAGAGCTAACATTTAAAAATTTTAAGAGTGAAGTTAAATAGAAGTAAAGTGTTACTTCGAATGTTCTAAGAAGAAGGTTACCATTCTAGATTGAGGAAGCTCACCACGTTCTCAACTAGAATTGTTCAAAACACGCTTCCAGGGTGGGTTTTCTAATCTCATTAGTGTAATGAGATTATTTTAATGTATATTATATTTCTGCTGCATTGCATGTGAGATATACAACATTTTAAATTATTTAAAATGCACACATTCACCTGTAGCATGGTGCACACGCATACAATACCAATAATAATTCATCTTCATACATGTAAATTTCATCATCTCGCAAGCCCCCGACTTTAGAATAATCAATAGAAGGATTAAGAACACACTTGCATACAACCTCAGGTAAATTAAGCATGACATATTTCTTAAATTTACCACTACTGCTCACCATAAATACATTGCCAAATCAAATAGAAAGTTACCTCAAAAGCACTCTGCACCAAAGTAAAAACAAAGGCATGAATTCAATAATCTACCACATGTTATTCTTTCGAAACGAATAAAAAAAAGATCGTATTCTATTTTTTACAAGAAAACATAAATAAGAACAAAAAAGAAAGAGTCTAAACAAAATTTCCTTTTGTATAAGAGTTCAAGTCAGTCAGAGTCTAGAAAATTTGGAAAGAATACCTAACGATACGTGATTATAAGACCAAAAACAAGTTAACTTGTCAGCCGGTAATATTTTTTGAGGTTACTCTTTTTGCAGACCATTGATAGCTATTGGATGTCATATCCTCTAATAGGTCATATGCTTTATCAGTTGACTTGTTCATTGGTGCTCCACTTGCTACAGCATCTACTATGGTCCATAATTGCCTCATCAAGCCATTATAGAAAATTTGTTTAAGTAACCACTTTGGAATCCCATGATGCCGACATCTTCTTAGCATATCTTTATACTTCATATAGATTTTGAGTCATATCACATAAAAGAAGTGATATCATTTCTCATATTTGCTATCTTAGTTGGTGGTAAGAATTTTGATACAAATTTTTAAGTTAAGTCATCCTATGTTGAAATTAATCCTCATGATAGTGACATCAACCAACTCTTTATCTTGTCTTGAAGTAACAAAGAAAATAGCCACAAACGTATTGCATAATCTAAGAATCTATTGTATTTGAACAAATCACAAACCTCTAGAAAATCTATAATATATTCATTCAAATTATCACTTGGCAATCCATTGAATTGATATGATTATTTCAATATTTGGATTTTTTCTAACTGTATTTCAAAGTAGTTGGCATTTATTGTTGGTCTACATATATTGGGTTGAATGCTACTAATAATTGGAATTGTATAATCTCTCAAAGAATTATGTTCTGCCACTTGCTATTGAAACAGAATTTGATAGGCTATTATGTAGTTTTGAAAGGTAACCTAAAAAAATAAAAACAAAAAAGATTGAAAAGTAACTTTACAAAAACAAAAATAAAAGAAAAGTAACTATACAAAATAAAAAATTTATGAAGTGAAAATAAAATAAATTGGTAATAATATTAGCAAAAATAAATTAATTCCTCAGCAAGAGTGCCAAAAATTTGCATGGCTATTCTAAGTATAATATAAATTCAAGTACATGTATCGTAACAAGTAATATAGTGTAAAATTAAATGCTGAACCCATAGAAATTATGTATTTTCAACAAAATACTAAAATTTATGTCTTATTATTTTTATTCAGAAAACCAATGCTTTAAATGAAATTAAAATAAAACTACAGTTATAATTGCAATTAATTCTACAAAAGCTAAATAATATATATATATATATATAATATGTCTATCAATGGGGCCTTCAATGGGACATACTTATCAATCTTGGTTACTCAGGGCTGGGTCTCTATTGTGCTGTCTCTCGAATTGGTTCCTTTACCTTCTCGGGGTCGATCTAATAATTGTACTTGTGGCTACTATTAATCTTGTTAGTCTATCCATAGGTATTTGGCAACCCGTGGTAGGGTTCTGTCTTTCCTTCCTCTAAGGAATCTTCTCTCCGAGGATCTTACCCTCTGTGTATCTCAAGGTCGTACATGTCTTTAGGTAGTATCTACTAAAGCCACTCTATTTGCTTTCTCCTATTCTTCAATTGCGTTGTATTTGGACGCTTTATTGTAAGTAACTGTATAGCTCAGGATATGATTCTCGGAGAGATAATACTAAAATTGATTCAATTTTAAACCAACCTTCAGAGCTTTTAGGGTAACAAGTAAATATAAAGTCTCAAGTTGGATCACTTCTTTGTGGAATCTCTTTATATACTTCCTCATGAATTCATTTTGTCTTTGCTTTATTTCCCTTAGCTGTTGAGGGTCTCTAGTAAATTCGTAAAACCCATGGAAATGCTATCCATGAGCTCATTGTATGAGGAAATATTTTTGTGCTTCAAACTTCGATATCAAATTAGAACAGACCCTTCTAAGTTCATATGGAATATATGGTACATCTATTCTTGCCTTAGGCTTATAATAGACAACAAATTTATGATTTGGTCCACATAGTGGTTAGGTCTAATACACTCTTGTAAGGCTAGGCAGCTTGAACCCTGCTAGTAGCTTCATGTCCCTGAACTTATTTATTAGGGGGGAGGACTTTCTTTCACTCTCTATCTTCTTCAGAGGGTTGATCTTTTCTCTCTTCTCTTTAAGTAAGTCACTTAATGGATTCTCCAGCCCTTGGACTTTCTCTTCAAAAGGCACGTCTACTTGAGACTTTCTCAATGTTCTTCCTTCCCAATTTTTAACTATTTCCCTTTGTCCTTTGGTCCTTTTTTTTTCTATCTAGCTACATGTCCAGATTCTCCCACTTGGATTGACCGTGATATTCTTTATTATGGTTGTATCATGATCCGCTCATCGATTGGTTATTTATTGGTACTTGTTGCATTTTGTCCACTCTTCCTCCTTAAGAGTTTTTAGTTGGTGGTTTGTTCTATGCGTTTGACCTATCAAGATTTGGGAAGCCACCCTACTAATCAACTTCTTATGGCTCCTTGCTCTGACTAATCCCCTAAGCAGTCTTTGAATCTTAATTAACAGCTGCTTCTTCTCTGCTCTTTCTTCTCTTAGCATTTATAGTTTTTCCTTAATTTCTCCATGTAATAAAGTTTCAACCTGCGTCATTAGATTTTCTTATGGGTCCACCCATCGAACCCTATTATCCCAATTGGGATGTTCAGTCAGTTATATGTTCAAGTGGTTTTTAACACTACTCCGTAAGTGGTTTGTCATTTTAGATTCTAGTGAATATTTCTGAGGCTTTTTATTTTGTCATCCCACAACATGGTAAAAAACTATTGACAAACAAATATGGTTTCTTAGGCCAACAAGTTTTAGATTTTTTTATAGAAGGAACGAGCGTGGGCATCCTCTATTAGGTTGTGTTAAAAATGGGCTCGAACTCAACGCCTTTGAATTCTCTACAATTAAAACACAATAGTATTATGGTCTCGCCATAGTTATTTCGGTAAGAACCTTTTGATGTTTAAGTTAGTATTTCAGGAGAAGAAGGAATAGCTCATAATTATTAAGTGCAAAAACAATTTCTTACTTTTAGCTAACAGGACTCGCCTTGAGAGCTCTACTGTAGATCCTAATGGGCTCCATTGGGCACCCCAACTAAAACTCCTCAGAATTTCACTATCAAAATTGAAAAATTCTGTGAGGCGAACCATTTTTATTTCTTCCTCATATCAACTAAATCCCATAATATTTGTGAAGATATTTTACCAAAGTTCTTTTTATAAAAAAAACAGACAGAGTTTCCTTTATTTTTTTGAAAATTTCAATACAAAACCTGCAAGAAAATTACACTTCTATTTCAAATAATGTCTCAACTTCCAAATAGGTTCTCCGGTAATTTTTAAAACCAAATCCAAACTCAACTCAACAATTTCATTTCAATCACAAAATTTGCATACTAATAAAAAATGAAACTATCACTATAATACCAAAACTTCTTCTTGTTTGTTCAAAATATTTTTACAAAATACACAAGTCTATAATTACTATGCAAAAAGCAAAAGGTGTTACTTAGCACATTTATATTTGCAAAATGATTATCAAACTTGGCCCACTAATCAATTGTAGGAGAATTAGTAACTTGCGCACCGAGCCCTGCACCCGAAGAGGGTTTAGAAAACATAAAACACAAAACAGGTAAGCTAAAGGAATTCAGTGAGTGCATTTAAGATTTCTAGTAAAAATAAAATAAAATTCTGCATAAATAATAAATTCTGAAAAAAATGCATAAAATATGCTTCTAAAACTATTATAAAACTGTAAAATAATTTCTAACATCATATGCTGATAAAATCTTGCTGAACATATTTTATTTATATCTTCTGTAAACAATATCCAGAATCTGTAAAATATAATAACTAATAAGTACACATATAAATACGTAATGTGCATTCGGTAGCTCAAAGACTATTAAAACCCTTGCTCGGCCATTTTCTTTCTAAACTGCACCAATAGTAACCCTAAAGCTCTATACTCATGTAGCAACTAAACTAGCACCGCACAACGTGAGTAGATCACAGGATGTCTAAAGTAGCAACACCCATTGTGACATCTAAAGACATCTCATTGTCTATGTAGCAGAATCTTACATCGTCTACATATAGCGAGATAATACTCCGTACACATAGAGTGAATCACATGACTTGACAACCCGACTTCCCGAAGTTAGTGACACAACCTCCAATACTTGCCCATGCGTACGAAATATACCGACCGAATTTTAAACCAACACCACAACTATAAATGTGAGGGTACCAATGGCCTTTGAAGACTAATTTAATAACTTAAAAAAATTATTTTTCCACTGAACGTAGAAATTCATGAATATAACAATATATAAAAGCTGTAAATCATATTTAAGCATTTAAGATCACATAAAACATAAATATTCAAATATATTAAATAAAAGATAAATACTTACAAATTTTCACTCACTAACCGCTCCAAACTCAATTCTTCTCCGAACTTTTACTTCCTTTACCGGTCTCAATTTTCTTCACCTACACGCCATAAATGATATCTAGAACCTTTACAAAGGCTAAAATTTCACTTAAACTAATAATCCCCCTAATTGGCTTACAAAGCTTGGATGGATTCCACTTTTCGATTTTTATTTACAAAGTCATTCAATCTTGTTTAATCCACTATCCAACGCTATAAAAATTGCTTAACACCTTATAAATTTTGTTAAAAATAATTACCCTTCACCTTACCAAAATAGACAATTATGTCCCATTTTCTTTATTTTTAATTTTTCATCAACCATATACATCCAATTGATACAAAGAATCATTTATACACAACAATTAAACTAAAACACAACTCAAACCCTAAAATCCCTAAAGTAGCCGAAATTTACCCTACTCACCTAATATATATTTTTTTTCAATTCTTGTTCCAATGACATCCAATCAAGCCAATTTAATTCTAATGTCCTAATAACATCCAATTAAAATTTCTACATTGAAATCACACCAAACCCTAATTCTTACCTTACTAATTCCTTTAATTTGATGAGTCCTTTAAACTCCACACTTGAATTCAACTCAACCTAAATCAATAATTCACACCAAAAATATAAATTGAAGTGATCTTGAAAAATCATAAACCACCATCACTAGATAAAGTTTTTCTTAGCTCTTTTCTTAGGTTTTCACTAGTGAAAGCTTCAATAGACCTTAGGAACTTGTATTTGACTTTGTTTTGGCTTAATCATGCATGAAACATCATGGAAAAGTCGTGAATTTTACTATAGCAACCTCTTCTCACCATGGCCAAAATTCTCTCCTCTTTTGCTCTAACCGAGTGTGAAATTACCAATTTATGTCTAATACCTCTCACGCATATCATAAAAAATATTTCTAATAAGGTTAAAATTGGTAACTCTCTAGTGTCTTTATCACTTTATACTAAAATTCAGACACCTATACTACTAATAGAGATCAGATATTACATTAGCAGTTGTAAAGTTACATTCTTTATAATCAACTTGCCACTTTACTTCGAGAATTTTGGACAAAAAATCTGGTCGTTCCCATCGTGATTAATTGTGGTGTCAAGGTGATAAGATTGATTTAACCCTAGAGATTTTTGTTCCCTTATCAAGTGGAGTTTAAATTTGATTCCAAGATTCTTGAGAACTTTTTATCTGGTTGTGATCAAGTGGAGTTTAAATTTGATTCCAAGATTCTTGAGAACTTTTTATCTGGTTGTGATTGACTGTAGCCTCAAAAACCCTAGGGCCTTCCTTATCTTGTGGTAATTGATTTTGGCCCTGAAATCCCTGACACATTCCTTTTTTAGTGGTGGCTAACCTTAATCCTAGGACTTCAAGACTTTTTTTTTTTGTGGTGATTGATAGGTTTCTCTTTATTTTGAAGCTTACATCACGAGCTCTCAAGATAATGTTATGGATAGTGCCCTAAAAGCATGTACTTGTACTGTTTTTTATGAAATTAATAAACTTATAATTTTATACTTGATGAGTGTTCATAATTTTATGACATAAATAACTCTTATTTATTTATGTACTCATAACTTTAGTATATAATTGTTATATACAAGAGGATTAAAGTTATGGATAATAAACAGAAAAGTCCGTAATAAATTAATTAAAGTTTGAGATCTTTAATTAAATATTATTAGTGCGGTCCACAGACATTTAAAATGTAGTAATTTTATCCAAATCATTAATATAGTGACATTATATATAATATGATTATATACAACTGGACCAGACGTAATTTGAATTCTTATGTAAAATACTGTTGTTAATTAAAAATTCAAATAACATCAACTAATGATCATATGTAGATTAACCTTAATCTTGAGTGATCACAAACTCCTATTTGTGTCATTATGTTATTTGAAATACTCGTTATGGTTTGTCTAAAGAACAAATTAAAAACTTGTATTTTGGTGGCATAGTGAGATAAACGGTTGGAAATATGATTTACAGATATGGAATCCATTCATTCCTAATGGAAGTTAGAAAGAAGGTTCTCTTAAGGGTTAATTTTAGAACTGAACTGTTAGAGCGCTCAACTTGTAATAATGTTACAAATTAACTGTTTACTGGTGAATTAATGGTACTTAAGGATAAAGAAATAATTAGAGGAGTAAAACGATAATTAACCTAGCTATAATTATGAACCATCTATGGAAGGTTAAATTGCATGTAGTGATTAAATCAATAGATTGCTCTAAATTTTCTGAGTAACTTATATCTACAATTTCAAGAGTGCAATTTCAATTTTTTAGTGGAATAACATTGAAATTAATAAATTGAATTAATTAAAGACTTTAAGTAATTATTTAAAATTTATTGGAGCTTGAAATTTTAGATTCATAGGTCTCTAATACCACCTCTTTTGTTATTACAATGAATAATTAAAAGGATTGTGTTATTACATAAATTATTTATATCAAAAAAATAGTCATAACAATGAAAATAAAGATTAAAGAATTTTTATTTTTTATTCCACTGCGTTATAAATATCATAACAATAACCTTTCCAATAATTTTTATTTGATTATGATTGATTATAGCCTCAAAAACCCTAGGGCCTTTCTTATTTTGTGGTAATTGATTTTTGCCCTGAAATCCCTGCACCTTCCTTTTCTGGTGGTGGCAAACCCTGATCCTAGGACTTCAAGACCTTTTTGGTGGTGATTGATAGGTTTCTCTTTATTTTGGAGCTTACATCCTAAGCTCTCGAAATAGAACCTGTTAGGGGTTTTATGGCCCTATCGTTTTATGCATCGAGTATGCCCCTTTTATAAATAGGCAGATTGTGTTTTCCCCCACGCAGCTTTAAGTTAATTGGCCCTTGACTTCTACAGCTTTAATAATATGGTATAAATGGGCCACAAACGTCGGTGTAGGAATAGTGTGATGCAATAGTAAAAATAGTAACTGCTAGGTATACAAAGTTGTGGTATATATTTTATATTTCAATTTACAAGTCACTAATTAATGATAACTATTTGTCAGATAGTTGTTAATTTTTTAATTTTTATTAATATGATAATTATACAATACTTAATAATGATAAATACATCAAACGTCAATTAATTTAGATATATAATTTGTATCTTAACTATGTACTCATAACATTATTAAAATTAATATATACAAAGTTAAATCGCAATAAATTTTAGTCTCAAAATTAGAAAAAAGGTAGATTTCCCTAAATTTTATAGAGAAATATTTAATCTATTTAAGACATAGATTTTAAGTTACACTATAACAATACAATTTTAATATATTAAGAAAATTATCTGATTGTAAATATTAGTAGACTTATGATATAATATTTTTTAATAAAAAAAGATTTCTTACTTATCTTTAATGATTTTTTTAATTCTCAATAATTAATCTCAAATGCAGTTCCTAAAATCTCGCATGAAGCAAACAAAACAACCAACCACCATAAAAAAAAAAAAAAACTAGAAAACAAGAACCCAACTTGCAAAATCAATCATTTGATAGCCTAAATTAGGTGAAGAAAATAAAAATTACTTTTAATCATTGAACTCAAACCCCCAAAAATCAGACATTCCACCACCGAGTACTTGAACTAAAACCTAAAAGTGACAACGTGACATACACTTCATCGACTCCTTATGCTCACATCACATGCCATGTCTAACAAAAAAATGATGTTAGATTTGGTATTACATGTGACAATTTTAAAAATATTAGTTCATTACAAGCTTATAAATTAAACCATCCATTGATGCTTTGCTTGGAGTTGGTTTGCACTACAAGCTTAAAAAATGACAGAAAATGATCTTATAATTGAATTAAACGACGTATGAGCTAAGACAAGTTAGATCTTTTTCATCAACGTTGTTTGATTACGATCATAAACACAATTAATTATTCACTCTTATTCTCTTAATTAATCATCATTATTTCAATTTATCTTTACTTTGTTTCAATGCTGACAGATAATTAAAATTAAGGTCGAGACAATATACATGCAATTGTTTATAATTCTTGACATGTGCATATGGAGCTTTAAGATTAGAAGAGATACCCCAAAATAATTATGGTCATCATTTGGTATTCCAATTTATCTTAATTCATAATTCAATGTATAATATTATATAGCACCTCTCAACTTGGCCATAACACGTCATTCATATAATTGGAATTCTTAATTTCATGTTTGTACAATTTAATTAATTATTGTTTTTTATTTCCACTACCATCAATCAAGCAAATTTTTTTTCTATTAATTTCTGGTTGTTATGATACCAAGTGTCTCCTGCCCTAAGTTGTAAGGATATAGGTTTTAATTGCATTTTGATTTTAGCTAATGATTTTGTGGACGTAGGTTTAAAAATGTATATAATGGGTTTATTTGAGTTTTTTCATTTATCCATTAGTCCAGATTTAATTGGGTATTTTAGTCTATATTATATGCTTATTAACATAAGAAGTTTTATGTGATTAGAATTCTTATCTTTTTGAAATTAAGATTAGTATAGAATTTTGAGAAACTCATATAAAGACTTGATTTTTTATTGTAAATGATCCATCATTCAACTTAATAATACACAATATAAAATTTTCTTTCAATTTAACTTTTTCTTATTTCTTGTTTTTAACCTAGGATCCCAAATCCTTGCCTCTTAATCATTATAGCTTTATTATTGAATCTCTTGTTCTTCGCGAAGTATCTTAGATTCTACAATATGCTTACTATATTTGCCGCCCAAGTTTATTTAAATCTCACTAGCTATAAGTTAAATTTGACTTTGCTTTATTTGATAAAACCCTACTTCAGTTCTTCGTAAATTTAAGGTGATTCGATGTTCTAGCAAGACATTGAAAATACATGAATCTAGTCTCTAATTTTTATCTGCAAACATCTTTTTAGCACACCTAATGGGGCCATTATATGCCAGTAGTAACTAGATCGATGATAAAAAATTCAAAGATTAACATCAACACTGGGAAGACCACCGTAGAAACCTTTGGTTTAGCAAAGAAGGGTAAGGAGTCGACCATGACTCGTGTCAGAGACCTATTGATCGTGACTCTTTAGGCAAAATGAATGTGCAGAATCATGAGGAAGAACCATTTAGTCGACAGTTGGATGATATTCCAAGATAAGTTACACTACAGCCACAGCTGATATTCAAGGGTTGGTTTCCTAAATTTCTTTAAAGAATCAATAGCTTGATATAATGCTCACAAATCAAATAGTCGCAGTATTTCGACTGTTGATAGAAAACAATCAAAATATCAGCAGAAGTATTCTAAAAAATTGGAGTTTATGAAACAAAACCAAACTAAGCTCACAACCCTTCTTCAAACCAGCCTAATCCTAAACTCTATGAGCTTCGCATGCATCAAAACTACTGATAAGTTGACCTACAATATGGTTCAGTTAGTATCCTAAGGTGACCTGAGAGGGTTGAATATATAAACTTACAGGCCCAATAAGGCTAGCATGGACAATTTTTTAGTTATGATCTAACTAGAAACATGATCAATTTACAGAGCTTATACCAACTAGCTTAATAAGCACAATAATAATTAGGCCAGACTCCATCTAGGCCCATATAGTTTGGTTCTATAAAGCCATAAGGACTAACCAGCTATGATGGTACTGAAATTGACAGGAGTATGCTGGCCGAGGCTCTACAGAATATAGGAGTTGATCTAAAGCTAATGGCATCCCCATCATATAGAAAGCCATATCCCAAAGTATAGATTCAATCTTTTCCTTTCTAAAGGGTATAAAATCTCCAAATTCTTTTTATTTTCAAAAGAAGAGAACATCACAACATTCGGGCACATTTCTAGATTCATCGTGTAATGTAGAGAGGTTAGCTCATCTTTTTTTTGGAAGCTATGGTTGTTTGGCAATTTGTTGACAAAGATGGGTTTCACCTGGTATACCAACCTCGTACTAATGTCGATCTCCAACTAGAAAAAGATAGAAGATAAATTCCACCCTGAATTTTATTGCCCACCACTAGAAGTGACATTGGCCGACTTGGCTAGGGTAATGCTGAAGCCTAGTGAATTAGTATCCAAGTATATAAGCTAATTCAGGAAACTAAGGTCATGATGTCAAGCATAAATCACTGAGGCTAATTGAATGCCAATAGTGGTGAGAGGAATGTCATTTGCAATGAGGAAATATTTTGAAGGACATCGATTCAGGGATCTATATGAGTTGGCTACTATAATGGGCAGTTATGAGAGGCTTTTGATGGAAAGAGACCAGAAATGATGTCTTCTAAGGGGACATACTATAAGAACCAGCCCAAAGTAGTATCCATACAAATAGAGTTAAAGAACAACTTAGAGGACTCTAATTCAAATAATAAGGGCTGTTTGGCTGAGGTAGTAAAAGGAGATCTATATGAATGTCCTGTCCTTAAAAAGCTAACTTCCAATAAAGAAAATAAGAAGTTCAGCAAGAATACTCAGATAGCTAATGAGTATTCTTTTCATTTGAAAAAAGCGGATGAGATATTCGATTGGCTTTTAAATGACAAACAAATCAAACTTTCAGAATGGCATACAATCCTACCACTTGAATAAAAGGCCAGCAATGACTACTGCAAGTGGTACAACCCTTGGAGACATAGTATAAACAACTGTATTATTGAAGGCTGACTTTTATTTAGTTCTAAGGGGAAAGCCCCTATTATTGAAACCGATCATTTCCCTTCCACTGGCGTGAATGTGGTCATACCCTCCACTAAAAGGAAGGCATTAGGGGAAGAATCCTTGGCTCAAATTTGGCCCGAAGTAAGCTGAGATTAAAAATTTAAATAGGTAATACTATTGAAGATCGAAAGGAAAGAATAGTCACAGAAAAGCCGACCACTTGTGAAAAGCCAACTACAAAGAAAGCTTATTTAGTCTGTCCACAATGCCAAACAACCTTTACAAAAGTCACCAAAGAGCAAATGTTATTATAGCCTTCCAGGGTCGATCACAACCGATTAGGGAATAGTATTTACAGGAGAAGATATGACTAATTTGGCAAGAGAATTTAGTATTAAAGTAATGCATAACACCCCCTATTATGCTCAATCCAACGGACAAGTCAAATCAACAAATAAGTCGATTATTATTGGGCTCAAAAAAATGATTGAAGATAATCCTAGAGCCTAGCACAAAACATTACAAGAAGATCTTTGGGCTAAGTGGGTCAACCCAAAGACGACTATTGGAACTTCTCTTTACTAATTAATATATGGCCACAAAGCTATAGTCCCAATTGAACTCATAGTCAGTTCATTCAAAAGGCAACATCAACAAGAGTTAAACCCCGAGCAGTATCAAGAGGTTATGATCAAAGAGATGGACAAGATTGACCAAAGCCGAATTGAAGCGTTGAACCAACTTGAGATAAAAAGAAAATGTTAAAGTAGTCATATAATAAGAAAGTAAAGTTCAAGTCCTTCAAATAGACAACTTAGGAGAATTTGATTTTCATAAAGTTAAAGATGTAAAACAACCAAAATTCGATATATGGAATGCCTTGACTTTCTTCTTAGAAGAAGTTGGCTCTTCATTACCCTCTTTGGCAGGGGGAGCATTAATAAGTGAAGGAGTAGCTTCTACAGAGATAAATCGACAAAGGCTTAAAATTAGAAACAGATAAAGCAATAAAAACTAAGCTATTATACCTTATTAGGCTGTATGTCCTACGATCGTAACCGACTCACAATCAAATAGAAGTTTATTATGTCTATTTAAATAAAAGGCTATCCTTGTTAGCCAATTCTTTCTTTTGCGAGGAATGTCTCTTGTTATATTAAATTTAGCCGTTAGAAGTAAAGGCATTTAATCTACGAATGGTCACTCAAAGAATACCTCTTCCAACCAAGGGTTGTCTATTTAAACTCATTTAGTTTGGCATTTTATGGCCGACCATCTATATTCTAAGATAAGCTCTTTTGTCTTCTAATGTCATCAGTTTCTCATTTCTCTTTCAAGTTATGCCAATTATATTTAAAGACGTAAAATTTCTCAAAAGTTAAGATTTCTTGGATGAGCTTACCCCTTATCTTTTTTTGGCTGACCTGCATAGCAACACCAGTGTTAGTGACTTCGAATTTATGGCATACAAGTACATCATCAAAATAAAGACTAAAATATTGGGTGACTATCTTCTCCTAATATCTATCAAATAGTTCAAGACTACCAAGTGATATAAAAAGATCGACTAGCTAAAAGGACTTCTTAAGCAAGGCGGAGACTTTAAAAGTTTCTTTGATAAAAAAATGATTCCTTTATAACAACTCTGGTCCTGAACTTTTGATTGGCCAAGAAAAGATTAGGGTGGGGAATGGCTTGGATACACCCAAATTGATAACCAACCTACTGAGGGTGGTCGGTCTCCGTCCCACATTTTTATTATTGGTATTAGCAATGATCACTCTATAATGTAAATCTCGAGCTATCAAATAGTTCACCCAAAAATGATGCCATTCAGCATTAAGATCGACTTCCCTAAGAGTGAAATGAGGGCCTTTATAAGACCATCTCGTCTATTCATGAACAAAAAGAGATGGCTTAAGCTAACAAAAGGTATGATCCTCTCAGTGAAAGGTAGTGTAGAAGAACTTAAAGAAATCCTAAAAATTGTGTTCTTTAAGCTACCATTGAGGAAGCTAAGGGGGTAACAGTTAAGCTAATTTTAGCGGGGTTAAGTAGTGACGTAAAAAATAAGGAAAGTAAGTCAATACCTAAAAGTAAAGGATCCAAAGAGGACTACAGCATTGGGGAAAGATGACTCTACCCTTCGAAGGAAGAATTTTGAACAAACTCATATACAAGTGTGAAAGAAAAAAAAGCTTAAGGCTAGATTCGAGCTACCTGCCAAGGCGACTACTACTTTAAGGTACTCCCTAGTTATTTTTTAAGAAGGAATACATAAGCCGTTTTTACATAGCCAATACAAGAGAAAGGCAATATGTTCAGTTCTGGATGTGGTAGTCGATTGTTCCCTAAACTTACTCATAAACTTTCCAAAACTGGATTCAGCTTTGGTAATGAATAGGTTGACTTTGCCAACTAACAATTCGACATTAATTTCAATACCATGGACTGAAACGTCAAAAAGGAAAGCTAACTCATAAAAAGTAGGTGACATGTAGCTAAGCTTAAAGCAAAAGACATTGCAAGCTCTTAACCAAAAGAGTAATATGACTGATATAAGTTCGTTGTGAAGAGGAATTTGATACCTATAGAGTTGAGCGAGGTCATAAATACTAGTCAACTTTAAAATAAAAGAAAAGTAAGGCTCTAAACAATTAAGCTATCCATTAAAATCACTATTCAATTTTAGCCATGATCTAATGGACTTAAAGGTCAACTAGAAAAATATATTATGTTCCTAGCTAAAATGCATAGGGTCTTTTTGATGAGCAAGGAAGAAGCTATAATATTTAAGAATGATAAAAGTATTATAAGGCTCTAATACGTAACGAAAAGAATCAACTATGTAGGAAAGTATCTTAGAGATGACTTGGTTACCTTCGTCGATATCTTGAGATTTGGTATATAAGGAGAGAGGAGGTGTCCTTAGCCTCAATCATCTTGATTTTCTTGGAATAAGAGGTAGACAATTTTGATGCCATTTACAAATATGTTAATCTGTTTAAGAGATGAGATTAAAGATCAAGATTAACTTAAACAAAAGAAAATAAAAAAAGCAAATGTAATTCAAGATCAAAAGGTTAAAATTTAGAAAAATTTTTGAAGAAAAATTAAAGATCGTTAAAGAATAGGATGAGTGCCCTGAAGTTTGCCTTGAAGAGTTGAAAGAGTTCAAGAAAGTGAGAAATTGCTCTGAAAAAGTAAAGGTAAAAAATAGAGAAGTGAAAAGTCCTTTTATAGAGAATCCTATGGCAGTCAAATGAAAAGTTTTGAAACAAAGTTCAACAGTTGGGCATTTAATGAAGGCAATGATTGGATAAGTTATTGACAGCTCATTAATAATAATTATCGAGTTAATAAAGGGTCATTTTTTACAAACTGAGGTATTAATTTCAATTTTTTCAAGTTCAAAATGGCTTCAACTCTAAAAAGAATATATTTTGGCTTAAACAGCAATATTTATATAAAGCCAACAGTATAAGAAAATTTCACTAAGCTAAAAATAAAAATCCAAAACTTGTTTAGCAGGTTTGAAGTAATATAACTAGGACTGTTGAATAAAATGGTTAAAGTAGAAATCGGCTACGGAATAAAGTAGTATTTTAAGTATCAGTAAAGATATGTTCATAATCTTGGCTAAAATTAACAAATTCATAGAGATTTCCTTGGCAAAGACGAAAGAAAAACGGTTACAACAGTTAAACAAGGTCGATCATGTGAGAATTCCAGAGATTATGAACAAGGCAGATCATTTCACCATCAAGGATACAAGGCCGATCATTTCACCATCTAGAGAAATACTATAAAGGCAATATTATCTTTTGGGATCCTGAGTTATTACATAAAGCTGACTTTGTCACACATCACCAATAGAAAGTGCAACAAAGTCAATTTACAAGTATATTGAATGAAAGGTTGGCTTTTTCAGGGTGCAAACCTCATAAAAAATAATTCTTTTGATCGGCTTGTAAAGGGCATTATTGACACCAGCACAAAGATGTACATAATAGGTCCAGTTGGGTTCTTTCTTTTTATACATTAGTTTAGGCTCAATTGGGTATTTTAACCCATATAATCTGCCTATTAGCATATGAAGTCTTCTGCTATTAGAATTCTTTTCTTTTTAAAATTAGGATTAGAATAGGATTTTGAGAAACCTATATAAAGGCTTGATTTTTTATTGTAAAAGACCCGCCATTTAACTCAATAATACACAATACAATTTTTCCTTTCAATTTATCTTTTTGGTGTTTCTTATTTTCAACCCAAGATCCTCAAATCCTTACTTGTTGATCGCTATAGCCTTATTATTGAATCTTGTTTGTTATCTACGAAGTATCCCAGATTCTACAATATGCTTGCTATCTTTGCAACTTAGGTTTATTTCAAATCTCACTAGTTGTAAGTCAAATTTGGCTTTAACTTATTTGATAAAACCCTAACCTCAATTCTCCACAAATACGTGATGATTTATCATTTTAGTAGGACACTGAAAATACACAAATCCAATCCCCCAATTTTTATCCACAAACAAACTTATAGGTTAAGTCGCAAACAAATAGAAATTTGCAGTTTTTTAGAAATTAATTCTTTGAGAATAATTTATAGTTTATCTTTGAGGTAATCGAAGTTGAAAAATTATTTTATATATATATATATATAGAATAATATTAGATATTTTAAATAGTAACTTAAAATTTTTTTATCCTCAATTATGTGTCAAATAATCACTGAGTGGTTAAATAGTATAATGAGTAATTTTAGAATTTACACAATTTTATCATCTAATAATTACTTAACACCTCAATTTAAAATACAAAATTTAAAATATAATTTGGGAAGTATAGCACTACTTTATGTGTATATATATATATATATATATATATATAAGTAGTATTAACCATCCAAAAATTTATCTAAAAAATTACATCTCAAATAAGGTGGCATATAATGTGTTATTGTTATTTATTAATTGGATTTACATTTTTTGAGTCATTTGTTATACAATTATATGTGATATGATCCATATAAGACATGTCATCTTGTTAAGGTTTAATTTTTTTATAGATAAATTTTTATTTTAAGAATATTTGAACTTTAAGAAGTTACGAACGTTATTTTTTAACTAAAGTCTAATGTAGACTTTAATTTTAAAAAAAAGACACTTTAAAAAGTTATGGACGTTTGCATATACAAATTATAATATATATATATATAATATTTAAAATTATATTATAAATTTTAAATAAACAAGGTAAGGTGATTATGTTGGATATTACAAGTGTATTTCAAATAAATAAATAAATATATTTTAAATACACAAAATAGGGAAAAAGAATCAAAGGAAAAACCAAGTTGTTAGAAAACAGCTTAGGGGCTGTTGTGCTACTATTTGAGCGCCACATCACCTAAGTCAGAACTTTGAGCACCACAGCACCGGATGATGAATGTCACGGTACTCAGTCGGGATTTTTAAATTTGACTTGGCAAGAGCTGAGCGCTGCGGCACAAATGTTAGAGATGTGACATTTAAAAAAAGTCATCAAGTTTCCTAACCGTTATGGTCTTTTAAAGAGATTTTGTGTCTCTCTTGAAAGACATCTCTTCTCTATATATTGCAGGCATATCTTAATTGAAAGATATAAAATCTCATTCTCTTTGATTTATTTACTTTTTACTAATTTATTAGACTCCATTTCAAAGTCTTACTTATGGTCCAAGTAAATGCATTTATGAGCAACTTTACAATTACATTATCATTGAATCCTAAAAGCTATCCTACCATTCAAACCCTTTTTACACTTTGATTAAGATTATTGTAGAGGCAGAAATAGTTTTAAAGACGGTGTATTTGCACGCCTAAACAAAAAAAATAGTTGTATCATTTACATTCACTTATCTAAAAATTTTAAAACTATTTCTAATTGATACAACTAGTGATTCACCTTTATTGATTATAGCCCAATCTTTATCCGAGGCTACAAACATTCCTCCTTTTGATGAAAAATACATGAAGAGATGGCAAGATCAAGTATTTAAAACTCTAGATGTGATAAACATAATGGAATATCTCATACAATCTCCTTTAGAGGCCAATGCTAAAAATTACAAGGAAGAATTTCTCAAATTGAACAAAGCAAACAAGGTATGCAAAAATACAATTCTATACTCTCTTTCAAATGAGTTATATGATGTTTATCCAATATATAAAGATGCTCATAAAATTTGGGCACACTTAAAAAAGAAATATGTCATTTAAGATGTCGGTGGCCAAAAGTGTGTAATTGCCAACTTTTTAGAGTTTAAAATATATGACGAAAGAGATGTGATATCTCAAATCCATGATTTCCCATTTAATAATCAATTATTTAAATAATAAGGGTATTGTTCTCCACGAGCCTTCTATGATTGATTCTTTAATTGAAAAATTACCAAATGCTTAAAAAGATTACAAGAAGCGAAACAAACACAAAAGAAAATTTTGACATTGGAAGATTCTATTGTGCATTTAGAATTGAAGAGAAGAATCGCCAAAGGGAGAACAATGAGAAGGCCAAAGAAATCATTTCTAAGGCCTAGTGAAAAGTATCCACAGCTTATAAATAAAAATTACTTTAAGAATTCAAAGCCATTTTTCAAGAAGAAAAGCAATTGTTTTGTTTGTGGTAAGAGTAGTCATTTTGCTTATTAATGTAAATACAAAAAAAAAAAAGATAAGAAGGGAAACATTAAAACTCCTAAAATTAATTTGGTAGAAAAAGATGATATGCTTGTCGTTGTTGTAGTTTTCCAAAAGAACATGGTTGCCAATGGCAACAAAGTGTGGGTCATAAATTTTGAAACCACAAGGCATATATATGGTGATAGATAGGTTTTTAATGACTATGTTCAAGCAAGAGAATGAAAAGAACAAGTTTATCTTGGTGATTCTCATCCTGCACCTGTGATAGGGAAAGGTAAGGTTCTTCTTAAATTGACTTTTAGAAAAATTCTTGTATTAAACAATGTATTGCATGTTTCTAAAATTAGATACAATCTCATTTTTGTATTTATGCTTAGTAAAATAAATGTAAAAGTCTCATTTGAAGAGGACAAAGTTGTAATGACCTAAAGTGAAACATTCATTGGCAAAAGGATATTATTCCAATGATTTATTCACATTGAATGTAATTGATTCAAAGTTTAATGAAAGTACTTATTTAGTTTATATTGTTAAGTCCTTTAATTTATGGCATGATAAACTAAGTCACTTGAATTATCTTTATTTGAGAAAAATAAAAAGAGTTAGTTTACTTTCTTCTTAATATAAACTTAGATAATGTTCATAAGTGTGATGTATGTATAGAAAAAAAAATCTACAAAGAAAAGTTATAAACCAATTATTTTTAGAGAAACTAACTTGCTCATTTTAATTCATAGTGACCTTGGTAATCTAAAGAATAATATGACTAAAGAAGAAAAAAGATTTTACATAACCCTTATGGATAATTTTTCAAGATATATCAAAATATATTTATTGAAGAATAAAGATGAGTCATTTCATAAGTTCTTAATTTACAAATAAGAAGTTAAAAATTAACTTGGTAAGAGAATTAAAAGGTTAAAAACTATGCGAAAAGGAGAATATGCGTCTAACTTGTTTAATTCATATTGTAAGGATAATGAAATTATCCATAAAGTTACATCTCTATATTATCCAAAATCAAATAGAATGGCTAAAATGAAAAATAGAACTTTAAAAGACATGATGAATTACATGTTAATAAATTTTGGGGCTCTTATAAACTTTTTAAGGGAAACAATTCTATCTGCTTATTATATACAAAATAGAATTCCATATAAGAAAAATAAAATTACACCTTATGAGTTATGAAAATGTTATAAGTCTATCATACCTGAAAAGGTGGGGGGCGTCTTATTAAGGTCTTCATTCCGAATCCTAAAAGAAATGGATGGGACCTAAAATCATTAATTGTATGTTTATAAGATATGCCCAAAATAGTATTGTATATAGATTCTTGGTATTAGAATATTATATTAATTTATTTGATACAAACAATATACTAGAATCTAAAAATGCAAAATTCTTTGAAATTATTTTTCCTAATAAAACTAAACTAGAAAGAATATTAACTTATTTGAATAAAGCTCCTCTAAAAGTGTCTAGTAATAAACTTAGTAGAAGTAAAAGAGTGAGGAAAGCCACAAATTTTAGTGATGATTTCTCTGTCTTTTTTATGAAAGAAGATCCACAAACTTATAGAGAGACAATGACCTCTCATAATGATCCTTATAGAAAAAGGAAATTGATGATGAAATTAATTCCATCATAAGTAATCATGTATGACAATTGTCCTGGAACCAAGCCTATTGGTTGTAAATGAATCTTAAAAAAGTTAAGGGTTAATGGATTTATTAAAAAATATAAAGGAAGGTTAATTGGTAAAAGGTTCACAAAAAAAAAAGACTTAGTTTACTTTATTACTTATGCTTCTGTAACCTAAATTACATCATAAGAATTTTGATTGCATTAGTTGTAATTCATGGTTTGTACATACACAAATAAAAGTTAAAACTGCTAGTTTAAATGATGATTTAGAAGAGGAGATTTATATGAAACAACTTAAAGGTTATATGATGGATGGTACAGAGCATAAAGTATGTAAGCTTGTGAAATCTTTGTATGGTTTCAAACAAACACAAAAATAGTGGCATAAAAATTTGATGATGCTCTTGTATAAAATAGTTTTATGATTAAGGAATCAGACAAGTGCGCATACTTCAAAACCTTTGATACTAATATTTATGTCATCACATGTCTCTCTGTAGATAAAATGCTTATATTTAGTCATAGTATGAGTGTGATAAGTGAGACTAAGAGATTGTTGTCAACTAAATTTGATATAAAAGATAAGAAAAAAGTATATATAATTCTTAGGATTAAGATAATGAGACCATGTAATATTCTCACCTTATCCCAAGAATACTATGTGGACAAATTCCTAAAGAGGTTTGGGTACTTGTCATGTAAATTGGTAGTTATACCTTATGATGCAAGAACCAAACTATTTAAGAATACTAACCATAGTGACAATCAGATCCATTATGCACAAATAATTGGCTGTCTCGTGTACTTGATGAATATACTTGATATAATATATGTTATAGGGAGATTGAATAGATATACTCAAAATTTGGGTAAAAAGCATTAGTGTGCCTTAGATAGACTTATAAAGTACTTAATATGCACTAAGAAATATGACCTCATGTATAGTAGATCTCAACCTATGACAGAAGGTTATTGTGATGTAAATTGAATTTTAGAATCAAATAAAATCAAAACTACTAATAGATATGTATTTACTTTGGGTAAAGGTATTGTATATTAGAAATCTACTAACAAGCATGCATATCTAAATCTTTTATATAGTCTGAATTAATAGCTTTGGAAAATGCTTATTCTGAAGCTGCATAGTTAAAAAAATTTATAAGTGATATTCTCATTTACTCTCACCCTCCTACAATAATTTCAATCTATTGTGATTGTCTAGCTGTAATTGTTAAAGCTAAGAGTAAGATTTATAATTTAAAAAAAGTAGACATATATGTTTAAGACATTACATAATTAAACAGTTACTAGAATCTGGGATGGTAAGCCTAGATTTTGTAAATGTCACAGTTGAATTTGATTGATCCTTTAACTAAACCACGAAATAAGAGTTTAGTAGAAAATACATCGAGGGGGAGAGGAATTCTGCCTATAGCATAGGAGAAGAGTGATGGTAAACCTACTTATAGATTGGAGATTCCATGAAGTAGGTTCATAAGGGTAAGAACAAGTCACTTGTTATCTTGTTGTACTATTGATAAAATATTTTGAGTCTATCCCTAAGGCAAGGTAGTACATTTACAATGAAAAATGATGGATTTTATACTTTTAATGATATCTATAGCCTATTATTGCATGGTAGTGGTACAAGGATGGATTTGTTAGGCCAGCTCAAGTGGTATAAAGACGAATTCGTTAGGTATGATAAGCTAAGAGAGCCGGGTTCGATTCCTTGGGGATGTATGTTTGGTGTCCGGTCGCGTGCAAACTTGAGGTTACACTGGGGCCTTCCCCCAGGTGACGCAAAACACGAGCCGTGACAAGTATGTTGTCATACAGAAACACATTTGATGAAGGATCTATGTGAGTATGGAATTGGGTCGGTTCTTATAAAAGATAGACAGGTATATCTAGAAAATTCATGAAATCAGTATGGCACAGGACCATAAAGTGTCATACCTCTGGCCATAAACAAGTTGCTAGAGAGTTTAGCCTGAACATTTAATATGCTATATTACGACAAAGAAATGATGGTTTATAAAAACTTAGTTTTACCTAGTTCTTGTAAAATATGATTACTTATTTAATGATTAGTTTATAGATTGGAAGAGTACCAATTCATATACATTAAATTCTACTTTGATTTGGACTTTATTTGCTTATTTTATTTATTTAAAATATATAGGGAATTATTAGATATTACAAATGTATTTTAAATAAATAAATATATTTCAAATATACAAAGTAAGAGAAAAGAATCAAAGAGAAAAGAGAAGGGAAAAGCCAAGTTGTTGGAAAACAACTTGAGCATCGTAGTGCTCAAGTTAGAACCTTAAGCGTCGCAGCGCCAGATGATGAACGTGGCGGCGCTCAGTCAATTTTCCCAGATTTCACTTGGCAAGTGCTAAGCGTCATGGCCCTAATTGCTGGATATGTGACCTTTGAAAAAAGCCAACATCAACCATTGAAGTCTTTTAAAAAGGTTTAGTGTCTTTCATGAGAGACATCTCCTCTCTACATATTGTAGGCACATCTCAATTGAAAGATATACAATCTCCTTGTCTTTGATTCTCTTACTCTCTCCTAATTCATTAAACTCTATTTCAAAGTCTTACCTGTAGTCCACGTAATTGTATTTGTTTGCAACTTTGCAATTACATTATCATTAAATATTGAAAATTATTATACCATTCAAATCAATTTTATACTTTAATTAAGATTATTATGGGGGGTAAAAATAATTTTATGGACAGTTTATTTGCATGTCTTGACAAAAAAAAATAATTGTATTCTTTACATCCATTGATCAACACACTCGACCATGATTTAAAAATATAAATATCTATTGAGCTGCTTCAACTTCTATTAAATATTATCAAAAAGCTATAAGCAACAATCATATATTAACAAGAAGCATTGACATTTTATAATAAATAAAAAAAGAAAAAAGAAGAAAAAGAACAACATAGTGTTTCTGAAAATGAAAACAGTGTTATCAATTTAGGGATTTTTGTGTTAAAAGAAATGGGGATTTTTATGATTTTTAAATTTATTTTAAAATAAATATTTTTTTTCATTTTAGTAATTGTAGATGCCAAAATTAATAATGTATTTGGTAGATTTTTTTTTTGAAGGAATTAATCCTAAAAATAAAAGCAAAAACAGAAAAATCATTTGATAGAATATTTGAAAATCACTAACCAAATCAAAAGTGTTGACAAATTTTCAAAAGAGTTGAAGAAGATCGTAATTTTCGTTTGTTCATAAAAGTTAAAAAAAAAAAAAGCAATACAATTGCATTTTCAATTACTCATTTTATAAAAAAAAATTGTCAAATGAGTATCTGTTATTTTATTTTTTGAAAACCCAAGAACAAATTAGGAAAACAAATTAACAATGTCGAACAATTATTAACTTTTGGTAGCACACTTCATGGCATTTTTTGAAATTTTCTAAATTGAAAATGAAAAAAACAATTATGTCATTATTTAAAAAAAAGGTATAATAATAAAAGGTTTTTTATTATTCTAATTAGAGTCCGCCCACTACCTCTTGATCGAGTGGTGGGTAATCTTTACTTTCAACTTAAAAGTTATGGTTGGAATTTTTTTTTTTTTATGAGTAAAAGTAAAATTTTTTAATTTTTATTAAAGTAAATTTAATTTTTATTGAGTTTAAATTTATAAACGGTACATTAAAAGATATCATTGTATGTTTGATAGAATTCTAATTATAAATATTAATGACTTATTGTAATATTCATTAAAAAAAATTCTAATTGGACCCCGTATGGATATATGTTCATAAGCTCTCACATGAACATTCATGAAACTACTCCATGCATTGAATAAAAACAAAATAAATTTTACATTAAACTAAAAACAATTAATAGTAAATGTAATCCATTCATTTTCATTTTGAAACATGAGTGGCTGTTAAAAAAAGTATTAAAAAAAATTTTAAAAAAAGGTAACAAAGTTAAAGACCTTTTTCTTTTTTCACGGGGAGTCTCTTTAAACTCGAGATAGGAACTAAATAGGATAACGAAATGTATCAATGATTCAATTTTATTCAAAGGCACAAATTGAATCTCAATTTTGCAAACAGTACAATAAAATTTGGGTTCAAACTCTATTTATAGTAGAAGTATAGAAACGTTTGATTTTATATTTATATAATATTTTAAAATTTTTACAAAAATTGTTAAGTTTTATTATTTATTAATGTAGGCTTATATATTAACTATAATTATAAATTATTAATTTAAGTAATTTATTTGTATTATCTCTTATTAAGTTTTAAAGACATCTAATTTCATATGAATTTATATATTTAAAAATTTAATAGTAATTAAAATATAATAATTATAATTTACCTAATATATAAAGATTTTATATAGAATTGTGATCCTCAAGTTAAATCATCAAACGTAAAGTGCTTCTCTTTTTTTTCATCATAGAAAGAACTTTATTGAACACTATATAAATTTGATTGTGAAAAATTATTATACTTTTGTGTTCTCGTTAAAAGTTAATCCATTGTGTTCAAATTGCTATTTTGTGTTCTCATTAAAAGTTAATCCATTGTGTTCAAATTGTTATAAATTCTTTAAGTATATTTTTTTTTTATATTCATCCTAATAAGTTGATATAATATATCTAAGATTTACATTATATACATAAGAATCCTATTTATATTTATATCTTACAAAAATAATTTTGCTAAATTTATGAATCTATCTAAAAGGTCATTAAGTGTACGAATAATAAAAATACCCATAAATCTATTAAAATATGTCTATATTAAAAAGGATTTGATAATATTTAAAGTAGGTTTAGTACAAATTTAATATACAAAATAATTTTTTTTAACTAATTTAGAACATGTGCGGGTTTGATATAAAACCTGTGAATACCTATAACAAATTTTATTTTTAATAATAAAATCAAAATAGTGCGTTTCTTAATCCATTGGATTCTTTGTTTCAAAAAAAAAAAGTTATACTTTTAACCCTTAGAAAAAGTAAAATGTAAAAAAATTCTTTTAAAGCAAAAACTTAAAAGCCTTCGTTGGATTTTTTGTTCCAAAAAATAAAGTTCATTGGATTCTTATTCCTTATTCATTTTCTACATGTTTTTTTTTTTAAAACTAATTCATTTTTTACATGTTACACTTAAACATTTACACTTTCTCTCATCTTGTCGCGGTCTTCTTCACCTTACAGCTACAGAAAATTTCAAATTTCTTCGCAAGTTTATTGTCTTTTTCTCAGCCTTACAGATTACAAGCAAACATATTTTGATTAATTTTCTCATAATTTTGTTAATTAAGATTTACCATCGTTTATTGTTTTTTTTTGTATAGAATTATTTACTTAATTGATTTAATTTTCTCATAATCAGTTTGTTGGAGTTCATGATTTTGATTTTTCGAAGCTAATATTTGAAGTTTTGAATAAAATGGTGTTTCATAGGTTCTGCTTCATAGTGGTTTTTTTTTTTTTTCATAAAATTTATTTAGTTTTATCTTGTTGGTGTTAACATTTAGAGCATGAAGCTATGATATCTCTTTAAAGAAGTAGTATTTTAAATATAATTTTATTAATACTATGATTGAGAACATATTAGATTACTGAATGGAAAAGAGAAATTAAGTGTTCGTATTAGAAAAGATCCCAAGGCTCCATCATCTGCTGGAATAAGAGGAGATCCAAAGCCTACTGCATCTCTTTGTCTAATGCGAAAGGTCACAGATTTTTATTTCAATTCTCAGTTTATTTGCTTAAGTTTTGATTATGAACCATATGAGAAAACAAATTTTTTTTGCTTCACAAATCATTCGGATCGAGTCTACTCCATTCACTTGATTCATTTACTATTTTCATCACATAACTTTTTCTTATTTATGTGAAATGATTATTAATATTTTTGTAATATTATTATTAATTTTTTATACTTTTTTATTGAACAAATGAATGTTAGTAATAATTTATTATTTTCAACAAGTAATTAAAAATTTTATGAAACAAATGAATTTTTAATAATAAAAATTGAGATGGATTTAAACTAAGTACTAATGATACTTTAAGAAATTACAATTTTATGTATTCCTTTCTTTGTTTGTGACTTTCAATTACTAATCGAATTAGTATTATTATATTATATTTTGTGATGATTATAAATTTAAATGTGTGATATAATTTTATTTGATAATATTTTAAAAATTTTTTTTAAAAGGAAGATTATTATTGAATTTAAATTGATAATATGATTATAAATTTATAATTACTACAAAAATATAGGTTTTCATTTAAATTAAGGTTATTATTTTATTTTTTATTATAAAAATTTAAAATTCACTTAAAATTTATGGATAACTCATTGCAAGTTTGATAATGAGTACAAATCCGTTATAGTGAATTTAATAATAAAATTTTAAATCTGTAACAAATGTAAAAAAAATTTGATATTTTATTTTTTAAACGAATGTGAATATCAATTTAGGGGTATCTATCTCAAATTCAATCCGTATGTTGTCATCTCTAATTAAGTTAGATTTTAATTTAAAAAATAATTTAATTTAGTTATATTTTATTTCATTAAAGAAGGAAGATTTCTTTATATCAGGTGCGAAAGCCACTTGGTGCGATCCTGTCGAAAGAAGGAAGAATAATAACAACAACGCCAACCAAATACAATGACTAGACCGAAGATATACGCCAACAAATTTTTTAATACCAATTTTCTTTTCCAAAATAGGAAACATAACTGCAGTTTCATTTCAAATTTGCTTTTTTCATTTTATTTCCATTTATAATAATAATAATAAATGACCGATTAAATATTAATTTACCCCAAAGTTAGAACTCATAAATCCTAAATTATACGAGCCTATAATTTTTTAACCAACACTAAATTTAAATAAATATAAATTATTTATATGTTGGTATTATTTGTTTCTCAATAATTTTTATCTGGCACTCTATTGTCTTGCTTCCGAATAATTTTAATTAACCATACTCATTAATATTTAAAATTGATAAATTTCGTATTTTTTTTTGAATCATCATTAATATAATATCATTAAAACGAATCAATAACATTATATTGTAATATTCTTAATATAAAATTAAAAAATTATTAAAACGTTATATAGAGATTAGATAAATTTATAATAACTCATTTAGACTTACAATTCTTCTATAAAAAAATACCATAACCCTTTAGCAGGGAATTATTCCAAAAATGATCATTACCCCATTTAAGATGGGAGAAACCTAACCTCGCGTAAGAGAAAAACAAACTTCACGCAAGAGAAAAACAAACAATTGTCACACAACTCAAACATCTTCTTTATCCCAAAACTACCCTTACTAATTCAAAATTACAATCAAAATTAATCAACAAAATGTCTCAATATTTTTCAGTGGCTATAACGGGACAAGGACCACCGGAGACTGCCGGTGAGCTTGGCGCGCTTGGTTGATGATCGCTACTCTCCAATGGAGGTTAGCAGCAATAAAGATGGGCGTCGACAACCTGAAACAGGCTGACTTGAGCGGCGGCGCTAGTAAGAGCTCACTGTAGGATCCAGCTTGTTTGCATCTAGGACCGGTCATAATGGAGGCCAATTCAGGGTCACCGTGCTTAGGTAGATCAAGTGGTGGCCAAAGGAAACGGCCAAACTGAGACATGTATTGGAAACCCCAACGAACTTGGCGTGGGATAAGTGGCCTCAGCAATGGCTGAAGAGCTATTGGATCATCCTCACGGGCCGGATAAACATAATAACTCTCAACTAAAATAGGAAACAAAACCAAAATGGCTCTTGCGTAGGTGAGAAGCAAAGAGATAATATAAAAAATAAAACAAAATAGAAGTAAAACCATTAAAGCAGTAAATCAGCTCCACCGGAGAAGGGGCAGAGAGCCCCTTCTCCAGTGGAGGGGAAAATGGCAACTGGGTCCTTGAGTGAGCTAGGTTTAGAAAGTTGAGAGGAAACTTTTATTTTAACTTTTCTCGAGTTGCCCTATTTTAAGGCTTCGATCTAAAGCGGGTTTAAACCCAACTAAAAAACTAGTCTTTACATATAATAACTAATAATCATTTTTTTAGCCTTTATAAATAATGGTTAATAATAGTTTATAGTTACTATATATAGAAATTAATGATACAAATTCACTCGTATTACTTCATTTGATATAATACAATTATAAAAATAAATATAAACTAAATAATAAGATAATAATAAACCCAATCATACATCATTACATCAAATAATATTATTAACTTGAAAGTTTGGAGAATTTTGATCAAATAGTTGAATTTATTTTTCTTTAGGAATGACGGTTGGGCTTTGAATCAAAATTAAGAAAAGTAAACTTAAGCAAACAGGAGACAGAATTATATAATTTTGATTCAACGAGAATCTAAATCAATTTTATAAAGCCTAATCAATTCACTTGAATGTATTATAAAATATTATTTTTATAATAGAGATATAAGAAGGCAAAGCCTTTACAAAGCCATTCCCTTTAAGAATAACATATATACCACCCTCCATTCTTTGATTTACAAAAAGACTACTCTCATAATTTATAATTGACGGAGAAAATTAATCATTGAGAATCTTCCTACCCTTTTTATGAGTTTAGCCCATATTTAAATGATAATAGTAGTATGGGGTCATAGAATCTGAGTGAAATTAAGATATAATAATACTTTCTTAATTAAGATTCGATAATTATAGTTGCTAAAATAAGAACAGTGGTTTCATTATTTATTTAGGACTTTCTTGTAGAGTTCTATTAAAATAAGAACAACTTTCTCTTGACTAATTTAAGACTCTTTCTGGACTTTTGTTGGGCCTTAGGCCAAAATATAGAAGGAAACAAGTGTCTCTTGATTTTTAAAGATGACTTATTAATACTAAAAACTTCGTAATTATAGTTTTCAATTTGGGGGTTCATTCTGGAGTTTGGCACTTTTCGGAATATCGTTTAAAATATTTAGATAAAGTGAATATTCGTTCTCATTTAAATAGTATTATCGAGAGTTTAGCTTTTAATCTCAATCCTCGTGGAATTAATTTTTTTGTGAGGATATTCAATATAATCTGCCATTCTTAGTATTTTTTTAAGAGTGCTCGGGAATATATCTACCCTCATAAGATAAGTCATTTGAGGGGGCATTCAGTAATTTTTTCCTTTGAGGGTCTTCAGTAATTAGTGGTCCTCAAAGATAAGAACAATTTGAGTCCTCGGCTAATGGCACCAGTGGTCGGCTTGGCCAAAACAAATTATGGAACAATACTAATGCTGAAGACATTTTCTAAGGTTTCAGGACTATAAACAAAGCTTAAGTGGTCGACTCAACCAATTGTATTATATCGCAAACTTTTTCTAAAGGCTAAGAACTACAAACTAACTCACAGATGTTTTTGTGCCTGGTGTCAGGTCTTACTAAGTGAGGTAAATTGAGGACTGAAGTGCTTGTACAGTGGGCTAATGGTCTCAATTGAAGAATTCTTAGAGTGGCTGAGTTTATGGCCTATGGAGTAGAGCCTTACTCTGTATTAATAGGACATATTTTTGTGATCATAGTGTCGACTCTTATCTTATGGGGATTTTCGTCAAGCATATGGGGATCAACCCTAAAAACAGAATGATCTATCACGACAAAGCAAACTCTCATGTCATTTTCCCGTTATTCATCAAAGAAACGTCTCTTTATACCGCCAAGAAAGTCCTCATCTATCAAAGAAAACCAAAACAGTTACATAAACAATTTTAAAATTAAGAAAAAAATCCAAAAGAAACTTTCAAGAACACAAAAGAGTTACCATTTTGAAGAATAATCGACATTTTAACTAGAAATCTTCTCTTTATATATATTTTTTTAATGTTTTGCACTGATTGCATTTGATTTAATTTGAAATATTCATCTTCTTCCAATTGGACCTAGTAATGTTCTTTGATTATCAAGCATTTGTAGGAACACTGGTCATAATACCTTATATATTAGAATCATTATTGCTATTCAAAACTTAAAGGAAGGCTAAGTGAAAAAAATACAGTTGAAACCTTAATTCATCATATTCTCTCTCATGTTCTTGCTGCCACCAACTTCCTTCCACCAACCATTACAATTGTCAAATTTGATCGCCACTCGCCACTGATAACATAGTATAGTTCGTCTTTGTCGCTACTAACATTAACACTCGTTGCTGACAACTTCTTCTTTGCTATCATAAGAACCATCAATTATAAAAACAAAGAGAAATTGCCATTGGTTATTTGGGCTATGGTTAGTAACAGGTGAGCAAATTAGTGGCAAAGAATAGTTAAACACAGAGGGTTTAGACCTTTCAACTAATTCGTGGCAATGGCGAGGTTAGATGGACAAATAGGTGGATCGAAGTAGTGGAGATTGCAGATTACTAATGGCTTTTAGTGACAATTTGATCGGTTTTCAGTGTCATCAAAGGTTGGAGATTATGGGGCTTGGTCAGCCGGCTTGTTCTAAGTTTATTAGAGGGTTGATTGGTGACAAATGGTAACTAATGCGATGGAGATCAACAATGACTATGATAATGTTATGAGTTTTTGGTAGCTTCTCTCTCTCTCTCTCTGTGTGTGTGTGTGTGTGTGTGTGTGTGTACGTGTGTGTTTTCTTACTGAAGTTTACTTGTAACCTTTTTACGGCATTCCATTCGATTCTCACAATGGCACCAAACTGTAACCTGAAAATGTAGACAATTTTGGATTAACGAATTGAATTTATTTTTCTTTAGGAACAACAGTTGGGCCTTGGATCAAAAACAAGAAAAATAAACTCATGTAGACGGAGAATTATAATAGTTGGATTCAAAAATAATCTACATTCACTTCACCAAGTCTAATTAGCTCATTTGAATGCACTATAAAATATTATTTTTACAATAGAGATACATGAAGGCAAAGCCTTTACAGAGCTACTCCCTCCTTAAGAATAACAAATATGCCTCCCTCCATCCCCTTCTAGATTACAAAGAGACTGCTCTCATAATTGCTCATTAATGCAAAAAATTAATCGTTGAGAAACCTCTAAACCTATATGATTTTACCCTCTATTTATAAAGTAGTATTAGTATTTGAGTCATAGAATCTAAATAAAATTGGAATATAATAGTACTTTCTTAATTAAAATTCGTCGATTGGAGTCCTGCTAAAATAAAGATAATGATTTTCTTATTTATTTAAATTTTTTTTTGTAAAGTCCTATTAAAATAAAGACGCTTTTCTCCTAATTAATTAAAGATTTTTTTTTTTTTTTTGTCTTTTGATGGATTGGACTTTTATCAGATCTTTTTGATGGTTTAAGCTTTTGTTGGCCTTTGTAATAAATTGAGTTTTAAGCCCAAAACAAATCTGGAGAGAAACAAGAAATAAATATAAATAAGATTGTATAATTTAATTTGCATATTTAATATATTAAAAAAAAGTTTAACCTCTGGCGTTTGCAATATATTTAAAAGCCATTATTACAAGTTTTGACTAAATACCAAATGTTAGTTGTATATTTGTTTGATTTTTTATAACAATTGGTGACGTTTGTAATGTTAAAATGCAAATATATTATATTTATATAGTTTATATCTCAATTAATATAACCTATAACATGATATTCAATAAAAAAAGTGTGATACTAATACATTTATGTAATAATAAAATTAATAATAATAATGTTAGGCTTATAGAGTTGGAATATATACTTTGTAATTCAATTTATGCATCATTAATCAACGACAATTATTTATTAAGTAGATGTTAATTTTTTTATTTTCATTGATGTGATAATTAAATAATACCAATCAATAATAAACATATCAAATACTGCATCAATTGAGATATATAATTTATATTTTAACTATATAACTATAACATTATTAAATTAATAAATATTTATATAGAACTAGGTGGCGATAAATTTTGGTCTCAAAGTTGAAATAAAAAATAGATTTCACTAAATTTTATAGAGAAATATTTGATCTATTTAAAACCTAAATTTCAAGTTGTGCTACAATAATACAAATTTAATAGATTAAGATAGTTATCCATTGTAAATATTAATAGACCTATAATATAATTTTTTTTAATTAAAAATATTTCCTTATATATCTTTAATGATTTTATTAATTTTCAATAATTAATTTAATTAATCTCAAATGCAATTCCTATATTCTCTCGTGAAGCAAACAAACCAACCAAAAAAAAAAAAGAACAAAACCCAACTTGCAAAATCAATCATTTGATAGCCTAAATTATGTGAAGAAAATAAAAAGTACTTTGAATCATTGAACCCAAGCACCCAAAAACCAGAAACATTTTACCACCAAGTACTTGAACCAAAACCTTAAGGTGGCAACATGACATACGCTTCATTGACTCCTCATGCTCACATCACATGCCATGTCTAACAAAAAAATGATGCTAGATTTGTTATTACATCTCACAATTTTAAAAATATTACTTCACTATAAGCTTATAAATTAACTCCCTAATTATATTAAATCATCCATTGATGCTTTGCTTGGAGTAAACTTAAAAAATGACAGAAAATGATCTTATAATTGCATTCAACGACGTATGAGCGAAGACAAGTTAGATCTTTTTCATCAATGTTGTTTGATTACGATCATAAACACAATTAATTATTCACTTTTATTCCCTTAATTATTTCAATTGAACTTGACTTTGTTTCAATGCTGGCAGATAATTACAATTAAGGCACATACATGCAATTGTTTGTGATTGTTGACATGTGCAGTGTAGAATGGTACTTTAAGATAATTATTGTCATCATTTGGAATTTCAATTTATTTTAGTTCATAATCTAATGTATAATATTATATAGCATCTATTAATTTCGGCATAACACGTCATTGATATAATTGGAATTCTTAATCTCAGGTTATGTCAGTGCAATTTAATTAATTATTCTTTTTTATTTCTGCTATCATCAATCTAGCAATTTTTTCTACTAATTTCTGGTTGTTGTGATACCAAGTGTTTCCTGTCCCGAGTTGTTAGGATATAGATTTTAATTGCATTTTGACTTTAGCGAATGACCCATAGGTTAAGTCACAAACAATAGAAATTTGCAATTTTTTAAAATTTAATTCCTTGAGAGTAATATGTGAGTTATCTTTGAGTTAATCGAGGTTGAAAAGTATTATATATATATATATACATATGTATATATATAGATATATTATATTATTATATATATAATTAAAAAAATAAGTCACGATATAATTTTGATATACTTTAAGTAAATATACATAAAATAATTAATATAAATTAAATAGGTTAAATTTATATTATTTATTTATTAATCGTGTTGAATACGTATTTAACGTATATAATTTATTAATTTGTTTAAGTCACATTTAGTAAACAAATTAAATATTTTATGCAAATAAATCGAATTAAATATTATTATTTATTTAAACGAATATAATCGTAAACAAATTAAATAGTAAATAATCGTATCAACGAATTAAATTTTATTTATTTATTTAAATATTTTTAATTATGTTATGTTGCGTAATTTAAATATTAAACAAATTTAATTTATATTTAAGAATTTAATTCATTTAATAAATAAATCGAATACAAATATAATTAAAATTTGTTAATACTTTATATTGACACAATATAAATATGATTTGTATACACAAAATGCCACCCATGTGTGTTATTTATTTTTTTACATACTTATATATAAAAAAAATTTGTCACAAGAAATTTTAAATCTTTTTTAAAAAACATTACCCAAATAAAGTGACATGCAATGTGTCATTTATTGAATAGATATATATTTTTTGAGTTATTTATTATACAGTTGTATGATCCATATAATAAAGATCACTGGGATATAGTTTTTTAAACATGAATGTTTTAAGAAGTTACAAATATTATTTTTTAATTAAATTCTAATGTAGACTTCAATTAAAAAAAAGACCTTAACACTTGAAAAATTATAGATGTCTGCATTTGAGAACCATATTATGTACATATAAATATTTAAAATTATATTATAAAATTAAAAGGAGTATTATCATGAGCACTTTTGAGGTATCGTCTAATATTAATAAAATTTATTAGTTTAAAAAATAAGTAGTAATGCACAATCATTAGAGAATATTCTGTTACAATTAACAAAATTACGCGAAATAATAAAATTACCCTTTGAAATATATTCTACTCATATAGAGCAACATTTAAAAAAAAAATTTAATAATAAATTAATAATATTTTTCTTTTATTTTTTAATTTTTTAATTTTTTGAATTAATAATATTAATAATTTAAAAAAATTAAATTAATAAAAATAGTAAATCGATGGTCGCACTTGCTTAAATGGCATAGTGGTAAAGGACTTACAGTGCATTTTTTTTACTAAAGTAGAGATTCTGAGTTCGATTCTTTCTCGCTCCCAAATAAAAAAAAAAAATCAATGGCTATTATTGTGAGACCCAATTCTCATAAATTTCGTAGATACTTAGATTTTGAAGTATCACGATAAAGAAATTGTAGGGATAATCGATTTTGACCCTATTGCAAAATTTATTTTTGTGGCACGTGCGAATAATATTTCAATATGGTTATGTTAACCCATTAGTGTGATAGTGTGGGACCTGTATGGGTAATTAGTCGACCACTTTAAATAAAAATAGGGTAAAATCACATATTTATTATTTAATTAATTTATTAACTTAATAATAGTTAAAAATTAATTAAAGTTGAGTTAAAAATTAACTATGATTAATATAAATTAATTAAGTAATTAAATTAATTAATATTTATCTAAATTTAATAATATAATAATAATAATAGATATTATGAATATTTTATATTATTATTATTATTATATTATTTAAAATAGGATAAGTGTTAATTAAAGTAATATAGATGTTATTATGATTGGACATGAAAAAGTTAAAAAAAAGGGTAATTATGGTGTTTTAATTGATTAGAGGGGAAAAAAAAAGTGTTAAAAAAAGGGGGTGTTGAAAAATTGGTGATTCAACAATCTTGGTTGGACAAGAATTGAGATGAATACTAAAGTGGAGAGTCACAAGAAGTCTATAATGTGTGGGACACGTATGGAGAAGTTTAGGACGTGTGGGACACGAAAGGGGAAGTGAAACGGGAATCAAAGATGCGAAGGAAAAAAAGGAATCGCGGGCAGCTTCCAGCGTTGCGGCGCTCAAAACAGAAGACCAGCGCCGCAGCGCTGGACGCGAGAAGGGACAGCGCTGCGGCGCCCAGGGACGAGCGCCGTAGCGCTAAACCGCGTGGAGAAGTCCATTTTGGCTCGGGATTTCAAGTTTTGAGAAGTTTTGGACTTCCAAAACAAGTGGACTCTTACTCCAACAAGGAATAGGGTTTGTAGGCACGAAATATACCCTATATAAACACTTGTAAACCATTGTTTAAGGTTAAGCATCTAAGGTTTCAAGATGTAACCATAAGAGAGAATAGATGAGCTAGGTAGGCACTAAGTGCGTGGTGCATTAGGGTGTAACCTTGGGGGGTGTTTTCTTCTTTAGGTTCTTTGAGTGAATAAAAAAGAAACACCATAGATCCTTTAGGCTTAGATGCTCGGGCTATTCTTGTGTTTCTTGTAAAAATCTCTTATGAGGAGATACGAAGAGGTCTTAGGGAGTCATAATGATCAAGGGTAGATGCTTAGAGATCTCTATGGGAGATACTAAGGGGTCTTGTGGGATCATTGATGATGTAAGAAGATACTTTGTGATCTATTTCAATGGGAAGAAGCTGGATCATGGATTCTCCATGGACGTAGGCAATTTGGGCCGAACCACGTATATCTTGTGTCTTGTGATTGGTTTGTTTTCTTTATCTTTGTTAGTGTGTTAATCTTATATGTTCTTGTTTATGGTGTGAGTTATAGTTTTTCGCTGCGCAAAGGGTATCAAGGTTGTGGCTTAGTTGATGCCATAGAGGTGTCAGATTTAAGTGCACGGCTTGATATCCCTCAACAAACTGGTATCAGAGTAAGGTTGGAGCTACAAACTGCTATCGGAGCGTATGTTGAAGTACAAACTGATGACAGTTCTTGAGTTGAAATCCAAACTGATGACAGTTCTTGAGTTGAAGTCCAAACTGATATTAGAGCCATGGGTTGAAGTCCAGATTGTAGAGCATAGGCGGTAGAGTCAGATTGTAGAGCATAGGCGGCAAAGTCAGATTGCAAAGCAAAGGTTATCAACCATGGGGACTCACAAATATAAGAGAAGAACAATAAGGAAGATGATTATCTGAAAGAGGAAAAGATGATGGCCTTACTGGAGAGTTTTGAAGTAGAGATCACTCTTGAAGAAGACTTCCAAGAAGATGGTGTCATCTAGGTCCTAATTAGAAGAATCATTCAGATTGGACACAAAATAAAGATGAAAAAAGAAGAACAATCAAGATTGAAGAGCAGATCCAAAAGGTGTCTAGGGCACTCAAGGAGATAGTCCTAAGAGGAAGACAAAGATAGAAGGAATGTGAATTTGCAAGTCTGTTGGATGACTAGGCAAAGACCTTGATTGCATGAGAGCTTCTGGAGGAATCAGTGTCTGATGAACGAACTATTTTTGGGATTTAGGGTAGTGTTTTCATATGAGTCGTGGAGAATCGTTATTTACCAATTGGAGTAATATAGCTTATAGTAAGTCATAGGGATTGATAGAATAAGATTGAGACTACATAGTGAAAAAGACAAGGGAGGGACTAGGTATGAGATTTATTCCTCATCTCATGAAGACCTAGAGGACTCGGGACTGCTAGATCGAAATAGGGAGATTCATGGAAGGCATACAGAAGGAACACTATATGGGAAAACAAACGGATCGAGGGAGTGATAAAGCACAGAGGGAGGCTATGTGCTTGTAGGAAAGTGCTTAGAATTGGATCAACATAAGGGGTTGATTTGAAACAGACCATAAAGCAGCTTTCGATATATCACTTTGTGGCAGAGGTCGAAAGAGAATGTGTGGGAAGAGTAGCAATGGCGAGAATGGTTTTTTCCACCATTAAGGGTTGTGGTTATGGTGTCTTCGGGACATAGAAGATCACAACATTGAACTACTCTAGACATCAGCATTCGGGAATCTTTGGAGACCGTAGTTGCAAGAGCCTTAGTTAAGTCGGGGACTTGACTTATAGATCATGCTAGTGAGTATTGGTCAAGGAGGGGTGTCGGTGATTAGCTTCATGGGAAGAGATTTTGAATCAATGAGGGGATTTGTTGGAAAATTGGTGATTCAACAATCTTGGTTGGACAAGAATTGAGATGAATACCAAAGTGGAGAGTCAAAAGAAGTCTAGAACGTGTGGGACACGTATGGAGAAGTCTAGGACGTGTGGGACACGTATGGAGAAGTCTAGGACGTGTGGGACACGAAAGGGGAAGTGAAACGGGACTCAAAGACGCGAAGGAAAAGAAGGAATCGCGGGCAGCTTCTGATAAGGGCAAATTTGTCATATATTTTCTCATGTTTTTATTATTGATATTTTATGATTTTATGAGAATAGATGGCTATTTATGTGCATTATTATTATTTATAGGGACTTGAACGAAATTTAAAGAAAGAACGCAAAAGGAGCGAAAACAGGGACTAAAATGCAAAGTTTTCAAATTATGAGTCCAGCGCCACAAGGATTTTCGCCCCAGCGACAACTGCATAGCGCGCCAGCGGTAGTGCGAGTCCTAGTCCGACGAGAATTGAAATTTTCAAGCTCATATCAATCCCTATATGAAGCCACTCGTTCCCAGCCTTCAAAAAAGAATCCAAGACGACCGAAGAGCACCAAGAATATAGAGCACAAGTCTTGGAGAGCAATAGGAGCTTAATTGAAGCAACTTTAGAGAGAGATACAAGACGTTCTTCGGCATCAAGAGTTTCCAGGCAGCGCAATTAAGAGCAATTCGACGTCTATATCGGTTTGCTAATAATTGTATCATGATTTATAATTATTTCTACTGCTGTTCTCTTGTAGCCATGAGCTAACTTATTTTCTAGGGTTAATATTTGAACTCAATATGTGTGCTTAATTGCCATATCTTTCTAGTATTTAATAAACTTAGTCTTTTATTATTTAAATTACTTGTGTTTAATGCTTCAATATATCTGGCCAATATATGGTGAATGAATTGGTAATATTTTGATAAACTCGGAAGAGGAATCAATATATTTAGACCTAGGTAATTTGATACATGATTGTAGAGTAACATTCAATGTTGCATATGCAAGTTTCAACTTAGGATAGGAATATACCTAATTGGCATGTATGATCAATAAGACCTAATCTTAATGAATCTTAATTTATTACAAGTACCATAGGAATATAGGTATTTGGTAAACTAAGATATACTTGCATGAACTTGGAAGAGTCTTGTGAATACATTAGTGTCTTGATCAATAATAAAGACTAAGTGAGTTAAATATTAGAGGATTAATCATTAGAAACATATTGAGGGATAATATTAATCCTAGGTTTTCTCTACATTGCTATCACCTAATTTTCTTTACATTGTGTTTTTGTTTTATATTTCTTACATTCAGTCTTAGATTTTTATTTTTCTGAATAATTATTAGGAAGATATAATTTTAATAATTGGTTAAAAAGAAAGAATTATCCCTGTGGGTTCGACATCCGACTTATTTAGTCTCTTTATTACTTGCATACGATAGTGTATACTTGCACTTAATTTATGATATAGAATTATCGCATCAAGTTTTTGGCGCCGTTGCCGGGGATAATTATCTACTTTTGCACCAATATTAATACCAATCTTTTTAGTTTTTACTTCAGAATTTTTTTTTATTTTTATTTTTCTTAATTTAGTTTTACTTTCTTTGTTACGAGGTACATGCGAAGATCGAAAAGTGAAGACTTGATTGCTTTTGATCCAGAGATTGAAAGAACTTTAAGAAGAATTAGAAGAGAGCAAAATCAAGTCAACACCTTGGAAGACCAAGTACCAATTGCACCCGACAATGAAGGAAGACCACTAAGGGAATATGCTGTTCCCTTAGTTAATGGAATCCATTCGAGCATCCAAAGACCAACTATTCAAGCTAATAACTTTGAGATCAAGCCAAGCACGATTCAAATGCTCAAGGATTCGGTACAATTTAGTGGACTACACAATGACGATCCAAACATGCACATCATCAACTTCTTGGAGATATGTGATACATTCAAGTACAATGGGGTGTCCGATGATGCAATCCGTCTAAGATTGTTTCCTTTTTCCTTGAGAGACAAAGCAAAAAGCTGGCTGTTATCACTTCTATCTGGATCTATAGCTACATGGGATGATCTTGCACAAAAGTTCCTCGCCAAATTCTTTCCACCTGCTAAAACTGCCAAGATGAGGAACGACATCACATCATTCCTACAACTAGATGGAGAATCTCTTTATGAGGCATGGGAGAGATACAAAGATATGCAAAGAAAATGTCCTCATCATGGAGTTCCAAAGTGGTTGCTTGTACAAACATTTTACAATGGATTAGCCGGTCAATTCAGAACGATAGTAGATGCTGCAGCTGGAGGAGCGCTCATGAACAAATCCACCGATGAAGCTTATGATCTACTAGATGAGATGGCGTCCAATGCCTATCAATGGCCCACTGAAAGGTCAACCACAAGAAATATTGCTGGATTACATGAAGTAGACACTTTGACCACATTATCTGCTCAAGTCAACCTTTTGACCAAACAATTAAGCAACTTGGGAGTTAATGCCATCAAGAGTCAACCTATCACTTGCGATTTCTGTGGAGGAAATCATGCTAATGGACAATGCATGGAGACTGCTCAATATGTAGGGGACTTCAACCGCAACAACCCTAACTCTAATTTTTACAATCCTGGATGGAGAAATCACCCAAACTTCTCATGGAGCAACAATAATCAAGGACAGTATTCCAAAGCTCCTCCTGGCTTCCAACCGCAAATTCAACAAGAGAAAAAATCAAACATTGAAGACATGCTCTTACAATACATGAAGAAAACAGATGCACTCTTCCAAAGTCAAGCAGCTTCACTTAGAGCCTTGGAGAATCAAGTAGGACAACTTGCTACAGCAATAAACAATCGACCTCAAGGAACTCTACCAAGCAACACCGAAGTCAATCCAAAAGGAAGTGTAGAACAGTGCCAAGCCATCTCCCTAAGAAGTGGTAAAGTCTTATATGACAATACTCCTCAACCACAGCTTTCGGAAATGATAGAGAAGGAAAAAGAAACAGTGGACCAGCAAGATGACGTGCAACCATATAGACCACCTATACCATTTCCTCAGAGATTACAGCAGCTAAGAAGTCAAGAGAAGAGTGATGAGACACAGAAAAGCATAGAATCTGGTATTCAAGTACAAGAACAGAAAAGTGAAAATGCAGCAGAAGATACCAATAGCAATCCGCAGAAGCAGCCCACGCAGTCATTCACTCCACCACCTCCATTTCCTCAGAGGCTGCAAACGAAGAAACTAGATAAGCAGTTTTCAAAATTTCTTGATGTTTTTAAGAAATTACATATTAATCTTCCTTTTGCAGATGCACTGGAGCAAATGCCGAGCTATGTGAAATTTATGAAGGAAATCCTATCAAAGAAGAGAAGAATAGATGACTTCGAGACTGTGGCCCTGACGGAAGAGTGTAGCGCCATCCTTCTAAAGAAGCTACCTCCAAAGCTCAAAGATCCTGGGAGTTTCACCATACCATGCTCAATTGGGAATTATGATTTTGGGAAAGCACTTTGTGATCTAGGAGCTAGCATCAATCTTATGCCATTGTCCGTGTATAAAAAGTTGGGACTGGAAGAAGCCAAACCAACAAATATCACACTTCAGTTAGCAGATCGTTCTCTCACCTATCCTAAGAGATTAATTGAAGATGTGTTGGTTAAGGTCGATAAATTCATCTTCCCTGCCGATTTCATTGTTTTGGATATGGAAGAAGACAATGAGATCCCAATCATCCTTGGAAGACCCTTCCTAGCCACTGGAAGAACAATTATTGATGTGCAAAAAGGGGAGTTGACCATGAGAGTACAAGAGGATACAATCACTTTTAAGGTCTTCAAGGAGATCAAATTACCAGCTGAAAATGAAGACTGTTTCTGCATTAATGTGGTGCATCCAAGTGTTAAGCAAATTAAAGATATGGAGACATTGGATCCTCACATCCGAAAAAGAGCATTGAAGCATAGAAAGGCAAGAGAGAAAAAGAAAAAGCAGCATCACGACGAAGCAAGCAAAAAGAAAGAAAAGGAAAAACCATCTCCCCGGTCTAAGATTAAAGTCTTCCCGGAGAGACATAAGGAGAATGCAGCAAAAGATACTACCCGAGGTTTAATTGCAAAAATATGGAAGCCGAAAAAGAAGAAAGCCAGCAAGATCACTCACACAAATGCTTCCACCAGCATCTTTGATCCACCATAAGAGAAAATGAAGCCTTGTCAAGCCGATGACGTTAAATCAAGCGCTACTTGGGAGGCAACCCAAGATAAGTATTATTATTATTAATATTATCATTTTTCTTCTTTTCTTTTTCAGCACAAAAAAAAAAAACAAAAAAAAAAAGGGGTTCAGCGCTCCAGCGGAATAACATGGCGCGGCAGCGACATAAAAATCGAGACACCACCGCCCCCGCGGTACACACAGAATCGCGCTAGCGCAAATTCCAGTATCTGTCCCAAAAATTGCCTTAGCGCTGGCGCGATATCAATTCCTCACGGGCGCGCCACTGTGTCGCTCCAGCGGTGGAACCTCAACGCTGCAGCGAAAGACAGAAGATGAAAAAGCCGTTACTCCAGTTCACCGCCCCTGCGCTACATGTCGCGGCGCTCCAGCGCCAGTACAGTTTTGAAAAATTATGATACCATCATGGCGCAGGAGCGAGACAGGGATTATAGCCGCAGCGATGTTCAGAGCGGGCGCGACAAGAATATTAGCGCCGCAGCGCTACTCAGAGCGGGCGCGATACATGATGTATCGCCTCAGCGATATTAAGCGCTGGCGCGATTCGTAGTGTATAGCCTCAGCGATATACAGCGCGGGCGCGACTCTTGATGTACCGCTGCAGCGATATTAAGCGCTGGCGCGATAGAACAGATACCGCGGCAGCACCACTACAGATTCAAAAATAAAAAGGGCGTGAATAGGTACACAATCCACACCAATTCCTTTACAATCTCTTCACTTACTATATTCTTGTGATCAATCAGGTAAAGAACAGAATCATGGCACCAAAAAGGCAACGTAGTACAGCAAGCAGTAGCGGTAATACTTACGATAGCACTCGATTCACTTCTATCAAAACACAAGCCCGGTATACAGACGCGGTCCTCAAAAACGATTTTATTGCAGAACGAGGTTTTGATTTAGAAAATTTGAATATTCCTAGCATTGGAGACATGATCCGAGAGCGTCATTGGGAATAATTATGTACACAGCCAGGGCACAGCATAGTCCCCATTGTACGTGAGTTTTACGCCAACGCAAGTGAGCGCGACAACTATGGACGGGTATTTGTTCGAGGAAAGAGAGTAGCATTTGATCCCGCAACGATTAATGCTTATTTTGGGTTACCAGCAGAGATTGAGGATAATATGGCAGAACTTAGAAATAACCCAAACTACGAGGAAATCATTGCTACTCTATGTACACCAGGGACGCAGTGGCATGTAATCAACGAACTACCTATGACATTCATGTCTCTCCATATGCATCTAGAAGTCAAAGCTTGGTATAGCTTCCTCGCAGCGAGACTCATGCCAATTTCACACACCAGTGACATCACCAAACTCCGTGCCATCTATCTTTTTTCCATCATAACTCATCGACCGCTTGACATTGGACGGATTATTTATGCAGAGATTTTGGCATGTTCCCGCCTTAACAGCAGGTTATTTTTCCCATCCTTAATTACAGAGCTATGCGCACGGGTTAGCGTTACTTGGGACCAGCGAGAAGAACGGAACGCCCCAGCTGCCGTGTTATCTACTCCTATCATTCGTCGGATGATTGCGGCGAACCCGCCCCCTCCTGAGGCCCCTCGTCGCCCTGCTGCTGCCGTTCGCCCGTTACCTGTCCATGAGCGCCTAGCTCAACTGGAGGCCCGCATGACTTCTATGGAGCGTACTTCCAACGCTACTTGGAGGTATTTAATCCAATGGACCCAGGCTACTGTCACATCCTTTGGACTCGATCCTTCGACTCTACCACAGCCTCCGGTGATTCCTTCACCTCCACCATCGCCAGACATTGATTTTGAGGACCTTCTCTTTGACCCCAGCGATCTTGGATGATTATTTTTACAGGGAAGTTTTTGGAATTTTGTTGATTCTTTCTTCACATGGGGGCCATGTTTCAGTTTAAATGTGGGGGGGAAATATTTCTACGCTCTATGTTCGTGCTGCTTCATATGTTTTAGTTAAAACCCTATGTAAAAAAAAAAAAAAAAAAAAAGTTATATTTTTATTTCATATGTGTTTTATTTATTTTTATTAGGTTTTGATAAGATGATCATTAGTCTATGATAAGAAAAAGAATACATGGTTGAATTATTTTTACAAATCCCTAAGGAATGATAGATACTTGAGACAATTTTGATTATCTAAGTCTAGGAACAAATTTGACCTTATTCATAATCACCATTTTTTGAGCACCTTATAAGCATGAATAGTTATAACTATTACTTAGAGATACTTATGTTTTAGAGAGTACACCACAGTCTCGAAGAGCGATACTCTAGAACTTGTCTTTAATTACTACTTGAGGCAAAATTCTAGAAAACACATGAATAGGGAAATGACATTAGGCCATCTTTGGACCGATAGTGCCTTTCTAGCCTACCTTTTAGAGTATATTTATCCCTAGTGCCCTATTTTGAGCCTAATTACCCATTCTTTGGTTTAACCACATTACAAGCCCAAGACTTAAAGTTTATTTATCCAAAAATTACCCGTAACACCATAAACCTTGCATTTACTTAGAAATACTCTTGAAAAGAAAAAAATTGTGGTGATATGAGAAAAATAAGTTTGGGTGGTATTTGTCAATCTAAGTTTGGGGGTATTCAAAAAAAAAAAGAAAAGAAGAAAAAAAGAGAAAATAAAATACCCCCAACTTAAGAAAAAGAAGAAATTCTTTGAAAAATAAAGGTTGAAAAAAAGAATGGAAACACAATAAGTTTGGGGGAAGAGATAATACAAGGAAAAGAAGATCAAGAGGTTTCTAGGTAAAATCTAAGTGTTCATGGTGTGAATTGAACTTCATATATTTATCCTTTTATCCCACCTTGACCTTAGCCTTACATTACAAGCTAAGTAAAGTCCTAAATAGATCCCTAGACATGTAATTTTCTACATTAGTGAAGAGTGGTAATAAAGACAAGCTTATGGAAGTGTCATTATACAAATAAAATGCCGAGACATCATCTTTTCTGTACAAACTAAAGTATAAAGTAAATCAAAGTATGGTTTTAGCTATTTGCTTGCTACTTGCACACACACACATGGTGATTGTTTACGAGGAAGAATGAGGGACTAAATGAAGATAATTTAGAATTGTTAATAGCCATTTATCTACCTTATGGAGTTGTACTATTTCGTCAGCCTTTGAGACAATGATTTTGATCATCTTATTAGTATTAGTATATTTTGTTTTGTTAAATGAGTCAAGTATAACCCTTTGTTTCTCTCTTAGTTTTATTTTATTGCTTGAGGACAAGCAAGTATTTAAGTTTGGGGGAATTTGATAAGGGCAAATTTGTCATATATTTTCTCATATTTTTATTATTGATATTTTATGATTTTATGAGAATAGATGGCTATTTATGTGCATTATTGTTATTTATAGGGACTTGAACGAAATTTAAAGAAAGAACGCAAAAGGAGCGAAAACAGGGACTAAAATGCAAAGTTTTCAAATTATGAGTCCAGCGCCCCAGCGCCACAAGGATTTTCGCCCCAGCGTTGGAATAGTGATCGAAATTAGAAAAACGACCTGTTTAAGTCGCGTCTGGCGCTCCAGCGCCGAAGAGTCACCGCGCCAGCGACGTTCCCGAGCCCCAGCGCTATCAACATACCGCGCCAGCGGTGAAGCCGTTTTCATGCAGCGCCCCAGCGCCAAGATCCCACCGCTCCATCGATAATAGCTTTTTCACGCGTCGCCCCAGCGACAACTGCATAGCGCGCCAGCGGTAGTGCGAGTCCTAGTCCGACGAGAATTGAAATTTTCAAGCTCATATCAATCCCTATATGAAGCCACTCGTTCCCAGCCTTCAAAAAAGAATCCAAGACGACCGAAGAGCACCAAGAATATAGAGCACAAGTCTTGGAGAGCAATAGGAGCTTAATTGAAGCAACTTTAGAGAGAGATACAAGACGTTCTTCGGCATCAAGAGTTTCCAGGCAGCGCAATTAAGAGCAATTCGACGTCTATATCGGTTTGCTAATAATTGTATCATGATTTATAATTATTTCTACTGCTGTTCTCTTGTAGCCATGAGCTAACTTATTTTCTAGGGTTAATATTTGAACTCAATATGTGTGCTTAATTGCCATATCTTTCTAGTATTTAATAAACTTAGTCTTTTATTATTTAAATTACTTGTGTTTAATGCTTCAATATATCTGGCCAATATATGGTGAATGAATTGGTAATATTTTGATAAACTCGGAAGAGGAATCAATATATTTAGACCTAGGTAATTTGATACATGATTGTAGAGTAACATTCAATGTTGCATATGCAAGTTTCAACTTAGGATAGGAATATACCTAATTGGCATGTATGATCAATAAGACCTAATCTTAATGAATCTTAATTTATTACAAGTACCATAGGAATATAGGTATTTGGTAAACTAAGATATACTTGCATGACCTTGGAAGAGGCTTGTGAATACATTAGTGTCTTGATCAATAATAAAGACTAAGTGGGTTAAATATTAGAGGATTAATCATTAGAAACATATTGAGGGATAATATTAATCCTAGGTTTTCTCTACATTGCTATCACCTAATTTTCTTTACATTGTGTTTTTGTTTTATATTTCTTACATTCAGTCTTAGATTTTTATTTTTCTGAATAATTATTAGGAAGATATAATTTTAATAATTGGTTAAAAAGAAAGAATTATCCCTGTGGGTTCGACATCCAACTTATTTAGTCTCTTTATTACTTGCATACGATAGTGTATACTTGCACTTAATTTATGATATAGAATTATCGCATCAGCTTGCAGCGCCGCGGCGCTCAAAACAGAAGACCAGTGTCGCAGCGCTGGGTCCACAGTGCTGGGTCCGCAGCGCTGCAGCGCTGGACGCGAGAAGGGACAGCGCTGCGGCGCCCAGGGACGAGCGCCGTAGCGCTAAAACGCGTGGAGAAGTCTATTTTGGCTCGGGATTTCAAGTTTTGGGAAGTTTTGGACTTCCAAAACAAGTGGACTCTTACTCCAACAAGGAATAGGGTTTGTAGGCACGAAATATACCCTATATAAACACTTGTAAACCATTGTTTAAGGTTAAGCATCTAAGGTTTCAAGATGTAACCATAAGAGAGAATAGATGAGCTAGGTAGGCACTAAGTGCGTGGTGCATTAGGGTGTAACCTTGGGGGGTGTTTTCTTCTTTAGGTTCTTTGAGTGAATAAAAAAGAAACACCATAGATCCTTTAGGCTTAGATGCTCGGGCTATTCTTGTGTTTCTTGTAAAAATCTCTTATGAGGAGATACGAAGAGGTCTTAGGGAGTCATAATGATCAAGGGTAGATGCTTAGAGATCTCTATGGGAGATACTAAGGGGTCTTGTGGGATCATTGATGATGTAAGAAGATACTTTGTGATCTATTTCAATGGGAAGAAGCTGGATCATGGATCCTCCGTGGATGTAGGCAATTTGGGCCGAACCACGTATATCTTGTGTCTTGTGATTGGTTTGTTTTCTTTATCTTTATTAGTGTGTTAATCTTATGTGTTCTTGCTTATGGTGTGAGTTATGGTTTTCCGCTGCGCAAAGGGTATCAAGGTTGTGGCTTAGTTGATGCCATAGGGGTGTCAGATTTAAGTGCATGGCTTGATATCCCTCAACAGGGGGAGATGCACATAAGAAAAAGAGAGACGGAAAGAAGTGTTAGCTAAAAGGAGAAGGAAAAAATAGAGAAAAAGAGAGATGGAGAGAAGTGTTGCCGAAGGAAGAAAGAAAGAAAAGGGAAAAAAGGAAGAAAAGAAATGAAATGAGAAAAAGAAAGAAATAAGGAGAAATTTATTATTTTAGTATTTATTTAATGTATTTTGATGTATACATATGTATGTAGATATGTATGGGTATATATTTTTATGTGTGTATACCAATACTTTTGTATGTATAGGGTAGATATGTGCATTAATAAATAAAAATACATATGTATGTTTGTATGTATTTATATATGTATATATATATATGTGTGTGTGTGTGAATGTGTGTATAGATTTATGTAAACATGTAAGTATGGTTTTATGCATATATGTATATATACATACATATATATATATATGAATATATTTATGTGATATATCTGTATATTGTATATATGTATGTGTGTGAATGTGTAGAATTAATGTCTTTGTGTGATCTTAATGTAAAAATTTCAATTGAATGTTATTAGGGCATTAAAATTAAATTGGCATGATTTGAATGTCATTAGAATAAGAAATTGAGAAAAGAAATGTGTTGGGTGGAGAAAAGTGAATTCGACCACTTTAAGAATTTTAGGGTTTGAGTTGTGTTTTGATTCAATTGTTATGTATAAATGATTCATTGTGTTAATTGGATGTATATGGGTGATAGAAAATCAAAAAATGAAGACAAATAGGCATAATTGTCCATTCTTAGTAAGATAAAGGGCAATTATGTTCAACCAAATTTATAGGGTGTTATGCAATTTTTATAGTGTCGGATGGTGAATTAAATAAGATTGAATGACTTCGTAAATGAAAAACGGAAAGTGGAATCCATCCGAGCTTTGTAGGCCGATTAGGGCGCTTACTAGTTTAACTATGATTTTAGCATTTGCAAAGGTTTTAAATGTCATTTGTGGCATGTAGATGAAGGAAATCGACAGCGATAAAAAAAGAAAAATTTTCGGAGAAGAATTAAGTTTGGAGCCGTTAGTAGTGAAAATCTATAATTTTTTATCTTTCGTTTAATATGTTTCTATATGTTTGAATATTCATGTTCTATGTGATCTTAAATGCTTAAATATGATTTATAATTTTTATATATTATTATCATTATAAATTTTTATATTTAGTTGAAAAACAGTATTTTTAAAGTTATTAAATTAATTTTCAAAAAATCATTGGTACTCTCGAATTATATACAATATGGTGATAATTTAAAACCTAGTCGGTATATTCTGTACGTGTGGGCAAGTATTGGGAGGTGAGTCACTAACTCCAGAAAGTCGAGTTGTCGAGTTATGTGAGTCGCTCAATGTGTATGGATATTGTCTCGCTATATGTAGACGATATATGATTCCGCTGCATAGCCAGTGAGATATTTTTAGATGTCAGAGTGGGTATTGCTAATTTAGACGCCCTGTGACTTACTCACGTTGCGCGGTGCTAGTTTAATAATTACGTGAGTATAGAGCTTTAGGGTTAGCATTTGGTGTTAAAGAAAATGGTCGAACGAGGGTTTTAGCAGTTTTTGAGTTACCAAATGTATTTTATGTATTTATATGTGTACATGTTAGTCACTATATTTTACAGATTCTGGCAATTGTTTATATAAATTATTAATAAAACCTGTACGGCATGATTTTATCAGCATATGATTATTAGAAACAGTTTTACAGTTTTATAATAGATTGAGAAGCATGTTTTAGGCAGTTTTTCAGAATTTAATATTTATGTAAAATCTTATTTTTTTTTATTAAAAACTTTAAATACACTCATTGAACTCTTTTAGTTTACTCGTTTTATATTTTATATTTTTTTAAACTCTTTCTAGGTGCAGGCCTCATACACAGATTGCTGGTTCTCCTACAACTAATTAGCGAGTCAAGTCAGACGATCATTTTGTAAATATAAATGTGCTGAGTAGCACATTTTAAGTTTCTACATAGTAATTATTGACTTTGTGCATATTTTAAATATGTTTTGAATAAACAAGAAATGGTTACGGTAACATAGTAATAGTTTTTACTTTTCATTAGTATGATAATTTTGTAATTGAAATGAAATTGCTGGATTGAGTTTGAATTTATTTTAGAAAGACCGGATGTCCTATTTTAAAGTTAAGAAACTATTTGAAATATAAGTATGATTTTTCTTGCAGGTTTTGTATTTGGATTTTTAAAAAAACAGAAGAAACTCTGTCTGTTTTTCTTTTTTTAAATTTTGGTAAATTATCTTCATGAATATTCTAGAATTTTATTAGTGATAACAAGAATTAAAAAAAGATTCGCCACACGGAATTTTTCAGCTTTGATAGTTATATTTTGAGGAACTTTCATTGGGGTGCTCGGCAGGGCTGCCAAATCTACAATAAAGGGTCTCAGGGCGGAACCTATTAGAGTTGTATCAAAGCCTGATTTTTTAAGTTTTCAATTACAAAAGGTTTATTTTTAGAATGAGATTTTTCGAATGTGCATGCATTTTCTAATTTTATTAAATTAAATTTTATGCATTAAATAACTATTTTCATTATTAAAATTCAAAAAAAATATGCATCATCAAAGCGGCCCACGTACCAGGAGAGCAGCTGCGGAGGCTCTTGCATCTGAAGAAGAGCATGTAAATGAGTCGGTAAATGTTCCTACGCATCTGACCCTTCTTGAGTCTTCTCAGTCTGTCGAGTCAGATGGTAGAAACATAAATGTAGCTCAGATGGCCCAGATGTTAGCTGCAGTGATTCATCATATTCTCTCTCTCATGTTCTTACTGCCACCCATTTCTTCCACTAGCCATTACAATTGCTGAATTTGATCGTCACTCACCACTGATAACATAGTAGAGTTCGTCCTTGTCGCTACTAACATTGTCACTCGTTGCTGACAACCTCCTCTTTGCTGCCACAAGAACCATTAATTATATAAACAAAGAGAAATTTTCATTGCTTATTTGGGTTATGGTCAGTAACTGGTGAGCAAATTAGCGGAAAAGAATAGTTAAAAATATGGGGTTTAGATCTTTCAGCTAATTCGTGGCAATGACAAGGTTAGATGGGAGGCAAATGGATGGATCGAAGTAGTGGAGATTGCAGATTACTTACGGCTTTTGGTGACAATTTGATCGATTTTCGGTGTCATCAAAGGTTGGAGATTATAAGGCTTGGTCAGCCGGCTTGTTCTGAGTTGATTAGAGGGTTGATTGATGATAAATGTGACTGATGCGACAGAGATCAACAGTGACTGTGATAACGTTATGATTTTTTAGTAGCTTCTTACTCTTTTTCGCTCTCTATATATGTGTACGTGTGTTTTCTTACCAAAGTTTACTTGTAACCCTTTTACGACATTTCATTCGATTCTCATAATGGCACCAATCTGTAAACCTGAAAATGTAGACAATTATGGATCAACGAGTTGAACTTATTTTTCTTTAGGAATAACAATTGGGCCTTGGATTAAAAACAAGAAAAATAAACTCATGTAGATGGAGAATTATAATAGTTAAATTAAAAAATAATCTACATCCACTTCACTAAGTCTAATCAACTCACTTGAATATACTATAAAATATTATTTTTATAGCAGAGATACATGAAGGCAAAGCCTTTACAGAGCTACTCCCCCCCAGAAGAATAACAAATATGCCTCCCCTCCTTTCCCTTCTAGATTACAAAGAGATTGTTCTCATAACTGCTCATTAATAGAAAAAATTAATCTTTGAGAAACCTCTTAATCCTATATGATTTTATTCTTTATTTATAAAGTAGTATTAGTATTTAAATCGTAAAATTTAAATAAAATTGAGATATAACAGTACTTTCCTAATTAAGATTTGTCGATTGGAGTCTTGCTAAAATAAGAATAATGATTCTCTTATTTATTTAAAATTTTCTTATAGAGTCTTATTAAAAAAAAGAACACATCTTTTCTAATTCATTTAAGATTTTTTTTTTTGGGTCTTTTGATGAATTGAAATTTTATTAGACCTTTTTGATGGATTAAGCTTTTGTTGGGCCTTTGTAATAAATTAAGTTTTAAGCCAAAATTTGGAGAGAAACAAAAAAATATATATATAAGTAAGATTGTATAATTTAATTTGCACATTTAATATATTAAAAAAAAAGTTTAACCTCTGTTGTATATTTATTTGATTTTTTATAACAATTGGTGACGTTTGTAATGTTGAAATGCAAATGTATTATATTTATATAGTTTATATCTCAATTAATGTAACATATAACATGACATTCAATAAAAAGTGTGATGCTAATACATTCATGATGTAATAATAAAATTAATAACAATAATGTTAGGCTTATAGAGTTGGAATATATACTTTGTAATTCAATTTATGTGTCACTAAAATGACAATTATTTGCTAGATAAATGTTAATTTTTTTTATATTTTAATTGATTTGATAATTAAACAACACCAATTAATAATAAACATATCAAATATTTCGTCAATTAAGATATATAATTTGTATCCTAATTATATAACTATAACATTATTAAATTAATAAATATTTATATAAAACTAAGTGCCGGTAAATTTTGGTCTCGAAATTGGAAAAAAAAAGTAGATTTCTCTAAATTTTATAAAGAAATATTTGATTTATTTAAAGCCTAAATTTCAAGTTGCACTACAATAATACAAATTTAATAGATTAAGATAATTATCTTATTGTAAATATTAATAGACTTATAATATAATATTTTTTAATTAAAAATATTTCCTTATATATCTTTAATAATTTTATTAATTCTCAATAATTAATTTCAATTCCTATATTCTCTCATGAAGCAAACAAACCAACCAAAAAAAACAACAAAAAAAAAACACAAAACCCAACTTGCAAAATCAATCATTTGATAGCCTAAATTATGTGAATAAATAAAAAGTACTTTGAACCATTGAACCCAAGCACCCAAAAACCAGAAACATTCCGCCACCAAGTACTTGAACCAAAACCCTAAGGTGGCAACATGACATACACTTCATTGACTCCTCATGCTCACATCACATGCTATGTCTAACAAAAAAAATGATGCTAGATTTGTTATTACATGCCACAATTTTAAAAATATTAGTTCACTATAAGCTTATAAATTAACTCCCTAATTATATTAAATCATCCATTGATGCTTTGCTTGGAGTTGGTTTACATTACAAGCTTAAAAAATGACAGAAAATGATCTTATAATTGCATTAAACGACGTATGAGCGAAGACAAGTTATATCTTTTTCATCAATGTTGTTTGATTACGATCATATACACAATTAATTATTCACTTTTATTCCCTTAATTATTTCGATTGAACTTGACTTTGTTTCAATGCTGGCAGATAATTACAATTGAGGCACTTAATGGACAAGAGTCGAGACAACATACATGCAATTGTTTATGATTGTTGACATGTGCAGTGTAGAATGGTACTTTAAGATAATTATGGTCATCATTTGGAATTTCAATTTATTTTAGTTCATAATCCAATGTATAATATTATATAGCATCTATTAATTTGGGCATAACACGTCATTGATATAATTGGAATTCTTAATTTCATGTTATGTCAGTACAATTTAATTAATTATTCTTTTTATTTCTGCTACCATCAATCTAGCAATTTTTTTCTATTAATTTCTGGTTCATAATCCAAGTGTTTCCTGACCCGAGTAGATAGGATATAGATTTTGGTTGCACTTTGACTTTAGCGAATGACTCATAAGTTAAGTCACAAACGATAAAAATTTGCAATTTTTTAAAATTTAATTTCTTTGTAGGTTATCTTTTAGTTAATTGAGGTTGAAAAAGTACTTTACATATATATATATATATATACACGCATAAGTTAGAAAAATGAGTTACGACAGGATTTTAATATGTTTTAAATAAATGTAAATAAAAAATATTAACATAAAATAAATTAATTAAATTTATATTATTTATTTATTAATCATGTCGAATACATATTTAATGTCTTCAATTCATTAATTCGTTAAAATCACATTTAATAAATAAATTAAATATTTCATACAAATAAATTGAATTAAATATTATTATTCGTTTAAATAAATATAATTGTAAATAAATTGAATAGTGAATAATCGTATCAACGAATTGAATTTTATCTATTCATTTAAATATTTTTAATCGTGTTTTATCGTATAATTTAACTATTAAATAAATTTAATTTGTATTTGAGTATCTAATTCGTTTAATAAATAAATCGAATATAAATATACTTAAAATTTATTAATATCTTATATTAATACAATACGAAGATGATTTGTATATACGAAATGTCACCCATATGTGTTATTTAATTTTTTATATCATTATATATAAAAAAAAATTTGTTACAAGAAATTTTAAAATTTTTAATAAAAAAATTACACAAATAAAGTGACATTCAAGGTGTCGTCGAATAGATTTATATTTTTTGAGTTATTTATTATACAGTTGTGTGATCTATATAATAAATATCACCTTATTTGAGATATAACTTTTCAAACATAAATTTTTTAAGAAGTTAAAAACATTATTTTTTAACTAAGGTCTAATGTAGACTTTAATTAAAAGAAAAGACCTTAACACTTTAAAAATTATAGATGTCTGCATTTGAGAATCATATTATGTATATATAAATATTTAAAATTATATTATAAAATTAAAAGGGATATTATCACGAACACTTTTAAGGTATCATCTAATATCAGTAAAATCTACTAATTAAAAAAAATAGACAATAATACCTAATCGTTAAAGAATATTTCGTTACAATTAACATAATTCCATAAAATGATGAAATTATCATTAAAATATATTCTACCATATAGAGTAGCATTTCTACAAAGTTATTTTTAATAATAAATTTGTAATACTTTTTTATTTTTTAGTTGAATAATATAATTAATAATATTAGTAATTTTTAAAAAATTAAATTAATAAAAAAAATATACCAACGGTTGCACTTACTTAAATGACCTAGTGATAAAAAGGCTTATAGTGCATTTCTCTATTAAAATAGAGGTCCTGAGTTCGATTAGCCCTTCCCCCGAATAAATAAATAAAAAATCGATGGCCATTATGGTCGTTGGACCAGCGGCCAAAATGGCTATTGGTTCAAATGGCCAAATTGCCTACTTGTTCCAGGGACAATTTAGTTATTGGACTCGAGCCATTATGGCTGCTAGTTACCAAGGACCATTATGGCTGTTGGTTAGTGGCCATTGGTTAGCAGTCCACAAACCATTTTGGTCGTTAGAACCAGCGGCTTTTGTGTTTTTTTATTTATTTAAAAAAAAAAATTAGTGTTTGAATACAAAAATAACTTTATTTGAATAAGGGGATAAATATATTTGGATACAAGAATAAAGGTGTTTGGATACGAGATAAAGATTATTTTAATAAAATAATATTAAAATAACAATATTACCCTTTTAACAGTTAATTTTAAAAAAAAATTTACTAACAGTTGAACATTACTGTTTATTTCTTAAATCAATGAATTGTATTAAAATTATGTAATATCTCAAGAGTATTATAATAATATCTTAAATTAAAATAAAATAATAAGGTGACTCGACCATAACTTAAGAATATAAATATTTATTAAACTACTTCAACTTTCTTGAGATATTATCAAAAAGTTATATGCAACATTCATATATTATCAACAGGCATTGCAATTTTACGTTAAAAAAATGCATTTTAATTTTACAAGTTTTTTAAGGTAAGTTTGATATTATTGGTGAAATGGTATTTTTGAAAGTGAAAACAGTGTTATCAATTTGGGGATTTTTGGTAGATTTCTTTTTTTTTTTAAAGGAATTAATCCTGAAAATAAAAAGTAAAAAGGTGAACATCATTCGATAGAATATTTGAAAATCACTAAACAAATAAAATATGTTAACAAATTTTCAAAGAATGACATGGTAATTTTAGTTTGTTCGTAAAAGGTGAAAAGGAAAAATAAGAAAAAGAAATACAATTGCCTTTTCAATGACTCATTTTACAAAAAAAAAAAGTTCAACGTTCCATCCATAAAAGAGAGCTCTGAAATCTTAATATATGAACTAGACACTGATGGAGGTCAAGTCGAACAGAGGCAGCTTACTTGAGCTTCCCACCTATCTCGGAAGAAAAGCATTTATTGCACTAGTTGTAAACAAATAAATGGCGAAGCTGCTTATGCAGATAGCCGCCTTGATAGAGGAAATAATGACACCTGCACGAATGCCTAGCTAGGACGGTCAAATAAGTATATGTTGTTTTATTTTTTAAAAATTCAAGAATAAATTATGAAAATAAATTAATAATTTTGAACAATCATTAACTTTTGATAGCAAGCTTTATAGCATTTTCATAACAATGCTCTTTTTTTTTTAATTTTAATTAGCGAATAAAAAAAAAGTTGCACCGCCAAAACATTATAAAAAAATACTTAAAAAAGTTTAACTAGTTTATGGGTCAATACATTTTGAGTTCTAAGTAAACGAACAACCTCTACTTAAAGGTTTTGCTTCATTAGAGTCTTTATATTTTAGAATATTCATTTAATTTTTTTTAAGGAAAAGATTATCCCTCTCACTAAGTTGACTACATTTAAAGCATAAGATTCAATTCTAACTTTTTAAATAGTAAAATTCAAAATCACTTAGAGACCAAACCTTATTGCCTCTACTTTTGCCATCTCGACATCTATTTGAAAAAATTTGGATTTGCAACCATTATCTTCAGCTTATCCTCTTCATCTCTAATTGCCACTCCCATTCCCACAGAGTTCTTGTATTGATTCATTGCAGCATCATTATTTACTATATACTAGCCACTTGGATTGTAATTTTGATTCAGTTATACTCTATCAAAAATTTTGAGACTTATTCAAAATTTGAAGTTGGTTTTTGAGCTATAAGCTTCGTAGAAGGCTTTTGCTTTTGCTATCGGTTGTTCAAGGATTTCTTATTTACTCTACAAAATGAATTTATTTCTATTACTCTAGATGGTCCAAAGGATTAAGACAAAAATAGCCGATTCCTCACTGATTGTTGTTGCAAAGATGTACTGGATTACAGACCTTAGATCTCCATTTTGCATACTACTCAGTAAACTTGCTGTTGAAGATGAAAGCACACAAACAAACAATATAACCCAAATAATATAGTGTAGAATAAATAATTAAAGAACTAAAGAGAGAAAAGTAGAAGAACACATACAATTTACGTGGTTCAGCAACTTGCTTATGTCCATAGTGGATCAAGGTCACTCATTCTTATTATTGAATCAATGGGCACTCACAAGTATACATTTTACAAGAAAGACTCACAAAAAAATACTCTCTCTTGCAATTTAGAAATTTTCTCTCACTAAGAATCACAAAAAATCACAAATATTTTTCAAGCTATTACTAAGATGTATTTTCAAGCCTATAGAGAGCCTTTATATAGGCTTTAGGACTTTCTAAGTTTATCCTAAACGTGTGGGAGTAGTATTAGGGAGTCATGAAGCAAGTGAGAGACGAACCAAGTCGCAACAAATCGGGAAATCATTTATCGTGTTGGGCGCTATAGCACCCAACCTTTACCACCAAGGCGCTGGTCTCCGGGCGTCGCAACTCTCAGGTTCTGTTTTGGGCGTTGCGGCGCCTGCACCTGGGCACCGCCTCTTTGTCTTTCGTTTTCTTTTGCTTATGTGTTTGATCATCGCATACCCTACACACTTGGCTTACTCTGTAAATTATATCCCGATGATTTCTAATCAATATTTTTACAAATCCCTTCCTTAATTCAAAATTATCCACAAAGTAACTTAATTTCTCATCTGTGCATCTTCGATCACCCTTACAAAGTAGTAACTTCAGTTAAGTCTTTGCATAGGATGAACTTAACCGAGGGCAGTGGCTTAGTAAATATGTCAGCAGGGTTTTTAGACAACGCTATTTTTGTTGTACTAACTTCACCACTTTGGACAATCTCTCTAATGTAATGGAGTCGCACATCAATGTGTTTTAACATCTCGTGGAACACTTGATACTTACTTAGGTACATGGCACTTTGGCTATTACAATATACACCGGTGTTCACATCTTCACTAGCTAATACCTCCGCACATATGCCTTTCAACACACGGCCTCCTTAATAGCTTCACCAATGGCTATATACTCCGTCTCTGTGATAGATAGTGCAACCACGTGTTGTAGAACTAATCTCCAATATACACTACACTCAAATACTGTAAATACGTAACCCGTCAATGATCTTCTTTTATCTAGATCACCTGCATAATCTGAATTTACGTATCCTCTTACCATTTCATTACTGTCCTTATCCCTTTTATACATCAACTGTTCTTTTGAGATATCTTAAAATCCACTTTACTACGAGCCAGTGATATTTTCTCGGATTTGCCATTTATCTACTCACCATACTCACATCTTGTGCTATATCAGGTATTGTGCAAACCATTGCATACATGATGCTCCTTACAGTGCTTGCATATGGTACTTTACTCATCTGCAGTTTCTCTTCTTCAGATGTCGACGATTGTACTGCTAAAAATTTAAAATGCATGGCCAAAGGAGTAGAGACAGCCTTTACGTTGGACATACTAAACTTCTCTGAAATTTTGAGAATATATCGCTGTTGGGACAAAAAGATAGCATCTTTTTTTTCCTCACAATATCTATACCAAATATTCTCTTATTTGCTCCTAAATTCTTTATCTCAAACTCGCCACTCAACTGCTTATTGAGCTTTTGTATTTCTTTCCTTTTTTTACAGGTGATCAATATGTCATTGACGTAAAGAAGCAAATACATCGTCACACAACTTATATTCTTAAAGTACATACATCTATCATACTTACTCCTATTAAAACCATAAGGCATCATAAATTCATCAAATCTTTATTCCACTGTCTAGGTGATTACTTTAACCCATATAACATTTTCTTTAGCAAACAAGTATGATCTTCTTTCCCGAGCTCCTTGAACCCTTGCAGTTGTGCCATGTATATCGTCTCTTCAAGCTTCCCATGCAAAAAAGCTGTCTTTACATCCACCAACTGTATATGTAAATCAAGATTTGCATACATGGCTAATAAAATCCTAACAGATGTGTGCTTGACGATTGAAGAAAAAATCTCATGAAAGTCAACTCCATCTCTCTGAGTAAAACCTTATGCAACTAACATAGCCTTGAATCTCATAGGCTCTATGCCCAGTATCCCCTCATTCACCTTATACACCCACTTGCACCTAACTAATTTCTTTAAAGGTCTCTTCACCAACTTTCAGGTATTGTTCTTTCTAAGAGAACTAATCTCTTCTTCTATGGTCTGTTGCCATTTTTTCTTGTTTTCACTCATCATAGCCTCACTATATATTTTAGATTCATCATACTCAAGAGTGTAACCAGAATTAAAAGCATGAGCAAATAAATCTACTTGTGCATACCTGATTGTGGATTTATCATTCTCCTTAGCCTGTCGCTGGCTAGTTGGTACTCTTTAAGTTCCATCTTAAGAGTCTTAGTCTTGCTTTGGGTAGACTTATAGGAACTCATCGATATTCTTGGTTCATCTTCAAAGATCTCTTTGTTGAAGTACTGATCTAGGGGTATATCAGATCTATTATCAGGCTCTACTTCAACTTTTATTGACTCGGGTGCTGAGTCTTCCTTGTGTTAGGGTTGTGCCTACGTGTCGTCCCAATTTTGTATGAATATTTGATATCTATACAGAGTATATTTTGTTATATTGCTAATTAGTTTTTAATTATATGGTTTCATGCTTGTTATGCTACAGACTTTGTTTTATCTGAAGGAGTTCAGATACGGTCTAAAGGAGTTTAGACTGGTGCTAAGAGTTAGCGAATATTCCAAGAGTTGAAACATTGTCTGTAATGGGACAAAGACCTCAGAATATGCTAATTGTAGTAACCAGTATCCACGACTGGTAAGAATAAGTATTTATATATGTATAAATATACGTATTTTATTTGTATGCTGGTGATACTTGATTTATATATTGTTATTAGTAGTGTTTGTATAGGTTAAGGTGATACTATTAGCATTGGGTTTAATTGCAAGACTTTAGATTTATTTTAGGGACCAAATTGTAATACTTTGAAAGTTTTGGGGGTAAATTCGTAAATACCAAAAATTAGCCACTTAGTATAAAAATACACTTTTAAAACCCTAATTCTCTTATTTTGGTCGAGCTACCTCTTTTAGAGAGAGAGAAGAGAGAAATAAAGGAGAGAGAAAGAGAAGAAGAAGAAGAAATTGGAAATTTGAATTTCAAGAGGTATATCATACGTATTTCTCAATTTATTGGTATTAATTAAGTTAATTCCTTTAAGTTTTGATTTCTAAAAATATGTATAATTGAGGATTTATTGTGTATTTCGTAAGATCATATGAGAATTGATGATGATCTATAAGATAGTTTGATAAATCATGATGAATTATGGAATTTCTGCTGGATAACCTCTTGATCTAGGAATTTTATAAATTGTTGTGATTCGATTCTGGTTTTGAATTTTGAGTATATGAAATTATACATGTTTAGGATCATTTGAGACTTTGAATCGACTGAAAATCTCAGAAATTGAATTTGTAGTGAATTTACCAAAATGGCCCTGGAATTCTGGAAATTTCCTGTGTAAACAGTATGATACAGTGGAAAATAATTTTTGTCCTACTGAATGATCTTCAAAAATTATGAATTTGTGGAATATGATAATTTTATATGTCTAATATGATATACTCGGAATTGAGAATTTGGATCAATGTGGTTGAAGTGTTATGAATTTCTAAAGTGTATCAGCTCATTGTAGTATTTGATTAACAGATTTTTAAAGTTATGAAATAAAATAGTTTTAAAATACTTTTGGCAGTTATTTGGAAGCCAAATATTTATCATGGACTGAGATATGTGTCAATAGTAATTATGTGATAGTTTTATAATTTTTGAGTTAGTATATGATTTTATAAAATTGGGAGATTGAATACTGTTCAGTAAGTATCTTGATCCTGTCAGGTTTGTAGTTTGGATTCGATGGTGTGTATGGAATGGATTGTGTAAGAATTTTGATATAATATTCATATATAAGAAGTATATATGAGTCAAGAATGATATATTCTGATTTCGGAGTAATTGGACATCATTTGATGTATTAGAAATTTTTGTTAAGTGTAAGTGGTCAGAATGACAGGTTTTGAGAAACCAAATATTTAGACCAATTTGATGTGATAAATGCATTGTGTATAATTTTGTAAGCTATTTAAAGTATTTTGTGTGAATTGTGAGGCTTATGAAAGGATTAATCTCCATTGATAGGTTAAGGAGATTTAAGCCTTGTAGCTGAAAGTGTTAAGAGGTAAGTATACTAGACTTACTACTGGAATCACAATAAACATAATAATTGTTTTGTATGATTTTGTAAATGGGGTTAAGAATATGTTTATGATATGTCAAAGTATATTTTGATATGAAATGTGAATATATATTTATGAATGTGAGCATTGACATTGAGCATGGACATACATGTGTTTTTGAAAGTGAGCTTTCCAAAATAAGATGCGTTTAACAAAGAAAGCTTTTGAAGTGTAATATGTCCATGAGAAATATTTTGTGATTTGAGGGTACTTGAACTCACTGTTAACTTAGTAGGCATTTTATGTGATTTGTGGAGCCTTTATGTGTGGCCTTTCCTTCGGGATTGGTATATGTTATGTGTTCCGTATGTAGGGAGGATCCTATTGGTACCTAAAGGAAGTGTGAGTCATCACATTCGTGTGGTGGCGTATTGGTACATGTGAGAGGACTCACCGATGATCAGGGTGAGGGTTTGGCTTTTACCTTCGGGCATAAGCGTTATATATGTGTGATTTAAAGACCTCACTTGTACTATTCCTCTCATACGGTATGTCACCTACGAGTGGCATTTGGCTCATTATGTGATATGTGATATGTAAGTCCTACTAAGTAGTAGTTGAGTGATGGTATTCCTATTATGTGTTTTGAAAGAATGTGTAAGCGCTTACATGATATGTGATTTGATAAGATTATGATTTTGATTGATCACAGCATATCATACATATGCATTGTGTACATATATGTATTTGTATTTGATATATGAAAAACTAGTATGCTTACTGAGTTTTATACTCATTATAGTTTATGGTGATTTCAGGTAAATAAGGTACATGTGTGCTTAGCGGATTTGGCAAGGCTTCTGCTGTTCCTTGGGTTCCCTAAGTTGTTAGGTTGCTAAGTGTTTCATTTGGGGACACGTGGGATAAGATATTTGATTTGTCCCTAGTGAATAAATACCTATGTATTATTTTATTATGTGTGGTTAGACTTAGTTTAAGTTTCACCAAGTGTAGTAATGGATTGATTTTAAGAAAGAATTTACAATGAATATATTCTGGGCTTCCGGTAACAAAGTTACTACTGGTGACGTAGTAGAGTGTTAATCTCTGAGAAAACTCTGCGTATCTCCGGTTTACTAATTGTCCCAGTCATAATTCAATTGCTATAATTCTGAAAGAAATTGAAATGAATGTGTAAGTATTATTGAATGAATGTAAGTGATGTCGTGTGTCAGATATTTTGGGTCTGGGGCGTGACAGCTTTTATTGGTATCAGAGCTAAGATATGATTCTGTAGACTTTTAAGTGTCGAGTCAAGGGAACCGAGCAGATGCCAAATCCTTAGGATTGTATTTGTAGCTTTGTTGTGTAAAAGTTTGACATATTCCTTAAATTTTGTATGATTTTGTGAAGTTGACACATTATCCAAGAGCTGCTAAGATTGTTGTTGTTGTGGATAATGGTACCTTGTGGATCTTATGTTACCATTTAGAATTTTTTTTAAGTTGTGACTAATATGCTTAGCAAGAATGATGTCGAATATCTTATAATAATAATTTGCATGTCATAGAGCAAATTGAGAAAATTTTCTCAATGACAAAATATAGAGAAGTTGAGTATTGAAGACATCAATTGAAACAACTTTTATTGAAAAGGAAAACAACAACAATAGCAGCAACAAAAATACAGTAAAGGCTACGGAGTGAGATTTAAGTCTATTTTGCGCTTCTTCTGACTGTCATGAGTAGACCAATCTAACTGATGCAATGTTGGATTAGACAGAGGAATAAAAGACTGTAATTGATCAATTAGTTGATCAACAGTTGGAGCTGAAATAAGAATCCGTCGTGCTAGAAGTGGGATGAATTGTGTTCCCGCTGCATAGTCAAGAAAAGATATCAACCCGTTGTAAAAGCCATTAACATTTAACAAACCAATGGGTTTTTGGTGGATTTGTAATTGTGCCCATGAGACAATTTGAAAAATTTCCTCCAAGGTCCCGAAACCTCCTGGTAGAGCTATGAAAACATCTGCATGCCTAAACATTTGAGCCATTCGCTCGTGCATAGATGAGACTTGTAACTCATCCCCAACTGTTTTTCCTACAATATTTTCAATAGCTAGAGGTTTTGGAATGATACCCAAAACTCGACTACCTTTATTATGTGCAGCTTTTGCCACAGACCCCATTAACCCTCGGTTACCTCCTCCATATACTAAATGTATATTTCGCTCAGCTAATACCTTACCAAGATTTTCTGCAACTTTTGTAAACTCTTCAGTATTTCCAGGGTTGGATCCACAAAAAACACAAATTTTTGTAAATCGACGAGCTGAGGTTTCCTCCATTGTTACGCTCACCCTAATCTTTGAATATTTTTGAGTTTGTATAAGGATGCAAAAACAATGTATTTATAGAGAAACAAATTGATAATAGCTGTGGTAGCATATGTGTAAGTATGTTCAAGTATATACGTTTTTCTCAATTCTTGTGAGGTAAAAAGAAAAGAATGAGTTTTACTTTATCATTTTATAAGGGACAATAGGCTGTAAAATCTTGAATAAATATATGTTGATATGTAAGTGTGATAAAAAAAAAATTGTGTCGGAAGCGTGATGAGTTAGGTAAGATAATTAAGAAAAGTCAATAAAGGCCTATTTTATGGATTTAGGGACTTTGTCATTTTGGCACTAATGGCCGACAATGCATCTATGACTTGAAGACTTTTTGAGCGAACAATTGGACTTTGGACATGAGGCCAAATTAACTTTATTAATTTCAAGGATTTTTGTGATCTTAACATTGATTTTTGGATAGATTAAAAGCAGATATGAAGAAAGATAAAGCACACTTGACATAAAGATAAAGCAGTAGTCAGTCTCTCTTTGATGTGATAGAACAACACGGATCTAGTTTCTGTGAAAAACAGAAACAGCAATGTAGGTTAAAATGAGTCTCCCTGGTCGCTTTCATCTGTGTCGTATCCGTAAGAGAGAAACTTATGGAGTTGTTGTTCCCATACATTGAATGAGGGCTCTGGCTGAGTGGAATGTGGGTCTACCATATTTTGATCTTCTCTAGGTGAGCTGGTCTGGATGAGGGATGTGCTGGCTTCCTCTTGGATTTGGGTGTCAGTTGGATAAGGTTGGGAGTCTTGAAAGAGGGATAAGTCAAGATTGGGTTGGTGTTGGTCAGGTTCTGTCGGGACAACTGGCTGAGATTGAGTAGGTTCTGTCGGGACAGTTAGCTGAGACCATTGGTGAAGGTTATCCATTGCTTGTCTGTATCTGGCATAATAAGTCATGTTTGGGATATGGTGATGATGAGTAGAGTAATCTGTATTTCTGAGATGTGAAAGATGATATTTTTGTCTTTGTTGGAATTTGAGTATATTGGCAAAATTCAGGTCTTCTGTAAAGTCAGCTTCAACTTGTTCCCAAGGTGCAGCATCTTCTGGGGAGATCCAAACAGACAGAGGAATTATTTGATTTTCCTGAGCAAGAATTCTTTCAAGTTCTCTCTTTTGCTGAATTACTTCTTCAGGCCAAAGCTTAATTGATCCCTTTAGTGAAAGGGTAAATGTGAAGTAATCCTTAACAGTGGGGTAATAATGAATCTCGTGATCTGAAATAATCATACCCTTCCGTTGGAGAAGTAAGACTGACCAAAGATGTTGTCTGGGGACTGCAGCATTTGTGTTGTTTGCAATCATGTATTGAAATTTAGTTATCCACCATGTCTTTGGGTAAAACCATTAGAGAAAAATCAGGGCTGGATGATCTTCATCACATTTTTCTAATTTTTGGAGGGTTCTAAGTAATGGGAATTCCATGGCGATTGTATACAGATCCAACAGGTACCATAACAAGTAAATGACAGGTTTGGACCATTGGGAAAATGGGAAAAAAGAGTGCAGGTGAAAGAAAGGGTATTCTAAGTTGAACAAAGGGCCACCAAGAACTGTGAGGCCGTGTTCTTGGACTGCTAAGATGGCGTAGTGTCTGATGAATTCTTTGGCACGGGAATAGAGTGTTTTGGTTTTGATTAGGTCTGGAAATTGTGGTGGAGAAAAAGGAACAGGAGGAGTTATGATAATGGGATTCATTATGAAGATGGTAAGAAGGTTGGTTTTATTTATTGCTAGAAAAGTGATTATGAGGTTTAGGCTATTTATAGAGTTTTATGAAAGAAAATCAATAATTGTTTTGTCCTTTCCTTTTACGTGGATGACGTTAAAGGAATAGTTAAAAGAATCATATTTGCCATCACAGTAATTGTGCTAGTGGAATCTTTTCTATTTGAAATCGAGCATATTAGAAAAAGCAGACATGTCAGTCTCAATGAGAAAATGATGTCCAATAAGGTGGACTATTTTTTTTAAAGATTTAGAGTAAGAGATATAATATTGAGATCTATAGTTTAAGAATCATTGATCATTTAAGATAATACCTTCAATATTCTGATTTGAATGACAACTTAGTTGCGTAAAAATGCTACATTTTTTTTTTAGAATGATATCAAGGTAGTGAATGATATTATGACGTATGAGTATATGTTGAATGGATTAAAATTTTCAGAGGAATTAAGAATTTTATTTAAGAGATTAGTATGGATATTCTACATCTATGTTATTCTTTAATGAATAAAATGTGAAGTGTATAGATGCCCATTAAATATTGAACGAATGGGAAAAAAAAAGAATAAAAATATGTGTGTATAATTTTATAAGTCCATAATGTGTGTCATATGTTTATTTTATGGATATATATTTCGTACTCCTCTCGTATACTGAGCTATGAGCCAACTTAAAGATAATCTAACATATGAATGAGTATTTATTAGGATTTTGGACCACAATGAGCAAATCCTATATACAAGGAAGATTGCTTTGTAAATGTTTTATGAATAAACCATACAGTTGAAAAGGAAAATTGAGAATGAGAAGAAGAAATGAGATTTAAGTATCCTCATATGTTTGCTCAAGTCATGAATTTCGAGGACGAAATTCTTATAAGGAGGGGAGAATTGTAGTAACCAGTATCCACGACTGGTAAGAATAAGTATTTATATATGTATAAATATACGTATTTTATTTGTATGCTGGTGATACTTGATTTATATATTGTTATTAGTAGTGTTTGTATAGGTTAAGGTGATACTATTAGCATTGGGTTTAATTGCAAGACTTTAGATTTATTTTAGGGACCAAATTGTAATACTTTGAAAGTTTTGGGGGTAAATTCGTAAATACCAAAAATTAGCCACTTAGTATAAAAATACACTTTTAAAACCCTAATTCTCTTATTTTGGTCGAGCTACCTCTTTTAGAGAGAGAGAAGAGAGAAATAAAGGAGAGAGAAAGAGAAGAAGAAGAAGAAATTGGAAATTTGAATTTCAAGAGGTATATCATACGTATTTCTCAATTTATTGGTATTAATTAAGTTAATTCCTTTAAGTTTTGATTTCTAAAAATATGTATAATTGAGGATTTATTGTGTATTTCGTAAGATCATATGAGAATTGATGATGATCTATAAGATAGTTTGATAAATCATGATGAATTATGGAATTTCTGCTGGATAACCTCTTGATCTAGGAATTTTATAAATTGTTGTGATTCGATTCTGGTTTTGAATTTTGAGTATATGAAATTATACATGTTTAGGATCATTTGAGACTTTGAATCGACTGAAAATCTCAGAAATTGAATTTGTAGTGAATTTACCAAAATGGCCCTGGAATTCTGGAAATTTCCTGTGTAAACAGTATGATACAGTGGAAAATAATTTTTGTCCTACTGAATGATCTTCAAAAATTATGAATTTGTGGAATATGATAATTTTATATGTCTAATATGATATACTCGGAATTGAGAATTTGGATCAATGTGGTTGAAGTGTTATGAATTTCTAAAGTGTATCAGCTCATTGTAGTATTTGATTAACAGATTTTTAAAGTTATGAAATAAAATAGTTTTAAAATACTTTTGGCAGTTATTTGGAAGCCAAATATTTATCATGGACTGAGATATGTGTCAATAGTAATTATGTGATAGTTTTATAATTTTTGAGTTAGTATATGATTTTATAAAATTGGGAGATTGAATACTGTTCAGTAAGTATCTTGATCCTGTCAGGTTTGTAGTTTGGATTCGATGGTGTGTATGGAATGGATTGTGTAAGAATTTTGATATAATATTCATATATAAGAAGTATATATGAGTCAAGAATGATATATTCTGATTTCGGAGTAATTGGACATCATTTGATGTATTAGAAATTTTTGTTAAGTGTAAGTGGTCAGAATGACAGGTTTTGAGAAACCAAATATTTAGACCAATTTGATGTGATAAATGCATTGTGTATAATTTTGTAAGCTATTTAAAGTATTTTGTGTGAATTGTGAGGCTTATGAAAGGATTAATCTCCATTGATAGGTTAAGGAGATTTAAGCCTTGTAGCTGAAAGTGTTAAGAGGTAAGTATACTAGACTTACTACTGGAATCACAATAAACATAATAATTGTTTTGTATGATTTTGTAAATGGGGTTAAGAATATGTTTATGATATGTCAAAGTATATTTTGATATGAAATGTGAATATATATTTATGAATGTGAGCATTGACATTGAGCATGGACATACATGTGTTTTTGAAAGTGAGCTTTCCAAAATAAGATGCGTTTAACAAAGAAAGCTTTTGAAGTGTAATATGTCCATGAGAAATATTTTGTGATTTGAGGGTACTTGAACTCACTGTTAACTTAGTAGGCATTTTATGTGATTTGTGGAGCCTTTATGTGTGGCCTTTCCTTCGGGATTGGTATATGTTATGTGTTCCGTATGTAGGGAGGATCCTATTGGTACCTAAAGGAAGTGTGAGTCATCACATTCGTGTGGTGGCGTATTGGTACATGTGAGAGGACTCACCGATGATCAGGGTGAGGGTTTGGCTTTTACCTTCGGGCATAAGCGTTATATATGTGTGATTTAAAGACCTCACTTGTACTATTCCTCTCATACGGTATGTCACCTACGAGTGGCATTTGGCTCATTATGTGATATGTGATATGTAAGTCCTACTAAGTAGTAGTTGAGTGATGGTATTCCTATTATGTGTTTTGAAAGAATGTGTAAGCGCTTACATGATATGTGATTTGATAAGATTATGATTTTGATTGATCACAGCATATCATATATATGCATTGTGTACATATATGTATTTGTATTTGATATATGAAAAACTAGTATGCTTACTGAGTTTTATACTCATTATAGTTTATGGTGATTTCAGGTAAATAAGGTACATGTGTGCTTAGCGGATTTGGCAAGGCTTCTGCTGTTCCTTGGGTTCCCTAAGTTGTTAGGTTGCTAAGTGTTTCATTTGGGGACACGTGGGATAAGATATTTGATTTGTCCCTAGTGAATAAATACCTATGTATTATTTTATTATGTGTGGTTAGACTTAGTTTAAGTTTCACCAAGTGTAGTAATGGATTGATTTTAAGAAAGAATTTACAATGAATATATTCTGGGCTTCCGGTAACAAAGTTACTACTGGTGACGTAGTAGAGTGTTAATCTCTGAGAAAACTCTGCGTATCTCCGGTTTACTAATTGTCCCAGTCATAATTCAATTGCTATAATTCTGAAAGAAATTGAAATGAATGTGTAAGTATTATTGAATGAATGTAAGTGATGTCGTGTGTCAGATATTTTGGGTCTGGGGCGTGACACTAATAATGATATAGTTGCAAGAGTTGTAATAGATTGCTAGGATGTGTCATTATGCAAACATGTTCTCAAATACATAGTTCCTGTTCTATTTCTACTAATACAGGTCTGTTAGTAGATCCTATCAATTTATATAGATCAGTGTATGTCTATATATGTAGGGTATAGTTGGTTGTTCTTAACTGACCAGAATCTTGGAGATTGTATAGGTATATAGGTATTCAATTAGGACTGAGTACTGAATAAACTCATGAGGATCCCAATAGACATCCTATTTTGCCATAAATGGAAGGTTCTCTCGAGTTAAGTAGTATACGTAGTCCTCTGACCAGAGCACCACGGTAGGCTTATGAGTGATCCACCATGCTTTCGTTGCACGCATGTCAAAAAATTTTCATGGTCTGACCGCTGGGTGTCACTAGGTATGGTCCAATGCTCATGGAGTCTGGTGCGTGCATATATAGGATCCATCAGCTCTCATAAAGAGTGATTTATCTAGATACTCCAAGATAGTATTTCAAGAAAGTCTTATGGCCATAAGCAGTTAACCCAGAAATGTGTTTTCATGGGGTTAAACAATATGCCAAAGAGTTTTGTTCATATTGTTCAATTGAGATACTATTCTAGAGATAGGTTTATGGATGAGCATATGGGGATTTGACGGTGTGGATCTATGTCCCCGCACATCCAAGATATATATGATGGAAGGACTATACATATACGTTATAACCTCAACCTGTATAGTTCAACGCGCTGATTTGTAATATTCATGATGTGTACGTGGGGCATTGCTCACGGATTTATAGAATAGTTCCATTTGACAAATTGAGCATGGACCCAGGGAGTTCTACGATATGGAGTGTACTCGTTGTGCACTAGGACAAAGTATTGGATTAAATTATTTAATCTAGTTATATCCAACGTAACCATAGAAATACGTGCATGTGTATATTTTTGTGTTAAATACAACAATTAGTCAATAATTTTTATTCACTAATTGTAAAATGACACGTGATGCATTATAGACCCTCGGTTGAGTTTATTCAAGTGTGAAATTTGGTAGGACCCGTAAAGGGGTATACTTGATAATTATTTATGAGGAGTAAAATGATCATTTCATACTTTGATTATTTGAATGTTAAATAATTAAAATATCTCTAATAAAATATATTATTTTATTACTAATATAATATATATAATGCATGATTGTTGTCATGCATTATATATAACAATCATGCATTATATATAATATTATTATTTTAGTTTTTTATTATTACTTTTTTGCCAATAATGCATCTTTTATTAATATTATATTATAATATTATTTTTTTAATAGAAAAGAGATATATATGTGTGACTGGAAACGAAAATGGGGAAAGGGAATTGAGAAATAAAGGGCTATTTCTATTCTGATTTCCATTTTGCTCTTAAGAAGAAAAAAAGCAATTGTTGTTTATATTTGTTTTCTTCATTTGTGAGAAAGAAAGAGCAAGTTTAGAACCGGCCATTTGCGATTAAGTATTAATACTATGTTGGACTTAGGAGCTATTGTTCTAATTTATCGAGCCCACCAAGTTGATAACTAGAACTGACAACGTGTACAACTCCAGATAGACTTCGGAAGAAAATGTGTAAAATGTTACACGTATTAGTAATTTTTCAATTTTATCATTGATATATTAATTTGATTAATATATGATAAGTGTGTTAATTGTATGTTTTATAATTCCGTTGCGCTAAAATATGTATTAGATGCGTATTTTACAATAAACACACTACATATGCATACACCCGTACATAGTTGATTCCCTACAAATTGTGGTATCAAAGTCGGTTCTGTGTAATTTAGGTGTTGTTTGAGTGGACGAAATGAAAAGACCCAGTGTAAATGACGTGTTTCAAGTGTTGAAATTGGTATGCCAAAAGAAGTACACTGGACGCTGCCGTGCCATGGAATTGGAGCTGTAGCGCTGGGGGTTCGACCACTTAGCACCGCAGTGTTAAAGACCTATTTTGAACAATGTTTCAAAATTAATTTTGCATGTGTATAGTTTATGAGATGCAGTGATAAAAGTTAACGATCTGTATTATAAACTGGAATTAATTTTCTGTATTAAGAGTCACAATGGAAACCCTACTGGTGGGAGTTAATTGTGTTGATATAGAAATATTTATTAATTGAGAATTACCTCCTCATGAGATGGGAATTTATTTAATTAAAAAATCTCTCTTAATTAAATTAAATTATATAATATTGTGAGATAATATTATATATTGATCTGTCTTGTCAATCCGATGTTAAACAAGTCACGTCGATATTTTTTCAATATTGTTACAGCGTGAGGGATTTGTTCGGTTGGGTTTGGACTATACTGGTTAAACATGAGATTTGGTAAATATATGTAAACGTATTACCCAATATTGCTACAGCATGAAGGTAGTATCAGTAACATATATTTGATAATTGATAAGTTAGTCTAGAATACACTTATCTAATATTGCTACAGCGTAAGGATAAGGTGTATTTAGGATCAAGAAGTAAGGGTTGCATAAGATACAATTGGCAAATGTTGTCTACCTGTTGGGTTTTCAAAGGTCAATATTGTTATAGCGTGAGGCTGGAGTAAATTCCAATGCGGCCTACTTCTTCTATATAGTTTAAAAGAGTTTAAACTATCATATGCTCGTTTGAGAGATCATCGGGATTATGTAAAGCAGTGGGAGGGCGTTTTAAATTAAAAAATATATAATTGTTATATCCATAATTTAAAACATACTATTAGAGATTTAACAAATTTCGCTGACATATCCTATTTGTTTTTTTTATGCAAGATTTAATCTGATAGCCTCTATAAATTTCTTGGTGTACATACTAGATGCACACCAACTCAAAGGCGTCGAGAATTATCCAGATTAGCTCATGAATCTCAAAATTGTTCTAGATTCTGAGAGGTTTGGGTATATTATAGATCAGAAGATGCCCTAAGGTGTTTTTGATGATGCCTCTCCTGAAGAAAATGAGACATATCAAAAATAGTTGGATGACGATTTAAGAGTTAAATCTTACATCCTCGCCTCGATATCTATCAAGTTGTAGCGGGAGCATATCCGTATGGACAGTGTCAGTAGTATAATGCTACACTTGAAGGAGCTCTTTAGCGATTAACCTCAGGTCGAGATGTATAGGGTCGGCAACGTACTCTTTTAGGCTAGACTGAGTGAGGGTAGTCCTGTTAGTCCCCATGTACTCAAGATGATTGGGTACATTGAGAAATTGGAGGCTATGGATATTTCTCTAAATAATAACTTGAGGAATAGTTTGATTCTCCAATCGCTGTCAGGATCATTTGCTCAATTTGTTATGAATTTTAATATGTAAGCTTTGACCCCAACATATATTGAACTTCATAATTTGTTGAAGACAGCAGAAGAGGACAGGCATAAAGGGGGTTCGACCCTCTTGGTCCAGGGTGCCTCATCTTCTACCCCAAGGACTTCTGGAAAGTCCAAATGGAAGAAAATGATATAGAAGAAGCCACCCTAAATAGGTCCTCAGAGGCAGCAGGTATCCAAGCCTCATGAGAAGAAAGAGAAGGAAAAATGTTTCTTTTGCAGCAAGGATGGGCATTGAAAGCACAACTGCCCTAGGTACCTTATTGCTGTGAAGAAGACTCCCTCAAGTAAGTGCTTAACTATTATTAACATTTTTTTAGCATTTGATGCTTGTACTGACTAAGTATTAGATATCGCATGCTCTTCTCACATCTACAATATGTTGCAGGGACTGAGGGAAGTTAGGACCTTGATGCGAAGAGAAGTGATGCTCAGAGCGAGAAATAAAGAGTTCCTGTAGGTCCAAACTGTTGGACATTTTGATTTGCTTCTCCCTTGTAATAGAACAGTTATTTTGTATAATTGTAAATATGTACCCAATATTATTAGACAGATTGTATCCCTTCTTGTGCTTGACAGTAAAGGTTATCATATAAATATATGGAATTATTCTTTGTATTTATATGATATACATGATGTTTTGTTAGCTGAGTGTCAATTTGACAAGACCCGACTCGAGACCCTCTACTATAGATCCCAGCGGCCTTGCCGGGCACCCGGACGGAAGTTTCTCCGAACCTAACTGGGTAAGTTGAGAAATTCCACGAGGCGAACGCCTTTTTAATTCTTGCTACTACTGAGAAGATCTTGTAATATACATGAAAATGACATATTAATTTTTTAAAAAAAACGGACAGAGTTTCCCCTGTTTTTCGAAAAATTCATATAAAACCTGCAAAGAAATTTTACTTCTATTTCAAACACATCTATTGACTACCAATTCGGACCTCCGGTTCTTTCCAAATTAAGTTCAACACAACTCAATTATTTTATTTGAATCACAAAATAAGCATAATCATAAAAAGTAAATACGATCATCATAAAATTGAAATCTCTTCTTCTCGGTTCAAAATATACATACAAATATACATGCTTACAACTATTATGCATAAAGTAAAGGGTGCTATTTATCACATTTACATATACAAAAATGATCTTCAGATTTAGCCCACTACTCGGTAATAGGAGAATCAGCAGCTTGCGTACCGAGACCTGCACCTGAAAAAGGGGTTTAGAAAACATAAAACACAAAACGGGTGAGCTAAAAGAGCTCAGTGAGTGCAAATAAGATTTCAAATAAAATAACATTATGCATAGATAGCAAATTCTAAAGTTCATGTAGAAATCATGCTTCTAAAACTGATGTAAAACTGTAAAACAGTTTCTAATATCATATGCTAATGAAATCTTGCCGAGCGGGTTTTATCTACATCTTTGGAAAACAACATCCAGAATCTGTATAACATAATAACTGCTGTGTGCATATAAATGCATAAATAGTATCGGTAAATTGAAAACTAGTAAAATCCTCACTCGGCCATTTTCTTTCTAAACTGTACCAATGGTAACCCTAAAGCTCTATACTCACGCAGCGACTCAACTAGCACCGCACACGTGAGTAGGTCACAGGGCACCTCAACTAGCAGCACCCACAGTGACATCTCAAGACATCTCACTGGCTATGTTACGAAATTCTACATCGCATGCATATAGCAAGACAATACCCCATACACATAGAGTGACTCACATGACTCGACATTCTGACTTTCCGGAGTTAGTGACACACCCCCAAGACCTGCCTATGTGCACGGGATATACCGGTCGGATCTAATACAATCATCACCACTATAATCTGAGGGTACCAATGGCCTTAAAAATGAATGCAAAAATTTTAAAACTGCTTCTCATTTCGAACATGTAAAGACATGTCTATGAATATATATCAAGATCATAAATCATGGTTATGCATCGAAAGCTCATAAAACATGCATATTCATTATGCGAAAACATAATAAACGAAAAGTAAAAGAAATGACAGATTTCCACTCACAACCGCTCCACGCTCAATTTCGCTCCCGATTTCTGCTCCCGTTATCGCTCTCGGTTATCTTCACCTACGCGCCATAAATGACATTTAGAACCAAATCAAATGCTAGAATCTCATTTAACTACTAAATGCCCTAATCGGCACACAAAGCCTGGGTGCATACTACTTCCCGATTTTTATTTACGGAGCCATTTAATCTAATCTAACTCACCATCCGGCACCCTGAAAATTATTGAATGCCTTATAACTTGGTTGGACATAATTGCCCTTTACCTTTCCAAAATGGACAATTATGTCCCATTATTTTCATTTTTTGGTTGTTCCATCAACCATATACATTCAATTTACAATATGTACCATTTACACACAACAACTCAATCAAAACACCACTCAATCCCTAACTTCCCTAAAGTGGAAGAATTTCAACCTAGGTTCCAGCACATTCCTTTCCTCAATTTCTTGTTCCAATTACAACAAAATCAAGCCAATTTCATTCTAAAGCCCTAATTACAACCAATTGAAATCTCTACATCAAAATCACCAAAAACCCTAATTCTTACCTTGCCAATTTCTTCAAATTGATGACTCCTTCAAGCTCCACACTAGAATTCAACTCAATCTAAGCCAAGAATACACATAAGAATGTCAATTGAAGCATTCTTGAAAGTTAACTTATCAAACTCATAAAACAATACTTTTCTTACCTCTTTTACTTGAATTTCGACTAATTGAGACTTCAATTGAGCTTAGGGATTGGTATGTAACCTTATTTTGGCTTGATTAAGCATGAAAAATCATGAAAAAAAAAAAACTTAAAAGGTCACTGTAGCAGCCTTCCCCTTCAAGCTCGAATTTTCTCTCTTTTTTGCTCTAAGTATTAGTTTTGATCTCTTCAGAATTCTACACACTTATAACATATATATAGTGCTCCCTCAATTGACCATTTTTCCCTTCAACTTACTTAAAATTACTAATTTTTCATTAGTTGAAAACTAATTATGTAATTAGTTCATTTGTAACTATCTAGTTAGAATAGTCCAAAGAACTAACTAGAATTTCTAACTTGGCCATTCATGAGATTTCTTCTAATTGGTCCATTCCTTAATATATGGATTATATTTCTCAACAAAGGCTTGTTCCATACATCACCCTTAAATGGAAATTCATATAGTAAATTAGGATTTTCTTTTCTAAGCCAATAGAGAAAAATTTCAAAAATATTCTAGGGTCGTCCGGTACTCCGATCGAGTGTGAAATTACCAAATTAGGTCTAATATCTCTCAAGTGCACCATAACAAAAATATGTCTAATAGGGTTAAAACCGAATAGCCCTACAGTGCCTTATTTGCTCTATACCAAAATCTAGGCGCCAATACTACTAATAGGGATTGGATATTACACAATTAGTTAATGGGGATTATGTATTGGATATAGTGAGAAATGTCATGAATATTCAAGCTATTTCTAGTAACAAACGTGCAAGATTGAAAATTTTAAATGAAACCAAAATATGGCATATGAGATTAGGCCATATAGATGTGAGACGCATATCCCATCAGGTTAAGGATGGTTAGATACCTAATTTGACGATGGAGCCTTATCTAGTTTATGAATCTTGTATTCAAGGGAAGATGACAAAATCTCTATTTATCAGTTTTGGACACTGTGCCGCTGGTTTATTGAAATTGATATATAGTGATGTATGTGGTCTAATGAATCATACTGCAATAGGTGGGTTTTGATACTTTGTAACCTTTATCGATGATTGGTCATGATATGGTTACGTATTTCTATTGAAACACAAGTCAGAAACCTTTGAAAAGTTCAAAGAACTCTGACTTGAAGTAAAGAAACAAACCAGCATGTACATTAAGTACCTTCGATCAGATTGAGGTGGTAAGTACACGGGCAGTGATTTTTTTAGACTATTTAAAGGAGAATGAGATTTTAGCTCAATATAGTCCTCTAGGTACTCAACAACACAATAGTATTTCGGAGATCAGGAATCAGACTTTATTATATATGGTTCGATCGATTATGAGCTTTACCGATCTTCCAGAATACCTGTAGGGTTATGCTCTCGACACTGCTGCTTATATCTTGAATAAAGTTTCATCTAAAGTTGTTCCTACCACTCCACATGAGATGATGAAGGGTAGGAAACTAAATCTTAAGTATCTTAAGATTTGGGGTTGTCCTGTTTACGTAAGAGTTACCTAACAGGATAAACTTGCACCCAGGGAGTACAAGTACAGGTTTGTAGGGTATCCTAAGAATTTAATGGGATACCAATTCTGTGATCCAGAGGAACGTAATGTGCTCGTTGCTCGAAATGCCACTTTCTTTGAGAAACAGTTTCTAGATGATCGTGAGGATTGTAAAAAGATTATACTTAATAAAGTCAATCTAGAACCTAATGAGCTACAGATGGATCCTCAAGTTCAAGAGAGCAGTGTACCTTTAACACACCCTCAACGTAGGTCTGAAAGGATGTCTAAACCACCTCTTAGATATAGTCAGATACCAGAATGTGCACTTAGGGTTTTCTTAATAGAAGGAAACAATCCTTTGACTTATAGGAAAGTGATGATAGACATCAACTCGGGTAAATGGCAAAAAGCCATGGAATCCAAAACTAACTCTATGTATTAGAATTAAGTCTGAGATTTGGTTCCATTTCCCGAAGGAAATGTTCTTATCGGTTGTAAATGGATTTACAAACGAAAGTGTGGGCCTGATGAAAAGGTAGAGACCTTTAATGCCCGATTGGTGGCAAAAGGTTATTCTCAGCGATCTGGGATCGATTATAAGAATACCTTTGCACTAGTTGCGAGCTAAAGTTAATCAAGATTTTGATAGCATTTGCTGTATACTATGGCTTTAAGATTTAGTAGATGGATGTAAAGACGATGTTCTTGAATGGATACCTCGAGGAAAAGATATTCATGGAACAGCCTGAAGATTTTACATCCAGCTAAACTTCTGGTCTGGTATACAAGCTAAAAAAGTCCATTTATAGACTTAAGCAAGCCTCCCGAAGCTGGAATCATCATTTTGATGAGGTAATCAGAAAGTTTAGTTTCATAAAAAAAGAGGAAGAAGCTTGTGTGTATAAAAGGGTTAGTGAGAGCATGATTGTTTTCCTAGTTCTCTATGTAGATGACATACTGATCATTTGAAATGATATTGGTATATTACAATCCACGTAAAGCTATCTGGGTAAGAATTTCTCTATGAATGACTTGAGAGAAGCTTCATATATACTGGGTATAAAGCTCTATAGAGTTAGAGCTAGGAAGCTAATAGGTATCTCTTAGTTATCGTACATTGATAGCGTCTTAGAAATGTACAATTTTACTAACTGTAAGACAGTAAATGTACCTTTTAGATATGATGTTCATCTCTTTAAGAGAATGTCTCCTCAGACGGAAGATGAAAGAGTTAGACTGTCTAATATACCATATGCATCAACTATTGGCAGCTTGATGTATGCTATGATATACACGAGACCTGATATCAGTATGGTTATAAATATTACAAGCCGGTATCAATTTGATCCAGGTAACAACCATTTGATGGCAGTTAAACATATCCTAAAATACCTTAAGGGTACGAAGGATAAGTTTCACATTTATGGAGATAATGATATTCTAATGAGAGGATACACGAATTTCAGACTTTCAGCCTAATCTAAATGATAGAAAGTCTACATCTGGATATATGTTTACTCTTAATGGAGGTACAGTAAGTTGGAAAAGCACCAAGCAGAGGTCCATAGCTGACTCTACCACAGAGGCAGAGTACATTGTAGCTTCTAAAGCTGCACAATAAGCTGTTTGGATTCGAAAGTTTATCGTTGAGCTTGGAATAATTCCAAGTTCATCGGATCCTATCTCATTATTTTACAATAGGGTCATAGCACAAGCAAATGAGCCAAGAGCATACCAGAAGTCTAAGCACGTGGAGCGAAAATACTACATCATTATAAAGATCTTGGCTAAGAGAGATGTAGTTATTTGTAAAATAGATTCTGTAAATAATATAGCGGACCTATTTACTAAAGCCTCAACTCCAAAGGTATTTGAGAAACATGTGGACTCTATGGGTATTAGATACCACTGTGATTAGCACTAGAGTAAGTGGGAGATAGTTACAGTTGTGCCTACGTGTCATCCCAGTTTTGTATGAATATTTGATATATATAAAGAGTATATTTTGTTATATCGCTAATTACATTTTAATTATATGGTTTAATGCTTGTTACGTTATAGATTTTGTTTTATCTGAATGAGTTTGGATACGGTCTAAAGGAGTTTAGACTGGTGTTAAAAGTTAGCAAATATTCCAAGAGTTGGAACATTATCTGTAACATTATAAAGACATCAGAATATGCTAATAATGATATAATTGCAAGAGTTGTAATAGGTTGCTAGGATGTGTCATTATGCAAGCATGTTCTCAAATACATAGTTCCTGTTCTATTTCTACTAACGCAGGTCTGTTTGTAGATCCTATCAATTTACATAAATCAGTGTATGTTTATATCTGTAGGGTACAGTTAGTTGTTCCTAGCTGACTAAGATCTTGGAGATTGTATAGGCATACAGGTATTCAGTTAGGACTAAGTATTAAGCAGAGTCATGAGGACCCCAATAGACATTCTATGTTGCCGTCAATGAAAGGTCTCCTTGAGTTAAATAGTATACGTGGTCCTCTGACCTGAGCACCACAATAAGCTTGTGAGTGATCCACTATGTTTTGGTTGCACGCATGTCAGAGACCTTTCATGGTCTAACCACTGGGTGTCGCTGGGTATGATCCGATACTCATAGAGTCCGATGCGTGCAGATATAGGCAGTTAACCCAGAAAGGTGTTTCTATAGGGTTAAACAATATGACAAAGAGTTTTGCTCATATTGTTCAATTGAGATACTATTTTAGAGATAGGTTTATGGATGAGTATATGGAGATTTGACAGTGTAGATCTATGTCCCCACATATCCAAGATATATATGATGAAAGGATTATACGTATATGTTGTAACCTTAACTTGTATGGTTCAACACGCTGATTTGTAATATTCGTGACGTGTGTGTGGAGCATTGCTTACGGGCTTATAGAATAATTTCATTTGACGAATCGAGTGTGGACACAGGGAGTCCCGCAATATAGAGTATACTCGCTATGTACTAAAGCAAAGTGTTGAATTAAATTATTTAATATAGTAATATCCAACATAATCACAGAAATACGTGCATGTGCGTATTTAAGTGTTAAATACAACGATTAGTCAATAATTATTATTCACTAATTGTAAAATGACACGTGATGCATTGTGAACCATCGGTTGAGTTTACCCAAGTGTGAAATTTGGTGGAACCCGCTAAATGGTATACTTAGTAACTATTTATGAAGAGTAATATGGTCATTTTATACTTTGATTATTTAAATATTAAATAATTAAAATATCTCTAATAAAATATATTATTTTATAATATTATATTAATAATAATATAATATATATAATGCATGATTATCATGCATTATATATAATATTATTTTTTTTTCAATAATGCACCTTTTATTAATATTATATTATAATATTATTTTTTTTAATAGAAAAGAGATATATATGTGTGACTGGAAACGAAAATAGGGAAAGGGAAAGGGAATTGAGAAATAAAGGGCTATTTCTATTTTGATTTCCATTTTGCTCTTAAGAAGAAAAAAAGCAATTGTTGTTTATATTTGTTTTCTTCATTCATGAGAAAGAAAGAGCAAGTTTAGAACCGGTCATTTGAGATTAAGTATTAATACTATGTTGGACTTAGGAGCTGTTGTTCTAATTTATCGAGCCCACCAAGTTGATAACTAGAACTGACAACGTGTACAACTCCAGACATACTTCGGAAGAAAATGTGTAAAACGTTACACGTATTAGTAATTTCTCAATTTTATCATTTATATATTAATTTGATTAATATATGATAAGTGTGTTAATTGTATGTTTTATAATTCCGTTGCGCTAAAATATGTATTAGATGTGTATTTTGTAATAAACACATTAGTACATGCATACACCCGTACACAATTGATTCTCTACATCTTGGGCACAGGTTCTTCTTTCTCGTCTTCTTATGAGGCTTTCAGTATGATCGTCTCATCGAACGTCACATCATGACTTATGATACTCCTTGGTGGTGTCAAGTCTTTACACCATACCTTGTATTATTTTACTCCTTCGAAATATCTTATGAATACCTCTTTGATAACTCTAGGTTCCAACTTTCCCTCCTTAACATGTACAAATGCAGGGAAACCAAATATTCTAAAATTGTCATACTTAGAAGAATTACCAGACCATTTCTCTTCTGGCTTCTTGAAGTCAATTGCTGAGTAAGGACTTCTATTAATCAAATAAGCTGTAATCACTACAGCTTCTCCTCAAAATGCCTTGGACATCTTTGCATTTATAAGTATGCATATAACCTTTTCAAGTAGGGTCTTATTCATCTTCTCAGCTATGCTATTCTGTTGTGGTGCATCATTCTATACCTTACAATCTCATACTTGACATAAAACTCATCAAAATCTCTATTGTAAAACTCGAGGCCATTGTCAGTTCTCAACTAACTATTTTGCCAATCTGATTCTCAACAAGAGCCTTCCAAGTCTTGAACACATCAAACGCTTAATCCTTAGTCTTTAACATATAGATCCACAACTTCCTTGAATAGTCATCAATTAAATTGAGAAAATACCTGGCACTATCATGAGTAACTGTTTGAGCTGGTCTTCAAAAATCCGAGTGTATGTAGTCAAGAGTCCCCTTAGTCTTGTGCTCACGGGTACTAAACCTCACCCTATATGCTTTCCCAAGCACATAATGCTCACAAAACTCTAATGGCTGGAACTTATCCTCACCAAATGCCTTTTGACTAAATAACTCTTTAAGTTTCTCTCCCCTAGTTGTGCTAGTCTAAGATGCCACAACTTGGTTGCATATTCTCATCATCTATAGAGAATAATGCAAAATCACTCACAACTTCACCCTTAAGTACATACACACATTTGTGCTTCCCTCCTCTCATTACCACCATGGAACCCTTAAAAACTCTCAAAACCCCGCCGTCGATCCTGATGGAACACTCATTCTAATCTAGAGTCCCTAGTAAGATCAAGTTGTCAGGAACATACCTAACATCTGTCAACTCTCTCACTCATCCATCATGCACCTAAGTTTAACACTACCAATTTTCATCATGTGACATGCAATATCATTACCCATTAATACCTTACCAACATTAAGGGGTTAGAAATTCATAAAACAATACTTATGTTAGCGCATGTGAAAAATACAACCAGAATTAAGAACTCGTTGTTCAGCATTCTTACTATCAATAGCAACGAGTGTCTATGCGCTGTCATAGCTATCATCATAAGCTTTCATCTTATTTTGTCCTTTCTTCTCTGGACAATCTTTTATGAAGTGCCCATCTTTCTTACAATAATAGCACTTCTTAGGAGTCCTAGACTTCAATCTTGAGCCTTTTTTTCTTCCATCTCTATATAAGGGCCTTCTTCTTACAGATAGACTTTCTTATTGCCCTCGATCTGCTTTCTTAATAGTTTTGAGTTTAATGATGATTTCACATCTCTCATCGTTAAACTCTCTCTGCCTTATAATAGCGTATTAACAAAGCTTTCATAACTCTTGGGAAGTGAACTCAGCAGGATAATTGCTCTATCTTCATCTTCTATCTTGATATTGATAGACTCAAGATTAATAATGATCTTATTGAATGCATCTATATGATATTTCATCGGCGTCCCCTTTGACATGGACAGCTGATACAGCTTCTTCTTTATATGCAATCTATTGGCCAATGGTTTTTACATATAAATGGAGTCAAGTTTCTTTCAAAGACCAATCGTCGTCGTCTCACCTACTACTTCTCTCAGTACTTTATTGCTTAATGATAGAACGATTGTGCTGTGAGCTCTTTTTTGAATGTCCCTTCTTTCTGCTTCAACTTTAGATAACTCTAATGTCTTTTCTTCTGCACTAGATAGAGCTGCAGTCTCCTCTAATACCGATTATAACCGTTGACTCACCAACATCGTCTTAACCTTCATCTTCCACATATTAAAGTCATTCGTACCATTGAATTTCTCTACCTCATACTTAGGTGTGGCAATGTCTGCTTAGAACCAAGCTCTGATACCAGTTTGTTGAAGGTAGAAGCACATAACAAGCACTATAACCCAAGTAATATAGTGCAGAATAACTAATTAAAGAACTGAAGAGAGAAAAGTAAAAGAAGAACACACAAAATTTACGTGATTCGACAACTTGCCTACATCCACGACGGATCAAGATCACTCACTTTTATTATTGAATCACAAGGCACTCACAAAGTATACTTTTTACAAGAAAGACTCACAAAGAAATATTCTCTCTTGCAATTTAGGGATTTTACCTCACTACAAATTAACAAAGATTTTTTAAATTATCACTAAAATGTGTTTTCAAACTAAGAGAGAGCCTTTATATAGGTTTTAGGACATCTTAGGTTTATCCTAAACGTGTGAAAATAATATTAGGAAGTCCTGAAGTAAGTGAGAGATGAACTAAGTCGTAACAAATCGGGAAAGCCTTTATTGCGTTAGGCGTCGCTGTAGTAACCAGTATCCATAACCGGTAAGAATATGTATATTTATATATATAAATATACGTATTTTATTTGTATGTGGGTGATCCTTGATTTATATATTGTTATTAGTAGTGTTTTTATAGGTTAAGGATATACTATTAGTATTGGGTTTATTTGCAAGACTTTGGAATTATTTTAGGGACCAAATTGTTATACTTTGAAAGTTTTGGGGGTGAATTCGTAAATACCAAAAAATTAACCACTTAGTATAAAAATACACTTTTAAAAACCCTAATTCTCTCATTTTGGTCGAGCTACCCATTTTTAGAGAGAGAAGAGAGAAATAAAGGAGAGAGAAAGAGAAGAAGAAGAAGAAAAAGAAGAAGAAATTGGAATTTTGGATCTTTAGAGGTATATCACAACTAATTATCAATTTATTGGTGTTAATTAAGTTAATTTCTTTAAGTTTTGATTTCTGGAAATATGTATAATTAAGGATTTGATGTGTATTTCGTTTGATGTTGTGAGAATTGATGATGATCTATAAGATAGTTTGATAAATCATGATGAATTATGGAATTTCTGCTGGATAACCTCTTGATCTAGGAATTTTATAAATTGTTGTGATTCGATTCTGGTTTTGAATTTTGAGTATATGAAATTAAACATGTTTAGGATCATCTGAGACTTTGAATCGACTGAAAATCTCGGAAATTGAATTTGTTGTGAATTTACCAAAATGACCCTGAAATTCTGGAAATTTCCTATGTGAACAGTATAATACAGTGACGAACAATGTTTGTCCTACTGAATGATCTTCAAAAATTACGAATTTGTGGAATATGATAAGTTTATATGTCTAATATGATATACTCGGAATTGAGAATTTAGATCAATGTGGTTGAAATGTTATGATTTTCTAAAGTATATCCGCTCATTACAGTATTTGATTAACAGATTTTTAAAGCTATGGAATAAAATAGTTTTAAATGTGAATATATGTTTATGAATGTGAGCATTGACATTGAGCATGGACATACATGTGTTTTTGTAAGTGAGCTTTCCAAAATAAGATGCGTTTAATAAAGAAAGCTTTTGAAGTGTAATATGTCCATGAGAAATATTTTGTGATTTGAGGGTACTTGAACTCACTGTTAACTTAGTAGGCATTTTATGTGATTTGTGGAGCCTTTATGTGTGGCCTTTCCTTCGGGATTGGTATATGTTATGTGTTCCGTATGTAGGGAGGATCCTATTGGTACCTAAAGGAAGTGTGAGTCATCACATTCGTGTGGTGGCGTATTGGTACATGTGAGAGGACTCACCGATGATCAGGGTGAGGGTTTGGCTTTTACCTTCGGGCATAAGCGTTATATATGTGTGATTTAAAGACCTCACTTGTACTATTCCTCTCATACGGTATGTCACCTACGAGTGACATTTGGCTCATTATGTGATATGTGATATGTAAGTCCTACTAAGTAGTAGTCGAGTAATGGTATTCCTATTATGTGTTTTGAAAGAATGTGTAAGCGCTTACATGATATGTGATTTGATAAGATTATGATTTTGATTGATCACAGCATATCATGCATATGCATTGTGTACATATATGTATTTGTATTTGATATATGTAAAACTAGTATGCTTACTGAGTTTTATACTCATTATAGTTTATGGTGATTTCAGGTAAATAAGGTACGTGTGTGCTTAGCGGATTTGGCAAGGCTTCTGCTATTCCTTGGGTTCCCTAAGTTGTTAGGTTGCTAAGTGTTTCATTTGGGGACACGTGGGATAAGATATTTGATTTGTCCCTAGTGAATAAATACTTATGTATTATTTTATTGTGTGTGGTTGGATTTAGTTTAAGTTCCACCAAGTGTAGTAATGGATTGATTTTAAGTAAGAATTTGCAATGAATATATTCTGGGCTTCCGGTAATAAAGTTGCTACTGGTGACGTAGTAGAGTGTTAATCTCTGAGAAAACTCTGCGTATCTCCGGTTTACTAATTGTCCTCCGACACACGACATCACTTACATTCATTCACTGCATGTGCACTCATAAATAATATTACACAAAATTTTCAACTTTCATTTCAATTTCTTTCAGAATTATAGCAATTGAATTATGACTGGGACAATTATTAAACCGGAGATACGCAGAGTTTTCTCAGAGATTAACACTCTACTACGTCACCAGTAGCAACTTTGTTACCGGGAGCCCAGAATATATCCATTGCAAATTCTTACTTAAAATCATCCAATAACCACACTTTATAAAACTTAAACCAAATCCAATCCACACGCAATGAAATAATACATAAGTATTTATTCAATAGGGACAAACCAAATATCCTATCCCACGTGTCCCCAAATGAAACACACAACAACCTAGCAACTTAGGGAACCCAAGGAACAGCAGAAGCCTTGCCAAATCCGCTAAGCACACACGTACCTTATTTACCTGAAATCACCATAAACTATAATGAGTATAAAACTCAGTAAGCATACTAATTTTTTATATATCAAATACAAATACATATATGTACACAATGCATATGTATGATATGCTGTGATCAATCAAAATCATAATCTTATCAAATCACATATCATGTAAGCGCTTACACATTCTTTCAAAACACATAATAGGAATACCATTACTCAACTACTACTTAGTAGGACTTACATATCACATATCACATAATGAGCCAAATGTCACTCGTAGATGACATACCGTATGAGAGGAATAGTACAAGTGAGGTCTTTAAATTACACATATATAACGCTTATGCCCGAAGGTAAAAGCCAAACCCTCACCCTGATCATCGGTGAGTCCTCTCACATGCACCAATACGCCACCACACGAATGTGATGACTCACACTTCCTTTAGGTACCAATAGGATCCTCCCTACATACGGAACACATAACATATACCAATCCCGAAGGAAAGGCCACACATAAAGGCTCCACAAATCACATAAAATGCCTACTAAGTTAACAGTGAGTTCAAGTACCCTCAAATCACAAAATATTTCTCATGGACATATTACACTTCAAAAGCTTTCTTTGTTAAACACATCTTATTTTGGAAAGCTCACTTACAAAAACACATGTATGTCCATGCTCAATGTCAATGCTCACATTCAGAAACATATATTCACATTTCATATCAAAATATACTTTGACATAACATAAACATATTCTTAACCCCATTTGCAAAATCATACAAAACAATTACTATGTTTATTGTGATTTCAGTAAAAAGTCTAGTATACTTACCTCTTAACACTTTCAGCTACAAGGCTTAAATCTCCTTAACCTATCAATGGAGATTAATCCTTTCATAAGCCTCACAATTCACACAAAATACTTTAAATAGCTTAAAAAATTATACACAATGCATTTATCACATCAAATCGGGCTAAATATTTGGTTTCTCAAAACCTGTCATTCTGACCACTTACACTTAACAAAAATTTCTAATACATCAAATGATGTCCAATTACTCCGAAATCAGAATATATCATTCTTGACTCATATATACTTCTTATATATGAATATTATATCAAAATTCCTACACAATCCATTCCATACACACCATCGAATCCAAACTACAAACCTGACAGGATCAAGATACTTACGGAACAGTATTCAATCTCCAAATTTTATAAAATCATATACTAACTCAAAAATTATAAAACTACCACATAACTACTCTTGACACATATCTCAGTCCATGATAAATATTTGGCTTCCAAATAACTGCCAAAAGTATTTTAAAACTATTTTATTTCATAACTTTAAAAATCTGTTAATCAAATACTACAATGAGCTGATACACTTTAGAAATTCATAACACTTCAACCACATTGATCCAAATTCTCAATTCCGAGTATATCATATTAGACATATAAAATTATTATATTCCACAAATTCATAATTTTTAAAGATCATTCAGCAGGTCAAAAATTATTTTCCACTGTATCATACTGTTTACACAGGAAATTTCCAGAATTCCAGGGTCATTTTGGTAAATTCACTAAAAATTCAATTTCCGAGATTTTCAGTCGATTCAAAGTCTCAGATGATCCTAAACATGTCTAATTTCATATACTCAAAATTCATTGTAGTAACCAGTATCCATAACCGGTAAGAATATGTATATTTATATATATAAATATACGTGTTTTATTTGTATGTGGGTGATCCTTGATTTATATATTGTTATTAGTAGTGTTTTTATAGGTTAAGGATATACTATTAGTATTGGGTTTATTTGTAAGACTTTGGAATTATTTTAGGGACCAAATTGTTATACTTTGAAAGTTTTTGGGGTGAATTCGTAAATACCAAAACTTAACCACTTAGTATAAAAATACACTTTTAAAAACCCTAATTCTCTCATTTTGGTCGAGCTACCCATTTTTTAGAGAGAGAAGAGAGAAATAAAGGAGAGAGAAAGAGAAGAAGAAGAAGAAAAAGAAGAAGAAATTGGAATTTTGGATCTTTAGAGGTATATCACAACTAATTATCAATTTATTGGTGTTAATTAAGTTAATTTCTTTAAGTTTTGATTTCTGAAAATATGTATAATTAAGGATTTGATGTGTATTTCGTTTGATGTTGTGAGAATTGATGATGATCTATAAGATAGTTTGATAAATCATGATGAATTATGGAATTTCTGCTGGATAACCTCTTGACCTAGGAATTTTATAAATTGTTGTGATTCGATTCTGGTTTTGAATTTTGAGTATATGAAATTAGACATGTTTAGGATCATCTGAGACTTTGAATCGACTGAAAATCTCGGAAATTGAATTTTTAGTGAATTTACCAAAATGACCCTGGAATTCTGGAAATTTCCTGTGTAAACAGTATGATACAGTGGAAAATAATTTTTGACCTGCTGAATGATCTTTAAAAATTATGAATTTGTGGAATATAATAATTTTATATGTCTAATATGATATACTCGGAATTGAGAATTTGGATCAATGTGGTTGAAGTGTTATGAATTTCTAAAGTGTATCAGCTCATTGTAGTATTTGATTAACAGATTTTTAAAGTTATGAAATAAAATAGTTTTAAAATACTTTTGGCAGTTATTTGGAAGCCAAATATTTATCATGGACTGAGATATGTGTCAAGAGTAGTTATGTGGTAGTTTTATAATTTTTGAGTTAGTATATGATTTTATAAAATTTGGAGATTGAATACTGTTCCGTAAGTATCTTGATCCTGTCAGGTTTGTAGTTTGGATTCGATGGTGTGTATGGAATGGATTGTGTAGGAATTTTGATATAATATTCATATATAAGAAGTATATATGAGTCAAGAATGATATATTCTGATTTCGGAGTAATTGGACATCATTTGATGTATTAGAAATTTTTGTTAAGTGTAAGTGGTCAGAATGACAGGTTTTGAGAAACCAAATATTTAGCCCGATTTGATGTGATAAATGCATTGTGTATAATTTTTTAAGCTATTTAAAGTATTTTGTGTGAATTGTGAGGCTTATGAAAGGATTAATCTCCATTGATAGGTTAAGGAGATTTAAGCCTTGTAGCTGAAAGTGTTAAGAGGTAAGTATACTAGACTTTTTACTGAAATCACAATAAACATAGTAATTGTTTTGTATGATTTTGCAAATGGGGTTAAGAATATGTTTATGTTATGTCAAAGTATATTTTGATATGAAATGTGAATATATGTTTCTGAATGTGAGCATTGACATTGAGCATGGACATACATGTGTTTTTGTAAGTGAGCTTTCAAAATAAGATGTGTTTAATAAAGAAAGCTTTTGAAGTGTAATATGTCCATGAGAAATATTTTGTGATTTGAGGGTACTTGAACTCACTGTTAACTTAGTAGGCATTTTATGTGATTTGTGGAGCCTTTATGTGTGGCCTTTCCTTCGGGATTGGTATATGTTATGTGTTCCGTATGTAGGGAGGATCCTATTGGTACCTAAAGGAAGTGTGAGTCATCACATTCGTGTGGTGGCGTATTGGTACATGTGAGAGGACTCACCGATGATCAGGGTGAGGGTTTGGCTTTTACCTTCGGGCATAAGCGTTATATATGTGTGATTTAAAGACCTCACTTGTACTATTCCTCTCATACGGTATGTCACCTACGAGTGACATTTGGCTCATTATGTGATATGTGATATGTAAGTCCTACTAAGTAGTAGTTGAGTGATGATATTCCTATTATGTGTTTTGAAAGAATGTGTAAGCGCTTACATGATATGTGATTTGATAAGATTATGATTTTGATTGATCACAGCATATCATATATATGCATTGTGTACATATATGTATTTGTAATTGATATATGAAAAACTAGTATGCTTATTGAGTTTTATACTCATTATAGTTTATGGTGATTTCAGGTAAATAAGGTACATGTGTGCTTAGCGGATTTGGCAAGGCTTCTGCTGTTCCTTGGGTTCCCTAAGTTGTTAGGTTGCTAAGTGTTTCATTTGGGGACACGTGGGATAAGATATTTGATTTGTCCCTAGTGAATAAATACTTATGTATTATTTTATTGTGTGTGGTTGGATTTAGTTTAAGTTTCACCAAGTGTAGTAATGGATTGATTTTAAGTAAGAATTTGCAATGAATATATTCTGGGCTTCCGGTAATAAAGTTGCTACTGGTGACGTAGTAGAGTGTTAATCTCTGAGAAAACTCTGCGTATCTCCGGTTTACTAATTGTCCCAGTCATAATTCAATTACTATAATTCTGAAAGAAATTAAAAATGAATGTTTAAGTATTATTGAATGAATGTAAGTGATGTCGTGTGTCAGATCTTTTGGGTCTGGGGCGTGACAGCTTTTATTGGTATCAGAGCTAAGATATGATTCTGTAGACTTTTAAGTGTCGAGTCAAGGGAACCGAGCAGATGCCAAATCCTTAGGATTGTATTTGTAGCTTTGTTGTGTAAAAGTTTGACATATTCCTTAAATTTTGTATGATTTTGTGAAGTTGACACATTATCCAAGAGCTGCTAAGATAGTTGTTGTTGTGGATAATGGTACCTTGTGGATCTTATGTTACCATTTAGAATTTTTTTTAAGTTGTGACTAATATGCTTAGCAAGAATGATGTCGAATATCTTATAATGATAATTTGCATGTCATAGAGCAAATTGAGAAAATTTTCTCAATGACAAAATATAGAGAAGTAGAGTATTGAAGACATCAATTGAAACAACTTTTATTAAAAAGGAAAACAACAACACAACAACAATAGCAGCAACAAAAATACAATAGAGGCTACGGAGTGAGATTTAAGTCTATTTTGCGCTTCTTCTGACTGTCATGAGTAGACCAATCTAACTGATGCAATGTTGGATTAGACAGAGGAATAAAAGACTGCAATTGGTCAATCAGTTGATCAACAGTTGGAGCTGAAATAAGAATCCGTCGTGCTAGAAGTGGGATGAATTGTGTTCCCGCTACATAGTCAAGAAAAGATATCAACCCGTCGTAAAAACCATTAACATTTAACAAACCAATGGGTTTTTGGTGGATTTGTAATTGTGCCCATGAGACAATTTGAAAAATTTCCTCCAAGGTCCCGAAACCTCCTGGTAGAGCTATGAAAGCATCCGCATGCTTAAGCATTTGAGCCATTCGCTCGTGCATAGATGAGACTTGTAACTCATCCCCAATTGTTTTTCCTACAACATTTTCAATAGCTAGAGGTTTTGGAATGATACCCAAAACTCGACTACCTTTATTGTGTGCAGCTTTTGCCACAGACCCCATTAACCCTCGGTTACCTCCTCCATATACTAAATGTATATTTCGCTCAGCTAATACCTTACCAAGATTTTCTGCAACTTTTGTAAACTCTTCAGTATTCCCAGGGTTGGATCCACAAAAGACACAAATTTTTGTAAATCGACGAGCTGAGGTTTCCTCCATTGTTATGCTCACCCTAATCTTTGAATATTTTTGAGTTTGTATAAGGATGCTATAATAATGTAGTTATAGAGAAACAAATTGATAATAGCTGTGGAGCATATGTGTAAGTATGTTCAAGTATATATTTTTCTCGATTCTTGTGAGGTAAAACAAAAAAAAAAAGAGAATGAGTTTTACTTTATCATTTTATAAGGGACAATAGGTCGCAAAATCTTGAATAAATATATGTTGATATGTAAGTGTGATAAAAATTGTGTCGGAAGTGTGATAAGTTAGGTAAGATAATTAAGAAAAGTCAATAAAGGCCTATTTCACGGATTTAGGGACTTAGCCATTTTGGCACTAATGGTCGACAATACATCAATGACTTGAAGACTTTTTGAGCTAACAATTGGACTTTGGACATGAGGCCAAATTAACTTTATTAATTACAAAGATTTTGTGGTCTTAACATTAATTTTTGGCCGATAGATTAAAAGCAGATATGAAGAAAGATAAAGCACACTTGACATAAAGATAAAGCAGTAATCAGTCTCTCTTTGATGTGATAGAGCAACACGGATCTAGTTTTTGTGAAAATAGAAACAGCAATGTAGGTCAAAATGAGTCTCCTTGGTCGCTTTCATCTGTGTCGTATCCATGAGAGAGGAACTTATGGAGTTGTTGTTCCCATATATTGAATGAGGGCTCTGGCTGAGTGGAAGGTAGGTCTACCATATTTTGATCTTCTGCATGTAAACTGGTCTGGATGAGGGATGTGCTGGATTCCTCTTGGATTTGAGAGTCGGTTAGATAAGGTTGGGAGTCTTGAAAGAGGGATAAGTCAAAATTGGGTTGGTGTTGGTCAGGTTCTGTCAGGACAACTGGCTGAGATTGGATAGGTTCTGTCGGGACAGCTGGCTGAGGCCATTGGTGAAGGTTATCCATTTCTTGTCTGTATCTGGCATAATAAGTCATGTTTGGGATATGGTGATGGTGGGTAGAGTAATTTGTATTTCTATGATGTGAAAGATGATGTTTTTGTCTTTGTTGGAATTTGAGTATATTGGCAAAATTCAGTTCTTCTGCAAAGTCATCTTCAACCTGTTCCCAAGGTGCAGCATCTTCTGGGGAGATCCAAACAGACGGAGGAATTATTTGATTTTCCTGAGCAAGAATTCTTTCAAGTTCTCTCTTTTGCTGAATTACTTCTTCAGGCCAGAGCTTAATTGATCCCTTTAGTGAAAGGGTAAATGTGAAGTAATCCTTAACAGTGGGGTAATAATGAATCTCGTGATCTGAAATAATCATACCCTTCCGTTGTAGAAGTAAGACTGACCAAAGATGTTGTCTGGGGACTGCAGCATTTGTGTTGTTTGCAATCATGTATTGAAATTTAGTTATCCACCATGTCTTTGGGTAAAACCATTGGAGAAAAATCAGGGCTGGATGATCTTCATCACATTTTTCTAATTTTTGGAGGGTTCTAAGTAATGGGAATTCCATGGCGATTGTATACAGATCCAACAGGTACCATAACAAGTAAAGGACAGGTTTGGACCATTGGGAAAATGGGAAAAAAGAGTGCAGGTGAAAGAAAGGGTATTCTAAGTTGAACAAAGGGCCACCAAGAACCGTGAGGCCGTGTTCTTGGACTGTTAAGATGGCGTAGTGTCTGATGAATTCTTTGGCACGGGAATGGAGTGTTCTGGTTTTGATTAGGTCTGGAAATTGTGGTGGAGAAAAAGGAACAGGAGGAGTTATGATAATAGGATTCATTATGAAGATGGTAAGAAGGTTGGTTTTATTTATTGCTAGAAAAGTGATTATGAGGTTTAGGCTATTTATAGAGTTTTATGAAAGAAAATCAATAATCGTTTTGTCCTTTTCTTTCACGTGGATGACGTTAAAGGAATAGTTAAAAGAATCATATTTTCCATCGCAATAATTGTGCTAGTGGAATCTTTTCTATTTGAAATCGATCATATTAGAAAAAGCAGACATGTCAGTCTCAATGAGAAAATGATGTCCAATAAGGTGGACTATTTTTTTTAAAGATTTAGAGTAAGAGATATAATGTTGAGATCTATAGTTTGAGAATCAATTGAACTAAAGGTTTTTATTTTATTTTATTGAAGTTGATTTTTGATCATTTAAGATAATGCCTTCAATATTCTGATTTGAATGACAACTTAGTTGCGTAGAAATGCTACATTTTTTTAGAATGATATCAAAGAAGTGAATGATATTATGACGTATGAGTATATGTTGAAAGGATTAAAATTTTCAGAAGAGTTAAAAATTTTATGTAAGAGATTAGTATGGGTATTCTACATCTAGGTTATTCTTTAATGAATGAAAGGTGAAGTGTATAGATACCCATTACATATTGAACGAATAAAAAAAACAAGAATAAAAATATGTGTGTATAATTTTATAAGTCCATAATGTGTGTCATATGTTTATTTTATGGATATATGTTTCGTACTCCTCTCGTATACTCAGCTATGAGCCAACTTAAAGATAATCTAACATATGAATGAGTATTTATTAGGATTTTGGACTACAATGAGCAAATCCTATATACAAGGAAGATTGCTTTGTAAATGTTTTATGAATAAACCATACAGTTGAAAAGGAAAATTGAGAATGAGAAGAAGAAATGAGATCTAAGTATCCTCATCTATGTGCTTAAGTTATGAATTTCGAGGACGAAATTCTTATAAGGAGGGGAGAATTGTAGTAACCAGTATCCATAACCGGTAAGAATACGTATATTTATATATATAAATATACGTATTTTATTTATATGTGGGTGATCCTTGATTTATATATTGTTATTAGTAGTGTTTTTATAGGTTAAGGATATACTATTAGTATTGGGTTTATTTGTAAGACTTTGGAATTATTTTAGGGACCAAATTGTTATACTTTGAAAGTTTTTGGGGTGAATTCGTAAATACCAAAACTTAACCACTTAGTATAAAAATACACTTTTAAAAACCCTAATTCTCTCATTTTGGTCGAGCTACCCATTTTTAGAGAGAGAAGAGAGAAATAAAGGAGAGAGAAAGAGAAGAAGAAGAAGAAAAAGAAGAAGAAATTGGAATTTTGGATCTTTAGAGGTATATCACAACTAATTATCAATTTATTGGTGTTAATTAAGTTAATTTCTTTAAGTTTTGATTTCTGAAAATATGTATAATTAAGGATTTGATGTGTATTTCGTTTGATGTTGTGAGAATTGATGATGATCTATAAGATAGTTTGATAAATCATGATGAATTATGGAATTTCTGCTGGATAACCTCTTGACCTAGGAATTTTATAAATTGTTGTGATTCGATTCTGGTTTTGAATTTTGAGTATATGAAATTAGACATGTTTAGGATCATCTGAGACTTTGAATCGACTGAAAATCTCGGAAATTGAATTTTTAGTGAATTTACCAAAATGACCCTGGAATTCTGGAAATTTCCTGTGTAAACAGTATGATACAGTGGAAAATAATTTTTGACCTGCTGAATGATCTTTAAAAATTATGAATTTGTGGAATATAATAATTTTATATGTCTAATATGATATACTCGGAATTGAGAATTTGGATCAATGTGGTTGAAGTGTTATGAATTTCTAAAGTGTATCAGCTCATTGTAGTATTTGATTAACAGATTTTTAAAGTTATGAAATAAAATAGTTTTAAAATACTTTTGGCAGTTATTTGGAAGCCAAATATTTATCATGGACTGAGATATGTGTCAAGAGTAGTTATGTGGTAGTTTTATAATTTTTGAGTTAGTATATGATTTTATAAAATTTGGAGATTGAATACTGTTCCGTAAGTATCTTGATCCTGTCAGGTTTGTAGTTTGGATTCGATGGTGTGTATGGAATGGATTGTGTAGGAATTTTGATATAATATTCATATATAAGAAGTATATATGAGTCAAGAATGATATATTCTGATTTCGGAGTAATTGGACATCATTTGATGTATTAGAAATTTTTGTTAAGTGTAAGTGGTCAGAATGACAGGTTTTGAGAAACCAAATATTTAGCCCGATTTGATGTGATAAATGCATTGTGTATAATTTTTTAAGCTATTTAAAGTATTTTGTGTGAATTGTGAGGCTTATGAAAGGATTAATCTCCATTGATAGGTTAAGGAGATTTAAGCCTTGTAGCTGAAAGTGTTAAGAGGTAAGTATACTAGACTTTTTACTGAAATCACAATAAACATAGTAATTGTTTTGTATGATTTTGCAAATGGGGTTAAGAATATGTTTATGTTATGTCAAAGTATATTTTGATATGAAATGTGAATATATGTTTCTGAATGTGAGCATTGACATTGAGCATGGACATACATGTGTTTTTGTAAGTGAGCTTTCAAAATAAGATGTGTTTAATAAAGAAAGCTTTTGAAGTGTAATATGTCCATGAGAAATATTTTGTGATTTGAGGGTACTTGAACTCACTGTTAACTTAGTAGGCATTTTATGTGATTTGTGGAGCCTTTATGTGTGGCCTTTCCTTCGGGATTGGTATATGTTATGTGTTCCGTATGTAGGGAGGATCCTATTGGTACCTAAAGGAAGTGTGAGTCATCACATTCGTGTGGTGGCGTATTGGTACATGTGAGAGGACTCACCGATGATCAGGGTGAGGGTTTGGCTTTTACCTTCGGGCATAAGCGTTATATATGTGTGATTTAAAGACCTCACTTGTACTATTCCTCTCATACGGTATGTCACCTACGAGTGACATTTGGCTCATTATGTGATATGTGATATGTAAGTCCTACTAAGTAGTAGTTGAGTGATGATATTCCTATTATGTGTTTTGAAAGAATGTGTAAGCGCTTACATGATATGTGATTTGATAAGATTATGATTTTGATTGATCACAGCATATCATATATATGCATTGTGTACATATATGTATTTGTAATTGATATATGAAAAACTAGTATGCTTATTGAGTTTTATACTCATTATAGTTTATGGTGATTTCAGGTAAATAAGGTACATGTGTGCTTAGCGGATTTGGCAAGGCTTCTGCTGTTCCTTGGGTTCCCTAAGTTGTTAGGTTGCTAAGTGTTTCATTTGGGGACACGTGGGATAAGATATTTGATTTGTCCCTAGTGAATAAATACTTATGTATTATTTTATTGTGTGTGGTTGGATTTAGTTTAAGTTTCACCAAGTGTAGTAATGGATTGATTTTAAGTAAGAATTTGCAATGAATATATTCTGGGCTTCCGGTAATAAAGTTGCTACTGGTGACGTAGTAGAGTGTTAATCTCTGAGAAAACTCTGCGTATCTCCGGTTTACTAATTGTCCCAGTCATAATTCAATTACTATAATTCTGAAAGAAATTAAAAATGAATGTTTAAGTATTATTGAATGAATGTAAGTGATGTCGTGTGTCAGATCTTTTGGGTCTGGGGCGTGACAGCTTTTCTTTAAATCACACATATATAACGCTTATGCCCGAAGGTAAAAGCCAAACCCTCACCCTGATCATCGGTGAGTCCTCTCACATGTACCTATACGCCACCACACGAATGTGATAACTCACTCTTCCTTTAGGTACCAATAGGATCCTCCCTACATACGGAACACATAACATATACCAATCCCAAAGGAAAGGCCACACAAAAAGGCTCCACAAATCACATAAAATGCCTACTAAGTTAACAGTGAGTTCAAGTACCCTCAAAATACAAAATATTTCTCATGAACATATTACACTTCAAAAGCTTTCTTTATTAAACACATCTTATTTTGAAAGCTCACTTACAAAAACACATGTATGTCCATGCTCAATGTCAATGCTCACATTCAGAAACATATATTCACATTTCATATCAAAATATACTTTGACATAACATAAACATATTCTTAACCCCATTTGCAAAATCATACAAAACAATTACTATGTTTATTGTGATTTCAGTAAAAAGTCTAGTATACTTACCTCTTAACACTTTCAGCTATAAGGCTTAAATCTCCTTAACCTATCAATGGAGATTAATCCTTTCATAAGCCTCACAATTCACACAAAATACTTTAAATAGCTTACAAAATTATACACAATGCATTTATCACATCAAATTGGTCTAAATATTTGGTTTCTCAAAACCTGTCATTCTGACCACTTACACTTAACAAAAATTTCTAATACATCAAATGATGTCCAATTACTCCGAAATCAGAATATATCATTCTTGACTCATATATACTTCTTATATATGAATATTATATCAAAATTCCTACACAATCCATTCCATACACACCATCGAATCCAAACTACAAACCTGACAGGATCAAGATACTTACTGAACAGTATTCAATCTCCCAATTTTATAAAACCATATACTAACTCAAAAATTATAAAACTACCACATAATTACTCTTGACATATATCTCAGTCCATGATAAATATTTCACTTCCAAATCACTGCCAAAAGTATTTTAAAACTATTTTATTCTATAACTTTAAAAATCTGTTAATCAAATATTACAATGAACTGATACACTTTAGAAATTCATAACACTTCAACCACATTGATCTAAATTCTCAATTCCGAGTATATCATATTATACATATAAAACTATCATATTCCACAAATTCATAATTTTTGAAGATCATTCAGCAGATCAAAAATTATTTTCCACTGTATCATACTGTTTACACAGGAAATTTCCAGAATTCCAGGGTCATTTTGGTAAATTCACTACAAATTCAATTTCTGAGATTTTCAGTCGATTCAAAGTCTCAGATGATCCTAAACATGTCTAATTTCATATACTCAAAATTCAAAACCAGAATCGAATCACAACAATTTATAAAATTCCTAGATCAAGAGGTTATCCAGCAGAAATTCCATAATTCATCATGATTTATCAAACTATCTTATAGATCATCATCAATTCTCACAACATCAAACGAAATACACATCAAATCCTTAATTATACATATTTCCAGAAATCAAAACTTAAAGAAATTAACTTAATTAACACCAATAAATTGATAATTAGTTGTGATATACCTCTAAAGATCCAAAATTCTCATTTTCTTCTTCTTTTTCTTCTTCTTCTTCTCTTTCTCTCTCCTTTATTTCTCTCTTCTCTCTCTAAAAATGGGTAGCTCGACCAAAATGAGAGAATTAGGGTTTTTAAAAGTGTATTTTTATACTAAGTGGTTAATTTTTGGTATTTACGAATTCACCCCCAAAACTTTCAAAGTATAACAATTTGGTCCCTAAAATAATTCCAAAGTCTTGCAAATAAACCCAATACTAATAGTATATCCTTAACCTATAAAAACACTACTAATAACAATATATAAATCAAGGATCACCCACATACAAATAAAATACGTATATTTATATATATAAATATACGTATTCTTACCGGTTATGGATACTGGTTACTACAATTCTCCCCTCCTTATAAGAATTTCGTCCTCGAAATTCATAACTTAAGCACATAGATGAGGATACTTAGATCTCATTTCTTCTTCTCATTCTCAATTTGCCTTTTCAACCGTATGGTTTATTCATAAAACATTTACAAAACAATCTTCTTGGTATATAAGATTTGCTCATAGCTTAGTCTGTGAGAGGAGTACGAAACATTCATTCATAAAATAAACACATGACACACATTATGGACTTATAAAATTATACACACATAATTTTTACTCTTTTCTCCCATTCGTTCAATATTTAATAGGCATCTATACAATTCACCTTTTATTCATTAAAGAATAACATAGATGTAGAATACCCATACTAATCTCTTACATAAAATTCTTAACTCCTTTAAAAATTTTAATCCCTTCAACATATACTCATACGTCATAATATCATTCACTACCTTGATATCATTAAAAAAAATGTAGTATTTCTACGCAACTAAGTTGTCATTCAAATCAGAATATTGAAAGCATTATCTTAAACGATCAAAAATCAACTTCAATAAAAAGACCTTTAGTTCAACTGATTCTTAAACTATAGATCTTAACATTATATCTTTTACTTTAACTCTTAAAAAAATAGTCCACCTTATTGGACATCATTTTCTCATTGAGATTGACATGTCTGCTTTTTCTAATATGCTCGATTTCAAATAGAAAAGATTCTACTAGCACAATTACTGCGATGGCAAATATAATTCTTTTAACTATTCCTTTAACGTCATCCACGTAAAAGGAAAGGACAAAACGATTATTGATTTTCTTTCATAAAACTCTATAAATAGCCTAAACCTCATAATCACTTTTCTAGCAATAAATAAAACCAACCTTCTTACCATCTTCATAATGAATCCCATTATCATAACTCCTCCTGTTCCTTTTTCTCCACCACAATTTCCAGACCTAATCAAAACCAGAACACTCCATTTCCGTGCCAAAGAATTCATCAGACACTACGCCATCTTAGCAGTCCAAGAACACGGCCTCACAGTTCTTGGTGGCCCTTTGTTCAACTTAGAATACCATTTCTTCCACCTGCACTCTTTTTTCCCATTTTCCCAATGGTCCAAACCTGTCCTTTACTTGTTATGGTACTTGTTGGATCTGTATACAATCGCCATGGAATTCCCATTACTTAGAACCCTCCAAAAATTAGAAAAATGTGATGAAGATCATCTAGCCCTGATTTTTCTCCAATGGTTTTACCCAAAGACATGGTGGATAACTAAATTTCAATACATGATTGCAAACAACACAAATGCTGCAGTCCCCAGACAACATCTTTGGTCAGTCTTACTTTTCCAACGGAAGGGTATGATTATTTCAGATCACGAGATTCATTATTACCCCACTGTTAAGGATTACTTCACATTTACCCTTTCACTAAAGGGATCAATTAAGCTCTGGCCTGAAGAAGTAATCCAACAAAAGAGAGAACTTGAAAGAATTCTTGCTCAGGAAAATCAAATAATTCCTCCGTCTGTTTGGATCTCCCCAGAAGATGCTGCGCCTTGGGAACAGGTTGAAACTGACTTTGCAGAAGACCTGAATTTTGCCAATATACTCAAATTCCAACAAAGACAAAAATATCATCTTTCACATCTCAGAAATACAGATTACTCTACCCACCATCACTATATCCCAAACATGACTTATTATGCTAGATACAGACAAGCAATGGATAACCTTCACCAATGGCCTCAGCTAGCTGTCCTGACAGAACCTACCCAATCTCAGCCAGTTGTCTCGACAGAATCTGACCAACGCCAACCCAATCTTGACTTATCCCTCTTTCAAGACTCACAACCTTATCTAACCGACACCCAAATCCAAGAGGAAGCCAGCACATCCCTCATTCAGATCAACTCACCTGCAGAAGATCAAGATATGGTAGACCCACATTCCACTCCGCCAGAGCCCTCATTCAATGTATGGGAACAACAACTCCATAAGTTCCTCTCTCACGGATACGACACAGATGAAAGCGACCAAGGAGACTCATTTTGACCTACATTGCTGTTTCTATTTTCACAGAAACTAGATCCGTGTTGCTCTATCACATCAAAGAGAGACTGATTACTGCTTTATATTTATGTCAAGTGTGCTTTTATCTTTCTTCATATCTGCTTTTAATTTGTCGGCCAAAAATTAATGTTAAGACCACAAAATCTTTGTAATTAATAAAGTTAATTTGGCCTCATGTCCAAAGTCCAATTGTTAGCTCAAAAAGTCTTCAAGTCATTGATGTATTGTCGACCATTAGTGCCAAAATGACTAAGTCCCTAAATCCATGAAATAGGCCTTTATTGACTTTTCTTAATTATCTTACCTAACTTATCACACTTCTGACACAATTTTTTATCACACTTACATATCAACATATATTTATTCAAGATTTTGCGACCTATTGTCCCTTATAAAATGATAAAGTAAAACTCATTCTCTTTTTTTTTGTTTTACCTCACAAGAATCGAGAAAAATATATACTTGAACATACTTACACATATGCTCCACAGCTATTATCAATTTGTTTCTCTATAAATACATTATTATTGCATCCTTATACAAACTCAAAAATATTCAAAGATTAGGGTGAGCATAACAATGGAGGAAACCTCAGCTCGTCGATTCACAAAAATTTGTGTCTTTTGTGGATCCAACCCTGGAAATACCGAAGAATTTACAAAAGTTGCAGAAAATCTCGGTAAGGTATTAGCTGAGCGAAATATACATCTAGTATATGGAGGAGGTAACCGTGGGTTAATGGGGTCTATAGCAAAAGCAGCACACAATAATGGTAGTTGCGTTTTGGGTATCATTCCAAAACCTCTAGCTATTGAAAATATTGTAGGAAAAACAGTTGGGGATGAGTTACAAGTCTCATCTATGCACGAGCGAATGGCTCAAATGCTTAGGCATGCGGATGCTTTCATAGCTCTACCAGGAGGTTTCGGGACCTTGGAGGAAATTTTTCAAATTGTCTCATGGGCACAATTACAAATCCACCAAAAACCCATTGGTTTGTTAAATGTTAATGGTTTTTACGATGGGTTGATATCTTTTCTTGACTATGCAGCGGGAACACAATTCATCCCACTTCTAGCACGACGGATTCTTATTTCAGCTCCAACTGTTGATCAACTGATTGATCAATTGCAGTCTTTTATTCCTCTGTCTAATCCAACATTGCATCAGTTAGATTGGTCTACTCATGACAGTCAGAAGAAGCGCAAAATAGACTTAAATCTCACTCCGTAGCCTCTATTGTATTTTTGTTGCTGCTATTGTTGTTGTGTTGTTGTTTTCCTTTTCAATAAAAGTTGTTTCAATTAATGTCTTCAATACTCTACTTCTCTATATTTTGTCATTGAGAAAATTATCTCAATTTGCTCTATCATATGCAAATTATCATTATAAGATATTCAACATCACTCTTACTAAGCATATTAGTCATAACTTAAAAGAAAATCTAAATGGTAACATTAAGATCCACAAGGTACCATTATAGCAATTGAATTATGACTGGGACAATTATTAAACCGGAGATACGCAGAGTTTTCTCAGAGATTAACACTCTACTACGTCACCAGTAGCAACTTTGTTACCGGGAGCCCAGAATATATCCATTGCAAATTCTTACTTAAAATCATCCAATAACCACACTTTATAAAACTTAAACCAAATCCAATCCACACGCAATGAAATAATACATAAGTATTTATTCAATAGGGACAAACCAAATATCCTATCCCACGTGTCCCCAAATGAAACACACAACAACCTAGCAACTTAGGGAACCCAAGGAACAGCAGAAGCCTTGCCAAATCCGCTAAGCACACATGTACCTTATTTACCTGAAATCACCATAAACTATAATGAGTATAAAACTCAGTAAGCATACTAGTTTTTCATATATCAAATACAAATACATATATGTACACAATGCATATGTATGATATGCTGTGATCAATCAAAATCATAATCTTATCAAATCACATATCATGTAAGCGCTTACACATTCTTTCAAAACACATAATAGGAATACCATTACTCAACTACTACTTAGTAGGACTTACATATCACATATCACATAATGAGCCAAATGTCACTCGTAGATGACATACCGTATGAGAGGAATAGTACAAGTGAGGTCTTTAAATTACACATATATAACGCTTATGCCCGAAGGTAAAAGCCAAACCCTCACCCTGATCATCGGTGAGTCCTCTCACATGCACCAATACGCCACCACACGAATGTGATGACTCACACTTCCTTTAGGTACCAATAGGATCCTCCCTACATACGGAACACATAACATATACCAATCCCGAAGGAAAGGCCACACATAAAGGCTCCACAAATCACATAAAATGCCTACTAAGTTAACAGTGAGTTCAAGTACCCTCAAATCACAAAATATTTCTCATGGACATATTACACTTCAAAAGCTTTCTTTGTTAAACACATCTTATTTTGGAAAGCTCACTTTCAAAAACACATGTATGTCCATGCTCAATGTCAATGCTCACATTCATAAACATATATTCACATTTCATATCAAAATATACTTTGATATATCATAAACATATTCTTAACCCCATTTACAAAATCATACAAAACAATTACTATGTTTATTGTGATTCCAGTAGTAAGTCTAGTATACTTACCTCTTAACACTTTCAGCTACAAGGCTTAAATCTCCTTAACCTATCAATGGAGATTAATCCTTTCATAAGCCTCACAATTCACACAAAATACTTTAAATAGCTTACAAAATTATACACAATGCATTTATCACATCAAATTGGTCTAAATATTTGGTTTCTCAAAATCTGTCATTCTGACCACTTACACTTAACAAAAATTTCTAATACATCAAATGATGTCCAATTACTCCGAAATCAGAATATATCATTCTTGACTCATATATACTTCTTATATATGAATATTATATCAAAATTCCTACACAATCCATTCCATACACACCATCGAATCCAAACTACAAACCTGACAGGATCAAGATACTTACTGAACAGTATTCAATCTCCCAATTTTATAAAATCATATACTAACTCAAAAATTATAAAACTACCACATAATTACTCTTGACACATATCTCAGTCCATGATAAATATTTGGCTTCCAAATAACTGCCAAAAGTATTTTAAAACTATTTTATTTCATAACTTTAAAAATCTGTTAATCAAATACTACAATGAGCTGATACACTTTAGAAATTCATAACACTTCAACCACATTGATCCAAATTCTCAATTCCGAGTATATCATATTAGACATATAAAATTATCATATTCCACAAATTCATAATTTTTAAAGATCATTCAGCAGGTCAAAAATTATTTTCCACTGTATCATACTGTTTACACAGGAAATTTCCAGAATTCCAGGGTCATTTTGGTAAATTCACTACAAATTCAATTTCTGAGATTTTCAGTCGATTCAAAGTCTCAGATGATCCTAAACATGTCTAATTTCATATACTCAAAATTCAAAACTAGAATCGAATCACAACAATTTATAAAATTCCTAGATCAAGAGGTTATCCAGCAGAAATTGTTGTGATTCGATTCTGGTTTTGAATTTTGAGTATATGAAATTAAACATGTTTAGGATCATCTGAGACTTTGAATCGACTGAAAATCTCAGAAATTGAATTTGTTGTGAATTTACCAAAATGACCCTGAAATTCTGGAAATTTCCTATGTGAACAGTATAATACAGTGACGAACAATGTTTGTCCTACTGAATGATCTTCAAAAATTACGAATTTGTGGAATATGATAAGTTTATATGTCTAATATGATATACTCGGAATTGAGAATTTAGATCAATGTGGTTGAAATGTTATGATTTTCTAAAGTATATCCGCTCATTACAGTATTTGATTAACAGATTTTTAAAGCTATGGAATAAAATAGTTTTAAAATATTTTTGGCAGTGATTTGGAAGAGAAATATTTATCATGGACTGAGATATGTGTTAAGAGTAATTATGTGATAGTTTTATAATTTTTGAGTTAGTATATGATTTTATAAAATTGGGAGATTGAATACTGTTCAGTAAGTATCTTGATCCTGTCAGGTTTGTAGTTTGGATTCGATGGTGTGTATGGAATGGATTGTGTAGGAATTTTGATATAATATTCATTTAAAAGAAGTATATATGAGTCAAGAATGATATATTCTGATTTCGGAGTAATTGGACATCATTTGATGTATTAGAAATTTTTGTTAAGTGTAAGTGGTCAGAATGACAGGTTTTGAGAAACCAAATATTTAGACCAATTTGATGTGATAAATGCATTGTGTATAATTTTGTAAGCTATTTAAAGTATTTTGTGTGAGTTTTGAGGCTTATGAAAGGATTAATCTCCATTGATAGGTTAAGGAGATTTAAGCCTTGTAGCTGAAAGTGTTAAGAGGTAAGTATACTAGACTTTTTACTGAAATCACAATAAACATAGTAATTGTTTTGTATGATTTTGCAAATGGGGTTAAGAATATGTTTATGTTATGTCAAAGTATATTTTAATATGAAATGTGAATATATGTTTCTGAATGTGAGCATTGACATTGAGCATGGACATACATGTATTTTTGTAAGTGAGCTTTCAAAATAAGATGTGTTTAATAAAGAAAGCTTTTGAAGTGTAATATGTCCATGAGAAATATTTTGTATTTTGAGGGTACTTGAACTCACTGTTAACTTAGTAGGCATTTTATGTGATTTGTGGAGCCTTTATGTGTGGCCTTTCCTTCGGGATTGGTATATGTTATGTGTTCCGTATGTAGGGAGGATCCTATTGGTACCTAAAGGAAGTGTGAGTCATCACATTCGTGTGGTGGCGTATTGGTGCATGTGAGAGGACTCACCGATGATCAGGGTGAGGGTTTGGCTTTTACCTTCGGGCATGAGCATTATATATGTGTAATTTCAAGACCTCACTTGTACTATTCCTCTCATACGGTATGTCACCTACGAGTGACATTTGGCTCATTATGTGATATGTGATATGTAAGTCCTACTAAGTAGTGGTTGAGTGATGGTATTCCTATTATGTGTTTTGAAAGAATGTGTAAGCGCTTACATGATATGTGATTTGATAAGATTATGATTTTGATTGATCACAGCATATCATACATATGCATTGTGTACATATATGTATTTGTATTTGATATATGAAAAATTAGTATGCTTACTGAGTTTTATACTCATTATAGTTTATGGTGATTTCAGGTAAATAAGGTACATGTGTGCTTAGCGGATTTGGCAAGGCTTCTGCTGTTCCTTGGGTTCCCTAAGTTGCTAGGTTGTTGTGTGTTTCATTTGGGGACACGTGGGATAGGATATTTGGTTTGTCCCTATTGAATAAATACTTATGTATTATTTCATTGTGTGTGGATTGGATTTGGTTTAAGTTTTATAAAGTGTGGTTATTGGATGATTTTAAGTAAGAATTTGCAATGGATATATTCTGGGCTCCCGGTAACAAAGTTGCTACTGGTGACGTAGTAGAGTGTTAATCTCTGAGAAAACTCAGCGTATCTCCGGTTTAATAATTGTCCCAGTCATAATTCAATTGCTATAATTCTGAAAGAAATTGAAATGAAAGTTGAAAATTTTGTGTAATATTATTTATGAGTGCACATGCAGTGAATGAATGTAAGTGATGTCGTGTGTCGGATCTTTTGGGTTTGGGGCGTGACAGTCGCGGTGCCCAGCCCTCACCGCCGCAGCGTTGGACCGTCTGCCTAGGCGCAGCGTTACTAGTCTCCTAGTGTTGCGGCGCTCAAATTATATTTTAGATACCGCAATACTAGACATCGTCTTTTCATCTTTGACCTTCTTTTACGTTCGTTTTTAATTTTTATATACTCTACACACTTAATTTATTCTTTAAATTATATTTTAATAATTTTTAATTAATATACTCAACGTTACAAACACAACTTTTCTAAACTTTTTTATACTTTTTGCATCAGAGCAAAAAAATGATTAATATCCTCAACTTTTCAGTGGCATCTAGCGGTAATTATTTTCCTAAGGGCCAAAGCATGACCTGTGGGCAGGAAAATTGTTGACAGCTCTCGAAAAAAGGTTTTCTAAAACCAATTTTTTAAATCGAAAAAAGAAAGCAAAAAAACAGTATTTTATGTCTTTTTAAAAAAAAAAAGATAAAATAATGAAAAGCATAGGATTATTCTAATTGAGCCCATATGGACATGGGCATCTATGCTCTCACGTGAACATTCAATGAAACTACTTCATGCATGGAATAAAAACAAAACAAACTTTACATCAAACTAAAGAAATAATAGTAAATGTAGTCCGTTCATTTTCATTTTGGAAGCACATAAGTGGCTACTAAAAAAAGTTTACGATTAAAAAAAACAGTAACAAAGTTAAAGGACCTTTTTCTTTTTCCACGAGGAATATCTTTAAACTCGGGATAGGAACTAATTAGGATAACGAAATGTATCAATGATTCAATTTTATTCGAAGGCATAAATTGAATCTCAATTTTGAAAAAAGGTATATTCTTTAAACAAAATAAATAAAATAAAATTGATCCTAAATCTTAAACGACATATGTATTTTGATTTAAAATAAAAGATAAGTAGATGTTGAATTATTATTTTTTAATTTAATTGAAGGTGTAAATAAGTTCAACCAGTAAAAATCACTTGGAGTGATACAATAAAATTTGGGTTCAAACTCTATTTATTGTAGAATTATGGAAAGGTTTGATTTTATATTTATATAATAATTTAAATTTTTTAAAAAAAATTTATAAAAAAAATTTAGGTTATATTATTTTTTAATATGGGATCACATATTAATTATAATTATACATTATAAATTATCTTAAATAATTATTAATTTAAGTGATCTATTTGTACTATCTTTTATTAGGCTTTAAAAATACATAATTTGATCTAAATTTATATATATATAAATTTAATACTAATTAAATTATGATTAATAAAATTATAATTTAACTTAGCATATAAAAATCTTATATAGAATTATGGTCCCTAAATCAAATCATCAAATGTAAAATTATTTTTCTCTTTTTTTATCACAAACAGAGAAGTTTATTGAGCACTAAATATATTTGATTGTGAAAAGTTGTTATACTCTCATGTTCTCATTTAATGCTACTATTCTTTTGTGTTTAAATTGTTATAAATTTTTTAAATATGTTTTTCTTAATATTCATCCTAATAATTTGATATAATAAATTCAGGGTTTGTATTTTATAAGTATGAGTCCTATTTATATTTATGTCTAATAAAAATAGTTTTGATAAATTTATGAATCCATTTAAAAGGTCATTAAGACTTTGAGTAGAGATTTTAATTAAAAAAATCATAGAAATGTGCTTATAATAACTAAAATTAAAAAAAGTGTTCTAAGAAAATCATGGTAGAAATTTATATGTAAGTTTATTTCATGATAAACAATATTATTACTTAATATCAAACACATTCCGTTCACATTAAAATTAAAAAAGAATTTGATTTATACCTTTTTAATTTATATTTTATTTAGTTAAATAAGGCAGATTTTTTTTTACTTTTTTAAATTTGAAAAAACTAATTTAATGGTGCATAAGAGATTTCCCTAATTATTTATTATAATTTTATAACAAGAAAGTTGACAGTTTAATTCCTAACTTTTTTTTGTTTTACACTTATTCATTAAGTTTTTAAATTTTTTAAAATACTCAATTTAATCCATATTGTTAAAAAGGAAAAAGGAACATTTGAAGTGTACTTTTTGAAAATAATAAGATAAATTTAATTAAATATAAAATTATTTATTATAATTAAATATATCAATTTTATCTTATTGCCTTTTAAGAAAACACTTTTGACGATAATTTTATGACAAATAGGAATTAAATTGGGTATCTACTAGATAATTTAAAAAAAAAAATAAGGATTAGTGTAAATTCCGTTTATAGTAGTAATAATAATTTTTTAAAAAAAGGAAAATGAAAGCAAAAGCCACGTGGTGCGATCCTGTGGAGTGAAAAACAAATCAACCAGAAGAAAGCCACAATTTCTTCTAAGTTCGGACTCTTTTAGCTTCACCTGTATAAATAACATCAACGCCAGCGGCTACAAATAAAATGACCAGACAGAAGATATACGCCAACCAAATTTTTTAATACTAATTTTATTTTCCAAAATAGAAAACATAACTGCCGTTTCATTTCAAATTTGCTTTTTCTATTTTATTTCCGTTTATGGTAGTAATAATAAATGGGCAACTAAATATAAATTACCTAAAAGTTGGTACTCATAATATCCCAAATTATACGAGCCTATAATTTTTTAGCCAACAATAAATTTAAATAAATTATAAATTATTTATATGTTGGTATTATTTGTTCCTCAGTAATTTTTGTCTAGCATTCAATTGCCTACTTTTGCTTCTGAATAATGTTAATTAACGATACTGATTAATATTTAAAATTGATAAATTCACAATACACCTAATGCAGTTTAAACCCAACAATAAAAGTAGTCTTTACATATAATAATTAATAATCATTTTTTGTTGCCTTTATAAATAATGATTAATAATAATTTACAATTCTTATATATAAATTAAGGGAAAAAGAAATTTATAAATTATATGAAGTGATAATTTACTCACTTTATTTTTAAAATTATCTATTTACACCCTTTACTTTTAATTTTTTTTATTAAATTCAATAATAATAATAGATTTGCAACATTTTACTTATTAAAGACACGTGACATAATCTAAGAAGCATTAACCAATAATGATTGATCGTTGATTAACTATGGATTGGTGTTGACTGTTGATTACTGATCATTGATTGGCATTAACCAGTGACCGATAGTAAAAATTATCAAAATTAATATCATTAAATTTAAAATTTCGTGATTTATGTAATGATAAAAATTTTTTAATCAATGGAACATTATAGAATTCCCAAAATAGGGAGAATATGGTGTTGGGTGACGGCCACCATTGTTATCCGTCAACAAACGACGGTAGCCACCGTCCCTTCTACCATAATCTTTTCACTTTTGGCATCTCTACAACGCTCTATTAATGAAAAAAAAATTCTACCATCGTATAAATCACGAAATTTTAAATTTGATGATATTAATTTTGATAATTTTTACCATCGATCGTCGGTCAATGCTAATCAATATTTGTCAACTGTCAGTCAATGACAATTAAGAGTATTACAGTAATTGTAACATTTTTTGTGCAATTTAACAGAAAAAATTAATGGTGGAAGGTGTAAAAGGGTAATTTTAAAAATATTGTGAGTAAATTGTCACTTTCACTATAAATCGAAGATTCAAATGTCATTTTCTTATAAATTAATGATAGAAATTCACTAATATTACTTGATTTCATATAATATAATTTAAAAAATAAATATAAAATAATAATATAATAATACTAAACCCAATCATACATCGTTACCTCAAATAATATTGTTGACTCAAAAATTTGGACTTTTTTGAATCAATAAGTTGATTATTTTTTTTTTAAACAATGGTCGAGCCTTTAATCAAAATTAAGAAAAATAAACTCAAACAGACATTAGACATAATTATAGTGGGTCAAAGAGAATTGTACATCTACTTCACTTAGTCTAATTAACTCACTTGAATATACTATAAAATATTGTTTTTTTAGCAAATATACATTGAGGCAAAGCCTTTACAGAGTTATTCTCCTCTTTAGCTTATAAAGAGACTGCTCTTATAATTAATCGTTAATGGAGAAAATTGATTATTGAAAAACCTCTTATCCCACTTTATGATTTTACCCTCTATTTATAGGATAGTAATAGTACGAGGTCGTAGAATTTAAGTAAAATTTAAATATAACGGTATTTTTTTCAATTAGGATTCTCCTATTAGAGTTCTATTTAAATAAGTTTAAAGGACAATGGTTCCCTTATTTATTTAAGACTTTCTTGTAGAGTCTTATTAAAATAAGGACAACTTTATCCTGATCTATTTAGAATTCTTTTTGAGACTTTGTTGGGCCTCTGTAATAAATTAGACAATATGCCAAAATTTAGGAGGAAACATATGTTCATCAGTTTTCAGTGATGACTTGTCGACATTATATATATATATAGTTCTCAATTTGCGACTTCATTATCAGAATTGGTGCTTTTTGGAGTGCTCCTTAAAATATTCGAATGACATGAATACTCAATCTCATTTCGATATTATTCTAGATAATCTATCTCTATATCTCAATCCTCGCGGGATTAATGTTTTTTTTAGGATATTCAATGTAATCTGATATTTTTGGCATTCTTTTAAGTGCTTGGGAATGTATCTACTCTCATGCGATAACTTATTTGAGAGGGCATTTAGTATTTTTTTTCCCCTACGAAAGGTCTTCAATAATTTATATCCTCGAGGATAAGGACAATTTGAGTCCTTGGCTAATGGCAACAATGGTTGGCTTCGCCAAAATAAATTATAGAACATTGCTAATACTGAAAGATGTTTTTTGAGGTTCACTGACTATAAAAAATGCTTCAGTAGTCGACTCGGCCAAATTGTGTTATATTGCGGACTTTTCTGGGGGTTAAGGACTATAGGCCAGCTCGCAGATGTTTTTGTGCCCGGTTTCAGGTCTTACTAAAGGCAGATCAAAGACTGAAGTGCTCATGTAGTAGGCTAATAGGTTTCGATTGAAGCATTCTTAAAGTGGCAGAGCTTAAGGCCTATGGAGAGAGCCTCGCTCTATATTAACAGAACATTAATTTTTGTGATCATAGTGGCAACTTTTATCATACGAGGATTTCCTTTAGGTGTGTGGGGATCAATCATAAGAACAGAAAGATCTGTCATGAAAACTCAAACTCTCATGTCATTTTTATTAGAGCTTGTACTTATGTGCCATTTTAATATTGTATGCATATTAATTATTTAATATTTATACAATAAATATTTCGAATAAAATCGTTAATTTTATAATAAATGGTATAATACTTGTAATGTTACAGACATTATATGATCTGAAGGAATTCTGATCTAGTCTAAAAAAGTTAAGATTAGCGCTAAGAGTTACCATCGCTGAGAATTATAAATGTTAAAGAGTTAGCAGGTTATAATAATCAGCGAAATCTAAAGAGTTAGAACCTTATCTATAACAGGACAAAGACCTGAGAATATAATAAAATTGACATAGTTGTAAAGAGTTATAATAGGTGTTAGGAAGTGTCATTATGTAAGTATGTTTTCAAACACTATATTCTTGATCTATTTTCACCGATACAAGTTCATCGATGAATCCCTTTTATATAAATTATTGTATGTCTATATATGCATGGTACAGATAGTTGTTCTCAACTGACCATGAGCTTAGTGAAAACTTGTATAGGCATACAGGTATTCAGTTGGGACTAGATAATGAATAGGCTCACGAGGACCTTCAATAGACATCCCTTGAAGTCGTCAATAATAGGTCTTCTCGAGTTGAGTAGCATTCATGATTATTTGACATGAGCACCACGGTGGGCTTATGAGTGATCTACCATACTTTGGTTCCACAGATGTCAAAGACCTTTCATGGTCTGACCGCTATGTGTTGTTGGGTATAATCCGATGCTCATAGAGTCTGGTGTGCGTAGATATGGGATCCGTCAGCTTACATGAGTGAGTTGCATATCTTGATGCTTCAAGATTGTATTTTAGAAAGTCTTGTGATCACAAGCAAAAACCCGAAAAAATAATGTTTCGTATGGTCAAATAATATCGCAAACATATTTGCATATATTATTTATCTAAATACGATCTAGAGATAAGTTCATAAATTAACACATAGAGATTTATGGTGGTGATCTATGCCTCCACTCATCTATGATATAAGTGATAAATGGATTATACAAATATGTTATGACCTCAGTTTGTATGGTCTAATACACTAATTTATAATATCTGTGACGTGTACGTGAGGTATCATTCACAGACTTATGGAAGAGTTTCATTTGACAAATTGGGCTTGAATTTAGAGAGTCTCATAATATAAAATATACTTATTATGCACTGGAACAGTATACCCAATTGAATAGTTTAATCCGGTAAATTTTAGTAAATTAAATTTTTTTTTTAAATTTCTTCAAGATGCGTATTTGTCAAAAATTAAATATTAGGTACATCAATTAGTTAATAATAATTATTGATCAATGAAATAAAAATATGTGGTATGTTATAAAGTATTTATTATTTAATTTTGAATTATTAAAATGACGACGATTGTGAAACAAAAAAAATTATTTATTAATTTAAAAGCATTTTGAATAAATAAATAAATAATAATTATTGTTATTAAATCAAACAATTATTATATTAAACAATCAAGCACATGTTTTTAATTGATTAAAGAAATTAAAAACATGAGAATGACAAATGACATGGTCTTGAAAAAATGGTGGGGGCGTGTGAAGACTTGCAAAACGAGAAAAAGATAACAAATGAAGTTGTTTTCAATTGTAACACGGTGAACATTGGCCATTGTAAGAATTATTGAAGAAAAAGTTTCTTCAATTTACTTGAGACAAAAGACAATCTAGTATGGCACGTGGGGCCTTATGTTTGACATTACAAATGAAGGGAAAGTAACTTTTTAAAAGAAGTTATTTTTTGTCATTTTGTGGAGAGATGGACACATGTGTCTTGACCAAGAGAAAGACTTTCTCTTTAAATGGGAAGCATGACTTTGCTTCAGCCATTAGAAGGGATGGTGAAAGAGAAAGCTTTTCCGAAGGTTGTGAATGGTTTTCATATTCTCCATCTTGTTCATTAGGCCGGTCATTTTCATTTGTAGAGAATGAATGAAATTGTTTCAATTTTGGCTAAGTGGAGTGGACGGTAAAAAGAAAAGAAATGAGAGTAAAAATTGTTTTGTTCTTAAATTTTAAAAGTTGAAGTATTATTTATCATCTTTTTCATTAGGTTATCAATCAATAAAATAACAGAAAATTTTATTTTTATTATTCAAGAATTAAATAAAAGTAAAAATAATTTGATTGCTTTAAAATAAATAAAATTAGTTAAAATGTTTAACTAATTATCCTTAATTTATAGAGTTTAAGTAATAGTTAAATGTTAATCAAATTTAGTGTTTAAAAGTTAAATACAATTAATAAAAATTGAAACTGTTATTTAAGTGATCTAAGCTCATCTCAATTAGGTTCTAAAATTGTTAACAAGTACGTTTTGTAGTAGATTCCAATTCAAAAAATTTCAAAAGTTTGCAAAATGGTTCTCAGTCTTTATTTTCATTAATTTAATGAAAAACTTAATTTTTAAAATTATTTGTTGGACTAAGAAATTAGCTTTTCAGCTCCGTTGCACTAATATGTATATATGACATGCATATTACAATGTAATGAATACACTGCACACATACATACCATAGAAAATTAGTGTGACAATATTGATTGAAAATCATTCAGATATGATTTGGAGAATAAACCAAGTGTGTAGGGTACTTAAAGATCGAAAACGGACACGAAAGGAAGCAAAAAATGAAGAATGGTGTGACAGACGCCAGCACCACGGTGACCAGGAGTGGGCGCCACAACGTCGAAACCAGAACCTGAGCACCGGAGTGCCAAGTGATCAATGCTGCTGCGCCCAGGCGGGCACACCAGCGCTGCAGCGATGGGCGCTAACTACCGTGGCACTGGGCGCGGGAATTTGTTTCCCATTTTGAGACTTCCTTATTTGTCTCTCACTTACTTCAAGACTCCCTAATACGACTCTCACACGTTTAGGGTAAACCTAAGACGTCCAAAAGCTTATATAAAGGCTCTCAATTTGCTTGTAAATGAATCTTTGTGATAATCTAAGAAACCTTAGTAATTAAACTTTCTTTGTGATTCTTAGTAAGAGAAAATCCCTAGGTTACAAGAGAGAGTTGTTCTTTGTGATCTTTATTGTAAAATGCATATTTTGTGAGTGCCTTGTAATTCAATAATAAGAGTGTATGATCTTGATCCGCCGTGGACGTAGGCAAGTTGCCAAACTATATAAATTTTTGTGTGTTTTTCTTCTACCATTTCTCTCTTTATTTTCTTATTTGCTTGTTTTTTACTATTTGCTTGGGTGATATTGTTTGTTTGTGTGCTTCCGCTTCAACAAATTAGTATCAGAGCTTGGTTCTAAGCAGACATGGCCACATCCAAATATGATGTAGAGAAATTCAACGATACGAATGACTTCAATCTGTAGAAAATGAAGGTAAAGGCATTGTTGGTGAGCCAAAAGCTAGGTTCTGTATTAGAGCAGACTGTAGCTCTATCTAGTGATGAAGAGAAGACGCTAGAGTCATTTAAAGATAAAGCAAAAAAAAAAAGAGACATTCAAGAAAGAGCTCATAGTACAATTGTTTTATCATTGAGCGATGAAGTACTAAAGGAAGTAGCAGGTGAGACGATGGCAATAGGTCTTAGGAAGAAGCATGACTCTCTTTATATGCGAAAATCATTGGCCAACAGATTGCATATAAAGAAGAAGCTGTATCAGCTGTCATTGTCAGAAGGGATGCTGATGAAATATCATATAGACGCCTTCAATAAGATCATCCTTGATCTTGAGTCTATCAACATCAAGATAGAAGATGAAGATAGAGCAATTATCCTGCTGAGTTCACTCCCCAAGTGTTATGAGAACTTTGTTGATACGTTACTCTACGGCAGAGAAAGTTTAACGATAAGTGATGTGAAATCATCATTAAACTCAAAGTTATTAAGGAAGCAGATCGAGGGCAATGCAGAAAATTTATCTATAAGAAGAAGGTCCTCATATAGAGATGGAAGGAAAAATGGCTCAAGATCGAAGTCTAGAACTCTTAGGAAGTGCTATTGCTGTAAGAAAGAATGGCACTTCATAAAGGACTGTCTTGAGATGATAGCACAAGACAAGAAGAAAGCGAAGGCTGCGCTTGTCTATGATGATAGTTATGATAGCGTAGAGACACTCGTCGCTATTGATAGTAAGAACACTAGACAATGGGTTTTTTATTCTTGTTGTACTTTTTACATGTGCCCGTATAAGTCTTGGTTTGTAAATTTTTAGCCTATTTGTGGTGGTAAAGTCTTAATGGGTAATGACATTGCATGTCAGATTATGAAAATTGATAATGTTATACTTAAGCTGCAAGATGGAAGAGTGAGAGAGTTGACAGATATTAGGTATGTTCTTGACCTTAAGAGGAACTTGATCTCACTAGGGACTTTTAGACCAGAATAAGTGTTCCATCAGGATCGACAAAAGGGTTTTGAGAGTGTTGAAGGGTTCCATGGTGGTGATGAGAGAAAAGAAGCGTAAAGGCATTCATATGCTTAAGAGTGAAGTCGTGAGTGGTTCTGCATTATTCTCTGTAGATGATGAGAGTATGCAAACCAAGTTGTGACATCTTAGACTGGCACACTTAGGAGAGAGAAACCTGAATGAGTTATTTAGTCAAAAGGCGTTTGGTGAGGATAAGTTCTAGCCCTTAGAGTTTTGTGAGCATTGTGTGCTTGGCAACGAACATAGGGTAAAGTTTAGTACCGGCGAGCATAAGACTAAGGGGACTCTTGACTACATACGCTCAGATCTTTGGGGATTAGCTTAGATAGCTACTCGTGGTGGTATCAGGTATTTTCTTAGTTTAATTGATGACTATCCAAGGAAATTATGGGTCTATATATTGAAGAGTAAGGATCAGGCATTTGATGTATTTAAGACTTGAAAGACTCTTGTTGAGAATTAGACTGGCAAAAAGGTAAAGGTGAAGAGGTTGAAAACTAATAACGACCTCAAATTTTGTAATAGAGAGTTTGATGGGTTTTGTGCCAAGCATGGGATTGCAAGCTATAGAACGGTGGGATCTATACCACAGCAGAATGACGTAGCTGTGAAGATGAATAAAAACCTACTTGAAAACGTTAGATGCATGATTATTAATGCAAAGATGTCCAAAACATTTTAGGGAGAAGCTGTAGTGACGACAGCTTATTTGATTAATTGAAGTCTCTCCTCAACAATTGACTTCAAGACACAAGAAGAAATGATCTAGCAATCCTTCGAAGTATCACCACCTCATAATTTTTTGTTGCCCTATCTTTTTACATGTTAAAGAGTGGAAGTTGGAACCTATAGCTATCAAAGGGGTATTCTATGAATACCCCAAATTAGTAAAAGGATACAAGGTGTGGTGTAAAGATTTGACACCACCAAATAGTATCATAAGCCGTGACGTGACGTTCGACGAGACGACCATATTAAAAGTCTCATAAGAAAATGAGAAAAAAGAACATATGCCTAAGAAAGACTCAGCACCCAAGTCAATAGAAGTTGAAGTGGAACCTGAGAGTAGATCTGATATGCCCCCAGATCAGCACTTCAACGAGGAGATCCTTGAAGATGAACTAAGAACACCGGCGAATACCTCTAAGTCCACCCAAAGAAAGACTAAAACTCTTGAGATGGAACTTGAAAAGTACCAACTAGCTAGAGACAGGATAATAAAAACGATTAATCCACCAATCAGGTATGCACAAGCAGATTTAGTTGCTCATGCTTTTAATTCTGATTACACTCTTGAGTATGATGAGCTTAGGACATATGGTGAGGCTATGAAGAGTGAAAACAAGAAAGAATGGCAGCAGGCCATGGAAGAAGAGATTAGTTCTCTTAGGAAGAATAAAACTTGAAAGTTAATGGATAGACCTTAAAGAAACTAGTCGGGTGCAAGTAGGTGTATAAGGTGAAGGAAGGGATACTGGGGATAGAGCCTACAAGATTCAAGGCTAGGTTAGTTGATTTTCATGAGATATTCTTTTCAGTCGTCAAGTACACGTCTATTAGGATTTTGTTAGCCATGTGTACAAACCTTGATTTACATATAGAACAAATGGATGTAAAGACAACTTTTCTGCATGAAGAGCTTAAAGAGACAATATATATAGTACAACCGCAAGGGTTCGAGGAGCCCGGAAAAGAAGATCATGCTTGTTTGCTAAAGAAGTCATTATATGGGTTAAAGCAATCACATAGCCAGTGGTATAAGAGATTTGATGAGTTTATGATGGCTTGTGGCTTTAGTAGAAGCAAATATAATGAATGCATGTACTTTAAGAACATAAGTTGTGGGATGATGTATTTGCTTCTATACGTCAATGATATATTAATCGCATGCAAGAACATAGAAGAAATACAGAAACTCAAGAAGTAGTTGAGTGGCAAGTTTGAGATGAAAGATTTGGGAGCAGCAAAGAGAATATTGGGTATGGATATTGAGAGGGAAAAAAGAGATGTTATCTTCTTGTCACAACAACGATATATACTCAAAATTCTAGAGAAGTTTGGTATGTCCAACGTAAAGGCTGTCTCTACTCTTTTGGTCATGCATTTCAGACTTTCAGTAGCACAGTCACCGATATCCAAAGAAGAGAAACTTCAGACAAGTAAAGTACCATATGCAAGCACTGTGGGGAGTATCATGTATACAATGGTTTGCACAAGACCAGACATAGCATAAGCTGTGAGTGTGGTAAATAGATACATGATAAATCTGGGTAAGGATCACTGGCTTGCAGTGAAGTGGATTCTGAGATATCTTAAGGAGACATCAAATTACGGGTTAGTGTATAAGAGGGATGAGGACAGCAGTAAAATGGTAAGAGGGTACGTAGACTCAGATTATACAGGTGATATAGACAAAAAAAGATCATTGATAGGCTACGTATTCACAGTGTTTGGGTGTAATCTATGTTGGAGATTGATTCTACAACATGTGGTTGCACTATCTACCACAGAGGCGGAGTACATAGCTGTTGATGAAGCTATAACAGAGGCCGTGTGGTTGAAAGGCATATGAACTGAGGTATTGGCTAGTGAAGATGTGAACACTGGTGTATATTGTGATAACCAGAGTGCCATACATCTAAGCAAACATCAAGTGCTCCACGAAAGGTCAAAACACATTGTTGTAAGGCTCTATTATATTAAAGAGATTGTCTAAAGTGGTGAAGTTAGTCTAACAAAGATAGCGTCATCTAAAGGCTATATAAAGACTCTCAATTGGCTTGTAAATAAATTTTTGTGATAATCCAAAAAACTTAGTGATTATATCTTCTTTGTGATTCTTAGTGAGAAAAAATTTCTAAATTGTAAGAAAGAGTTGTTCTTTGCAATCTTTCTCTTTTTTATAAAATGCATACTTTGTGAGTGTCTTGTAATTCAATAATAAGAGTGTGTGATCTTGATCCGCCGTAAAAGTAGGCAAGTTGCCAAACCACATAAACTTTTGTGTATTTTTCTTTTACCCTTTTTCTCTTTATTTTTTTAATTGTTTGTTCTATACTATTTATTTAGGTGATATTATTTTTTTGTATACTTCCTCTTCACCAATTAACAAATTTTTCATTATTAATAAAAAGAAACATCTCTTTATACTGCCAAACAAGTCCTCGTCCATCAAAGAAAAACAAAATAATTACATAAAAAAATTTAAAATTAAAAAAAATATATTCAAAAGAAGCCTTTAAGAACGCAAAAGAGTTATCGTTTTGAGGAATGATCGACATTTTAACTAGAAATCTTCTCTTTATATAATTTTTTAATGTTTTGCATTGACTGCATTTGATTCAATCTGAAAATGTGCATCTTCTACCAATTAGTCAGAGTAATGTTCTTTCATTATCAAAAGCCTATTTTTGCCCTAGTCGGTGGCATTTACTAGTATATATTGGATATTCAAAACTTAAAGGGAGGCTAAGTGAAAAAATTCAGTTGAAACCATAATTCATCATATTTTCTCTCATGTTCGTGCTGCCACCACCTCCTTCCAGCAATCCTTGCAGTTGCCAAATTTGATCGTCACTCGCCACTAATAACATAGTCTCCTTGCCGCCACTAACATTGTGGCTCATTGCTGACAACCTCCTCTCTGTCGCCATGTGAACCGTCTATTACAAAAATAAAGAGAAATTTTTATTGTTTATTTGGGCTGTGGTGGGTGATCGGTGAGCGAATGAGCGACAAAGAATGGCCAAAAACAGGGAGTTAAAACCCTCCAACTATTTGGTGGCAAAAATGAGAGGCAAATGGTTGGATCAAAGTGGTGGAGATTGTGGATTACTTGTGGCATTTGGTGACAATTTGATCAGTTTTCAACGTCATCAAAGGTTACAGATTATGGGGCTTGGTCGGTTGGCTTGTTATGAATTGATTGGAGGGTTGATTGATGGCAAATGGCGACCGGTACAGTGGACATCAGCAGTGACAATGACAATGTTAGGATTTTGCGTTTGCAATATATTTAAAAGCCACAATTACAAGTTTTGACTAAGTACCAAATGTTAGTTGTATATTTATTTGATTTTTTATAACAATCGGTGACGTTTGTAATGTTGAAATGTAAATCTATTATATTTTTATATCAATTAATGTAACATATAACATGACAATCATTAAAATGTGTGATGTTAATACACTAGTGATGTAAAAATAAAATTAATAATAATAATGCTAACTTTATAAAGTTGAAATATATACTTTATATTTTAATTTATGTGTAACTAATTAATGACAATTATTTGTTAGGTAGATGTTAATTTTTTAATTTTTATTAATGTAGCAATTAAATAATATCAATTAATAATAAACTCATTAAACGACACATTAATTGAGATACATATTTTTTATTCTAATTATATAAGTATAATATTATTAAATTAATAAATATTGATACAAAACTAAGTGGCGATAAATTTTGCTCTCAAACTTTGAAAAAATAATTTTTAAATTTTATAAAAAAATAATTGATCCGTTTAAAACCTAGATTTCAAGTTGCGCTACGATAATACAATTTCAATAAATTAAGATAGTTATCTTATTATAAGTATTAGTAAACTTATAATATAATATCTTTTAATTAAAATGATTTCCTTATATATCTTTAAGGATTTTATTAATTCTCAATAATTAATTTAATTAATCTCAAATGCAATTCTTATATTCTCTTATGAAGCAAATCAACCAACCAACCAACCAAACAAAAAAAAAAAAAAAAAACCCAACTTGCAAAATCAATCATTTGATAGCCTAAATTATGTAAAGAAAATAAAAATTACTTTGAATCATTGAACTCAAACACCCAAAAACCCGAAACATTCCACCACCAAGTTCTTGAACCAAAACCCAAAAGTGACAACATGACATACACTTCATTGACTCCTCGTTCTCACATCACATTCCATGTCTAACAAAAAATGATGCTATATTTGATATTACATATCACATTTTTAAAAATATTAGATCACTATAAGCTTATAAATTAACTCCCTAATTGTATTAAATCTTCCATTGATGCTTTGCTTGGAGTTGGTTTACATTACAAGCTTAAAAAATGACAGAAAATGATCCTATAATTGCATTAAACGACGCATGAGCTAAGACAAGTTAGATCTTTTTCATCAATGTTGTTTGATTACGATCATAAATACAATTAATTATTCACTTTTATTCCCTTAATTATTTCAATTAATCTTGACTTTGTTTCAATGCTGGCAGATAATTAAAATTAAGGCACTTAATGGACTAGAGTCGAGACAACATACATACAATTGTTTATAATTGTTGACATGTGCAGTGTAGAATGGTACCTTAAGATAATTATGGTCATCATTTGGTATTTTAATTTATTTTAGTTCATAATCCAATGAATTATATAGCATCTATTAATTTGGGCATAACACGGCATTGATATAATTGGAATTCTTAATGCAGGTCATGTTAGTACAATTTAATTTTATTGTTTTTATTTCTACTACTGTCATCTAGCAATTTTTTTCTTTTAATTTCTGGTTGTTGTGATACCAAGTGTTCCTGTCCTGAGTTGCTAGAATAAAGATTTTTATTGCATTTTGACTTTAAGGAATGACTCATAGGTTAAGTCACAAACAATAGAAATTTGCAGTTGTTTAGAAATTATTTCTTTGAGAGTAATTTGTGGGTTATTTTGAGGTAACAGAAGTTGAGAAAGTATTTTTTATATACGGATTTGAGTAAATGGGCGATGGGGTACAGTTTGACATTGCTTAGGATTGTTGTAACAGTATTAAATTGTGTTCCGTCACTCACCTGATCATCTCTTTCACTCATTCTCTCTCTCTCTCTCTCTCATTGCTTAGGATTGTTGTAACAGTATTAAATTGTGTTCCGTCACTCACCTGATCATCTCTTTCACTCGTTCTCTCTCTCTCTATATATATATATATGTATGAGAGAGAAATAAAATAGATCACGATATAATTATTTAACATAAATTCGACATGCTTTAAATTAATATAGGTAAAAAAAAATTAACACAAAATAAATAGGTCAAATTCATATTATTTATTTATTAATCGTGTTAAATACGTGTTTGAGGTCTACGATACACTAATTCATTTAAGTTATATTTAATAAACGAATCGTATTTTATATATTTATGCGTTTAAATCATATTTAATAAATGAATAGTATATTTTGTGTAAACAAATCGAATTAGGTATTATTATTTGTTTAAATGAATATAATCGTAAATAAACCAAAATATAAATAATCGTATAAATAAATTAAATTTTATTTATTTATTTAAATATTTTTAATCGTGTCATGTCATGTAATTCGAATATTTAACGAATCTAATTTGTATTTGAGTATCTAATTTGTTTAGTAAACGAATCGTATACAAATATAACAAAAAGTTGTTAATACCTTATATTAACATGATACGAATATGATTTATATACACGAAATACCACCCTTATATATATACATGTGTGTGTGTGTATTTTTTTTTATTTTTTTACATCCTTATATATAAAAAAATTGTGACAAAAAATTTTAATTTAAAAAAAAAAATTACATCCAAATAAGGTGACATGCAATGTGTTATTTATCAATATGTTTATATTTTTTGAGTTATTTATTATACAATTGTGTGATCTATATAATAAATATAACCTAATTTGAGATGTAAACTTTTTAGATAAATTTGCACTTTAAGAAGTTACAACCATTATTTTTTAATTAAAATCTAATATAGACTTTAATTAAAAGAAAAGACCTTAACACTTTAAAAAATTTTGGATGTCTGCATTTGAGAGTCATATTATGTATATATAAATATTTAAAAATGATATTATATAATTAAAATAAAACGGTAAGGTAACTCGACCATGACTTAAGGATATAAATATCTATTGAGATATAAATATCTATTGAGACACTTTAACTTTCATGAGATATTATCAAAACGTTACAAGCAACAATCATATATTATGAAGATGCATTGCAATTTTACATTAGAAAAAATGCATTTTAATTTTACAAGTTTTTGAAGGTAAGTTTGATATTATTAGTGAAATGGTGTTTTAAAATGAAAACAGTGTTATCAATTTAGGGGTTTTTGTGTTAAAATAAATGGGGATTTTTATATTTATTTTAGAAATAGATTATTTTTTAATTTTAGTAGTTTTAGATGTCAAAATGAATAATGTATTTGGTAGAATTATTTTTTGAAGGAATTAATCCTGAAAATAAAAGGCAAAAAAGAAAATATATTTGATAAAATATTTGAAAATCTCTAAAAAAATAAAATGTGTTGACAAATTTATAAAAATTTGAAAATCACTAAACAAATAAAATGTGTTGACAAAATTTCAAAGAATGTCGAACAATCAATAACTTTTGAGAGCGACTTTATAGCATTTTCTGATAATAATTTTTTTTTTAAAAAAAAACAAGTAAATTTTTATTTCAATTAGCAAATAAAAGAAAAGTTGCGGAGCTAAAATATTACAAAAGAAAAACTCAAGACAAGTTTAGCAAATTATGGGCCAACACATTTTGAGTTCTGGGTACATAAACAACCTCTACTTGAAGATTTCCTTTTATTAGACTATTGATATTTTGGACTATTAATTTGATTTTCTTTCAAGAAAAGATTATCCCTTTCACTAAGTTGATTACATTTAGAGCATAAGATTCAATTCTAACTTTTTGAATATTAAAATTCAGAATCATTTAAAGACCAAACTCCATTGCCTCTGCCTCTGCCTCTGCCTCTGCCATCTCGACATCTCTTTGAAAAAACCTGGATTTGCAACCATCATCTTCAGGTTATCCTCTTCATCTCTAATTGCCACTCTCATCCCCACAGAGTTCTTGTCTTGATTCACTGCAGCATCAATATTTACTATAAATTAGCCACTTGTATTATGATTTTGATTCAGTTATACTCTATCGAGAATTCTAGGACCCATTTAGAATTTGAACTTGATTGCTTGAGCTATAAGCTTCATAGAAGGTTTTTGCTTTTGCTATCATCTTTGCAAGGATTTCTTCTTTGTTTTACTTAATGAACTTATTCCTACTATTCTAGACGATCCAATGGATTAAGGTGGAAAATTTCCCATTTTGATGAAATAAAAGGGTTTGAATTAAATTTTAAACTCGATAAAACTTTTAAAATATATTAACCAGCAAATATAAACTATACCCATTTTGCCCCTTTTTACAATTTTTTTTCAAAACTCTCTCTTTTTCAAACTCTCAACCATTGCTAGATTTTATTCCAAATTTATAGATCAGCTTCAAATATTGTACATTTTGAAGATTTGAACGAAAATAATCAATTGTGGAGTTGAAAAAACTAAAAATGATGAAAATTTGTGGGTTTTTATTTTAAATTTAGTTTATTGTATTTTTGAGTTGTTTTTATATTGTAGTCATTAGAAATGTATAGATGTAGTATTAGTAAGGTGTAAAATAAGTTGAAAATGAGTGTAAGTGATCAAAAATGGTCGAAAATGGCGATTTCTGGCCATTTTTTAGCCAACCTATGATGCACTTGTTGGCGCGTGCGTCACGTGCTGGAACAGTGCCTCACACATTGAGAGCTTGTTTGTGGGCTAGCGTGCACATTGGGTGTTGCCACATGGCCATTTTTTTTTTAATTTCTTTATATTCAATTGAAAATATTAAAATTGTGCCTAAATTATTTAATTTTATTCATTATTTTAATTTTTTGTCATTATTATTATATTGTTTTTGTTAGTTGAAATTTTTTTTAATCATATATTTTTTACCAATAATTATTTTTAAAATTTTAGTAATTATTTGAATTATGTAATTGGTTATATACCAATTTTTTTTTTCAAGAAAGAGAACGTCTCGAAAGAATTTATAATTTCAAAAAATAAATTCTATCAATCGACTATAACTACTTACTCGAAGCTGTGGGCTATCGATAGAATAAAAACTAAATTGACTTCAAACCAGATCTAAATATTTAGAAACATATGTTTTTGGCATTTTTTGAATTTTTTTTTAATATAGGATATTTCATTCTCAAGTATTTTAGTATACAATATTTTATTAAGACGAGTATATACCAAAAATTTACATGAAGAGTTGTGATTCTATATAAACAATAGGCTTATTAGATTTTCAAGTCTATAGTTTTATTTGATAATTAATTTGAGGATGAGAGATTATCCTCAATGAGGGAGTTGGATAATAGACTGTGACATAAATACTTTAGAGGTAGAAATGAGTTAACCTATAAGAATTTAGATCTGTGGTTCAACAACGTTAGGTTTGACGATGACATATATACTGTGAAAATATGTCTATTTTATTTATTTCATAAATTGTTGATCCCATGTGATCGGAATAGAGCCATCTAATATTTTATGCTTCACCTCAGATGATTGGATGAGTTTAATACTTATCATTGGGGCACGATTGCATGGACTATGCTTCACTATAGTTTAAACACAGTGTCAATTAAAAAGTTAATGAAGGTAAAAAAATGGGGCGCCACAGATAGGGAAGTATACAACCTCTATACATTTGGTTAAGCATTATTGGTGAATAATTCTTTTGTTTTTGCGATTCATTATTTATTATATTAAGATATAGAAAAAATTGTTATTTTCATTCTGCATTAAAGAAGATAAGAAAATAGAGTTGTTATTTATTTGAGATTGTTATTTTTTTTATTATATCAAGTGTGGATCTACGAGGCGATCTTGAGATGTGGCTCGGTGTTTGCACGCAAGGATGGTGACTGTTTTTCTCATCTTCTAAATTGGTCCAATATGGGCTTCACATTATATAAAGATGTCACAAATGTTCTCTTCAATAGTATTGGGGTATCCTTTTACATTCAACAAAATATATATATATATATATATAATTTTCCTATAAAATTTTATGTATGTTTTGAAAGTACATAGAAAGTTGGTGTCTATAAACATGATAAGAATGCGAACTGTCGGATGGCAGAATATTCTATCAGAAAAATGGGGAGGGACTCTGAAGTTGAAAAAAGTTGAGATTTCAAACACTTAATTCACCGATAGTCAGGTTGATATGGATATTGAGTATGGGTATGAATTCCAAGCCCCGGCAGGAACTGAAGCAACGGTATAATAATTTAATTTTTTTTCTTAAATTCACTATTATATGTTGTTAATGAGTATTACATTGTAAAAATTGATTATAATTACTTATGTATAGTTTCATTCGGACTCGTCATTGCAGTATTATGACCTAGAGAAGAGGATTAATAATCTTCAAGCAGAGATATTTAACAGGATTAATAAGGTTGGCTCAGAGCTTTTCACAAGGATTGATAAATTAGCTCAGAGTTAATTAGTAGGATGAACAATGATAAATAAGATATATTGCATTAGATGTCTTTCATGATGTAGCACTTAAAGTCATCTAGGATCTCTGAGGATACAGGCAGACTATGGTATGTTTTAAACCCAAATTTTATTAGGTACAATGTTTAACAAGTCAATAAATTAATTGGTGTTGTTTTGTTTTAGGACATCGAATTCATGGTCTTTGACTTTTAGGCTTACACTCATGTAAACGATTCTCAACATCAGCCCATACCAATGGATATAAAACTTGTAGTTGAAAGGCCTGCAAGTATAAAATTATACTCATTATGTTAGCTCAAAAGATAAGAAAGTATGGGTGTAACTACATGAAGGCGCAAGCTCAAAGCAGTCCTTATACCAATCTATTAAAAAAATATGTGAAAACAAAATTGTAAAATTGAAAGCAGAAGTTATAGTTGACATCAACAAGCAACTAATTCCTATTCATCAAACAAAATTTTGGAAAATTGTGGATTGGATAAATAAAAATAACCCAACACAGCTGTTACTTTACACGGGCTCAATACTAACAGCATATGGTTTAATGAACTATTGTTTTATTGACTTAATGATACGATGAAGATTTTTATTTTTTTAAAACTTATATACATTATATCACGATTTTGCAGTATATAAATGAGTATCTAAAGGTTCTATGTACACGACAGAGGATGTTTCCTGACATGTAATTATAGGAAAGCACAACTGCAGATACATATTTTTACGTGGGTATTTTTTTACCCGTCTATTATGCATATTACATTATAATATCGTTGATTAACTATTAATGAGTTTAATTTAGTATATATGTTTCTTTAGGAGTAAATTAGACAAATATGGCAGACGTCCTTCAAGCCCAGTTCAAGCTTTGACATTGAATGGATTGGACCGTTATTGGCATATGAACTTGGAACAAAGGCTGAATTACTTTGTGTTAAACTATGGGTATCGATCAATAAAGTAGTGGAAGTACAGTAATAACTTTTTATTGTTATAAAATACAATAAGTTCAAAATAATACAATAATAGTTTTTACAAGTATATATTTCGTTGAATATCAATCAGGAACATTGGTTTGTAACAGAAATTGACCTTGTTCAAAAGAGGATTAAGTTGTATGATTCCAGTGTGAACGAAAACTTTGATGATGCCATTCAAAAATTTATGGAACCTCTGCGTGTTTTCATGCCATTTTATCTTCATAGACATAATTTTTATAGTTTAAGGGGAGAATAGAATGCAGATATGTTACCTTAGCCAATTATTCGTTTGAGGGATAACATACCTCTATATGCGGTTGAGAGCGGGGATTGTGGCCTATTTGTTTGTATGTTTATTTTGTATCTTATGTTAAGTCGACCATTTGAGTCCTTTCCTGAGATTGATGTTTTTTATAGACAAAAAATGATTGTTGATTTGTGGATCACTGCAATATCTACTTTATAGATGTGTAATATATTTTTCATATGTGCATTTGTGTCATATTATTGTTTTGATGTTTGCTTGTTGGGTGGATGTGTGCAGAAATGATATATAATTATATAAAAATGTGTTTTTTCAATATGTAGATTTGGGAATGTCCATTTAATAGGGAGATTCTGCCGAAATCTCATTAAAATATCAAATATCTCACACCTACAACTTACAATTTTGACACGCATATAAATATTTCTATAACTTATCCACAACTAAAAATTTTCAACATCAACATTAAAAGAAAAATACATCTATTATCAACAATTTAAGTACAAAATAAAAAGTATTAGTGCATTACAAAATAAGTGTGTTACAAAAGTTTTGAAACTTAACACGCTAACGCAAAGTAGCATAATTAGAAAATGGTATATGATAACCCTTCATATAATGAAATATTTATACAGAATTGTGCCTCGGGATCCAAGTTGTTTCCTCCATCTTACACCCGTCTGAAATAAAAAATATTAGCCTTATATTATAGTGAAATTAAAAATTAAATATCAATTTTTTAGTTTTATAAACAAATATACATCACATGTTATGTAAAGTGATAGGGTTTCGACACGTCTGTTAGTTATATCCATGTTGTCTACAATAACTATAAATATTCTTTGATGGTTCCTCCCCTTGAGATGAAATCCAATTTGTCCGACTCTTGCCTGCCTGATAACGTGTAATCAGAGGCTGGATGTCCATATTTTTCAAATTCTCTAATACTATCTAATCCAGCAGATGGCAAACAGGAAGTATTGGTTTACTATAAGCACGAAATAAAGTCTTGGATGTGAAATAAGTCGAACAAAATCTCTCATGCAATAATCTTATGTATTTGCATACGGCAAGTGCATAGGGACAAGCCAGTTGCCCGATAGTCAAACTTATGACAGCTACATATTCTATCGAAAATGTCTATTATCCTGTCTCTGCCACTATCCTTGACTATAAATCATGAAACATCAACAGGGTAAACTATCATTTAACTTACATCGTCATTATATTTTATGACTTTTTGACATACCCAATTCGTCAAGATAGTTGTCATATTTTGTGCCACCAACCATCTATAGTAAAACTACAGTTGCGTTAACTCTCGTATCCACTCTACCAAATTGGTCATTGAACTTTTTTGCTTCTTTTGTAACTGCATTAATGCTCTCTGCAATATTAGTGGTTATAACATCATACCTTCTGAAAACATCAGCTAATTGAGCCTATCTTACCATACCAATATCCTCTTTCAAATACTTAATTACACCGGATCTTATTTCTCGCATCTTATTCAATTATTGTTGAAAATTAGGGATACGATACACCTTGGCAGCAGTAAAATAGGTAGACAAGTATACTAATTTTTTAGACTTTTCCATTGGTAACTTGTATTTTGTCACTAAATTCTCCTTCAAGTGTAAAATGCAAAATTCATTATATGCATTGAGAAACACACATTGTATAGCTCTTTCAATGCTGACATGTTGATCAGATATAAAAAGAAGATTCTGATAGTCACCAATTACTCCCCGCTGCTTAACCATAAACCACTCCCAAGAAGCATCATTTTTTGAGTCAATAATCCCCTATGCAAATGAAAATATCTTATTGTTTTCATTTTTACAAACAGCCACAAATATTGTATCAAGATAGAGACCTTTCACAAAATTTCATCCACTGTAATCACTAGTCGAATTTATAAATTAAAACCTCTGATGTAGGGATTTAGCGCTAAAAAAAAATACTTAAAGTAATTATCTGTATCAATTTCTAAGTGAGTCACCATATCGGTTCTTCTGTTGAAATATATAGTTGTATGCATGAAGTATCTGAATGAATTCTTTAGAGCACTTCTTATTAATCTTAGTGCATGCTTCTTAGCTCACCACGCTAAAGTACATGTTATCTAAATACTGAATTTTGCACGTATGTTTGCTTGAATGTTTTTTAGCCTATAATTTTTATTGACCAATGTAAATTTATTTTTAATTACTTTAACAATAATACGGCTCTTGGCTTATCAGTAACCATTCCACAATTGACCCAAAATACAAGTGTGCTATGTATCTACTCGCCTCACAATGAAAAATATTGCCATTCCATCTACATTGCCATTAATCTCTATTTGCATCTGTCATCATCACATTTCAACTTAAAATTATCTTTGATGAACTTGTAAACTCTGAAGCTTCATTTTCCGTTAAGTGCAACCATGCTTATAGCCTCATGAATTTCATCTTTGTTGTTATACAACTTTCCTACAAGCACATCTTCAATTCCTATACAAGATACCTTTTCCGATATGTTTAAGTCAAATTGTGGTATTTCAGGCTGGAACTGAAATGAATTTTTTACTTTAACCCTTTCTTTTTTTGGCATAATTATTATTATCTTCATCATCATCATTAGTGTCATCGTCATTGTCACCATCACCGTCATCGTCATCGTCATCAATTTTATTCACAGTCTTTTCTCCATAATCATCATCATCATTATCATCATTACCAACCTCATAACCAACATCATAAATCACGATCATCATTCTCATAACCTTTGTCATTTCCACAATCATTACTAATATTATAACCAACATTACGACCAATATCATAAACAAGATCAACGCCAACATCTTTATATATCTAACATCATAATATGTATAGGCTGATTTTTTTGTTAAACATTGGAGGTGAATAATGATAATCTTCTAAGGGATTTGGAACATACAAAAGGGTTGTAGATGTGAATTGATTAGCGTAGCCTTATTTCTGCTCCATGGGTGCTTTTACATTATTTTCATATTCAAGAGCTCAAACATCCATTGCTACACATAGATGTGTAGCAATATTCTTCTGTAGGCTCAACCACAATATTGTATTGTCATCATTTTCAAATGGAATAAGTCTTAACTTTACAGTACTTGAAGAAATCTCAAACTTCAGAGTCACTTTATACTGCACCTGATCAATTCCCAAAAGACGACAAACTCTGCTCAATAATACTTCATATTTAATATTTTTTAGAACTATCATATGCATATTTTGATATCCAGTGTATCTCTCAAAATCATCATTTGAACTCTCTCATCTTTCTCTAAAGTATATAATAGTTCAAATTTGCACTATGATAATATTAACAACACCTAAAAAAATACAACACTTGAAAAAAAATAACACCAAAATAATTATTAGTTTAGTATAATTATATTTATACAAAATATTGAAAATAAATATATAAAAATAAAAAATAAAAAATAAAAAAAATAAAACTTATTATAAATAAATTAATGAAAAAATATTGAATTAAAAAAAATAGTTTTTTTAAAATGCCACGTAGGGCCATGTGAAGGCAAGCTAACTGAGCGCACATTAGCTTGGCAGTGCGCTTCAGCGCTCATCAATGCGCCTATGCGCATCAGAGCACGTTAATGCGCATTAGGGCATGCATTGGCTCGTGCAACCATGGGTTAGTGCGTGGTACTCCACACTTGGTGCGTAGACCAACCGTCGGAGTGTGCATTACAAGATGCATATAGATCTAGCCCTGAATTGACCATTTTCAGTTATTTTATTATCGTTTTTGGCTTTTTTTTTACCTATTTTTAACTTTATTTTAATATTTTTAATACTAAATTTACATATTTTAACTCTACATCTATAAATCAATAACAAATAACTAAAAACTCACCAATTTTTTGCCTATTTCTAATTTTTTTAACTCTACAATCTTTATTTCACTTATATTCTTTAAAATGTCATGTGTTTCAAGTTAATCTACAAAATTTGACAAATTCGATAAATTTTAGGTAATTTAAAAAATATGAGATATAGAGAATATGAGATTGAGAGAGAATATGAGATTGAGAGAGAATATGAGAGAGAATGGATATAAAAAAATTATTTTTTGTTAAATAAATAAATAAATAATAATAAATTAATTTTTTATATAAAAAATAAATTAAAAAAATATAAATATTTGAGCCATGTGGCACTTTGGGGTGGCACCACGTGGAGCCATCTTAGATAGGTATTAGCGTCGATATAAGTGTGTTTTTTAAAGAACAAAATGGTCAATTATTCATATGTTTTGTTAATATAGTTTTAACAATTATTGACCCGGTCAAGATAATATTTTGAGTAAAAAAAGAAGAAGTCAAATTTAGCGTTTTACTAATTAAGACAAAAGTAATTGACTCCTTACTGATTGTTGCAAAAATATGCTGAATTAGAGACCGTAGATCTCCATTTTGCATACTAAGTAAACTTGCAGACCGTAGATCTCCATTTTGCATACTAAGTAAACTTGCAAAATAGATCCTAAATGTTAAACGACATATGTATTTTGATTTTACATAAAAGATAACTAGATGTTGAATTATTATTTTTTAATTTAATTGAAGGTGTAAATAAGTTCAACAGGTAAAAATCACTTGGACTGATACAATAAAATTTGGGTTCAAACTCTATTTATAGTAGAATTATGGAAAGGTTTGATTTTATATTTATATAATAATTTAATTTTTTTTTGAAAATTTTACAAAAATTATTTAATTTTATTATTTTTTAATATGAACTCATATAATTATACATTATGAGTTATCTTAAATAAAAATTAATTTAAATAATTTATTTAAATTATCTCTTATTGAGATTTAGAAATATTTAATTCGAAAACTTGTATGTAATATTAGGCACAATTGAATTTGTTTTTTGAAAGGAGGATTACAACATTTATTAATATTTTTGCATCACTTAGGAGAGGGGGAGGGGTCGAACCCAAGTGAGGATGTGAGATATTGGGGAGCTCAACCAACTTGGCTGGGCCCCCATGCTCGGCACAATTAGATTCGATTTGATTTTTTAAAAAATTGGACCGAACCTGTTACATTCGTTTTTTAAAAAAAAATTAAGAATGAAAAAACTATTTGATTTAGAGAAAATAGAATGTTTAATTATTTCAGTTTAGAATTTAAAATTTTTATTTTTTAATTTTTTTTTAATTCAATGGGATTTTGTATGTGGGTAAATTTATATTTATATTTCAACTTTTTAATTATATAATGTCATATGATAATTTAAATTAATTTTATCAAAATGACTGGTTCAATTTTCTCTGAACCAAACGATTTAGAGACTTTGAGGGGAGATTTTAATTTTTTTAAAAAAAATCAGAGAAATGTACTTATAATAACTAAATTTAAAAAGAAATGTTTATAAAAAGTCATGATAGATAAGCAATGTTATTATTTAATACTACACAATAAATTTAATATTCAATGCTATTCATGAGACTGTATTTAATAGAATTTTGAACTATTGAATAACATTTATAGTGCTAAAGCTTCGGTTTATTCAATTAGTAAAAAAAATTAGTGATAAAGAGAGGTTTGACAATCAAATCTTGCTATAATATCAGAAAATTTCCGTAGATTTTGATTTATACATTTTTAGTTTATATTTTATTTAATTAAATAAGGAAGATTTATTTTTATTTTTTGGTTTTTTAAATTTGGAAAAAACTAATTTAGTGGTGCATAAGGGATTTCCCTAATTATTTGTTATAATATTTATAAAGCAAAGAAGTTGACAGTTTAATCCTTAAGTTTTTCTTTTAAATTATTTATTAAATTCTTAAAATTTTTAAAATTATCAATTTAGTCCATATTATTAATAAAAGAAGGTTTGAAATGTATTTTTAAAAATAATAAAATAAATTCGTTCAAATATAAAATTATTTATTATAATTAAATATATCAAATTTACCTTATTGCCTTCTTAGAGAACACTTTTAACGTTATCTTGATGACAAGAAGAATTAAACTAGGTATCTAATAGATAACTTAAAGAAAATTAAGGATTAAAGTGTAAATTCAGTTCCGTTTATAGTAGTAGTAATAATATTAGAAAAAAAAAAGAAGGAAAACTGACAGCGAAAAAGCCACGTGGTGCGATCCTGTGGAGTGAAAACCAAATCAAACAGAAGAAAGCTACAGTTTCTTCTGAGTTCGGACTCTTTTAGCTTCACCTATATAATAACAACGCCGCCAGCGGCTACAAATACAATGACCAGACCGAAGATAAACCCCAACCAAATTTTTTAATACCAATTTTATTTTCCGAAATAGTTTCAAATTTGCTTTCCCTGTTTCTCAATTTTCCACCCCCCACGCCAGAAAGAAATAGAGCCACTGAACTCAATCACAGCAGGAGGCAGCAGGCAGCAGCAATTTTTCTGCAGTATAAAGAGAGAAAAAGCAAATCAAGACTCAACAGTCAACAATATATAAAGAAGGTACGATCTCTCTCTCAATTCCCACATGTCTTTTCATTTTATTATTTATTTTAATTTAATTTTTCTCTTTTTTTCTTCTTAGATCTTTTTCTGGGTAATTTTACTTTCTTTTTTTTTCTTTTTCTGTTTGTTTTTTTTCAAAAAAAATAATTAATTCAGATCACAAGGGTTCATTAGTTTGTGATCATCTTCCTTATTGTTAATATTTTTTTTGGGGGGGGGGGGTTTAATATTAATTCACTTTGATCAATGAGCTAATATCTTTGAAATCAAGATATTAATCATATTCCATTATTACTTGAAGATTAAACATAGTAACAAAAATTAAATATAAGTTAATGGCAGACAAAGGAAGCTTGGTAACACAGTTAAAAGATCCTGTTGGAAAATAGCATAACGAGGATGGTTGTAATTATTTATAATAATCTTTTTGACTCACATGAAAATAACTATTTTGTGACATTATGATTTTGTAAGTATCATGCTTTTAGGATAGGATTGACACGAGAGCTTAATTATTACCCTCATCATAATTTAGGAATAATTAAAAAAAAAAAGAGAAGAATGTTTCCTTTTCATTAAATTTAAATTGCAACTATAAGAGCTAGAAAGAGTTTTTACTTTTTATTATTTTTTGAATTAATGATTTTTTTTCTCTTTTCACTTTCACTAGTAGAAAATTCTTTGAAATAATATATAATTTAATTATAATTATATTTTTTTCCATTAATATTCGAGAGGTTTCGTGTTTGAATTTTCTCTCTCCCAATTTTTTTAAAGAAATATTACCCCATTTTCAAAATTAAAAATTGTTTGTAAAATTATATTTAGAATTTAATACTTTAACCTTCAAATATGTATTGAGAATTTTGAAGAAAATAGAAGATGGGATGTGACTAAAAATTAGCATAAAAAGCACTTTTAATGTGATGAAAATAGTTCCTATGATTAATGACATCTCAACCATCAATTTGTTGCCCCCATTATATCCCTGGTGGGTCATATAAATCGTACAATTTTGCATATTTTCACAAATGTTTTATATGTACAAAAAGAGAGAGAAAAAAAAAAGGGAGGACAACATGGTGTTTTTCACTCATTTGGTAAATCAAATGAACTATATAAAAAGAGCAATTAATTTGATTCAATTACAATATTTAATCATTTTATGCATATTTTTATAGTTAAGGGTGGGTATGGTTTGATAATAAGACCAAATTGGTTTAGTTCGATTGAAAAAAAAAAAAATTAAATTAATGTTTTTATAATTAAAAATTAAACTAGACTAATCATTTTTTTTTGTTCAATCTGATTTAATTTTTTTGATTTTAAAAATTACGATTTTTTTTATTTTTTAAATTTAAGAATGATTATGTATAGTTAAATGTATATTAATATTTTTAATTATTCAATAAATGAACATTACGTGATAAAAAATTAATTTAATTAAAATATTAATTTTTTTCAATTCAATTTTTATTTAAAAAAAATTGAGACTAATCAATTTTTCTCAAAAAAAAATAAATGATTTTTTTATATAAAAAAATTAAATTAAACTAAATTAAATTGATTGATTCAATTTTATTTTATTTATGTACCCTTATCTATAATTAATAGTACGATGGAGGTCCAAAATATTTTTTACATTTTAAGAATTTTCTCTTTTAAAAAAAATTAACTTTGACTATGCCCTAGTTAAGGACAAATGTTAAGAGTCCCTCATCTTACGTATCATATATTATTTTCACAATCAGTGGCGGAGTCAAGTAGCGGCCTGGGTGGCTACAACCTTAAGTTTCAAAATTTTTTAAATTTAAGTAAGTTTTTTATTTTTTTTATTTTTTATAATATATATTTTTATAATTTAATATTTTTAAATTTTAAATTTGATAATAAAATATAAATATAATTAAACTCTAATTTAATATAATTTTTAACTTTAACATTTATCTCTCATTTAAAATTATAATTCCGTCCCTGGTCAGAACAATTATCTATTTGCATGGTATTTGTCCCTAAAACTGAAAATGAAATATTTTTATTTACTAATATTTTTTCGTTTATTCTTTTTGCAAAAATGACAAGATTTGGGCTTTTTATTTTCATTTATCACTAATTAAAGTTCATTTTTAGGAATTATTTTTAGGAATGACCAAACCGAATAAGATTTTTATCATAATATTTTCACCTAGATCCAGAAAGTGACCATGATACCATATTATACATATTAAGCTTAAACTTAATGACAATCTTTTTTTTTTTAAGGAATTACAAGTTGAATAGTTTTGGCCATTATTTTTCCAAAGTTGAAATGACATCTCTAGCGAAACTCCTTCATAAATACAATATAAAGTTAACCAAAATTTAAAATTATGTCTACCTCATTATTTTAATTACATAACATAATAAAGTCGTCTAGAAAAATAATTTCTTTTTCCTTTTAGAATTTTTTTTTTTCACAAATCATTTCATATTTTCAATCACTTATTTGATGGGGGAGAAACTACATAGAGCCCACAAATGTTTTTTTTTTTTAAATAATATGTGTTTATAAATTTACTATTTTGAGTTTTGGTACTTTGGACACTATAAAATTTTTATATTAGCATTTAAATTTTTTATGACATCGATTTTAGCCGTTTCAAATTTTCACCTTTTACATTTTAGCTCTCTAAAATATTAAATATTTTATGTATTCTTTCTATCACATCTTACATTAAATAAAAATTAAATAAAATTTAAATATATATGAACAAGTAGGTAGTAATACCTAATAACACTAGTTTTTTTGGAGCATGGCGAGTACCGGGGTCATGGTAAAATATTAAATATTTTATATTAACATTTAAATTTTTTATGATATAGATTTTAACAGTTTCAAATTTTCACTTTTAATATTTTAGCTCTTTAAAATATTAAATATTTTATGTATTCTTTCTATCACATCTTACATTAAATAAAATTTAAATATATATGAGCAAATAGGTAGTAATACCTAATAAGACTAGTTTCTGGACATGACAAGTACATGGGTCATAATAAGTAATATTAGAATAAATTCAAATTCTCATTTGTATGTAAACTCTTAAAATTATTATAATAAAAATTATCATGTATAATATAAGTTTCTTAAATATGATGAAGAATGAACATTACGGATCAAGTAACGCAAAAAACGACTAAAATGAAAATTGTCAAGTAAGATTTTAATCCCTTAAATAATAAAGATGAATATTATGGATCAAGTGGCACCTAAAAAATCTTGTAACTTAAGTTTAATAAAAATTGTTATACCGATAGTGAATCATCGAAGGTCATTAAGAGATAAGTAATATGAACTAAATTAATGAAAAAAAATATCACGTCTTATATTAAATAAAATTTAGATAAAATTTAGATATATATATAACATTAGTTAATAAAACTAATATTTTAGATCAATAATTACCCAATCGTATGACACTTCCAAAATCACTTTCTTCTCGAGAATATGAATTGTGGAAGCATTTTTAATCATTAAAGAGGTTGCCAAAACCAATCAGCAAAATCATTTTATTATTAAAATAGTTAATTGGATCATTCATATTATTTACCCAATTAACAAATGTCACCCCTTAGACAATAGACATTATTAGAATCACCGACATGTTGGTTGCTCGTTAAATAGTAATAAAACCATGACCTTAATTTAATTATATGTAGCAAAATATATTTTCCATATTTTAGGTCATATTTTTATCTTCTATATAAAACTTAATCTACCAATAACAAAAATTAGTTCACCCTCAAAATCATATTTCAAACGAATATCTATAAATAAATTGATCTCAATTTGCTATTATATAATTATAGATTGATTTAGACAAATTTAAAATTAAATATATCATGCTTAAATGCAATATGATTATAAAATTAATCATGTTTAAATATGCATAAGATCTTACTTAATCTTATTTTTCACGAACTATTTGAATTAACACTACACCATTATCACTCCTAACTTTTAATCGAGAAAAGTGCAATTATTAAGTAGTTTAATGATTTTTTTTATAAAAAAATTATGAAGATTGAAATTAAACTTTTTAAATAATTTCTTAATATTTTTTTTAAATCACAAGTGGTATATTAAGTAATTATTAAATAATAAAATATTATAAAAATAATTTTAAAATTTACGAGAATTAACTATATAATAAATACTTGATAAAAAAATATTAGAATATCATTTGGGCAGTATGTTATTATTGTTTTATGAATTTTAATAGATTTTAGTCAGGTTCTTAATTTACTAAAATAAATTAACTAATTTTACTCTAATCCCTTGATGAAATTACCAAACTGCCCTTTTGATCTTAAATTTTGACGAAGCTTCATGCCACGTTGTAACTTTACATAGGGATAGCATAGTCATAAAAATCGGGATCATTGGATCAAGGAGGACTTATTTGGCAGAGATAGATGAGTTTTAGAATTTGGAAAAATTTGTTAAAATTGAAGGAGGACTAGCTAATAAAACCCGTTGAGGAAATGTAATCAGAATTTTGCTTTCAAAACAGAGAAAAATATGAAGTGGAAACCAAAAATTAGTTATAATTAATAATGAAAGTGACAATTGGACCCCATATGCCACCGTCATTTTAGGCTTTCTCACGTGAAAGCAAATTTCTTTTAAACTTTTTTTTGGTAATGTTCAATCATTAAATAAGAATTTTATTTAAAAAAAAAATCATTAAATAATAATTTGAGATAAGAGTTATAAATTTTAATTCTTTTTGTAAAAATAAAAAAAACACTCAATATTTACTTGAATTATACTATTGATTTGGAATTTATATTGTTAAATCGCAAAAAAAAAAAAAAAATTATGAAAGCTGCCTTTATTTTCTCTTAAAATCCTTTCAAAGTCTTTTTTTTTTAATTTAAAAAAAATTAAAAATATCTTAATTTAAAAAAAATTTCTGCATCCCTAAAAAAAATAGTATAATTCATATATATATGTTTTGTATACATTTCATTTTTTTAGTTTTTTTTTATAAAGAGAATGCAACTTTATTAATCAAATGAGAAATATGGATTATTATTAGCACAAACACTCAAATTTTATAAGAATATAATTCACTTGAACCCTAAACATAAAGATTATAAATACATATTTTAATAAAAAATGAGCGATATGATTTATTTCCCGTCTAACAAAAATAGAGTATTGTTATTTTTAAGAGTATTGTTAGCATCAATTGCTTTTGTATTAAAAATTATTTTTAAACTAATCACATTTTTTTCTTGCTATAAACGCAAAATATAATTATGATAATTATATATGTTTAACAAATAAGAAGTGACAAATTTATTTAATTTTACACTAAATTTTTGTGGGTCAATATTTTTAAAGTACATGTTACAAATTGAATCTCCATGCATCTTTAATTGAAAATCTCACTGATAAACCAAAAAAAAAAAAATTATATTCTCTCTTTATCTTTCTCTTTTCTAAAAGTCATATTATTGACAACCATGAATTTGGTTTCTTAATATACACACTATTTTATCTATTAGAATCATGCTTCTAACATGTCATTTTTTTACTAGAAAATGTAATAATTTTAATTCATATAAAAAAGGGACGAGGCCAAGAAACTTGGGAATGTTAGATAAGATACACTTAGGGGAAAAAAAAAATCTTGTTTCTTAATTTAATTTAATTTAATTTACTAATTAAATCTCTTATTAAACTTGAGTTTAAAGCATAATTAGAATGACATGTTAGATAAGTAATGTGGGTTACGACTCATTAATCAAATACCAAAATGACAACCGAAACACATTCATGGCTAGGGGCCTTCTTCTTCTTCTCCCCACCTTTTTAATTTTTAATAATTATGGCTAGGGTTTTCTCTCCTTTCTTTGTTTATTGTGGCAAATCTTGTGTTGTGCTCAATTGGATCCACATGTAGTTGTGATCCCATGTGGACCATGTTAATGTTGATATGGGTCCTCAATATCAAGATCCCAATTAAGCTTTCTCAATAAATTTTCAAATTTTTAGACCAATTCATTTATTCTCCAGCCAAGATCCCAAAAGTGCCAATCAATTTTTTTTTTTAATAAAACAATTAATTTGTTGGAGTATTTAAGAAATAAATTTTTTATTTATTTGTGTTAATAGTTAGATGAAAAATAGTTGACAATGTATTTTTTCTTTTCTATTTTAATGAAGATTTCAAATTTAAATACCCTCTTCTCCTATATTAAAAAAGAAATAAGAATATTTTATTTTATTTTTTGCTATTATGTAAATTTTTTTAATTTAAATAACAGTAGAATATAAATGTAGTATTAAAAAAAAAGAATATTTTGTTTTTTTTTTAAACTTAATTTTACAACAAAAAAAAATTGTGAGATTTACTTGGCAAGGGAAGTGATTTGCTTAAAAAATTTAAAATCAAAATAAATTAAAACCAATATGTAAAAATTAACTTAGGACCTAGAAGAATAAGAGCATAAACATGGTAAATACAGTATAAATTACTAGATCAACACAAACACTAGCATATATGCTTACTATAGAAATCAATAGATTATGAATTGCTTGCTCTAATCGATGAATATTCGCATGATATTATTTATTTAACAAAATTAAAATCATTCTCTAAATGATCTTAAACTTGACCCATTTTAATTTTTTTAATCCTTTAAATTAAAAAAAAAACCATTAAGTTCATTTCTTTTGCTATATTAATTAATTAATTTTTATATAGAAACGAGAATTCAAAATTAGTCACTTCGTTGGAGGAATACAATGCAAGTTCTTTAATTCGGGTATTTAAGCAAATTCGCTATATTAATTTATCAGTATTATAATTTTTTTTCTTTTTTTAAATCCATGCTAATTATTAGCAAAACTAATAATTAGTGTCTTTATATTAAAAAAAGAAGAAAAAAGAAAAACAAGTGTAACTGCGTAACAAGTCTAGCGCGCACAACCGGTAATGATTTTAAGAGAAGAAGGCGGTTTGTTAAAATTCATCAATGTCTTTCTTCTTCTTCTTCTTCTTTCTTGTTTCTTCAACTACTTGGTCGGTTGGATAGGATCTCTCCTTCTCTTTCAAATTCATTTCGATTCATTGTATTTGGTTTCTTCTTCTTCTTCTTTGCTTTTTCCATTTTCTTTATCATGTCACCAGCTATGAAACAACAGCGTTCAAAGCAGCACCAGCCAGAGGTACTGATGCTCTCTCATTACTCAAATACTCATTTCTCTTTAATGCTTTGGGTTTCTTTTGTGGGTTTGTTGTTGATTATGGATTACTGAGAGAGGATTTGGCAGAGAACATGGGCTGAAATATGTTGTTGTTTCGGTTGCTCCTGCCTACAGCTCTTCTGGGCTCGCCTTGTCATGCGCAAGCTGCTCAACATCTCCGCCAAAGACTCTGATTTCAGTGCTGACACTGAAGATGAAGATGATTTTGCCATCGATTCTGACTCCGACACCGAAGGTCACTCACTCTTCAAGAATCATAAACCCTTAAACCCATTTGCTTGAATTTTTGATTTCTCATAATTTTAAGTTAGTGTTATTGCTTTGTTAAGTGTGGATTTTGGGACTTTGTTTTGAGTTTTGAGGTACTTGTCTTTTTTTTTTTTTTGGGTGCAGAATTGGGTCAATCGCGGTTCAAAGCTCGCAAAGAGGAGAAAGCTCAGCTTGATCCTAGCGGTAATTCTTATAAATATACTGACAAAATTTTACTTTTTGAGACTAATGGTAATTCTTATAAATATACTGACAACATTTTACTTTTTGAGAATATTGAGATCAAGTTATCTGTTTTCTATCGAGTTTTTTTTTTGGGATAGCATAGGCCTGTTCCTATCAGTTGGGTTCATTCAATTCTTCAAGTCTATATTTGGTTTGTTAAAAACATTTTTATTTTATTTTTTCTTTTTGGAGTAAAATTGTTCTTGTGTTGGAGGGGTTTCTGGAACTTAAGTTCTGGTTTTGGAAACAACTGCTATCTAAATTAATAATACCAGAATTGGGGCCTTACTTAATCTTATCCTTTGATATTGAAAGAGCTGGTTCATTCCATTGGGCATATAGGTATTGTTGACTATATTAGATAAGTCAATGATAGTTAGGTACTAAACCATTGCTATTGTTTTCATTGTTATTTTTCTTTTAGCTAGTGGTAGAATTGATCAAAGTCAGCCATCGGCCTTTCATCCCTTTTTTTCCCTTTTCTATTTGATGTTTTACATTTGAAACATACTTAGAGCCAACTTCATGAAATGGTAACAGAGTACATTTGAAAGACACTTTGTTTACTGCAACAGTGCTACTGAATTGTTCGTCAAATGCTATGTGTTAGTGGATTATTATATATTGATGACTTTTCCAGATATTGACATTCCCTTTCATTAATTTTTAGTTAATGCTTGTCCATACTTAACTTCCGAGGTTGAAGTGCCTATTACCATTCTGAATTTTACCTTTCTGACTTCACTAATTCTGAAAAATATATAATGAGAGTTACAAATTTCAATGTTTTTTCCTTCATTCCCTCAGCTCATAGTTAGTCCAATTTGTAGGGACTTCAGATGCTTTTCCAAGAATAAGACGACGAAAGTCAGAAACCTTTAGGGCGCAGTATATAAATACAAAGGAACTCAGGTATGATTCTCCTCCATTGTGTTTTGTTATTCAAAACCAGTAAATAACATGGTGCAGAAAGTAGAGCTCTACTAAGTCAAAATACTTGAGAGCTTATTTTCTCTTTAATTTTTCTAACTATGTTTTCCCAACTACTTTTATTTCCTAGAATATGTGTTGGTACATGGAATGTTGGAGGAAAAATTCCACCTGATGACCTAGATATAGATGATTGGATAGATATCAATGAGCCTGCTGATATCTATGTGCTTGGGTAAGTATTTCCCTGATATGTGTTCTGAACTTCCTTTATGTGCTTGCCTAAACATTATATATCTACTGGGCTCAACACATGAAATTTTCTTGTGTCTCAAATCATGCCTGATGTTCATGTTCATCAAATGTCATATATCAAACTGGTTACCTGTGCTTTAATTTCTTTTGCATGTCCAAGAAAGCTCTTTTTGTAATTGTGACAAGTGCTCTATGTTCGTAGTCTTCAGGAGATTGTACCATTGAATGCTGGGAATATCTTTGGTGCTGAAGACAGCCGCCCTGTTTCAAAATGGGAAAATGTTATTCGTGACACCCTAAACAGAATTCGACCTGCCCAAGCCAAGTTTAAATCTTTTAGTGATCCACCATCTCCATCCAAGTTTAAGCCATTCGAGGATATTCCAGATATAGAAGAGGAGATAATGCTTGAAAGTGATAGTGATGTAGGCGAGGAAGTTTATCCCCTGGATGATGAAAATAATGATTTTGATGAAATCAATGACAGACCAGTCAGCATGTTCACAAGTTACGAAGCATCAAGCTGTACTGATAGTGCTAAATTAGACATGATGGTAGAAAAAAATTTACGAAGGCAATTTTCTTCTCCAAAGAGGTTAGATAGGTTAAAATGCTTCCGAACGGAAGATAGTGAAGAAAATACTGAAGCACCAGATGTGCAATACAATTGTAGATTAACTAAAATGCTCAGTGGGTCAGAAAGGATTGGTTTGAGCTGGCCAGAGCCTCCACTAAACTTGCTGACTCATCATGTTTTAGAGAGACCAAAGTCCTTCAAATCAGTTAAATCTCTCAAAACATTCAAGTCCTTCAAGACATATAATTCTTTCAAGTCAGTTATGGGTGACATGTCATCAGAGATAGCTTTGCTTGCAGAACTTGACCTTGAAACGCTCATGAAACGGAAAAGAAGATCATCATTTGTAAGGATTGTAAGTAAGCAAATGGTTGGTATTTTCCTCACAATATGGGTTCGAAGGGGCTTGCGTAAGCATATTCAGAATGTGAGGGTGTCTACTGTTGGCGTTGGTGTGATGGGCTACATTGGTAACAAGGTGTTATTCTTGCCGTTTTGTTATTTCTCATTTTTCTGTGCATCATTTACTGTTATGAATGCTCCTATCTATTAGCATAGTGATATTGGAACTCACAATTTTAATTTTTCTACTTGTCTCTTTGATATTCTGGTGTTGTCGTAGAATGGCATGTAGTGCTATACTCTATGCTTGGGGATCAGTATCTTATTTGATAGTGGTTGATAATATTGCTGATGATATGTTTGCTGAGACTCACATATTGTATACATATAACTAGCACTTTCTGTTGTCATCAAATTCTAAAAGGTAGAAATGTAGAATGAGCTATAGAACTCAGCTCTCCATCTGTCCTCCTCCATCAACTACTTTTAAGTAAACTTGTCAAGGTCAATTAATTATGGTTGCGTTGAGCAGAATCCATAAGATGATGTACATACCTTCAGTATTTAATAAAACAAAGAAGACTAATGAAAGTATTTAACTTATATACTTCCTTTACATAAGAGACTGTATTTTATGTGTACTCATGGTATGAACTCATACTGCTTATTGTGGCCCCAGACTCCATCTTGGACAGTATACAACTTCTGAGCAGTTTTTTGGTTTTAAAAAAAGGATGAGTAAATATTTGATTAGCATTTTTGTTGTTGTGGTTTACGTGAAAATTTTATTCTAATATATGAATTTAAATCTGAGATTTGCAAAACAGCATTGGCACAGTGTTTTGGTTCTCATGTTGAGGCTCAAGTTTATGTCATTCTTATACAAATTGTAGGAGTAAAGGAGCTGAGATAATAGAATCTTATTTAACTGAAATCTATATCTTACAATTAGGAGTTAGTTTTATACAGGTACATATTTAATTCTTCTCAAACTACGTAATAGAGATTATAGGTTACTTGTATTAAATCAAATGCTGACTTCATGCTTCCCATTGCTCGTAATCAGTATTTCAAATACCAGTGAGTAATGTTATATTTCCTTTAATTTTAAGTACCTTTCTTTTTAGATATGTATCAGTAATTTTTCATTCTCTAGAAAGTATGAGAAGATTTAAATTTTGCAGGGATCTGTATCAGTTAGCATCTCCATCTATCAGACACTTTTTTGTTTTATCTGTTCTCACCTGACATCAGGTGAAAAAGAAGGAGATGAACTGAAAAGAAATGCTGATGTGCATGAAATACATCGAAGAACTCACTTCCATTCGCATACAGATATTGGACTTCCCAGAAGCATCCGTGATCATGAGTAAGTAAATGTCATCTAATTATGACATGTTGAAATGATTTCTATTACTAAAATCACATATCACATTCTGCATACTGCTCAAATTGTTGTATGCTGCTTTCACCAATTTCTATCATATCCTTTTAGAAGTTAGTATCTGTCAAGTCATATCATGCTTAAGAAATGGTTTGGGAAAAGATTGAACCTGAGGAAAGGAACAAAATTTTTATTCTCTGTAGTTGATGTTTGAAACTACACTAGGCTGAATTTATGATCAACTTGAAGAGCACATGTACATGAGAATCCTTTCTGGTTAGATTCAGCTTTAGGGGAGGATGGAAGGACGAAGGGAATCATGTTTATGGTGTTTAATCTAGTGAATTTACAGCTTCATTCACTACAATGAAATCCATAAATTTTCAATCATGTTACTGCTAATGAGGTCCAGAACTTGTCAATATTGTTAGTGCATCCTAATCTCTTTTCAGCAGTCAAGCATGTTTCTACCTTTAGATTCGTGAAACTTGGTCGATACATGTCAGCATATTTGATAGATTCAAGAATAATGTAAATGTCAATAGTCAAAACAGAATGTTTTGGTCTTTTACTGAGACGGATGCAATTTTCTGGAATCAATTGGATACATGTATGTTGTTACACCCCACGTTTTTTCTTTCAAAAATAAGTTTATATTTTATGTTTTTCCTTTTTGATAACGGATGCTATAAGAAAGGAGAAACTACATATACACAGAGAATGCATATTGGTCAAAACAAACCAAAACATTGAGAATAAACTTTAGGCTAAAAGAAGTCCCGAATAAGATTTTTTTTGCAGTGCTTGTCTTTAAACTTATTATTTATGACTTTTCAAAGCTATCCTTTTGATGAAGAACAAGTTTATTGGCACAGATAATTACCTTTTCCTAGATTCGCATATTACCAATTAAAATTCTTAGAAGTTGAAAAAGGTTAGGCCCCATTCTTAGATGCACACGTAGTGTTTTTACTCGTTTTTTGCTTTTCTTTTTCTCTGGTTTTTTTGCTTGATATAATATTTTACTTTTAAGAAAATTATAGACAAAAACAATGATAGTTAAGTCTTATTTTCTTATGTAATGATCATTATTCAGTTGATGTATATTTTAGATGGTGCACCATACTTTGAAGGAGGATGGCCTTCAGGTTAAAACACTATGTCTCAAGGCCTTTCTGGTCCTTTCTTGAAGCTTCTCCTGCTTCTTATATCATGCATGAGTATGCACTTCCACGACTTTGCAAGGTTTTAATTTAACATAATAAAGAAGGCTGAAAGGTCTTTTAATGTGGTGTTGCAATATCATTTCTTGCTTATTAATATTGATAGTGTGTGAACTACATGTATTTCTTTGTACTTTTGAAATTTGGTCCTTTCTTTATGATTGTTCATGCTTTGGTTGTAATGTAATTCCCTTATCTGGATGGATAGGATGCATATAGTTTCTTTTAACAATGACCTTTTCAATCTAAAATTTGAGAAATTGTACACAAGATACATCCACGAGATATTCTGTAGAATGATTCTGACATAAAGGTGGGAGTGGTCATAGTTGAACCTTCTCAGCATCAGTATTAAGTTTTGCACCAATTTATTACATTTATTTTAAGTTGCTGGCCTACTTCATTATGTTGTTTGCTTCAGGACAAAATCTTCCCTTTGAAGAAGAGAATTTTTTACCAAATTTTGTTTCTTCTGCAGACGAATAATTTGGTTGGGTGATCTGAACTACCGCATCAACTTGTCATACGAGAAAACAAGCGAACTTATTGCCAAAAAGAATTGGTCTAAGTTGGCTGAAAAAGACCAGGTAGCTTAACAAGGTTTTATTATTTGGATGATTGAAAATTTGTCCATTTCTGGTTCCAAGATTTACTACGAAGTAAAAACTTTTCAATTCACAACTTCAAAAAAATTGAGCCCAAGGATGTCTTTTGTGGTTGTTTATCATATTTAAATTTTCTGAGTCTATTTGTTTGTCTTAGCTCCCCTTTCACAATCTTTGATCATGTTGTTATGAAATCTTGGATTCTTGGTCAAATGAAACATAAACACTTGAGTTCAGCCTGGAGGGTATCTCAAATGGTTGAATTTGTACATAGATAATTGCATGTCTTCTTAGGTCCCATGTGTATAGCATCACATTTGCATCTCTTTTCTGGAAAATCTTCATCTGTTTTTCATTTTTTTCTTCTTTGACTGAGTGTAATATTTTCATTTCTTGTCACATCGGGTTTAAGCAGTGCAAGAAGGTACGCAATGTCATGATGCATGAAGAAACTTGTTATGGCACAAATTATCTACTTGTCATAAAACTGTTGCCATCATGCCAAAGGAAAAAGAATGATACCTACTTTCTCTGATTGAACTATAAGATTGCCATCTTCCAAAGATGCCAAAGAATGAAAATATTGAAATGCAGTGAAATGTTTTCACTTATATTACTGTATCTACTGATACCAAAGGAGGCTCAGGTACTTTCACCATTGTCATGAATATTTATATCGAAATCATTTGTTGATACTTATTCTTGATACAAAGTCGGTAGGCCTGTAGACCCATTGGACAATTTCCCACAATAGCCTGGTGATGGAGAAACATAGTTGTTATATGCTTGGTAATAAAGCATAGGCATCAAGAATACTCTTAACAATATCTGAAGCACTCAGATATGCAGTGGACATGTGTCCTTCTATCACACTTATATATACTTGTATATGCATATGTATCTTTAGATGCACAGACACACTTGCATGCAGTAACCATTTTGTTTCAGCTTTTAAACTATAAAATTTTAAAATTATCATCTATGAGCATCTGCAAATATCGATAACCTTTTGGTGTTGCAAGGCTTCTGAAATTTTCTAATCACAAGTTAATGGGATGTGCTATTAGTTTTAAATAAACTGAAATTTTGTCATGACAGCTTTTACGGGAACTGAGGAAAGGTCGTGCATTTGATGGATGGTCTGAGGGTGCTTTGAATTTTGCACCAACATATAAATATGAACTAAATTCAGAGAAGTACTATGGAGAGGATCCAAAGGGCGGGAGGCGTATTCCTGCTTGGTAAGCTTCTGAAAATTCTTGTATGCCACAGTCCCCTTTCTGGTCATCTTATGTTGAGATGGTTGTTAATTCATCTTCTAAAAGGGCAACAATTCTCTACTTCTATCTGTTTTTTTGAATGCTCAATTGAAATGAAATTTCACATTTGGTGTCATATTGTTTTGAGTTCTGACTAGTTCAAGTGCAGTAATTTTCACATGATATCTTTGGTTGTTTACTTGCCTTTTCAATAATGCATCTCATAATTATCCCCCCTGCTTGGTCTCCTTAGATGGCCATGTGTTTCTCACCTTAGAAAACACACCTTTAATGATACATTGGGATTGGTTGAAACAGTTCTCAATAGTTTCAGTAGCTTTTCCATAAGGGAGCTGACAATTTGAATTACATATCGCGGAATATTTCAAGTTAGGGAGGGAATATAACAAAATGACCAAAGGGCACCATAATTATAGATTTCTTTACAAAAGGTTTATTGAAATGGAAATGTTTGTCCAAAATTATCCTAAACTTGCTGGATATGTGATGATACTGATTGCTTACTTGTTCCTACCATTTCTGAACTACATTTATGCGATCTAATTTGATCGAAGAACTATGCATTGTGGAGTTTCATTCTCACATCAGTTAGTTGTGGACAATTTCATCTAAAACAATAAGGTCATTTTATCATCGTATATCAAGAGCACTTTTGCTCATTATCAGCATGCATGGTGCAAAAACAAGCATGTTAAGTATGAGTTCTTCCAGTATAGAATGCCTTGGGGTGGAATCATGTGTCCAACATTTCTACAGTCTGCTATGTATGATTGTAAATCTTTTGTAGCTTTAGGAGGACTTTTTAAGATTTTCTCTTAGAATCTCAAATTTGTCATCTCTTGCCAAACCTAAAATATTTTACATTACAAGACACTGATTAGTGCAATTCGAATTTATTTATGGTTAGGATGTCAACCATTAGCTTTTGTGTCCATGATGATTAATTAGTCATTGTTTAGTAATCAGTTTCTTGTGCAAACTATTATTCATTGATCTTTTTAGGTGTGACCGCATCCTTTCATGTGGCAAGGGAATGAAGCTACTGAACTACAGAAGGAATGAAATTAAAATGTCTGATCATCGACCTGTTACTGCCACCTATGTGGTCGAGGTTGAGGTATTTTCTCCTAGGAAACTACAGCGGGCGCTCACATTCACAGATGCAGAAATTGAGAATGAGGAAGTTGCAGCAGATATGGCCATTGACGCTGGATTGAGCCGCTTGAGATTAGAGGAGGTGAATACTTTCCCTGTATATAAAGTTGTGAACTGCATGAACAGTGTCTAAATGGATTCTAGGGCATTAAGTGCTATTAATTTCTCACTCTACTTCTTTAGCTATTGTTAATTAACCACTCATCCTAAAAACTTAAAGTTGATAGGTAAGAGTGACTATTATAGTGTTTAAGTTTTAACATGCTGCTTCACGTGCAAGGCGTGTGCACCAACACAAGAAGCACGACCTTGAAATCATAATATAAGATCACTTGATCAAAACAAACACAACTTAGTTTTATGTAACTAATATAATGTGGGGATTCGAACACGAAACCCACTTGCTCAATATCTGCCATAATACCATGTTAGATGGCATTTTATCCAAAAGCTTTAAGCTTCCAGTGGTTGGGGTGACTACAAGTTAGGTTTCTTCAACACTTCGATTCCATATCTCTCAACATAAGATTGCTTTCTGATGCAGGAAATTTCGAGTTGGGAGCGTTAAGGCAGTTTAACCTATGACATAACCTGAAAGAGATTCATCATGAGAGCTACCACGAATAATGGTATTTATTATTACACCTCAGATCAATTCATTCAATTTTTTTCCTTCCATTATGATTGCATTGTGTAAATGTGTAGCTAGGGGGTTTCTTACCAGTTGGTTTCAGTTTTTGGAAAATAATGTTATGGTTCATGTTGGGTCTGTATGTGTAAATCAGTGTAATTTAGAGTTCATTTGAAGATCATTTCTTGGCAGCATTTTCTCATTGCATAGAAAATAATATTGTAGAAGTAACAAAAATATATACATGTTCTTGTGAGATTCTTAGCCCTTTGTTTTCAGTTTGAACTGTTACATTGTTTATGTGACTAGCATGGGATTTGTAACGAGTTTGGATGTGAATTGTTTTGAGTTTAAAAGCACAGAATTTGACCTCTCATTATTCTAACTATAATCCTTAATTTATCATTGCTATGATCTTTTGTTTATTGTCATTTATTTATCTATTTTCTTCTTTATTTTGCTGGAATATTTTCAAAATTTGTTGCTTCCAACATTAAAACTTCGGAGAAGTAAATTTGTTACTTCCAACATTAAAACTTCGGAGAAGTTGATCTTGGAAAAGAGTTGTTCTTTTCACAAATTTAGTTGTTACACCATCAATTTCTTTTTCCCCTTTTTTTTTTTTCACAAATCAACAAGTCTACCCCTAATTAAGCATTTGTAGCTTTATCACATAGAGATTACTAACAAAAAAAAAATGCAATTTATAAAAAATTAGTAGTGTAATTTTACTCAAAGCATAGCCTTCAATCACATAAACAATTAAGTTTTAAATGTTTAGATTTAATAATAACACATGGATTTAATTAAGGAAAATATTCAAAAATAGTCACTATTTTAAAAGTCATAATTTTTTTAATAAAAAATTATTTGGTAATTTTTATTAGTAAAAAAATAATAATAAATAGATAAAATTATCTTTGTTAATAATAAAATTAGAGAACAAAATAGTGGATGAAGCCGGACATTTTTCGTGCCGTGAGGTAGGGCATGAGGAGGGGTTGTGTGTCTTGCCTCGTGCTACTAAGATGAGCAAGACAGCGCCTCGCACGCATACCGCGTGATGCAAGGTGCAAGCCCTCAACCTTTTGTCGGCTTTTTTTATAATCATATTTTGTCTATTTTTTGATTATTTTTAATTAAACTTATTCATTTTCGATCTATATTACTTTAAATTTATTCAATTTAACTAATTTCAAAGTGTTTTAGATTAAAATATTGAATGGTTTATGGGAGAGAGATGCAAAAATGCTTTAAAGATAAAATAGTTCAAAAATTAAGTATTTAATTAATAAAATTTATAAAAATTGTCGAAGAGTTAAAATAATTTTTTGCTTAAAAAGAGGGTTATTTTAAATTTTTTTTTTCTTTAATTAACGAATGACAAGGGTCAATTTTTAAATTTTGAGACCTTAAAGATAGTAGTTGAAAAAAAAGAAAAGAAAAGAAAGAGAACATAGGAGAAAATGCAAATTTACCTTCTTCACGAGGAATTGGAAGTATAATCATCAAATAAAATCTTTTACCCCCGTTTTGTATGTTAGGAGTTTATATATATATATATATATATGTATGGAGATAATACTCTCCTAATCTCATTTTTATTAATACGAAGTTGATAGTTAATAAATAATAAAATATTTTTTATTATATTTAGTTAATACAAAACACATGTTAATTTTTTTTAAAAATAGATTAAAAGAAAATTCTAATTCTATATTATAAATGTCGAGTCATTGAATAAAATTTCTTTCATTGTTAGTAAACTCAAACACTTTTTCTTATAACATATATATATATATATATATTGTACTATTAAAATGAAAATCTTTATGTAAGTGTTAATTTGGTATAATTTTTTTCAAATAATGTTTCTTTAAATGATTTCTTGTACTAAAAAAGTTTTTACATGTAAAGATTTTTGGCTGTTTGATTGAAAAGTATAAATTTTAATAAATATTGTATAATTATTTTAATAAATAATTTTTAAAAAATATATAGTGAAACCTTAATAAATTAATATTTTTAAGATAAAAATATAATTAAGTGTATTAATTAGTTGATTAATCAATAAATTATTAATTTATGAAGATATTCCTTTTTTTAAAGCGATAATAACGTTGAGTGAATAACTTATTGTTATCACACGATAATGTAACACTAAATTTTTTTGCATATTGTGAAAAGTTGTAGATGAGATCTTAATAGATAATAATTTCAAGAGAAAAAAATATTAGATGCATATTTTACAAAAGTTTCTTAGACATATATGAATTTTTGATGCATATTAATTTATGTAGTATATAAGTCTTGTATAAAATTATAAGGATCATTTTACAAGATATTATCTAATAAATTTATTACATTATTAGTTTAGTAAATGGCCACAAATCAGGATCAATAAAAAATATTATTTAATTAAAGTTATTAATTTATCAAAATTCTATTGTGTTGTGAGAAAAATGTTGTAAAATTTTTAAAATAAATCAAAATTAGTTTTAAATGTTTAAAAAGTTTTAACTTAAAAATTCCCAAATTTGAGATATTTATAAAACTTTCCCCAATTACAACTGAAATAAAGAAAAGAAATTTAAAAAAAAAAATTAGTAGGAAAAGTATAACAAGCACTTAATAAAGGTAATGTTTGGACCGAAAAGCCCTCTCATTATGGGCCCAATAGTAGATACAAGCCCTCCTTAAAAGTCCAAGTTGAAGTGTAAAAAAAATGCAAATTTGTTTTGAAAAAAAAACTTGGGGAGGAATTTGCTAAGGGAAATTTTTATAAATAGCTAAAATTTAGGGTTATTTTTTAATTTAACCAAAATAAAAATTTCTAACTATTATAGGTAAAAGTTTCAAAGTTGGACATAAACACACTCAATCTCATTTTCTCAGTCTTCTCACTCAAAAATTTTCTCAAAACTTAATTTCAATGGCATGGATGATGGCAACTAATGGCATGGATGGTGGCAACTAATACAAAAATATAGTAAGTTTGATTTTTTTTTTTATAATTATTTTTTAATGAATATTAAAAATATAGAATAATATATTGTAAAAATGTGTTGTGAATGGATAAAATTATCGAAAAACGTTAAAAGAAGTGGAATGGGTGGCAATTTCGGCGAATCACAAGCTTGTTGCGCCTCGAATCACCATAGGGTGGTGCGAGGGTAATTAATATTTTTAAATATTAATTGTTTTAATATTTATTTTGTTCGTTAATTGTTTTGTTTATTTTATTCCTTATAGAATAAGTACTAATCATTTTTTTAATAATCTGATTGAATATATGAATTATTTTATTTAAATGTTTATTTCAATTTTGGATATTCAATTGTGTAATTTTATTATATTTTTTTTATGAGATATTACTTTTATTATTATTGTTATGCTTTTTTGTTATTATTATCAATTGATTTATTTTTATTTACAGGAAGAACTTAGTTTAAAAAAAAAATGAAAAAAAAAATCTCCATTGCATACCATTTTCCAACAACAATATTATTTGTTTTCCAAGCCATAGACTTTAGAAGTTATCAAAGCAATGTTGATGAGAAATCAAACAGTATGGTCACTTCCTCGATGTGCAATGAATTAATTTTTCCGGACATTAACTTTGGAAAGGGCAAAACAATGACCTTGATGATGAATTGTGATACTTTGTTAATAATAAACAATGACTTTAGCGGTTAATTTATTTATTTTAACAGATTAATCGCTATATAAATAATCTTTAACCATACAAAATAAAAATTGGCTAAATTAGAAAATGACCCCAAATTTTCGGTTATTTAGCATAAAATTTCCAATTGCAAATCTTTTTTTTTTTTTCCATTTTATGTTCTGGTGAATAAAAAAAAAAAAAAAAAACGTAAGTTAATTTAATAAGGATAAGTTTGGGCCCCAAAGTCGGTCCAGTTATAGGCCCAGTAGTAGAATCAAAACCATTTCTTTGAGTCGAACAATTATTATTATTCTTTTTTGTGGCAAAGAAGCAAGCGACGTGGCAGAAAAACAACTCTGATTAACAGAAACGATTCCACAAAAGACATCCTCACAGTCCGTGTGTTGAAGCATGCAAAATCCAACAGTCTACTTCCGTATTCAGATTTCACCAACTCAACTCTCAATGTTCCTTCTCAAAGTACATTACCCCATTCACCACTTTCTCCCATTTTGCTTGGACAGAATTTCATTTACTGATTCTGCTTTTTTTTTTGTGTGTGTGTGTTGTGTACAGAAATGGAGAACAACAGCTTTTGGTGTCTATGGCTTCCTCAACTTCACCAAAGATGGCTTCATGTAAGCATGAATCTTCATTATCTTCATCTGGGTATTTTTCGTATGTTATATATATATATATATTAATGTGAATAATTTATATGGTTTGCTGTTCATTTTCACTCAGTTTTTGGAAGCTTTTGACCTTGTCAAATTTAACAGATTTAATTGAATTCAAATTTCTCCGATCGACGTTTAGTACCTTTTGAACGCTTCAATTTTCGTTTTGGACTTTATTCCTGGAACCTTGGAATTATTAAATAATGTTCTTAATTATGCTTAAAAAGTGAATAAGCTAGGGGCTTCTGTGATGAAGATATAAAAGTTATGTTAATGAACTCAATTCCCTCAATGTTTTTCTTCAAAAGTCTTTGCTCTCTCATTAGTGAGATAATCTATAGGAAGAGAGTCACTCTTTACATGTTTTTTTCTTTCTTCAAAAGTAAAGTTGTGAGCATTGGGATGTTAAGTTATAACAAATATGTCATCATTTTTGGGTCATGTTTGTTTCGAGGATCATTCACTTTTCATTATGTTATGGATTTACCGGAAAACATAGCTGTGGAAAGATAAATGTGGGAATAGTCTCTTTAGTCCGTATGAATGAGAATAATTTTTCTTGTATATTTGTTTGGTTTGTAGGAAACACTCCAAAAATTTCAAACCTGAAGATATGCAAATACGTATAGAAGGGAAAAATTGCATAGTTACAGGAGCAAATTCTGGCATTGGATATGCAACTGCTGAGGGTCTTGCTTCACGGTATTGATTTTCTTTTCTTTTATGCTGATTACTTGTTTTGTGAAGTTAAATATTAAACAGTAGTTTTAAATTTATATATTTTGTGGCTGACATATTTTTGTGAGTGTCTCCTCAGTGGGGCAACTGTATTTATGGTTTGTCGTAGCAAGGAGAGAGGAGAAGCTGCTCTTTCTGCAATTCGGTCTAAGACGGGCAATGAAAATGTACATTTGGAGGTATTTTTCTTCCGCTGTTTCACTTCTCTTCATTCTTTCATGAACCTCTTCAAGAGTGCTTCAGTGAATCGAAAATTAAATGAACTTTGGAGCTTTATGATGGCTGATTTAATCATGGGCTGCAAGGTCTTTTTCCCTTGCGTTATGGTCTTGAACTGCTTATTAAGTTTAGCTTGCAGGTGTGCGATCTTTCATCTATCACTGAGATCAAGTCTTTTGCATCCAGGTTCTCGTCAAAGGATGTGCCCATTCATGTTTTGGTGAAACTTCATTCTCTGTTTACTTTAAGTAGTCTCTGTAATATTCTGTTTACATGAATAAACAACCAGGCGACACTTTTTTGGTTGAAGTACATAAATTTTCCCAATTCGTTTGATGTATTTTTTCCGATTAATGAAATCTTCCATTTCTTTCCCTTTTTTCTTTTCCAAAATTAAAAAAAAAACATTATGATTTCTTCCATGTCTTGATTCATTTTTGTGGCAATATTTTATTGGAAAGCATTCTTATGAAAATAGTTTGCAGTAAATCCTGCTTTCACCAGTTGCAAGTTTTATTGGTGACGAGAGATCCACCCTCAGTTTGATAGTCCACCCTCTGGAGACTACGCATATAAGTTGCAACTAACAGCTATTCCAGGGTTTCATTGTGAAACTAATCAAAAGTCTGATTTTGCTATACTTTGCTGCCCTTAGGTTAATAATGCTGGCTTGCTCGAGAATAACCGAGTCACCACATCGGAAGGGTACATATTGCTTCGTGATAATCTGTGTTTAAGGCCAAATTCAATATGGCACCTCTGATTTTTCTTTGCAGAAAATTCATACTCTTCCATTTTGTTTCCTGTGCAAATTCAGATTCGAGTTAAATTTTTCTGTAAATGTATTGGGCACGTTTACCATGACCGAATTAATGGTTCCTTTGCTAGAGAAAGCTGCACATGATGCTCGAGTGATCACAGTTTCCTCTGGAGGAATGTATACAGAACCCTTGACTGCAGATCTGGAGGTAATTGTTTCTGTGAACTTCATGGCAGCTGCAATTAAATCAACTGATAACTTGATGGAACTTCCAAATATTTGTCTTAATGCAGTTTAGCAATGGAAAATTTAATGGGGTACAACAATATGCTCGAAACAAGCGAGTTCAGGTCAGTGAGTTTGATAACTTGTACATTATGCTAGATTTCAAGTCTCAAAAGTCAAATGTAATTAGTTGAAATGGATGTGGTCTGCAAGTCTAGCTTTTTATTGATTTGAGGTTGATCAAGTCAGGATGATGGTTGTGTGTTTATGACAACTAATATACATTCTAAGATCCTCTTCATTTGTAAGGAAATGCCTCTCATGTTAGTGTTCTTGTTTATTAGGTGGCGCTAACAGAAAAGTGGTCTGAAATGTACAAGAACAAAGGGATTGGGTTCTACTCAATGCACCCAGGTTGGGCTGAGACGCCTGGAGTTGCCAAGAGTTTGCCTAGTTTTAATCAAAGGTAAGGCACTCTCTGCTGAAAATGCACTATAAAACCTCCATTTATCTCTCTTATACATGACTCTTTGCTTAGCTTATACGATGCATTTCAGGTTGGCTGGGAAGCTTCGAACAAGTGAGGAAGGTGCAGACACTGTCATATGGCTGGCTTTACAGCCAAAAGAAAAACTGGTACCAGGTGCTTTTTATTTTGACAGAACTGAAGCACCTAAACACCTTAAGTTTGCAGCTACTGCTAGCTCTCATGCAGGAATTGACTCCATCATCAAAGGTCTTCGTTCTATGTCCAACCTCCATTAATGAACTAAAACACTTATTTTTCTACTTTTTTGTGTTTCAATACAAATTTGAAGTTATACCATTTGATTTATGGAGTTGCAAGTTGAAGAATGTAGCTTGTGCAAAAATGTCCGGAGTGGGAAAGCACTGGTCCTCATCCAGTGTATGTAACTGTAATGGCTTCAAGCAAAAATGAAAAATCACAAAAAAGGGTGTGAAATAATAGAAAATTGATGAGTTCCTTTCCTCTCCATGGCAAATCTTCTACTTCTATTTGTTCGGGATTTTGAAGTTATTAATTCCTTTTTCTTTCTTTTTCTCACATTGCTCAAATATTAATATTTTGTTGGTTGAATTGCAAAGAATTATTTGAATGTTTCATGTTCACATGGGAACCTGGTTAATGTTTTCAAGATGTCATTTTTTTTTCTTTTTCTTTTTGGTTGGAATATCTTGTTTAATGTTATCAAGATAACTTTCTGAATTGAAGTATCTGTTATTAAATCAAGTTTCAAACATTTTGAAGTCAATTATTTTAGCATGATCATGTACATGAAACCTTTCTTACTAAATTTTGTAACCTCACGCTTTCATGTAAAGATAAAAGTAAATGATAATAAAAGAAAACAATCCAGTAATAAGTGTCATAATGTACATGTGGATTAAATAATAATAAACTCAAGATGACTTGATTATTCTTGGCGCACTGAGTGTTTGATAAACAACTAGCTATAAAGTGGAACTAGTATTTATCAAACAATTAAATTGTTGTGCTTTCAAAATTTAGTAGGAAGTACTTCCATATCAAACAGACCCCTAAAATTTAATCAAAACATTTCATTTTTTACTTTATACATAAATTCCAGTAAGAATCTGGCATATCTTTTGGCTTACACTATGTGGCCATTTACATTTGGTCTGTGGGAAATGGCTGAAGAGCTCAAGAGTTCTGGCTTTTTCAACCAGTACTGCTGGAATCTTTGCCTTGCATACTCAATGTAGTCGAAGTCGATTGTGTTCACGTAAGCCTGCAGAAAGGGCAGAAACTTATTGATTTTTAAATGCCTATATAGATGAAGGAAAAAATGAGCTAATGCACAAATAATTACTGAAATTATTCCCCATATGCCCCAGAATATATGGTTTGCGAGAGTATATTTCTCTGCATCATCAACTAGCTGATCCACTTCACTTTCACTTGGTTGCTTCCCTGTAAACAACAAAGAAAATGTTCTGAGCATATAAAATTTAGTATTGCCTTGACACCAAAAAATTAGCACCGTTAAACAAATAGATGGGAGCAAGTTTAAAAACAGGAGATCGTATTGGAGTGATCAGACAGTCATTTGGATAACAAATATGTTTATCAATCATACTTTCAAAACCTGGTTTCTTGGCTTTAATATGAACAAAGTGAAAAGAAGAACATTGACTAACCCGCAGAAGAAAGATATATTTTGATAAAGTTCCGGCGATCTTTCAGTCCTGATGTCGAATGCAATTATTAGCAAATTGAAGTCAACATAGGTAGATTTGGAGAAAAATGGCATGCATAAAAACTAGTGTCAACATTACTGACCTGGATATATGCTATAGTCCAAGATATGAGGTGTATCAGAATGGTAATTTGCTACCATTTCACAGAAGTGGTTTGCAAGGTCATAAGCGACAGGATTGTAACTTGCATACTCGTAATCCTGCAAATGAACAACAGATTTCTAAGAATAAGAATGTTTTATTCTGGATAAAGTTTCAGAGAGATTCCATGATTGTTGCATTGTTAAGCTGTGACAAAAAAGGGATGCACTGAACAATAGATAGTTGAGAGCATTGTTTCTAAGATGAATTTTGGAATTTTGATCAGATAACTTAGATTTCAACTGTTGATACGGTAACTAAAATATTTAGACAACAAAGAGTAGAACCGCAAAAAGAGACGAATTTTCAACTATTGATACAGTAAATAAAGTAATTTAGACAATAAAGTGTGGAACCGCAATAAAGAGACGGATGCTTTGCTATTGCTTTTCATGTTCTTGATCTTGTGGTCATAATAAGTGGAATGAAAACTTCAGATGCAACTATTCTCAGCCACTTTATGAACATATCATTACCAAGATCTTCATATTCCTCCTAGAATTTTGATAAAGTGATTAGAGAAAAACAACATGGAGACTTGATTGTCTTAGACTCTTAGTATGAACTTCAAAGTTTTTTGCTCAATGAAGTAATTGAATTGGTTGTGCATTGGAATGATCTGTCAGCAGTCCACAAGTAGCATTACAGCACCATCAAAATCAGTAGGAAAATCTAATAGCAGTGTGAATAACAGAAAAGGAATGAAACTTACAATAATAGTGAGTGATCTTGTCTCTTCATCCATCATAATGTTGCCATATTGAAGATCATTGTGACAAAAGCCAATCTCTTGATGGTCCTGGGGCAACTCTTTCTCTAACATACTAATTTCCTCCTCCAGAGCATCCAAGCAGAACTCCTTTGCATCTTTTGGGGAGCACAAACTTTTGGCCTTACTGAGCCAGTTTCTGTAGCAGAAAAAAAAGGTATTACATATCTTCATTTCTGAAATGAAAGCTCTTAAGCTTTTGCAAACAAATAATTACCTCAGTCTGTCCCAGAGGACTACATCTTTTAAACCAGGCATATCGAGATCGTGGAACTCTCTCATCTTAGCTGCTACAAGAGCAGATATTTCAGGGTCACGGAGATCAGCAGCTGATAATGTCTGGAAATCCAAAAAAACAGAAACAAGAAAAAAGGGTAAGGTTTATGCACAAATATTACAGGTAAAGGTGAGTATCTGAGAAGGGAAACAGCATTAAGTCCTCTGTAATGTTTTCCCTGAAGCTCTTACAATGGTTTCAGTCTACCACCAACTGAATAACTGAATTTCAAATTCCCTCTGTATCATAGTAGAAGTGTAATCTATGCACACTAAAATTGACATGAGTTAAATCGATTCCACTTATGAAAATGATGCATATTCTTTCTCTTTGTTTTTCACAATTTTCTAATGGATAATGAGAAGGAGGGCAGGATCTGTAGTTATAGCACCAAGATACATATTGAAAAACATTAAATCACAGTACTGAAAAAAACATATTTTCTGAGCAGAGTTCAGTGACGACTAAATTTTCAAGTTCAGCAAAATCAATGAAACAGTAAAATATGAACAATCAGAGCAAACTCTGTAATATCTATATGATTAAATTTAGAATTCCAACATAGTTCGCATAGATGACCAAAATTTCTCATGCCTGGCTCTTCATTTGTCAGTTTGAACCAGTCAATCACAATTAAAAAAGCAAAAGTCAATTACTTAATATAGTACTTTTTCATGACTTGAAAAAATTCAGTACATAATAAATACTTGAACTTCAAGAAATTTACATACCCTGGCATGAATGAACTCCTCAACTCTTCCATCAGTGAATCGCCTGAGAAGCCTTGGCCCCTGGCCATGCCTTGAGATGCACTCAAAAGTTCTGATTTCATCCTCCCTATTGAAAAAAACCTCAACGCCATCTCCGTAAATCCGGACAAGTACTTTTCTAACAAGACCATTGTTTTTGGCAAGCCAACTTATCTGGAAAATCTCATTAGTCATGGCACCTTTTAATGGTATAACTTGCAATGCATCGGAATCATCGATAACATCCCCCCAATCAGAAGCTACAGATTTAAGCACTTTCTTTAATTCTTCTGGAGAAGAACTTGGTAACAATTCATATGTCTTTATAGCCATCTTTAAATCAGCACAAAGTGGTAATTGCACCAAAACTTGACCTGAAATAAAGAGAAACAAAATAAATCAAGGACATGATAGAATTTTCAAAACTTTAGATCTTGCTAAAACAAATGAAGACATGAGAGATAATATGGGAGCAAAATTATCAAACCTCAGTCTTTAAAGCAAATTGCAAAGAAAATTTTGATTAGAGAAACAAACAAGCAATCAAGAATAAAAATTTATAAAAAAACAAAAAGAAAAAGAAAAAAAAGCATATGAAGACAAGTTGAAATACAATGAAACAAATGATCATAAATAGACACTAATGAGATCAACCTCAAGTCTAAGACGCAACATGCAAGGGCAAAACTTGATGAGCAACAAGCAAAAAGGAGCAAAGAAACAGAAGAAACCCAGTTGAGAAAGTCTCCAGAAATTGAAAAGATCGATGAAATTGAAGAGAAAGAATCTAATACTAATAACTAAGGGAACAAAAGAACAAAAAAAAAAAAAAACACACCTAAGAAGATGAGAAAAACTGAGTGTTAGTCAGGACAGTTGCAGAATGGCAGGCAATGCCAAATCTCCTTATAAAGTCGATAAAGAAACAAAAAGGTATATGTATGTATAGTGAATGATGAAATCAAATTGATTCCCAAACCACAAACAAAAGGACATCCCAGAAATTAAATATTCCTATAATTATGAAAAAATTAAATATTCCAAAGATTTTTAGTCTTTAAAAGAAAGAGGAAGCTCTGGCTTTGGCTTTGGCTTTTGCCTTTGTTTTGCAGAAGAAAATGAACGGAACATCCCGCGCCTTTCTTCTTATTGGATGGCTTTTGGAAAATCTGGACGGGGTGACGTAATTGAGAATGAAAAAATGGGAACGGACCAACGGGGAGTTGACAGCGTGGCAGCGACAGCGTCATGTTGTTTTCAGTGACTGAATCTTGGCTGAAAGAATCTTGGGGAGAGAAGCTGATAAGTACAGGTTGAGGAAGCCGATTTTCCGACAGGGAAAGTAAAAACAGAAAAAAGTTAAAAAAAATAAAAATGACAGAATCAACGGTCAAAGTCTACAAGCCAATAGAAAGTTGACACGTATACTTTCTTTTTGGGCGAAATATCACAATAACAAAGTAGTACGAGGGATGTTTCATTTTCTTTGGTTCGACGTAGTGAGATTATGATAAATTATTTTATATTATTAAATATATTATCTGTAATAATGTTAATTTGACTTAATTTTATACCATATTCTCGAGTTATTGTATTTATACAGACTTTTGAGTTAATAAAATATTTTTTTTTAATAAAAAAAAATAGTATGTCTTTGCCACCAGTCATGAATAAAATAAGATATTATCATTGAATGTAAAGATGATCAAACATTTGTCAGGGTCTTCTGTTTATATGTGAATAATATTAGATATTTTAAAATTTTATTTTAAAATAATGTATTAAATAAATATTAAATATAATAAATAATTTTAAAATTTATATTATTTTATCATTCAATATTTATTTGGTATATTATTTTTAAAATATACTTTAAAATAAAATTTTAAAATATCTAACGTTTACTTTTTATATTATATCCAACTACAAAAATGAGAATTCAAAATCTTACTTTATAAATAATAAAAAAGAGAACATATCACTTTAGTCTCTAATTTTATGAATATGTACTAATTTTGTTTTTATTTTTTAATATATATTATATTAATTTTTATAAAGATAAAAATAATAATTATTTAAAAATGAAAATAATAATAAAAAATTATTAAAAATATCATGCAGGGATTAATATAATATATATTAAAAAATTAAATTAATATATATTTATAAAATTAGAAATCAAAATGATATTTCTCCTAAAAAAATATGCTTAAATTATCTCGCTAAAATAAAAAATATATATATATATATATTTAGATAGATAACTGAAATTATTTGCTACATGTGCTAAATTGGACTTTAACAATTGCAGTGTTAATTACGTAAAGGTGCGTGTTTGGATTTGGACAGTTAGAACTTAGTCGTAGTCGAGCCATTCAAAGTCAGCTTTGTCGGCAAATATCTGTCAACCCCCCACATGCAGACATGCTTATCGCTTTTAACGCCTTATCACCAATTAACACTCTTTCCTTTTATTTAATTAATTTAATTTAGTTTTTTCTCTGTCTTTTATTTTATGGCACAAAAGACACGTTAACACTTTCTTTGCTTTTTTTTTTTTTTAAAAAAATTTATTAAATAAATAATATAAACATAGATATGCTTAAAATTTTTTATAAGTTCTTAATTTTTTTAAAAATTTGATTAAATCTTAATCATTCATTAAGATCATACTTAATAGTAGTCGAAGTTAGCAGAATATTTTATGTTGCAATTATTTTTTATACAATTATTGAATAGATTGAGGAGATCCCTTACAGGATTAAATTAAATTATTGGCCAAAAGTGATTCTCAATTCCACAATTATTAGAAAAACATGGGAATATATATATCTATCACATGTTATTGTTTTATTGTTGAATTCAATCAATTGTTGGTAGCATCAACATTATGATAATACGATTATAAAGAGAGAGAGGATTATAACCGTAGAAATTGGATGCTTTCTTCATTCAAATTTTCATGATTTAACGACATTCAATTGCGGGACACAAAACGTTCTTATCCTCTCATAGTGACACACTTCGGGATTCATAAAAAGCCATTTTATAAGTTCTTCCTTTTTTTTTTTTGTGGAAAAAGAGATATTGTTGCTTGACTTTGAATTTAGAAACATAATATAAATGGTAATGATCATTCTATGAGAAATAATAATAAGAAAAATAAAATAAATGGTAATTCACCCATATGTTGATGTGGGTTTGCTCCATTTTTGTTTTAGTCTCTCCTTAATTGAAAGGAAATTTCTTATATATATAAATAAAAATATTCAATAAATCCATTTTTTAATTATTCAAAACCACAAAGTTTAGATACTTGATTCAATATATAATTATTTGTTTTTCTAATAAAAAAAATCATAATATAGCTTTGTATAGATTTATAATAATATTATAATTGCTAACCGTAATTTCAAGTAAGTTAGTTTATTTTTATATTATTAAAATTAAATATAAATTAATGCCTAATATAAAAAATAAAATACACAAAAATTATGTAAGAATGCACCCAATTGCTTGCCCCAACAATAAAATTTGTGTACCCTTTAACTTAAATCAAATATTTAAATCTTAACAGAGTTTATAACAATTGTTTAATTCCTCCCATTGTTAGATAGTTAATTTTCATTCTTCTAGTTGTCAAAAAGACTTATATAGTTGATTGTATTACAGGTTAATTATATTTATAATTAAATTAATATTTGAGTTGTAATGTTATAATCATTTAAATTTTGAGATTATAATTTGAAATGTAAAAAACTAGGATAAAAAAAGAGAGCAAAAACTATGCAAGAATAGAGAATAAAAAACCTGTTTTCAGCATGAAAACATTCAGCAAAATTTAATTTATTGTCTTTAATTATTAAATTAAAATAAAGGTGAACATCTTTTGACTTGTATTTTTGATTTAGAATAAACCATAAATTCTCAATCAATCATCCTATTTAATACGAAAGTATAGAGTGGATGCTAAGTCAAACACTTTGTACGTCACTTGTTGATTTTAGAACTTGACCGTTATATTAAATTGATGAATCATTGAAAAGTTGTGTTCAAGTAAATAAAAAAAAAAAAACAAAATTCCTCACCTTATTATTATAATTTTGTTATTAATTCTTGAGAAATTAAAAAAGAAAAGAAAAGAGAAACAAAAAGAGTGTTATGAAGGAGAGAGACTATTTTTCAATTTCAAAACAAATTAAACATGCCATATAGTATTCAATCTCAAGTAGCATAATGATTTCAAACAAAAATGACCCAGATCGATTTAAAATCAAAATGTATATGATTTTTGTTTTCTAGATGATATATAAAAATAAAAATGAATCTAGATTCTAAAACTTCTGAAATCTGATTCAAAATTAGATGAAACTGTGGAAGCAAAAGCCATAAAAGGCTAAACCTAAATCCCAGCTATTTGAAGTTAAAAAAGTGCCAGTTAACAAGCTGCTAATGAAGTTGATCTACAGCTTGAATGAGCTTGAATCCTGAGAACTGGAGTGCCTTTGAGAAAGTACCTCTTTTGTTTTTTCGAGAACGCCGAAGAAAATTGAACCTCCCATGCCTATCCACAGTATTCTAGGTCCCATGCCCTGCAGCAAATAGCCCAAAAAGAATAAGAAACTACACCTAAGCTGGACCAAATTATCTAAGATTCACAAACTTCGCTGGAATGTGATATTCATTTTTGAAAGATTCTATCTAAACTTTTTATGAATGGAAGAAAGAACGAGAAGAAAGATACGTGATTCCAATTTCACATCAGAATTGTTACGTAATTTATTACTCGGTATATCCAAACCTTGAAAAGCGTTGGCATTCCTTCTTCTCTTATGATAGTGCTAACACAATCACAAATCCCTTTGTACTGGTTGGCTGATCCCTGCAAAGTATTGAGAAGAGATAAAAAATGGAAAGAGAAGATTATGGCTCTTCATGACCATATGAATTTCATATTGAAAAAAAGAAAGCTATTTTTACCTGAACCATTAATCTTGTCTTTATCACATCAAGAGGTGTAGTTATGGCTCCGGTTATTGCACCTGCAGACAAAAAGAACTCAATTCTAGAAATGTTCACAAAAATGTATTTCTCAATTCACTCGTTTGAACGAAAGCATGAGTTTATACAATTAGGGAATATGTAATTTAAACTATCAAAACCATATCTGGTTTTATGAATTAGTGTATTGTCATGGCTACAGTATTATCCTGCAGCAATGAAATTCAAACAGTTTATATAGATTTGAAAGGCAGCTATAACCTATATGCAACTAGTTTTCTTTAAACTTGCAAACAGAAAACTAATGTGATGCTAAAAGAAGGGCCTTCTCCTTGTTTTGAAATAATGCCTATTGACAACAAATCAACATTCTTTTGATCATAGAAGGTTGACGTGTGGTCTGGAAAACACTATAGTTCCATGATCTATTCTCTACCAATGTCCAATACAGTTTGGTGTTATATTTGTTTTGGATGGAGAATATTGTAAGGAGTGCATTAAGTTCATTTGATGAAGCATGCTTAGTTATGTCTTATGCTATTACTACTATAAATAAACCAACTTAATAACTGTTGGTGAGCAATCTATAAAGTGAAATGAGTTCCAAATAAGGGAACACCCCTTTTGCAGAGAGGCAGGCTGTAACCACATAACCCCCTCCCAGGAAGGGGAGGCTTGAAGTAAAATCACTCAAAAAGCACTAGAACTTCAAACCAATACGCTGCATACACCCTTCTAATCTAGTGATGTGAAGGGCAACTAGGTAAAAACCTCAGAGACAGTTTTGAGGCAAATCAAACCCTTGCAGGTTTTGGTGTTTCCTCCCTCAGGTCTTATTAATGAAAACAGGGGCTAGTGAAAGCAGCAGGTGAGTGTTGACAGATAGAACAACACTACTTAACACCGAAAAAAAGAAAAAGTAAATATTCAACACAGCAAGAGCAGAAGAAAGCACACACTTAAAATTCATTTGGGATTTGTTAAATTACCAGCAAAAGCACCAACAATTGCATTCTCAGCATTGCTCAAATTTCTTCGAGCCTGCAAAAACAGCAGTCAGTTTTACATAAATTATGGCATATCATTACTGCCACAGATTCATGTTTTCACATCAATATCATTCAGTTACTCATCTATGCTATAATCCATGGCTATTACAGTCTTATGGTGATTTGACCCAGCTGAGTGGTAAGATTAAAGATAATTGCATGCTAACTCGTCTGGTATTGTTTTCCAAATGGTGTTTCCGTACTACTTTTATAAATGAAAATTAGTGTTTTTGGATATGAAAACATGCATGGTAGCATGTTATGAAATTGTAATTTTAAAAATGAAAACAATGAAAACTCATCTGGTAGTTTATTCAAAAATATAAACCAGCCAAAATATGTTTACTAGACTTTTTCCATAAAAACTTCTCAACTGCAGATGCTCAGACTCTGTTGAAAATGCAGATGTTGATTTAGATAATAAGATAAACCACATGGGAAATGAGTTATGGCAAGCCGAACCAGAAAAGGTCTAAAACCTGCCTTTTTATGCTTGCAGGCCCACGTTAAATGTTTTAGAATTGAAAATCACTTTCTTTCTTGTCTTCAGTCTTCGCGTGTGAGGAGACAAGAATAAAACAAAAAAAAAGAGAAAACTCTTTTAATTAATATATATATATCTATATATATATGCACATATATATGTCCTCTCATTCAGATGTCCAAATCTTTATAAAAGTTGTTTTCAACTAAAGTCCAGCACTGGACTTTAGTTGAAAACAACTTTTACAAAAAGTCCACCACTAGACTTTATTGGAAAAAGCGGACTCCACACTTTAAAAAGGTATGAACGTCTGCACCAGAGAATATATACACCTCTGATTGAATAAGCATCTGATATATTGTCCGTTATTGTATACAATCAGTTATGAAGACTACATGATAATGTATAAGATTTCTATACACTCAAGGGTACATTTTTTCATTTTTTATAAAAAGAGGTAGGCTACATTCTTTCCCAATCTTCCACAAACAATTTCAACAATAATTGTGACACTACATGAACAATAACATCAAGTTCTTAAATTTTTTGTCAAATAAATTAATACAAGCAAATAAAAGGTTAATCATCTCAAATTCATCCCTCAAAGAAATAGGTTCCTTTAGCCCTCAATTTGACATCCTAAGGTTTCATTTTATATTAATCCACAAACACAGAAGGAGAAAAAACAAAAAAAGAAAGAATAAAAATTCATATAGAGGCAAAGTCTTACATACTTTCACTAGGAATTGAAGAAAATTTAAAGCAACACCCACAATTTGGTTAGAAAGCGCAACCAAAGAAGGGTTTCTTTGAACAGAGGTCTAAAAAGAGGCCCACTTTACTAGTTTTACTGGGTTTTCTCTCTCTTTTTTTTTTTGGTTCTTTCGGTTAAATTTATTTTTGTAATAATTTGAATCTAAAAGACACCTTTCAGTAAAAACAAAGCATCACAAAGTAAATACTCTTTCTGATTTTCTTAATTTAAACGAAGTGAGCGTCTATCCTGATTATTTTTGTGTATATGTACTATTCTTTTAAATTTTATATAGTTTAAAGCATCTATTTATTTGAGAGAACTTGAAATTAATTTATAACTATAACATATTATCTTATATTATTCATGTTGAATGTAATCCTTTTTAATATATACATACTATTGTAACTATACAATAAAAAAATTACAATAATTTACTATAAATTAGCAAGTTGTATTTTAATAATAATCTTTTCTCATCAAAATCTTCAAAGTGTCAAAATATATTTATTTATTATAATTTATGAATTAATGCATGTCAACTTGTTTCTTTTGTTATAAATTTATTATAATTAATATATTCTATAAATATACGTGTAAAATATGTTATTCATTAAGTATAAGAGATGAGGCCTACATAAACAATTGTTTGCAATTCTGGTAATTAATGCATAGTCAAAAAGTTATAAGATACCTATAAAAGTTTAATCCAAAAGAATTCTCTTTAATAGAGAAGAAAGTGGAGATTACCAACTTCCCTACCAAAAGTATCATACATTTGGCATTTTCTCCACTTCCTTTGTAAAAGTTGAGAAATAAAAAAGACTTGTTTTTGTTTGATTTGTCATTTTCCTTAAAAAAAAAAGGAAAAAGAAAAAACTAGCCAAACAAGTATTTTGCATTTTTGTTCTTGAAAAATGTAAAATGACCACCCAAAAACACGACCTAGTCATTTTTTGTTTTTCAAGAACAAAAATGTATAATACATGTTTGGCAAACTTATTTGTTAGGAAACTGATAAATCAAGGAAAAACAAATAATCTTCAATTTTCAATTTTGTAAAGAGAAGTGGAGAATGCCAATTTTGCACCCACTTATTCTTATGCATTCCTCCTCACTTTTTGCATTGAAATTTTTATGCAACCCATCTAATATGTGGAAAATCCCACATATTTTCCAAGTCATTTTTCTGAATTTATAAAATACATTAACTAAATGCATAACAAAAAACGAGTGTGGATGTCCGCATCTTATTAAAATGTTTTTTAGCTAAAGTTCAGCATTGGACTTTAAAACAATTTTTACAAAGAAGTCAAGTGCTGGACTTTAGTTTAAAAATGGACATCTGCATCTTTTTATAATGTGGATATCTGCACCTGAGACTCATTTTATATAAATACTGTCATTTTCAGGTCCGAACGTGTGCACCATTTTAAAGTGTAAATGTCCACTTTTTAACTAAAGTCCAATGCTGGACTTTAGTTAAAAACAACTTTTACAAAAGGTCTAGCGCTGGACTTCATTGAAAAAAGCGAAAAAAGTGTGAACGTCTAGACCTGAAAATAATTATATATATATACACCAAACATATTTTCGCTGTTTCATATATTCAAACAAACTACCATGCGCATTTTTGTTGTTTACATTTTTAAATTATAGTTTTAAAACATACTATCAAACTCATTTTAAAATCCAAGTAACTCATTTGCATTTATACGTCAACTACCATCATAATTATGCTTACCGCTAGCTGATAACCCAGCAAGAGCTGCTCATAGATGCAAAACTGGATAGCGTCAAAAGGAAGATCTCGCAACAAAAAGGATCCATACCCCTACACTTTCAGAAACAATGGTCATGGAGTATTTGTGAGCTACAACATCAAATAATACTGAAATGCATGACAAGGATTTAAGTAAATGGAGAACAAGTGCATGCTTCTACTTTGCTGACATCTATATCATGAGAAGAAACTTTTCAACTTTCTGGGAGAAGGAGACCAAAAACTACAGCCAAGATCTCAGAAAAAACTTGAAACTTAGCAGCAAATATAAACATACCGCATAGAGGCCTTTAAAGCCCTCCTTACGAACAATAAGGCGAACAGCATCTGGAGCTGAAGTGAATTGCGCAGTTTGCATCCTTTGCTTGATCACCTGGGAAGTGCCAGTAAGATACTAGGCTTTGGTACATAACTAAAGATTGCAAAATGAGACACAAACTTCAATACCTCTGTTGGTACACGAACAAGAGAAGAAGCAGCCCCTCCAACAGCACCTGCAGTCTGAATGATGTCTGAAAACTTTTTACATAACAGAAAAATGCATGATCCAGCACCGAGAAATAAAAGGTTTCTTTGTTACAGTAAAAGGACATTCATGATAAGAGAATGCATTTTTGAAACCAAGCTACCAGATCGCTGATAAAATTCAGGCAAATAGGCAAATCTAGGTAATACATAATAGACAAATTCATGAAAATGTATAAAGCTTCAATGATGATTCTATTTTATAAGCATCAATGCCAAATTAGGCTAAAAATATCATGACATACAAAAGAGACTTACATGCATGAATATTATATCTTTTTGTTCTAATAAAATTTCATCTTGTTTAAGCACATGGAGAGGAATATACTAGATCACCCCTTAAATTCCATGCTGACAGAAAATTTGGGAAAAAAAAGAAAAGAACAAAAAATGAAAGCTCAGATGAAGCTTTGACAGTTACATCTTGCTGCACATGTTTTGCATATAGTCCGTACTCACCAAATGAGCAAGAGCACTGAGGTTTTCAGGGAAGATCTTTAACAATTTCTGCTTCACAGGTTCATAGACACCAAGAAAGATGGCAGAAGCCCTACAAAGAATGAAAGAGTCTCATTAACCACATAATGGAAGAGTCTCATGAACCACATCCCACCCAACGAAAATTTTCAAGCATTACTAAATAATCTAAATTGCCTCTTTATGGAACAATGCCAAACCAGGAACGAGATTTGTTGGTTTCTAAAGAAAATGATGATTCCTTTTTCTATTTTCTTATATCATTATTGTCTCGCCAGCAATGATTGCAAGTCTAATGGGAAACAAGAAAGCATCAAGAGACAGGAGAACCACCAATATCAGCGAGCAAGCTAACAAACTCACAGATCCAATGTCTGCATATCCAACTACTACTATTTTCAAGAAGAATCTGCAGTCAGCTACTTTTGAGGCCACAATAAGACTAAGCTTCAACAACAACATCTTCAATATTAAGCATAATGAAGCCCACTTCATCATTAAGCATATTTGTTTCATTCAACCAAACACCACCTTGAATCTTCAGGGAAATAATTTAAGATAGTTACAATTATGTATTAAATAATCTGTCCAACGTAGATCAACAAATCATACAATCAGTCAGATGAATAATTGGCAGCCACAGAGCAAGTGCCACTACACATATATGTAATAGCACGATAATCTTAAAAGAGAATGCATGGACAATAGCTAGGTCCTCACTGCATACAACTCCATTAGAAAACAGAACACCATAGAATGGTCCCTAAAAGTATAATATGCAAAGAAGAGCACTTACGGCAGGACGCCAACAAGATTTCCAACCAAACCAGAATAGAGACCCTTGAAATTAATTTTTCCTCCACCACGAGCTGCCTAACAAGGAATCAATACACAGTTGAACTTTATTTAAGAACAAAAATTATCATGAGTTCCAGCAAATGTTACAGATTTCTATATTCCATTGCCCCATCAAATGACTGTAAGATTATACTGGACTGAGCATCTGAGCTTGATAGAAAGAAACAAAATTTCAGCACCACAGTTTTGTATTCATAAATAAGAGGAACTCAATATTAATTTGTGCACTTAAGATGGAATATCCTTTCAGAAGATTTTTCATTAACTTTTTTTTACTTATTGATATTATGATCAAGAGAAAACCCAGAAGATGACACCTCACTCTTTTCTAACAGAAGCCAATTCAAACACAGTGATGGATGAGTTTTTTTTTTCCTTAAAAGGGCATGAAACCCAGTAACATTCTAGTGGCAACAGAAATGCGGCAGAGAGATAGTAATGCAGGAGAGGATGTCACTACTGGTCAAACTGTTTCACAGGTTCCATGCTAGCAACTCTAGCCAATATGATAAAGCAAAATATTATGCCAGTGTCTAACTGCTATTATTTAAGCACTCAAAAGTAAATTTTATAGAATTAATATCATGGATGTAGCTCTTTTATCTTTATGTTAATGTTTGGTTAAGTGATCCTAGATAACTCTATATATAGAAAATAAAGGCAACGGATGAGTAAAAAATATAGTTTGAGCAATTGCCTACCTGAAGTCTAGTTTTGATAGTATCAATTGGGTATAAAGCTGCTTCAACAACAACACCAGCGGTACCTCCAGCTATAGCACAATCTGTGAAAGTTAGAAGAAATAGTTAGAGCCACTGGATGTAAGCAAGCTAACATTTTGATTAAAGGTAACATGAATTTCACACCAAAATTAAAGGTCTAGTAGTGTCTTCAATGATAAGGTCATAGAACTTGAACAAAAAATTAAAAAGATGAACACAAGACATTGAAATAAGACAGTTTCCTATATAGCAGAAAACTCATCAAGCTTTTGCCGACATAAAAGTCATTTCTATACTCAGAGCAACATTATCAAATGAATATGACCAAACGAACTTAGCTCAACTATTAGTTGTTTCCGTGACTTGATTAACCAGCACATTCACAATTTAGATCATCAAATTTCTAAATTAAGTCATATAACATACCTAATAGAACATGAAAGAAGTCAAAAGGCTTATTTTCTCCAACGCTAACAGATGCAAAAGCCAGCTTTGGTTCATTTATTGGACTCCAGAACTTGCTCTTTAACGCCAATTCATCTGTAAGATCAAAATTATAGAACGTTTATGCTGAGAGTATATAAATCAAAGAAATGGAGAAAATTGAAATGTATATAAATACAGTATCACAGTCTTTGCATTAGATGTTTAATGCTGCATAAGAACACCAATTTTCAAATCAATAACAGGAGGAAAAAATATATATGAAAATTTTTTTTGATCAAGCTCAAACGATTTCGATTCAAATTATATATAAATATGAGGCAAGGCTGAAAATAATAGTTTCATTTCATTTCATTTCACTTCACCAATTTTACAGTAAAAGAACAGAATATAGAATCAGAAAATTACCAGAAGAATTTGTCAGACTGCTGCTCGCATTCATCGTTATTCTTGAAGGATTTATCAAGATCGGGTTCACTAATCACCTTAATGAGCTGCGAAATTGAAATAAATTTGTTATTTAATGTATAGATTTAAAAGAAATTAAGCAACGCAATATGAAGATTATATGTTAATACTTGCATTTTACTCGAAAATTTTGGGCTTTCTTGGAATTGGTAGAGAGATCAAATCAACTCCACTGAGGTTTTTCGAAGGTTTTGTCTTATATTCAAATGCTGCCACGTGCTGTATTTGATTATGAAATGACTAGATTACCCATGTTCAAAGAATTGAAGATTAGGAGTTCATTGATTTCTTTTTTTTTTCTTTTTCTTTTAAAAAAATGGAAAATATACATAATTATAATATAAATTATAAATTAAATGGAAATATACATTTTTATATTATAAATTAAAAATTTTATATCTGAATTTTGAATTAATATTTAATTACTTATATACTTTTTTTTGTATTTTATTTATGATTAAATTAAAAATTGTGAATTGAATAAGTGCATGCAATTATTTGATGATGATACTGTTTGGGATGGGTATGGAAATTCGAGATTGTGATGGCTGGGTCAGTTTTGCTTTTGACCATTTATCGTGGTCGGGTCTATTTTACTTTTGCTATGATCATTATTGATAATTTTTCCTCTCTTATTGCAGAATCATTAAACTTTATTTTATAGTATTTCACGTTGTTAAAAAAGTGTTGCACGATGATAAGTAATAAGGTTATAACAAAGTAATGAATTGAAAGTTAAGGTGTACTTAATAATGTCTTTAAATTATTTTTATTTTTATAATTAATAATAATTAAAGTGTATTTGAGTTAAATAATAATTAAAGTGTATTTGAGTTAAAAGGTAGGATAATATTTAATAATTTATTAGAGAATATAAATGTGCACATTAAATATATTCTCTTTGCACAATAAATATATATTTACGAAAATGATTGATAAGAGAGAATTTAGATCAAAGTATGAGAAAAGAAGTTAATTGTAACAATTTAAGTGTGCATGTAGTATTTATAGAGTTCAAGTGTCTCTTCAAAGAGACACAACGTCTTTTTGAAAGGATACACCATTTGGAATGGATAGGTGACTCTTTAGAGAATCACAATTCGCAATACCTAAGCCTAGCAGCTATGTTTGGTTTAGCGTCGCGACGTCTAATCCAGTGATTGGGGCACCGCAGCGCCCAGTCCAATGACTGGGGCACCGTAGTGCCTATTTTCAGCGCCCAAGCCTTTTATGGTTTAAACGCTTCCCCTTTATTCTCTATTCTCTTCTCGGCTCTTTTTCTCTACTTCAATGCTTGATTTTACATTTGTTTATTTGAAATACACTCTTAAACTCTAACAATTCTCAACATATTTCAAATATACTAATGTAAATCAAATCAACTACATATCAAAATAGAATTTAACTTATATGTATTGGTGCTCTTCTAAACTATGAATTAATCTATTAATTAAGTAACTGTATTTCACAGGAACTAGTGAAACTAAGTTTCTATCAACTTTTATTCCTTAAAATATAAAATAAAGGGTTAAATGATCAAGTTAAACTCTATAGTACTTGTCCATGTTCGCGGTTTGGCATTATTAATGGTTGTGTGCATTTTTGGCTTCATGAGTGCTTCAGAGAAGTCTGCCTAGTTCTTATAGGAACTGACCCAATTCCACACTCATTTAAGTGACACTATAAAGTATGTCCTGCAGGTTTAACACACCACCCTATAAAAGGATTACGGAGTTCAGTAAGAGACTAACTCACCCTTTTAATGCAAATACACTAATTCGCTGTAAGGAGGGACTCACATAAACAATCAATATTATAACAAGACAACGAGTGACTTGTTCTTACCCTTACGGACCTACTTTAATGGGATCTCCAATCACATAAGTAGGGTTACCATCACTCTTATCTCATGCTCTAAGCAGAAGTCTCATCTTCATTGACGTATATTTTACTAATCTCCTATTTAGTGGCTTTGTCAAATGATCGACCAAGTTCATCTCTGACATCACATAATCTAGACTCATCACCCCGATTTTATTAGCTGCTTTATGATACTATGTCGTAGATGAATATATCTATTTTTTTATTATTATAAATCTTACTCTTTGCTCTAGCAATCATTGCTAGGCAATCACAACTTATAAAAATTGTAGTAGGAGAGTGAGTACTAATGAAAAGATTACTTATGAGTGTCCTTAACCACTCAACTTCAAAGCAAGATTTTTCTAAGACTATCAATTTTATTTTCATGATAGATCATGCCATACAAATCTATTTAATGAATTTTTAACATATAACTCATTCACCCAAGGTCAAGACATATCCACTTGTAGACTTGACTTTATTGTATTCAAATATTCAATTGGCATCACTATAACCTTCAATCATAGGTTGTGATCTACCATGTGAAAGTGTATAACTTTTAATGCTTATAAAATATTTTGTAACTTTTTCTAAGGCACTCCAATGCTCTTTTCCTGAATTTTGAATATACCTACTCAATCTCTATATAGTATATGATATATCAGGCCTAGTAGTATTCATTAAGTACATGAGACTACTAATGATTTGGGCATAATGATTCTAATTTTCATTATGTTCTATATTCTTTCAAAGTTTAACACTAGTATTTATGGTGTTGTCACTGGTTTACATGCTGTGTACTCAAACCTCTCAAGAAACTTATCTACATAATGCTTTTGTAATAAAGTAAGATCATTAGAAGTTCTCATAATCTTTACCCCATATATTACATTAGCTTCTCCCAAATCTTTCATATCAAATATATTTGATAAAAATTTCTTAGTCTTAATTATTACTTCCATATTAGGATTGAATATAAGCATGTCATCTACATAATAGACATATGATGATATATTTATTAGCATCAAAATTTTTATAGTACACACACTTATCGGAATCATTCAACATAAAATTTTTTATGGTACACACACTTATCATAATCATTTATCATAAAACCATTTAATACTAAAGCATTGTCAAACTTCTTATGTCGCTGTTTTGATGCTTGTTTAAAGCTATACAAAGACTTGACCAACTTACATATTTTATATACTGTACCAATACCAACACAACCTCCGATTATTCCATATAAATTTTCTCTTTTAATCATCATTTAGAAATGCCATCTTTACATTCATTTGGTGTATAAATAAATCATATATTACAACCAATGCAATCAATATTCTAATGGTTGTAATTATAGTTACAAGAGCATAAGTATCAAAGTAATCTAAGTCTTTCTTTTGAGCGAACCATTTAGCAACCAATCTCACCTTATACTTCTCAATAGTTCCATTAACCCTCATATTCTTTTTAAAGATCCATTTACAACCAATGGGCTTGAAACCCATAGATAAATCAATTAATTTCCATACATGATTACTCATGATTAAGTAGATTTCACCATTAATTGACCCCCCTCCATAAGTCTTAGGGTCTTTTTTTATAAGAAAATCATGGAAATTATTATCAAAACTAGTGGTCTTCATCATTCTTTTGTTTCTTCTAAGTTCATTATTAGAATTTTTTGAAGGATCTATATTAACCTTTATATGAGTAATACTTTTATCTACTTCGGTTTTCTTTGAAAAAATAGACTCAAAGAACTCTGCATTTTTAGATTTTATTATGTTGTTTGCATCAAATAACCCCATGGTATCCTCTAATACCAAGTATATATATGCAGACTATTTTGAGTATAACTTATGAATATACAATCAATTGTCTTAGGTCTTATCTTTTTCCTTTTAAGATCAGGAAAAAGAACCTTTACAAAACACCCCCACACTTTGAGGTATGAAAGATTATAAGCATAACCTTTCCATAACTTATAGGGTGTTATTTTCGTTTTCTTATAGAGAATTCTATTTTGTATATGGCAAGCAGTCAAAATTGGTTCCCTTTCACAAATTCATAAGTGACTCAGAATTAATCAACATATAATTCAATATTTCTTTTAAAATTCTATTTTTCCTTTTAACCACCTCATTAGATTCAGGTGAATAGGTGGTGTAACTTCATATATAATTTTATTGTCTTCAAAATAGAAACTAAACAAGTTAGATGCATACTCTCATCCTCTATTAGTTTTTAATCTCTCAATTTTTTTACCAAGTTGATTTTTCAACTTTTTGTTTGTAGATTAAAAACTTATCATATAACTTATATTTATTTCTTAACAAATGTACCTAAGCATATTTTGAAAAATCATCTATAAAAATTATGTAAAATCTTTTTTCTTTTTCTAATCAAAATATCCTGAAGATCACATAGGTCACTATAAATTAAATTAAGTAATTTGGTTTCTCTAAAAGTTATAGGTTTATAACATTTTTTTACTAGACTTTTTCTCTACACACACATCACATTGATGCATTTAATCTAAACTCATGTTAGACAATAAACCAACTATTTTTATCTTTCTTATATAAAGATAATTCAAGTGACCTAATTTATCATGCCACAAATTAAAAAGCTCAACAATATAAATTGAAGAAACATCTTTATTCATAGGAACATCAAGTACATTCAGTTTGAACAATTCATTGGAAGAATATCAATTTCTAATGAATGTTCTACCTTTGGTCATTACAACTTTATCTCATTCAAATGAAACTTTTACATTTGATTTTCCTAGCATAAACACAGAAATAAAATTGTATTTAATATTGGGAACATAGAGAACATTATTAAGTACAAGAGACTTTCTAGAATTAAGTTTAAGGATAGCCTTTCATTTTTCTATCACCGGTGCAGAATGGGAATCACTAAGATATACTTGCTCATCTTCATCACTCATAGAAACATACTCTTTAAAAGCACTCTTGTCTCTATATATGTGTTTTATGGCTTCAAAGTTAATCACCTGCTCTTTGTTGCTACTTGCCACTATGTTTATTTGTGAAAAAACTATTGCAGCAATAATATCTTCCCCCTTAACCAAATTAGCCTTAGGAGTTTTGTTGTTTCCTTTCTTATTTCTATGCTTACACTGATATGGAAAATGATTTCCCTTTTCAAAAGTATAACATTTACCCTTCTTCTTAAATGAGGTCTTTTTTTTTTAAAGTGAGTATTGCTTGTGGAATCTTGATGTTTCCTATCATAATTATCACCGTGAACTAAATTGGCCTTAGAAACCAATTCTTTGGCCTTTTTAAAGTTCTCCTATTGGCAATTCTTTTCTTCTATTTTAATGTGCACAATTGAATCTTTCAACGTTAAATTCTTCCTTTTATGTTTGTTATTTTTCTTATAATTTTTTCATGATTCAGAAAACTTTTCAATTAAGCAACCAACTATAAAAGGTTTAAGGAGAACTATATATTTTTTTTCAAGTCATTTAGTAAAAGATGAAATTCTTGAATCTGTGTTGTGACCTCATTTTTTTCAGTTATTTTAAAGTTTAAAAAATTTGCTACAACATACTTTTAGCCACCAGTATCTTCTATAACATTTTTTTTTCTTAAACCGTGCCTACAATTCATATGCATATTTATATGTGAAATATACATCATTTAACATATTTTATAATATGTGTAGAATTGTGTTATGGCATACCTTATTTGCTTTACTCCACTTAGAGAACTCCTCTTTATAGTTTTTTGCAGTAGTCTCTGGAGGAAGAATGGTAAGATATTCGACTAGACCCATGACGTCTAATGTATTAAATACTCGGTCTTGCCATCTCTTGAAGTGCTTCCCATTGAAAAGTGAGATTTTCATTGCCTCTAATAGTGACTTGGCCAGAGCCAATAGCAATGAATCGGTTGTAGTATCCATATATATATAGAATTAGTTTAAGATTGTTGTTAAAAATATGTGCTATATGGGGATAGTAACAAGAATACAACAAGCATTAAATGGGAAGTCAATGAGTGCTTAGCACTATTCTTAAACTATTTTTATCTTCACAATTAATAATAATCAAGGTGCACTTGGGTTAGAAGGTAGGATAGTTTCAAGATTCAATGACTTATTAGAGAATATAAAGGTGTACACCAAATTTATTTTCCTTGGACAATAAGTGTGTACTTATGAAAGTGGTTGATAAGAGAGAATTTAGATCAAAGTGTGAGAAGAGAAGTTAATTGTTATGATTCAAGTGTGCTTGTAATATTTATAGAGCTCAAGTGTCTTTCTAAGGAGACACAACACCTCTTTAAAATATTACATCATTTGAAAGGAGTAGGTAACTCTTTGGAGAGTTAGAAGTGCTACGACGTCCAACAACTATGTTAGACACTAACTTGACTGAACGCTGTGGCGTCCAGTCCAAAGACTAGAGTGCCATGGCATCCAATCCAGTGATTAGGGCGCTGCGGCGCCCATTTTCAGCCCCATAGCGCCGAAGTCTCCTACAGCTTAAATGCTTTTCTTTTATCCTCTTTTCTTTTCTCGACTTTTTCTCTTTACTTTACTGTATGACTTTACATTTGTTAACATTTCAGTAGCCTTAGAAAATAACTACTCTATGAATATCATTGAGCTTGATTGCCTTAACATTGTTCGAGCTATTAATAAGCAGTCCTTTTTAAGAGTAGAGGAAAATGTTTTGGCTTCTATGATTCATTAGTTAGATGATACAAAGAATGCTTTGTGCAATTATATTAGTCATAGTAGAAATACAATGACTCATTTATTGGCAAGATATAGTGTCTGTAACAATATTGACTCAGTGCGGATAAATTCTATGCTTCGTATGTTAAGTCAATATATTTTTGCTGATTTTCAATATGAATAGTAATTCGCATTCATCTTTAAAAAAAAATTAATTGATGATATTAAAATAGAATCACATAATATACGCAATGATTTTTTTTTAAGAAATAGTATAATCAATTCAAAAAAACCAATATAATAAATTTATTTAATGGAACCGATGAAAATATAGGATAATATCTTTTTTTTTTGTTTCAAATCAATTTTTTAAGATATGATGGCACATAACAATAGAGAGAGATTAAATAAAAAAAAAATTACTTTATACTAAAAACATGATAAAACTTTAACTTTTTACAAATATAACCTATAGATAGTTTATGTTAATGTTTGTTCAAATCCTAATTATTTTTTTATATATTATACAAAATTTAATTTACAGAAGGAGAACAATTGTAACATATAAGTGTAAAAAAATAAAATAAAATAAAACATGGAAACTTATTAATGAGAATTATAAATATAGTAAATTAGATTTATATTCAAAATTATAATTATATAAAAATATTTATTGTCTTGCTGTATGAGGTTGCTGCTCTGCAAAAGTTTTGGCTTCGTCCATGATTAAGCTACTTCTCTATTAGTTAAGAAATTACCCTATGCGCAGGATAAAAAACCATTGTATTGTAACTTCATGCTTCATTGATACATATATATATATATATATATATATTAAAGAAAGATGTTAGATGTATATTTATGTTATTTCAAAAAGTCAATATAGATATGATGAGTTAAGAGACACGACATCAAATGCGTCATGTACATTATTACTAAGTGCAAACTTAGCCAAAAAGTGAGCTACAATATTACCATTTTGACAAACAAAAGAATAAAATACATCCTCTATATCTTTTAATAGATGAAAAATAGAAGGAGAATATCACTCTTAACTCCCGAAAATAAGCCTCTTATTAATTGCATGAATAGTATTGGGGCAATCTGACTCAACAATATTAAAAGAGATCCCACTAGCAATAGCAATAGCAATAGACACAAACATAGTAGAGACTCGAGCATTCGACCGCAAAACAGAGAAAAAGTGCCAACCAATGTTTTTGCAAAAGCAAGCAAAACTACTCCATCGGAATCGCAAACCACTATCCCAAGACCAACCAACTTCCTTTGATGATTAACAGCATCAATGTTAATTTTTTGTTGTCCAAGGCGTGGCGCAGATCAACACTGAAAAAGTTTGAGAGGAGATTACCGCAGACAAAACCTCGGGCAGCTCGAGATTGTGCGATGCCGCTGCAACTTGGAAGCTGTGATTTCGGGGACTTAACAGGCTCGTGCAGGACTCGAATTCATAAAGAAAGAACCCCTAATAATCAATAATACACCTCACATCAGTATAAGTATCCTGAAATTTTAGGACGTCCAACATCCCCATAAAAGTATGCACTACAAAAAATTTGACTTTTAGTCACAAAAAATATAATTATGAATTTTTTTGTGGCCTACAATGATAATCAACAACGAAAATTTTGTTCATGACAATAAGTTAGTATATTTAGCCACGAAATATCATTTTGTAGCATAATGTGTCACATTTAACAACGAAATGAAATTTTGTGGTCAAATACACATATTTTTAGTAATAAATAAGATTTTATAGTAAAATGAGTTGATATTTAAAAATTATAATTCGTAGTTAAAAAGTATTACATTTGACCACAAAATAAAACTTTGTGGTTAATTATCAAAATATTTAGTCACAAATAATAATTTCATGACTAAATTTAGTAGTTTTTAATTACGAAGTTTGAATTTGTAACTAATATAGTAATATTTAGCTATGAAATATTAATTCGTAACCAAAAGTAGTTTTATTTAGCCACAACTATTTAATTCATAGCCAACAAATTTTATCTCTAATTTTTTTATTTTTTACCAAAATTTTCACTTACTACAAAACTATTAGCCAAGAAAATTGCATAGCTAAATGTATTTAGCCACTAATATTTAGTAGCTAATACATTGGTTGCAAAAAACTTTTAAATTAGAAATATAATAATCATAAATGTAATTGACTTAAAATTGGCAATTGTAATTTAGTTGTATATAATTTTAATTTTAATTATAATATTATATAATAATTGAAATTAAGATCTAAATTGAAAATGTAATAATAATAAATTAGAATTAAAATCATAATTATAATTAAAATTAAAAATATAACTATAATCACTACAAGATTTGAGACTAAATATAGTGACATTTTTATTTTTTATATAAAGGTCAAATTTCATTAAACACAGGAGAAAATGTCCTCAATTACAACATGTTCAATTTGTGATGGTACCTTGTCATACCAAATAGTTTCAGAATCTAAATTAAGGGCAAAACGTATTAATTCATTGGCCATCCTATTGGATGAGTGATAAGCACGACTAAAAGAGCATTGAGAGAGTGACGAAGCAATTGTCGTAATGTCATGAAGTACCAAACCCAACTCCAAGGCAGAAGTAGAGCCAAGGCTTCAAGGATATCCACAAGAGGCTGTGCCTCAATAGGGATGGATGAGGAGGCCAAGACAGCCCCAGAGTAGTCGCGTAGCACCACCTCTAGCCCGACTTTAAAGTGTTTTGAGGATAGATTTGCATTAGTGTTTAGCTTTATAGAACCCAGCTGAGGGGCCAACCATAATCTATGAGATGACATTGAGGTATTAGAAGGAGGGGCCTGAATAGTCATCAATTTATTCTTGTAGCAATGCACCCAACTCAGCACCTCTGATAAAGAAAATGCTTTTTGTTCTAAAATGAATTGATTTCTGATAAACCAAAGTCTCCAAAAAAGAATTAGCAGAAACTCAAAATTCTTAAGTGGTAGGCACACCCGGCATTCAATCAAAAGATTCAACATGGATGTATTATGGGAGATACGAAAATTATGTATGAGAGGCCATGATTGGTGTACTTTCTTTAACGTGTGACAAAGCCATAACGCATGAATAGTGTTTTCTACACCATTAGCACAGCGACTACATGAGTCATCAACAGGGACATGATGTCTTCTGAGGTTAGAGAAGGTAGGGATCCGGCTATTCGACATTCTCCAAACAAAATGTTTAATTTTTTGAGGAAGCTTTAGGTTCTACAAGGCCAGCCACCAGTTGTGGGTAACACCACTGCCAGAGTTGAATGAGGCATGGTTAGGATCAATGGAAAGCAAATAACCACTATTTACAGAATATTGTCTGTGTTTGTCAACTCATAAAAAAGTGCTTTTTCCACCCTCTCAATTTGGTCTATATTCTTTCTTTAATGGTGGCAAACAAGTTCTATTTGTTCTTACTGGAGACACATGGGAGCCCCAAGTATTTATTGTGGTGCGGAACCAGAGAGACATCAAGATACTGAGATAGGTGAGCCGCTGACTCCATTGAGATGGATCTACCAAAGCATACAACCGATTTTTGGTAGTTAATCAACTACCCCGAAGCAACCTCATATGACCTCAAAATTCCCAGTATTGAGTAGCAATCATCTAAAGAAGCTCTAGTAATAATCAGGCTATCATCCGCAAAAAGGAGGTGGGATATAGATAAGCCCACTCTCTCAAATTTCAGTCCATGTAATGCCCTTTATTACTCAGCTAAATTGAGGAGAGAAGAGAGGCATTCTGCACAAAAGAGGAATAAATATGGGGATAGAGGGCCAACTTGGCGGAGACCACAAAAAAGGAGAGATCTTACAATGTGTCACACCATTAATAACAACTGAGTAAGAAACCGAAGAGATACATCGATAGATCAGTAGGCATCAACTATCAGGGAAGCACAACTTCTGCATCATAGCCATCACAAAGGGCCACTCCACATGGTCATAAGCCTTAGACATGTCCAGTTTCAAGGACAAGTAATTCCCGCCAGAAAATTTATTCCTTTTAATAGCATAGAGACATTCAAACCCAATTATTGCATTATCAGTAATTAGACGTCCCAGGATGAAAGCACTCTGGGTTTCTGACACTACCTCATGCATAACACATTGCAGTCTATTGGCAAGTGTCTTCGAGATAATCTTGTACAAGACATTACAAAGGCCGATGGGATAAAAATCTGAGCATATCTCAGGCTCCGATATTTTTGGGATTAAGGAGATGAGGGTTTCGTTAGCCTTTCCAATATCCTCGCCATTATTAAGAAAGCCCAAACAGATGCTGTAAATAGAAGAGCCAACAATATCCCAGAATTTTTGATAAAATAAGACAGACATACCATCTTTCCTTGGAGTTTTTGTGGGGTACGTTTGATGCACAGCATTATAGATTTCCTTCGTATGAAAAAGGGTCTGCAGCAACTGGAGGTGTTGCTCAGAGAGTCGCCTCCCCACACCAAAGACAACAGAGTTGATATCTGATTCAGAAGGATTGGATGTCATGAAAATATCAGAGAAATACTCAACAAATTTTCGTGCAATCTGGTCAGAGTCTGAATGCCAAGTTCTTTCACTGCCCATAATCCCCAAGATATGATTCTTCCTTCTGCGTCCAGAGGCTTTAAGGTGAAAGAACCGTGAATTCCTATCACTAGCATGGAGCCACATAACCCTTTAACGTTGTCTCCAGTATGTTTCTTCCTTGTATAACAAAGCATTAAGGAATTTTTGGACTTTTGTAATCTCCCTCCAAGCTTGTGCATCAACCTGTTGGTTTAAGATCCTCAAATTGTTTTTTCTTTTTTATCTTCGAAGTCAGTCTCCAAAAATGTTCCAAGTTCCATCTTCTGAGTCTACACCTAATATGTTGTATGTTTCCACAGATACCGTTAATAAAAGGCGTATTATAAGACCACCTCTCTGAGATAATTTCTCTGCAATCGTCTTCATCAACCTAGGCTTCCTTAAACTTGAACCTACGGTAGGGTCTCGAAATCCCAACCGTCGTTCTATAGTCACCACTAACTAATAGGAGGGGGCGATGATCAGACCCCTAAAAATTCGGGTGTTGTATAAAGGCCTTAGAGAAAAGGTTATGCCATGAGAAGGAGCAGAACATGCAGTCAAGCCTTTCCTGTATAAAAGTGTTGGATTTGTGTTCATTACACTAAGTGAAAGGGGAACCCCTGAAGTGGATCCCCACTAAGTTGTAATCATCAACAGCATTCCTGAAATTTTGCATAAGGTATAAAGGTCGATGCAGCCTGCCCTCTTTTTCAAAGTTAGTGAGGATTTCATTGAAGTCCCCACCACACACCCACGGGAGGGAAGAAAGATGACACAAACGTCGTAGAAGCCAAGAGTGGGTACGTTGAGATGTATCCGGGTGGCCATAAAAACTTGTAAATCTCCATTTCTTCCCTTGTTCTGTAACAATGACATCAATATGAAAACGAGACAAAGATAGTAAGAAGATATCTACCTTATCCGTCTATGGTAACGCCAAGCCCTGACCACTTCCAATTCTTTCAACCATAAGTTTTCCAACACATCCAAGTTTCACTCGGATCTTTTCCTGCCTATATTTGAGAGCTCGTGTTTCTATGAGAAAGATCACCTCTGGGCAGTGTTCCCGTACTAGGTTGGACAGGATATAAAATATGCGAGGGTTGTCCAACCCCTGCACATTCCAGCATAAGGTTTTCATTGGGATCGGTAGCCCTGCACCTCGGTAGAGGCTGCCGTTTGAAATTGAGAAGGAGAGGCCAATGTATGTTGCCCCTCAGAACTGGGTATAGTTTTTTTAGTGAGAGTAAGGATTTCAACGTCATCGGAACGCTCTTTCTATTTTAGGCTTGGGTGGTAGATTGTAGGGTAGTATGGCTTGGTGGGAATGAAGGCCTTTTTTACCTGAGGGCCAGAACTGACCCGTTTAGGTTTGTTTCTAAGGTAGGTGCTATGGGTCTGCAACTCTTTTGTCTTGATGACCTTCGGAGGGAGCTTACTCTAGTGGGATCTATTCACGCGCCAGCCTCACAAGACTCATTTTGATTCCCTACTATCACCAATAGTGTTTTTTCAATGCTTACCTCAATGTTTGCACAAGGGACAGGGTTTTGTTGGTCCCCTGATGAGAGTAGATGGTGCTCTGTGGAGTTCGGGTAATCGTAAGGGGCAGCTTCTGTGGTGTCAGAATGTTTTGGGTGCGGGGCCAACTGGTTGAAGCTGGTTAGGATAGGTTGCCATGTGGGCTGATTCCCCATGGTTTCTTCGTCCACTTAAGCACCTAAATATGGGTTAGAGACACCTAGATGTGGGCGTGAGACAGGGAGCATGCCATAACCTATTGCAGTGGTGAAAATCAGCAAATGAGGGACAATACATTTTGATGCGCTCGCTTCCTCACATGCAGCTTCACTAGTGATGGTATCTGGTCTGCATTTATTCGGCAGCCTTTCCCTTCCGTTACAAATGGTTTTCTTCACTCCTTTCGCTAGAACGTGGTGGGCATTAGATGGGCTAGCTTTAGCACGTGCATCTCCACCAGTAACGCTAACTAGTCTACATACTTTCGACAGCTTTTTCCTCTCTTTAAAAATAATATTCTTCATACCTTTCTCTTGAACTTGGTGGCACCGGAGTTACTGTCTGCTAAAAATGCCTATGCATCTCCCGCTGGTTCTACCGAGCACTTTTGCAAGTACCAAGTTTCTTTAGTTTGATTCTCAGTATCACGTGTTTGCATTCTTCTATTTTCGGGCCATTTTTTAGTGTCTAGGTGAGGGTTATCTGATGGGCCACATAAGGGGATTCCCGCGCCATGCATTTGTATGATTTTATTAAGAGTGGCTCCATTATTCCAATGAAGCATGCAAAGTTCGTTGAATTCATCATGTGCCCTTTCATTGCAATACATGTGTAGGGACTTACTCATGTTATGTCCATTTAACAAATTAGTATTATTAATAACCATTTCACCGGCTGTTTCACGTGCAATGCTCTCATTTGGTAGTAGTATGGGTTGGTGTACATGTGGGCAACAAACACTCTAATATGGGCAATGACAAGCCTCGACAATCTTGTTTAGAGTGGGAAGCAATCTAGCAAGCTTTTGAACTTTCACCAGATTTGTTTTTGATGGCAAGTTATCCACTATTGGTTCTACAGTCCCCAGAGAGATGTCGACATCAACTGCCGCCCCAGAGAATTCCTTTTTCGATCTTGCTTCGGTGCCCCTTGTCATTGCCTCATTCTTTCGATCATCATCCATCATAGGGGCGTCTCCATTAGTTTCTCTATATTGATGGGAAACCAGACTTGATCGTGGAGCTTCCTTTGGTTTAGTTTGTTGCTGCTTATAGCTTCCAACCACCCAAAAATTATTCGAGTAACGGTGGTTGCCAGATTTTTTTAAGACTGTTAGTAGTGGTTCCAAGTACTCTCGGTATCCATGGTCTAAAAAATTGCAAAGTGTGCAGAACTTCGGCAATTTCTCGTACTTAAAATCAAGTCAAACCAATTTTTCATTAGAACTGAGTTTAAGAGATATGTCTTTTCGTAATGGTTGTTCAAGATAGATTCTGACTTGCACCCGAATAAATCTTCCGGTGCAGGAACCAGAATCTTCGAAGTCTGTGTCTAGGAACTTTCCAATTCTATTTCAATCAATTCAGCCGTCTCAACATTCATATGGATGATTGGTACGTTATAAATTTGGATCCAGAATGATACATATTGGAATGTTGGGTTCGAAGTCGAGTCTTCATCTGAAATAGGCTCCATGGCAACAAGAAATTTATTAAAATTTCAAGGTTCAGACCTCAGGACCCTTTTTCAGTCATCTTCTAACGAGAACTCATACAGAAAATTGTTGCCACCTAGCTATCGAAATCTCAGGTCTCCGGAAGGCCGCCACAGGCTTTTCATTAGATTTTGAAAAGCATCTCGTTGGTAGTTTTTCTTAGTGAGGATTTTAACAAAGAGGCTAAATTTTGCTATCGATTGATGTCTATGAATCACTGCCTCCGGGATCCGTAGAACCTCCTTATTGTGAGAGTTGTCAATGGAGAAAGAAGTTCATAAAACTTCAATATCATTCATGGTTATGGATGTAAATGTAGAGTTCGCCAGACGAACGAGAGTCAGTTCTCTAGGAGAGCTAGAGAGAAAATAAAACTCTGTTGAAACCTAATTTTTTGTGGCTAAATATAGTAATACTTAACCACCAAAATTAAGTTTTAAGGCTAAATAATATAAGACATTAATTAAATATTTAAAAACATTATTTAGCCACATTTTTTGTGTGGTTATATATAACTTGTAGCCACGATATTTTTTTTCGTGACAATTTGTTTATTTTAATATGTGCCAATTATTAGTCACAAATAGTTAATTGCTAAATTAAATGTCATTTAGCCGCAACTCTTTATTTCATGATTAAAAGTAGTGACATTTAGTCATGAAACTTTAATTCGTGGTTGCATTTGTATTTAGTCATAAAAATTTAATGTGTAACCAAAGATAGAGATATGTAGCCACGAAACTTGATTTGTGGCCAATAGTAGCAAAATTTTGTGGCTAAAAGTAGCAACATGTAGCCACAAAAACTTGATTCGTGGTAACATGTAGCAACATTTAGCCATAGACTCTTGATTCATGGCCAAAAGCGATATTTAGCTGCAAACTCTTAATTTGTGGCTAATAAAATTTTCACCAAAATTTTTTACTTCTCGCCCAATTATTATCCATGAAAAAATTCGTGGCTAAAGGTGACATTTAGCATTGGAATTATAATTGAAATTATAGTTATAATGTTGTATTTATAATGGAATTATGATTAGTATTTAGTCACAATATTGCAATTAGCATGTAATTAGAATTATAATTGAAATTGTATTTATTATTTGAAATATATTTATTAGAATTGAAATTTAAACTAGAAATGTAATAATTATAAACGTAATTGGAATTGGAATTGTATGTTATTGGAGTTAGAATTGAAATCGTAATTGTAATTGAAATGTAATCATAAGAATTAAAAATTGAATAGAAAATATAATAATTATAAACGTAATTAGAATTAAAATTAGAATTGCATGCATTCAAAGTTAGAATTAAAATCATAATTGTAACTGAAAAGTAATGTAATAAATAGAATTAAAATTGAATTTGGAAAGGTAATAATTATAAATATGATTATAATTTAAATTGTAATTATTATATAATTGGAATTATAATTAAAATTGTATTTATAATTTGAAATGTAATTATTAGAATTGAAATTTAAATTAGAAATTGAATAATTATAAATGTAATTAAAATTGTAATTGTAGATGCTTGGAGTTACAATTAAAATTGTAATTGTAATTGGAAATATAATTTTAAGAATTGAAAATTGAATAGAAAATATAATAATTATAAACATAATTGTAATTGTAATTGTATGTATTTGGAGTTAGAATTAAAATTATAACTATAATTTTTTTATACATATTTACAACACATGCAAACAAAACTGCACGCAGATGGAGGAGAGAATTGAACCCCCCCGACCTAATGGTCTAGCCATATTCAATTAGCAACTTAAGCTCAACAACATAATTATAATTGAAAATGTAATAATTAGAATCAAAATTGAATTAAAAATATAATAATTATAAATATAACTGGAATTGAAATTGTAACTTGTATGTAATTGAAATTATAATCAAAATTGTATTTATAATTCGGAATGTAATTATTAGAATTGAAATTTAAATTAGAATTATATTAATTATAAACATAATTGAAATTATAGTTGTATTTAATTGAAGTTAGAATGGAATTCGTAATTATAATTCAAAATATAATAACATAGAAGTAAAATATAATTACATTTTATAATTGAAATTTGAATTAGAATGTAATAATTATAAATATATTTGGAATTACAATTGTAATTGGTATGTAATTGAAATTATAATCGAAATTGTATTTATAATCTAAAATGTAAATATTAGAATTAAAATTTAAATTGAAAATATAATAATTATAAATTTATTTAGAATTGTAATTGTATGTGATTTGAGTTAGAATTAAATTCGTAATTGTAATTGAAAATATAATTTTTATGAATTTAAAATTGAATAGAAAATATAATAATTATAAACATAATTAAAATTTTAATTGTACGTGATTGGTGTTAGAATTGAAATCATAATCGTAATTGAAAATGTAATCATAAGAATAGAAAATATAATAATTATAAACTTAATGAAATTGTAATTGTATGTATTTAAAGTTAGATTTGAAATCGTAATTATAATTGAAAATATACTAATTAGAAATAAACATGTAAAAGTTAAAATTAAAATTGAACTTAAAATGTAATAACTATAAATGTAATTAGAATTGAAGTTGTAATTGGTATGTAACTCCAAATATATTTGAAATTGTATTTATAATCACTAAAACAAATAACATCATCTGCGACTACTAAAGTTATCGCAAAATATAAGAATTGTGATCATTGATACTATACTGTGATCAAATATTTGTTGTCGCAAAGTTGCCGCAATAGATTTGTTGGGGATTACTTTTTGCGACCACTCATTGACCTCATCGCAAAAAATATTCTTCAACGACCAATTGATATAATTGTAAATTTGATTTTAAGTTGTGAAAAATATTGTTTCTGCGATAAATCATGTGGTTGTAGAATTTTTTTTTGTGACCATAGATTTGACCGTAAAAGTTTATATATTTTGTAACCATTTTTTAGTCACAAAATAACAAGATTAGTTTCATTTAAAAACAAAAATATGTTTTAAGATGTATTGTGACCAAGTGGGTTGGTAAAAAAAAAAAGAATAATAATTTTTATCTAGGTCCATGTTTATAGTCGTGAAACGTTATTCTTTGTTTCAATTGAAAAATAAAAAATATTTTAAAAAAAAACTATTTTGGGGTAACTTTTATAGTTGACATACATATTTACTTATTTAAAAATAAGCTCTCTTTGTGGTTGTATAATAATTTTATCAATAATTATTGTTATATTAATTTTAATTATACATATAATATATTTTCTCTTTTGTCTATATATAAAAATATAATTAAATTTATTGAATAAAAAATAGAAAAACTAAATTATTTAGTACTTAAGGTAAAAATTAATTGAATAGGATACCAAACATGAAAGAGCACATAATTATGCAACCCATATGACATTAATATCTAATTAACATTATCATTTACATATGATTGTATTAAATATAATTGACATTGTCATTTACATATGATGGTATTAATATCTATCATCCTATATAAAGGCATTCAATTTCTGAATAAGCAGAAAAACACAGAATTCAATACAAATATTCTGTATTTAGTGAGACTTCCTTGTAGCAACAAACCCTTATCTCTTAACAAACCTTTTGCAATGCCTCCTCGGAAGTTTTAAGGCATTTGATCCAATTAATACTTTGTACATGTGTCAACTCACCTACTAAAATTTATGCACAAGTGACTTTCAAAACTTATATCATAAAAATGCAAAAATACATGAACTTACCATAAAGATGATCTTTCAAGATTCCATTATGCATGAACTTATAAATAAGCATACTTCTCCCTGCTTCTTGACAATACCCAAGAAATTGTACTAGGTTCCTGTGATGTATCCTTAAAAGAAATTATGTCTAACCAACTAAACCAATTTTATCTTTATCTTTATTATAACAGTATTATAAATGTGCTTTACATGAACAATCTAATCAAAAAGTTCTAGTTATACACCTTCTTTTTTTTATTTTTTCAATAACATGCACAATTTATTATGGCAGAAGTAATATTCGATGGAAGCCAGCAAAATCCATAAGCATGCCAATTATCAAATAGAGAGAGAGAGAGAGAAAAATTCAATACCACCCACATAATAAATATTTAGTCAAAATTTTGCGGTTTATTCTCCCTTCTAAATGATAAAGTAAAACTCATTAATTTCTTTTTCCCTCACAAGAACCAAGGAAAATATATTTGAACATACTTATACATATGCACCACAGTTGTTACACATATGAACAGAGAAAAATCACAAACTTCTTTTCTCACAACAACTAACCACCCATAGCTGTTATTATTTGTGTTTGAAAATATTGCATTTAAAATTCAGTCTCTTTCTTTAATAATAAATAATAAAAAAATCTAATGGCTCATATAGATTTTACATTACAGCAACCATTTTTTTTTTCTATAAATACATTATTTTTGCATCCATATACAAACTTGAAAACATTCAAAGATTAGGGTGAGCTAACGATGGAGGAAATCTCAGCTCGTAGATTTACAAAAATTTGTGTCTTTTGTGTATCAAACTTTAAAAATACTGAAGAGTTTGTAAAAGCTGCAGAAAATCTTGGTAAGGTATTAGCTGAGTGAAAGATACATTTAGTATATGGAGGAGGTAGCCGTGGGTTAATGAGATCTTTGGCAAAAGCTGCACAAAATATAGGCAGTCAAGTTTTGGGTATCATTCTAAAAGCTCTAGCTATTGAAAATATTATAGAAAAAATAGTTGGGGATGAGTTACAAGTCTCATCTATGCACAAGCGGATGGCACAAATGCTTAGGTATGCAGATGCCTTCATAGCTCTACCAGGAGGTCTCGGGACTTTGGAGGAAATTTTTCAGATTGCCTCATGGGCACAATTACAAATCCACTAAAAACTTATTGGTTTGTTTAATGTTAATAGTTTTTTTAATGGGTTGTTATCTTTTCTTGACTATGCAGTGGAAAGACAATTCATCCCACTTCTAATATGATAGATTCTCATTTCTTCTCCAATTGTTGATCAACTAATTGATCAATTATAGTCTTTTATCCCTCTGCCTAATCCAACATTGCATCAGTTAGATTGGTCTACTCATAACAGTAAGAAGAAGCGCAAAATAAATTTAACTCTTCGTCTATAGCCTCTCTACTGTTATTTTATTGTTGCAATTGTTGTTGTTGTTTTCTTTTCTTTTTTTGGCAAGATTTCTTTTTCAATAAAAGTTGTTTCAATTGATGTCTTCAATACTTTACTTTCTATATTTTGACATTAAGAAAATTATCTCAATTTGCTCTATATTTTATTGTTTAAGTTGTACCTTTTTTCTAATCTTTATAGCTTTTAAAAATGCTATTTATGGTATGTAATTAATTTAGAGTTAATATGAAATTTGGGTATTTTTTTTCTTCAGAATTTCATTATTAGTTAGAAATTAAGCTTTATTTATTCGAAGATTCTATCATTCCATAAAGACATTTTAACAAACATCAAATACGCATATTCTATTACAGAGCCCGAAATCAAGCCAAATTCAAAACAAAAAATATTCAATATTTTTACCATATATTGGCGGAGTTTTGAGATGACCCATTTCAAAAGAAGAGCACTAATTAATCATCATCCGTCTATTCAAGGTCTAATGATGAAAATAAGGATGACTTCTAAAACTATTCTGTTGGGGCCTCAAAGGACCCAAAGTACTTGAAGTTATTAAAAACGATTATTTAACAATGAAAAAAAAAAGGGCATGAAACAAGTATATTTGACTAAGAGTATACATACTCATTAAATTTTCAAATTGGATTACCAAATAAATTTAATTATATTCGACTAAGTAATTAAATGAAGTTATAATATGCATGTGAAGCACTTACATGGATCCAACCTTAAAGGAGAAAAAATGGTGAAATACGGCACCCAGTACTCTAACCTCAAGATCCACATAAAACCCGCCACCGCTACCCCCACCAAACTGTTAGGAGTTGTACATTCTTGGGTGTTTGCATGTGGGTTTTGTGTTTAATCACAATTTATACATATCTCATATATATAATGAAGCAGCGGAAACTTAAAGTATTGCAGTAAACACAATCACAATATATTAATCAGAAACGAGATTGAGAAATAACCCTTGAAGCCTTTGGTTGGAGATTGTTGAAGTCCACCAAAATGTTGTCTTTGATCAATTCTAGTAATCAACAATGGTGGGTTTGATTATCTAGAATGACAGCTTTTGATCCAGCACTTGTTTAACTACTTAAACTTGTGTTCTTGATTTTTTCTTTTGATTAACACTTAATCAATTAATCAAAAACCTATTTTGCTAAATTAGTTTTAAGCCTTAAAAGAAAATAATGAATTCAACTCTTGAATCCATTAATTAGAAGACAATTTCTCTTTTCTCTCTTTGTAAAATAGCTGACCTAATTTTGCAAAATCAATTTTACAAAAAACCGTTTTTTAATTTAATTTACATTTGTTTTATTTATACAAATGAATTTAATTTCATTTCATAACACTTAATTTCAATTTGAATTTAATCTAACCTAATCATAGTTAACTCTTAACTTTAGTTAGGTTAAACTAACATTAAAATATTCTAACTATAGTTAACTCTTAACTCTAGTTAATTAAAAGAATATTTAATTATTTTAACCATGGTTAGGTTAACTTTTACTTAACCATTAAGTATAGTTAATCTAACTTAACTAAATGGTTAACTCTTAACCTTAGTTAAACTTAATTCATTTATTCAACAATTAAATAAATAAATATTTATTTGAATTATTTAACGATTAAATAATTATCAAGTGAAATTACAATTATGTCCTTACTCGGTTACCAAATTAACCTAAAGTGGGTCCCACCATCTGACCATATACTTTAGTTAACGTAACCTTAGTAAATTGCTGGATTTTACTGTATTAAACTATTTAATACGGTACGCTGCCCAAGTGCTCAAAGAGTACATTTCATATTGGGACTCCCTAGGTCCACGCCCGATTCGTCAAATGAAACTATTTCACAAGTCCGTGAACGATGCCCCACGCACACGTTACGGATATAACAAATCAGCGCGTCAGACCATACATGTTGAGGTTACTCCATATTCGTATAATCCTTCCGTCATTATATCCAGGATGAACGGGATATAGATCATTACCGTCAAATCCCGATAATTTCATCCATCACTTTATTATCTTCAGATTCGTATCTTTATGAACAATTTACGCAAACACTTTTGCTATAATGTTCGAACCTGGAGGAAACTCCTTTCCCAGGTTAATTGCTTACGGCCATAAGACTTTACAAGATACAATCTCGAAGTTCGGATATACAACCCATCTATGTGAGCTGGCGGATCCCATATCTACGCACACCGAACTCCATGAGCATCGGATCATACCCAGCGACACGTAGCGGTCAGACCATGAAAGGTCTCTGACATACGTGGAACCAAAGTATGATGGATCTCCCACAAGTTCACCGTGGCGCTCAGGTCGAAGGACCACAAATACTACTCAACTCGAGAGGACCTTCCTTTGACGGTTTCATAGGATATCTATTGGGGTCCTCTTGAGTCTGTTCAGTATCCAGTCCTAACTGAATACCTGTATGTCTATATGAACTTCAACCAAGCTCATGGTTAACTAAGAATAACCATTTGTACAATACAGCTATAGACATACACTAATCTATGTGCTTCACCGATAGACCCTCATTGGTAAACGTAGATCAGGAACTCTTTATTTTGAGAAGATACTTCCATAACGACATTTCTTAGTCTCTATTGCAACTCTTTGCAATTTTGTCATTACTAGTAGATTCTCAGGTCTTTGTTACATTATAGATTAGGTTCTAACTTTTTAGATCCCGCTGGGTATTATAACTTGCTAACACTTAGCATTTATAACTATCAGCTTTGCTAACTCTTAGCCATGGTTTAAACTTCTTTAAACCAGATATGAACTCATTCAGATCATATCATTTTTATAATGTTACAAGCTTAATTACCATTTAATAAAAGTTATCAGCGATTTAATAAAATATGCATTGTATAAATATTACAAACTAAATATTCATACAAACTGGGATGGCGCGTAAGCACATACCCTAACAAACTCCCACTTGCTCTAGTGCCATGCATACTGGTATCTTACACCCATAGCCTCCACGTGTTTCTCAAACACCTTTGGAGTTAAGGCTTTAGTAAGTGGATCCGCTACATTATTTATAGAATCTACTCTACAAATTATTATATCACCCCTAGCCAAGATCTCTCTAATTATGTGGTATTTCCTCTCTACATGTTTAGATCTCTGATGTGCTCTTGGCTCTATTGCTTGTGCAATGGCTCCATTATTGTCGCAAAATAATGGGATAGGATCTTTCGAACTTGGAACTATTCCGAGTTCTGCGACAAACTTACGTATCCACACTGCTTCTTTTGCAGCTTCAGAAGCGGCAATATATTCTGCCTGAGTGGTAGAATCAGCTGTGGATCCCTGTTTGGTGCTTTTCCAACTCACTGCAGCACCGTTGAGAATAAACACATACCCAGATGTAGACTTTCTATCATCTAGGTCAGACTGAAAGTCTGAATCTGCGTATCCTCTCACTTGCAAGTCACCATCTCCATAAACAAGAAACTTGTCCTTCGTACCCTTAAGGTATTTCAGGACATGTTTGACTGCCATCCAATGGCTGTCACCTGGATCAGCCTGGTATCGGCTAGTAACACTTACAGCCATACTGATATCAGGTCTCGTGTACATCATAGCATACATCAAGCTTCCTACAGCTGATGCATATGGCATGTTAGACATTCTAACTCTTTCATCTTCTGTTTGAGGAGACATTTTCCTCGAAAGATGAATGCCATGTCTAAAAGGTACACTAGTTGTCTTACAATTAGTGAAACTGTACCTTTCTAAGACACTATCAATATACGATGATTGGGAAAGTCCTATCAGCTTCCTCGCTCTATCTCTATAGAGTTTTATACCTAGTATAAATGAAGCCTCTCCCAAATCCTTCATGGAGAAGTTCTTACTCAGATAGCTCTTGACTGATTGCAACATACCTATATCATTCCCAATGATAAGTATGTCATCAACATAGAGAACTAAGAAAACTATCATGCTCCCACTGACCTTTCTATACACACAAGCTTCCTCTTCATTTTTGATGAAACCAGACCCTCTGATTACTTCATCAAAACGAAGATTCCTGCTTCGGGATGCCTGCTTAAGTCCATAAATGGACTTCTTCAGTTTGCATATTAGACCAGAGGTCAAGCTAGATGCAAAACCTTCAGGCTGTTCCATGTATATCTCTTCATCGAGATATCCATTTAGGAACGCCGTCTTCACATCCATCTGCCATATCTCATAATCATAATATGCTGCAAATGCCAATAATATACGAATTGACTTGAGCATCGCTACTGGTGCAAAAGTTTCCTCATAGTCGATCCCAGATCGCTGAGTATAACCTTTGGCAACCAGTCTGGCTTTAAAGGTTTCAACCTTTCCATCAAGCCCACGCTTCCGTTTATAAATCCATTTACAACCGATAGGAACTATTCCTTCAGGAAGCTGAACCAAGTCCCAGACTTGATTCTGATGCATAGAGTCAATTTCGGATTTCATGGCATCTTGCCATTTTCCCGAGTCAATGTCCAACATCGACTCTCTATAGGTCAAAGGATCATTTTCTTCAATTAAGAAAACTCCAAGCGCACCTTCAGGTATCTGACCATACCTAGTAGGTGGCCTAGACATCCTTTGTGACCTACGAGAATGGTGTGTTAAAGGTATTTCACTCGATTGAGCCTGAGTTTCCATCAGTGGTTCATCAGTGTTTTGATTGACTTCATCAAGTTCAATATTTTTACAATCCCCACAATCCATAAGAAACTGTTTCTCAAGAAAAGTGGCATTACGAGCAACGAACACATTTCGTTGTTCAGGATCATAAAATTGGTATCCCATTGAATTCTTAGGATACCCGATGAACCGATACTTATACCCCCTGGGTGCAAGTTTATCCTGTTGTGCAACATTTACATAAGCAAGATAGCCCCAAATTTTAAAATATTTGAGACTTGGTTTTCTTCCAGTCAATATCTGATATGGAGTGGAAGGAACAGCTTTAGATGGAACTCTGTTCAATATGTGAGTTGACGTTTGTAGGGCATGACCCCACAGATATTCAGGAAGATCGGTAAAGCTCATCATCGATCGGACCATATCCAATAAAGTCCGATTCCTCCTCTCCGATACACCATTGTGTTGCGGAGTACCTGGAGGACTATATTGAGCTAGAATCCCATTCTCTTTTAAATAATCCGAAAATTCACCGCTCATGTATTCACCGCCTCGATCTGATCGAAGGCACTTGATGTACATTCCGGTTTGTTTCTCTACTTCAAGTCGGAATTCTTTGAACTTTTCAAAGGTTTCTGACTTATGTTTCAAAAGAAACATATACCCGTATCGTGACAAATCATCGATAAAAAGTACAAAGTATCGAAATCCACCCATAGCAGTATGATTCATTGGACCGCATACATCTGTATGTACAAGTTCCAATAAATCTGAGGCACGGTGTCCTACACCTGAAAATGGAGATTTGGTCAACTTTCCCTGAATGCATGATTCACAAACTGGATAAGGCTGTATGGTCAGATCAGGTATCTGTCCATCCTTAACCAGACGGGTTAGGCATCTCACACCTATATGACCTAATCTCATATGCCATATTTTCGTTTCATTTAAAGTTTCCGAATTTCTACTAGTACTAGCTTGCATACTCATGACACTGCTTGTTGTATCTAATATATAATGCCCATTCACTAACCGACAATCAGCTAATAAAACATCATACATATCATATAATAATAAGGAACAGTTCCGAATATTCATATGATACCCTTCACTGTCGAGTACAGGAAGGGATATTATCTGTCTGATGATGTTGGGAACAAAATAACAATTATTTAATACAACATATTTATTACATGGGAGAAGTAAATCAAAATGTCCTACAGCTTCAACCTGCAGGAAATCACCATTTCCAGCTCGAAGCTTTACCTCTCCTGGCTGCAGCAATCTAACTTCCCTCAGACCCTGTAACATATTACAGATGTGAGAAGGACATGCTGTATCTAATACCCAGCCTGCATTAGCATCAAATGCTAAAGAAATGTCAATGATAGGAAAGCAAATACCTGAGGGAGCCTTCTTCAAGCTTGCAAGATATTTAGGGCAGTTCTGTTTCCAGTGCCTCTCATCGCTGCAAAAGAAACATTTTCCTTTTGCCTTGCTTTTCTCTAGAGGTTTGGATATCGGTCGCTTCTGAGGACGTATTCGGGGTGTCTGCCTCATCTTCTTTTTCTTCCCTTTGGACTTCAAAGAAGCCCTCGGGGTAGAAGATGAAGCACCCTGAATTAGGAGGGATGGGCCTCCTTTATTCATATCCTCATATGTTGTCCTCAACATGTTATGAAGTTCAGCATATGTAGGGGTCAATTCTTGCATATTAAAGTTCATGATGAATTGCGTAAATGACCCCGGAAGCGACTGGAGAATCAAACTATTCCCCAAACTATTGTTTAAAGAAATTTCCATAGTCTCAAGCCTCTCAATATATCTGATAATTTTAAGGACATGAGGACTCACTGGACTACCCTCAGGAAATCTAGCCTGAAAGAGTGCTTTGGCAACACGATATATCTCAATCTGAGGTCTATCACCAAAAAGCTCCTTCAGGTGGAGCATGATGCTGCTAGCATTTTCCATATGGAGATGCTCTCTCTGCAGCTCATGAGACATCGAGGCAAGGATGTAAGATTTAACTTTTAAATCTTCATCCAACCATTTCTGATATGTCACCCTTTCTTCTGGGGTGGCATCATCAGAAACTCCTGAGGGCATTTTCTGATCAACAATATACCCAAGTCTCTCAGAATTCAGAATAATTTTGAGATTAGTCATCCATTCTGAATAGTTATCAGCACCCTTGAGTTGGTTGGCATCTAGAATGCGCATCAAAGGGTTGTTTGAAGCCATATTAATCTTCACAAGACAAAATAGAATAGATATGTGTCAGCGGATTATTAATTAATCAAATCGCTAATAAAAACGTTTTAAATCATGGGTATAACAATTATACAATTTTTAATTTAAAAACGCCCTCCCACTGCTTTACATAATCCCTTTAATCTCTCTAACGAGATAACGATAGTTTAAGAATTTTTAAACTATACAGTGAGAAGTGGACTCCACTGGCATTTTACTCTAGCCTCACGCTAAAGCAATATTGGCATTTGTAAACCCAATAGGTAGACAACCCTTGTCAATTGCAACTCTTGCAACTCTTACAACTGATCCTAAATACACCTTATCCTCACGCTAAAGCAATATTGGGTAAGTGTATTTCAGATTAACTTGCCAATTATCAAATATATGTTACTGACATTATCCTCACGCTAAAGCAATATTGGATAACATGTTCGCATATATTTGACTCATCTCATGTTTTACCGGCATTAGATTAAATCACACCGACCAAATCCCTCACGCTAAAGCAATATTGGGAAAGACCATAGTGACCTATTTAATACCGTATTGACAAGGCGGATCATTAAAATATTAACACATAACACAATAATTTTTTAATCTGATTAAGAGAGATTTTAAATACAGGCACTCATCTCATGAGAAGGTTATTCTCAATCAATTATTCAATCATGTGCAAACACAACTAACCCCCATCAGTGGGGTTCCCTTGTGGTTACCAACATGAAAAAAAAATAATTGTCCTGGTTTATCATGTAAATTAATAACTCTTATTATTACAACTCATAAACCCCCCACATGCATAAAATAATAATAAAAAAAATTACTTTTTTTTTTTTTTTATTTTTATGAACGCCGCGGCGATGCTCTTTCAGCGCTGCGGCGCTAGGGCTTCAAAAGCCTCCGCGCTGTGGCGATGCTCTTTCAGCGCTGCGGCGCTAGGGCTTCAAAAGCCTCAGCGCTGCGGCGCTCTTTTAGCACCGCTGGGGCGCTGCAGGGCAGTGCTTTCAGCGCTGGCGCGCCATGTACTCAGCGCCCCTGCGATAACCATCGCTGGCGCGTTATGTACTCAGCGCCCCTGCGATCACCATCGCTGGCGCGTTATACACGTAGCGCCCCAGCGTTCATATGAACGCTGCCGCGCTGAACATAAGCGCTGCGGCGTTCCAGGGACTGTTTTTTCAATTTTACATATTCAACACTTGAATTGCATCCGAACATCCCCAGAAATTGTCATATAATTTAACTAACATTTAGCCAACTATAAAAAACACCCAAAACAACACAAAATTGCTCTGATACCAATTGTTGGGAGTTGTACATTCTTGGGTGTTTGCATGTGGGTTTTGTGTTTAATCACAATTTATACATATCTCATATATATAATGAAGCAGCGGAAGCTTAAAGTATTGCAGTAAACACAATCACAATATATTAATCAGAAACGAGATTGAGAAATAACCCTTGAAGCCTTTGGTTGGAGATTGTTGAAGTCCACCAAAATGTTGTCTTTGATCAATTCTAGTAATCAACAATGGTGGGTTTGATTATCTAGAATGACAGCTTTTAATCCAGCACTTGTTTAACTACTTAAACTTGTGTTCTTGATTTTTTCTTTTGATTAACACTTAATCAATTAATCAAAAACCTATTTTGCTAAATTAGTTTTAAGCCTTAAAAGAAAATAATGAATTCAACTCTTGAATCCATTAATTAGAAGACAATTTCTCTTTTCTCTCTTTGTAAAATAGCTGACCTAATTTTGCAAAATCAATTTTACAAAAAACCGTTTTTTAATTTAATTTACATTTGTTTTATTTATACAAATGAATTTAATTTCATTTCATAACACTTAATTTCAATTTGAATTTAATCTAACCTAATCATAGTTAACTCTTAACTTTAGTTAGGTTAAACTAACATTAAAATATTCTAACTATAGTTAACTCTTAACTCTAGTTAATTAAAAGAATATTTAATTATTTTAACCATGGTTAGGTTAACTTTTACTTAACCATTAAGTATAGTTAATCTAACTTAACTAAATGATTAACTCTTAACCTTAGTTAAACTTAATTCATTTATTCAACAATTAAATAAATAAATATTTATTTGAATTATTTAACGATTAAATAATTATCAAGTGAAATTACAATTATGTCCTTACTCGGTTACCAAATTAACCTAAAGTGGGTCCCACCATCTGACCATATACTTTAGTTAACGTAACCTTAGTAAATTGCTGGATTTTACTGTATTAAACTATTTAATACGGTACGCTGCCCAAGTGCTCAAAGAGTACATTTCATATTGGGACTCCCTAGGTCCACGCCCGATTCGTCAAATGAAACTATTTCACAAGTCCGTGAACGATGCCCCACGCACACGTTACGGATATAACAAATCAGCGCGTCAGACCATACATGTTGAGGTTACTCCATATTCGTATAATCCTTCCGTCATTATATCCAGGATGAACGGGATATAGATCATTACCGTCAAATCCCGATAATTTCATCCATCACTTTATTATCTTCAGATTCGTATCTTTATGAACAATTTACGCAAACACTTTTGCTATAATGTTCGAACCTGGAGGAAACTCCTTTCCCAGGTTAATTGCTTACGGCCATAAGACTTTACAAGATACAATCTCGAAGTTCGGATATACAACCCATCTATGTGAGCTGGCGGATCCCATATCTACGCACACCGAACTCCATGAGCATCGGATCATACCCAGCGACACGTAGCGGTCAGACCATGAAAGGTCTCTGACATACGTGGAACCAAAGTATGATGGATCTCCCACAAGTTCACCGTGGCGCTCAGGTCGAAGGACCACAAATACTACTCAACTCGAGAGGACCTTCCTTTGACGGTTTCATAGGATATCTATTGGGGTCCTCTTGAGTCTGTTCAGTATCCAGTCCTAACTGAATACCCGTATGTCTATATGAACTTCAACCAAGCTCATGGTTAACTAAGAATAACCATTTGTACAATACAGCTATAGACATACACTAATCTATGTGCTTCACCGATAGACCCTCATTGGTAAACGTAGATCAGGAACTCTTTATTTTGAGAAGATACTTCCATAACGACATTTCTTAGTCTCTATTGCAACTCTTTGCAATTTTGTCATTACTAGTAGATTCTCAGGTCTTTGTTACATTATAGATTAGGTTCTAACTTTTTAGATCCCGCTGGGTATTATAACTTGCTAACACTTAGCATTTATAACTATCAGCTTTGCTAACTCTTAGCCATGGTTTAAACTTCTTTAAACCAGATATGAACTCATTCAGATCATATCATTTTTATAATGTTACAAGCTTAATTACCATTTAATAAAAGTTATCAGCGATTTAATAAAATATGCATTGTATAAATATTACAAACTAAATATTCATACAAACTGGGATGGCGCGTAAGCACATACCCTAACACAAACAACGTAGGAGCGCATACGGCATTAAGTATGAAATTCTTAGCTCAACTGTGTAACTCTTAGACAATGAGGAGGAAGAATGTGGATATTTTGAGTGTTATAATTGAGAATTAGAATAAAGAGAAGATGAAGAAAAAGAAGAATGACGATTTTATTTTTTTTGCTAAGTCAGTTAGAATAAGAATAAAAGTCTCTAGGGTTTTTAGGATTTTACTCAATTTTAATGCCCAAAACGGATTATTTTTATTTAATTTTTAACCCCCAAACAATATAGTTTTGGGAAATTGATTACTGTAGCATTTTTGGATTCTCAAAATTTTCATTGTAGCCTCTATCTTATTTGTTTTTTACATAACTTTCAGCGACCATTTTTAGTTGGATGCAAAAAAAAATTTCTGCTACTATTTATTGTAGTAAATTGGTCGCAAAATCATAAGATTTCTTGTAGTGAATTTATTTTCCTTTTAAAAAAATGTAATTATTAGAATTGAAATTAATTTAAATTCGATTAAAGTCTAAATAGATTTTAGTACATATATCTCAATAATATATTAAATTTTCTTTTGATAACCTTTTGAATATAAGCTTTAAGAAAACTATTTTTAGGAATTATAAATATTTTAAAACTAATAGTTATTCGATAACTGTGTCCTTAAAGTGTTATATTTACTTGTATTTATATGTTATACATATTATCAAATTAACTAGTATTACAAATAAATATATCATATTGGATAATGTCAAAATAGATTGATACGTGATATAATTTAATTTGAGAATATAAGAGAAGTTGGGATATTAATTTAGAGAAGCAAAAAGGAGAGTTTTGTTGGATAAAAATAACTGATGATTTATTCCACTCAGTCAGACTACATATATATTAAAAAAATATGACAATGCTAAAGAGTAGGAGCAATAAAAGCAAAAGAAAAAAATTAAACCCATTAACTTTGTTAACGAAAGCAAATGAAACAAATTGGACCTACTAACTCTACAACAACTAAAAGAAATAAAGTAGAAGGACCTCAAAGGCAAACACACCTGTTTTCTCCGATGACAAGCCAGTTAATAAATACTTTAGGGCAATATGCCCTACAGTGCCCTTCACCACTACTGTTATATGTGAATCTCGATGATCCAACAACTTTGCCAACCCAAAATCTCCCACCACAGCCTCATAGTAATCATCAAGCAATATATTTGCAGCCTTCACATCTTTGTGAATTATCTCGGGGTCACATTGTTCATGCAAGTATAATAAACCCCTTGTAGATCCCATGGCAATTCTTTCTAGTACCCCAATCCAAAAGGTTTGGCTACAAGAGCGAAGAAAGAGCTATAAGAGTTATGTTTATGTATTCAAATCATTGTGACTTTCAATTTGACAAAGTGAATTTATAATTACACAATTTTCAGTTAGATATTAGGAACTCTCAGAGATGTTATAATGTTACACCCCAGACCCAAAAGATCCGATACACGACATCACTTACATTCATTCAATGTATGCGCACTCATAAATAATATTACATAAAATTTCAAACTTTAATTCAACATAGAAATCCTTAGTAAGTTGCTAGTAAGTTCAACACTAAAATCAACCCATAACCTAACATATAAACATAAACTTCTATTGACAATATTTAAACATTCATTTTAATTATTTTCAGAATTATGACTGGGACAATTAGTAAACTAGAGATACACAGAGTTTTCTCAAAGATTAATACTCTACTACGTCACCAGTAGCAACTTTGTTACCGGAAGCCCAGAATATATTCATTGCAAATTCTTACTTAAAATCAACCAATAACCACACTTAATGAAACTTAAACCAAATCTAACTACAAAAAAAAATACATAAGTATTTATTCAATAGGGACAAATCAAATATCATATCCCACGTGTCTCCAAATGAAACACTTAGTAACCTAGCAACTTAGGGAACCCAAGGAACAACAGAAGCCTTGCCAAATCCGCTAAGCACACATATACCTTATTTACCTGAAATCACTATAAACTATAATGAGTATAAAACTCAGTAAGCATACTAGTTTCTCATATATCAAATACAAATACATATATGTACACAATGCATATGTATGATATGCTGTGATAAATCAAAATCGTAATCTTATCAAATTACATGTCATGTAAGTGCTTACACATTCTTTTAAAACATATAATAGGAATACCATAACTCAACTACTACTTAGTAGGACTTACATATCACATATCACATAATGAGCCAAATGTCACTCGTAGGTGACATACCGTATGAGAGGAATAGTACAAGTAAGGTCTTTAAATTACATATATATAATACTTATGCCCGAAGGTAAAAGCCAAACCCTCACCTTGATCATTGGTGAGTCCTCTCACATGCACCAATACGCCACCACATGAATGTGATAACTCACTCTTCCTTTAGGTACCAATAGGATCCTTCCTACATATGGAACACATAATATATACCAATCCCGAAGGAAAGACCACACATAAAGGCTCCACAAATTACATAAGATACTTACTAAGTTAACAGTGAGTTCAAGCATCCTCAAAATACAAAATGATTCTCATGGACATATTACACTTCAAAAGCTCTCTTTGTTAAACACATTTCACTTTGAAAGTTCACTTTCAAAAACACATATATGTCATGTATATCCATGCTTACATTCATAAACACATGTCTTCACATTTCATATCAAAATATACTTTTGACATAACATAAATATATTTCTAACCACATTTACAAAATCATACATAACAATTACTATGTTTATTGTGATGTCAGTAAAAAGTCTAGTATACTTACCTCTTAACACTTTCAACTACAAGGCTTAAATCTCCTTAACCTATCAATGAAGATTAATCCTTTCATGAGCCTCAACATTCATACAAAACACTTTAAATAGCTTACAAAAATACACATATTGCACTTATCACATCGAATTGGTCTAATTACTTGGTTTCTCAAAACCTGTCATTCTGACCACTTATACTTAACAAAATTTTCTTATACATCAAATGATGTCCAACTATTCAAAAATTAGAATATATAATTCTTAACTCATATATCCTTCTTATATATGAATATTATATCATAATTCCTATACAATCTATTCCATAAACACCATCGAATCCAAACTACTAACTTGACAGGATCAAGATACTTACTGAACGGTATTCAATCTCCTAATTTTATAAAATCATATACTAACTCAAAAATAATAAAACTACCACAAAAACACTCTTGACACATATCCCAATCTTTGATAAATATTTTACTTCAAAATCACTGTCAAAAGTATTTTAAAACTATTTTATTCTATAGCTTTAAAAATCTGTTAATCAAATACTGTAATGAGCTGACACTCTTTAGAAAATCATAACAATTTAACCACATTGATCTAAATTCTCAATTCTGAGTATATCATATTAGACATATAAAATTATGATGTTCCATAAATTCGTAATTTTGGAAGATCATTAAGCAGATCAAAAATTGTTTGTCACTATATTATACTGTTCACATAGAAAATTTCTAGAATTTCAGGGTCATTTTGGTAAGTTCACTAAAAATTTAATTTCTAGAATTTTCAATCGATTCAAAATCTCAGATGATCCTAAACATATCTAATTTTATATACTCAAAATTAAAAACCAGAATCGAATCACAACAATTTATAAAATTCCTGGATCAAGAGACTATCAAATAGAAATTCTACAATTCATTATGCTTTATCAAGTTATCTACATAGATTATCATCAATTCTCACAATATCTTACGAAATACACATCAAATCCTCAATTATACATATTTCCAAAAATAAAAACTTAAAGGAATTAACTAATTTAACACAAAAAAACTAAGAAAGGGTTATAATATACCTCTTAAGCTTAAATTCCAACTTTCTTCTTCTTCTTCTCTTTCTCTCCCTTTTATTTCTCTCTTTTCTCACTCTAAAAGAGGTAGCTCGACCAAAATGAGTGAATTAGAGTTTCAAAAGTGTATTTTTATACTAAGAGACTAACTTTTGGTATTTACGAATTTTCCCCCAAAACTTTTGAGGTATTATAATTTGGTCCCTAAAATAAATCTAAAGTCTTGCAAATAAACCCAATACTAATAGTTTGTCCTTAACCTATATAAACACTACTAATAACAATATATAAATCAAGTATCACCTACATACAAATAAAATACGTATATATATATATATATATATATATAAATACATATTCTTATCGGTTGTGGATACTGGTTACTACATATAAGTTACCTTGGAGACAAGAAGCAACACTACCATTGGACATGTAGGGATAAACCAAAGCCGTTCTATTGCTGTCATGCAAAATCTAATGATCTTGAGGAGGTTTTGGTGAACTACAAAGCTGATTATCTCAACTTCATTATGGAGTTGAATTTTACCTCTAATGGCATTTCCATCTTTGAGCCATTTTACAACTACATTAGTTCTATCTTGAAGATTCACTTTATAAACATTTCCAAAACAGCCTTTTCCAACCAAGTTCTTGATGTTGAAATTGTTGTAGCAATTTGAAGTTCTTTGAAGTGAAAAGTCTTCAAGTTTCCTAGGAAAATTTCTTCATGATGTTGTTCTGAAATTTTTGAGAGAAAAAACTTAGGTTGTTTCTATCAACTATTTGAAGATGCTAGTATTTTGCAAGTGCCAAATATAAATTTCACTAACCATTAACATCAATGGATATTTATTGCTGGTTACTTTTTTGCCTCCACCAGAGAAGAAGTCTATGTGCACAAGTACATAAGCAAAATAAAACCATAGAACATAAAACAACATCCTCCATTCTCATTTTTTGTTGAACTGAATGAAAAAAAAACTCAAAAACTAAAATCAACTTTCTGTAGTGTAGGAAGCAATTATGGAGGAGGTAGAATGTTAAGATTAAATAAAATATTGAAATGGACAAAAGTGAGTGAACCATTTCCTCTTTAATATACTCCACTAATAACAACTTTCTTTTGTTAGTCAAGTAGTATATCTTTTACACTTTTTAAATAAAATAAAAAAGTAACACTTGCACTTTCTCCTTAATAGATTATATTGAAATGGACAAACATGTATAGATTTGACCATTTTAACTTTTAAGAGGAACACTTGTCAAATCACATTTAATCTCAAATTGCAAGTGTCCGAATTTTAAAACATGCATAACACTTATGTATATTATTTCTAAAAAATGAACAAGCGTCTAAATATATTCCACTAATAATAAGTATGCAAAAAACTTATCACAAAACTTAAACTCTTTAAGTTTTATTTAAATAATACTTTAACAATTGAGTATTAAAATAATATTAATGGAGAATTATGGAAGTGCTTTCTGGTACTTATCTTTGTTGAAACATGTTGTTAACAAGTATCTTGTACTTGTCTTTAAATAAACATTCATAATGGACACTTTTTTGATGAGTTATGATAAAATGAATATCATAACTATTTAAATTGCAAAGATAGTGTATGCTTTGCATGTATAAGAACCAAAAACCCAAAAAAAAAAAAAAGAATAAAGAGACTGCTTTTAGTCTCTTGGTTAAGAAAAGAAAAACATGCAAAATGTTTGCATGTTTTGGCACTTTAATTAATAAAAGTAAAGCCTCAACATTTTTTGCCTATAACTTAGCATTTGATATATATATTTTTTAACTAAAGTGGAAATATTAAGAATCCAATTGATTTAACCAATCTTTTATTATAAAGCCTTAAATTTCATATTCCATTTTTGGTCTTCGTAATTATTGTTTCACATTATTTTGTTTCTTTTTTTGAGACATGTTGGTCATAATTTAAGACTTGTGAGAAAGAGAAAGAGGGAGAAAGATGAAGAAAGAAGGAGAAAGTAAAGAGAAAAGTAAAAAATGAACAAGCAAAGAAAAGCCCGTGAGTGGATATTTACTTACTAAGAAAAGACAAACATGTAAAATATTTGCATACTTCAACAAAAATTAAAGCCCCACTTTTTTACCTCTTTGACGTTATTTATTTAATTTTAACCCTAAACACCCAATTTTATTTTTCTATAACTCTCTTAACTCTCTAAGTGTTCCAATCTAATTCTTTGGTAAGATTTTATATTTTTGATAGAATTTGTTAATCATCAAGTGCTACATAATTCACTTTCATTTGCTTTTCATTTTAATAGAGCTTGAAGTTTAATCGACCAAGGAAGCAAAGCACCATCCAAATTTCGCTTGCTGTAAACGCATCAGATTTTGCATAAGATTTTTGTAAGATGTTAGCTTTTATTTATTTTATAATCATCTATCATGTTTTTTATTTGTCTTTTGGAGAAAAATAATGAAGCATGAAATGTATTGTATTTTACTAAATAAGTTGTAAATTTGAAAGTACGACTAAATTTGTTAAGTGACATAACATGTAATATGCCTTTAGTGTTAAACAACGTAGGATTGAATGGAGTACTAAAGGTTATATGGCTTATCCTATATGTAATGAGAAAACATCTTCAGATTTGTTGAATGGTAAAATATGTTACATGGGACATCGTCAATGTTTACCAAATAATCATCCATGGTGAAAGAGTAGACTGCATAATCGTAGATGGAAATTAGGAATTGCGTCAAATGAGTATTCTGGTTATGATATTCTGAAGCAGTATGATATGTTCTCAAAACTTACACCTAGGAAGAATCATAATAATAAAGATGTGAAAAGAAAACGAAAACCAAAAGAGTTGAATTGGACTAAAAAAACATCTTTTTTGAATTAGAGTATTGGCCAACATTAAAACTTCGTCATAATCTTGATGTGATGCATATTGTGAAAAACATATGTGAAAGTCTTATTGGAACATTGTTGAATATTGAGGGCAAGAAAAAAGATACTGTTAAGGCTAGATTAGATCTTGAAAAGATGAAAATTCGAAAAGAGTTGCATTTACAACGAGATGGTGATAAATTTGTGAAGCCTCATGCATGTTACACTTTAAGCACAAGTGAAAAGATAGAGTTCTTTCAATTCTTAAAGTCAGTTAAATTTCCTAATGGATATGCAGCGAATATTGCTAAGTGTGTAAGCATAAAAGATGGTAAGTTATTGGGTTTGAAGAGTTATGATTGTAATGTATTGTTAAAGCGGATACTTCCAATAGGAATACGTCCTTTTTTGGTACGAAAGGATGTGTGCACAACAATTTTAGAGCTATGTAACTTTTTCAAGCAATTGTGTGCCAAGACAATAACCAAGATTGATTTGGATATTATTCAAATGGGAATTGTAACAATATTATGCAAGCTTGAACATATTTCTCCTCATGTATTTTTTGATATAATGGTGCACTTAGCCGTACATTTACCTCAAGAGGTAAAATATGTTGGTCTTGTCTCATTTAGATGGATGTATCCAATTGAAAGGTAACTTCATGCTAATATTATTATTTTTGTAAAATTAATTTTGTTTAGAATTTATATTGAATTATAATAATTCTTGATATATATTCAATTATAATCAATGCTATTTGGTAGGGCTTTGGGAAAATATAAGGCATATGTAAAAAACAAAGCTATCCTACAGGGTCTATTGCAGAAGAGTACATTGCAAACAAGTTATTAACTTTTTGTTCAATGTATCTTCGATAAATTGAAACAAAATTCACACGGTCAGAGCGAAATGATGATGGAGGGAACCAAATTGATGGGATATCAGTTTTTTCTCATAATACTCAACCATTTAGAGGAGTTGTACTAAAAGAATTTACTCGTCAAGAGATAGACAAAGCTCACTGGTACATATTAAATAATTGTGAAGAGGTGCAATCATATTTAGAGTGAGTAAATTTAAATTTTGATACTTTTTATTTTCATAAAATGTTTTTAATATTTTTTTAAACAGAAAGCATATGGCTTTATTGCAAGCGGAAAGGGTTGAAAATATAAATGAAAGACATCAACAACTTTTTCTAAAATGGTTTGCATCATATGTAAGTTTATTTTACAAGTATTGTCCAAACAAAGTATTAAGTATGTAAAATTATATGATATAATTTTAATTGACATAATTTTTAATTTTTCTTTAGATAAAGTGCTTGCGTCATGAAGGCTATAGGGAAGCAACTGACCAATTGTATTCCTTACTATGTGGGCCCAATTTAAGGGTTTTTTTATTACTCTAGATGCAATGTTAATGGAGTTCAATACCTTGTGAAAGAAGGGGACCGTGGAAGAATAACTCAAAATTGTGGAATAGTAGTATCGGGTGAACATGACAATGAGGAAATTGATTTTTATGGTGTTTTGACAAATGTCATTGAGTTACAGTATATTTTTGGTTATCGAGTTGTATTATTTAAATGTAAATGGTTTGATACTGACCCTAAAAGAAAAAGAATAAGACGAGATTATCATCTTACCTCTATTAATGTCACTCGAACATAGTATGATGAAGACCTTTTTATGCTAGCAACTCAAGCACGACAAGTAATGTATATTGTTGATCCTAAACTCAGTGAAGGGTGGAAGGTAGTAGAGAAAGTGGAACTATGAAGGGTATGGGATATTCAAGAGAAGGTTGAAGAAGATGCTGAAAATGATGATGACATATATGAATCGGAAGTGTATCAACAATATGAGCCAGATCATAATATTTTGATAGTTCAACAAGACAATCTTGATGAACATTCATTCGCTCGAGATAATATTACTCCAACTATGGTTGATAGTGGAATTGTGAATATTGAAAGGAATGTGGAAGATATTTCAATTCATGATTTTATTTCTAACACTTTAGATGATGATGACAACGACGAAAATATGTTTGAAGAAGATAGTGATACTGACACAGAAGAAGATAGTGATGTTTAGCCAAACATACTATAATTTTTAGTATTAATTAAAATATTTTTATTATTGCTTTATTTCTATTTAGGTCTCATTTTTTAATGTATTTTAATTTTTAATTTCTTAAATATAATAATATTTTATTATTTTCAGATGGCCCCAAGTGGACATAAACGATCACCATTGTTACTTTCGACATAACATATAGTTTGATTATCGAAGTGACTCTTATGACTACTACAAATTGACATAGTAGCCCAGGTAACATAATGTATTTTTGTATTTCACTTTTACATGTTAGTTTATTGTTCATATTTATTATTTTATTCTTTTTTACATGTTAATTTATTATTCTTATTTGTTATTTTATATATTTGTAGACTTACATCCACCTATTAAAAAAGGTCGTGGTCTTACAAGAAGGGTAGGTTTAGATTATATTGTGAGATTATTGGGGTGGATAGTTTTGACTATTTCAGCACAACACCGAAAAGTCATAGGGCAATTAGCATCAAAACTATCTATCGAGTGTGGTTATATCGCTCGAAATTTTGGCCCCCCTTCATATAAAGTCTTGGATCCACATACCATGGAGTGAGAGGATGAAGTTATTTGAAAAGCTTTTGGTATAAATTTCTTTTAATTATTATTTTTTATTTATTTTTATTAATGTGTGATTTATTACTTACAAGTATTACAATCTCATTCACTAATACAAAACAGAATAGATTTAAATTTGGACCAAGACTATGTCGTGATGTGTGTAAATGATATTATGGTGAACGTTATCGTAGTCATCGCTATAAATTGAAGAAGAGTTATGCTAAGTTTCTGTCACATGAGGAGGCACTAAGACATCCTCCAAATAAGATCTCTATTGAAGATTGAGAGTATTTATGTGTCCTTTGGGATCAAGAAATGTATTAGGTATTAATTTTATATATAATTAATTTTCTTTTAAATGTATTAATATTTTAATTAACAACTTTAAAGAAGAAGAAGCTTAACATTATTGATGATGTTTAAATTTTATTGTTAAAGTTTATAGTATATTAATGGGATATGAGATTTTGATACCATTATTATGGGTAGTGAATATTATAAATGTTTAATTTTTATGTATTATAGAGTGTTTATATCTAAAATATAGGGTAGTTGCTGTCAAAATTTTTGTAGATTAATTTTGTTTTCAAAATTTGTAGAATACTATTATTTATATATTTATTAAATATTGTACAAAAATATACTTTTTTTTTAGGAAAGGTGTAAGAAAAATGTAGAAAATAGAAAAAAATTCCCATATAATCATCGTAGCGGATCTAAATCATTTGTTGCTTACCGTGAGAACTCTAAGGTAAAATAGTCTCTTCATTTTCATATCTTAACAATATTTCACATGTTTTTCATATGTTTTAAAAATTTTGTTCAAACGTAAGGTGAGAGTGGTGAAGTACAAAGCTTTTCAAATTTATTTTTCACTACCCATTATAGTGCTAATAAAGGATGGGTGAATTTTAAAGCACAATCATGATATATATGTATTTTTGTTATTATTTTTACATGTTCAACATAATTTTTTAAAATAATTTATATGTTAATACAAGAAGTTAATACTTTTTTAATATTTTACTTTTTATAATTTATAGGAGAAGATGAAGCAACTTCAAGAGGAGAGAAATATTGAGGGATGTGAATAACTCAATGATGAATAACGCAGTGATGGACAAAATTTTACTGCCGAAGTTGCTTAAGTCCCATACTAAGCTTGAAAAAGGGTAAGCGAAAAGAGCATGTTGAACAGTTCTTCTTCATCTATGCACCATTCACAATGCTCGGAGATATTTGTACCACAACACAAATTTGAATTAGTTGGCAATAGATTCTGAGTGGCACACCAAATAAAAAGCTTAACTTTTGGTGGGATATTTAATCTCCAATGACTCCTCTACCAAGGTCACAAAGGTGACTCACAATTTTCACAGTTATTATCCTAAGAAACAACACTTAAACGATAAGCAGACTTAACTGAAAACACCCTCGAAGTTGTGTAGTGCCACATAATTTTGTCATTTCCCCCAAATTCACCAATAGGAATGGAATTTATTTAATTCACATCCACAGCCCATAACAAAGATTGAATAAGGGCCAAATTCCAATCACTACTTGGAAGAAGAACATTCGAAACCCTATAATTATCTCCTAACTAGGTATAATGGGTTTAAAAGAAAGGGAATGAAGAATTAATGGGTGAAAAAAAGAGCAATGGAATACCCATTTCCCATATGCGATCTCATCCTAACCAAAGTAGCTCCCTACCCTATATTAGACTACGCCACAAGAAAGACTCCCCATGGCCCTTGGAGGCTTCAAAATATTATTGAGTAGGGAAATATTTACTTTTTAAGATATGCAAAGCCAAACTCCCCAGATTGGACATGATATGCCAATATTGCTTCGCCAATATAGCTTTGTTAAACATAGCTAGATATTTAAATCCCAAATTTGGCAAACATACCAAATCCCATTTTAGCCAATTAATTTTAGAGATACTCCCATTCTGGCCCTACTAAAATCTTTTGATCAAGGAAGTCAACCTCTCAAGAACAAAACAAGGCAAATAGAAAATGAACGTAACATATATGAGAATTGCCTGCATAACAACCTAAACGAGTACAACCTTACCACTAACATAAAATAATTTGGCCTTCCATAATTGCCGATGATGCTAAACTCAATCAATTATGTGCTGAAAAATCAATCTCTTATTAATGCCAATAATAGATGGGAGCCCAAGATAACGACTATGAGGCACAGTACGAGATAACCTAAACAACCCTAATACAAATAATTAAACATCCGCTTTTGTGTTAGGACTAAAGGTAATGGACGATTTTTAAAAATTAATTTGCTGACCCAAGACCTCCTTGTAGAATGTAATTATTATTCTTTTGATAGTATAACAGTCAGACATAGTGGATTAACAAAAAAAAGTCAGGCTGTCATTTGCAAAAAATAAGTGACTAACATGCGAACCATTACGTGTGTAGACAAATTCTTTGATCTCCCCATTAGCTTTTGCATCTTGCAATAAGAAAGAAAAACCTTTTGCACAAATAAAAAATAAATAGGGTGACGGTGGATACCCTTGCCTCAGCCCTCGAGATGGTATGACCAAACCTGTGGTAACATAATTGATCGAAAAAAGAAAACTAAGCTATAGAGAGGCAATTATACATAAGACTCACCTATCGAGAAGAAAAACCCAGTTGCCTAAGCATAAATAGGAGAAAATCCCACTTAATACTATCATAGGCTTTGCTCATATCTAGCTTCAAAGCCACAAAACCAAGAATAAACAGGTTTCTTTGATGGATTGAATGCATAAACTCAAAGGAAGAAATTATATTATTTGAAATCAATTTATCTAAAATAAAACACTTTAAGTTCTAGAGATTACCTTAGATAATACCTGCTTAAACTAATTAGAAAGACCCTTAGCCATAATCTTATATAGGATATTGCATAGGCTGAGTGGGTGATAATCTTTCATAGAGGTTAAAAATAGGATATTTGGAATAAAAACCATATTAATATTATTCATTGCTTCTAGCGAATGACTCCTATTTAAAATCGCCAAACAGAAATCCACAACATTAAGTCCAACAATATTCTAACATTGTTGGAAAAATAAAGCATGAAACCCATCTGGTCCTGGTGCCTTATGAGCCTCCATAGAAAACACTGCCTTATGAATTTCTAATGCTGTAAAAAGTGCCTCCAATAAAGAAATGGAAGATTAAGAAAGACGGGGGGAAAGCCTCTGAAAAAGATTATCCATTTGATCCAAACTAGGGTTAGCCAAAAGAAATAACTCCTAGAGATAACTATAAACATTATCAATAAATTTTTAAAAGAATTACTCCATCTGTCTGAAGGAGAAAATAAACCACTAATCTCATTTTTAATCCTTCGATTAAAAGCTTTTGCGTGGAAAAACTTTAGAGTTTTGGTCCCTTCCAAGTTAGCTAAACCACTTAGTCGCATTGGTGCCAGTAAAGTTCCTCTTTCATTTATAAGCCTTACAAATCACACTCCAAAGATTTGAAGCTTTCTATATCAACTTAAGAAGAATCCCTAAGTAGCCTTTCAATCTCCCTATGCACTTTTTTATATTCTAGTTGGAATGAAACCCCTATTTATAAGACTCTAAGCAATTAGGTTAGAGGCATATTTATGTAGCTTTTGTAGAATTGACAATTTTGAACGACCCTAGGGACAACTTGAGCTACAACTTTATCTAAAACCTCTTTCTCCTACTAGAAACAACTTTTCATTCAATTAGTTGACTTTACTAGAGATTTTAAGCTTAATTTTATTGAAGAAAACACTCTTATTTTCCCCCCTATAGAAGGTAATCCAAGGTACTTCTCATGTATAGCTCTTTTCAGTTAGAATACATCTTGAGTTTTTTATACTCGTTCTTAGGAAATTTTTGGGCTATAGAATATAGATGGCTTCTCATAATTTAAAACTTGCCCTGATGCCTAGGAGTATTAATAAAAAAGGTACTTAAGCTTGCTACAACCTTGATTTGAAGCCTTAATGCATATGAGGCTATCATCTGTTAAAAACAAAGAAGATGCGATTGATAAGCGTAAATTATATCTATTACTTTCATTCACTTAACTTGATTAATTGCTCATTTTAATAAGAATATTAGGCTTTTTATATGTTTTATTGTTATTTTGTAGGTTTGGAGTCAATGGAGCAATTAGGGATGAAAATCTAAGAAAAACAAGACAAAACATAAAATGATACAGTAATCACTATAGTACTCATGAACAGTAATTTGCTACAGTATATCGCTGAAGCGGTGAATAGTATTTCACCCCAGCGACAATTCCAGCGCACCAACGCTTAAGACGTATCGCTGCAGCACTAAGTGAAGAGTTACGATAAATAGTGTCTCATGAACAGTATATACGCTACAGTGCTGTCGCCCCCAACGAAGAACAGTATTCGCGGCAGCGGTAAACAGTGCAATTTTTCCTAATCCTAAAAGAAATACAACTCCAAGACTCCAATCAATCCCTATATAAAGACCACTTATTTCAGACCTCAAGGGAACACAACTTAGGGCTATTAGAGCCATAATAATTGAAGAAGAAAAATTTTTAGGGAGAGAAGCAAGGGCAATTCAAGAAAATAAGAGATTATTAGCGAATCTTTAACATATCAACCAACTGCGAATTGACGTCTATATTGGTTTGCTTTTGGTTGTATTATGTTTATTTTATTTTTTTGCCATAATTCTCCTGTTATCATGAGCTAAATTTATTTTCTAAGGTTATTACTTGAACTCAATGTGTGAGCTTAATTGTTGGATCTTTTTAATATTTATTTGAACTCAATTCTTCATTATTTAAATTATTTGTTCTTAATGCTTCATTATATCTGATCAATATTGTAATTGTTTTAGTAATACTTTAATAAACTCGGAAGAGACATCATTGTATTTATACATAGATAATTTGATGCATGATTATAGAGTAACATTCAATATTGCATATGCAAGTTTCGAATTAGGATAGGAATATACCTAATTAGCATGTATGGTTAATAAGACTTATTCTTAATGAATCTTTATTTATTACAAGTACCATAGGAATATAGGTATTTGGTAAATTAAGATATACTTGCATGACCTTGGAAGAGGCTTGTGAATACATTAGTGTCTTGACCAATAATAAGAATTGAGGAATATAAATATTAAAAAGATTAATCTTTAGAAAATATATTGAAGGATAGTAATTAACCATAGACTTTCTCTATATTTCTATTTTTTTATTTTATTTAAGTTGTATCATTTATTTTCTGCACTTTATTTTATTTAAATTTATTACAAAATTAAGATTTAATTTTTCTAAATACTTACAAGAAAGATATAATTTTAATACTTGGTTAAAAATAAAAATTATCCCTGTAGGTTTGACATCTGACTTTATAAATTCCTTTATTACTTATTATGATAATGTATACTTACACTTAATTTTAAAATATAAAAATATCATATCAGTGATATAGATATAGAGCTATTGAATTTGATCCCTTAGACATGTCTCTTTTTCTTGATGGATTAGAGCATAAACGGTTTGCACATGTCAGATCATATATGGAGAAAAAAGACATCCTTGTCTTAATCCCTTTTGAGTTTGAATATAACTATTAATTTCTCTTCTTGATTACCACTAAAAAAGTGGTTGATATGCATCTCATGGCTATATCTATCTAGGATTTTGCAAAGCCAAGCTTTTCTATAACACGCATAAAAAGGTTCCATTCTAGATTATTATAGGCTTTATTAATATCAAGTTTCAATACTAAGTAGCCCACTTTCCTTGACTATTTATTACTGATTTTATGTAAATACTCGTAGCCTAGGATAGTATTATCACTAACCAGTCTACTAGGCACAAAAACACTTTGATTAGGGGGAAGTGATGGTGCTTAGTACGCTTTTAAGTATATTTTCAATAACTTTGGCAATGAACCTATAGTTGATATTACACAAACTAATTAGTCTAAAGTTAATTGACTACTATGGATTAGGTTTTCTGGCTATCATAATAATTAAAGTATTGTTCAGAGCTGAGATATTACCTTGGTGATTGAGGATGCGTAGGCAAGTGTTGATTGTACTTTCCCTAATAATTTGCCAATGAGTTTGGAAGAAACCTGCTGAAAGATCAACTAGTCTTGGAACCTTGACAGGGTTTGATTGCTAGATTGCTTTAACAACTTCTTCTCTGGTAAAGTCTTTGCAAAGTTCCTAGTTTATCTCCTCTGTGATCCTGGTTTCCACCTCTTGAATTACTTTACTGACTTGCTCTTCTGTGGGCATTGTTGAAGTAAGGAGATTAGCAAAATATCCACGGATGATTTGTTCCATTTCCCGATCCTCTTCAGTCCACTGCCCATCTTCTCAAATTAGCCATTTAATCTCATTCCTCATCCTTCTACTACTACTACTAGCCATAGTATAGAATAGCTTGGTATTCCTATCACCTTTTTTTCCATCTATGTTGCTCTTGATCTTTGTTTTCAATATAGCTCCTCCTCCAACAACAACTGATCAATTTTCCCCTCTAATTCTCTGATTTCATTATTGGTCTCATATTGCTTATTTTCAATTCTGTTCTGATTTAGTTTGATCTTAAGCTATCTAACTCTTTTTACCATGTATCCTCCTCCTGGTTACTCTCTTTCCTTGCTTGAGCATTCTGTTTCTCTTTCTTTTCCTACATCTCTATATACTCTCTAAGAGTATGCTCTATACGTCCATAGCAATAATAGAAGTCTTAGAGCTTTTCATACAAAATGCATAATTGCTTCTTCTTGCATGCCTTGGATTGCCACCTTGAGGAATCTTCTTAATGGCTTAGTTATATCAAGCCTTAGTCTGATTCTTACATATTTCCCCATTAACCACCACGGCAATCTAAATCTATCTCTTTTACCTTCCTAATCTTATGCTGTAACATACGCATCATAGCTCTATACATACATGAGATAGGAATATTGTGGACTTGTACCTAAAATGAAGTTTACTGGAATCTCATTTTATTAACCTCCTCTAAACTAGAAACTTCTACGAGTACAATTAAGGACTTATCAAAATGCCAAGGTTCAGAAGCCACAATATTTCTTTTATCTTCTTCATCTTCAAAGTAGTATATGAATATATTATTCCCAAGCTTTCAATTTGTAGCTTCAATTGGTCTCCAGACTTGCTGCATAATCATTTTGAAGGCTTCTCTATTCACTGCTCTTTTTAATAAAACTTTTCCCATTAGACAGCCAACATTCATTTTCTCTCCATTTTTCTTTATACTACCAAAGATTTGTACAACTTCATTTTCTTCCTCAGATATCTCCAGAGAGCTACACAATTTAATGAGGTGGTTAGTATCCATAACTACTACCTCTTATTCCACCAGTCCCACATACTCTACACATTTTAATGAGGTGGTCAGTATCTATAACTGCCACCCCCTATTCCATCAGTCCCACGTACTAAGTTACCAATTGAATAAGCCTTTAGTTACTTCTTTTTGTTCGTTTACAACACTTTCTTGTATAGCTTCTTTACTACTTTCACCAACCTTTTAAGATGAAAACTACACTTACTTGGAGTGAAATAGGTACCATAGTCTTTTCTCTCTTAAGGAAAGATAAATAGCTTAAGAAAATACCCAGAGGCTTCTATTATGCCTAGCTTTAGTTATGTTGTTTATAAGGTTTTAGATGTTATGAATATGGATGGGTCTTGGAATTATTTTAGAAAATGGATGTAAAGTTGATCTTAACAGTTCTGATGAGGCAATTTATAAAGGTAGATGTGCCATTGTGGCACTTCTCTAAGTCTGGTATATACACGGTCCATTCAGGAAATAGAATGGCTATGCAATGTAAATGAAACATCTCATGTGGGTTAGCTTCTCCTTTACGAGATTGGTGGAGGTGCATTTAGGGGCATATTATTCCTCTAAAGGTTAAATTTGGCATGCTTTTCAAAATTTTCCTCTCACAAATTACAACCTCTCACATAGTCATATTGAACTTTCATTATTATGATTTTAGCGTAGTAAGGAATCGAAAACAACGTTTCATACTCTATTTAGCTATCCAAGTATTATTTCTATCTAGGATGGTTCTTGTTTTCACCATTGAATTTCACTTACCAAGGACATGATTTTGGGGCAAGATCATAACTTTGGAGCATTCGTGTGTGTGTGTATGAGGATGTTAGCAAAATCATAACACATTGTTGTTTGATGGAAATAATTCATAATGATTCTCAAATTATCCAAGATTTTGGTTTATTTTTATATGAGATCTAAGATATGTAGTTTTGTTTGCATTATGGTGGACAAAAGTCTTTCTTGGCTCCTCTACGTAGTTTAGCTCTTTGGCATGCTCCACAGCCTGGTAAATATAAGATGAATGTCAATGTTGCTTTGAATATATAGTCATCATCTTTTGAAGCAGGGATAGTTCTTAGAGACTCAAATGGTGTGGTTGAGTTGGTTACGACTAGGTCTCTTGTTGGTTCTTATGATTCTCTTACAACTAAATGCATGGTGATCTTTGAAGGCTCGCAACTGGTTAAGGATCTTGAATATGTTGTATATTTTATGGAGACAGATTGTTTGCAGGTTATTTTTGCCCTTCAAGCTCATTTTCTTTTAGAGCTAAAGGGAATATTCTTGTTGCCGTTTCTCACTTGTTGTCTAAGTTGGGAAATGTCACTTGCTCTTTTGTTTGTTAAGAAGGGAATATAGGCCTATGGCAGCTATTTCTTACTATGTTGTTTTGAAATGTCACTTGTTCTTTGTGATCTTTGAAGGCTTTCAACTGGCTAAGGATCTCGAATATACTATCCATTTTGTGGAGATAAATTGTTTGTAGGCTTTTCTCCATTTCTAGCTCAATCTTTCTTGGGAGTCAAAGGGAATATTCTTGTTGGTCTCAATTATTGTTCAAGTTGGAAAATGTCACTCGCTCTTTTATTCGTCGAAAGGGGAATATGACAACTCATTTATTACTAAGTATGTTGTTTGAAAATGTAACTTGCTCTTCTGTTCTTCAAAAAGGGGGAATATGGGCAGCCTAATTTCTTGCTAAGTATATTGTTTTAAATTTTGTTAGTGCCTTACATCATTGGCAATTGTATTCATATTGATTTTCTTTTTTAATAAATTATTCATTTTTATTTAAAAAAATATTATTCTTATATTTATTTATTAATATAATTTTATAAATTACAAATATAATTTTTTAGAAAAATAAAATTTATGAGGATTTGAACCTAAACCTTCATATTAAAATATTAATTATTTAACCACTCACTCAACTCAAATGTTTGTCAAATTTATGACATTTTTTATTTTATTGTCTAGAACATGAGTTATTATTAACGTGTATTCATGGTGCATGTATATGAATGTGTTTATTGCTCATTTTATCTAATCTATGATAATAACACATAATTACGCAGTGAAATTAGAAATTAATTTTCTAAGCAACAAACACACTTAGAATTAAGTTTTGTTACTGATGAACATATGAAAATGCATGTTGTTAAGAGATTCAATCACCATTTAATGTCACTAATTTTAGTATTTTCTGTATTTTTAGCTTGAAATAAAGTGTTCTCCTTAAACTGTGATTAATGAATGTTATTTGGACAGGTTTAGGTAAAATGAACATAACTCTCAATGTAGAAATCGAAATGAAGAAATTCTTGAACCTGGTGCAACATGACTCAATCTTACACAAATGTGAAAAATAGTGGAAAAGCCAAATCCAACATGTTATGGGCCAAAAATTGAGATACAACAGAATCGGACTACAACTCCTGTCCAGCTTGACCCAACTCACGTATTTGGATAGTATCTCACAAAATACGTACTCAATTGGTATAATTCTTGAAGCTGTAAATTTTTGACTTAACTATCAACAACTCGTATGTTGATGGTAAAGTCCAAATCAGCCGTTATCATGGACCAAATCGCATTGCAGGTGGGGGAAATGGTTGTTGGCCGAATTCTGATGTATCTTTGGAATTTTGCTCATATCTCATTGGATACTCATCCAATTTGCATGAAATCAGTGCCTATGGAAAGAAGAGTCAAAATTCTACAACTTTCATGTCGGCTGCAGAAGCTGAATTGATGATTTACATTATCAAAAACGTGCTGCAAGTGGATACACGAGTTATTAGCTTAAAATTATTGAAGATTGATGTCATCCATGACATATGTCCATTCATTGCCTATATAAGGAGACCCTTAGGACATTTTTATTAGATAATTCTCTCTTCTTTTATTCTCATTAACATGTATTGTAATTTAGGCTAGAGTTCCTAGCAAGGCTAAGAGATGAACTTTTATGTGTAGTAAATCTACTTCCATGCTTTGATTCGGTGTCAAGAGCTATAAATGTTGTAAGTTTGGTTTTGATTAAACTCTTATCTATTTTATTTTCTATAATCCAGAGGTTATAATTCTCATGTCTCATATATGTTTAGTCATGCTTTTCTTATGTGATTCATGTTGATTTATAATTGTTACTGGTTACATTGTTTTATATATTAATCTTTTACTGCAGTATTGTCAATTTGATATATTATCGATCTTGGATAACATGTAAGGGCAATAAATGTTTGATATTCAAGTTAATCTTTTAGTGCAATATTGTCAAAATGATATATTGTCGATCTTAGATAACTTGTATAAATAACATGATATGTGTTAATGCTTGCAAAGAGTTTAACTAAATCAAATACATGTGTTATCAAATGTGCTATATATTACATACCTTCAGATTGATTGTTTGGGATGTGAAACTTTTAGTTGAGTTATAAATATCGAATCAAAGTATAGAGTAGATTTATAAAGCATAATTGTGATTCTCAAAGCCTTGCTTAAATCATCATAAGACATTTTCCTCAATTCATAGACAATTCTATCTCATCCGTTTAAATCAATTAACCCTTTGCTACTGCTTTAATATTTTACTTCACCAACCTATTTTGCCAAGAGCTTCCTCGTGGGATCGACACCTCAATCTATACTGCGATAGCCGCGTTATATTTTGAGCATAAATAGTTACACTTACAATTAAAAAAAAAACATACCTTTAAAGCCTTGAGACATTTGATACTTTTGACCTCACAATAAAGTTAACCCTTGAATAAGTTTAGGCTTCAACAAATTTGTGGGATTAAAACTCTAAAATGACAGAATTGTTAATAAATTTCCAATATGAATTTCTCTATCAAAATAGTTCAACTATTGAATTGTTGCTCTCAATTCATAATTTTGGAAATAGGGACTCAAGTGAACAATATTCAAACTTTTGGCATATATATAATTGAAAATGGGGATCTAAATGCATAACTTGCAAAGTTTTAAAAACTTGGCCAATATGCATTTGGCACATGTCATTTATACATCCCATGCATGAAGACAAGTGTCACACAACATTTGCCACTTGTCACCTATTTATTCTATACATGTGACACGTGTCACTCATGCATAGATCTTTTATGTCACGTGTCAAAATTCCATTAGTTTACTCATTTAACTAATAATTAATTGATTTAACATTTAAACCTTGACATTATATTTCCCAACAATCTTAGAATAAATAATGTTTTTCAAATTTTTTCCTTATCTAACTGTTCGATTTGGTCCGCTACTCCAATACTCAACGAGTATATTTCATATTGTGAGACTCCATAGGTTCACCTCTATTTGTCTTACGGAATACTTTTGCAAGTCTGTAAACAATAGCCCAAACATACATTACGGATATTATAGAACGAAGCATTGAACATACAAGTTGAGGTCAACCATATCTGTATAATCCTTCCGTCACCAATATCATGGAATAATAAAGATATAGATCATCACCGTCAAATCTTTGTGTGCTCAATCATAAACTTATCTCCAGATTTGTAATTTCGTAAAACAATATGCGCAAACTCCTTTGCATTATTGTTTAACCCTAGGAAAAACTCTTTTTCGGGGTTTCTGCTTTTAGCTAAAAGACTTCTTAAAATACAATTCTCAGAGCATCAGAATATACAACTTACCCATATGAGTTGACGGACCCCATATCTACATACACCAGACTCCATGAGCATCGGACCATGCTTAGCGACATCTAACGATTAGACCATGAAAGGTTTCTGATACGCGTTGAACCAAAGTGTGGTGGATCACTTACAAGCTCACCGTGGCGCTTAGGTCAAAGGACCACAAATATTACTCAACTCGAGAAGACCTTCAATTGACGACTTTATGGGATGTCTATTAGAAGTCTTCGTGAGTCTGTTTAGTACTCAGTCCTCATTAAATACCTGTATGCCTATACGAACTTCCGCTAAACCTATAGTCTGCTAAGACTAACCATATAGACAATCTAGATATAGAAATACACTAATCCGAAAGGAGTACTAATCAACCTGTGTCAGTAACCATAGATCAGAAACAATGTTTTTTGAGAACATACTGCATAATAACATTTCTTAGCACCATTTGCAACTTTTTGCAACTATGTCATTACTAATACATTCTTGGATCTTTGTCCTATTTTAGATTAGGTTTTAACTTTTAAAATTAAGAAGTTTTAGCACTGACCCAAATTCATTTGGATCAGATCTAAACTCATTTGGATCAGATCTAAACTCTTTTAGATCTACAATGTCTGTAAACGTTACAATCTGTTAGGGTTGTGCCTACGTGCCATCCCAAATTTATATAAATATTTAATAGCTATACAGTATACTTTTTATTAAATCGTTAATACCTTTTATAATATGGTTAAATGCTTGTAACACTATGGATATTGTATGATCCGAAGGAGTTCAGATCTTATAATATGGTTAAATTCTTGTAACATTATGGATATTATATGATCCGAAGGAGTTCAGATCTGATCTAAAGGAGTTCAGATCGGGGCTAAAAGTTAGCATCACTGAGAATTACAATTGCTAAGAGTTAACAGGTTATAGTAATCGGTGAAATACAAGGAGTTGGAGCCTTATCTGTAATGGACAAAGACCTCAGAATATATTAGTAATGACATAATTGTAAGAGTTACGATCAGGTGCTAGAAAATATCATTATGTAAATATGTTCTTAAATATATTGTTCATGATCTACTTTTACTGATGCAGGTCTATCGGTGGATCCATTTTCATATAGATCAATGTATATCTATATCTGTAGGGTATAGATAGTTGTTCCTAACTGACCATGAGCTTGAAGCTTGTATAGGCATATGGGTATTTAGTCAGGATTGGATATTGAACAGACCTATGATGACCTCAATAGACATCCATTTTTATATAGATCAATGTATATCTATATTTGTAGAGTATAGATGGTTGTTCCTAACTGACTATGAGCTTGGAGCTTATATAAGCATATGGATATTTAGTCAGGACTGGATATTGAACAGACTCATAAGGACCTCAATAGGCATCTATGTTGCCGTTAATGGAAGGTCCTCTCGAGTTAAGTAGTATACATGGTCCTTCGACTTAAGCGCCACGGTAGGCTTATGAGTGATCCACTATACTTCGATTCTATGCATGTTAGAGACATTTCATGGTCTAACCATTGGGTGTCGCTAGATATGGTCCGATGCTCATAGAGTCCGGTGTGCGTAGATATGGGATTCATCAGCTCACATAAGGAATAGTATATCTAGATGCTTCAAGATAGTATCTCAAGAAAGTTTTATAGCAATAAGCAATATATCCGGGAAATGAGTTTTCACAAGGTCGAACAGTATGACAAAGAGTTTGCAAAAACTGTTTAGTGAGATACAGGTCTGGAGATAAGTTTATGGATGAGCATACGGGGATTTGACGGTGTTGATCTATGTCCCTACACATCCAGGATATAGATGACGGAAGGACTATACGTATGCATTGTGACCTTAGCTTATATGGTCTAACGAGCTGATTTGTAATATTCGTGACGTATGCGTAGGGCATTGTTTATGGACTTATGGAACAGTTCAATTTGACAAATCGAGTGTGAACCTAGGGAGTCCCACGATATAGAATGTACTCATTGTGTACTGGGGTAGCGTACTAAATTGAATTGTTCAATTCAGTAATATCCGACACTACCACAGAAATGCACATGTCCGTATTTAATTGTTAAATGTAATAATTAATTAACAATTATTGTCTACTAACAAGTGACACATTATGAGGTATCGATTGAGTTTACCCAAGTATAAAATATGATAGGATCTATTAAAAAGTATATTTGGTAACTATTAAAGAAAGGTAAAATGGTAATTTTTATACTTTAATTATTTAATAATTAAAATATTTTTTATTATATAATATTTAATTTAATAATATTATATGTATATGCTTAGTTGTCAAGCATATATGTATACATATATTATTATTATTATTATTATTATAGTTTAACTAAATTTGATGGTCAAATTTAGTCTTTTTATTAATATAATATTATTATTTTAATATAAAATTTGAGAGATATATAAGTGTGTAACGTGTGAAGGTTTTTTTTAAGCTTGACAATTAGTTGCTTTACGTTTTTATTGTTGCTTGAACAAAACAGAGTGGCCGCCCTCGGGGAGAAGAAATGGAAGATTTTGTGTTTGGAAAATTCATTTCAAGCGATGGAATCAACTTCACCTCTCTCTTTTATTGGCTATAAATTGTAAAAACAAAAAATTTGTTTTAATTGATCAAATGGTGGATCAAAGAAAAAATAAACTAATAGAGTTTAAATGTTAAATTAAGTGTTAAATAAGTGGAGTTGTTGTTCTAGTTTATCAACTCCACCAAATTGGTGATTAGAGTTATTAAGGAATTAGTCTCCGAACAGATTTTTAAAAATACGTGTAAAATGTTACACGTTCAGTAATTTTTTAACTTTTTAAATATATTAATATGATTAATATATTATTTATTATATTAATTATACGATTTTAATTATTCTACTATGTTTAAATATATCTATGATACGTATTTTATACAATAAATACTATTGCACATGCATACATCTATGTACAATAAATCTTCAACACAATCTTCTTATTATATAATTATAAATTAACGACTATTATCGAAATGATTACTATTGATCGAAATTACAAGTAAACATCATCTCCAACAGTTATTTCAAAGGCTCTCCCATAAAAATATTGTGAGAGACACATACATATATTAATCTTAATGTTTCTAAAATAAAATATATATGAAAAAAATAATAATAAAGTTTCCAACATATGAAAACTCACAAAATTTACTTTCTTACCCTCGCGTGCCCTTCTAATTAACAAAATTACACCATCATGTTGTAAGAAAAAAATACTCTGACACTCAAGTCAGTATTTATTTGAGAAAATAGGGTGCATGTGTATGAAGGAGTATTTGTAAAGATAAATAGGGTAGTAATATTTTCTATATGAATGGAAGGATGAATGTGAATGTGAATGTGAATTAATGACTTATTTGAATAGAATGAATAATGCATAAATAATTACCCTATTTATAGGGAATAAATTCAAATCATATTTAAAGTATGCTGTATGAATTTAATTTAAATTCTGATTAAAACGAGTGCAAATTTGATTTAAAGCCTACTTCTACTTGCATAGGTGGTGTGTTGTAATTAGCTAATACAAATTATATTTAATTTGGTACTTAAAAAAGTCCCTCACGAAATCACCTGTTCAAGTTTGATTATTTGTCTAAAAGAAGAATAGATTTATTGGTTTAATCATTGTGTTTGAGCCAGTATCGATTATATTTGAGGAAGTGAATCTAGATTAATGGTCATGTTATCATATCTAGGCAAGATCAAATATTTTGTTTCTAATTTTATTTGTGAGGAAGTATCGACAGTCTCTGAGGAAGTATTCTTAGGCAAGTATTGTGTTTCTAAGAAAGCTTGCCTAGATAATTGATTAAAATGTTAAATCTAGACTCGTATTGACTTTTTTCAATAAAGCAAATTCAAATTAAATCATTATATTCATTTATCTATACATTCGTATGTTTATTTTATAATTTGAGAGTAAGTTTTAATTGAGTTCAAATGAATTTAGCATGCCAAGAAAGAGTTATACCTCTTTTGCAATCTATTCATAAATATGAAAGGGGTTACCAATTTTACAAAATCGCTGAATGACAATTGGATGTAGTGATACTTGAATTCGAGCTTTTGTTACAACTTTAACCTGCCAGGCATGCAAAATTGGTGATAAGTGAGCTGCGATGACAATTAAGCTCTCATATCGCGGGTTTAGCATTTTTACTACCTTCGGTATACTTGGGTGGCTATTTTTGTCTCATAGTTTTCAAGCCCGTTACATTTTCAATTGAACTTATTAAGGAAGCTTTTGATTGATTCACTTAATAAGCATGTAAAACCTATTAATGAAGCCATTAAGGAAGTAGGTTCAAGTACCTAAAGGGCTGAGTGACTACTAATTGGTGCTATAGTAGTTAAGCGTAAGCGCACGCTATCGTATCAAGTAATATAGGATTTTAAGTCCAAGTATCAATCCCACAGGGACTATGTGATCTAATTCTTTCAATCAAGTACTCAAATTATAACTACTTAACTTTTATTTAGAAAACTAAAATCTAGAATTTAATTAACTAACTTAATTCTATCACTTAAATTCACCTAAATAGCAACAAATAAGAAAAATTCACCAAAATATAATAATCTAAGGTATAGACTAATCCCCTAATATTTCATTGGACTCATTAATATCTTAGTTGATCTCTTAATACTAATTAATTAACTTAGACACTAATCTCATCACAAGCCTCTATCGATGGTCAAATGACTATATTACACATTCTAACAATCACCTATATGTCTATGGTAATCAAATTAGAATGTAATTCATTAAGATCAAGTCTAAATAATACCACACATGCCATCTAGGTATATGTCTATCCTACATGAAGCTCATAGTTGTTATCCTATGAACATGCATCAAACTATTATAGGCTAAACACATGAATCCATCTGTCAAGTTCATCATGGTTCCTTAATCATTCAAAATATTAATTAGGTATAATGAAATCATTAAACACAAGATAGAATAAATCAATTGAATGTATCAAGTTCATAAACTAACAATTAACAAAATCTAATTCCATACTAGATTCACATAATCGAATCCTAGATGAATAATTTAGCCTATCACAAAACTAAAAGTATCCAACCAATTCATAAATATCAACAAGAACAAGAACAAGAACAAGAACATAATGATAAAGAAAGACTAGAAAAACTAATCAAAGTGACTCCTTGTGTGCTTTTCACTCTTCTTTGACTTGAAACTTGAATCTTGATATTGGTTCTTCAGTCTTTGGTTTTGATTTTTTATTTTGTGTTATGAATTTTTTTTTTAAGTTTTAGCCCCTCTCCAGTCTCTTTTTGGCCCTCAAAAGAATGTTTTTATAGGTATAAGAAACCCTAAGGGCAATGGGCTTTGAATCCAAGTCAAAATATAAGAGTTGAAAAGGGATTTTATACGTTGCATGGGCACTACATCGCTAGGGGCTTGGCGCCGCGACGCCAGGACCTGGAAACTCGACTTCGGGGAGCCTTACTAGGCACTGTGAATCTGGGTTGTGGGAGTCGCAGCACTTAGCTACTAACCTAGGCGTTGCAGCGGTTAGCCATTGTTCAGTTGCTCTCTTATTTTGAGCGTAATTTCTTCATTTTACATCCAATTTACCTCCCGTTTGTTCCTATATGTCACAATTTTCATCGTGCATATATTTATGAATGAAAACATGATTAAATAGCTAAATATTCATAATTTATAGTAAAATATAAAATTTGAGTACTAATCATACTAGTGCATGTATACCCATATCAACTACTTTGATGGATCTGTCAAAAGCCCTCGATGAGAATTTAGCTCAAGCATGTGCTTAGGTGAAAACAACTAAGGCTCAAGCTTATAAAGTTGATAAAGATCTGATCGATCAAGTTAAGGAGCATGCTTTTACTGATGGTGTCATGAATGGCTTCAAAAATTACATAAAACTCATCAAGGAACAATATCCTGACATCAATCTTCAGTGGCTGATACTATATATATATTTGATGATGAGGGTGATTTTGAAAAGAGTGAGGCTTCAAATACTCCTAACAATTGAGCTTCTTCTCCTTAATTTTGCCTTCTTGTTTTATTTTTCTCATTTCTTTTGTAAAGACTTTGCTTATTAATAAATGAGAAGGAATGTTTCTTGAGACATAAGTTTTCTAATTTTCTAATGGTATGGATGCAATACAATTGTAATGGACCTTTTTAATTAAAAAAAGAAAGGTTTTTTATTCATGAAATTTCTCTTTTTAATAATACAACAAACTATGGATAATATTTTGTTAGAAGCTCAAAGTTCCATGATTCCTGACAATTCTTCCATCTTTGTATTCAAACTCATAGGTGCCTAGGCAAACCCTTTTGAGAATTTTTTAAGGCCCTTCCTAATTAGGTCTGAGGGCCTCGTTTGTGAGGTCAATCATTTTTGGTAGGACTTTCCTCAGAACTAGGTCCCATTCTTAGAACTCTAATGCTTGAACACATTTTTTGTAATATCAAGCAAATTTTTTTATTGATAGACAGCTAATTGAAGTTTGGCTACACCGTTTCTTTGTCCAAGGAGGTCCAAGTTTCTTCTTATGAGTTCCTCATTTATTTCTTCGTCAAAATGATGAACTCTGTGGGTAGAAACTCTTACTTTTGCTGGGATAACGGCTTCACAACTAAAAGCTAAAGAGAAGAGGGTTTCTCTAATTATTGTTTTGCTGGTGGTTCGAAGGGCTCATAAGACCTTAGGTAGCGCTTTGACCTAGGCTCATTTTCTTTTTAATTAACTTCTTTTTCAATAGATTTTTGATAAGCGTATTAGAAGATTTCACTTATTCGTTTGTCTTAGGATGAGTAGGTGAGGTGAACAAGAATCGAACTTTGAGTTGTGAGGAAAGGTTTCTACAATCCTCGTTGTTGAATTGTTTGTCGTGGTCAATGATAATAGTGTGGGATATCCTGAATCTATATACTAAGTTTCTATAAACAAAGTCTTGTGTCATTTTTATTGTGATGTTGGCCAAGGGTTTTGGCCTAAATTGACTTGGTAAAATAGTTTATTGTGCCGACTGCATATTTGGCTGACCCTCTTCCTCGAGGTAAGGGACGGATCAGGTTGAGCCCCTACTGTGTGAAGGGCCTGTGGCTATTTACTATTTTCAAATTTTCTGGGAGAGCATGGATGTTGTTTTCATATTCTTGGCATACATTACATTTTCTGACGAGCTCATTTGCATCGTCAAAGGTGGTGGGCTAACAGTATCCCATTTTGAAGGCTTTGTAAGTAAGGGGCTCGGCTTTGAAATAATTTCTGCAAACACATTCATGTATTTCTCGGAGCATATATTCAACTTCTTCAGGTGTCAAACATCTTAGATAAGGGAAAGAGAATTTGATAAAACTCACCACGAGACCTTCTACTATAGATCCCTATAGGCTCTGCCGGGCACCCCAACGGAAGTTCCTCATAGTCTAATTGTAGTAACCAGTATCCACGACTGGTAATAATAAGTATTTATATATGTATAAATATACGTATTTTATTTATATATTGGTGATACTTGATTTATATATTGTTATTAGTAGTGTTTGTATAGGTTAAGGTCATACTATTAGCATTGGGTTTAATTGCAAGACTTTAGATTTATTTTAGGGACCAAATTGTAATACTTTGAAAGTTTTGGGGGTAAATTTGTAAATACCAAAAATTAGCCACTTAGTATAAAAATACACTTTAAAAACCCTAATTCTCTCATTTTGGTCGAGCTACCTCTTTTAGAGAGAGAGAAGAGAGAAATAGAGAGGAGAGAAAGAGGAGAAGAAGAAGAAATTGGAATTTTGAATTTTAAGAGGTATATCATACCTATTTCTCAATTTATTGATATTAATTAAGTTAATTCCTTTAAGTTTTGATTTCTGGAAATATGTATAATTGAGGATTTTTTGTGTATTTCGTAAGATCTTATGAGAATTGATGATGATCTATAAGATAGCTTGATAAATCATGATGAATTGTGGAATTTCTGCTGGATAGCCTCTTGATCTAGGAATTTTATAAATTATTGTGATTTGATTATGATTTTTAATTTTGCGTATATTAAATTAGACATGTTTAGGATCATCTGAAACTTTGAATCGATTGAAAATTCTGGAAATTGAATTTTTAGTAAATTTACCAAAATGACCCTGAAATTCTGAAAATTTCCTGTGTAAACAGTATGTTACAGTGGAAAATAATTTTTGACCTATTGAATGATCTTCAAAAATTACGAATTTATGGAATATGATAATTTTATATGTCTAATGTGATATACTCGGAATTGAGAATTTAGATCAATGTGGTTGAAGTGTTATGATTTTCTAGAATGTATCAGTTCATTGCAGTATTTAATTAACAGATTTTTAAAGCTATAGAATAAAATAGTTTTAAAATACTTTTGGCAGTGATTTGGAAGTGAAATATTTATCATGGATTTAGATATGTGTTAAGAGTAATTATGTGATATGTTTATAATTTTTTAGTTATTATATGATTTTATAAAATTGGGAGATTGAATACTGTTCAGTAAGTATCTTGATCCTGTCAGGTTAGTAGTTTGGATTCGATGGTATGTATGGAATGGATTGTGTAGGAAATTTGATATAATATTCATATATAAGAAGGATATATGAGTCAAGAATGATATATTCTGATTTTGGAGTAAGTAGACATCATTTGAGGTATTAGAAAATTTTGTTAAGTATAAGTGGTCAGAATGACCGGTTTTGAGAAACCAAGTATTTTGACCAATTTGATGTGATAAATGCATTGTGTATAATTTTGTAAGCTATTTAAAGTATTTTGTGTGAATTATGAGGCTTATGAAATGATTAATCTCCATTGATAGGTTAAGGAGATTTAAGCCTTGTACTTGAAAATGCTAAGAGGTAAGTATACTAGACTTTTTACTGAAATCACAATAAACGAAGTAATTGTTTTGTATGATTTTGTAAATGTGGTTAGGAATATGTTTATGTTATGTCAAAGTATAATTTGATATGAAATGTGAAGATATGTATTTATGAATGTGAGCATGGACATACATGATATACATGTGTTTTTGAAAGTGAGCTTTCAAAATAAGATATGTTTAACAAAGAAAGCTTTTGAAGTGTAATATGTCCATGAGAAATATTTTGTGTTTTGAGAGTACTTGAACTCACTGTTAACTTAGTAGGCATTTTATGTGATTTGTGGAGCCTTTATGTGTGGCATTTCCTTCGGGATTGGTATATGTTATGTGTTCCGTATGTAGGAAGGATCCTATTGATACCTAAAGGAAGAGTGAGTCATCACATTCGTGTGGTGGCGTATTGGTGCATGTGAGAGGACTCACCGATGATCAGGGTGAGGGTTTGGATTTTACCTTCGGGCATGAGCATTATATATGTGTAATTTAAAGGCCTCACTTGTACTATTCCTCTCATACAGTATATCACCTACGAGTGACATTTGGCTCATTATGTGATATGTGATATGTAAGTCCTACTAAGTAGTAGTTGAGTGATGGTATTCCTATTATGTGTTTTGAAAGAATGTGTAAGCGCTTACATGATATGTGATTTGATAAGATTATAATTTTGATTGATCACAACATATCATACATATGCATTGTGTACATATATGTATTTGTATTTGATATATGAAAAACTAGTATGCTTACTGAGTTTTATACTCATTATAGTTTATGGTGATTTCAGGTAAATAAGGTACATGTGTACTTAGCGGATTTGGCAAGGCTTCTGCTGTTCCTTGGGTTCCCTAAGTTGTTAGGTTGTTAAGTGTTTCATTTGGGGACACGTGGGATAAGATATTTGATTTGTCCCTATTGAATAAATACTTATGTATTATTTTATTATGTGTGGTTGGATTTAGTTTAAGTTTCACCAAGTGTAGCAATGGATTGATTTTAAGTAAGAATTTGCAATGAATATATTATGGGCTTCCGGTAACAAAGTTGCTACTGGTGACGTAGTAGAGTGTTAATCTCTAAGAAAACTCTGCGTATCTCCGGTTTACTAATTGTCTCAGTCATAATTCAATTGCTATAATTCTGAAAGAAATTAAAATGAATGTTTAAGTTTTATTGAATGAATGTAAGTGATGTCGTGTGTCAGATCTTTTGGGTTTGGGGCGTGACACTAACTATCAAAATTGAGAAATTTTGTGAGGCGAACCATTTTTAATTCTTGCTATTACTAACTAAATCCCGGAATATTCGTGAAGATAATTTATCAAATTTTTTTAAAAAAGGACAGAGTTTTCTCTGTTTTTCTAAAAATCCAAAAAAATAAAATCTGCAATAAAAATCGCACTTCTATTTAAATTAGTTTTCTCCACTTTCAAATAGGACCTCCATTCCTTCCGAATTCAAATCCAACTCTATACAACAATTTCATTCCAATCACAAAATTAACATATTAGTGAAAAGTAAAAATTGTCACTATACTACCGAAACCATTTCTTGTTTGTTCGAAATATATGTACAATATGCACAAAGTCTATAATTACTATGCAGAAAACCAAAAGGTGCTACGTAGTACATTTACAAAATAATCATCTGTCTTGGCCCACTAATCTGCTGTGGGAGAATTAGCAAACTATGCACTGAGGCCTACACTTGGGAGGGTTCAGAAAACATAAAACACAAAACGGGTGAGCTAAAGGAGCTCAGTGAGTGCATTTAAAATTTTCAATAAAAATAAGATTCTGTATAAATATTAAATTCTCAAAAATGCCAGAAACATACTTCTAAAACTATTATAGAACTGTAAAATAGTTTCTAAAGGTCATATGCTGATAAAATCATGCCAAGATATTTTTTATTAATAATTTCTATAAACAATTGCTAGAATAAGTAAAATTTAGTAACTGATATGTACAAATATAAATACATGATATGCACTCAATAACTAAAAAACTACTAAAACCCTCGCTCGGCCATTTTCTTCTTAAATTGCACTAATGGTAACCTTAAAGCTCTATACTCATGCAACGACTAAAATAGCACCGCACAACGTGAGTACGTCATAGAGCGTCTAAACTAGCAACACCCATTGTGAAATTTAAAGACATCTTACTGGCTATGCAGTGAAATTCTACATTGCTTATATATAGCGAGACAATACCCCGTATACATAGAGCGACTCACATAACTTAACTACCCGACTTCTTGAAGTTAGTGACTCACCCCCCAATACTTTTCCATGCGTACGGGATATACCAGTTGGGTCTTAAACTATCAATATATTGTAAATCTGATGGTACCAATGGCCTTTGAAAACTAATTTAATATTTTTAAAAACTGTTTCTCAAACCAAACATAGAAATTCATAATTATAACAGCATACCGAAAAGTGTAAATCATGTTTATACATTTAAAATCACATAAACAGAAAGTTCTAATATGTTAAAACATATTAAACAAAAGCAAATCAATTACAGATTTTCACTCACCGAACACTCGAAGTTCAATTTTTCTCCAGAAATTTTACTTTCTTTACAACTCTCGATTTTCCTTCACCTACATACCATAAATGACAGTTAAAACCTTTACAAATGTTAAAATTATACTTAAACTAGTAAGCGCCCTAATTGGCTTACAAAGCCCGGATAGATTCCTCTTTCCATTTTTCATTTACAAGGTTATTCAATCTTGTTTAATTCACCATCTGAAGTCATAAAATTCCTTAACACCCTATAATTTTGATTGGACATAATTGCTCTTTATCTTACCAAGAATGGACAATTATGTCCTCTTTGCTTCATTTTTATTTTTTCCTTATCCATATACATATCATTGACACAAAGAATCATTCATATATAACAATTGGACCAAAACACAACTCAAACCCTAAAATCCCTAAATTGGTAGAAATTACCATCTTCCACCCAACATATTTTTTTTCTCAATTTCTTATTCCAATGACATTCAAATCATGCAAATTTAATTCTAATGCCCTAATAATATTCAATTGAAGTTTCTACATCAAGATCACACCAACCCTAATTCTTACCTCACTAATTCCTTTAGTTTGGTGTTGCCTTTGAGTTCTACACTTGACTTCAACTCAAATCGAAGTCAAGAATTCACAAAAAAATATTAATTGAAGTGATCTTGAAAAATCATATACCACTATTACTAAATAATATTTTTTTTACCTCTTTTCCTTAGGTTTTCACTAGTGTAAACTTCAATTGATCTTAGAAACTTGTGTTTGACTTGATTTTAGCTTGATCATATATGCAAATTCATGAAAAAACCTTAAAATTTTACTGTTGGAGCTTCTCCCCTCTTTGGCCGAAATTCCCTATTTCTTGCTTGAACACCTTTTGCTTTTTACTTAGCCAAATTTCTACACACTTCTTCCTTTTATAGTGCTCTCTTAAAAGTCTAATTTTTCCCTTAACTAACTCTAAATTTCTAAGATGCCATTATTTAGAAATGAAAGTATTTAATTGGTTCCTTTCTAACTATTTAGTTAGAAAAGTCAAGGGAACTAACTAGGCTTCCAACTTGGCAATCCATTAACTTGTCTCTAATTGGTCCATTTCCTAATACATAGATTATATTTCTTAACAAAGGCTTGTTCTATGTATAACACTTATATGTGAATCTATGTGTTAAATTAAAAATTTCTTTTCCAAGCCAATAGAAAATAATTTCCAAAAATATTCCATGATTATCTGACTCCCCAATCGACTGTGAAATTATTAATTTAGGTATAATATCTCTCATGCGCACCATAAAAAATATTTCTACTAGGGTTGAAATTGGATAAATCTACGGTTTGTTTATCGCTTTATACTATAATCTAGGCACCTACACTACTAATAGGGATTGGATATTATAATTACACCCCTTTTAAAAAAAATTTCATCTTCGAAATTTAAACCTTACCTGTCCCAAAGAGGTAGGGATGTTCTACTCGCATTTGATCTTTATGTTCCACGTGGCTTCTTCTAATCCATGATTCATTTATAACACTTTTACTAAGAAAATGCTTTTATTTCGAAGCACTTGCGCTTTATGGTCTAGAATTTACATAGGGTTCTCTTCGTAGGTCAAATTCTCGTTTAGTTCTACTGACTGTTCCCTTAGGATGTGCAAAGAATCTGCTATGTACTTGTGAAGCATGAAAATGTGAAACATATCATAGATTCTGGCCAGCTCTATCGGTAACTGTAGACGATATGCTATCTCCTCGGCTCTTTTAACTATTTCATATGGCCCAATGTATCAGGGACTCAACTTATCTCATTTCTCGAATCTTAATACTCCTTTCCATAGTCATATCTTCAGGAAGACTTTATCACCAATCTGGAACTCTAGGTCCCTTCTTCGATTATTTGCATAACTCTTCTATCTATCATTAGCTATTTTTAATCTTTTCTGAAGTAATCTGAACAATTTCTGAACCAATAAGCTTTTTTTCACCGACTTCATCCCAAGAAACTAGAGTTCTGCACTTCCATCCATACAATGCTTCATATGGTGCCATTCTGATGCTGGCCTAGTAGCTATTATTGTAAGTGAACTCTATTAATGGCAGGTGAATATCCAACTCCCCTTAAACTTCATAACACATACTCTAAGCATATCCTCGAGTATCTAAATTATTCGCTTAGACTAGCCATCCGTCTGGGGATGAAGGGCCGTATTGAAATTCAATTTAGTGCCTAGAGCTTTCTGTTAGTTGGGCAAAAATCGGGAAGTGAACCGCTAATGAACACATGAAAATGCATATTTGTTAAGAGACTCAGTCACCATTTAATGTCACTAATTTTAGCATTTTTATATTTTTAGCTTGAAATAAAGTGTTCTTCTTAAATTTAGTATTTTGCCCATATCTTATTAGATATTTATCCAATTTGCATGAACCTAGTGCCTATGGAAAGAAGAGACAAAATGCCACAATTTTTATGTCGGCCAAAAAGGCTACATCGATCATTTCTATTATTAAAAAGGTGCTGCAAGTGGGTGAACGAGTTGTTGGTTTAAAGTATTGAAGATTGATGTCACACTTAACATATTTCCATTCATTGCCTATATAAGGACACTCTTAGGATGTTTTCAACATTAGATAATTCTCTCTTATTTTCTTCTCATTATGACACTCTAGGCTAGAGTTTTTGGCAAGGCTAAGATATGAACTTTTGTACTTAGCTTGCTTATTGAAAAAGAGCTTACACTCTTGAAAATAGGCTAGCTCACAGGATGCACTCAGCTTATGATTTTAACTAGATGTGTTTAATGAATTTACTTCTATGCTTTGATTCGTTGTCAAGAGTTACAAATGTTTGTAAGTTTGATTATGCTTAAACTCTTATCTATTTTATTTTCTATAATCCAAAGGTTATAATTCTCATGTTTCAAAAATTTTCAGTCATGCTTTCTTTATGTGATTCTTGTTGAATTATAATTGTTATTGGTTACATTATTTTATATGTTAATCTTTTACTGCAATATTATCAATCTTGAATAACATGTAAAGGCAATAAATATTTGATATTCAAGTTGATCTTTTACTGCAATATTGTCAAAATGATATGTTGTCGATCTTAGATAACTTGTATAAATGAACATGATTTGTGTTAATATTTGCAAAAGAGTTTAGTTATATCAAATGCATGTGTTATCAAATGTGCTATATACTACATATCTTCCGATTGATTGTTTGGGATGTAAAACTGTCAATTGAGTTATAAACATTGAATCAAAGTGTATAGTAGATTTATAAAAGCATAATTATAATTCTCGAAGCCTTATTTACATCATCATAAGACATTTTCCTCAATTCATAGACAATTCTATCTCATCCATTTAAACTAATTAATTATTTTTTTTCTTTGCTATTGCTTTAATATTTTACTTCACCAACCTATTTTTTCAAAAGTTTCCTCATGGGATCGACACCTCAATCTATACTGCGATAGCCGCATTACATTTTAAGTGTAAACAAAATTTGGTGCCATTGCCGGGGAGGCACGCTAAGCGAAAGTCGGTTGCGTTTATCAATACTAAAGCGGTAACTTTGCACATTTTCTTTTCTTTGTAAAATCTTAGTTTTATTTCCTTTGTTGTAATTCATTTTATTGTTCATAGTTGGTTCTACCACCTAATTTATTTTGTTTTCTTTAGTTAATTTGTTATATTTTATATTATTTTAATGGCTAGTTCTACCGCCTAACTTAGTTCATTTTCTTTTATTTATTTATTTTACTTCGTACTTTATTTATTTATCGCACTTTATTTTTTTATTTATTTATTGCATTTTTTGTATTTATTTAATTATTGTTCTTTATTTTCTTTAGTTAATATGTTGTATTTTTATTTTATTTTAATGGTCAGTTCTACCGCCTAACTTTTTATTTATTTACTTATTGTACCTTTTTATTTATTTATTGTACTTTGGATTTTATTTTTCTTTATTTATTGTACTTTCTTTTCTTTTATTTACTTATTGTACTTTTTTTAATTTATTTATTGTACTTTTTTATCGTACTTTACAGTTTATTATCTTTTGTTCATTTATTATATTTATATTTTATGATTGGTCTTACCACCTAACTCATTTCTATTTCTTGTTGTGTTTTATTTTAATTCTTAATTTTTCTTGAGCATTTCTTTCATAAAAACAAAGAGTAAAAACAAAAAAAAATTTGTTAGGATGTATGCATCGACTTAGAGACAAACGAGGAAGATTCGTGAGAGAAGTAAAACTAGAACCATCACCACAATTTGTAAGGGAAGAGAATTCACCATCTAGTTCATCTTGTAATTCCAACACAATGAGCTAACATGAGGATAACCCCGTTAGAACTGTAAAAGATTACTTGCATCCTACTCGCACAGCCACACCATCATGCATTATATTTCCACCTAACACACCACATTCGGATTTTAAACCTAGAACGATACAACTTCTGCCCACTTTTCATGGTCTAGATAATGAAAATCTTTATGTACATGTTAGGGAATTTGAAGAGGTAATTGCTACCTTCCATAACCAACCTGAAGCCATAGACACTGTTAGGCTTAAATATTTTCTATTTTCTTTGAAAGACAAAGCAAAGAGTTGGCTATACTCTTTGAGGCCGAGGTCTATAGGAACTTGGACAGAAATGACCCAAGCATTTTTCAATAAATATTTCCCACAATACAAAACTAATGCCCTGAAAAGACAAATTTCTTCCTTCTCCAAAAAAGATAGTGAAACCTTATATCAAGCATGAGAAAAGTTTAAAGAGTTGCTAAATCTATGCCCTCACTATAGGTATGAAAATTGACGCTTGATTAGCTATTTTTATGAGGGGCTCACAATTAAAAATCGTCAATTTGTTGAGATGATGAGTAATGGGGAGTTTCTTTATAAAGATCCTAAGGAAGTCATAGAATTCTTTAATGACTTAACCGAAAAAGCCCATACATGGACTAGACCTAACGCTATTGAAAGCACAAATAGGTTATAACCTAGTGAAGTTTTCTATCTTAAGAAAGATGATAACCATAAAACCCAATTAGAGGTCTTAACTAGGGAGTTATAGGCCTTGAAAGCTAAAGATAGAAGGGTCACCCACACGGTTGCTAAAGTTGAGTCACACGATGTCTGTTTTATCTGTAGAGGAGTGGAACACTTAGCTCAGGATTGCCCCACTTTTAGTAAGATGAGAGAAATATATGAGGAATAATGTAATGCCCTAGGGATGTACAAGAAGCCTTATTCACCCTACTCTAAAACCTATAATCCTAGCTGGAGAAACCACCCAAAATTTAGTTGGAAATCTAACCAACAAGCCAGCAACTATTGAAAGCAAGAACAACAAGCACCCAAGTCTTATGGTACACCTCAGTATAATGCACGACCAGTTAGGAGTCCTTTAGAGGATACATTACAAGCATTTATAGAGGCACAAAGTAAGACTAATAAAAAATTTGAAATAATTCTTGCACAAGTGGTAGACGAAAACAAAGAATCAAGAGTTAAATCACTAAGCTGACTAGTGCCTTAACTATACAAGAGCAAGGTATGTTTCCATCTCAACCTCAATCCAATCTAAAAGGATAATTCATGACACAAGCTTCTACTTTTGATGCACAAAATCTCAAATAAGTCAATGCCATTACTACTCGAAGTGGTGAGAATGTGGGTGAGCCTACTTATGAAACTAACATATCTACGAGTAGTAAAGACGCCCCCCTTAAAAAAGAGGCCACAGTGAAAAAAGAGTCCAAAAATAAGTTTTCAATCCCAGTACCTTTTTCTCAAGCTCTTTGACTTGTTGGAAAAAATTCAAAAATTCAAGGTGAGATTTTAGAACATTTAAAACAAGTTAAGATTAATCTTCTGTTATTGCATTTGATTAAGCAGGTTCCAACTTATGCCAAAGTTATCAAGGATCTATGCACTATCAAAAGAAAACACCATGTAAAGAAAACTGCATTTTTGGCAGAACAGGTAAGTGCAGTGATTGAACAAAAGACACCACCCAAGTATAAAGACCTAAGATATTGCATAATCGCCTTCCAAATTGGGACACATGAGTTTGGTTAAGCTTTGTTGGACTTAGGAGCAAATGTAAATTTAATGCCTTATTGTATTTACTTGCAATTGGGACTTGATAAGATTAAACCTACATCTTTAGTCCTACAATTAAGAAACCACGAGGAATAGTAAAAAATATTTTGTTGCAAATTGATAAAATTTACTACTATGTTGATTTTTTTTGTTTTAGATACTCATTCTGTTGTTAACATGGAGTCAAAAATCCTTCTTATTTTGGGGAGATCTTTTCTTACCACTGCTAACGCTCTTATTAATTGTAGAAATGGTCTAATAAAATTATCTTTTGGGAATATGACTCTTGAGGTGAACATTTTTCATATTGACAAGCAACCACGAGAAGAAGACGAATACTATCATTCATATATGATAGACACACTTGTAACGGATAAAACTTATAAAAATTATGGCTCTAATTTTTTAGAAAACCTCATTGATTTTGATTTTGAAGAATTACATTATCTTGATGAAACAACTGATGTGTTTAGTATTTTTTACTCACAAGATAAAGGGACTCGATTTTAGAAGCCAAGCATTGAAGAATTGCCATGAGAGAGGAAGAAACCAAATTCATCAAACCTCGAGACACCACGTGTCATCATTAGTGACCAAGGAACACATTTTTATAACCGTTCTTTTAAAGCTTTGATACATAGGTATGGTGTTCTTCACAAAATTTTTACTGCATACCATGCACAGACAAATGGATAAGCCGAGTTAGCAAATATAAAGGTTAAACAGATTTTGAAAAAGACTGTTAACCTGAATCATAAAGATTGGTCTCTATGCCTTTCTGATGCATTATAGGCATATCGCACTGAATACAAAACCAACTTAGGAATATCTCTATACCTGCTTGTTTATAGAAAAGCTTGTCATTTACCTGTTGAGCTTAAAGCTTATTGGGCTGTCAAAGCTCTTAACTTTGATTTGAGTGATGCAGGATAGAAGAGCTATGAAATGATGCATATGACAACTCTAGAAATTACAAAGCTAAAATGAAAGCAGCTAATGACAAACAGATCTTAATGAAACATTTTGAGCCAAATCAACGGGTCTATCTTTATGATTCTCGATTGTATTTACACCCTGAAAAGTTGAGATCTCGAGGGACTGGTCTATTTATGGTAAGACACATTTTTCCTAATAGTGTTATCGAAGTTAAGGACCCCACTGATGAGCGAACTTTTAAAGTGAATGGACAGTGGCTGAAAAGTTATGTGAAAAAGGTAAACCACTCTATGTACCTAGACGAGATCCTTCTTGTGGATCCTGTCCATCATGCTTGATCAAGTTCAATCTATCTGTACCATATTTTATATTTTGTTTATATTTTATCTTTTATCTTTTGACTTTTTATTTTTTATTTTATTTTCTTTCACATTTTATTTTACTTTATTTTCTTCTTTTTCTGTTTCTTCGGTGTGATTTTATTTTCCGGTCAAGTGCGGATACGGTACTCCGTGACTATTAAAGTTGGCTTCTCAGTTTCCTAAAAATTGTCCCTCAAACTGTGCATTCATCTCTTTGCTTTTTCACTTTCTTTCAAAATGGATTACATTCTTTCCAACCTTAAAAAATGCTTTTCTTCATTGCCTCAAAATGCTCTACTTAAGATTTACAAAACACGGTGTGAAAGACTAAGGCTATTGATGTTGAGTAATATCCCTGTGGATATTCGTTGGTTAATCGAAGCCAAGGTTTGATTATCTGGTGAGTCTGCAAATGATGTTGTTTCTTTTTATGCCTGGTCTTGGAAGAAGCTTTTATGCCAAAAGGCGGCGAGAAAAAAGGTTACAAGTCTGTCATAAATGTTCTCAATGAAATTGTAATCGGAGTTGTCATTCTTTAGGATTTGCATTTAGAAATCGAGAAGACAAAATTCAGTTCATTAAGGATGGACTGAGTAAGGAGTCTTTGTAATATCCAATCCCTATTAGTAGTATTGGTGCCTAAATTTTGGTATAGAGTAATGAAGAAGCCGTAGGGGTACCCGATTTTAACCCTATTAAAAATAAATTTTTTTATTATGCGTGTGAGAGATATTAGACCTAATTTGGTAATTTTACAGGCAGCCGGAACGTCAGACGACCCTAGAATAGTTTTAGAATTTTTCTCTATTGGCTTGGAAAAGGAAATTCTAATTTACTACATGCATTTTCATTTAAAGGTTATGTATGGAACAAGCTTTTATTGAGAAATACAATCCATATATTAGAGAATGGACCAATTAGAAACAATCTCATGGATTTCCAAGTTGGAAATTCTAGTTAGTTCATTGGACTATTCTAACTAGATAGTTACAAAGGAACCAATTACATACGTAGTTTCCAACTAATGGCAATTTAGAAATTTTGAGTTAGTTGAGGGGCAAATTGGTCTTTTGGGAGAGCACTATAAATATGGTAGAAATGTGTAGAAATTTCAAGTGATCAAAAGCAAACACTTAGAGCAAAAGAGAGCAAAATTTGTCCAAGTGAGGAAGGGGCTGCTACAGTGACATTTCAAGTTTTTTTCATGTTTAATCAATCTATAAGAAGGTCAAGTATAAGTCCTAAGCTCAATTGAAGCCTCTATTAGTAAAAATTCAAGAAAAAGAGGTAAGAAAAGCGTTGTTTTGTGAGATAAATATGTGAACTTTCAAGATTGCTTCAATTGATGTTCATGTGTGTATTCTTGGTTTAGATTGTGTTGAATTCTAGTGTGGAGCTTGAAGGAGTCATCAAAGTGAAGAAAGTGGCAAGGTAAGAATTAGGGTTTTAGGTGATTTGAATGTAGAGACTTTAATTGGTTGTAATTAGGGCATTAGAATGAAATTGGCTTGATTTTAATGTGCTTAGAAGAAGAAATTGAGAAAAGAAATGTGTTGAAACATAGGGTGAAATTTTGCCACTTTAGGGAAGTTGGGGATTGAGTTGTGTTTTGGTTGAATTGTGATGTATAAATGGTGCCTTATGTAAATTGAAATGTATATGGTCTATGAAAAAATCAAAAAAGAAGAAAAGGGGACATAATTGTCCATTTTAGAAAGGTAAAGGGAAATTATGTCCAACTGAAGTTATAGGGTGTTAAGAAATTTTCAGGGCGTCGAATGGTGAATTAAATAAGATTGAATGGCTCCGTAAATAAAAATTGGAAAGTAGTATCCATCAGGGTTTTGTATGCCGATTAGGATGTTTAGTAGTTAAATGAGATTCTAGCATTCGATTTGGTTCTAAATGTCATTTATGGCGCATAGATGAAGAAAATCGAGAGCGGTAACGGGAACAGAAATTCAGAGCGAAATTGAGCGTGGAGCGGTTGTGAGTGAAAATCTGTCTCTTTTATCTTTCGTTTATTATGTTTTCACATAATGAAAATGTATGTTTTATGTGCTTTTAATACATAAACATGATTTATGGTCTTGATATATATCCATAGATATGCTTTTATATGTTCAGTTTAAGAAACAGTTTTAAAATTACTGCATCTGTTTCAAAGGCCATTGGTACCCTCAGATTATAGTGGTGGTGATTGTATTAGACCCGGCCGGTATATCCCGTACATATGGGCAGGTTATGGGGTGTGCCACTAACTATGAGAAGTCGGGATGTCGAGTCCTGTGAGTCGCTCTATGTGTACGGGGTATTGTTTCACTATATGTATGCGATGTAGGATTCTGCTGCATAGCTAGTGAGATGTCTTGAGATGTCACTGTGGGTGCTACAAGTTGAGGTGCCCTGTGACCTACTTATGTGTGCGGTGCTAGTTGAGTCGCTGCGTGAGTATAGAGCTTTAGGGTTACCATTGGTACAATTTAAAAATAAAATGGCCGAGCGAGGAATTTACTAGTTTTCGATCTACCGATAGCATTTTATGCATTTATATACACATGGTAGTTCTTATGTTGCACAGATTTTGGATATTGTTTTTCAAAGATGTAAATAAAACCTGCTTGGCAAAATTTCATTGGCATATGATGTTAGAAATCGTTTTATAGCTTTATATCGGTTTTAGAAGCATGGTTTATGCATGTCTTTTAGAATTTACTATCTATGCATAATGTTATTTTATTTGAAATCTTAAATGCACTCACTGAGCTTCTTTAGCTCACTCGTTTTGTGTTTTATATTTTTTAAACCCCCTTCCCAGGTACAAGTCTCGGTACGCAAGCTGTTGATTCTCCTATTGTTGATTACTGGGCCAAATCTAAAGATCATTTTTGTAAATGTAAAAGTGTTAAATAACACCTTTTTTGCTTTTTGCATAGTAGTTATAGACATGTGTATTTGTATGTATGTTTTGAACCAACAAGAAGAGATTTTGATATTATGATGATCGTTTTTACTTTTTATGAGTATGCTCATTTTGTGATTTAAATGAAATTATTGAGTTGAGTTGGATTGATTTTGGAAAGAACCAAAGGTTCTATTTGGCAGTGTTGAAAAGTGGTTTGAAAATAGAAGTGTAATTCTTTGTAGGTTTTGTACTGAATTTTCAGAAAAATAGGGAAAACTCTGCCCGTTTTTTGTTTTTAAAATTAAGATGTCATTTCATGTATATGCCAAAAATTTTTCAATAATAGTAAGAACTAAAAAGGGGTTCGCCTTGCGAAATTTCTCAACTTACCCAGTTAAATTTTGAGGAACTTCCGTCGAGGTACTCAGCAGGGCTGTTGGGACCTACAGTAGAGGGTTTCAGGGCGGGTCCTGTCAGTCTTTGGATGATATCCTATTGACTCTTGAGACGTATCCTTGTGGACTCGTGCAACGTAAACTTCTCGATTTATGGAATAAATTTAAAAATGATCATCAACTGTATAGTCTCGGGAATCTGACTCTAAAAGACCTTGTTTGCCAATTTATAAGTAAATTGGATGGGAAGCCAATCCTTGACCCATAGAGAGCATTTAAGCCATTACTAGAAGTAAAACCAGAGGAAGATGTGAGCCATAATCACAACTATTTGTAAATACATGTGTTTTTCTTTGTTTTATTTATTTATCAGCATCATCATTTTAGTTTATATTTGCTTAAGTGTCTCTTAGACTTGTTTCTTTCGTATAACTGACATTTTAGGTAATATCTCATATACTTTATCTTTTTCTATTTTAACATTGAGGACAATGTTTCATTTGGTTTGGGGGGAGGATAGTAGGCATAAGTTGTATTTTGCATTCCAAAAAAAAGGGTTCAAAAAATGAAGAAATGAGTAAGCTAAAATAATGATGCTAATATATACTCTCGATTAAGTGAAACTGTTGAGAAAACAGTTTATGAACCTTCATTAATCATTTGAATTGGTTAATTTTTATTTAGATTGATATTATTTTAATTAAGGAATAAGTTGGTTGCATTTGTATATAATATATTCTGGTAAGAAACAAAACTTCCTTGTATTCTTGAAAAAAAAACAAATACCAAAAAAAAAAGAAAAAACAAAAAAGAGAATCAATTCAGTTTAATAAAGTCTTAATTCAATTTTAGAAGACAAATATTTTGTAAGAAAGTTTTCTCATCAAGCTATATTGTTTTATTCTCACAAGACAATTAAAATCCTAAAGCTAATGCATGTTAAGAATAATTAATTTTTAAACAATTGATTTTCTTATTTTTGGATCAATGTTAGTTTGTATGTCTATCCTTAAAATTAACTTTTTCTTTAGTGCTTAACTGTTTTCCAACTCCATGAGAGAAATCCTAACCTTTTACACAGTCATACAATTGTGAGGTTATGGAATTGAGACTTTTACTTGGAGAAATTCTCAAAGTTATATCTATTGTGATTTATGGTAAGATGGTTACGGCTTAGTTTACACACACACACAATTTTTTGAAGTTATAATTAAAAAAACTATAATAGGAACAGTGATCTTGAACTGATTTTTTGTTTGAAATGCTTAGGTAGTTTTAAATATTCTATTTACGCTTGAATTGTTAGAGACTAGCAATAAAATGATTAGGGGCTCTGATGAACACATGAAAATGCATATTTGTTAGGAGACTCAATCACCATTTAATGTCACTAATTTTAGCATTTGTATATTTTTAGCTTGAAATAATGTGTTCTCCTTAAATTGTGATTAATGAATGTTATTTGCACAAGTTTAGGTAAAATAGATGTAACTCTCAATGTAGAAATCAAAATGAAGAAATTCTTAAACCTGGAGTAATATGACTCAATCTTACACAAACTTAAAGAACAGTTGAAATGCCAAATCCAACATTTTATGGGCTAGAATTGGGATACAACAGAATCGGATTGCAACTTCCGCTCAGCTTGACCCACCTCATGTATTTTGATGGTATTTCACGAAATACATATCCAATTGGTATAATTCTTCAAGTTGTGAAATAATGACTCAATTATTAACAACTCTCATATTGATGGTAAAGTCCAAATCAACCGTTATCATGGACTAAAGTATATTGCAAATGGGTAAAAGGGTTGTTGGTCGAAATCTGACATATCTTTGACATTTTACCCATATCTCATTAGATACTCATCCAATTTGCATGAACCTGGTGCCTATGGAAAGAAGAGACAAAATTTCATAACTTTTATGTCGGCAAGAAAGGTTACATCGGTCATTTCCATTATAAAAAAGGTGCTGCAAGTGGGTGAACGAGTTGTTGACTTAAATTATTGAAGATTGATGTCACACTTAACATATTTCCATTCATTGCCTATATAAGGACACTCTTAGGACATTTTCAACATTAAATAATTCTCTCTTATTTTCTTCTCATTAACATGTATTGTAATCTAGGCTAGAGTTCTTGGCAAGGCTAAGAGATGAGCTTTTGTGTTTAATAAATTTACTTCTATTCTTTGATTTGTTGTCAAGAGCTACAAATATTTATAAGTTTGATTATGCTTAAACTCTTATCTATTTTATTTTTATAATCTAAAGGTTATAATTCTCATGTTTCATATATTTTTAATTATGCTTTCTTTATATAATTCTTGTTGAATTATAATTGTTATTGGTTACATTATTTTATATGTTAATCTTTTACTGAAATATTGTCAATCTTGGATAAATTGTAAAGGCAATAAATCTTTGATATTCAAGTTGATCTTTTACTGTAATATTGTTAAAATGATATGTTGTTGATCTTAGATAACTTGTATAAATGAACATGATTTGTGTTAATGTTTGCAAAAAAGTTTAGTCATATTAAATGCATGTGTTATCAAATGTGTTATATTCTAAATATCTTCCGATTGATTGTTTTGGATGTAAAACTGTCAATTGAGTTATAAACATTGAATCAAAGTGTAGAGTAGATTTATAAAAGAATAATTGTGATTCTCGAAGCTTTGTTCACATCATCATAAGATATTTTCCTCAATTCATAGACAATTCTATCTCATCTATCTAAACCAATTAATTAATTTTCTCATTTGCTATTGCTTTAATATTTTACTTCACCAACCTATTTTTCCAAAATCTTTTTTGTGGGATCGACACCTTAATCTATATTGTGATAGCCGCATTACATTTTGAGTGTAAACAATCGCAGATGCGGATCTATATTTGACACTATAAATACTGGAGTGCCATGAAGTAGTACCACATTATCTATGTATAACTAGGCCAATTTATCTAGGGGATAATTACTTCTGATAGGTAGGAAATGGGCAAATTTCATCAATCTATCAATAATTACCCATATCGCATCATTCCCTTTTTGGTTATTCGAAATTCATACTACGAAATTCATTATTATCCTCTCCCATTTCTACTCAGGGATTGAAAAAGGTTGTAAGAGCCCTGTAAGTTTCTGATGTTCAGCTTTTACCTGCTGGCAAGTTAAGCATCTAAAGACAAATATTACTATATCTTTCTTCATGCCTTTCCATCAATAATACTTATTTAGGGTACGGTACATTTTTGTGCTCCCCGAATGCATAGAATATATAGAAGAATGAGCTTCTTCCACAATCTCTCTTCTTAACTCATTTATGTCTGGTACACATAATCTTTGACCCAAGGTTATTGTACCATCCCAGGTCACTGAAAATTCCTTTTGCTACCCAGACTCAATTTCACCCTTCAATTTAACTACATATGGATCTTAAGTTTGTAATTCTTTGATCCGATCAACTAGTATCGAATGGACCTGAAATGTAGCTAATAATGCTCCTGAATCTAGCAACTCCAATCTCACACCCAATAACCTTAATTCTATTAGCATTGATAGATATGCGACCTTTAGGTGAGCTATTGAGCTAATAAGCTTTCTACTGAGAGCATCTGCTACCACATTAGCTTTTCCAAGATAGTACTCAAGTGTGCACTCATAATCCTTGATGAGCTTTAGCCATCTTCTTTGCCTCATATTTAGGTCTTTCTGGGTGAACAAGTATTGCAGGCTCTTGTGATCTGTAAAAATTTTGCAGGGAATCTCATATAGATAATGCCTCTAAATTCTTAACGCAAAAACTACCACTGCCAGTTCTAAGTCATATATGGGATAATTTTGTTCATGCTTCTTTAATTGTTGGGAAGTATAGGCTATTATCTTCTCTTTCTGCATTAGCACACAACCTAGACCTTGTTTGGAAGCATCACAATATATGGTAAATCCATCATTCCCCAATGGAAGTATAAGCACTGGGGTTGAGGTTAACCTTCTCTTTAACTCATCAAAACTCTGCTGACACGCCTTAGACCATGCAAACTTCTCTTTTTTTTTTGGGTTAGCTTAGTTATAGCAGCAGTTATCTTTAAAAATCCCTTTACAAATTTCTTATAGTATTCAGCCAAACCCAAGAAGCTACGAACCTCTGTCACATTCGTAGGTTGTCTCAACTTCACTATGGCTTCAATCTTTTAGGGATCTATGGTTACCCTTTCTGCAGAGACAATATGTCCCAAAAATATAACTCTATCTAGTCAGAACTAACATTTACCATGTTTGGCGTATAACTGATGCTCCCTTAGAGTCTACAAAATAACCCTCAGATGTTCTGTGTGTTCCTCCTTACTGCCTAAATAGATCAGTATATCATCAATAAACACCACTACAAAATGATCCAAATAAGGTCGAAAAATTCGGTTCATAAGATCCATAAAGGTGGTTGGGGCATTAGTCAACCCAAAAGGCATGACTAAAAATTCATAATGCTCATATCGAGTTCTAAAGGCAGTCTTAGGAACATCTTCCCCATAGATTTTTAATTGATGATAGCCTGACCTCAAATTTATTTTAGAAAATACTCTGGCCCCCTGCAACTGATCAAATAAATTATCAATTCTCGGAAGTAGATATTGATTATGTATTCTTACTTTATTCAGTTCCCTGTAATCAACACACAATCTCATACTTCCATCTTTATTCTTTACAAACAAAACTAGTGCCCCCCAAAGAGATGTACTCAACCTGATGAAACCCTTATTCACCAACTTTTCCATCTTAACCTTTAATTTTTTTAATTCTGAAGGAGCCATTCTGTAGGGTGTTTTAGAAATTGGTTTCGTTCTAGGGGCTAATTCTATTTGAAACTTTATTTCCCTATTTTGAGATAACCCCGGAAGATCATCTGGGAACACATCCGAAAATTCTCTAACCACCGGAATATCCTCTAATTTTATTCCATCATCTCTTGCTTCTATTGTATAAACTAGATATCTCTGACATGACTTTCAGAGCATTTTTCTCGCCCTCATTATGGATACCATACTGGCGGGAAGTATTTTTCGTACTCCACAAAAAAATAACTTCAGTTTCCCTAGGCTACACAATTTGATTTCTTTCTGGAAGCAATCCACTGTGGCCCGATATTTGGACAACATATCTATCCTCAAAATCACATTAAATTCGCCGATGGCCAGCAGAATCAAATCCGCCAAAAATTCTTAGCCCCATATACTAATTTTACTACCCCTATACACCTTTTCTACTACAATGGAATCTCCTGTAGGAAGAGACACCGCCACGCCATAATTTAAGAATTGTGGCACTCTACTAGCATTTACAGTAAACCCCATAGAAATAAAAGAGTAGGTAGCTTTAGGATCTATCAATACATAAGCATCTCGATCAAAGACTGACATCGTATCTGTCACAACTTCTAGGGCCGCATCCGCCACCTGTTGGGTCATAACAAATACCCTAGCCTGGGTATGAGGTCTGCCTTGCTGCCCTCTAGATGATCCACCTCGACTGGCTCCTCTACTAGGTTGGCCTGAAAGGCTGAGCCCTCTGAATTGGAAACCACTTCTACTTTATCCTCGGCCACCACTGGTTTATCCCAGAGCTAGTGGTCTATTTTCTGACTTACTACTAGCTCCAACATTTAGACAATCTCTCATATAGTGGCCCTCCTGATCACATTTATAGCAACTTGTAGTCTCCTTCCTGTAATCCCCAGTATGAGCCTTGCTATATTTATTACACACCAAAAACTCCTTCCAACTTTCTTTAGTACTTTATGATCTGGCTGATGGTTGTCTGACAGAAGCTTGACTTGATTAAGCTTCTTGGCTTAGTTTTTTACTGCTGGACTATGTAGATCTCTCCTCCGTTCTTGCAAATTTATTAGGTCCTCCCCGAGAACCAACTGACTAGCCTCTTTTCTGGCCTTGCTGTTTTGATTTAAGAATGGTTGCATCCTTCTTCAACTTGAGTTGTAGCTTCCACCAATGTTATGTAAGCCCTGATTCGAGGATTGAGGCCCACTGCAAACCGACTAGCCTTTTGCTCCTCATTATCAGCTATGAAGGGAACAACATGAATGAGCTTTGAAAACTTTTTTTCATACTTTACTACAGACAGAACCCTGTTCTAACTTGAAACACTCTTCTATCTTCGCGTCTTTATAACTCTTGGGAGGTAGAACTTATCTAAAAATTCTATTCTGAAAAATGTCCAAGACATCTTATCAAAATTCTTCAACTGAGGCGTGAGAACATTTACCGACTCATTCACATGCTCCTCTTCAGATGTAAGAGCCTCCGTAACTGCTTTCCTAGTACGTGGACAATTTCGACATTGCATATTTTATGTGAATTTTAATAATGAAAATAGTTATATATTGCAATGATTACAATTTAATAAAATTAAAAATGCATGCAGTTTCGGAAAATCTCATTCTGAAAATAAACTTTTTTATTGAAAACGTCAAAAATCGGGCTCTGATACTACTCTGAAAAAACCCGCCCCGAGACCCTCTACTATAGATCCTGGTGGGCCCCATCCGGCACCCCAACGGAAGTTCCTCATAGTCTAACTATCAAAACTGAGAAATTCTATGACGTGAACCCTTTTTTAATTCTTACTATTACTAACTAAATCCTGAAATATCCGTGAAGATAATTTATCAAAGTTTTTTAAAAAACCAAACAGAGTTTCCTCTATTTTTCTGAAAATTAAAAAACATCATGCAATAAAAACCACACTTCTATTTAAAATAGTTTTCTCCACTTTCAAATATAACTTCCAGTCCTTCCAAATTTAAATCCAACTCCACACAACAATTCATTCCAATTACTAAATTAATATACTAGTGAAAAGTAAAAATTGTCACTGTACTACTAAAGCCATTTCTTGTTTGTTTGAAACATATTTACAATATGCATAAAGCCTATAACTACTATGTAGAAAACCAAAAGGTGCTACTCAGGACATTTACATTTATAAAATGATCGTCTATCTTGGCCCACTAATCTGCTGTAGGAGAACCAGTAACCTGCACACCGAAGCCTGCATCTAGGGGGTTCAGAAAATATAAAACACAAAACAGGTGAGCTAAAGGAGTTCAGTGAGTGCATTTAAAATTTTCAGTACAAATAAGATTCTGTATAAATATTAAATTCTAAAAACTGCCAGAAATATGCTTCTAAAACTATTATAGAACTGTAAAATAGTTTCTAAAGGTCATATGTTGATAAAATCATGCCGAACGGTTTTTTATTAATAATTTCTTTAAACAATTGTCAGAATTTGTAAAACATAGTAATTAACATGTACACATATAAATACATGATATGAGCTCAATAACTAAAAACACTACTAAAACTCTCACTCGGTCATTTTCTTCCTAAACTGCATCAATGGTAACCCTAAAGCTCTATACTCACGCAGCGACTAAATTAACACCACACAACGTGAGTAGGTCACAGGGTGTCTAAACTAGCAACACCCACTATGACATCTAAAGACATCTCATTGGCTATGCAGCAGAATTCTACATCGTCTACATATAGCAAGATAATACCTAGTACAAATAGAGCGACTTACATGACTCGACAACCTGACTTGTCGGAGTTAGTGACTCACCCCCCTAATATTTGCCCATACGTACAGGATATACCGACCGGGTCTTAAACTATCACCACACTATAAATCTGAGGGTACCAATGGCCTTTGAAAAATAATTTAATAATTTTAAAAACTGTTTCTCAAACCGAACATAGAAATTCATAATTATAACGGCATACCAAAAACTGTAAATCATGCTTATACATTTAAAATCACATAAACATAAAATTCTAATATGCTAAAACATATTAAACGAAAGTTAATCAATTACAGATTTTCACGTACCAAACACTCCAAGTTCAATTTTTCTCTGAACATTTTACTTCCTTTACTGTTCTCGGTTTTCTTTACCTTCCTGCCATAAATGACATTTAAAATCTTTACAAATGCTAAAAGTACACTTAAACTAGTAAGCGCCCTAATTGGCTCACAAAGCCCGGATGGATTCCTTTTTTCATTTTTTATTTGCAAGGTTATTCAATCTTATTTAATTCACTATCCGAAGTTATAAAATTGTTTAACACTCTATAATTTTGATTGAACATAATTGCCCGTCATCTTACTAAGAATAGACAATTATGTCCCCTTTGCTTCATTTTTTATTTTCCATTATCCATATACATCTCATTGACATAAGGAATCATTCAAGTACAATAATTGAAACAATATACAACTCAAACCCTAAAATCTCTAAATTGGCAGAAATTACCATCTTCTACCCAACACATTTCTTTTCTCAATTTCTTGTTCCAATGACATTCAAATCATGCCAATTTAATTCTAATGCCCTAATAATATTCAATTAAAGTTTCTATATCAAGATCACACCAACCCTAATTTTTACCTCACTAATTCCTTTAGGTTAGTGTCTCCTTTGAGTTTCGCACTTGACTTCAACCCAAATCTAAGTCAAGAATTCACACAAAATATTAATTGAAGCGATCATGAAAAACCATATACCAATATCACTAAATAATATTTCTCTGACCTCTTTTCCTTAGGTTTTTACTAGTGCAAACTTCAATTGATCTTAAGAACTTGTGTTTGGCTTGATTTTAGCTTGATCATGAATGAAAAATCATGAAAAAGCCTTAAAATTTTACTGTTGGAGCTTAGTTGCTCTTTGGCTGAAATTTTCCTCTTCTTGCTTTAACAACTTTTGCTTTTTACTTAGCCAAATATCTACACACTTCTTCCTTATATAGTGCTCTCCCAAAAGTCTAATTTTTCCCTCAACTAACTCTAAATTTCTAAGATGACATTAGTTAAAAATTGAAGTATTGAATTAGTTCCTTTCTGACTATTTAGTTAGAAAAGTCAAGAGAACTAACTAGGCTTCCAACTTGGCAATCCATTAACTTGTCTCTAATTGGTCCATTTCCTAATACATAGATTGTATTTCTTAACAAAGGTTTGTTTTATGCATAACACTTATATAGGAATCCATGTGTTAAATTAAAATTTTCTTTTCCAAGCAAATAGAAAAAAATTTCTAAAAAATATTCCATGACCGTCTGACTCCCCAATCGACTGTGAAATTATCAATTTAAGTCTAATACCTCTTACGCACACCATAAATTTTTTTCCTACTAGGGTTGAAATCGGGTAACACTACAATTTTTTTATTACTTTATACCATAATCTAGGCACCTACATTATTAATAAGAATCTGATATTACAAAATTATTGTTATACAGTGTGAGTGCGATGTGTGTGTATAAATTATATGTTCATTCAAGTGCAACTATACACTATCATTTAACAAGTAATATAGAGATAAAGGGTATTGATCCCACGAGGACTAAATGCTTTGTCTAGGTTAATTACTAAAATTGATTTTCTTGTCTTTATCTGGATAGCTTAATGCAAATAAGAATTAAATTAGTTATATATTATCTATTTGAAATAGCAAATTTACACCATACTATCAATGATAAAGAATATCTAGGAGTATAGCTATCCCCCAACCTGTGTTTGTTTAAGATGTGCCTTGAATGCTAATCAATTGGTCTATTATTGGTCTCAACACTAAGTTCATCAAAAGTCTCTTTCGATGGTCAAGCATTTATATTCCACTCAATCTAATACCTATATTCCTATGATGTTAAGATTAAACGAAATTTATTAAGTCTAAGGTGATTTAACCATGCATGCCAGTTAAGCATATTCATATCTTAAACTGAAACTTATAGACACTATTCTATAATCATACATCGATTTGTACTAGGCTTTTCAATGAGATGCCTTTTTCAAGTTTATTTCAATGAATCCAACAATCATACATTAATTGGCCAGATTAAATACAAGCATTAAACACTAACAAATTAAATAATAACCAAGTTCATTGCATTCAAAGTTGTAAATATCTACAGACACATGATTAGGTTCAATACAACAAACTTAAGCAAATGAAATTATTTCAACATAACTAAGTTTAGATAACAAAATACAAGAGAAAATAAAAAATAACCAACATCAAACCGAAAAGTGCAGTAGATAAAATCCAAAGAAGCCACTTTGGTCTTGGTTTCAATACTTCTCTTGAAGTTACTAATCTTTATTGATCATGTTGAATCCCTTCAAAGTTGAATCCCAATGTTGAATGGTATTTTTTCACAGCAAAAAGGAAAGATTTTTTTTTATCTAGAATGAGTTAATTTGGTGCCAAGCTAAACTTGAAACATCCTCTCACAAAATTCCAAAGTAGTTACATTATATAGTATAGGACAATGTTGTTGGAGATGATACTTACGTGCCATTCCGATTAACAGTAATTATTTCGATAATAATTGTCAATTCATAATTATATGGTAAAAAGTTTATAACATTTACAAATATTGTAGATCTAAAAGGGTTTAGATCTGATCCTAAAGAGTTTGGGTCAGTGTTAAAAGTTAACAATTCTAAAAATTAGAACCTTATTTGAAATGGGACAAAGACTCGGGAATATTTTAGTAATGACATAGTTACAAAGAGTTACAAATGGTGCTAAAAAATATCATTATGCATTATGTTCTCAAAAACATCATTCCTAATCCATGGTTACCAATACATGTCGATCGGTATTCCTTTCGAATCATTGTATGTCTATTTTTGGATTGTCCAGATAGTTAGTCTTAGCAGACCAGGGGTTTAACAGAAGTTTGTATGGGTATACAGGTATTCAGTGAGGACTGGGTACTGAACAGACTCATGAGAACCTCCAATAGACATCCCATAAAGCCATCAATTGAAGGTCTTCTCAAGTTGAGTAGTATTCATGATCTTTTGACCTGAGCGCCACAGTGGGCTTGTGAGTGATCCATCATATTTTGGTTCCATGCATGTTAGAGACTTTCATGGTCTGACCGCTTGGTGTTGCTGGGTATGGTCCGATACTTATAGAGTTCAGTGTGTGTAGATATGAGATCTGTCAACCCATATTGGTAAGTTGTATATCCTGATGCTTCGAGAATTGTATTTTACTAAGTCTTTTAATCAAAAGAAGAAATAACAAAAAAGAGTTTTCCATAAGGTAAAACAATATCGCAAAGGTGTTTTCGGATATTATTTTATAGAAATACATAGAGATTTGACGATGATGATCTGTGTCTCTACTTTTTCAATATATAGATGACGGAAGGATTATATAGATATGGTTGACCATAATTTATATGATTTAACGCTCAATTCTGTAATATTCGTAACGTATGTGGGGCATTGTTACCAAATTTACTAAAGTGTTCCATAAGATAAAAATGAGGTGAATTTAGGGAGCCCACAATATGAAATATAGTCGTTGAGCACTAGGGTAGTGAGGCAGATCAAACGATTCGATTTGGGATAATTTCAAAAAGCAAGATACGTTTTAGGACTTCTTTGAAAAGTAGGAAACATACTTTGTAAATGTTACAAAGATGTCCCTATTCCATGGAAAAGGAAATCTTATCACATGGCCACTTATTTGACAAGTGACACATTGAGGCTTTGCATGATTAACACTTGACAGCATGCATGGGATGAATAAGTGACAAGTGTCAATCATGCAAAGGGTGAGGTGGCTAAAGGTTTGCAAATGTTGCATTTAACCCCCTACATTTGTTAACTATATAAACAAGTTTTGAACTTGTTTTCAAGTAGATCTCCATTTCTAAGTCAACAAAAACAACATTCTTTTGAGAAGATTTTGAAATTGAATTATGCTGGAAATTGATTAAAGATGCTGCTATTCTAGAGTTTCAATCCCACCACTTTGTTAAACCCTAGAATTTTTCAAGGGTTGACTTCAATATGAGCTCCAAGTAAAGAAATGTCCAAAGGCTTCAGAGGTATGATTTTCTAGACTTGTTGGTGTAACAAGAATTCAATTTCAGTATGTTTGTTGCTTAGAAAATTAGTTTCCAATTTCGTTGTGTAATTATGTATGATTGTCATGTATTAGATAAAATGATCAATGAACACAATGACATGCATGCATTATGAATACACATTAATAATGGTATTGAAGCATAATTTCATTTGTTTCTGGGTTAATGTGGTGTGTTGGAAGTGTTGGGATTCCCATAATATGTTAAATCATGTTTTGAAGTGTGGAAAATATGGGATTCTAGGGTTTTCCTAGATGAATGCTAGGCATTATCCTTGGAACGCTGGGACATTCATCTTTTAAATAAACATCACGGAGTTACTTGGTTTAATGTTGGGGCATTTAAAGCAACCAACCCCAAGGCGTTATAATGTATAACATTGGGGCATCTGTAACAACTCGATGTAGAGGCATTATAGAGTATAATGCTAGGGTGTTGGTGAGCTGATTGCTGACATGTTTAAGTGTTAAATGCAGGGGCATTATAAGGTTGAACGCCGAGGTGCAAAAAAATATATATTTTTTTTTTTGCCAAGGTATTATATAACATATTTCAAGGTGTTCAAAGTTGAACACTATGGTGTTCAAATATTTATAATGCCAAGGCATTCTGAACAGTACACCACATTTTGCATTATATACATGTGAGCTTTATTTAATACAAATATAAATTTTATTTTACTGGATTATATAAACTGTTAATATTTATTTACGTTGTTAACCACAATGGGAGCCCTACTAATAGGGTTAGTTGTGCTTGTGTGAACAAGTATTCTGATTATAAATCAGATCCGTATGAGATGTGAAAAATTTATTATTATAAAATCAAAAAAATCTCTCTTAATAATATTTAAATGTATTACATTATCAAATAATGTTGTACATTGTCCGCCTTGTCAATACGATAATAATCTGGTCAACTTGGTCTTTTTCTCAATATCGCTAAAGTGTGAGAAAATTGGTCGGTGTGATTTAGATTATGCTGGTTAAACATGAGATGAGGCCAATATAAGTGAAAGTGTTATCCAATATTGCTAAAATGTGAGGATAATATCAATAACTTATACTTAATCATTGGCAAGTTAATCTGGAACACATTTACACAATATTTCTGAAGCGTGAGAATAAAGTGTGTTTAGGATCAGAAGTAAGAGTTGCATGAGATGCAATTGACAAGAGTTATCTACCTTTTAGATTTTACAAAGGCTAATATTGCTAAAGCATGAGGTCTGAGTAGAATGCTGATTGAATCTACTTCTTATCATAAAATTTAAAATGTTTAACTTTTCACTTTCCTATTTGAGAGACTATGATAAATATGTAACATAGTGCAATGGCATCTTTAGATTGAAAACATATACTAGTTATATCCATGATCTAAAAATGTTAATATTAACGATTAGAAATGAATCTGCTAAACATCTCTTGTCTTGTCTTATAGAGATAAGATAAGAAGAATACGAGCAATCCGTTAGAGATAGACATTAGACATACACGAACTGAAAGGCACCAGAGTAATAATTATGACTGATTTAGAATTTTAGAATTGTTATAGATTCAAAATAGTTTGAATATATCATAAATCAATAGATGATAAAAGGTGTTTCTAATAATATTTCTTCTAAAGAGGTTTAAATTATCAAAAAATGATAAAGATGATTTGAGAGTCAATTCACAAATATTTCTTAACCTCAATATCTATTGATATTCAGTGGGAGCAAGTGTACAGAAATAATGCAAGTATTATTATACTCCTTACTGAAAGAATTATTTTGATATATCTAATATTCGCAAGATGACAATAAATGTAAAGGAAATTGTTTCCATTGTAACATTGTTAGACGTTGTAATCGTTACCGTCCAAGTACCTCGAAATAGATAATATAAACCATTTAGATGAATGTTTACTAAAACATTGACATTTCATCAGCATTTGTTGCTAGAAAATACTGTGTATTAGAAATAGTGCAAGTAGTATTATGGTCCTTATTGAAAGAATTATTTTGATATATCTAATATTCGCAAGATGACAATAAATTCAAAGAAAGTGTTTCCATTGCAATATTGTTGGACGTTGTAATCGTTACCGTCCAATTACCTCGAAATAGATAATATAAACCTTTAAGATGAATGTTTACTAAAATATTGTCATTTCATCAGCCTTTGTTGTTAGAAAAAGATGTGTATTAGATACCTCCTATTCTTCTCATATCTACAATTATTTTATGATTTGAGAAATGCTAAAAGCCACTGTAAGGAGAAGTTCATCTTCATGTAGGAAATAGATACCTAATCTCACCATAGGACCTTATTCCGTTTATGAATCTTGTATTCAAGGAAAGATGACCAAGTCTCCATTATGGTGTATGACACCATGCCAATGAATTTATTGGAACTTATACATAGTGATTTACATGGTCTAATAAATCGCAATGCTATAGGTAGGTTTCTTTACTTTGTTGTCTTCATTGATGAATGTCATGATTCAGATAAATGTTTGTTGAATTACAAGTTAGAAACTTTTGAAATATTTAAAGGACTTTTGACTTGAGGTAGAGAAACCAATCGTTATATGTATTAAACGTCTTTGATCAGATTGAAACAATAAATACATAAGCAGTGGATTCCTAAAACATTTAAGGGAGAGTGAGATTCTCGCTCACTATAGTCCTTAAGGTATTCCTAAAACACAATAGTGTTTTCAAAAATGAGGAATCGGAATTTATTAGATAAGGACCGATTCATAATGAGTTATATCGATCTTCTAAAAATATCTACTAGGGTTATACTTAAGAAACTGCTATTCATTTATTGAACACAGTTCCATCAAAACCTTTCCCTATTACTCCATATGAGATATAGACTAGCAGGAAACCAAGTCTTAAGTATGTTAAAATTTGGGGTTGTCCTGTTTAAGTAAAAGTTACTAAACAGAATAAACTTACACCCAATGGGTACAAGTATCGGTTCAAGTGATATCTCAAATACTTTAAGGGATATCAATTCTATGATCCAGGAGGAATGAAACATTCGTTCCTCATAATGCCATTTTTCTAGAGAAATAGTTCTCATAGGTTGTGCGAATTATAGAAGGATTGAACTTGACGAAGTTAATCCAAGATTTACGGAACCGATGATGGAACTTCATACTCAAGCAAGTGAAATACCTTTTGATACACCCCTATGTAAGTCAAAAAGGATATCAAGGCTATCTGTAAGGTTTGTTTGATACTTAAAGATGTCTCTGGGGTTTCTTTAGTTGAAGAAAATGATCATTTGACTTGTAAAGAGATGATGTTAGACATTAATTTGAAAAAATGGCAAGAAGCCATAAATTTCAAAATTGACTCAATGCATGTCAATCAAGTCTAGGACTTGATTAAGATTCCCAAATGAATAGATTCAAGTGTTTTGTAAAAGATTTTATAAGTGGAAGCCTAAGGGCCTATTGAAGGTGGAGACCTTTAAAACTCGATTAGTGGTAAAATATTACACTCAATAATTTGGGATAGATTATGAGAAAATATTTTACTAGTCAACATGCTAAAGTTGATTCGAAATTCATTGGGTATTACATTATATTATGATTTATGAAATTTGACAGATGAATGTAAAACAGTATTCTAGAATGGATGTCTTGAGTAAGAGATATACATGAAACAACCTGAAGGTTTTACATTCAGCTAGACTTCTAATCTAGGTGTAGACTAAAGAAGTCCATTTATGAACTTAAATAGGCCTCTCGAAGCTGGAATCTTTATTTTGATTAAGAAATCAGAGAGTCTGATTTTATAAAAATGAAGAAGAAGTATGTTTGTTCAGAAAAGGCAGTGGAAGCAAGATTATCCTTTAGGTTCTCTATGTGGATGACATACTCAATATCGAAAATAAAATTGGTATGTAATAATTAGTCAAGAGTTATTAAGTAAAAACTTTGCCATGAAGGATTAGAAAAAGACTTCTTATATACTGGGTATAAGAGCTTTATGAAGATAAAGATAGAGCTGGAGTTAGGAAGCTGATAGGACTCTCCCAATCCTCGTACATAAAAAATGTTCTTGAAATGTATAACCTTAACAACTATGAGACAATTAATGTACCTTTCAAATAGGGCAATCATCTTTTTAGATGAAAGAGTTAGAAAGTCTAACATAAAATATACATTAGCTATAAGTAGTTTGATGTATGCTGTGTTGTGTACAAACCTGACATTAGTAAGCTTGTAAGTTTTACAAGTTGGCATTTTTTTGATAAGTAACGACTATCAGATGGTCGTGAAACATATCCTGAAATATTTTAGAGATACAGAGGATAAGTTTCATAAATATGGAGAATGTAATTTATAAATAAGAAGATACACTAATTCAGACTTTGAGTTTGATTATGATGATAGAAAGTCTATATCTAGATATGCATTTTTCTCAAAGGTGTTGCAATCAGTTAGTAGTGTATTTAGTAAGTGTCCATAACTGATTCTACCTTAGAGGAAGAATACATTATGACTTTATAAGCTATACATGAAGTAATGTGGATACGTAAAATAGTCATTGAACTTGGAATAGTTTCAGGTTCAATAGATCTTATCCTACTATATTACAATAATTAATGGGAAATTACTTAAGTATAGTAGCCAAAACTATACCAAAAGTCTAAACATATAGAGATAAAATACCATATATTTAGACAAAGCTTAGTTGAAAGAGATGTAATAGTATCTAGAGTAGATCCTATAAGAAATATAGGGAACCTGCTCACTAAGACCTTAACTCCTAAGAGTATCTGAGAAATACGTAGAGATGATAGATATTAGATATCATCGTGAATAGCACTAGAGCAAGTGAGAGTTGTTGGAGATAGTGCTTATGCGCCATTCTGATTAACAGTAATTATTTTGATAATAATTATTAATTCATAATTATATAGTAAGAAGCTTATAACATTTACAAATATTGTAGATCTAAAAGAGTTTAAATATGATTCATAGGAGTTTGGGTCAGTGCTAAAAGTTAGCAATTCTAAAAATTAAAACCTTGTCTGAAATGAGACAAAAACCTGAGAATATATTAGTAATGACATAGTTGCAAAGAATTGTAAATAGTGCTAAGAAATGTCATTATACAGTATGTTCTCGAAAATATTATTCCTAATCCATGGTTACTAACACAAGCCGATCGATATTCCTTCTGGATTAGTGTATGTCTACATCTGGATTGTCCAGATGGTTAGTCTTAACAGACCATTGGTTTAGCGGAAGTTAGTATTGGCATACAGGTATTTAGTGAGGACTGGGTACTAAATAGACTCACAAGGATCTCCAATAGACATTATATAAAGCTATTAATTGAAGGTCTTCTCGAGTTAAGTAGTATTTGTGATCTTTTGACCTGAGTGCCACAGTGGGCTTATGGGTGATCCACCATGCTTTGGTTCCACACATGTCAGAGACCTTTTATAGTCTGACCGTTGGGTGTCGCTGGGTATGGTCCGATGCTCATGGATTTTAGTATGTGTAGATATAGGATCCGTAAACTCCTATAGGTGAGTTGTATACCCTGATGCTATAAGAATTGTATTTCAGGATTTCTTTTGACCAAAAGTAGAAATCCAAAAACAAGAATTTTTCATAGGGTTAAACAATATCGTTTTACAAAAATATAAATATGGAGATAAGTTTACGATTGAGCATATAGAGATTTGACAAGGATGATCTGTGTCTCTGCTCTTCCAGGATATAGGTGATGGAAGGATTATATAGATATGCTTGACCTCAACTTAGATGGTTCAACGCTCCGTTCTGTAATATCCATAACGTGTGTGTGGGGCATTGTTTACGGATTTGCAGAAGTGTTCCGTAAGATAAAATGAGATAAATTTAGAGAGTCTCACAATATGAAGTGTAGTTATTGAGCATTAGGGTAGTAGGGCAGATCGAACAATTCGATTCGGGTTGATTTTAAAAAAAAAGATACGTTTTAGAACCTCTTTGGAAATTGGGAAACATACTTTGTAAATGTTGCAAAGATATCCCTATTGCATGGCAAATGAAATCTTGACACATTGCCATTTGTTTGACAAGTGACACATTGGGGCTTTGCATGGTTGACACTTGGCAACATGCATGGGATGAATGAGTGACAAGTGTCAACCTTGCAAAGGGTGAGGTGGCTAAAGGTTTACAAATGTTGCATTTAGCCCCTTTCCCCCCATATTTGTTAAATATATAAACAAGTTTTGAACTTGTTTTCAAGTAGATCCCTATTTCTAAGTCAATAAAAACAACATTATTTTGAGAGGATTTCGAAATTGAATTTTGCTGAAAATTGATCAAAGATGCTGTTATTCTAGAGTTTCAAAGATGTATTCAATAATCACATGCATGTACCACGAATACACGTTAACAAATACTGCAGCATTGAGACTTAGAACGGCGGGGCATTTCTAGCTATACTATACGAACATTAGGGATATTATAATTATTCAAGACTATGGTGTTCTAACGAGGATGTGATGCTCTACTAGCGCTGGAGCTTTAACTGATTTGGGTTATCTCGGGAAATTACACGGCCTAAAATGTTATCTGTATGCCATAACATCCAATTTTTCAGAAATATTGGGGCGTTCATCTAAATGGATGAACGCTGCATGTTGGCTTGTAAAATGCTAGGGCAGTCATATCGTTTTTGCACTTTTGATCTGTATTTTAACTTTTTGGCTTCATTATTGCTGCTTTTTTCTCCAATTCATTCATTCCACTGTTTATCTTGCAAATTCAACACATTAGTGCATAAATAACATGTAATTACTCAAAAAGGAAAACATCTAAATTAAAACAAGGTTATAATATATGTCACATTAATGCTTATCAAGAATTCTCTTTGATAAAGGATGCCATTAATGATAGTGTACCAAGCTGCTCGATACTTCAACAATTCTACTTTTCTTTTATATAAGGGCAAGACTCTATTCTCTATATAGTTTCTTATAGGATCTATCTAGCTAGGTTATGGATCGACTTGCATTACATCCTTTGGTTCTTTCTTTTCAATACTGTGGTTAGAGATAAACTCGAGGGGTACAAATCCCTGGAATTTGAGTTCTTTCGTTGAGGCTATTCGTGCTAGGATGTCGACTCTGCAATTTTCTTATCGTGGTTTCTATTCGGTGACCACTTCCTCAAAATTCTTTCTTATGGTTTCTACTACTTTTAGGTATGCAGCCAAATAGTCTCCTTGGGCTTTGTATCCTTTGTTGACTTGATTAATGATGAGTTGTGAGTCACTCTTAAATAGAACTCTTTGAGCAAAAAATGCCCGTATGACTCATAATCCAGCAATGAGAGCTTCACATTTAGTCTCATTGTTAGTCGTTGAGAAGCCAAATTTAATTGTATAGCTGAGTTCATTCTCCTCAGGATTGATGATGATTATACGATCCCTACAATCTTTTGAGTTTAAGACTCCATCAATAAAAAGTGTCCAGGTAGGAGTTCGGTGGCCTTCTTTTTCTTGGGTGTTCGAGGACCCTTCACTCCCGATGGCCTCTATGGCTTCCACTTCACTTATACATTCTAAAATGAAGTTAGCAAGGCATGGGACTTAATGGAAACCCTTGTCTTGTATTGTATGTCAAACTCGCTGAGCTCTATTACCCACTTCATAAGTCATTCAAAGAGGTTTAGATTGTGAAGTATTTGTCTTAAGGTTTGGTTGGTGAGGACGATAAAGGTGTGAGCTTAAAAGTAGGGCCTTAATTTTCATCCAATTGTAACTAATGCTAAGGCTAGTTTCTTTGTTGGTATATCGCATCTCATGGTCAATGAATGCTTTACTTATGAACTATGCAGGTCTCTGAACATTTACATATTCTTTAATTAGCACTACACTCACTACTCGATTGAAGGCTCCTAAGTACAGGATCAGGTGATCCCTTATTCTGGGTATAATAAGGTGGAGTGGTTAGGACAAGTACTCTTTTAAATTTTAAAAAACTTCCTCGCATTGTGGCATTCATATTGTTTTATTCTTCCTTTTGATAGCTTGAAAAAATTCAAAGCACTTGTCAGTAACTTTTGAAATGAATCAACTAAGGGCAGCTATATAGCCTGTAAGCCTCTGTATTTCTTTAACAATACTTGGAGATTTCATTTAAAAAAACTACTCAAACTTTATCTGGATTAGCCTCTATTCTTTTCTAGCTTACCAAAAAGCCCAGACATTTTCCTGATTGAACCATGAAAGCACACTTCTTGGGGGTTTAGCTTCATGTCAGGCTCCTTTAGTATTTTAAAAGTTTCCCTAAGGACTTAATGTGGTTTCTGTTTGTTAGAACTTAGTAATCATATCGTCCATATAGACTTCCATACTTTTGTCATTCAGAGTTTTAAAGAGTTTTTTGACAAGTCTCTGATGAATGGCCTATTCGTTCTTGAGTCAAAATGACATAACTTTATAGTAGTATGTTCCTTGGTGAGTGATAAAAATAGACTTTTATTGATATGGTGGGAAGATCTTAATCTAGTTGTAGCCTAAGAAGGCATCTATAAAACTTAATAGAGCATGTCTAATTGTGGAGTCTATAAGTTGGTCAATTTTTGGCAAAGGGAAATGTTAACGTGTTTTAGGTGCATGCATATGATTGTGTACATGTTGAAAAAATTTTCAAATGCATGACAATCATACATTATGCAGTAAAGTTATATATAGTTTGTAATATATACATATAAGTGGTAAATTTTAACAACAAAATAATCGAACACATACCCTTGTAGATGATTCAGAGAAGATTATTGATCTTTAAAGCTTGTTGAGCTTACAATGAAGCTCACTCCTGAAAAATTCTAGACTCCAACAACTAGTGGGATTGGTGTGGCTAGAATAGTAGCCTTTGATCTTAATTTCTTACAACAAACAACTCAACTTTTGAATTAGTTTAAGCATCAAATGCATAAAATGTATTTTCGGGACCTAAATACAAGATTTTGAAAGTTACATTTTTCTATCTCAAATTTTGCACAAATTTTTGTTTCATAAATCAATTACATTTAAATAAAACTCATTTTATTTGTTATAAGAAGTCTAAGACTTCTAAGTGACTACATGTCCACCATTAAAACATGTGTTGCCATGCATGAGTGACAAATGTCACTTATCCATGCAAACACTTTACATGGTTGAAATTTGTCATATGCATGTCCATGCATGCTACCATTTATCATACAAATGGCCATGGATGGATGCCAGGTGTGCATTTGAACCTTTTCAAGCAATAAGGACCTATTTGTAATATTTGCAAACTATATTTTCCACTTTTCAGATTGGTCCTAAAACGTATCCTACTTTTTGAAACCTTCCCGGATTGATCAGTCTTACTACTCTCGTGGTCAATGAGTACACTTCATATTGTGAGACTCTTTAGGTTTACCTCTGTTTGTCTTATAAAATATTTTCATAAGTTCGTGAATAATGTCCCACACACACGTTACGAATATTACAAAAATAGAGCGTTTAACCATATAGGTTGAGGCCAACCCTATCCGTATAATCTCTCTGTCATATATATGATGAAAGAGCGTAGATATAAATTATGACCATCAATTCTCTATATGCTCGACCGTGAACTTATCTCCAGATTCGTATTTCCTATAACCAATATCCACAAACTCTTTTGCGATATTGTTTAACCCTCAGAAAATTCTTTTTAGGGTTTTTGCTTATGACCATAAGACATTCTGAAATATAATCTCAGAGCATCAAGATATACAACTCACCCATATGAGCTAATAGATCCCATATTTGCACACACCAGCTCCATGAGCATCGGACCATACCCAATGACACTCGACGTTTAGACCATGAAAGGTCTTTGACATATGTAGATCCAAAGTATGATAAATCACTCACAAGCCCACCGTGGCGCTTAGGTCAAAGGATCACAAATACTATTCAACTTAAAAGGATCCTTAATTGACTACTTTATGGGATGTCTAATGGAGATCCTCATGAGTCTGCTCAGTATCCAGTCTTTATTAAATACCTGCATGCCAATATGGACTTCTGCTAAACTTATAGTCTACTAAGACTAACCATTTGGATAATTCAGATATGGACATGCACTGATTCGAAAGGAATTTTGATCAACTCGTGTCAATAACCATGGATAAAGAACAATATTTTTTAGAACATATTACGCAATGATATTTATTAGCATAATTTGTAACTCTTTACAACTAATTCATTACTATAATATTCTCAGGTCTTTGTCCCTATTTCAGACAAGGTTCTAACTCTTTAGAATTGCTAACTCTTAGCATTGACTTAAACTGTTTTAGATCTACAATGTCTGAAAAGTTACAAGCATCTTACCATATAAATAACAATAATAGACGAATAAAAGAAATATTTATTGTATAAATATTAAATAAATAAACATTCATTCAACAATTTGAATGGTACGTAAGCACCATTCTCGATAGAAAGCTGTCTTTTGGGCTACCATATTCAGATTTGTGAAGTTTACACACTTTCTCCATTTTCTATTTGAATTCTTACCATGACGATGTTAGCTCACTATTTGGGATAATTGACTTTTTAGATAAATCCTTATCGCTAAGAGTATTTTCATTTTTGTTGCTATGGCTTCTTTTCTCTCATGATTAAAGATTCTTCTTTTTTGTTTAACTAGTTTATAGGATGGATCGACTGCCAGTGTATGTGATATGAGTGCTAGATCTATTCTTGGCATATCTTTGTGTGACCAGACAGTATTAGAGAACTCTCGTATTAGATAGACCAATCTTTCTTTCACTCTAGGCTTTAGGTACAAGCCTATTTTCATGATCTTTTTAGGTTTGTCAGTATGAATAGATATCAAGAATAGTTCACCTATGGGTTCTAGGGATTTAACTTTGCTTTCCTTCCGTGGGTCTATGGTGATAACATAGAAAATATTTTGGATGTGGTCACGTAGTAGTTTCGTGCTATCTTCTAGTCACCTCCTTGGATTCCCACTCATTCTCTTGTAGCAAATTTAAATTTTAGATAGTACATGGATAGAACGACACTAAAGTTAATCATGAAGGGCTTTCCCAATATCGCCTTATAGAGTAAGGGTTAGTTGACAACTATAAAATTAGTCATCATTGTCTTGCTATAAGGTTTTCCCCTTATTGATAATTGTGAGAGCAAACACTACTAAAGATATCACACAACTATCTTCAAACCCGTAGAGTAAGGGTTTTATGCACTGCATTTTGAGGTCTTTACTGCCAAGCTCATTGAGTGTGTCCTGAAGTATCAAGTTTACTAAGCTCCTTGTGTTAATGAACACCTTATCTACTACAATTCCTGCTATGTGAATGGTGTTCTCATAGCTTTTTGGGAGTTAAGGTGTAAGACATCACCTGATGTCCTGCTAACGAATATCGAGAATAGTTTTTTCTCTGCCTATTTAATTCTTCAGCCAAAGTCTCGCATTCTCAGATGATTAAGATTGTTTCTTGTACTTAAGAGTTTATATACTCCTGATTTCTTTTATCTTGAGTCTTAATTGGCTCCAGATTAGCTCTAAATTCATTGAGGTTTCCGTTCTTCATTAGTTAGTCTATTTGAGCTTTTAAATGCATACACTTATTGGTAGTGTGATCGTTGTCTTGGTGGAACTTGCACTTCTTTTTTTTACTCCTCTTATAAGGAAGCAATCGAATGGATGCGAGCAAGCTCCTTGAGAAGATATCAGTCTTTTATAGCTTTGAATATCTTGGACTAAAGGATTATAGTTGGATTATAATTCTCCTCATAAAGTCTAGACACTCTCGAATGAGACTTATTCGCTTGTTCATTTTTGTTATCTTGTGGTGGATCTCTTTGCGGGAACTTAGTGGTACTCTAGAGGGTCTACTATCTTTTTTCTTGGCTATTTTCCTCTTGAGAGATTTTTTGTATTCTTTTCCCTTGCTCTTCCCTCATGCATTGGCTTCATTTGCCTTCTTGGTGACTTTGTCTTATTCGATCTTAATATATCGAGGGGACTATTCATGGGCTATTGTATAAGTAACGGAATAGTGCTTTGATAAAAAGTACCAAATTCGATTCTTCTTAAGTCCACCTTTTATTGCTTCTAATGCAACTGGTAAGTTGAATGTGTCAAGGTGAATTACTTCTTTATGATATATTTGCATAAAATCTCTCAAATGTTCAAAGTATCTTGTTTGAGTTTTCATAGTTGTTGAAAATCTTTGGCCTTCTTAAAGGCTCCTCGAAAGTGTTAGACGAATTTCTCTGTCATCTCACTAAAAGATGAGATCCTTCTTTGCCTCGGACTTATATACTATAAAAGAGCATGTCTGTCTGAGTTAACATGAAACAGTCGGCACATTTATCTTTGTCAAGGCTTGCGATTGATAGTAGATATATGACCTGGTCGACGTAGTGGTGAGGGTCTATTGTCCCTCTGTAAGTAAGGAGATTTAGCATCGTAAATCCTTCTGGTAACTCGATATCTATGAGTTCATTTATGAGAGGATACTTTCTCTCTCTTACTTAGTCTTATTTGATAGGGATTTCTATTTTTCTTTAATGACTTGATGCAATCATTTTTCGAGGCTCTAAACCTTCTCAAATAGTGGCTATTTATTTTTTAGCGCTGAGCTATACCGTTGATTGTATTTGCACTCTCTGACCTGATTGATGACTCTCTTTACATCCTTGGTTCAACTGTTACTCTTTTCCTAATTAGCAGATCTCTAACATCTACTTTGATTTACTAGATTTAGATGTCTTTATAGTAGTAGTAGTATGTCTCTATAATAGTAGTAGTAGTAGTATGTCTCTATAGTAGTTGTAGTATGTCTCTATAGTAATAGTAGTAATAGTATGCTTCTACCTTTGGTGTTGATATTATCTTTATTTATAGGATGAAGATTTGGGATTCATTCATTACTCTTTTGAGTCTTTTTTAATAAGGGTAGCTTTATAGATTTGTTCTTTTTGAACTTTATTTTTTAGAGTTTTCTTGAAATCGCACTTAATCATTCTTACCTTTATGGAATTATTCTTTTTTTTTATAAATTTTTTAATTGATAAACTTAACTTTATTCACATCTCTCTACGTCTCTTATAAGAGTTATTCAATAACTCTTGGTCCTACTTCTAATTGAATTTAATACTATAAGTTTTTCTATGATAAGTTGCACAAAAAAAACAGATGTCTAATTTTTTATGTAAAAAATTGTATACTTTTAAATTCACTATTTTGTTCCCCTTATAATTAAGGGTAGACGCCATTCGGTTGGATCTATTTTTTTTCATAATTGAATCGTGATTTTTCGATTCTCCTCTAAATGAGAATTGAATAAAATCGAAAATAAAATAGAAATTAAGTAGGATTGAGCTGGTTTTTTCTAATTCGATCTGATTTTTAATTTTTTTGTCAATTTAAGGGGAAAAAATTATAAATGTTGCCCAATTGTTTTGAATTTATGCCCTATAGAAAAATTAGAGTAGATTCCACCAACTGAGCAAAGTTCATTTTTGAATTAGAATGCATTCCCCTTTATTATATTCATATGTTATAAAATATTAATAATTGAAATACATAATTAATATTCAAACTCATAACCTATGATGAAATATTATCTCCACTAAACCAACTAAGTACAAACTCATTTTTTTTATTTATAATACATTCTACTTTATTATATTTATGTTATAAAATATTAATAATAAAAAAATATAACTAAGATTCGAATCAATAACCTTAAAAGAGTTATTTTCTTGAGCTGAGCTCATTTTTAAATGAGATCATATTCCACTTTATTATATTTATGTAGTAAAATATTAATAATTGAAAAATATACAAAGATTCAAACTCGTGATAAAAAAGGAGATATATTATCCCTTTAACCAATTGAGCTAAAGATAATTTTTGTTTCCAAGTTTATATATTCAAGTTAGAAAATATAAATAATTATAAACATAACAAAAATTTGAACCTATAACCTAAAAAGAGATATTAATTCTCTTTAACCAACCAAACTGAAGCTATAATTAATGTCAATTTACATTCAATGTTTATATATTAATTTTATAAAATATGAATAATTTAAAATTTTAATTTTTGGTTTGGTTTTAGTTTTCATCAAAATCGAGTTGAAATCGACTTTTTTTTATTTTTTAAAAGCCATCTTTTTCTTAGTAGAAATCAAATTGAACCAGTTGATTCAGTTCAATTCAAGTCATTGTTTTGGTTCTTAATTTTTTTTATTCACCCTTATAATAATTTTATAAAAAAAAGAGAATTTTTTTTTTTACAAAATTAAAACTCTAAAAAATAAGCGGTTTACATTTTTTTCGCTAAATAAGAGATTTACATTTGACATGTGTTTTTAAATATACTTTTAACATAATTTCATATAAAGTAAATATAGAATAATTATCTAGTGTAGACATTAACACATTAAAAAGTTTGCTTTTGAAGCTATATAAAATTGTAAAACTTAATACAATGTTATTTTGAAATTAAACAGTGTTATACAGGTGTAAATTTGAATTTTTATCGTTGGCAAGTTCGAACCAAAAAACAAAACTGATATAATAAATAATTTAAAGAAGCCAATGGCACAATATAACTTAAAATACAATTAAACATTAGTTGTCAAGCAAAATAATATTTATTAAACTCTTCAATAACGTTGTTGTACTTTAAAATTGTTAATGAGATATGACAATCAAATTCTATCATTTTTGTATAATTATATTTTATATTTTATAATGAAATATTATTAAGAATATTTTTAAGAATTGTCTAATTTTAATAATACTTACTAGTTTAAAAAATATGCAGTAATATTTAACTATTAGAATTTTTTTTTATTAAAATTAACTGACAAAATAATAATATCGTTATTTCAATGTTATTTTATTCAAAAAGTCCTATCTCATATCCAAATACCTTTATTTTTCTAATCAAATACATTTATTCTCTTATCCAAATAATATTATTTTTTATATCCAAACACTTTAATTTTTTTTAAATAATAAAAATAAAAAAATAAAAAACAAAAAAAAATTCAGCTGGTAATTTAATGTTGTTTGGCCGCCGGTTTATATTTAATTAATTTAAAATTTTAAAATATTATATTATTAATTATTTTATTGATTCAAAAAAATTAAAAATAAAAGAAAAATTATTATTAATTTATTAATGAAAAATTAATCTTTTTGGAAATAGTATTCTATTATTATTAATTTATTAATAAAATATTAATTTTTAAAAAAAATGGTGCTCTATGGATTGACATAATATATTTTAAAAGATAATTTAGTTATTTTACGTAATTCTGTTAATTTTAATAAAATATTTTTTAACAATTAAATATTATTATCTATTTCTTAAATTAATAAATTTTATTGATATTAAGTCATACTTTAGGGGCATTTTTAATAATATTCTTTTTATAATTAATATGTTATATTTTATTTATTTTTATTATCTTTTGTTTATTTGTTTGTGTCAACTTAAATCTTATATAAAAATTTATTATGTAATAATTGAAACATAACATAATATAATAATAATAATGTAATTTTTATAGTATCCGTTGTCTTTATTTTTTTTTATAAAAATTAAATACAAATACAATTATTATAAAAAAAGAGTCAGTTTTAGTCTATGTGGATACTGTAAATATCCACTTTAATTCTTTACCTTTCTAAAATTATAATGTTAGTCCCTAACATAAAAGAGAATAATTTTTGCCGAGTCAAAAGGATAAAAATATAAAGTATCACGAGAGAGTTTTAAATTAGAAATACGAAAGAATATGTTATTAGTCATTCAGGTCAACTCTTTTGCTTAAGAAATACTCTTCCTCCCTTGTACCCAAATACCAAATATTGTTAAAGTTATATTATATTTTACTTAATTGGTTGAGTGGAACAAGAAGGATCCCACGTGTGAGCAATTATATTTTTTTTCTTAATTTTTATTTTCTCTCTTCGTCTACATCAAAAACACAAAGCCTACCTGCCAATTGCCAAAAACCATGTAACAACACCCTAAATTATCAATTAAGGGTGAGTAAAAAACTGAAAAATTGAACCGGCTTCATAGAAATCAAATGAAATTGATCATATCAATTAAGGGTAAATAAAAAATTAAAGAATTGATCCAGTCCGAGTAAATTGAACTAAACCTTTTGATTCTATTCTTTAGTTTTTATTCTTTGATATTAAAAATAAAAAACAATCGGTTCAATTTTTAGTTTGAACTTTTCAAATCAAATATTATAAAAAAATTAATAAATAATATACATGCTATTATTTTATTGGTAGTTATACAAATTTAATGTGAACCTTCACACCGTCATATATATATATATATATATATCCTATTATACTATTTTAACCACCCAAACTAAAAAATCAAACTAAATATTGAACCGTGAAACCGAACTAGTTCGGTTCGGTTTTCTTTATTCACATTTTGATTTTCATTTCTATTTTTTTTTTAAATTGACCAGTTCGATTCAATTTTCGATTCATCTCAAAAATTAAACTGAACCGAATTCGCCCTCCCCTACATTAATATTATACACATTATTTACTTGATCAATTAAATTTAATCAAACCATTCTTTCAAAACCAAAAAAAAAAAAAAGTAATCCAACCATGATTAATTATTAATAGCATAATTGATGATTAGAAAATTAAACTCTTAAGGAGAGAAGGTATTCAGATTTCAGTTCATATTGAAAAAATCATTTATATAGATTTGTACTAGTTTAGAACTTAGTGTTTGTGCAAATATTAGTATGTAAATATAATTTTCTCTAATTTAGATATTTTTCCTCTTAAATTGTTTTATATTAAAAATTATTTTCATAAAATATTTCCAAGAAAATATATATATTTTTTATATTTGTTGACTGTAGAAATCGATTGTATGCTAGATTCTCAATCACAGAAAGGACATCTTTATCTTACAAGTTTGGTTCTATTCTTAAATCTACCTCGTGATTTTTAGAAAACAAAAATTTGTCCCAATTTGTTGTTTGTTTTGATAGTGGAAGAGCGATATCATAACTTACCACAAAAATTTTAAATCAGGCTAACAAAGTAAAATACAACTTCGCACGCAATATATCATGTAATGTCCACGTATGAATCACGAATTGTTGGTTTTCTAAATGGATGTAGAAGCTTTATTGGCTTGGATGGAACTCACTTAAAAGATCCTTGTGGTGGTATTTTATTAATTGTCATAAGCATGGATACAAATAATGGAGCATATCTTGTTACATTTGGTGTTTGTGAGAATGAGAATAACCATAGCTAGAGCTAGTTTATTGATCTACTCTATCAGCAAGTAAGTTTCAGTAAAGGCTTAAGGATGTGCTTCATGTCAGACAGATGAAATAGGTAATTTAAGGTGTTGTTAAGCACTACCCTTTGGCCACTCACAGATTTTGTGCAAGGTATATATATGCTAACTTTAAGTCAATGTATCCTGGCCAATTATTGAGAATTCTATTTTAGAAGGTTGCTAATAGCACAAACAAAGCAAACTTCAACAATGCAATAGACTAAATAAAGGTGTTAAATGTAGATGCTTATGCATGGCTTGAGAAGATCCCACATTTCTAGTAGTCTAAGTATGCCTTTGATGTATTTATCAAATGTGATCACAACACCAATAATATAGCTAAGTGTTTCAATGAATGGATTAGTATGTATAGATCAATGCCAATGATGACCATGTTGGAGGAAATAAAGAGGACAATTATGAAGAAAATGGAGGATAGATTTGATAAAGACTTGAAATAGAATTCTAAAATTCCTCTAATAGTGATGAAAAAGATAGATCAAGGAAGCATAAACAATAGATATTGTCGCGCCCTAGACTTAAAAGATCCAACACACGACATAACTTACATTCATTTAATAATAAACACACATACAATCTTAATGTTTCTAGTATATTCCTAAATTCTTGTTTATGGGTTGGTCTCATGTTTAAAAATATAAATATAAACATTTATTAACAATATTTAAAAATTCATTTCAATTTTTTAAAATTATAACAATTGAATTATGACTGGAGAAATTAGTAAACCAGAGATACACAGAGTTTTCTCAGAGATTAACATTCTACTACGTCACCAGTAGCAACTTTGTTACTGGAAGCCCATAATATATTCATTGCAAATTCTTACTTAAAATCAACTTATAACCACACTTGGTGAAACTTAAATCAAATACAACCATACACAATAAAATAATACATAAGTATTTATTCAATGAGGACAAATCAAATATCTTAACCCACGTGTCCCCAAATGAAACACTCAGCAATCTAGCAACTTAGAGAACCCAAGGAACAACAGAAGCCTTGCCAAATTCGCTAAGCACATATGTACCTTATTTACCTGAAATCACCATAAACTATAATGAGTATAAAACTCAGTAAGTATACTAGTTTCTCATATATCAAATTTCAAATACATATATGTACACAATGCATGTGTATGATATGCTGTGATAAATCAAAATTCATAATCTTATTAAATTACATGTCAAATAAGCACTTACACATTCTTTCAAAATATATAATAAGAATACCATCACTCAACTACTACTTAGTAGGACTTGCAAATCACATATCACATAATGAGCCAAATGTCACTCGTAGGTGACATATCGTATGAGAGGAATAATACAAGTGAGGTTTAAATTACACATATATAATGCTCATACTTGAAGGTAAGAGCTAAACCCTCACCCTGATCATCAGTGAGTCCTTTCACATGCACTAATACACCACCACACGAATGTGATGACTCAATCTTCCTTTAGGTACCAATAGGATCCTCCCTACATACGGAACACATAATATATACCAATACCGAAGGAAAAGGCTTACCTCTTAGCACTTTCGGGTACAAGGCTTAATTCTCTTTAACCTGTCAATAGAGATTAATCCTTTCATAAGCCTCACAATTCACAGAAAATACTTTAAATAGCTTACAAAATTATACATATTGCACTTATCACATCAAATTGGTCTAATTACTTGGTTTCTCAAAACCTGTCATTCTGACCACTTATACTTAACAAAATTTTCTTATACATAAAATGATGTCCAATTACTCCAAAATCAGAATATATAATTTTTGACTCATATATCCTTCTTATGCATGAATATTATATCATAATTCCTACACAATCCATTCTATAAACACCATCAAATCCAAACTATTATCCTGACAAGATCAAGATATTTACTAAACAGTATTTAATCTCTAATTTTATAAAATTATATACTAACTCAAAAATTATAAAACTACCACATAATGCTCTTGAAACATATTTAAATTCATGATAAATATTTCACTTTAAAATCACTGTCAAAAGTATTTTAAAACTATTTTATTCTATAGCTTTAAAAATCTATTAATCAAATACTGTAATAAGCTAACACTCTTTAGAAAATCATAACAATTTAACCACATTAATCTAAATTCTCAATTCTGAGTATATCATATTAGACATATAAACTTATGATATTCCATAAATTCGTAATTTTTGAAGATCATTAAGCAGATTAAAAATTGTTTGTCACTGTATCATACTGTTAACACAAGAAATTTCCAAAATTTCAAGGTCATTTTGGTAAATTCACTACAAATTTAATTTATGAAATTTTTAATCGATTCAAAATCTCAAATGATTCTAAACATGTCTTATTTCATATAATCAAAATTCAAAACCAGAATCGAATTACAACAATTTATAAAATTCCTGGATCAAGAGACTATCAAGTAAAAATTCTGCAATTCATCATGATTTATCAAGCTATCTACATAGATCATCATCAATTCTCACAATATCTTATGAAATACATATCAAATACTCAATTTTACATATTTCCAGAAATCAACACGTAAAGAAATTAACTAATTTAACACTAAGAAATTAAGAAAGGGTTATAATATACATCTTAAAGCTTAAATTCCAACTTTCTTCTTCTTTTTCTTCTCTTTCTCTCCCTTTTCTTTTTCTCTTTTCTCACTCTAAAAGAGATAGCTCGACCAAAATGAGTGAATTAGGGTTTCAAAAGTGTATTTTTATACTAAGAGGCTAATTTTTAGTATTTACAAATTTGCCCCCAAAACTTTTAAAGTATTATAATTTGGTCCCTAAAATAAATCTAAAGTCTTGCAAATAAACTCAATACTAATAGTATGTCCTTAACCTATACAAACACTACTAATAAAAATATATAAATCAAGTATCAACAACATACAAATAAAATATGTATATTTATATATATATAAATACTTATTCTTACCGATTGTGGATACGGGTTACTACAGATATCTATATATCATTGATGTTTCTAGTTATGCATTTAAGGTGTTAGATATGCTAACATATTATATTGTTGATATTAATTAGAGATTATATGGTTGTAGTGCTTGGCAGATTTTTGGATACCCTTACAAGCACGCAATGAAATGCCTTACGTACATGAGAGTTAATGTGATTGATTTTGTGAATTCCAGTTGAAACGGATACTTATATTAGGACATATGCACCAAGGATTCATCCAATCCCCGATGAATCAAAATGGTCTGAAGATGATAATATTGACACATTAATGCCATCAGGGGTGAGGAAGAAGCCTGGCAGGCCAAAAATGAAAAGGAGAATAGAACTTAAAGAAACATCAGCAATCAACAAGAGAAGTGTGAGTTGTAAGTATAGTCTTTGCAACAAATGGGGACATACCTTTAGGATGGAAACAACAAGAGGCACAATTTGATGGTAATGAAATTTCAATTTCCAACCAAAATTTTATCTTTTGTCATTTTTGTTGTTCATGAATAATATTGATATCACTTTTTGTAGGAAACTATCCAAAGAATACGAGGACAATCTTCAAGGAAATATGGTACTGAAAATAAGGACTTTTAACACTCAGAGTGAAGTAGTAGAACCATTGTTCAATTCACAACAATGTTTTGTGCCTAATGGTAGTCAAGTCACACAACAATCCCCTCAGCAGTCTTAGAATCAGCATCAAGAGCACATGATAATGCAAGAACTTCTTTTTGGTTACTGATATTATGGATATTAACCATCGAAAAAGACCTGATATATTTTGGTTTTTGCTAGTATCTAAAGAACCAAGAATTGTAAAATGAGAATCAAGTGACATAATATTATTTTTATTAACATTCTGTAATCTTTTTTGAAATGCAAGTCTACATATCTTGTGTATTTAGCATCTTCACTTGGATGCCCAAAAATTGTAATGCTAATCATATGCTGCATATTGTGCTACTATAAACTTTGTATACAACAAAATTATGCAATGAAATTATTTCAATTGGAAACCAATTAATTGTAATGACAATCTTTGTAGCTCAATTTTACAATTTTTATTTTTGCTAGTTTAAATACTTAATTAGTTATATTTATTAGTTCAAGTGATATCTAGTACATAACCAGATTCAATTCAAAATGATAAATTTCAATTTTGCAAATTCAGTGCATAGCAAGATTGGTTCTCTTGATTTATAAACAACTTAAACATAATAGTTCAATTGCAGCATCAAGTGAATTACGAACCACAACACATGACTAATTTCATCTAACCAATAAATATTACAACAAATTCATTTACATATCATAGCAGCTGTTATCATATTGCATATCATAGCAGTTGTTGATATAGCCATTAACATTGATGCTTCCACCCGATAAGGCATTAAGCCTTGCAATGGAACCAGATGAAGTATGAAAGATGGCATGAGCAGTTCAGCTTCCCCAAGTAAATATACACAGTAGCAAGTGACCGTTGCAGCAACAGGCAAATTTTACCTTATTTATTGGTCACTTATTAATTCCAAGGCTACAATATGTTTATTACTATATTTTTTCATATCCACGAAGGGGTTTGTTGCATAATATAAGCTACAACATGAATGATTATGTTTAAATCACTTTTCCCGCCAAAGTCAAGTCATTTATTTCACTGTTCATTGAGGGCATTATGGTACTTTACATAGATTTTAGCAATTCTTCAAACGGCAATTATGGTGGAGGAGTGTTTTTTTTTGCAAATTATTGGATCATTTTACAAAGGGTGTCAAAGGTCCAAACTTATGGGGAGGAAAATGAAATTTATTTTCAAATTAAGTGGAGAAGGTAATAGGGTAATTAAAATTGTCATTAAAATGTAATTTATGTAAACCTCAGGGGGTGACAGTGTTAATACGCCTATTAAAATAATCTAAGATTACTTTAAACTGAGGACACCGTGATATCTTTGTTCGAAAACTTAAGTTTACTCAAAGATACAGAACAATAGGCATAGCAAAAATATCTTAGACAACAAAATTTAGCGACAAAATCAAATTATTATAACAATAAATTAAATAGGCCATTACAAACGCACTGACGTAAAAGAAAAACTTCATGATTCAATCTTTGATCCGTCGAAATATAGTTAAATAAATAAAACACGTGAAACGCGATATTGCATACTATAATACGGAATTAATTTAAAGAGCTTTTAAACAAACACTTCCTGGCTCAAAGCCAATAACACTATCGATCACTTTTGTAATTTTTTTCTCCAAAGCGAAGGGGAAATATTAAACATGGCAGCAGCAAAGATCCAAAGCTCCAAGTACATAGTCCTTTTGCTGTCTTCTGTACTTCTGAATCTCTTCTTGATCATAACTCTGAATGTGGGCAGCGATTGGAATCTGAGTTGGAGCAGCGGAGCGGCCAGAGAAGCCGAGGCTGTGGCTGCAATTTCCTGCTCAGGAAATGGCAGAGCTTACTTGGATGGCCTTGTTGTTGGTAATGAACAGCCTGTTTGCGAGTGTAATTCTTGCTTTGAAGGCCCTGATCGCTCTCAGTTTTTGCCGGATTGTGCTGCTGATGCTGACGGGTAACTGATCTCTCTCTCTCTCTCTCTCTCTCTCTCTCTCTCTGTTTAGAGAATCACATCATGTCTCCTTCACTTACACGGTTTCAGTTTACTTTACATGCAAATTTAATTTACATGGTTTCAATTTGTGGGTTGAGAATTCATATGCTTGAAAGTCAAATCAGATACGAATTATGAGTCTATGACACTAAGAAAAAGAGGAAACTAAAAAATTACTAGTAGTGACTTTCAAGTGATTGGTCGGTGAGTTCATATTATAACTCTATTTATTTTCTTCGTCACTAGATGCGTTATTATAACCTCCGATATATCACACCCCCCCGGAAAAAAAAAGGTATATGATCACTTACATTTTCAAGTTATAAGTTTGAATTATTCTACCTCTTCTTATTTAATTATAATATAAGTTTTACAAAAAAAAAATGGTTATTTTTGTTAATATCCTCAAAGTAACAATTAATTTTATTAATATCTAAAAATTTAAAAAATTAACAATTATATTCAACTGATAAAAATTTTTGGTCAAATTTAACAAACCTATGTCAAATGAAAAAAAAAACTCAATTACCATTATAGACATTCAAATATAGTAATATAATAAATATGCTCTATATAGTTTACGAGAAAATTTATTTTTCATAAAAATTTTAATTTTCAATAATAAAAAAAATGCTATTTTTATGGGTGCCTCGATAAAATTTAAACTCATGGCTAACCCTCAAGTTTTTAAAATAACTTTTAATACACTTATTGTTAAGCAACAAAATTTTAATAATATCATATATAAAATATTAATATTTTATTCTTAAAAATTAATGTATAATTAATATTTTATCAATTGAATTGTTCACTATGATAAAAAAGGTATATTAGACCTTTCTTAAATTTTTTTTATTTGTTTTAACATAATTTTATTAATAACAAGAATAAAAAGCTATTTTAAAAACTTAAGTGTTACTGTTAGCATTGATTTTAAGCCGCCCTACTTCAGAGCACCAATAAAAATAATCCTAAAAAAATTAGCTTCTTATTCTTTAAATATTAAAATATATTATATATATATATATAAAATAAAAATATATTTATACAGGAAATAAACATTTTTTCTCTCTGTTTCTTTTTCCTCTCCCCTTAATTTGTAATTTACTGATATAAACTATTTTTTTTTTAGTTTTGTAGATTTGACTCCCATATTCAAAATTCTCTTTTTTTCTTTTCCTTTTGAACATTTTAATCGCTAATCACACTTAATCCATAATGCAAAACCATAATTGCAGTAAAATAAACAAGCAAAAATTGATTAGCACAGAAATTCCTCCAAAACAATAAGAAAATACCATTGAATCTCATTTATACACATCTGTAATTGATGCACACTAATATCATCTGTTTCAAAAGAGAAAAAGACTAAGCTCCTGTCATCAAATCCAGTACAAGAAAGATATGCTAACAATTGCCCTCCTAAAAATTTCATCACTAAAGATCTTACTCCCTTAACAAATCAAATGCGATTATGTATGTCACCTTCAGAAATCAGCTCCAAAATCAGAAAATAGAAAAAAGAACTTAGCAAAATCAGAAAAGAAATTGACTTTAATTCACTAGAAACAGCACAAACAAAATTGGAACCTTGAACATGTTCTTGGATTTCATTTATTCAAGAATGTAATTGATGTACATCATAGATTATAAGAGAACAATGGCTTTACTTCAGTCATAAAAATTTCAATACAATGTAAATTTGATAACAATTTCCCACAGAAACTAAATGTATTTCTACGAACATAAACTTCTTCCTAAAGAGCAGAACGTACATCTATGAACATTTCGTACACCAATACATTAAACACAACTATGCAAATTATGCTCCATCTAAAAAAGGGTTGATTAATGTAGGATGCATGTATGTGGGTGATGTATTCATCAATACATAATCATACATCATATACATTTTATGCATAGAAGAGGTCTGAAAATTTAATTTCTCAAGTGATAAACACAATAAATTTTTCATGTTATCATATAAATAAAATAGTAAGTTTTGAACAATCACCTTACAGGCTTTTTGATCTCGTTTTTGTCGGAGTTCCTATCTTGAAGCTTACTCATTTGTAATTCTAGTACCCAACTTGGTGGCTTAGGTAGGCTAGAATGGCAGCTTGTTCCAGCAAAGGGTTTAACAACTTAAACCCTAGTTTAACTCTTAAACTATATATTTAACTCTTAAGCTCTTTAACTACTACAAGTTATGAATTATTTTTGTTTAAATTTAATATTTAAACAACAAAACATATTTGTTATTGCAAATAGTATGACCGACCTATTTTAGAAAGAAAAGTAGAAGAAGTTCAACTCTCGAACACTTCACAACAATTGCAAAAATTAAAGCTTCTCTCTTTCTCTCTTGATGTGGCCGGATCACCCTTCACAAAAATGAGCAACTTTTGCTCTTTTATTTGCAACAATAATTTTCCTTTAGTTAGACAAAGATGGCTCTACCATGCATGGCCTTAATACCACACCATTTGCTTTTGTTTATAATTGTTCACAATAAACAAATAAAACAAAGAACAAATGGATGCATTTGGTAAAATTTTGTGACCAAATGGATGAAACAATTTCACCCTCTCACAAGTCACACGCCCCACCAATTCTTTGCCCATGCATTTGTGTTTCATAAATCTTTATTTAATCATTATTAAATATAAATTGAAATACATGTATTAGTGTAATAAAAAAAATTATTGTTTGACTTACAAAAATAATATCAAATATTATTATTGTTCTTTTATTCAAAAAATAATTTTATGAATAAAATAATAATTTTACTTGTCCAACAAGTAAGGTCATTTTAGTAATTTTTAAGTCAAATAATAAATAGCCTACAATATGCCACATGTCCTTAACTTGTATGATCTACTATATTAAGGTCATAGTGCATACGTATAATCTTTTCACTATTTATATCCTAGAAGAGCAAGGATATAGATCATCAAAGTCAAATCCCTACATACTCATCTGTGAACTTATCTCCAGGCACGTATCTCGATAAATAATATACACAAACACCTCTGTGATATCATTTAACCCTGTTGGAAACTCTTTTTCCGAGTTCATTGCTTATGGCCAAAAATCTTTTTGAAATACAGTTTTGTAGTATTCGGATATACAACTCACCCATGTGAGTTGACAGATCCCATATATGTACACATCGGACTCTATGAATATCGAATCATACCCAGCGACACGTAGCAGTCGACCATAAAAGTCTCTGACATATATGAAACTAAAGCACGATGGATCACTCACAAGCCCACTATGGCGCTCAAGTCAAAGGTGTTAATGTGTTTTATGATGCATACATGTGATTGTGTACATATTGAAAATTTTCAGTCCAACATACATTATGTAGCAGAATAAAATAATATAACCAACATGTACACACTACAACTGAATCAAAAAAGGTATTAGAATCGAATACATACCCTTGTAGATGATTCGGTGAAGATTGTTAAACTTTGAAACTTATTTAGCTCACAATGAAGCAACTAGAATAGTAGCTTTTAATCTTAATTTCGTACATGAATAAAACAAATTCAACTCTTGAATTGATTTAAGCATCAAGTGCTTAAAATTGTGTTTTGGGACCTAAATGAAACCTTTTCAAAGTTTTCATTTTTTCTCTTCTCTTTTGCATGAAATTTCCATACTTGATTTACTAACTTAACAAATGAAACTCTTTTCATTTGTTATAAGAAGTCTAAACTTCTTAAGTGGCCACATGTCCTTCATTAAGGCATGTGTTGCCATGCAATACCATGCATGAGTGACAAATGTCACTTATGTTATTTAGGCAAGCACTTTGTATGGATGGCATTTGTCATTTGCATGTCCATGCATACTGTAATTTTTCACACAAATAGCCATGCATGGATGCCATGTGTGCATTTGCTCTTTTTCATGTAATAGGGACCTATTTGCAATTCGTCTCCCACTTGCTTCAATACTCCATAATACGACTCCCATACATTTAGGATAAACCTAAGACGTTCTAAAGCCTATATAAAGTCTCTCTATTGGCTTGTAAACACATCTTTGTGATGACCCAAGAAATCTTAGTGATTAAACCTTTTTTGTGATTCTTAGTGAGAGAAAATTCATAGATTGCAAAATAAAGTTGTTCTTTGTGATCTTTATTATAAAAAGACATACTTTATGAGTACTTTGTGATTCAATAAGAAGAGTAAGTGATCTTGATCCGCCGTGAATATAGGAAAGTTACCAAACCATGTAAATTTCTGTATGTTCTTCTTCTCCCATTTCTCTCTTTAATTCCTTTAATTACTTATTCTGCACTATTTGCTTGAGTGATATTGCTTGTTTGTATGCTTTCGCTTCAACAATTTTATTTTAAATTTATTTGATAAAAATTTATGTAAAAATATTCAAAATTATGATTATATATTTCTAAATTTTACTTATCAAACACTCGACTACTTACTTTTTGGAGTAATTCCCAAAGGTAAGCCAGAATCAATATTGTGCAGGTGCAAAATGTTTAATTTTTTTTAATAACAATTCATTGGGGTCAAAAAGCAGGAAAACATTTTAGTCAAATTTTTACATCAAAAAAGTTTAGAGCAAGTTTCATTAACTGATCAGCTAAAACATTTTGAGATCAGGATATATGTTTAAAAATAGTTTGTGTTGAAAATAGATGATTTAATAATTTTGTATGGACAAGAATTATAAAAGAATACTCAAAGGAGAGTCATTATGAAGTCAAGTACGCATTAAGTGTACAAAGAAATATTAAAATGAAAAGCCAGAAGACTGGGTATTGTTCACACAGCGACACTGTTCAAGATTGGCACTGATCACAAGGCAACTTATAAGTATTTCTAATTTTGGCTCAATTGACTTCTTTAAGCGGGATTAGAACTCCTACAAGTAAGGACTCTTATTTCATTTAGATTTATGATTTTTAAGTGTATTTTACTCACTATATAAACCTTTCTAAATATAAGAGAAAGACAAGCATCTAAAGTTTCAAGATATAAACCATAAGAAAGAATAGAGGAGCTAGGTAGGTACTAAGTGCATAGTGCACTAGGGTGTAACTTTTAGCGAGTGTTTTCTTTTGGTTCTTGAGTGAACAAAATAAATTCCATAGATCTTTTTGGCTTAGATACTCGGGCTATTTTTGTATTTTTTGTAGAAATCTCTTATGAGGAGATACTAAGAGGTCTTAGGGAATTAATGGTGATCAAAGGTAGATACTTAGTGATATCTATGGGAGATACTAGAGTGATTTATAGGAGATATTTTGAGTATTATGGGATCATTGATGATGTAAGAAGATACTTAGTAATCTATATTAATAAAAGAAGCCAAATCATGGATCCTCTATGGACGCAGGCATTTATAAGCCGAACCACATATATCTTGAATTTTGCTGATTAGTTTGTTTTATTTATCTTTATTAATGTGTTGATCGTATGTATTCTTACTTATGATTTGAGTTATGGTTTTTGCTGTGCATAGAGTCAAAATGGTATAAAGGTTATGCTTAGTTCATGCTATAAGGGTATCAAACTGAAGAGTATGGCTTGATATCTGTAACAGTTTGGTCTCTTTCCTTTATCAGCTTTCGAATATTCTAAACTACAATATAATTTCTTTCAAAGAATTAATTAATCCTATAGCTAAACTCATAACATTTTTAGCATTTAATTCCACAATTAGGTTTTGGTATTTTAGGTTTTGAGCTACTTGAACTCCGAATCATATTATTTTTGTTTCTGCCACTTTTACATCAATATAGTAGGTACTTGGAGCAACAACTATTGCCATAGGCCTACATTCTTCATTTCTAATTATTACCCCCAACCCAACTTTGATCTACTACTGCATCTATTTTTATCTTGTGCCAACCGCTTGGGATTGGTTCTATTGCTTTGAATTCATTGCCCTTAGTTTAAAAATTAGAGGGTACCTGATACACAGTAAATTGGCTATATGACTAATAGTAAGCTTTCACTCTATCAATACCAACTAATATGGGATCTCTTCTCTTGTTGTAGTTAAAACCAAAAATTGTGTAACACGCCACAAGCCCTTCTCTTGCATTCCTTTGATTAGACTTGTAAAGTTGGTGCATCTCCAAAGTCTCTCAGCCATTTTACAAGTTATTAATGCATGTAAAGTGTTTTCTTTCTTTCTGTAGCATCTTGAATATAATGGGCTATTAATCACTTTCTTGAAAACCAAAGATAATCTTATTAGGATAAAGTTATTCAAAGCTCTCCATAAGAAAATTCCGATTTCATGTGGTACTGTGCTGCTCCATATTTATTTCCACCATTTTCTTAATTTGTCAGAAGGTTTTGGGTTACCTGAATACTTCTCCTTCAAGGCCGCATAATATCTATTATTTATATAATATGCCCCTCTTCTGTCATAGTGTCAACATATTATATCTTCCACCTTTTTTAAAGTTAAAGGGATATTTTGGATCTGTTCTGCATCCGCTTTCCAAAAAATATTGCTTTAACATCTCTTTCTTCCATTTGTTGCCTTCATTTATCAGAGCTTCCACCTTGCTATCAACTAGAAAATTAAATGGTGATATTAGCTTGAAGGTGGATGTTCTCGGGATCCAATTACTCTTATAAACTTTCACTCTCTTACCATTACTAATAAGCCACCTGATGCATTTTGCAGTAGATGTCTTCCCTATAGTATGCTCTTCCAAATGTATGAAGGATTGTTCCTTAAACTAGCATCCATAAATTGTCCATGCTTAAAGCATCTGACTTTTCGGATTTTGGCTATTAAGGAATCAAAAAATTGGATTGTCCATTATCCTTGTTTAGCTAGCAAGGTCTAGTTGAAACATGAGAAATCCCTAAAACCTAATCCTCTATAACTTTTTCCTTGGCACATCTTCTTTTAACTTGCCCAATGAATCTTTCAATTCTGTGACTCTTTTGCTCCCCACTAGAATTATTCAGCAATCTCTAAATGTCCTCACAAAGTTTCCTTGGAAGTTTAAACATACTCATTGCATATGTCGGCATTGCTTAAGCCACAGCCTTAATTAGCACTTCTTTCCCTCCACTTAAAAATAACTTCTCTTGTTACCCTTTTACCTTATTTGATATTCTTAGACTAAGTTTAACCATATGGAATATTGAGATCGACAAATATGTAAGACTTATCATATTTGAATAATTGTCCAGGTGCCATGGAATAAAATTCAAAGGTCTTCTTTAATTTATTGCACCTTGAGTTATGGCCTTTGCAACTACTAAACTGTTATCTAAAAAGAAAAGTGTGAGATTAATAGTGTGCTACGGAATTTAATTCTAGTTATTTATTTTTCAGCTTTTGTCTACTATAATAATGGTGAAAAAGCTTATGTATATAGAAGGAATAAGTATGGTGACAAAGGGGATATCTTTCTCTCAAACCTTGTATGCTTTAAAACTGCCTCTAACTTTCCTAGTTAATCAAGACTGAGAAGGATGTTGTGGTCATACATCTCACTACTAGATTAATCTACCCATTTAAGAACCCCAATCTTTCTATAACATTCCCTTAAAAGCTCAATTCTACCCTATCATATTTTTTACTTATATAGAGCTTTAGGATAACATATCTATCTCTTCCATTTTTCACTTATAATTTTATGTATCACTTATATTCGATTATAATTGTTGAGAGAGGAAACGTCATTCTCTCTCTTGAGGTTATGTTGAAGCGAAGAACCTCAAGTTCAACCTAGAACCCTAACCTCCTTGTGCAGCGGAATAACCTGTTAATCAAGCAAAATAGTAAGAATCCAAAGCAGAAAACAAAAGAGTACAACACAATCTTACACGGTTCGGCTAATTGCCTACGTCCACGGTGGATCCAAGGATCTTAACCTCTCTTATTAAAACTCCCTAGAGATATTACAAGGAAAACCCAATTTGAAGAACCCTCAAAAGGACCTAATATTTAGTGAACCCTTACTCTACCACGAATAATGATCACCCAAACGACGGTTCCACCTTAGCGCACACAAGCACTTAGTATCTACCTAGTTCTTCCTCTCTCTTAGAGTCTCTCTTAATGTTTAATCTCAACTAAAGGGTCTACAAGTGTTTATATAGGGTGTATTTCGTGCCTACTAACCATATTCCTTATTAGAGTAAGAGTCCACTTGTTTTGGAAGTCCAAAACTTCCTAAAACTTGAAATCTCAAAGAAAAACGGACTTTTAACGCGTCTAGCGCCGCAGCGCCCAGTGCGGCGCTCGTCCCTAGGCGCCGCGGTGTTGGGCAATATCGCACCCATCGCTGTGGCGCTGAGGACCCAGCACTGCGGCGCTGGGTTGCTGTCCTGGGAACCACGGCGCTCAGCCCTATACGCACCTTCAGCATTTTCTTCACTTCTTTCGTGTCTTTGAGTCCTGTTTCGCTTCCCCTTTCGTGTCCCACACGTCCTAAACTTCTCTATACGTGTCCCACACGTTCTAGATTTCTTGTGACTCTCTACTTTGGTATTCATCTCAATTCTTGTCCAACCAAGATTGTTGAATCACTAATTTCCCAACAAACCCTTCCTTGATTCAAAATCTTCCAAATAAGAAGGCTTCAGGATCCGATCCACACCAATACTCTATCACCTAGAGTTTAGTCCAATTAAGTCTCCACCAAGACTTAACTTTCTTTAGGCTAGTGACTTCGGTCTCCAAAGGCATTCGTGCACCTTGTATAGGTTATAGATGCGTTACACTCTTTTTCGACCCTCATCACCTCGGTGAGCACAGTTTGGATGTCACCTAGTGGTCTGCATTACCCCAACACCCTGCATTGGGCCACTCATGGCCATCCCAGTAAGCACATAGAGCCCTACATTGTGCTTCTTACCCTCAAACTTTATAAGTTCTTTCTCTACCCTTAGTTTTCCTTTTTTTGCTCTAACCAAATATCCTTCTTCATCGAGCTTGCCTAGGGATATTAAATTCCCCCTCACTTTAAGAATATGCCTTACACCATGTAAGTCCCTAGTTTCTTCACCTTACATCCTCAGCCTTATGTCACCAACTCCATGATCTCATAAGTCATGTCATTCCCTATTAGAGCTTTACCTCTCTTGACTTTATAATTGGTAAACATCGATCTGTCAGGACACATATGGATGCTGCACCTCGAATCTAGTATCCATTTGCTAGCGTACTTTTCCCTTGAGGTTACTGATGTGTCTACAACTTTGGTATCTTCCTTAGTACCGATTGTAGCCCACCCTCCTTAGCCTTTTGATTTCGGAAAATCCTTCACAAAGTGTCATTCCTTATTATAAAGAAAACACTTCTTGGATCTCCTCCTTGCTTGGTCCCTCTTCTTTCCTTGTGCAAGCAATGCTGCTCCACTCTCGGACTCAAATCTCTTTGTCACTTCTTTTGAGTTCAATGATGCCTTGATGTCATTCATCGTTAAAGACTCTTTCTCATACAGCAGTGTATCCACAAAGTTCTCATAGCTCTTCGGCAACGAACTTAACAAGATAATGACCTTATTTTCATCATCAGTCTTGATGCCCAGCTGCTCAAGACTTATGATGATCTTGTTGAACTTATCAATGTGAGCTATCAATGAAGTTCTCTCGTGTATTGTTAGCTGATGTAGTTTCTTTTTCACAAGAAGTCTATTTGTAGGAGACTTCTTCATGTACAATGCCTCGAGTCTTTTCCATAGCCCCAAAGTGGTTTCTTCATCACCAACTTCTCTTAATACTTTATCCCTCAACGCCAGGAATAAGGTGCTGTGAGCCTTTTTCTGAATCGTGTCCCAATATTTATGCCCAGACTTTGAGGTTGTCATCTCATCGCTAGTTGAGGAGCTGGTTTCCTCCAAGGCTGAGTTTAGCCCTTCCTTCACTAGTAGAGCCCTAACCTTCTTCCTCTAAAGATTGAAGTCATTCATCCCATTGAACTTCTCTATTTCTTGCTTGATTGCAGTCATGGTTTAAATACCCTAAGTGTGTATTATCGAACTTCTAACTCTGACACCAGTTTATTGATGGTGGAAACGTCATTCTCCCTCTTGAGGTTATGTTGAAGCAAAGAACCTCAAGTTCAACCTAGAACCCTAACCTTCTTGCACAGCGGAATAACTTATTAATCAAGTAAAATAGCAAGAATCCAAAGCAGAAAACAAAAGAGTACAAAACAATCTTACACGGTTCGGCTAATTGCCTACGTCCACGGTGGATCCAAGGATCTTAACCTCTCTTATTAAAACTCCCTAGAGATATTACAAGGAAAATCCAATTTGAAGAACCCTTAAAAGAACCTAATGTTTAGTGAACCCTTACTCTACCACGAATAATGATCACCCAAACGATGGTTCCACCTTAGCGCACACAAGCACTTAGTGTCTACCTAGTTCTTCCTCTCTCTTAGAGTCTCTCTTAATGTTTAATCTCAACTAAAGGGTTTACAAGTGTTTATATAGGGTGTATTTCGTGCCTACTAACCCTATTCCTTGTTGGAGTAAGAGTCCACTTGTTTTGGAAGTCCAAAACTTCCCAAAACTTGAAATCTCAAAGAAAAACGGACTTCTAACGCGTCTGGCGCCGCAGCGCCCAGTGCGGGGCTCGTCCATGGGTGCTGCGGCGTTGGGCATTATCGCACCCATCACTGTAGCGCTGAGGACCCAGCACTGCGGCGCTGGGTTACTGTCCTGGGCATCGCGGTGCTCAGCCCTGTACGCACCTTTCGCATTTTCTTCACTTTCTTCGTGTCTTTGAGTCCTGTTTCGCTTCCCCTTTCGTGTCCCACACGTCCTAAACTTCTCTATACGTGTCCCACACATTTTAGATTTTTTGTGACTCTCTACTTTGGTATTCATCTCAATTCTTATCCAGTCAAAATTATTAAATCACCAATTTTTTCAATAATAATATTGTCACTAATCAGTCTAATTAGAAGGAAAGTACTCTAGTTTAGGGAAATGATAGGTTTTAATACTTTCTTGAGTCTATTTGCATTAGCTTAGATATAACCCTATAAATTATATTGCATAAACTTATTGGCCTAAAGTTAATAGTCTTATAGGTTGAATATTTTTTGGGATCATGGCAATCAGTGTATGATTTAAGGCTGTAATGTTACCTTGATGATTCGGGACATTTAGACAGGTATTAATAGTGTCCTCCCCTACTTCTTACCAATGATTTTGGTAGATGCCTACAGAAAATCCTTCTATTCATAAAGCTTTAAGTAGATTCAATTGTCACACTGTTTTTACCACCCCCTCTCTTATGAAACGACTTTAACTCCTCAATCATTTTGTTTATCACTCCAGCCTCAAGCCCTTTGGAGGGATTTCATTCTACAGTCCTTATATGGCCCTGTTGAAGTAAATATTTTATAGAAATAGTCAATAATTATGTGCTCCACCTATTGATTTCCTCAACCCAAACTCCATCTTCATTTAGAATGCCTTTATTTCATTTTTTTCCTCTTCTTTATAGCCACTATATGAAAAAATTTACTGGCGATGAATCTTACAATGCTTAAGCTTGTTTGTTAGTTGTTCTAGCTTCTTTCTCCTTCCACCAAACTCTATTTTATTCTATTTCTTTCAATCTCCTCTTCACTCTCTCTGTCTTTTCAATGTAACTGTCAATGGGACTTCTCTCATTATTCCTTTCACTTTTCTAATGCTTCTTGACTACTTTTGCACACCTTCCATAAGAACCACATTTCTTCCTAGTGAAATCTAGAGCTTCTACTCCTTTCTCTCTTCAGCCATTCATTTATCTCTATAAGATTTAAGTAAAATCAGACAGTGATCCGAGCCCGTTGAGATTAGATGTTGAACTTGAAATCTGTTATACAACCTGTTCTTGCCTTCATTACTTAGGAACGTATCTAGTCTTTCTTTCATCAAATTCGGACCATATCTCCTATTTGACCAGGTGTATGAAAAGCCACTCCATCCCATGTTTGATAACTGCCACATTTCATTTGTTTTTCTAAAGTTTTTAATTGCCTCTGTACTCTTGAGCAGTCCTCTATTTTTCTCCTCGTTATCCAACACTTAATTGAAATCGCGAGTTTCTTAATGTGCTTTTTATTGTCTGCTTCAAGCAGTTCTTAGATTCTCATAAATCTCCACTTTCTTGATTCTCCTTCACTGATAATTGCATCAATGTAACACTTGTTGTATGAGAGTATACGTAGATTAATGTTATCATTCCATAATATTTCTAATCCCCTCCTAGTCCTTCCCTACCAACTATAAAGCAATTATTAAAATGTAGCCGCCTGCTTGTCCGCCTCATTTGAAATTCTTACACTTTTGTTTCACAAGGGAATAATATGTCAGGCATTTTAGTTTGGAGAATTTTATTAAATACTCTTGAATATCTGAGGGTTCCTAAACCTAAGACATTCTAACTAATAATTTTCATGTCTCTCGGCAGGGCTGAAGCTCAGCCACTGCCATTGACCCAATTTTAACTTTCTCCTCTTCATTTTCCCCTCCTTGTCCGTGCTTAGATTTCATACTTTTAATAATTTAGTAGTTTAATTAAGGAAAAACTACATATGTTTTTCATTCTATAAAAATGCTTTTAGGAACATGAAATCATACGGAGTAAGTTTTTACTTTGATTTCACTTTCAAAAATAGAAAACTGTTTCTAAGGAGGAAAAAAAAAACATAATTTCCAAGCACCTGTTGAACTACATAATTTTATATAGTTATTTGATAAAACATATCATATAGATAAATAAGAAAACAATACATAAATAGGAAATTTGTCACTTTTTCCCCTCTTAATTTTTTTTTATAAGAATTACTTATTTCTCTAATTTTCCATTTACCTCATCACCCCTTTACTACTAGAAAAACTCTATTTAATAATTACTTTTTTTTTGTTTTTTTACTATTTTACTTTTGATGTGATGATGAGATGTAAAAATTAATATATAATTTATACCCATAAATATTCAAATATAAAAATATTTAACTTTTAATAATTTAGTGATTATATTAAATATAAAAATAATGTTTTTTTGAATATAATATTTGTATTACTTTTCAAATTAATCTATAAATAATTCATACTTATATCTTATTTTTATCTAACATAAATTCTTAATATTTATTTATTTAAATTTAGTGTTAATTAGGAACTATAAGCTCACAATTGTTTAGAATTTATGGGTTTCAGTATCTATTTAATATGTTTGAAGTCATTGATCTAATTGTTTTATATGATATATATATATATATATTAATGCTTACAAAAAATAATATATGACACAATTGATTTCTTTTTTTATTTAACAATATTTGGATTTAAAAAAAATAATATGTAGGTTTCAACTCTTTTTTTTAAAACATCATTAATGTAATATCATTGATAGGATTAGTAATATTATATCGCTGAGTTCTTAATATAAAATTAGAATAATACCAAAACGCTACACAAGAACTAGATAGTTCTATTGTAATTTTATGTAAGTTTCAAGTCTTAATGATAACACTTTTGTAGATTTAAAAAAATAAGTAAAATACTGAAAGCCAAAATACAGTAAAAGACAAAAAAAAACATACACAAAAATGTTAAAATCAAAATGCAAAGAAAAAAATACTAAAAGTAAAAAATGCATTTGAAGTATTTTATTGAATTTAAATTTAAAAATATTAAATAATCATGTAAAAAAAGCTAATACATCCTTAAAAAGTGTATTTTCTCTCACAACAAATGGTGATTGGATAATATGAAAAAACACAATAGAGGAGTAAGTAGTTAATTTAATATAAAAAAGTAACAAGGGAAAAAAAAGACAATTTCCTTTATATGAATAATGTTAAGTTTATAAAATTAAAAAATATATATCTGTCCAAAAACATTTTATATATATGACATATGACACGATATATTCTATGTGTGCAAGGAGGATTTATCTATTTAAAAGATGGGCATGAATCCAATGTTAATTTTTATATGTAATAAATTGTTGAAATTTTATCATGAAATTGATAATGTGTTGCTCTTTTATAACAAGAATGCTATAAATAGGAGATATCTTTCTTTATAAAATTTCATAACTCCATTTTTTTAAATCCATATAAAATTGGTGCACTCACATTATTGAATTAGTTGGTTTAAATTTATGTGTAACTATGATTTAACTTATTAAAAATAGAAATTTTATGTTTAGGCCCCTATTAATTTATAACTTCATAATTTTACCCTCTATAATATAGACTTTAACTCTTTTAATTTTTTTAATTTAAACATTTTGCCCCCGTGATATTGATCCCGGCTCCGTCCTCGCGTACGCATAGAAGAATTATTAATCAGGCATCATATCTTCCTGGTCATTAGTTTTCACGCCAGCAATATATATAAATTTGCAGTGGGGATCCGTTATTTCTGGAGCCATTCTGGATGCAACATGCAGGTAGCAGCGCAATTGTAGTAGCAGGATGGCACAGAATGAGCTATTCATTCAAAGATCACTCTTTCATCTCCCAAGAGCTTGAAAGACTCGTCCGAAAAATCCATTCAATCGCAGGAAATGCAGTTACAGAGAATCGATTCATTGTTTTTGGAGCCGGATCAACGCAGCTCCTTAATGCTGCAGTTCATGCTCTTTCTCTTTCTCGTGATAACTCCTCCTCACCTGCCCCTGCCAAGGTTGTAGCTTCAATCCCTTTTTATCCGGTTAGTAATGTTTAACTTACCCTACCTATAGTTTTGTTATCTTTAATTGTACTGTTACTGAGAAAATTTCATTCATCTCCCATAAGGTTTGGCTACGTATATATGGATAATAGATACAATTCTCTTTCCTTTTTAAAATTTTTCATAAAGGTGCGTATATAAGATTTTTTTTAATAATATTTTTTATTAATTTATTTTTAAAGAATTAAAACTGGATTTTAAAATTATTAATTTACAATTCCACTTAAAAGTTTAAGTTAATGGGTGAAAGTTTGATATTAATATTAAAAATAAATTTTTAATTAACAATTATTGTCATGTAAAATATAAATCTGAATAGGTCTGAATCAAAACTAATATTAGTGTTAAAGACAAATCTTAATATTTCTCATAATGTGAAACGTGAATTCGAATAGGTTTGAATTAAAGTGAAACAAAGAGATATATCAATAAATTAACTGTAGAGATTAACACGTAGCGGAATACGTAGAGAATACAAGCAATGAAGTAGTTTATAACAATCCAAGCAAGAACAACAAGCTAAGTATTGACAATAGAGAAAAGTAGAAATATACCATACCAAGACACAAAATACGTGGTTCAGCAAATTGCTTACGTCCACGGTGGATCAAGGATCCAAGTCTCTCTTATTCTTTGGTTGATTACAAGAGAATTGATCATACAAGATCAAGAAATGATACAATTGAATTTTTGGAGCTCTAGGGTTTGTTCTAAAGAGTTTTGAGAGTGTTTCTCATCTTACATAACCCTAGGCATAATGGGGTATTTATATGAAGTCTAAAATACCCACAAAAAATGGAAAGGAAAAGCCTAAATTCGGAATTTTCAGATTGTGAACAGTGAACAGTGAGAAAATGATGTCCAATAAGGTGGACTATTTTTTTTTTTTAAAGAGTTAAAGTAAGAGATATAATGTTAAAACCTATAGTTTAAGAATCAGTTGAACTAAAGGTCTTTTTATTGAAGTTGATTTTTGATCATTTAAGATAATGCCTTCAATATTCTGATTTGAATGACAACTTAGTTGCGTAGAAATGTTACATTTTTTTTGAATGATATCAAAGTAGTGAATGATATTATGACGTATGAGTATATGTTGAAGGGATTAAAATTTTTAGAGGAGTTAAGAATTTTATGTGAGAGATTAGTATGGGTATTCTACATCTATATTATTCTTTAATGAATAAAAGGTGAAGTGTATAGATGCCCATTAAATATTGAATGAATGAGAGAAAAGAATAAAAATATGTGTGTATATATTTTATAAGTCCATAATGTGTGTCATATGTTTATTTTATGGATATATGTTTCGTACTCCTCTCGTATACTCAGCTATGCGCCAACTTAGAGATAATCTAACATATGAATGAGTATTTATTAGGATTTTGGACCACAATGAGCAAATCCTATATACAAGGAAGATTGCTTTGTAAATGTTTTATGAATAAACCATACAGTTGAAAAGGAAAATTGAGAATGAGAAGAAGAAATGAGATCTAAGTATCCTCATCTATGTGCTTAAGTTATGAATTTCGAGGACGAAATTCTTATAAGGAGGGGAGAATTGTAGTAACCAGTATCCATAACCGGTAAGAATATGTATATTTTATATATATAAATATACGTATTTTATTTGTATGTGGGTGATCCCTGATTTATATATTGTTATTAGTAGTGTTTTTATAGGTTAAAGATATACTATTAGTATTGGGTTTATTTGCAAGACTTTGGAATTATTTTAGGGACCAAATTGTTATACTTTAAAAGTTTTAGGGGCAAATTTGTAAATATAAAAAATTAGCCTCTTAGTATAAAAATACACTTTTAAACCCTAATTTACCATTTTTAGGTCGAGCTACCCATTTTAAGAGAGAGAAGAGAGAAATAGAGGAGAGAGAAAGAGGAGAAGAAGAAGAAAAAGAAGAAGAAATTGGAAATTTGAATTTCAAGAGGTATATCATACGTATTTCTCAATTTATTGGTATTAATTAAGTTAATTCCTTTAAGTTTTGATTTCTGAAAATATGTATAATTGAGGATTTGTTGTGTATTTCGTAAGATCATATGAGAATTGATGATGATCTATAAGATAGTTTGATAAATCATGATGAATTGTGGAATTTCTGCTGGATAACCTCTTGATCTAGAAATTTTATAAATTGTTGTGATTCGATTCTGGTTTTGAATTTTGAGTATATGAAATTAGACATGTTAAGAATCATCTGAGACTTTGAATCGATTGAAAATTCTGGAAATTGAATTTATAGTGAATTTACCAAAATGACCCTGAAATTCTGGAAATTTCCTGTGTAAACAGTATAGTACAGTGAAAAATAATTTTTGTCCTACTGAATGATCTTCAAAAATTATGAATTTGTGGAATATGATAATTTTATATGTCTAATATGATATACTCGGAATTGAGAATTTAGATCAATGTGGTTGAAGTGTTATGAATTTCTAAAGTGTATCAGCTCATTGCAATATTTGATTAACAGATTTTTAAAGTTATAGAATAAAATAGTTTTAAAATACTTTTGGCAGTGATTTGGAAGTGAAATATTTATCATGGACTGAGATATGTGTTAAAAGTAATTATGTGGTAGTTTTATAATTTTTGAGTTAGTATATGATTTTATAAAATTGGGAGATTGAATACTGTTCAGTAAGTATCTTGATCCTGTCAGGTTTGTAGTTTGGATTCGATGGTGTGTATGGAATGGATTGTGTAGGAAATTTGATATAATATTCATATATAAGAAGGATATATGAGTCAATAATGGTATATTCTTATTTTGGAGTAATTGGACATCATTTGATGTATTAGAAATTTTTGTTAAGTGTAAGTGGTCAGAATGACAGGTTTTGAGAAACCAAATATTTAGACCAATTTGATGTGATAAATGCATTGTGTATAATTTTGTAAGTTATTTAAAGTATTTTGTGTGAATTGTGAGGCTTATGAAAGGATTAATCTCTATTGATAGGTTAAGGAGATTTAAGCCTTGTAGCTGAAAGTGTTAAGAGGTAAGTATACTAGACTTTTTACTGAAATCACAATAAACATAGTAATTGTTTTGTATGATTTTGCAAATGGGGTTAAGAATATGTTTATGTTATGTCAAAGTATATTTTGATATGAAATATGAATATATATTTCTGAATGTGAGCATTGACATTGAGCATGGACATAAATGTGTTTTTGTAAGTGAGCTTTCAAAATAAGATGTGTTTAATAAAGAAAGCTTTTGAAGTGTAATATGTCCATGAGAAATATTTTGTATTTTGAGGGTACTTGAACTCACTGTTAACTTAGTAGGCATTTTATGTGATTTGTGGAGCCTTTATGTGTGGCCTTTCCTTTGGGATTGGTATATGTTATGTGTTCCGTATGTAGGGAGGATCCTATTGGTACCTAAAGGAAGAGTGAGTCATCACATTCGTGTGGTGGCGTATTGGTGCATGTGAGAGGACTCACCGATGATCAGGGTGAGGGTTTGGCTTTTACCTTCGGGCATAAGCATTATATATGTGTTATTCAAGACCTCACTTGTATTATTCCTCTCATACGGTATGTCACCTACGAGTGACATTTGGCTCATTATGTGATATGTGATATGTAAGTCCTACTAAGTAGTAGTCGAGTAATGGTATTCCTATTATGTGTTTTGAAAGAATGTGTAAGCGCTTACATGATATGTGATTTGATAAGATTATGATTTTGATTGATCACAGCATATCATACACATGCATTGTGTACATATATGTATTTGTATTTGATATATGAAAAACTAGTATGCTTACTGAGTTTTATACTCATTATAGTTTATGGTGATTTCAGGTAAATAAGGTACATGTGTACATAGCGGATTTGGCAAGGCTTCTGCTGTTCCTTGGGTTCCCTAAGTTGTTAGGTTGCTAAGTGTTTTATTTGGGGACACGTAGGATAAGATATTTGATTTGTCCCTAGTGAATAAATACCTATGTATTATTTTATTGTGTGGTTGGATTTAGTTTAAGTTTCACCAAGTGTAGTAATGGATTGATTTTAAGTAAGAATTTGCAATGAATATATTCTGGGCTTCCGGTAACAAAGTTGCTACTAGTGACGTAGTAGAGTGTTAATCTCTGAGAAAACTCTGCGTATCTCCGGTTTACTAATTGTCCCAGTCATAATTCAATTGCTATAATTCTGAAAGAAATTAAAATAAATGCTTAAGTATTATTGAAGGAATGTAAGTGATGTCGTGTGTCGGATCTTTTGGGTCTGGGGCGTGACAGCTTTTATTGGTATCAGAGCTAAGATATGATTCTGTAGACTTTTAAGTGTCGAGTCAAGGGAACCGAGCAGATGCCAAATCCTTAAGATTGTATTTGTAGCTTTGTTGTGTAAAAGTTTGACATATTCCTTAAATTTTGTATGATTTTGTGAAGATGACACATTATCCAAGAGCTGCTAAGATTGTTGTTGTTGTGGATAATGGTACCTTGTGGATCTTAATGTTACTATTTATATATTTTTTTTTTTTTAAGTTATGACTAATATGCTTAGTAAGAGTGATGTTGAATATCTTATAATGATAATTTGCATGTCATAGAGTAAATTGAGATAAGTTTCTCAATGACAAAATATAGAGAAGTAGAGTATTGAAGACATCAATTGAAACAACTTTTATTGAAAAGGAAAACAACAACAATAGCAGCAACAAAAATACAGTAGAGGCTACGGAGTGAGATTTAAGTCTATTTTGCGCTTCTTCTGACTGTCATGAGTAGACCAATCTAACTGATGCAATGTTGGATTAGACAGAGGAATAAAAGACTGTAATTGATCAATTAGTTGATCAACAGTTGGAGCTGAAATAAGAATCCGTCGTGCTAGAAGTGGGATGAATTGTGTTCCCGCTGCATAGTCAAGAAAAGATATCAACCCGTCATAAAAGCCATTAACATTTAACAAACCAATGGGTTTTTGGTGGATTTGTAATTGTGCCCATGAGACAATTTGAAAAATTTCCTCCAAGGTCCCGAAACCTCCTGGTAGAGCTATGAAAGCATCTGCATGCCTAAGCATTTGAGCCATTCGCTCGTGCATAGATGAGACTTGTAACTCATCCCCAACTGTTTTTCCTACAATATTTTCAATAGCTAGAGGTTTTGGAATGATACCCAAAACTCGACTACCTTTATTGTATGCAGCTTTTGCCACAGACCCCATTAACCCTCGGTTACCTCCTCCATATACTAAATGTATATTTCGCTCAGCTAATACCTTACCAAGATTTTCTGCAACTTTTGTAAACTCTTCAGTATTCCCAGGGTTAGATCCACAAAAGACACAAATTTTTGTGAATCGACGAGCTGAGGTTTCCTCCATTGTTATGCTCACCCTAATCTTTGAATGTTTTCGAGTTTGTATAAGGATGCAATAATAATGTATTTATAGAGAAACAAATTGATAATAGCTGTGGAGCATATGTGTAAGTATGTTCAAATATATATTTTTCTCGATTCTTGTGAGGTAAAAAAAAAAGAATGAGTTTTATTTTATCATTTTATAAGGGACAATAGGTCGCAAAATCTTGAATAAATATATGTTGATATGTAGGTGTGATAAAAATTATGTCAGAAGCGTGATAAGTTAGGTAAGATAATTAAGAAAAGTCAATAAAGGCCTATTTCATGGATTTAGGGACTTAGCCATTTTGGCACTAATGGCCGACAATGCATCAATGACTTGAAGACTTTTTGAGCTAACAATTGGACTTTGGACATGAGGCCAAATTAACTTTATTAATTACAAAGATTTTGTGGTTTTAACATTGATTTTTGGCCGATAGATTAAAAACAGATATGAAGAAAGATAAAGCACACTTGACATAAAGATAAAGCAGTAATCAATCTCTCTTTGATGTGATAGAGCAACACGGATCTAGTTTCTGTGAAAATAGAAACAGCAATGTAGGTCAAAATGAGTCTGCTTGGTCGCTTTCATCTGTGTCGTATCCGTGAGAGAGGAACTTATGGAGTTGTTGTTCCCATACATTGAATGAGGGCTCTGGCGGAGTGGAATGTGGGTCTACCATATCTTGATCTTCTCCAGGTGAGCTAGTCTGGATGAGGGATGTGCTGGCTTCCTCTTGGATTTGGGTGTCGGTTGGATAAGGTTGGGAGTCTTGAAAGAGGGATAAGTCAAGATTGGGTTGGTGTTGGTCAGGTTCTGTCGGGATAACTGGCTGAGATTGAGTAGGTTCTGTCGGGACAGGTGGCTGAGGCCATTGGTGAAGGTTATCGATTTCTTGTCTGTAACTGGCATAATAAGTCATGTTTGGGATATGGTGATGGTGGGTAGAGTAATTTGTATTTCTATGATGTGAAAGATGATATTTTTGTCTTTGTTGGAATTTGAGTATATTGGCAAAATTCAGTTCTTCTGCAAAGTCATCTTCAACCTGTTCCCAAGGTGCAGCATCTTCTGGGGAGATCCAAACGGATGGAGGAATTATCTGGTTTTCTTGAGCAAGAATTCTTTCAAGTTCTCTCTTTTGCTGGATTACTTCTTCAGGCCAGAGCTTAATTGATCCCTTTAGTGAAAGGGTAAAGGTGAGGTAATCCTTGACAGTGGGGTAATAATGGATTTCATGATCTGAAATAATCATACCCTTTCGTTGGAGAAGTAAAACAGACCAAAGATGTTGTCTGGGGACTGCAGCATTTGTGTTGTTTGCAATCATGTGTTGAAATTTAGTTATCCACCATGTCTTTGGGTAAAACCATTGGAGAAAAATCAGGGCTGGATGATCTTCATCACATTTTTCTAATTTTTGGACGGTTATAAGTAATGGGAATTCCATGGCGATTGTATACAAATCCAATAGATACCATAACAAGTAAAGGACAGGTTTGGACCATTGGGAAAATGGGAAAAAAGAGTGCAGGTGAAAGAAAGGGTATTCCAAGTTGAACGAAGGGCCACCAAGAACTGTGAGGCCGTGTTCTTGGACTGCCAAGATGGCATAGTGTCTGATGAATTCTTTGGCACGGGAATGGAGTGTTCTGGTTCTGATTAGGTCTGGAAGTTGTGGTGGAGTAAAAGGAACATGAGGAGTTATGATAATAGGATTCATTATGAAGATGGTAAGAGGGTTGGTTTTCTTTATTGCTAGAAAAGTGATTATGAGGTTTAGGCTATTTATAGAGTTTTGTGAAAGAAAATCAATAATCGTTTTGTCCTTTCCTTTTACGTGGATGGCGTTAAAGGAATAGTTAAAAGAATCATATTTGCCATCGCAGTAATTGTGCTAGTGGAATCTTTTCTATTTGAAATCGAGCATATTAGAAAAAGTAGACATGTCAGTCTCAATGAGAAAATGATGTCCAATAAGGTGGACTATTTTTTTTTTTTAAAGAGTTAAAGTAAGAGATATAATGTTAAAACCTATAGTTTAAGAATCAGTTGAACTAAAGGTCTTTTTATTGAAGTTGATTTTTGATCGTTTAAGATAATGCCTTCAATATTCTGATTTGAATGACAACTTAGTTGCGTAGAAATGTTACATTTTTTTTGAATGATATCAAAGTAGTGAATGATATTATGACGTATGAGTATATGTTGAAGGGATTAAAATTTTTAGAGGAGTTAAAAATTTTATGTGAGAGATTAGTATGGGTATTCTACATCTATATTATTCTTTAATGAATAAAAGGTGAAGTGTATAGATGCCCATTAAATATTGAATGAATGAGAGAAAAGAATAAAAATATGTGTGTATATATTTTATAAGTCCATAATGTGTGTCATATGTTTATTTTATGGATATATGTTTCGTACTCCTCTCGTATACTCAGCTATGCGCCAACTTAGAGATAATCTAACATATGAATGAGTATTTATTAGGATTTTGGACCACAATGAGCAAATCCTATATACAAGGAAGATTGCTTTGTAAATGTTTTATGAATAAACCATACAGTTGAAAAGGAAAATTGAGAATGAGAAGAAGAAATGAGATCTAAGTATCCTCATCTATGTGCTTAAGTTATGAATTTCGAGGACGAAATTCTTATAAGGAGGGGAGAATTGTAGTAACCAGTATCCATAACCGGTAAGAATATGTATATTTATATATATAAATATACGTATTTTATTTGTATGTGGGTGATCCCTGATTTATATATTGTTATTAGTAGTGTTTTTATAGGTTAAGGATATACTATTAGTATTGGGTTTATTTGCAAGACTTTGAAATTATTTTAGGGACCAAATTGTTATACTTTAAAAGTTTTAGGGGCAAATTTGTAAATATCAAAAATTAGCCTCTTAGTATAAAAATACACTTTTAAACCCTAATTTACCATTTTTAGGTCGAGCTACCCATTTTAAGAGAGAGAAGAGAGAAATAGAGGAGAGAGAAAGAGGAGAAGAAGAAGAAATTGGAAATTTGAATTTCAAGAGGTACATCATACGTATTTCTCAATTTATTGGTATTAATTAAGTTAATTCCTTTAAGTTTTGATTTCTGAAAATATGTATAATTGAGGATTTGTTGTGTATTTCGTAAGATCATATGAGAATTGATGATGATCTATAAGATAGTTTGATAAATCATGATGAATTGTGGAATTTCTGCTGGATAACCTCTTGATCTAGGAATTTGATAAATTGTTGTGATTCGATTCTGGTTTTGAATTTTGAGTATATGAAATTAGACATGTTAAGGATCATCTGAGACTTTGAATCGATTGAAAATTCTGGAAATTGAATTTATAGTGAATTTACCAAAATGACCCTGAAATTCTGGAAATTTCCTGTGTAAACAGTATAGTACAGTGAAAAATAATTTTTGTCCTACTGAATGATCTTCAAAAATTATGAATTTATGGAATATGATAATTTTATATGTCTAATATGATATACTCGGAATTGAGAATTTAGATCAATGTGGTTGAAGTGTTATGAATTTCTAAAGTGTATCAGCTCATTGCAATATTTGATTAACAGATTTTTAAAGTTATAGAATAAAATAGTTTTAAAATACTTTTGGCAGTGATTGGGAAGTGAAATATTTATCATGGACTGAGATATGTGTTAAGAGTAATTATGTGATAGCTTTATAATTTTTGAGTTAGTATATGATTTTATAAAATTGGGAGATTGAATACTGTTCAGTAAGTATCTTGATCCTGTCAGGTTTGTAGTTTGGATTCGATGGTGTGCATGGAATAGATTGTGTAGGAAATTTGATATAATATTCATATATAAGAAGGATATATGAGTCAATAATGGTATATTCTTATTTTGGAGTAATTGGACATCATTTGATGTATTATAAATTTTTGTTAAGTGTAAGTGGTCAGAATGACAGGTTTTGAGAAACCAAATATTTAGACCAATTTGATGTGATAAATGCATTGTGTATAATTTTGTAAGTTATTTAAAGTATTTTGTGTGAATTGTGAGGCTTATGAAAGGATTAATCTACATTGATAGGTTAAGGAGATTTAAGCCTTGTAGCTGAAAGTGTTAAGAGGTAAGTATACTAGACTTTTTACTGAAATCACAATAAACATAGTAATTGTTTTGTATGATTTTGCAAATGGGGTTAAGAATATGTTTATGTTATGTCAAAGTATATTTTGATATGAAATGTGAATATATGTTTCTGAATGTGAGCATTGACATTGAGCATGGACATAAATGTGTTTTTGTAAGTGAGCTTTCAAAATAAGATGTGTTTAATAAAGAAAGCTTTTGAAGTGTAATATGTCCATGAGAAATATTTTGTATTTTGAGGGTACTTGAACTCACTGTTAACTTAGTAGGCATTTTATGTGATTTGTGGAGCCTTTATGTGTGGCCTTTCCTTTGGGATTGGTATATGTTATGTGTTCCGTATGTAGGGAGGATCCTATTGGTACCTAAAGGAAGAGTGAGTCATCACATTCGTGTGGTGGCGTATTGGTGCATGTGAGAGGACTCACCGATGATCAGGGTGAGGGTTTGGCTTTTACCTTCGGGCATAAGCATTATATATGTGTTATTCAAGACCTCACTTGTACTATTCCTCTCATACGGTATGTCACCTACGAGTGACATTTGGCTCATTATGTGATATGTGATATGTAAGTCCTACTAAGTAGTAGTCGAGTAATGGTATTCCTATTATGTGTTTTGAAAGAATGTGTAAGCGCTTACATGATATGTGATTTGATAAGATTATGATTTTGATTGATCACAGCATATCATACACATGCATTGTGTACATATATGTATTTGTATTTGATATATGAAAAACTAGTATGCTTACTGAGTTTTATACTCATTATAGTTTATGGTGATTTCAGGTAAATAAGGTACATGTGTACATAGCGGATTTGGCAAGGCTTCTGCTGTTCCTTGGGTTCCCTAAGTTGTTAGGTTGCTAAGTGTTTTATTTGGGGACACGTGGGATAAGATATTTGATTTGTCCCTAGTGAATAAATACCTATGTATTATTTTATTGTGTGGTTGGATTTAGTTTAAGTTTCACCAAGTGTAGTAATGGATTGATTTTAAGTAAGAATTTGCAGTGAATATATTCTGGGCTTCCGGTAACAAAGTTGCTACTGGTGACGTAGTAGAGTGTTAATCTCTGAGAAAACTCTGCGTATCTCCGGTTTACTAATTGTCCCAGTCATAATTCAATTGCTATAATTCTGAAAGAAATTAAAATAAATGCTTAAGTATTATTGAAGGAATGTAAGTGATGTCGTGTGTCGGATCTTTTGGGTCTGGGGCGTGACATATGGCACTTTGGCTATCACAATGTACTGAAGTATTAACTTCATCCATAGCCAAAAGTTCAGCACATATACCTTTCAACCATATAGCCTCTTTAATTGCTTCTCCTAAGGCTATATACTCGGCTTCGGTAGTTGATAGTGCTACAACATGCTGCAATACTGATTTCCAGCATACGCTACATCCAAACACCGTGAAGATATACCCAGATAAAGACCTTCTATTGTCCAAGTCACCTGCGTAATCTGAGTCCACGTAACCCTTCACCATTTCATCACCTGTGCCAACCCTTCTGAATAGCAAACCATAATGTGACGTCCCCTTTAGATACCTAAGTATCCATTTCACGGCCATCCAATGCTCCTTTCCAGGATTAGCCATGTATCTACTTACAACACTCACCGCTTGTGCTATATCCGGCCTTGTGCAAACCATAGCATACATTATAGAACCAACAGCACTAGCATATGGTACCTTAAGCATATGCAATTTTTCTTCTTCAATTTGTGGTGATTGAGATGCCGACAGTTTGAAATGCATTGCCAATGGAGTCGTCACAGCTTTGGCATCCCTTATTTTGAACCTGTCAAGAACCTTGAGTATATACCGTTGTTGAGACAAGAAAATAACATCACTGCCTCTCACTATATCCATACCCAAAATTCTTTTGGCTGACCCCAAATCTTTCATTTCAAACTCACCACCCAGCTGATTTTTCAGCTTATGTATCTCTTCCATATCCTCACATGCAATTAACATATCATCAACATATAGAAGGAGATACATACGCTTACTGTTATTCAATGCTTTGAAGTACACACATCCATCATACTTGCTCCTTGTGAAGCCACAATGCAGCATAAAATCATCAAATCTCCTATACCATTGTCTTGGAGATTGCTTCAGCCCATATAAAGACTTCTTTAGCAAACAAGCATAATCTTCTTTGCCCGGTTCTTCAAAACCTTTCGGTTGTGCCATGTATAGCTCTTTTTCAAATTCACCATGAAGGAAAGCTGTCTTTACATCCATTTGTTCAAGATGTAAATACAGATTTACACACATGGATAATAAAATGCGAATTAATGAGTGTTTTACAACAGGAGAAAAGATTTCATGGAAATCAACCCCTTCTTTTTGTGTGAAGCCCTGTGCAACAAGCCTAGCCTTGAACTTTGTAGGCTCAACACCCGGAACCCCCTCCTTAACCTTGTAAACCCATTTACAGCCAACTAACCTCTTTTTCTTTGGTTTCACCACCAATTTCCAGATATGATTCTTATTAAGAGAAGTGATCTCTTCTTCCATAGCTTGTTGCCATTTAACACAATTTACACTCTCAATAGCTTCAGTATATGATTTTGGTTCATCATATTCTATAGTGTAAGCAGTGTTAAACGCATAAGCTATCAAATCAGCATGTGCATACCTGCTCGGTGATCGAACAACTCTCCTTTGTCTATCTCTAGCCAACTGGTACTCTTCAAGTTCAGCTTCAGGAGTGCTAGACTGCAATGGTGCTGTTTCAGAGAAATTTTCAGGTTCTTGTTCTTCATGTGCATCATCATTGAAGTGCTGACCTATAAGAATGTCAGGTCTCAAATCATGTTCCACCTCATGATGTTCAGTTTCAGATTCAGAAACTGAACTTGGCACATCTTCAGGCTTCTTCAAAACTGAATCCGAATTGGTTTCCAACAATGTAGATTCATTGAACGTCACATCCCTACTAATGATACTCTTGTGCGGATTAAGATCAGTACATCACACCTTGTATCCCTTAACACCTTCTGGATATCCTATGAATATCCCCTTCAAGGCTCTTGGTTCTAGTTTGCCTTGCTTGATGTGTACAAATGCAGGGCATCCAAATACCCTCAGGTGATCATATTTTGGAGTGCCTCCAGACCATTTCTGTTCTGGTGTCATAAAGCCAATAGCTGAAGAAGGACTTCGGTTTATCAAGTAAGCTGCAGTTACTACCGCCTCCCCCCAAAATGCCTTAGACAATCCGGCATTGGTTAGCATGCACCTTACCCTTTCAAGTAAGGTTCAGTTCATCCTTTCTGCAAGTCCATTCTGTTGTGGTGTGTACCGCACCGTTTTATGCCTTGCAATACCATACTTAGCACAAAACTTATCAAACTCAGTATTACAAAACTCAAGACCATTATCCGTCCTAAGTCTTTTGATTTTCTTACCCGTTTGATTCTCCACAAGTGCTTTCCATTTCTGAAATGTTTCAAACACCTGCTCTTTGCTCTTCAACACATAAACCCACAACTTCCTTGAATAATCATCAATGAATGACAGAAAATACCGTGCACCACCATGAGTGACAGCTTGAGCAGGTCCCCAAAGGTCAGAATGTATGTAATCCAAAGTGCCCTTGGTGTTGTGTTCACCCGTGTTAAACTTAACTCTATGAGCTTTCCCAAGTACACAATGTTCATAAAACCCCATTGGCTGAATCTTTACTTTGCCAAATACACCTTGATCATACAACTCCTTAAGGCCTCTCTCACCCAAGTGCCCTAACCTCAAATGCCATAACTTGGTTTGCATATTCTCATTATCAACAGAGAAAGATGCAGAACCAATAACAGCCTCTCCACTCAACACATACAACCCGTGTTTACGCTCACCTCTCATTACAACCATTGAACCCTTAATCACTTTCAATGTACCACTCTCACCCTTGAATGTGCAACCGGATTGATCAAGCATGCCTAAAGAAATTAAATTTCTTTTAAGATCAGGTACATGCCTCACATCTAACAACTCCCTCACACTCCCATCATGTAGTTTCAGCCTAATACTACCCATCCCAATGACTTGACAAGCCATATTGTTGCCCATTAATACCTTACAACCATTAATGGACTGATAGCTAGTGAACAAAGCTTTATTAGGACACATATGGAAAGTACATCCGGAGTCAAGAATCCACTCACCGGTGTTCTGCCCATTCGAGGCAACCAATGTTTCTGCAACTTCATAATCTTCTTCATAGACTATAGCTGCATCTGCTTCAGGTCTCTTCCCTTGATACTTAGCTTTCCTTTCTGGACAATCCCTTCTGAAATGGCCTTCTTTCTTGCAGAAGTAACACTTCTTGGATTTGCCCCTCGATTTTGATCTTGAAGAATTTCTCACTTTAGATTCTCTACTCTCAGCTCTCCCCCTCGCAACAAGTACAGCTGCAGAATTTTATTGTTGTTGTTCTGACTTCTTAACTAACACTTTTGAGTTTAAGGCTGCTCTAACATCTTTCATTGTCAATGACTCCCTTCCATATAGAAGAGTATCAACAAAATGTTCATAGCTTTTAGGAAGTGAACTCAATAACAGAATTGCTTTGTCTTCGTCACTGATTTTGACATCAACCGTCTCCAAATCAATGACAGCCTTATTGAAGGAATCAATGTGTTCATTTAGTGAACCACCCTCAACCAAAGACAACCCAAACAAATTCTTCTTGAGATACAACCGGTTTACAAGAGACTTAGTCATATATAATTCATCAAGTCTTTTCCACAAACCAAGTGCTGATTTTTCTACACCCACTTCCCTCAAAACTTCATCACTCAAACTCAAGATAATTTCACTCCAGGCTTTTCTATTAATGGTTTCAAGATCCATGTCTAACTTAGATGTTGAAGACTTATCACTAGTACTAGAGGGTTCCTCAAGGGCTGATTCTAGTCCTTGACTCTCTAACAAAGCCATCATCTTAAGTTTCCATAAGTTGAAATCATTATGCCCTGTAAATTTCTCTACTTCATGCTTATGTGGTACCATGTTCAACCAATAACAAACTTAGACAGCCAATAATAGCTCTGATACCAATTTGTAGAGATTAACACGCAGCGGAATACGTAGAGAATACAAGCAATGAAGTAGTTTATAACAATCCAAGCAAGAACAACAAGCTAAATTGTAGAGCTAAGTATTGACAATAGAGAAAAGTAGAAATATACCATACCAAGACACAAAATACGTGGTTCAGCAAATTGCTTACGTCCACGGTGGATCAAGGATCCAAGTCTCTCTTATTCTTTGGTTGATTACAAGAGAATTGATCATACAAGATCAAGGAATGATACAATTGAATTTTTGGAGCTCTAAGGTTTGTTCTAAAGAGTTTTGAGAGTGTTTCTCATCTTACATAACCCTAGGCATAATGGGGTATTTATATGAAGTCTAAAATACCCACAAAAAACGGAAAAGAAAAGCCTAAATTCGGAATTTTCAGATTGTGAACAGTGAACAATGAACAGTGCAGCGCCGCGGCATTGAGATTCTGCGCCGCAGCATTGAGCAGTGAACAGTGCAACGCCACGGCATTGACATTCTGGAACCAATGCCGCCGTCAGCGCTTCCTGCGCCGCGGCGCCCACACCTGGGAATTTTTCCCTGTTTTCTTCTGCAATTTTTTCAACTGTTCCATTAGAATTCCACCTCTTCCACACATGCTTCCGGCTCCAAAATAATTCCGACATGTTCTCGAATTTGTTCCAAACATTACCAACATCATAAACATAATTTTGGATCACAAATTCTACATTAACTTAAAACAAAGATGTGGTGTAAATCAAATGAGATAAATTAAGAAATTAATTGAAAAATTAAGAGAAATAAATTAAAAAAATTAACTAAAAATAAAAATATAAGGGTTCAAACTTAAGATCTTGACTCTAAAATCATATTAGTTTATAATTAAATTTAAAAATTTAAATTAATAGGTAAAATTTTATTATTAATATTAAAAATAAGTCTTAATAAAAATTATTATTTTTGATTTTGAAAAAATATTTGACAGTGTCAGTGATCAAATGTTTGATGGACAAGAATAAAAAAGTCTTGTCATTGCGTAAGAAAAGATAACATGTGTGGAGAACATATTCTCAAAAACATTAAGCACTAAAAAAAAAAAATCCATTCCTTGAGATTTAAAAAATGGAAGATAAAATTGTGTATTCTATTGAACTAATTATTTCATCAAAACAGCTTACAAAATATACTTATTTTGTTTCTGAAAATGCGCAACGGCTGCTGAAAAATAAAATCAAACAAACGTTCGAGATTCTTAATACCAGTCATTAAGCTTTCTTATATTTAGAATAATATGGTACTTAATTAAAAAAATTAAAAATTTATAATTTAGCATAAGATAACGTGTCACATATTTGCTACTTTTTTAAAATTATTTTTCTATATTTGTGCTTTGGTTTCTTATGAATGCTAAGGATGTTATCATGTAAGTCTGAATAAAAATTCTTCTTTGTATCAACTTTTCTTATATATAAGGAAGCGTTTTCAATATCTATCTATCATTAGGTCAAATTTGAAAGGAGGTGAATGAAATTTTCTACTACGTACAGATATAATTCCAAGATCAATACTGTTTTTCCCCTTTAGGTATACCAAACACAAACAGATTATTTCCGATCAGTGGATTATGAGTTACAAGGAGATGCATTTTTATGGAAAAACAACACAAATTCTAGCATGAATATGATTGAGTTTGTGACTGCACCCAACAATCCTGATGGACAATTGAACAAGGCAGTTCTTCAAAGCCCTTATGCCAAGGCAATTTATGACCATGCATATTTTTGGCCACATTTCACTCCAATTCCAGCTCCTGCAGAGATCTCATGCTTTTTACAATTTCTAAGCTAACTGGTCATGCTGGCTCTAGGTTCGGGTCGTAAGCAAACCTCATCTCTTAATGTAGCTAAGGGTATTAATAGTCCAATATTCAGTATCACTTTGTGTTTCATGTTGTGCCACAAGTATAAACAGTGAACAGATATAAAATATGAGTTCTTTATGACTAAAAGATTTAATGAGATGGGTATTTTATAATGTAAGAATGTAATAATAATGTTGTATATGCAGGTGGGCATTGATAAAGGATGAAGCTGTATACAAAAGAATGGCATCTTATGTGGCTACAAACACTATGGGAGTTTCTCGGGATAGCCAGTTGAGAGCTTTGAAGCTTTTGAAAGTAGTGCTAGAAGGTGAAGGAAAAAGAATATTTGAATTTGGATACAAGACAATGAAGAGCCGCTGGGAAAATTTTAGTAAAACCATTTCATTGTCAAAAAGATTTTCTCTTCAGAAAATTGAACCTCAGCACTGCACTTTCTTTCAGAAAGTCAGGGCACCTTCTCCAGGTAATTCTTACAATTTTCAACTTATAAGGCCTGGCTGAAACTTACTATATCAAAGCATTCAAACTTGGATTGGATTAATTAATTAAAATAATTTTAAAAATTATATAATGAAATAAATATTTTGTTATTTATTAAAATAAATTTAAAAATTATATAATTAAATAAATATTTTGTTATTTATTGAAATAAATATATTATTTTAATTACTAAATAATTTAATTTATAATTTAAAAATATAATTTGTAAATAATTTAATAAATTAAATAACTTTTTATTAAATAAAATTTAGTGAATAACTTATCCTATGCTAACATGGGATTGGCTTGGATTGGACAATTTTTTGTCCAATCCCAAGCCAATTCCATTAACCAAATGGGGGTGGTGAAGGAAGGGCTCCAATTGATAGAAAAAGACCCGCAACCCCTTGGGGTTATTCTGCACTTGGAAGAAGAAGTCGAAAAAAGAATAAATATAGTGATAATTTGATTCTTCGCCGCCGTAGTAATAAGGCCTTAATGTTTTAAATTTTGTACCTTCATCACATCATGAAAAAAGAAAATAATGTTTTCAATTTGCTATCTTTATCCACATCAAGAAAAAGGAAAATATTGGTTGAGTTAGGCTTAAGATTCAGAATTCAACTTAAATAGTTAGTCCTTTAAATCTAGGATCCATTTTATTTATAAATTCAAATTTCACTACTTTTTTAAGTTGGGGCAGCAACATTACCTTTTCCATTGACACAATTGAGTCTACCGCATTTCGGCCACCAAATTTTACTCTAATACTATTTCTTAAAGTGACTCGTGCTAACTTACAAACTAAATTTGTTTTTCCTTTTTTTTTCAATTAATATGAGTCTTTTCACTCAATAGAAAAAAAATATTGAATAGCATTAATTTGAAGTACACATACGAGTAGTAACTATTTAGAAAATAAATGATGACTTTAATGTTTAAAAAAAACAACTATGACAGCTTATGCATGGCTGAAATGTGAGAGGGAAGACGATGAAGATTGCTATAAAATTCTGAAAGCAACTAAAATCAACGGCCGTCAGGGTACCCTGTTCGGAGCAGAAACTCACTATTTTCGTATCAACCTCCTCAAAAGCCAAGATGATTTTGAAATGCTTTTGCATCGGCTGAATGCATTAATCTCGGAGGAAGAAGTTGCTATCAAATCTATATGTGAAGAATGTGATCAACTATAAAAATGTTGATCATCACAAGCTTACTTAAAGCAAAAATAATGTATCTTTATTAAGACTCATATCTAGTGACCCAACTAGCTTTATATTTACAGATTTATGTATATTTGGTGAAATTTTGAATGGTAAACATGACAAATTAAAATGCAAATTTTATAAAATATTTATCACATTTATTTGAGAACATGTCAAAAGTGTGTTTTTATTTGCCATTAATACTAGCATACTACTTGAATGCTGATGAAGTTTAATAATTAAGAACAATAATATTTGAATTAGGTTATGTGTGTTGAAATTTTGGTTATTTAAAATTAAGGATAAATTTAATTTTGAGTTAAAAATTAAGAAGGAATTGAAGATAAGGTCAAGGACATATTGAATGGACAAGTAAGGGTCGAAAATAGAAGCTGAATGGGTGAAGTAATGCGAAAGTGCAAAATGGGGATCTAACTCTTGAACATTGCGGTGATGTGATCTCAATGTTGCAATGATAATTTCAATATGCTCCATGCCACAACATTGACCACCGAACACCGCATCATTGACCCAATAATCGCATTACCACCCCAGCATTGTTCATTTGGAAAAACTCCATTTTTAGAAATAATTACATTCTAAAATCGATTTTCGACTCTTATAACGTATAAACTCCTATTCTAACAAAAAATATATTTCTATGGGTGGTTTAAAGCCTATAAAAATTCTTATAATTTATTAGGATTAATAATACATCAACAAGAGAGAGGATAGAGGGTTGAGCAACTCTAGAGCTAGACATAAGTGCAGAATAGTATCATGGAGTGGTTGAGCGTTGGCCATGAGTGTAAGATAGCACTAGATAGATCATTTAGGAGTTTTTTATTATTGTATTCCTTAGGTTTCGCTTGTGGGAGTTCTTTTTATATATAAAAAAAGTAAGGATTTGGTGATCCACTGTAGACGTAAGCAGTTATTGTTGAACCACGTAATTTTTATACCTGTATATGTAATTATTTTCTCTATTGAGTGGTTGATCTTGTTTATTCTTATTTTACTTGTCAATGAAGTCTTTTGCAAAGCACATGATAAGGGCAAATTTGTCATATATTTTTTCATATTTTTATTTTGATATTTTATTATTTTATAAGAATAGATAGCTATTTATGTGCATTATTATTATTTATAGGAATTTGAACGAAATATAAAGAAAGAATGCAAAAGGAACAAAAACAAAGACTAAAATGCAAAATTTTCAAAGTATGGATCTGTCGCCCCAGCGCCACGAGGATTTTCGCCCCAGCTCTGGAACAGTAATCGAAATAAGAAAATCTGAAAAGATGACCTTTTTAAGTCATAACTGGTGCCCCAGCGCTAGACTGTCATTGCACCAGCGACGGGCCAATGCTCCAACGCCAACATTCCACCGCTCCAACGGTGAGACTTATTACATGCAGCGCCCCAGCCATAGCAGCATAGCGTCCCAACGGTAGTGCAAGTCCTAGTCCGATAAGAATTGAAATTTTCAAGCTCATATCAATCCCTATAAAAAGTCACTCGACCCCAGACATTAAAAAACTACCCTAGAGAACCCTAGAGCAATTCAAGAACACCAAGAATACAGAGCACAAGTGTTAGAGAGCAATAGAAGTTTAATTGAAGCAACCTTAGAGAGAGATTCAAGGCGTTCTTCGACATCAAGAGTATCTTAGGCAGCACAATTAAGAGCAATTCTACGTCTATATCGGTTTACTATTGATTGTATAATATTTATTATTATTTTTACTGTTGTTCTCTTGTAGTCATGAACTAAATTTATTTTCTAGGATTAATACTTGAACTCAATATGTGTGCTTCATTGTCATATCTTTTTAATATTTAATAAACTTAGTCATTTATTACTTAAATTATTTGATCTTAATGCTTCAATATATCTGACTAATATATGGTGAATGAATTGGCAATATTGTTGATAAACTCAGAAGAGGAATCATAATATTTAGACCTAGGTAATTTGATGCATGATTGTAGAGTAACATTCAATGTTGCATATGCAAGTTTCAATTTAGGATAGAAATATACTTAATTGGCATATATGATCAATAAGACCTAATCTTAATGAATCTTAATTTATTACAAGTATTATAGGAATATAGGTATTTGGTAAATTAAGGTATACTTGGATGACCTTAGAAGAGACTTGTGAATACATTAGTGTCTTGATCAATAACAAAGACTAAGGGAGTTAAATATTAGAGATTAATCATTAGAAAACATATTGATGGATAGTATTAATCCTAAATTTTCTCTATAATGCTATCACCTAATTCTCTTGGCAATGTGCTATTGCTTTTATATTTTCTTCATTTATTCATAAATTTTTATTTTTCTGAATAATTATTAGAAAGATATAATTTAGTACTTGGTTAAAAAGTAGGAATTATCCTTGTGGGTTCGACAACTGATTTATTTTGTCCTTTTATTACTTGCATACAATAGTGTGTACTTGCACTCAATTATAAGATATAGAAATATTGCATCAATGCATAAGATTTTATAGTGCTAAATACCAGGCTAAGAGGTATTTGGTACATATATCCCAACAAATAGAATCAGTATTAATGTTAATTATTAAATGAATTAGTATTAAGGTTGATTTTTTGCAACAAACTAGTATCAAAACTATGGTTAAGGTCAATGATCGAGCATATGTTATTCAACTATGAGTACTCGCAAGTATGAAGACAAAAAAAATAAGGAAAAAAATTAAAGAGCCTAGTAGTGCAGCGATCGTAACTGTAAGAGGAGAGGCTAAGAATAGAGATTGAAAAGCAATCAAAGAGAAAGGCTAAAAAGGATTAAGGTGTTGGGATTAGTATGTGAATAGAACTTAGAGTTATAGAATCCTTGAAGACTTCTTGTAGATGGAATACTAAAGATATTTAAAGGGTCTATATGTGAGAAGCACAGTTAAAGCTATGTGCTTGATGGAATGCTATAAGATCTCAACATGAAGTTGTTGAGGAGATGCATATCATTGGAGATTATCTCACAAAAATAACAAGGGTCAAAAGAGAATGTATGATAAGGGAGGATATAGCCATTGAGATATTGTAATAGTGTCTAGGTGATACTGAAAATCATAATATGATGGTTACCTATAGATAGATACATTCAGAATCTTTGGAAATCGAAGTCACGAACCTTAAAGGAATTAAGTCTAGGCATAAGACTGGACTAGAGTTAACACTTGGTAATTAAGTGTTGGTTGAAGAATAGATAATTTTGGATAGCTTCTTGGTGAGATTTTGAACCAAATAGGAGCTTGTTGGAATTTTGTGTTTCAAAATAAAGGATAAGTTTAATTTTGAGTTTAAAACCAAAGAGTTAAAGATAACATCAAGGATACATTGGATGGACGAGTAAAGGTAAAAAATGGAAGCAAAATACAAGAATAAACTCGAAAACATAAAAATGGAACCTGATGCATAGACGCCACGATAATGGAACCTTAACGCCATAGCAATGATTCTAGTATGCTCAACACTGCAGCGTTGGCCACCAAATGTCGCACTGATAATCGCATTACTGCCTCAAAATTCAATATTAAACGCTACTGCATTGCCTATTCGAAAAAAATATGTTTTGTATAAAATTATGTCCTAAAGTCAGTTTTAGACTCTTATAACGTGCGAACTCCTATTCTAACCAAAAATAGGATTTCTATGAATGGTTTAGAATCTATATAAACTTTTTTAATTCATTAAAATTAACAATGCATCAAACAGAAGAGAGAATAGAAGGCTAGGGCAGCTCTAATAATGGGCATAAACGCGAAAGAGTGCCATAGAGTGCTGGACATAAGTGTAAGATAACATTAAGTAGATCCTTTAGGAGTTTTTCTATTATTGTATTCCTTAGATTTCTCTTGTAGGATTTCTTTGTGTATAAAAAATCTGAATAAAATAAGCAAGGATCTAGTGATCTACTATGGACGTAGACAGTTATTGTCAAACCACATATATTCTTGTGTCTTGCATATATGATTATTTTCTCTATTATGTGATTGATTTTGTTTATTCTTATTTTACTCGTAAGTAAAGTCTTTTGCAAAGCATATAGGATTTTATGGTATAAATACCAGGCCAAGAGGTATTGGCACATATACTCCAATGAATGGAATTGGTACTAATGAGAATTACTAAGTGGGAGTAGTGTTAAAGCTGATTCTTTGCAATACTATGCATTGAGATGCTGATAATTAAAAAATTATGGGTTTATACCTTAATACTTATGTGCCAAAAATATTAGTTCTTCTCATGCTTACCATTGATAAAAGAGCCACTTCAGTTTGAGGGTCCATTCTTGCATTTTTTTTTTCCTTTTCAATGAGCAATTTGCAATAGTATCTCCATCTAGCATTAAACATGTAATTTCTCAAGTTTCTTTTGGCATTCTTATTCCCTTTCGTATAGAGAGATAAAGTTAATCTATCCATGCTTTTGAATCAAATGGTGAACATATTAGAAGAGCTTGTCATTTATCTATTGAAAGAAGAAGGTTATCCTATCTTGGATCTGAAGCAAGTAGCATATTCATGAGTTAAAATTATTGCACTAATTAATGGTGAAGCTTGTTCAAACATGGATGTAATTGAGCTCTTGGATCTTAGAGGATGTGCAGAAGAATTAAGGATTATAGTTACTCAATGGACTAGGTGCAATTACCTTTGCCAAAGCTTTAAAATTTAATGTTCGCAACTTGACCTTATTTTTGAGTTGATCCATAAATATCTGGAAAGAACATCAATGTGTTATACTTTTATATTATATTTTTCTTTTATGTGTGTGTATATATATATATATATTGGTTCTATTATTTATAGACCCACCTAACTCATGCATAGCCTAATTTATGAAAGCTTAAATTTCAGATCCATCATGCCAAGTAACTGGGCCTACCAAGTCATAAGTCTTACAAATGAATTATAGGCATCATGGGAGGTGAAAACGGATTAAAGTTCAAATTCTATTTAGATTTAAATTGATTAATTGTTATTCTGTATGAAAAAAAATTTCTTATAAGTAGAGAAATTGTACTCAAATTCTTCTCTCTGTTTAAAATAGATTGAAATTTCTAATTAACTCATTTAATTAAATTTAGAATTTAATGAGGATTTGAATTTATGCATTCATACTTTAACATGGATTTGAATTTATACACTATAAATAAACATGTCCTTGCTTATAGTTCATTCTATTCTTGTACACAATATTCAATCCATTCAAAAACACATTCATTTTTTAATTATATTCAAAAGCATTCATTACTTTCCTGCTAGTTTTCACACATTCTTACACGCAGCACTCTTTTTTCGATCAAATACTGACTTGAGTGTTGGTATATTTTTCTTTGTAAGAAGATGGTGCTTTCTCACAAATTCAAAGAATTATTAAAGGTAAGAAGGTCATTTATGCTAAGTTTCAACTTTGAGGAACTTCAGTGGCGTTGTCTGTTAGAAGGTTTGAATGAAAAGCCAAACTTCCTAACAACCAATTAAAAAATGCTATATAAAAACAAACTAAAATCAAGAAGGAAGTAAAATCATTATAATACCTCTGTGTAAAATTGAACCATTGACCTCCTTACGTTATACTGACGAGACAATTATTGTAGCATAACAACTTGTGGTTAAACTCTCAAAACAAAATATAAATAAAGGTCCAAGAACCATAACCACTATGAGGAATAAAGGATCTAGAGAAAAAAAAAACGGCAAAAGATATCATTGTAGGACTTAAACTTGGGTTTTCTGGATAAAAGGCTGACGTAATAACCACTGCAACGAAGCCTCTTTTTTAAGACAATAATGGAACAAAATATACTCAACCATAAAATATTGGAACCATAGCTATTGAGGAACCATCATCCATCACCATCAATCGTTGTGATGAATGTCATTAGTCACTAATAACCACTCTAATTGATTCAGAAAAAATCAACCAACTGACCTTTACTTCCTCCATTATCATCTATAACTGGGATCACTAGAAAATTAGCTAAAACTTGAACTAATCACCTCTCTGACAGGACTCACCCCGAAACTTTTTATTGTAGATCCCAGCGGCTCTGCTGGACACTCCAACGGAAGTTCCCTAAAATCTAACTATTTAAGTTGAAAAACTCTATAAAGTGAACCCCTTTTTAATTTTTACTATTACTGAGAAAATTTTAGAATATACATGAAAATAACTTATTAAATTTTTTATAAAAAAAGGACAGAGTTTTTCCTATTTTTCTGAAAATCTAATACAAAACTTGCAAAGAAAATTACACTTCTATTTAAACACCTTCTCAACTTCATAATAAGACCTCTGGTCCTCTTTAAAACTAAATCCAAATTCAACTCAACAATTTTATTTCAATCACAAAACTGGCATACTAATAAAAAGTGAAACGATCACCGTAATATTGAAACCTCTTCTTGTTTGTTCAAAATATTTTTGACAAAATACACAAGTCTATAACTACTATACATAAAGTAAAATGTGATACTTAGTACATTTACATTTACAAAATGATCGTCAGACTAGGCCCACTAATCAGTTGTAGGAGAATCAGCAACTTGCACATCGAGACTTGTACTTGGAGGGGTTTAGAAAATATAAAACATAAAACAAGTGAACTAAAGGAGCTCAGTGAGTGCATTTAAGATTTTCAATAAAACTACAATAAAATAAAATACTACATAAATAACAAATTCTAAAAAACGCATAAACATGCTTCTAAAACTATTATAAAATTGTAAAAAAAAAAATAACTAACATGTATATATATAAATACGTAATGTGCGTTCGGTAGCTCGAAAACTATTAAAGTCCTCGCTCAGCCATTTTCTTTCTAAACTATACCAGTGATAACCCTAAAACTCTATACTTACGCAACGACTCAACTAGCACCGCACAACGTGTGTAGGTCACAAGGCATCTAAATGAGCAACACTCACTGTGACATCTCAAGACATCTCACTGGCTATGCAGCGGAATCACAAAACATTTTTTACAAAACTGGCATACTATCAATGTCACGCCCCAGACCCAAAAGATCTGACACACGACATCACTTACATTCATTCAATAATACTTAAACATTCATTTTAATTTCTTTCAGAAATATAGCAATTGAATTATGATTGGGACAATTAGTAAACCGGAGATACGCAGAGTTTTCTCAGAGATTAACACTCTACTATGTCACTAGTAGCAACTTTGTTACCGGAAGCCCAGAATATATTCATTGCAAATTCTTACTTAAAATCAATCCATTACTACACTTGGTGAAACTTAAACTAAATCCAACCACACACAATAAAATAATACATAAGTATTTATTCAATAGGGACAAATCAAATATCTTATCTCACGTGTTCCCAAATGAAACACTTAGCAACCTAACAACTTAGGGAACCCAAGGAACAGCAGAAGCCTTGTCAAATCCGCTAAGCACACATGTACCTTATTTACCTGAAATCACCATAAACTATAATGAGTATAAAACTCAGTAAGCATACTAGGTTTTCATATATCAAATACAAATACATATATGTACACAATGCATATGTATGATATACTGTGATCAATCAAAATCATAATCTTATCAAATAACATATCATGTAAGCGCTTACACATTCTTTCAAAACACATAATAGGAATACCATCACTCAACTACTACTTAGTAGGACTTACATATCACATATCACATAATGAGCCAAATGTCACTCGTAGGTAACATACCGTATGAAAGGAATAGTATAAGTGAGGCCTTTAAATTACACATATATAATGCTCATTGATAAGGGCAAATTTGTCATATATTTTCTCATATTTTTATTATTGATATTTTATGATTTTATGAGAATAGATGGCTATTTATGTGCATTATTGTTATTTATAGGGACTTGAACAAAATTTAAAGAAAGAACGCAAAAGGAGCGAAAACAGGGACTAAAATGCAAAGTTTTCAAATTATGAGTCCAGCGCCCCCGCGCCACAAGTATTTTCGCCCCAGCGCTGAAATAGTGATCGAAATAAGAAAAACGACCTGCTTAAGTCGCGTCTAGCGCCTCAGCGCCGAAGAGTCACCGCGCCAGCGATGATCCATCGCCCCAGCGCTATCAACATACCGCGCCAGCGGTGAAGCCGTTTTCATACAGCGCCCCAGCGCCAAGATTCCACCGCTCCAGCGGTAATAGCTTTTTAACCCGTCGCCCCAGCGATAGATGCATAGCGCGCCAGCGGTAGTGCGAGTCCTAGTCCGACGAGAATTGAAATTTTCAAGCTCATATCAATCCCTATATAAAGCCACTCGTTCCCAGCCTTCAAGAATCAATCCAAGACGACCCAAGAGCACCAAGAATACAGAGCACGAGTCTTGGAGAGCAATAGGAGCTTAATTGAAGCAACTTTAGAGAGAGATACAAGACGTTCTTCGGCATTAAGAGTTCCTAGGCAGCGCAATTAAGAGCAATTCGACGTCTATATCGGTTTGCTAATAATTGTATCATGATTTATAATTATTTTTACTGCTGTTCTCTTGTAGCCATGAGCTAAACTTGTTTTCTAGGGTTAATACTTGAACTCAATATGTGCGCTTAAATTGCCATATCTTTTTAATATTTAATAAACTTAGTCTTTTATTATTTAAATTACTTGTGTTTAATGCTTCAATATATCTGGCCAATATATGGTGAATGAGTTGGTAATATTATTGATAAACTCGGAAGAGGAATCATAATATTTAGACCTAGGTAATTTGATGCATGATTGTAGAGTAACATTCAATGTTGCATATGCAAGTTTCAGCTTAGGATAGGAATATACCTAGTTGGCATATATGATCAATAAGACCTAATCTTAATGAATCTTAGTTTATTACAAGTACCATAGGAATATAGGTATTTGGTAAATTAGGGTATACTTGCATGTTCTTAGAAAAGGCTTGTGAATACATTAGCGTCTTGATCAATAATAAAGACTAAGTGAGTTAAATATTATAAGGTTAATCATTAGAAAGAATATTGAGGGATAGTATTAATCCTAGGTTTTCTCTACGTGCTATCATTTAAATCTCATTACATTGTGTTTTTGCTTTTATATTTCTTACATTCATTCTTAGATTTTTATTTTTCTGAATAATTATTAGTAAGATATAATTTTAGTAATTGGTTAAAAAGAAAAAATTATCCCTGTGGGTTCGACATCCGACTTATTTAGTCTCTTTATTACTTGCATACGATAGTGTATACTTGCACTTAATTTATGATATAGAATTATCGCATCACTCATGCCCGAAGGTAAAAGCCAAACCCTCACCCTGATCATCGGTGAGTCCTCTCACATGCACTAATACGCCACCACACGAATGTGATGACTCACTCTTCCTTTAGGTACCAATAGGATCCTCTCTACATACGAAACACATAACATATACCAATCCCAAAGGAAAGGCCACACATAAAGACTCCACAAATCATATAAAATGCCTACTAAGTCAACAGTGAGTTCAAGTACCCTCAAAACACAAAATATTTCTCATGAACATATTACACTTCAAAAGCTATCTTTGTTAAACACATTCACTTTGAAAGCTCACTTTCAAAAAACACATGTATGTCATGTATGTCCATGCTCACATTCATAAATACATATCTTCACATTTCATATCAAAATATACTTTGACATAACATAAACATATTCCTAACCACATTTACAAAATCATACAAAACAATTACTACGTTTATTGTGATTTCAGTAAAGAGTCTAGTATACTTACCTTTTAACACTTTCAGCTATAAGGCTTAAATTTCCTTAACCTATCAATGGAGATTAATCCTTTCATAAGCCTCACAATTCACACAAAATACTTTAAATATCTTACAAAATTATATACAATGCATTTATCACATCAAATTGGTCTAAATACTTGGTTTCTCAAAACCTGTCATTCTGACCACTTACACTTAACAAACTTTTCTAATACATCGAATGATGTCCAATTACTCCAAAATCAAAATATATCATTCTTGACTCATATATCCTTCTTATATATGAATATTATATCAAAATTCCTACACAATCCATTTCATACATACCATCGAATCCAAACTACTAACCTGACAAGATCAAGATACTTACTGAACAGTATTCAATCTCCTAATTTTATAAAATCATATACTAACTCAAAAATTATAAAACTACCACATAATTACTCTTAACACATATTTCAGTCCATGATAAATATTTCACTTCCAAATCACTGCCAAAAGTATTTTAAAACTATTGTATTCTATAGCTTTAAAAATCTGTTAATCAAATACTGCAATGAGCTGATACACTTTAGAAAATCATAACACTTCAACCACATTGATCTAAATTCTCAATTCCGAGTATATCATATTAGACATATAAAATTATTATATTCCACAAATTCGTAATTTTTAAAGATCATTCAGTAGGACAAAAATTATTTTTCACTGTATTATACTGTTTATATAGGAAATTTCCATAATTTCAGGGTTATTTTGGTAAATTCAAAAACAATTCAATTTCTGGAATTTTGAATCGATTCAAAGTCTTAGATGATCCTAAACATGTCTAATTTAATATACTCAAAATTCAAAACCAGAATCAAATACAACAATTTATAAAATTCTTGGATCAAGAGACTATCAAGCAGAAATTCTACAATCCATCATAATTTATCAAACTATCTTATAGATCATCATCAATTCTCAAAATATCATACGAAATACACATCAAATACTCAATTATACATATTTACAGAAATCAAAACTTAAATAAATTAACATAATTAACACTAATAAATTGAGAAATAGTTGTGATATACCTCTTAAAATCCAAAATTTTAATTTCTTCTTCTTTTTCTTCTACTTCTTCTCTTTCTCTCCCCTCTTTTTCTCTCTTCTCTCTCTATAAAAGAGGTAGCTCGACCAAAATGAGAGAATTAGGGTTTTAAAAGTGTATTTTTATACTAAGTGGCTAATTTTTAGTATTTATGAATTTACCCCCAAAACTTTCAAAGTATTACAATTTGGTCCCTAAAATAAATCTAAGTCTTGCAATTAAACCCAATGCTAATAATATCACCTTAACCTATACAAACACTACTAATAACAATATATAAATCAAGTATCACCAACATAAAAATAAAATACGTATATTTATACATATATAAATACTTATTCTTACCAGTCGTGGATACTGGTTACTACAATCAAAACCTCTTCTTGTTTGTTCAAAACATTTTTTACAAAATACACAAGTCTATAACTACTATATAGAAAGTAAAATATGCTACTTAGTGCATTTACATTTACAAAATGATTGTTAGATTAGGCCCACTAATCAGTTGTAGGAGAATCAGCAACTTGCGCACTGAGGCCTTTACTTGGAGGGGTTTTAAAAATATAAAACATAAAACAGGTGAGCTAAAAGGAGTTCAGTGAGTGCATTTAAGATTTTCAGTAAAAATACAATAAAATAAAATACTATATAAATAACAAATTCTAAAAAAATGCATAAACATGCTTCTAAAACTATTATAAAATTGTAAAAAAAAAATAACTAACATGTACATATATAAATACGTAATGTGCGTTCGGTAGCTCGAAAACTATTAAAACTCTTGCTCGGCCATTTTCTTTCTAAATTATACCAACGGTAACCCTAAAACTCTATACTTACGCAACGACTCAACTAGCACCGCACAACGTGTGTAAGTCACAGGGCATCTAAATGAGCAACATTCACTGTGACATCTCAAGACATCTCATTGGCTATGCAGCGGAATCCTACATCGCCTATATATAGCGAGACAATACCCCGTACACATAGAGTGACTCACATGACTCGACAACCTGACTTTACAAAATTAGTGACACGTCCCCCAATACTTTCCCATGCGTACAGGTTCTATCGGCTGGGTCTTAAACCATCACCACAACTATAAATCTAAGGGTACCAATGGCCTTTGAAACTAATTTAGTAGTGTTAAAAATTATTTCTTAAACCAAACATATAAATGCATATTTATAACTATATACCAAAACCGTAAATCATGTTTATGCATTAAAAACACATAAAATATATAATTTCAATATGTAGAAACATATTAAACGAAAGATAAACCATGACAGATTTTCACTCACCAACTGCTCCGAACTCAATTTTTCTCCAGACTTTTACTTTACCGGTCTCGATTTTCTTCACCTACACGCCATAAATAACATTTAGAACCTTTACAATCGCTAAAATTTCACTTAAATTTGGTAAAATTTACAAAGTCATTCCATCTTGTTTAATTTACCATTTAACGCTATGAAAATTGCTTAATACCTTATAAATTTGGTTGGACATAACACCTTATGTCTCATTTTCTTCTTTTTTGATTTTTCATCAACCAATTGATACAAGAAATCATTTATATATAACAATTGAACCAAAACATAACTCAAACCCTAAAATCCCTAAAGTGGCCAAAATTTATCCTATTCACCCAACACATCTCTTTTCTCAATTTCTTATTCCAATGACATCCAAATCAATCCAATTTAATTCTAATGCCCTAATAACATCAATTGAAGTTTTTACATTAAAATCATACCAAACCCTAATTCTTACCTTACAAATTCCTTTTAATTTGGTGTCTCCCTTGAGTTCCACACTTGAATTCAACTCAATCTAAATCAAGAATTCATACAAAAGCATTAATAGATTTAATCTTGAAAAATAATACACCACCATCACTACATAATGCTTTTCTTACCTCTTTTTCTTAGATTTTCACTAATAGAAGCTTCAATTGATCTTGGGAACTTGTATTTGGCTTTATCTTAACTTGATCAAGGATGAAAACTCATGAAAAAATATTGAATTTCACTGTAACAAGGGCTCCCTCTCATGGCCAAAATTTCTCTCTTGTGCTCTAACAACTTATGTTTTTTACTTAGCCAAATTTTGGATACTTCATCCTTATATAGTGCTCTCCCAAAAGTCCAATTTGCCCTTCAACCTCTTCTAAATTTCTAAGTTGCCATTAGTTAGAAATTGAAGTATTTAATTGGTTCATTTCTAACTATTTAGTTAGAATAGTCAAAGGAACCAATTAGACCTCCATCTTGGCAATCCACCAACTTGTCTCTAAGTGGTCCATTTTCTAGTATATGGATGGTGTTTCTTAACAAAAGCTTGTTCCATGCATAACCCTTAAATGAAAATTCATGTATTAAGTTAAAATATTCTTTTCCAAGCCAATAAAGAAATTCTAAAAATGAAAAGGACAATCTACCTTTTCCTATAACTCCCATTTTCTTCCGTCATCGAAATCATAAAAAATAACTTAAAAATCTAATCAGCCATTACCCATTTAAAATATATCATTCAGATCATAGTTTGCCACTAACCAAACCTCTGATCATTTCAAAAGAGGATGGTTAACCTTCTTCTATAATTGCCACCACTATACACTGTTGGAATCATTGGAAAAAGACCAAATATCGAATCGATCACCATTACTCACTACTAAATGAGCTTGTCATCAGGTCTTTTATTTACAATTTCATAGATCTCGTTCACTTGATCTTCATGAAATAAAAAAAAATCTCCATTTGCACTCAATACCTCTTAAAAATTAAGAAACAAGAATAAAAAATACTTTCTTTCTAGATTTCATGTACTTATTCCTGAACTACCTCTGAATTCTGATTCTAATTACAAACATTGATTTTGTACTATTTAAACTTTTTTTCAGGTATTCGTTACCATCCCTTCACATCTTGGAGATCTTTTAGGAAGTTTTGTCTATACTTAAATCGAGATCCAACAAGGAAACCTTCCCTGAATCAATTATTACTTTTGGACTTAAGCAAATCGTATTCGTTACCATCCCTTCACATCTTGGAGATCTTTTAAGAAGTTTTGTCTATACTTAAATCGAGATCCAACAAGGAAACCTTCCCTGAATCAATTATTACTTTTGGACTTAAGCAAATCGAAATACTGTTACTAACACTGCTTTTCAAAACTTTACCATCATCATATTCTCGTCTAGATTTCCAAATTTTACAATAAACAAATTTTACATTTTCTCACAAACTCATTGAAAAAAGCCCAAGATTCAGGAAGTACCATATAGAATCACTATACACCTGGAACAAGGAACCTATCTGCAACAGCCATGAAAAGGAAACTATCCTCACATCATTAGACACATTCGACTTAAAACTTTTTTATAATTAAGTATTTTTTTAAGTTCCCATATGTTATTTCGACATTAGCGTATTATTCAAAAACATCCCTATAAGGATCCTGTAAAGCAAACATGTTATAAGACTTCTTTAAAATGGTCGTGTACCCTTGCCTCGAAAGCAAACATGCTATATGACTTCTCTAAAGGGGTCACGTACCCTTTCCTTGAAAGTAAACATATAGAAAATTTCTCTAGAATGGTCTTGTACTCTCGACTTAAAAGCAAACACAAATTAGTAAGACTTCTTTAGAGAGGCCTTGTGCCTTTGCCTTTGAAGTACACAAATCGGTAAGACATCTTTGGAAAGGTTTGATGCTTTACCTTTGAACCACCATAATTAAAAGACTTCTTTGAAAGGGTCTAGTACCTTTGTCAAAAAGCAATTATATCAAAAAAAAATCTCTATAAGGGCCTAGTGACTTTGTCAAGAAGCATACATATCCAAAGATTTCTTTAGAAAGGCTCGGTACCATTGCTAAAAAGCACACATATTAAAAGAATTCTTTGAAACGATCCAGTGCATTTGCCTTTGAAAAAAGCATATCAAATACTTTCCTGAAAAAGAAAGCACTATATCAACTTCCCTAAAAACGAAAGCAAAAGCCTTCTCTTATAGGAAGCACAATATTATAAAATACTTCAGCGATTGGAAGCATAACGTTATTTTTATAGGAAGACCCAAGATTCAAAATCATCTTCTGGAATCAAGAAGTATCTAATAAAGAACTCCCTAGGCAACTGCGCCACTACACTTGAAAAGTCAACAATCCCTCCACAAATACATCCAATAGATAAGATCAACACGATAAGTGTTTAAGAAATATCACTTTATCTCTAACTATTTAAATATAATATTCAAAATATTACGTTTTTTTAAAAATAAAAGTACTCAAATTTTTTAATTTTTATCATATATATACTGAGATTTATCATAGAAAGCAAAACTTATCATTTTCGAACATGACAACATGATCATTATGTAGCATGCATGGAATGATACTATTTAAGAACCAAACTATAAATGGAAGTAGGTATTTTTACTTCTAAAGCAATTAGACGAATACGGAAGAACTTCAACAAAAATATTATAGGCAAATCTAGAAGCTTTAAAATGCTCCAATACACATCCATTCTTTACATCGGAAACTGAAAGTGTGTCATTTCTATAGGTGCATACATGTAAAATGTGTTCATCAAATTACAATATGTATGTCATATACACATATCAACGAAAATTAAAATTTAATATCTTAATTCGACAAATATGCACTGAATTTAAGTCTCATTACACTAATGAGATTAAGAATCACCTAGAAATCATTTTGATACTTTCAATCTGAAGTCCACCTTGAAGCACACTCCTTAGTAATTCTAGGATCTAACTTAAGTGGGCTTGGATCTCTAGAATGACAACTTCAATTAATTTTCAGCAATAATTTTTAACTCTTAAACACTTTGATTTGGTTAACTCTTTAATCATAGAACTTGTTTCAAAAGGAAATGAAAATTATTATTTGTTTTGTGGAATTTACAATTCTTGCAAGAAACAAAACAATTTCCCTTTCTTGCAAAGCTTGGCCGACTCAATGAAGAAGATGATAAATAATTGCTTTTTGTCTCAACCTTTTAAAACAAATGCTAAACTCTCTTTTCTCTCTAATTGTTAAACCAAAGACTAAGGCCAAATAAAAAAACCCTTTTCATTTTGTTTGCAATCTCCTTTAAGTAGTCAACATGTAGCTCCACAAACTATTCCTAAGCCATCCTTTATTGTTGCCTTTTGACTTAATAATAATATTACTATTAATTTAAAACACTTTTAAATTAATAATACATCTTACTTATCTCACAAGTAAGGTCATTTATATCAATCTCAAAGTCAAACAATGAATGCTCAAAATATGCCACTTGTCATCGTCTTATTAGTTAATAATTTTTGTTTAACTAATTAAATAATACATTTAACACTTAAGTCTTAACAAGTGCATATTTCAAGGGATTCTAAAATAAATATCCGGTTTGCTAGAATTTTCTAGATTAAACTATTCAATCCAGTCCGTTGTCCAATGCGCAATGAGTACACTTCATATTATAAGACTCTAGAGGTACATGTTTGGTTTGTCAAATGAAACTCCTCTATACGTCTGATTACAAAGCGGTTCATTAGACCATATAAACTGAGGTTATAGTATATTCGTATAATCCTTTTATTACCTATATCCTGGAAAAGCAAAGATATGCATTATCATCATCAAATCTCTATTTGCTCGTCCGTAAACTTATTTTTAGATTTATATTTCAATAAACGATATCTGCAAACACTTTTTGAGATATTATTTCTCTTATGGAAAACTCTTTTCTGGGTTTATCGCTTATAGCTATAAGACTTTCTAAAATACAATCTCAAAGTATCAAAATATACAACTCACTTATATGAGTTGATGAATCTTATATCTACGTACACCGAACTCCATGAGTATCTGACTATACCCAGTAACACCCAGTGGTCAGATCATGAAAGATCTCTGAGATGCATGGAACCAAAGTATGGTCGATCATTCACAAGCCCACCGTGACGTTCAGGTCAAAAGACCATGAATACTACTCAATTCAAGAAGTTCTGCCATTGACAACTTTATAGGATATCTATTAGAGTTTCTTGTGAGTCTATTCATTATCTAATCCTTACTGATTTAATCATCAAAAAAAATTTCTTTACAAGTGAACAATGCTTTTCTGCAAATGCAATGAGTTATTAAAAATAAAAAAATAATTTTTACAAATTTCAACTTTGAAGAACTTTCATATATAATATAATATTTAGAAAATATTTAATATTTATAAAAAAAAAGAATAATAATTAATATGTGAATAAACAATCAAAATAAACATTACTTGTTTAGCTATGAAGGGCAATGACTACATTACTAAACAATTTCAAATGTTTAAAAGGTGTATTAAATCTTTATTCTATATAAAAAAAATTAATACATATAATTATTATTATTATAATACAATATTTAATGCAAAAGAAAATATTTTAATTTTAGAATGATTAAATAATAATTTTAATATAGTACTAACTCTAATATAAAAGAATTATGAAAAATTAAAATGCGCACACGTGACATTCATCTAAGTGGCTCCTTATCGACATTGAGTTTAAGAGTGCTCTCAGTATTATCGCCCACAAATAATTTTTTTATAGTATTTTGTTAAATTCTAATAAAAGTTATTCAATTAAAAATTAATGGATTCTGTGGTGTGTCACTTCATTTAATTCTAAGAACAATGTCATATTTATAAAGTTAGAATACATGTTTTGTATAATTAATAATTATTCATTTGTCAAATAGTTATTAAATTATTTTTTTAATTAATGCAATAATTATATAATATCAATTAATAATAAATATATTAAATACCACATAAATTAAAATACAAAATATATATTTCAACTACATCAAACATAATATTATTGGTAAATTCTAAATATCTAATAATTGTTGTATCATAAAACCTTTTTGTCCATCCAACTGAACTGACAAAATCTACCAGCGGGGTTTAGTTAAGTATTTTGAAACCAGAGGGGTTTGTTTGTAGATTAGGTCATAATATGGGGTCTACCGTACTTTTCCCAAAAATAAAATGTAAATGAAGTATAAACTAAAATTTACACTTTTTCATTGTTTTATTTGTATTTTAATTTTTCTCCCGCCGCAGCCTGCAGCCACCACTAAACTTGAGCTCCAGACTAGCACCACCGCAGCATTTAGCTCTTCTCTCTTAACCTATCAAGGTTTCGTTTTTGGGTTTGTTTCATTTCACCCGTAATATTTGTACGTTCATTTGATTATTCTCGTTGTCATCATCAGCACCCCCCAGTCTCTCAAGCAGTTCAATTTTTTTTGAACAGTAGTATATGATTTGATTGCATTAAGGAACCGTTATTTCCCTTGATTCTTCTAATCATCGTTTTTGCTTCAGTTTGCTTTTGGTGTTTCTGGGAAAAGCAGAGCAAGAATGGAGAAGCGCTGCAAATTCTGGCTCCCCAAGAAGAACCGGTTCTGCGCAAATTCCCCTCTCAACTATTCTTTGTAAGCTCTTTCTCTTTGTCTTCCTTGTTCTAGTTTTATTATATCTCTTTATTCTCATGCATCCTGTAAATTTAATTCTTAAAAGGTTCTGTGGCAATCACACCCCGAGGTCCGATGATCAGTGGATCCTGTGCCCAATTGACCCTTCTCAGTAATTTCCTCAAACACTGCTTATCATAGTATCTTTGTATATTTTTATTTGTTCTTAATTATCATATGATGTGTTAATGTTTTTAGTTTTATTTATTTATTTATTCGTTCATTTAGTTATTTATTTTACAACTTGATAGTTCTGTCCTTAAAGAAAACCTTGAAGGACACATCAAGAGATGCCCACTATTGAAGCAAGTTCAGTCATTGGCTCTCCAACCATTTTATCAAAAGGGCATCAATGCCGGAAAGGATGATGATGATGATGGTGATGAACGAGTAGCATCCACAGCAGTTGAAGATAATGTTACTTCTGAAATGAAGAGGAATGCTGTTTATAGCATGAGTGTATCCGAGTTTTGTAATTTCATAAAGAAGGTTGAATCGATTCATGGTTTAATATGTAATGGTATTCGTGACTCGTTTAAGATTCCAGAAGCCTGCAGCATGTGGATTAAGAGAGAAATAGACGGGTAATTTAATTTAAGTTTTGGGCATTTTTTATGTTGGGGTTGTTTGAATCTGTGAATTGAGTTTCTTGTTGGCAGGACATTACCGTTTCAGGAGAAACATGTTACACAGCAGGCATCAATCCTTGGGAACATGGAAGAATTTGGGGTGTTGAAGAACTCTGTCGGAAGGAATGAGGATGATGATAGCAACACCAATCTGCCTGCGATAGTTGAGTTTGGAGCTGGGAGAGGGTACTTGAGTCAAATGCTTGCAGATTGTTATGGAACCAAAAAGGTCTTTCTGGTTGAAAGAAAGTCATACAAACTGAAGGTTAGTTTAGCTGAATTCAAACACATTATTCATCTTGGTTGTATTGGTTGAACTTTCATGTATTTAAACTTGGTGATATTCTTAAACTCTTTGGAACCAGATTGATAACAATTTATTTATTCTTTGTGTTGTGCTGATGCTACATTTAGGCAGATCGATCCTTGCGACAGAAAGAGAGCTTGACAATAGAGCGTTTGAGAATTGACAGTAAGGTTTTTCAGAATCCTGTTTTCAGGAATGATTTTTATGATTCCTTTTTAGATCGTTAAATTATTTCACAGTTATAACTTTTGTGAAGGCAAGTTCAGTCAAGAATCATGGCAAATACTGGTTCTTGTGTAAGGGTATAATGCTGATGTAATTTTGAGCACTTTTGATGCTCCTTTTAGGCCTTTGTAAGATTTGGAGCTCATGCATTAATCTCAGTTGCAGTATTTTTCCTATTGGGATCTAATCACTTTCATGGCTGTTTGGTTCTTCTGCTAAAATGGTTTTTCATTTTCAAAAACTTTTAAAACGATAGTCAAAAACGTGTTTGGTTGTGTATTTTACAAAACTTAAACAGAAAACATTGAAAAAATTACAAAGTAGAAACTATGAAAACAAACCAAAACATAGTTTATTTTCAACTATTTTGCTTATTTCTACTGCTTCTATTTTTAGAAAACACTTGTAATATACCATTAGCAAACATAGTTTTCTATTTTGAAAAGATCATTTTCAAAATATCATTCGCAATTTTGAAAACAATACCAAATGGAACTCTTATATCCACCAAAATGTTATATAAATTGTTTGACACCAAATATTGTTACTCTCTTTGTTCTCTCTTTTCTTTTTTGATACATTTACTTTTCTTTTTTGGCATGCATTGCATATAGTAGTTTGTTAACATATTGACTTCCTAACAGGTTTATAAACATGGAAGCATATGACATTATGAAGTCCTTACGCTTTCGCAACTAATTACATTACAAAATGTTACTTTTGCAGTTGAGGATTTGGACATGAATGCTGTGGATTCTTTAAGAGGAGTTCCTTATCTGGCTATCGGTAAACATTTATGTGGTCCTGCCACAGGTAATTAATACCTCTTTAACTACAAGCTTATAATCATGCTTTGGATTTAAAAGTAGTTAGTTGTAGAGATTGTTCCACTGACTGCATTCTTTTCATCTTTGACTTTTCCATTTGATACATTTATTATTTGCAGATTTAGCGTTAAGATGTTGCCTCACCAAACAATTTACTCAAGATAATGCTGAACGGTGCAGTGGTAAACATTACATGAGAGGTCTTTCTCTAGCAACATGTTGCCATCATCTTTGCCAATGGAAACACTACACAAGTAATAAATTACTCTGCCCTGCATATATACAACTTGTGACCAATGTTTCATTTGATTATTTAATTGTGCGCTGACCATGCAACATTTGGCTCACTCTAGATAAAAAATATATGTTGAATTTGGGGATCACAAAGGAAGAATTTCATGCCATTACATGGTTTACCAGCTGGGCAGTGGATGCTGATCATGGTTCAGATAATCTCAATGTTACTGATGGCAGATTGCATCTAGAATCAATGTAATCTCTTTGAGCTTATGTTTATCTGAATGCCTTCAATTTTTGTTCATTCTGAATCTGAACATGTAGCTTGCTTTATTGGGTTGTCAATTATGCACTTCTACGGATTTTGTGCAGTGAGAATGAAGGATGCGGCCATGTTGCTGGTGGAGTTGAAGACATCGTGAGGAACATGAAAGCAGTCGAAAGGGCAGTGTTAGGATTTATATGCAAGCAGATCATTGACGTGGGGAGATTGATGTGGATGAAGGAACGGGGATTAGAAGCCGAGCTCGTTAGGTATGTACCACCGAGCATCTCTCCTGAAAACCATTTGCTAATTGCCAGACACACTAGTCACTCCTAAAATGCCATTATTTATTTATTTATTTATTTTGAGCACCATTATTCGTTTCTTGTATTTGCAGTTGATGTTGTAAGAGTGATAATTTTGCTAAATCACAGCCGTAAGGTGACTGTTTTTGCTAGAATAATGTCCTTGTGAACATTCAACATTTAGAAAGGGGCTGATGGTTGAGAAATGCCCAATTTCTAATTTGTTTTTAGTGAAACCAAGAATCGTCCAACTGATTGTGATATTGTTGATTAATCTTTCAGTGAATACTTTTGGCATTTGCACACGAGATTCTTATTATTGAACTTTTTTTAGTTTCCCTTTGAATCAGTTGTTAATTGTTATATTAACTATCTTCAGCATTATTTTATTTAATGTTTTATGCAAATCTATGTGATTTGAGGAAAATTTATGAAGTAAAAGAATATGACAAAACAATCGCTCACTATATTCACCATTTGCGCATCATTAAATTTATTAAATTAAAAACTAAATGACCAAAATATATTTTAAAAAATTGATCATGCAATTCTGATATCTGCGTTGCGCCGTTAGTCATTATTAGCATGACGCTCTAACCAACTGAGCTGTTGTTAGCACTAACCGAGTGAATAGGTCAGTTTAATTGTTGTTTGACTAGAAGAAATATATTGACGATCATAGATATTGAAACTATATTATTAGCCTTTTACAATTACGCCACATAATTTAGGTGTGGGCAAAATTCAGTTTCGGGCAAAATTTGATTTCAATTTAATTTAGTTTCGAATAGATTGCACCGATCAATTTTATATAAATAAAGTAGATTAATTCCACCGTAAGAAATTAAATAAAATTAGATTGATTCAGTTCAAGTTTTCATTTTTCAAAATTTTTGATCTATTTTAATTATACTTTTTTTTATTTGAATTGAACCAAATTAAAATAAAATTGAAACTAAACCGATCAATCTCAAATAAATAAAACTGATCAAGAACTAAATTATAAACTAAATCAAAATTTTCCAATTGAATCAAAAAATTTCAATCCAATTCGGTTGAATCGAAAATTAAATCAAATCAATGTCCATAATTTTCGGTTCAAATTGACTTAAAGTTCAACTAAACCAATTCCCACCTCCACCGCATACAATAGAACAATAGCTCGGCTTGAAATGTACACATGAAATAAGCCAAGCTAGTTAGATTATTAAAGAGTAGCTATAATGTCAGGTGATCTTGATACTATTAAAACAAGATACCGGCTTGTAAAAACTGATTTGATAATGTTGCAACCTTGATTTACAAATTTATTTTCAACAAACACAAAAACTATATATTTAATATAAATCTCTAATACTAACTTTTTTTTAAAAGATGTTATTGCATTTAAAAGTAAATTAAAACCCTCCCAACCTCCTGGTATGAATAGAACTGAACCTCTTATACCGCCCGCTTGAAGAAGTTTTACCAAGTAGCAACCCTAAATTTGATTTTCTCGACAATTTGATTGAAAATATGTTCTACAGATGATAACTAAATTTGGCCTCTACCCCAGAATCCAGCACTAAGATCATAATTGTTTGATCACAGAGGCTAAGAAAGATCCACACGTTTCAAAATGATACTTCATTTGCACAATATTTGTTCGAGTAATAAAAATTGAATTAACCAGGTTACAAAATTAGCCCTAGATTTCAGTCACAGAACAACAGTAAATAGGGAATCAAAAGGCGCACAAATGAAGAACAAAATTATGTAAGCTTTTATTTTAATAGTACATAATATACAGTTAGGTTTCGCATAAATGATATTGAAACCTTCATATAAGAACTGACCTTTTTGGTGACTGTCTGTGCTTTCCAAAGGTGAATCTCATTCTCCTCTTTAATAAAAAGCAAAGGAATGCCAAGATAACAATCAACACAAACACTTCCATGTGGAACCCCCAAAGAAACTCCAGCAGGACCGTCTTCCCGCCATAGCTGCAGTCACTAATGCTTTGTAGAGTATTACCATTAAGTGTGACGTCTGGATCGAGAATAAAATCCACTGTCGTGGCTTTTTCTTCCAACCAGATAGATGTAGACTTCAATTTGTATCCAGGGATGCTGACCATAACTGCAGCACATTGTTGAAGACTTCATATCAGAACTATAGTCGAGAACCAGAGAGCCACTGCTTCAAAAGAACAGAAGAGTACCAAAGCTTGTAATCAAAGAAACAAGTTCAGCAATTCTATCGTTTTGTATACGGGGGCTGAATGGCTATATGGCAGAACTTTTACTGAGATTACTTTTAGTCTTTCATACTTAAGTAGATCCCCATCCATCTCATCTAGAACCAGAAAAAATGCCATCTGGGACTTCCAAATGATGGTTAATAGGTCAATCGTGAACAAGATTCTTCAAAAATACTGCATGAGCCTAAAAATAACTAAAAGAGAAAAGCAGCATTATCAATGTTAACAAATTGTTAATATGATAACCAATTAAGTATACTGAGTCCTTAATGGAGAAACTCTGCCTCACATCTGGGCACCACATAAAATATGTTACATATGTCATAGCATCCTTCACGTATTTGTTTGACTGATTATAACTATTGGAATTATATGATAACATATGCGAAGTTTGGTTATGAACAAAAGCAGAACAATAAGGACAAAAGTTGAAACAAGGGTAAATACTTGATTGTGAAATGATGAAAGAATGCAATGGAAAATGTTTCCTAAGAAGCATCTATATAACGGTATTATTTCTCAAAAGTGTTGCGAAGGTTAGTAGTAAATTTTTAATTCACAATCAATAATAGAATTTTCATTTGGGAAGAGAAGTTTCAATCAAAACTTTTAATTAGCCCCCATCAACCCTCTTTTCTTTCTGTTTTGGTCATTTTTACTTTATCCTCAAGAGTTTCCATGCATGCTCCAAAATTTCAAACTCTATCCCTTGGAACAAACTTTAAATGCTAGTTAAAATATCTAATACCTTCATATCTATCGCCTGGTGCAAGTAGGCGATGGTAATCACCAAATGCTCTACCAGCATTAACCTGTTGTACATAGTTCACAAGTATTAGAGCACATGTTATGGGGAAGATGCAGCTGAGACAAATGACTATTATATGTCAACAGCTTACCCAAGAACTGACCCACCCAGAAGAATTATATTAAAAAAAACAAAATGTTTACCAATTCCTATTCTGAAAAAAAAAAAGAAGAAACATAACTTTCACAATCATTTAGACTAACTTTTATCACTGTAAAATAAAAAGAGTGCAACAAGGCACTAAGGTCCTCCCCCTTTCTGATAAGTATAAACTCAAAATGCATACAATAAGCACATTCTAACAAAAATAATGATGTAATAATGATTGAAAGTATCATTTTCTTCAATTCTGATAGAAATAAATGTCGATCACATTCTATAGATAGCAAAAGACTGGCACATTAAGGCTTGATAAATAAATGGAAGTACTAAATCAGGTTGAAATTTTAGCATTAAAGGTCTTCTTCACAAGCCAACACCCATACAACTAAAACCACCAGTGAAACAAAAAGAATGGACGAATCTTATCATGAGCATATGCCATATTGGTATGTTTAAAGATCTTTCATCCTATGAAGATATGTGGTTTCTACTGGATCATTGTTTATATACTATAAGCAGTGAATCATCAAACAGCAAAACCCCTACTGCTGCAATACAAGTTAAAATGAAAGAGACGAGCACACCTATACATACAAATATATATTATGCATGCATGTGTAAAATTATGAAGATACCGTGTAATTTATCCCTTTGATTGTGATTGAGCCAGGCAATGGCCTTCCACTGTCTGATGAAAAGATCCTTCCATGAACTCCAGTCTAAAAATGTACATGCAATATAGAAAGATGATTTCACATTCACCAAAATGTCAAATTACTTGCTGACATATTTTAGAAATTTGAGAATATTGTCCTCGTTGTATCACATATATTTTAGGATAATACTTTAGGAAAAAGAAAAACTAATACATCAATTATTTTTTCTATATTTTTTTTCTTTATAAAATTTAATAATAATAAATAAAAACCAAGCAGTATATAGTTAAAAGAAAGATTCGATATTAAATAATAATTGGAAAGCCTAGAATGTAATTGAAACAATGAGAGATATCACAGAACTCTATATAAGAAATAAAGCAAACCAAAGCCTACCTTCACAAGGCTTGCAACAAGATTAAGCATGCTCATTTTGTTGTATTCCCAAATAGTCAGAAGCTGAATGCAAGAAGAAAATAAGTTAAGTAACTAGATGACTTTAAATAAGAAAAAACATTGTGAGAGGAAAGTCACTAATGCCAACTAATACGAATCTACACAAACAGGTAAGAAAATAAGATGGTGAAAGTGAGAGGTTCAAGTAACTTTAATAATAATAAATATAATAATAAAAAGAAAAATAACAACAACAACAATAACAACAACAATAATAATAATAATAATAAATGAAAAGGGAAACATATTACTGAAGTTGAATAGAAATAATGAGGAACTATGTAGAACAAGCATAAGTTATTGTATGTAAAATTAGAATGTAAAGATATCTTTATATGTTGAAAAAGAGGAGTGTACCTATTAAAAGCTTTGTATATCAAAGAACATCATTCAGGACAGCAAGAAGAGTACGAATATTGTGTTTTTCTGATTCTTATGATGAAATATAATGTAAATAATGTAAAGGTAATTAAACGGGCCCCTAATCTATTGAAAAGACAAATCAAGTATTTTTCAACTCCAAATCCTATTCTTAACATGCAAATATGACGAAAATGACGAAGACGGGATGACACAGTTTAAAAATCTACGACAACTCTTCCCAAAGATATTACAAAAATAAAAGGGTTTTCTAGGAATTACAAAGAATCTATTGACACTATGATACAATTCTTCTTCCAAGCTGAAATTTACTGGCAATTAGTAGTAGATGGTAAAATCATATTTCGAACCTCATCAGCATTAGGCCATTTGTTGTCACTAATCTCTAAGGTCAATTCAAAACAGCCACCATGTATATAATTCCAATCTTGCATGCCACCATATATTGGATACCTGCAGTGGTTATGCTTGAACCAAATATTAGACTTTCGATAAAAATAATTTGAATTTAAATGAGAGAGAGATCTGGTAAATCTGACAAGTTGGTAAGTTAAATGACTGAAAAAAATGATGATAAAAGTCTAAAGCAAATTTCATGCCAGTCCACATCTCGAATCTAATTTTGACAACTAAAAGTTTTCATTGCCATACCAAGAAGCTCCATTTATAATCCCTCCTTGAAATTCCTTGCTCAAAGACATGTTATGGTGAGAGCGGCTATAAACGCTTGCCAGGAACCGGAATGTTTCATCATCAGGACAGCCATAATAATTTCTCCTGAAATTTGCCAATGTTAAACAACAAAATTAGGTATAAAGCAAGAGGTAAAACAATGTTCAGCAAAATGCAACTAAAGAATGTCTTCCGAGTTATTTAATAAATCAATTTATCTTTCTCAAAAAATTATTTCAACAGTAAATAAAGCAAAGAGATGCAAATAGGGACTCGTGTTTCAAGATACCAAACTCCAGAAAGTTAGAACCAGTAATTAGGTGCCATTAATTGTTTGACAACGGAGAGAACATTTAAAGAGCCCAAATTTCTGAGTGTTGCAGAAATGAGACCCAAGTTGAGTTACTAAACCTACAAAGTCTTCCATGCGAACAAACAACAAAAGCAGTAGAACTTGAATGATAGAAAACCACATCAGCGCGACATAACTAAGTTACAAACTAGAAATGTTTAGTAAAGAAGGATTAGATGATGATTTAATAGTGAAATCAATAATTAAAACACTAACTTGAAATTATTGAGCAAGTTTGACTAAACAAGCCCTAAGCAATGTTAACCTAACCTATTGTAGATAAATAAGCTCATCAGTTTATAACAGACAAAAGAGTAACAAAGACCTGCATCAATTAAACAGGAAACCAAGGAATTAAGCTGGGGGCAGAAATTTCAAGTTACAAGTTAAAAGAATGCGCATAAAATGTAGAATGATTACCTTTGGTCTTGAGTGCCATCCCATGGATAATTTGCAACAAGTGCACCCTGTGAGCAAAAAAAACACATTATTGAGGACTCTTATCTCCAAATTTTGTGCAAGTCTTATTTAACCAAAAATACTTCTATAACAGAATGCTTGTTGACCATTCAGTCAGACATACCAACATTCATGAGAGGGAATTTTACTTCTTCAGAGTCAACTGGTACAAGAGTGTGAAATAAGATGCCAGTTGGCTAGCTTGCCCGAGCATGTTATGAAATTGAAGCCTAGAACATTTTAGATGAAACCAAAGAACCAAAAATTGCGATATTTTTTCTGAGAGAACACTACAACAATTAAATACAAGGCTTTGGAAGTTATTTTGAGTCTATTCCCCAAATATTAGTAATAAGTGGATGTACCGTATTGTACCCATCACCAATCTTTCTCAGATATTTTACTATCTTGCTTTTGTTTAATCTTATTTATTGGCCAGTTAGATGGACATTCTCAAAGTCCACAATAGACTGGAAGAGTCAGAAGTCACTAATAGCCCCATTCATAATGAAATCTGAACAACAATTAGCCACCCAATCGACCAAGATTTAGAATCTCAGACTTGTGGTGCATTTCAGTCCTTCATTTAGATGCTTGATACAATCAGTTTATCGTCCTATAGTCTTAGCAACATAATTTCCTTAATGAGTTTTTCTAACTCTCCTGTGGTTTCAATGTTATTTTTGTGCCTTCACCTTATAATATTTTTCTTTTAGTCCATTAGAATTCTTGATACAATCAGCTTATAAGAACAACGTAATTTCCATAACAAGTTTATGTGTTGCTTAACTCTCCTATAGTTCCTAGGTATTTTTGTGCCTCCTTCACCTTCTAGTATTTTTCGTTTCTTTTAATATAAGTAATTAACAACAAGAAGGAGAAGATAAAGAACAAAGGACAGTAAAATGGTGTTCCTGAAATTTAAACTGGTTCTTTGAAAAGTTAACAAAACAAACAAGGTGCAAGTGCTCCATTTCGCGATTTTAGTGAACAATCTTCTGATTAGTAGTAGGCAGAAGGGAATTAATACTGATCAAAGGAACAAAAACAAGCATGGAGAGAAAAGGCAACAGCATATGTACCCTTTTACTAAGTTAGAGACTAAATAGAATAAGTATTACCCCATGCAAACTGGCTGATGCTGTGAAATGTATCTGTTGCAACCAATTCATAATTGCTCTTGTTTCAGGTTGCCGCGCATCAACATCATTATTCATAGGAAAGAACTGTAGCATAATATTAGTCAATTTCTTTCTATCATTAAACTAAAAAGAGTAAACTATAGAAAATCTACAATCCGATTACCATTAGACAAAAAAGAGAGATCCAAATAAAATCTAGCAATGAAAAGTTTTGAAACCCCACAACGGTGTGATATGAACTCTTATCATCAAACTGAATCTTGACCAGAAGCATCATATAGAATGTTTCTTCTTTAATGGTAAACAAAAAGAAATTAGATTAAAGAGTGAAAAGGAGCTTTCATATAGAAATAATCTTTGATGAATACGACCAACACTGGAAGTATAAGATATATTTTGATTTTAATTACTTATTAAATAAAATAAAATAAAATATACCAACTATATTCACATGGCCAGTACTAAGTTACATTCAAATGTGGAATGAATAAACATGAGATTTTAAACTACAATTTTGAAATAGTAGACAGTGCAAGTATTTCTTTAAGATATGATAAAATCATTTGAGAATGCAAGAACAAAATTATAAGTGCACTCATTCTTACTTTCTCAAAATTAAAGATATGAACCCTAATATAGAAAGACCCCACTTGCTGACATTGATTTGGATTGGACTTTCTAGCTCTTCTATGAAGTTACAAGCAACTGAAAGTACCCAGTTATTTTGAGAATGGTTCAATTTGGTTTCCACAATTTTAGATATAAGAAAACCAAAGTTCCAAAAACTCACCTGGTCTGGAAAATCTCGATTTAGATCGATATTGTTTGCATTTCCACGCCTCTTGAGCACAAACCCATCGGGATTCATTGAAGGAAGTATATGAAGGTGAACATTTTCTACAATGAATCTAGCCTGTAGAGAGCGAAGAACATTCCAGCGTAAGTTAGCATTTTGACAACAGAAGAACTAAACGTCTGTACAACAATCATGTGCAACTGAGGAACTACAAATAGTTAGCTAGCAAGTAAATAACAGTTTTAGAAGAAGAAAACAATCAAAAATGGCAATAAGTTGCAGGCAAGCAGCACAAAAACTAAGAATTTTAATAAAGAACGGTAACTTCTAAATAGATAATTAAGATCCCATGCAGAATAACACCAGATAAAGCACATTAAAGTTTGCCAAGTTAGAGAAGGAAAAAGAAGAAATAAACAAAAAAATCTAGTAAAAAAGAATAGAGAAATACCAAGGGGTCTTTCATATGGTGATTACATATCCAGTTTGCAAGAAGTATGAGAAGCTCACGACCAACAGGTTCATCCCCATGCACATTTCCAATGAACTGTAATATCGAGCATATCAGCATCAAGTATCACAAAATTAGAAACCAAGAGTTTCTCAAAAATTAAATTATGATCATAAATGCTATAAAGTAGATAACGCAGTGAGGAAAAAAATAAGAAGTATAAAATGACAGTATGTGCAGAATGTAAAAGAATGACATCATCTTTCAAACTGGATAATTAGAGGAGATCTTCAGGTGCTTTCTTTATAGCGCATTATTAGATAATAACACATTTTAACTTTATGAACTTTATTAAAGTGCAACCGCACAAGAAATAAAAAATGTGACTGCCTATTACTTAGTAGTCATATAACAACAAATACATTCATTAAACTTGTTTTCACAACTTCAATTTGACAGCACTGCAAGAGGTCAAATTGCATCTTTTTCTTATTGAAGTCTCTTACAACATTGATGTCTGCATGCTGTATGAGTGAATAACCTTAAAGCAACCGCATCAACTTAAAAAGACACTGTTGCAGCATTCAAGCTATTCAAAATATGAAGTTATATCATTTGTGACATTTTCTAGAGTTGCCTTGTCACTGCCTCATAGAATAAAACCTGTGTACTGCTCTCTCTCCTGATAAATCTCCTTGCAGATCAAAGACTACAATTGCACAAAAATTTTCACATTACATTATGAGAATGAATTTTATGTTAAAGCTGATAACCAAGACAATTCAAAACCAAACAATAGCATTCACACGACGTAGCATGCCAACATTTCATCTATATGACATAATCATTCACCTTGAATGCAGGTTCTGGCTCTTCTACCCCAGGCTTGTCCGAAATCTCTATCACCCACTGCAGCAAATGTACAAAAAAGCTCACTTGGACGCAATTTAACTAAATTTTCAACTCTAAAACAAAGGGAGAGTTTTTTATTTACCAACGGAAAACCATTGACACTCTTTCCAATACTAATCATCCAATCCAACACCCCCTCAAGGAGAGAAACAAAGAACAAGTTAATACCATCAATCACTACAACCTAGACATCCATAAAGTAATCACAAATATTATTATATGAACAAATTTAGTTAAAAATAAATAAAATCACCTGTAAATCCTAGAAATGTTACGACATCTTTGACCAAACTCCTTCACAGCTTTCTCCAGTTCAGCGTTACTCATGTAACCTTTAGCCTTATCAACACTGTGTCACCAACAAGTTCATTAACAAAAATTAATAATATTTAAAACATAAACTGAAATTGATAATTGCTTATAGTAATTTATACATAATTCGAGATTGATCGTCCTCAAATAAATGCCTTGCCGAACCTGATTAATCAGAAATCAAAGATCATTAATTATTAAGTGGAAGTCAAAGCAAGATAAAAAGTCAACGATAAGTAGAACTTCAAATCATGTTAAATTGCGTAAATTATCAGATCAAAATGAAGAATAAGAAGAAGAAGACAACCTGAAAATGAAGTTGAAGACGAGCTGCGCTGGCCGCCTCTCGCCAGAACAGAGAAGAAATTTAGATAAAGAAAGAGAAGAGAGAAAACAAGCTTCATTATATTTTTTATTGGACAATTAAAAACAAACATGGAAGCTTTGAGTTTCAGTTCAGCTTTATAGTTACGTCGCTGAGATATTCTTCTTCTCAGTTCATCGTTGAACGGAGAGGAAGAGGCGATGGCACGTGGAACAGCACGTGATGTTGCCAAGCAGAGCCAACCTAGCCTACATAATCAAGCTTTGGACTTTGGATGTGAATTTGGGCTTAAGGCGGCATTCAAATGTGAAGGTTTGACCATATTAACTCCTGCTATTTGAGCTCCACAATTCATCTTATTACACACCATATTGATGTGTTAAACCATAGAGTAGCACTATTCGACCCCCACTTATTTTTTCAAAAGGGTTATGTACAAGTCATTGTAAGAATTGGTATGCACTTTCCTCTCCGATTAAGGGGTTTGATTCTTAATATTACTATACTCACAAAAAAAAAATTCATAAAATATATTAAAAATGAGTGAAGTGTTGGGAATAATGATTATGTAATATTTAAATTGTTGTATGAATGTTTATTTATTTAATATTTATACAATAAAATTTTTTTATTCCTCAATTATTATTATTTATATGATAAAAAAGTTATAACTTTTCAAACATTATAAATTTAAAAGAGTTTAAGTCAATATTAAGAGTTAACAATTTTAAAAAGTTGGAATCTTATCTAAAATAGGAATAAAGACTCGAGAATACTATAATAATGACGTAGTTGTAAAGAGTTGCAAATGATGTTAAGAAATGTCTTTACACAATATGTTCTCGAAAGTGTCGTTCCTAATCTATTGTTATCGACATGGGTTGATTGATATTTCTTTTGGATCAATGTATGTTCATATCTGAATTGTCTAGATGGTTAGTCTTAAAAGACTATGAATTTAGCGAAAGTCCGTATGAACATGCAAGTATTCATTAAGGACTAGATACTGAACAGACTCATGAGAATCTCCAATAGACATCTCATAAAGTCGTCAATAGAGAGTCTTCTCGAGTTGAGTAGTATTCATGCTCTTTTAACCTGAGCGCCACAGTGGGCTTGTGAGTGATCTACCATACTTTGGTTCCACGCATGTCAAAGACCTTTCATGGTTTGACCACTGGGTATCCCTGAGTATGATCTGATGCTCATAGAGTCCGGTGTATGTAGATATAGGATCATTCAACTTATATGGGTGAGTTGTATATCCTGATGTAAAAAAAAAAATTTCGTAAGGTTAAACAATATCGCAAATGAGTTTGTGGATAATGTTTACGAAAATATGAATCTAGAGATAAGTTCACAGTCGAGCATATAGAGATTTGATGGTTATAATCTATATCTCTGCTCTTCTATGATATATATGACGGATGAATTATACAGATATAGTTAATCTCAACTTGTATAGTTCAACGCTCTTTTTTTGTAATATTCGTAACGTGTGGAGGGACATTATTCACAGACTTACGAAAATATTTCGTAAGACAAATGGAGGTGAACCTATGGAGTCTCACAATATAAAGTGTACTCATTGAGTACGAGGGTAGTGGGATGGATTATACGAATCAATCCGACAAGGTTTCAGAAAGCAGAAAATATTTTAGGACAAATCTGAAAAGTGAAAAATATAATTTGCAAATGTTACAAATAGGTCTCTGTTGCATGAAAAAATGCAAATGAACACATAGCATTTATACATGGCCATTTATGTGACAAATGATAGCATGCATGGACAAATGTCAACCTGCAAAGTGTTTGTATGGATGAGTGATATTCGTCACTCATGCATGGCATTGCATGGCAACACATACCTTAATGGTAGATATGTGGCCACTTAGAAGTTTTAAACTTCTTATGACAAATGAAATGAGTTTCATTTGAATGAAATTGATTTGTGAAATAAAAAAAAAAAATTCGTACAAATTTTGAGAGAGAAAAATACAACTTTCAAAATATTACATTAGGTCCCTAAAACACATTTTATGCATTTGATGCTTAAACTAATTCAAGAGTTGAGTTGTTTATTGATTGCTATAAAACATTAAGATCAAAGGCTACTATTCTAGCTACTTCAATCCCACTAGTTGTTAGAGTTTAAAATTGTTCAATGGTTGACTTCATTGTGAGCTCAACAAGCTTCAAATATCAACAATCTTGAATCATCTACAATGGTATGTATTCAATTCTTTTGTTGCAGTTCACTACTGGTGTGTATATGTTGCAAATTGTATGTAAATCTGTTGCGTAATGTATAATTGTCATGCATTTTAAAAACATTTCAACATATATACAATCACATGCATATACCTTAAAACACGTTAACAATTGTATCAGAACATATTTTTTTGTGTTTATAGGTTATTGGAGTGTGCGTATAAAGTGTTGAAAATGTCTAACAATAGTGGAAGTTATATTTTGAAGTGTTTAAAATGCATAAATATACCTACTGTTAAGGGAACACTGCGGTGCTGCAATATGAATGCTGGGGGTGTTCATGTGTAAACATGAACGTTGGGGTGTTCTACACATAACGCTGGGGTGTTCTACACATAACGCTGGAGTGTTCATTGGAGCATTCAAGAGTTGAATGCTCGGGCGTTCTAGGCAGAACGCTAGGATATTCAAATGTTGAACGCGAGGGCATTCTCAAAGTAGAATGCAAGTTTGTTGCATGTAAAATGTTGAAGCATTAAAGAGTTGAACGCAAGGGCGTTCTCCAAGACAGAACATTAGAGCGTTCAAGTGTTGAACACTGGGGCATTGAAACAGTTTGAGGCGAGTTGCATTAGGTTGAACGTTGGAGCTAAAAAAAAGAGTAAATTGTTTTGGAGCATTATATTGTATAATGTTAGGACATTCAACTTATCAAGCTGATTATTTCAAACTATATATTCCAATTTATAATTTTTGCATGTGAAAATTTATTTTATTTTTTTATTACAAATATAATTGTTATATTATTGTATTATAAACTGTAAATATTTGTTTATACTGTTAACCACAATGAAAGCTCTATTGGTGGAGGTTAGTTGTGCTTGCATAAAACAAATGAGTGATTATGAATTACATCATCATAAGATGCAGATAAATTATAAAATTAAAAAATCTCTCTTAATCAGATTAAAATGTATTTTATTATGAGATAATATTATACATGATCCACCTTATCAATACGGTGTTAGACAGGTCATCTCAGTATTTTTCCAATACCGCTAAAAGTGTGACGGATTAGTCGGTATGATTTGGACTATGCCGGTTAAACATAAAATGAGAAAAATATAAGTGAAAGTATTATCCAATATTGCTAAAGTGTGAGGGTAATATCATTAACTTATATTTTATTATTGACAAGTAAATCTGAAATACATTTACCCAATATCTCTAAAGTGTAAGGATAATGTGTATTTAGCATCAGTGGTAAGAGTTGCACGAGATGCAATTGACAAAAGTTTTCTATTGACACTTTCAGAATATATGAGTTTATTCTCAAGTACAGGATTGTCGAAGTAATAAATAACTCGATAAGAACAGAGTCGATCCACAGAGAAGTAAAATTAAAATTAAAATTACAAACTATAATAACTTTAAAGACAATTAATGTAGTATAAGATATTGTAAATATTAATTCAATTAATCAATTCAAATAAAAGCTAAGGTTAGGGGGATCCATTCTTTGCATAAGAAGTAAGAATATATTTAACTCTTTTTATAACTTAATTGAAATCCTCACACAAAGGAGGTTCCAACCGAAAAATATAACAATTAAAGTTCATCATCATTTATATATTAATTAGTATTTATTTCTTTCAATTATTATACATCAAATCTTATAAATGGGTTCAAGTATTTATTATGCTAATCTTTATATTTGTCTACAATAAATCAAGACTCCCACTTTATAAGAAAGGGTATATACGCCAAATCTTGTAAATGGTTTTAAGAATTTATTGTGCCAAGTATAAAGTTTGTTAATAATAAATCAAGATACACCACTTAGAAGAAATGATATTAATAAAATAAATACATCATATATAAATTTACATAACTTAATAATAAAACATTAAATTCATAAATAAGAGTTAACTATTACCTTACCAAAAGTTTCACCATTTCACCTTAGCATAAATAAAATTACTTGGACATAATAAAACTAAATAAAAAGAAAAGAAATGGAAGAAGAGATAATATGACTTTACAATAGTAAATAAGAGAAATAATATTACAAAAAGATAATACAAACGACAAGTATTTTGAACTAAAATCTAGTTCTTTAATTACATATTTTGGGCATAAACATACTATCTATTTATAAAAAAAATATGTATAAATCGAGACAAATGAAAAGGGAACCATATAGATGATAAAAGTAAAAAATGGTGGCAAATAATTTACATTGATTATCATTAATGCACCCACTTACTTATCTAATTTAGAATTAATGTGGTCCGAATTATCTGTCACTCAAAACATCAAAGTTGTAGATAAGTCTCTTATCTTTTCAAATTGAGTTGTCTCATACATATTAAATACGTATTTCTATAGTTATGGTCCAAATACTGATGATTATTTGGATTAGACTTGTATTACAGATCAATTTTATTTTAGGCTATTTTCACCCTTTAAACGCTCAAATTTCGAATGCCTTGTGAAATATAATATATTAGTTCATTGAGTCATCTCTTCATCAAGAATTACTCCAATTGAATTCTTAAGTAAAACGTTATGCCCATTTTACTGAACCTACCACAAAATAGTTAAAAACTAATTGGGTATAATATTATAAACATACTTAAGTTAATGGGGGTTAAAGACACTAGTAATACAAAATAATGCTATAAAACCCTTATTAAATATGTAATTTTAAGTATTCATCACACCCCAACCAACTTATTGCTTGTCCCTAACAATTCAAGCATAAATAAAATTTGAACACTACTTAAGTATTTCAAACAAAACGTCAATTAAAGATCACAATTGCTATAAAGGTTATTTCAATCATAACTTCCAAAATTGTGAGTGTGTGAATAAAGCCGAAGCCTTCTTACCACAAACCACAACATATAGTCTTGAAAAAAAATTTCAAATAAAGCCTCAACTCTATATTCTCACAGGTGAATAATTATTTAATGGGTTAGGATTTCACTCATGGAGTTGGAAAACGGATAATCGCTCAAGAAAATATTACATTTAAGGACAGACAGACAAATTAAAATTGATCAAAAAATAAAAAAATCAATTATTTAGAGTCAAACCATTATTTTCACATGCTCGCTTCAAGACTTTAATTATTTTATGCGAATCTTATGAATAAAGAGTCCTATGATAAAATTACTTTCTAATGACTTTTGTCTTTTAGAATTAAACGAAAACTTTATTGAACTGAATTGACTTCTTTTTTTTATATATACTTTTTTTTAACTTTTTTTTGTGTATTTTTTTTAAGACATAAAGAATCACTCCAAATAAGAACAATTTCTCACAATAATAATTTTTTGTCATCATTCAGCTTAGAAATTAAATTATTCCTCATCCCAAATAATGCTATTCCAAATAAAACTTAAACATTTCAAAAGATCAATGAAAGTTCATAAGCTGTTATCTCAAACCTCTCCATTCACTCACAAAAGATATGTGAGTTTAGCAAAAAAATATATATTTAAATATGAAAATTCTCTTGTGTTTAAAAAATAATTTTAGAAGTTATTCTTTAGTAACCTAGATAGAAAAAGTGATTTAAACTAAATAATTTTAAAATTATACCTCGATAATAAAAGCAAACTTATTTATGCAAAAGTTACTAAAAACTTAAGCAACAAAAAAATAAATGTAAAATGCATTAAAAATAAACCAATTAGAATGTGTTTCAAATGTTCAATAATGTACTCTTTACTCTGTCATTCTAGAACTAGAATGCGTCTCAAGAATGCATAAATAAACTTTTTACTCATGCCATTCATGATAAAAAAAAAATTTAGAAAACAAAATGATAACAAAAAATAAATAAATAACACTAACATTATATATCAACTATCATCTCCCCAATCAGATTGAGACATTATCCTCAATGTCAAAATATAGAAAGAGTAAATTATACAAGATATCACCTGAAACATTGTTTATTGGAAATTAAACTTGCAACAAAATAAAATAAGCCATACAAAATGCTTAAAAATACATAAAAGTAGATAGGCTACAGACGAAGCATCAAATCTATTTTGTGTTTCTTTTCACTGTTATCAGTATACCAATCTATCTGACTCATTGTTGGATCAGATAGAGGTGTAAAGGCTTGTAGTTCATTAAGTAACTGATCAACAGTTGAAGCAGAAATGAGGATCTGTCATGCTGCAGATGTGACGAATTAGTTTTTCATCGCATAGTCAAGAAAAGATAATAACCCATTATAAAAACCATCAACATTTAACAAACTAATGAATTTTTTATGGATTTGCAATTGTGCCCATGAAACAATTTGAAAATTTTCCTTCAATGTTCCGAAACCTCTAAGTAGAGCTATGAAGGCATCAGCATTACGAAGCATAAAAGACATTCGTTCATGCATTGATGATACATGTAACTCATCCCCAATTATTTTTCCTACAATGTTTTCAACAGCTAGAGCTTTCTGTATGTTACCCAAAACTCGACTGCATTTATTTTGTGCAGCGGTTGCCACACATCCTATTAATCTAAGACTACCTCCCCCATATACTAAATGAATATTTTGCTCAGCTAACACCTTACCAAGGGTTTCTGCTTCTTCTACAAACTCTTTAGTTTTTCTAGGGTTAGAACTACAAAAGACACAATTTTTTGTGAATTTACGAGTTGATGTTCCTTCCATTATTACACTTACCCTCTCTCTTGAATGATTTTTAAGTTTGTATAAAGATGCAGAAATAATGCAATATATTTATAGAGCCAAAATGTGGTGTAAAGTTAAGTCACATGGGCTGTTAGCTTAAAATGCAAAATTTTCAACACCTTTTTACCAATTTTTAAGCTATTAGCTAGAAAAGTCACATGGGTGGTTGGTTGTTGGAAAAGACGATTGAGTTTGAAATGAAACATTTAAAAATAATAGTTACAGTAAATATGTACAAGTAGTTGTGATTGTGGCTCACATCTTCATCTGGTTTTACGTTCAGTAACAGCTTAAACGTCCTCTATGGGTCAGAGATAGGCTTCCCATCCAATTTTTTTATAAATTGGCAAATAGGGTCTTTTAAAATCAAATTTCTAATACTGTACCACTCATGTTCTTTTAAGAATATGTCCCATAATTCACGAATTGCAATATACACATATCCACTAAGATGCATCTCAAGAGCTGATAAAATATCATCTAAAGACTCCTTACTCAGGTCATCCTTAATGAACCTAATTTTATCTTCGCGATTTATAGACATCATTCCTAAAGTGTGACTGATGCGATATTTATATATCATAAATTAAGTGCAAGTATACACTATCGTATGCAAGTAATAAAGAGACTAAATAAGTCGGATGTCGAACCCACAGGGATAATGTTTTCTTTTTAACCAATTACTAAAATTATGTCTTCCTAATAATTATTCAGAAAAAATAAAAATCCAAGAATGAATGTAGAAAATATAAAAGTAAAAACACAATGCAAAGAAACTTAGGTGATAGCAATGTAGAGAAAACCTAGGATTAATATTATCCCTCAATATGCTTTTTAATGATTAATCTTCTAATATTTAACTCACTTAGTCTTTATTATTGATCAAGACGCTAATGTATTCACAAGCCTCTTCTAAGGACATGCAAGTATACCCTAATTTACCAAATACCTATATTCCTATGGTACTTGTAATAAACTAAGATTCATTAAGATTAGGTCTTATTGATCATATATGCCAACTAGGTATATTCCTATCCTAAGCTGAAACTTGCATATGCAACATTGAATGTTACTCTACAATCATGCATCAAATTACCTAGGTCTAAATATTATGATTCCTCTTCCGAGTTTATCAATAATATTACCAACTCATTCACCATATATTGGCCAGATATATTGAAGCATTAAACACAAGTAATTTAAATAATAAAAGACTAAGTTTATTAAATATTAAAACGATATGGCAATTTAAGCGCACATATTGAGTTCAAATATTAACCCTAGAAAATAAATTAGCTCATGACTACAAGAGAACAGCAGTAAAAATAATTATAAATCATGATACAATTATTAGCAAACCGATATAGACGTCGAATTGCTCTTAATTGCGTTGCCTAGGAACTCTTAATACCGAAGAACGTCTTGTATCTCTCTCTAAAGTTGCTTCAATTACTCTTATTGCTTTTCAAGACTCGTGCTCTGTATTCTTGGTGCTCTTGGATTGTCTTGGATTCCTCCTTAAAGGCTAGGAACGAGTGGCTTTATATAGGGGTTGATATGAGCTTGAAAATCTTAATTCTCGTCGGACTAGGACTCGCACTACCGCTGGCGCGCTATGCATCTGTCGCTGGGACGACGCATGAAAAAGCTATTACCGCTGGAGCGGTGGGATCTTGGCGCTAGGGCGCTGCATGAAAACGGCTTCACCGCTGGCGCGGTATGTTGATAGCGCTGGGGCGATTAAGCATCGCTGGCGCGGTGACTCTTCGGCGCTGGGGCGCTAGACGCGACTTAAGCAAGTCATTTTTCTTATTTCGATCACTATTTCAGCGCTGGGGCGACAATACTTGTGGCGCGGGGGCGCTGGACTCATAATTTAAAAACTTTGCATTTTAGTCCCTGTTTTCGCTCCTTTTGCGTTCTTTCTTTAAATTTCGTTCAAGTCCCTATAAATAACAATAATGCACATAAATAGCCATCTATTCTCATAAAACCATAAAATATCAATAATAAAAACATGAGAAAATATATAACAAATTTGCCCTTATCAGTGACAACGTGTGTTACAAGTCATGCGTGCATACTTGTAACAAACACTTAATCATTTTGCTCTTCATTTTTTTGCAAAAGAGCTTTTACCTAAACTAGGCATGTAGAAAATTGATGAGTCTGAAAATTCACCTGTTAATCAAACTTTGACTTCAATTAACTAACGTAAATCAACAAGTATATTCATAATCATTAATAACCTTAATCTTTTACATCTTACTTGGTAAATGTTTTTTAAGGAATTTTGAGGCAATGAGGGAAAACGCATTTTCAAATTCTTTAGAATGTCATTCAGTTTTTTTTTTTAGAAATGGGAAAGAAGAGAAGGTATCAATAATTATGAAAAACTGATAAAACCGACTTGAAATGTCACAATGTACTGTTATCCGCCACTTAACCGGGGTGCAAAATAAAACTTTAATAAAATTACTAAATTAACCTTCAAGTAAAAATATAAAAATAAAGTTAGAAGAAGAATAAATATATGTAAATATATAAAACAAAGATTAATTAGTCTAGTAATAAAGGTCCAACAGGGACACAAATTCTTTATGAAAAGCTTAGTTTTCTAGAAACGGTTTAAGTCTTTACCCATTTACCTTAAACACATTCCTATTTTTAGGATTTTTAATATCAATTGTTTCATAAGGGTACATATGTTTCACAATAAAAGGGTCACTCCATCTTGATCTTAATTTTGTAGGGAATATATGAAGTCGAGAATTATAAAGCAAAACCTTATAACTAGTATCAAATGTTTTTCTTTGAATTTTTTTATCATGAAAAGCTTTGACTTTAGTTTTATGAATTTTTGAATTCTCATATGCATCATTTCTCAATTCTTCAAGTTCATTTATTTGTAATTTACGTATGTGTCTAGCAGAATCAAGATTTTCATTGAAAATTTTAATAGCCCAGTAGGCTTTATGCTTAAGTTCCACAGGTAAGTGACAAAGTTTTCCATAAACTATTCTATAAAGAGACATACCCAATGAAGTTTTAAAAGCAGTTTTATGAGTCCACAATGCATCATTAAGTCTTAAAGACCAATCTTGCGATCTGGGTTTATAGTTTTTTCTAAAATTTGTTTTATCTCCTTATTTGCTAATTCAACTTGTCCACTTATCTGAGGATGATAACGGGTGGCAACTTTATAAGTAATACCATATTTTTTTCATTAATGTTTCAAATGGCCTATTACAAAAATGCTTACCCCCATCACTTATAATGGCTCAATGGATTCCAAATCGACTTAAGATATTTTCTTTCAAAAATTTCATGACTGTTTTATTGTTATTATTTCGACATGGAATAGCCTCAATCTATTTTGAAACATAATATACTACAACTAAGATATACGTAAATCTAAATGATAATGGAAATGGTCCCATAAAATCTATCTCTCAACAATCCAAGATTTCAATAGCAAGAATGGGGTTTAAAGGCATCATATTTCATTTTGAAATTGATCCTAACTTTTAAAAATTTCACATGTTATACAAAATGCATGTGTATCTTTAAATAAAGTGAGCTAATAAAATCCACACTACAAGATTTTTGCAGCTGTTTTCTTTGATGAGAAATGTCCTCCACATGCTTCAGAATGATAAAATTCAATAACTTTACTTACCTCATTGTCGGCTATACATCTTCGAAATATTTGATCATGACAATATTTGAAGAGATGAGGATCATCCTAATAAAACTTTCTTACCTTAATTAAAAATTTCTTTTTGTCTTAAGCATTCCATTGAGGTGGCATTTCTCCTGTTACAAGAAAATTAACAGTATTAGCATACCAAGGTATTGTAACATTAGAAAATAAAAATTCATCGGGAAAAGAATCATTAATAGGTCTTATTTCTATTGATGAATCTGGTGCGAGTCTTGATAAGTGATCTGCAATAACATTTTTAGCTCCCTTCTTATCCTTGATAGTGATAATAAATTCTTGAAGCAATAGAATTCACTAAATCAATCTTGGTTTTACATCCTGTTTTGACATTAAATACCTTACAGCAGCATAGTCAGTAAACACAATAGTTGAAGAACCAATTAAGTAAGAACGAAATTTGTCTAATGCAAATATTACAACAAGTAGTTCTTTTTTAGTTGTTGTGTAATTCATTTGTACACTGTTTAAATTTCTATTTGCATAATAAATTATATAGGATTTACCTTCCTTTCTTTGTCCCAATATAGCACCAACAGTATAATCACTAGCATCACACATGAGCTTAAAAGGTAAAAATCAGTCATGAGATTGTATGATAGGAGCAGATGTTAAAAGGCTAATTAATTTTTCAAATGAATTTTGACACTCTCAAGTTCACTCAAATGATACATCTTTTGCTAAGAGGTTACAAAGAGGTTTAGATATAGCATTAAAATTTTTTATGAACCTCCTATAGAATCCAGCATGTCCAAAAAAGAATCGGACTTCTCTGACCATTTTTTGTGGAGGCAAATGTGTAATGAGTTCGACTTTTACCTTATCCACTTCAATTCTTTTAAAAGACACTACATGTCCCAAAATAATTGCAGAAGTAACCATGTAATGACATTTTTTCCAATTCAACATAAGACTTTTTTCTTCACATCTTTTTAAAACCTTTTCTAAGTTTTCAAGACAATTATTAAAAGAATTCCAAACACATTTAAATCATCCATGAAAACTTCTATAATGCTTAACCACGTCACTAAAAATGCTTAACATACATCTCTGAAATGTTGCTGGGACATTACAAAGTCCAAAGGGCATTCTTTTAAAAGTAAAGGTTCCAAAAGGGCATGTGAATATAATCTTTTCTTGGTCCTCTAGTGCTATAAGAATTTGATAATAGCTAGAATAACCGTCTAAAAAGAAATAATAGGGATATCCTGCTACTTTTTCTATAATTTGATCAAGGAATGGTAAAGAAAAATGGTCTTTTCTAGTGGTCAAGTTTAACTTCCTATAATCTATGCACATCCTTTAACTAGATGAGACTCGAGTTGGTATTAACTTACCTTTGTCATTTTCAATAACTGTGATTCCAGATTTTTTTGATACTACCTGAGTATGACTTACTTACTTACTTATTATTTGAGATAGAATAGATGATTCTTATTTCAAGTAATTTGAAAACTTTAGCTCTCACTACCTCTTTCATATGTGGATTTAATCTCTTTTGAGATTGTTGGAAAGTTTTGGCATTATCCTCTAGGTGTATTCTATGTGTACAAATCAAAGGACTCATGCCATTTATGTCTTTTAAATTCCATCCAATTACATTTTTATGTATTTTCAATAATTCAATCAACTTACATTCTTGTTCGCTTGTGAGTGTAGAAGAGATTACCACCGTGTAAGTTTGTTTCTCTCTAAAAAATGCATATTTTAGTCCTTCAGGTAGAGGTTTTAACTTTAACTTTAAAATTTCGTTCTGTTTATCCTCATTTTCTCATAATTCTTCAAACTTTAGTTTCCATCCTTTATTTTAATCACCTGTGCACAGTCAAGTAAAGAACACATGTCAGAGATTTTAGGATCTAATTGTATATTTAACTTAAATAAATTTATTAAACATATTTCTAAGGGATCAGTAGAACTCCCCTTTTGAATATGATCCTTCACAATCGTTTCAATCATGTCGGCTTCTTCACTTTCATCCCCCCCCCCTCATGTGGTTGCTTACACATATTGAAAACATTAAGCTTAAGTGTCATGTTTCAAAATGAAAGCTTCATTACTCCATTCCTGTAATTAATCAAAGGGTTAGAAGTTGTTAAAAATAGACAACCCGAAATAACAAGTATTGGATTATATCCTTTAATAGGTTCTATGTCTAAGACAATAAAATTCACAGGATATATGAAATTATCAACTTGAACTAAAACATCTTTCACTGTCTTTCTTGGTACTTTTATTAAACTATCGGCAAGTAAAAGAGTTACAGAAGTTGATTTTAACTCACCGAGATTGAGCTGCTGATAAACTGAATACGACAGTAAATTCACACTAGCACCAAGATCAAGTAAGGCTTATTCAATTTTATGACTTCCAATAATACATGAAATTGTAGGACAACCAAGGTATTTATATTTCAAAGCATTATTGTTCTGAAGAATGACATATACTTATTCAGCTAAAAATGCTTTCTTTCTCACATTCAATTTTCTTTTTATTGTGCATAAATCCTTCAAAATTTTTGCATAAGAGGGAACTTGTTTAATAGCATCAAGTAAAGGAATATTAACTTTTACCTGTTTGAAGATTTCAAAATTTTTAAGATTGTGATTCATCTTCTCAGTATGAGAAAATGGGGGTGGAGGTAAGGGTTTGGTGTTTTCTTCATTAGGTGTAGGTTCAATGCTTTCCTTACCCTTAGAGATTGATTCATTATTCTCATGAGGTTCAGGAATGTCTTTTTCAACAATTTTACCATTTCAAATAGTGATAACCGCTTTAACTTGATCCATGTGTTGGCTTTCTGAATTACATGCATTTGAGTTATGTTGTCATTTAGGGTTTGGTTGTGGTTGAGAAGAAAAATTTTCTTTCTCATGAATGTTCAGTGCGGATGCAAATTTTGTAAGAGTATCTTTTAAATCAGCAAATATTTGAACATTTTGAGAATTAATAGACTCTTGCTTTTCAATGAATGCATACAAAGTTTTTTCAAGATTTTTCTTATGAGGTGGGACATATGGTGCATAACCTTGATGGTTTTGAAAATTTTGGTGTGGTTGGAAAGGTGGTTGTGAAGCCTATGCTTGAGTGTCATTCCTCCAATTAAAATTTGGGTGAATTCTCTATCCAGGATTGTAGTTTTGTGAATATGAGTTATTGTTTGACCGCTTGAACATGTTCAAAATATTGGCTTGTTCATGAAGATATTCCCTAAATACAGGAAAAGTTGGGCAATCATTGGTAGAGTGATCACGGGTTTCACAAATATGACACATAAATTTTTAAATAGATTTTATTTGACCACTCTTTTTCATTTCTAAGGTTTCAACTTTTCTAGCTAGGGATGCTAATTTGGATTGAAAGTCATGGTCTTCCCTAAGATGATAAATACCCCTACTAGATGTAGTGGTTTGAGTTTTGTCAAGTGCCTCACAGTTACCAGCAGTGTCCTAATTTTGAGCATTTTCTGCTAGTAAGTCTAAATAGTTCATTGCCTTTTCTGGGTCTTTGTCCTCAAATGTTCCATTGCACATCATTTTAATTGTAGTAACTGTTAGGGTCAGTGCTTACGTGTCATCCTCCAATGTTCATATACTTGTATATTTATACAAGTGTATATTCTCACTAAATCGTTAATACCAATTTATATGGTATAATGAATGTAACGTTACAAACATTGTAGATCTGAAAGAGTTCGGATCAAATCTAAAGGAGTTTAGATAAGGGCTCATAGTAAGCCACGTTGAGAGATATAATTGTTAAATGTTAGCACAACTATATGTTAGCTGGTTATAATACTCAATAGATCCAAGAGTTAGAGCCTTGTCTGTAATGGGACATAGACCTGGGAATATACTAGTAACTATATAGTTGCAAGAGTTGCAATCAGGTGCCAGAAAATGCAAGTTGCGTAAGTATGTTCTCGAATAATTGTCCCTGATCTATTTTTACTGATATGGGTCTATCGGTGGATACCTTTATATATAAATCAATATATGTCATACCTATAGTGTATAGATGGTTGTTTATAGCCGACTGTGAGCTTGGAGCTAGTATTGACATATAGGTATCCAGTTAGGACTAGATATAGGACAGACTCACGAAAGCCTCCGATAGACACTCAATCTAAGCTGTCAACGGAGGGTCCTCTCGAGTTGAGTAGTATACATAGTCCTTTGACCTGAGTGCCACGGTGGGCTTGTAAGTGATCCACCATACTTTGGTTCCACGCATGTCACAGACCTTTTATGGTGTGACCGCTGAGTGTCACTGGGTATGGTCTGATACTTATGGAATCCGGTGCATACAGATATGGGATCTGTCAGCTCCTATATGGAGTTAGATATCCAGATGCTTCAAGATTATATCTCAGAAAGTCTTATGGCCACAAGCAATCATCCCGAGAAAGAGTTCCGCCAGGGTAGAACAATATGGCAAAAGAGTTTGCGCATATTGTTCAATGAGATACAAGTCTGGAGATAGGACATGGATGAGCACAAGGGGATTTGATGGTGATAATCTATATCCCCGCACATCCATGATATCATGACGGAAGGACTATACATATGCATTGCAACTTCAGCTTGTATGGTTCAACTCACTGGTTTGTATATCCGTGACGTGTGCGTGGGGCATTGCTCACAGACTCATGGAATTGTTTCATTTGATGAATCGGGCGTAGGACCTAGGGAGTCTCGCGATATGGAGTGTACTCGTTGTGCACTAGGTCAGTGTGCCAGATTAAAGTATTTAATTCAGCAATATTTAGCATTACCACGAGAATGCGTGCATATCTGCATTTAAGTGTTAAATACAACAATTAGTTAATAATTGTTATTTACTAATTATTTTATGACACGTAGCGTATTGTGGACCCTTAGTTGAGTTTACCTAAGTGTGAAATTTGGTGGGACCCACTAGGGGGTAAACTTGGTAACTATTTATGAGGGGCAAAATGATCATTTCTCACTTTGATTATTTAATTGTTAAATAATCAAAATATCTCTCTTATTATATTATATGATTTTATTATATAATATATTATTATATTATTATATTAGATTATATAATATTTTATTATTAGATATTATATATATTAATATTATATTTGGGTGCCAAATAGTTGACACTCATTACTAATTTTATATTATTATTATATATATATATATAAAGTGAAGAGAGAAAGAAATGAAAAGGAGTGTTGTGTGTTTCTCGGCCATTTTGGCCGAGAGAGAAGAGAAGAGAAGAGAAAATAGAGAAAGAAAAGGAAGAAGAAAAAAAAAATGGAAATTCTCTATGCTTCCAATTAAAGTAGTGGTGGATTACTTCAAATTCTCCATTTCTTATCCTTTTGGAGAAAAGAATAAAAACACACACTGACCATTTTGGAGTTTAAGAGTTAAATACGATGCTGCGTAAAGGGCTGCTATTCTAGCTCACTAAGCCCACCGTGTTAGTGACTAGAACTGCCCGCGAGTTGGTCTCTATGCGAACTCCAAAAAAAATACGTGTATAACATTACACGTTGAGGTGAGTTCTCTATCCTATTAATATATTAATGTAATTAATATATTTATTTATTGTGTTTATTACAAAATTTACACGCTTCCGCTGCGTTAGGCAATAGACACAATTGCACATGCATACACCCACACGTGCCTTAGATCCTCTGCCAACAGTAATCACTTATCCAACACCGAAAATAATAAATATTTATATATATGTATAGTATTTATATTTTATTTATATGTGGATGATACTTAATTTATGTATTATTATTAGTATTATTTGTATAAATTAAGAGCATACTTATTAGTATTGGATTTATTTGCAAGACTTTAGATTTATTTTAGGGACTAAATTATAATACTTTGAAAGTTTTAGGGGCTAATTCATAAATACTAAAAATTAGCCTCTTAGTATAAAAATACAAATTTGAAATTCTAATTCACTCATTTTGGTCCAGCCACCTCTTTTAGAGTGAGAAAAGAGAGAAAGAAAAGAAGAAGAAAGTTAGAATTTAAGCTTTAAGAGGTATATTATAACCCTTTCTTAGTTTCTTGGTGTTAATTTAGTTAATTCCTTTAAGTTTTGATTTCTGAAAATATGTACAATTGAGGATTTGATGTGAATTTTGTAAGATATTGTGAGAATTGATGATGATTTATATAGATAGCTTGATAAATCATGATGAATTGCAAAATTTCTACTTGATAGTCTCTTGATCCAGAAATTTTATAAATTGTTGTGCTCCGATTCTGATTTTAAATTTTAAGTATATGATATTAGACATGTCTATAATCATTTGAGACTTTGAATCGATTTCAAATTCCAGAAAGTAAATTTGTAGTGAATTTATCAAAATGACCCTAAAATTCTAGAAATGTGAAGACATGTGTTTATGAATGTGAGCATGGACATACATGACATATATGTGTTTTTGAAAGTAAGCTTTCAAAATGAAATGTGTTTAACAAAGAGAGCTTTTGAAGTGTAATATGTCCATGAGAAACATTTTATGTTTTGAGAATGCTTAAACTCACTGTTAACTTAGTCGGCATTTTATGTTATTTGTGAAGCCTTTATATGTGGCATTTTCTTCAGGATTGGTATATGTTATGTGTTCCGTATGTAGGGAGGATCCTATTAGTACCTAAAGGAAGAGTGAGTCATCACATTTATGTGGTGGCCTATTGGTGCATGAGAGAGGACTCACTGATGATCAGGGTGAAAGTTTGACTTTTACCTTCTGACATGAGCATTATATATGTGTAATTTAAAACCTGACTTGTACTATTCCTCTCATACGGTATGTCACCTACGAGTGACATTTGGCTCATTATGTGATATGTGATATGGAAGTCCTATTAAGTAGCAGTTGAGTGATGGTATTCTTATTATATGTTTTGAAAAAATTTGTAAGCGCTTACTTGACATGTGATTTGATAAGATTATGATTTTGATTTATCACAGTATATCATACACATGCATTATGTACATATATGTATTTGTATTTTGATATATGAAAAATTAGTATGCTTGCTAAGTTTTATACTTATTATAGTTTATGGTAATTTCAGCTAAATAATGTATATGTGTGCTTAACGGATTTGACAAGGCTTCTGCTGCCCCTTGGGTTCTTTAAGTTGCTAGGTTGTTGAGTGTTTCATTTGGGCACACATGATTTGAGGTATTTGATTTGTCTCTATTGAATAAATACTTATGTATTATTTATTAAGTGTGGTTATATTTAGATTATGTTTCACTAAGTGTGGTTATGGGTTGATTTTAAGTAAGAATTTGCAATGAATATATTCTAGGCTTCCGATAACAAAGTTGCTACTATTGATGTAGTAGAGTGTTAATCTTTGAGAAAACTATGCGTATCTCCGGTTTACTAATTGCCGCAGTCATAATTCAATTGTTATAATTTTGAATAATTGAATGAATGTAAGTTATGTCGTGTGTCAGGGGCATGACATCTACCATTTGCCTAACTTGGGGTGTTAAGCCCTCATAGAAATTTAAGACTATTCTCTATATTTCAAAGTCATGATGGAGACAGGTATTAAGTAATTCCTTATACCTTTCCCAACATTGGTAAAGGGTTTCGCCTGGTTTTTGGGCACAAGTGATAATTTGTCTTTTGAAAGAATTTATTCTATGGGAAGGAATTTTTTTTTCTTCAGGAATTGTTGTTGCATCTCATCCTATAAAGAAATGGATCCAGGTCTAAGATTTTGTAGCCATGTTTTAGCTTTATCTTTCAAAGAAAAAGAGAAAAGCTTAATTCAAATTGTGTTCATGCTACAATTTTGGTCATTATACGTGTTACACACTTCTTTAAATTCTCTTAGATGCAGATAAGAGTTCTTTGTATATAAGCCATGAAAAATGGGTAGAAGTTGGATAATGCCTAGCTTAAAATTAAAATGTGTTGCATCTAGAGGAAAAATTAAGCAAGATGGTGCACCAGTTCGTGTAGGATTCATGTAATCTCTAAGTGTCTTAAGTCGATTATGGTCATTATTTTGGGACTGATTGTCCCCTGGGTCTATGAGTCCCTCAATTTGATTTTCGCTCATTGTGTTAATTGGTGAAGAATGAGAAAATAAAGAAAAATGAGAAGATGAAGGAGAATCTAACAAATTATCAAAGGAAGTTTCGAAATTACCTTTCACAAAACGATGAGAATTAGGATCTCGAAACCAATCACTCATACAAAGAAATAAAATAAAATACAATAACAATAAATAATACAAATAAGAAAAATAAAATAAAATATTAAACATAAGTAAATAAAAATAAGCAAAACTAAAATTAAAATAAAATAAAGTTAAATAATTAGAAGTTAGATTAGTAATGTTAGATTATATAATAAAAAGTTAATAAATAAAGAGTAGGAGGCTTAGCCTTCCATGAAAATAAAAGTAAATAATAAATAAAATAAAGCATGTTATGAGGCTTAGCCTTCCATAAAAATAAAAAGCGAATAATAAATAAAGTATAGCACGTTAAGAGGCTTAGACTTCTATGAAAATAAAATAAACAAACAACAACAAAACAAAATGTTAATTTCACTTATCCGACAACAATGCCAAAAACTTGACACTTCCAGAATATAGGAGTTTATTCCCAAGTGCAAAATTGTCGAAGTAATAAATAACCCGATGAGAATGGGGTCGATCCACAGGGAAGTAGAATTAAAATTACAAATTATAATAACTTTAAAGACAATTAATGTAGTACAAGATGTTGTAAATATTAATTCAATTAACCAATTCAAATAAAAGTTAAGGTTAAGGGGATCCGTTCTTGGCATAAGAAGTAAGAATATATTTAACTCTTTTTATAACTCAATTGGAATCCTCACACAAATGAGGTTCCAACCGAAAAATATAACAATTAAAGTTAATCATCATTTATATATTAATTAATATTTATTTCTTTCAATTATTATACATCAAATCTTATAAATGGGTTCAAGTATTTATTATGTCAATCTTTATATTTGTCTACAATAAATCAAGACTCCCACTTTACAAGAAAGAGTATATACGCCAAATCTTGTAAATGGTTTCAAGAATTTATTGTGCCAAGTATAAAGTTTGTCAATAATAAATCAAGATACACTACTTAGAAGAAAAGGTATTAATAAAATAAATACATCATATATAAATTTGCATAACTTAAGAATAAAACATTAAATTCATAAATAAGAGTTAAGTATTACCTTACTAAGAGTTTCACCCTTTCATCTTAGCATAAATAAAATTACTTGAACATAATAAAATTACTTGAACATAATAAAATTAAAGAAAAAGAAAAGAAATGGAAGAAAAGATAACATGATTTTATAATAGTAAACAATAGCAATAATATTACAAAAAGATAATACAAAAGACAAGTATTTTGAACTATAATCTAGCTCTCTAATTACATGTTTTGGGCATAAACATGCTACCTATTTATAAAAAAATATGGATAAATCGAGACAAATGAAGAGGGAACCACATGGATGATAAAAGTCAAGAATGGTGGCAAATAATTTACATTGATTATCATTTGGAATTGATATGGTCTGAATTAGCTGTCACTCAAAACATCAAAGTTGTAAATAAGTTTCTTATCTTTCCAAATTGAGTTGTCTCATACGTATTAGATACGTATTTCTATAGTTATGGGCCAAATACTGATGACTGTTTGGATTGGGCCTGTATTATAGATCAATTCTATTTTAGGCCATTTTCACCCTCTAAACTCTCATATTTCGAATGCCTTGTGAATATAAGATGTTAGCCCATTGAGTCAGCTCTTCACAAGATCAATAATTACTCCAATTAAATTCTTAGATAGAACGTTATGCTCATTTTACTGAACCTACCACAAAACAGTTAAAAGCTAATTAGGTACAATATTGTAAACATACTTAAGTTAGGGGGGTTAAAAATACTAGTAATACAAAATAATGCTATAAAACCCTTATTAAATATGTAATTTTAAGTGTTCATTATCTACCTTTTGGGATTTATAAAAGCCAATATTATTAAAGTGTGAGGCCAAAGTAGAATGTTAATTGAATCTACTTCTCACTGTAAAATTTAAAATGTTTAAATTTCATTTTTTCGTTTGAGAGATTTATGGAAATATATAAAGCAGTGGGTAGGCGCTTTTAGATTAAAAACATATACTAGTTATATCCATAATCTAAAGCATTGTCAATTGATGATTTTAAAATATTTATGCTAACATCTATCATTTTTTCTTATGAAGATAATATGGCTTCAAGCAACCCATTTGTACACATACTTGATGCTAACCTGTTAAATGGTGCCGAAAACTTCTAGGACTGGCTGATGAATCTTAGAATTATTCTAGATTCATAAAAACTTGAATACATAATAGATCAGAGAATGCCTAAAGGTGTTTCTAAAGTTGCCATTGATGGAGAGGTTTAGACTTATAAAGAATGGGTCGAGGACAATTTAAAAGTCAAGTCGTACATCCTCGCATCAATGTCAAATGAGCTTCGGAGGAAGCATGTGCATATGGATAATGCGAGTAGCATTATACTCCATCTGAAAGAGTTATTTGGTAAGTCCCCACATACTCCATCTGAAAGACCATATGTAGAACTATACAGGATCTCCAAAGCACTTTTTCAACTTAAGTTAATTGAAGGCACTCTGGTAAGTTCCCACATACTTAAGACGATTTTCTACATTGAAAAGTTAGAGACTATAAACGTTCTTCTGAATATCAATTTGGGAAATAACTTGATTCACCAGTCTCTACCGAGGTCTTTTGCACAGTTCATTATAAACTTTAACATGCAAGGATTGACTCTGACTTATACTGATTTGCATAACTTATTATAGACAGCAAATGATGACATTAAAAAAAGAGGTACGACCTTTATAGTTTAGACTGGTGCTTCATCTTTTATCCCTAAGGCATCTAGAAAGTATAAAAGAAAGAAGAAGATAAAGAAGACATCATATTTAGATCCTCAGAGATAGGTTGTATCTAAGTAGAAAGATCAGAAGAAGAATAAAAGAAAGTGTTTCCACTGCGGGGATGACAGACACTGGAAATGTAACTGTCCAAAATACATTACCATAATAAAAAAGAACCCATAAAGTATTTGTTTACCTATTATTGACATTTCATTAGTATGTGATGCTTCTAGTAGCTGAGTATTAGATACCGCATATCCTTCTCACAAATGTAATGTGTTGTAGGATCTGAAGGAAATTCGGTAGTTGCAGTAAGGAGAAGTCCAGCTTCTTATTGGAAATTATGATTTTCTACAGCTTGAAGCAGTTAGAAATTTTGAATTGATTCTTTTATATAATTGAACTTTAATATTGTATAATTGCTATTATGTACCAGATATTATCAAATAAAATATATCCCTCTATGTGTTAGACAATGAGGGCTATCATGTATTTATTCAAAACTATTCTTAGTATTTATATGATGTGGATCATGTTTTATTAGTTGAATGTCAGTTGATGAATGGTCATTATATTTTGAATACAACAGGAACTGTCTTAAATGCACAGGTAAACACAGATAATAGTTTGGGAGCTTTGAATAACATAAAATTATGGCATATAAGGTTAGGTCATTTATGCGTGAGACACCTAACCCATCTGGTTAAAGATGGTCAGATGCCTGATTTTACCATAGAACTTTTTCTAGTTTGTGAATCTTGTATTCGATGGGAGATGATAAAATCTCTTTTTTGTAGGTGTTGGACACCAAGCCACTAATTTATTAGAACTAGTACATAGTTATGTATATAGTCTAATGAATCACACTACTATGGGTGGTTTTCAATACTTTGTCGTCTTTATCGATAATTTATCACGATACAGACATTGTATCTTATGAAATAGAAGTCGAAAAGCTTTGAAATGTTAAAAGAATTTTGACAGAAATTGGAGAAACAAACTTATATATATCAAATGTCTTTGATCAAATTGAGATGGTGAATATATAAGCAGTGAATTCACAATTTATTTGAAGAAAATGGGATTCTTACTTAATACAATCCTCTAGGTACTCCTCAACACAATTGTGTTTCAAAGAAGAGGAATCGGACTTTATTAGATATGGTCCGATCGATGATAAGCTTCACCAATCTTTTGAAATATCTATGGGTTTATACTCTAGAAAACACTGCTCACTTATTGAACAGAGTTCCATCGAAAGCCATTCTTACTACTCTGTATGAAATATGGACTGAGAAGAAACCAAGTCTTAAGTATGTTAAGATTTGAGGTTGTCCTGCTTTTGTAAAAGTTATGCAACAAGATAAACTTGTACCCAAGGGGTACAAATATCAGTTCATTGGATATCCCAAACACTCTATGGGATATCTATTTTATGATCCAAAGAAACGAAATGTGTTCATTGCTCGCTATGTTACTTTTTTAGAGAAACAATTTCTTATAAGTCATGGGATTGTAGGAGGATTGAACTTAATGATGTTAATCCAGAAATTAATGAACCAACGATGGAACCACAAATTTAATTGAGTGAAATACTTTTAACATATCCTCTACATAGGTCGGAAAGGATGTCAAGACCACTTGAAGGTATATAACGATGCCTGAAATTATTTTTGATGTTTTTTTAGTTGAAGAAAATGATCCTATTATCAATAGAGAGACGATGTTGGACATCGATTTGGGAAAATAAAAAGAAGCCATAAAATTCAAAATTGACTCTATAGACGTCAATCAAGTCTGGGACTTGGTTGAGCTTTTCAACGGAATTGTTTCTATTAGTTGTAAATGAGTTTACAAGCGAAAGCATGAGTTCGATGGAAATGTAGAGACCTTTAAAGTTTGATTGGTAATAAAAAGTTATATTCAACGATCTGGGATAGATTATGAGAAAACATTTTTACTAGTTGTCATACTAAAGTTGATTTGTATTCTATTGGCTATTGCTGTGTTCTATGATTTTAAGATCTGACAGATGGATGTAAAGATAGCTTTCTTGAATGAAAATCTCGAGGAAAAAATTTACATAGAGTAGCTTAAAGGTTTTACATTCGGCCTAACTTCTAATTTGGTATGTAAACTGAAGAAGTCTATTTATGGACTTAAGCAGGCTTTTTAAAGTTACAATCTTCATTTTGATGAAGAAATCAAAGGGTCTAATTTTATCAAAAATGAAGAGGAAGTATGTGTGTACAAAAAGGTCAGTGGGAGCTTGATTGACTTTCTTGTTCTTTATGTAGATGACATACTCATTATCAGAAATAATATTGGTATGTTACAATCAGTCAAGAGTTATTAAGTAAGAACTTCTCTATGAAAGATTTGAGAGAGGCTTCCTATATAGTTGGTATAAAGCTTTATAGAGATAGAGTTAAGAGGCTGATAGGACTCTCTCAATCTTCGTACATAAAAAATGTTCTTAAAAGTTATAACTTCACTCATTGCCCCTGAGATCCGATGACCTCTATTGAGCTGTTGCTCTCTCTCAGTAAATATATTCTCACTAGTTTGGGTTCTTGAGCACGCTGGCATACTAAATTTAGCCCAAAACATAATTATAAGTCAATGTTGATTTTCAAGCCATTCTGATCTCCTATGATATCCTCGACCTGTTTGTAGAACTCATGGGTTGACGAGTTTGAATTACTTAATATGAGTTGCCTATATTTGAAGGAATTGACTTGTTGTTATGGGCCTCCTTTGAAATGAATTTTAAATATTCGGCACGGATTGGTTGTGTTAAACGTGTTTTAGAGTGGATGCATGTAAATCGTGTAGATGTTAAAAAAAATTAAATACATGATTTGCAGCTGAATTAAATATATAATCAATATATACACATGAAATTCGAACCATTAACAGCTTAAGGTTATAGAAACTCACCCTTGAAGAACTTCAGTGAAGAATCACTCTCTAGAGCTCACATGGAAGTCTACTCGTAATTAATTCTAATCCGTAAGATCCATGGGATTACATGAGCTAGAATGGTAGATTGAACTCGAATTTCTCTAAAATAAGTGCTGGTTTGTTAAGAACAAAATGGAGACTTGTTTCAAACTTGTTTAAGAACAAGTTTAAAACTTGTTTATATAGTTAGCAAAATTGGGGTAGCTAAATGTAACATTTGTAAACCTTTGGTCACCTCTCTTTTTGCATGGTTGACGTTTATCACTCATGCATCCTATATATGCTGCCAAGTGTCAATCATGCAAAATCTCCATATGCCACTTGTCAAACATGCAGTTATATGTCAAGATTTCCTTTACCATACAATAAGGACCTCTTTACAACATTTACAAAATATGTTTTTCACTTTTCAGAGAGGTCCTAAATCGTATCCTACTTTCTGAAATCATTCTAGATCGAACCGTTCGATCAGTCCTGCTAGCCCAGTACTCCACGAGTATACTTTATATTATGAGACTCTCTAAGTTCACATTTGTTTGTCTTATAGAACACTTCTGCGAGTCCGTGAACAATGTCCCCACACATATGTTATGAATATTATAGAATAGAGCATTGAACCATACAAGTTAAAGTTAACCATATCTATATAATCCTTCCGTCACCTATATCCTAGAAGAGCGAAGATATAGATCATTACCGTTAAATCTCTATATGCTCATTCATGAACTTATCTCCAGACACGTATTTTTGTAAATAATATCCGCAAACTCCTTTGCGATATTGTTTAACCCTATAGAAAAATATTTTTTTAGGGTTTGCACTTATGGCCATAAGACTTTCTAAAATATGATCTTAGAGCATCTTGATATACGACCCCATATGAGCTGACGGATCCCATATCTATGCACACCAAACTTTATGAGTATTGGACCATACCCAGTGACACCTAGCAGTCAGACCATGAAAGATCTCTGACATGTGTAGAACTAAAGCATAGTAGATCACTCATAAGCCCACCGTGGCGCTCAGGTCAAAGGACACGAATATTACTCAACTCGAAAAGATTCTCAATTAATAGTTTTATGAGATGTTTATTGGAGGTCCTCACGAGTTTGTTCAGTACTCAGTCCTTACTGAATACTTGTAAAGCTATATGAGCTTTTACTAAACTCATAGTTTACTAATACTAACTATTCAAACAATCTAAATATAGACATACACTAATCCGAAAAGAATACCGATCAACCCATGTTAACAACCGTGGATCAGGAACGATGTATTTAAAAATATACTGCATAATAATATTTCTTAACACCATTTACAGCTATATTATTATTAATACAATCTTAGGTCTTTATCTAATTTCAAACAAGATCCTAACTTTTAGAATTGCTAAATTTTAGCTGACCCAAACTACTTTAGATCAAATTTAAACTCGTTTAAATTTATAATGTCTGTAAATATTAGAAGTTTCTTACTATATAATTATAATTAACGATTAAACTGAAATATTTATTGCATAAATAAAATATTCATAGCACATAAGCACTATTTTTAATAATTTGGACCTATCTGAAAATAGCCCAACACTGAGTATATTTGAATTTTACTGAAATGTAACAAATTTAAATTTATGTCAAGATCTTCATGATAAAATGTATATTTCATCTACTTTAGCGGAGGTAAAGTCACCTTATATGTATGTAAAAATAGATTTCTTTTTTATACGAGATTGACTCTAGAGATAGTTGAATTGATTATAAGTGGATTTAATTTAAGCAAATCTTAATAAATTTCTTACAATATGATGTGTTAAAAACAAATCTAAATTCATAAATATAATTTCAAAAATATGAAATTTATATATGTGAAAAAAAAATTATGTTTTCTTTACCCGTAAACAATACTTTTGTATATTTACCCATATAAATAATTTCTATAAGGATTAGGATTCTAATAATGTAAACTAAAAAAATGTATACATTGTCATGAAAACAAGTAATTTTTTGCATTTAGAACTTTTCATGTAAGTGATAAGTTCTATATATATACTTAGATGGCCCATTTTTTTAAAATTAAAATATAAACAAGTCTAAATTTAGTTGAAGTATGAATATATCTAAATTCATATGTCTACATGATATGTTTATTATTTTTATTTTTTTTACCTCTAAAAATTAATATTTGAAATTAATATTTTGACATATATGCCCCTTCAAATACAAAATGTTGACACATGAAAATAATATTATAAAGATATGTTTCGGAAGTAAATCATGAAAATTATTCAATTGTTTTTTAATTCAGCATTAAGTGAACTCTTTAACTTAATTTTATTCAGTGAGAATTGGTATTTTCAATAGTGTAAACAAACAGTTTCTTAACAACTAAATCACTAAGTGATAATTTATTTTTTTTAAAAAAACATAATTACTTAATTTCTTTCAATAAAATTAAGAAAATGTTCAAAAGTAACCATTATTTACAAGTCATAAATTTTTATAACAAAAATCTATTTGGCTAATTTTTATTAGCCAAGAAGACAATAAATAAATAAAATTACGCTTGTTAATAAAGAAATTGAGGACTAAATAGGTATATAGCCAAGGATTCCCTGCACCCTCCTTGCAGCGCGAGGATGAGCGCGAGGAGGGGCCTCATGCGTTTCTTATACCTCAAGGCAGGGAGTGTGACCTTGTCAATAGGATGCGACCTCAACCTTCTTCTCGGCATTTTTTTGTTTGATTTTACCAATTTTTAACCATTTACCATCAAATTTATTAGTTTTTAACTTATATTACTCTAAATTTACCTATTTTTACTAATTTTAAAATATGTTTTGGATCAAAATTTCAAATGGCTTATTAAGGAAAGATGTAAAAATACCTCATGAGTAAAATGGTCTGAAAATAATATGTTTGACTAATAAAGTTCATAAATGTGTTGATGGGTTAAAATAATTTTTTGTTTAAAAAAATAGCTATTTTTAGACACTTTCTTAAAAATTAAGTGTCAACTTAAAAAATAAAAATGAAAAAAAAAGAGTTTAAATGATTGAAATTATGTTCTACTTAGGTTAAAAAAAACACATTAATCTTTGTCTCATTGAGCTCTCAATTAAGGTATATACTTATTATTAAATGTCCTTTTTTTAAAGGTATTATTAAATGTCATTAATAACAATAATAATAATCGTAAAAACAATAATATAATAATAATAATGGCATGATTAAAATGATCTAAAGATGAATTATTAGGAGTTGTTACATCGACATCATTCTCTTTCAATTACAATCATTCAATCTATTGAAGCAGAAATTTCATTCTCTATTAATCATAATTGTTTCCCTCATGGAGAATTTCTTAACTAAAATAATCTCAAATACTCTCTCATCCTTCACCTAATGAGTGAGAAGTTGCAACTTAATTTGGTAAGATTTGGATGAGATTTTGTATTTTTTTTTTGTTTTATAAAAAAGGACTCAAGAGAAAATGACATTGATAATTAAGTTTAAAAACACAAAATCGATTCGTTAACAACCATAACCAAATATCTCCATATATTCATGAATGAAATCAAATGAGAACCAGTTATTACAATACCAACTTTGGTATTTAAAGTAAAATGAACATTTACTTATAGATCAAATGCCAAATAATAAACGTAAGGAATGTTGAAACTTATAACATATTACTAGTTTGATATTACAGTTTATCTTACTATTTAACATTTTAACATTAAAGCTTAACATTATTTAATGTCATTGTATTACTACTTTTTACTCTCCATTATCATTCAAACTAACAACATTTATGCACTTGAAGGTTTGCCACAATGATAATTCTTGTACACCAACTTAATTGAAGTTAGGGTTCAAGCCTTAGTATATGTTTAGACGATTGATTTATTTATTTTATTTTATAAAAATCTTTGAGTCTAAGTGAAATGTGTTTAATGTTGTATATGTTACAAGCTTTCTAGTTTGGATAAAATCTGTTCAAAATTATATGTGTTGCTCTCAATGATTTCGGTAATGAAATTAAAGTAGGGTGTATCTAAAAAAGTCAAGGCGGTTAATTTATTCCTCCTATTTTATGAGAGTCTTCTAATTTAAGTAGGATGTGTTCAAAATTGTATGTTGTGCAAGTTGTATATATTGCAAGCCTTTTAAATTAGATAAGATGTGTTTAAAGTTGTATATATTATTTTCGATGATTTTGGTAATGCAATTAGGGTGAGGTATGCCTAAAAAATGTTAGGACAATTAATCTATTCCTCATATTCTATGGGATCCTTCTAGTCTAAGTGGGATGTGTTCAAAGCTTAATGTGTTGCTTCTGATGATCTCAATAACGTAATTTGGGTGGGGTGTACCTAAAAAATGTATATGTTGCTCGTGAAAAAGTCTCGATTATATAATCTAATTATAATATTATGGTAACACAGTTTGGGTGGATGTGCCTAAAACATGTTAGGGCAATTGATTTATTCTTCCTATTTTATGAAAACCTTCTAATCTAAGTGGGATGTGTTCATAAATGTATATATTGCAAGCCATCTAATGTAGGAAGGGTGTGTTTAAAGTTGTATGTGTTGCTTTCAATGCTCCCGATAACATAATTTGGATAGGGTGTACCTAAAAAATGCATGTGTTATTTACAAAAAAATACCGATTATATAGTTTAATTATAATATCAGTAGTATAATCTGATTTAGTATCAACATTGTAATATGGTTGATGTAATCTCTAAAAAAAATTACATTTATGTATGTATTGCTCTCAATAATTTTGATAGTGTAATTCAAGTGAGATGTACCTCAAATATGTATATATTGTTTCTAATTTTTTTTAATTATAATATTAATAATGTAATCTAATGTAATACATCGTTGTAATATAATTGACATAATGTTAAAAAAATTACTAAATTTATCACGCATGTAAATCTAAATTGTAGAGCACGCCTATCTATGTGACATAATTATGTTACATCTCGAATTTAATTGTTATATTGATAAAGTAATATAATGTGTTAGTATGGATGCAATTTGAGTTGACGTGTCATGTCAAATTAAGATATTAAGCCAATTCATATAAATTCGTGACATTAAGAACATGGTTATTAGATTATTTCAAAAAAATAAATAAAAAAACATGGTTATTAGATAAGTTGTAATCATATCACTCATCAAACATATTTTAATATACCTCAAATTATTTTCTGACTTGTTATAGTATCATCTACTCAAATTCTAATTAATTTTTATCTGACTATAATTAAATATTTTAATATATGATAAATATAAAAACAACACTATCAAATAATAAATAAAAAAACAAAACATAAATAATATAATAAATTAATTATATTATAATTACGGTGGCACGTCAAAAACTCAAAATCAATCAATTTTATAAGAAGTTAAGACACCTTACCTTTAATAAAAATAATGATCTTAATTGTAAAAATGATTTTCCTATAATGGAATTGTATGAATTTATTTAAATAAAAGAATTAGGTCGAATGTATTTTAATAGAATTATTTTATATAAAGTTCTAATAATTTGTCTAATTTTATATTAATTAATAATATTATATTTATTGATAATTTAAAAAAAAACTCAAAACCAACATAATTATTAATCATGTATTAACAATTGCATCATCTTATAAGTTAAACCCATCCAAATTCACCAATTTAGTCACATAAAAAAATAGTCACCCAGAAACCATAAAATAGCTCACAAAATTACATTTATGATATATGTATAAATAAATGAGCGAGTGAGAATGAAATTGCATTTGCATGTGGTGAGGTAACAAACGCCAAAAGTTAACGTCCGCGTTATGATTTGCTGGCTGCCTTCAAATTTCGACTTTCCACGAGCCCTTCATTTCTTAACAGATTTGTAAACTCATAACGAAACGAAACGAAACTCTCTCAATTCATCATCGTTAGATTCGTTACTAGTACTAATTGCATCATAAAGCAGGCGCTTTGACTGCACAGGTTCTCATCGTCATAAGTCAATCACTCGCATCATCGCGATCGCCGCCGCATATTCTCGTTAAGATTTCACGGTACGGTACGGTAACGTTTCGATTTAATGATTCTGCATTCTTGATGAAGTAAATAGTGAATGTTTTTCTGGTATTAGATCTGTTTGAAAGAGTCGCTGAATTGGCTTTTTTTTTTTTTTTTCTTTTTGTAATTGTGATTTTGTTAATGGTAGATCTGATTCCGCGAATTGCTTGATTCTGATTGAATTCTAAATAGTTTTCGAATCTTGATTCGAGATTTTGCGGATCTGATATCAAACTTGATTGATGAAAATTTTGTTAAGTTTAGTTCTGCAAGAAGCTGAACTCTGTTGGATAATAAAATGTGTCTGAGGATTTTTTTTTTTCCTTTTTATTATACACTTGAAATCTAGTAATAAATATAATGCTCTTAGCATGGTAAAGACTGTAGTAGTCTCTCAATCCAGTTCTTTTTTAAGTAAAAATTAATACTGATATGGACTATATTATAGTCAAAATTCAGTCACTGGCATAGTTAAAGTGGTTATGGTGGAGTAAAATCATGTTGAGTATGAGTATTTGACATTTTGGTTGGAAATTTGGAGTTAATATTGTAGCCTAGCATTTGGTATTTTCGGTCAATTTTATTTATTACTTATTATTGAATAATAAATTTTATTAACTCATTTGAGGAATATTACTACTCTTCTTAATTTGTATAGTTAAGAAATTAAGCATCCTAAAGGATGCAGCATCTGATTTGGTAACATATGATTTTCATTGTTGACGTAGTAGTTTCAAATTAGATGTCACATTACTTGGCATGATAAATTTAGATTACAAATTGCTTAGAGCCGTATTTTTCTTTTTTTTTTCATTTTGTAATTTGAATTTTCTTCCCTTGGTAAAATTATGAAGCATAGAATGATGTGATTTAGTTACAAAGAGCAATAATAGCTACTCAGCTAGAAAAAGTGAATTAGTGCAAGTGAAAGTACCAAAAGGGGGAGCAAACTAGCTCTGACAGATTTATGTAACAGGAAATTTGAATTCTCGCATTGGATTTTTTGAGAGTTTTGTGCAAATTTGAGCGACGGGAAAGCATTCTAACTGTTGCTCCAAATCTTTATTAGATTTGTGCTCATGCAGATTAAATTATTTAACTTCTAATTTCAGAAAGGAATGGAATGAACTTCAAGTACTTCGTAGGACGCCACTGTTTGCTCGAGAACCCGAGTGAATAGCGAGTTGTTCGTATTAGATTCTTAGATGGGTACGGACAATCGTATATATTCTAACTAGGGTGGTCAAAGTTTGACCGACAAATCGGGTTGCTTTTAATTGCTCTTACAAATACTTTGAATTAATTGTATATTATGAATGTATATATGTATGAATCCAACTTATTACAAGATAATGTCATGAGCAACCATGTTTATAACCATCTTTAGTTGTATTTCTGAATCTTCATTTCTACTTTTCTTTTGTTTCAGTCAATCAGTTGATTGTTTTTTATTTACTTGTTTTTGCTAAATTTTTTTTTTGATTTTACAGTTCCATGCTGATAAAATTTCGTAATTAATGCCAATCAAAATTGCAATTTTATTATTTACTTTTACAAGTTCTCTTACTTGTTCTAGTTCTCTTTAGGATGTTCTATTGCCAAAGAGGGTGAATGCCTTGGACTACATATATATGTGGATGGGTTTCTTTGTGAAGACTGAGGGATAAAGTACTCCTGGCTTATACACGAAGAAATATATAAAAATGTCTCCTGCTACCAAGGCTGACAGGAAGGCAGCAGCAGATGCAGCTGCTTGGATGTTCAATGTTGTCACTTCTGTTGGAATTATTATTGTCAATAAAGCCTTGATGGCTACATATGGCTTTAGCTTTGGTAAACTTCCTTTTCAACTTTGCATTCTTTTTCCCATTTTTCTCCATAAATATTTAGCAGCTTGTTATTTGTTGTTGAACCCGTATTTAATAATTTACTTAGTTGTAAAATGGCTATAGGCATATCAAGATTATAATTCTCTCTTCTCAACCCCTATTCTTCTGCTTTATTTAATTAGTTAAATATGATGTAATCATTAATATTTTAGTTGTTTTTATGCTCCATGCTCAGGATTAAAGAGATTTTTCCACTGGTAATGGTAATTATGTCTTCTGCAGCTTTTTGGTATTAATATGGATTAATATTGGCAACGAAGTGGACATGATCTCTGTGATGATTGAAATCAAATTTAAAAAAAATTACTTCTTTAATATTGGTGTGGTAGCTGTTGTTGTTCTTCATGGACTGGTTGCACCTTTTTCATTGTCTTCCTACAAATTTTAATCTTCATGCTTTTTTGTGAATTTAGGCGTCTGGTTGGTAGATTAGATACAATTTTATGTGTGGATTTTCCATGATCATATTAACTCTTCTCCTTTTCTATTCAATCACCAATTTTTTCTTTTTGTTGTACTTGTACCTAATTATGATCTGTTGCAGCTACAACATTAACTGGCTTGCATTTTGCCACGACGACCTTGATGACAGTTTTTCTAAGGTGGTTGGGATACATCCAACCCTCTCATCTGCCATTTCCGGAGCTTCTAAAATTTGTTCTTTTTGCAAACTTCTCTATCGTTGGAATGAATGTTAGTCTCATGTGGAACTCTGTGGGGTTCTATCAGGTAAATATTCATGCACTGGGGCTTAACTTTTTAAAATAACACCAGGTTACTTATTCTTTAACTTTCTTATCAGATCGCAAAGCTGAGTATGATCCCTGTGTCCTGCCTTTTGGAAGTTGTGTTGGACAAGATTCGATACTCCAGAGACACAAAACTGAGTATAGCAGTCGTTCTATTGGGTGTTGGTGTTTGCACAGTTACTGATGTGAGTGTTAATGCCAGAGGCTTCATAGCTGCCTTTGTTGCAGTTTGGAGCACTTCTATGCAACAGTATGTAAGTTGTCCATCCTCAGCACATTACTTCAAAGAAGTTTCAACCTTCTAGAACTTTATAGTTGAGTAATTAATTTGAATTGGTTACTATTGTGACAAGAATACCTATATTTCAAAATTTTCTTGATTTATCTGCGTATGATTGAACATGGTTGACAAATAATGCTGTCAATTTTTGAAATGCAGTATGTACATCACCTTCAAAAGAAATATTCTCTCACTTCTTTCAATCTATTGGGACATACTGCTCCTGCCCAAGCTGCAACGCTGTTGATATTAGGGCCGTTTCTTGATTATTGGTTGACGAACAAAAGAATTGATGCCTATGACTATAGCATAGCTTCAATGGTAAGTAATGGAAATTCTAGTCTTTTCAGAATTTTATGCATCATGGTTATCAGTTTTCTTCATCACTGTGTCCAGTCCTGAACCATATGGGTATGCCATTAAAATAGATGTATTAGTAATTAATCATTCTTATCAGAAGGTAATAATTCATTATGAGCATGCTGATTTGGGGAATGGCAAGTTTGCAATTGTGGGAAATATGTGGATTATACATGGTTGTAGATATAGGCTCCCTTCTTTTGTTGAGCTACATGCCATCTAAAGCCTAACACTTTCTACCCATCTACATATGGAAAAGAAAAAGAAAAAAAAGAACGTTTCAGTTAATTTCCATCTGATTTGAACAAAACCAATTTGCTTTTACAAGTTCAACAAAACTGTTATTCTGCTATCCTCTTCTCATCTTGTCTCTCTCTGATGCTAGAATGTCATTGTGGGAAGTTAAATTGCTCTTTAAACCAAGTATTCTCCGTTATTTTCTTGTAATTGTTCCATGACTTTGGTAGTCCGTAGCTCCTGTAAGATACTTGCTAGTGTTTGTCTCGAAAATTTGTTATGTAGGTTGTCCCTAGAGAGGGTTAGTATGCTTCAGTGGTAGCTTCTGCCAATAAGAATCTGTATAATAGCTCTAATGGTAGTTGAATTGATCATTCAAGTGAAGTTCAATTCTCTGGTAGCCCCTATATGTCACTTGCTAGTATTGGTCTTTGCAAAATTGTGTCTTTAATGATTTTGGGTTTTACTTCAATGGATACTTGAGTGGAAAGGCTACTCACACTTCCATCTGCATTTTGGCCTGCAGATATTTATAATTCTATCATGCACGATAGCAGTAGGGACCAACCTCAGCCAGTTCATCTGCATCAGCAGATTCACAGCTGTGTCCTTTCAAGTACTTGGTCATATGAAGACGATACTTGTGTTGATCATGGGGTTCTTCTTTTTCGGGAAAGAGGGTCTCAACCTGCATGTAGTTTTGGGTATGATCATTGCTGTATTTGGAATGATTTGGTACAACAATGCCTCGACAAAGCCCGGTGGCAAGGAACGTCGGAGCTATTCACTGCCAACAAGCAAACCACAAAAACATGGCAGTCCGGCAGATTCAACTGAACACGATGGAAAAGTCTAAGCATTCAAGTAGTAAGATAAAATTTAGCATACAAACATAGTGGATTTCAGAAAATTTTTAATCATTTGAAATTAGATTATCAATTATTCTTCATCCCTCATTCTATAGCTGTTAGTTTTCTGTATTTGTGTTGAAGCCCATTTTGGGGAAAAGATGATTGTGGATAGGGTTAGATTCCCTCGAAATTTTGCGTTCTCAGTTGCAGAGATATAAATTATGGTAATTATTCCTTTCACTTTTATAATCTCCAACTTAAATCTCTGTTTAAACACCCAGTTCTTTCTTCACCTACTATTTTGAAGTTTGATGCTTTTGCTATCCCAATTGATTTGATATGTGCGTCAAGACATTGATTGCAGATCTGCGTTAAGAGTGCCGTTAAATGCTCTCACGATGGTCACTGATTTATCAAAACATGTCACAAGCAAATTTTCATTACGAACAGTAGTTCCACGTCAATTGGTAGGAAAAATGTAGCATATTCAGGCAACTTTCATGATAAAATATTTTTGGTTGCAGCACTTCGAAACTTCCTGAATCACAATAGCCTGAAATTTTATGGAAGTTCCTTTAGAGGACTATCAATTATCGATTAATTCTCAATCATTTTCCATTGAAAATATAAGTCTATTTGTTAGTTGAAAATAAAATTTTTTTTGTTTAATAAAAAATAAACACAGCGAAAGTTCGATCATTTTGTTTATAATTATACATATAAGAATAGAAGATTACTTTACTTTTTCGTTATGACAAATTTTGAATTGACTGATTACAATCTTCTGTATTATTCTTAATTTTCAAACTTAACGCATTTAGGCACGTAAATTTTTTTTAATCTCTAAAATTATTAATACCAAAAATTTGAGAGAATGATAATAACTAAATTCTTTTTTCACATATGAATACGTAAAAAAAAAAATTTTGGTTATGCTTGTTAACTTTACTACTCTATACTTCTCATGTATATAGGAATCTCTAATGGGTATTTAGAATTTGATTAGGATTAAAAAATTAGAATTTGATTACGATTTGAGTTAGTAGAGGGACTATAAAACTCATGGGCTTCTTAACTCTAACTTAAAAGGCTTAATTCTTATTATTTTATAATACACAAATTCTTTTAAATTAACCCCAAATTATTCTACTAAAAGTTAAGAGTTGTACTCTAATAACCCATGTTATTAAGTAAAAGCCAATTTAATTAAAACTTCTTTTAATTAAATTGAGATTAGTTTTTAACCAATAATAACTACTTAGTTGACCATTTAATTGATGTTCATAATTAAAGTTAGGCATGAAAAAAATATTTTGTTTATTTAATTATTTATTTACCCTTAAGTCATTGAATGCTTTAATGATCATTTTTAATATGTTTATATTTGTAAATAAATTTACAAATAAATATTATTATTCAATAAATAATTTATTGAATAAACTGTGATTACAAATTCTAATAATTAAGTATTACAAACATCTTAGGTATAATACATGAATGTAAATTCATTACTTACTCAAAATTAAAATCAATCAAACTTATTAAAAATTTTGTAAATTAAGATTTATAATATTTAGTTAACCAAATCAAAATTCATAATAATCCTATTCAATGTAACATATATACTAATTTTTTTACTCAAAGTCTCTATTTCGATAATTAAGGTAAATCATCCACTATAACAAACAAAAAAATTACAATTTTACATAATAAAATACTATTTTCATTAATAATTGTAAACATAATTTAATTTATAAAAAACTTGTGATCTATACCTTCTATATTAATATCATATATTTAATACATAAATCACATATTTTATAAATATATACTCAATTATATATATAAATAAATTTTTATTAATCAAATAAAATATTATTTTACACCATAAATAATCTTGTATATTAACAATTTATTAACACTATCACCCTTAAAAAGTTGCGATTGTTAAGTAACATTTACTGAAAGCATCATGAAGAAAGGAAAATCAGCTTAGCTTTCTGACAAGTCGCTTAATTGTATCAGGCACTGGTGCCTCACGCTCCGGAACTTTGTAATCCCATAAAACGTTCTGTTAACCATCCCATCACAGACATGCAGAGGAGACGAAAAATCATTGGGATAACAAGTATCACAGATAAAATACGTCTCTGATCAACAAAAATGTGATACCACTGGGAAATTTGTAGAGAAAAATAGACAGTTCACATAGTTAAACACATCCAAAGTTTTTTTAAAAAAAAAAAACTGCAATCTAAATAGTCTGGGACATTCTTTGATAGAGCGACCAACTCTGCCTGACCATCTATATAATAGTTCAAAACACCAGTAAAGTGAAGCTCAACGTTTCTTAGACACACCAACAGTCTTCCCACGACGACCGGTAGTCTTGGTGTGCTGACCACGGACACGAAGACCCCAGTAGTGCCTGAGACCACGGTGGTTCCTGCATGAGAGTTTTACCATTAGTTGTTGACAATGTTTCATTGGTCAAAAGTTTCATCATATGGCTTCTTTTACAAAATTAAAAAAGAAAAGACCTTCACACAACTAAATCTCATGTTTTTACATAAACTCCTATCATTTCAATGAGTCTTTCAAAATACCAAAGCATAATATTTGTCTAAGCAACACTTTGCAATAGCCAAGAGCAATTTTTTCCTTGACCCAACTGCTAGACTTTGTACCCAAAGAAGCAGCTGTTAGTGTATGAAGGTGCATTGCACGCTATCTTATATTGACTAACACAAATTCTTTCCTACAGAGGATGCTTAGTTACATTTTAGAAGCATCAAATAGCCTTATCAGAATATGAGAAGAAACAAAATAGATTCCTCTCTTTCAGGTTTAAAACATCTTAAACTATTTGTCTGTACATGCAGCTAATCCTAACTCCTAGGGACCCAAATCCAATCATCATAGCATGGGAGGTAACAAAAATACCTGATCTTCTTCAAACGCTCCAAATCATCTCTCAACTTCATGTCCAGTGCATTGGATACAACCTGTGAGTATTTGCCATCCTTGTAATCCTTCTGTCTATTCAAGAACCAGTCAGGGATTTTAAACTGACGTGGATTTGCAACAATGACCATGAGATTGTCCAATTCGGCAGCAGATAGCTCACCAGCCCTGACAGCGTAAACAAGATAAGAAGTATGCACTACTACCATTCAAACCTAAACAAAAAAATCTCTTTTTTTTTTTCTAATATTACAAAAACACTTTGTCATTTTTCCCCACCACTGAAATGGCATTTCACATTTGATCACAGCCCAAGTTTGTCAGTGGAACTACTACAAAATTTAAGACTGCCTCAAAAAATAGACTTATTCCAGAGTCTTCAAAGTTTGCTCCAAGAAAATTAAAAGTTTACAGGCAACAATAACTAAGCTGACTTTATTAGAAGTGCATCTCAACAAGAATCCCCAAGCACCGATATCTATATATACATATAAACATATGATATTCACTACTGCAAACTACCCAGGAACATAAAACTATCCAATCAAACTGAGGGAAAACACTAAACAATGAAAACATCAAAAGTTAAATCCTTTTTTTCTTTTCAATACAAAACAAGAAGAGAGAGAGAGAGAGAGAGAGAGCAGACCTCTTGTTCATGTCAACATCAGCCTTCTTGCACACGATGTTAGCGAAACGCCTTCCAATACCCTTAATTGAGGTCAAAGCAAACATAATCTTCTGTTTGCCATCAACATTGGTGTTGAGCACACGCAATATGTGCTGAAAATCCTCGTTTGCCACCAAAGACTTCATTCACAACACAATACCCACTTTGTGTTAACACGATAATTCAACGCAAAAATGCAAACTCAGATGCCAAAAAGGAAAAAGCAATTTTTTTATAAAAAAAGTAAATAAATAAACGAACATATAGCATGCTAAGGCGATAAATCGAAAACCCAGATACTAATTTTGAATCAAAACAAAAGAAGATAAAATACGAGAGATTGAAACAGCGAACTTTTACCATATTGGACGTAGAGATTTGTGGGTGGAGGGGGTCTTCGGCTCGGCGTCTGAGAAGTGAAGCTGCAGCGAATCGCCAACTGAGATGTTGTATCAGGGTTTTTAAGGTGCTTTATATATGACGTATTTTGATTCACTTATTAATAGATTTAGGGTTTTGTGTTTTAAGACGATTTTGTCCTCCTTAAAGCTTATCAACCCCACCCAGCTTGTACCTTGAATTTCTCTCTATTTTCTATTTTTCCTATAAATTCATAAAATATTATCATATATGCAATATACCGTATTTTTATTTTATATATTATCAAATAGTGCTTATTTATTTTATAGAGTAATAATTTATTTACATAATTAAGATACCAAATTATATTTTATTAATATAATATTTAATGCATTTATTATTAATTAATATTATATAACTATCATATAAATAATAAAAAGTCGATAACTATTTCATTTTTTTTTTTAATAAAAAAGAAGAAATATCATTAGATAGAGTTAGAGAGATCCCTAATTACATCATCTTGTATGAGGGGGGACCACCCCTCATCAAAACAGTTTCATTAACAATAATAAGGCTTATTTTAGCAAGACAATAGAGCTCGCAAACCGAGATATATGGCTAAACTGAGACCATCCAAAACTCTTAATCAGTGCTTGAATTTGGCTGGATAGCATTCCCAGTTTTGAGATAAGAGTCTTCTTTTGAATTAACTGCGATAACCAGTGATAAACAGTTGGACTTTACAGATAATTTTTTCACCCTTAGAACTTTGAGCTAATTTAAGGCCAAAAATCATTATCATCACCTCAGCAAGTTCTGCCGAAGCAAAGTAAGCCACCTTAGAGGCTGTTGAAAGAAAGATAGCACCCTTGTGATCACAAATGACTATTCCCAAGCCAAGGGATCCCTGTAAATGATCAACAGTAGCATCCGAATTCAATTTCAGAACATCTATATCAGGTGGCCACCAAGATAGAATTTTCAGAGGAGAAGAAGATGGTGAATGAGCATTGGCATCTTGAAACTCATTTAAGAAAGCTGAAGACCAGTCAACCACCATCTCTGTATCTAATAGGATTTCTCGCTGGAGAAAAGACTTTCTACGAAACCAACAGCGGCAAACAATGACAGCCCATTTCGATAGTTCAAAAATGGATAAACATTTGGAGCACCAAAGTGCTAAATTTATAAAGGATGTAGTCTCAGGAAAGTCTATGCCTTGTAGAAAGTAGCAAGCTGACTTAATTTTCTTTAACGAAAGACATAACCAGAGGGTATGAGCTGTGGATTCTTGGCATAAATGACACAAAGGGCAAGTATCATCAACCTAGAGGCCATGACGTTTCAAATTGGCATAAGAGGGTAACAAATTATAAGTGGCTTTCCAAAGAAAAATTCGGACCTTAGCAGGAACATGAATATGCCAGATTCTCTTCCACCAGTTAGATAAACCTACTGTCGAACAAGAAGCAGAAGGGAAAAAGAGTTTCATTGCTGGCCGATATCCACTTTTCACTATATAATGCCAAATAAGAACTTCATCAAAACCATCATAGCCAATCAGAATACTCAAGATGAGTTCTTTTTCATGACTGTCAAAATTTTGATTAATAAGAGCATGGTCCCAAGATCCCGAATTTGTTCGTAAGACAGTGGTGGTAGCAAGCAAGTTACGGGGGAAAAGAGGCTTGAAACTAAATGGTCGAGGCATTCTGTGATCATAATAGACAACAGTGTAGAACTTTGAATCACCCGCCATCTGAATCTAGATTCAATGATTTGTCGACCCTATAGAATGCAATGCTATAGATATGACGAAGAAAAAGTAGCTTTGGCCTGCATAAAACTACAGTTAGGATAATATTTACAATTTAAAACTTTAGCTGCCAGTGAATTTGGATGGTGGAGTGGCCGTCATTCTTGCTTTGCTGGTAATGATTGGTTGAAGACATCCAAATGTCGAAACCCTAGTCTACCATCACTCTTATGCTAGCATAGAACATCCTATTTACACCAATACAGCTTGCATTTGTCTTCAGAACCTCCCCACCAGAAACAAGCACTAAGGCTGTAAAGATCATTGATTAAAGACTTAAGGAGATGGAAGAGATTTATGGAATATAAAGGAATAGATTGAATTACTGCTTTAATAAGAATTTTCCGACCACCCGCAGAAAATAGGGAGGCCTTTCAGTTTTTAAGTTTATTCCAAACTCTCTCACAGATTTGACTAAAGAAGGACATTCGATCACGACCATCATATCTAGGGAGCCCAAGATACTTAACATGTTGCTTGACAATTTGTACCCCTAATAGTTGAACAATTTGCACCTCTACTGCACGGTCTAGCATGCAGCTGAAACACATAACAGACTTCTGAAAGTTTACCTTTTGCCTTGAGACTTCCTCGTAAGATGTCAAAAGCCATTGTATTGTTATACAATCACTCATTCACGCCCTAGTAAACAGGAGGCTATCATTTGCAGAAAATAAAAGAGAGATATAAGGTCATCAGCGGCTACATTGAATACTTTGAATTTTCCCAAAAAGTTCCACCTGATAAAGAAGAGCAGAGAGGCCCTTTACATAAATAAAAAATAAATAAAGGGATAGAGGATCTTTTTGTTTGAGTTCTCGGGAGGGTAGTAGAGATCTTCAAACTTCGTCATTAATTAAGAATTTGAATATACTGAGGAGACACAATTCATAATCTTCTAACACCAAGAATTAGAAAATCTAAGATGTTTCATCATTGCTTCTAAAAAATACCACTCAATTCTTTCATAAGCCTTCGACATGTCGAGTTTTAGAGCAAGATACTCATTGTTTGTTAGAGTGCATTTTATAACATGGAGGCATTCATAACCGATAATTGCATTATCAATAATTAATCATCCTAGCATAAAAGCACTCTGCATATCAGATATTATCTCGTTTAGGACCAACCTTAGTCTATTGGTAAGAGTCTTTGATATAATATTATACAACACTTTGCATAGATTTATTGGGCGAAAATTAGAAAGTACCTTTGGATCATCTACTTTAGGAATAAGAACAATAAGTGTTTGGTTAATGGTACTAGGATCACCACCATCATTTAGAATGGACAAACAAACCTGAGTTATATCCTTGCTAATAGTAGGCTAGAATTTTTTATAGAAAAGGGCAGGAAAACCGTCAAGACCTGGTGCTTTAATAGGTGACATTTGAAACACTGCACGACGAATATCATCTGCAATAAAAAAACCCATCCATAATTCTAGCGGAAGACTTAGAAAGACGTGGCTCAACACAACTAAGAATGGACTCCAATATGTCTCAGAAGTCTGGGGAAGAAGTGAATAACTCACCATAATAACTTTCGATAATAGTAGTCAGTGAGGCTGTATCAGACATCCACATTCCTTGATCATTTAAGAGGCTATGGATTCTATTTTTGTTCGCCTCACAGAAGCTTTATGATAAAAATACCATGTTTCTATCTCCCAAACAAAGCCAAATAACACAGGACCTTTGTCGTCAATATCTTTCCTATTTTTCCATCAAAGCGTCAAGATCCCATTCCACAACTTTCATCTTAGCCCATTAAGTACTTGAGAGATTCTTGTTTAAATTGGCAAGGTTTAATTGTTTTTTTATATTATTAAATGAACCTGTAAAGTTGGTTGACAATGTTACGATTCCACTCATAGAGCATAGAACCAATAAACATCATCATTGCCTAAATTCCATATAAAGAGGGTTCAGATAGGTTCTAGCCATTATGTATTATGTCCCCACACTCATCTACCCCAGCCCAAGCTTTTTCAAAGTAGAATCGCCCTTTGATTTTTGGTGTTCAAACCTAATTGCGTTGTCACATGTAACACTACACTCTAAAAGAAGTGATCGATGATCAAAAGTAGAGAAATTCAAATGTTTAATCTTAAATGAAGAAAATAAGTTGAACCAGTTAGGATTACATAATAGCTTGTCCAGACGTTCATGAACAAAGAGTCCTGATCTGTGGCCGTTGCACCATGTGAACTTTGGACCCTTAAACCCCAAGTCCTGAAATGAGCCTATATCCATGGTTACTCCAAAGTTATTTATCAAGTATTTTGGTCGAAGGCAACCTCCCCTCTTTTCAAACCCATGCATAATCTTATTAAAATCACCTCTACAGAGCCAAAGAAGAGGAGAGGGTAACAAAGGCGTTGTAAATATTGAAATTTATACTTACGTGCTATTCTTTTTATGTATGAATATTTATTTTATATTTATATAGTCATCATTTCATTAAATTGCTATTTATTTTTAATATATGATAAGATGCTTATTACTTTTTAGATATTATATGATGTAAAGGATTTTAGATCTGTGCTAAGAGTTAATAACATTAAGAGTTATAATTGTTAACAGTTAACACTGAGCAAGTTAACAAATTCTAAGGAGTTAAAACCTTGTTTAAATTGGGACAAAAACTTGAGAATATATATTAGTAATGACATAGTTGCAAAAAGTTACAAATGATGATATAAAACGTCATTATACAAATGTGTTCTCAAACGCTATGCTTTTGATCTAATTTTACTGATCTAGGTCTATCAGTGAACTATTAATCTAAGATCAGTGCATGTTTATATCTGAATTATCCAAATAGTTAATTGTAGTAGACCATGAGCTTAGTGGTCTATCAGAGCCTTGTCTTGAGATGACAGGCTCTAGTGACTTGAACGGAGATCGTTTGAATGCGTTCGAGTAAATAATGGAAGCACGTATAATAGAATTATAGGAACGCATGACAGCATTAACCGAACTAGTTATGAGTTTAATAGTTAATGATCCAGTCAACAAGAATACATGGCTGCAAGGAGAAGACCACGTAGACAGCCACAATCTGTACCGATTAAGGTCAATTTGATGGAAGAAGCTAAAGATGAGCTTGAGATTAGACCACGAACAAGAGGAGCAGCTATGGGTGCACGAAGAAGGCATAACCATTTTACCCCTCTAGTTGGTATTTTGGAGAAGAAGAAATTGATGGAGAAATTGATGGTGAATGTCTTCCAAGAGGGAGATAACAACGTCAACATGATAACTCTTACAAGGTAAAAGCTGATTTGCCTACTTTAATGGTGCTACTAATAGAATAGTTTTTGGATTGAAAGTATGAGGTAGAGAGTTTCTTTGAAATTATAAATGTAGCTCTAAAATGTAAGCTAGCTTTAGTGGCCTACAAACTATATGGGGGTACAGGTGCTTGGTGGCAATGCCATCAAGAAGGTCAAAGATGAAAGGAACTGTCACATGTCCGTCATTGGCACTCAATGAAAACACTCATAAAAGGGCATTTTCTACAGTTGGATTATGAGCAAAATCTATTCCAACAATTCCAAAATTACATCTTAGGAACTCGTTTTGTTTCAGCTTATATAGAAGAGTTTCTAAGGTTGCAAGTTAGGTGCAACTTGACAGAAACGGAGGATCAACAAGTGGCTAGGTATGTCAATGAATTGAGTGATAGGATCCAAGATAGGTTGGCCATGCAACAAATATGGTTACTAGATCAAGCATAAAACTTGGCATTGAGGGCTGAGAGACTAACAAAAAATCAGGAGGTATCTAGGGCACTACCTTATTTCAGAAATGAACCAAATACTAAGCCTACCCATACTACATCTGAGAGCAAGCTTATAGAGTCTAAAGGTAAAAAGGTAAGCAAAAGAAAATCTGAGATAAAAGGTAAGGAAATAGTGGATAGTTTAAAGGGTATTAGATGTTTTAAGTGTAATGAGATAGAGCACAGATCTAGTGATTCTCCTAGATGCAAATTTGCCAATTTCACCCAACGTGAGCCTAAGGATGACTATGATGAACAAGAAACAACAGAGAAGAATTGTGACTTTGAAGTAGCTGAAGAAGACGGTGAGAAAGTCGTATGCATTGTAAGGAGACTGCTATACACTCTGAAATAACTTGATGAGACGCAACGCAAATGCATCTTTAAAGGTAAATGCACTGTGGCTAACAAAGTGTGAAAACTTGTGATTGACAGTTGTAGTTGTGAGAACTTGGTTTCACAAAGCCTTATTGAGCATTTTAAACTTAAAACACAACCACATCCAGCCCCGTATAGCATTGGTTGGATAAAGACTGGACCTAGTATAAAAATCACACAACAATGCTATTTACCATTATCTTTAGAGAAGATATACAAATCTGAAGTTCTTTGTGATATTGTAGATATGGATGCATGTCATGTGTTACTAGGGAGTCAACGGTAGTTTGATGTTGATGTAACTCACAAGGGGAGGGACAACATGTATACCTTCAGTTGGAATCACAAGTAGATAGTTGTGGTTCCATACTAACAAGGGAATACTTCGCCAAAAGTAGGGGAGAAGACATCATTGTCCGTGGCTCTTAAAGAGAATAATGAAACGTGCTCAAACCTGTGCTTTTCTAATAGTAAAGGGAATTGAGGAACCCATGCAACCAACACCTAAGAAGGTTCAAGGCTTATTGGCAAAATTTGTTGATGTAATGGCAAAACCGATACAACTGCCTCCAATACGAGATATTTAACATCACATTGATTTTTTTTCTTGGAGCTAGCTTACCAAATCTGTCCCATTATCGTATGAGTCTAAAGGAACATAAAATCTTGAAGGAGACGGTGGAAGAGTTGCTACAAAAGGGATATATACAAGAAACTATTAGTCTTTGTGCTGTACCTGCCTTACTTACTCCAAAGAAGAATGAAAGTTGGAGGATGTGTCTGGATAATCATGCCATCAACAAAATGTACTGATTTCCCATCCTTAAACTTGAAGACTTGCTTGATCAGTTAAGTAATGCTAAAATATTCACCAAGATAGATTTGTGAAGTGGATATCACCAAAGCAGAATTCGTGTGGGAGACGAATGGAAGATAAATTTTAAAAGAAAAGATGGGCTATATGAGTAGCTAGTCATACCATTTTGGTTGTCTAATGCACTAAGTACATTCATGCACTAATGACCCATGTACTTAAACTTTTTTTTATCCCACTTTGTTATTGTCTATTTTGATGATATTTTGTTTTATAGTAAAAATGTAGAAGAGCACTTTGATCATATTATGCAAGTTCTAGTTGTATTAAGAAAAAATGAGTTATTTGTAAACTTAAAGAAATGTGTATTTTTAACAAACGGACTAGTGTTCTTAGGATCTGTTATAAGTAGTGAGGGAATTCATGTGGATGAAGAAAAGGTGAAAGCTATTAGAGAATGGCCAAAATCGAAGACTATAACTGATGTAAGGAGTTTTCAAGGCCTAGCAACTTTTTATCGTAGGTTTGTTAAAAATTTCAGTACAATTATAACACCCATTACCAATTGCTTGAAGAAAGGACGATTTTAATGGGAAGAAGTTGTTGATTATTGTTTCGAATTGATCAAGGAGAAATTGACTACAACACTTATTCTATCTCTACCTGACTTTGCCAAAACTTTCGAGATTAAATTTGACACAAGCGAGATTGGCATAGAAGCTGTTCTTTCACAAGAAAGAAGGCTCATTGCATTCTTTAGTGAGAAGTTAAGTGAAGCAAGACATAAGTGGTTAATATATCAACAAGAACTCTATGTTGTGTTGTATGCTTTAAAGACATGAGAGGCATATCTTTTGCCTAAAGAATTCATTGTCTACTCCGACCACCAATCTCTCAAGCACTTTTGAGGGCAAAAGCATGTTGATCGTATATTGTTTAGGTGAAAAACTTATCTTTAGAGATTCAATTATGTCATTGTTCATAAATCTGGAATTACTAACTGAGTGGCAGATGCTCTATGCGTCGCACTACTCTACTTGTTACCATTTCTACTGAAGTTTCAGGTTTCGAACAAATCAATGAGCTATATGAGAATGATGAAGATTTTGGTGATGTATGGACTAAGTACCTAATGAAATAGCCCTTAGGTGAATATTTGGTCCAAGATGGGTATTTGTTCAAAGGGAGCAGATTGTGTATTCCAAGGAGCTCATTACGTGACAAATTGCTAAGGGAAATGCATTCTAGCGACTTAAGCGGCCACGTGAGTAGAGACAAGATCATAGCTGGTTTGAAGGAACATTACTACTGGCCTCAGCTTAGAAGAAATGCTGAAAAGTTCGTGCAAAGGTGTTCAACTTGTCAAACGAGTATGGGGCACTTTGATAAGGGTTCATTAAGTTTAATATTTCCATCATTCAAACTTAATATTTGTTTGTAAAAATTAAAGATTGTTTGGATTTTGATGTATTTTATTATTATTATAAGTAGGTTTGGAGTCAATGGAGTAAATAGGGTCGAAACTTTAATGAAAATTAGCCAAAAAATAAATTGCGACAGTACCTGCTACAGTGATTTTCTACAGTACGAGCTACAGTAATATACCGCAGTACCCATTGTCGCGGTGACCAAAATAATGTCTCAGTGCCGCAGCGACCATGATCCAACACCGCGCCACCCATGGCGATGAACAGTACCTTGTGAACAGTATTTTGCTACAGTAACTCGTGAACAGTAATTTAAAGACATAAATCTATAAATAAAAGGCCAAAAACCCTAATTGGAAAAAAAAAGAAGAGAAAGAATTCACAACACAAAATCAAAGATCAAAGCCAAAGATTGAAGAACCAAGATCAAGATTCAAGCTAGTCAAGATTGAGCGAAAAGTACATCAATGAGTCATTTTGATTAGTTTTTCTTCTCTTTCTTTATCATTATATTCTTATTCTTGTTGATCTTTATGAATTGGTTTGATACTTTTGGTTTTGTGATGGGCTAAATTGTTCATCTAGGATTAGACTATGTGAACTTAGTATGGATTTGGATTGTGTTAATTTTTAGTTTATGAATTTAATACATTCAATTGATTCATTCTATCTGAAGTTTTAATGCTTTCATTATACCTGATCAATATTTTGAATGATTGAGGAACCATAATGAACTTGACAAAGAGATTCATATGTTTAACCTAGGATAGTTTGATGCATGATTATAGGGTAACAACTATGAGTTCCATCTAGGATAGACATATACCTAGATGGCATGTATGGTATAATTTAGACTTGATCTTAATGAATTACATTCTGATTTGATTACCATAGATATATAGGTGATTGTTAGAATGTGTAATATAGTCACTTGATCATCGACAGAGGCTTGTGATGAGATTAATATCTAAGCCAATAATTGGTATTAAGAGATTAACTAAGAGGTTAAAAAATCCAATGAAATACTAGGGGACAAGTCAAAACCCTAGATTATCTTTATTTATGAATTCTATTATTTACTTTTGTTTAGTTTATTTGATAGAGTAGATTAGTTAAATAAATTTCAGATTTTGATTTTCTGAATAAAAGTTAAGTATGTATAATTTTTGTACTTGATTTATAGAATTAGATCGCATAGTCTCTGTGAGATCAATATCTGGACTTAAAATCCTATATTACTTGATACGATAGCATGTACTTGCGCTTAGCTGTTAAAGCACATATCATAGTCACAAAACACAAGTCTGTACATGCTTTTACTTATTCCTAATGCACATTGGGATGACATCTCTATGGACTTTGTACTTTGTTTACCAAGGACCCAGAGGGGCAATGATGCCGTATTTGTGATGGTTGATTGATTTTTCAAAATATCACACTTTATTCTATGTCGTAAGATAACAGATGCACATCATATAGCCAAACTATTCTTTAAAGAAGTTGTTCGTTTACATGGTGTACCACTTTTCATCACTTCAAATAGGGACAATAAATTCTTGGCAGCTTTTTGGCTAACTTTATGGAAAAGATTTAGGACTGCATTGAAGTTTTCTAGCACAACACATCCCCAAACCGATGGCCAACAAAAGTGGTAAACCGTTCTTTGGAAAATCTGATTAGATGCATATGTGGAAATAATAAGGGACAATGGGACTTTGCTTTGGCACAAGTTGAGTTTTGTTACAACAACTCAGTCAATCGTTCCACCGGAAGGAGTCCTTTCTCTATTGTTTATACTAAAATTCCAAGGCATGTTGTGGACTTAGTCAAACTTCATTCTACTGCAGGTTTTAGTGCAACTGCATTTGCTTTAGCGGATATATATTCAAAGATATTCCAAGAGGTGCATTAATCATTAGAGAAGAATAACCTTAAATATAAGGCAACTGTAGACAAGCATCGAAAACATCAAATGTTTGAGGTGGGCGATAATGTGATAGTACATTTACGTAAGAAGAGGCTACATGCGGGAGTTTATGGCAAACTAAGGCAGAAACGTTATGGTCCTTTTAAAGTTTTGAAGAGGATCAATGATAATGCATATGTGATAGACCTACCCGATGATATAGGCATATCAAAAACTTTCAATGTAGCAAATATCTCCACCTATCATCCTGAAGGCAACCTATATGGTCACTCGAGAACCAATTTTTTTCAAGTGGAGGAGAATGATGGGGGACAGCAGCACAATAGCTCATGTGGGTAGCCCATGTGATGAGAAACCTTCAAGAGCCTATAACTACATTTATTGGTGTGGTTAACAATTTGATAATTAGTTTTAAAGTAAAATTCAGTATTGGTAGTTGTTGGTAGTAGTTGGTAGTTAGTAGTTATAAGTTGTCATTAAATGTTGTAATAAATGCTAAAAATTCTAATAGGTCTCTATAAATACATGAGAGACGAAGGAAAAAACATTCAGGCTTTGTAATTTCAGAATTCAAGTATTAAGAAACTTTACTTTTGAATTGGTATTCTACCATTTTTAATTTGTGTTTTTGTTGAACGATATCAACAACTTTTATTTTCATAAACAAAATCACGACCCATCAGCGCTTGTATAGGCATACGGGTATTCAGTGAGGACTGAATACTGAACAAACTCATGAGGACCTCCAATAGACATCCCAAAAGGTCGTCAATTGACGGTCTTCTCGAGTTGAGTAGTATTCGTGATCCCTTGACCCGAGCACTACAGTGGGCTTGTAAGTGATCCACCATACTTTATTTACTCACATGTCAAAACCTTTTCATGGTCTGACCACTGGTGTCATTGGGTATGGTCTGATACTCATGGAATCCAGTGTGCGTAGATACGAGATCTGTTAGCTCATTTGGGTGAGTTATATATCTTGATGCTTTAAAATTATATTTCAAAAAGTCTTATGGTCATAAGCAATTATACTTAGGAAAATATTTTCTGTAAGGATAAATAATATCGTAAAAGTATTTGCAGATATTATTTATTAAAATACAAATCTAAAGATAAGTTTAAGATCAAGCATATAGAGATTTAATGATAATTTATGACTCTGCTCTTCCGGGATATAAGTGACGAAAGGATTATATGAATATGTTATAACCTCAACTTGTCTGGTCTAATGTGCCACTTTGTAATATTTATAATGTATGTGTGGGACGTCATTCATGGATATATGAAGGTATTCCATATGACAAATCGGGCATGAACCTATAGAGCCTCACAATATGAAGTGTGCCGTTGTGCATTGGGGCAGCATATTAGACTGAGCGGTTTGATCTAAGAAATTTCAACAAATCAAAAATTCATTTCAGGGCTCCTCAAGATGTGCACTTGTCAACACTTAAATGTTAAGTACTTTACTTAATTAGTTAACAAAAGTTGTGAACCAATATAATGTTGATAAGTGATATAATATTGTCCATGAATTGATTTTATCTTGAATTGACTAATTAACCTTACTAGTAAAAACAAATAAGGTAAAAGTAATTATTCAAAATTGCTTTGAATAATTAAATAAAATATTATTATATCAAATGAGGTATAGGTATTTATGATAATTGGCCAAATACACATAATGTGAAATTGTCTTTTGTTTGCCATTATCAAATGATGACAAGGCAAATTCATTATGTGGGATACCTGTATTATATTATAATGCAAAGAAACATTAAGTCACATGGCCAATAATCTAGAGTGGAATGGCTAACCATTATGGGTGGTAGGGTGAGCACTTTCATTTGCCATTATGTGGACAAAAGCCAAATGAAGTGCTTATTCATTTTTCCATTCAAGTGTAGGATACGAAAGAGAGAATTAATATAATTGCTAAATATTTTGTGAGTGTATCTAAACAAAGAGTTATGAAAAACAAAGTCCAAAACTAAGTTATTCATCTCATCTTATCTCCTATAATAAATAAAAAACACCTATTACTGAAAAAATTTATAGCTGTTATTCTAACTTTATAATCCCGTCGATTTGTTGTGAATTAGATTTGTAAAATAGCATACTTTAAGATGAACTTAACATTTGGAGATTGGAACTCTTGAAGAATTGAAAGCCACCTTCAATCCGGTAAATTTTACTTACTTGCAAGTTGGTTTAATTAATATAATTAGACATATATGTCATATATGTGTGTGATTATACTTGATTGAGTATAGTTCATATATGATACTTTCACTACATGTAATAAATTTTTAAAATTATACATACACTCAATTTATCACTCACTCACTTAACAGTAGAAGAGTCCAGGAATAATGTCGCTGACTTGCATTTGAATTTTCGTAGAATCTTGTAAATTGCTAACGGCTGAGATCTCGTTGTGAAATAGAATCATCAATGTACCACATAGAGTAAGTTAAAAGTTGTACAGAACCGTTTCATGCCACATGAGAACCAAACCCCCACTTTCTACCTTCCCTATCCACTACTAGCATACCTGTAAAACCTAATAAAACTCTTAAAGTGCTTATAGACCTATGATGCGAAATAGTCTCTGAAAGGAAAATAAAATTAGGACATAATTCCTACATGTCTACACACGGGGCATGAAACATCCGTGGATTGTCCAAACTACGAATATTCCAATAAAATAGCCTTATTGTGATCAACAGTCCTGCTCATTGGCAGGAATTAACATTTGCACAGAAGAAGAAGTCATAATTGGATCAAAACCCTATTGCTGAACTAAGTCAAAGAATGATTTGTCTGTGAATTCAATACCATCAACCTCCATTCATATGCGTTCAGTAGTGGTCGAGCCTTCTTTAGACCTCTTAGCTGAAACAAAATAAAAGAACCATACCCTAGCTTTGTGCTTACTACCCTGGAAACAGACATCCTTTATATTCTAAGGTAACTCATACAAGGATAAGGGTGGTAGGGATAAAGGCATATGATTTTGATTCTTATTCTTTATGGAGGATGGAGTGGAAAATGACATAAACCTGGGAATATACTAGTAACTGTATAGTTACAAGAGTTGCAATCAGGTGTTAGGAAATGCAAGTTGCGCAAGTATGTTCTCGAATAATTGTCTCTGATCTATTTCTGCCGACGCGGGTCTATCTGTAGATATCTTTATATAGATCAGCATATGTCGTACCTATAAGGTATAGATGGTTGTTCCTAGCTGACCATGAGCTTGGAGCTCGTATTGACATATGGATATCCAGTTAGGACTGGATATAGGACAGACTTACAAGGACCTCCGATAGACACCTTATGTAAGCTGTCAACGGAGGGTCCTCTCAAGTTGAGTAGTATACGTGGTCCTTTGACCTGAGTGCCACAGTGGGCTTATAAGTGATCCATCATACTTTGGTTCCACACATGTCACAGACCTTTCATGGTGTGACCGCTGGATGTCACTGGGTATGGTCTGATGCTTATGGTGTAGTAACCAGTATCCACGACTGGTAAGAATAAGTATTTATATATGTATAAATATACGTATTTTATTTGTATGTTGGTGATACTTGAATTATATATTGTTATTAGTAATATTTTTATAGGTTAAGGATATACGATTAGTATTGGGTTTATTTGTATGACTTTAGATTTATTTTAGGGACCAAATTGTTATACTTTGAAAGTTTTAGGGGCAAATTCGTAAATACCAAAAATTAGCCTCTTAGTATAAAAATACACTTTTGAACCCTAATTTACCATTTTTAGGTCGAGCTACCCATTTTAAGAGAGAGAAGAGAGAAATAGAGGAGAGAGAAAGAGGAGAAGAAGAAGAAAAAGAAGAAGAAATTGGAATTTTGAATTTCAAGAGGTATATCATACGTATTTCTCAATTTATTGGTATTAATTAAGTTAATTCCTTTAAGTTTTGATTTCTGAAAATATGTATAATTGAGGATTTGTTGTGTATTTCGTAAGATCATATGAGAATTGATGATGATCTATAAGATAGTTTGATAAATCATGATGAATTGTGGAATTTCTGCTGGATAACCTCTTGATCTAGGAATTCTATAAATTGTTGTGATTCGATTCTGGTTTTGAATTTTGATTATATGAACTTATACATGTTAAGGATCATCTGAGACTTTGAATCGATTGAAAATTCTGGAAATTGAATTTATAGTGAATTTACCAAAATGACCCTGAAATTCTGGAAATTTCCTGTGTAAACAGTATAGTACAGTGAAAAATAAGTTTTGTCCTACTGAATGATCTTCAAAAATTATGAATTTGTGGAATATGATAATTTTATATGTCTAATATGATATACTCGGAATTGAGAATTTAGATCAATGTGGTTGAAGTGTTATGAATTTCTAAAGTGTATCAGCTCATTCCAATATTTGATTAACAGATTTTTAAAGTTATAGAATAAAATAGTTTTAAAATACTTTTGGCAGTGATTTGGAAGTGAAATATTTATCATGGACTAATATATGTGTTAAGAGTAATTATGTGGTAGTTTTATAATTTTTGAGTTAGTATATGATTTTATAAAATTGGGAGATTGAATACTGTTCAGTAAGTATCTTGATCCTGTCAGGTTTGTAGTTTGGATTCGATGGTGTGTATGGAATGGATTGTGTAGGAAATTTGATATAATATTCATATATAAGAAGGATATATGAGTCAAAAATGATATATTCGGATTTTGGAGTAATTGGACATCATTTGATGTATTAGAAATTTTTGTTAAGTGTAAGTGGTCAGAATGACAGGTTTTGAGAAACCAAATATTTAGACCAATTTGATGTGATAAATGCATTGTGTATAATTTTGTAAGCTATTTAAAGTATTTTGTGTGAATTGTGAGGCTTATGAAAGGATTAATCTCCATTGATAGGTTAAGGAGATTTAAGCCTTGTAGCTGAAAGTGTTAAGAGGTAAGTATACTAGACTTTTTACTAGAATCACAATAAACATAGTAAGTGTTATGAATGATTTTGTAAATGTGGTTAAGAATATGTTTATGTTATGTCAATGTATATTTTGATATAAAATGTAAATATATGTTTATGAATATGAGCATTGACATTGAGCATGGACATACATGTATTTTTGAAAGTGAGCTTTCAAAATAAGATATGTTTAACAAAGAAAGCTTTTGAAGTGTAATATGTCCATGAGAAATATTTTGTGTTTTGAGGGTACTTGAACTCCCTGTTAACTTAGTAGGCATTTTATGTGATTTGTGGAGCCTTTATGTGTGGCCTTTCCTTCGGGATTGGTATATGTTATGTGTTCCGTATGTAGGGAGGATCCTATTGGTACCTAAAGGAAGTGTGAGTCATCACATTCGTGTGGTGGCGTATTGGTGCATGTGAGATGACTCACCGATGATCAGGGTGAGGGTTTGGCTTTTACCTTCGGGCATGAGCATTATATATGTGTAATTTCAAGACCTCACTTGTACTATTCCTCTCATACGGTATGTCACCTACGAGTGACATTTGGCTCATTATGTGATATGTGATATGTAAGTCCTACTAAGTAGTAGTTGAGTGATGGTATTCCTATTATGTGTTTTGAAAGAATGTGTAAGCGCTTACATGATATGTGATTTGATAAGATTATGATTTTGATTGATCACAGCATATCATACATATGCATTGTGTACATATATGTATTTGTATTTGATATATGAAAAATTAGTATGCTTACTGAGTTTTATACTCATTATAGTTTATGGTGATTTCAGGTAAATAAAGTGCATGTGTGCTTAGTGGATTTGGCAAGGCTTCTGCTGTTCCTTAGGTTCCCTAAGTTGCTAGGTTGTTGTGTGTTTCATTTGGGGACACGTGGGATAGGATATTTGGTTTGTCCCTATTGAATAAATACTTATGTATTATTTCATTGTGTGTGGATTGGATTTGGTTTAAGTTTTATAAAGTGTGGTTATTGGATGATTTTAAGTAAGAATTTGCAATGGATATATTATGGGCTCCCGGTAACAAAGTTGCTACTGGTGACGTAGTAGAGTGTTAATCTCTGAGAAAACTCTGCGTATCTCCGGTTTAATAATTGTCCAAGTCATAATTCAATTGCTATAATTCTGAAAGAAATTGAAATGAATGTTTAAATGTTGTCAAGAGAAGTTTATATTTATATGTTAGGTTATGGTTGATTTTAGTGTTGAACTTACTAGCAACTTGCTAAGGATTTCTGTGTTGAATGAAAGTTGAAAATTTTGTGTAATATTATTTATGAGTGCACATGCAGTGAATGAATGTAAGTGATGTCGTGTGTCGAATCTTTTGGGTCTGGGGCGTGACAGCTATTAGTGGTATCAGAGCTAAGATATGATTCTGTAGACTTTATGTGTCTAGTCAAGGGAACCCAGCCGATGCCAAATCCTTAAGATTGTATGTGTGCTTATTTATGTATATTGATTTATTTGATATCTTACTTACTTATCTTTGTGATTTTGAAAAGATGGGGCGTAATCCAAGAATTACTAGAAGTGCTGATACTGTGAATGAGAGTACTTCAGGAGAAAACCCTGCTACCATCCAAAATATTGTTCAAGCAGTGAATAATGTGCTTCAACAACAACGACTCAAAGCAGACCATAATGATAAATTCCATGTTATTGAGCAATTCAGAAAATTGCTACCACCATCATTTGAAGGCTCAAAAGACCCGCTGGTTGCTGAGGAGTGGATCCGTGAGTTGGAAAAGATATTCAGCCTCCTCGAATGTTCAGATTCACATAAAGTAAGTTGTGCCACTTACATGCTTAAGGAGGGAGCCAGTCATTGATGGGAGATGACCATGCGGACACTGAATATTGATAAGAACAAGATAACATGGGAAAGATTCAAGGAAGTATTTAATGAAAAATACTTTCCCCAGTCCCTAAGAGATGAGAAAGAGGCAGAATTTATCCACCTTACTCAGGGCAAAATGTCAGTAACAGAATATGAGAGGAAGTTTGAGGAGTTTTCTAGGTTTGCTCCCCACTTAGTAGACACAGAAGCACGTAAGGCCAAGAGGTTTCAGATGGGTCTTAAACCAGAAGTGAGAAGGTTACTCTCTGTCCTTGATCTACAGACTTACAGTGCAGTATTACAGAGGGCTGAAATATTAGCAAGGGATGAAGAATTGGCAGCACCATCTGAGTCCAAACATATGGGTTATCATCGATCAGAAAAGAGACCTTGGGTTAAAAATAATCAGAAAAAGTTTGACAGGTGGAAAGGAAAGAAGAGGCATAGGAATGATGACATTGAAAAGAAGGATTTTCCATTATGTGATACATGTGGGAGACCACATGGAGGGGTGTGTTTCAGAAAAAGTGAAGCTTGTTTTAAGTGTAGAAAGATTGGTCATTTTATTCAGGATTGTCCAGAGATGAAGAATGATCAGGGAGGATTTAAGAAAGATCAGAAAGCTCAAGCAAGAGTCTATGCTCTTACCAGAAAAGAAGTAGATGATTCACCTTCTGTGGTGACAGGTACAATTTCCATATCTGGTCAGCATGGTTTAGCTCTTTTTGATTCGGGTTCTACCCATTCATTTGTGTCACATGCATTTGTTAGTAATATGGGGGTTGTGCCAGAACCTTTGGGTGTAGATTTATGTGTTGCAACTCCTTCAGGAGATTTGATGTGTGCTACAAATGTGGTAAAATAGTGTAAAATTGAAATAGGAGATAAGGTGCTACAAGCAGATTTGATTATCTTGAATATGTATGATTTTGATGTTATATTTGGCATGGATTGGTTGTCTATGTACCATGCTAATGTTAAATGCTTTGAGAAAGAAGTTGTTTTCCAACCACCCGGGGAGCCTGAGTTTAGTTTTATTGGTTCTAAGTTATGCTCTTTGCCAAAAGTAATATCTGCTTTACAAGCTTGGAAAAGTCTTAAGAAGGGTTGTCAGTGTTTCTTAGCGACTGTAGTGGATACAAAGAAAGAAGAAATGAAAATCCAAGATGTTCCAGGCGTGAATGAGTTTATAGATGTATTCCCTGAAGATTTACCTGGAGTTCCACCAGATCGAGAGATTGAATTCACGATAGAACTTCTGCCAGGAACCAGTCCTATATCTAAAACACCTTATCGTATGGCACCAGTAGAGCTTAAAGAGTTGAAGGAACAGCTATATGAATTGCTTGAGAAGGGGTTTATTCGCCCGAGTGTTTCACCTTGGGGTGCTACAGTTCTTTTTGTTAAGAAGAAAGATGGTTCAATGAGATTATGTATTGACTATCGAGAGTTGAACCGTGTGACTGTAAAGAATAAATATCCACTTCCAAGAATCGATGATTTATTCGATCAGTTGCAAGGAGCTTGTGTATTCTCAAAAATTGATCTTCGTTCTGGCTATCATCAATTGAAGATCAAGAAAGAAGACATTCCAAAGACTGCATTTCGTACCAGATATGGGCATTATGAGTTTATTGTTATGCCATTTGGGTTGACAAATGCACCTGCTGCCTTTATGGATCTAATGAATAGAGTATTCAAGGATTATTTGGATAGGTTTGTTATTGTGTTTATTGATGACATCCTAGTGTACTCTAAGAGTAAGGGAGAACATGAAGAACACTTAAGAAAAGTCCTACAAGTGTTAAGGGAGAAGCAGCTTTATGCAAAATTCAAGAAATGTGAATTCTGGCTAGATCGAATGGTATTTTTGGGACATGTTGTTTCCTCAAAGGGAATTTTAGTGGATCCAAGCAAAATTGAAGCAGTGGTGAATTGGTCCAGACCAACTAATGTGGGGGAAATTCGAAGTTTTCTTGGGCTGGCAGGATATTATAGACGGTTTGTTGAAGGATTCTCTAAGATAGCTTCACCTTTAACTCAATTGACAAGAAAGAATGTCAAGTTTCAGTGGTCAGAAGAATGTGAGAAAAGTTTTCAAGAACTCAAGCATCGGTTAGTATCTGCTCCCATACTAACCATCCCTTCTGCTTCTGCTGGATTTGTGATTTATAGTGATGCTTCCAAGAAAGGGCTTGGGTGTGTATTAATGCAGGATGGAAAGGTAGTGGCATATGCCTCACGACAACTAAAGACTTATGAGCAGAATTACCCTACTCATGACTTGGAGTTGGCTGCAGTTGTTTTTGCTCTTAAAATTTGGAGGCATTATCTTTATGGAGAAAGGTGTGAAATTTACACAGACCATAAAAGTCTTAAATACTTCTTTACTCAAAAGGAGTTAAATATGAGGCAACGTCGATGGTTGGAACTAGTCAAGGATTATGACTGTGCGATTAACTACCATCCGGGAAAAGCTAATGTTGTAGCAGATGCTTTGAGTAGAAAATCTTCAGGACATATGGCAGCACTTTTGACTGCTCAAAAGCAAATTTTGTTGGATTTAGAAAAGCTTGGCATTGAAGTGGTAAGATCTAATGATAGGGCTTATGTTGCAAGTATGTCCATTCAGCCTACCCTAATTAAGAGAATTAAGGAAGCACAAGGTAGTGATGTGCATCTGAAGAAAATTATGGAAGAAATTCCATTGGATAAAAGGCCTAACTTTGCTATTTTTGATGATGGAGCTCTACATTTTGAAGGTAGACTTTGTGTTCCTAATAATGATGAGTTGAAAAATGAGATCTTGGCTGAAGCTCATAGTTCACCATATACTGTACATCCGGGAGGTACCAAGATGTATCGAGACCTACGAGCTGTTTATTGGTGGGTTAATATGAAAAGAGAGATTGCTAAATTTATAGAGCAATGTTTGACATGTCAGCAAGTTAAGGCAGAACATCAGAGACCATCTGGGTTATTGAAACCTTTATTGGTACCGGAATGGAAATGGGAGCACATAGCCATGGATTTTGTAGTTGGGTTGCCAAGTACACAAAAGGGCTACAATGCCATATGGGTGATTATTGATAGGCTAACAAAATCAGCACATTTTATTCCAATATGCACCACTTATACCATGGATAGGTATGCCCAATTATATGTTGATGAAATTGTGAGGCTTCATGGAGTACCTGTGTCAATTGTATCTGATAGAGATCCCCGATTTACTTCAATATTTTGGAAGAGCCTACATAATGCCATGGGCACAAAGTTGAACTTCAGTACTGCATTCCACCCACAGACTGATGGTCAATCTGAAAGGACCATTCAAATTCTAGAAGATATGTTGAGAGCATGTGTGTTAGACCTTAAAGGTAGTTGGGACAAACACCTTTCATTAGTGGAGTTTGCATACAACAATAGTTATCAATCAACTATTGGTATGGCCCCATATGAAGCTTTGTATGGAAGAAAATGTAGATCTCCTGTGCATTGGGATGAAGTTGGAGAAAGAAAAATTTTAGGGCCAGAGATTGTCCAGCAAACTTGTGAGGTTATAGAGAAGATAAGAAAAAGAATGAAAGTGGCTCAGAGTAGACAGAAAAGCTATGCAGACAATAGAAGAAAAGATCTAGAATTTAAGGTGGGTGAAAAAGTATTTCTTAAGGTTGCTCCAATGAAAGGAGTCATGAGATTTGGCAAGAAAGGAAAGTTGAGTCCAAGATTCATTGGTCCATTTGAAATCCTTGAAATGATAGGTGATGTGGCTTATAGACTTGCCCTTCCTCCATCATTATCAGTAGTTCATAATGTGTTCCATATGTCCATGTTGCGAAAATATGTTTCAAACTCCTCACATGTGTTAAGCTATGAGCCACTTCAACTTAGGGATGATCTCACTTATGAAGAAGTGCCCATTAAGATTTTGGACAATAAGAAGCAAATTCTTCGTACTAAGAAGATTGATTTGGTAAAGGTTTTATGGAGAAACCATGCAGTTGAAGAGGCAACCTGGGAACGAGAAGAGGAAATGAGATCTAAGTATCCTCATCTATTTGCTTAAGTTATGAATTTCGAGGACGAAATTCTTATAAGGAGGGGAGAATTGTAGTAACCAGTATCCACGACTGGTAAGAATAAGTATTTATATATGTATAAATATACGTATTTTATTTGTATATTGGTGATACTTGAATTATATATTGTTATTAGTAATATTTTTATAGGTTAAGGATATACGATTAGTATTGAGTTTATTTGTATGACTTTAGATTTATTTTAGGGACCAAATTGTTATACTTTGAAAGTTTTGGGGGCAAATTCGTAAATACCAAAAATTAGCCTCTTAGTATAAAAATACACTTTTGAACCCTAATTTACCATTTTTAGGTTGAGCTACCCATTTTAAGAGAGAGAAGAGAGAAATAGAGGAGAGAGAAAGAGGAGAAGAAGAAGAAAAAGAAGAAGAAATTGGAATTTTGAATTTCAAGAGGTATATCATACGTATTTCTCAATTTATTGGTATTAATTAAGTTAATTCCTTTAAGTTTTGATTTTTGAAAATATGTATAATTGAGGATTTGTTGTGTATTTCGTAAGATCATATGAGAATTGATGATGATCTATAAGATAGTTTGATAAATCATGATGAATTGTGGAATTTCTGCTGGATAACCTCTTGATCTAGGAATTCTATAAATTGTTGTGATTCGATTCTGGTTTTGAATTTTGAGTATATGAAATTAGACATGTTAAGGATCATCTGAGACTTTGAATCGATTGAAAATTCTAGAAATTGAATTTATAGTGAATTTACCAAACTATATTCTGATTTTGGAGTAATTGGACATCATTTGATGTATTAGAAATTTTTGTTAAGTGTAAGTGGTCAGAATGACAGGTTTTGAGAAACCAAATATTTAGACCAATTTGATGTGATAAATGCATTGTGTATAATTTTGTAAGCTATTTAAAGTATTTTGTGTGAATTGTGAGGCTTATGAAAGGATTAATCTCCATTGATAGGTTAAGGAGATTTAAGCCTTGTAGCTGAAAGTGTTAAGAGGTAAGTATACTAGACTTTTTACTAGAATCACAATAAACATAGTAAGTGTTATGAATGATTTTGTAAATGTGGTTAAGAATATGTTTATGTTATGTCAATGTATATTTTGATATAAAATGTAAATATATGTTTATGAATATGAGCATTGACATTGAGCATGGACATACATGTATTTTTGAAAGTGAGCTTTCAAAATAAGATATGTTTAACAAAGAAAGCTTTTGAAGTGTAATATGTCCATGAGAAATATTTTGTGTTTTGAGGGTACTTGAACTCCCTGTTAACTTAGTAGGCATTTTATGTGATTTGTGGAGCCTTTATGTGTGGCCTTTCCTTCGGGATTGGTATATGTTATGTGTTCCGTATGTAGGGAGGATCCTATTGGTACCTAAAGGAAGTGTGAGTCATCACATTCGTGTGGTGGCGTATTGGTGCATGTGAGATGACTCACCGATGATCAGGGTGAGGGTTTGGCTTTTACCTTCGGGCATGAGCATTATATATGTGTAATTTCAAGACCTCACTTGTACTATTCCTCTCATACGGTATGTCACCTACGAGTGACATTTGGCTCATTATGTGATATGTGATATGTAAGTCCTACTAAGTAGTAGTTGAGTGATGGTATTCCTATTATGTGTTTTGAAAGAATGTGTAAGCGCTTACATGATATGTGATTTGATAAGATTATGATTTTGATTGATCACAGCATATCATACATATGCATTGTGTACATATATGTATTTGTATTTGATATATGAAAAATTAGTATGCTTACTGAGTTTTATACTCATTATAGTTTATGGTGATTTCAGGTAAATAAAGTGCATGTGTGCTTAGTGGATTTGGCAAGGCTTCTGCTGTTCCTTGGGTTCCCTAAGTTGCTAGGTTGTTGTGTGTTTCATTTGGGGACACGTGGGATAGGATATTTGGTTTGTCCCTATTGAATAAATACTTATGTATTATTTCATTGTGTGTGGATTGGATTTGGTTTAAGTTTTATAAAGTGAGGTTATTGGATGATTTTAAGTAAGAATTTGCAATGGATATATTCTGGGCTCCCGGTAACAAAGTTGCTACTGGTGACGTAGTAGAGTGTTAATCTCTGAGAAAACTCTGCGTATCTCCGGTTTAATAATTGTCCAAGTCATAATTCAATTGCTATAATTCTGAAAGAAATTGAAATGAATGTTTAAATGTTGTCAAGAGAAGTTTATATTTATATGTTAGGTTATGGTTGATTTTAGTGTTGAACTTACTAGCAACTTGCTAAGGATTTCTGTGTTGAATGAAAGTTGAAAATTTTGTGTAATATTATTTATGAGTGCACATGCAGTGAATGAATGTAAGTGATGTCGTGTGTCGGATCTTTTGGGTCTGGGGCGTGACATATGGAGTCCGATGTGTATAAATATAGGATCCGTCAACTCGCATAAGAAGTTAGATATCCAGATGCTTCGAGATTATATCTCGGAAAGTCTTGTGGCCACAAGCAATCATCCCGAAAAAAAGTTTCGCCAGGGTAAAACAATATGGAAAAAGAGTTTGCACATATTGTTCAGTGAGATACAAGTTTGGAGATAGAACATGGATGAACAATAGGGGATTTAACGGTGATAATCTATATCCTCGCACATCCAGGATATCATGACGGAAGGACTATACATATGCGTTGTAACCTTAGCTTGTATGGTTCAACACGCTGATTTGTATATCCATGACGTGTGCGTGGGGCATTGCTCACAAACTCATGGAATAGTTTCATTTGACAAATCTGGTGTAGGACCTAGAGAGTCCAGCGATATGGAGTGTACTCGTTGTGCACTGAGGTAGCGTGCTGTATTAAAGTGTTTAATCCAAAAATATTCAACACTATCACAGGAATGCGTGGGTGTCTGTATTTAAGTATTAAATATAACAATTAGTTAATAATTATTATGTACTAATTGTATAATGACACGTGGCGCATTGTAGACCATCGGTTTAGTTTACCCAAGTGTGGATTTGGTGGGACCCACTAAGAGGTAAACTTGGTAACTATTCATGAGAAATAAAATAGTCATTTCTTACTTTGATTATTTATTGATTAAATAATCAAAATATCTCTCTTATTTTATTATATAATATATTTTATATATTATATTATTTATTATTTTATTATATAATTTTTTTATATATATTAATATTTTATTTTTGAAAGCCAAATAGTTAGCACCTATTATGTAATATTATATTATTATTATTATATTAATATTTTATATTATATAAATATTTTATTATATATATATATATATATATATAAAGAGAAAGAGAAAGAAAATTTGATGAATTGTGTGTGTTACAGGAAATTGGCCAATTTTGGCCGAGAGAAAGAAAGAAGAAATGGAGAAAGAAAGAAAAGAGGAAGAAGAGAAGAAGAAGAAGAAAAAAAAAAGAGGAAAAAAGAAATTATTTTATTTTATTTTTTATGCTTCTAATTGAAGTAATGGCAGATTGCTTTAAATTCTCTATTTCTTATCTTTTTGAAAAAAATGATAAAAAATACACATCGATCATTTTGAGGTTTAAGAGTTAAACCCGAAGCTGTGTATAGGGCTGTTGTTCTAGCCCACCAAGTCCACCGTGTTGGAGACTAGAACTGCCCGCGAGTTGGTCTCCATGCAGACTCCGAAAAATTACGTGTATAACGTTACACGTTAATATGAGTTCTCTACCCTATAAATATATTAATGCGATTAATATATTTTATTATTATGTAATATTATATTAATATTTTATATTATATAATATATTTTATATATATATATATAAAGAGAAAGGAAATTTGATGAATTATGTGTATTACGGGAAATTGGCCAATTTTGGCCGACAGAAAGAAAGAAGAAATGGAGAAAGGAAGAAGAGAAGAAGAAGAAAAAAAAGGGAAAAATATGAAATTATTTCTTTTTTTTTTTCTATGCTTCCAATTAAAGTAATGGTAGATTGTTTTAAATTCCCTATTTCTTATTCTTTTGGAGAAAAAGATAAAAAATACACACCGATCATTTTGGGATTTAAGAGTTAAACCCGAAGTTGCGTATAGGGCTGCTGTTCTAGCTCACCAAGCTCACCGTGTTGGTGATTAGAATTGTCCGCGAGTTGGTCTTCATGCAAACTCTGAAAAATTACGTGTATCGTTACACATTAAGGTGAGTTCTCTATCCTATAAATATATTAATGCGATTAATATATTTTATTTATTATGTTTATTGTAAATTTTATATTTTCGTTAGACTTAAATATATATTTAAGTAATAGACACAAATATATTTTTAGAAGAAGATTCAATAAAGGAATGTTCAAGAGGAAAGGTAAAGGGAGAAGTCTGATGATCAGTAAAAAGACAACATAAAAGGTTTTAGAAGGCTTAGTTGAACTCCACGTCAGACTTAATTGTGTTCAACTTAAGCAAATGTTCTCGGTTAATAGGGTTAAAGTTAATAAGAATTACATTAAAGGAGTCTTGCATGGGAATACAAGAGGACATGAAAGGGCTTGGATCTAAAATAAGGGCCACGTTAGTATTATGCATTAACATATGATAATATACATTGTGATAGGGAGGACTTTTTTGAGAAGTCAATGAATAATATATTTGAGAAGAGTTCTAAATGGCCACATGACTGAATAAGGAATTAAAATTTGGATGGTTGTATAGGATAGTTGAGATAGAGTGGGGTATATCCACGTCATTCTTTAGGAAAAGTCTGTTAAAAGTTAACTTACTTTATAACCACCTTCTTAAAACCACTAAAAACTGCTATAACTGCACTACACACCATTCCCTTTGTACCCACCACCGCTGACTCCACCACCGGAGAAAGATTAAAAGAATTGGCTCGCATTATCTCCGATTGCGCCGTCATCACCTTATCAGAATCATCTAAAGGAGTGTTTGGATCGATCGACGCCTTATTCATCGAATGTATAGCAAAGACTGGTGAGTCATAGGGAACACAACCTTTGCCCCGTTTAAAGGAGGAAACACCATGATAAGAATTAGTAGTAGCCCTTACGAGAAGAGTGTAGACAAAAGTTGTTGGATCAGGTTCAACATCACCTCGAGTGGGGCATTCTCTGACGGGGTATCCAAAAAGACCACAACTACAACAAATTTATGGGATACGTTTATAACGAAGGAGAATGATTGCAAGTTCATCTATACCAGGCACTTGAACACCTAGAGCAGATTTGAGTAGGAGAAAGATATCAAGGCTAACGGAACATAAAGATAACGTCTCAAACATTGACCTGATACCCCCATATCAACATCCTCAACTTGTCCAATCATAGAACCAAGCATCCTGCAGGCCTCATAATTCATAAAGAAAATTGGCACATTATGTAACTGTATCCAAAAGGAAGCTTTGTTGAAATATAACTTTTCAAATAACCCTAAGCCTTAAGAAACCTCCAGAGCCAGTAAACAGTTATTAAAAGATCATGGCCCTCTCGCCAGAATTCGTAGATAGTCAACCCCGATCGGAACGTGAAGATGAACATATTTCGACCAAGACCAACCGACTCCACTGAGAAGGGTTCAATCGTCTGTCAAATAGTCTTCATTGTAGTGAGAAACTGATCCCTTTTAACAGGACGAGAACATAAAACTTTACCAACTATAGACAGAGCCATATGATCTTTGTTAAGGCAAACAAAGTCCCACATTGACTAGAAATGGGGAGGATCATGGGTTTATAAGGAGTAAACTATATCTCTATTGGTATGAGGCCTTTTGGGTAGAGCTCAAGAATAAAACCATGAGGGCTTAGGCCCAAAGTGAACAATATCATACCAATGTGGAGATATGTGTAGTTTGTTGGACTCCTCACAGTGGTATCAGAGCCATGCCCCGGTGTTGCCATGTGGTGGAAATCCTTGGTGCCAAATGAGAAGGTAGTGAGCCTGGTATTCTCCGTTGTTTGCAATGGATTCGTGTAGTGCTCTATGGACAGGCGCTGCTGTGCTTCGGGCTTTACGTAAGGCGTATATGGCTAACGCAGTGATGCGAAGTTGACCTGATAGAGCGGGCTCTCAATAGTAGGCGGTACTCTGGTGCTTCACGTAAGACGTGAGCGGTCAACGCAGTGAAGATGAGTAGCAGACTATTGGGTGAGCGGATGGAATATCGTTTGAGGGGAGGCTAAGTGATCCTTTGTTCGAGGGGAGGATTGTTAAGGCAAACAAAGTCCCACATTGACTAGAAATGGGGAGGATCATGGGTTTATAAGGAGTAAACTATATCTCCATTGGTATGAGGCCTTTTGGGTAGAGCTCAAGAGTAAAACCATGAGGGCTTAGGCCCAAAGTGAACAATATCATACCAATGTGGAGATATGTGTAGTTTGTTGGACTCCTCACAATCTTCACAAGATTTGCAAACACTAGAATCCATCTATACGATAGGAACAACATTGCCACGAATGGCAAGAGCACTGTATTTGGCTGCCAAAGCATCTAGATCCATGCTACCACTCCTAGACGAAGGAAATAAAACCAGGGTCTAGAGGGACTATTTCGTTTAATAAATAATTAATTGGCATGAATTATGAAAATGACCATGCGTCATCACATTACTTAACTCTATTGCCAACGATATCAAAATAATGAACTTTCAAAAACCAAAAATCAATATTATGAAATTTTGAGAGGAAAAATGACTTAAGTCAATAACTATTTAATAAATGGTAATCATCGATAAATAACACATTAATTAAAATACAAAATTTATATTTTAATTATGTAAACATAATACTATTTTTATTTATATTTTAATAAATAAAAAAAAGCATCACTTTTATATAAACAGATTAATTCAACCAAATCAATCAATTTTTTAAAATTAATTTTGATCACTATAATAAATTGGATTTGAATTATATATCTAAAAAAATAAATTCTTTTCTAGTTGATGGATTCTTTGCATGAAAATAATGGTCAAAGTTGTTTTGTTTTTTTTTTTTTCTTTTCCTATTAAATACATAATTTAACTTAAACATCTTAATAATAGGTAGGGGTAGCAGATTCTCCATAGGGCTGGGACCATATGGTCCTACCCTAAATGAAGAGTAATTTGAGTTGTATTTTAAGTATTTTTTTAGAATAGGTCAGGTTCGGGTATAATAATCAAAATTCAAATATAATTCAGATTGGATTTTGGATAAGTTGATTTCTCCAATCCCATCCTAAATACCTGATTTAAAAATAAAATTAATAAAAAATTAGTGTAGAAAAAATTTACTTATTTATATAAATCAAAGTTAGCTACGTACTATATTTGAAGGTATAAAATTTACTTACATTATATTTTAAAAAAAATTTATTCTTAATTGTATTTTTTATTTTTAATTCCTTTCTTTATTTTTTAATTATATTTAATTTTAGACATTTGCTCCCAAATTGAACTGAACTTCTATATTAAAAAAAGAAAAGATGAAAAGGAACAAATAAAAGAGGTAAATAATTTTATTATCATTCTTAATTTCTTAGTCATCACTCATTTAATTCAAAATTTCTATTACTCTGTGCTATAGATTTTTGAGGAATCTTAATATAGACTTTATTTGGATTACAAATAAAGCATGATGATTTAGATGCCAATGTTCAAAGAAACAATTAATTTTTGTAATTTTTAAATTTAATTAATGTTATTAAGTTTTAAAATTAGTAGTTGAAGACTTGAAAGATTGATATGGTCTATATTTTCATGTGTTTACAATTTATTTTTTGATATTTTATGATTTTATGGGGTAATAGATTATTTCACAAAATTAAATTGATACAAATAAAAGAGTATTTAAAAAATAAAAAAAATCAAGTGTACCTATGAGGATCTCTTACCCCAAACCCAATTTACATATGTCAAGTATGGAGATTTTCACACCATTTGAATATGAGGATAGAGATTGTGATCCTCGACCTAACCAGCTCCGTTGCCATCCCTAATAATAAGGTACCACTTAAATCCAACATGAAACACAAATGGGCCCAAGGGTTTTTGAGCTGGATTGACACAACAAGGCTAACCCAATTTAAACATCTATATACATAAGATTTTATAATATTCAATTGATATACATTAGAATTTCAATAAATTGATGTTTAATAAATTAATAATTTTTATTAAATAATTTTCTTTTAGATTCCAAATTGAAGCCAACGTGTTAAATTAATAATTTGATAAGTTTATAATACAATACATTATAAAAAAAATCCTTATAGTTTCTATAAGATTCACTACATAAACTAATATGCAATTAAATCCATATTATCTCTAGAATATCTTCGTAAAATATGTATATAGTATTTTTTTTAAGTTGATGCTGACTTAAATCCCATATCTAACTTTTGAAAATGCACCCAAAAAAAATTCTAGTATAACATTCTCTTATTGCAACAAGAAATGATTCAATGTTGCTGTCACCTTAACTATTTCTTTGCACAGGCACTCTATATTAGAACTATACTCTTCATCAGATAAAATTCATGAATCTACTTTATATATAATTAAAAAAAATAGATTCAAATTAATTTATTTAATTACAATAAAAAATATTAGATACAATATTTTGATAAAATAAAAGATATCTTCATAAATTAATAATTTATTAATTAATATTCACTTTATTAATATATATTTCTTAGTCTTAAAAGTATTAATTTATCAAGATTCACGTGTAATTATAACTCAATATTGTAACAAGTCTTACATTAAAATATTACAAGGTACATGTATGCTACCACCATCAATGTTATGAACAACTGTCTTCACTAATAATGTATGATAGCCACTACGGATGAAAGAGCATTCATATGATGCACAAATAGTATTGACTAACAAAACAATATTTACACCCATAGTCTATATTATTGTTTGTGAATAAAAATCAAGAGACTGGATTCGTGTATGACCAGTATCTTGATAGAACTACAAACCACCTCAAATTCGCAGAGAACTGAGGTTAGGTTTTATCAAATAAGACAAAGTTAAATTTAACTTACAGCGAGCAAGATTTAAGACAAACCTAGACTATAAAATAGCAAATGTGTTGTAGACTTTGGGCTACTTCGCAAAGAAGAACAAGTAAAATTCAACAGTAAGACTAAGAAATCAATAAGCGAGGATAATAATCTTAGTTGAAACTTGAAAATAAGAAAAAGATAAATTGAGAAAATTGTAATTATTGTATTATTGAGTTGAATGATGAATTACAATGAAATAATAAGCCTTTATATAGGCTCCAAAAAATCTATACTAATCCTAATTTGATATGAAAAAGAATTCTAATCAAATACAATAAAATACTCTAGAATGGACTTAACATCCTAATTGGATTTATTGTACAATTTAAAAAAAAGAAATCCAAATGAATTCATTATATCAATTTTTGAGCCGACGTCAACAATGTCTCCTATAAGTTGATCAAATGTTAATTTGTTTAGGCTTACATTCTAATAAAGTTAACCTTACATTTCATATGCTTTAAAAATTGAATTCATTACAGTTCCCGTGGATAACATATGAAAATTTGACTGTTTGTAATAATATTTGGAAATTCAAACAAAAACTAACTTTGTTCAAATATGATATCATTATAATTGACTTTCATTCTGAAGTACTTTGCCATGAATAATATAAGAAAATTGACTTCATCTGGACATCTTAGGGGATCAATAAGTGAAAAGTCAATTTAATCGAGCAATCTTTAGTTAAAAAACCATCTTTCGCAAGGAAATCTCCATGAGGTTTTTGCTTTAGCCAAGACTTTAATAATGATTCTGCTTTTGGGCATGTAATTTAAAGGATACTCAAATATTACCTTTATTTCATTAAGCTATAGCTGACACCTGTTACTTTTATTTCAACCAATTTTCCTTATTATAACTACCTTTTAATATTTCTAGCCGGCATTTTTAATCGGCTAAGCAAGTTTTGGATCGTAATTTTTGGATTCATGGAATGTACTCCTCCGAATATCGGCTTTAGATTTTGATAGCAACCACGTCTTTCATTAAGCCAATATCTCTCTATACAAGGGTTAGAATGCTAATCTCTAACTTGTAAAAACTTTAAAGTGATGCTAATAAGCTACAAAAACTGTCCCTTCAATACCTTTATTAACTTATATTAATGAGTTGTTAAAAATTGTCCCTTCATTAAATGCTCAACTATTTTACCGTCATGGTGCTGTTTATAAAAACATTTTCTACTCCTCAATTTTTCACTTTTACTTCTTAAGCAAAAAAAAGGGAAATTCTCTCAACTTCTCAAGACATTTGTTAAGTGCTTCATCAACCTTTAAAAAAAATTTCAAACTTGTTCTTCGATAATTTTCCTGATTTTTACTCCTTTGATCTTCGAAATTATGCTTTTTATTTTAAAATTTTGTTTGAGCTATTTCTGATTTTAATTTACCATCCTTGTAGATTAATCTTGTTCTAAAAATGGTGTCAAAATTGGCTTCTATTGCTAAAGCACGATCAAAGAAATTCAAATCGACTGAGGCTGTCAAAACTCCCTTGACACTGCTTTCTCATTGGTCAGGTTGCCTTTAAGGTACTTACTTGTATAGCCGATTCATCTCAATACATATTAGGTCTCTATAACACATCAATTATCTTTAAATACCTTAGGATTTTTCTAGCCCATAGTAAAGATCCCATGAGGTTTAGCTAAGAGCATGATATGTCAAATTGGTCGACTTCTAGGTCAATTAGGTTATGGCTAAAATCGATTAGTGAGTTTAAGGGGTGGCTTAATCGTTTAGAACCTTATTTCTCATCTACCTGGAAATTAACTCAGATCTATGATCTCATTTAGTTGCTCTAGTATTAGATTCCCCTTCATAATAAACTCATATCGGCCACATTACTTTTTTAGTCCAGAGCCTGCAATGCATTTTGTTTCAGGTTCGGCTACATGACACCTACCTTTTACAACTTGGTCAACCTTTTTAACCTGTCCATTTATGGGGTTCAAATCAACACTGAGTTTTTTTGTAGGCAAGCTCAACCTCTATGTAATGAAAGCCAAATCTAGTTTTGGAAATTTCATGAATAAATATAAAGAACAATCAGCTACTCCTTCTAAAATAGAACACATCGCCTTCCTCCTTTATTGGTTATGCAAATATGGCTTGTGCAACTTTTCTAAAACAATAACTAGAGAGTACCTTAAGGTTGCAACCGCCTTAGTAGAAGGCTTGAACCTAGCCTTCAACCCTTTCTTTCTTTTCTATTTATATAGGAGTTTATTTGACATTCTTCTGGCTAAAGGTGAGACATCCTTCCCCAATACTAATGGTCCTCTTTGGATCCTTTATTTTTAGATATCAACCTATTTTCTCCATTTCTTTGATGTCACTTCCCAACTGTGTCCAAATCAATTTAGCTGTTATGCCCCTTGGCTATTATAGTGGAAACTTAGGGAGTATAATTTTAAAGATTTCTTCCACCACCCCGTTCGTAAATGATAGAGACTTCCGTTAGCTTAAGCTATCCTTTTTTTTATTTTGATTAGACAAGATGGTCTTACAAGGACAACCACTCCAATAAAAAAAAAAGCCGATCTTGATGCTAAGTGATACAATTCTTGGGTGAGCTACTTATTAGCTAGAGATTTACACCACAGGGTTATCATTGCTGCAACGAATAATAATAAGTGTGGAACAAGGACTTATCATCCTCAGTGAGTTAGTTGACAATTTTGATGTGTCTAAGTCATTCCTCATTCTATTTTTTTTTCAGCCAATCAAAACTTTAGGTCAAGGGTTGTCTTCAAAATGTCATACTTTGTCCACGAAACCTCCTAAGTATCAGCTCAGCTTAAGGAGTCTCTTCAGTTGAACTACCTTCCAATATCCTCTGGTCGACTTGACTTGTTTGATGAATATTGGGAGCAAAAAGTCAACCTTCATTTCAGTCTTCCATTATATGAAGCACTTCATTGTTATAAATTTGAAGTCTCTAACATTGGTACTACTTTGTAGGTCGGAAAGAAGAAGACAAAAGGTAAGCTTATTCAAGAAATCTTTACCTTTGAACAATTTTATGGTTTTAAATATAATTACAATAATTTGAAAGAAATTAGAAAGTTGTGTCATTAAAGAAAAAGAGAACTTCTGATAAAACACAAATGGTCAGCCATAGAACGTCAAACCAAATGGGTTCAGTCTGACAACCCCTGGTTGGAAGAGGTTTTATTTAAGCAACGATTTATGGATTCAAGTCCTCAAATTCCAATGGCCAAGTTTAGTATAGTTAGAAATATTCCATGCAAACAAAAAATTCAGCCAACATAGACTAACTTATATTTATATGATTATAATAAACATAATTTTGATCCTGAGTTAGTCAAGATGGTTGGTGATATGTCCTGACAAAGTATAATAACTTAGTTTTTTTTTTACTTGATAATGTTTTAATTTTAAATCTTTGTCGATTTATTTTTGTCAGAAGCCATCCCTTCCCTTATCGATGCTTCTCCTGCTAAAGAAGGCAAAGATGAGCCAGCTTCTCCAAAGATGAGGCTTAAGGTATTATATATTAGCTTTAAATTTTTGTAACTTTTAGTTATGAGAATCGGCCATTATATCTTTTCTTTCATTTCTTTTTAAACAATGGCAAAGAATCCTTTATCAATAAAGATAGTGCACTAAAAAATGACTTCAAAAGAATCGAGTACGTCTATACATTCAAAGATGCCCACGCTTACACTGACCCCAAACAGAAACTCTCCAACCATTGTCATCAAGGATGGATCTAATGAGGACGTCAAGGTTCCTTAGGAAAAGGTTGGAGAAACAGAGAGTCTCTCCTACTGCTCTACTTTATAAGCCGATGAAGCCCATACCGAAACCTCATTTAAAGCTTAACAGTGCTACTTTTGTGGCTGATATCTTTAGCATACTTCTCTAGGAATCTGATTCTAAAAGTGATGACTCAGAGAATTCGTCTACTGATCAATCAACATCTTTTCCTTCCCTGGCTCTTCATTCTTAAGTGCTGGCTATGATTGACCAGCTAAAGAATTTGGAGTCTCAATTGGCCGATATATTATTAAATGATCATTTTGTGTTGGATTTTAACAAGAAAATAAAGTTCTTTTTTTATAACTCCACAACCTATATCATGTTGGTCGGCCTGAAGATGACAATTGATGATTTTGTTCCATCTTTCACTAGCCTAGTTAAGAAAACAAAATCAACCGTAGAGGTCATTTAGGAGGTCGAAAATAAAGCTTAAAAAAAAAGAGCCTGAATCGGCTTGAAACTCAATGGATGTTAGAGGCCCGTGAGCTAGGTATCTAGAGCTTAAATGCTAAGAAAAGAATTACTACTTTGGAGGCCGAAATGGAGAAGCTAAATACAGCTAAGGCTGAGAGGAACTAGAAATCCTAGACTTTGGCTCAGCAAATTCTTAATAACCGTCTAAAGAAGATGACCTTAAAGAAGAGCCTTAAGTTGTAGAATGAAAAGGTACCCTGAACTGAGCAAGATATGAGCTGAGCTGTGGACGCGAAAATAGCCAATATCATTTCTTCTTTGAAAAAAATATAAATGTAAATGAAATCGGCCTTCATAGCCTTTGTACTAAAAATATTTCAATGAATATAAAGGTTGTTGATATTCTTGCTCACTTGTCTTGTGAATCGTCTTTTTACCAATTTTAAAGAATCTGACCAATTAAAGTGTTTCTAATTTGAAGGAATTCAATCGACATAATTGGCTTTTTATTAATAATTAATACAAATGTTATTACAATCGGCTTATAATAAATATTTTAACCAATTTAACAAATTAGATCTTCTAAGATTAGAATATCCTCTTATCAATTCCTTCCTAAATAATCAGCTGATAAGACTTCAAATACTTTTCATTGATCGGCCTTGGATGTTTGATTCCTTTTAAGTCGCTCAATAAATATGTCCCCCTTACCAATAATATCGACAGTCTTAAATGGGCCTTCCCAATTTAGGCTAAACTTTCTCAAAGTTTGTTCTTTTGAGTTGATTGGTAAGACGACTTTTATAATTAGTCGTTGCTTTTAAAAGACTTGAACATTATCTTTTTGTTATAAGACATTTCTATCCTCTTTTTTTGCACTTCAAGTCAGTTCAATGCTTCAACTCGACTTTGAAATTTTTTTTGTCTCTTCTATCATCGTATCTTAATATTATTTAGTGCTTAACTTGCCTTGTTGTCATTTTTTGATAGAGCCAGCTATGAGTTATATTAAGATCATGGCTTCATAGCCATAGATTAACTAGTAAAAGGTTGCTCTAGTGGCCGTCTTTGGGTTGACCCTGTTAGCCCAAAGAACCTCTTGTAACATTTTGTGCCAGGCTCTAAGATTATCTTCAATCACTTTTTTTTAATCCAAGTATTATTGACTTTTTAGTTGATTCAACTTGTCCATTAGATTAGCATAGTAAAGGGTACTATGAATCACTGTAATGCCAATTTTGATTTTTGCAAAATCGACCATGTCCTCCCCTTTGAAATGGCTCAGTGGTCAGTTGTGATTTTATCTGAAAGCCAATGTCGATATATGATATTCTCTTTGATGAACTTAATCATTGACTATTGAGTGAAATAATTGGTTGACTAAAATAAAGACATATTGCTTTGAAGATTGTGGGTAAAGTTTTCTAATTATGTCCATTGCCAATCCTCTAAATGGCTAAGGTCTGATAACTCATACATCTCTTCAACTGGGATGATCTGAAGTGGATCGTGCCTCTAAAATCCTTTGCAACCTTTTTCGTAGTCATGACAATCTTTCTCTATGGTTGATCACCAGAAACCATTTTTTAGAAAGGATTTCTTCATCGTCTGACTGCTTAAATGTGCTCCTGTCAACCCTTCGTATGATTCAGCCATAACTAATATGTATTCTTTTGGGCTAATACATTTCAGTAGTTCTCTCAAGTATCTTATTCTAAATAATTCTCCTACAAAAAGGGTGAATTTTGGTGCCATGATCTTTATTCATCGATTGGCATTGAAATCCAAAATTTTCCAATCCACATTTAGGTTAATTTGTAAAATTGACCACTTCTTTTCTTGTTTTAGTACATTACTAACAAGACATGAATTGGGCCAATAGATCAGTGAGATTTCTTCAATCACTTTTTTGAATCTAGATGCCCATTGAGCTAAGTCATTGGCTTCTAAAGTGTTTATAGTTGTCAAAAATTTGATCAGGGTAAAATGAAACCCTTCAAGAAGATGGCAAGCTTCATTGTAATATGGTATCAGTAGATTGGCTTCACAATTATATTCATAAGTTACTTGCTTAATAACTAGTAATAAGTCGCCTCTAACTTCAATATCTTTTACCCTCATCTTCACTAGTATTTCAAGGCCGTTGATTAGTGCTTTATATTCGGCTTAGTTATTAGTGCAAGAGAAGTTCAATATAAAAGACATCTTCTTCTTCAAGCTATATGGAGAGATTAAAATAATGCTAGCCCCAACTGCTTATGTTGTTTTTGAACTATCAAACTATAATTGTCAATTTTGATTACTAATATATCCTATTTCTAAATTGGCATTAGTATAATAAGGTGACAAATGATCTGCTAGAAAATAAGCTAATTCTTGTTATTTAATTGCCTTTTGGGGGATGTATTTCAAGAAAAATTTCAACAGCCCGATTGCCCATTTGTTAAGCCAATTCTTTAAAAATGGCTTTGATAGAAGATATTTTATAATATCATTTTGGCTTACCACATGTACAATAGTTGACAATAAATAATATCTTAGTTTTATGTATGAGAAATATAGAGTCAAACATAACTTCTCGATCGTTGTGTATCTTATTTCAACATTATTCAAGATTTGACTAAGATAATAGACGACTTTCTCTACTCACTGCTGTTTTTAGGCTAACATATTGCCAATTGATTTTTCAACTGCTAAAATATAAGGATAAGAGGTTGGTTAGATTTTGGTAGACCATGCCTGGTGAACTTATGATGTATTTTTTAATTTCGTTGAAGATTTGTTGGTGATGTAGTGTCCACTTAAACTCTTTACTATCTTTTAGTTTGAGCAAAGGCGACCAAGAATGAAGTCGACCGGCCGAGTTTGAAATAAATCGCCTTAAAAATGTATTTTATTGATTAGTTGTTGGAGTTTTTTCTTGATTTTAGTGCAACTGTCTTTATTATGGCATTAACTTTGTTCTGGTCCACTTCTATTCTTAGTTGGTGTACTAAAAATTCAAGAAAATTTCTAGCTGATACTCTAAACGAGCACTTTAGATGGTTCATTTTCAACTGATGGAATGACATTCTATTAAAAACCGATTTTAAATCGGCAATATATGTTTCATGTGAATTAGATTTGATGACTACATCATCAATATATACTTACAAAAATCGGTCAATCATATCATTGAAGGTTGTATTCGTTGCCCTCTATTATGATGCTCTGGCATTCTTTAATAACATCACTATCTATTTGTATGTCCAGATAGCCCCTGGGCATCTAAACACTATCTTACTGACATTTAATTTTTTTAATAAAAATCTGATTGTATCTTGAATGGCCATCAAAGAAGCTCAAATTTTCATAACTTGCATCTGAATCAACTAGTATATCGGCTATAAGTGTGAGATATTCATCTTTGGCGGTTGTCGTGTTTAAATTCTTAAAGTCGATGGAAAGGAAAAGTTTTCCCTTTTTCTTGATAACGGGAACTGCATTTGATAGCTACTCCATGTAGTTTGATAGTCTGATGAAATCGACTTGGAGGAGCCTTTTTATTTCTGTTGCTATATTTTCTTCGACCTCTCTAGATATCTTTCTCATGTGTTGTAAAGTTAAAATTCATTCTTGATTGAGAGGCTATGTTCTATAAAATCTCGACTTAGACTAATTCTCTGTAGTCTAATGTAAAGCAATCCTTATATTCCCTCAATATTGCCACTAATTTAGTCTTAAATGCTAAATTCAAGTGTTCACTTATGAAAATCGGCCTAGGCTTATCCTCGGTTCCCAAATTAATCTCTTAAAGTTGGCTTTAGGTCTAAGGATTGAGGTCGTTTAACTTTTGTGAGGCTGGTTTTACTTTTCTTAATTTATGACCGATTTAAGGATCTTGATTTTGGTCCTCGTATATGCAATCGACCAAGGCTGACATGTAAATTCTCTTTTGTCTATTCATTTAAGAAGTAAACTAAAGGTTGGCTTATCTTAACTGTTGTTAGCCAAGATAACTTTTTCTTTAAGATTTGTTTTGTTTCGTTGATCAGTGATTTGGTCGGGTCCTTTTTATATCGGCCATCATTAGTCTTCTAAGGATAGAGGTATTGACGGACGAGTCATATAAAGATGCCAATACTACTTGTGTATCACTCGCAAAAGGCTTCGGATCAGCGTGGATTATTTCTACGGACCCGTTTAGTTGCCATCTAAAAATTATTTGATGCATGCTTAATGGCAAATTCTTGTTCAAATAGATATAATCTCTTTCCAACAAGATGTTGTAGTCACTTAGTACATTGACTACATAAAATTGTTCATCTTGTTCCAAGTGACCAATTTTTTACTCTAAGCAATGTAAATCCATTTACTAGGGTTTCACGTCTAACAAAATCAGACATAATTATCTCTGACAACTCCAAGTCGGCTTTAGCAATTCCAAGTTTCTTTAACATTCGTAGAGATAAAATATTTACACCTGACCCATTATCAATAAAGACCCTTTTGCAAAGGACTTTATTAAGGTTGGATTTGACATAAAGTGCCCGAATATGTTAGGTCATTCCATCAGATGGTTGGGGAAGAGTAAGCAATGTCAATTCTTAAGGCTCTTCACTAATAGCTTTGCATACCTTTACCATGTCCCTATTAAGGATAGAATTTTGACCAGGTTTGGGTTAGAAAGACTGTGGTAGCAGAACAACCATATTAATGGCCTCTTCTAGCTCACTGGCCCTCTGGGTGGCTTTGTCCTTTTTAACAAGCACCTAAACTTTCTTTGGAGATTGGCAATTTTTAATGATCAACTTTGACTTTAACTGATTTTTCGATGTTCTTAATAGGGGGTTAATTAGGTCTAATATTTTCATCTTTCAAGTTTAATATTCATTAGTTTAAATTAATATAATTTGAATTTTTTTTATGTGCTTTATTGTTATTTTGTAGGCTTTAAGTCAATAAAGTAAATAAAATCCAAATAAAATAAGTCAAAAATATCAAATTTGCTACGGTACTCTGCTATAATATATTGTTACAGTGATGAGTTAGAGTAACTTTATTGCAGTGCCAATGTTATGGCGCCCAAGATAATGTGTTCAGCGCCGCAACACCCAAAATTCAGCGCACGACGCTACATGAATAGTAACGCACGAACAGTAACTATATGTGAAGTAAATCCTAATTTGACTTATATTTGATGTTTTAATCTAATTTGAAGATATAAAACTTATAAATAAAAGACCAAAAAGCCTAATTCAAGAAAGGAAAGAAAGAAAAAGAGATAGAAAAAAGATAAAGCAATTTTTGGAATATCAAACAGACTGAAAGATTGAAGACTGTAGTAAAATTAAATTTATCTCTTCAACTCTTTATCTTTCTAGTTTTCTATGATTCTTATGATGTTATTTTTTATAAGCTCTAGAACTATTTATTTCACCATAAGTTAAGTTTCTATTCTAAAGGTTACAACTTTAAACTTGATATATGATTGAATTCAAATTCTTTTCTTACTTTTATAAACTTAATAATAGAATTGCTCAATTATTTTATACTTAATACTTTCTAATTACTTGATCACTAATAGATTATTGTGGAAATCCTAATGTGAGATAGATATACACTTACATGGATTAATAGATTAGTTTTTAATGAATCTTATTTTCATTTGATTACCATTGACATATAGGTAATTGTTAGGGTAAGTTACAGTCACTTGACTATCGACAGAAGCTTGTAATGATATTAGGGATCTAGCCAACAATTCATATTGAGAGATTAACTTAAGAAAATATTAATTGGTTCGAGTAATATATCAAGAGATAGTTGTAATCCTAAATTGTATCTATTCTTAGTACTTTTATCTTGTTCTCTTTAATCTTTTCTATCTTGTTAAAAAAAATTTGTTATTTAGTTTAGATTACCATTTTTTTATTTTTCTCATCTGAATAAAATTAAATAGACATAATTTTAGTACTTACCATAAACAATAACAACAATTTCTTATATGAATGATACTCTAATGATCTTATATTACTTGTTTACGCTAGCGTACACTTACGCTTAGTTAGAAATCGTACATCATGTTATTGGCGTCGTTGTTGAAAAATTAATTTATTATTCTTACTAATACTAATACCAATCTATCTTACTTTTCCTTCAATTTTTTTAATCTTATTTTTATAGTTACTTTTTTTTATACAGTTACTTTTTGTTTGTTTTTATTTTCATTTTTTATATATGTTTAATACATTCTTGATGGTTGAATACAATCAAGCTGGAACACAAAGATTACTGTGAGATTTTGTTGTGTTATTAGTGGGCGACATACAGTCTAGCATTTGAAAACCTTCTTTAAATGTCGACTACTTTAAAATTTAGCCGAAGATGATTCAATTGTTGAAAACCTCGGTATAATTCAATGGACTGTCAAATGTAAATCCAAATAAGAATATTGTAAATTTCTTACAAATTTGTAATTTATGCATGAAGTTTCGAATGATTTAGCTTAGAAATTCTTAGTAAAATGTTGCTCACTGGCCAAGACAACAATGATGAGGAACGCCATCACTTCCTTTGTATAATGTGATTCAGAACCTTTAGATGAAGAATGGGAGAAAATTAAAAGGTTACTAAAAAAAGTGTCCACATTATAGAATTTTCAAATAGCTACTTGTGCAAACAATCTACAATGGTTGTTAAAACAATTGAAGATAGTAATTAATGCTATTGCAGGGAGTACATTAATGAATAAGTCTGTTATTGATGCTTATGAATTGTTAGAGGAGATGGCTTTTAATAATTATCAATGGATAGTTAAAAGTGTTGCAACAAAAAAAATCATAAAGAGGAGTGAACAAATCATTTGTGATTTCTGTTGGTGACAACCATTCAAACGGCCAATGTATGGAGATTGCGCACTACATAGAAAATATTTTGAGCAGCAACATGATCCTAATTCTAACTACTACAATCCGAGATGGATAGATCCTCTTAGCATGCCAATACAACCTCAGCAGCACCATGAAAAAGAATCAACTTTAGAAGAAATGTTCATACAGTATATGAAATGGACAAACACCTCCTTTAGAGCTATATAGCCTCTTTAAGGACGCTAAAAAATCAAGTGGGCCAATTGGCCACATCATGGAATAATCATCCATAAGGCTCCGTGCACAACAATTCTGAGGTGGATCCAAGAGGAGATAAAGAGCAATACCAAAAAAATAAATTGAAAAGTGAACAAGAACTATCAATAGTTACTAAATCATCTCAACCAAAGGAAAGTCATGATAAAGAAAACGAGCAAATAAAAGAGAGTCAACTAAAGAAGAAAAGGAATCAGTGGCATTTCAAAACAAAGACAGCCTATACATTTCACCGCCACTTTTTTCACAAAGATTCTAAGAAAACAACCTTGAACATCAATAATTTTCTAAAAATACCTTCAATATTTCAAGGTTGACATAGTAATTTCGGAGGAACCACCATTATCTCCTAAAGTAAAACTAATGAAGGCTTTTCAACTAAAAACTCTTACAAAACTATGCAAGCTAAAGAAAAAGAATGAGCATTGCAAGATAAAGGAGAGGTAGATTGATAATGGCCAACAAGGTGTAGTATTTCGATCTAAAATAAAATAGTTCTAGTAAGGCTCAAATCAAGGTGGTTGGGACCGCATCTAAAAGATTTTTTTTTATCAAGCTATGGAAGTCAAAGAAAAGAATTATTAATGCTTCAAGGTGCCGCCTGAAGTTCCATAAGCAAGATGCCTCAGACATGCAGTTTGATCTTCCATGAATAAAGGGAGACGTCAAGTTGATGATATTAAATCAAGCGCTTCTTAGAATAAAACCCAAGTAAATTTTTCTTTTTATGTAGTTCATTTTATTGCATTCTATTTTCTTTTCTTTTCTTTTCATTTTTTTTTAGTGTTAAAACAACAAGACAAGCATTTAAGAAGCAATTACAGCATTAGGAGATATAGAAATTCAATACCGTCACATCAAGGCAAAACGTTGCAATACTAAACCTTCATTTATTAGGAAAGTTTCTCACTCTCATTTTTATTTTTACCATTGGGGACAATATTAAATTTAAGTTTGGAGAGAGAAACACTTATCCTGTGTTTATTTTTTACTTACTTTTTACATGTCATTTTTTTCATTAAAAAAAATTGTGTTTAGGTTGTGATGACGATCATAAGTCAATGATTAAATAAATAAAATATTTGCTGAATATTTTTTTTTCTAGTCCCTAGGAAACAATAGACATTGATATTATTATTGTACCAGAATTTTGTATTGATTTTAACCTTATTTTTTATCATTTATTCTTGAGCACGATGCAATAAAAGCTTATATTAATTGAATTATTACTTAGAAATATTCATGTTTAAGTAGTATACCACAGTCTTGATGACTAACACTCTAGAACTTACTTAATTACTGCTTGAGGTGAAATCTTAGAAAACAATTTATTTAATTACTGCTTAAGGTGAAATCTTAGGAAACACATGAATAGAAAAATAACATTATGCCATCTTTGAACTGCTTGAACCTTTCTAGTATACCTTAGATATATATTTATCCTTAGTTACCCCTTTTGAACCTAAATACCCTTTTGTTTTTTCTTTATTTAACCACATTACAAGTCTAAGGCTTAAAGTTTATTTATCCAAAAATTATCCATAATACCATAAACCATAAAGTTTACTTAGAAATACTCTTAAAAAGAAAAAGACTGTGATTGTATAAAAAAAAAAAAAAAAGGTACTAAAGTAGAAAGCAATTAATTCTAAATAGTATATATCAATCTAACTTTGGGAGTATTCCAAAAAAAAGAGAAAAGAACTCTTTAAAATTCTTTATACCCCCATTTAAAAAAAAAAAATTTAAAAATAGTAGTTGAAAAGAATAATAGAAAACTCAATAAATTTGAGGGAAAATATAAATCAATAAAAAAAAGATCAAGAGGTTTCTAGGTTTAAAAGTTCATAATGTAATTTAAATTTTATATATTTATCCTTAGATCCTACCTTGACCCTAACATTTTATTACAAGCTAATTAAAATTTTAAATAAATATCTAAATATGTATCTTTCTACATTAGTGAAGAGTGGTATAAAAAGCATTATAATGTCAAGACATCATCTTCTTGTATTATCTTAAAGTAATTGAGTAAATCTAAATATCATTTGACAATTTACTTGCATACACATACACAATAGCATTTTGAATTATTAAGAGTTGTTTATTAAATTTAAAAAAAAAATTTACCATTTTAATAGCCTTTGAGACAATGATTATGATCATATAGTCAACGTAGTATGTTATATTTTATTTAAATTTTCATTTCATTTTAAGTTATATATAATCTTTTCAAATTTTCTCTTTGGTTTTATTTTTCATTACTCGAGGACGAACAAACTCTTAAATTTGAGAGTATTTAATATGAATTAATTATGTTTAATATTTTCATCTTTCAAGCTTAATATTTGTTTATTTTTAAATTAAAATTATTTGACTTTTTTATGTGCTTTATTGCTATTTTGTAGATTTAAAATCTATAAAATAAATAGGAATGAAAATCTAACAAAAAAATTAAACCAAAAATATCAAATTTGCTATAGTACCCAATTATGATATATTACTACAGTGATAAGCTACAGTGACTTTACTATAGTGCCACACTATGGCGCTGCGTGAACAGTAACGCATGAACAGTACATGTAAATAGTATTCATAAATTGTACCCTAATCTGATTTATATTTAATATTTTACTCTAATTTAAAAACATAAAACCTATAAATAGAAGACCAAAAAGTCTAATTCAAAAAAAGAAAGAAAAAAGAAGAGAGAGATAGAGCAATTTTTAGAGCATTAAGAAGATTAGAAGATTAAAAGTTGCAACAAAATTAGTTTTATCTCTTCAACTCTTTATCTTTTCTAATTTTCTATGTTTTTCATGTGAGAACCCTAATGAACTTGACAAAAAAATTTAGGTGTTGACCTTAAATAATTTGATATATGATTATAGGATAACAACTATGAGTTTCATGTGAGATAGACATATACTTATATGACATATATATTATTAATAAATTAATTTTTAATGAATTTTATTTTCATCTGATTACCATAAACATATAAATAATTGTTAGAGTACGATATATTCACTTAACCATCAACAGAGACTTGTAATGATATTAGGGATCTAGCTAACAATTCATATTGAGGGATTATGTCACGGCCCGTGTTTTGTTCTACCTAGGGGAAGGCCCCAGCGTAGACTCAAGTTTGCACGCGACCGGACACCCCCAAGGAATCGAACCTGACTCTCTGAGCTTATCATGCCTAACGAATTCGTCCTTGTACCACTTGAGCTGGCCGTAAAAGGCGCCTTTTAATGTCATGGCCCATGTTTTGTTCCACCTAGGGGAAGGCCTTAGCGTAGACTCAAGTTTGCACGCGACCGAATACCAAACGGACACCCTCAAGAAATCGAACCTGGCTCTCTGAGTTTATCATGCCTAACAAACCCGGAATCGAACCCAGCTCTCTGAGCTGGCCAGATCAAGTGGTACAAGGACGAATTCGTTAGGCATGATAAGCTCAGAGAGCCGGGTTCGATTCCTTGGGGGTGTCCGTTTGGTGTCCGGTCGCGTGCAAACTTGAGTCTACGCTGAGGCCTTCCCCCAAGTGGAACAAAACACGAGCCGTGACAGATTAACTTAAGAAAAGATTAATTGGTTCAAATAACATATCGATGGATAGTTTTTATCTTAAGTTTTATCTATTCTTGATTCTTCTATTTTATTATCTTTAGTTTTTTTCTATCTTGTTAATTTTTTTGTTATTTAGTTTAGATTATTATCTTTTTATTTTTCTTTCGTCTGAATAAAAGTAAAGAGAGACAATTTTATTACTTACTATAAACAATAACAATTTTTCATGAAAATGATATTATACTCACATTATATTACTTATTTACGATAGCGTGCATTTACGCTTATCTAGAAATCGCACATAAGTTTTATTTCTATAAAACTTTCTATTGAGGCTGTCAATCTTGGCCAAGTTTTCTTCATCTTGGCTTTTACCATAACGTTGGGCGGTTTGCTCCAAGTGTCTCAATTGTTCATGCCTTTACATGCGCCTCTTTTGAGTCTCGATCGGCTTAGAATTATTATAACTTTGATATCACCCTAGTCGATCAAATACGCTCTGTCTTAGAATATTGTACTCCCACTTATCAACTCTGCTGGCCCTAGGCTTGAAAGTTCTTCTAGTTTGGTGCTGTGGAGTCGAACTTGCAATTGATGGGGTTAGTTCACCAATGACTTTTGCAAAAGTTTTTTGGCATTGTGGATAGACCAAATAGGCTATTTTGGAATTCGATTATCTTTTTAGAGCTAACTCTTCTGTTATTATTCTCTCCTTTCGAGAAGCGTCTGCATTAGTATCGCTTACTTAGATCTTTATCCTCAGCTTATCAGGAGTCCAATTTGAGCTGAGGATTCTTCGCAAAACCTTCTTCTTAGTGGAAGGTATAACTACATTTATACCACCGACTGTGAGGAAATGATAAGTTTCAATGATAGGGGCTTTTCCCTTAGAACTAAACTAGAGTCGGCCTTCAATTATTAGCCATTAAAATTTATTTTTGAACACAATATAATTATTTGTATTGTCTCCAAGAGTTGTGCCATTTGTAGTAATCCTTACTGACTCTTTGTTCAAGTGGCGATATGATATGCCCTTCAGATAGTTTATTTGTTTGTCTTTTAGTAGCCAGTCGAATATCTCATCAGCATTCCTCAAGTAAAAAAGATATTCTTTGGCTATCTAAGTATTCTTGCCGAACTTTTTATTTTCTTTAGTGGAAGTCGACTTCTTAAGGACTGACATTGAAATGGAGCTCCTTTTACCACTTCGGCAAGGCACACCTAATCTGAATCTAAATCTTTAAAGTCGATTTCTGATTCGATGTGGATAACAGCTATATCCAGCTAATCCTTATAATAAGTGCCTTTAAAGGACACCCGTTTTTGATATTTGTCCATAAGAAGCCTTTCATAACTGGCCATTCGAGTGGCCAATCAAAAAAATCTCTAAATTAATGTCCTTCAAAATGTTCCCTAATTGCAAAGAACATGCCTCTAATGACTATAGGTATATAGTCGACTTCAGTGATTTAGGTATAGCATCGCGTTCTGAGCTTTCTGAAGTTCGCTATGTACTTAGATACAAATTCTCCAAGCATTTCCATTACCCTAGCTAAGTCAACCAGAGTAACTTCTAAAGGTGACCTATAAAATTAGGCATGAAATTTGTCCTCCATCTGCTCCCAACTGTCAATCGACTTTGGCACCAAGTTTGTTTACCAGGTGAAGGCAGTCTTTGTTAAAGAGTTGCAGAATAATCTCAACTTCTAAAAAGGAGATGAGCCGGCCTCCCCACACTAGACAGTGAACCTTGAGATATGCTCGAAGGTCATGATATTTTCTTCTCTAGAGAACAAAAAGAACTTTAGAATTTTATACCCTTTTAGGAAAGGGAAGAAGGAATCTATGCTATGGGGGTATATCTTCCTATAAGTCGGCCTTGTTATTGGCTTTAAATCGACCCCCATATTTTATAAAGCTTTAGCCAACATATTTTTATCGATTCGTTACTCTGATAGCTGGCTGGTCTTTGCAGCACTACGGAGCTAAATTGGATCAACCTTGATTTAGACTAACCGACTAGTTCTTGCTTGAGCTGGCTGGTGCAACATTCCCAAGTTTATCATATTTTTAGTGGAATCATAGTTGAAAATATATCTAGGCTAGCCTAGTTGGACCTAAAAATTTGTAGACTCAACTCTCTCAAGTCGTCTTAAGATATTAATCAAGTCATGTTGTAAGTCGGCTTGTCCATAATTCTAGCACCAACAATGCTCTTAGAGCTCAAGGTAAGGTCAACTTACAATAATGCTACAAGTTTGATCTAATTTTGTCTCAGGTCTCTAAATTCTGTAGAATGCTCCTACAAATGTTCTAATTATTCTCAATTAATGTAAAAAAAAACTACCATCATTTAATTGGTGAGCATTGTGCCCAATTGTTGGTTCTCCAAAACAATTTGAGAAATCAACCATGAATGTTAACATAGGATAACGACCTTGTTGGCAGTAGGATATCTCTTTAAGATATTGCTAATTTGTCGATTGTTGGCAGTAGGATATCTCTTTAAGATATTGCTAATTTGTCAATTGAACAAGTCTTTAAGATCGTGACCATCACTTATTTCTGCATAAAACGTTACATTTACTAGATCTATAATAGGAGTGCTAGTGGAAATGGTGGTCGACTTTTACCCTTTTTGTGAAAATTTCAGCAAAAAAATTTTCAACTCTAATAACTTTTGAATTCTTCATCATACTTCTAGTTATTACTTATATACAAATAATTGTCTTACTGTGCATGCCAAAAACACGTTCGCAAATAAAAATCAAGAAACTGAATTTTGTGTATGTTTAATGTCCTGTTAGAACGATGAACCACCTTGAATTTACGAGAACTGAGATTAAATTTTGTCGAATAAACAGTCGAAATTAATTTACAATGAACAAGATTTATGATAAACTTACTGTAAAATAGCATGCGTGCTGTAGAATTTAAATTACTTCGCGAAAAAGAATAAGCAAAATTCAATAGTAAGGCTAAAAGATCAACAAAGATAATAATCCTAAGTTTAAAGCTTAAAACGAAAAAAGATAAATTGAAAAAATTATAATTTGTTGTATTATTGAGTTGAATGATGAATCACAATGAAATAATAAGCTTCTATATAGGCTCAATAAACTCTACACTAATCCTAATTTGATATGAAAAAGAATTCTAATCAAATACAACAAAACACCTCAAATGGGTTTAACACCCTAATTAGGCCTACTATACAATTTAGGAAAAGGAAATCCCGGGGAGTCAATTACATAAATTTTGGACCGGAGTCAATAATTAATCAACCTACTAAGTTTTTGCTATCAGTCTCTATCACTGCTTAATTGTGAGAATTTGTACAAGCATTAATCAAAGAAAATAATAAGATCAGTAAAATATGGGGAACGAGATTTAACTATCAAATTAAGGACTGTCAAGTTAATTATATGTATTCATTTCATCCCACATCAGTATCAAAAGGCTAAATTACATCTGGTAATCTAACCACCAAACTTAAGCTCCAGCCTAAAACATACAAACGAACACGAGCATAATAAAATTATACAGCACAGCATAAATCTCATCATGGCCCTGCCTACTGGCTTTAATATACATGATCATCATTGAAGGATTGTCAGGACATTATGATGCTGTTAACTAGAAGAAAGATAAAAATAATATGAGAATGATACCATTGAAGCCAATAGATCAGGTCATTTCCTATCTGCAAGTCTCACTAGGAAAATTTAATTATAATGACAAACCTGAAATGGCTGCTGAAAGTTTTTTGAAGTCATATGGAAATAGTACAACCTAATTCCTTGGCAGCAATATCAAGAAATTGAATAGGCAATCCTGTTGCAAGTCGACTATGAGCTTCCCAAGTCAAGCATTTTTCAATATCAGCTTGCCAGTCAATAGCATCAATGTTGAAGTACTGAAAGGATGAACCATTGATGCCATTTCTCCCTACTTGCTTAGAATTAGATTTAATTGAACTGGTATGCAAAATGTCACGAAGAACTGAAGTGCTCAGTGCACGGACGTGTGCACTTGGATGAGAAAGGCATCGGATGGTGGCTGGTAGACGACACTGCAAAGTTGACACAAACAGAAAGCACATCAGTAAAGGTTTTGCTCGGAGCATAATTGAACAAGGTTAATCCTTCTCTTGATCAGTCAAAGTTGCTCTTAATCTCAGATGTGAAGTTGTAATGCCGTCTTTCATTCTTTTATTATTTGTTTAAGGAGTAGTTATCAGTGAAGGGAGGGTTCTTTTTTTTAATATATATAATAAAAAGAAAGTATACCTTTAACAGGTTTGAAAGACCGTCTGCAACTGCTAATCCTGACTCCCCCCACTGAAGGATAGGCTGAATTGCTCTAGCTGTTGCTTCTAGTAACTGCCATTCAATGTGGATTGAAATGTCAATAAATACTATGCTTTAAGACTAAATTGGAAAGTGCTATGTAACTTTCCAAATTACCATAAACTTTGAACCAAGAAAAATTTCTTATATGAGGGGTATTTAAAGATGATAGAATTTTGCTTAAAGCAATAAAAAAATTGCAATTTTTAGGTGGGCTCACGCTCATCAATAGTTCTTTAAATGGATAATCATGTGACTGCATTAACTATTTTTCACAGATGTTACCTCCAGTTGTGGTAGTGTGCAAGCTTCTCCATCAACAAGCATCCCATCTGTGGCCCGCAGAAGTAGATCCGATGCACTTGCCAGAATTACCAGTGACTCCGGTCTGTTGTGATTTCTCATTAGCTCCACAATCAGCTTTACAATCCGCTGGTTGACTCTCCACATCTTCTGACCTTGATCATCATCTTTGGCAATCCAAGGCTGCAATTCCCTTTCCGCCTGACAAGCACACAAAGGGTAATAGTGACTAAACAAATGAAGCAATGGAAACGGAATATTGTACAGGAAAAGGCTACTAATTTGTACATATACTTGGTGCATCTCCTCCTGAATAAGCCATGAAAGAAACGTTACATATATAATTCATAAAAGGTAGCAAAAATTTTTGCTGCATTCAGGAGGAGTTACCCTCTGGAAACTCAGATGAGGTTCAAATCAGTAACCAATAAGTGAATTTTCACTTTTCAAACAATAATTTACAAGTTGAACAAAATTTGGACCTGAAGAACAAGGGCTGTTGCTGCTTTCGTTGGTGACGCTGAGACAACATTACACAGTGCATCGACCACCTAAATAAACATAAATAAAATGTCAGACTTACATTTTTTCCCTTGGAAAGTAGCAATAAAAACTAGCACAAACCTAGAAAACTTTGATCTATTGCATTGATGCTCTACAACTTCATATTGTCTCATGTATGCCAGTTACATACATTGAAGATTCTTGTAGCATTGCAACGCATAAAATACATGAATATACAATTATGGAGAATACTTCATATCATATTATTTAGCAACGTCATACTAAGGCATATGCCTCATATGAGTGATGTTCTGATGGCTTGCTCTGCATCTTCAATTTTTAAGAATCTTACTAAGGCCTAGATTGGAACACCAAAAGTTTGAGGCGTATCCACAAACATTTTTCTACATTGTGGCAGAACTAATCATAAAAGAATAACCATGAAATTTTTAAACCCAAGTGCTTGCAAAGTGAAACAGTTTGAAGGTTGTGCCAAATGATAAGAAGAGTATAGTAATGCCTACCTAAATCAAGGACTTAATTGGCTTAACATTAATGGACATAGATTTACTGTTGGAGCGTCATAGATAGAGTAATAAGCATATCCATAGAAGAAACAAGTAAACATAGAGATAAGTTGTCAAATGCATAATTTCTACTGAAAACAAAAATTAGGGCTTCTTAAGTGTGCCAATTTTTTTAGCTTCCTATTATCTTCCCAAAATCTTGTTAAACTAGTGATTTGAATCATTAGGAGTATTATGTTGTTTAAGTTGTAGCATCTTCTAGTGATATTGATTCAATGAAAAAAAATTATCTATATCAGGGGCAGGTATTAAGTTCAATTACCTGTCTCCATCCTTGTTGGGCAGAGGTACTTTCTGCACTGGGTTGGGTTTCTGGCGCAGCAATCAGCTTGTTCCATAGGAGTGAAACAACAGAGAAACACAACTCTTGTTTCTCTGCAAGCACAGATCTTAGAGGAACTTGTGCACTGCAATTAAATCCTATATGCCTGTCCATTGTGAGGAAATTGGCTAAATCTGAAGCATCCATGGGAAAACTTGCAACGCCTTTACCCAAAGTATTTCCTGAGCTTTCATCTGAACATGATACTCCTTCACTTTTAAGATGAATCTCTTGATGGGCTGAAGCCTCACCATCCGAGACAGATGCTGTCCCTGAATCAGAGCAGCCATTATTTGTAGATTTACATTGTTTCCTGCCATCAAAACATGCAAAAGAATCTTTCCAAATAGGTGCGTGCATTAAGTGTGCTTCTAATGGCTCAGCCTTGTTAACAATTGACGCGACAACTTTTCTGTGAATATCGATGAGGTTATATAGAGATGTTGCCCTACTATAAATTTCATTATCCCACTTGCATCGCATCAAGACAGAGAGGGCATGCATGCAAGCCTTTGACCGTCTGAAAAGTTCTGAAATATGTGCGGCAACCATAGCCGCAGCCACTATCTCATTTGAACTGTAACTCCATGATGTGCCTATAGAGGATGGCTTTAGTGAGAACAGTGCCTCTAAAATAGCCAAGATTCTGTGAGTATGATGAATTGCAGACTCAATACTACTTCTGCAGTCATTGGTTGATCCATTTATTTTGGCAAGCTTGGCTCTGGCTTGTACATCTTTGGACTTTGAATGATTACCACCTCTTGAGACCAAAGGGAACAACTGAAGCTCGCAAGCAAGTGCACAAACAGCAGCCAAAACATAGGAATCAAATGCTGCAACAGGCCCTTGTTTTTTTATCTTTCTAGTCTTTAGATCTTTCTGTAAGTTCCCGGTGCTTTCATCAGGAAAATAACTTTCACCCCTTGGTTTTTTGCTGCCATTGGACTGAGCTTCATGGCTAACGCACACAGTTAAGACAACAAATAGTAGGCGTGAAGCAAGCTCCACAGAGGCACATGATTCTAAAAACAGTGAGTGGACCATTGTCCGAAGCTCTGCCACAGCAAGATTTTTGGAGGCAGATCCCATGCCAGAAAAATATCTTGTTCTTTTAGGGTGTTCTCCGGAGGACTCAGGTGGAAAAGTTCTTTTAAGAATTGCTTCGACAGTAGCCACAAATATCTTCATGAGACATGCTTCTGATGGACTTCCACGAGGAAGATATTCCAGGACTTTAAGGAGAGGTATGTAGAGGTTCCATGACAATATGGGAGGTTGCAATGGTGTGGCAACTATGATTTCAGGAAGATCAACAGCGGAGGAACTTAAAGGAATCAGGCCATAAGCAGCTTCCCATATAGTGCAAATTCTCCATTCAACCTCAGGGCCATGAGCACAAAGCACTGATGCAATCCCTTGGGCTGTGGCTTCAATGGTTGCTTCAGCTGCTGGAACTTCTATCTGTTTAGACAATTTTTTGGGATGATAATCAGATATAGTAAAATTATACATTTGTGTTGCAAGCAAAAAGAAAAAAAAAAAAGTAAAAAGGTTTTTAGTTTCTTAAACAACTCTGCAAGCAGAAGCATAAAACCCAATTAGTAAACGAATGATAAGTCGACAATTAACACTGATGACCAGTACCTGCTTCCTGTAGCTTGAAATATAACCGCCCAAAGGTTCATGTTGAATTTCAACTCCATCAACTTGCCTTAGTGGAGGAAAAAGTAATTCAGGTTGTGATAGAATGCGAAAAAGTAAAGCTGCAGCAGCATCAGCAGCTACAAATGCACGCATGGACATAGCAACCCCTATTGCACGCAAAAAATGCAAATGCATCCAGTTCCGAGGAAGCTACATCATTAAAAAGAAAGCCTTGAGACAGGTAAATGATAAAAGGGGAAGACAAAAGGACAAATTTCATTTAATATTAAATCTGAGAAAAAAGTAAGGGCACCATTCTAAAGATTAGAACATTAAACTTCTGGGGATATTTCACTATAAAACCATTTCTAACGCCAGAATAAATTAAAACAAGCAAGTAACAGATTTAACATGGTGTAACTTTTCTAATTTAATGTCCCTTAGATGAATAATATTTAAAATAAACAGAACAAATACCAAGGGAGAAACTGCAGAATTCATATGTAAATACAAAGAATAAAGATCATCCAAACAAGTGTAAGGTCCTCTCAAAGAAGCAACAACATCCTTTAATACATCAGTTTGAGGGCAAAATGAACTTCTGCCATTATTACTAAGTCAGTGCTTACTTTAAAGATTTAAGTAAATCCCAGCCTCACAAAAATTCATCTATTAAAAGAACCCAAAAGACCAATTTCAATAGTGCAAATAGCATCCTGCCTCGGTGCAACTTCTGCCATTAACCTTCTATAGTATTAATCAGTGAAAGAGTATTATTCAGTTTCATGCCATATTTAAGCACGTTTACAATAGGGTTGACCATGGGTATGGTAAGGTTCAGCTAGGTTCAGCACTGTTGATAAGATGTTATCCCAGTCTGTCCCCTAGAAGAATAATGATAACCTGAGACTAATTACAAATAGAAGAGAAACAATACAACATCATAATTTTAAGATCAGTTTAAATTTTTGAGGCAATATAATGTGGGGTAAGCAAATAATTATTTTTAATAAGTTCTTTCAGACTGGGCTGTGCAAGTTTTGACCATTGTAAATTTCTTATGGTTTGAGCCCAACACAGTATTTTTATGGTCAAAACTATTGACAGCCAAGCCTGGAAAACCGGCGACATTTTGAAATATAGAAAGCACAAAATGATATTGCATAAAACAATCTATCCAGCATACATGTATATTAGCATCTAGTTGAACTCAAAATTTTTCTCATAGAATTAATGACAACTGGAACTCAATCTTATATTGTATATGGGTGCCAAAAGTTTGAATGTCAAAGATAGATTTGAGACTGGCTCAGGCATAGCTTCACAACTTAACCAGTAGTATTCAACTTACCCTTATGCCGGTTGCATACTCTTCAGCAGCACGAAGAAGTTCTACAAGCTGTACAGCAGCATCAAGTGCATCTGGCGCCCATGATGGTGGTGCTTCCAGAAGTCCAAGAAGCAGTCTTTGAGTGGCACTTGGAGTTGCAATGGCATAATATCTAATGCAGAAATCGAAAAGAAAAAGTAAACATTATAATATGTGGTCTATAACAGTTAGCGATAATTGGCATACTCGACAATAGTAAACATGACACCCCAGCCCATGCATGTTCTGTGCCTGTTTGGACACTTGTACAAGTTTACACCCTGAGATATTTGATCAGCATGCTGATAACTTCACACGCCAGTTCATTCATGTTCATTTCCAAGTACTCCAGAATATTTTCGGTAATAGATTTTACTCTCTGGTTCTTGTATGTTCTAACAAGTAAATTCGTAAAATTTGTGCTAAATGCTATGTTAAATCACAATCACAAACATTAATAGCCATGGTTTTTATTTCAGATTTTAGGGATCATCTTGTCAAACACCCTACCTTTGGCCAGATTAACACAAGATACTCGTGTTTATTCTCATAGATTGTTGAACATACTGAAGAAAAGTTAGTTAAATAAAATTGAGGATACAGGACTTCACCTATGAAACAAACGTGCATAAGGCTCAAGTGCTGGAAGGCCAGCAACTAGATGCTCATCCAAAGCTGTTGTTGCAGGAGGTAGTAGAAGTGCGGGGACAGCAGCTGCTGTTAAAGTAGCTGTCTCATAGCGAGCGACTTCATCATCACATACACTCAATATAACACCAGCACCATTTGCAACAGCCCACCTCGGAGTTGATGGAATGAGTTGAGGATGTTTTCCAGAGCCTCGAGAAGAAGCTGGAGGAAAATAGCAGTCAATGAAGAAGTCTCATGATCTATCATTCCTCTTTGTGATTGTAATTAATAACATGTGTACACTAGCATACACACAGAAACTCTATATCTCAGACACCGACATGCATAAGGGAAACCATATCTTTAATAAACACAATTTATGGTGAACTTTAACTTTTTTAGTCAGGTATATAACCACTAATCAAACAATGAAGACATCCTTGCTCTTCATAAGTAACATCTGACTTTTAGTATTGTACTAAGAAAATTTTGAAATTACTGTTTACTGATAAAGAATTGAAGATGCCAAACTTCAAATTTTACTACGTTAAACTTCAAAGAGGAAAAAATTACTAGGTTAGAGATTAATTAATATTGTTACACTCTTACCTGTCAATTTAAGCTTTTAGGTAAAGCAATTATTCATTATCATGAGATGTCATGTTTTCTTAACATAGTAGTAGATCCATTTAATTAAGAGGTCATGCATTTGAAACCCCAACTATGACTATTACATTTTGTATTTTTCTTTAGTAATTACATTGAATTCTCCTGTTTTCAGCTTGATTAACATCAGAAGCCCCATTGATAAAAACTAGTGTTAAGAGGCCTATTAGATCTTTTCAAAGCTTAAATATGTTCTGGCCCTTACCTACAACCTCAAGCCTTTTGGTCAAGCGATTACTTAACATAGTAGGTTTAACCTTGTGGTCCAGTGTTCGAAACCCATCAAACACTTATTCTGTGGAGTAATTAAGTATATAATTACTTTAAACAGAGAGAAGTGGACCACATGTGCTTGATATTTGGATACAAAGTTTCAATAACTTTACACAGAGCAAATGAGGCTGCCTTTGTTCGACATTTGCATCTATGCGATAAGCCTGTTAAACAAGTCTGGCACGTGAGGTGAGTGTTAAAGCTTACATACTATTGTTTGGTTGTCAGGGCCCTAACTCTCAAGCTTAAGCTTTTATTTCACAGGGTGACCTAACAAATCTTAAATATTATTACCAAACCTTTATCTAGCAGCTTAACCATTTAGGTCAAGTAATTACTTAACTCAATACTTGAAACAACATAGATTGCATGGACACCATCCGAATTAGAATGAGTGTTGGGTAACTATGAAGTGAAAATAAAGACATGGAAGCTACATGCACACACAAAAGAGGAAGATAGTTAACGAGGACACATATTTCCATCCTCATATGGAACAAATGATAACAAAAGCAAAGGGTAATAAAACAAAGCTTAAGAGGAACAACGCAATATTACATTAAGCTAAATGAAAATCTAAATTATGCTTGTTGATTCTCCATTCTAATACCTAATACCTTCCAATTGGGATTATTATAACATGTTGCAACATTGTCTTGAGATTGAGCTGATCAAGATCTGAATTCTTTTGACCCAACAAAATTTCAGTTTTGGTCAATTTATTTGAGTTTTTTGGATTAAAGCCTGTATATTGTATTTTGACCCTCATATAAAACTGACTTTTTCACAAAGAGAGAGAGGAACAGTAAAACAGATTGGGAGTCCATGGATTCAAGTTGATCAAGTTTGAAGGTCCAAACACCTGGTACCCTCGTTTGATATAACAAGATCTTTCACTTTGTCTATGGATATAGGCCTTTGTCGAACTGTCTATTATTTATGTTTTGAAAATGATCAGGTGTAGATGTCCACACGATTTTAAAATGTGAACATCTAACTGTCTCCGCAAATAGTTAAGCATCTCTACAATAAGTTGAACTACCTATACAGACAGTTGGACATCCACATTCAAAAATGTGTGGACACCCGCACCATAGAAGGACTAATTTTTGTTTATTGTTTGATTCTGTTAATTCAAATATTTCTATCATAGTAAAATTATAATAAGTTGGTCATTATGTTTGGTATTAAGATCGTGGCTTTGGTGTTCTATCACATGCCTTGCATGTGGAGGGGCATGTTAGAGCTTAAACATTATTGTTGATCCCTTACCCATCAACTTAAACTTTTTCAAGCAAGGTTTATTTAAGCTCCAACAGAATGTTCCAACCACGTTGTTTATTTTCTTCCCGCAACTCAAGTTTGAAACAGAAATAATCATAAAATAACATGATAAAAGCCTTTTGTGACAACATATGACTATTCAAGCACATCATATTAATAAATCAAAAACCTAATTCAAGTTAACAATTTTCTTTTTTTTTTTTTAAATTCAGAAATGCAATGGCAGTTAGGGGTTAAGTAGCTCAGTTAAATGTTACTTTCCATGCAACAGATTATACAGCTACAACCAAGAATTTATTTCTTGAAAATTTAGTACTTATAGATTTAGCTAAGCTAATAAGATAGACCCCTATAATTTGTAAAACATGCAAGGGAGGTTTGTAATAAATTTCATCAAAAACCTAGGGGAAGATCTCAGGTGGTTTATAATGAGTTTTGAAACCGGCAGAGGCTTTCTCAATGCTTCATTTGCACTATGTAAAAAAACAATACTTTCTTGACTATGATTTCACAATATAAGTCTTTCATGCATATGTTCAAAGAAACTGAATAAAAAAAATATTCTTACACTGATATCTCCTCTCACAAGTAATAAAGGTTGATGTTGGGACTTATCCCCTAGTTATTTTCAACTGTAAGGCATATACTTATCATTCTCTTAAGACTGAAATTTAATGATGTTTATTCTTTAATTGCTCCACCAAAAACTATAGAAGTTTTGATACGATCATTGCTAGTAGATCAATTGCAGAACTCATAAAAGCATATTAGTAATTCTAATTTATATTCAGCAAGGACACAAGCTTTAAATTCTAAAGAATCCCTAATACAATCCAATGCAGAAAACCATGCACATATGTGAAAGAATTAATTCAGCACAATTGCACAATAAGTGGACACAAAAAGTCGATATCCATAATTTCCAAAATAGAACATTCAACTTACCTGTTATTGGAGGCTTGAGCTCTCCAGCTGCATATTTTCCCATAACACCACTACACCTGTAGCACAGAATGACACAGGAGATTAATAAAAGTAGGACACGTAAGGCACAAGCCATCAAATCCAATAAGAAACCAAAAGATAGGAAAAAGATTAAAAGGGAAAATACTAATTCTTGCTCAGTGAACGAGCAACATTGATTTATAACAATCTGATGACAAGTTTTATTGCAATTTATATTATTATTATCTTACACGCTCAAATCTGTATCTTCAGTGAAATCACATGCCATTGGTACCATCAGAGCGCAGATGCAGCATTAAAATACTACCAAGAAAATAATTACTCAACAAAAGATTACAAAAATTTCAACCTCCTAAAGGTCTATTAGTGACAGTCTTAAACTTGCAAGCATCTTAGAATAAGGGATAGAAAGGAAAAAAGACATGTAAAGCTTTCGCTAGATTAGCTCTGGTGGATGCTGAAGAGATGAGAAATTAATTTAATAATTTCGAGCAAGCATAAAAGGAATCAAGCCATCCTGAATTGCCAACTCTTATATGACTGACTACAACTAACAGCATGTTTCATGCAGTAACTGCAGTTCCATACAAATTTCAGGATTCTGCAAAGTTGGTTGTGTTCTCTGTAAGAGAATCTGTTTCAAATTAAATAGCCCTTATTATTATATGAATAAAAATACAAGTTGAGAAATTATACACCTCACCCTAATAATCTAAGTTGCAGTCCAAACAGTTTATGCATGCAAAGTGCCTCAGTCACTCTATTTGTCTTTATACGGGTCACAGTAACTTATAAGTGGTTTTGGCTCTGTCATTCTGTACCCAAAAATGTGAGATAGGCAAAGCTGATGTCAAAGAGGAAAGCTTCCAAAGCCCATTATAAAACATAAATAGAGAACTCAAGAACTGTAACAGTTCACATGGAATATCCCTATGCGGTTAATCTGATATGGATAATGGCCAAGCCTGAAACGCTCATGGTTTATACAAGCAAACAACTCTAGCTTATCATTTTCCTTCTTGTATGAAACTGAGTTCCACATTGTCGATTATTTGTATAAATGCAGACAGCTTAAATACTCCTTCAAGTGTTAAACACAGTTTTCACCACTTTCCTGAACTTTCACGTGCTCCTATCCCAAAAAACAAAATGGAAAACACTTGCATGTCTGAACATCAAAAATAAATTAATAAAGAAGAAGACAAAGAAAAGCCTCATTCTTCTTCACATATACCCTCCTATACATCAACATTTTCTCAACGTCAAGTTTCCCCAAGCTTTCATGACACAACATTTTCTTGAATAGAAATAGAGTATGCCACAAGCAATGCAAACTTAACTGAACCACTCAATCTTGGTTTAAGTATGGCTATGTGCCAGTGATTAGAGAGCTGAAAAAACAATAAAGTTGAATCAAGCGAACATCCTAATCAACATATCCCGGAATTGTAAATCCATTTGTAAGCCATCTAAATCAGCTTCTCCTTAATACCTATATTCCATCTGCTCCAAAACCCTAATCTTGGTTTCCATTCAGCTACTAGTATCAATGATTAGTGAAGTCAAACCACAATGCAGTTGAGTCAAGTCAACATCTCAATCAGCTTGTACCTTAAGTGTAAATCCATTTCCAAGCCATCTTAGTCAGCTTGTATTTATACCCATTCTTGCCTGTTGCCAAACCCTAATATTATCAACCAGTTTGTGCAACTGGTTTGTGAGTTATACCATCTTACATTATTCATGCTTCAGTTTACACTTAAAAATCAATAACAACCTAACTTTTTACTTGCACTTATTTTGACGCACCTATCTAATTAGAATTTTTGTAACATGCTGCAGTCTTTCTTTCTTCTTTTTTCTAGGGGGAGTGGCGAGAGTGAGAAACAAAGCAAATGTACTAGCTAATGCAAAGTGAAGGGGATCCAAATGGGGACTAGATGTCCACGAAGAAAACGAAGATAAAAGAGATGAACCAATTCTACATGAAGATGCATCAAAAAAATAAGATTATCCCTTCTTCATATAGTTCAAATAAATATCCATCTAAACAATGCCTAGATGAATAAAGAAAAAGGACAAATTTTAAAACCCTTCAAAACAGAAGCCCAAGACAAGTTCTCCCCCATAAGCCCCCTATGCTTTCTTCTCTAATCTCCTTAAAGATACATTTGTTTCTTTACTGGAGATTTAACATTGACTCCAAAAGCCAGTTCTTTGCTAAAAATTATGATCTATATTCTCAAAATATATTTTCTAAGGGCTGACAAGAGTCAAATATATGATATCACAACTCAACAAGCATTATGACTTAAATGAAGGCAGTTCACCCTTTATTCATGAGCAAACTTTGTCTTTCTTTTATCACCCAATCTAGTTATGGACAATTATAACCACTTTACATTACAATACATTAAAACAACACTGGTTCTTTTCTTCTTGAATAAGATTGGTTCAAGTACAAGTTTTAGCAGGTAGTGTAAATATGTATTACACAATGCAATAAGCATATGATGATTTCTCAACCAAATGGACATGATACGCCAGAACTGAACAATCTACTCACCAACGGAAGTAGTCACTTCTGATACCCAAAGGCGCAGTAAGCAATAAATCAGTAATCCAAGGGGACAATGGCCTTAAAGGTTTCCTCTCTTGTTGCACCAAAGGGATATGGCAGGATTCCACATCTTTAGAGTCACTTGTTGTAGCATGGCTGCTACTACTACTTCTCTCTGTGTCATTGTTCTGCTGTTCCGTCTTGTATATTGGACGATTATAGTGAGTTAAAATTCGTAAAATCTCCCCACATGCCAGAGCCCACTGTTCAGAGTACTCATTCTGCAAACAAAATGTGCATGTATGAATCAGTGCCATTAAGTTTCTTCTTGACTCGCAAAGCACATAATATTTCTATATTCAATGAATTTGAACATCAACTAAAAAGTACAGTAGAACTGCAGCCTATCAAGGAAAGTAATATTCAATATATAATTTTGAAAATAAAAAATTGAAGACTCATGATATTGATCTATTCAGTTTCATACCTCGCTGCTAGGACAAACTAAGGAAATGAAAGAAGCAAATGGAGGACTACTCTTATCATACACCAGAGTTCCATCAATGATGCAAGATATAATTGGAAGAACAACAGCATGGCCGTGCTCCGGATGATGAAGGACAAACATTGCTGTTCATTGAAAAAATGCATAAAGAAATAATTATATGGCTATTAGAATTTTTTTTTTCTGAATAAGAAATAGGTGACTGAATAAATTCTTGAACAAAATAATTGAAAGGGGCACTCAATTATTAAATAAACTAACATGGGTAAAGAATCTATACCCAGAACGTCATCAAAAAGGCGCTTAACCTTCGAGGGATAACGGTTACGAATCAGCTGCACAAGAAAATATTGAGTAAACATCTCTTAAAAGTCAAAATCTTTTAAAACATGCTGAAAGTAGCTAATTTTCATACTATACTGAATATGTCAATTGGGTGTATTCCCCTTTCATGTTCCACCTTATCATTTGTTCAGAGATAAAGTATACCTCTGCAATATCCTCAGGGAATTGTTCTGAGGTGAACTGGCCAAAGTACTCAACATAGGCAGTAGTTTGAACCTATAGATAGACGAGAAGATAAAATTCATTAATTAGCTGTAGAAAAAGGAAACAAAAACAAATTCATTAACCAAAATGGAAAAGGGATAACCTGGATCAAATTCAAATCAATCATGAAAAGATAATTTTGCATTTGCAATTCAAAAAAATAAAATAAAATATATAAAACCACAAACAACATAACCTTCAGAAGAACGGTAATGAGATAACATAATCGTTCTCAAAACACCATATTTAGCTTTCTGTTCCTACACCTGAAGACTTTTCTCATTCCTATCTAATATAGGATAGAAAAATGAAAGCGTCTTTGAGTTCTATATGATATTTCCTCTATTTTACAACTATTTACTTTAAAACCATCAGAACCTAAGAAACAAACAACTTGATGATGGAGCATCCCATTGAGGGAAGAACAAGAGCCACAGATCTGAGAAATGTCTTGGGTTGTAACTACAATTTCTTCTTTACAACTTTGATAACTTGCACTACAAAAAGTCTAATGGAGCAAAGGAAAGTATAGAAAAGGCACCCCAAAATACCACAGAATCAATGAGGTTGAAGCATTCAAAGAATGGAAGAGTTTAGTAGAGCTGGATATAGAAGGAGATGAAGAAAAAAAATTTAACAACTTGATAAAAGCTTCAAAGTCCTTCAATCCTTTTTGTCAACTACTTTCAAATAACCACAATAGTCACGGTAGAGCAGTCTAAGAAATGGTACCTCTCAAATCTTCCTCTCTAGTGCACCTATAAGTCTGTCTCTACCACTATACAACAAATTAACTTAGAAGGCCTTATTTTGAAGTCAAGAAAAAGATGATAATAATTGGCTCCCTTAATATGGTCGGTCTGAATTATTTTGAAATTTGGACAGAGAATAAATAATCTTCAGGCAGAGAAGCTTAGTCTCCCATTTGTACAAGGTTCCAACTCACCTTCAACATTTCTTTCATTCCTTTTCCACACTTTCAGAAATCTATAAAGTTTTCAATCCAGCAACAATTTACACTTACAGACCAAACTGTGACGCATTTTTCCAAGTTTTCTTTTATCATTTGAGCTATCTGGATGCACCTTCCTCTTAAGGATGGCTGAGCCCACTCTTTGTTTAAGTTAGTCCTATGACAGCCATTCTCTAAATGGATCAAAGTTTTAATCTGTTTTTGGACAGAGCACGGTAGCAAATCACTTTAAGGAGGCACCTGCTCCAGGTCAAGGATGCACTTGACTTCTTTTACTTCCTCAATGACTTTAAACTGTGTGGTAAAACATCAAAAATATCAACTTTGATGCATCTGTGCTAGAAGCGTTGATTACAACAGCATCCTCATTCTTCATTAAAAATTAAATTTCACAGAAACAAGAATTAACTACAAAAGGGTGAACCGGCAGCTTAATAAAATAAATTCGATACAATTAATAGCAGCTGCAAATCAAGAGTTTTTAAATTCGGCTGCCATTGACTACACTGAAGCAAGAAAGAGAACGTCCATCAAATAGAAATTCAAGAATGGTAAGTAACATAGCCAGTACAAAAACCACTGTTTTGGAATTTCATCTTGAATATTGTCTCATTTGGTTCGTTAGTTTTCCACATGACAGCAACCATAAATACTCAAGAATATCTTTTTGGTTTTTCAGTGGCTATTTCAGAAATAAGAATCATAAAAATATACACAAATTATGACAATTCCAACAATACCCTGCAGAAAACATTCAAGTTTTTTTTTCACAATCAAAGCTAGCAGAGTAGCAAAGAGTTTAGAAGTTCTTTACACAATTCTCTTTGCAGCAAAGTCTACGTATAAGCTAAAATGCATTTAACAGCAAAATTACTACACTTGTAAGTAATAACTTCTCTTAATTATCCATTAACATGTAAAACACTAGCATAAAATCACTCTTCAGCTTTATATGCCAAAAACTCAAGAATTCCATTAAGGCTAACACTAAAGTTGATTATTCTTTTTCTAAGATGGCAAAATATTATATCAAGCAGCACCCATTTCCTCAGCTTATATTACAGAAAACTAAACAAAAGAAAATCAGTAAGAGAAAGAAAAAGTATCAAACCTTGCGTTGCTGGGCATCTTGTGGTGGAGGCCAGAACAGTGAGGAGAATTGAAGTCCATCAATCCACCTTTCTGATGGAGTGGCCATCTAATACAAATGTTGTCTCCCAGTTATACCCTTCCTTCTTAAGCACTCACGAGAAACACAATTTTTTTTTCCTTTGTAACCGCTACTACCAATCTAGAATCAAAATATCGTAATTCAACATCCCAACCAAAGCTAAATTATCAATTGAATATAATGAAGTCAGCTTTTACTATTTGCAAACTGATTGTTCTTGCTGTTGCTGCTTCTGTAACTCTTTAAAAACAAAAGAATGAATTTACCGCTGTTTGTTTGTCTCTGCCTCTGAACAACCTCAAACTTCCAAAATTTTCAAATTGTCAATCGAAATTCATCACTCAAAATTATCTGAAAAAATTTAAAAACAAAAAAAAAATCGTAAAATTAGCAGAAGTCAGATTCTACAAACAAAAATACGATAAAAAGAGATAAAATCAAAACTTAGATAAAAGTAAAATAACATACATAAACATAAGCATATATCAGCTAACAATTTTCATTTTTATTTTTATTTTTTTCTTCTTAATCCTAAAACCAGCAGGTACCGGTTCATTTAAGCTACTTGTAGACAAAGGGAAGAATCTTCCAAAAATAATAGTAACTTCACACCAACAGAATAACTAAAAATAATCTACAACTCCGTCGATTTGAGATTTGAAAATCAAAAAGATGAAATTCAGAAGACTTATAATATTGCCTGAAAATTTAAGAAAATTACAGTAAAAATGGAGCTGAGAAAGTACCTGACCTATCTGGCTTCAGAGATTCAAGAGCTTCTTCAAGTTTTATTTTGGATATTTGTTTCTGTGTTTACAATTGTCACTGTAAAAAACAACATATTAATAAAATATTTTCTATTTCTTTTTTTTAAATCCTGCTTGAATTTTATTAAGAGGTTGTAGTTTTGGCACAGAGACAGATCTTTAGATGGGCTCTAAGCAAAGATTGCTGCATACGTGGCAATGATATTTTCCTCTCACCTTAGAGGCCGAGTTTGCCACGTCATGTTAATAACACCATACACATGATGCATGTTTTGATGCCGTGTATGATACATATCAGGGCATTTGAGCATACAATAAATAAATAAAAAGGAGCGGCGGGCGGGTGTGTATTGGGAAAATGACGAAGTTAGCCTCAAGCTTATGATTAAACTATTGATTTCTCAAAGTTGAATCATTGGAACGAGAATGTTGAAATATTTTATGGGTTTTTGGACTCAACTGTCTGAAGATATTTTCTCAGGGGTTTGGTGGCTTGTGTAGCTAAGGAGTACGTCCACTTTACGTTTTGACCGTACACGTGTTTTTGAAATAGTAATAGGTCGTGAGATTTCAGCTAATTCATACGCATGGAGCTTATTCAATTTTATTTTATTTTGAACAAATCTGACAAATTTAAGTAAATTTTAAGAAATTTTTTTACGGAATCTCGAAGAGATTTTCAACGATTTTTTTTTTATTATTAAAATTTGATAGAAGGAGCACCAATTCAGCATGTGAAGAGGGAATTTGAAAGGAAGGTTAGTAGTAAAATAAAGCTATTGAAAATATATATTTGTAGCATAACAAACCTTGCTTTCACATAAATGAAAACATGCGTTTAAAAAAAAAAACCCGATATTCTTTTTCTTTAGTATTACTACATATATAATCTTGAATTTAGTAAATTTATACCACTTATAACACAACTCACATACATAATTTAAAGAGTTAAAAGATATTATCCTACAAAGATAGACTTTATCTTCACAAGACGTCAAAAATATAACATAATATTCTTTTTCTTGTGTAATCACGAGAGACTTTAATCTTTAGATCATATAACTTCACAAGTTTTATCTTTGTCATTTTATTATTAATTGATTTATTTAAAAGAAAAAAATATTTAAATCTCTAATATTTTAAATATATATATAAATTTTAATAATTTCAAATTTTTATCAATATCTATTTTAATAAAAAAAATTCATTTAAAATTTTAAATTAAAATGAAAAAAGAGAAATGTAAGTTCATTTTCATCTTAAAAATTTTGAAATCATTAAAATATATATTTTTTAAATATTAAAATTATAAATATCTTTTTACTTTATTTAAATTATATAACTTGGGTGGGGGATCTTATTGCACATGACTCGTGGATCCATCGAGACACTACTTTAATTAAGTGGCCGTTGAGATTTCTAAATTTAATAACACAACTCACATACATAATTTAAAGAGTTAAAAGGTATTATCCTACAATTATAGACTTTATCTTCACAATACTTCAAAAATATAACATAATATTCTTTTTCTTGTGTAACCACGAGAGACTTTAATCTTTAGATCATATAACTTCAGAAGTTTTATCTTTCTCTTCACAAATCACCCCTCATATTTTATTTATTGGTTGATTTATTTAAAAGAAAAATATATTTAAATCCCTAACATTTAAAAAAAAGAATATATAGATTCTAATAATTTTAAAAAAATTATTGATATTTTAATTTTAATTTTTATTATTTATTTTAATAAAAAAATTGCATTTGAATTTTTAAAATTAAAAAAGAAGAAAAATGTAAAAAAAAAATTATCGTTAAAATCTTTGAAATCATTAAAATATGTAAATTATCTTTTTTTAAATATTAAAAATTTAAATATCTTTTTTACTTTATTTAAATTATTTAACTTGGGTGAGGGATCTTTTAGCGCATGACTCGTGGATCCGTTGAGATTTAATTAAGGATATCATGAGCCGTTGAGATTTCTAAATTTAATAATAGTCAAGTCTATATTTAGATTGAAGAAATTTTTCTCCATTTATCATCAAAGGAACTTAAATCCTTAAAATAACCAAGCTTACAGGATGGTTCATATGTAACCACAAATCTTTAAATTATATCATTTTACATATTTTATGAGAACTTAAATTCATTTCCATAGTAAATGGGAAGAGAGAAAAGACCATCTAGTATTGGGTGCTTTTCAAAATTAAGAACATCTATAAGTTTAAAATTTTATATTATAAATTGTTCATTTTGATAATAAAATATGTTGAAGATAAAGATTTGTGACATTAAAGTCAGTTTAACACTCAATTTAATCCAGCATTGAAGCTCAAATTATTTCTTAAACAACCTAATCCAAAATAAGTTATTTCAGTGGGATTGAGCTCAGATCTAAACACTTTGACCTCTATAATTTACCTTTAAAAGCTTATCTAATGAGACCTGTGTCAAAATACATATTACTATGCATTACCAATGTCAGAGAACATGTTATCGAAGCTTAAGCTGCTGCCACATTATCGCAGGCTCATCATAAGCATACACGTTAGCACAACTCAGATCCTTTCACGTTATTAGTATAGCCCACTAGAAGAGCACATAAATGCCACGTTATTCAAGCTATTATACCTAAAGATAAGGTTGAATAAGAGAATCTTCAATGAGCCAATAAGCAAGCACCATGTCAACAAGAATAGAGTTTTGTCTTCTACTGACATAGAAGGCAGAAGATGTCTGGAGAAGTTGGTCAGCATAAGACCCATTGAGCTCAAGGGGACAAAGTCAAAAAATTCATTAAGCTCTCAGGTCTTACCAAATCGACCTAACAGCTTTAAAAAGCAGTCAATCACCAACATTCCTAATACTTCAAGCATCAGATAAGGTTTAATGACCGTTCTGTCCCTCTAAAGCAAGTTCTACAAATACCCCTCATGATAGGAATTGTTCTCTAATAGTAGTTCACCACATATTGCCTTTGAGGAAAAATTCTCAGGTTAGCACCCTCTTTGCTCAAGTTTATCTCCAAAATAGAAATATGGTAAAGGGATAATGGAACACTTGAAGAATTTGAATTTCAACTCTCTCTGACAAGAAAAAACTCTCCTCATTTTCTTTACAATTTTTATACTTTCTCTAGGGCAAGTAAACCTTACAAAACTTTTTTTATAACACATCCACCCCGCTGGCACCTGCCACTGACCTTGAGTGCTCTGTATTCCCCAGGTCTCCTCAAGTCCCCTCAAGTCGCTCAGCTCTAACTTGGTGCTCAATTCACTCTTAGCTCATTTGGATTCTCCAACATCAAAACGACCCCAACTAAACTCTTGATGAAAGAATACCCAATAAACTCAGACTTCCCAACATCTTTTTCTCTCTCACACAACTAGTTATTATATGGTCACCCTTATGTCGAAATTTGAACTCTAACATCTAAAATTCTATATTATAAATCTTTCATTCCAATAATAAAACCCAATTGGTATTGTCATTAAACATAATCAAAAGAAACAAATAAAAGCATCCAGATGCTTGCTCTAAAGGCAAAGTTTATGCACCCTTAACTTAGGTCAGGGGTTCAAACCTTTACAGAGACTATGAAATTTTTCATTCCTCCAATTGTTGGGAGGCAATTGCAGTGTTAATTCGAACCTCTGACCTAGGCCATGAAATTTTTCATTCCTCTAATTATTGGGAGATATTGCAATGTTAATTTTTCATTCCTCTAGTTATTGAAAGACAATTGCAATGTTATAATTGTAATTGTTAGGAGGCAGTTGTAATGTTACAATTACAATTATTGGCAATTGCAATATTACAGAAATGCGGTTGCAATGTTATAGTTGCAGTTATTGGCAATTGTAATGTTACAATTATTTATAAAATTTTTCATTCCTCTAATTGTTAAGAGGCAGTTGCAGTGTTACAATTATAATTTTTAGGAGACAGTTGTAGTTATTGACAATTACAGTGTTACATTTATTTGGGAATTTTCACTCCTCCAATTATTAGCAGGCAGTTACAGTATTATAGTTATCCATGCAGTTGTTATAATTGTTTTAGATATAAAATTTATAATGTAATACTTATTTTTTTTTTTAGAAAAAGAAACAAATAAAAGAAAATTAAACATAGTAATTTATAAGATATTTTCTTGAACTTTTGTTTTCTATGATACTCAGATATTTTATGATACTCAGATATTTTCTTCAACTTTTGTTTTCTATGATACTCAGATATTTTCTTGACTAATAGTTGCTTATTTTCCACAATTAAAAAAGCATGATTTTGAAATGGGCAGCAGCAAAGAAACTTGGCCCTGGCAATCTCCATAAGCATTTGCATTTAAAAGGTGGCAACAACTTTCAAATTTACTAGCCTAAGTTTCTTTCCCTTTTTTCTCGCTTTTTCTTCAATTCTTTTCAATACAACCACCTTTTATTTTCTACTTGTTTGTTCTTGCTTTCCAAATGAGCTGAGAAACAGAATACAAGCTTTTGCAATGATGCAATTCTGTCACGTGCATACACTTTCTCAGCTCAAATCTTGGTCTGCAAATTCTATTTACTTTAAAGTTTCCAAACGTGAAGTGTTGGACCATCCATGAAAAAGAATTTATTTTCATGAAAAAACTCTAAAATAAAATTCATCTCAACTTCTCAAAAGTCAAAAGACAATAGCCTCTCAACCCCAACCTCCCCCCCTCCCATTAAAGAGGGGTTTTGGCTCTCTCTTTGTGGACATAACTACCTTCTTATTTTTTTCTCCCATTGTTTCTTAGTCTTCCTCTTTCTTTTTTTCTTTATAATTATTTTATTATTTTTTTTTCTTTAATGGGTCTCTCTCTAGATCCCATGTCTAGCTCGAGCAAATTGCAGTGACAACTCACTACTCAACTGAGATCAACATCGTGCTTCGCCAAAGATCAACGACGTTGTGCTTTGCTGACCTTAAAAAGCTCATTGACATTGAATGATCCTCATCTACAACTATTGGCCAATCTTCGCCGAGATGTTTGACGTCGTAACCATTAATCCTTTTGCTGGACACTACTGCTCTCTCTCTTCTTTGGTCGAAGTTAGTAACCAGCCACCTTTGCAGCCACCACTGGTCAAGCCCCTTTGTTTCTCGAGTTTTTCATTCTCTACAATCATCGCTTGGCCATCTCCCGGCAAACAATAACCTATGGTGGCTTTCTGGTCTACCATACTACCATTCAAGCAAGACTATGGTCTTTCTGAGTTGTAATTTATTTTGAGTTAGTTTATATCCTGATTTATGTGGTCTGAGTGATGTAGAAAGGTTTATTATTGTTGTTGAGGGAGGAAATGCCCTTCTCCCTCTCGAGGTTATGTTGAAGCGAAGAACCTCAAGTTCAATTTAGAACTCTAACCTTCTTGCGCAACGGAATAACCTGTTAATCAAGTAAAAGATAACAAGAATCCAAAGTAGAATATAAAAGAGCACAATACAACCTTACGTGGTTCGATCAATTGCCTACGTCCACGGTGGATCTAAGGATCCTAGCCTCTCTTATTAACTCCTTAGAAATTTTACAAGGAAAACTCAATTGAAAAATCCTCAAAATGATCTAATGTTCAGTGAACCCTTACTCTACCACGAGCAATGATCACCCAACAGACGGTTCCACCCTAGCACCCATAAGTACTTAGTGTCTACCCAATTCTTTTCATCTTTTAGAGTCTCTCTTAATGCTTAATCTCAACTAAAGGGTTTACAAGTGTTTATATGAGGTGTATTTCGTGCCTACTAATCCTATTCCTTGTTGGAGTAAGAGTCTACTTGTTTTGAAAGTCCAAAACTTTCTAAAACTCGAAATTCTAAACCAAAACGGACATCTTGACGCGTCTAGGCGCTGCGACGCTAGCCTTTCTAGCGCCTACCACCGTAGCGCTGGGATGCTGTTCTGGGCGCTGCGACGCTTAGCTTTGGTGGCACCTTTCACATTTTCTTCACTTCTTTCGCGTTTTCGAGTTCTGTTTCACTTTCCCTTTCGTATCCCACATGTTTTAGACTTCTTGTGACTCTCCACTTTGGTATTCATCTTAATTTTTGTCCAATCAAAATTATTGAATCACCAATTTTCCAACAAATTGTATATAATAATAGTAAATGTGTTATAAATTTACAATAATATTTTGTGTTATTCTTTTTTAGTAAGGATAATTGGTATCTTTTTTATGAGAATTTTGTTAGTTGCTCCTCCTTTACGAGATAGTTGGTGTCTCCTTTATAAGAATTTTGTCCATTTACGTGAGAATATGACTCATTCTTAATAAGAGTAGAAGATCTCAATTGTAAGATGATCCTTCGTGATAAAGTTATATGTTTCTCTTTTTAAACAAAATGTAGGTTTGAACATTCTTTAGTCTAGATATTTGCGTGGCGTCTTATAAGCAATTTGATTTTATATTAGAAAATTTAAAATTTAATATGTATGATTTCGATTAATGATATTACATTTATCGAAGATGATTTTTTTTATTTAAAAAAAGTGAAGTGTTATTGTTATTGTCGATGATGTATCACCTAAATTTGCCCGGCAATGAAAGAGGGAGAAGAAAAAAAATAAAGAAAGAAAAGGAATGAAGGGAAGAATATACAGGTGGTGGAAAAGAGATTGATTTTTATTGATACGTTGTAGCCATACTAGTAGTATAAGTAACACGCGCTCATTGAATTTGATTAAATAAGTAAAACATATTCGTTCCTTATTTAATTGGTTAAAGTCAAAATTTTACCTTTAAATCCATAATTTTATTATAAATTAATTAATTAATTAATTTTTTTTAGTTTCCTCTTAATTTTAAAATCAAATTCAAGTTTCATATGAAAAAACTTACTGATACTTATCTTTAATATTAATTTTAAGCTCTTAATTTATAATTTAATATTTTTAGTTGAACAATTGAATTAATAAGTATTAAAGACTATCAGTATCCAAATTAAACAATAACATTTGAATTTTTTTTAAAGTTTATTCGTTTAATTGTATTATACTATATCAGTTTATAAGAATAAATTTATCAAATTAATTGAGAAATACAATATTATTTTGATATTAAAACATTCAATCATGTTCATGCAACTTAAGATAAATTTTCAGGAAATGAGTAATTACATGACGTGTAATGCATTATTCATAATATCTCTGTAAACCGAAAATGGATGTTCACTTCACTAATATTTAAGTACCTTGTAATTAATATCTTATCTTATTGCTTAATGTGAACTAGTGGTGACTGATCAATCAAAAAGTTTTTGATATTTATTATTTTTCTTAGGGGTCGACGTGGATCCATTGAACTGAAAATTGAATTGAATTAAAATTTTTTAGTTCAGTTTAGAATTTGATTCTTAATTTATTTTATTTATTTAAAATTGGTTAGTTCAGTTTTAATTTAATTTAAATAAAATATATTAAAAATATAAAAATTAAATTAAATTTTATCCACTTTTAATTATTATTATTATTATTATTATTACAGTGGTTTTTGAAAGAGATAAATCACTTAAGAGGGTCAATATCCGTTGACTTTTTTGAAGATAGCAAACACCAATGAAGTTCGTTCTTGCCAATTCAGGAAACAAAATGTCAAAAACAAAGTTTTGGAAATAAAAAGTAAAAAAACTTGTGTTTATTAATGATGGCGTTGACTTATCAAACTAAAATAACACGACCTTGAATCACACCACTTTAAAAAGAAAGAAACACGCAATTTCAAATCCACACAATGTTTAAGAAAATGAAAGCAGATGAAATAAAAATTGTAATTTTGACTTTTATTCATGTACTCATTTCAGTAGATACGAGGTGGAAAAAAAAAATATTGTTCGGTGTCTATTTGAAAAATTCGGAAAGAATAGGGCTCGCCTATATATATATATTGTTAAGAAAAAGTGAATAAATATCCTATATTAGTTAAAAATTAAAAAAAATTATAAATTTATAAAAAATTAATCATATTTTTATTTGTATAAAATTTTTTAATTAAAATTCAAGAATAAAATTATAAAAATTTAAACTTAAAATGAATAATATCATACTAAGAGAGATACGTGATTCATTAATGCTATTTATTTATAAATTTATAAAAAGTTAATCATACTTCGTTTGCATATTTTATATTCTTTAACTTTGTACCATAATATAATATGACATTCATTAGCTTCAATGATGTGGCATTTATTGATAAGTAAAATATAATTAACATATTAATGATATAATTAAAAGGTCATTAAATACAAACACATAATACTCCTTGTTTGATGTCACATTAATAATAATACAAAGTATGCAAGTGTATTATTGCTGACAAATTAAATTATTTTTCAATATAATAGTGTTAGGTTCGAAATTGAGATATATATTTTGTATCCCAACTGATATGTCATTAGTTAATAATTATTATTTGTCAAGTAATTACTAATTTTTTAAAATTTTATTAATGTAATAATTATACAATATTAATTAATAATTTACATCAAATACCACATCAATTAAGTTATAAAGCAAATATATAAATATAACATTATTATTCTTAATATCTTGGTTATGTCTTAATTTTATAAATAATGATACAACACATACAACTCTCATATTTGTGGGTAAAATTAGTTGAGTAAAATCATAAAAATCAATGAAATAAAATTTAATAAATTATGTGAGTTAGGCCATCACACCTTTTTGATTGTACGGTGAACTGCCTCTTTTTATTTTGATTAAAAGTAAAATAAATAAAACTAAGTTATTTCAATGTTTGAGCTATGTTTATTGGCTTTAGACCATATTTTTATTAAATTTGAACTAATTAAGATCCATTTTGTGTGGTCCAACAAATCCCTATCTCGGATGTCAGAATTTTCAAAAAGAATATTAATAATAAGGATTAATATTAGAAATATTTAGTGATATTAATAGTAAAATCATTTCTATCTGTTAGATTTAATTTTTTAATTTAATCTAACAATTTAAATTAATTTTAGTATTATACTGTAACTATAATTTCAATATGATAGAATGACCCTAATAATAACACTAATAATAATGCAAGTTAATATGAATCAAATTAATGTTAAATATTTGCATGAACGTTGTCAAATTTTTTTATTTTGACAAAAAAAAAAAGGTTTGAATTTTATTTTGACTTTGATTAAAAATTTTATGCTCTATTAATAAAAAAAAAATTATACTCATTTTACCCCTTTTGTAAAATACACCACAAACTTTTAAATTAATTATTAAAATTTTTATTAGAAAATTTAATATTTTATTATTTATTCTAACTTTATTACAAATACATTATTCTCTCTCTCTCACACATTCTCTTGGACACTCAAAAGTTTCCTAAATTCATTACCAAATTTGCATGCAATTTGTAAATCGGCTCAAAACGCATGATATTTTAAAAAATAGAAGTGAAATAACTAATTATGTATTGAAAAAAAATTGAAAATAAGGCAAAAATTGGCAAGTGGTTATTTTTTTTTGTTTTTGTTGTTGGTTTCCAAATGTAGAGTTAAAATATATAAATTTAGTGTTAAGACGTATTAAGAATGTTAAAATAAGATTAAAAATAGGAGTAAAAAATCAAAAACAATAATAAAATAATTGAAAATAGCAAATTTAAGGCTGAATTTGCATACATCTCGTGATGTATGCGCCGGAGCATGTTTCACCTACCGATGCGTAATTGCGCGTGATTGCACGCATCAAGGGGCTAATAATTAATTTTTGTATTTTTTTAGGTGCCGTTGATATTATTTATATTAAATTTTATTTATTTATTAGTTTGTTTATTTTATATTTTTATATATTTATATTCAATATTTTGTATTATTTTTAATTATTATATATATAATTATACTAAACTAATAATTATTTTTTATATTTTTTTTCAAGTGCTACTGATATTATTATAGCGTAAATTTTGACTATTATAGGCTTTGAGAGAAGATGAGAGAGTTTTAGTGATGATTTTGAGAGATGTATTAGATATCAAAATATACACATATAATAGTTTTGAAAAATATTAAATATGAAATGTTGTTGAGAAAAGTTTGTAATTTTCTGAGAGTTTATCAGGTGCAGTATAAAGTGACTATGAAGTTTAAAGTTCATTCAAGTACTAAAAATTTGAGACCTATTCATAATGACGAGACGATATTATAGTTGAGCCTACAGAGGATATCTTCCATTGAATTGGAGATGTGTTTGTAAGAAAGTTGTATAAGAATAAAGATGAAATTCACGAGGCTATAAGAATGGTTGCACTTAAGGACAAATGGAGCTTCAAAATTTACAAGTCCACCAAAGATCATTTTGAATTGAAATACGATGATGACAGATGCAAATGAAGATTATAGGCAGTGTCAACGGAAGAGCGATATTTTTCATCGCGAGGCGAGTAAATATAGAGCACACTTGTGTTTTAGGTTAATTGCAGAAGAGTCACCGGTAAGCCAAGAGTCGTATTATTGCTAAAGTAATTAAAAATAAATTTACATCAGTCAATAAAAATTATAGGTAGAAGGACATTCAAGTAAACATACGTAAAGAATTTGGTGTTCAGATGACGTATACTACATCTTGGAGAGCTAAGGAGCATGCATTAAGATTCATAAAAGGTGTTTTAGAGGATTCGTTTAGATTGCTTCCTGCATACAGCTATGTATTGCAACAGAAGAACCCGAGTACAATTACTCACTTAGAAAATGACGCGGATAATCACTTCAAATATTTCTTTGTGGCGTTAGGACCCTGCATCAGAGGTTGTAATTCATCCATCCAACTAATGATTGCAGTGGACGAAATATTTTTGAAAGATTCTTATCTTGGTACAATGTTTGTGACCGTTTATAAAGATAGAAACAATAAGATATTTTCATTGACATGAGAAATTGTTAACTTAGAAAATGATATTTCTTGAGAGTGATTTATGGTTAAACTGCGAGGATTAATTAGTGGGCATCAGAATCTTATTTTATATCTGATCGACACTTTAGTATTGAGAGGGCTATACGGGGTGTGTTTCTTAATACATATAATGGGTTCTGCATCTATCACTTGAAGGAAAAATTAGTCACAAAATATAAGTTACCAATGGATAAGTCTAAAAAAGAGGTATACTTGTTAACTTATGTTGTTACTGCCAAGGCATATTGTGTCTCTAATTTTTAACACCAATTAAACAAGATGCAAGAAATGATACCTGGTGTAACTAAGTATTTGGATGAGGATGTTGGTACAGTAAGATGGGCTCAATCAGCTGGCACTTTCAGAAGGTACGATGTCATGATCACTAATATTGTAAAAAGCATTAATACAGTTACAAAAAAAGTAAGAAAGCTTTATGTAACCAATTTGGTAGAGTGGATACGAGAGCTAACACAATTGTGGTTTTATCATAGATGTTGTTGATGAATTGGACAAATCACAAAGTGATGAAACATAATGATGACGTAAGTCGAATGACAATTTACCATATAGATGTTTCATAATTTTTATTCAAGGGCGGTGATAGAGACGAGATAATGGACATTCTGATAAAATATGTACCTGTCAGAAGTTTGACTATTGGCAAAGGATTATCCTCATGCACTATGCAGATACATGAGATTATCGCACGAGAGTCTTTTTTTAACTTATTACACATCTAAGACTTTATTTCGTGCTTGTAGCTAGCTAGTACTTCTAGTTAGCCATCCGTCAGATTGGATAGTCATAGAGAATTAAAAGATATAGACATTTAGCCTCCGATAGCACGTCATCAAGTAGGCAGGCATCCGACGAATCAAATTTCATTTTTATGGCTTAAGATGATCAATAGACATTTTTATGTCGAACCCACAGGGATAGTTTCTTCTTTTTAAACCAATTACTAAAATTATATCTTCCTAATAATTATTCAGAAAAATAAAAATCTAAGACTGAATGTAAGAAATATAAAACAAAAACACAATGTAAAGAAAATTAGGTGATAGCAATGTAGAGAAAACCTAGGATTAATATTCTCCCTCAATATGTTTCTAATGATTAATCCTCTAATATTTAACTCACTTAGTCTTTATTATTGATCAAGACACTAATGTATTCACAAGCCTCTTCCAAGGTCATGCAAGTATACCTTAATTTACCAAATACCTATATTCCTATGGTACTTGTAATAAATTAAGATTCATTAAGATTAGGTCTTATTGATCATACATGCCAATTAGGTATATTCATATCCTAAATTGAAACTTGCATATGCAACATTGAATGTTACTCTACAATCATGCATCAAATTACCTAGGTCTAAATATTATGATTCCTCTTCCGAGTTTATCAATAATATTACCAACTCATTCACCATATATTGGCCAGATATATTGAAGCATTAAACACAAGTAATTTAAATAATAAATGACTAAGTTTATTAAATATTCAAAAGATATGGCAATTAAGCACACATATTGAGTTCAAATATTAACCCTAGAAAATAAGTTAGCCCATGGCTACAAGAGAACAGCAGTAGAAATAATTATAAATCATGATACAATTATTAGCAAACCGATATAGACGTCGAATTGCTCTTAATTGCGCTGCCTAGAAACTCTTGATGCCGAAGAACGTCTTGTATCTCTCTCTAAAGTTGCTTCAATTAAGCTCCTATTGCTCTCCAAGACTCGTGCTCTGTATTCTTGGTGCTCTTGGGTCGTCTTGGATTCTTTTTTTGAAGGCCGGGAACGAGTGGCTTTATATAGGGATTGATATGAGCTTGAAAATCTCAATTCTAATCGGACTAGGACTCGCACTACCGCTGGCGCGCTATACAGTTGTCGCTGGGGCGATGCGTGAAAAAGCTATTACCGCTGGAGCGGTGTGATGTTGGCGCTGGGGCGCTGCATGAAAACGGCTTCACCGCTGGCGCGGTATGTTGATAGCGCTGGGGCGATGGATCATCGCTGGCGCGGTGACTCTTCGGCGCTGGGGCGCTAGACGCGACTTAAGCAGGTCGTTTTTCTTATTTCGATCACTATTTCAGAGCTGGGGCGAAAATACTTGTGGCGCGGGGGCGCTGGACTCATAATTTGAAAACTTTGCATTTTAGTCCCTGTTTTCGCTCCTTTTGCGTTCTTTCTTTAAATTTCGTTCAAGTCCCTATAAATAACAATAATGCACATAAATAGCCATCTATTCTCATAAAATCATAAAATATCAATAATAAAAACATAAGAAAATATATGACAAATTTGTCCTTATCAACGGCTTAAACACCCTCTATGGGTCGGGGATAGGTTTCCTTCCAATTTTCTTATAAATTGACAAACAGAGTCTTTTAAAGTTAGATTCCCGAGACTGTACCGCTCATGTTCTTTTAGGAATATGTCCCATAATTCATGAATTGCAATATGCACATATCCACTAGAATGCGTCTTAAGAGTCGATAAGATATTATCTAAAGACTCCTTACTCAGGCTATCCTTAATGAACCTAATTTTATCTTCGCGATTTACAGACACCATTCCTAAAGTGCAACAACGTGTGTTGCAAGTCGTGCGTGCACACTTGTAACAAATATTTAATCGTTTTGCTTTTCATTTTTTTGAAAAAGAGCTTTTACTTAAGCCAGGCATGTAGAAAATTAATGAGTCTGCAAATTCACCTGTCAATCTAACTTTGGCTTCAATTAACCAACGTAAATCAACAGATATATTCATAATCATTAATAACCTTAATCTTTCACATCTTGCTTGGTAAATTTTCTTCAAAGAATTTTGAGGCAATAAGGGAAAATACTTTTTCAAATTTTTTTTAATGTCATCCATTTTTTTTTTTTAGAAAATGGGGAAGAAGAGAAGATATCAGTAATTATGGAAAACTGACAAAACCGATTTGAAATATCACGGAGTATCGTTATCCGCCACTTAACCGGGGTGCAAAATAAAACTTTAACAAAACTACTAAATTAACCTGCAAGTAAAAAAAAAAATTTAGAAGAAGAATAAATATATATAAATATGTAAATATATAAAACAAAGATTAATTGGTCTCGTAACAAGGATCTGACAGGAACGTAAATTCTTTATGAAAAGTTTGGTTTTCTAGAAACGGCTTGAGTCTTTTCCCATTTACCTTAAACACATTTCCATTTCTAGGATTTTCAATGTCAATTGTTCTATAAGGGTACACATGTTTCACAATAAAATGGCCACTCCATCTTGATCTTAATTTTCTAGGGAATATGTGAAGTCGAGAATTATAAAGCAAAACCTTCTGACCAGTGTCAAATATTTTTCTCAGAATTTTTTTATCGTGAAAGGCTTTAATTTTAACTTTATGAATTTTTGAATTCTCATATGCATCATTTCTCAATTCTTCAAGTTCATTTATTTGTAATTTACGTATGTGTCCAGCAGAATCAAGATTTTCATTGAAAGTTTTAATAGCCTATTAGGCTTTATGCTCAAGTTCCATAGGTAAGTGACAATGTTTTCCATAAACTATCCTATAGGGAGACATACCCAATGAAGTTTTAAAAGCAGTTCTATAAGCCCACAGTGCATCATTTAGTCTTAAAGACCAATCTTTACGATTTTGGTTTACAGTTTTTTCTAAAATTTGTTTTATCTCCCTATTTGCTAATTCAACTTGTCCACTTGTCTAAGGATGATAAGGGGTAGCAACTTTATAAGTAATACTATATTTTTTTACTAATGTTTCAAATGGTTTATTATAAAAATGCTTACCTCCATCACTTATAATGGCTCGAGGGATTCCAAATCGACTTAAGATATTTTCTTTCAAAAATTTCATGACTGTTTTATGGTCATTATTTCGACATGGAATAGCCTCAATCCATTTTGAGACATAATCTATTGCAACTAAGATATACGTAAATCCAAATGATAACGGAAATGGTCCCATGAAATCTATCCCCTAACAATCAAAGATTTCAATAACAAGAATGGGGTTCAAAGGCATCATGTTTCGTTTTGAAATTGATCCCAACTTTTGATAATTTTCACAAGTTATACAAAATGCATGTGTATCTTTAAATAAAGTGGGCCAATAAAATCCACACTGTAAGATTTTTGCAGCTATTATTTTTTATGAGAAATGTCCCCTACATGCTTCAGAATGACAAAATTCAATAACTTTATTTACTTCATTGTCGGGTATGCATCTTCGAAATATTTGATCACGATAATATTTGAAGAGATAAGGATCATCCCAATAAAACTTTCTCACCTCAGTTAAAAATTTTCTTTTGTCTTGAGCATTCCATTGAGGTGGCATTTCTCCTATTACAAGAAAATTAATAATATTAGCATACCAAGGCATTGTAACAGTAGAAAATAAAAATTCATTTGGAAAAGAATCATTAATAGGTGTTATTTCTATTGATGAATCTGGTGTGAGTCTTGATAAGTGATCTGCAACAACATTCTCAACTCCCTTCTTATCATTTATAGTGATAATAAATTATTGAAGCAATAAAATTCATCGAATCAGCCTTGGTTTTGCATCCTGTTTTGACATTAAGTACCTTACAGCAGCATGGTCAGTAAATACAACAGTTGAAGAACCAATTAAGTAAGAACGAAATTTGTCTAATGCAAATATTACAGCAAGTAGTTCTTTTTCAGTTGTTGTGTAATTCATTTGTGCACTGTTTAAAGTTCTACTTGCGTAATAAATTACATAGGATTTACCTTCCTTTCTTTGTCCTAATACAGCACCAACAGCGTAGTCACTAGCATCACACATGAGCTCAAAAGGTAAAGACCAGTCAGGAGATTGTATGATAGGAGCAGATGTTAAGAGGCCAATTAATTTTTCAAACGAATTTTGACACTCTTGAGTCCACTTAAATGATACATCTTTTGCTAAGAGATTACAAAGAGGTTTAGATATAGCACTAAAATTTTTTATGAACCTCCTATAAAATTCAGCATGTCCTAAAAAGGATCGAACTTCTCTTACTGTTTTTTGTGGAGGCAAATGTGTAATGAGTTTGACTTTTACCTTATCCACTTCAATTCCTTTAGAAGATATTATATGTCCTAAAACAATTCCAGAAGTAACCATGTAATGACATTTTTCCCAATTCAATACAAGACTTTTTTCTTCACATCTTTTTAAAAACTTTTCTAAGTTTTCAAGACAATTATCAAAAGAATTTTCAAACACAGTTAAATCATCCATGAAAACTTTTAAATAATGCTCAATCATGTCACTAAAAATGCTTAACATACATCTTTGAAATGTTACTGGGGCATTACAAAGTCTAAAGGGCATTCTTCTAAAAGCAAAGGTTCCAAAAGGGCATGTGAATGTAGTCTTTTCTTGATCCTCTAGTGCTATGGGAATTTGATAATAGCCAGAGTAACCATCTAGAAAGCAATTGTAGGGATGTCCTGCTACTCTTTCTATAATTTGATCAAGGAATGGTAAAGGAAAATGGTCTTTTCTAGTAGCCGAGTTCAACTTTCTATAATCTATGCACATCCTCCAACTAGATGAGACTCGAGTTGGTATTAACTCACTTTTTTCATTTTTAATAACTGTGATTCCAGATTTTTTTGGTACTACCTGAATAGTACTTACCCACTCACTATCTGAGATAGGATAGATGATTCCTACTTTAAGTAATTTGAGAACTTCAGCTCTCACTACCTCTTTCACATGTGGATTTAATCTCCTTTGAGATTGTTGGGAAGTTTTGGCATTATCCTCTAGGTGTATTATATGTATGCAAATTAGAGGATTAATACCATTTATGTCTTTTAAAGTCCACCCAATTGCATTTTTATGCATTTTCAATGATTCAATCAACTTATCTTCTTGTTCACTTGTGAGTGTAGAAGAGATTACCACTGGGTAAGTTTGTTTCTCTCCAAGAAATGCATATTTCAGTCCTTCAGGCAAAGGTTTTAACTTCAACTTTGAAATTTCGTTCTGTTTATCCTCATTTTCTCCTAATTCTTCAAACTTTAGTTTCCATCCTTTATTTTCAATCACCTGTGCACAATCAAGTAAAGAACATATATCAGAGATTTCAGGATCTAATTGTATATTTGACTCAAATGAATTTATTAAACACATTTCTAAAGGATCGGTAGAACTCCTTTTTTGAATATGATTCTCTACAATTGTTTCAATCATGTCGCCTTCTTCACTTTCATCCTCTCATTCATATGGTTACTTACACATATTGAAAACATTGAGTTTAAGTGTCATATTTCCAAATGAAAGCCTTATTACTCCATTTCTGCAATTAATCAAAGCATTAAAAGTTGCTAAAAATGGACGACCTAAAATAACAGGTATCAGATTACATCATTTGACAGGTTTTGTGTCCAAGACAATAAAATTCACAGGATATATGAATTTATCAACTTGAACTAAAATATCTTCCACTGTCCCTCTTGATACTTTTATTGATATATCGGCAAGTAAAAGAGTTACAGATGTTGATTTTAACTCCCCGAGATTGAGCTGCTGATAAACTGAATACGACAATAAATTCACACTAGCACCAAGATCAAGTAAGGCTTGTTCAATTTTATGACTTCTAATAATACATAAAATTGTAGGACAACCAGGGTCTTTATATTTCAAAGAATTATTGTTCTGAAGAATGACACTTACTTGTTCAGTTAAAAATGCTTTCTTTTTCACATTCAGTTTTCGCTTTACTGTGCATAAATCTTTCAAAACTTTTGCCTAAGAGGGAACCTGTTTAATAGCATCCAGTAAAGGAATATTAACTTTTACTTGTTTGAAGATTTCAAAAATTTCAGGATTGTGATTCATCTTCTTAGTATTACGTAATGCATGAGGAAATAGAGGTGTAGGTAAGAGTTTGGTGTTTTCTTCATTAGATGTAGGTTCAATACTTTCCTTACCCTTAGAGATTGATTCATCACTCTTATGAGGTTCAGGAATTTTTTTTTCAACAATTTTACCACTTCGAAGAGTGATAACTGCTTTAACTTAATCGATGTGTTGGCTTCCTGAACTACATGCATTTGAGTTATGTTGTCATTTGGGGTTTGACTATGGTTGAGAAGGAAATTTTCCTTTCTCATGAATGTTTAGTGCAGATGCAAATTTAGCAAGAGTATCTTTTAAATCAGCAAATGTTTGAGCATTTTGAGAATTAACAGACTCTTATTTTTCAATGAATGTATGCAAGGTTTCTTCAAGATTTTTCCTAGGAGCTGGGACATATGGTGCATAACCTTGATGATTTTGAAAGTTTTGGTGTGGTTGGAAATGTGGTTGTAAAGACTGTGCTTGAGTGTTATTCCTCCAACTAAAATTCGAGTGATTTCGCCATCTAGGATTATAGTTTTGTGAATATGGGTTATTGTTTGACCACTTGAACGTGTTTAGAACATTGGCTTGTTCATGGAGACATTTTCTAAATGCATGCAAAGTTGGGCAATCATTGGTAGAGTGATCATGGGTTTCACAAATGTGACACACAATTTCTTGAACATATTTTATTTGACCACTCTTTTTTATTTCTAAGGTTTCAACTTTTCTAGAAAGGGATGCTAATTTGGCTTGAAGGTCATGGTCTTCCCTAAGATGATAAATACCCCCACTAAATGTAGTGGTTTGATTTTTGTTAGGTGCCTCACAGGTACCAGCAGTGTCCCAATTTTGAGCATTTTTTGCTAGTAAGTCAAGATAGTTCATTGCCTATTCTAGATTTTTTTTCCTCAAATGTTCCATTACACATCATTTCTACAATTTACCTAATTTGGGGTGTTAAGCCCTCATAGAAATTTGAGACTACTCTCCATGTTTCAAAACCATGATGGGGACAAGTATTAATTAATTCTTTATACCTTTCCCAACATTGGTAAGGGTCTCTCCTGGTTTTTGGGCAAAAGTGGTGATTTGTCTTTTGAAAGAATTTGTTCTATGGGAGGGAAAAAACTTTTTCAGGAATTGTTGTTGCATCTCATCCCATAAAGAAATGGATCACGGCCTAAGATTTTGTAGCCATGTTTTAGCTTTATCTTTTAAAGAAAAAGGGAAAAGCCTAAGTCGAATTGTGTTCATGCTATAATTTTGATCATTATACGTGTTACACACTTCTTCAAATTCTCTTAGATGTAGATAAGGGTTCTCTGCATCTAAGCCATGAAAAGTGGGTAAAAGTTGGATAATGCCTAGCTTAAAATTAAAATGCGTTGCATTCGGAGGAAAAATTAAGCAAGATGGTGCACCGATTCGTGTAGGGTTCATGTAGTCTCTAAATGTCCTAGGTCGGTTATGCTCATTATGTTGAGATTGATTGTCCCCTGGGTCTATGAGTCCCTCAATTTGATTTTCGCTTATGGTGTTAATTAGTAAAGAATGAGAAGATGAGGATAATCTAACAAATTATCAAAGGAAGTTTTGCAATTACCTTTCACCAAACGATGAGAATTAGGATCTCGAAACCAACCGCTCATAAAAGAAATAAAATATAATACAATAACAATAAATAATACAAATAAGAGAAAAACAAATATTAAACACAAATAAATAAAATAGGAAAAACGAAAAGCAAAATAAAGATAAATAATTAGAAGTTAGATTAGTAATGTTGGATTATATAATAAACAGAAAAATAAATAAAGCACGTTAGGAGGCTCGGCCTTCCATAAAAATAAAAAGCGAAAATAAAAAAATAGAATAATAAATAAAGTAAAGCACGTTAGGAGGCTCGGCCTTTCATGAAAATAAAAAGCGAATAATAAATAAAGAGTAGGAGGCTCATCCTTTCATGAAAATAAAAGGCAAAAATAATAAATAAACTAAAACAAGTTAGGAGGCTGAGCCTTCCATGAAAATATATTTAACGAAAATAAAAAGCAAATAATAAATAAAGTAAAGCACGTTAGGAGGCTTAGCCTTCCATGAAAATAAAATAAACAAACAAACAACAATAAAATAAAATATAAATTTTACCTCCCCGGCAACGGCGCCAAAAACTTGACACGTCCAGAATATAAGAGTTATTCCCAAGTGCAGGATTGTCGAAGTAATAAATAACCCGATGAGAACGGGGTCGATCTATAGGGAAGTAGAATTAAAATTACAAATTATAAACACTTTAAAGATAATTAATGCAGTATAAGATGTTTGCAAATATTATTTCAATTAACCAATTCAAATAAAAAGCTAAGGTTAGGGAGATTCACTCTTGGCATAAGAAGTAAGAATATATTTAACTTTTTTTTTTATAACTCAATTGGAATCCTCACACAAAGGAGGTTCTAACCGGAAAATATAGCAATTAAAGTTCATCATCATTTATATATTGATTAGTATTTATTTCTTTCAATTATTATACACTAAATCTTATAAATGGGTTCAAGTATTTATTATGCCAATCTTTATATTTGTCTACAATAAATCAAGACTCCCACTTTACAAGAAATGTTATATACACCAAATCTTGTAAATGGTTTCAAGAATTTATTGTGCCAAGTATTAAGTTTGTCAATAATAAATCAAGAATCACCACTTTAGAAGAAAGGGTATTAATGTTACAAACAAAATAAATACATCATATATAAATTTGCATAACTTAAAAATGAAGCATTAAATTCATGAATAAATATTAAACATATCTTATTATCTTGTCAAGAGTTTTACCCTTTCACCTTAGCTTAAATAAAATTATTTGGACATAATAAAACTAAAGAAAAAGAAAAGAAATGGAAGAAGAAATAACATGATTTAATAGTAAACAAGAGAAATAAATTTACAAAGAAATGGATACAAAGAACAAGTATTTTGAACTAAATTCTAACTTTATAATTACCTCCTTTAGGCATAAACAAGCCACCTATTTATAGAAAAACATGGATAAATTGAGACAAATTTGGAGGGAACCACTTGGTTGATGAAAGTCAAGAATGGTGGCAAAATAATTTGCATTGATTATCATTATGGCACCCACTTGATTATCCAATTTGAAATTGATGTGATCCGAATTAGCTGTTACTCAAAACATCAAAGTTATAGATAAATCTCTTATCTTTTCAAATTGAGTGATCTCATACGTATTTCTATAGTTATGGGCCAAATACTGATGACTGTTCAAACTGGGCCTGTACTGCAGATCAGTTCTGTTCTAGGCCCTTTATGACCCTCTAAAAACTCGAATTTCAATTTTTTTGTGAAATACAATATATTAGTCCATTGAGTCAGCTCTTCACAGGATTAAGAATCACCTCAATTGGATTTTTAGGTAGAAAGTTATGTCCATTTTACTGAACCTGCCATAAAATAGTTAAAAGATAATTAAGTACAATATTGTAAACATACTTAAGTTAAGAAAATTAAATACACTAGTAATACAAAACAATAATGTAAAACTCTTATTAAATGTGTAATTTCAAGTGTTTATCAATAGACAAGTTACTGTGCATAATTGTAGCAACGATTAAGTCACTGTAGCAGTATTATAATAATGGCTATTTTTCACTCCTTATAAATACCTCACTTATTTGAAGTTCAACAAGAAGAAAAGAAGGGATGAAAAATATCATATATCAGAATTGAGAGCTTTATTGTTCTACTCCTTTATATTTACTTATTTGAGAGATTAAATTTTTTTATTTATCTATTCTTATATTGATTTTATTCAAGAGTTTGTGGAAAACACTTTGAGTAAGAAAGTGTTTACTCTTTTGTTGTAAGTTAAGTGTTTTTGAAAAACACTTTGAAAGGAGAATTGTTACTCTTTTATTATGAGGGTTTAATTAGTATCTCGGAAACTAATTTATTGTAAAGGTTTCTTAAACACCTTGGAAGTCAAGTGTATTAATTCTTAACCTTAGTTTAAGGCAAACTAATGGAATCCTCAAGGCGAGTTGCTTGAGGCATGGACGTAGGCTGTGTGGAGTACCGAACCATGTAAACATTCGGGTGTCATTCTCTCTATCCTTTACTCTTTTATTTATTGTAATTCTTTGTGATTGAATTTGCTTACATTTTAATAATTACATAAATTGTTCATATTTGTGCATAATTTTTAAATACTCAATTCACCTCCACTTTTGAATTGCCTATCTAGAATTTTCATTTGGTATCAAAGCCTTGTTCTCTAGAAAATGACTTAATCATCTTAGAGTGATCCTTGACAACCTTTAGAGAACCTAACATATATGAGGGTAAATTTACCACTAGACCTTTATTTTTTAATGGATTCAATTATAGTTCTTGAAAAATTAAGATGATGACTTATTTACAAGCTTTTAATTATAATATTTAGATTATTGTTCAAAATAGTCATTGTGTGCCTATGAAAAAGAATTAAAAAAGGAAAGGTTATTCCTAAATTCGAAGAGGAATGGAATAAAGAGGATTTTAAAAATGCTTCTTTAAATGCAAAAGCCATGAACTATTTATTGTGTGCATTAGATAAAAATGTGGTCAATAAAATTTGTAATTATAATTCCGCATATGTAGTTTGGCATGCATTAGAAGTACTATATACGAAACGTGCAATTAAGAAAAAGAAAAGGAAGGCATCAACATGGGATGATGAAAAAAAAGAAGAATGTGGGACTTCAAATCTTGCACTCATAGCCATAGGAGATGATGAATTTGAAAATCTTATTGAGGTATTATAATTCCTCTTATGATAAATTGTATTATACTTTTCAAGAAATGTATGATGCCATGACTAAGCTTGCATCTAAAAATACATTACTTAGGAAGAAATTTTTTGATCTTTCAAATAAAATTGAAGAACTTAAAAAAGAAAATGATGTGTTAAAAAGTGAAAATCTTTGCTTAGAAGAAAATGTCATTTCTTTTATAAAGAAAAAAATCTTGAAAATAAACTAAAAGTATCTAAAGCATGTATTCAAAAGTTAAATGAGAACCCCAAAATTAATGAGATAATTTTAAAAAATGAAGCCATTAAAAATAAACTCATTGATTTAAAAGAAATTGTCTTAAAATTCACAAATTGACAAAAGAATTTTGAAAATTACTTTGTTTTAAAAAATATGTGTTTGACAAGGGAGGTATAGGATATAAATCATTTCTAAAGAAAAAATAATTATAATATTATTATGTAAAATCAAGTTTTAAAATTGAACCTAACTCAATTTGTCATTATTGCAATAAAAATGGTCATAAAGTTTATACTTGTTATTTCATGAAATTTTGAGTAAAATAAATTTGGGTTCCAAAAAGAATCATTTCTAACATTCAAGAACCTAAGGAATGTTGGGTACCGAAATGTGCAATTTTAATTATTTTTCTAGGTACATAAAAAAAGAGATGATTTGAATTAGTAATAATTTTTGCCCTGTTAATAGAATTACATTTGATGGTAAGTTGATATTGTGTGAAAATTTTTTTTTCTTTGATGTTACACTATGAATAATTATAAATTATTTTGATATCTTTAATTTCATTGATGACTTATAATTCATTAGAATTTTTAATATATATTTGGTTGTTATAAGAGGAATTATATGATTTTCTAATCAGTTTGGGTATATCATTATTTTTTTTTTTAATTTTCTAAGGGGAAGATTTGTATATGTTATATTTATGGGGAACAATGTATTAAAAATATATAGTTTGTGAATAATATTACTTGAACCTAGAACTTGTGAATAAATTCTTCATAGCTTGAATTTCTCCTTATGAATAAGTTTTCGGTGATTTGTTCTATTAAAAATAATAGATAAATTTTGATGAAATAGTTTCCCCTTGTGAAAAATTATTTTTCACAAGGGGAGAAATGTATTTTGATTTGATTAATATTTCTATGATGATTATGATTAAGTCACATATAATTGAGTCACATGCCTATTAAAATATTTTGATGATTTTATAAGTTATTATGCATATTGGGAAAATGTTTTTAAAGGGGTAAATATTACATGAGCATTGAATTTTTTATAAATATCCCAATATTTTTTTAGCCTTTTGATGATGTCAAAAAGGGGAGAATTTTGATGTTAAATTATGTTATAAAGGTTTTTTTGTAAAATCTCCACTAAAGTCATCAAAATATATGAGGCATTTATCATCATTAAAAAGAGAGAGATTGCTAACTTTCTAGTTATACATATTAATGTTTTGATGATAACAAATCTCATATTTAGGTATTGAAAGAATTATATGCATGAGTGAGATCAAATAGGAGAAAAAAAATAGAATGGCAAATTCAGAATTATATTGGCACTGTATGAAATAAAAAATATATACAAACATGATGATAAGAGAAGGATAATTATGTTAGCTTTCCAAAGAATTTTACGGAAGTAAATTTGAAATTGTTTACGAAAAGTTTTGGTCAAATAATTTAAGTATCTGAAGATGGACCAAAGTGTAAAGTTTTGAAAATTTTAAAAAATGGACTAAAATGTAAAAGATTAAAACCTTGAGAATATCATTGTATTGACACTGTAGCAACGGTAATGACACTATAACAATGGGCGAATTACTGTATACTAGTCATGTTACTGTGTATAATTGTAGCATCGGTTAAGTTACTATAGTAGCACTATAGCAATGACTATTTTTCACTTCTTATAAATACCTCACTCATTTAAAGCTCAACAAGAATAGAAGAAGGGAAGAAAAATATTACATATCAGAATTGAGAGCTTCATTGATCTATACCTTTATATTTACTCATTTGAGAGATTAAATTTTTTATTTATCAATTCTTGTATTGATTTTATTCAAGTGTTTGTGAGAAACACTTTAAAAAGAAAGCAATTACTCTTTTGTTATAAGTAAAGTGTTTATGAGAAACGCTTTGAGAGAAGAGTTGTAACTCTTTTATTGTGAGTGTTTAATTAGTGCCTCAGAAACTAATTTGTTGTAAAGGTTTCTTAACACCTTAGAAGTTAAGTGTATTGAGTCTTCGTTTAAGGCAAGTTAGTAGAATCCTCAAGGCGAATTACTTGGGGTGTGTTTATAGGTCGTGTGGAGTGCTGAACCACGTAAATATTTGGGTGCTATTCTCTCTATCCTTTGCTCTTTTATTTATTATAATGATTTGTTATTGAATTTGCTTACATTTTAAAAATTACATAAATTGTTCATATTGTTACATTAATTTTTTAAATACCCAATTCACATTCACTCTTGGATTATCTATCTAGAATTTTCACATATCAACCTAACGATTGGTGAATTGGGTGTTTGGAATCTCAATTTTCTCCAACTTTAGAGTACCTCTTCATTTTTCTGATGCAATACGCAATTTTTCCGTCATGTGATAGTCTGCATTCTTTTCATATTTATAGGGCACCAACTTCTTATGTACTTTCAAAACCTACACAAAATTTTGGATTTATTAATCAATAATAGAAAAAACAACAAAATTTATAGAAAAATTATATATATATATGTTTCGTTGAATATAAAAACATATTCCAACACCATGGAATAGAACGTTTGCGATGTCTTCGTATAATTTAATGCCCGTACCAGACTAATTTAGAAGATGCGAAAAAGGGTCACCATCCTTGCTCGCAAACACCTCCCCACATCTTGGGATCGCCTCATAGATCCACACTTGAGAACAAATAACAACATTATTCTGTTATCGTATTTAATGCAAATTGAAAATTATAAATTTTTTGCATCTTAATATGATAATAAATCGATAATGAATTGAAAAAAAAAAGAATTATTCACCAAGAATGCCTGACTAAATATGTATAGGTTGTATGCTTCCCTATCCGGAGTGCCCCATTTTCTAACCTTCATTAATTTTTTTAATCGGGGTTATGCTTAAGCTATAATGGAACATAGTTCATGCAATCATGCCCTAAAGATAGGCATTAAACTCATCCACATCATCTACGAGGTGAAGAACAAAATATTGGACTGCTCTACAAAGATCACGTGGCATCAATAATTTATAAAATACATAAAATAGACACATTTTCACTGCATCTATATCATTATAAAATGTAACGCTGTTGAACCACGAATCTAAATTTTTATAGGTCAACTCATTTCTACCATTAAAGCATTTATGCTAAAATCTACCATCCAACCCTTTTACTGAGGGATAATCCCATATTCTCAAATCGGTAATCAAATAAAACTTTAGACTAAAGAATCTAATACGCTTGCTGCCTCTTCATGTAATTTTTTGGTATGTACGCGTTTTAATAAAATCTCGTATACTAAAAGAACTGATAATGCAATATTCTGTACATCCAAAACATGCCCAAAAAATATGGTTCTAAATATTTTGATCTGCCTTGAAATCAATTTGACTTTTATTCTTTTGATAGCCCATAATTTCGAGTAAGTAACTATAGTCAATCGGTAGAATTCATTTTCGACAATTATATATTCCTTTGAGACATTCTTTTTTCTGAAAAAATAACAATTATTAGTATATAACCAATTATTAGATAATTTAAATAATTACTAAAAATAAAAACAATTATTAGTAACAAAATTATTAAAACTTTTTCAACCAACAAAAAAACAATATAATAAAGATAAAAAATTAAAATAATGACTAAAATTAAATAATTTAGTCACAATTTTAAAATATTTAATTAAAAATTAAATATAAAAAATTTTGAAAAAAATTGCCACATGGCGCCAAGTAGTAGGCGTGACGTGCGTATAGTGTCACGGGCTTGCCTGGAAAATGGTTGAAATCCTCCATTTTTAGCTATTTTTTGGCTTTTTTCGATTACTTATACTCATTTTCAACCTATTTTACACTTTATTAACACTACATCTATACATTTTTAATAATTAGATACAAAAATAACTCAAAAATACATTAAAACTAAATTTAGAATAAAAACTCTAATTTTCGTCCATTTTTAATTTTTCAACTCCACAATTGATTATTTTAGTTCAAAATTTCAAAATATGCTAAAGCTTGCAGCCGATCTACAAGTCCTGGAGCATTTTGGGGCAAAAATGAATATTGGCTGAGAGAGAAAGAGGGGTGTATGGCCAACCGGTGTTTTTATGTTGCAAGGGGTAAAATAAAAAAAAATGTATATTTGGTTAATATAATTTAAAATCGTTGACTAGGTTAAATTAAATTATATTTTTTTTGGTCAAAAAGAAGAATATTTACATGAAAATAAAAACCATTGTTAAATTAAATTATATATATGTTTTAGTCAAAAAGGAGAATATTTTGCATGAACATAAAAACAATTGATTAAGAAAACAATATTTTCATAGGCCATTAAATAATATATGTTAAATAATTGTGATATGGAGTAATCGTGTTTTATGGATACCTAAACAATATTCAATTCTCCATTTGAAATAATTTTTTAAGATTAAGAATTTTTATGATATTATCATGTTATGCCATAAATGACGAGTGAGTTTGAATTATTAATAAATATTTTCTTCTCAATTAGAGGTAGAATTAGAATTCAAGGTGAGAAGAGACCATATGCTAAAATTAAAATTTATCTTGAATTATAATTTTATTATATGAAAATACTAATATTAAACCTGAAATTTTGTAGTCAAATTATAAAAATGTCTATTTTAAAAAGTATAAATTTTAAAAATTTATTATTAAATTAAAAAAAATGACACTTAAGAGACCATGACTCTTTAGTCCCTTAAATAATTTTACTACTATTCTCAACTTATTGTAAATTTTTTTATCACCAATTTAAAAGGTCTTATTTATTTTTAAATTTGAAATATAATAATGTGTATTTTTACACTGATAATTTTATTATTTTTATTTTTAATTATTTAAAAAAAAATTCAAATAAAAATATTTTTAATAAATTTTTTTAATTTTTTGAAGGACAATTTTTCTCACCTTATTTATGATGCAAACAACTTAAAATGTCACCTTAACTAACTCGGCCGAGTCGCAACCTCAGTTTTCACGGGTTCAGAAAGTCAGAAAACCGCATATGGTACATTCGATTCTCCGCATGGGCCCACTCCCAATAACCCGAAAAAAGCCCAACGGTCAATGCCTGCGCGAAAAGAATCGAACCACCGCCCCATCGACACGTCATAGAATTCAATGGTTGGGAATTCATGGGAGAAAATATCTGGTTGTCGAAACACCATTCCAGATATTTTGCTTTAAAAAAAAAGAAAATTCAAAACCCTAAGAGAGAGAGATGTGACGTGTGTGATGTAGCCAATAGCAAGAGAGCTATAGATGTATACAAGCCTTAGATCTCGGCGAACACACACGTGGCACAACGCTGTGATAGGAATATATCTTCTCTGATCTTCATCTCTAGCCCACTTGCTTCCCCTTGATTTGCTCTGGGCTGTGGGCCATGGATGTATTAATGGATGGCCATGTTAAACCTCATACCATGGAACAGATTGCGTGGCGTCTTTTGATTTGTCATTTAATATCTTATTTGACTCTTGAGCCTTGTGAAAGCATACCCTTATTTTTATTTTTATTTTGCTTTAAATAAAGCTTCTTCTGCTTTCCTAGTTTCTAATCATGGTTACTTTTAATAATTCTTTTTTCCATTTTATTTCGTAATTGTATTTAAATAATTTTCACTTCACAATTATTGAACATCTGCATATTGAAATTCATTGAATGATTTTAATTGGTTTTTATCTTATATAAGAATGTTGGCATTCTTAACCAAATTACCGAAGTTACTCTTAAGTTTTAGCTCCAACGTAGTGTTCATTCAAGATAATTTTATTAAGATATTTTCAATTTTTAATTAAAGTAAAAATTAAATTTTATTTATATATTTTTGTATTTTTTTCTTTAAATATCACATAATAAATCTACTAATGTATTTGGGATCAGAAAATTAAAGCCGTCGACTGAATTAAATTTATTGTGACACAACTCAAAATTTTGTGTTTAAAAAAATCAAACCTCCTTCACAAATATTTGAATATAAAGTTAAGTATTTCATTAATTTCATATAATCAAACTTTAAATTTTATCATATTGTTAAAACTTTACTAGTTGAACTAATTAATCCCATTAATTTATAAAATTTTTAAAAAATTAAATTTTCTTGATAAATTCAAGAAAAAAGTTGCATTATTTTTTAAATTTTTTTTAAAAAAAAATTCTTTATAAAAATTATCTTTCAATACTTAATTAATCAAAATTTGAAATCAATTTTCTTCTTTTTATCTCTCTAATTAGTAGAAGAAAAACAAAATCATAAAAAGGAGGATTGGGGTTAATTAATCTCCATTGAGAGCTCATGATTCTTCATACAAAAATCTAGATAGACAATAACCCGTTGACAAGAAATTTAAAAATAATTGAGGTGAATGTCGGTTAACCACTAATAACAGATATTACTAGAAAAATCAAGTGGTCTCCACGTCGGTTCAATTACAAATTGCTAAAAAACTTGAGGTGAAAGTAACAAATGCCAAATCACAAATGAAAATCTGAAAACGACATACGCAAAATCACCGAGAGAAAAATAAAAAGGAGAGAGAGAGAAAGGGCAAATATGCTTGTATTTATTGTACACGTGGTGTAAAAACCTTTTGTTTGTCGGGCCCTGATATGATCGTTGTCCGAAAGACTCACTACTGATAAAGATTGGACGGTTGGAGATGACGATGATAATTGATAACTGCCGTCGTGTCCCATTAAACTTCTGTTAGTATCTAAAATGAATCATTTTTCATTACTTACTTCTATTGCCGGGGAATTTAGGTGACATTTGCGTTACATGCAAAGGCCTATTTGAGTATTAGGGTCCAGTATTTTTTTTAAGGAGTTGCCAAATGCTAAGATGAACTCTAGGCCATTCTAATAAGATCGGTGTTAGACCGGGAACGTGTGCGTCTGTAACCCAACTCATAAGTCTATTAGGTGGGACTTATGCATAGGTCTAAAAATTATGGGTTTTATTGATTCAATAATTTTAATCTTAAGGTGAATTATTATTTTTGTAAAGAAAAATTAAAGAGAATTTAAAAATTTAAGAGTGAAAGAGATGTCGGTAAAATGAGTTGTCTATTTTGATTTAGTCTTAATGGACCATTTAGCCCATTATTTGAGTTATATTTACAATTTTACCCTTAATAAGTTTTATACAAATGAGCTTCCTAAATTACCCTTTAGGTAAATTTATGTCTCTTACACTTATTCCCATTTTTTTGAAATATCACTTATCTCCCTTTTTAGATAGTCTATTTCACAATATTATTTTGTGAAATAGACTTAGTATAATAATTTGGAGTTCTAGTGTTACAATTTTACTTTTTGGAGTGTGTCTTGGTTTGACTAATTGTTTGTCTTTCTCGATTTGTTCTTCTCTGTTCTCGCAGTGTTACATTCTTGGCAACTAGTTGATGGCGTTTTATCTTGCATCACAATTCGTTTCTTATCCAACTTATTGTTGATAAAATAATGCTTTATTGAAGGAGAGAGATTGAGAAGTTGTTAAACTTGAGTCTAAACTCGTATCTATTTAGCTCGACAGTGATTAAAAGGATATTTTATTGGAGAAAAATAATACTCTGGCGGAGATTTTAACTATTGATTTGTTGTGGAAGTGGGTTATTTATTACTCCTGTTAATGTTGCTCATTTGGCAAGGCGAAGAAGCTTGTTAATGATTTAGTAATTTTGAAAACTCGCTGATCTTGTTGTTAAAGATTCTGAACTCGCTGCGAGTTGACAAGAGATACTAGATTTTAAATCAAATCTTTTAGAGTCACGACAACGCTATGATGAACTTTCTGATGGGAAGAAGGTTTAATCTCATCGGTTGAAAGATTTTCTCGTAGGAAGGTTGACTAGAACCGATGCTTTTCACTTGTCTTCTTTGCATATTCGACTAGCTTTTACTGAAGATGATCTAAATCGTGATGGGGTAGATGTTTTAGATTTAGATTTAGATTTAGAGTCTAAGTCTGATGGTAGTGATGATTCTCTCAGATAACAAGGAGTTGGTTCTAATATTCATCTTTCTGGATTGCTTTCTCAGAGGTATCAATGAGTCTTTTTGTTTATTTTATACTTTTATTTTTATTTGTCTGTTATTGTTATTCGATGTATAAATAATAAAAAGGAAAGAGTTCTGCTTATAAAGATGTTCCTACTGAAGTTGCCCTACTAAAGGATGCTTTTTAGATCTTTTATTTGTCTCCCATTTTTTGTACTTCTTAATTTTAAACTTTGTTACTTCTAGGTTCGCTAGTACGTTTCTTAGTGAATAAATATTTACTTTAATTGATAAACGTGTTTTAAGATTTTATTTTTATGATGTTGTACTTATTAGTTTATTTTAAGGCATGTTCTAAGGCATGCCTTTAGAATGTATTTGGATGATTTCATACTTGACCCGATGAGAGTATACTTTGGATATTTTTAAGATGCATTGGATGAATTTTATTTTTGACTTGACAAGAGTATACTTTGGTGTATATCGAATGTCACTTTAGGTATATTTTGAGTTGTTTATTGAATGTTGATCATATATGCAACCTTTTTTCTTTTTCCTTTTAGGAAGTATTCAAACGACTTTTCTAATTTTTTGCTAATTTTTGTCTTTTTTTTTTAATTATATATATAGATATAGATATATGCTTTATTTTAAGACCTGCATACTAAGCATATTTTGTGTATTATTTGGTATCAGATGAAATATTATGACATTTTTTTGTCAGTTGTTATATTTGAAATTAAAAATGTGTCATAAATATAGGTAAATAGTAAATTTTTTCACTCGAATTTTTTTTATAGTGTGATACGAGTACTCACTTCTTTTTTTTTTTGGGCTACGCAACTTATTTATTAGCTTTTTGATTGAATTTAATTGTATGACTATTCGTCTTCTTAAACACACGATATGATATATCACATTCTTAATTGTGTATGTAGTTAATTTTGACCTCTTATTTGATTGTAAGGTTTAATAATTTATCTTTCAACTCTGAATAGGTGACATGACTAGTCATCCTTTCAATTATCAGTATGCAAAAAGATTAGTCACCTTTTTGTTTAAGATTATATGACATGATTAGTCATCTTTCAATCGTGTAATTGTCCAATTGTCTTTTTAATTATGTGACTTATTTAGTCGCTTTTTTACTCATGCGACTTGTTTAAGTCATCTTTTTTTACTTTGATCTTGTGAGATGATTGATCATCCTTTGATTTTGATCATGTGATATGATTGATTGTCCTTAGATTTTGATCATGTGATCTGATTAGTCGTATTTTGAATTTGATCGTGCAACACAGTTAGTCATGTTTTGAGTGTGTGAGATAATTATATCTTTTAGCTTTTGAATGTATAACATAATTGGTCTTCGTTTTTGAACTATATGTATGTGACAAGATTAATTGTCTTTGAGTTACAATTATGCGACAAGACTAATTATCTTTTTGATATGATGGTGTGACAACATACTCAGTCATCTTTTAATTATGATGTTGTGACATACTCAGTGGTCTTTTGATTATGAACTTACAACATAATTAGTCATCTTTTATCTATGAGTGTGCGACATAATCAGTTGTCTTTCATTCGTGTGACTTTATTTAGTCAATTTTCAATCGTGCAACGAGTTGTGCTATAATATAACTTGCTATTTTATTGTTTGCTTTTAATCCATAAAATTTTATTATCACGAGATAATTATGAAGCGAACAACTTGTGTCTTGTGCAAATAATTTTTACTAATAACATTTTATTTGGAAGCTCGCGTAAATATGTATTTTGTGAGACATTGATAATTTGCAATTCATAAGGTTTGACAACTTGTGTGATTTAGCTACTTTCGGGATTTGGCAATTCATGTATTTTGGCAACTCACGTGTTTTTCAACTCTCGCATGTCTTTTTTCTTTTTTAGAAATCGTGTATTCAAGATTTGCAAGATCTGCTATTTGCACTTCCTGTTTATGAGGTGAAGCTTCTCTATTTTCTGATCATGATTTTTTTATTCATGCTATTGCCAAATTAGTTTAGGTAAGCAATTTGTGGCTCTTGACTATGATAGTGCAACATACTTAGTCGTTTTATAACTATAAGGATGCGACATACTTAGTCGTCTTTTGATCGTTCAGTGAGTTACGCTGTAATGTACGTTACAATTTTTGTTGTCTTGCTTTATTTGACTATAAGATTTTATTTTCAAGATATGATTATAAGGTTAATAGCTTGCATCTTTTGTAGCTAATAATCTTTATTTGAAAACTTTGCATAGATGTGCACTTTTAAAGATTTTTTATGATTCATATATTTTGATAATTCACCTGCTTTGACAGCTTGCATGATTTAACAATTTATGTGATTTGGCAACTCGCAAGATTTGATAGCTTGCATAATTTAACAACTTACGTGATTTGGTAACTTGCAAGATTTGACAACTCACTTGATTGGTTAACTCGCGAGATTTGACAACTCACATAATTTAGTAACTCGCAAGATTTGATAGCTCGTGCTTTTCTCCTCTTCTTAGGATTCTTTCTCTTCTTGGAACCCCTTGAAACTAGCTATAAGTATTAGTTGACAGAGTCTTAGTAGAAATCTTTTTTAGTTATGAGCATGTGACAAAATTAGTCATTTTTTTTTAATTTTAGGTTTGCAATATAATTAGTCATCTATTGATTATGAACATGCGACATAATTAGTCATCTTTTGACTATGAATGCTAGCTTTATCAACATGAATGTACAATTATAATTAGCTATCTTTTAATATAATGGTGCGACATGATTAGTCGACTTTTGATTTGATGATACAACATGACTAGTCGTCTTCTTGATTTTAAGTATGCAATATAATTAGTTACCTTTTGATTTTGAATGTATGACATAATTAGTCATCTTTGAATAATAAGTATTCAATGTACTTAGTTTGTTGTGAGAGATTTAATACATGTGGGTGTATGCATATGCTATTGTGTCTATTGCCTAAAATACGTATCATATACATATTTATACGCGGTGAAAGTGTGAAATATACAATAAACACAATAAATAAATATATTAATCACATTCATATATTAGAAAGGTTGAGAACTCACCTTAACGTATAACGTTATACACGTATTTTTCTAAAGTTTGCATGGAGACCAACTAGTGGGCAGTTCTAGTCACCAACACGGTGGGTTTGATGAGCTAGAACAGCAGCTCTATATCCAACATGGGATTAACTCTTAATCTAAAAAATAGCCAGCTGTGTGTTTTTTATCATTTTCTCTAAAAGGATAGGGAAATGGAGAATTTGAAGCAATCTATCATTACTTCAATTGGAAGCATAGAGAAAAATGAAACAATTTCATTTTTCCCTTCATTTTTTTTCTTTCTTCTTCTTTTCTTTTCTCCTTCTTTTTCTCTTCTTCTTTTCCTCCATTTCTCTTCTCTTTCTCGGCCAAATGCCCAAAAGCAAACACAGTTTCTCTCTTTCTCTCTCTCTCTCTCTATATATATATAAAATAAAATATTAATATAATATATTATATAATATAAATAATAATATAATAAAAATAATAATATAATAATATATTATATAATATAATAAGAGAGATATTTTGATTCTTTAACCATGAAATAATCAAAGTATAAAATGACTATTTAACCCCTCATAAATAGTTACCAAACATACCCTCTAATAAGTCCCATCAAATCTCACACTTGGGTAAACTCAACTGAGGGTTTACAATATGCCATGTGTCATAATACAATTAGTAAACAATACTTATTAACTAATTATTGTATTTAACACTTAACTATAGACATACACGCAATCTCGTGGTAGTACTGAATATTATTGGATTAAATAATTTAATCTGGCACGCTGCCCTAGTGCACAACGAGTACACTCTATATCACAGGACTCACTAGGTCCTACGCTCGATTTGTCAAATAAAACTAGTCCATGAGTCCGTGAGCAATGCCTCACACACACGTCACGGATATACAAATAAGCGCGTTAAACTATGCAAGTTGAGGTTACAACGTATACGTATAGTCATTCCGTCATGATATCTTGGATGTACGGGGATATAGATTATCATCGTCAAATCCCCTAGTGCTCATCCATGTCCTATCTTCAGACTTGTATCTCACTGAATAATATGCGCAAACTCATTTGCCATATTGTTCCACCCTGGCGAAACTTTTTTTTGGGATTAATACTTGTGGCCACAAGATTTTTCGAGATACAGTCTCAAAGCATCTTGATATCAAACTCCTTATACAAGCTGACGGATCTCATATCTATACACATCGGACTTCATAAGCATCAGACCATACCCAGCGACACCTAGCGGTCACACTATAAAAGGTTTGTGACATGCGTGGAACCAAAGTATGGTGGATTACTTATAAGCCCACCGTCGCACTTAGGTCAAAAGACCACGTATACTACTTAACTCGAGAGGACTCTACATTGACAGTTTACATAGGATGTCTATCGGAGGTCCTCGTGAGTCTGTCCCATATCCAGTCTTAACTGGATACCCATATATCAATACGAGCTCTAAGCTCATGGTCGGCTAGGAACGACCATCTATACCCTATAGGTATGACATATGCTGATCCATATATAAAGGTATCCACCGATAGACCCGCATTAGTAGAAATAGATCAAGGACAATAATTTGAGAACATACTTGCGTAACTAGCATTTTCAGGCACCCGATTGCAACTCTTGCAACTATGTAGTTACTAGTATATTCCTAGGTCTATGTCCTATTATAAACAAGACTCCAACACTTGGATCTGCTGAGTATTATAACCAACTAACACTTTACTGTGCTAACATTTAACATTTATATCTCTCAGTGTGGCTAACTATGAGCCCTTATCTAAATTCTTTTAGATCTGATCTGAACACTTTCAGGTCATACAATGTCTGTAACGTTACATTGTATAGTACCATATTAATAGGTATTAGCGATTTAATGAGAATGTACACTTGTATAGATACACAAGTATATGTACATTCAGGGATGACACGTAAGCACCGAGCCTAACAATCTCCCACTTGCTCCAGTGCTATTCCTAATGCTATTCACACACATCGATTTTACATGTTTCATAAACACTTTAAGAGTCATGGCCTTTAGATAGTGGGTCCGCTAAATTATTTATCAAGCACTTCTATAAATAATCACATCTCTTTTAGCCAAGATCTCTTTAGTCATGTGAGACTCATTTCAATATAATTATAGTACCGGTGTCCTCTTAGCACTTTGACTTGTACAATGGCCTTGTTTTATTGAAAATAATGGGATAGGATCCATGTGTCTTGGAACTCTTCTAAGGCTAACGATAAACCTACGAATCCTCATTGTCGTTTCAGCTATGCTTTAAATAAATAAGCAATGAATCCTAGTCTAGTGTAATTCTAACTCACTTAGTACTATTAAGAATGAGCACATTCCCAGATGTAGACTCTCTATCATCTAGGTTAAACGAGAAGCTGACTCCGTGCGTCTTCTCATTTATAAATTACTTTCTCCATATTTGAGAAACTTATCCTTTATACCCTTGAGGTACTTTAGGATATGATTGACTACCATCATATGGTGGTCACCTGAATCACACTAAAACCCACTCGTAACTCTTATAGCCAAACTGATCTCAGGTCTCAAATACATCACAACATACATCAAGCTCTAAAGAGTTGACGTATTTGGTGTGTCAGACACTCTAACTTTTTCATCTTACATCTAAAGAGACACTCTCATCGAAAGATGAATACCAGGTCCAAAAGATACGTTAACTAACTCATAGTTAACATACTGTACCCTTTTTAGGATACTATTGATGTGAAATAATTTGGGAGAGTTCTATCAGTTTTCTAGCTCTATCTCTATAAAGCTTTATACCTAGTATAAAAGAAGCCTCTCCTAAATCCTTCATGGAGAAATTCTTACGAATTACTTCTGACTAATTATAATATACCAACATCATTCCCAATGACTAGTATGCCATCAACAAAGAGCATCAAGAAAACTATCATGCTCCCACTGACCTTTCATGCAAATTAGACCAGAAGTCTAGCTAGATGTAAAACTTTCAGGCTATTCTATAAATATCTCTAACTTGAGGTATCCATTTTGGAATGCCGGCCTTACATTCATCTGCCAAACTTCAAAGTCATAATATGCTGCAAGAGCCAATAAAATACTAATCGACTTTAGCATCAATATTGGTCTAAAGGTTTCCTCTTATTTGATCCCAGATCATTAAGAATTATCTTTTTAGAACAAATATAGAGCCTAAAAGGACTTTACCTTCCATCTGGATCTCACTATCTCTTTGTAAACCCTTTACAACTAATGAGAATAATTCTCATGGGTAGCTTAACCAAGTCCCAGACTTGATTATGATACATAGAGTCAATATTCATTTTTATAGCTTCTTGCTGTTTCCCTAATCGATGTCTAACATCGTCGCCTTGTAGGTCAAAGGATTATTTTCTTTTACTAAGAAAACTCCAAGTTCACCTTTAGGTATCAAACATACCTAAAAGGTGACCTAGAAATTCTTTTCGACTCATTTGGAGAATGTGCTAAAAGGCCACTGCTTAATTGAGCCTGAGTTCCCATCATTGGTTCATTGATTACTAGATTGACTTTACCAAGTTCAATCTTTCTATTATTCCCATGATCTATGAGAAACTCTTCCTCAAGGATAACAGTATACCGAGAAACGAACACATTTTATTTCTCTGAATCATAGAATTAGTATCTTATTAGATTTACAGGATACTCAATGAACCTATATTAGTACCTCTTGGGTGCTGTTTATCCTGCTGAGTAACTATTACAAAATAAGATACCCTACTGCGTAACTCTTACATAAGCAGGATAACCCCAAGTCTTAACATATTTAAGAAATGGCTTCCTTCTTTTCTGTATCTCATACGGAATGGAAGAAACAGCTTCTGATGAAACTCTACTTAATAAGCAGTTGTTATTAGAGCAGATTCTTACAAATTTAGATTGGTAACACTCATTATCAATCGGACTATAACTAATAAAGTCCAATTCCTCATTTCTTAAACATCATAATGTCGTGGAATACCCAGAGGACTATAATGAGTGAGAATCTTATTCTTCCTTAAACAAACGGTAACTTGCTATTAATATACTCACTACCTCGATCTAATCAAAAGAATGTAACATACATTCTGGTATATTTAGTCATCTCCATGAATACATTATTCATAAACTAGTTAACTCTTGATGGTCAGATTAAGAATTCAACTATACTTAACCAGATGGATAAGTGTCTCACGCCTATATAACCTAACTTATATACCACAACTCTGTATGATTTAAAGATTTCGATCTACAGACATTTCTAATTGTATATATAATGTGCATTTATTAACTAACATTCAGCTAATAAACACATTATACTTATTATGTAATGCAACTATTGTATTGCATACAAGATGTAAGTCAAGTTGCCCAATAGCTTAGACCTGCAAGAAATCACAATTTCGTACTCTTAACTTTAACTTCTATTAGCTGTTGCATTCTAGTCTCTCTTATTCCCTACAACATATTGCAGATATGAGAGGGACATGCGGTATTTCATACCCAGCTTGAACTGGTATCATATGCCCTAAAAATATCTATGTGTGATAAGCATAAACCTGCGGGAGTCTTCTTGACAATTATAAGGCTTGAAGGGCAGAGAGATTTCCAATACCCAACATTAATATAATGGAAACACTTTCTATCTACACGCTTTCTTGTTGATCTTTAGATAAATGTTGCATCTAAGGATTGATGCTAGGTATCTGCTTTATCTTCTTCTCTTCATACATCTGGTTTCATCAGATATACTTGGAGTAAAATGTGAAGCACTCTGAGCAAAGAGGATTACACACTCTATTTTCAATCCTCTAGAGAGGTGTTATCAGAATTACCTTACGGCAAACTCTGATCAATAATAAATTCAAAAATTTTTGAATCTAGAACACTTATGAGATTCATTTGTCGGTTAGAGTAATTCCTAGTGCCCTAAAATTAGACAGCATCAACTATGCACACCAACTGGTTCGTGGTGGCCATTTGACTTGACAGACCAAAATAACGGGAGATGTAAGCGAAATGATTATTAAATCACTAATAAACGTTTTAAATCATGGGTATACTAATTATACATTTTTTATTTAAAACTCCCTCCTACTGTTTTACATAATCCCGGTAATCTCTCGAATGGAAAGATGATAGTTTAAATACTTTTAAACTATACAGCGAAAAGTAGATCCTATTGAAATTTACTCGAGCCTCACGCTATAGCAATATTAGCCTTTGTAAACCCAACAGGTAGATAACATTTGTCAATTGCATCTCATACAACTCTTACCCCTTGATCCTGAATACACCTTATCTTCATGCTGTAGCAATATTGGGTAAGTGTAGTCCAAATTAACTTGTCAATGATTAAATATATGCTACCGATACTACCCTTACATTGTAGCAATATTGGGCAATACTTTCACATATATTTGCCTTATCTCATATTTAACTGGTATAGTCCAAGCCTAACCGACCAAGTCCCTCACGCTGTAGCAATATTAGAAAAAGGCTGACGTGACTCATTTAACACCGTATTGACAAGACGGATCAGAATAAAATATTATCTCATAATGTAATATTCTTCAATCTGATTAAGAAAGATTTTTTTTTCTAGGTCTCTATTCTCCTAGGAAGTATGATTCTCAATTAATTATTTTTTTTTATGTAAGCACAACTAACCCCTACCAGTAGGGCTCCCATTGTGGTTACCAACATAGAAAAATTAATCTTGGTTTATAATGCAGACCGATAACTCTTTATCACTGTATCTCATAAACCCCGATTTATAATGTAGACTGATAACGTTTATCACTACATCTCATAAATCAACACATGCAAAATTAATTTTAAAATATTGTAGCTATTAACAATAAAAATACTATTTATGTACTATTGTTTAAATGAACAGTACACCGTTGTGGCGCCAGCCCCCTGGCGTTGCAGCGCATAGTACTTTCCATTTGGCATACCCATTTCAATACTTGAAACGCACCATTTATACTGGAGTTTTTGTATCCATTCACTCAAACAACACCCAAATATATGTCCTAAATGGCTCTGATTTTATTATTGTGAGAGATCTAATACATGTGGGTTTATGCATGTCCTATTGCCTAAAATACGTATCATATACATATTTATAAGCGGCAGAAGTGTGAAATATATATTAAACACAATAAATAAATATATTAATCACATGAATCTATTAGAAAGGTAGAGAACTCACCTTAATGTGTAACATTATATACATATTTTCTTGGAGTCCGCATGGAGACCAACTTGCGGGCAGTTCTAGTCACCAACACTGTGGGCTTGATGAGCTAGAATAGCAGCCCTATATCCAACACGTGATTAACTCTTAATCCAAAAAATAGCTAGGTGTGTATTTTTTATCCTTTTCTCCAAAAGGATAGGGAAATGGAGAATTTGAAGCAATCTATCATTGCTTCAATTAGAAGTATAGAGAAAAATGAAATAGTTTCATTTTTCCCTTCATTTTTTTTTCTTTCTTCTTCTTTTCCTCTATTTCTTGGCCAAATGCCCAAAAGCACACATACTTTCTCTCTCTCTCTCTCTATATATATATATATATAAATAATAAAATATTAATATAATATATTATATAATATAAATAATAATATGATAATATATTATATAATATAATAAAAGAGATATTTTGATTATTTAACTATTAAATAATCAAAGTATGAAATAATCATTTTGTCCATCATGAATAGTTACCAAGCATATCTCTTAGTGGGTCTCACCAAATCTCACATTTGGATAAACTCAACTGAGGGTTCACAATACATTACGTGTTATAATACAATTAGTAAATAATAATTATTAACTAATTGTTGTATTTAACAGTTAAATACAGACACGCACGCATTCCCGTGATAGTATTGAATATTGTTTAATCTGACACCCTGCCCCAGTGCACAACAAGTACACTTCATATCGAGGGACTCACTTGGTCCTACGCCCGATTCATCAAATGAAACTATTTCACGAGTCCGTGAGCAATACCCTATGCATACGTCACGGATATACAAATCAGCGCGTTGAACCATACAAGTTGAGGTTACAACGCATACGTATAGTAATTCCGTCATGATCTTCTGGATGTGTAGGGATATAGATTATCATCGTCAAATTCCTTAATGCTCATCTATGTCCTATCTTCAGACTTGTATCTCACTGAACAATATGCGCAAACTCATTTGCTATATTATTCCACCTTAATAGAACTCTTTCCTAGGATTAATACTTGTGGCCACAAGATTTTTCGAGATATAGTCTTAAAGTATCTTGATATAAAACTCCCTATTTGAGTTGACGGATCCCATATCTGTACACACCGGACTCCATAAGTATCAGACCATACCCAGCGGCACCCAATGGTCATACCATGAAAGGTCTGTGATATGCGTGGAACCAAAGTATGGTAGATCACTTAGAAGCCCATCGTGGCACTCAGGTCAAAGGATCACGTATATTACTCAACTCGAGAGGACTCTCCATTGACGGCTTGCATAGGATGTCTATCGGAGGTTCTCGTGAGTCTGTCCCATATCCAGTCTTAACTGGATACCCATATGTCAATACGAGCTCTAAGCTTACGGCCGCTAAGAACGACCATCTATACTCTATAGGTACGACATATGCTGATCCATATATAAAGGTATCCAACGACAGACTCGCATCAGTAGAAATAGATCAGGGATAATAATTTGAGAACATACTTGCGCAATTAGCATTTTCTGGCACCCAATTGTAACTCTTGCAACTATGCAGTTACTAGTATATTCCCAGGTCTATGTTCTATTACAGACTAGGCTCCAACTCTTGGATCTACTGAGTATTATAACCAGCTAACACTTAGTTATGCTAACATTTAGCTTTTATATCTCTCAACGTGGCTAACTATGAGCCCTTATCTAAACTCATTTAGATCTAATCTGAATACGTTCAGATTGTACAATGTCTATAACGTTACATTGTATGGTACCATATTAATGGGGATTAACAATTTAATGGGAATGTACGCTTGTATAAATACACAAGTATGTGTACATTCAGGGATGGCATGTAAGCATCGACCCTATTATAGTCATCTTTGAATTATAAGTATGAATGGTATGACATATATTTGTCATCTTTTTGGTTTGTGTGACTTATTTAGTCAGCGTTTATAAGTATAAATGGTGCGACGTATGTTCATCAACTTTTTGATTTGTACGACTTGTTTAGTCCACTCTTTAATATGAATGGTGCGACGTATGTTTGTTGAGTTTTTTTATTTAAATGTGTGACATGATTAGTCGGCTTTTTAATATGAATGATGCAACGTATGTTCATCATCTTTGTGATTTGCGCAACTGGTTTAGTCATCTTTTTTATAAGAATAGTGCAACGTATGTTTGTCGAATTTTAGCTTTAAATGTGTGACATAATTAGTCAGCTTTTAGCTTTGAATGTGCGATATGTTTAGTTGAGTTTTAGCTTTGAGTGTGCAACGTATGTTCGTTGGCTTTTTGATTTGTGCGACTTATTTAGTTGGCTTTTGTAATATGAATGTTGAGACATTGTTTGTCAATTTTTTTGATTTATGCGACTTTTTTAGTCGGCTTTTATAATATGAATGAAGTTGTGACTTTTCGCGCGTCTTGGTTATTTTCTTAGACCTCTTCGATGAATTTAAAATTCAATAGCCTTTTTGCTTCTTCATCTATGATTCTGTTTCTCTTAGATGTAAAGCGCCTTTTCTTTTGCCTTATTGGAATGACATTTGGATCAACATTCAAAGAATGACATGAGATACTTGGATCTACTCCCAGCATGTCTTCATAACTCTAAGCAAATATTTGCCATTTTTCCTTAGTAGATTAACTAATTCAACAACATATTCCTTTTACAGCTTGGTTCCTATATGAACCTTATGCTTTGGTTTTAGAAGGTCTAAAGGTATGTCGTGTGTAGGCTCAATTTCAGCTTAGCCATGCCTTCTAAAATCTGGAAGATTCTTCTTTGTTTTTGGGAACAAATTCTTCAATTCGCGATTCTGCGACTTAATTGGCATTCATTCTCTGCAATTTTTCTTTTCTTTCCCCCTTTGTATCTCATCTCATTTTTTTTGCTAATCCTTCTGAAACCTATTGTAATTTTTATTAGATGGAATTCTGTATTTTTATTGATGCAGATAGTGATGCAGATGTACTCGCATTCCTTTCTTCTTTTAGGTTCACCTGATAACACCTTCTCTCTACTAGCTAGTTTCCTTTGATGGTAGCGATTCCCAAGCCATTTTTAGTTTTGCATCTCATTTTTTAATGCAGAATGGATACTACTCCATGCATTCGATGGATTCAATCTCTGCCTATGATGGCATAGTATCCGAAGCGAGCATCCACTATCAAGAAATTCACCATTAGGGTTCTTTGAGCTGCCATGACTTGCAGACGTATTGACCCTACTGGTACTGTTCTGGTGTCATTGAAACCAATCATTGGCAATTTTCTGGCGACAATCTTTGTTTCTACCAAGCTCATCTTTTGGAAAATGCTATAGAATATAATATTCACACTACTCTCATTATCAATCAAGACTTTTGAGATGGAGTAGTTTGATATTTTTAGAGTAATCATCAGTGGATCATTATGTAGGTAGACGATGCCTAGTAAATCTTTGTTTAAGAACTCTATGTAATTGGAGCCATTCACTGCTGCTTGATCAACATATATGACTGCAACTATTGGTGATAACACTTTATTCACTTGTTTAGCTTGGGTGACCTTTATTTCTTCATGCCTTTTTTATTCTTAGTGAGGCTTTAATCATCAGGCCTTCCACCGATAGTAAGAGTTTTAAGTTGTTGGAAGACCTTATCTGTTGCTTCTTCAAAGTTCCTTTGAGGGGATGCTTGCATATTGGTTTTTATTGCTTCTTTGAAAGCCTCAAACATTCTTTCTATGATGGCGTCACTATTACATTCATCAATGTCTTCTTTTATAATTGTCATTTAGATGAGCATCCTTGTCATCACCAGGTTTGCTATATATGCATAGAATGTTTATTGGCGGAAGACCTATGATCTCTACTTCTCCAGAAGAAATATTGGGAGTAATAATGCTCTGTCGCTCATTGCTGCAGCTACTTGATGGGGAAGATACTTCACTTTTGAGAATACACATGACTAGAACACCTCTGCGTGCCAAGTCTTTAATATGTCATTACAATGATCTGCATTCACTTGTGCTATGCCTATAATCATTGTGGTATAATCACCTTTTGGTTTTATCTCACCGATTAGCCAGGGTTTTTATTGGTAACGGATCGTGGAATAATCATTTGTACTTGTTGTCTAACCAGATCTTATATACTGGAGTATTTAAGGGGCAGCTCGGGTGATTATAGAGCATTAAAGCTTGATCTTATTCTGTGACTTCTAGGTGAATGGGGAGATCTTGTCATTTTTCTATAATCTGGTTTGGCATTGGGTTACTGTTCTTGGGCTTGAAAAAGAATGGATTAAGTGCCAGCTTTCACTGTCATTCTGCGACTTTTACTTAATCTATCTTCTTCTATGCGAATAAAGAACTTTGCACGGTAGAATTATTCTTCTATGCTTCTTGCGGGTTATCGTAGAAGATCCTCATAGATATGAGTGTTTGGCAGCATCCCTTTGAAGAAGGTAATTATGTGAAATGCATTGTCAAGTTTTATGATCTGCGTGGACATTTTCTTGAAATACTTGACATAATCTTTCAACATTTTCTTGGGTCTTTATTACATAGTAGCCAAGTCAAAAAAATGTTGATCTGTTGTTGATGAATTGTTAGAAAGTGGCTGACGAACAACTCGTATAAGCTATTGAAGGACTTGATTGAACATAGGGGCAGGTTCTAGAACCATGTCATAGCAATTCCAATCAATGTGAGAGGAAACAACTTGCACTTGAGCTCATTGGTGTAGTTTTCAAGAGATTCAATATACTTGAATGAGTATACATGGCTTATTGGAATGGAGTTACCTTCAAAGGTTCTGAAGTAAGGCATATGAAAATTAAGTGGCTTCTTTTAACTCTCAATCTCTTCTATGAATAAGGGCTCTAGCAACTTTCACGTAGCGAAGGAGTAAGATATATTGGGGGCATGAATTTTGCACGCAAGCTTTTAGTGCTTCTTCTATTAAGTAAGTCATAGGAGATGGTCTGTCAGTTGGTATAGTAGGGATGGTTGGTGTAGTCGCAACAAGGAGAACTTGTAGTGATATATTATAGATTGGTGACTTTGTTGTGAAGTGAATTTGAGGTTGCTATATTGTCTGCAAGTTCGGGCTTGGATGTTGTGCTGGTTGAGCTACTTGTTGTGGCTTTACGAGAGGTGGTATATGTTATTGTAGAGTTGGGTCATCATTGTACAAGATGTTGACGCTGTTAGGAGACTCGCAACATTGCGCCAGTCAAACTCGTAACTCTTCATTCTTCTTCAAAACTTCTTACAGATAGCTTTACTGTTGCGTAAAGACTTTAGAAAATTGCTCTATTTGTAAAGCTTATGCATCGAGCTTTTGTTGCATCGTTGAGACCCAGTTAGCAACTTGTGGTGAAGCCACCAGTTGTACTACATTTGGGGGTGCTGTGACTTGTTGGTTGTAGATACCTTCTTGATTCTCAAAGGTTTGCTCATGTTGATGAAATGAGACTTCATTAAATTTGGAAGACGCGCAAGTTTGGCACTTGTCCATCTTGTGTTTGCATAGCTTACTTGGAGATGTTTTTTGGGAAGAAGTGGAAAATAACTTGAAATGCTAATTTCTTAACAAAAATAATTTCACTAGCATTAGTTGATGAATACATTTAATATGATGAATACATTTAAATAAAGTACTTCATGTTTGAGACATATTTTTTTGTATATTGACAAATACATTTAATATGTAAAGTCTGTTGAATAAGAGATTAATTCCATAGGCAAACCCACGAATCGTTTGGATCCTTACAAAGCTTATCATGGATTGTTATGCACTATGGGTTAACATGCACTGCAGGTTGATGTCTTCAAGGTTGACAAAGATTTTAGCTATAAAACTTAATCTTAACATGACATATGGTTGATTTATTATAGAATAATAAAACCATAAATAAATTGAGATAAGAAGAGATGATAACTTCATATAAGCATCATGTAAACATGATTAAATATGGATGTAACTCATAAATAATCATGATTTGTTACTATAAAATAATCACAAGTATTGGAGACAATGCAATAAACTTACCGTGATAACGCCATGATCAATAGATGATGATCATATGTTAGTCGAATAATAATGATAAAATCTAGCCATGGAATGAATAATTTATGCTCGTGATCTTAATGAAATATGTTGACATTTATTTATGAATAAAATAAATGTTGATTATATGACTTGATATATGTAATGATTCATCATGATTAAATATAGCCACAATGTAGACATTTTGATCAAAGAAATAATTGCTAATAATTTGCAAATGAAAATATCTTATAATGAAATAATTAAATGATAGGTAAATTTTTATTCACCGATTGATAATTATAATGCATGATTTCTATGATAATCAATTAAGAATGATAATGTTTAAATAAAGCAATGAGTAATATAATAAAGGGATATTATCATGAATACTCTTGAGATTTGGCTTAATATTAGTAATACCTAGTAGTTTGGAAAACAGGCACCAATGCCCAACCGTTGAGGAATCTTTTATTAACTTTCACAGGGAGAAGGGCACTTTAGACTTTTTAATAAGTGATTGAGTTTGTGTCTATGTTTTAATACGTGGCAAGTGTAATGATTAGATTAAATTAAAAATAAAAAAATATACATTGAACCTTGAGCCAAACACCACATTTTCATGTCAAAATTCAAAACTTCTCCCTGACACATGCCACTAGTTTTCTTCGTCTAACTCACACACATCTTGAGACTGTTCAAAATACACAAACTATTTGTCTCTTTGTCTCTTAAGCTCTTTCTCTCTCTCTCTCACACTCACTTTAACTCAAAAACTTGTATGAAATATTGTGACCGTGCCAAAAAGCCATCGTGAAGCCACCAATGTTGCGAGAAGAATACTCAAGTTAGTTTTCTTGTGTAAATTAATTTTTGTGTTTGTATATTGTATAAATAGCTTTGTTGTGATTTGAAATAGTTTTTTTTGGCCTAAAATCTTAATGCAACATTTCAAACCCAAAAAAGAAAATGAAATCATCAAACAATTTTTTGTTTAACGTGGAAAAGTTTTTAAAATATTTTAAAAACATTATCCTTGATTGAAAAACGAAAACCCTAAAACAAAAACCTTAATTTTTTAAACTTGTTTCTTCAAAATATAGAGTTTTTGAGAAGTCCTGAGTTGTTATTAGTGTAAAAATGACATTGTTTAAAAAAAAGATTTATGTAAATATTTAGTTATGGTTAAAGCCTTAATATGCAGTAATATTTGTTATGGTAAAAGCCATAATAGGTAGTAAATAGTTGTTAATATGTGCTTTAGTTGATGTAAATTTCTTTTTTGTTAATACTGGAATATTTCTGAGAGGATTGACAAATGCATGTTAATATCGGATTGTGAATATTTGTAATAGAGATATAATATTTATAATATTTGTAACATTTGTAATATTTATAAATATTTATGTACAAATGCATGTAAATACAACTTAGTTTTGTAATATTTGTGAATAATTTGTAAATATTCCTTTTTGTATAAATGCATGTAAATACGATTTAGTTTTGTAATATTAGTTAATGTTTATGTACAAATGCATGTAAATACAATTTTGTTTTATAATAATCGTTAATATTTGTAAATATTTTTTAATGTACACATGCATGTTAATATGTGAATGTTTTTATGTTAGTATTATTGTATATATTGCTATTTACTTTAAATATGAGTGGATTTTTAAAGCATTACTTTATATTTCATTTCAGGATATTGCTGTTTATTTTGAATATTTTTATGTTTGGTGAGAAGATTACAGTGATAAATGTAGACCCTGATGAATTTAGTAGAGTTGTGATATTGAATTATGTTATTCGGGAGCTTAGCAATAGAATAGTACATTCTAGTGAGAAATATAAAGTAGAAGCACAGTTACCTTGGTCTAAGGGTAGATTACAATATGAGAATGACATAGATGTTGAGCTACTATTTGAGTTGTTTTCATCTGAGGGGATTGATAAGATAAATATTACCATAGAAGCTGTACCTCTAGAAGTAATACACATTCCACTACTAGAGGGTCCAAAGCCTAAGAATCAAGAACATGGAGAGGAGGAGGATAAAAAATTTACTTAGTTTTTATGCTCTACCCAATGCCATTCACTACCACATTCACCTTAGCAAGCAACATATCCTTAAATACACAAATCTTAGTCTGATACGCACTCACTACAGCCTCAAATACACTTATCACAGTTTGATACACACTCATTACCCCTTGATACACATACCTCAGGTCTTGCAATGTACCAATCCCACCTTGAGGTTCAAACATACCCAACACAACCTGTTACACTTGGGATTTTCCACTTTGATGAGGACGTAGATAAAGTGTTCCATTTCTCAGATAGGGAGGAAAGTGATAAGGAAAATGGTGAGGGTTCTGCATAAGGTCCATTTTAGGGATTAGTTAATGATGATGTAAAATAGTATCAGTTAGATGATGATGATTTTGTCATTAGCTTATCTGAGGATGAAGACCCACCTTATAAGATGTCTAGAAAGATCCATGTGAAAGTATGGGTAGAAAAACTAGGAAAGCTCGTGTCATTTTAAGTTGGTTATTCCTTTGTAAATATAGAAAAATTTAGAGATGCATAATTAAAGTGTATTTATCCAACAAGGTTTCACTCCAAAGAGAGTGACGAGTGACCCCTCAAGAGTCACTGTCAAATGTGCTACAAAGGGTTGTCTATGGAATATACTTGCTAGTAGGTTACCAGATGGAGAGTTTTTTTATGGTGAGAAGTCACACATATAAGCATATATATAAAAAGCTCGAAAATAGTAGAGGCTAAGTTATCATGGATTGCCAAAGAGTTTGGAAATTTGGTTAGAGTAATGCCTAATGTCACGACTGAAGTTATTGAGCACAAACTATTAAAAAAGTATAGAGTCACTGTCAATAGGCTTAGAATATATAGAGCAAAGAGAAAGACTCTAGATATGCTTGATGAGGACCATAGCTTGTCTTACTCCTTGTTGCACAAATATGCCCATATGATTATGAAAACAAACCCTAGTGCAGTAGCCAATATTTAATCAAAATCAATTCTTAGCCCTGTATCAAGTCCCATTAACCCTTCATTTAAGAGAATTTTTATAGCCTTCCCAGCATAGAAAGTAAGTTTTTTTTTAGTGGATGTAGACTATTTATAGGATTAGATGGATGTCACCTGAAAGAAAATTTTGGCGGCAACATGTTGTTTGCTGTTGCTTTAAATGTTAATAATGGCATATTTCCATTAGCTGTGATTGTGTGTAAAGCTGAATGCACTGATCGTTGTTTTGTTTTTTGGAAACATTATTTTATTTGATTGGATATGAAGAGAGGAGGTTGCTTACCATTATGAATGATAGACAAAAGAGCCTGTTGGATGCTTTTCATGCATATTGGCTAAATTCAAATACTAAATAGTGTGCTATGCCAATTTTAAAACTCATTGGCCTAGTTTACATTTGAAGAATCTATTCTAGTGTGCAGCAAAAGAGACAGACAAACAACAGTTCAAGATTCATCTTTAAAAAAAATCAAAGAAATAAATGGGCAAGCTTATGATTGGTTGGTGAAGCTGTCACCTGACAAATGGTCAAGATATAGGTTTGAACCCATGTTAAATATGACCATGTTACAAATAATTTTACTGAGACTTTTAATAGTTGGTTGCTGTAGGAAAGGGCACTACCCATACTGATTCTGCTTGAGCATTATAAGAGGAAAGTGATGGTTAAAATATAGGAAAAGTACCAATATGGCCAGTAAAATTAATTGGCTGGTGAAGCTGTCACCTGACAAATGGTCAAGATATAGGTTTGAACTCATGTTAAATGTTACCATGTTACAAATAATTTTACTGAGACTTTTAATGATTGGTTGCTGAAGAAAAGGGCATTACCCATACTAATTCTGCTTGAGCATTATAAGAGGAAAGTGATGGTTAGAATATAGGAAAAGTACCAATATGGCCAGTTATGGGAAGGGGACATAGTGCCATTTTTTAGAAAGAGAATTAAGAAATTGGGGGAACAAGGTACACAGCTCAAGATATTAAATGTAAAACATTATTTTTTTTTTGAAATATTAGAATTCAAGAAGGCTTATTTAGTTGATATAAATGCTAAAAATTATGAGTGCTTTGCATGAAAAGTGAGTGGGGTGCCATGCAAACATGCAATGAGAGTAATTCTTGATTTGAGGGATGACCTATAAAAGTATGTGGATAGGACGTTATGTAAAAGTGCTTTTTGTCAACTTACGAGGGCATGATTAGGCCAATACGCGACAAGTATGCCTAGGATGATGTGAATTTGCCCAAGTTAAATCACCACAGGTTAAAAAATTTATTGGGAGACCTAAAGTGCAAATGAGAAGGGATCCAACTGAACCTTCCAAGGCACATAGATCATTTGTTGTCAAATGTAGAACTTGTGGGGCTTTTCGGCATAATACTAAGACATGTGGACAAAGCAAGACAAATTTTGTAAGTGCACTGTTTTATTTGATTTTTGTTTCTCTGCATTATTTTTTGATTTTTTTCAATTATTTATCATGCAGGGAAGAGGCTCAGCAGTAGGAACTTCCTCAACAAGCATGATGGCAGCAAGAGTTAGAGTAAGCATTCATATATCAATTTTTGTTTATGTTTGCACTGTATATTTGACTTTTTATTAGTTTTTTTAATTATTTGTCACGCAGAGAAGAGGTTTAGCAATATAAACTTCCTCAACAGGCATGAGGGCAGCAAGAGTCAGAGTAAGCATTTCATATATCAATTTGTATGATCATTTGGTATGCAATGCTAGACTTTAACTTAGTTAATTTCTCTTTAATTAAACTTGCAGAGGAGAGAACCACCTAGTGAAGTTGGATCTACCTCATCTATAGGTGGCAATGCAGTTGCAGGTAATAACAAATAATTTTCTCTTCATTTATTCTGTTAATGTACATATATTCTCTTAATTTATACATATGCCTATCAATCTAAAGAATAAAGGAAGGGGGAGGCTTGATAGATCTAGGAAATACCCACTACAGTCATGAAAGATTTTGCTATGGATGTAATGCATTTTTTGAAATGTGTTTTGTAAGCTGGATCAATTTGTATGACCTTTAGTGTTTAAGATTGAGTGGGTGTTTTAGTGTTTATAATTGAATAAGATGTTCTGATTGGATACATTCTGTAAGCTTTTTAAAGTATTTTAAAGCTTTTATAAGTTTTTGATATGGATGCTGAATGATAATTTTTGGAAGCACTTGGTTAGCTTAATGAATAAAGATGATACAACTTATTAGCATTTTTTAAGCAATTTTTTTTAAAAATATTTCTCATGCATTCATCTTCACATATTGGTGCATCTCATTTTTTTCAATCACATGACAACAGTATAGCCATGAAGACAAGGAAAAAAAAAAACAAATAGCTTTCTTACTTCATCAATTTGTTTTGCATTTTCTGCATGCCTAGTAATACTTTTACTGTGAAGGAGGAAAATGCAACAACTATAAATTTTGGGAACTAAAGGAAGATGATTTAAACCTTTGGATGCTCATAGTTCCAGAAATTAGTTCATTAGTGGAAGTGGTGCAAAATTTGGATGGTGCAATTGAAAGGTTGTAAGGCTTTTGATAAAAAGAAAGCTATTGATGAAAAAGTGTGAATAAACAAAGACTGATTAAACAAAAATGAAGAAAAAAGCTTTCTTTATAGGCAATTATATGATCGTTGCTTTCTAACGGTCACATTAGAATTAATTATTTTTTAATTAAAAAAATAAAGTATAACCCATCAACATCACTACACTAATGCATGGGAAACTGTGTAGTTATAATACATAATTAAAAAGGGTATTTTAGTTAATTTATAGTAAATTATTTATTTGAAAATAATTCAAAGTCAAATACTTAATTGTTGAAATATAATTCAGTTGCATAAGAAATTGTGCTTTTTTCATTTGTAGTGTAAAGGTAAAAATGTTATTTTAATACTCTCTATGTTCTGAAAGGGCAATCAGGACATTTTACAAAATTCTATTAAAGTTAACAGAAAATTCATTAACAGTTGAGTATTGGTGCCTATTTCTCAAACTAATGAGTATTACTTATATTAAGTTAAACCTCATGAGTATTCATGTTAATATCCATGTAATAAATGAAATACTTAAAGAATTTATATTCTTGCCAATTTTAGAATTATATAGTAACGGTAAATGGAATGAATAATAAATAGAATATTTGCCTATAAAAATCAATTAAATGCATTAAGGGTTATAGAATATGTGTAATGAGATAAATGATGAATGAGACAATAATAAAATAGTGACCTATGCAATTTTGGTCCAACCATTTGCCTTATAAGTATTTTTATTTTCTTTTTATTTTTAAAATAAATATATATTTTGGATTTGAATGTTTAATAGGATAGTACACATATTAATAAAAATATTAATCAATTATTTTAAATATTAATGATTTAAATGTTAAAGAAATAATAAAATAATTGATTAAAATTTTTAAGCAATTATGAAATATGCGTAATTCAAAATAATTCTACTTTTTTAAAACATATAGGCCTATACCTTTATCTTTCTTTGTCATATTAAATTAGTAAAATAATGATAAATAAGATTAAATCACCTCATTCTTTTGACATCTTTTTTTTTTTAAAATAAAATAATAATAATAAAGTGAGCATGGAAAAGTGGTGTATTAATTAACTTAAAATGAGTTTTACGTAAATCACTTCACTTGTTTTCTCTTTTTGCACAAATAAGAATTAAAGTAATGTCACATATTTTTTTATGTCTTTCAAATAAATTATGATCATTAAAATATTTTAATCAAAATAATAAATCAATCAAAATCAAAAAATATAATTTAATGATCATAAAACATTTATCTTCGCCATATGATCAAGATGCTATATCAAGTTATTAAAATAGTCACAAAAATTATAATCTATGTATTTATGATCATACAATTTTATTATAATTAAATCTAACCATACGATTACTTATATTAATAAATTAAAATCTTTATCACATAATTAAAATCGTGTGGTTCATATAAATTAACTCAAATTATTTCATAAATATTCATAAGTTATATGATATGATTATGGCCATGTGATTATGATTATGCAGTTTTGAAAATTAAAATCAAACTGCTTATAATTGATCATGAATCAAATAATCAATAGTTAATGATCATATGATTCATAAGTCAGTTAGATTTTGATTGGACGAACTAGATTATAATCATGATTCAAAATCAATCTCATCCACTCAATCTTGATCAGATTATGGTTTAAGATTGATTTTAGCCATCTGAATTGGATTATAGCCATGTGATCAAAGAGGAAATTGGTGAAATTAAAATAGATCAAATTAAAAAAATTAAATGATCAATAAATGAAATCATGGAATCAAATAGTCTTAGAGCAAGTAATTCTTTGCTGTGTTAGTGGATCAGCTCACGAGATTGCAAAAAAATGAAAATGAAGACTTCTTTTCTAGCAACCTCGATACTTGAAATGAGAATAGACAAATTAACAATTAATTTCTTGTTTATCTCAGCATCAGATTCCAAGAAAATGGAAACAATATTATGCCATCAAAGACTTAATACGGAAAGTAAATGGCACTTTTAAAGCATTATGAAATTAGTATGGAATCATAAAGCAACTGTAATTATTATTCTTGAGAATTGAAATGCTGTTTGTGCAGAAATTAGTTTGGCAGCTTCAAAGTGCAAAAGCTTTTGATGAGAGAGAAATGCTAACTAAATATTAAGAACCTTAGAAATCCAAAATTTAAGAGAAAACTGGTGAAATTATACTAATTTTGTGCCTTGAAATTAGGATCATCCATTAAATTTATTGTATGATTTCTTATAAACGGTGACAAATAGAGAATTCTGGGTCTCTATTGATCTAGTAATTTCAAGATGAATTAATAATTTGTCAATTTGGGTCTCTATTATCTAGTAATTTCAAGATGAATTAATATTTTTATAGAAAAAAATTAAGAGAATTTAGATTTTTAAAGTGAAAGAAATTTTTTATAAAATAAAATTTATTTTTTGATTTAGTCTTAACAGACTCCTTATACAATAAAATGGGAGTCCATTAATTGAGTTACATTTATAATTTTATTTTTCATGGGCATTGTATAAATGGGTTTCCTAAATTACCTTTTAGGTAATTTTATATCTCATATAAGGTTTGATAAGAGAATTTTATATATGATGTTATATCTCTTTTAATTTAATAATTGTTAATTTTGAATGTGAATATATGATATTTTATGTATATTAATTTTATTTTATAAGTTCCAAACTAATAGAGTTATTTGAAATGAAAATTCAAAGAAAACAAGTAAAAAATTCAAATATGTTATAGTGTAATTGAACAGTGTTAATGAATAGTACATGTGCTGTAGTACCCTCATGAACAGTGTGCATAGTGCTCACACCCAAGCGCCAAATCGAGCAGAATGTTTGGCGCCCGGGCGTTAAAACGTGACACCTTAGCACCACCACCTGTTTTTACACCCCAATTCTTATTCTAATTTGAAACTTATAAATACAATATTTTAGCCACTTCTTACTTCTTCAAAGGAGGCAAGAAAAATATAAAGGAGAACAAGGCTTGACCTCAAATTTAAAGAGAAAAAAGAATATCTCCAAGGTTTTTTTTAACATCATTGAAGACATTTGAAAGATTGAAACCTTGGAGACATCCCCAAATTCATTTTTCTCTTTCTTTTCTTTATCTTTTCTGTTTTGTTTAGATTTTCAGTTTGAATATTGTTTAAATAAGTTTGTATTTATGGGTTTCTTAATAATTCTAGTTATGGTTGAATTTTTATGTGATTAAACTTAAATTCCAAGGCTTGATGTAATTTTATTTGTATTATGTTTGGATGATTTAGTATATTTGAATTTAATTCATTTATATTTTTCTATGTTTAATCTTTCTAATTGATTAAAAAATGAATTGGTTGTTATGGATTTATGGATTGATGCTTGGGAGAGCTTGACCTATTTATCAGATTTGGGAAACATAGCCTTAGGTTGTTATTGAGTCGGGAGGCTAATAACACTTAGGTAATTACCATGGCTTTCTCAATGATTGCATGTAGTGCACACTAAGTGTTTGAGAAAATGTGTGAAAATACTTGGGGTGTGACATTATGCTTAAGATTTTATTTGACGCTCGGGAGAGGTAATGAGATTAATCATTGGCTAATCAATTTAAGGGTTGTGTAATACATGTATAGGTAGATAAGTTAGATAGGGATATCAACTTGAATATGTATACATAGTATCTCATTTGATGCTCGGGAAAGGTAATGAGATTAGTCTTAAACCCTTGATTAATGAATTGAACGAAGTTATTAAATATGAAGAATATAGAAAGAATAGAATGAAATCAATACTCTAGGACCCCATTTTTATAAAATTCACTATATCGCAAGATTATTATTTTGTTGTTAGATTATATATTCTAGGTCTTGATGGAACTCTATTGAACAATATGTGTTAATATTGTTATGTGATTAATGATTATTTTGTGTTATTCATTTATACTTTTTATGCGCTTAATGCTTCTAATTATATTGGAAAATAGATTGGATGATTTAAACATTTGAGTTACGTGCTTGGGAAAGTTAAATTCATATGTTGGTTGAAAAAAGTACAACTTTGAGTTTGTTGAGTTGGGAGACTAATGAACTCAGAGTAGTCACATAAAAGTAGCTTAATGCGTGTATATATAACGAGTTAGATAGGGATATTAACTTAGTTATATATGCATAGAGTCTCATTTGACACTTGGGAGAGGGAATGAGATTAATCATACACCTAGACTAATGAATGCATAAAATTGGTAATTGATCACTAATGACAAGGATCATAGAAACAATAGAGGGGAACTAAGCCCTAGAACCCCATTGCCATAGATCTCTCATATCTTCATTTTACCAATTTATTTAGCTTGAAGTATTTTTAATTTCGCAATTCAACTTATCTTTTAAATTATCCCAGATAAAGTCAGGTTACTAACATCATAGTACATTGCATCAATTTAGGACACAATCCTTGTAAGAACGATACTCACTCATCACTTTATTACTTGCTCACGACCTGTGCACTTGCGATTATAATTCACGTGTGTATAATTTTGTGAACAAGGTTTATAACATTACTTAGTCCCACTGTCAAAAGATACACCATTATGGTCTAGTCACTAATCACATTATTATTAAGGCTTTACAATTGGCATATACGTAAGCAAAACCTAATCTCTTAACACATCACCATCGGGCTCATCAAAAGCTCAGCTAAAGGCCACATTATTTAGTGATTGGGCATAGGGATAAGACTATAGATGAGAAATCTTGAAAGAACTACTACCAAGCTTCCACATTAGCATATGCTAGACGTTTATCTGCTGCTGACATAAAGATGAAGCATGTCTAGAGTCAGTGCGGTAATCTAGCACTGAACCCTTTTGAGCTCAAAATGACAACACATGTAGCTTATTTAGTACCAACACTCATCTAAACAAACTCGATCATCTTAAAAGCATATAATTCAAGGATACCTAGTTTTCATAACCCCAAAAGGACACAATTACCCAACATCTCCCATATGAGCTAATTCTCCAAAGTGCCCCCCATAAAGGAAAGGAATCCCCAATCTAATATTGCCACATGTCTCCCTTATGTGGTATTCTCTAGATTAGTGTTCTCTACTATTAAGGATTTAACTTAACTTTTGAATCCAAGTAAGATAGAATTCAAACTTCGCACACTAACTCTAGTAAGAAATTTTATCTTATCTCCATATTCTCTATAGGAATGAAATCCTTAAGGAATACTTACCACTAAGCTTTATCTTACTTGAGCATCAGAGGTCGTCGCAGGCCACCCTACCTCTGATGTTGTATTTTCTGTGTTCCTTAGGTTCCACCTAGTGGTTTAGTTCTTAACTAGTCCTTAGCATACCCATTACACAGTTCCAGTTTCAACATCATAAAAGTCGAGGTCTGAGTCTAACTCTTTACATCAACAAGCTTAGTAACATGAAATTTCCCTCAGTTAACAATTCTTAACCATTTAAGGTGACCTTGGTATGCCTAAACCAAATCTAGCTCAAACATCTAGCGCCGTCTATGAGAATTTTAAGAAAAGACTATATTGAGATGCTTTATCAAGTCTGACTTGTTAAGAGCTTATTGGAACCTTTTGCCATGTTTGAAATGTCAAGAAAAACTATTGCTTTGACCAGAAACCCACCTAGAGAAAAAATTATTGAGGACTTAGAAAGGCCTATGTAAAGGTTCCTCAATCATACTTAGGGGAACACTTTGAGATCACCTAATAGATCATCTGATAAAGATGCTTTAGTTACCTAAATATAATTTAAAAAGTTCACCAAGGAGATGAGCCGTACAATGACCAATGTGGTTAGCGGCTATAGGAAAATAGAGAAGGACACTTGTGGGAAAACTCAGTCTGCCCTTACACGCTCTCACTACAACTGTGCTAGAAGTCACTGCTCTCGTGAGCCCCAATATAGTAAATAAGCTAGCAAGAGTAAATCCTTCTCACCCCAATAGAGAGCTCCAATCTAATATTGAGAGTAGATTGGAAAGTACCAAGGAAAGAGAGTAAAAGTAACCATACAAGGGTTACCTTCAGAAATCACTTAATGCCAAATGCTAAGCTGGTAAGGAAGTAGAGGGCAATGAGGTAGACAACACCACTTCTAAGCTTCTGAGGAAAGTTGACAAGCTCCAGCAAGATTTGGATGACATCCATCGAGCAAAGGACATAACAATGAGCCTCTTTTCCAATGGTGAAGGCCAGGGTTCCCTATTGACATCAATAATATTCTATTACCTTCAAAGTTTATAGAAAGATGACCTGCTGGGTCAGTTCTACCTTTATAGTTCTCGAGTTGTGGCATTATAACTCGATCGAATGCGACTGCACCTATCCATGCTTTCTTTGGTGCTGATACTGCCTCTTACTCTTGTGGGTAAACTCATACTTTCTTAGTCAGAACTTCTCTATCTCAACTCGTGGACCCTCTTCGATTTCGATGACAGAAAAAGAGCTCTACAGAGACTACAAGTTGATCTAGGGTATGGATGAGAGCACCATATATTGCCTATTTCCCTACACTCTATGTAGAATAACCTGAGCCTGGTTTCTAAGTTTGGAACCTAAGTTGATATGTAACTTTAAACAGCTATCCAAAGCTTTTGTCTTTTAGTTCTAGTATACATGGGATAGGCTTAAAGATTCCACTACGCTGATGTACGTTAAGTAGTAAGAGTTTGAGTCTCTTTAAGGACTTTGTACAAAGGTTCAACAAGGAAGTTATTGACATTGGTCTCTTCAGTGCTAATGAGATACTCATCGACATCTAGAAGAGCCTTAGGTTAGGAAAGCTACGGTTTATTTACGAAGAGTCAGAATTAAAAATGTATGGTGGGCTTATGCTAGGGCCTTAAAATAGATTGAAATGAATGAGAAGTCTTAAATGAAAAGGCAAGAAAATAGGGAAAACAACTCGTAACCTAAAAAGAGACTTAGGAGAGCTGAGCCACTCTCAATGCCACCTCTTGCACCAAGGAGGCTTTGCCAATGAGAGAATCCAACTCTACTTAGATTACCTCTACTACCACCTAAGTTTAACCAACCAAGTCTGCCATAAACTATAGAAGTGTATTATTTCTTATTCTACAACTCGTTGAACACCTTGATAGAAAATATCTTTTTCGCCATTAGAAACAAGGAGTGGCTTTAAAAGTCTATAGTAATGAAAAAAAGTCCAAATCAAAGAAGTAAATAGAAGTATTGCGATTCTTACAAAGGATACATAAATAGTACTGCTAAGTGTTTTGAGCTAAGGGAGCAAATAGAGACCCTGATAAAAAATAACCTACTAAAGGAGTTTCTTAGTGAGGTGAGGAACGCTCAACATGAATCTAGCACTGAGCAGAAGGACAAGCCCGAAGGTGAAAAAATCGTACTTGAGAAGCCTACGTTAAAGGATGGCCCTAAGGTCAATGTGATCTTATGAGGCCCGACTAGAGCAGGTACCTTCAAGAGAGTAGTGGGGAATTATTCTCGAGAAACTATGGGAACACATTGTGGAGGGAACTTAGATATACATTGCACACCCCGCTCCTCCTAAACCAGTTCCCCATACACATTGATTATGTTCATTAAGGAGGACTGTTAAGGTGTTTTTCCATAATGATGCCATTGTAGTCACCCTTAGAATTGACATCAACAAGGTCACCCATGTAATGGTAAAAATATGGAGCTCAGTAAAAGTGTTCTATAAAGACACATTAGGTATAATAGGGATTACGTCCTGTAACTTGACATATGTCTTCACTCTCTTGGTGGGATTTGTAAAGGACAATGTAATGCTCATTGATCCATCATTCTTCTTATATCAATTGGTAGTTTTCTAAATGGCACAGTCTGCATGATTGACTTCTTGGTTATAGATTAGCCAAGTACTTATAGTGTGATCGTGGGTCGATGTTTCTTAATGACAACTTAGGTTGTTGTTTTTATGTACCATTTAGCAATGAAAATCCTGGTGAATGAGAAAGTTTCACAGTTAAGATGATCAAAAAGTGGCTAGAAAATGTTATGAAACCATAGTGAGGCCAAGCTACAAGATTGTCTACATTGGACCCAAGACCAAAAAAGTGAAGAGAATTGAGGTAAACTTACTGAGGAGCTAATCTTAGTTCTTATCTTAGTAAGCGATCTAGCCAAAACAATTAAGATAAGATCTTCAATGGTTGAGGAGGTCAAGGAATCTTTTATCACCTTTCTCAGAGAGTATATGAATGTTTTTGCTTTGTTCTACAAAGATATACTAGGAATTGATTCAAAGATAGAATGTCATAGGCTAAATGTGGATCCTAACCACAAACCACTCAAACAGAAGAGGTGGCCTTTTAATCAGGAATGGTATAAAGCCATAGAAGCATAGGTGGACAAGCTACTTAGTATTGGTTTTATCCGTAATGCTCATTATCTAGAGTAGGTCTCTAATGTAGTGCTAGTAAAGAAAGTAAATAGGAAATGACACATATGCATGAATTCATCGATCTTAACAATGTTTGCCTTAAAGATAACTTACTTTTACCTCGGATTGATTAGTTGGTTGATACGACCTTGAGGCATAAGCTCTTGAGATTCATAGACGCCTTTTCAAGCTATAACAAAATTGGGATGTACGACCAAGATAAAGAGAAGACTACCTTTATTACTAACAAATGTCTGTACTGCTATAAGGCAATGTTCTTCAATCTCAAGAATGTTTAAGTTACTTAACAATGCCTAGTAAATAAGCTTTTTAAGCATTAAATTGGAAAGACCATAGAGGTCTATACAGATGAAATGATCACCAAGTTAATACTCTCTACTGACAATGTATCAGACCTGAAATGAACATTTTAGGTGTTAAGAAAGTATAACATGAAATAGTTCCCTAAAAAGTGTGCATTTGGTTTGACCAAGGGCAAATTCCTTGGCATCATTATGCAGAAATGAGGGATTAAAGCAAACTAAGAAAAGATTAGAGCAATAAGGTAAATGAAGACACCTAAGACCCTTAAGGACATACAAAACTTAATAGGTAGGATGGTCACATGAGTAAGTTCATCTTCAGACATATCAATCATTGCCAAATTTTCTTCAAAACCTTAAAAGTAGGAAAGAATATAGTTTGGACTCTTGCGTACATGAAGGCTTTTAAAAAGTTGAAATAATATTTAGAGGAGCCCTTGTCCTTGTTAGTCCATGATCTAATGATGTACTTCCACTATACTTAGTTGTGTCTGAAACTCTACCAGCTTGGTGTTGGTAAAGAAAGAGGATGATAGAACTCAGATGCTAATTTATTATATTAGTAAACTTTGGTCAATGCCGAGAAGAGATATCAACCTACTAAAAGTATGTGTTAGCTCTGGATGTGACAACTAGTAAGCTACACCCTTACTTCCAGGCTCACACAATTGTAGTACTAATTAACTTACCACTGAGGTAATTCTCTAGAAGATAGATGTGTTTGAACGACTTATGAGGTGATTATACGAGCTAAGTGATTTTGACATCGCATAGAAGCCGTGCCCCTCTTCAAAGCACAAGTCATTATTAACTTTGTGATTGAGTTCACTCCAAAACCAAATAGAGATGAGGAAGAGAAGTGCGAGCTTAGCCCTTAACAAGTTATGGCTCCTTAGATGATATATGTGGATGGAGCCTTGAATACTCATGGAGTGGAGCTAGAATCGTATTTAGCCCTGAAGGAGTATAGCAAGCTATGCCTTGAGGTTTAGCTTTAAAGCATTAAACAATGAGGCTATGTACAAGTCTATAATCATGGGAATGAGGATGGCTAAAGCCTTAGGGGCTAAACAGTCAATGAGAAAAAGTGATTTCCAACTGATGATCAATTATATTCAAAAACATGTACCAGGCCAAAGAAGAAAACATGTAAGCTTATTTGAAGAAAGTCTAAGAGCTTATCAGTATGTTTGAAGAGATTTGCATTGAACAAGTGCCTAAAAAAGAAAACTACAAAGTTGATCTATTAGCCAAGCTAGCCTCCACTGGTACTATGAGCTACCCAAATAGTACTAGTGAAGATAATATTTGAACCAAGTATTCACATTACTGAGCTTATGAAAGTGAGCTTAATTGATAACGAGCCTTGCTGGATAGTCTCTATCATTCAGTACTTAAAGGATGGACTCACTCATAAGGAAAACAAACTAAAGCCAGAAGACTAAGGTTCTAAGTAGTAAGATATTGCTTAATTGTCAGAGTACTTTATAAAAGAGGACCATCTCTGCCCTACTTAAGGTGCCTGCACTCTCATGAAGGACACTATGTGTTTAAGCAGATGCACGAAAGGATGTGCAAAAATCATGGAAGAGGTAGAGCTCCAGTTTATAAGGTATTGAGGCATGGATACTTCTGGTTGAAAATGAAATAAGATGTGCAAGTCATGTTCAAGAAGTGTGACAAGTGTCAGAGGTTTGTAAAATGCCAAGGTAGTCTATAAAAAATCTCAAGGTACTAAGCTCTCTATAACCTTTTACCATTTAGGGGTTAGGTCTTACTGATGCAATACCAGTTGGTATAGGTGAGCTAAGTATGCTAATCTGGCGATGGATTATGTAACTAAATGGGCAAAGACAGAGCTCCTTACCTCAGTTACTGAGAAGAAGCTATTGAGTTCATCTAGCATATTGTAATTTGTTATTTTAGTGGACATCATGCCATAATTATAGACAACAGGGCCCAGCTCGACAATGAAAGTTCAAATAATTTTGTAAAAATGTAAGAATTACTAATAAGTTTGCTTCACTGGCTCATCTTTAGTCCAATAAGTAGGTAGAAGCCGTGAACAAAATCATCAAGACTATCATGAAGAAGCAGCTTGAAGATTGTAAAGGGGCTTGGGTAGATGAGCTATCAAGCACGATGATGACTTACAGAATCACACAAACATCGTAATTAGGAAGACCCACTTTTCTCTGTCTTTTGGATCCATGGCAATCATTCTATTTGAACTAGGAATGCCTACACATATGATCATACACTTTGATGAAGCTGAGAACTTAATTCAATCATGTCCGATGTAAACCTTATAGAAGAGATGCGAAACTCACTGGTTATTAAGATGACAGCTTACTAATAGTAGATAACCAAGTTGTATGGTTAGAAGGCTAGACTAAGATAATTCCATGAATGTAGCTTTATCCTGCATAAGCTAACTCACTTGAATGGTAGGCAAGTAAAGCACCCATGAAATGTGACTCAACTCCATAAGTACTACCAATGAAGGATGAGCATGTCTAACCCACACTCAACTCTCTTTTTAATCTTTTGTCAATTGTTATTCTCAACCCTTGCTTAGAGCTTAGTAAAGCTTCTAACAGCTTAACTATTTGTCTTAATTTCAAGAAGTCCATATGGATAGAGTAATGGACATGTTTTATACTTACTCAGTATGTAGATGGATATTAGGATTGTACTAGCTATGCTTCTAATGTTCATTAGTAAAATGAAAAAAATGTTCTCCAAAGATATACTTGTGTCCTCAATGATTGTTAGGTTACTATATGCCCTTTATATAAAAGTTCCTTCCTACTCTTAAAGTATAAAAAAGAGTATGAATGAATGGATTTTAATTTGAGAGCAAAATGTTAGATTAGTCAGGGACGGGATAATCTCCATATGCATATGATAAAACGTTCAATAAAGTACCCAATAAGTAGCATGAGACATAAATACAAAAGGATTCATTATATGAAACATTAATCATTCAAACATTAGTCTATAAATCGGGCAAAATAATTAAAACCCTCATTTTATGAAAGCTAAGAGTGATCCAGTGCTGCTTAGCAATACAAACCTTACTAGACACACTCTATAGGCAATCCACATAAAAGACAGCTAAAGCCTAAAAACATATCCACAAAAAATACCAAACTTTAAAGTATTTAATATAGTCATCCAAATTGTTAAATAGTTAAATATTAAAATAAATAAGGGTTAAGAGAGAAATAATTGGTAAACTAGCTAGTAGGTGGCAGCAAGGAGCTTGGGACTTAGTAGATGGCTGCTATAGAAGTTGCTAAAAGGGGTGGTTCCTCACCACCATCATTATTGTCATTGTGATCTCCTTTGGTCTGGTGAGCGGTTGAGTCTATAGGGATATCGGCTTCGGGAGGATCTCTGTTTGATCCCTCATTAATGACCTTTAGCTCTCGGGGATTGGCATGGCTAGTTAACACTTTAAAGGTGTTGTCTTCCTTCTTTGTGGCTGAGGTTGAGGTATCAAGTATCTTTAACTCCAGAAATTTGAAATCTATGTCATAGTATACATCGAACACTTTATTAAAGCATGGCTCAGTGCCTTCTGTATAGCCTCCTAAAGTTTCTTTTCTAACAAATCTATAACATCATTTTACCTCGTGACAGTTCCCTTCAGCGCATCATTGGCCAACAAGAATGCTTTTATCTCTTCGAGGCTTTGTGATATTTCTTTATTCACCATAGTAAGCTCCGTAGTAGCAAAACTAAAATTTTGCTTGTACTTATCCTTTTTTCCTTCAGGATCTCCTCATTCTCCTTTAAGGATACCCAATGTATCTCCAGGTCTTTGACGATCCTCAAGGCCCCTTCCAACTCTATTTATACTCCCCCAATGTTATAACAGCCTATAATAGAGGAGAACACTAACAATAATATAGACTTAGCACAAAGGGGAAAATGCAAGGCAACAAAAGAAAGTGGCAAGGGACTGAAAGTTACCTCGTGGGAAAGACCCAAGACCTTTGACAGGGCACTGAGCTAACTCAGTGGATAAGGCCTTATGGAGATAATTTAAATAAGAGAAAAAGTTTCTAGCCTTGCTCTCAAATCTGAGGTTGAGATCCTTGAAATGTAGGAAGCTCGCAAGAAACTGGCTAGTTTTGGGAACTTTTTTCTTCTTAGTTTTAGAGGGGCTCGAGCATACAAAATTAAAAATAGGGAAGGATGCAGAGCTCACCAATTGAGACACTAGGGCCTTGTGGATGAGGAGGGCTAAGAAAGTCCTTCATTAGGTCATGCATCCAATCCTCACTTTTTAACTTCTTAACTGATTCCAAGTGAGTTGAGGAGGAAGAAGCATGAGTTGTCCCTATGGAAACAAGGGAAACTTGTCTGTTATAAAGGTAATTAAACCATAAAGATATCTTTATCCTACCAATTTCAAAGCATAACTAAAAAATAAAAAGATAAGAGCTAGTCAGTCCAACATTTTTTAGATGGCATTCATTCAATACATCATAATCATCTTTATTAGTAAAGGTTTCTACAGTAAGATTGGCACATTTTTAAATAATAGGTACAAGCTTAAGATCTTTTGTTCAATAACATGCTGACGCAGTAAAAGGCACATGTAACCAATGTGATTTATATCATTAAATAAGAAAGTCTTCACAGCATTGGGAACTACAATAAACAATATAACACACTCAGAAGTATAAAGAATAAGAAAAGATAAAAAGACATGTACCTTCAGGATCAAATTAAGAGTGAACCCTCTTTAAGGTGTAGTTGATCCTGCTAGTAGAGCCTCAGTCCCTACCTATAAATCATCAGTGTCCCTTCCAATCAATTTGGGTCATGTGTTCACCGATAAGGTTTCTATTCTTATCCTATGAGCTTACACAAAAAGTACCGCAAGGTTTTTTTTCCTCATAATATGAAATAGGTTCTTAAAGACTTTGATAGAGAAGATAGCATCAATTACTTTCTTCTATAACACATGGCATCCTATAATTGATCTCTAGGAGATGGAGGTCAACTCAGCAAGGGCTAAGTCTAGAATAGTGAGTAATTCCCTAAATGGAGATTGTAATGGAAGTTTAAGGCTGAGAATTATGAAATCCTCAAATATGTCAACTTCTCCCTTGATGGAAGATGTGAGAGACTCATCAAATTGTGGTACCCTAAGTATACTAGAAGATGGTAGAAAATAATGATTCCTCAAGTTGGGGATCTCTAACTCTCTTACCTTAAAATATGAAGGCAATAGGATATGGGCTTTCGAGGTAGGCTATTTGGGGTCGGCAGTGGTAGTGTAAGACTTAAAACCCATAAGGGAAGACTTCCTAAATGGAGGAGGAGTGGTTTGCTCAAAGAGTTATTTACCCTTCCTCTTAAGGGGAGATAAACTGGACGTAAGAGGTACCAATTAGAAGGACCCATGTCTACCTTTCTTAAGATTAAAATTGGAATCTCTAAACTCGCCTATAATCTCTTCTATTTGCATTGATTCATTGTCACTCTTAACTTCATAGAGCCTAAAGGGTCTTCACAATTACTTGTCACTTCTCTAATTTGAGCCCTTGTTATCCTACAACATCACAATTGATAATAGACCTTAATCCTCGTAACCCATGCTAATTATAAAACGCTCACACATAAATATGAGCACTAGAATAAAAATTAAAAGAATGGAAAAGAGGAAAGGGCAAACAAGTCCTTGCCTTCTAAAGATCTATGAAGTAATAATTAGATCATTTTATTTAGGACCAAAAACCACATTGGCAAATCCTAAGACAAGAGCAGGCAAACATAAGGAAAACATGGATGGTTAGAAAAAAGTGAAAGAAAGAAAGAAGAGGCAAAAAGAGGGCGTAGAGAAGTGCTAAAGGTTCGTTGCAGTTGCGGTTATGGCAGAGGAAGAAAGTCCTTTCGAAGAGAAGAGGGATCAAATCACTTTTTACTCTAAAAATTAGAACTATGGACTCAAGAGTTCAAAAGAAGGAGAATGGAATAGAATAGAATAAAATAAAATAAAATAGAGAGAGAGAGAGAGAGAGAGAGAGAGAGAGAGAGAGAGATAGTCATCTAAGTCGTCTATCTTAGCTACTTTGCCCAGATGTCACCATGTGGCGTAACGCTAGGGTAGTGATGTATGCCTCATTCAAATGTAGTAGGGCCATGTCAGAGCCACACTTAATGAGTAGAGTGGGGATGAATTAACTTCCACACCTCAACTCGCTATACAAAAGGGCAAAAATACCTCTAGTTCGTTCTTAAAAAAAGTGAAAAGGCAAGAATTTTCTTAGCAAAAAAAAAAAAAGAGTAAAGAAAATAGGAAGCACTAAAGGGAGCTTGCCACGTGTCATAAAAAAATTCTGGTTCCAAATGTCTCCTTACCTCAACACTAGAAACTAAAGAGTTGATGTTGGAAAAAAATTAGGTAACACTTGAACTACATTCAGAAGTCCATCGAACCTTCAGGCATAGATTCATTGAGGAGTTATTCAGTTAAAACCTAGGCCACTGCAACAAGCTTAATGCGGGATAGGACTGTATGCTTTTGTAACTTAGCCCATAAGGTCCATTAGATAGGACCTGTGCATGGGTCCATGGCATCACTCAGTCCCAATGTTAGAAGATATGTCATTGCGGTATAGTGACCAGTTACATCATTATTAGGGCCTTACAATTGGTATACATGTCAGAAAAATACAATCTCCTTTCACGTCACCATCAGGCTCACCAAAGGCGACATTATTTGATGATTGGGCCTAGGATTAAGATCCTGGATGGAAAACTCAAAAGAGCCACTACTAAGCCTCTACATCGACATGTGCTAAGTGTCTATCTGCTGCTGATATAAGGATGAGACTTATCTAGAATTAGTAAGGTAATCTAGTATTGAACCCTCTAAGCTTAGAGGGATAGCACTTGCAGTTCACTTAGGACCAATAGCTCATCTAAACAAAGTTGATCATCCTAAAACTATCTAATTCAAGGATATCTAGTATTTTAAACCTCAGAAGGGCACAATTACCCAACAAATCCTATTTGAGCTAATTGTCCAAAGTGCCCCTATGAGGGAAGGGAATCTTTAATCAAATATTACCATGTGTTGTTCTTAAGTGGTATTCTCAAAGCCAGCACCCTCCACACTTAAGGATTTAACTCCACTTTTGAATCTAAGTAAGACAGAGTTCAAACTAAGTACACTAACTCTAGTAAGAAATTCTCTTTGTTTTCTCTCAATATTCATTATAGGGATGAAAACCTTAAGGAGTACCTAGCACTGAGCCAATATCTTACTTGAGCATCAAAGGGCCATCCCCAGCCATTCCGCTAGCACCTGCCCCTGACGTTGTATGTTATGTATTCCTCAAGTCCCACTAAGCAGTCAACATCTCAACAGTCCTCAGCGTACTAACTATTCAGTCATAGTTCCAACATCACAAAATTTGAGGCCCGAGTCCAAATCTTAACATCAACATGTCCAACAACTCAAAATTTTCCCCGTTCAATAACTTCTAACCATTTCGGGTGACCTTAATAGGCCCTAACCAAATCTAGTCCAAAGAACTTTGTATGTAACGTTACAACCAAGTTTTTCTATGTTATTTCTTATTTTAAATTTATAAAAAACAAAATAACACTAACACTAATTAATCAAATATTTATTGAAATTAGTTATCCATATTATCTTGTACTGCAGTTCAAATTTACCCAAAATAAAGGGGATTTTGGTAGTGTTATTTGGTTGGTGTGACAAACGGGATTACCACTACCAAATACAATAATTGATCATATATTGTGCTACATTAATAATGTGAATAAATAATATATGTAGATGTACAATAATAATATTACAGATTAAGGACATTTAAACTCTTAAAGTTAAAAAAATTGAAGATGAACTTTTTTATAAAATAAATAATAAATGAATTTTGTTTCACAAAATAAATGATATATGTACTTCTTTTTAGTATATTATTTTTATTAGAAGTATTATTTTATTGATTTTGACTTAAAAAATAACTTTCATATCCTTTATAAATAAGAGATTTGTAAAAAAAAAACTGATTTTTAATTTACTAAACTTTGAAAAAAAATATTTTTTAATAAAAAGTTGTCAGAATGTTAATAACACAATATGCATATAGTTGTATAGAATGTGGCATCTGATGTGTCTATTATTGATTGGTATTGTATAATTATGACTTTAATGAAAATTAAAAAGTCAACAATTATCTGATAAGTAATAATCATTGATTAATAGCATATTAATTTATTACTATATATGTATCCAACTTTGTAAATCTAGTATTGCTCTATTTAAATTACGAAAATGACTATATCTATAATTTATTTTACAAAAAAGGTTAAAATTTTTTTTTTTTCAAATTTCTAAGTTTTTGTTGCTTAAGCTCAATTATTACATAAAAAGTGAAGACGAAAATGATATTATATATATAAACTATATCATACAAATTTATTCATACTATCTAATATGACATAGTATGATTGGTTCGATTATTATCATAATATCTATTTTATTTTTTTACTTTATTATTTTATATTTATCCTTTTAACCATGTTATGCTATGTTAAGTAGTATAGATAAACATGTATGATTAATTTAAACATGTATTATCAATGATATATCACACTATTAAAACAATAAGTACTCCACATGAAATGAAGGATGATGCATTATTTAGTGTTATTAGTAATAATAATTTATGTATTATTTTTTAAAATATTACCAATCTATAGTTTATGGGTGTTATATTTTGTTTCATAAGTATTATGTATGGCATTTATATGTATAAATTTTATTCTTCTTGTGATTTTGACCTAAAGTCTATTTTTCTCAACAGTTTAGTTTGGCCATTAAGTTTTGAATGTCCTGAGCTCCTCGATCATGATTAGGTCCATTACAAGGAGTATTATAGCAGGTTAACTCATTGCCTCTAGAGGCCCTATAATTGTATGAGATGACCTTGAGGCTTCGATACTAAATGAGGTGTCCTCGATAACTAACATTGGCCAAACAAGGTCGTCTGGGCACCCGCAATAAAATTGAATACTTCTCTTTCTCGAGCTGGCCAAAACTCTTGTTTGAACTTATTGTTACTAACTAATGACCAAAATTAAGATGAGCAAGCCCCTCCTGAAGACTTGGATTGCATTTAATTTTAAGATCCTTATAATTCTGAGATTCTTGGAAACAAATCTTCTTATAATCCTAAAATGTGTTCTAGATAGGAAATGTGACAACTTGCCCTAGTCTTACAAGGATTCAACTATAATCAACACCAATAAATAAAGAACAAAATTATAAGAAGAGAGATTTTTTTCCAGACCTCTAGAGGCATCAAGATTAGAGGCAACTTCTTTGTGGCTTTTGAAACCATTTTCAACCTTTTGGGGAAGGGAAAGGATTTCCCCAACATCGTTTCTTTGAAGATCCTCTTAGAAAATCACAATTATCCAATGGCTTAACTATAGTTCCCGAAAGATCCATGAAGGTCTTATAATTAAAAAATCAATATATTTTGTAACTTATAATTTGTAAAGGCTACACCTCCCTGTACCTTATTGTAAAAATATTAGATAATACACCATATGTAGGCTAAGATTCGACAAAGTGGATGCAGGTTTTATGAAGTTGAATGTTATGTTGAATTAGAGCGCAAGTGCACACTATTATAAATAAGTAATATAATAAGAGTAAAGTATCGTTTCCATGAAGAATTATTATTATTATTTGCTAAATATTAAAATTATTTCTTCCTACTTTTATCCAAACAATTATGATTTAACATAAACTAATCTAAAATCTATTTGAAAAGAAATAATACAAAGATAGAAACGAAAATAGCAATTAATAAATTACAAGTATTGGATAGATCTAGGATTACAATTATCTCTTAATATTTCACTTGAATCAAATAACTTCTCTTAATTTATTTTATCAATATGAATTATTGACTAAGAACCCTAATATCTTCACTAGCCTTTTTCAATAGTCAAGTGAATATATCTTACCTAAATAATTACATATATTCATATAGTAATTAGATTAAGCAAGGTTTATTAAGAATAGTTCATTAAAATCATATATGCCATGTAAGTATACTCTTTGCTTATATAAAACTCAAAGTTGTCACACTATAATCATATATCAATTTATTCAAGACTAAAAACATAAATCCCTCTTTCGAGTCCATTACGGTTCTTAAATCAATCTAATTATTGATCATGTAACTAGAAAGCATTAAGGACAAAATAAACTAAACAATTCTATATTGACTTCATAAAAATAAGAGAAGATAACAAATCCATATTACATATCAAGTTAAAATTGTAATCTTAGAATAAAAACTTAGTTCATGATGAAAACAAGAGTTTTAGAATACAATATAATCGACATCATAACGAGTAAACAGGTTAAGACAGATAAAAAGAAAATAGAATGGTGCCTTGAAATCTTCAATCTTCATTCTCTTCCTTGCCTTGATATTCTTCTTTTAGTTCTCTAAAGATTGCTCTATACTCCGAATAATTTGCTTTCTCTTGTGCTCTCTCTGATATCTCTTGATATTGGCTGAATAGTCTTCTATTTGTAGGTTTTTGTCTTCAAGTTAGGGCAAGCTTTGCATCTAAAATGGATTAGGTTTTCTATATTTTCTTTCCAGCGCTACGGCCTTGACTTTCTAATGTTCCAGTGCTAGCTCCTTCTTTGTCATAGCATTGTGGCCTTGAGTTTTTGCATATGAACTATTCTTTTTCTACTCTCTAACATTGTAACTCTGGTTCCAAGGTTGCAACATTAGGCCTTTAATCCCATTTTGACATTTTTGCCTATTTTTCTTCAGTTTTAATTCTTCTTTGCTCAATTGACTTTAAAACTACAAAATAATAATAAATCACATAAAAAGATAAATATTCATATTTAAATGAACAAATATTAAGTCTATGGAGGCCAAAAGAATAAGTATGAATATGCCTATCAAAACTCCCCCAAACATAAAACAACATGCTAGGTTAGTTGATGATTAATAATTTGTCTAAAAGATTGCATCTTAAATACAATTCTAAGAAAATTCTAAACACAATAGAAATTTAACATGTCAACCCTAGTACTTATTTTACCTCATATATGATCCATTTGGCATGTACATGTATAGTTATAATAATTAGTCAAATGCACCTAGATCAGTTTATGTATACAAGTCAAGAAAATTATTTCTATATATTTTTATTTAATTTACACTCAATAGGCTTTCTTTTCACGCCACTCTCTATTAATGTAGGTGCACACACAATCAATGACCAATTATGTCATTATTTAGCTTGCATTCAAGGCTTAGGGTGAAGGTAGGATGCAAGGATATGTTTCAGCTTAATTCACACCATAAACACATTAGGAACTATCTAAGCCTTTAATATTTCCCAAAGATTTCCCTCTGAACTTTAGTTCTAATTTTCTTTGCTGATTTTTGCTTGATACTTCCTTTTTTTTTTTTTTCTAAGCTAAGGGTTTAGTGTATATATATTCCCTAAAACTTACAAATTCAATTTATTTTTAATAATCATAGATTCACAACTTCTCTTTATTCCATATCCCTTTTTTCATAAACCCAATAAACCTTAAAGTGCTCTAATAAGACTACTATTCTTTATAGTGTGAAGTGTGTTATGAAGAAAAATTTATTCAATGGCTGAGATATAGTTGTGGTTAGAAATAAAAAAAAGCTATTAGGCTTAAAGGGGTAACTAGAGGTAAAAATATATATGAGTAGGCTTGAAAAGCTCAAACAGTCCAAACATAGCCTAATATCACTTTACTAATCATGTACATTTTAGGATTTCGTCTCGAGTGAAAATAAAACAAGTTCTAAAATATTTTTAAGACTGTATGCACACTTTTTTTGTGCATAAATGTTCTCTAGGTCAGCAATTAACTATGTGATCCTAACTACGTGCTCAATAAATTCAAATAATCACAAATGAGTTAAAATATGACATAAGATTTAAATATACAAATAGTCATAGCATCGATTTTCTCCTAGGAACTATAATAACTATAATTAAGTTTCTATTATTTATCATTAAATGTTAATCATCTTACCAACCCAAGACTTAACATGAACAAAAAAAATGAACAAGATAAACATAATAGAACCTAATAAAGTTTAGGAAGATAAATAAAACAGAAAAGCCATTAAATAAGTACAAGGAAGTGCTTCCCACCTTCAAACTTAAAAACTTGGCATGGTCCCAAATGGAAAGTAAAAAGAAAATGAAAATGAAAACACTTCCCTGTCATCCGATGTGCATGCTTACTCATCCTCCACATCTGTCAGAGCATCATCCTTGCTGCTATCGTCATCAATCGGTGGTGGTGCTGGGTAGGCTGGGAGTGGTGGATGCTGGCTCATATCAATCTCTAGGTGTATCGTGCATATCCTCATCCACTTAGCTTGGTATGTGGTCTGCTGGGCACACCATTGCTGATGTGCCTGAAAATTTCTCCAGTGCTCTTGAAAATTTCTCCATTGGTCTTAGAGCTCTTTCTCAACCTGTACGAGCCAGTTTGGAATAGAAATTAAACGAGAGGGTGCTGCTGATGTCTGGCTAGGAGTGCTGGTTCTCTTGTTGCACTAATCATCTATCCCTCAAATATGATAAATTATACTGATGTTCAAAGGAAGTGAAAGATAGAGGAGCTCCTCTGTCGGATCCCATTACACCCCAGCTAGTGCACATAATACGATGATAAGACAGAGGTAGTATAGACTGGCCTTTGTGTTGCAAAAACCATGAACAATAGTTTGCTCAATCATCTTTTTGACATCAACGCTCTTGCTAGTCATAATAGCGTAGGGAAAAATCACCCGGTCTTTGGTTAGATGGCTGAAGTGCGTGACCAGTATTGCTTGGCATCAATGAAGTACTGTCATATTTTTTCATCTATTTCCATGGCATTAGTTAGGAAGGATATTCTGTTCTCCCCCAAAAATTTCCATTGGGTGTCAAGCTTGTATAGGCGCTGAATAATGGCATCGTAGTCCAACTTTACCAACATATTATAATACTCATCATTCTTGATACTTAGCAAATTGTAGAATCAGTTGATACTTAGGTTGTTAAATGCTACCTCTTTCCCTTGCACTCTGGCTCTGAGATGCCAGTGCTTTTCAGCGTTGGTATTGAATTCTCTGACCACTAGAAGCACTGTAGCTTTCAGTTGTTTGCACAAAGTTTCCCACCCCTTAGATTGGATGATCTATAGAAAACTTAGGAACTTGTCATGTGGCGGGTGTAAGCCATTTTTCTGAATTGCGGTCTTTTTTATGACTAAGGTAGTGTAACACTTGGCGGCAAATTTGAAAACAAAATTTTCTGAGTTAAAGGTAGGTGCCGGCGTATGCGAGATCTTGCTTCTCTTAGGTGCCATCTTTAATCAATAAACAATCCAAAACAATAGCCCTCAAATGTTGCATTCAAATTCACAGCAAAATATTGATTATCTTTACCTAAATTCTCAACAAAATAATAAGAGCAAATTCAATTATCTCAACCCAATTCACAGTAATCTTATGAGCAACAATTCACTCAAACACTTTAATACTATTTCAAAATTTCACCCCAAAACTTCATATAAAAACTCGACCCCAATACTTCAACTTTCATTTTCAACACTTCAATTAATAAACTCTCAATAAGATAAAGATTAAATAGTAACAAGGAACAAGAAAAGGATACTTTGATTGAGCAATCCAATGCTTAATCTAAAAAATTCATTCCCAAGCACCAAGTCGAATTTTGAATGTATTTTTGCCCAATTGTCAATTAAGTCAAAAGTGATTAATTTTGTGGTTTTAATGCTTAACCATGATTTAGGTAGGATTTGAAGTTGGGTAGATAGAATTTGGGAATTGATGAAAGAACGTTTGTGAGATGGCTAGGGTTTATGTTTTAAATTTGGAGGAAAAGTGTTTTTAGAGCCTATTAAACTAACTATCGTCACAGTACTATGACGTTGGGGTTTTGGTGTCGCGACACTAAAACTTGGAAATTTAGTATTTCATTTCTAGCTTAAGCACTACGGCTTGACTTGGGGGTGCCAAAATGCTGAGATTCTATCTTGAGGCCTAAATATGGGCTTTTATTGACACTGCAACTTTAGTTTATAGGCCCCACGAAGCTGCGATGCTGCCTTGGGGAAAACTTTTAACTTTAGTTGGTGTTGTGACTCTAGCTTTTGGGTTTTCAGTCTTAGGTGCTACAACATTAGATTAAGGGTACTCTAGGGTTGAGCTATTACCTTATGGACTTCTTCTGGGCAAGAGTGAGCGCCGCAATGCCAATCTTAGGCGCTGCGATATTGGCTTCCTTTTATTTAAAAAAACACTAAACAAAAGTACCTAAAGTTACTTTGGTTGCCTTCCAAAAAGTGTTTGATTTAATGTCATCGGCTTGATGTACTTCTTGTTTACTGTGGCTTGGACAAGCTGATGGAGGATGTTTAGTGATCAAACTCTTCTTCCCAATAATGCTTTAGCCATTGGCCATTTACCTTAAGTGTTCTTCTGGATGACTCATCTTCAACTTCGATGGGGCTATAGGGATATACCTTGGTGATGCAAAATGGATTATACTATCTTAACTTTAACTTTCCCAAAAATAGCTTAAGTCGAGATTTGAACAGTAGCATCTGTTGTCCTGGTTCAAATACGTGCTGAATAAACTTCCTGTCATGCCATCTCTCTATCTTCTTTGTGTATAGTTTGAATTTCTCGTATGCTTAAAGACAAAACTCATCCATCTTGTTGAGCTATAGCATTTTTTTCTTACTCGTTGCTTGCAAGTCAAAATTAAATATTCTAATGGCCTAAGAAGCTTTGTGCTTTAACTTTACAGGAAGATGACATGCCTTACCAAAGATTAATTAAAATGAAGACATTCCGATAACGGATTTGTAAGCATTGGGATAGGCCCAAAATGCATCATCTAGACGTATTGATATTGCGTATTTTCTACTTAAGTGTAGGTGCACACTATCATAACAAGTGATTTAGGATTTTAGCCTAAGTATCATTCCTATAGAGACTTTGTTAATCTATTCTTCACTAGTTACTAAAAATAAAACTCCTTACTTTTATCCAAACAAAATTATAATTGATTTAAAACTAACTAAACAAGTTTAAATCACTAATAAAGAAAAATCTAAGGTTACAACTTATCCCCTCAATGCTTCATTGAACCATTTACTCTCTTATCTTAATCTTGTCATAAGCCTTCATCAATAGTCGAATGACTATATTTTACCTTAACGATTACCTATATGTCTATAATAATTAGATAAAGATAAAACTTATTAAGAACTGATCTATAAACACCATATATGCTATGATGGTATATTTATATCCTATATAAAACTCATAACTGTTATGCTGTGATCATACTTCAATCTATCCTATGATAAACACATAAATTCATTTATCAAGTTCATTATGGTTCTTAAAACAATCAATATATTGGCAAGATATAATAAAAGCATTAAGCATAAATAGAATAAACAATTCAATTTATTAAGTTCATAAAATAATAGAGATAACTGAATTCAACTACATATTAGATTTAAGACTTGAAATTCAAATGTATGATTTAGTAGTTAAGCGCAAGTGCAGGCTATTATATTAAGTAACATAGGATTTAAGTTTAGATATTATTCCCACAGGGACTATGTGATCTAATTCTTTCAATCAAGTACTAAAATTATAACTACTTAACTTTTATTTAGAAAAACTAAAATCTAAAATTCAATTAATTATCATAATTCTATCAATTAAACTAAGCTTAATTAGTAAATAAACAAAGGATTGAACTCACTAATTAATATCAATCTAGGATTTAGACTTATCCCCTTAGTATTTCATTAGATTCATTAACCTCTTAGTTAATCCTTTAATACAAATTGATTAACTAGACTCTAATTTCATCACAAACCTATGTCGATGGTCGAGTGATTATATTATACATTCTAACAACTACCTACATGTTTATGGTAATCTGAATAGAATGTAATTCATTAAGACCAAGTCTAAATACTACCATACATGCCATCTAGGTATATTTCTATCTCACATGAAACTCATAGTTGTTACCCTATGATCATACATCAAACTATACTAGGTTAAATACGTGAATCCCTTTGTCAAGTTCATCATGGTTCTTCAATCATTTAATATATTGGCCAGATATAATAAAAGAATTAGACACAAGATAGAATGAATCAATGATATGTATTAAGTTCATAAACTAATAATCAATGAAATCCAATTACATACTAGATTCAATAGTCTAACCTTAGATCAACAATGTTTAGCTCATCACAAACTCAAGAGTACCAACCCAATCTATATATAACAGCAAGAACAACAACAAGAATATAATGATAAGAAAAGAGAAGAAAAACTAATCAAGAAGATGTCTTGATGTAATTCTCTCTCTTCCTTGACTTGAAGTTCGAATCTCGATTTCTTGGCTTTGATCTCTCAATTTGTGTTGTTAATTATTTCTCTAAGTTTTGCCTTTAAAAAATTCTGTGTTTTAGCTCTTAAAAGAGTGCTTTTATATGTCGCATGGGCACCGTCGCTAGGGGCTCAGTGCCGCGCGCTGAGACCTAAAAATGCAAGGGGCGTGGAGACTGGCTGGGTACCATAGTGTTGAGGTTGAGCACCACGGCGGCCATGTCTCTACATTGGGCGCTGCGGTGCCCAACTCTGGGTTCAGGCACTCTCATATTTTGAGCGCAACTTTTATATTTCTCATCTAATTCTCTTCTCGTTTGTCCCTAAACATCAAATTTTTTGTCTGTACCTATTTATAATCAAAGGCATAATTAAATAGCCAACAATTCATGAATTAGAGCAAATCTCCCTTTTGAAGTACTAAATATACTAGTACGTTTTGTCACGCCCCAAATATTTTCAAGTAATTACTCGAACACTTGGCGCGTAACAAGACCACCAAAAGGGTCTTTGGCCCATGGTGTATTTCATGAGCTGAATTTTCTAAAAGGCCCAATTGAGTTAGGTTAAGCCCACTTTTATATGGTAAATGAGAGAGTATTCTAGAGCTGACATATTCTATTGGATATTCTTGTGGTAGATGGTATCTTTGGAATATTTCTTTATATATTTTTAATATAGACCGTTAGATTAAGTAAATCCTAACCGTCCATTGTATATAGCTTTAGCTATAAATAGATTGAGCTCTCATTTGAGCAAACCATCCTCCAAATCCTCTAATATTGTAATTTTATAGCTTTGTAATTTCTCTTTAGTATTAATATAAGAGAGCATTCTCTCAAACACTTGGTGTGCTTCTTCTTCATCTCTTTCTTTGAGTAATTGGTCTTGTAGGCTGCTTAACACTTGAAAAGTATCTAAGGCTGCACGGGTTCGAGAAAAAGTCTGTGATATTTTACACCCCTATCAAATACCCCCAAACTTAAGACTTTGCTCATTCTTGAGTAAAACAAGAACAAATAATCATAGCTTATTCTTGACTCTAAACCAACATAAGAACTCAAAACTAAAAATAAGCTCAGTCGATTAGACAATCATCATCGTTGTCTCAAAGACTATGAAAATAGCATAAGGCCTTTTAGGAATCAATAAACAACTTTTAATAAATCATCATACTGTTGATCAAGTCTTTTCTTCTCCATTATAATTGATCACTTTTGTGTTTGTACAATAAGCAAGTAAATAGTCAAAAACAAAAACTTATATTTACTTAATACGCAAGATAGTACAAAAAGATTGATGTCTCTGTATATTTTAATACATGCCACTACCATAAGTTTACTGTTTATACTACTCTCTACTAATGTAGAAATACATATAATTAAAGATCTATTTAGGACTTTTATTAGCTTGTAATGTAAGGCTAAGGTCAAGATGGGATATAAAGATATATATGAAGTTCAAATCATAACATGAACACTTAACTTTACCTAGAAACCTCTTGATCTCTTCTTCTCCTTGATTTATCTCCTTTTCCAAACTTATTAAATTCTCATCTTTCTTTTAATCACTCTTACAAAGAATTTCATCTTTTTCTTATGCCGAGGGTATTTATGTAATTAAAGTTTTTTTCCCTTTTTCTTTTTATGATACGTACCCCCAAATTTAGATTGATAAGAACCTTCAAGACTTATTACTTTTCACTTCAGCACCTATTTTTCATACATCCACAACCTTTTTCATTTTAAGAATATTTCTAAGTAAACACAAGGTTTATAGTGTTACATGTATATTTAGGATAAATAAACTTAAAGTCTTGCAGCTTGTAATGTAGTTAAACAGAAGAAAACAAAGGTAATTAGGGTCAAATAGGGTAACTAGGGATAAATATACATATAAGGTAGGCTTGCAAAGGCTTAATCGGTCCAAAGATGGTCTAGTGTCATTTTCTTATTCATGTGTTTCCTAGAATTTTGCCTCAAGTAGTAATCAAGCAAGTTTTAGAGTGTTGGTCTTCGAGTCTGTGATGTACTACTTAAGCATAAAGTATCTCTAAGTAAAAAAAATTCAACTAATACATGATTATCTCAATGTGCTCATAGTATAAGTGATAAAAAATAAAGTTGAATTCGGTCTAAGATTCATGATATAAGAATTATCTCAAGCATCTATTATTTCCTAGAGACTTGTGAAAATAAATTTAGCCAATATTTTATTTCTTATTATAGATTAATGATCATCTTCTCAATCAAAACTTTATCCTAAAAGAATAAAAAATTTAACCCATAAGACAATTAATCAATATAAGCAACAAAATAAACACAACTAATCAATATAAGAAGTAAAATAAACATAGGTTATGTGTTTTTCACACTCAAACTTAAATTAGACATTGTCCCTAATATCAAAAATAAACTTAAAAGTAAGAAAGCTCCCCAGGTAGATGAAGTTGAAATATTGCAGCGTTGTCTTCTATTGATGGGATTACAGTTTTCTTTGCTCCCAACGCTTGTAAATGTTCATGCTGCTTTCTTGAATGTCCTCTTGCTATTTTATTCCTACAATGAAAAGAAAATAATATAACTAAAACTGAAACTAAACAAAAATAAATAAAAAATTATTTGGGTTGCCTCTCAAGAAGCGCTTGATTAATGTTATCGGCTTGACAGAGCTTTTTTTATTCTTATGGTGGATCAAAGTTGATGATGGACGCATCTTTTTATATGAGCTTCTTGGATTTCCTATCTTTAGACTTTCACATCTTTGCAATTAGACCTTGGGCAACAACTTTTGCCTCATTCTCCTCGTGGTTCTCCGGAAAGACTTAAATCTTAGACTGAAAAAGTGATTCTTTTGTGCTCTTCTCTTTAATCCTCTCATCAAGATGCTGCTTCCTCTTCCTTTTCCTTTTATCTCTATACCTTAATGCCTTTTTTTTTATATGAGGATTCAACATCTCTCTGTCTTTGAGCTCTTTGGCATTTGGGCGCATCACATCAATGTTACAGCAATCTTCTTCTTCAGTTGGCATCTTAATCTCTTTAAAGACTTTAAATGTTGCTATGTCATCTTGTACCCTCATGGTCATCTCCCTTTTTTGAACATCTATGACCATATGTCCTATGACTAAGAAAGGTCTTCCAAAGATGATAAGGATCTCCTTATCTTTTTCTATATCTATGACGATAAAATCTGTAAGACAAATGAACTTGTACACATTTACTAGCACATCCTCTATAATTCCTTTCGGATAGGATAGAGAGTGATCAATAAGTTCAAGTATGACGTTGATAGACATTGCTTCTCTTAAACCTAACTTGTTGCAGATAGAAAAGAGGCATAAGATTTATACTTGCTCCAAGATCACAAAGCGTTTTACCAAGATTATGATTACTAATAAAGCACAAAATGGTAAAGCTTCTAGGATCCTTAAGCTATAGTTTTTATTGAAGGATGATGCTACACTCTGTTAATGCTATGGTCTCATAATCTTCTAGTCTCATCTTCTTAGATAATATCTCCTTCATAAACTTCACAGAACTTGGCATTTGTTTAAGAGCATCTGCAAAAGGTATGTTAATATGAAGTTTTTTGAAGATATTGAGAAAGTTTAAAAATTGCTTATCTAGCTTCTATTTTTGTAGCCTTTGAGGGAATGGTGGAGGTGGATAGAGAGGCTAAACTACATGTTTCTGCTAGTTTTTACTGTTATATGCTGCTACATCTACACTTTTCTATAATTCTATACTCTTTTTAGTACTTTTCTACTATTGCACATCATATTCTACAATATTTTCTGCACTTTTCTAATGCTGCACATTTTGTTTTACCTTTTTTAGATTGCCTTGCTGCAACTTTTTAGTTTCTCCACTTGTTTGAAAACTTTGTAGCCTTCGACAAAAAAGAATAAGCAGTCTATATGGTTTCACTTCTTCTTATTGTGCCACTTTCTTCTTATCACACTTAATGGTGGTGGTTTGAATGTGTTATCACGTAGGATTTTACCATTCCTTACATTGGTAGATTGCCTTAAGGTCACTTATTAATGGCTATAGTAAGTTATTCCATTTGAACCTCTAAGTTCTTCAAAGTTGTATAATGATTCTGTATAATGGCGTCACTTAACTTTATATAGTGGCTATAGCAAGCATGTCTTCCAATGACGGTTTCTTCTCTTGCAGTGGTTTGAATCCTAGGAGATTCGATGGTTTAAATGATTTTCTTTAGTTGATACTGTTGGGTGTTGTATTATAGAGTGTGTGATAATCTGAGTGTATACGTAATTTCAAAAATTACAATATGCGCAGCGGAAGCACGTTACAAAATACACCCATTTTAACAATTTCAACATATATCACATATATGCATAAGTATGACAATTATACAATAATAAATGATGAACAATATTGTATTATAACATAATGTAAAATACTCACCTAATGAAGGTAGCTTTACAAATTCTTCAAGTTTTTTAATAATCCATATGAAGAGCTCACCTTGAAGTATATGTTGAACAATTCTAGTCCATAACTTTTGGTGGGATTAAGGAGCTAGAATGGTAGCTTAGTGTTTAACATTTTTCAACAACTTGTATTCAACTTCTTTGAATACAATTTTTGTTTCCTAAATGGAGATGGTAAATATTTTCTATACAACTCTTGTATTAATTAAAAATCTTTAACATACAACTCTTGTATATTAATTTTAGAAATAATTTCTACATGATAATTATTTTGAACAACTCTTTGCAAAATAATTATCTTTTTCTCCATTTACATATCATTCATTTTGGCCATCCATTAAAGAAGGAGATGAAGAGAAGTTTGTTTATTTTTTCAACACTTGAAAGAACAAAAACCAAAAGTCTCTCTTACCTCTTTTCCTTGCCATTGCCAAATTCTTCTCCCAAAATTGAATGAATGAAAAATGAAAAATTGTTTTGGCAAAATTCATTTTGTTTATTCAACACTTTGATTAAACAAAAATAAACAAAATGAAGTGCTCCACCAATTTTATTGTTGGTCTCCCATTTAGAATTAATTAAACCAAGCACTAGAATAATGGCCACCAAAATTAATCTTTACCTAACAATTATAATTACTTTAATTATAATGGGTAATTAAATGGCCAACATCTAGGCTCCTCATTGTATTAAAATACAATGCCATGATCTATATATATTATAATATTATCTAATAATATAATAATAATATATGATTTAATTATTCAAAATAATTTTGAATAATTACTTTTTACCTTACTAATTTTTACTACCATGGTTAAATGGTAAAAAGGTAAAATCAAATCATGGAATAAATTTTGTCATTTGTCAATATTCTATTAATTAACAACCCTTATTAATTAATTAAGTGATGTACTTAACAATTAAGTCTTGACAAATGTACAATCCGAGGGATCCCTAAACAATCGTTCTCTTTTGCTGAAATTTATTGGATCGAACTATTCAATCCAATCCGCTACCCCAGTGCACAACGAGTATACTTCATATTGTGAGACTCTCTAGGTCCACACCTAATTTTTCATATAGAGCTCCTCCATACGTCCGTGAACAATGTCCCACACACACGTTACGGATATTACAAATTAGCATGTTAGACCATACAAGTTGAGGTTATTACATATTCGTATAGTCATTCCATCATTTATATCCTTGAAGAGCAGAGATATAGATCATCACCGTCAAATCTCTATTTGCTCAACCACGAACTTATCTCCAGATTTATATTTCATAAAACAATATCCACAAACACTTTTGATACCTGCATGGTGGATCACTCACAAGCCCACCGTGGCGCTCAGGTCAAAGGACCACAAATACTACTCAACTCGAAAGACCCTCCATTGACGGCTTTATGAGATGTCTATTGGATGTCTTCGTGAGTCTGTTCAATATCCAGTCCTTACTGAATACCTGCATCTCTATACGAGCTTTCTACTAAGCTCATGGTTTGCTAAGACTGACCATCTGGACCATTCAGATATAGACATACACTAATCTATATTAATGAGTTCTACCGATAGACCCGCATCGATGAAATTAGATCAGAAACATTATGTTTGAGAACATACTTGCATAATGACATTTCCTAGCACCATCTGCAACTCCTTGCAGCTATGTCATTACTAATATATTCTCAGGTCATTGTCCCCTTTCAGACAAGGCTTTAACTCATTAGATTTTGCTAACTCTTAGTACCACTAACTCTTAGTGTTTATAACTATTAGCGTTGCTAACTCTTAGCCCTGGTCTAAACTCTTTTAGACCAAATCTGAACTCCTTCAGATCATACAATGTCTAAAACGTTACAAGCATCTTACCATTTAATAAAAATAATATTAACGATTTTATTAGAAATAATAATTGTATAAATACAATCACTATATATTTATACATTACGGGATGGCACGTAAGCACAAATCCCAACAGATACGCCAAGAGAAGTTTGGATGATCTCTCTATCCTGGGCTATAGAAGTTAGAGTATGGATTAGGTTACTGTCAATTAAAATTGCCCACATAATTTACAGCTTCCATACGCCGCCCATTCGTATGGTTATCACTACAAAAGTAGTATGCCACTTGCTGAGGTTTGACCATATTTAAAGCATCAATCTTCTTAGATAACATATTTATTTGCATTGCCAATGTATTGAATATGTCAATCTCATGCACACGAGGTGGTTCTCCTTAGTGTAACCATTTTTGCTAGCTTTTTGTAACTATTTGATGTCATCTCTTCCAATAAATCATAAGCCTCATCTGTGAACTTATTCATTATAGCTCCTCTAGCAGTGGCATCTATAAAAGTCATCAAATGGCCTATTAATTTGTTATACAATGTTTAGACTAATAGCCATTTCGGGACCCTATATCGAGGGCACTTCCTCAACATATCCTTAAACGGCTCCAATGCCTTATACAATGACTCTCTATCAATATAACTAAATGAGGTGATGTCATTCCCCATCTTTGCTGTCTTTTTGATGGGAAAAACTTGGCTAAAAACTTCTGTAATAAATCTTTCCACGTCGAAATAAATCCTGATAGCAATTATATTAACCAGCTCTTTGCTTTATCTCTTAAGGAGAAAGAGAATAGTTTAAGTCGAATGGTATCGTTTGAGATTCCGTTGTACTTAAAGGTATCACAAATTTCTAAAAAAATTATGATATGAATGTTAGGGTCATCATTGGGAGCTCTATTAAACTATACAAACTCTTTCAGCATCTGAAGAATATTTAACTTGATCTCAAAATTGTTAGTGTTAACAGTTGGACGCCGAATACTGGACTGGCCACCATTTGTAATTAGGACAACATACTCTTTCAAAGCTCTTTGTGGTATCATAGGCTCAAAAACTGGATTATCGATGTGATTGTTGTTCTCTTCCATGTTTAAATAAACATCATTAACGCTATTCACGTTGAAGTCTTTGCAATGTTCTTTTAATCTCAGGATCAAAAGAAATCGAGTCAACACTTTTCACCTTTCTCATGAGCTGTTAAAACAAGATAGAAAGAAAACCCAAGTAAAAAAGAACAAAATAAACAGAAACAAAAATAAAATCTGAATTAAAAGCAAGTAGCTTAGTATTAGCATTGATCTAAAAAATAGATAGAAATAATCCTCGACAATGCTCAAACAACTTGATGTATGCATTAGTAGCTAAGTGCAAGCTATCATATCAAGTAATGTAGGATTTAAGTCTAGATATCCTTCTCATAGGGACTATGTGATCTAATTCTTTTAATCAAGTACTAAAATTTTAACTATTTAGCTTTTTTTTTAAGAAAAACTAAAATATAAAATTTAATTAATTACCCTAGTTCTATCAATTAAACTAAACTTAATTAGTAAATAAAAAAATGGTTGAACTCACTAATTAATAACAATCTTGGGTTTGAACCTATCCCCCTAGTATTTCATTGGATTCATTAACCTTTTAATTAATCCTTTAATACAAATTAGTTAACTAGACTTTAATCTCATCACAAGCCTATATTGATGGTTGAGTGACTATCTTACGCATTCTAACAACTACCTATATGTCTATGGTAATTCAAATAGAATGTAATTCATTCAGACCAAGTCTAAATAGTACTATACATGCCATCTAAGTATATTTATATCCCACATGGAACTTATAGTTGTTACCCTGTGATCATACATCAAACTATTATAGGCTAAACACATGAATCTCTCTGTTAAGTTCATCATAGTTCTTTAATCATTCAAAATATTGGTTAGATATAATGGAAGAATTAGACACAAGATAGAATGAATCAATGATATGTATTAATTTCATAAACTAATAATCATTGAAATCCAATTATATACTAAGTTCAATAGTCTAACCCTAGATCAACAATGTTTAGCTCATCACAAACTTAAGTGTACCAATCCAATCAATGTATAATAGTAAAAACAAGAGTATAATGATAAGAAAAGAGAAGAAAAGTTAATCAAGAAGACATCTTGATGTGCTTCTCTCTCTTCCTTGACTTGAAGCTTGAATCTTAATTTTTTGACTTTGATCTCTCAATTTGTGTTGTTAATTCTTTATATAAGTTTAGTCTCTCCAAAGTCTATATTTAGGCTTTTAAAATAGTACTTTTATATTTATAAGAAGTCCTAGGGTCAAGGGCCTTCGAATCCAAGTCGAAATAGAACTAAAAGAATGGGGGTTTATATATCGCATGGGCACCGTCGCACTGGGGACTTAATGCCGACGGTGCTGAGACTTGAGAATGCGAGGGATGTAGAGGCCGATTAGGCACCATGGGATTAAGGTTGGGCATCTGAGACCCATGTCTCTGGCTTGGGCGCTGCAGTGCCCAGCCTTGTGCGTTACAGTTCTTAGCTCTATGTTTACGCGCTTTTATATTTTGAGTACAACTTCTTTGTTTCTCATCCGATTTGCCTCTTGTTTGTCCCTAAATGTTACATTTTCTATCACGCTCCTATTTATGATTGAAGACACAATTAAATACCAAACAATTCATGAATTAGAGGAAATATTTTGTTTGAAATACTAAACATACTAGTGCTTTTACACCTCTATCAAACCCTAGATAAAAAAATTCGTTCATGATTATTAAAGAGTATTAAGGCATAAATTAAAAGAAATCATAGAGAAAAACATTAAAACTAAGAGAAGAAAGAGAATAAACAAGGTTAGAAGCTCTGGATCTTCACTTTCTCTCTCTAACTTGCAGCACAATGTTCTCTTTAATCTTTAAATTCTTGCTCTAATTTCTCTTTGAAAGTTATTTTGTTTCTTTTCTATAGCTTGTTATGTCTTTGGCCTTGAAAAGGGGGTTATTTATAGGTCTTTAAGTAGGGTTTCTTCGAGTCTAAGTCTGATTTAGACTTCCTGAAATTTCCTATTTTATCATATGACAACTGCAGTGTTAGCTTTTCATTGTAGTGGTGCTAGACTCCCTGACGTCAGTGTCACAAGTGCTGAGACCTAGAAATTTAATTCTTTTGGTTTTGAACAAGAACTGCAATATTGGTTGTTAAGTACCACGGCGTTGGAGTTACTGACTTAAGCGCTACGACATTGGAATTGGAATGTCGCAGGACTAGCCCTCTTTCTTAAATTTTTCTTAATTTCCATCTGATTTCTAATATCTTCATGTCAATTACTTAAAAAGCTAAAAATAATCAATAAACTTTATAAATAGTCAAGTATTCTTAATTAATAAGCAAAATATTAAACTCGAGGGATGTCAATATTATACCTAATTAATCTTACTAGTTTCCCAGTCTTTTCTGCTTGGTTATCTTTTCTATGATCCTCTTTACTTCTCTATTTGAAACTTATACTTCTTCATTGGTTTACAGATGGTATACTGTGGCGATCTTATATGTGAACCAATATTTCATAAGGAGGGTTGTGCCAAACCAAGTGAAAATATTCTTTTTCATAAACTATAGAACAACTTTTGCATCGTTTGTTTGCAAGGCAACAACTTCCACCTACTTGGATACATAATTTACTACTACCATAATATATTGGTTGTTGTAAGAGGAAATGAATGGTTCCATGAAGTCTATACCCCAAACATCAAAGATCTTTATTTCTAGAATATTCTGCAGGAGTAGTAGATTGTGTGGAAGACTTTGTTCTTACGTTAGCCTAAACTTACTCCCACTGCAACATCACAGCATGCTTATATCAATTGAATGAGAAATCCCAATCTAGATCTACAATAATTAGGGATAAAATAATTTTATTCTTCAACACTTCAAAAACCTTCATGCACTTTTGAATTGTAAGTCATTCTCCAACAAATTGTACAGTGGTTTAAAGATCTTGGTGGAGTCCTTAACGAATCTTCTATATAATCTTACACGTATAAGAAAATTTCAAACACCCTTGACATGTATAGGTGGTGGCAGTTTTGGTCTCAATCTTTGAATGGTAGACTTTGATCCCTTTAGATGAGATGCAATGGCTAAGAACAATCTCTTTTTTTACCATGAAGTGAAATTGTCCCCAATTCAGGACCAGGTTGCTCTTCAAACATTTTTTTAGCATAAACGCTAGATTTTTTAGACATAAATCAAATGAATCCCCAAAGACAAAGAATTCATCCATAAAGACTCTAAGGTACTGCTTCACTATGTCAGAAAAATTATCATCATACATCTTTTGAAGGAAGCAGATGCATTGATAGTCTAAATGGCATCCTTTAGAAGGCAAGATTTTATATGGAGATGTGAATATCAACTTCTCTTAATCTTTTGGGGTTATGACAATTGTATTATAGTTGAGATATCCATCTAGAAATTAATATTACTTACGTCCAGTAAGTCTGTAAAGCATTTAATCAATCAATAACAATGGAAAGTGATCCTTGCGAGTGGCTTTGTTGAGCTTTTTGTAATTCATACATACTTGCCATCATGTTACCCTTCTTGTAGGAATTAACTCATTGTTCTCATTGATTACTATTGTTATGCCTCATTTCTTTGGCATACATTGTACAAGACTTACCCATGAATTATCCGAGATAAGATATATGATCCTTGCACCTAACTATTTGATAATATCCTTTTTCTCCACCTTCTCATAACAGGATTAAGACTACACTGCTACTTTACCGAGGCTTTATGGTTATCCTCTAACAAGATTTTGTGCATGCAAAATAAAGAGCTAATACCTCTGATGTCAACGATAGTCCATCCCAATACTTTCATGTAATTTCTTAGTACTCTAAGTAGTTTTTCTTCCTTTGCATTATAAAGGGCAACAGATATGATCATAGGGAGAGTTAAAGAACTGTTGAAGAAATCATACCACAATTGGCTTGGTCAAGGCTTGAATTCTAGCGATGGTGGTTCAATTAAGGCTTAGTACGAGGCTCAGTGTTTGCTAGTTGCTCTAATGTTTCAAACCTTGTTTTGGATCTATCAAATCAAGATGAAGCATCCAATAATTATAGATATTCCTATGCTTCTTGATTCTCTACATCAATTCCATTAATGACAATATCCTCTTGAAAATGCTATGTACGTGTAAATTTAAGTTTTTAATTTACACATCACATGCATAAATGAGTGCAGCGGAATATAAACAAAAATCTCATTATGCTAATGAGATGTTAAAGAACTCACCCTCAAAGCGTTATTTACACAATTCTAGTCGAGGACTCGGTGGGATCCTACGAGCTAGAGCTAGAATGGTAGCTTCTTATTCTCAGCGGAATATAGATATTAGAAGTAACTCTTGCTTTTTTATTTCTCTCTCGGCCCTTTAAATATTTTGATCATAATTTTCTTGTTTGTGTTCTTCACTCACACCTCAAATGAATTCGGGCCTCTTATATATAGTAAACTTTGCCGCCATAATGCCAAATGAAAAACAAGTTAAAGGCATTATAACTTAAGCATGATAAAGCACCAAAAATTAACATTTCATACTTTAGAAACAAATTGGAAGCAAAATGGTTATATAGGTGGCCAAGTAAGAACTAAATTGGTGGCCTATTACTTAAAGTTTAAAGACAGAACATGCTTATAAATATAGCTAAATTTATAAAAAAAAATGCCACCTCTTAATTTAAAAACAAATGGCCATTTATTATTTGTTAAAGGAATGGTTGAAAGAAATGCAAATTTGTGACATTTTGCTTTGTATATTTTCATGCCATTTTATGCTTAACTATAGAAACATGATGTGGCTAAAAATACATTATAAATATACAATGCCACTAAATGATTTGCTTATCAATTTAGTCGAAATTGTGTAATTAATGTTAGAACCATTTGTAAATTATTTCAATTGGATAAATAATATATTAACACTTAATAAATTAATAGCCCATTGATATCATGCCATATGTCATGCTTTTACAAATTAATGGCGTGACATGTGGCATTTAATAGAAAGGTTAAAATGGCAAGTCCCACTTGCCAAGATCCCGAACTTAACACTTAAACCCTATGATTGATCTATTCAATTTGGTGTGCTACCCCAATGCACAATGAATACACTTGAGACTCCCTATTTTTACACCTGTTTTATCTTACGAAACTCTTCTGTAAGTCTATAAACGTTGCCCCACACATACATTATGAAAATAACAAAACAATGTGCTGAACCATATAAGTTGAGGTTTATACATATTCGTATAATCCCTCCGTCATTTATATCTTGAAAGAGCGGAGACATATATCATTATCATCAAGTCTCTATATGCTCAACGCTAGAACTTATCTCTAGATTCGTATTCCAATAAATAATATCAACAAATACTTTTGCGATATTGTTTCTGACACGAGAAACATTTTTTTCCATGTGAATTACTTATGACCATAAGATTTTCAGAAACACAATCTTAGAGCATATGAATATACAACTCACCTATATGAGCTGACGGATCCCATATATATACACACCAGACTCTATGAGCATCAGACCATACCCAGTGACACCCACCGGTCAAACCATGAAAGGTCTCTAACATGTGTGAAACCTAAGTATGATGGATCACTCACAAGTCCACTGTAGTGCTTAGGTCAAGAGACCATGAATACTACTGAACTCAAAAGGATTATCAATTGATGGCTTTACGGGATGTCTATTGGAGATCTTAATTGAAAACATACTTGCACAATGATATTTCTTAACACTATTTACAACAATTTGTAACTATGTTATTACTAGTATACCCTCGGGTCTTTGTCCTATTTCAGACAAAGCTTTAAGTCTTTAGATTCCGCTGACTCTTATAACCTGCTAACTCTTAGAATTGCTAACTCTTATCAATTATAATTATCAGCGTAGTTAACTCTTAACACTGGTCCAAGCTCCTATAGACCAGATCTAAACTCCTTTAGATCATATAATGTCTAAAGTGTTACAAGCATCTTATCATCTATATTTATATATTAATGATTTTATTCAAAAAATTTATTGTATAAATATTAAATAATTAATATTCATACAAAATTGGAATGGCACGTAAGCACCATTTTTAACAACTCTCTCTTGCTCTAATGTCATTCACGATGATATCTAATACCTATCATCTCTATGTATTTCTCAAACACATTAGGAGTTAAGGTTTTAGTTAGTGGATCCACTATATTATTCATAGAATACATCATAGATACTATTATATCGCCAATAGCCAAGAACTTTATAATTATATGGTATTCAAAGTCCACATGATCAAAATTCTTGTGTGCCTTGTAGCTTCTTAGCTTGAGTAACTATCCCGTTATTATTGCATTTAGTGGGATAGGATCCACTGAGCTTAGAATAATTCTAAGCTCTGTAACTGACTTATATATCCACATAACTCTTTTTGCTGGCTTTTTAAGCTACAACATATTTTGTCTCCAAGGTAAAATTAGTTGTGGATATTTATATTGCATTCACAACTAACTATGGTTCTGATAAAAAGAAATACAATAACTAAATGTAGATTTTCAATCATCTGGACCAGGCTAGTAGTCTAAGTTTGTATATCATCTCATTTATAAGTAACTTTCTCTGTGTCAGAAATTTATCCTCTATACCTTTTAGGTATTTAAGATATATTTCATGGCCGATTAATGGTCGTTATCCGAATAAGACTGATATTGGCTCGTAAAACTTACTGTCATCCAGATTTAAATTTCATACATAACATGGCATACATCAAGCTATCTCTAACTGATATACATTGTATATTAGACACTTTAACATTTTCATCTTCTTGTCGAGGATAAATCCTTCTAAAAAGATAAATGTCATGTTTGAAAGTACATTCACTATCTCACAGTTACTGAAATTATACTTTTCAAGAACATTTTCTATGTACAAAGATTGAGATAATTCTATTAGCCTCCTAGTTCTATCTCTATAACACTTTATAGCTAGTATATAGGAAGCATTTTCCAAATCTTTCATAGAGAGGTTCTTACTCGGATAACTCTTAACTAACTGACTTGCAACACATCAATGTTGTTTCCAGCATTGAATATGTCTTCTACATAGAGAACTAAAACGATAATTATGATTTGACTGTTCTTTCTAAACATATATGCCTTCTATTCGTTCTTGATGAAACCAGACTCTCTGATATTTTTATTAAAATAAAGAATCCAGCATAATTCAATAGCCAACAAAATTCAAATTGACTATTACTGGTGAAAAGATTTGTTCATAACAAATCCTAAATCTGTGAGTATAACCTTTTTATCATCTATCGGGATTAGAAGGTCTTTACCTTCATAATGTGCCTATACTTCCATTGCGTAAACTCATTTACAACAAATAGAAATAATTCTTATCAAAAGAAAAACTAAGTGCTAGACTTGATTATCATGTATAGAGTCAATTTTGAATTTCATAGCATCTTACCATTTTTCCAACTCGATGTCCAACATCTCTTCTTTATACGTCAAATGATGATTTTCTTCAACTAAGAAAACATCGAAGGTGCCTTCAAGTATCAACACATATCTAATAGATAACCATCGATATCCTTTCAAACTTATAAAGAGAGTGTGTTACAGATATGTCACTTAATTGAGCTTAAAGCTCTATCGTCGGTTCATATATATATATATATATATATATATGTATATATTTTGATTGACTTCACCAAGTTCAATATTTTTACAATCCCTACGATCTATAAGAAACTCTTTTTCTTGAAAAGCAGTGTAACGAGGAACGAATATGTTTCACTCCTCTGGATTATAGAACTAGTATCCCGTAGAATGCTTGGGATATAACATGAACCGATACTTGTACCTTTTAGGTATAAGTTTATCCTATTGCATAACTCTTACACAAACAGAACATTATCAAATCTTAACATACTTAAAACTTGATTTTCTTTCAGTTGATATATTATACGAAATTGAAGGAATAGCATTCGATAGGACTTTATTCAATAAGTAATTAGCAGTTACTAGAGAATATCCTTAATGATATTCTAGAAGATCAATGAAACTCAATATCGATCGGATTATATCTCATAAAGTCCAATTTCTTTTCTCCAAAACACTTTTGCATTAAAAAGTAACTAGAGGATTATATTGAGTGAGAATCCCATTCTCCTTTAAATAATTTATGAATTTACTATTTATGTATAAATTGTATTGATCTGATCAAAGGCATTAAATATACATAAAGGTTTATTTCTCTACTTCTAGTCAGAACTCTTTGAACATTTCAAAGATTTTCGACTTGTGTATCCCAGAAATACATATCTGTTTCGTGATAAATCGTGGTGAGGTATCAAAATTCACTCAATAGCAGTATGATTCGTTGGACCATATACATCATTATGTACAAGTTCTAATAAATTAGTGGATTAGTATCTAATATTTACATAAGTATTTGGTCATTTTCCCTTGAATCCAAGATTTATAAACTTGCCTAGGTTTAATAGTTAGATCAAGTATCTTTCTATCCTTAACCAGACGAGATAGTCATCTCACTACTACATGACCTAATCTTACATCCCATAATTCATCATCATTCAAAGTTTTCAAACTACTATTTATTCTGTTCACGTAGACATTTTTTTATTGTATTTAAGATATAATGGTCATTCATTAACCGACATTCAGTTAGCAAAACATTATCATTATTATATTTACACGAGAACTATTCCTGATGTATGCATGATAACCCTCTCTATATATTACAGGAAGTGATATGATTCGCCTAATAATGTTTGGCACAAAATATCAATTATACAATGTAATGCTTCTGCCAGAATAGAGAAGTGACTTAAAAGTCATAATGGCTACCACGTCTAGGAAATCTCCCTTTCCAACGCGAAGCTGTACTTCTCCTTTTTTTGCTTCTTAACATTACTAAAATATGCAACACTTGCTGATATAAGACTAAGAGGCGGTTTCTCATACCCCTGTGGCGCTTAGCATAAATGTCAATGAAATATAATCAATAAACATATATCTAATGAGTATATCTTTCTTAAAATGTGGTATATTAAATGTAACAATTACTATTTAACCCTCATAATAGTGGAAACACTTTTCATTGTAACTATTCTCTGTGTGTATTTTAGATATAACAAATACTTTTTCAAATAGAGCACTATACTACTTACACATCTCATGTGCACATGCTCCTACTGAAGATCATTAAATATTAAGGTTAAGATATATAACTTGACTCTCAAATCATTCTTAATCCATTTCTGATAAATTTTTATCTTCAATCAAAGAGATATTATCAGAAATAACTCCATCAATTATCTATTGATGATAAATATATCCAAGTTTATGTAAATCTGGTACTATTCTCAAATTCATTGGTAAGTCTAAATATTTTTTGGTACCCTATAATTGGGGTGCTTAGATCAAGTATATTAACAAATTGCTCGTTTTGATCTTATCTCTATAAGATACTTAGGGGATATTTAGCAGAATACTTCTAATTGTTAATTAAATAACACTTTAGTCATGGGTATAACTTTTATACTTTTTTAATCTAAAGACGCTCACCCACTACTTAACTTAATCCTTAAAATCTCTCAAATGGGAGAATGACAGTTTAAAATTCTTTTAAACTATATAACGAGAAGTGGATTTGATTAGCATTTTACTTTAGCCTAACGCTTTACTAATATTGGCATTTGTAAACCCAAAAGGTAGACAACCTTTGTCAATTGCATCTCATGAAACTCTTACCACTAATCCTAAAGACACCTTATCCTCACGCTTTAGTAATATTGGGTAAGAGTATTCTAGATTAACTTGTCAATGGTCAAATATATATTACTGATACTACCCTCATGCTTTAGCAATATTGGGTAAGTGTATTCCAAATTAACTTGTCAATGATCAAATATATATTATTAATACTACTATCATGATTTAGGAATATTAAGCAATACGTTCGCATATATTTACCTCATCACATCTTTAACTGGCATAGTCCAAATCACACTAACCATATCCCTCATACTTTAGCAATATTTGTAATACCCCAAAATTTTATTTATTTTAATTAAATATATTACTCAGAGAAATGGAAGAATTTGATTTGTTGGAAAAGTGTTAGTATAGTATAAGTGTTTTGCATGAAATTAAAACCTATGCTATTAAGACTTTTCCAACACTTGCACCATTGAAATTTTTCTAACAATTTAAATGGGATTTACTAGAATTAGTTAGATTTGAACTAGATTTTTTATTTAGTTTGGTTATGAATAGTTCTTAAAATTTTTGGACCAATCAAATGTCACAATTTCTAACTAATGACATTTTTGTAATTTTGGGTTTAGTTGGGGGTATTTTTGAAAAGAAAAATGAAGGTTATAAAAGAGGAAACGGTATTGGAAAATGAGACATTTTAGACACCTCGGCTGTCTTCCTGTTCCCCCTGGTCCTTTTGGTTTTCTCATTAATTTTTCAATTGTTCTCCTTTAAAATTTAACCAAATTCCAATTTCTCTTCACAAATTAAGCCCTCAAACCTTTAATTAAACCCCTCTTCATTAAGTTTTAAGAATCAATTTTAAGTTAGAAGGTGTTATTCAAGGTGAAAACTTGGCCAATGATAGCCAAGGGTAGGAGAAGGAGAAGAAGTGAGTCACAAGTTGAGGAATTAAACATATAAGGTTGGTGTAACCTTTAGATTGAAACTTAAATTTTTTAACTTTAGGGAATTTAGTTTATATTTATGTAATTTAATAATATGATGGATGAGTATGTTGAACTATGGCATTGAATTGATAATTATATTGTTTGTAAATGAATTAAATATGTTTTGAACATTGGATATTAAATGGTGGTTAAAATTGAAAAAAAAAATTGGGCATAAATTTAAATTTTGAGAAAAATAGGACTTATATGAGAATTCTAAAAAAATTAGACTAATACGTAAATATTTGAAACTTTTAGGTCTTTATGTGAATTATTATAAAATTAGAACTTATATATGACTTTTTGAATAAATTGGGGCCTAATTGCAAAATTTTAAAACATTTGGGCCTATAAGTGAAAAATTAAAAAAATTTGAGCTTAATTGTTAAAACTGAAAAATAATCTGGCACTTATTTAGGTATTTTGAATATTCTGGACCTATATGAAAACTTTTGAAACATATGGGCTCATGTGTAAAATTTTGAAAATTTTTGGGCATAAAGGTGAATAGTTAAATTTTTTTGCCTTATTTGTAATAATAGAAAAAAATTAGTGTCTAAATATTAATAATCAGAAAATTTGAGTAAATGTGAATTTGTATAATAATTTAGATTATATAATAATAATAATAATTTTGTGTTAGAATGAATTTAAAGGAATATAATGTATTAATAATATTATTGAGACACCCTAAGTAAACCTGAACATTGATAAGGAAGGATTGGTTGTTGGCATGCCAATAGGGTATTATAGCAGTACTGCATCGCTTGCCTGTCTGATGACACCACTCTGTGTATCTGATCTGTTATTTGTTCTGGATCCGGTGGGTAGTCACCGAGTGGCCAACGCCGAATCACTATTTAATATCTGTTAGCCCATTAGTCAATCCATGATATCGTGTTAGTATTTATTTTGGGCGCCTACTAGGATTAATTATAATTTATTGAAATATTTGATGAATGAATTAATTAAATTATAAATATGATATGTGTATTTTTTTTGATTAATTGAAATGAGACATTGAATAATATTTTGGTTTAATGAATTGATTAATTGATAAATTTTGATTATTATGTTATATGGTGAAATTGGTTATTATTAAAAATTTCATTGTTTATATATATATGATTTATTTGCAAAAAGGTAATAAAACATTATTATACTGTTTCAACGTTTGTGTACACCCGTTAGGCCGTTGTGCTTAGCACGTTTGATTTACCATGCGCAGGTAATAGAGTTGTCATCCCTAAACACCGAAGAGTGAATCTTTCTGCAGTAACTTAGACTCCCTCACATCCTCTATATATATATATATTTATATTTTGTAGATATTTTGTTTGACTATAAATTATTGTATATTATATTATGGACATTAATTGTATGTACGTGTATATATGTATTTCTTTAGAACTGTTTTCTTTAAAACTATAATGATATATGGTATTTGTTTTGATAATATATTGGATTTGAATTAGTTTGGTGAAGGTTTGATGTATTTAAATTGTAATATAAGTTCTGAATATTTATTGAAAAATGAGAAGTTGGTTGAGAATTGAAAATAAGATTGGGAGTATTTGTTTTATTGCAGGTAGTGTAAAGTCCAATTTTTAGGAGAGACTCTAACAGTTTTTCCCCGTAAATGTTTATTTCATAAAAAATGAATTTTTTTTATAAATATTGTCTAAAATAGTTAATTTACATGATTTTTAAGAAAAAAGAAAATTTTAAGTGTGTTTTTGATAAGTTTGAATAATTGTTTATTATAGTTTGTGTTCGATACTATTGTAACATTCCCTGATCTCGTGTCTCAATGAGAGGCAAGTGATGGGGGTGTTATATTTTTAGTGGTATCAGAGCCCAGGTTTAGGCGTTCCTAGACCTAGATGTGTGTAGCATTTTGCATGTGCATGCATTGAACAATATATATATATATATATATATATATATATATATTCATAAGAGGATGTGACGCTGACTTGCAAATTTCTCTTCTGTCTTATATAGGATAAAAAATTGAACCCTCTAACACCCGAAGAGCCGAGGGTGCTGATAGGAGTGTTGGTAATAGCCCAGTCAGTATAGCTGAGGGAGTTCTCAAGCCCAAAGATGCCTGCACAGATCGAGTAGGGTCAGCCAGGGTTTATGTAGCAAATGGCCGAGGTTTTTCAGTATATGGCCTGAGCTGCACCTCAGAAATCAGCAATAGAAAGGTTGGCAAAATATCAACCCACTGATTTTCATGGAAGTTTTGACAATGAGGCATCCGCTGCTGAGTATTGGTTTGAGCGCACAGAGAGAATTTTACAGCAGCTTTATTGTACACCAGAGGAAAGCTTGGAGTGTGCAGTTTCTCTCTTACAGAAAGATGCCCACCAATGGTAGACCTCAGTATCACAGATGGTACGGCATGAGGAGCAGACCTGGGATTTCTTTCAGAAAGAATTTCAAAGAAAATACATTGTCCGTATTTTTATTGATAATATGAAGAGGGAATTTATTAATCTGAAGTAGCGACAGATGACTGTTACTGAATATGAGCAGGAATTTATAAGGTTGAGTAAGTATGCTCCAAAGATTGTAGCTTCAGAGGCAGACAAATGTAGGTGATTTAAAAATGGCCTGAATGATTACATACGCCTTCAAATTATGGTGTTTCAGATCGAAGAATTTGATAGACTACTTTCTGCAACGCTTAATGTAAAAAGGATGAAGAAAAAGGAACAGGCCAGGAAAGATAAGAGCCAGCTAGAAAGAGGTCAAGGACAATCTAGTGTATTTCAACAATCGAGTAAAAAATTTAAGAGACCTCAGACTAGTGTCCAATGTACGTGCTGAGGTAGGGATAGGAATCCTCTGTTAAGTCAGGACATCCGACAGCTTCTGTGACCAATAACCTAAGGAGCACAGCAAGAGGACCAACCCCTATATGTGAGCACTGTGGTAAAAAAGAATTTGGGGCAATGCTGGAGGTTGATAGGAGCGTGCTTTAAATGTGGATCACATGATCATTTTTTGAAAGATTGCCCGAGAAACAAGGGTAATTCTATTCCATCGACTGAGAGATCAGCTACCATGGATCAGAAAGGTAAGAGGCCCAGCCAGGCAGATGTAGCAAAAAATAGTTAAAAACAAGTACCTACACCAGTGGGAATATAGAACACTCGGACCCCAGCACGTACTTATGTCATCAGGGCTCAAGAGGAGTAGGAAGCACCTGATGTTATTGTGGGTATAGTTTCTATCTTTGACACCTCAGCTCATGCATTAATAGATCCAAGATTCACTCATTCATATATTTGTACTGTCATCCCTATGAAGAGAAACATACAGGCTGACATGACTGAACATAAGGTGTTAGTTAGTAATCCCTAAAGTCATAGTGTGGTCGTGAATAGGGTATGAATCCAGATACAGAGGTATGAATTTAAGACGATTTAATATAATTGCCTTTTCATGACTTTTATGTGATTTTAAGTATGGATTGATTGTCACAACACTGAATTGTAATTAATTATCGTCTAAAAAGAATTACTCTTCAGACTGTAGATGGAAAGGAGATAACTATGGTGGGAGAAATGGTAGACTATCTCTCTAATGTCATTTCAGCCACTACTGCTAGAAGATTAATCAGGAAAGGGTGTGAAGCTGGCATACGTAGTTGATTCGAAGAAAGATGGATCTAGTCTTTAGGATATACCCAATGTGTGCAACTTTTCAGATGTATTTCTCGATGATTTACCTGGCTTGCCACTAGAAAGAGAGATAGAATTTGCTACAGATGTTATGATGGGTACTACCCCAATATCTATTCCTTCTTACAGAATGGCACTTGCAGAGTTGAAGGGATTGAAGATACAATTGCAGTAGTTACTAGACATGGGAGTTATACAACCCAGTGTATCTCCGTGAGGCTTACCGGTGTTGTTTATAAAAAAAAAGGATAGGTCACTCAGACTGTGTGTGAAATATAGACAGTTGAACAAGGTTACAGTCAAGAATAAATATCCCCTACCTAGAATTGATGGTTTATTTGACCAGTCGAGAAGAGCCAATGTCTTCTCCAAGATAAATTTGAGATCGAGGTATCATCAGTTAAGTGTGAAAAAGTCTAACATTCCGAAGACAACTTTTCAAACTCGATACAGACATTATAAGTTTGTTGTAATGCCATTTGGGCTGACTAATGTACCTGCAGCCTTTATAGATTTGATGAATCGTATTTTCCATCCGTACCTTGATCAGTTCGTAGTAGTGTTTATTGATGATATTCTGGTTTACTCTAAGAACCCAGAATAGCATAATAACCATCTTTGGACTATATTATAGACTCTGAGAGAGCAGAAGCTATATGTTAAGTTGAGTAAGTGTGAATTTTGGCTGAACGAGATTTCTTTTCTAAGGCATATTGTGTCTGCTGAAGGCATTAGAACTGATCCTAAGAAGATAGAAGCAATCTTCGAGTAGAAGCCACCAAGGAACATTATGGAAGTTAGGAGCTTTCTCGACTTAACTTGTTATTGCAGACAATTTGTGAAGGGGTTCTCCTCAATAGTAGCTCTATTGACTAAGTTACTCTAGAAGAATGTTAAGTTTGAGTAGAATAAAGAGTGCCAAGCAAGTTTTGAGAAGCTTAAGGCATTGTTGGTTGAAGCTCCAGTTCTGACTCAGCTTATGTTTGGAAAGGATTTTGTAATCTACAGTGATGCCTCACATAATGGCATTGACTCTGTATTGATGCAAGAAGGAAATGTGGTTACTTATGCTTTCAAACAGCTTAAGACCCACGAGAAGAATTATCCTACACATGATCTGGAACTAACAACCATAGTATTTGCTTTGAAGATATAGAGGCATTACTTGTATGGGGAAATATGTTACATTTATACTGATCATAAAAGCCTTAAGTATTTACCTACTCACAAAGAGCTTAATTTAAGACAGAGAATATGGATGGAGTTGCTTAAGGATTATGATTGTGTCATTGACTATCATCCGAGAAAAGCGAATGTAGTAGCTAATGCTTTGAGTAGGAAATCATCAATTGCATTAAGGGCTTTAAATGCTTCTCTAAAGATGGCAGCTGATGGTGCAATAATAGTAGAATTAAAAGTTCAGCCTAGTTTTATCCAATAGATACGAGAAAAGTGGAAACGAGATGAAAAGCTGATAATCATCCATAGGCAAGTCCAAGAGGGGAAGGAAGTTGATTTTATAATAAAAGGGAATAATTGTTTATACTTTAGAGAAAGACTATGTATATCTCAAGATGATGATTTGAAGAAGACGATTCTAAATAAGGCACATAGTAGTTCTTATGCTATGCATCCAGCTAGCAAGAAGATGTACCAAGATGTGAAGACTCAGTACTGGTGGCCTAGTATGAAGAGGGAAGTAGTAGATTATGTGACTAAGAGTATGACATGTCAACAAGTGAAAGCTGAACATCGAGTTTTATCGGATTTACTACAACCCATCTCAATACCGGAACAGAAGTAGGACTATATTACTATAGATTTTGTTACTAGTCTACCTCTCACTCGAAGCAGACATGATGCCATTTGGGTAATTATAGACAGGTTGACTAAGTCAGCACATTTGCTACTAGTCAAGACTGACTACTCATTGGATAAACTAGCAGAATTGTATATTAAGGAGATAATCAGGTTACATGGTGTGCCTGCATCTATTATATCAGATAGAGATCCGAGGTTTACATCCAGATTTTGAAAGAAATTACAGGAAGACTTGGGTACTCGATTGAATTTTAGTACGTGAAAGGACCCGACCCGAGAACTTCTACTATAGATCTCAGCGGCCCTGCTGGGCACCCCGACAGAAGTTCCTTTGACCTAACTGGGTAATTCGAGAAATTTCGAGAGGTGAACCCCTTTGTAATTCTTGCTACTATTGAGAAGGTCTTGTAATATACATGAAATGACATCTTATTTATAAAAAAAAACGGACAGAGTTTCCCCTGTTTTTCGAAAAATTCATATAAAACCTGCAAAGAAATTTCACTTTTATTTCTAATACATCTCAATACTACCAATGCGAACCTTCAGTCCTTTCCAAATCAAATCCAACACAACTCAATTATTCATTTGAATCACAAAATAAGCATAATCATAAAAAGTAAAAATGATCATCATAAAATTGAAATCTCTTATTCTCGGTTCAAAACATACATACAAATATACATGCCTACAACTATCATGCATAAAGTAAAGGGTGCTATTTAGCACATTTACATATACAAAAAGGATCTTCGGATTTGGCTCACTACTCGACAATAGGAGAATCAGCAACTTCCGTACCGAGACCTGCAACTGGAAAAGGGGTTTAGAAAACATATAACACAAAACAGGTGAGCTAAAGGAGCTCAGTGAGTGCAAATAAAATTTTAATAAAATAACATCATGTATAGATAGCAAATTCTAAAGCTCATGCAGAAATCATGCTTCTAAAACTGATGTAAAACTGTAAAACAGTTTCTAACATCATATGCTATTAAAATCTTGCCGAGCGGATTTTATCTACATCTTTGAAAAACCACATCCAGAATCTGTATAACATAATAACTGCTGTGTACATATAAATGCATAAATGCTATAGGTAAATTGAAAACTAGTAAAATCCTCGCTCGGCCATTTTCTTTCTAAACTGTACCAATGGTAACCCTAAAGCTTTATACTCACGCAGCGACTCAACTAGCACCGCACACGTGAGTAGGTCACGGGGCACCTCAACTAGCAGCACCCACAGTGACATCTCAAGACATCTCATTGGCTATGCAGCGAAATCCTACATCGCATACATATAGTGAGACAATACCCCGTATACATAGGGGGACTCACATGACTCGATATCCCAACTTCCCGAAGTTAGTGACATACCCTCAAGACCTGCCTATGTCCACGAGATATACCAGCAGGGTCTAATACAATCATCACCACTATAATCTATGGGTACCAATGGCCTTTAAAATAAATGCAAAAAATTTAAAACCGTTTCTTAAACCGAACATGTAAAAGCATATCTATGAATATATATCAAGATCATAAATCGTGTTTATGCATCGAAAGCTCATAAAACAGACATATTCATTATGCGAAAACATAATAAACGAAAAGTAAAAGAAATGGCAGATTTCCACTCACAACTGCTCCACGCTTAATTTCGCTCTCGATTTCTGCTCCCGTTATCGCTCTCGGTTATCTTCACTTACGCACCATAAATGACATTTAAAACCAAATCGAATGCTAGAATCTCATATACCTACTAAATGCCCTAATCGGAATACAAAGCCTGGATGCATAATATTTTTCGATTTTATTTACGGAGTCATTTAATCTAATCTAACTCACCATCCGGCGCCCTGAAAATTATTTCACGCCCTATAACTTGGTTGGACATACATGCCCTTCACCTTTCCAAAATGGACAATTATGTCCCATTTTCTTCATTTTTGGTTTTTCCATCAACCATATACATTCAATTTACAATATGCACCATTTACACACAACAACTCAATCAAAACACCACTTAATCCCTAACTTCCCTAAAGTGGCAGAATTTCACCCTAGGTTCCAACACATTCCTTTTTTCAATTTCTTGTTCCAATTACAACAAAATCAAGCCAATTTCATTCTAAAACCCTAATTACAACCAATTGAAATCTCTACAACAAAATCACCAAAAACCCTAATTCTTACCTTGTCAATTTCTTTAAATTGATGACTCCTTCAAGCTCCACACTAGAATTCAACTCAATCTAAGCCAAGAATACACACAAGAACATCAATTTAAGCATTCTTGAAAGCTCACTTATCAAACTCATAAAACAATGCTTTTCTTACCTCTTTTTCTTGAATTTCCACTAATTGAGGCTTCAATTGAGCTTAGAGATTGGTATGTAACCTTATTTTGGCTTGATTACACATGAAAAATCATGAAAAAAAACTAAAATTTCACTGTAGTTGCGCCCCTTCACCTTGCACGAATTTGGTCTCATTTTACTCTAAATGTTGGTTTTGATCTCTTCAAAATTCTACACACTTCTAACATATATATAGTGCTCCCTCAATTGACCATTTTGCCCTTCAACTTACTTAAAATTACTAATTTACCATTAGTTGAAAACTAATTATGTAATTAGTTCATTTGTAACTATCTAGTTAGAATAGTCTAAAGAACTAACTAGAATTTCCAACTTGGCAATCCATGAGATTTCTTCTAATTGGTCCATTCTCTAATACATGGATTATGTTTCTCAACAAAGACTTTTTTCATACATCACTCTTAAATGAAAATTGATGTAGTAAATTAGGATTTCCTTTTCTAAGCCAATAGAGAAAAATTCCAAAAATATTCTAGGGTCGTCCGGCGCACCGATCGAGTGTGAAATTACCAAATTAGGTCTAATATCTCTCACGTGCACTATAAAGGAAATATTTCTAATAGGGTTTAAATCGAGTAACCCTACGGTGTCTTATTTGCTCTATACTGAAATCTAGGCGCTAATGCTACTAATAGGGATTGGATATTACAATTTCACCCCTCCTAAAAAAAATTTCATCCTCGAAATTTAATCATTCCTATCTTAAAGAGGTGAGGATGTTGCACTCGCATCTGATCTTCACGTTCCCATGTGGCTTCTTTTACCCCATGGTTCATCCATAACACCTTCACTAAGGGAATGCTTTTATTACGAAGCACTTGCTATTTTCAGTCTAGGATTTGAAGGGGTTTCTCTTCGTAGGTCAAGTTCTCATTCAATTCTACTAATTGTTCCCTTAGGATGTGCGAAGGATCTGCTATATACTTGCGAAGCATGAAATGTGAAACATATCATGGATTCTAGCCAGATCTTCGGGTAACCGTAGATGATATGCCACATTTCCAACTCTTTCCACTATCTCATACGGTCCAATATATCAGGGACTCAGCTTTCCTCTCTTCCTGAATCTTAGTACTCCTTTCCATGGCGATATCTTCAAAAAAACCTTATCACCAATCTGAAACTCCAAGTCCCTTCTCCTGTTATCTGCATAATTCTTCTGTCTATCATTTGCTGTTTTCAATTTCTACCTGATAAGTTGAATCTTTTCCGAAGTAATCTGGACAATTTCTGGGCCAATCAGCTTTCTTTCACCTACCTCATCCCAACAAACTGGAGTTCTTCACTTTCTTCCGTACAATGCTTCATATGGTGCCATCCCGATGCTAGTCTGGTAGCTATTATTATAGGCGAACTCCATTAGCGGCAGATGAGTATCCCAACTTTCCTTAAACTCCATAACACACGCTCTAAGCATATCTTCAAGTGTCTGAATTGTCTGCTCAGACTGACCATCCGTCTATGGATGAAAGGCCGTACTGAAACTCAATTTTGTGCCTAGAGCTTTCTGTAAGCTAGGCCAAAATTGAGACGTGAACCATAGATCTCTATCTGACACAATAGATATCGGAACACCATGGAGTCGTACCACCTCATCTACATACAACTGAGCCAATGTTTCTAAAGGATAACTACTTCTAATGGGTAGGAAATGGGCTGATTCCGTCAATCTATCAACAATTACCCATATTGCGTCACTGCCTCTCTGGCTACGTGGAAGTCCTACCATGAAGTCCATGGTTATTCTCTCCCACTTCCACTCCGAAATCGAAAGCAGTTGCAAAAGCCTTGCAGGTTTCTGATGCTCAGCCTTTACTTGCTGACAAGTTAGGCATCTTGAAACAAATTTGGCTATATCTTTCTTCATACCCTTCCACTAGTAGTGTTCTTTTAGGGTATGGTACATCTTTGTGCTCCCCGGATGTATAGCATACTTAGAAGAATGAGCTTCTTTTATAATCTCTCTTCTTAACTCATTTACATCTGGAACACATAACCTCCGACCCAAGGTTACTACACCATTCTCGGTCATTGAAAGATTATTCCGCTGCCCGAACTCGATTTCACCCTTTAATTTAACTACTTGTGGATCTTGAGTCTGTAATTCTTTGATCCGATTAACCAGTATTGGACAGACCTGAAATGTGGCTAATAGTGCTCCCGAATCTGACAATTCTAATTTTACATCTAAAGACCTCAATTCTATCAACATTGATAGATATGCGACCTTCGAGTGAGCTATTAAACCGACAGGCTTTCTGTTGAGAGCATCTGCTACTACATTAGCTTTTCCTGGATGGTACTCCAAGGTGCACTCATAATCTTTAATAAGCTCTAGCCACCTTCTCTGCCTCATATTCAATTCTTTCTGAGTGAACAAGTACTGCAAGCTCTTATGATCTGTAAAGATCTTACAAGGAACCCCATACAAATAATGCCTCCAAATTCTGAAAACAAAAACTACTACAGCTAGTTTTAGGTCATATGTAGGATAATTCTATTCATGCTTCTTTAATTGTCTAGAAGCATAGGCTATTACTTTCTCCTTCTGCATTAGTACACAACCTAGACCTTGCCTGGAAGCATCACAATATATGGTAAATCCGTCATTCCTCGATGGAAGTGTAAACACTGGGGCCGAAGTCAACCTTCGCTTTAGCTCTTCAAAGCTCTGCTGGCACACTTCCGACCATACAAACTTCCCTTCTTTCCGGGTTAACTTAGTCAGAGGAGCGGTTATCTTTGAGAATCCCTCTACAAACTTCCTATAATATCCGGCCAAACCTAAGAAACTACGAACCTCCGTCACATTTATGGACTGTCTCCAATTCACTATTGCTTCGATCTTCTGGGGATCTACTGCTACCCCTTCTGCAGAGATTACATGCCCAAAAAATGCAACTCTATCTAGCCAAAACTGACATTTACTAAGTTTGGCGTACAGCCGATGCTTCCTTAAGGTGTGCAAAACTATCCTCAGATGTTCTGCATGCTCTTCCTAACTGCTTGAATAAACCAGTATATCATCAATAAATACTATCACAAACCGATCTAAATAGAATCGAAAAACTCTATTCATGAGATCCATAAAAGTAGCTGGGGCATTAGTCAGCCCAAAAGGTATAATCAAGAATTCATAATGCCCATAGCGGGTCCTAAAGGCCGTCTTAGGAACATCTTCCTCCCAGATCTTCAGTTGATGATAGCCTGACCTCAGATCTATCTTGGAAAATACTCTTGCTCCTTATAGCTGATCAAACAAATCATCAATTCTCGAAAGTGGATACTGATTACACACCGTTACTTTATTCAGCTCCCTGTAATCAATGCATAATCTCATGCTTCCATCTTTCTTCTTCACAAACAAAATCGATGCCCCCCAAGGAGAAGTACTCAGTCTAACCAAACCCTTATTCACCAACACTTTTAATTGAACCTTCAGTTCTTTCAATTCTGAAGGAGCCATTCTATAGGGTGCTTTAGAAATTGGTTGCGTTTCAGGGGCTACTTCTATTTTAAACTCTATCTCTATATTTGGAGGCAAACCTGGAAGATTCTCTGGGAATACATCCGAAAACTCTCTAACTACTGGAATATCCTCCAATTTTGTTCCACCATCTCTTCCGTCTATGGTATAGACTAAATAACCCTGACATGACTTCCGAAGCATCTTTCCTGCCCTTATTACCGACACCATGCTGGCAGAAAGTGATTTTCGCACCCCACGAAAAATAACTTCCGTTCCGCCTTGGCTACATAATCTAACTTCTTTCCGGAAGCAATCCACTGAGGCTCGATACTTAGACAACCAATCCATCCCTAAAATCACATCAAACTCACTGATGGCCAACACAATCAAATCCGCCATAAACTCTTGGCTCTCAATACTAATTTTATCACTCCTATACACTGTTTCTGCTACAATAGAGTCTCCGGTAGGAAAGGACACTACTACCGCGCCATCTAATAACTGGGACGCTACACTAGCATTTGCAGCAAACTCTAAAGAAATAAAAGAATGGGTCGCTCTAGGATCTATCAGTACATAAGCATCTCGATCAAAAATTGACATTGTAACTATCACAACTTCTAGGGCCGCATCTGTCTCCTGTTGGGTCATCGCAAATACCCTAGCCTGGTTATGCGGTCTACCTTGCGGTCCTCCAGATGATCCTCCTCGACCGGCTCCCCTATTAGGCTGGCTCGTGCTGCTCGATCTTCTGAATTGGGGATCTCCTCGAATCTGCCCTCGACCGCCACTGGTTTGTCCCGGAGTTGGTGGTCTATCTTCTAACTTACTGCTAGCTCCATCATTCGGGCAATCTCTCATGTAGTGACCCTCTTGACCGCACTTATAACACCCAGTAATCCCCTTCCTACAATCCCCCGGATGGGCCTTGCCACATTTATTACACACCGGAAAATTCTTCCAACTCTCCTTAGTGCTTCAGAATCTGGCGAATGGTTGCCGAACAGAAGCTTGGCTGGATTGAGCTCATTGGCTTGGTTTTCGACTGCTGGACCATGAAGATCCCTCCTCTGTTCGGGTGAATTTACTTGGTCCTCCTCGAGAACCACTTGACCAGCCTTTTTTTTGGCCCTGCTGTTTCAGTTTAGGGATGGCCGCCATGCTTCTTTCAACCCGAGTTGCAGCTTCCACCAATGCTCTATACTGAGTGTGGGCTGCCGACACCACATACGCCCTGATTCGTGGATTACGACCCATTGTAAACTGGTTAGCCTTCTGCTCTTCATTATCGGCTATGAAGGGATCGGCTATGAAGGGAACGGCATGAAGGAGCTCTGAAAACTTCTTCTCGTACTCTGCCACCGAGAGAGAGCCTTGTTCCAACTTGAAGAACTCTTCTATCTTCGCATCTTTATAACTTTTAGGGTAAAACTTATTCAGAAATTCCTCTTTGAAGAGCGCCCAAGACACCCTATCGGCGTTCCTCTTTTGCAAGGCCTTCCACCAATCTTAAGCTCCTTCTTTCAGTAGAAATGTGGAGTATACCATCATCTGCTCTTCCGTACATTCCATAACCTGAAAAATTTCTTCATTGTTCTCTAACCAAGATAAGGCTCTCTCGGGATCTCCGGTACCATCATAAGGCTTAGCGCCCAATTTCTTGGCGCGCTCAATGGACACTCCGGTCTCTCGTGGCTGTTGGATCGCCGCTGCTAATATCTGGGCCATTTGAGCTATATTCACATTTCCACCCTCTAGCTCAGCGGGTTAAGATGATTCAGGAGGGGTCTGAGGCGTAAGAACATTTATCGACTCATTTGCCTGCTCCTCTTCAGGTGCAAGAGCCTTCGCAGCTGCTCTCCTAGTACATGGGCCTCCACGACGATGCATATTTTCTGAAACTTTAGTGATGCAAATGATTATCAAATGCAAAAAATTCAACTTACTAAACTTAGAAAAATATGCATGCAATTTCAAGAATCGCATTCTAAAAATGAACTTTTTAACTAAAACTTCAAAAACCGTGCTCTGATACCACTATGACAGGACCCGACCCGAGACCCTCTACTATAGATCCCAGCGGCCCTGTCGGGCACCCCGACAGAAGTTCCTCTGACCTAACTGGGTAATTCGAGAAATTTCACGAGGCAAACCCTTTTGTAATTCTTGCTACTATTGAGAAGGTCTTGTAATATACATGAAAATGACATCTTATTTTTTAAAAAAAAGGGACAGAGTTTCCCCTGTTTTTCGAAAAATTCATATAAAACCTGCAAAGAAATTTCACTTGTATTTCCAATACATCTCAATACTACCAATGCAAACCTTCGGTCCTTTCCAAATCAAATCCAACACAACTCAATTATTCATTTGAATCACAAAATAAGCATAATCATAAAAAGTAAAAATGATCATCATAAAATTGAAATCTCTTATTCTCGGTTCAAAACATACATACAAATATACATGCCTACAACTATCATGCATAAAGTAAAGGGTGCTATTTAGCACATTTACATATACAAAAATGATCTTCAAATTTGGCCCACTACTCGTCAATAGGAGAATCATCAGTTTGCGTACCGAGACCTGCACCTGGAAAAGGAGTTTAGAAAACATAAAATACAAAACGGGTGAACTAAAGGAGCTCAGTGAGTGCAAATAAAATTTTAATAAAATAACATCATGTATAGATAGCAAATTCTAAAGCTCATGCAGAAATCATGCTTTTAAAACTGGTGTAAAACTGTAAAACGGTTTCTAACATCATATGCTATTGAAATCTTGCCGAGCGGGTTTTATCTACATCTTTGGAAAACCACATCCAGAATCTGTATAACATAATAACTGCTGTGTGCATATGCATAAATGCTATAGGTAAATCAAAAACTAGTAAAATCCTCGCTCGACCATTTTCTTTCTAAACTGTACTAATGGTAACCCTAAAGCTCTATACTCACGCAGCGACTCAACTAGCACCGCACACGGGAATAGGTCACAGGGCACCTCAACTAGCAGCACCCACAGTGACATCTCAAGACATCTCACTGGCTATGCAGCGGAATCCTACATCGCATATATATAGCGAGACAATACCCCGTACACATAAGGTGACTCACATGACTCGACATCCTGACTTCCCGAAGTTAGTGACACACCCCTAAGACCTGGCCATGTGCATGGGATATACCGGCCAGGTCTAATACAATCATCACCACTATAATCTATGGGTACCAATGGCCTTCAAAATAAATGCAAAAAATTTAAAACTGTTTCTTAAACCGAACATGTAAAAGCATGTCTATGAATATATATCAAGATCATAAATCGTGTTTATGCATCGAAAGCTCATAAAACAGACATATTCATTATACAAAAATATAATAAACGAAAAGTAAAAGAAATGGAAGATTTCTACTCACAACCGCTCTACGCTCAATTTCGCTCCCGTTAACGCTCTCGGTTATCTTCACCTACGCACCATAAATAACATTTAGAACCAAATCGAATGCTAGAATCTCATATATCTACTAAATGCCCTAATTGGCATACAAAGCCCGGATGCATACTACTTCCCGATTTTTATTTACTGAGTCATTTAATCTAATCTAACTCACCATCCGACGCCCTAAAAGTTATTGCACGCCCTATAACTTGGTTGAACATACATGCCCTTCACCTTTCCAAAATGGACAATTATGTCCCATTTTCTTCATTTTTGGTTTTTCCATCAACCATATACATTCAATTTACAATATGCACCATTTACACACAACAACTCAATCAAAACACCACTCAATCCCTAACTTCCCTAAAGTGGCAGAATTTCACCCTAGGTTCCAACACATTCCTTTTTTCAATTTCTTGTTCCAATTACAACAAAATCAAGCCAATTTCATTCTAAAACCCTAATTACAACCAATTGAAATCTCTACAACAAAATCACCAAAAACCCTAATTCTTACCTTGACAATTTCTTCAAATTGATGACTCCTTCAAGCTTCACACTAGAATTCAACTCAATTTAAGCCAAGAATACACACAAGAACATCAATTTAAGCATTCTTGAAAGCTCACTTATCAAACTCATAAAACAATGCTTTTCTTACCTCTTTTTCTTGAATTTCCACTAATTGAGACTTCAATTGAGCTTAGAGATTGGTATGTAACCTTGTTTTGGCTTGATTACACATGCAAAATCATGAAAAAAAAATGAAATTTCACTGTAGCTGCCCCTTTCACCTTGCACGAATTTGGTCTCTTTTTACTCTAAGTGTTGATTTTGATCTCTTCAAAATTCTACACACTTCTAACATATATATAGTACTCCCTCAATTGACCATTTTGCCCTTCAACTTACTTAAAATTACTAATTTGCCATTAGTTGACAACTAATTATGTAATTAGTTCATTTATAACTATCTAGTTAGAATAGTCCAAAGAACTAACTAGAATTTCCAACTTGGCAATCCATGAGATTTCTTCTAATTGGTCCATTCTCTAATACATGGATTATGTTTCTCAACAAAGGCTTTTTCCATACATCACCCTTAAATGGAAATTGATGTAGTAAATTAGGATTTCCTTTTCTAAGCCAATAGAGAAAAATTTCAAAAATATTCTAGGGTCATCCAGCGCACCGATCGAGTGTAAAATTATCAAATTAGGTATAATATCTCTCACGTGCACTATAAAGGAAATATTTTTAATAGGGTTAAAATCGAGTAACCCTACGGTGTCTTATTTGCTCTATATTGAAATCTAGGCGCCAATACTACTAATAGGTATTGGATTTTACAGTACGTCCTTCCATCCACAGACAGATGGACAATCAGAAAGGGTAATCCAAGTGCTAGAAGATATGCTCAGAAGCTATGTTATTGACTTTGAAGGAAATTGGGCTCACTATCTTCTATAAATAGAATTTGCTTATAATAACAACTATCAATCAAGCATTGGCATGGCACCTTATGAAGCATTGTATGGAAGGAGATGCAGTACACCTCTATGCTGGACAGAACTTAGTGAGAATAAGCTGGTAGGTCTAGATTTGATAAGACAAACTAAAGAGAATGTGAAGATGATCAAGAAAAGACTAGAAGCCACAACTTCACTACAGAATGCTTATGCGAACCTGAAAAGGAAAGATATTGAGTATGATGTTAGAGATAATGTCTTTCTAAAGGTATTTCCATGGAAGAAAGTATTCAGATTCGAAAAGAATGGTAAGTTAAGTCCTAAGTTTATTGGCCCATATGAGATTATTGAGCGTGTGGGTCTGGTAGCCTACAGACTAGCTTTACCACATGGATTAGAGAAGATACATAATGTATTTCATGTATATATGCTGAGGAGATATCAATCATAATGTATTGCAACTGAGAGCATTGATGTGCAACCTAATATAACATATGAAGAGAAACCGGTGAAGATATTGGATCGAGAAATCAAGGAGCTACAGAATAAAAAGGTTCCACTAGTTAAGGTATTGTGGAGAAATCATAAAATTGAAGAGGTTACCTGGGAAGGCGAGAAAATAATGCGACAGTAATACCCTCACCTATTTAGAGCAGGTAAATTTCGAAGATGAAATTTCTTAAGAGAGGAAGAATTGTAATACCCTAAAATTTTATTTATTTTGATTAAATTTATTAATCAAAGAAATGGAAGAATTTGATTGGTTGAAAAAGTGTTAATATGATATAAGTGTTTTACATGGAATTAAAACATATGCTATTAAGACTTTTCCAACACTTGGACCAATGAGAATTTGCAAACAATTTAAATGGAATTTACTACAATTAGTTAGATTTGAACTAGAGTTTTTATTTAGTTTGGTTATGAATAGTTCTTAAAATTTTTGGACCAATCAAATACTACAATTTCTAACGAATGGCATTTTTATAATTTTGAGTTTAGTTGGGTGTATTTTTGAAAAGAAAAATGAAGGCTATAAAATAAGGAATAGTATTGGAAAATGAGACATTTTAGAGACTTGGCCGTCTCCCCTCCCCCCCCACCCCACCCCCTTTTTTTGGTTTTCTAATCAATTTTTCAATTGTTCTCCTTTAAAATCTAGCTAAATTCCAATTTCTCTTCATAAATTAAGCCCCCAAACCCTTAATTAAACCCCTTATTCATCAAGTTTCAATGATTAATTTTAAGTTAGAAGGTGTTATTCAAGGCGAAAACTTGGCCAATGATAGCCAAGGATAGGAGAAGGAGAAGAAGTGAGTCACAAGTTGAGGAATTAAACATATAAGGTTGGTGTAACCTTTAGATTGAAACTTAAATTTTTTAACTTTAGGAAATTTAGTGTATATTTATGTAATTTAATAATATGATGGATGAGTATGTTGAACTATGGCATTGAATTGATAATTATATTGTTTGTAAATGAATTAAATTATTTTGAACATTGGATATTAAATGGTGGTTAAAATTGAAAAAAAAAATTGGGCATAAATTTGAATTTTGAGAAAAATAGGACTTATATGAGAATTCTAAAAAAATTAGACTAATACGTAAATATTTAAAAAATTTAGGTCTTTATGTGAATTATTATAAAATTAAAACTTATATATGACTTTTTGAATAAATTGGGGCCTAATTGCAAAATTTTAAAAAATTTAGGCCTATAAGTGAAAAATTAAAAAAATTTGAGCTTAATTGTTAAAACTGAAAAATAATCTGGCACTTATTTGGGTATTTTGAATATTCTGGACCTATATGAAAACTTTTAAAACATATGGGCTCATGTGTAAAATGTTGAAAAATTGTGGGCATAAAGGTGAATAGTTAAATTTTTTTGCCTTATTTGTAATAATAGAAAAAAAATTAGTGTCTAAATATTAATAATCAGAAAAATTGAGTAAATGTGAATTTGTATAATAATTTAGATTATATAATAATAATAATAATAATTTTGTGTTAGAATGAATTTAAAGGAATATAATGTATTAATAATATTATCGAGACGCCCTAAGTAAACTTAAAAGTTGGTATGGGAGGATTGGTTGTTGGCATTCCAATAAGGTATTATAGCAGCACTGCGCCGTTTGCTTGTCTGATGACCCGCTCTGTGTATCTGGTCTGTTATCTATTTTGATTTGTTCTGGATCTAGTGGTAGTCACCGAATGGCCGATGTCGGATCACTATTTAATATCTGTTAGCCTGTTAGCCAATCTATAGTATCGTGTCAGTGTTTATTTTGGACGCCTACTAGAATTAATTGTAATTTCTTGAAATATTTAATAAATAAATTAATTAAATTATAAATATGATATGTGTGTATATATATATTTTTTATTAATTGAAATGAGAAATTGAATAATGTTTTGGTTTAATGAATTGATTAATTGATAAATTTTGATTTATTATGTTATATGGAGAAATTGGTTATTATTAAAAATTTCATTGTTTATATATATGGTTTATTTGTAAAAAGGTAATAAAACATTATTATACTGTTTCAATTTTTGTGTACACCTATTAAGACATTATGTTTAGCGCGTTGGATTTACCATGCACAAGTAGTACAGTTGCCGTCACTAAAGACTGAAGAGTAAATCTTTCTGTAGCAACTCAGAGTCAGTCACATCCTTTATATACATATATTTATATTTTGTAGATATTTTATTTGATTATAAACTGTTGTATATTATATTATGGACATTAATTATATGTACGTGTATATATGTATTTTCTTAGAACTGTTTTTTTTAAAACTATGATGATATATGATATTTGTTTTGATAATATGTTGGATTTGAATTAGTTTGGTAAAGGTTTGATATATTTAAATTGCAATATGAGTTGTGGATATTTGTTGGAAAATGAGAAGTTGGTTGAGAATAGAAAATAAGATTATGAGTGTTCTCTTTTATCACAGGTAGTGAAAAGTCCGATTTTTAGGGAAAACTCTACCAGTTTTTCCCTGTAAATGTTTATTTCATAAAAAAAAATGAAATTTTTTTATAAATATTGTCTAAAATAGTTAATTTACATGATTTTTAAGAAAAAAGAAAATTTTAAGTGTGTTTTTGATAAGTTTGAATAATTTTTTATTATTGTTTCTGTTCAATGCTATCATAGCATCCCCTAATCTCATGTTTTGATGAGAAGCAGGTGATGGAGGTGTTACAATATTGAGAAAATACCGAAGTGACTTGTCTAACACTGTATTAATAAGACGGATCATAACATAACATTATCTCATAATGAAACACTTTCAATTTGATTAAGAGAGATTTTTTTATACTTGTCCTCATCTTATGAGGATGTGATTCTTAATCACACAATTGTTATGTGCAAGCACAACTTACCCCACCAATAAGGCTTTTATTGTGACTATCGGCATAAACAAATGGGCTATAGTTTATATTGCCATTATAACAATCATAAATGGCATCAAACAATAAATATTTTTAAACAATTTAAAAATAAACAATCATAGTAACTTACCATAATTACAGCTTTTCTCAAGTTCCCGGTACTACAATGATGAAAGCCTAGCCTCCGGCATCGCAGTTTCTACCTTTACAGCACTGCAGTGCTAGGGTCCCCAACTTGGCACCGCGATGCTGAACTTCTGGCGCGATGACACTAGGTCATTACCCAGCGTTGCAGTGCTGGATATTCAATCTCCGGCACCGCGGCACCAGGCTGCAAACGCTAAGGTCTGGGAACCCTATCACTATGGTGTTGGCCTACCAATGCTACGGTGTTGAGGCCTAAAAACCCCAGTGCTATGACACTCTGCGGTGAGCGCTACAGCACTGGGGCCTGAAAACCCCAGCGTCGCGGTGTTTCTCACCAGCATTGTTGTGCTAGAGCCTAAACAGCCTCAGCATAACGGCGAAAAGTAACGCTGCTATGACGTCTCTTTAGCTGCGTCTTGATTACTTATTGTTTTCAATATTTGAATCGTCTAATCGACAACCCCGGGACATTCTAATTACACTACAAATACTCTAATTAAGGACACAAATAGCACACAATTATGCGCTATGATACTAATTTAAAAGTCAATTGTTCGTGGGGTAAGCGAATACATTTAATTTTTTAATTTACACATCATATGCATGCATAAATGAGTGCAATAGAATATAAACAAACATCTCATTATGCTAATGAGATATTAAAAAACTCACCTTCAAAATATGCTTTGTGCAGTTCTAGTCGAGGGCTCGGTGGGATCCTTTGAGCTATAACGGTAGCTTCTTATTCTTGACAAAATATAGATATTAGAAGCAACTCTTGCTTCTTTATTTCTTTCTCTCGGCCCTTTAAATATTTTTCTCACAATTTTCTTGTTTTTGTTCTCCACTCACACACCTCAAATGAATTTGGGCCTCTTATATATAGTAAACTTTGCCGCCATAATGCCAAATGGAAAACAAGTTAATGGCATTATAACTTAAGCATAACAAAGCACCAAAAATTAACATTTTATGCTTTAGAAAAATATTGGTGGCAAGGTGGTTATATAGGTGGCCAAGAAAGAACTAAATCGGTGGCGTATTACTTATACTTTAAAGACAACACATGCTTATAAATATAGCCAAATTTATAAAGAACGAATGCCACCTCTTGGTTTAAAATTAAATGACCATTTATTATTTGTTAAAGAAAATACCGAATGAAATGTAAATTGGTGGCAATTTGCTTTGTCTATTATCATGCCATTTCATGCTTAACTATAGAAACATGATAAAGCCAAAAATACATTATAAATATACAAGTATTCCCTCGGGTCTTTGTTCATTTCAGACAAGGCTCTAACTTTTTAGATTTTACTAACTCTTATAACCTGCTAACTCTTAGCAGTACTAACTCTTAGCAATTATAACTCTCAACGTAGCTAACTCTTAGCACTAGTCTAAACTCCTTTAGACTAGATATGAACTCCTTAAGATTATACAATGTCTGAAGTGTTACAAGCATCTTACCATATATATTTAATATTAACGATTTTATTCAAAATATTTATTATATAAATATTAAACAATTAATATTCATACAAAATTAAAATGGTACGAAAGCACCATTTCCAACATCTCTAGTGAATTTTTAATGGAATTTTTCACAAATACATCCTAGACATCACTATCTACAATATCAATACTGAAACATTCTTTAACTTCACTTAGAAATTTCATAACTTTGAACATAGTGAATGTTACTTTTTGGTCTTGAACCGTCATTGTGAGTTTTTCTATTGTATATTAATCAATATCCTTCTCATGGCTAAGAATATTTTCCCAAGGATGATTAAAATCTCATGATCCTCCTCTATATCAAGCATAATAAAATCTGCAAGAAATATGAACGTATCAAGTTTTACCAACACATCTTTAATTATGGCCCTCAAATAATTGAATGATCAACCTGCTATTTGTAAAGTAGCATTGGTTTGCTTAGCTTCCTCTAAGCCCAGCTTTTTTGTATATGGATAGCGGCATAAAATTTATACGGGCTCTTAGGTCACATAAAGCTTTCCCAAAAATTTGGTTTCTAATAGTACATGTAATAGCGAAGTTCCCTAAATCTTTGAGCTTTGAAGGTAATTTTTTTATAAGATGACGCTGCACTCTTTTGTCAAAGCCACTGTCTTAAAATCTCATAGTCTTCTTTTCTTTGCTAAAATGTTCTTTATAAATTTAACATAACTGGGCATCTGTTCCAAGGCCAGCAAAAGGTATGTTAACATATAGCTTCTTAAATACTTCTAAAAGCTTAGAAAACTGCTTATCAAGTTTTTGCTTGTGAAGATGTTAGGAAATGGCAGTGGTGGGTTGTATGGGCTCAAGTTGTTTTTCTACACTGCTTCTTCCTTCTACTTTTAGTCGTTCTCTTATTTAATCTGCTTATTACTTTTAAGAAGGCTCTCTTTTGGTTGGGTTTTTTTTGCAGCATCCGGTAGTTCCTTCCCACTCCTCAAGATGATTGCCTTGAAATGTCATTTATCTCCCTTTGGAGACTATTTATGGATGTGGCCAATTAGCTCACTTGAGTCTTCAAAGTCCACAATGAGGCTAATTGGCATTGTAGGAGATTTGATTAACTCTATAGAAGTGCATTTGTCTATTTATTGTATTGCATGAACATTTCCTCTAAAGATGGTTTCTTCTTATGTTGATAAAAGGGCTGAGAAGGAAATCCAAGAGGATTCACAGGCTTAGAAGGTTGTCCTTGATTGTTGCTCTATAAGAAATTTGGATGGTTCCTTTACCTCGAATTGTAAGAATTTGAGTTTGGGTTATTCTATTGCCTATTAAAATTTCCCATATACTAGGTTGTTTCAGGGCACTCGCTATTCACATGGTTATCTCCACATAAATCACAAGTATCTCGTTGACTCTTTACAACATTTACTCTAATAGCATCAAATTTCTTTGACAATAAGTTGACTTGTGTAACTGATGAAGTAAACGCCTTAATATCATGAACACCATCAATTTTCCTTGAAGCTACTCTCTAAGATAGCCATTGGTAACTATTAAAAGCCATCTTTTCTAATAGTTCATAAGCCTTATCAATGGATTTGTTTATCAAAGTACCTCTTGCTCTAGCATCAACTATTATCCTTGAGTGTCCTACTAATCCATTATAGAAAGTTTAAACTAGCTTTCACTTTGGAACCTCATGATGTGGACATTTTTTCATAAAATCTTTGAATCTTTTCCAAGATTCATATAAGGACTCTAAATCATACTGCACAAAAGACGTGATGTCATTTCTCATCTTTGTTGTATTAGCTTGTAAGAAGAATTTTTAAAATGTTTTGCCTAAATCATCCTATATTGCAATGGGTTTAGATGGTAAGGACATCAGTTAACTCTTGGCCTTGTCTCTAAGTGAAAAAGAAAATAGTTGTAACCTTATTGCATCTTTTAAAACTCTATTGTACTTGAATGTATCGCAAATTTTTCAAAAATTTATGATATGCTCGTTCAAATCATCATTAGGCAATCTACTAAATTGCACTGAATCCTTTAGTATATAGATTATGCTTGGCTTGATTTTGAAGTTGTTGGATTTAATTTTAAGTCTTTGAATACTAGAGTGAATGCATCAATAAGTGGTACTGCGTAATCTCTAAAAATCTCTACTCTTCATCTGAATTTTAAATATAATAAACTATGATGTCTAGTTAACCTAAGGCTTGATTCTGCTTTTGATGAATTCTTCTCAAAGCTCTTTAATTTCTAAATCAAAAGCAATTAAGTCGAAACTTTGTGAATGTTGCATAAGCTGAAGAGTCATTGTAAAACAAAAAGAAAAATTTTAAATTAAGAATATGATAGATTAATATTAATATTAACCAAAATAATAACAAAGTCTCCTCAAAGTGTAGAGATTATTATTATAATAATTAGAGTAAAGTATCGTTCCTACGATGAATTATTATTATTATTTGTTAAGTACTAAAATTATTGTTTTCCTACCTTTATCCATACAATTATGATTTACAATAATCTAATCTAAAATCTATTTGAAAAGAAAAAAAAATGCAGAGATATTTGAAGATAACAATTAATAAATCACCGATATAGATCTAGGATTACAACACTCCATCAATATTTTACTTGAATCTAATAATTTATCTTATTTAATTTTATCAATATGAATTGTTGACTAAGAACCTTAACATCTTCACAAGCCTCTTCTAATCGTTAAATGAATATATCTTACCTAAATAATTACCTATATTCCTATAATAATTAAATTAAGTAAGATTCATTAAGAACAGCTCCTTAAAATAATATATGCCATATAACTTTTCTTCTATCTCATATGAAACTTAAAACTATCACACTATGATTATAAACCAGTTATTTAAGGCTAAACACATAATCCCTATTAGAAGTTCATTATGGTTCTTAAATCAATTTAATTATTGATCAACTAGAAAGCATTCAGCACAAAATAAACTGAACAATTTTCTATTAGCTTCATAAAAATTAGCTAAATATCGAGTTAAAATTGTAATCCTAATAAAAATTTAGTTCATGATAAAAACTAGAGTTTTAAAACACAATATAATTGACGTCATAGAGAATAAACAGGTTAAGATAGATAAACAAAAATAAGAAAAGAGAATAGTGCCTTGAAATTTTCAATCTTCACTCTCTCTCATGCCTTGATATTCTTTTCTTGATTCTTCAAAGATTCTTATAATCTTTAAATAATTTGCTTTCTCTTGTGCTCGCTCTGATATCTCTTGATATTGGTTGAATAATCTTTTATTTATAGGTTTTTACTTTCCAGTTAGAGTAAACTTCATATCTAAGCGGATTAGGTTTTCTAGATTTTCTTCCTAGCACCATGGCCTTAAATTCCCTGCACTTCAGTTCTGGCTCAATAATCGCAATATCGTGGTGATGTTAACTTTATGGTGCCATAGTGCTAAGCTTTTATTTTCTTGGCTTTTCTCATCATTCCAACGTTGCGGGTGCACATCCTAATGCCAAAGCTCTGGCTCCTTCTTTCTCTTAGTCCACAGCACTGGCTCTTAGCATTGCATCCTTGAGTTTCTGCCTATGAACTCTTCTTTTTCTCCTCTCTAATGCTGCAATGCTGGTTCCAAGGCTACGACGTTAGGCATTTTAATTCTACTTTGAATATTTACCCCTTTATCTTTAAATTTTGATCCTTCTTTGCTTTGTCGAATTTAAACCTACAAAATTACAATAAAGCACAAAAAAACTCAAATATTCATATTTAAATGAAAAAATAGCAAGTCTACAAAGGCCAAAGGAATAAGTATAAATACGTCTATCACCGAACCACTATAATTGCTTTATTTTACATATGTGTTCATGTCTCTTCATTGTTAAATTAAATATAGTGTATCACAGGCTTCTGTCATTGCCCATCACATGTTTTATTTTAAAAAATAAGCCTAAACATTGTTTCCTCCTTAAAATACAAATTGGACTCATTGGCTCGAGATTACCTAAAATTCAAGGTCAACATTTTGGTGCCATTAATGAGAAACAAACAAAAGGTTATAACTCGAAGACATGATGACAACAACTGAGTCACCCAAAAGAGGAAGTCTCAAGATCTTAGGAAATTCCATAAACACATAAGAGAGTCTTGACGTCAGTAAAAAAAAAGGATATCATGAAATACTTGAAAAGAGTTTGGCCGTTAATATAAAAGTCTGAGCACATGAAAATACTCTTGGAAAGCCTAGTGGACATTGAAAAGGGCTAGATAATGCTCTAAACTAACTGCTTAATAATTATTATACAAGAATCTATTATTACTCATAACAATGATAATTACCTACGAGTACTAAAATTCTTTCATATTAGAACATATCATAATAACAACTCCTTTTTTCAGAACATTGGAATGCTTACTTAAAAAGAATTATTAAAGATCTTAACTAAGGGGATATAGGGCAAAGGCCCTTATGATCCCTTTGATCGGTTAAAGAGTCGAGTTAAGGGGATATAGGGCAAAGGCCCCTATAATCCCCATGGTCAGTTAAATTGTTGAGTCAGGGGAATATAGGGTAAAGACCCTTACGACCCCATGATCGGTTAAAGATCCAAGCATAGGGGATACTGGATAAAAGCCCCTACAACCCCTTGGTCAATTGAGGATCCAAGCCAAAGAGATATAGGGTAAAGGCCCTTATAACCCATTCGGTCAGTTGAAGAATCAAGTTATAGGGTTACAAGGTAAAGGCCTCTACGACCCTCTCGGTCAGTTGAAAAGCTGAGTCAAGTAGATATAGGGCAAAGGCCCTTACTATCCCTCCCCCTTAATCAATTGGAGATTAGAGTCGAGAGGATATAGAGCAAAGGCATCTATAACCTTCTCGATTGGTTAAAAAGTCGAGCAAAAGAATACGAGGCAAAAGCCTCTATGACCCATTTAGTTAGTTAAAGATGCGTGCTGAGGGGATATGGTGTAAAGGCTCTCATGATTCCCTCAATTGGTTGAAGAGCCGTATTAAGGGGATATAGGGTAGAGGCCCTTACGACTACCTTGGTTGGTTGAAGAGCCGAGTCAAGGGGATACAAGGCAAATGCCCTAGGATCCCTTTGATTTGATGAAGATTCGAGTTGAGGGGACACAAAACAAAGGCCCTTACAACCATCTTGATCAATTGAAGAGCTGAGTCAAAGGGATATGAGGCAAAGGCTCTTATAACCCCCTTAATCAATTAAAGATCTGAGCCCAGGGAATACGAGGCAAAGGCTTCTACAACCTCTCGGTCGATTGAAGAGTTGAGTCAAGGGTATATATGGTAAAGGTCCCTACAACCCTCTTGATCAGTTGAAGATTCAAGCTGAAGAATACAAGGCAAAGGCAATTATAACCTCCTTGGTTGGTTGAAGAACCAAAAGGATACAAAGAAAGGCCTCTAAAGGTTTTCTTGGCCTAATGATTTAGAAGTTGTGATAGGATAGGGCTTTGATAAGCTCCTCAGTCCTTTACCTGAAGCACTTCTTATAAAACCTAAATAATACTTCATTTTGATGAACCAAAAAAGGTAAAGGGGCAAAGCAACTAAAGAATTTCTCTGTAAAACATATTGAGCATTTCTCAGCTGGAAACCTTAAAATGCAAAGTCATAAGCTTGTATTTTCTCTTGATTTAGAATCATTGCCCTAGGAAGTTAAAGTAAGAAAACATACAAGTTCATTAATACATAACAAACATTAGACAAAGAAGAGATAAGGCAACAGAAAACACAAAGTGGACCAAAAAAGACTTCTCATTAAGTAAATGAAAAATAACATGCAAATGGGTTTGGCCCAGATTACAAAAATATTAGAAATAAGTAAAATTAAAATCTTAAAGCCAAATAAGGGTAAAGTGGATTCTTGATAGTATGAGGAGTAGAATGTTCTCGGTCAGGGTAACCTAGTCAATTTGAAGAGTGTCTTTAACTTAAAAATGATCCTCAGCTTTGTCCTCATCGACCTCTACTTAAGCTGCTATTTCTTTTTTAAGCTAGGTGAGATCTAGGTCGACATAGTGAATTTTGAAGACTTGAACATATCTTTCAAAATCTATGTTCACCCTATTAACAAAGCAACTATCAACCCCTACCAAGGTGTTAACTCATTCATCTTAAAGTTCCTGATAATCTCTTCACTCATTTTCTCAAGAGTAGCATTCTTCTCCTGAAGAGTGCCAATAAAAGCCTTATATTCTATAGTTAAATCATTAAGCTGGCGAACTTCTAATTGAAGAGCCAAAGCCTTGCTCTCTACCATTAAAGTCTTGCTCTTTACAGTAGCCACCTTGACCTTAGTCTCTTCCAGTTTAATAGCCAGACTTTTGCCCCTTTGTCTCTTCTCTTCAAACCCTTTTTTAACCTTTAGCAAGGCCTCATTAAGTTTGGCTACTTCAACTTCAACCTATTGTAACTTTTATGTATCTTTGGCAATACTAACAAGTTCATCTTGGTACTGAGAATAGACAAAAGCCGCCTAAAAGAAAAATAAATGGTTAAGAATTTAACAAGTATTATTTAACTAAAATGGGAGAATCGGGAGTACAATTTACCTTAAGCAAGCACCATATATAGTGTGCTAGAGGCTTGGGGGCATCATATTTGGACAGGTCATTAGCTCGAGCAATTGAGACTGCCCGTTTAACCTTTCTTACCAAGGGCATGAAGTGACTATACTTGTCCTGTTTTATAGTAGGACATTGGATAATTTGAAGGCCAAGCACCTTAGTTTCACCCATAAATTTCTCGAGCTAGAGATAACGTGACTTGAGGTTAAAGAAGTTGAAGTCATAACCCGACTGCTGAACTACCCCCTCCTTTTCACTGAGGAGGGGGTGTATTCATAAATGGAGGGGGAGGGAGAACTTCATCTTATGGATCCACTAAGACAGGAGATAATTGATCTCGTGGACCACTAAGACCCTTGGAGGATCCACTGGGACTTTAGTGGATCTTCTCCTCTTATTAGTCGAATAGCTTTCCAAGCCACTTCTTCTTGTAACCATATTACTTGAACCGTCACCTTCATCTAGGCCAAGAAAATTAAGAAGACCATTAGTCCTCTTACTTAACCCAAAGGTCTTAGAAGAGTGAGGACATTATCAGTCTCACTAATATCCATTTTTGCCAACAAAAAAATAAAGATAAAGTGAAAGTCAGAATAAATTAGACGATAATCAAGATATCAGTAAAGCCTCTCTTCTTCTTATTTTCTTTTTCAAAAACTTAGAAACTTGTTGACCAGGTCTGTGCTTTCTAAATTTTCTTGAGAGAGAAGATCCTTAATAGATATGTCGGGGATCTAATATACGTAGGTGTATGCATATGCAATTGTGTTTATTGACTAAAATACGTATCATATACATATTTAACGTGGCGGAAGCATTAAATTATATAATAAACATAATAAATAATATATTAAATACATTAATATATTAGAAGGGTTGAGAAATCATCACCTTAATATGTAAAATTATACAAGTATATCCTTGGAATCCGCATGAAAACTAACTCGTTGTTAATTTTAATCATCAACTCGGTGAGCTTGGCGAGCTAGAACATCAGTCCCATATCTAACACGGGATTAACTTTTAACCCCAAAATGGTCAGTTCTGTGTATTCTTTCTTTTCTCTAAAAGGAAAGGAAATAGAAATTAAAGTAATTCACAATTACTTTTATTGGCACCATAGAGAAAAATAAAACAATTTTAATTTACTTATTTTCTTTTTCTTTTTCTTCTTCTTCTCGGCTTCATGTTGAAGAAATGAAAACCATTTTCATTTCTTCTTCTCTTCTCCATTTCCTATATCACAAAAACACATACTCACCGCTTCACTTTCACAAACATCTCATATATTTATATATATATATATTAAAATAATAATATAATATAATAATATATTATAATGAGATATTTTCATTATTTAATAATTAAATAATTAATATGTGAAATAACTATTTTGCCCCTAATAAATAGTTACCAAGTCTACCTTTAGTGGGTCCCACCAAATCTCACACTTTGGTAAACTCAACTGAAGGTCGACAATGTGCCACGTGTCATTATACAATTAGTGAATAATAATTATTGACTAATTGATATATTTAACGCTTAAATACAGACACGCACGTATTCCTATGGATATTACTAGATTAAATAGTTTAATACGATACGCTGCCCCAGTGCACAACGAGTATACTCCATATCGTGGAACTCCCTAGCTCCACCCCCAATTTGTCAAATGGAACTATTTCATGAGTCCGTGAACATTGCCCCACGCACACGTCTCAGATATACAATCAGTGCCTTGAACCATACAAGTTGAGGTTACAATGCATACGTAAAGTCCTTCCGTCATGATATTTTGGATGTGTGGGGATATAGATTATTACTGTCAAATTCTCATGTACTCATCCATGTCATATTCTCAGACTTGTATCTCACTGAACAATATGTGTAAACTCCTTTACCACATTGTTCCACCGTGACGGAAACTCTTTCCTGGGATTAATGCTTGTGGCCATAAAACTTTCTGAAACATAATCTCAAAGCATCTGGATATCTAACTCCTTATACAAGTTGATGAATCCAATATCTGTACACACCGTACTCCATAAGTATCGGACCATATTTATAGGGTTGCAATATGAGTTAAATGTGTATTCTAAGAATCTTATTAAGATTGGAAAGCATCAAGACTTTTTCTTCTTGAATTCATCCATTAGAGTTTTACCCAAATAAGGTCAAACCTTATTTACTTATGTAAGACTCATGTCGAGATTGTTAAAGTCGTATTTATAGAAGGAATCTTGAATTTGTAATTCTAGTAGAAAATTAGTTTTAAGATGTTCGTGTCCAACCAATGTGGTCAATTAAACCAAAGAGGGTATCAATGCTGAAGGCTCCTCTAGTAAGATGAGGACTACAAGCTAGATGTTTATATACGACTAGAGTGGTTAATTAGACTAAAAGAAGTATCGATAGCAAGGGCTTTTCTAGTAGGATGAGGACTATAAGCTAACTTAAAGACATTTATATATCTTTGCAACATATAAGTCTGTGTATATGGGTTGGACTATAACAAAGCTTTATAGACTACATTAGATGGATTAAACTTTGTAGCAATTGACCTTCTAAAGTAAAATCTAAAGAAGAATGTATACTAAATTTATCTAGAAATCACTAAAATCTTACCAAATTCTTCTTCATGAGCTCAAATATTAAAATACTAGTCAATGTAGCACTTGTAAGCAAAAATTGGCAAAAGAATACATAAATTTAGGAGAGAACATAATAAGTAGTAAAGCTAAAGGTGTAAATTAAAAGAAATGTTTTTTTTTCCGGATAACAGTTTTAAGTACAATTGAAATAATTCAAAAAGTTTAAGAATTTATTATTTGAAATTATTTTGGTAATAAAAAAAAAAAGTTTTATTTTTTTTATTTTGCCAACTTCCCTTATTCTTTTTCATTTAGTCAAAACACACACTCTCTCTCTTTTAGAAAAAGGGAATTCATTGCCATCAACTGGTAAAAGGAAAGTTACCTGACCATAGATTTACAAAAGAGAGGCCAAAGCATGCCAGATAACGAGCCATGTATATGAAAGAATTCTAAGTAACTAAATCTAGTCATCAGTTTTTTAATATCTTGAATTATTCACTTAATGTCTTTAAATGAAGAATCAGAATCATTTACCAAATTAACAACATTAAGAGTATCTGATTCTATTTTGACTTTTTTAAATTCTCAAATTCTCTCTGACTCGTATTTTCTCAAATTCACACTCTAAATGAACAAAAATACCTCATCTTCTCAAATTCTCTCTAACTCGTATTTTCTCTCTTTTAAACTCTCGCAAACTCATTAAACTTTCACTTTCATAAAGAAAATATTACTTTTAAGTCTTCATTTCAAGCGTGAAAGAGCTACATTCGCTCAACAATTAAATTACAAGAAGAAAACTACTTATCCTCTCAAATCAAATGCCTAAATTATTCATCTTATCAAATTACTCAAATCGATATTTGTGAATATCTACAAAATATTTAATTGTAGGCACACTAGTTTCAAATTGTTATCAGTTTGCATTTTGTAAAATTTATCTGAAATCCATTAGAAATCTTACCAAATTCATCTCAATCAATAGACTTAGATATCAAGATGCAGGTCAATTTGCTATTTTTAAGTAAAGGATGGCAGCGAAATACAATTGAAAGAAGAATAGCACTATGTATAAAACTATCTATACAAACTAATGTCACATAATATGATTGAATGAATGAATTAAAAATCACATAATCTAATAAATAAAATAAAATCACACATGTAATCATGAATGTCGCATCAATTTACATGAATGATTTTGTATAAAACAATTTGTATTTCTAGTATTATTTTTGAAAGAATTCAAAAAGCAATAGTTAATTGTTTGAGAAATTTCCAGTAGTAAAAAAAAATGGGGGCTCTTTTTTAAGCCGACTTCCCTCGTTCTCTTTATTTTAGCCAAAACAAAACCCTAAATGAACAAAAAATACATTTCTACAAATTCTCTCCAACTTTTTTTTTTCTCCTAATCTCTCAAAACTCATCAAAAATTTACCTTTTATTTATTTTTTTTTTAAAAAAACTATTACTTAAAATCTTCATTCAAGTGAGAAAGAGCTATATTCTCTTAACTAAAATCTCACCTAAAGTTCAATTTTGTTTTTAAAAATAAAAGAAAGAGAAATGTAAAATTTGGCTAACAATTCCTAATTATTTTATGATTTTGTATCCGTTGAAAAAAAATTTGGTGATACCTAATTTACATACAAAAGTCCTATCTGACCTTCAGGCCCATCTTCTTCCATAAGTAGCTTAGTTTAAAATATACTATTTCAACGAACTAATTACAAGTCTAAATATTTAAATTTTTATAACTCGGTCTAAAAAAGTCATCGAGTGAAATTTGCATAAGGACACGTGTCACCACATTATTATTGTCGAAGGATAAATTATTACGAACAAATTATTGGAAATTGTGCTTACGTGCTATTTTGATATACAGTAAATATTTTAATAATTATCATTAATATATAATTATATGATAAAAAAACTTGTAACTTTTTCAGACATTGGAGATCTAAAAGAGTTTAGGTCTGATCTAAAATAGTTTAAGTCAACGCTAAAGTTAGCAATTCTATAGAGTTAGAATCTTATCTGAAATAAAGACAAAGATCCGAGAATAATATAGTAATTATATAGTTGTAAAGAGTTGTAAATAGTATTAAAAAAATATCATTGCGCAATATGTACTAAAAAATATTATTCCTGATCCATGGTTACCGACACTGGTGGATTGGTATTCATTCTGGATTAGTGTATGTCTATAACTGAATTATTCATATAATTAGTCTTAACAGATCATGGACTTAGAAAAAGTCCGTATAAGTATGCAAGTAGTCAGTAAAGAATGGATACTAAACAGAATCACGAGGCCCTTCAATAAATATCCCATAAAGTTATCAATAGAGGGTCTTCTCAAGTTAAGTAGTATTCGTGATCCTTTAACCTCAGCGCTATAGTGAGCTTGTAAGTGATCCATCATACTTTGGTTCTACGCATATCAGAGACCTTTCATGGTCTGACCACTAGGTATTATTAGGTATTTTTTGATGCTCCTAAAGTTCGGAGTACGTAGATATGAAATTTGTTAACTCATATAGAAAAGTTATATATCCTAATGCTCCGATATTGTATTTTAAAAAGTTTTGTGGTCACAAGCATAAAACCCGAAAAAAAAGTTTTTCATAGGGTTAAACAATATTGCAAAAAAGCTTGCAGATATTATTTACGAAAATAAAAATATGGAGATAAGTTCATAGCATATAAAGATTTGATGGTGATGATCTATATCTCTATTTTTTCAAAGATATAAGTAACAGAGAAATTATACGAATTGATTTACCTCAACTTGTATGGTTCAACGCGTCATTCTGTAATATCTATAACATGTGTATGAGGCATCATTCATGGACTTGCAGAAGTGTTCTGTAAAATAAACGAAAGTGACCTTAGAAGTTTCACAATATGAAGTGTACTCATTAAGCATTGGGGTAGCGGTATAGATCGTACGGATTGATCCGAAAAAGTTTCAGAAAATAGAATACATTTTAGGACCTATTTGAAAAGTAGGAGCCATATTTTGTAAATGTTGCAAATAGGTCATTATTATATTAAAAAGTAAATTGTACACCTGCCATCTATGCATGGCCATTTATATGACAAATAGCAGTATGCTTGGAGTTACATGTGACAAATATCGCCCATGCAAAGTATTTGTATGGATGAGTGACATTTGTCACTCATACATAGCATTATATGGCAATACATGCCTTAATGGTAGACATGTGTACATATGATGTGTCTTACTTTATTAAAATAAATGAAAGAGTTCATTTAAAAAAGAATTTTGATTGTGAGAATGAAAAATTCGTGCAAAAGAGAAGAGAGAAAATGCAACTTTGAGAAAGTTGTATTTTGGTCCATAAACTTAATCTTTAAGTATTTTATGCATGAACTAGTAGAAATATTGAACTTAGTTTGATTTCTGTACGAAATACTGATCAAATGTTACTATTCTAATTACTCTAATCCCACCAAATGTTGGTGTCTAGAATTGTTCAAGAGATGACTTCATTGTGAGCTCAAATGATTTAAAAGTTCAATAATTTTCATCGAATCATCTACAAGGGTATGTATTCAATTCTTATACTATTTTTGATCAGTTGTAATGTCTATATATTAATTATATTATTTTATTCTGTTGCATAATATATGTTGGACATGCATTTGAAATTTTTTAATATGTACACAATCGCATGCATAGACTTTTTAATGCACTATCATAAGTCATTTGCCACATCATCATCAGGCCCCCAACAAATGTACATGTTAGCAGAATTTAAGTTTTGCCACATCATCATCAGATTCCACCAATAGTCCAGTTGGAGCCACGTACTTCAATCGATGACTGGACCTAAGGATAAGGTGTGATAAGGGAAATCTCCAAATAGCCAATGTCTAACTTTCACGTCAGCAAGCACCAAGCCCTCTGTCCCCTATTGACACACGGATTAGAGTTGTCTAGAATTATTGAGGTAATTCAACACTGAATCCGTTAAGCTCAATGGGACAAAGTTTGTTGACCACTCAATATTTTCAGGTTTACCTAACTAAATTGACTACTCCAAAAGCACTCAATTAAGAAAATACCTAGTACTCCAAATTCAGAGGAGTATAATTACTTTCATGCCCCTTATCTAAGTAAGTTCTTAAAAATACCTCTTATGAAAGAAATGGTTCTTCAATTATGTATCACCATGTGTCACCATTAAGAGGTAATCTCTAGGCTAACTCCCTCTATGCTTTATATTTTTTTCAATTTCAAATAAGAGTGAGAGAAGATTTTAAATTAAGATACTAATTTTAATAAGAAAAACTCTATGCCCTCTCTTTATTCTATCTGTAGGGACATATACCTTATGAAAGACTCACCATTAAGTTGTCACTTAATTTGAGCGTTGGAGGACCATTATTGGTCATCCGGCAATGTCTGTTACTGATCTCATATTTCTTATGTTCCTCAAATCCCTAAGATAACTAAGTTCGCAATTGGTCTTTAACTAAATTTCTACTCAATCTCAATTTCAACTCTATTAAATTAGAAGTTCAAGCTCAACTCTTGATATCAACAAGTCCAATAACTTAAATTTTTTCCTTCCTCTATACTTCTCACACATTTAGGGCGAGCCTTTACCGAAAATCATCCCCAAATAACATTATATTTTAAAATTCTATCCAAAACTATTTTTAAAAACAAAGATGGTCAAACATGTAAGAAAAAAATAAGTAATTGTTAATAAAGGAATTAACTCTAGAAAAATCACGAAAAATGGGGAGAGAGATTTATTTTTCTAGGTGCAGACGATGGAACATAATAATAATAATAAGTTATATAAACAACAGAAGAGGAGGTGATCGCTTAATTGGCGTCCCAAACAAAGAGACTCCAATTGCTCTCCACATAATAAACTGCTTTGGGATTGTGCCCCTGCCTTTGTCTTCGTTCTCCTCTCCCTCTCTATAAAAAAATAACTCAATTAGGCTTGGATCAAAATTTTATTTATATCATCAATCAATCTCACCAATAGACAAAAATCAAAAATCAAAATCTCATCCTTGATCGCTGAAATCTTAAAATTAATAGAAAGTTTCTCGACATGGGCAAGAAGAGAAAATCGATTGCGACAAGTCTCGATGAAGTGGATCGAGGCATGTATACCTCCTTTTGCACCGCCGCTAATTCGCTCTCTCAGCTTTACACCCAGTCTATGAACCAGCAAAAACTCTCTTTTCAAGCCGGTGAACGCCATGGACTTGTAAGTCTCTCATTGTTTTCGTCATATTTATGTATACCTTTTTTTCTTTTTAACTATTTTTTAATTCTCTTTTTTTTTTTTTTTACTGGTAGAGAAAAAATTGCGTTTTTTTGGTGCTAAATAGATGTATTTACTACATTAATGTAATTTTGTATGCGTAGTGTTAGATTTAATGTTGTGTTTTCTGATTGAGATGGATTATGTTCACTGTAATTGAATTGAATGGCTTTTTCTTTTAGTGGTTTTAATAAGTTTTGGTTTTGATTGTCAATCGGCTATTATTCCTTGAGTGAGATGATTGTATTGGTGTTTGTGTGAGGGAGTTTTGAGAATGAAGAAGAACAAAAGAAATGATTTTTCATCAGTAATGGTAACCCTCTTATAGAAGCTTGGTAAGGGAAAAATTGGACAAGCATTGCATAAGCGGATACATAATGTTACTGTGACAATGAGCTTGTACTGATTTGTATAAACTGTAGTTGTTAATTGTGTTGCAAGAATGCAACTAATGTAGTCCATGATGATAACGTGTCTTTGTCCTAAACAGTGCGCCACGACCATCCACACACTATTGTGAGAGGAAAGGTTTAATGTCTTGGAGTTAGTGTAATAACATATTGAGCAAAACCCTTTTTGCTTGCCATCTCGTTACTTTGACAGAGTTGAACTCTGTCAGATTGATAAGCTTAGTTAATATTTTTCTTCTTCTTCTGGGGGAAAATAAGGCATAGGTTCAATTTTGACTGCTAAGTGTTAGTAGGTAGAAAATGAGAGTGGTGAAGATTGAGTGATAGAAAAACTCAAAGATTTAAATTGATTAGTATTTTTTTTTTTTGGGTTCTCACACTTTAGGAATGACGTTGATGTTTTTGATGACTTGTAAACTTTGTGTAGATGTTATGCTTTTTCTAATTGCTTCTGATTAAAGCTTTGCTTCTACGTAGTTTTTGCATTATTTGCTGAGTCATGGTCTTTCCCTTTGTTTCATCGGCAGGCATTGATGGCAGAAGTTTTCTTGTGTTACAACAAATGTTTTACAAGTGTGCATATAGCCATAATTTGCTTATTCACTATCCTCTTTTAATTTATAAATAGCTTGGAATGATACCAAGATCTTTTTTGTTTACCTTTTTCCTTTGGTTTTCAGGAAAAACTTTACCAATGGATTTGGAGACAAGAAGAGGGAGGGTCTAGAGTGTCAACGATTGATATCGTTAATTACATTCAGGTTTGCCCGATTCATTTGTCATGTGACATTCTTTATATGCATGTGGATGTTTAGTTTCCTGTTAAAATTATATCTTGTATGCATTACAAACATATACATACTGATGTTGATTGCAGAACAACTATTAGCTATATCAATGTGCAGTTTCTATAAGCACTAAAAGCTCATCAAATAAATGATCTTGTTAATATGAAACTGAATTGATATCATTGTCTGACTTACTAGTGCATTAAATTTACTTAGTTAACACCAGTCTTGAAATTTGTTAAAAATCTCCCTTGCTGTTAATTGAATTTTGTTAGATTTAACTAGTGTGAGCTATAAGTATTTTTGCATTAAAAGTAAAGAATAAAAGGATCTTCATCGGAAAACTCACTGCATCAGACAATTCTCCACCGGAATCTTATAATTTCACAACCATCTCTTTTCCTCATTTCAGATTGATATAGTTCTCACATTTGTTGCTCCACTTAGTTTAATTATAGTCATGAAATGTGTGTCAGGATATGGACATTGTCCTTCTTATCCTGAAGAATTTTTCATATAGTCAAATTGTTGATGGTCCCAAGTTTGATGAGATCATTTTTATTTAACACGTGCTGTAAGGGATTTGGAGCATACTATATATTGCGAAGGCTTGAGTGTTTTTACCCTTTAAAGAGAGAATGAAAGAGTAATGTTGCTGGCAACTGTCCCTGCATGCTCCAAAATAGTCTTATTGAGATGCATGGCTAAAAAGTTAAAAGAACAAGATGTTATATGTAGATAAAATGGTTGATATGCTGTGTGGTTCATATGCTTACTAAGACTTCCATGTTTTATTAAAGAGGTACACTGCAATCAAAGGGATCAGACTTTTTTTTTTCCATTCAAGGGGACTTATAGATATTTGTGCTTTTTAAGTCTCCAAAAGTTCTGTTACTACAATTTTAGTGATGAGGGGTTGCATAACTACTGATGCTTGAATATCAAAGATGTAATGGATCATGCTACACTGTATACTGATTCTCTGATAATTTGATTGTATTAAAAATCTAATAAAATGTTCTGGTCCCCATGCAGAATGAACTAGACTGCAGTGTAGAGGAGCCATCAATGTCCCCCAGGAATCAAGTCCGACATCAGCATTCACAACCCACAATGCAGTTTACAAATCCTGGGTTCCTGATCCCCTCTGGTTCTTCTGGCCAAATAAGTGGTCAGGAAAGTCGTCCTGAGCACTGTGATCAGCAACCCAAAAATTCGGTCTTCTCAAATGCCCTATCAAGCCCCACTCACCGTAGTCTTCAGAACTATCAGATTGCACAGGGAGGCTACCACCCAAATGGGGGTCTGCCTCCTGCAACTGGAGGCCGGAACAATGATCCCAACTTTTTTCAGCCCAACAGGGATTCTTATCCTCCCAATTCGAATGACACTTCAATGGACATGCATGCTGATTAACATTGCCAATGTGTTCCATTTCAAGAAGCTTCATGACGTTAAAAGCTTGGTCAGATTATTGCAATTAGTATGCTATTTCATTCGCGGCTTTTGGCCATGTAATTGGTTACTTCATACAAGGATAATCACATGATGCTTGTGACATGTTGAAGCATGCGAAAAAGATTGACTGCGTGTATGTCTCATGAGGTAAAACGCAATGCAATGAAATTCATTGCTTATCATTTCATCGTTTGTTGTCTTTTTGGGTCCATTAGCTTAGCTTAGGTCTCTTAAGCCATATGTAAAAAAGCAAAGCATTTTGTTGAATTGATACTGCAACTTAAGAAATAGTATTGTTCGTTATATGAAGTTGTCTTTGGTGCTTGTTTATGTTTGGGTGTATATCTGTAAATAAATAATTCTGTATATCTGCTTTTTTATATAGCATATGAATTGTTGTCACTAAATTTCTTTCAAAAATAAAAAATTAAAAATAATGCCTAGGGTGTGGCAAGTATCAAATGAGTTTGTGTATGTCGCCACCTACAAATTTACATTTTTATAATGTCATTTGTTTAATATAAATTATTTTTTGAATCCTTAAAAATATGTTAAACAAAAATGTTTATGTTTTTAAATATTTAATAAACAAATTTAAATATATAGTAATATATTAAATAATATGCTCTGGAAACACTCTAAAAGCATATTACTCGTAGATATAAGTATATTAACACATTAGTAAAGACTTTACATGTCCATTTTAATCATACAATTCGATTCTTTTTTATTTTTAATCAATATTTTTGTTTGTTTATATAAAATTATACTAATTTAGTTCAAAATACAAGTCCACAATTAATAAGATGAAAGCATTTTAAGCAAATATAAAAACAATAAGTGAAAGCATTTTAAGCAAATATAAAAACAATAAGTTTTATAAAAAAAATAAATGTCAAAGTTCAAAAAATTAAAAAGTTTCAACAGGAAAATTTCCGACTCAAAGCATCCATGGTATTGTACTTCAAAATTTTTGTACTAATCTTTTAAGTTTTAAGTAGGGTGGATGCAGCATCGTATTTTTTAATTTTTTCAATGTCGGTCTAAAAATTATACAATAGGTTTATTTGTTTTAGAAATTAGACTTAATTAGTGTTGTATCTATTTTAATAGTTAAATATTATAAAAAGTTTTGCTTTATTATAATTCTTATTTTTTTAAGATTAGGTTTACAATAGAATTTTGCATTCTTTTGCCCTCTGATATGTTAATTTACATACTAAAATATCGCTTGTCTCTACCCAAATTCTCAACATCACAATTTTATTTTTGTCTAAATTATAGAGTAAATAAGCTTTTAGATGCGGTATTTCATTAGCGATTCTTTTGGGACCTTGGTTTGTCATATGAGTCTAAATTTCATATTTTCGTATGTGAAATGAAGTATAAATATCTCCATATATCAGACATTTGCTAATAAGTTTTGAATCTTGAAAATTGTAACATTCTTAGAATTTTATCCTATTCCACATCTTTTATTATTAAATAAAAAAAAAGAGCAAAAGTGTTTGCTAAATTCGAATTTGAAAGATATCAAGTCATAAACGGAAACGAAAAGAAAAGGATTCAAACCATCGGTAAGAATAACTCGTACACCAAATTAGCAATCTGACGCTTTAATCCACTCAGCCATCTCTCCTAATTGAAAAAAAAATAATAATGTTACATTACACAAAAAATAATGCCCTAAAGCATTTATGGTATCATTATAAATATATAAACCAAAACTGTGAAATTCTAAAAATATACATACCTAGTTGAGATGTGATATGATTGCATCGTGATGCCTAAGGACACGATTTAATAGATTGTTGTATCGAGTAGTTAGATCATAGTCTCTTACTATAAAAATGGTTGCATGTGCAATAGCACTGACGATGAGAAATCCATCGATCCACATGTGATGTGTAAACAATGACAATTATATACTATAGTCAGTAACTAGATATGGATAAAGGGACATAGAATACATATGATGAGTTACAATAATAGTTAAAGAGTCTAAATAAAGGTTTATTTTTTTCATTATAATCACCAATTATTTATTCAATACATAAAAAATAGCCTTTTTAGTTTTTTTTTTAATTTTTTTCGTTATTATCATTCAACTCAAGATTCACGTCCTTATGTTGAAACTCATAACCTTACTATGAAAGTTTTACTTGTTCTTCTCCAAAAAGTACCCAAATTTCACAGTACACTTTCTACCTACGGTCTAAGTTTAACATAGACTTTGTTTGCTGTCACCCAAATTTGGCCTAGCCTTATCTGGTGAACCTCTAACTCTCAGTTTCTCTCAAATTTGAGATTCATATTAATCTAGTAGGGCACTGGACATATATGGGTTCTTACATTAAATTTTTATCTACGATCATCTTTTTGGCATGTCTGGTGGGACCCTTTTTTGTATGCCAATAACAATTAGACTAGTGACAAAGAACGACATTGAACCATCCAATATGGCTACACCTCCACCACATATTAGAGATCCAGTAGACTTGGAAAAAGATGGAGCGAGTTTAGCTTATACCGATGAAGATTTACTCAATTGCCAGCTAGAAGAGATTCACAGAAATATTCTTCCGTCCCTTAGGTCGTTCTCTATGGTCAATGTATAGAGGTTGGTTTCCCAAATCGCCCTGAAAAACCAACAACTCAACACATTGCTTACAAATCAAATGGTCTCCGTTTTTCCACTACTAATAGAAAACAATTAGAATATAAGTCAAAGTATTTTAAAAATCTTGGAGTCGATGAGGCAGAATCAAATAAAGCTGATAGCTTTTCTACAAGGTTGACCAAACCTTAAACTTCAGGAACTATGGCAACGACAAAGATATAATCAAGCCGATTTGCAATATGGGTTGAATAATATTCTTAGGAGACCTAAGAGAGTTGAGTCCACAAACTCACAGGTCCACCAAAACCAATTAAGACATATTTTTAGTTGTGATTAGGCTGATAATATGATCAATCTGAAAAGTTTACACCAACCAGCTCCCTAATTTCATGAACAAATTGGTCAAACTCAGCCTAGGCCAATTCAATTTGTTTCTATAGAACCTATTCGGCCAACTAGTAGTTTGGGATGACCTGAGATTGATAGGAATATGCTTGCAGAAATGTTGCAGAACATGGGAGTCAACCTGAAACCGATGGCTTGTCTGTCTTATAGGAAGCCATACCACCACAGTGTCGATTCATTGTTCCCTTTCCCAAAGGGACATAAAATTCTCGAATTATTTTTTTATTTTTGGATGAGGAGAATATGACTACATTCAAGTATATTTCAAGATTCAATGTGCAATATGGGGAAGCTAGTTAATCACCTTTTTTGGAATCTAAAGGAATTCGACAACTCCTTAACTAAGACAGCTTTCACTTGGTATACCAACCTATTACCAAAATTGATTGCTAGTTGGGAGCAGATGAAAAATAAATTCATTGCTACATTCTACCAAACGCTATTGGAAGCCACTATGGCCGACCTTGCTAAGGTAATACAGATGCCAAGAGAATCAATTTTGAAATATATAAGTCAATTTAGAAAACTTCAAACACGATGTCAAACCCAGATCACTGAAGCCGACTGCATTCCCATGATGGTAAAAAGGATGTCCTTTACTATAAGGGAACATTTTGAGGGTCATCGTTTTAAGGATTTATATGAGTTGGCCACAAGAATGGCCAATTAAAAGCAGCATCTGATGGAGAAATATCAAAAGCAAGCGTCCTCCCAAAGGACCTACTACAAGAATCAGCTCTAGATTGCCACAATGCAAGTCGATTCAAAAAGTGATTCTAATGAGTCAAATTTTGACGAAGATATTTTCCTAGTTGAAGTAATGAAAAGAGGAACATATGAATGCCAGTGTTGAAGAAGGCAACTCTTGGGAAAGAAAAGAAGAAGGGCGACAAAAACACCCAGATTGTTAAGGAATACTCATTCGATTTGAGGAAGGCTGATCAAATTTTTGATTGGCTTTTAAAGGATAAGCAGATCAAGCTGTCCGAAAGCCACACCATCCCTTTGATCGACCAATGTACAGGGAAGGATTATTGTAAGTGGCATAATTCTTGGCAACACATTATAAACAACTATATTATGTTTAGAAATGAGATTCAACAGCTGATCGATGAAGGCTGACTTTTCTTCGATTTTAAGAGGAAGACCCTAATAATAGAAACTGACCTATTCCCTACACTAGGCATCAATGTCATCATACCCTCAGCTAAAAGGAAGATATTGGGAAAAGGGTCATCAACAGAAGTCTAGACCTTTGATAAACTAAGGATTAAGATCTATGTGGGCGATTCGACCTTAGAGATGACCTAGAAGAAAAAGGTAGTCACAATAGAGTTGACCCCGTATGACCTACCGACCTCTAAAATAGCAAGTTTTGAATGCCCTAAATGCTAAACTACTTTTGAAAAGGTAAAAGGAGAATTAGACTAGCGGCTGACTTTTCAGCAACCCATTAGAATATTTAAGCCTATAGCTACCAAGGTTAGCCAATGAGAAGTCAACAGCCACAGACGGAGTGTATTTGGCTGACTAGGCGAACATGCTCACCCAAACCAAAAACCGACCAAAACTTAGAAGATAAGGATTCAAAGGCATGAACAACTGAGGTGCATTGAACAAGTTGTCTAGAATCCATGCGAAAACTTACAAATTGAGGAAAACTTGGCCAAAATAGACAGCCTAAATAGGAAGCGCTATAGAAATAGAGCAGAAAATCAGCATCTGGTCAAGACAACCAATAAGGGTATAAAACCTCAAAGAAAGGTTTAGCTACCTATCAATATGAAGAAATCAGATAGAATCCTAGCTGACAAGGGTGACCAGATCGATCAGTTTGATTTTGCCAAATAGGGTAATCAAACTGACCAAGGACCACTTATAGTAACTAGTATCCACAACCAGTAAGAATAAGTATATATATATATATAAATATACATATTTTATTTGTATGTGGGTGATACTTAATTTATGTATTATTATTAGTAATGTTTGTATAGGTTAGGGACTTATTATTAGTATTGGGTTTATTTGCAAGACTTTAGATTTATTCTAGGGACCAAATTGTAATACTTTGAAAGTTTAAGGGCTAATTCGTAAATATTAAAAATTAGCTTCTTAGTATAAAAATACACTTTTGAAATCTTAATTCACTCATTTTGGTCGAACCACCTCTTTTAGAGTGAGAAAAGAGAGAAAGAAAGGGGAGAGAAAGAGAATAAGAAGAAGAAAAAGAAAAAGAAAGTTGAAATTTAAGCTTTAAGAGGTATATTATAACCTTTTCTTAGTTTCTTGGTGTTAATTTAGTTAATTCCTTTAATTTTTCATTTCTAAAATATGTACAATTGAGGATTTAATGTGGATTTCATAAGATATTGTGAGAATTGATGATGATTATGTAAATAGCTTGATAAATCATGATGAATTGCAGAATTTCTACTTGATAGTCTCTTGATCCACAAATTATATAAATTGTTGTGTTTCGATTCTGGTTTTGGATTTTGGGACTATGAAACTAGACATGTATAGAATCATTTGAAACTTTGAATCAATTAAAAATTTCAGAAATTAAATTTTTAGTAAATTTACCAAAATGACCCTGAGATTCTAAAAATTTCCTGTGTTAACAGTATAATACAGTGACAAATAATTTTTGATCTACTGAATGATCTTTAAAAATTATGAATTTTTGAAATATGATAAGTTTATATATCTAATATGATATACTCAGAATTGAAAATTTATATGAATTTGGTTAAATTGTTATGATTTTCTAAAAAGTGTCAGCTCATTGTAGTATTTGATTAACAAATTTTTAATGCTATAGAATAAAATAGTTTTAAAATACTTTTGGCAGTGATTTTGAAGTAAAATATTTATTATGAATTACGATATATGTTAAGAGTAATTCTGTGATAGTTTTATAATTTTTGATATAGTATATGATTTTATAAAATTGGGAGATTGAATATTTTTTAGTAAATATCTTGATCCTGTCAGGTTAGTAGTTAGAATTGATAGTGTTTATGGAATGGATTGTGTAGGAATTATGATATAATATTCATCTATAAGAAGGATATATGAGTTAAGAATGATGTATTTTGATTTTGGAGTAATTGAACATCATTTGTTGTATAAGAAAATTTTGTTAAGTGTAAGTGGTCAGAATGACAAGTTTTGAAAAACTAAGTAATTAGACCAATTTGATGTGATAAATGCAATATGTGTAATTTTGTAAACTATTTAAAGTATTTTGTGTGAATGTCAAGGCTTATGAAAGGATTAATCTCTATTGATAGGTTAAGGAGAATTAAGCCTCGTAGCCGAAAGTGCTAAGAGGTAAGTATACTAGACTTTTACTGAAATCACAATAAGCATAGTAATTGTCTATATATGATTTTGTAAATGTGCTTAAAAATATGTTTATGTTATGCCAAAGTATATTTTATATGAAATGTGAAAGACATTTTTATGAATGTGAGCATTGACATTGAGCATGGACATACATGTGTTTATAAAAGTGAGCTTTCAAAATGAAATATGTTTAACAAAGAAAGCTTTTGAAGTGAAAAATGTCCATGAGATACGTTTTGTGTTTTGAGAATGCTTAAACTCACTATTTACTTAGTAGGCACCTTATGTAATTTGTGGAGCCTTTATGTGTGGCCTTTCCTTGGGGATTGGTATATGTTATGTATTCCGTATGTATAGAGGATCCTATTGGTACCTAAAAGAAAATTGAGTCATCACATTCGTATGGTGGCGTATTGGTGCATGTGAGAGGACTCACTGATGATCGGGATAAGGGTTTGGCTCTTACCTTCGAGCATGAGCATTATATATGTATAATTTAAACCTCACTTGTACTATTTCTCTCATACAGTATGTCACCTACGAGTGACATTTGGCTCATTATTTGATATGTGATATAAAAGTCCTACTAAGTAGTAGTTATGTGATGGTATTTCTATTATATGTTTTGAAAGAATGTGTAAGCGCTTACCTGACATGTGATTTGATAAGATTATGATTTTGATTTATCATAGCATATCATACATATACATTGTGTATATATATGTATCTGTATTTTGATATATGAAAAATTAGTATGCTTACTGAGTTTTATACTCATTATAGTTTATTGTGATTTCAGGTAAATAAAGTACATGTGTGCTTAGCGGATTTGGCAAGGCTTCTACTGTCCCTTGAGTTTCCTAAGTTGCTAGGTTGTTAAGTGTTTCAATTGTGGACACATAGTTTAAGATATTTGATTTGTCCCTATTGAATAAATACTTATATGTTATTTTATTAATGTGGTTATAGGTTGATTTTAAGTAAGAATTTGCAATGAATATATTATGGGCTTTCGATAACAAAGTTGCTACTGGTGACGTAGTAGAGTGTTAATCTCTGAGAAAACTCTGTGTATCTCCGATTTACTAATTGTCCCAGTCATAATTCAATTGTTATAATTCTGAAAAATTGAAATAAATGTTTAAATATTGTTAATAAATATTTATGTTTATATTTTTAAACATGAGACTAACCCATAAACAAGAATTTAGGAATATACTAGAAACATTAAGATTGTATGTGTGCTCATTATTGATTAAATGTAAGTTATGTCATATGTCAAATCTTTTGGGTCTGGGGCATGACACCACTTATGAAAGAAAACGCTCAAAATGAGGCTATCAACATGGTTTTATTGTTGCCCGAGTCGTTCAGTTAAGTTCAAGACAACTTTGGACCTTTGATAGCGATATGGTATAGCTATGCCATGTCACGGAGGATGAACCGGAGGAACCAGCATTACTAAGCCTCTCTCATTCAATAGAAGACATGACCCAACATATTCGACCCTTTTTATGTCAAGGTCGATCTCAATGGGATTCCTTACAAAAGAATCCTCATTGATAATAGGTATGGGATTAACATTCTACCTCTGAAGATGTTGAGAATGCTTGGGATAAGCAAGGTCAATTTAGAGCCTTAAGAAGTAATTATGATATATTTTACTGGAAGCGAAACCCTAGCTGATGGATTTATTTCTCTTAGAGTGAAAATTGACCACATAGAAAAAGATGAGCCATTCTACGTAGTTAATGTACTAAATGACTACAACATTTTGCTGTGACGAGATTGGATTCACTCTAACAAAACCTTGCTATCTAGCATCCACCAGATTATCTTCAGATGGCAGCAAAATAGTTCAATCGAGATAATCCATGCTGACCTAAAACCATATGAAGGTGAGGAACAAGTCACGTCCGTCTTTTTGTATAATCCAACAGTTACCACAACAATTCTTAAGAGGAATGATACCGGTCGATACACAAAAGATACAATCAGATCAGTGATAAATGATACCAAGCAAGTCATAATGGAAAACCTTGCTCGACCTATTACAATCAAAACCGATCAACCCTTGGTCTACTATTTTTATGAATAGACAAGAAAACTTTGCATCTGCGTTGGTCAAATGCATTTATGAGGATGAAAAACAGGATCCTCAGATCGACCATGAATTAAAACCAGCACCAGCAAAGTTAGACTACCACAACCCCTAAAGCAAACTCAAAGAAATCAATTTAGACGTTAAAAGCAACAATAAGTCAATTTTTATCAACGAAGAATTAGACCTTGCCTATTAAAAGAAATTAGTAGTGATCCTAGGAGAATTCAAAGACTGTTTTGTATGCAATTATACAGAAATGTCTAACCTCAACCGAGATCTGGTCGATTATAGCTTTTTGATTACATAGGAGTTTCGACCGTACAAGTAACACATGCAAAGAATGTTTAGAGAAGTCAAAGACAAGATCACTAAGAAGATCAAAAGACTCATCCAAGCTGGTTTATTAGATCAGCAAATTATATAGAATGGTTGTCTAATATGGTTTCAATGACAAAAAAGAACGACAAGTTGAGACTTTGCCTAGACTTCAAGAATCTTAACTTAACGACCTCTAAAGGATATGTTAGTCGACTTGGAAACATGCCATGAGATCATAATTTTACTCGATTGGCATTTTGGATATAATCAGTGATAGGATCCAGCTCGAGACCTTCTATTATAGATCCCAGTGGCCTTGCCGGGCACCTCGACGAAAGTTCTTCAAAATATAACTTTGTAAGTTGAGAAATTTCGCAAGGTGAACCCCTTTTTAGTTCTTGCTATTACTGAGAAAATCTTAGAATATACATGAAAATGACTTCTTAAATTTAAAAAAAAAAAAGGGTAGAGTTTTTCATATTTTTTCGAAAATCCAATATAAAAATTTGCAAAAACAATTCACCTCTATTTCCAACTGCTTCTCAATACTATCAAATAGGACCTCCAGTCATTTTCAAAACCAAATCCAACTCAATTCAATAATTTCATTTTTGAACACAAAACTAGCATACTAATAAAAAGTGAAACAACCATCACAATATCAAAACCTCTTCTTGTTTATAAAAAAATATGTACAATACAAGCCTAAAACTACTATGCAGAAAGTAAAAAGAGTGCTACTCAACACATTTATATTTACAAAAATGATCTTTAGATTTGGCCCATTAATCAGTAGTAAGAGAATCAACAGCTTGCGTACCAAAATCTGTACCTAGAAAAGGAGTTTAGAAAACATAAAACACAAAACGAGTGGGTTAATGAGCTCAGTGAGTGCATTAAGATTTCAAATAAAATAACATTCTGCATAGATATTAAATTCTAAAAGACATGCATAAATCATGCTTCTAAAATTTGTATAAAGTTGTAAAATGGTTTCTAACATCATATGCCGATGAAATCTTGTCGAGCGGATTTTATTTACATCTTCGAAAAATAATATCCAAAATCTATAAGACATAATAGCTAGCATGCACATATAAATGCATAATATGCGATTGGTAGCTCGAAAACTATTAAAGTCCTCGCTCAGCCATTTTCTTTCTAAACTGAACCAATAATAACCCTAAAGCTCTATATTCACGCAGCCACTCAACTAGCACTGCACACGTGAGTAGGTCACGGGGCATCTCAACTAGCAACACCCATTGTGACATCTCACTGGCTATACAGTGAAATCCTACATCGCTTACATATAGTTAGACAATACCCCATATACATAGAGCGACTCACATGACTCGACAACCCGACTTCCCATATTTAGTGACACACCTCCCTAATACATGCCCATATGTATGGGATATACCGATCATGTCTAATACAATCATCACCACATAATCTAAAGGTACCAATGATCTTTGAAACTGATGTAGTAGTTTTAAAACTGTTTTTTAAACCGAACATGTAAATGCATATATATATATATATATATCTCGAAATCATAAATCATGTCTATACATTAAGAGCTCATAAAACATACAATTTTTATTATGTGGAAACATAATAAACAAAAGATAAATAATGATAGATTTTCACTTACAACCGCTTCGAGCTTAATTTCGCTTTGGATTTTTGCTCTTGTTACCGATCTCAATTTTCTTCACCTACACGCCATAAATCACATTTAAAACCAATTCAAACGCTAAAATCTCATTTAACTACTAAACACCTTAATCGGCATATAAAGCCCGAATGGATACTACTTTTCGATTGTTATTTACGAAGTTATTTAATCTAATCTAACTCACCATCCGATGCCCTGAAAATTTCTTAACACCCTATAACTTTAGTTTGATATAATTGCCCTTCATCTTACCAAAATAGACAATTATGTCCCATTTTCTTTATTTTTTTTATTCTTCATCATCCATATACATTCAATTTACATAAGGCACCATTTATACATAATAATTCAACCAAAACACCACTCAACCTTAACTTTCCTAAAGTGGCAGAATTTACATCCACCACCCAACACATTTCTTTTCTCAATCTCTTGTTTCAATAGCATCAAAATCAAGCCAATTTCATTCTAATGCCCTAATTACAACAAATTGAAGTATCTACATCAAAGTCACCCAAAACCCTTATTTTTACTTTGCTAATTTCTTCAATTTGATGAATCCTTCAAGCTCCACACTAGAATTCAACTCAATCTAAACCAATAATACACACAAGAACATCAATTGAAGAAATCTTGAAAGTTCACATATAATCCTCAATAAACAATGCTTTTCTTACCTCTTTTTCTTGAATTTTCATTAATGGAGGCTTCAATTGATCTTAGAAAATGGCATGTGACCTTATTTTAGCTTGATCAAGCAAGCAAAATCATGAAAAAAATCTTAAAATTTCACTGTAGCAGCACCCCTCTTCATTTGGACGAATTTTCACTCCTTTGAGCTCTAAGATGTTATGTTTTCCTCTTTTAAAATTTCTACACACTTCCACCTTTATATAGTGCTCCCTCAATTGACCAACTTAAAATTTCTAAATTGCCATTGGTTGAAAACTAAGTATGTAATTAGTTCCTTTGTAACTATTTAGTTAGAATAGTCAAAGGAACTAACTAGAATTCCCAACTTGGCAATCCATGAACTTGTCTCTATTTGGTCCATTCTCTAATCTATGGATTGTGTTTCTCAACCAAGGCTTGTTCTATACATAACCCTTAAATGGAAATTCATGTAGTAAATTAAATTTTTCTTTTCCAAGCCAATAGAGAAAAATTTCAAAAATATTCTAGGGTCGTCTGACGCTTCGACCGAGTGTGAAATTACCAAATTAGGTCTAATATCTTTCACGCGCACAATAAAAAAAATATTTCTAATAGGGTTAGAATCGAGTAACCCTACGGTGTCTTTATTACTCTATACCAAAATTTAGGCATCGATACTACTAATAGGGATTGGATATTACAATTAGATACTCATCAAGAAGTCAGATATTAGCAAGACAACATTCGGATGCCTTGGGGTGATCAAGATATATGAATGTTCGTAATGTCGTTTGGGTTGAAGAATGCCGAGCAACATATCAACAGGCAATGAACACCATATTTCATGACATGATTGATGGTCTCATGGAGATCTACATAGATAATGTAGTGATCAAGTTGAATTCAACTGACCAACATCTAGCTGACCTGGGAATAGCCTTTTAAAGGATGTGGCTTTATTAACTAAAAATGAACCTGCTCAAATGTGCATTTAGAATATTGGTTAGAAAATTTCTTGAATTCTTGATACACCAACGGAAGGTGGAAGTAGACCAAAAATAAGGCTAATATGATAATAGATGCACCTATACCAAGAACCAAGAAAGAATTTCAGTAGTTGATCAGAAAATAAATTTTTTGAAATAGTTTATTGCAAACTCTGCTAGTCGACTTCATTCATGATCGCCCCTACTCAAACTAAAAGATGGAGAAGATTGTAAATAGACGACCCACTAGTAGGTCTTTGAGGAGATAAAGAAGTATGTTACTAGTCTACCAATCATGGTACTGCCCAAACCTAGGCTACCACAGATTCTCTATATTTTCATTGTAGAAGAGTCAATTGATAGCATGTTAGTACAAGAATACCATGGCATAGAGAAAGCCATTTAGTTTCTCAGTCAAAACCTGAATGATGCGAAGACCAGATACATTGCAATCGAGAAAATATGTTTAGCTCTTTAGTTCTTATGCACAAAGCTTAGGTATTATTTATTTCCCACAATAGTATATGTGATAAACTAGACAGACATAATAAAATATCTCTTATCAAAGCCATTTTTAAGAAATCATCTTGGAAAATAGGCAATTACTCTATTAGAATTTAATTTGAAATACATCCTATAAAAAGCAATTAAATGTTAGGCCTTAGCCAATTTTCTAGCTAACCGCCCTACACCATACTTAGCCACAGCAAATTTCAAGATCAACAGCATAAATAATATGAGTTGGCAACTATGATTTGATGGCTCAAAGATGAACCAAGCCGCATGAGCTAAAATCGTCTTGATTTCTCCTTATGGATTAAAGACAAAGATGTTATTCATATTGGAATTCTCATGTACCAACAATCAAGCTGAGTATGAGGCTCTCAGTATCGGTCTTAAGATACTTATAAAAATGGAAATAAAAGAAATTGAGGTAAGATGTGATTATTAATTGTCATCAAATAAGTAATAGGGGAATATAATTGCAAATCCAATCTTCTAATCTCATACTACAATAAAGCTCGACATCTACTCCAAAGATTTCAGTCCACCGTAGTCACAAACTCAACAAGAATGAACATTTCAGAGGTAAACGATCTCGCCCAAAGGGGCATCAAGGTTTAAGAAGGCAATAGAGGAAATATATCTAATTCATCGACTCTAATCGTATTTGCAAAGACTATAATTGTCAACACAACAATGACCAATCTTACAAGTTGATTTAGCAAGGACTGGAGAGAAGAATTGGTTAATTATATGAAGAATCTATATGAAAAGGCTGACCGATAAATAAAGGCCATAGCACCAAAGTTTGTCCTTTTTGCAAAAGAATTATTTAGAATGGGACCCAAAAGATGCAATGGCCCAAAAGAAAGCATGTTAGTCATGGTCGAGTCTTATGAGGGATTGGTCGGAGCTAATCTAAGTGGGCAATTAATGAAGAAGCCAATTCTCAAAATTAGTTTCTAGTGTTAACCATGGAGCAAGACTATCACAACTACTTCAAGGGTTGTTAAGAATGACAAAAGCATAGCCTAATTCATGTTGTGCCAGCTGAAGAAATGCACACATTGATTAGGTCATGGCCATTTAGTGGATGGGCGATGGATATAATTGAAAATTTTATCCACCACCTTTAAAACAACATGCCTTCATCCTGGTAATGACCAACTACTTCACAAAATGGGTAGAATTCGTCTTATTAAAGACGGTTACTCAATAATCGATCTTTGGGTTTATTAAAGAAATCATCATATATAGACATGGCCTTTCAAAGTCCATAACAACTGTCAGGGGAAAAAACTTTACTAGTGAAAAAATGCTCGATTTTGTCAAAGAGTTCGATATCAAACTAATACATAACACTCTATACTACACTCAATCAAACAGGTAGGCCGAGCTAACCAACAAATTGATCATTTAAGGTTTAAAGAAGGAATTAATTATAACCTTAGAGCATAACATGAGAAACTACAAGAAGTCCTTTGGGTAAATAGGGTCAATCTTAAAATAACACCAAAAACATCTCCTTACCAATTGATCTACGGTTATGAAGCCATGGTCCCAATGAAACTCATAACTGATTCAATAAGGAGGTGGTTTCAAAGGGAATTGAATATCCAGCAATATCAAAATGCCATGCTAGAAGAAGTAGACAAGATAGATGAAAATCACCTTAAAGCCTTAATTTCACTTGAAATGCAGAAAAGATGAGTTGAAAGATCCTACAATAAGAAAGTAAAGTATAAATCATTCAAGGTAGGTGACGTAGTATGGAAATTTATTCTCCTAATTGAATCTAAAGAGCACAATCTGGGTAAGTTCTGTCTAAATTGGGAAAGACCATTTAAAATTACCAAGATTATTAGTAAGGGGGCATATCTTCTAAGCGACCTAGAAGGTATTACTCACCCAATGGTGATTAATAGAAAGTTCCTTAAGTCTTATCGATCAACAATTTGGGAAGGTGTTGATATAATGATGTTTTAAGTGTTCCAAATCTTTTATAAGTCAATTATTTATAAATGGATTTCTATATAAAGCCGATATTTTGATTAGTTAAAAATATTAATTGGTTAAGGGTTAAAGCCAATTTTAATATGTATTACTATCATCAATATAGCAACAAATCTTTGCTTTGGTTTAAAATATGATACTATCATTGTTCACATGGGTCGATATTAGTAATATATCATTTACTTGAGTAAGTATTAAGCGGTCAACAAAATAGACAAAAAGATGGAAAAATCCATATTTTATTCATAAAGGAAAATGTTTACAAAAAAAAAAGGCTCTCGGGTCATAATTGATCAAATAAAGAAAAGAAATTGGCCACTTGAGAGTTGACCATCTTTGCCTCTACGTTAGCCTTAGAAACAGTCTCATTTTTTAGCTCAAGGCTTTTCTTCAGCTCTATCCTTGTAAGGTGATTGTTTAACATTTGTTGCCCCAAGCTTTGAGATCATTCAGTTCGCTACACCTCTGTAGCCTTTAGCTTGGTAAGTTTCGCTTCCAAAGTCGTTATCCTCTCTTTGGCAGCTCGGATCTGAACACCCAACTCTCGTACCTTAGGTATCAGCTGGACCTCTAGGTGATCCAGAGTTGTTTTCTCTTCAGCTTTTCTTTTAGCCTCCTTTGTAATATTAACAATCGATTACTTCTTTTTTGCAATACTGATGAAAGCAGCTACAAATTCATCCATCCTTATCTTCAGGCTGACGGACATAGTGTTACCTAAAGCATTGTCAGACAAGAACTTGAGCTTTTTATTAACATTCAACACTTTGTAGTCATCAAAAAGTAAATCAGCCATCTGATCTTTAATCACCTTTAACTAATTGATGGTTTCCATCACTTCTACTTAAACTCCAAAGGTAGGAGAGGTCGAATCTTGGTTAGAAGAGTGATGTTCTGAGTCTTCACTCTTATTAGAAGACTTCTGAAGCAGCAAAAAGATTACATCAACGGCTAAAGTCACTTCTTTAAGTTGAGGCAACTTCTTAATTGAACACTTGCCAATTGGAGTCAGCCGTAGATGTAATGCTCTAGACGATAGCTCAAGAGTAAAAGAGGGGCTTAGATTTTACATGCCTTGCTCATCCACACTAGGCATAGACGATCTACTAGTAGGAGTAGGATCGGGAGTAAGAGTGGTCGATGTCTAAGAGGCAGTTGATTCCTTTGAAGCCCACTTTGAGTGCACTATCTTTATTCTTGCTGGCTTCTTAGCGGTCATATGAAAACAAAAAAAGGAATAAGTGATCGATATCAACATAAATAATAACAAGGATTAAAAAGAAAGGTGATTAATATTACCTTCACACACTTGTTAGAAGGAGCCGACTCATCTTCACCCAATAAAGGTACACCAAAGGTAGTAGGGATTACTTTGGCATCAAATCACTAAGAAATTAAAAAAAAAATTTGAAGTATGATAAAAAGAAACAAATTTAATTCCTTGTTGACTTATATCACTAACTATCCTGATTGATTTAAGGTCAAAGACAGGTTTATTATAATTATCTAAATAAAAACTGGTCCATGTAGGTCATTTTTTCTCCTGCTTAGGATGTCACCAGCTATGTTGAACTTTGCTATTGGGAATAGGGGTCTTGGTGTTAACTTATTTTAGGGTGTATGCATGTGATTGTGTACATATTAAAAAAACTAAAATTATGCATCATATACATGAATTTGGTAGCAAAATTTATAAAGTAATCAACATATACACATGTAGTTGAATTCTTAACAACTTAAGAATACAGAAAACATACCTTTGAAGACCTCCGATGAAGATTTCCAATTTCGGATATCGTTGCTTCAACTTTGAGCTCACCTTAAAGTGCACTCTTGTCCAATTCTAGTTCACAACAATCCGGTGGGATTATGAAGCTAAAATAGCAGCAGTATGATCTCCAACAATAAGGGTTTGATTACTAGAAAGAAAAATATAAAGGATTTATTTTTCTTTCTTCTTTTGTTTTTCTCACAAGTCTTTGTTCTTTGAAAAACTTTCTCAAAACCAACTCTTCTTTTTCCTCTCAACACTAGCACGAATTTTCATTCACTCTCATGTTAATACACTTGAAACTTAACTATTCTTAGTGCTAACAACACTTCACAAGTGCTCCACCAAAATTAGATTAAGTGGCCAACTACCAAAATAATTTTTGGTGGCCATTTTAATGGTCTAATAAATTTAACCATTAATCATAAAATGGTGCTCCACTAAATTTAGTTTATGTTTCTCAAATTAGGTATGTCTTCCATTTAGGAATAAAATAACAAATAAATAAAATCATATTTTATTTATTTAAATAACATTTATTTAATTATTCAAAACTATTTGAATAATTAATATTTACCTTATTTGATTTTACTAACATGGTAAATGGTTGAATTCATGGTAAAATAATTCATACACTAAAATTGTGCTACTTGCTAATATCCAATTAGTTAATAACTCTTGTCAACTAATTAAATAATATACTTAACTTTTAAGTTTAAACAAGTGCACAACCCGAGGAACCCCGAAACATATTTTCGGTTTGCTGAAATTTCTAAGATGAAACTATTTAATCCATTATGCTGCCCCAGTGCACAATGAGTACACTTCATATTGTGAGACTCTCTAGATCCACGCCCGAAATGTCATATAGAACTCCTCCATACGTCCGTAAACGATGCCTCACACACACGTTACGGATATTACAAAATGGCGCGTTAGACCATACAAGTTGAGGTTATAATATATTCATATAATCCATCCATCATTTATATCCAAGTAGAGTAGAGATATAGATCAACACTGTCAAATCTTCATATGCCCGACTAAAAGCTTATCTCTTGAATTGTATTTAGATAAATAATATTCTCAAACACTTTTGTAATATTATTTATCCCTAGGGTTAAACTCTTTTCCCGGGAATTATTGCTTATGGCCATAAGACTTTCTGAAATATAAGTTATAGAGTATTAGGATATAATACTCACCCAAATGAGCTGATGGATCCCATATCTATGCATACCGAACTCCATGAGCATCAGACCATACCCAGTGACACCCAGCGGTCAGACCATGAAAGGTTTCTGACATGTGTGGAACCCTTTTAAAGTATGGTGGATCACTCACAAGCCCACCGTAGCACTCAGGTCAAAGGACCACGAATACTACTCAACTCGAAAGATCCTCCATTAACGGCTTTATGGGATGTCTATTGGAGATCTTTATGAGTCTGTTCAGTATTCAGTCCTTACTGAATACTTGTATCTCTATACGAGCTTCCACTAAACTCATGGTTTGCTAATACTAACCATCTAGACCATCCAGATATAGACATACACTAATCTATATATTTGTTAAGGTATTCACTGACGATCTGCATCAGTGAAGATAGATCAAGAACATAATATTTGAGAATATATTTGAATAATGACATTTCTTAGCACTATTTGTAACTCTTTGCAATTATGCCATTACTAATATATTCTTAGGTCTTTGTCCCATTTCAGACAAGGCTCTAACTCTTTAGATATTGCTGACTCTTATAACCTGGTAACTCTTATCAGTGCCAACTCTTAGCATTTATAACTCTCAGCATTACTAATTCTTAGCACTAATCTAAACTCATTTAGACCAGATCTGAACTCTTTTAGATTGTATAATGTCTGAAATGTTACAAGCATCTTACCATATATAAATATAATTAGCGATTTATTAAAATAATAACACTATTATAAATATTAAACAAATATTCATACATAATAGGATGACACGTAAGCACAAATCCCAACACTTAGATCCACAAATAGCCGTTCGAAGAACACCTCTCCCCAAACAAGGGCTGCCTGAGCGAACCCATTGGGTTTGGCATTCCATGGCTAACCACTTATGTTCCAAAAGAAGTATCATTTTCCTTTGATGGCATAGACTCCTTATTTCTTTTAAATTGTTACAATTTAATTTAAAGCCATAAAAGGATTCAAAATATAATATTTCTTAAATCAGCTTACCCCTGAGACTTTTTCTAACTAACCTATACAACAACATCTGTGTTAGTTTTTTTTTAAATGGTGGCAGGCAAGTGCCTGCTGCCTCCTAATACTTATTGAATTATCCCAAGTGACCAAGAGAGATATTAAATTCGATCAACTAATGGGACCTCTTTAATAGAGTCGAGATTTCAGAGGTCTAATCGACAAAAAAAGACTTTCTAAAGATGACTCTAATCCTAAAATTCTAGTTTATTGAGAAAACGTTTAGGTAAAGAACAATTTGGATACTAAGTCTTTGTTATGCACTTATTTTTATTTCCTGAAATAATGATTGCCCTATGATGCAGGTCATGAGTTGTTAAACAACTCACCCAAGAATTATGCTACTTTACATTAAGGACAACTTCTTCTTGAGTACAATTTTGGCCCTTGTAAGACTATCTGGTCCACTTAGGACCAAAAAAGGCTGGCCTAAGTTGACAAAAAGCACTATCTTCTAAATGGGATGTGATATAAAAGAATTTGAAAAAAAATCCCTAAAGCTAAAATCATTGATTTGCCACTAAATAAGCCAAAAGGTGTAACAACTAAATCGATTTTCATCAGGCTAAGAAGTTACTATAAAGGAACATAAATAAGTAAGTCGATATCCAAAAGTAGAGGATCCATAAAGGACCCCATTATTTGGAAAGGTCAACTTACCTTTAGAAGAAAGAATTTCAAATAAGCTTCTGTACAAATAAGCAAGAAAAAAGAGACCTAAAGCCAGAGAAGTGCCACCAGCCAGGGCGATTGCTACTTTTAGGTATTCCCTGGTGATTCTTCGAGAAGTGGGCACAAGCCATAGGTACATAGCCATTATAAGAGGAAGGCGATATGCTCAATCCTTGAAGGTTTGACTATTTTTTTTTTCTTTCTGAAAGTGCTTATAAATTTACCAAAGCTCGATTCACCTCTGAAAAAATATAAGTCGACCTGTCTACTTCAAGCTCGCTATTTATTTCAAAATTATAGACTGGCATATTAAAAATGATAGCTAAGTCATACAAAGTGGGCAACATATAACTAAACCTAAAACAAAAACTATTGTAGGCTTTAGACTAAAAAATAAGAATGATCAATATAAGATTGTTATGTAAGGGGATTTAGTATCTAGAAAGTTGAATGAGGTTATAGATCTCTGTCGATTTTCAGATGGAAGAGAAATGAGGCTCTAGGAGTTTGAGCCAACCCCTAAAGTCACTAGTCAATTTTAGCTAAGACCTAATCAATTTTGAAGTTGACCAGATAGACATATCGTGTTCTTGGCCAAATCTCATAGGATCCTTAAAATGAGCAAGAAAGAAGTTAAGGTAATCAACTACAATAAAGGTCTCATAAGGTCCTAGGATGTAACTAGAGTGATTGGCTGCATAGTAAAGTACCTTAATGGTAACCTTGTCGCTTAACTCGATCTCCTAAGACTCGGTATGTAGAGAAAGAGGTGTGTCCTCAGCCTCGACTGTCCTTGATTTCTTGGAGTATGAGAATTAAAAAGAAAATATCAAAAGTACAATTTGTTGAAATTTTACCTTGAAGATGGTTTGAATGCCAAAGAACACTTGAAGACTGCTTTGAATAGTTAAGAGAAAGTAAGATTGCTTAAATATGAAAAGTGAAAAGTAAAAATGAAGTAGCCTGTTTTTATAATGCTTAAGAGTGGTCAAAATGAAAAGTCACGTCTCAGCAGTTCGACATTTAATAAAGAGCAATGATAAAACATTATATTTTCAAAATTTATTGCTAAGACAATGATGAGACAGTTATTAATGAACGTTATTAATGGTACAACAGTTACTAATAAGCATATTAATAATGGTTGGAACGGCAAATAAAGAGTTATTAATGAGATTTGTTTATAAATAATTCTATGTACAAGAAAATCGACTAAGCAGAACATAAGATTAAAAGCCAATACAAGTACAGAGTTAAGATATTAATGACCAACTGGCTTTAGTTTCATAAGGAGCCGATTTAGAGGACTCTGCTAAGGAGTGGACAATTTTATAAAGTAATAAAAAGAGCAGACAAAAATCAAACATAATCGGGCAATTTTTTTATTGAAAGAATGGGATTTAAAGAGTTGATTTTGAGACGAGCCTCTCACTTAAGGCGAGTTTCTATTAGTCAAAAGTTCAAATAAGTAACATAGGCAATTTCAATGATTGGCAATGGTCTAAAAGTACCCAAAGCGATATTCGGCTAAAAAGCTAAAAGAGATATAGTTTGAGTAATTAGAGTAACTCGGGTTCAAAAGCCAATTTTCATTAGTATTACTCAAATAGGTAATTTCTAGAAGTAGAAGTGTTTCAATGCGATCTTCAACAAAAGGTTAAGAGCATGGGCGATCTTATTGGAAATTTCAAAAGCAGACTGATCACTAAATCTACTACAGGGTGACCCTGAAGATATACTTAAAGGCGATCTTCATGGCTTAATGCAAGGCGATATTTTAAGGATCTTTTGACAATAGGGATAGTTTATCTAAAAAAGAGAGGGGTTATTGTTAACGTTGGCCCAAAAATTATATAATAGGCTTATCTGTTTTAGGAACCGGGCCTAATTAGTGTTGTATCTATTTTAGTAGTTAAATATTATAAGAAGTTTTGCTTTATCATGATTCTTATCTTTTTAGGATTAGGTTTATAGTAGGATTTTTTAGCCTATATAAAGACTTATTTTTCTCATTGTAATCATCAACTATTCATTCAATATATAATATAGAAACTTTTTAGGTTTTTCTTTAATTTTTCTCGTTATTATCATTCTACCCAAGATTTACATCTTTACTTATTGAAACCTATAACCTTGCTATTGAAGTTTTGCTTGCCCTTCTCTAAAAAATACCCAAGCTTCACAGTTCGCTTGCTACCTCATGGGTGAGGTTTAACATAGACCTCGCTTGCTGTCAACTAAATTCAACCTAGCCTTATTTAGTGAACCTCTAAGTCTCAGTTTCTCTCGATTTTGAGATTCATATTGTTCTAGTAAGGCACTGGATACACATAGATCTTTACATTGAATTTTTATCTACGAATAAGTACCAAGTTCAATCGAAAATTTTAAAAATTTTATTTTTAAAATCGAACTGTACTGAATCATTTATAAAAATCGAATTGTACCAAATTGATTTGATTTGGTTCAATTTAGTTTGGTCTTTTAAATATTTTTTAAGAGATTAAAACTATATATAATAGAGATAAAAACCCACACAAATGAATAAGATAAGAAAAAAAGTATATATCAATTTTATACTCTAAATTGATTAAAATCTATAAACTAAACAAGTTAGAAAACTATTAAAATTAAAATTTCCTAATAAAAAATGTATTTGTCAACTACAAGTACTAGATTAATTAAAGTTTATAAACTAAACAAGTTAAAATATTATTAAAATTAAAGTCAAATTATATAAAAAAAAATTGAATGAAATTTTATTTATACCCTTTGATTTAATTTACCTTTTTTTAAGTCAAATTCAATTGAACTTAATTTATTTATAAACAAAAATAAAAAAAATTAATTATATTTAAATTTTAATATCATACTAAATTAGTCAATTTTATTTTTTTTATTAATGTGCCTTTTTGGCCAACCCCGAGTATAAGTTGAATCTGTGGTCATATTTTAGTCCATTTCTTAGTTCACATTTATTTTTGGAAGAAATCTTAGTTAACATTTATGACAATCTTCTCAGACATAACTTGATCAATTTATAATGTTTCTTAAAATAATTCAGAAAAAAATTTCTTATAAAAGCAAAATCACTTGTACTGTTTCCATGATTTATCTTGTACCAAATATTCGAATTTTAATAAGTGGTCGCTTATAGCACTTTGTAAATCCTGACTTTGACTTAAATCTTGACTTTCTCCCTGATTTGCCATTCTTATTATCCATTTTGTCTATTCTACTCCTATAGAAAATAAGTTTTCTACCTAGCCACTTAGATTCTTTGACCCGAACTCTTGATCCCTTAATCTAAGGAAAGATAAGCAATCCTTAAGAATAAGAGTTTTCCTATCATATTTAATGGCAGCTATCACATTTTTATTAGTAGATGACAATGAATTTAACAAGATTATAGTCTAATTTCATCATTAGTAATATCCTAATAATTGATAGGTCTATGCAAATCTTTTTGAATTCATCTAAATTCTCTTCAAACTTGATACATCTTATAGCCAAAGAGTCTTTCTTTTATCAAAATCTTGCTAAATAAAGATTTAAATATATAAATTTTTAAGTTTGTTCTATAAATCTCTTATAACAATCTTCTTTTCACTTGCCTTAGAACATTGTTTGACAATTATAGGATAATTATGCTGAAGGCAATTTCATCTATCTCTAATATTTGTTCTACCATTATTGTACAGGGCAAATCATTAGGATTTTCAAGGTCTTAATAATATTTTATTGTATCAACAGTGCCTTCATCTTCTTCTACCATATGCCAAAATCTTTATGCCTATAGAATCTTTCCATCTTAATCCTTATAACACTTATTTTATGTGTGTTCAACCCTTGAGTAATTGTGAATCTTTAACTAGCCTTATAAACCAAGCTGTGATACCACTATTGAAATGAAACTAATCAATACAATATTACTAACTCAAAGCACACTTCACCAAATCAATCAAGAATGCAAACAATTGATTCAAACAAAAATTAAATATTAAACTAGAAGAAGAAAATGAAGAAACAAACAAAAGAATGGCATACAAATATATAGTGATTTAGTTCTTAATCTAGAAACTACGTCCACTTTGAGCTCTATCAAAAGCTCGAATTCACTATAGAAATTAGTAAAAGTATAATAATTACGAGGACTATTAATCAAGAATATACCTAAAAAAAATTCTCTCTCTAACCTTTTAACAGCACACTCAATTTTTAAATCTCTCTCTAAGATGGCTTAGAATGAATTATCATCAACTATAACCAGGTGATCATCCTTCTTTGATTATTATGGCATTATTTATAGCAGAATGGATGCTCATTGGCCAATTAGAGACGTTTCTGAGAACCAAGAAGAGGAACCTGCTTCCCAAATTGAAAAAGAGGCGGGCTTAAGTCTATTATAACTATTTTTTGAACAATCCCCCTTCAAAATGGCATCATTTTCTGAGTTATGTAAAATTATAGAAATGCCATTAATGAAATGGTGTGTTTTGAAGCTTCCAGATCTGTTATGAAAATATCACCGTTTTTTCGAACTTCTTTGGAAATAATAACAATTATCATTACAATCCTTCTAATTTCTTCAATTTATTTTGCAACCAACAATACTTACTTTCATTTACAATATTGTATATAAACTGAATGGACATGGATTCTAGTTAGTTTAATCAATAAAATACCATGGGTTAGAACAACAAACTAATTTAAATTGAATCCCCACTCAAATTAAATAGTGACATATAAGAAATAAAAATAAAGATATACACACATATCAAGAATGACGACAAAATTAAAAATAATTATAGTTGGTGATAGCTAATTTATAAATATTTTTAATTATATATTATTAATATGAAATACTTTTAATAAAAAAAATTATTTTTTTTAGTTTTGACTTTTATTTATATTATACAAATTATTTTATAAATAACTAAACATTATAATTAATTATTTGATTAACCAATTAATAAATAATTTAAAAAATTATTAAAAAAATAGTGAGGTAATTTGAACCCACCAAATTATTTTTTACACCCGCTTTATTATAAATAAGTCTATTACCAAAATATCATGTTCTGAAATTATTTATAAGGGAGATATAATGTAAATGAATTACTTTCTTTCTTTCTCATTATTGTCCCACCTTTTGGCATTTCTTTTATTTGATGGTAATTTTACTCTAAATTGACTACTGCATTCTTCTAATTTGATTATTCGTTTTCATTTTGTTAGTTTACAGTAAAATCAAAGAGTTTCTATGTATTAAGCAATTCAATCCCATCTGAATTTTAGTGAGAAATTATATCTTTTTAAAATAAAAGGAAGTTTTAAATTTTTTTTTAAATTCCTTTTAAGTTTTATTTTTAAATTTAGCATAAAATGTTATAGAAAAAAAAATAATGAAAGAGGTTGTTATAGAGTGCTAAAAGAGAGAGAGTTTTGAGAGAGAGAGGATCATAGAAAAACAAATGTGAAGGGTGTAACTAGAGAAAAATAAATTGATTAAGGTTAATTTTAAAATATGAGGATTTTATTAAATAAAAATCTTAATTTTAAAAATCTTAAAATGAATATATTAAATAAATGGATGTAGAAATTAATTTGTTGAGTTCAAATAATCTCATATTAAAACATTTTATATGAAAATTAAATATTAAAATTTATACATTGAAGGGAGCGGAAGAATGATTCATCCTCCTTATAATTCCTCACCCTTCTTTTATTTCTTATTAAAATATTAGATAAAGTATTTTTATTTAAATTTAAGACGTTTTCTTTTATTTGATGAGGATAAAAGCCTTACTACTAATCTCATTAAAAAAATTAATTTTTTTACATTAATACTCACTTTGATGTGAAAGCATTGGATCACAAGCAAAGGAAAACAAGAAATAAGAATAAGATTAAATAAGAACATATACAATTAATTTATGTGGTTCGGTAAGAATTTATATTCACGGTGAATTAAAGAATTTTAATCTATCTTATTAATTAGATCATCTCTTAGATCATTATGATTTTAAGATCTCTTAATATCTCTTATAAGAGATTTATTAAGGAATACAAAAATATAAAACTCTCAAATGATATATTGTTGCTTCTTTTATTCACATAAGAACAAACACTCTCCTATACTTCTACCTTAATGCACACAAGCACTTAGTATCTATTTAATTCTTTATTTTCTCTTGAAGTCTCTCTTAATGCTTGATAAATTCTAATAGGTTACAAGTGTTTATATAGTGTTTACAAAAACCTAATAACTCTAAACTTTGTTAAAATAAGACTCTTTGCATATAGGAGTTTGAAACTCACTCAAAGAAGTCAATGTGAACCAAAATTGGATTTTCCCAAACAAGCAATACTGTGTCATTTAGTATTCAACACTAGGACATTAAATGGTTGTTCCAATCTAGGGCATTCCTTGATAAACGCTAGGGTGTTAGTACGACCTTGTCACTCCGTTGCGGCATTCTCTTGGCAACACAGAGGCGTTGGGCTCTCTGAAAATCATGATAGGGTGTTCAGACTTGTACATCTTTCCTTGTGTTTTTAAGCCCCCTCCTTACTTGTAGTTCCAAGTTTTGTTCCTTTCTCATACAACATTTGTGTACTAAATTGTATATTGAATCTTCACTTGGTATCCATATCAATTTATGTCCACACATGATTGTTGAATCACTAATTCTAATAAACCCCCCGTTTACTTCAAAATATCTTTATAAGAAGGCTTATGGCTCTATCCATATCATTGTTATATCACTTATAGTTGATTTCAATTAAGTCTTTATCCAAACTTAACTCATCATGGACTCTTAACTTTGGTATTCAAATGTACGAATACTCTTTGCATAGGGTATAGATACGACACATTCCCTTTTAACCCTCATCATTTGGGTAAGTTTATTTTGTATGTTGTCTCGTAGTTTGCATTACCCCAACACCTCGTGTTGGGCTACTTTTAGCCATCCCATCAAGCACATAAAGACCCCTTTGTGCTTTTCACATTTAATCCTTGTAAATCTTTTTACTACTTTCAGTATTTCTTTTTTCGCTCTAATTGAATACCATTCTTTATCTAGCTTTCTTAGGAATATCAAGTTCCTCCTAAGTTTAGGAACATGCTTTATACTATATAACTCTCTAATTTTTTCACTTTACATCATCAGCCTTATGTCACTAATCCCTATGACCTTATAAGCCATGTTATTTTTCATTAGTACTTTACCCTTAATAGCTTTATAGTTGGTGAACAATAATCTATGAGAACACATATGGACATTATAGGTAAAATCTAGTATCCATTTTTCAGCATAATTTTTCTCAGAGGCTATTAAGGAGTTTATAACTTTGATGTCATCTCTTGACATACTATTGTAATATCTCTATCCCTTCCTTTTGTTTTCAAACAATCCTTTATAAAGTATCATTCCTTATTACAAAGAAAGCACTTTTTGAATCTCTTATTAGGTTGGTTATTCTTTTTGGCTCATACAACTAAACCTGTTGCATTATCAGATTCAAATATCTTTTCTAATTCTTTTGAGTTCAATGATGCCTTGACATCCTTCATTGTAAGAATCTCCTTACCATACATAAGTGTATCCACAAAATGCTCATAACTTGGTGGCAACAAACTTAACAAGATGATGGCCTTATCTTCATCCTCAATCTTGATATCTATTATCTTAATATATATGATGATCTTATTGTATGCATTAATATGATCTCTTATTAAAAACCCATCGGACATAGATAATTGATACAACTTCTTCTTCATATACAGACGATTTGCCAGAGACTTCATTATGTATAAAGTGTTGGGCTTCTTTCATAGATCTATTTTTATCTTCTCTCCAGCCACCTCGCTTAATACTCTGTCCCCCAACGTTAAAATATGATACTGTAGGCTCTCTTTGGCATGGTGATCCAATCTAACTCGTCAAACATTACAAATTTCTTCTCTTTGCTAGTAGTATTTTAGGTTTTCTCCAAGGTTGAGTCTAACATTCCTTCACTAGTAAAGTCTTAACCTTTACCTTTTATAGATTGAAGTCATTCATCCTAAAAATTTTAGATAAATAGGGGCAGGCAACCCAAGAGGGGGTGAATTAAATATTTAAAAATTAATGCACTAATATCAACCATTTATGCAATTATTAAAATGTAAACAATTTTAACAATAAATAATTACAATAAATAACAGAGTAAGGGATAGAGAGAATGGCACTCGGATATATACGTAGTTCGACACTCCACACGACCTACGTCTATGTCTCAAGTAACTCATGTTGAGGATTCCACTAGCTTACCTTAAATCAAGGCCAAGAATCAATACACTTGACTTCTAAGGTGTCAAGAAACCTTTACAACAAATTGGTTTCCAAGATATCAATTAAACCCTTACAATAAAAGAGTAATTACTTTACTCTCAAAGTGTTTTCCATAAACACTTAAATAAACTCAATAAAAAAATTATAACAAATACAAATAAATTTGAACTCCCAAATAAGTAAATATAAAAGTGTAGAACAATGTAACTCTCAATTCTAGTATATGACGTTTCTCTATTCTTCTCTTCTTTTAAAGCTTCAAATAAGTGAGGTATTTATAAGAAATAAGAAATAGTTATTGCTACAGTTACTTTCGTGCTACTACAGTGACTTAATCGTTATTACAGTGACACAGTAACGTGACTATTATACAGTTATTCGTTCGTTGCTACAGTATCATTACCGTTGCTACAGTGATCTTATCATAGTTTTGATCATTTGTATTTTAGTCTATTTTTTAAAACTTTCAAAACTTTACACTTTAGTCCAACTTCAGTATACTTGAATGATTTGATTATAATTTCTATAGACAACTTCAAATTTTACTTTCGTAAAATGTTTTAAAAATCTGATGCAATTATCCTTTTGTTATCATCACGTTTGTGGATATTTTGTCTCATACAATACTAGTGTAATTTTGAATGTGCCATTCTATTTTATTTGCTCCTAATTTACCTCATTTATGCATTTAATCTTTCAATGCCTAAACACGGAATTTGTTATTATCAAACACATCAATCTGTATGGATAGAAAATCAACATATCCCATTGAACTTCTCTATATCTTGCTTGAGACATGCTATGTTTAAATATCATATAAGTGTATTTTCTAACCTTATCTTTTATGCCAATTTGTTGAGGGAAAAAAGTCTTAGCACTAATCTCACCAAAAGATTAGCATTTCACACTAATACCCATTTAATATGAAAATGTTGGCTCATAAGTAAATAAGAGCAAGAAATAAGAATAAGATCAAATAAGAATACATACATCTAATTTATGTAGTTTGACAAAAGCCTACATTTACGGTGGATCAAGAAATTATAGCCTCTTATTAATTAGATCACTAAGTATCTCCTAGATCACCATGATCTTAAGACCCCTTAGTATCTCTCACAAAAGATTTATCAAGGAATACAATAATAGAGAACTCTCAAATGATCTATTGGTTCTCCTTTTATTTACACAAGAACAAAGATACGTCTATGGTTCTACCTTAATACATGTAAACACATAATGTCTACCTAATTCTCTATTCTCTCTTAGGGTCTTTCTTAATGTTTGATCAATTCTAAAGAGTTACAAGAGTTTATATAATATTTACAAATGCTTAATAAACTCTAAACTTGATTGGAATAAGAGTCCTTATTTGTGAGAGTTTGAAACCCACTCAAAAAAGTCAATTTGAACCAAAATTAAATTTTTTCTAATAAACAACACTGGGGTATCCAACATCCAATGCTAAGACATTAATGACCTTGTTGCACTGCTGAGGCGTTCTTTGACAACGCGGGGCATTGGGATCTTGGAAACAATGTTAGGGCATTCTATCTTTCAAACTCTTTGTGTTTTCAAGCTCCTCCTTACTTTCGGTTCCATCTTTTTTGTTCTTTTATCATACGATTTCCGCATACTAGACTTCGTATTAACTCTTCACTTGATATCAATCTCAATTCATATTTATACATAATTGTTAAATTACTAATTCTAATATATTTTAAAAAAATTAAATAAAATATTTTACTTAAATTTAAGTTTCCATAAATACAAAATATATTCACAACCAATTGAGTTTTGACGAGAGCTCGCTGCTTTACCTTCCATTGTAATCCGTTGGGCTTGGGTTGGACTCTTTTTTGTAATAACTTTTGGATAAGATCAAACTCAATAACAATATCTTTATCGAGTAAATCAGATCCTAAAAGTTTATGTTTTATCATTAGTCCTGGAAAGAACTTGAGATAAATTGTCTTACTGATAAGATTAACAGTAAACAATTCATCATTAGCAGCTCTGAAGGTCTGTTGGTACGGTTTCCAATACTGGTTTGGTAAAATAACTGGGTTCAGGATGGAGGCAGCAGCTCCTGTATCAAAGAGTCCTGAGACTTTGATTGGGTTTTCATATTTGGTGGGAAGAATTTGGATTTCTATCATGGGGACTGAGATTGAGGACATTGATGGATTGGTTGGGTGGTGTAGTTCGGGTTGGATTTTCAGGGAATCTGTTATAGAGTCTGTTTCTGAATCTGAGGATGAAAGGACCAAGATTGTATCACTATCTGGTTCTGACTGTTCTGAATAGATTGACTCAAGATCAACTTGTTCTAGATTACATTGGGAAACAGTAGTGATGGCAGCAAAGACTTTTTTCTTTTTGGCTTTTTGTGGGCATTGTTTGGCAAAGTGACCTTTTTGTTTGCAGATGAAACATCTGTTGGACTTTTTGGATAAAGCTGATCGTCGTTTGAAAAAACGTTTCTTCCTTAGCTTGTATGGAGACTGGAACTTGTATTTCCTGTAGTGTTGTTTCTTTTTCACACTGCCGCTACAGTTTCCTGGTTTTGGACATTTGATCAGTAAGTCTGGTCTTTCACATGCTCTTTGAATCTTTTTTTCCTGTATGATTAAAATCTTTGAAAAATTTGTGACGTGCACATAATTTATCAAGTGCGAGCATGATGGATTGTTGAATGATGCCGATTGAGGCGTTTACAAGAGTTTGTCCTTTAGCTTCAATGATTCTGAGTGCTTCTTGTCCCAAGGGTTCTGGAACAGAATTCAGATATGCTTGTTTTAAATTGGGATCGTCTATTCCAAGCATATAGTATCTGGATACCGCCTTTTTGAAATGGAGTTCAAGATCTTTTTGCTTGAATGAGCAACACTTTAGTTTGAAGAATTCTTCTCTGGCTTTATCCACTAGATGTGCTTCTTCACCTACAAATTCTGCAAAGATAAAGCTGATGAACTGTTCAATTGTGGGTGCCTGTTGTAGCATTATTTGGCGATAATCTCCAAGATGTAGATACCAATACTTGAGAATTCCTTGGAATCTTGCAATTGCTTTGTGTATGACATTAGCAATGGTTTCATTTGGTTTTTGGGTCTCAATTATACACCATGCCTGAAATTCAAAAATTCGTTCAACCCATTTGATAGGGGGAACGTCATCAATGGTAAACCAGTGTTTTTTTCAGATGAGTGTTCTGCAGGTCTTGTTGGTTGGGTCCAGGGAATAGAGTATGTTTCATCCATAGAAGATGAACCATATTCTTCTGTTTGAGGATGTGATGGTTGTGGGTCCGCAGGGGTGTTCATGAATTGAGGCTAGGTAACTGACTCTGAGTCAGAAAGAGAGTTTGGTGAGGACATAGTTGTGGTTGGATGACTGAGAATAGAGAAAGTTGGTGACTTTTGGTTTAGGGCCATGAATTGGGCTTTGGAGGCTGGTGGAAATATTTGTGGCATCGGTGGGGCCATAGATGGCATGGAAACTTTTGGAAGTCTTGTCTGTGGAATTATTGGTTCTGTTGTGAAGGAAGTGATTGGGTTTGTTGACTCTGTACTGGATTTTGAAACTGGTTTTTCACGACTTGTGCTGGCATGTCTGCGGGTGTGATCTTTTGTCTTTTTCTTTGGAATAAACTTGGAGCTGTCACCAAAGATGGAGAAAGAACTGGTGCCGAAAGATTGTGACATCTTGGGAAGAGTGTCTGTAGGCTTCCATGGTTGAACAAATTCATTCTCAAGACTTTTTAACTGGATCTTGAGATGATTTATCCTTTTTTCTTGTTCTGCAAAAGGAAGACCTTGTCTGATAAGCTCACAAATATGTTCATGGAGAGCTTTGATTTCAAGCCGGAGTTTTTCAAGAATGGTTGTGTGAGTGCTGAATCCTGTGTCAACTTTAGCTTCAATCCGTTGTTGGGATTCTTCAAGTCTTTTTAGAACTTGGTTTTGTACAACAGCATTTTTTGATTGCCAATTCAATACTGCTTCAGCTGGGCTGATCTGCTCATAAGAGCCATCTGATTTTCGGATATTTGGCTGCTTTACCTTCCATCGTTGGAAAGTATTTTCTTCTGGTTTGGTTTGGGGAGTTATTGGAGGAAAGTCTTTTGGGGTAAACATGTAAGCTGGAATTGGTACTGAGGGTGGTATTGGTTTATTTTTGGGGAATGGTTTTGACTTGTGACAAGGTTGAAAAGACTTTGGTAGTGGCTTTGGTTTTGGTGTTGAGTAAGTGACATAGTAGTCAAACTTACCATAGGGTTTGCCAAGAAGACCAACATCAGGGTCACCATCATCATATCTTTCTTTTAAGATTTGTTGAGAGTTTTTCTTCTTTTGACCTTTTCTTTTTCTTTTTTCAAAGTTTTCATCATCAGAAAAGTGGTCTGGTTGACATGAAGGACACTGACAGTCAATGTCCCAATAACAATGACCATCGGGATCTTTGAAAGGAAAAATAGAGCTTCCTTCAGAGTTGAAAGCAACTGCTGGAAAGTCTCTTGGTTTGTTTTTTAGTTTACTTGGCTGGACCATAAACTGTGTGGGAAAAGAACTTGGTGGTGCATATGGACCGGGTTTTTCAAAGCTTATTTCGGTTTGGCCGTCTCTTCTTTGAAAGAAGTTGTGTCTGGTGGATTGTAGGAATTTCGGTGTTTGACTTTGTTTGTGGTTTTGTTCATACTTGGTGATCCACGTGTTTGGCAAAAGGTTGACAAGTTCTTCATTTGACAACTGTCTGGGAACATATGTACAGGATGGGACTTTAGTGGAGTCAACAGAGATGAGCAAAGCATCTTGGTTTGAATGAAGGATTCCAAAGTCAAGAGCATGGTTTTGGACTCGGTACACCATTTGATAGTGTAGAGTGGCCATATATGTTTCTGTTTCTGGAACTGCTCCTGTGATCTGGATTTGGGCTTTTAGGGCTGAGGTAAGACTTGGGTCAGATATTGGCATGCAAAAGTTTGGGTACAGTGTGATTAACACTGTTCCTGCATTAAGAGTGGTCTGGATTGTGCCAATACATGCTTCTTTGTAGGTTGAAAATCTCGTATCGAGTAAGGCCATTCTTCCTACAGTTTCAAGGTCTTTTCTGCCATGAAAGGTTAAAGCAAATCTTATTGCTCCAAAGTAGAGATGAGTGTATCCTTGCCTTAGCTATTGAGGGATAAGATCTGTTGGAAACTGAAGAGGAACCAACTGTTCTTCTGTTGTGGCTGGAAGGAAACAATGATCAAACCGGGTGGCTTGAACATATTCCTTGGATTTGGGTTTGGACGGAGTAACAAGGTGTTTTATGGTGGTAGACACGGATTTTTGGGGTTTGAGAAAAGCACTGTATGGGTTGATTATGGGGAGATCTGTGACAAGGATTTTGGATTCTTCAGGTAGATAAGTTATTTCGTACAAATGATCTATTTTGGATGCATCAGTGGATTTGAGAGATGTAGAAGAAGTAAGAGTAGTAGATGAAGTAGATAGAGTAGGTAGAGGGATAGGAGAAGAGGATGAGGATTCCATTTCTTATGTTCTAGAATTCTCTATACACCCTGACAATAAAAGGAAAAAGGGTATGGCTTTGATACCAAGTTGAGAGGAGAACGGGCTAGCCCTTGAGGTATGCACTGATCACAAGCCTGGATAGGCCTCTTCTAAAGAAGGCTCTCTGAGAACAAGACCAAATATAAGGCGTTAACTTGTTGCCCTAACAGCCTCCTTGCCTCGGCGGGACTTACGGCGGTTCTAGCCTAATCTAGCCTTTTCATACAGAAATAGAAGTGATTCTAGCCTCTTACAAGGATTAGAGACCCCTTCCCTTATCGGATCTTTGCTATGCCATTTTTTCTTTTTAGGGTTAGGGATGTTAAGAGAATTCTAAAGGGAACTTTTAGAAAGACATATTTTTAAAACACACTTTTTATTTCCAATCTTAAGTTCTGAGTTTCTCAAGCTCTTGGTACAAACTGGACTTAGAGGCCCTTATATAGACTTTTGGACCTTGACACTATGGCACTAATGGCCGACATACATTTATGACTTGAGGACTTTCTAGACATAAGGCCAAATTATTACAAAGACTTTTATGGCCGACTGATGACATAAAGATGAAAATGACATAAAGATAAAGCTTGTTTGACATACTTGTCAATAAAGCTTATCTGACACACTTGTCAATAAAGCTTATCTGACACACTTATCACAAAGCACAGTAAAAAGCATACATAAGACAATGCTACAGTATAGTTTCTGTCTTTATTCATTATGGAAGGACGAGTAGCTTGAGTTGTCGCTGTCATAGCCCTGAGTAAATTCATTGAACTAGGCCCAAAAGCTTCTCGTGTCTAGTGATGCGGGTTCCATTGAACTTGTGCTTGCTATCATGGCTGCTTCCTGTTAGATTTCACTGTCGGTTGGATAAGGCTGGGCATCCTGGAACAGTGATAAAGTCAAGCTGGGTTGTTGTGAGGTGTCATCCACTTGCATGTGGTCACATGGCACGCTTGGTTGTGGGAAACTGTCTGGTTTTGGAGGTTCGTTTGGAGTGTAGTGATGATGTCTGGCATAATCAGTCTGTCTGTGAGAGGTCCGGAGTTGGTTTCTTCGAAAAATGGAGTCAGCATTGTTCATCCTTTCAGAGAAGTCTGGCGACACATTCTCCCAAGGTGCATGATCTTCAGGAGAAATCCATATTGATGGAGGAATTATTTGGTTTTCTTCTACCAGGACTCTTTCTAGAGTTCTCATTTCAGTTTTGTGGTGTTCTTGGAACAACTACAGAGAGTAGGGCAGTGTAAAATAGTCCTTAACGGTGGGGTAATAGTGTATCTCATTGTCTGAGATTATTATTCCCTTTCGTTGGAGAAGAAGGATTGTCCATAGGTGTCTTGGTTGGATTGCACTGTTGAGGTGTTTATACAGCAGGTGTTGTAGTTTGTTTATCCACCAGGATTTTGGGTAAAACCACTGGAGAAAAATACAAACTGACTTGTCATCTTCATGTTGCTGTATCCATTCAAGGGTTATCTGTAATGGAAAATCCATAACGATGGTATACAGGTCTAGTAAATACCAAAGCAAGTACAGGACATTTTTGGACCATTTGTGGAAGGGAGTGGCTCGGTGAAGATGGAAGAATGGATAATTGATATTGAAAAGAGGACTTCCAATAACAGAGTATCCATGTTCTTGGACAGCTTGTATGGCATAGTTGGATATCAGTTCTTTGGCTGCAGAGTGGAGGGTTCTGGTTCGAATGAGTTCTGGTAATTCAGGTGGAACGAAGGGTACATGAGGTTTGACTGTAAAGTTGTTCATCATGAAGATGGTGAGCTATTTTTTCCTTGTGGTTGGTGGAGTGGTTATGGGGCTCAGGCTTTTTATAGGATTTCGTGAAAGAAAGTCTGCGATGGTGTTGTCTTTTCCTTTCACGTGGATGATGTCAAAGGAGTAGTTGGAGAACCATCTCTGTCATCTCAATAATTGTGCTGGAGGAATCTTTCTCTGCTTAAAATTGAGCATGTTGGGAAAAGCTGACATGTCAATTTCAATTTGAAAATGATGACCAATCAAGTGAAACTCGAATCTCTCAATGCCACGCTTTACAGCTAATATTTCTTTGTACGTGCTGTGATAGTGGATTTCTGTGTCAGTGAAGCTGCCACTTTTGTATCCACATATCCTTCTTTTTCCATCGAGTTCTTCAAGGAGAATTGCACTCCAATACAGATCACTTGCATCTGTTTTTAGAATTCTTTTTCCCGATGAGGGAATCTTGAGTGGTGGCAAAGTGTTTGCTATTTCTTTCAACTTTTTGACTGAAGTGGTTTGGTCATGGGATCAAGGAGGGTGGTTTTTTCTAAGCATTTGGTAGAGAGGTTTTGTCAATTGGGCCAGGTTTTGAATAAAGTCAGACATGTAGTTGACAATTCCTAAGAATTGTTGGAGTTGTGTGCTGGATAAGTTTTCTTCTGAAAATTTGGTGAATTGGCTGGCAATATGAGGCTGAAGTGTGAATTGTCCGTTGTTGATTGTCATTCCGAGGAAGTCAATCTGGCTGTGGCCCACCTGGCATTTTGTTGGGGAAATCATAATGCCATATTTCTACAAGAGGGTCCCGAAGTGCAAAAGCAACTGGTGATGGTTATCTGCATTATTCGAGAATAGCAAGATGTCATCAATATAGATGAGTGCTGTTTTCGAGATTGGCTCGAATATCTGCATTATTGCTTTTTGGAATAGTGAAGGGGCTGTCTTCAATCCAAAAGGAAGAACCGTCCACTGAAAGTGATGCTGTGGTGTACAAAATGCTGTCTTATGGCGATCTTCTAGATCTATTCCAAGTTGCCAGAATCTTGATTTGAAATCAAACTTTGAAAACAATTTTGCTGTGGATATTCTGGAAAAGAGTTGCTGTCTGTTGGGTAGTGAAAACTTGTCATCTTGTAAAAAATCATTAAGAGGTTGATAATTAATTACAAGATATAGTTTGCCCCTGACTTGTTCATTTCTTTTATTGACATAAAATGCTTGACATGCCCATTGAGAGCTTGTTGGCTCGATCAATCCTTCGTTTAAGAGTTGAGTCAGTTTATCTTTGGCAAGTTGGAGATGTTCTGGTGACATGCCTGGATGGCTTGCTTTTGTTGGGTTGATGGCTTCGTTTTTCTTGAACGGGAGTTTGATGAAAAAGGTTTGGTTTTTCCACAAAGGGTTCGGACATTTGAGAATAAACTCTGAATGGCTATTGGTGGCTGATTGGGCTTTGATTTGGTCAAAGATAACTGTTACGTTGTCAATGGTGAAATAATTAGTCAAATCAAACTATATTTTAAGATAATCAAACATGGGGTTAGAGTGATTCAAAAGGTTTGGTATTTAAATAATTCTATTTTTTAACAGTAAAATTTGGACTAATTTGCTTTAAATTCGCGTGTTATTTGAAAATATATACATTTGTAAAAAATATTTAAAAAAAATAAAACCATTCTAGCTTTTCACCTCGCAATGCCATCTTTTGGCCAAGACCCATTTGCATGTCACTTAACAATAATCAATTTGATAAATAAAGGTTTTGTTACATTCCCTTTTTAACGAATCAATCATTAATGCAACAGGATTGGCTTTATTATTACTTGGAAAATGTATTTTTTAAATTTCCAAGGTTTATCAAAAGATTAGTCCATAATTGATGCTGAAGGTTTATATTATTTTGGCAATTAGCCATATAAATTTCTTGTTAGACTTTGATTACTTTTTTTTTTTAACAAAATTTTCATTATTCTCTCTAAAGAAAAGAACTTTAGTGTATAAAATAAGAAATATACCCACTTCCATGCTCAAATCTTAAGGAGATTTTGTTGTGAAATATAAAACATATAGAGAGGAATCACATCATTGTGTGGCTTGCAAAAGTTGTTTTGCCTTAGACACTAATCAATACTATAGAATTAGGATCACAAACCATGCCTTTGAGAAAAAAAAAATTAATAGTCCATCCATCAAAATTAAAAAAAAAAATGTTTGATACAAATATACTCTCTTTTTATTATGAAAATTTGAAGTATTTATTTAAAAATATAAAAAAGTAAAACATAATACAATCACACAAAGAAATTAAGCCAAACTGCCTTAAATTAATTTATTTTATATTATAGTTCAGATATATTTAACCTCTACTATGCACGTACTTAAATAGTCCGGTAAAAAAGAGTTTATAGTGTATTTTAGAGATTCTAAATTTAAATCATTCCTTCCTTTATAAAAAAACTACTGAATTCTTGAATTTTTAAATATAAAATATATATTTCTGCTATTTTAACTTTTCTTTTTTAATAAATTATGGCCTATTCAAGCAATTCAATTCTTGTCCTACAAAATAGTCCCACACACTGGGACTGTAGTTAAATAATTGAACCAAGCTTTGGGACGACAGTATCTTACTGTGTGTACTTCAATAAATTTAACATAAGTTCAACATTTACTTGCTTTTTCCATATGACCTTTTGCTTTTCAATAATCATTTTTCAATGGAATTCAACAACTAGGCACAAGCTAAGCTACCCTTCAAAAGCTTTTGTGGTCCTTTAATTTTAATCCTATAGCTTTACGGCGGGCAATGTTCTTACTTTAGAGGCTATATATATTTATTTGGGGACCATATTAATAGGGATGGCAAAAAGTCTAAGTCTATCTAAACTAAGCTCAAAAATATTATAATGTTATAATGTTAAGACTTTAAACCATTGTGTTAAACTATTAAGTTTAACAAGTTTATCAACTTGCAAGTGTTTTTTTTTTTGTACTTTAAAATATTTATATTCTAAATTAATTTTAAAATTTAATTAAAAAATGTACTATATACTCAAGTTGGGTTAGGATCCTAGGTTTTATATTAAGTTCAAATTCGAGTTTTTAGTTCATCAAAGTCAGGTTAAGCCTATCTTGTACACCTCAAATCGGACTAGTACTTAATTGAGCTTATGTATCAATCTTTTAAATTAAATAAAAAATTAATTTTTTTTTATGAACAACTTTTTTATTTAAATGTACAATATTTGAATCTTAAATTTTTAACATTTTCAAATATTTTACTAATTAATTATTAATTATTTATTTTTTTAATGTGACACTACAATTATTAACATAGATTATTCATAGAATAGCATGTAAAGGAGATAAGTTCTAAATATATTACAATTTATGAGAGTGAAAAGACTAAATTGTTATACAGCTCAATAGTAGTACCTTGAGTGAGGTTCTCTTATTTGTTGAAACAAAAAAAATCATGGGTGGAATAGAATGAGAACTATTTTTTCAAAACAAAAATGTTCATTGACTTTTCAATATTTGATACTTAGATTTGTTAAAATGCCTAAATTAAAAATAAATAATTTTCTAATTTAGTCAAATAATTTTAAAATATTAAAAGTATCTTTATATTCTTTCCAAAAAAAAGCTTTTTTTTATATATTATGAATTTCAGAATTGTTTAATAAAATAATTATTTTAAAATAATTCATTAACAATGATACTTATCTATTTTAAATATTCCACATATTTGTATAATTATTTTTCAATATGCAATTGTATCAAAATATTAGTGTATTTGTAATTAAAATATTAATATATTTATATATAGAGAGAGAAAAAGAGAGAGAATTTTATTATAATAAGTAACGTAATTCACCATATAATAAATACTTGAATACATGATAAAATTTTATTATACATCATAAATTATACTAAAGTCGTGAATTATCCAAATAATATCATATGATAATATTACTCACCGTATGAAGAGCCAGTAGCCCATTAGATTATTTCCATATATATAGATATATAAATAATATAAGAAAGTAAGTATTGATAATGATTTGGTATTATAATTAGTCTCTTTTAATTTTAGGGTTCAATTACAAATAGATGAGGTAGATTATCCATAGTAAATCACTTTGTAGTATATTTATTGTATCATACAAGTTCATTAACTTTTTCTTTACAACTTTAAAAAAAAATTATTATACACCCCAAATTTTGGTACATATTAAAATATAACTTATAAATTGAGACATATAACAAAATATATTAGGGACATAAAACAAAACAAAAAAAAAAATTAGAAACATGAAAGAGAATAGATGTGATGGTACCATATATGGGGAAGTTTGGTTATGCATAATTAGACATTAAATATGGTCAAATTGATTAAATTAATTAAGATATATTTGGATTAATACACAATGTCAACTAATTGAAATCAATTTAGAAATGGTCAAAGGCGTAAGTTAGTGGTAACTATACATTTCCGAATGTAAATACTCTCTCCCTTAAATCATCTAAATAATAATAATAATCATAAGAAAACATTTTTAAAAAAAATCAAATAATTGCATGCGCCAATATTATTTTAAATTAATTATTAAATATAAAATATTGGTACCAAAGCCACAAACTCAAATGCCTCACCCAATACTATTGTTTATTCACATTACTAATAAATATTTTAAAATAATTTATTTATAATAATAAGTTTACAATTTTAACTAATTAAAATGATTTAAATGAATTTATTTAATATTAATATTAGTTGTTATACATTATTAAATATTTATTGAATCAATCAATTTATATTTTATGTTGCTAATTAAATATATATTAGATAAATAAAATAATGAAACTAATTACATAAATAATAATAATATTAGATAAAATAATGTAATATGTAAAATAAAAATACTAATTTATAACTATTTTAACTATATAAAAAATATAATCAAAAGTGTGAATTCAAGATAAGTTATAGTAGAGTGGCTTTAAAAGCTTTAAAAATTTTAAAATAATGAAAATAATTAGGATGAAATGCCTACTCACAAGTCACAAAGACAATGCTAGAGATGAAGCAACCATTATAGACTATGTTGATATTTTTACTATATCATATGTAATTCTCTCTCTCTTTTTTTTTTAAAATTTATTACACACTATTGCTTTTAAATTAATAAAAGCAATATAATTGTTGGAAAAAAAGTTATTTATCGTGCTTATGAGTTCTTTGGCATATTATTTTAAAATAAGCATTTATGTTTTCTATTTTTTTTATATAAAAAATAGGTATAATAAGAAATAAGGAACACCCAATATATTTTATTTACACCAAAAAGTAAAATTAAATTTATCAAAATATCTTACCCAAACTTATTACATGTATCAAATCAAATAGATTCTAATGTGATAGTTAATAAAAAAAATTAATTTAAATTTAATTATGCTCCCCCCTCTCTTTGTCTTCAAGTTTAGGGGCTTAAAAATTCAATCAAGACAAGTTTAAGAGTAATGTTTTATGGGCTTAAATTCGATAGAGCAATAGAATCGGTTTGAATGCAAGGTATTAAGTCGGTCAATGATGAAATTTGTTTGGCATATGCTGATCAGAACGTGATTACGGTCGAATAGGTATTGGCTATATTTCGCAATTTCGTTGTGGGAATTCATGCCAATATCAAACCAATAAAGGAGAGATGTTCGAAATCTAACCCAACTTGATGAAAATAAGCTTCACTTAAAAAATGCCGACAGAGACAAATTCGAAAAATATGTTTAACACATTAAAAGTGACATCGAACATGGGGTAAGAACGGCGACATAAAATCTATGAAAAGATATTCGACATATATTAAGGGGGCAATACGAAAATACTTGGCGGGTGTCAGAAGTGTGACAGGAAATGTCCGACGCTAGACAAAAATACTTAGAGGAAAGCTCAAAAAAATCCATGAAAGCCTATAAATATAAAAAGGGCAAAGAAAAAATTCCAAGGGAATTTTTTTTTCATTTTTGAACTTGTGATATTTTTTTACATTGAGAGAACAAATTTTTTTTTTTTTCTAACTTAAGCATTGGAGTGTCTTCATCAGAATTCACCTCAACAAGAGTACTTTTGAGCTCGTGTGCTTGTTGTTGTTGTTACAGGCCCCACTCTATAGTTTGCGAGAAATAAAAAATTCAAGCCTGCGCTCATCGATCCAATCCAAACGAAGCCTAAAAATTCGATTCTCTTTCAACAAATTTAAGATTTGTTGATTTTGAGGAATCACTTTTTCAAGTTAACAAATTATTTAATTTAAATTAACTTGTTTTCATTTTAAATAAATTTGTATCATAATAATATTTGAATTTTTAAATTCTATTAAATTTAAATTTATCTTTTATTTTTTTATTTATTAAAAATTCTATATATACTCAAACATTCATAAATAAAATACAATGTACTATTTTTTTATTCCCTCTAAATTTGTACAAACTTACATCTCGTATTATTTTTTTATTGTCTCCAAATCTCTACAAACTTACATCTCGTAAGTCAATTAAACAATAAAAACAAGTATATTCATGCTGTCTAAATTTATATAAGGTGTTTTTTTTTCTTTTAATTTGAAGTTTGAATAAATTTGAATATGGCTAAAATCGTAATAGAACTAAATGTATATGTATTTTCCCCTCAACTGTTGAATATAAGAATTTGAAAATAAGTTAAGAAAAATTATTTTAAATAAATAGTTTAACTAAATAAATAATTATATAAAATGTAATTATTTTCTTAATGTAATCATTCATGAAAAGTGATTTAAATTGAAAATATATTATATACTTGATTTACATTTATGTAAATAATATTAATTGTTTACATAAAACCAATATTCAGACATATAAACAAGAAATCCTAAGATCATCCCTCTCACACCACTAATCATCAAGAAATGATTTATAAGATGAACATGCCATAAAATTAACTATCATCAAATGTTTCAATAATCAAATTAGATGACATTAATCTAGACAGTGATACTAGTATCCAGATATTAATATCCATTACTTTTATAATAATTAAAAATTTAAAAAAATCAAGAACTTAACTAATATATAAGAGTTCAATGTGTTAAGGTTTCAATTTTGAAATTAACATTAACATATCATATTTCAAAACTAAGTTTATGAAATATGAAAGGTTTTGAGCTTGGTTTAAAAAGTTTTAGATTTAAGATTTTATATTAATAACTTTTATTACAAGACCATCTTTTTATTAGTTGGGTGGTGAATTACGCAAAAGGGCAAGGTTCAAATTTTTTAATTTTTTTTTAATACAAATACAAGTATTATAATATAAAATTCAAAATTTTAAAAATTATAATAATTATCAATAATTCTAATTATCAAAGAATCAATAATTACCTCTCAAACTATCAATAACTGTAATTATCTCTTAAATATTGGAAGAATAATTTTTTTTAAATTTTTTTATTAAAATTCAAACACTTAATTTAAGTTAAAGGGTGCATAAATTTTATCAATAAAACAAGTATTTAATTCTTTTAATTATTGAAAGTAACCGAACTCAAATTTGAGTCTAAATTTTTGAACTAAGACTCAGATTTATTTTAATATTGAATAACTTTTTGAGTATCAATTTTGAAGTTAGGGATACACAAACATTATTAATAAAATAAGTAACTGAATTCTTTTGATTATTGGAAATAACCCAACTTAAATTTGAGTCTAAACTTTTGGACCAAGACTCAATTTATGTTGACATCGTTATCTTGTCGAATATCAATTCGGAATGATGGTGTTGAAAAAGAAAAATCAATCTTCCTAATTTTATATTTGTTTAACAAGCAAAAGATTTGGATATAAGTACCATATATATTGTAAACAACAAATATTAAAGATCGAGCCATTGCCATTGCCATGGCACGCAAACAAAAGCAAACTTTTAAATCTTTTTATCATTACCACAAATTTTATAAATAATAAAATTTGTGGTAATTAAGTAAAATAAGAATTCTTTCAAAATAAAAAAATAAAAATGAAATAAGTGTGAAAATGTGGGGCCCCTTCGTATCAAGTAGTACTAATTCGAACCAGAAGTAAACCCAATTTTTTTTCTTTTTTTTTTATCTTAGGAATTCTTTTAATTTCTCCATGCCGGCGCCGCCGATTTAAGCTTGATTTCTCTATCAGATCCGTCAATCTGCCAACCGGGTAAAATTTTTGACCATTCCTTGACCCTTTAATCTAAAATTTTTCTGTTTGGTTCCCGAGAAAATATGGTTCTCAAGTCTATCAAGTAAACAGGAGCACTTTATAGAGCTCCCCGTTGTTTCGTTTAAAGCTGTGCATGTTAGCTGCTTTGATTGTTTCGCTTATTGCTTGCTTCTACCTAATAGATCTTTAAACTTCTTTTTTTTTTTTAAATTACATTTCTTCATAATTTTCCGGTTATGTTTGCCTGAATGGATGGGTTTTTGTCACATTTTTGTACATTTTAACAAATTTGGAAATTCTGGAAATAACGTTGATTTATTTGTTTATTTTTCGTTTTGAGTTTTAATTTGAATTGCTTCCTGCAATGTAACTAATGGAAATCTCAGCTTATAGAACTTCGTGAACTTGTAATAGGAAACCGGAGATTTGATGACTCAAAAAAATTCTTTAATTTCCACTAATTATTTGTTGTTGATTTGATAATGCTTTTGAATTTGTGAGTTTGGATAAGCTGACTGAGTGCAAATTATGGATAAATGAAGGGCTGGTGAATTCGAGTGAGCGTGTAGGGTGGCGATTTTAAGAAAATATATTGGATGTGTACAGATGATAAGAACTGATGTTATTGGCAGTGGAAGGAGGAGGGTTCTTCTCTTCTTCGGCATCTGGGTATAGTAAGGGCCTGACCCTTCTATTCTTGGGTCAGAGGAACGAAGACGACAAACCCATGAGAGTTTCCCCGTGGAATCATTACCAGTTGGTGGACCAAGAATCTAATCCTGACCTCCAGCTGGCTTCGCCTGCCAAGAATCGGCTTTCCCGCGGCTGCGCTTCCTTCGCTTGCTTTGGTCGCGCTTCCGCAGGACTTGACACCCCATCCCCTCTCAAAGTTGGTCCTGCCCAGAGCCAGGATGTCTTGCCCGGGCCTGTTGCTTCTGACAAGGGAAAAGATCAGACGATTGATGTTGAGGATGATAATGGTAATGTAATAAAGGTTTCTCTTAAAAGTAGCTTGAAGAAGCGGTCGAATAGCAATCCAGTTCCTGTCCAGAATGTTAATGAACAAGAGTTTTTGAGTGAAAAAGGTAGTGATATCCCTGGTCATACAGAAAGGATGAAAGTGCAGTGGACTGATGTTTGTGGGAGTGAACTTGCTGAAATTAGGGAATTTGAGCCCAGGTGAGGGAATAATTCTTTTCAATATGGAATGGTGTAATTTACAAGCTTTAGTTAGTTTGTATATGTGGTGATTATTAGTAATTTACTTATGCAAAATAGTTCTTGTGTTCTTAGTAGCTTCCATTGAGCTAGTCATGAGCCCTTGCTTCTCATAAGCTAGCTTTATAGAAATGATGCAACAACGATCTAGAGGGTTTAGTCGGGTCAGGGAATTTTCCGTTTAAACCATCTCTGAGAAAGGTCACGTTAATCCAATTCTTTTGAAGACTGAAATTTATATCTGCTCAACATATGTTGGTCTATACTTTTTAGTGCTTGAACAGTTTAGCTATCTAAAGTCTAAGGCTAGAATCAATGTTTATATGATGAGCAATGAGTGTGAACAAACTGGAAGCATGTGTTGGAGACTGGAGGTTGGTTTCTTCCTTATGTTGTGGTGAGCATCGAGTTGTTAGAAAAGTCTTTTCGAAGTATTTATAGCTTTATACCAGTTTCATCAAACACTCAATATGATATCAATAACAATATTCTTGTTATTGTATATGCATTTTCCTTTACATATTTGCTTAGAAATTTTTTTTACCGATATGGATTGTTGAGGATTTCGGAAAAAGATCTGACTTAATTGCCCTCACTCAGTACTTTATTACCTTCTTGAAATTTGGCCAACTCTCATTTGGATACAAGCAGTTTTGTTCACCTTCTTCACTGCCAATTTTGTTCTATAATCTTTTCATTATAACCTGTTCAAGTCATTACTTTTCCTGGATATGAGTCAAGCTGGAAATATGGTTTGTGTGGTTGCTATGAAGTCATGTTTCTCTTTCTAGCTTAACTTTTAGATATTTTTACCTGTTTGCAAGTATGCTTTTTTCTTGGGACATACTTTTGAAACATCTTTTGTATGGGGGTTAAATCTGATGGTTTTATTATTTTGATTTGCACTTTTAGCATCTATTTTTTTTCAAGTTTCCTACTTGATTGACGGTGTTCAACAGTTTAGAATATAATTAGCTGGATTGAGAATGGCTTATCGTGACTTTTGGTGCTCACTTGTGAAGTAAAATAGTGAAACTTGGTGCTTTCGTCCCAGTAATCATTTTTCCCCCTGTTTTATTTGTCATTTAAAGTTAGAATATATGAAGATCAGACCTACAATGTACAACCAAACTTCACCACATATTTAGGCCTTCTCTATATTTTATGTCCTATCTCTATAAGGTCCTGGCAAGGTTTAGGGCTTTGATGATACCACAGATGAGTATTAATACGTGGTGCTTGTTCCCTAGTAGAAGTTAAGAAATCTAGACATTGACTGCCAGTGAAGCCATGTGTTCTCAAAAGATTAACTCTTGTATCTGCTGCATCTACTTGTGTCATTTCTTGCTTTTATCCTGAAGCAGTCAATGTGGATTTGGATTCAGGTCTTTGTCATGTACCTTTTTATGTATCTGAAGAATGGCTTCATTATTTTTGTTGATATCTGTTCCCTCTCTTCTTGCAGAATATTAGGTTGGCATTATCCATTTCTGTATAAGCATGTCTTCTTTCACAACATTGAGAAATTGGCATCCTGCATAATTATTACTCAATTCTCTAGCTCACAGTAGAATATAGTGCCATAAATGTTTCCACAGTACTGACAGTTTCCTCACCTATATGGTTTTAATATTTTGGGTCCAAAATTGTAATAGATGAGAGTTTTATCCATGTGACATATTGTTGTTTACTGTGTTTTTCTTTTCTATGTAAAGCAGGTGTGTTTATATGCAGAAAGTAAAGGTCACTTATTTTTGTTCTCTACCTTTTCTTCTTCTTCTACTTATTTTTTGTGTAATTAGTATCGTTGTTGTTATTATAAATTTTCCTATTTATAATTGTATGGCTGAACTTAGATGGAAATGTATCTAATGGCAGTGAAATGGGCGGATCAGATGACGAATTTGACAATGGAATTGAAAGAAGTTGTTCATGCACAATCATGTAGTTCTGTTTTTGCAAGACAATGTGCAGACTCAACATTTCTGAAAATGCAATGGTGCTTCAGGTATAAATGACTATTAATGCAGTTCGTCTGGTTGCTGTCTACTTCAACTGATTTCTTGTGCAAAGGGAAGTGAGTTTTTGATCCCTATAGAAGAATGCAACTCTAGGAGCTTCATTTCTGGCCACCTTTTGTTGGATTGATCATTTGTGTCTATATTTAATTGTTTGAGAATTTCAAATTTGTCAGTTGGAGCATCACTTTGTTTTCATATATTATTCTTGTTATGCCTTTCTGTACTGCCGATTGTTTCCTCGTAATTAATATGTTATATTTTTGCTTCATAGTGTATTACTGAAGTACATTCTTCGCTTTGGCTCCTCTTCTCTGCCCACAAGAAAACTGACCCGTGCTTGTTTCTTGATTACATACTCAAATCTTTTCCAGAAATGAACAGTTTAGGAATTTACATTCTCTTGCCGTGAAGTTACCAGAGTATTTTGGAGTCGTTTGACATGATCGTTATCTTTCATGAGCTGCCGATATTTGTGTATATATTTTGTATTCAACTATCAGTGACAAAATACAGATACTTTATATCAAGGGTCACCCAAATGGGGAAGAATGCCTTGAGTGGTGTCACTGGTATGTAAAAGGAGAGAGAAAATGATAATGTGAAATTTTGTTCAGAGAAGTAATTTTACGAGAAAGTGTATTTTCCAGGAAAGCAACTAAAGACGCCCTAAACAGGGGATGTAGCTTTGAAACTATCTGGAGCTTTTACTGATGAATTATCTAACTAACAAAGACTGATTAATGAGTCTATTTATAGGTTACAAATCCTAATCTGATCAGGAAAATATCATATATACATTTGACGGGAAATATTGTTATAACAATATACGAGCACCATAATCGTTTTCATTCATGTCAGCTGCTGAATAAAAGCTTCTATCCACCTCGGCATTAGTAAAAGCTCTGCCAACTTTATTAGCTAAGTCAGTAAAGGTAATTAAACACTTAATTCTTTAATCTTGCCTTAAGCTCAACTGACAGAGGCTAGATTGAGCTTGTTGGTTAAGTATGAAACCGTGTCGTGGATAAGGCCTTGGTAAAAAAATCGGCTATCTTATTAGTTGTAGGGACATACCTAACATCTTCATGGTTTAACATCTTGTCTCGTATAAAGTGAATATCAATTTCGATGAATTTGGTACTAATATGAAATATTGAGTTTGAGTTTGTTATTAAAGAAGCAACTCTTTTGTTGTCACATCACACAATTGGAACATGAAACAACTTTAATTTATTTTTTACAAACAGAGATTTATTCAAGTGAGTTACGATGTAATTTGTGTTAATGCTCGATAATTATTAACCATGTATTGACATTGTATCATTTTCGTTACAAACTTAGTTTGCATATATATACTAAAAAGGTAAGGGGATATATTGAAGCACAAAGAATTTTGTTTTCTAACTTTTTCAAAGATCAAATTTAGGTGACTTACATGACAAATACCTAACTTGTTATCAGACCATGCTCTTAGGGCAAACTTAACCCGCATATGTGAAGGGTATAAGGTTCAAATTGTCACTAGATTTAAGTAGTAACCATAATTTAAGGTATTTAAGGAGTCTTTTGCAACTTTGCCAATGTAAATAAGTGAAACAAAGAGAAATTGACTAAATTTATTAACAATATAAGATATCTTTGATATTGTGATTGTAAGATTCTGCAGAGCCCCTATTTTACTTTTATACAAAGCAACATCTTTAAATTGAACTACCTTTTCTCTAGTAAGCTTCACTCTTGAGCTCATTGGTCTAAGGCTATTAATAGCACTATATTATTTTTTTGTTAATAACTCACTTGTGTATTTGTTTTTGAAATAAATTGAATTCCATTAAAGAAATACAATAAAGATATAATATTAGGGGTTTCTAATAATATAACGAGTGCTCGACCTCAACCCCTTGATACTAAGAGGAATAGTAATATCTTTAACTAGAGAAACCCTTTTGAAGAAATACAACCATAATAACTAGGGACCAAAGAAAACAGCCCTCGCGTAAGTGGAAAAAATACAAACACCATTACAACAACCAAACTACATACAAAACACATACAAAACAAATACAAAAACAATCAACAAGTCCCAGGAGAACCAACACCAAGTAAATCCCAAATTGCATAGCTCGCTAATTGGAGTTTGGTGCCGTTGGAACAATATCCTCATTTGCCAAAAATGGTCGGTGATTGCTAACCCTACAGCGGAGCAAAGCAGCGATTAGGATAAGTAAATCCCAAAAACACCAACAATTCACTTGTGCCTTTAGCTTAGCACAATTGCAAAAGCTAAGCCAATTTTTGTAACCTCTATGCTCAAGAAGCAATTAAGTTCACCAAACTCTTTTAAAGCAAGTACTATATTGAGCTAATTAATGACTTATTAGAGTATTATAGAATCAATGCCTGTGACTATGACACCATATACGCATACAAGCATCAATATAATACTACTGCAATCATGCTTGACAAATAAAGAGTATCTAATTTTGTATTATAAGCCCCCTTAAATAATAAGTGCAGCCTTAAATTTCTCATACCAAGCTCTTGGAGCTTGTTTCAACCCATTAAGAGCTTTTCTCAGTTTACACACATAGCTTTGTTTTCCCTTGACTTGAAAACCTTCACCCTAATACCAAAATCATTTTCATTCATGCCAACTGCTGAATAAGAGCTTCTATCCACCTTGATATTAGTAAAAGCTCTGCCAACATTAATTAGCTAAGTTAGCCTAAAGGCTAGATTGAGCTTGTTGGTTAAGTATGAAACCGTGTAGTGGATAAAGCCTTAGTAAAAAAAATCAACTATTGCGGAGGGTGTGATTATAAAATATTGAGTTTGCTATTACATAAGCTACTTTTTTGTTGTCACACCATACAATTAGAACATGAAACAACTTTGATTTAGTTTTTGCAAACAAAAATTTATCTAGTGAGTTATGTTGTAATTTGCGTTTGTGTTAGATATTCATTAGCCACTTATTGACATTCTTCATTACAAGCCTAGTCTACATATGTGAAGGCTATCGAGTTCAAATTAACATTGGGTTTAAGTAACAAACCATAATTTATAGAACCTTGAAAGTATTTGAGGAGCCTTTTGCAACTTTGCCAATATAAATTAGTAGGAGTAAAGAGAAATTGACTAAGTTTATTAATAAGGTAAGATGTCGGTCTTATGAGTGTAAGGTATTGTAGACCCCTTATTTTACTTCTATACAAAGCATTATCTTTAAATTAAGCTCGTTTTTCTCTAGTAAGCTTCACTTCTAAGCTTATTAGTCTAAAGCAGCTAGTAGCACTGGCCATATGTTTGTTTCTAACAACTTATTTATGTATTTAGCTTTGCACAATTGCAAAAGCTAAGCCAATTTTTGTAACCTCTATGCGTAAGAAGCAATTAAGTTCACCAAACTCTTTTAAAGCAAGTACTATATTGAGCTGACTAATCATTTATTGTAGTATTGTAGAATCAATGCCTGTGACCATAGTACCATATATACATACAAGCATCAATATGATACTACTGTGATCATGCTTGACAAACAAAGAGTATCTAATTTTGTACTATAAACCCCTTAATTAATAAATGCAGTCTTAAGTATCTCATACCAAGCTCTTGGAGCTTGTTTCAACTTATAAAGAGATTTTAGTTTACACACATAACTTTGTTTTTTTGTTGACTTGAAAATCTTCATATTGATATATATAAATTGTCACATTAAGATCTCATTCAAGAAAGATTGTTAAATCAATCTACCTTTGTGTCCATCCTTCTGCAATAACTAAACTAAGTACAAGCCTTATAGTACTTGTTCTTATAATAAGGCTAAAAGTTTCAATAAAGTCCACTCCAGAGTTTTGATGGCAACCTTAGCAACCAACATTTCTTTTATATCTGGAGCTGCTTCTATCTAGGTTCATCTTAACCTTAAACGCTCACTTATTACTAACTATTTTGTAATCTGAATGATAAAGAGCTAAACTCTAAGTATTGTTTTTAGTAAAAGCTTAGTATTCTTCATTCATAACTTGTTTCCAATGTGGTAAGCTTAAAACTTGACTTACACTATGAGGTGTATAATATGACCCTTCATAGCAGGCAATTATAAAGATGTTAGGTTTATAGATTTCATTCTTAGATATGGTAATCATTGGGTGTACATTAAAATTGTTGCTTTGCGTATTATTAAATAGAATTGGTTCACTTGTATTGACATTAATTTTGAATTCTATAGATGAAGATATTTTAGGTATAACGAGTTTGGAAGAATTTTAAAAAAGATTTTTCATGATAGACGTTTTTAGGATATTATGTTTTAGGTTCCTCTATTGGTTCAAGCATAGTGTTATATAAAGAGTTTTGTTGAGAAATTGGCAAGTGAGTTGAAAGATTATTGTTGGAATAACTTCAAATGTTCTAGTATTAGTTGATATTGAAATAGTAAGACAGGAGAGTGTGAAAAATATTGAATAAGATAATTTTATGAGACTGAACTAATGTTTGAGTTATTTTTCAATGACTCTTTACTATGAAAGGCAAGATATTTTTCAAAAGGGAGAAGTATTGATGGACCCCCTTAGTTTGGTCTAAGTGTTTAAAATACCCCTTTATTTTCAAAAATGCCTTGAACACTCCGTCCGTTAGTTCCCTCTGTTAATTTTGATAGCAAAAAGGGTAAAATGGTATTTGGCAGAGAAAAACAATTAAAAAAGAATATTAAATAATAAACAATCTCCTTAAACACTCTTTTTCTTCTTCTTCTTTTATTTTTTTCTTCCATTTCCTTTTTCTTCTTCCATTGTCTACTTCTTCGATTTTCTTCTTCTAATTTCTTTTTCTTCTTCCAATTTCTTCTTCTTTCTTTTTTTTCTAGTAATGTGAAGTTGCGACCTAAAAAAACCTCTAAAAAATAAACACAAAACAAAAAACAAAATCCTATAAGAAATTAAACCCAAAATTTAGGGTTTGATCCCGCTCACATTAAATATTTGTAAAAAGTTTATTAATATTAACAATTTAAAAAAAGACATTGATTTCCATTAAGAAACAACCATGAGTCTCTATGAATAGACTCTTTTACTTAATCTTCCAAATTGACTAATAAGAAATCGAGATTATTGGAGAAGCGCATGTGGTATGATACACAACCCAACAAGATATAAGATTGAAAATCTCTTGCGTGCTAATGAAATTATTAAACAACTTAAACAAATAATTAACACCTACTTTTATCCTGAGTTGCTGATGCAAAGTGGCCTTGCTACGTCTATGGCCGTGATCAGTAACAAGTGCTTTCCTGGTAGAAGCAATTTTGTTAGGAACCAATAAAGCCTTAAAACTCGTTTGTAGGGGGATTTATGGAATATATTTTCGAGCGGCAAATAGATTACGGAGATCCACAAAAGGCGTTGATTTCCCATTGAGCATAGTCTCTAAAAAACTTTGGGAACTTTTTTTCTTCAAAAAATTAGAGGAGTAGTTCGAGTTTTGACTTCTTGGGTTTTATGGTTATTGTCATCTCAATTCTCAATCTCATTTTGTTTTTTACTTTTTTGAGCAAAAGAAAGATGAAAATAGCTACTATGGCCATTTTTGTTTATATTATTTGTTTATTTATTTTTTTGTGAGCAAAGAGGACAGAAAAAAATGAGAAAGAAGAAATTGTTTTCAGAAAAAATGAGAAGAAGAAGAAAAATAGATTGGGCAATGATTTAAAAATGTATGTGGGGCAAGCTTCAGTCATTTAAATGCACACATTCTAATAAAGGGTAAAATCGTAACTTTTATTGGATTGGTCAATATTCTATCAAAACTAACAGAGAAAGTTGATGGACGGGGGTTTCCAAGGTATTTAAAAAAATAAAAGGGTGTTTTATTCACTTAGGCCAAATTAAAGAGGTCCATCAGTACTTCTCCCTATTCAAAATACAAGTCTTTTTCATTAAATTCTACATGTCTTGCAATATACACTCTTTCATTTGAGCCTAAGCATATGTCTCCCTTATATTGAAGGCTGTATCATAGAAAGACACACTTTTTTGTATGAAAGAAACATTCTATTAATAAGGAATACGACTATAAAAAAACATCCCACTAGAATTATAATGAAAGTTTACTTTTCAATTTTAGTGATATGTCTATGTTTTTTCTCAACTTTTTTATTTTGGTGGTCAGCATAGGGACATGAGAACTTACATGTGATCACCTATTCTTTCAAATGATTGGTTAAAGCTATAAACTCCCCCTTAAGTCAGATTGGAACATTCTAGTTTTTCTATTTATATTACATGAATTTGAAAGGTTTTAAATATGTTTGCAACTTGTGACTTGAGTTCAAGTGGATATATCAATGTAAATCTTAAATAACCACCTATACAAATCATATAATATCTAAATACATCTCTTGACAATGACAATATAAACGTTGAACCTCAAACATTATAGTATATAAGTTGCAAAGGTTCAGTTGTTTTGGTATCTAATAGTCTAAAGTGCAATTGATGATTTTTCTCATCTAACAAGCATTACAAAAAATCGATAACAAAAGAACTTTTATTGATTTTTGAGAGTGTAGTACAAGTTGAGGTAATTTTTTTTAAAGACTTCTTAATTTAAATGACCAAATGTTCTATGTAGAAGATCATTTGTAACATCTAAATGACATTAGCTGGATGAATTCTTAAAGTGAAAGAAACTAAAGAAACACTTTGATATTATGACCTAGACATTTTCCATAATATGAGGTTTATTAGAATTACAAGAAGCAAACAAAGACACTGCTGGTAATAAGAGACTTGATACGACATTATTAATGACATTTAAAGACTTATTTGACATAGCAAAATATGTGTGGGTTTATTTATTAGCTGATATAGTCCATCCTTAGTAATCCCTCTGAGAAGAAGTATCTCTTTCACATTCTTAGCAATAGAAGTATGTTTCATAAATTAAACAGTTAAATTTTTATCAAAGACTAATTTTGAAATACTGATAAGGTTTTTAGTCATGCCAGGTACAAAGCAATATATATTTAAGATGCAAGATATTATAAGTTTGTAATGATGAAGCAACATGTTCCGCTATGCATTATTTTTAATCTGTTACCATTTTTAGCTAAGATAGATTCATTACCTCTGTACTATTTCCTTATAGCTATGTTATTGAGATTATTGGTGACATGATTAGTAACAATATTGTCTAAATACAAAGCATGATCCTCATTGACATCAGGAGTTGGACTAGGTGCAATAATAAATGTAACAATCGGTAGTTGATTATTAACCTGAACTAGTGGTTCAAATTCCTTATTAAATTGATTCTAATATTTAAGAACTCCATGTCCAACCTTGAAACAAATCTAACATATTATTTAAGGTTTAGTTCTATTTTAACTTCCAAAATCTTGTTTTGTGTTTTTACATTTTCCTTTGTATCCACCTTGACCAATCTATCCATTAGAGTTATTTTGTCCACCAAAGCATTTATTATAACCTTTATATCCACCATAGTTTTCATTGTCACGTAAACTTTTGCTTCCTTGTAGATTGAGCAACATTAGTTGAGAAATTTCTAGATGAATTCATAGTAGACAATTTAAGTCCACTTTTATGAGTCAACAAGATTAAGTAGATTTTTGTTAAACTCAACTCATCAGATCGAACTGAAAGAAGCACAACAATAGGTCATACTGCGAACCTAAGCCAATAAGGGGGGTTTTTCAACTATAGCTAGATTATTTCCAATGATTTTTGTTTTCACATAATTGTCACTTATGCTCATTGAAACTTTCCTTACTGTTTGGAACTGAGCTCTTATTTATGTCAACCTAGCTATGGATTGACTACCAATATTTTCTCTAAATGCAATTAGATCTCAGTAAAATTTTTACAATGAATTATCGAGCTTAAGACTGTCTCACTCATTGTTGAGAACAACCAACTCATTAACAAAGCATCTTGCTTCCTCAAGATCTAATACTTTAGATTTATAGTCGGCAATACTTTTGAATTAGTGCTTGATTGAGTTGAGAAATGATCAGGACATGTTTATCCCCAATCAGTAATTCTTCCAAGTCATTTCATCTTGCTAAGGCAAAAACTTGTGACTTTTATGACAGAAAATTACTATAATCAAATGTCATTAGATTTGAAAAGCTAAAGGAATTTATATGACTATTAATAAGAGTATTGTTTGTGTTTAAAGGTAGGCTGAGTATGCTACTTCTGTATTAAAAGAAGAAGTATGAGTCATGGCTCTTATACCAAGAGAAAAAAATGATAAAACTAAAGTTTTGTTCGGAGAAGTAATTTTTTATTTAGAAAGTGTATTTTTCAGGAAAGCAACCAAAAACACCCGAGACAACAAATAACTTTTAAACTTTTTGGAATTTTTATTGATCAAGAAAATATTAGCTATGAAAGTGGATCTATTACATTTAGTGGGAAATATTGTTATAACAATATCCTAACACCATAAAAGTTTGTGTTCACGTCAACTATTGAATAAGAGCTTCTATCCACCTCAACATCAGTAAAAGCTTTGCTTACATCATCAGCTAAATCTACTGTAGTAATTTTACACTTCATTCTTTCAAGAGGGACAAATGAGGGGTACGCCTTGTAATTTTTTTAAAAAAATTTTTAAAATGAACATATAGTTTATAAGATATTATTATAGAAGTTCAAATACTTTGTTTTTCCTTCCTGAAACTAGTTTGGCACTAAATTCAAATTTTGTAATAAATTGGTGGTTACAGTGTAAATGGTGATACTCTTTTGTAGATCATAAATAGAAAAAAAGTAATCTTTATAGATTTTACATTCCTTAGAGCATGTTCAGGCCATAACCCATTCTTTCAGGTTGAAAGAGTTTAAGTGAAGCTTACATGAAATCTTTTCAAATTTTTTAGTGAAAATTCTATTGGCATTTTTTTAGTAAAGTTTTTACTTTGATATGAAATTTATTTGGGCAGTTTATTGTAATATAATAAACATATGAGTTTAGTTTTAGAATAGTACTACGCTTATAACGTAATGTTAAGCCAACTTTAGAACTTAACAAACTAAAAAAAGTAGAGCGATGTTTTACCTTTTGTCTCTTAAAAGTCGGTATCATTTCTTCATCCTCATCAGTAGGAGGAATGATTCCTTGTGAAGGCACGACTTCTGCAAAACAATCAACATTGGCTTAAAAGGTTAGAAAGATCAATAAAGAATGAAAAACAAATTAAATAGTACATTGTTGAGTAATATCTCCAAGGATTATAGTCGACTCAGGGTAAAACTATAACTTATCATTTTTAAGATCTTCTAAATACTAGCCAATCCAACTTGGTCGATTTTTATGGCATTTTCCTAAGATTTCACTGATGCCAAAATTAGCAGTTGATCTACAAAAAGCTATCAAAGAAAATTTTATTAAAGCAAGGGGCGTCAATTTGAAGCCACTTTGTTTGACATTCAATGGTTGACCATTTATATTCCAAAAGTAGCTCTTTCTTTCTATGTTGACATAAGCATTTCATTAATATAATTTCACTTAAAGACATAATACTTCTTAAAAGAAAGGATTTCTTGAATATGCTTACCCTGAGTTTTGGGCTCGTCGACCTACACATCACTATTAGCATTAGAACTCTCATCATCATCATCATTGTCATTAAAATTATGCAATGTAAGTGCTTCATCAAGTGATAGTGTGAAATGCATGTTGACTATTTGTGTCCAAAATCATAAAAAAGATCAAGCTCCCCAGAAGAGATAGAGAGATTGATGAGCTGCAAAGATCTTTTGTGCCGATATTTATGAAGTCTTTTTGACATATTATAGGTCCTTAAAAAAGACTGTAGTCTTGAATGTTTGTTTAGCAGTAAATAGATTGGGGTGAGGGATAGCTTAGAACAACTTAATTACTGACTGACCCACTGTGGGTGATATGTTTTGGTCCCACACTTATTGTTATTGGTTATGGCTATAATGGCTCTATAGTGCAAGTCTCTTACAATCAAGTAGCTAACCCAAGAGTTGTGTTAGATTGCATAAAGGTCAGCATTCTTAAAACTTGGTTGACAACCTTCGTAAGATCACCTTGCCTATTTAGGGCTAAGCTTGGCAGGTTTAAGTCAACAAAAGTTCTTATCTTTAAAATAAGTGGTAGTACAGTCAAGCAGCTAACCTAAGAGTTGTGCTAGATTGCATAAAGGTCCACATTTTTAGAACTTGGTTAACAACCTTCGTAAGACTACCTTGCCCACTTAGGGCTAAACTTGGCAGGTCTAAATTGGCAGAAGTCATTGTCTTCAAGATAGGTGGTGTAGAAATACTTAAAGATAAGTTTTAAATCTGTCGTGCTGAGCTCACCATTGAACCAACAAAGGAGCATAGCAACTGATTCGGTTTGAAGGTGACTCTGAGATGGTTTTGAAGAAATGAGGAAAGTAAGCTGACATCCAGAAGTAAAGCATCTAGAGTAGTATGCCAGCATTAGGGAAGATTTTCCTACCTTTGGAGGGAAGGATTTCATACAAGCTCCTATAAAGATGAGAGAGGAAAAAGGGACTTAAAGCTAATTCAGTTTCATTGGCTAAGGCAACTATAACTTTTAAGTATTTTTTGGAATTTTTTTGGGAAGCATAATGTTGGCCATACTTGAATAACTAATAAGGAGTAAGGCAAAATATTCTAACCTAGAAGGGGAGGTCGACTTCTATCTAAATTTACTCATAAACGTCCCAAAGCATAAATCAACCTTAGTGACCTTTAGGTCAACTTCACTAATAGACAAAGAGTGACTAACATCTACCTTATTGACGAGAATATTGAAAAGGATAGTAAGATCATACATAGTTGGGGTCATAAAGCTAAGTATAAAGCAAAAGGTGTAAATGATAAGGGCATTTTGTCATTTATTTTCTCATATTATTATCTTAATATTTTATTATCTTATGAGAATAAAAGACTATTTATGTGCATTATTGCTTATTTATAGGGCTTGGACTAAAAAAGATGCAAAATTAGAGCAGGAACGCAAAATCGCAAAATCGCAAAAACGTTGGACTAAAATACAAGATATTCAAAATATACACCCGTTGCCCCCAATGCTACAAGAGTTTTCAACCTAACGCTGAGACCTTAAAAAGAAAAGGAAAATTAGAAAAATGACTTGTTTAATTGTAATTTTGTATCCCAACACTGACTAGCCATCGCGCCAGCGTTAGCCCAACGCTCTAGTGCTATGTCCTCATCGCTTCAGCAATATAAGCCTTTGAATGTAACGCCATAGCGACAACATGGTAATGTTAGGGCCAGTGCTTACATTTCATCCCTGAATGTACATATACTTGTATATTTATACAAGTATACATTTCCATTAAATTACTAATACCTATTTATATGGTATTATGTAATGTAATATTATAGACATTGTATGATCTGAAGGAGTTCAGATCAGATTTAAATGAGTTTAGATAAGGGCTCATAGTTAGCCACATTGAGAGATATAAATGCTAAATGTTAGCACAGTTAAATGTTAGTTAGTTATAATACTCGGCCAAGATCCAAGAGTTGGAGCCTAATCTGTAATGGGACATAGACATGGAAATATACTAGTAACTACATAGTTGCAATCGGGTGCCAAGGAAATGTCAGTTATACAAGTATATTCTCAAATAATTATCCCTGATCTATTTCTGCCGATGCAGGTCTATTACTGTATACTTATATATAGATTAACATATATCGTAGCTATAGGGTATAAATGATCGTTTCTAGTCGACTATGAGCTTGGAGCTCGTATTAACATATGGGTATCCAGTTAGGACTGGATATATGAAAAACTCACGAGGGCCTCGATAGACACCTTATGTAAGCCGTCAACGGAGGGTCCTCTCGAGTTGAGTAGTATACGTGGTCCTTTAACCTGAGTGCCATGGTAGGCTTATAAATGATTTACTATACTTTAGTTTCACGCATGTCACAAACCTTTCATGGTGTGACCGTTGGGTGTCGCTGGTTTTGATCCGATGCTTATAGAGTTATGTGTGTACAGATATGGGATCCGTCAGTTTGCATAGGGAGTTTGATATCCAGATGCTTTGAGAATGTATCTCAGAAAGTCTTGTGGCCATAAGCATTAATCCCGAGAAAGAGTTTTCGCGTTAGGGTGGAACAATATGGAAAAGACGTTTGCATATATTGTTTTGTGAGATACAAGTCTGAAGATAGGACATGGATGAGTACATGAAATTTGACGGTGATAATCTATATCCCTAGCACATCCAGGATATCATAATTGAAGGACTATACGTATATATTGTAACCTCAGCTTGCATGGTTCAACGCACTGATCTATATATCTGTCGTGTGCGTGAGATATTGCTCACGGACTTATGAAATAGTTTCATTTGATGAATTGGACGTGGAACTGGGTAGTTCCGCAATATGAAGTGTACTGGTTTTACACTAGGGCAGCGTGCCAGATTAAATTGTTTAATTCAGTAATATCCAACACTACCACAGAAAGACGTGCGTATCTGTATTTAAGTGTTAAATATAACAATTAGTTAATAATTATTATTTACTAATTATATAATGACACATGGTGCATTATGAACCCTCAGTTGAGTTTACCCAAGTCTGGGATTTGGTGGGACCCATTAGGAGGTAGACTTAATAACTATTCATGAGAGGCAAAATAGTCATTTCACAATATGATTATTTAATTGTTAAATAATCATAAATATCTCTTTATTATATATTATTATATTATTTAATATTAATTTTTTGGGTGCCAAATAGTTGGCACCCATTTGTATTATTTTATTATTATTAATATTATATAATATTTTATATTATTATTTTATTATATATATATATATATATTAAGAGATGTGTGTGTAAAAGAGTGGGTGTAGGTGTAGATAGAAATGAAAAATGGAAAAGAGAAAGAAAAGAAAATGGAGCCAAGAAAGAGAGGAAGAAGAAGAAAAAAAAAAGGGAAAAAAAGAAAAATAAAATTATTTCATTTTTCTCTTTGGTTCAAAAAGAAGCAATTATGAATTGCTTCAATTTTCATTTCATTTCTTTTTAGAAAAAAGGAAGAATACACACCACCGACCATTTTATGGGTTTAAGAGTTAAACCCAGTGCTCACTATAGAGCTGCTGTTCTAGTTTGTCAAGCCTACCGTGTTGGTGACTTGAACTGCTGGTGAGTTGGTCTCCATGCAGACTCCGGGGATATACGTGTATAACTTTACACGTTCAGGTAATTTCTCAACCATTCTAATATATTAATATGATTAATATATTACTTATTCTATTTATTGTATGTTTTTAATGCTTTCGCAGCGTTTAAAATGTATATGATACGTATTTTAGGCAATAAACACAATTGCACATGTATACACCTACGTGTATTAGATCCCCAATAGGTAGCACCCTAGCCATCACACATTTCCTGAATTGACAATAATTAAGGATTTCAAGCTTAAATCAATCCCTATAAAAGGCCACTCGTCCTCAGCCTTTAGAGAACACATAAAACACTCAAGAGACACACAACATAAGTCTTAGAGAGAAATTGAAACATAATTGAAGTAGTTATAGAGAGAGAGAGATTCAAGGCGTTCTTTAGCATTAAGAGTTTTTTAAGTAGCGCAATCAAGAGCAATTCAATGTTTATACATGTATTAGATCCCCAATAGGTAGCACCCCAGCGATCACAAGTTTCCTGAATTGACAAGAATTAAGGATTTCAAGCTCAAATCAATCCCTATAAAAAGCCACTGGTCCTCAGCCTTTAGAGAACACACAAGACACTCAAGAGACACATAATATAAGTCTTATAGAGAAATTGGAACATAATTGAAGTAGCTATAAAGAGAGATTCAAGGTGTTCATTGGCATTAAGAGTTTCTTAGGTAGCACAATCAAGAGCAATTCAATGTTTATATCAGTTTGCTATTTATTGTATCACGTTTTTTTTTTTTTTTTGCCTTTGTTCTCTTGTAGCCCTAAACTAAATTTTCTTTCTAGGGTTAATACTTGAACTTAATATATGCACTTAATTGCCATATCTTTCTAATATTTAATAAAATAAGTTTTTTGTTAATTAAATTATTTGTTCTTAATGTTCATTATATCTGGCCAATATTGTGATTGTTTTGGTAATACTTTGATAACCTTGAAAGAGACATCATTGTATTTAGACTTAGGTAATTTGATGCATGATTATAGAGTAACATAAGTTACATATACAAGTTGCAAATTAGGATATGAATATTCCTAATTATCATGTATGATCAATAAGACATGTTCTTAATGAATCTTAATTTATTAAATACCATAAGAATATAAGTATATGGTAAATTAAGATATACTTGCATGACCTTGAGAGAGACTTGTGAATACAATAGTACCTTGATCAATAAAAAAGACTAAGAGAATTAAATATTAGAGGATTAATCATTAAAAAGCATATTAAGGGATAGTATTAATACTAGGTTTTCCCTATATTGTTATCTTCCAAATTTCTATTGTGTGATTGCTTTTATATTTTTCAACTTTATTCTTAAGATTTTGACTTTTCTGAATAATTACACTAGAAAGATATAATTTTATTATTTGGTAGAAAAGAAGAAATTATCATTGTGGGTTTGACATCCGACTTTTTTGTCCATTTATTACTTGATTACGATTGTGTATACTTGCACTCAAATATAAGATATAGAAATATCGCATCAAGTTTTTAGTGCTATTGTCAGGGATAATCATCTACTTTTTTCGTCAATATTAATACCAATTTTTCTAGTTTTTACTTCAATTTTTTTTTTATTTTTACTTTAATTATTATTTTCTTTCTTTAAAAGTACATGCAAAGATCGAAAAATGAAGACTTGATTGCCTTTAACTCAAAAATTGAAAGAACTTTGAGAAGAAGTAGAAGAGAGCAAAATCAAGTCGACACTATGAAAGATCAAATGCCAAATGCACCAAACATAGAAGCAAGACCGCTAAGGGAATATGCTATTCCCTTAGTCAATGGAATTCATTCAAGCATTCAAGACCAACTATTCAAGTTAATAACTTCGAGATCAAGCAAAACATGATTCAAATGCTCAAGGATTTGGTGCAATTTAGTAGACTACCCAATGATGATCCAAATATGCACATCATCAACTTATTGAAAATATGTGACACATTCGAGTATAATGGAGTATTTGACAATGCAATCCGACTCCAATTATTTCACTTTTTCCTTGAGAGACAAAGCAAGGAGCTGGCTACTATCACTTTCATCTGGATCTATGGCTACATGAAAAAATCTTGCACAAATTACCTATTTTTCTATTTAATTACATTACAAGCCCAAGACTTAAAAGTTCATTTATCCAGAAATATACCCATCATACCATAAACATTAAGTTTACTTAGAAATACTATTAAACAAAAAAGAGGTTATGGTTGTAATGGATGTTATAAGAAAAATAAGTTTTGGTATTATTTTTCAATCTAAGTTTAGGGATATCTGAAAAAAAAGAAATAAAAACCCCCAGCTTAAGAAGAAAAAGAAGAAATTCTTTGGAAAAAGTGATTGAAGAAAAAAAAGGAAAAGCAATAAGTTTAAAGGAAGAGATAATACAAGAAAAAAAAAGATTAAGAGGTTTTTAGATAAGTCTAAGTGATCACCGTGTGATTTAAACTTCAATTTATTTATTCTTTTATCCCACCTTGACCCTAACCTTACGTTACAAGTCAAGTAAAGTCTTAAATATATCTCCAGACATATGGTTTCCTACGTTAGTGGAGAGTGATAGTAAAGACAAGCTTATAAAAGTGTCATTATACAAATCAAGTGTCAAGACATCATCTTTCATGTACAAACTAAAGTATAAAGTAAATTAAGGTATGATTTTAGCTATTGCTTACTGCTTACACACACAAAGATGCATGGTGCTTATCTTTGAGAAAGAATAAATGACTAAATCAAGATAATTAGAATTGTTAATAGTTATTTATCAACTTGGAATTTGTGCCATATAATAGCTTTTGACACAATAATTTTGATCATCTTACTAACTTAGCATGTTTTATTTTTTTTTCTTTGTTTGTTATTTGAGTCAAGTTTAACCCTTGTTTCTCTCTTGAGTTTTATTTTATTGCTTAAGGACAAGCAAGTGTTTAAGTTTAGGAGAATTTGATAAGGGCATATTTGTCATATATTTTTTTATGTTTTTATCTTAATATTTTATTATTTTATGAGATTAAAAGGCTATTTATGTACAATATTATTTATTTATAGGGTTTGGACAAAAAAAAGATGCAAAATTAGAGAAGGAACGCAAAACAACAAAACTCAAGGACTAAAATGCAAGATATTCAAAATATGCACCTTCACCCTAGTGCAACAAAAGCTTTTGCCTTAGCGTTAGGACCTTCAAAAAAATAAGAAAATTAGAAAAATGACATGTTTAATCACAATTTTTCTCTCTAATGCTAACCAGCCACCGAGCTAGCACTATGTCTTCATCACTCCAGCGATACAAACTTTTAAACGTAGTGCTTCAGCGATAGCATGGTAACGCCCTAACAATCATGTGTTTCTTGAACAAACAAAAATTAGGGATTTTAAGCTCAAATCAATCCCTATAAAAGGTCACTCGTCCCCAGCCTTTAGAGAACACACAAGACACTCAATAGGCATACAACACAAGTCTTAGAAAACAATTAGAGCATAATTGAAGCAGCTATAGAGAGAGATTCAAGGTATTCTTTGGCATCAAGTGTTTCTTAGGCAGCATAATCAAGAGCAATTTAACGTCTATATCAGTTTGTTATTGATTGTATCACGCTTTTCATATTATTTTTTCCACTGTTCTCTTGCAACCATAAACTAAATTTTCTTTGTAGGGTTAATACTTGAACTCAATATGTGTGCTTAATTGTCATATCTTGCTAATATTTAATAAACTTAGTTATTTGTTATTCAAATTATTTATTCTTAATGTTCATTATATCTGGCCAATATTTTAATTATTTTGGTAATACATTGATAAACTAAAAAAAGGTATCATTGTATTTGGACCTAGGTAATTTGATGCATGATAGTAAAGTATCATAAGTTATATATACAAGTTTTAAATTAGGATATGAATAAACTTAATTGGCATGTATGATCAATAAGATTTGTTCTTAATGAATCTTAATCTATTAAATACCATAGGAATATAGGTATTTGGTAAGACTTGCATGACCTTGGGAGAGGCTTGTGAATACAATTATGTCTTGATCAATAATAAAGATTAAGGGAATTAAATATAAAAGATTAATCATTAAAAAATATATTAAAGGATATTATTAGTCCTACATTTTCTCTATATGGCCATCTTCTAAATTTCTATTGTATCATTGCTTTTATATTTTTCAACTTTATTTTTAAGATTTTGACTTTTTTGAATAATTACTAGAAAGATATAATTTTAATATTTGGTAGAAAAGAAGAAATTATCCCTGTGAGTTCGACATCTGACTTTTTTGTTCTGTTATTACTTGATTATGATAGTGTATACTTGCAATCAAATATAAGATATAGAAACATTGCATCAGTTACATACTTTTAACTAGAATAATAATGAAGCCGATAAAAGCCTAATGCACATACAGATTTAATACCTAGACTGCTGTAAGAGATCATAAATCCTAGTCAATTTCCTAGAAGATGCAAGATGTAGTTCTATGCAATTAAGCCATCTTTTAAAATCTTTAGAGGGTTTGGGCCAAGACTTAATCGCCCTAAAGGTTGACCGTATAAATATATCAGAGGGTTGACTAAACCTCAAGGGGTCGGCTTTGTGAGTAGGAAAAAAACTTTAAATATCTGAGGATGATTCCAGTGTTAAACCTAAGATGTATTGAGAAGAATCAGCCAAATAGAAGAGTACCTTGGAATCGACCTTGTTGGCTTCAAGAATGTCTTTGGCTGCAACACTCATGGATAAAGGAGTGTCAAATGCCTCTGTCGACTTTGATTTCTTTGATCTGGACCCTATTGAATAGACAAAACAAGGTGAAGCTAGAAACAAAAGTATAAGACAGATCAAAATATATTCAAACAAGAGAATAGAAAGCAAAGGTAAAAATTAAAGATCAAAATATTAAAAATAAAAGAAATTTCCTAATAACCTATTTGAAGATGGTTGAAGAACAAAAGAACACTTTCAAGAATGCCTTGACAAGTTGAGACCAAATGATTCTTTTACTTTAGAGAGAAAATAAAATGATCAGTAATCATTAGGTTTTTATAGAGATGTTTTGGGTAGGGAAAGTAATTTAAAAAAATAGGACATCATTTAATGTAGAGAATGAAAAGACAAGGCTTTGGAAAAAAAAAACTCATTAAAGTAAATCGGCCAGTCAGTACGAGAGGTCAGGTAAATTGAGAATTATCTAATAAATTGACTTTGATATATATAAAAATAATTGGTCCAGTTGTCTTCAATGTTTGTTGAAGACAGTTGTTCTAAATTGACAGACAGAAATCAACTTAGCATATGCATTTTTAATGAGAATCCTAAAAGCTAGTCAGCTTCATTTTTATTGAAGGTCGATCACTAGTCAATTGTAAGCCTTAGCAAATGAATTTGATTCGCTTGTAAGAGACATTATTAACGCCGGCCCAAAATTATAAATGTTAGTTTAGGCCTAGATTGGGTATAATTAAGCTTGTTTGAATATGTGTAGAATAAGAAGTTTAATTTGTATTATATTAAGATTCTCTTTTCTTATAAGACTATGATTTAGTAGGGTTTTGTAAGCTATATAAAGACATAGTAAGTATTTGTAAAACATTCTTGCATTCAATACAAAAACCAATTCTTTTTCAATTTAGTTTCAAATTTCGTTTTTGCTTTCAAGCCCAGATTTCATCCTTATTTGTTGATACTTATAGCCCAAGTTTTGCAACCTTGCTTGTTGTCATAGCCTTAACATTGAATTTTTTCTTCTTGTCCGTAAAGTAATCCAAATGTATAGTTTGCCTGCTATTTTATTTCTTTACAACCTAGATTTACCCTAAATCTTGCTTGTTGTATGTTGAATTAGGTTTTGCTTAATTTAACAAACCTTAACCTTAATTCTTTATGAATTTGAGGTAATTTTAGTTCTAATAGGACACTAGACATACATGACTTATTAATTAATTTTACATGTGAATAGTTAAATATATATTTTATATCCCAACTGACGTATTATCGATTAATGACCATCATTTGCTAGGTAGTTACGCAACACTAATTAATAATGAACATATTTAATTGCTACATCAATTAAAATATAAAGTTTGTATCTTAACTATATAAACATTATATTATTTTTAATTTTATTAGAGTTACTTTGGTATTGGAGTGAGCTTTATCTTTTTTTTTTTTTAAAAAAAAAGATAATTTAAAAAAACATTCTTTACAATTTTGCGAAATAAGCTCATTAATTTGTTAAGTTAAACTCATAAATGAAGAAAATTTTGGTGGTGTAACCAAGAAATTTTGACTCATAAAACGTTTATCTACGGCCATAAAAGACTTCGATCCATTATCCACTACAAAAGGAAAGAAATACCTCTTTTTATCAACCATGAACTTTTATCTAATAAGTTAAACGATGAATTAAATAAGAGGAGTATCACATTTATTTTAAATGATATTTTAATTTTGTTTTACTTATTGATATTACATTTATCAATTAAATATCAAATTATTTTTTGAACAGTGATATTTACATTAGGGAGATCCGAAACACTACATTAATTTCATACTAAAGCACGCTCGGGGATACACTCTAGCGAGGAAGGAATAAACTCTACAGGGGAAAGGGGATAACACCTACAACAAGAGAGGAGAAATTCCACTACCTGACATTGTTAGGTTTCGAACCCCCGACCAATTGGTCGGAGAGGTGTGCACTAGGGGAGTGCTAGCCAAAAGCGCAATTAAATGATAAATTTTTAAAATTATTAATTATATTATTACATCATCTAATTAATAATAAAGATGAAAAATTTATGAAAGATTAGTGAATTGAATTGATTGAAAATTTTGAAATATACCTTCAATGAATCGATTCTTACATTTACTTATGCAAATTCGATGCAATAAATAGTGTCATTATATTTATAAATAAAATAAAAATTACTATTATTTCATTTGATCCACAACTTCAAAGTTAAAAAAAAAAAAGCATTAACTACTCAATTTTCAAAGGACAATTGGTTGTTGGTTACTAATTATCATTGACATTTTTTGTAAAAACCTTTGTTATATATATTATTTTACTTTTGTTAAATTCAATTTTTTTTTAAACATTGTCATAATTCAAGTTATTTTTCAAACCTTTTAATGATTTTAGTGGGCCGATAGATTATTAGGTCTCACCCTCTGAGCCTGATACAATTTATAACATAAATTGCGCGATTCAAGTCAATATACATAGCTAAAAAAGTTTTCGGCTTGGGTGACCTCTCATTTAATACCTTAAAAAAGAATGTAAAATTTTGATCGTATTAGATTAGATTTACATTTTTTTTTCTGTCAGATTAGATTTTACATTTTAATGAATTGGATTTAATTTGAAAATCAGTGATTTATTTAATTAAAAATAAATTGAATAAATTATAAATTAAATCTACCTGCATCATTGTGTTGTCTGCTAGTTTCAATTTGATGAATACCAAAAAGAAAAAGTGAAATACCATTTAAAAAATATAGTATTTTCACATAGAAATAAGCATGCCTGCATCATTTTGTCAGTCAAGCAATTTTAAATTAGTTTTTGTTGTGAGATGACAGTGGTTTCTACCTATCCCACATCGATGAAGTTATTTTCACATAGAAATAAGCCTGCTGGCCGCCAGATTTTTGTTCCTCTGATGATCTTTGTTATTTCACGGATACCAAGATATTGTGGCCATTTGTTTGGTTTGATTATTAAGATATGTGATTAGGCAAATTTTGTTGATACTTGCCGAATGTCTGCCGGCCGTTGTCGCTTTTTTTTTTTTTTGTAATCTCGAGCCTCTCAACTGCCATCGGTAATGTCGCCCTTTGGGTGGTTATTATTGAGGTTTAATAATGGGGTTTTTATTTAGTTTTTATGTTTAAAACAAATCTTAATAATTTTTCTCTTAAACTTATTTAAGAGATGTGGATGTTTTCTCTTGACGAGGTCGGTTATTTTTTTTTTTCGAAAAGATCTGTTATTTTCTTTTTTTCGAAAAGGTTGATTAGTTCTTGTGTCGTATTCCTATTGCATGAATATCCTTACCTTATATAGGTATGATTAATACTTTTCTTTGTGAAAGTTTTGATTCAGAAAAAGTCTCAATATGTACTCATTCCTCTATATCCTAGTAATCCTTTGATTGTAGTATCAAAGATTCTTTAATGTATTTGCTTGATTATTATTAATGATATATATATCATTTAACTTTAAAAAAAAAAGTTATACTCGTGCCTTTTGAAGTTCTATATAAATATGGCCATTGGCCTTGAAATGGAAGATATACATAATAGTGTGTGACAGTTATTTATTTATTATGGTATCTTCATTCTATATTTTTTATTGTCATATATTTTGTTTATATTATTATATATTTATAACATGTTATTAATACGATTTTTAAATAAGTTCACTTCTTAATTTTTTATTAAGTTTTTGACTTATTTTATTTTATATATTTTTATTTTTATATATTTTATTTATATTATTATATAATATAATCCTTATGAATATGTACTGTGATTGCCATTTATTTAGATCTTCTACATCACAAAATATATGGATAATGTTATACATTAATTATCTCATATTTATATTATGTCTATTCTTTTAAATTTGAATATTTTATATGCAACTTGAAGATTGCATAATAAATCAATAAATTAGGATATTGAAATTCTAATAATTAATTTCATTTTTAGAACCTGAAGTTCTATATTATAAATTATAAATTTATTACTTATTCATATAGAAGACTACACCTTCTCATTGTTATACGGAAGACTGTGTCTTCTCATTATTATCTTATGAAAGGTCATGTCTCTTTATTATTATCAATTTATAGAAGGCCATGCCGCCTCATTATTATTAATCTATGGAAGCCATGCTTCCTCATTATTATCAATGGAAGGCTATGCATTCTCAATATTACTAATACCTAAAAGGTCTTACCTCTTAATTATGATTATTTTATGTATATAGAAGGTTATGTCTCCTAAATATTACTTTTGATAATTATGTTTTGCATTATGAATTTGTTGAATAATATTTTCATTATAATAATTTAATTCCCTTCTTAATATTTTAAGCCCCTGAAAATGTCTTTTATATATTTATAAGTTCCTGCACTTAATGCTTCTGAAAAATTACTTATCATAAGTACTAGATGCTGAAATATACTTCCAAACCAATAGTTTGGAAAAAATGATTGAAAAAAATGGCATATTCCTATAGAACAATTCAAGAACTATGATTTTCTGGTGTTATCACTTATTAGGAGTAGGTGAAAAAAAATCAAAAATCAAAAAATTGAACTGGACCGAACCAGTTTGGTTTGGTCCGATTTTTTTATTCTAAAAAAAATTGTTCGATTTTTATCATTAAAAACTGAATAGTTCGATTTGGTTCTGGTTATACATAAACTCAGAACCGAACAGAAAATCAAAATTTTAAAAGTATTAATATTTTTTAATATAAATATATAGTACTCAGGTGTAAGTTACCATAGTTGGAGTTGCAACTCAGTTGGTTAAACGGAAATAAAATTTCCTTCCAAGTCACGGGTTCGAATTGTGATTGTGTTTTTAATTTTTAATATTTTATAACTTGAATATTAATAAGTGAAATGTCATCTAATCTAAAGATTGAGTTTTAGCTTAATGGTATAATGGAGAAGACTTTTTATTGAGGTCGTTGGTTCGATTCATAGTAATGTATTTTTAATTATTAATATTTCATAACATGTATATAAATAAGTATAATGTAATCTAACCTAAAAAAGGTTTCAGTTTGGTGGTTAAATAGGAAAAAACCCTTTCTTAAGTGTAGTGGTTCCATTCCTTGTAATGCATTTTTCAATTATTAATATTTTATTATATAATATAAATAAATAATATGTATTCTTACCTAATAAAGAGCATCAACTTAGTGGTTAAATGGAAAAAGGTATTTTCTTGAGTTCGTAGGTTCAAATCTTAATAATGTTTTTTTTTCAGTTATTAATATTTTATTGTATGATATAAATAAGTAAAATGTAATTTTACCTAAAAAGAGCTTCAACTCAGTGGTAAGATAGAGGAACTCTCTATTTAAGGTCACATGGTCGAGCATCAACCTTTGTATTTTCTATTTTTTTAATTGAAGAAAAAATTAAAAATCGAACTGGACCGAATAAAAACAAACAGGTTCTGTTTAGTTGGGTTTTTACTTCTATAAACAGTATTTTTGGTTTAAAAAAATCGAATATAACCAATTCGGTTCTGTTTCGACAAAAACTAAACCGAACCGAACCATGCCCACCCATATCACCTAAGTAAAAGATTGAAAGCTCAATATTTGAGGGCCTGTAAATCCTCTAGGAAAATCTAGAAGAAAGATATAATGTGTTTCTCCTAAGAGTAAGACATGAGTAGAAGTATTATGAAAATACTTGTTATTAATATAGGGCATTTGAGGTATCTACCAAGGCTGGAGACAAATCTTATTGATGACATAAGATCCTAAAGATTTTGATCATACTTATATAGATATCTCTAATCTTTTTGAAAAAAAAAATGAAGAAGGGAACACCAATTATCAAGTCTTAATTAATATTTTCATGTTATGTCTTTTTATATTAAATGTAACTTTTTGTAATGTATTATCCTAATATCTAATATAAACTTTTTATTTAATATAAGAAATAACTTTTAAGGATAAATTGTTCACTTTAGAGAGAAAAATTGGGGATGCCTATTTGGTTAACAGTGCAATTACGCACACTATCCTTCGAGATAAGAAATATTTTTCAAAATTAACAATGATTGAAAGAAAAGTTAATATTATCATAGGTCTTGCAAATCTGATTGAAGGCTCCAGAAAAGTAATGTTGTTAATAAGTAGAACAAATTTATATATAAGTGAAGCTTTATATGCAGGCAAATCTAGAAGAAATCTGCCCAGTTTTATAGATATTAGCCAAAATAGATATCACATTGAGACCTTAAGTGAAAATAATGTAGAATATCTCTGCGTTACTTCTAAGATCTCAAACAAGAAATGCATACTTAAAAAGCTTCATGCCTTATCATTTGGTTTATATTATATAATTATAAATTCAATTAAGAGCTACGCAGTAATGAATTAGAAATATAGTGATTCAAAAATATTTATATAATAGTATGATCGACTTGGTCATCCATGATCAACAATGATGTGTAGAATTATTAAAAATTCTCATGGGATCCCATTAAAGAACTTGAAGATTCTATTGCTTAATAAGAATATTTGTACTGCTTGCTCATAAAGCAAACTTGTAATTAAACTATCCCATTCCAAGATTGGTCTAGAATCTCCATCATTTTTACAAAGGAGATACAAGGAGATATCTGCAGACTAATTCATCCACTGAGTGGACCTTTTCACTATTTTATGATTTTAATTAATGTATCTGTATAGTGGTCACATGTTTGTTTACTGTCTATACGAAATATTGCATTCGCTACTAGCACAAATCATTAAATTGAGGGCATAATTTCTAGAATACCCTATTAAGACCATACATTTAGATAATGTTGGTGAGTTTACATCTAAAATATTTAAAGGCTATTGTACAGTAGTGAGAATAGATATAGAATATCTTGTACCACATGTATACACACACAATAGATTTAAAACAAATTCTTAATTAAATGACTTCAGGTAATTGCCCGTACTTTGTGATACGATATTTCTATATCTTATAATTAAACGCAAGTATACATTATCGTAATAAGTAATAAAGGGACTCAATAAGGCGGATGTAAAACCTATATGGATAATTTCTATATTTTAATCAAATACTAAAATTATGTCTTTTTAATAATTATTTAGCAAAATAAAAATCTAAGAATGACTATAGAAAATATAAAAGTAATGACACAATGTAAAGAGAATTAGGTGATAGCAATTTAGAGAAAACCTAAGATTAATACTATCCCTCAATATGCTTTCTAATGATTAATCTCTAATATTTAACTCTCTTAGTCTTTGTTTATTGATAAAGAAACTAATGTATTAACAAGCCTCTTCCAAGGTCATGTAAGTATACCTTAATTTACCAATTACCTATATTCCTATGGTACTTATAATAAATTAAGATTCATTAAGATTAGGTCTTATTGATCATACATGTCAATTAGGTATATTCCTAACCTGAATTGAAACTTGCATATGCAACATTGAATGTTACTCTACAATCATGCATCAAATTACCTAGGTCTAAATATTATGATTCCTCTTCTAAGTTTATCAATAATATTACCAACTCATTCACTATATATTGGCCAGATATATTGAAGCATTAAGGTCAAGTAATTTGAATAATAAAGGACTAAGTTTATTAAATATTAAAAAGATATGGCAATTAAGCGCATATATTAAGTTCACGTATTAACCCTAGAAAATAAATTTAGTAATGGCTACAAGAGAACAACAGTAAAAATAATAATAAATCATGATACAATCAATTGCAAATCGATATAGATGTCGAATTGCTCTTAATTGCTATGCCTAAGAAACTCTTGATATCGAAAAATGCCTTTGAATCTCTCTCTAAGGTTGCTTCAATTAAATTCCTGTTACTCTCTAACACTTGTGCTCTGTATTATTTGTATTCTTGAATTTCTCTAGAGTGCTCTTGGATGATTTTTAAAGTCTGGGGATGAATAGCCTTTTATAGAGATTGATATGAGCTTGAAAATCTCAATTCTCATCGGATTAGGACTCGCACTATTGTTGAGGCGCTGCATTTTATCGCTGGGGTGATGCGTGTAAATGGCTTCACCACTGGAGCGGTGAGTGGTTGGCGCTAGAGCGCTGGCCTGTCGCTGGCACGTTAAAGAGATGGCGTTGGGGTGCCAGATGTGACTTAAACAAGTCTGAGTTTTTTATTTCGACCATTGTTCCAGCGCTGGGGCGAAAATTCTCATAGAGTTGGGGTGATGGACTCATACTTTAAAAACTTTACATTTTAGTCCCTATTTTTTAAATTTCGTTCAAGTCCCTATAAATAACAATAATGCACATAAATAACCATTTATTCTCATAAAATAATAAAATATCAAAATAAAAAAATAAAAAAATAAATGATAAATATGCCCTTATCACTTTGTTGATGCGCACACAATTACCAATTTCTACAAGGGGTTACGCTATTTTGCATGCTGAAGTATTAATTCATTTTAAGCCCACTACATAAATCTTCGGTCAATAATAAATAAGCATCTTCTCATTTGTCTTTAAAATCTTTGATAATCGATCTTTAGAAAACTTTATGTAATCGACACTTACTTACTAGCTTCTGAGAATAAGGACTTTGAGTTGAGAATATTTTCTTATCGACTAAAATCTTAAATGCTAGTATAACGAGTCTTCTTATAAGCTACAACCAGTCTTTCTGTAGACTACTGTGAGTTTTTTTATAATCAACGATAAACTTTTGACGAGTTACATCGAGTCATTTGCGGAATTGGACTTGCGCGGAAATCCCAAGGAACATGTTAAATTTTTATTTTTTTAAGCATAACTGGTGTCTGCTTTATTATTATTATTTTTCTTAAAGAGCCCTCTTGTCCTAAAATTGAAGTGATGTCGCATTTACAGGATAATATTCAGAGTTTTGAGTTTTGATCCTGGGAATAAGTGAAAAACAAAAAATATATATATATATATATTTTTTCCCACTCTCAGTGAAAGCGTGTCAGTTTGAAATACCCAAAATGCATGATGCGCGTGCTAGCCACGTTCTCAAAAAGCAGTTGGCGCCAATTGAACCAACCAGTTCTTTCCCTTCCAACAAGACTAGCTTCCCATATCAACCATCAAATTTTTTCAAAACTTGGCTTCACCTTATCCACACACACAACTTCTCCTCCATCTTATGATTCCAATTTTTGGCAACACGAAAAACAAAAACACAAAATCAAAAACAAAAACAAAAACAAAAGAAAAAGAAAAAAGAAAGCAAAGTGCAGCCAGAAAGAAAAGAAAATGTCTGTGGCATCATCAATCCCGTGTCTCAAAATCCCGAATTCATCTTCTTGTAGCTCTTCTTCTTCATCATCTTCAAATTCATCATACTCTTGCATTTATAGAGTTCCAAGAACAAAGCTTGGTGCATTTACTGTTACATGTTCTCAAGCTGAAGGGCCGATAAGAAGACCGGTGGCGCCGCCTTTGAGAGGGCCATCTCCGCCGTCCACTGTGAAGCCAGTCCCCCCTTCGCCGCCGCAGCCATCATCGGCGTCTTCTTCGGTGGCGCAGCCGCCAAAGCCGGCTGTTGTGGCTGCTCCGGAGGATAAGAATGTGGTTACTTTGGAGTTTCAAAGGCAGAAGGCTAGGGAGCTTCAGGAGTATTTTAAGCAGAAGAAGCTTGAAGAAGCTAATGAAGGTCCATTCTTTGGATGGGTGGGAAAGAATGAGATTTCCAATGGCAGGTAATGCAAATTTTGATGTTATTTTATTTTTTTGGCAAAGTTATCAATTTAGTTTTTATTATCTGGGTTTACGAGGGTTTTTTCTATATTAATTGATAATGGGCTTGTGGTGGATTTTCCAATTGCAATTAATGTTATTTGCTCCTAAATATTGGAAAATGGTCAATTTGAATGAAGTTCAATATATGATTTATGAGATTGGGTTTACGAGGGTTTTTTCTATATTAATTGATAATGGGTTTGTGGTGGATTTTCCAATTGCAATTAATGTTATTTGCTCCTAACTATTGGAAAATGGTCAATTTGAATGAAGTTCAATATATGATTTATGAGATTTTTGGTAAGATTTTGATATAAAAATTATTTGCCAGGGAGAGTAGGATAATTACAGCCTAATTGAATGTGTCAAAGCACGTTTTATAACTATTCCGAATCAAAATACAGTCTGATGTCCTAAGGACTGGTGGTGTTAGTAATAGCAGTTTAGGATTCTTGGCTTCTAAATCATTTGAGAGTTTTTTGTGATTATAAGATTCAATTGGATATTGGATGTTTCCTGATAAATGCTTGTGTGCTATGATTTCAAAAATCTTTGTATTTGAAAGGAACTTTATTGATTTAATTTCAAACTTGAGAGGTTCATGACGGAAGATTTTTTGAACTTCAAATTCCACGTGCAAGAAAGTAGAATGAATAGAGAAAGTAAAAGATCATGATCGGATGAAAATTCCAACATATGAAAAACTAATGTCTTTTATGTCGAAAGAATGTTAACGTTTTTTTTTCTATCATAAGTCAATAAGTTTTTAATATTCTTCTGTTTCAAATATAATATTGTTTCTTCATGCAAAAACTCTTGTTACATCTTGGTATATAATGACTAGTGGAAGTAGTAGAAGGTAGAAAAAATTTGGTTCTCTTCAAGCTTCTTGCATTCTTACATTTGATGAAATAAACTATCTATAATTTGGAAGATTACCATCAAGAGTGGGCTGCAAGGCATCTTGAAATATTCTGCGTAAAAATGTCTCCCCCTTCGCATATTTGAGCATGAAATGATTCTAGGTCTCTCTATAACAACAAGACTTTACTATGAAGCTAGTTGACACTACTTATTACTCTAAATTTGAAAGGTGAAAAAGAAGTTGATGCTAAAGAATCTTCTCAATAGAACTCATGAAATTAAAATATGATGTTGAAGTTCTTTGTTTTTATATTTTGACAGATCTGTCTTATGTCATTTTAAATTATGCAACCTTTAATGCTTCCTAAATTAATGATGATTTAAGAACATCAATATTCTTACTGCAATTAAATAATGGCATTTTCAGGAATGACATCCTTTAAACATTGTAACATTCCAATGTGACATAAAGATTCATTTTAATCCATCGTAAGGGCCCTGAACCTTGTGCAGATTTTGAACTCAAACTGCCTTGAAAAAGATATACATTCTGCATACTAACTAACATTTATTGAACTTCAGAGTCAGTGTTCTGAACTTGGCCTGTATTAATACAAATTTGTGTGTGAAATCTGTTCTTTTCGTAAATACTGAAGTTCTATGATGAGTTTTATGATAAATTTTATTTTACCATGGACTTGTTTTATTGAACTTCATGCTACCCATTGAGCTTATTCTAGTCTCCTTCAAACGGATTCAGTTTTCTAGAGCTTTGTTTTTGAGATATAGCATAATTTCTTGATTTGGTGCCTTTCTTCTGTTTCTTAGAGCCTGTAAATATAGTTTTATTAACTGCAAGAAGAAAGGACGAAATATTGTTTAGGACTAAGAAGTATCTAACATCTGGACAACCACTAGCCATACATTGATAAAACTCAGCAGCCAAACCATTTAATCTTTGGACCATTGTGAATGATATGCTGTTAGATGTTTTTTGGAAGAATCCGAATTTTTTTCTTCATAAGATATCTTAAACTCAAAACAAGCTCTTAATATAGCTACTAATATGTTACATGAACTCGGCCCACAATGGGCTACAAGACACAACATGGATTCTTGTTTATTTCCTTTTTTTTATTTTTATCTGATTCTCCGTTTGTGATATTGGTTGTAGATGGGCGATGTTCGGTTTCGCTGTCGGGATGCTAACAGAGTATGCAACAGGGTCTGATTTTGTTGATCAAGTAAAGATCCTTTTCTCCAATTTCGGAATAATAGATTTGGAATGAGTTGTATGCTTAATCATGATGCCATCCATACTTTTGTTATCCTTTATTGTTGTAATCTTATCAATGTTTCATTTGCAACTTCTTTGGTTACTAGTTTAATTTCATTCAGTTGATCAAATGATTATTGTAAAGCCTTGTTTCCATCATTTAGTTGATCTGCAGGAATACAATTTTTTCCTTGGCTGTTTAGTTAATTGCAGTTTTTACATTCTATGGCCAATTAAATGGGTTCTCAGTTCTGCCTTTGGGAATTGTATGTCATGGTACTAGAAAATATTGGGATATTTAATCGTAAGTTAACAATATACACGACTTACGACATAAAATATTACTAGTGGCAGATCCGTTACAAATTTCACATTGGAATATATATAGGACGTGTTGTGTGGTTCAACTGAAATGGAAAACTAAACTCACCCAAAAACTTAATATGTATTCCTTGCAAGAGTCGGGGTTGTGGCTTTCGAAAATGCCGAGTAGAAAGCTGTGAAGTCTCAAATAGCATAGAAGAAGAAGAAGAAAAAGGAAGAACAAAATGTGAAAAAGGTCTTATATTATATCATTGATGTTAAATTTGTAGATTCAGTTTTATGGCAATGTGAGAACAATTGGCAAACCTGTTAACACATAATCATAAATAAGATTGATATTTATAAAATATAATTCTCTTAATTTATCATATCAAATTAGATTGATATTTATAAAATATAATTCTCTTAATTTATCATATCAAATTTTAGGATATATGTTAAAAAATATTTATTAGAGAAATTTATAGTGATTAGAATGTGAGGATTAACAACTTTTAATGAGACTCAAGAGCATAACTGTCTTCCACAATCAAATATGTGTAACGTTCAGTAAAGTTTTCTCTATGATGAAAGAGAAGAAAAGTTCTACGAATAATGATTTGATTTAAGGATCATAACCCTATAAGAGGTCTTTATATATTAGTTTAACTATTATTCTATTAATCATAATTTTACTAGTATTAGATTTATACATATAATAAGTCTATATCCAATGGGTATTTTTAGAGCTCAATAAGAAATAGTTTAAATAAAATACATAAATTGGCTATGATTTTAAGATAGCCCATATTATATAATTATAGTTAATATGTGAGCTTACATAAGAAATAATAAAACATAACAATCTCCCATTTGGGTCAAATATGCAAGATGCACAATAAATATTATCTTATCTTAAAACATTTCTTTAAATGCATTATAGTCTATTAACCATATCAATATGGAATCAAAATGACATTCATTGCATATATTCGTATCTAAACCTACCGATGGTCACAAAACCAATATAATGAATGACATAGATTAGATATGAATGTACAATATGAAAATTATATGAATAAACATGCTTATTTCCAACTGGTTCTACTTTATAACACTAATGAGTTAAGCCAAATACTTTATAAACTTTATGAAAAATCGCAATAAAAATGCAACTTTATAACTCCAACAAGTTACATCAAATACTTTCTAAACTTTATGCAAAATTATAGTAAAAAGCCACTTTCTAAACTTTTGCAAAATCGCAGTAGAATGTGTAACTTTATTTAAAAGTTTCAACAAATTATCCATTAAACTTTATTCGATAGAAAATAAACCATAAGTGTGTTTTAACCAAATGAATATCAAATAACAAACTCTCACTATTCATGCATATCATCAAATAACACAATACTCATATGAGCAACATGTATACTTATAAAACACCTTAGGTAGAAACCCTTTGGTGAACGGATCCACATTTATAAAGTTTGTATTAATATATTCTATCAATACTTGTTAACTCTGAATTATTTTTTTAACAGTTAGAAATTTGATGTCTATATATTTAGACTTCAAAGAAGGTTCTGTTGTTGTAGGAATACAACACAGTGGGTTTATTTTCACAATAAAATTTTAATGGTTTTTCAATACCATTAATAATTCATAGCCCTATAATAAAGTTTTGGAGCCATACCCCATGATTTGATGCTTTAAAACAAGCTATAAAGTTGACCTCTATAGTAGAAGAAGCTATGAGTGTCTGCTTAGCACTTTTTTAGAAAATAGCTCTTTAGGCTAAAGCGTATACATAGCCCGAAGTAGATCTCTTACTATATAAGCATCTAGAAAAATCAAAGTCTAGAATACTCTATAATTTCTAATCTATTTGATCTACTATGTGTGAGTATATAGTATTTTGTTCTCGATAAATGTCGTATAATTCATCTGGTTACTTTTTAGTGATCCATCATAAGGTTACTTAAATATCTGCCTAGCATTCCAATAATGTATAGAGTAGCTGGACGATAACATACTTAAGCATATATGAAACTTTCTACTACTGACACATAAGGGAATTTCTACATCTCTTTCTATTCAATCTCATTCTTGGGGTATTACTGAGGCTGAACTTATCACCTTTAGTAATGGTGTATCTCTCGGAGCACAACTTTCATGCTAAACCTGCTAAGTATCTTGTTGATATAGTTCTTTTTGAATAACCCAAGGATATCTTGAGTGTAATCTTAATGTATTTGTATTCCTAATGCAAAACATGCATGCCTAAGATCTTTTATCTCAAAATTCTTTAATAGAAATACCTTGGTTTCGTGCAATAATCTTATATCCCTGCTTGCAAGTAATATATCATTGACATATAAAACTAGAAAGATAAACTTACTCCTACTGAACTTATGATATATATATATATATATATTCATTAACTGCATTTTTTTCAAAGCCAAATGAGATAATTACTTGATGAAACTTGTGATACCATTGATAGGATGCTTACTTAAGATCGTAGATGGATTTTTTTAATTTGCAGACCATATTATTTGGATCTCTAAATATAATATTTATTGGCTGCACCATATATATCCTCTCTTCAATATCATCATTGAGAACCATAGTTTTTATGTCCATTTGATGTAGCTCTAAATTAAAATGAGCTACAAGTGCCATAATGATCCTAAAAGAGTATTTTGTTAATACTCAAGATAAAGTTTCTTTATAATCAATGCATTCATTCTGAGTGAAACTTTCGGTAATGAGATGTACTTTATCTATCTTGATATTGCCTTTTAAATCTCTCTTGGTCTTAAATATAATTTGCAAGCAATGGGTTTTACATTTTTAGGCAACTCAACAAGATCCCAAATGTCATTGTCTTTCATGAATTTCATTCTATCCTTTATGGCCTCAATCACTTATAAGAATTATAATTTGTTTGACTTGACTGAAATTGATTGGATTATTTTTCAATCCTATATCAAACTCATATTCTTGGAGATAGATGATATAATTATCCAAAATTTCACTTCTATTTTCTTTAGTGGATCTTCTCAATAACATTTGTTCTTGAGGTTGCTTTTCGTGAAGATGAGCAAATTCTTCATTTTGGATTAGGGGCTCCTATATATTTTTCTTGTATTTCTAGATTTATATCTTGAATATGTTAAAAAAGAGAGTCTTGTTATTTTTTATAGCAGCTATAGGAAGAGAAATAAATTTCTCCTAAAATAATAATATCTTTAATCTGACCTCTCTCCCAAACTCAGCATCCTCAAGAAACTTAACATTTGTCGTCTAGAAAAAAGATCTACTTGAGGGATCATTAAATTTGAAACTTCTTGATCTTTCAAAGTATCCAACAAAATAACAGCTTACTATTCTTAAGTCCAATTTCTTTTTCATTGGGCCTATATGGCTTAGTTTCAACTAGATAACCCTAAATATGGACGTGCCTAATACTAGACTCCTTACCAATCTATAACTTGTATGAGATTTTAGATACTATTTTACTTAGAACTCTATTGAGGATATAATTTTCAGTCTTTAATGCTTCTCCTAAGGGTCATTCAGGTAAAGAAAAATGACTAATCATACTTCTTACTATATCCTTAAGTATTTGACTTCGTCTCTTAGTAACACCATTCATGCTTGGTTTCCTAAGCATTGTGTATTGTGGGACAATACCACATTTTATTAAGAATTTTGCAAAAGATCCTAGACGATGTTTACCTAATTCATCATATCTGTTGTAGTATTCATTACCATAGTCAGATTTGAAGGCTTTAATTTTCTTGCCAAGTTGATTTTCAACTTCAGCTTTGAAAACCTTAAATACGTCTAGAGATTGAGACTTCTTATGAATAAAATAAATGTATTTATAACGAGAATAATTATCAATGAACGTAATAAAATAATGTTAGCTATTCTAAGAAGTCATATGGAATGGTCCGCAAATATTAATATGTATTAGTTCAAAGATATTAGAGCTCTTGTTAGCACCTATTTTTTTTTTTTTGTCTATTTTTCCTTAATGCATTTAACATATATTTTAAACTCTGTTAAGTTAAGAGAATTAGGAATCCTATCTAACATAAGTCTTTCAATTCTTTATTTAGAGATATGGTAAAATGCTTGTAACATTTTAGACATTGTATGATCTGAAAGAGTTTAGATCTGATCTAAAAGAGTTTAGATCAGAACTAAGAGTTAGTAAAATCTAAAGAATTAGAGCCTTGTCTGAAATGGGACAAAGACCTAAGAATATATTAGTAATGAGATAGTTGCAATGAGTTACAAATAGTGCTAGGAAATGTTGTTATGCAAATATGTTCTTAAATTTAATATTCCTGATCTATCTTCACTAATGCGGGTCTGTTAGTGAAGACTTTAATATATATAGATCAGTGTATGTCTATATCTGGATAGTCCAGATGATTAGTCTTAGCAGACCATGAGTTTAGTGGAAACTCGTATAGAGATACAAGTATTCAGTAAGGACTAAATATTGAACAGACTTACAAAGATCTCCAATAGACATCCTATAAAGCCGTCAATTGAGGATCTTTCGAGTTGAGTAGTATTCGTGGTCCTTAGACCTGAGTGCCACGTTGGACTTGTGAGTGATCCATCATACTTTAGTTTCACACATGTCAGATACCTTTGTCTAACTGCTGGGTGTCGCTGGGTATGGTTCGATGTTTATGGAGTTCGGTGTGTACAGATATGGGATCCATCAACTCAATTGGGTAAGTAAAATATCCTAAAACTCCAAGGTTGTATTTCAGAAAGTCTTATGGCCATAAGCAGACATATCCGAGAATTAATTTTATTCTCGGAAAAATAATATCGTAAAAGTGTTTACGGATATTATTTATAGAAATACAAATCTAGAGATAAGTTTATGGTTGAGCACATAAAGACTTGACGGTGTTGATCTATATCTCCGCTCTTCTATGATATTTATGATGGAAGGATATACGAATATGTTATAACCTCAACTTGTATGGTATAATGCACCGTTTTGTAATATCCATAACATGTGTGTGAGACATTGTTCACGGACGTGTGAAATAGTTTCCTAGAGAGTCTCACAATATAAAGTGTACTCGTTGTGCACTAGGGCAGCGAATTAGATTGAACAAATAATCCAACAATTTCCAGCAAAGTGAAAAATGTTTTAAGGTTCCTTTTATTACTCACTTGTCAATAATTGAATGTAAAATACATTATTGGTTTACAAGAGTTGTTAACCAATAAGAAATTGACAAGTGGCTCAATCTTGCTCCATAAATAATTTACCATGTATTTACATATTTACCTTGCTTGGTAAATACATATAAGGTAAATGTAAATATTCAAAATAGTTTTAAATTATTAATATTTTATATATTAATCAAATTATTATTATTAATTGGAATAAGTGGCAAACACCATTTAGTAATGGAGTAAGCACTTGTTATTAATAATAAGCAATGTTGGCCACTTAGAATTTGTTAAATGGTGCATTTGTGAAGTGGTGTGACCACTCAACATTGATTAATAACCACTTGTGCATTAACAATTGATTCATATGGATGAATCAATTTATTGAGTGAAAAATATGATTGATTAATGTTTGTAATGGCAAACATAGATAAATGGTGGTGGAGCACTAAGAGAAGTAATCATTCTTTGCACTTAATTAAGAATTGAAAGAGTTCAATTTGTGTGAAGGAAGAGAAAATTTTCGTTCTAGGAGAGAAAAGAGAGAATTGAGAGCATTTCCTAGGTGTATTTCTCAAAGTGTTGAGAGAATATGCAAAGGCTTACTAAGGTTCAAAACAAAGAGTTGTAAAGAACCAAAGAAAACACTTAATTCTTCTTATCTCTTGGTAGTAATAATTCATAAGGACAAATTGTTTTAAGTGTTAAAACAATCATTTGCTGGAAATTCAAGGCTGCCTTTCTAGCTTCATAATCCCACCGGATTTAGTTGTGAACTAGAATTGTGCAAGGGAACATTTCAAGGTGAGCTCAACAAATTGAAGATTGGAGTTCTTGAAGAATTGTAAAGCTACCTTCATAATCGGGTAGGTTATTTATTTACAATTCATTTTATATCATGCATAAAATATATATATGAGATATATATGTGCTTGAATGATCATACATGTGATTACATGCTTAAGTTTATTACATAGTGTATAACATGTATGAATACTTCTGTTGCGTATTTAATTTTTGAAATTATATATATTTATACACATCACACACTATATCACAACATTATTAACATAAAATGATTCATTAAAAGAAGCGTGAGTATCTAATTTGTAAAAATTATCAATCAATGAACCAATACCAACTAGATTTGAATTTTGATGAAGACTAAATTTATTATTTTTGAATGAATAAAAATATCCTAATTTGTCTAAATTAGAAATAGAAAGTAAGTTCCGTCTAAATGACAGTATATAATAAGTCTCATCTAAATAATATCTAATCTCTAATTGTAATCTAAACAATCATATAACCTTTACAAGAGTTGTGTTGTCATTTTTTATATAGATGCATCTTTTAATATTAATTAACAATTGACTCCTCAAACAATTCTACATAAACACACTTATATGAGTAGTTGCACCTGTATCAGCCCACTATGTGTGTTTGGGTACAAAAGCTAAATTAACTTCAAAATAAATGAAGTTGTAAAATTTACTTTTTTGAACACACTATTTGACGTACTAGGGACAATCCTTCTTCACATGACTAACGTTCATACAAATGAAACAAGTAATGATCATATCTTATTTCTTTTGCACCTTATTATGTGAAGTCTCCATTGAAGTTTTCTTTCTTTTATCCGTTTTTATTTTCTTATTGGTAACCTTATCTTGAAAATTATTTGCTAAATTAGCACTTTTATTTTTTTTCTCACTTTAATCTTTCTTTTTCTTGTACAAATGTCAAATGAGTTCATTAAGAGTCTATTGATCATTTTGGGTATTGTATCTCACTATAAATTGATTGTATTGTGTATGAAGAGAAATAGGAATAAAATATATGAGCAAGTCATCAGATAGCTTTAATTTTAGTGCCTTTAGTTTAGAAGCAAGATTAGGCATCTTCATGTTGTACTCCCTTACATTTCATTTTTCGTTATACTTCATCAAAATAAGGTTAGCTAGTAGTGTACTTATTTCAATCTTTTCATTTTTAGCAAAACACTTTTCAATTCCCTCAAAGAATGACTTAGCATTTTTCTCCTCAAACATAGCGGCCCTAAGGAGTTTGAAATAACACGTTTCATGATCATAAGACATATGTGATTAGAACGATTCTATTTCTCTAAGTCAATTTTATCCTCAATGGAACTTAGATCAATTAGAGTAGGAGATCATTCTATTTGAACCGTAAGGTTAAGATCCATGCAAGCAAGAATTATGATGATGTTCTCTTTCTAATCCTTAAAGTTTGTGCCATTAAACACAGATGAAATTTATATTTATAAATATAGAAGAAGCATAAGTAGAAACTGAACAGAGAATATAAAACAAAACAAACTAAAAAATGTCATAACCTAAAAGATATATGCATGACATATAGTACCATATAAAGGTGGACTCCATTACAAGATATGTAGTACAACATTGATATTTAGTCTTTGGATAGAAATATCATCTGTAAGTAGTAATTTCAATGCAATAATCAAATATTGATATAAATCTACCAACAATAAGCCTTTCTTTGGACCGGCTTATTGGATGCATGAAAAATTTAATAATTATTATACATTTATTATTGTAAATATGCCTATTATTTGGCAAAAAAAAAACTATATCTTCCTTTGGGCCGATTATTTTCTACAAAAATAATAAAGATATTCATCTTAATATTCTAAAACAAATAAATCTACACAACATATATTACTTTAAAAACATGTTATTTCAATTAGTTTATTTCAAAATATAGCCAATTAGTGTAAAAAAAAAAATAATAAAAATGCCCACAATGAAAAAAATTAGCTTTATATATATATATATATAATACATACACTAAAGTGGCACCATGGCGCTAAGGTCACTCAGGTTACAGCTCTGCTAATGGTCACAAACAGGTTCAATTTTGCGTCAATAATTGTCAAGTCAAATTTAGATTGGTTGGGTTTCTGGTTGAATTTTCATGAATTGGGTCGGATCAATCTATTACTCCCAAAAAAATAAAAACCCAAAAATTAGGTCAAAATTGACCTACCATCCCAGTACTTGACGCTAGGTTATTGTTTTCCCTAGCGTCATAGCTCCATGTCATAACCTATGGTGCTACAGTACTTGACCATTGCCTAAGCAGTGTTGCAGCGCTCTTTGCGAATTTAAAAATTTCAAATTTATCAAAGAACACAAAAAAATACCAAATTGAAGCCGAATTTTGATATTTTCATCCTTAAAATTTGAACCGTCAAATCATAATAAAATCCATAAACTGTCTTCCTAAACAAAATTATGAAAAATTTACAAGATTCATACATATGATATCTTTGCCCTAATAAGCTATATGGGAAAAGATATTCAACCATGAATTTATGCATGAAAATTTCTAATAATTTAACCTAATTTATACTTTGATACCACTTGTTAAACATAAACTATAAATCAGGATACCTGTAGAATATAACTCTATTGGTCTATATATCAAATTATTAGGATAAATATTAAGAAAACTTTACATAAAAAATCAATAATGAGTAAAATGCGCTGATTAACAGCTTTCAATGAGAACCAAGAGTATAGCGTCTTCCATAATAAACTCTATGTAGCGTTGATGGATTGTATTTTATATTTATATTTATATATTTTTAGGCTTAGCATTTATTCATTTTAAGTATGAATATTTGAAATTTTATGTGCTTTATTGTCATTTTGTAGGTTAGAAGTCAATTGAACTATTTGGGATAAAAATCTAAGAAAAATAAAACAAAGTGTCAAAATTGCTACAATAACCTGCTATAGTATCTTGCTCAATCCTCAGCATCATGACATTGAAAGTAACAGCATAGTGCTAGAATAACAAAATAAATAAATAAATATAAAAGAGGCAGAATTTGAGTGTTGCAGCGCCAAGAAGTCAGGGTCGGGGTGTTAGACACTGGGTGCTGAATAAGAAAATCCAAGTTTGACTTGTATTTAAAGTTTTGCCCTAATTTGAAGACTAAAAACCTATAAATAGAAAACTAAAAACCTATTCCAGAAGGAGAAAAGAGAGGAGTAATAGAGATGACAACTTCTTGAGAGTTTAGAGTAACTTTTGAGAGAATTAAGAGGGCAAGAAGATTAAATATTATAGCACATAGTTTTATTTCTTTATTCTTTATCTTCTGATGTTCTATGATTTCTATGATGTTAATTTTATTATGCTATAGAAATCTTTCTTTCATCATGAACTAAAATTCTTTTCTAGGGTTTCAATTGGATCTCCATATGTAGTTTGAATTAATTTTACCCTTTTGATTCATATTATTTATTAATTGAGATGTTTGTTCTACCTTGTGTTTTATGCTTTTTAGAAATTTGATCACCATCTAGATTGAGATTTTAGGTTTATCCATTGACAGAATAATATATGATCATTGATTATAATGAGTTCGTGCAAGATAGAAATATACTTATATAACATGTGCAACCATTAAAGAGAACCCGTGCTTAATTAATTCTCTTTTAATTTAATTCATATAGGAATATAATGAGTTGATTAAAAGGGATATTCTTACTTGACCATCACTATAGGCTTGTAGGTAATTTATAATTCTTGGTTGGCAATTCTAATTGAATAATTGATTCAAAGAGAGAAATTAGTAATTTAGGTAAAGTGTAGGGTGAAGATTGAAACCCTAGGTTTATCTTTACTGGTGAATTTATAAATTCTGTTGCTTAGGCTCTTATTACTTTTATTTCTTTTTATTTTTATCTTTTACTTTTATTAATTCTGCACCTTTTAATAAGTTATTTGGATTAATCGAGAATTGATATAGGTTAGTATTTAGCAAAAATATAATAAAATTCCTCATGTGAACGATACTTTACTCTCATTATATTACTTGCTTGCGATAGCATGTACTTACGCTGTAATCCAACACAACAAATGCTCAATGAGATTCTCTCTCTATGATGGAAAGAAGATAAGAGCTCTAACAATAATGATTTGACTTTTAGGCCACAACCCTCTAAGAGATATTTATATACTAGGTTAACTATCATCCCATCAATCATAATTTAACTAGTATTGGCTCTTTACACATAATAAGCTCATACTAAATAGACATTTCTAGAATCCAATAAGAGATTGTTCAATTAGATCACTTAAATTGGCCCTAATTTTAATATAGCCCATAATTTATAATTATTATTAATATGTAAGCCCACAAGAAAATAATAAAACTCAACAAAACTCATTATAGAATATCTTTCGCTTTTGATCACAGTAAAACAAAAGGTTTTATTTAAGGGAATTTTTCAAAAATGGCCAATATTTTGAGGTAATTTTATTTTTTAGTCATAAAGTTATGGTTGATAAAATATATAATAAATAAAATATTTGAAAAAATGAGCAAAAAATTGGCACAATTTTTGAAAATTTATCTAGAAAAATCACATTTTAACATTTAGTAATAAAGTTCTAAAGAGAAAAAGAGTAAATAGGGGAGAGAAAACCATAAACTAGTAGCTGTGACATCTATCACAAATTCAAAAATATGAATGTCGGCACTTAAATACAATCTAAACATGCTTTAATAATCTTAAATAGTATATAGATCAAATGGGAAAATTAAAACAAACAAAAACATACCTAGTTCCATTGATACTTTTCACAATATGGTGATGAATGGGTTAAAGTTCTTCTAAACGTTACACCATCTCTTATAATGGTGTATATGAGACTAAAGAAATATTATTGGCTTAAGGACCTAACCAAGGGAATGATTTGAATATATAGACTCTGTACATCATAAATGCTATTGAACGTGCTTTTGATCATAAGAAACTTTCCAGATTATGGGTAGTTTTATTTAAATTTGTTAGAGTTTTATATGAATGTTGTGTACATTCCTAGAATGATGGAAAATCATGGGCCACGTTCAAACTAAAAAATGGGTTAAAAAAGTCTAACATTCTCCCACTTGGTCCATATATTCCATCATTTATCATAGTAAGAAACAAAATACAAGAATCATGGCAACTTGTTCTCTAAAATTGAGTATTAACTTTCATGTATCACTATGCATTATGTCTCTTAATCACTTGCCCATATTACTTAATGAATAAACCATATATTTATTCTAAGTCCAAACATTAATGGTATTTCTCAATTAATTAATGTGTATACAATTTAATAATCAAATATGAGAAAATATTATAATATAAATAGAGTTTCATTATAAATGACATTCGTCCATCTAATGAAAATCATACAAAGGAACTAAGTCCCATTATATATAAATGACCTTTGAATTTTAATGGTGGCATGCCTTTTATTAAGAGAACAACAACTATCAATTAGTGCTAACGTGTTTAATAACCATTGTCTTCACTTTAACAAGTCCCTTTATGGTTAAATACTTGATGTTGATGTGTTTGCTTTGACTATCAATTTTTTTTTGTTTTTAGCCTTAAAAATTGTAGTTGAATTATTACAATATATCCTTAATATCCCAGAAATCGAATCTAAAAATTTAAGCCCAAAAATAAAATCTTCATCCATACATCATGCGTGGTAGCCTCAAAACAAGATACGAACGTAGCCACTATAGCAGAAGTCACAGTTAAAGTCTGCTTTACTCTCTTCCATGATACAACTCCACCAGTTAACATTAAAATGTATCCAGATGTTAATTTTTGTGAATCAACATAACTAATAAAGTCTAAATCTAAGTAGCCAATCACCTCTAGATTATCAATTCATCTATACATAAGCATGTAATCCTTAGTCCCTTGCTCTCCTCCAAGATACAACTCCACTGGTGGACTTGAAAATGTATCTAGATGTTAATTTTTATGAAGCAACACAACCAACAAAGTCTAAATTTGAGTAGCCAATTACCTCTACATTATCAATTCGTCTATACATAAGCATGTAATCCTTCATCCCTTGAAGGTATCTTACTACCTCCTTTGCAGCTCTCCAATAGTCCACACATGAATTACACTAGTATCTTTTCAACATTCCATTAATAAATACAATGTTAGGCCTTATATAGACCTGATCATACATCAGGCTTCAAATAACAAAAGCATATGGAATGTTCTTCATTTGTTCCTTCTCAAGATTATTTTTAGGCACTAGTTCAATTGAACCCCTTACCCTTCATAATGAGAGCTATAGTTGGTGAATAATCTTTCATCCAAAATCTCCTTAAAACCTTATTGATATAGATTTCTTGAGATAGACCCAAAATGCCTCAAATATATCTCTGTATATCTTAATGCCAATAACATAAAATGCATTACCCATATCCTTTATATTAAAGTTTTCAGAGAGAAATTATTTCACCTCATATAGTAAACCATTGTCATTAGTTGTAAGCAAAATGTCATCCATATATATAATAACGAAACAAATCTTACACTCACTTACTTTCTAGTATATACATTGATTCATAATGTTCTCTACAAATCTAAATGAAGAGATAACATTATGAAATTTCAAATACCACTAATGGGAGGCTTGTTTCAATATGTATACAGATTTCTTGAGCTTGTACACCAAATGCTGTGAGTGATTTTAAACTTAAGGTGCATGCATATAGGTTTATATCTATCATTTAAATTGGCATACATATCATATATATATATAAGTGCAGCAGATGAGCGGAATACTAATTTCCTAATAATAAATACTTTTACATGCATCTCATAAATGTAAACTACATAAAAATTGAGAATTTATTACCTTGGCAAGCTCTTGGTTTTTCGTCAAACTGGAGTACCCGCCTTGAAGCAACTTGTTCACAATTCTAGTTCCTTAACACGGTGGGCTTGGGAAAACTAGAATAGCACCTTTTCCAGCAAAGGATTCAATACTTGAATCCTTATTCTACTTTGTAGTATAGATGGCTATGATGGATAAGAATAGAAGAAGTGTATTTAAACTCTCAACTTTTGAGAGGTTTTCCTAACACTTAGCCAAAATTTCACTTCTCACACTCTCTAAGCCTTTGGCCGAATGATTATTTAACAAAATGAGCAACAACTTGCTCTTTTATTTGTTTTTCTTTTTTCCTCTCAATGGACAACACTTGTCCCATTTAATTACATAATAGCCTCTATTATCATGGTAAATGTTTTCCATTAGTGTTTTGTTTATAATTATTTATAATAAACAAAATGAAAACAAAACAAAATGAAAAATTATTTGGATGAACTTGGCCAAATGGCAAACACTTTCTCATTTGTAAACGACATGTCCGGCCCACCATTTATAAATGCCATCCATTTGTATTTAATTTATCATTTAATCAATATTAAATAAATAATTTAATCATATTAAATTATGGTAGAAACACATGCCAATTTGACTATAAAATAAATTGTTTGATTTCTATTTAAATAATAATATCATATATTATTATTATTAGTTTATTCAATAACCATTTTAATGAATAAAAAAATGATCTTATTTGTCCAATAAAGACGGTCATTTTGGTAATTTCTAAGTCAAACAGTAAGTGGCTCATAATATGTCATGTGTCAACATCCCATTGGTTAACAACTAATTGTTAACTAATTGATGTACTTAACTCTTAAGTCTTAACACATGCACAGTTGGAGAGAGACTGAAGCAAATGTCCGGTCTACTAAAATTTACTGGATCAAACTATTCAATTCGGTATGCTGCCCAAGTGCATAATAAGTACACTTCATATTACGGGACTCTCTAGTTCCACTCCTGATTTGTCTAACAGAATTATTCTGTGAGTCTGAGATCGATGCCCCACGCACACGTCACGGATATTACAAATCAGTGCAGTAAACCATTCAAGTTGAAGTTATAGCGCATAAGTATAATCCATCTGCCAATCATATCTTGGAAGAGCGGAGATATAGATCATCACCATCAAATCCCTATGTGCTTATCTGCGAACTTATCTCCAGACACATATCTTAATAAACAATATATGCAAATACCTTTGCAATATTGTTTAACCCTGTGAGAAACTCTTTTCTCGGGTTAGTTGCTTATGGCCATAAAGCTTTCTAAGATAAAGTCTTGAAGTATCATAATATATAACTCATCTATGTGAGCTGATGGATCCTATTACTGTACACACTAGACTCCATAAGTATCAGACTATACCCAACGGTTACACCATGAAAGGTCTGTGACATGCGTAGAACCAAAGTATGATGGATCACTTACAAGCCCACTCTGACACTCAGGTTAAAGGACTACATATACTACTCAAATCGAGAGGACCTTCCATTGACGACTTCATGGGATGTTTATTGGGGTCCTCGTTGTGTCTGTTCAGTATTCAGTTCTTACTGAATACCTATATGTTATACGAACTTCAGTAAGCTCATGGTCAGCTAAGAACAACCATCTAGACCACCTAGGTATAATATAAACTAGTCTATGATAAAAGGTTCCACCGACAGACTTGCATCGTTGAATTAAGACCAAGAACATATAATTTGATAATAAACTTTCATAAAAATATTTCATAAAAATATTGTTTAACCCTATGAGAAACTCTTTTCTCGGTTTAGTTGCTTATGGCCATAAAGCTTTCTAAGATAAAGTCTTGAAGTATCATAATATATAACTCATCTATGTGAGCTGATGGATCCCATTACTGTATACACTAGACTCCATAAGTATCAGACTATACCCAACGGTTACACCATGAAAGGTCTGTGACATGTGTAGAACCAAAGTATGATGGATCACTTACAAGCCCACTATGACACTCAGGTTAAAGGACTACATATACTACTCAAATCGAGAGGACCTTCCATTGACGACTTCATGGGATGTTTATTGGGGTCCTCATTGTATCTGTTCAGTATTCAGTTCTTACTGAATACCTATATGTTATACGAACTTCAGTAAGCTCATGGTCAGTTAAGAACAACCATCTAGACCACCTAGGTATAATATAAACTGGTTTATGATAAAAGGTTCCACCGACAGACTTGCATCGTTGAATTAAGACCAAGAACATATAATTTGATAATAGACTTTCATAAAAATATTTCTTAGCACCTATTATATCTCTTGTAATTATGTTATTACTAGTGTACTCTCAGGTCTTTGTACCGTTACAAATAAGATTTTAACTTTTAGACTTCACTGATTATTATAACATACTAACTCTTTAGCATTTATAGTTCTCAGCGTTGCTAACTTTTAGCATTGATCTAAATTTCTTTAGACTAAATCTGAACTCCTTCAAATCATACAATGTCTGTAACGTCACAAATATTGAACCATTTTAATAATTATAATTGGCGATTTAACAGAAGATGTAATGTATAAATATTATAAAACAAAATATTCATACAACAACGGGATGGCATGTGACCACAAATTCTAACAAATGCTCACCAACACTAAAGGAAAACCCATCTAGTTGTTTCATGTAAAACTTCTTTCTCTAGATCTCGATTAAAGAAATCTATTTTTACATCCATTTTTTGTAGCTCTAAGTTGAAATGAGCAACTAATGCCATTATAATATGAAAATAATCTTTCTTAGATACAGGAGAGAAGGTCTCCTTATAGTCGATTCCTTCTTTTTGAGTGAATGTTTTAGCAATAAGTATTGCTTTATATCTCTCAATCTTTGTTTTAAGGACATATTTGCATCCTATGAATTTTGCATCATTGCAACTCAATAAGATCATAGACTCCATTAAATGGCATTGAATTCATGGTATCATACCATAAATTTGATTCTTTGCAACTCATAGCTTGTGATAACGTTTTAAGATCATTTATAGGTCTAATATTATAGTCTAATTCTTGTAAATACACAATATAATCACTAGGAATTGCTAATTTCCCTTCTCTAGTAGATCTCCTTAACATTGTATCAAGATTTTCCTATGGAACATATTGTTAAACAATTTTTGGTAATTCCCAAACAACTTGATCTACTGGGTTGTTATCAATGGTTAGTAGAACTTTAATAATTGGTTGTTCAACACTCGTTTTAACTTTGAGTATTGTGAATGATAATTAATATATCACTTGAGGTGGAACGTTGAGCATCAATATAATCTTTCTTAGAAACAATGTTCTAGAATGATCGCTCCTATTAATAAAGTTATTTTTAAAATTTTAGCATTTCTTAATTCTATAATCCTAGTATTATGAGATGGATAGTAGAATTTATACCCTTTAGACCTTTCAACATATGCAACAAAATATCTATTAATGGTCCTTAGGTTCAGTTTTTTCTCTTATAGGTAATAAACTTTTACTTTAGACTGGCATCCTCAAATGCGCATATGTCATAAACTCAGTTTCCAAGCTTTAAATAATTCAAATGGTATTTTTGGGACAGTCTTGGTTTGAACTCGATGTAACATATACATAACTATTTTAAAAGCTTTGGTCCATAAGGATTTAGAAAGCTTAAAGCTACTAAGCATACTTCATACCATGTCTATTAATGTCTAGTTTCTTTTTTCTACTACACCATTTAGGTATGGGGAGCCAGGTTTGGTGTATTAGGTAACTATCCCATGCTTTTGAAGAAACTTCGCAAATAGACCATGTGCTTCTCCATCCTCAGTATATCTACCATAATATTCTCCACCTATATCTATTCTCACAATCTTAATTTGCTTTCCACATTGTTTCTTGACTTCAGCCTTAAAAATCTTAAAGGCATCTAGTACTTCATTTTTGTTGTGAAGCAAGTAGAGATACATGTATTGTGAATAAATCATTTATGAAAGAGATGAAGTATTTCGAATCATATAAGTCTATGTCTGGACTACAAATATCTGAATGTATGATCTCTAATATATTTGTGCTCTTCTTGGTATCTTTCTTAGACTTATTGGTCTAAAAACTTTTATATATATCAAAATCAATAAAATTCAAAGTACAAATTACTCCATCATTTATTAATCTCTTAATTCTTTCTATGGAGATATGTCCTAATCTCTGATGCCGTGACATAGAAGAATTTTTTATTCATAATACATCGCTTAATACCAGTATGAACATGTATAGCATTTTAAGTAGTATTAATTTGCAAATTAATAATAAAAAAAACCATTAGATAATGTATCATTCTTAACAAAATCATATTTATAAAATAAACAGAAAGATGTCTCTGAAAATTTGAAAGAATAACCAAAAGTGAAAGTCTTAAAATTGAAATTAAATTCCTAGAGAAACTTGAAATTCCTTTGGTTTTGCATACCTTATAAGGAATTTGAAATATAGATTGTAGAACCAAAATCAATCCACCATATTTTATAAATAACATCAACCATATTAAATTTATAACAAATAAATGAGATTAAATTTCCTTTCTTCTCAAGTCTTTTTAAAAATTTGATGCAATCTTCATGTGCCCTTTCTTTTTATAGAAGAAACACTTAGATTCCTTTTTTATTTCACCTTATGAGTGGTATTTTACCTTTCTATTTATGTTTGGTTTGTTTTCATTAATGTACTCTCACCCAATTCCATTATCAGTCTCCCTTTCGCTTGAACACACATGATTATGAGTTCATTGATTGACTATTTATCCTTAGATGTATTGTAGAATATTTTAAAAAGTTTGTATTGCTATAGAAAGGTGTTCAATATATAGTGCACAAGGAAAAGCATAGACATCTCAATATCAAAAGTCTTTAATTAAGTCGCAATGTTTCTTATTTGCATGATATGTTCATGCACGCCTCTTACAATAGTGAACCTTAAAGATGAAAACTTTATAATCAGAGTGCTGGTAAATGCCTTATTTGAAGTCTCAAGTTTCTCATTAATAGCTTTTAGTAATGCCCTAACATTGTTATATTGATCGACTGAATATAAGTAGAGATTTTGGTCTTTATAACATCACATTAAGGATATTAGATTGTTCTCATTGTTCATAAAAAGCAATTTCAATTAGAGTGTTGGTCACAATAATGGAGGGTTTGTCTTTACTAATAGCATAATCAATGTTCATCTACTAACATTAAGGAGAATTCTCTCTTTCCATATCTTTATAGTTGTCACCCTGTAGTTCAAGAATATCATATTTTATATCAGAAAAATTCACAGATTACATGACTGCATAAAAATTAAATATACATGCTTATAATTTAATTTTTGAGTCTAATAAATATATGTCATGTTTTACCAATGTAAATCATATTTTAAAATTATGAATTTGATGACATAAAACTTTACTATTGGCTAAAGTACTAATTCAATTAAATCCATCTATAACTTTATGATAAAACTATCAAATTATGTTCCTTTTCATAATTACTATGGGTAAATTAAGAAATGTAATATGATATTCTATTCTAATTAATCATATAAATATAATAAAATTTATGTGAAATAAAATTTATTATATTGAATATGATTAACCATAATCTCATTTTTCTATATGTGATTCTAAAATACTTAATATATAATTTTACATAATTAAAGATGCTACGACTAATCCCTATTTAATTAAAATTAAATGGATCACTAGCCATTTAATTTTATTCACAAAATTTTTTCATATAAATCTTATGCAACAATAGGCATTATTTACAAATATGAACATAATTTCAATTTTATGTAGTAAAATTATTTTATTCAAATTGTATGCATAATAATAATAAAAACAACTGTACATATAAAATTAACATAATTTAAGCACATAAATATCTAAAATTTCAATTTCATAAGTTGGTCTACACAAAAATGCCAAATTTATGATTTTTTTTTTTATTCACCATATATATATATTATTCATACAAAATTTGCATGTGTCAGTATATAATTGAATAAATGATACTTACAAAATTAAATATAAAATTAATACACAAAATAAATAAATAAATAATTTTAAGTCAAATTCGAACCTATTTGCAATTTTATAAAATTTTCTAGCTAAATTATAATTATCTAAAATATAAGTTCTATTTTACGGCCTATTTGTAAAATTATATAAATATTATGGCCAAAATAGAATTAATCAAAAGTTTAAGGGACTGGGTGAGAAAATCAATTATGTTGGACCTATTTATAAAATTCTAAAAGTATTTTAGCCAAAACACAATTTATTAAAAGTTAGAGAGGCTAAATAAAAAAGATAACTGACATGTCAATTTTTTCTAAGGTAGGAGCCAATTTACATGTCGTTTCGAAAATGACTTTACCATAGCCAGATGACATGTTGCCTGTTTAACGATTGCCAGACAACATGTTGGCCAGAGTCATCATCAACCTCCAACCGGGTCATTTTGACTTGAATCTAATTCATTTTCAACCCGTTCTTCAACCTAATTGTTTCTTAGCCCTCAAGACACCAAATTTAATCTTTCAAATTATAGAAATCTTAGAAATATTTTTTTTTTTCATGATTTCTAACATTATCTTTCATCAAAAGGTTCTAAATAACAACTTTGAAATAAAAAACTACTTTTCAAATATGTTAATAAAATTTTGGGTAAAGAAAAATTGGACCCCTAAGGTTTCTCAAAAGTGATAGTTTACTTACCCTGGTTTTGAAAATACACTAATACACATTCTCATCATTAGCAATTGATGTCTGATTTTATAGACTTGAGGGTAATGTCATCCATTCACCTTCATATAATGAAATAAAGAGAAGATATGACATGTTAGACACAGAGCAAAATGTAAACGTCTTTTCAAAGATAAGTGGCATGCTGGGAGTTGTCAAAATTTTTGGTGCTCAGAAGATAAAGAGATCGTCTTCATCTGTCTCTCTTCAACTGTTTTAAGGTTAAAACAAAACACTTTTCTCTCCATTGCACCCTCTATGTTTCAAAAAAAAAAAACATTAACTAAAAAGTTTGATTTTTGGAAATCTCAAAGAATGAGATACGAAGGAAAAAACATTTCAATGAGGAAAAAGCATATTAAGGTAATGATGATGGAAAATCAAAATAGTTTCATTTTTTGTTATAAATGTTTTTTTGGCCATGTGAATGATTATTTGTATCTACTTGTATAATATGGATTAAATGTTTATTTGCAAAGATGAGATCATCTTAAATAAAATATGTTAATGGGATTTAGGGTTTTGAACTAGTGTATAAGTTCATTTGATTTTTATGAATGCATGACATATGTGTTTGTGTTTATGCAATAACTATTATTTTTTTTATGAATGCATAGCATATATGTCTATGTTTATGCAATTTGTTGGCTTTATTTTTAGTGTTATTTTATAATGTATTTTTTTATTTAGGTTTTTGTTTTGTAAATTGCTTATGCAAATGTGTTATTATTTTTTATTGCATGATCGTGATTTATGCGTATATGAACTTAAATCAAATAGTTCCTAAAAGAAAATAGAAATACAGCTAATGGGTTTTGATGAGCACCTCCACTATTTTCTTGGTTATGTTAGTTTAATAGCCCTAGAAAGTGTCATTTGTAACAAAATGTTCCTTAGGCCATTGCTACCCAATGAAACGTTTAAGGTTACTGCAGTAGTACCTTGAGAGAAAGGCATGAAACAAGTGCTTAAAAAAGACAAGAATTTGTAATATTGCTTGAAGAGTGCCCCCAAAGAAAGTTTATGCTTTTGATAATTGATGTAGCGCTATTACCATTATATATGTTTACACGACCTAGTAGGGGCCAAGTGTCTCAAGCTATTCCTAACACTAAAAGTAGAAGTGCAAAGTCCAAGAAAAAAATGTTCCAACTAATATATGACGAAGATGATGTAGCCCAATCCAAAACTACCTCACCTAAGTCCACTACTTAGCTACACTACCTACTCCATACCAATCCATTTAATTTCTCATCTCATACAACTACTCAACTACACTCATCCTAACCAACAGCCCTAGATAAAGTTCCTAAATCTCAAGTGTTTCAGGTATCACCATCACCTCATTACCTAATCCAAACCAATCCATTTGAAAATTCTGTCCCTACCATAAACCAAACTCACAACAGCCCATTAAGTCCATACTCGGTCACCAAAGCTCCAGATGAGGTTCTAGAATCTCAAGCATTTCAATCATTACCAATAGCTCATACAAGCCTACCTCATACCAGCCTACCTCATACCAGTATACCATATAACAGCTTTGATGAGGTTGTTTGGACAGACAAAGACAGTAAGGATGAAGAAATAGGGGAAGGTAGAAATGAAAGGATAGGGAAAGGTGATGAGAATGTTGATGATGGGCAAGATGAAATATTGTCGAATTATAATTTAGATAATAAAGCTGAAGGGTTATTGTTAGATTTTAAAGATGATACATATGCTACAAGGTTTGTTGCATCAGTTGAAGGGAGTTCATAAGACATGAAGGGGGTGAAAATCATATTTTGTATACTAGTAAAGAATTCCCTGATGTATTTCATTTTAGAGTGGTCATGAAAATCTATTGCATTGATGAAGGATTTCAGTTAATTAAGTTAAAAAAATAAAAATAGAAGGTTTAAAGCTAAATATATAGCTCCATGATGTACTTAGTATATATATGCTTCTAAGGTAAAATCTGGGACTATTTTCAAAGTTCAACAACTTCAAGAGGAGCACACATATGACAAAGTGATAGGCAGCAAAGAGGTATCATGTAAGTGGATTGCAAAAAAGTATTTACAAAAGCTGAAAAGTAATCCAAGCATGGCACCAAAGGCAAATGATGAAGATCTGAGGAGAACCATGGGGTCTACTACCATAGGAGTATAATTTGTAGGGCAAAAGCTAAGGCACATGAGATTAACAGAGAATGACAAACAATGTCTTATTATAGACTTAGAGATTATGCTAAAATTTTAATGAAAAGAAATTCAGGGGCTCTTGTTAAGATGAAAACACATTATCTTGGTGAGACTGAGGGCATTAGGTTTGAAAGATTCATGCTTAGTTTCCTTGCATTAAGAAATAGGTTTCTTAAAAGATGTAGGTGGTTTATAGGTTTAGATGGATGCCATCTGAAGGGACCTTATGGTAGTGTGCTGTTATCAATTATGTGTTTAGATGTTGATAATAGAATTTTCCTATTAACAATCTGTATGTGTGAAGAAGAATGTGGAGACACTTGCTATTGATTCTTAGGTATTCTGAAAGAGTGATTAGGGATACAAAAGTCTACTACTGTCACTTGCATGTCAGACAGGCAGAAAGGATCATTAAGGGAATATCCTAGTGCCACTGGGAGACATTGTACTAGGCATATATATGCTAATTTAAGAAAGAGATATCCTAATGTGGTGAATAGATCATTATTCTGGGTAGCTACAAGAGCTACTAGGGAAAGAGACTAAAAACATAACATAGGAAAAATCAGGACAATAAAGAAAGATAGCAATGATAGTTTCTGTATTGGTCCATTTGAGTATTTAAAAATGATAAATAAAAGGGCATGGGCATGGGTATGCCATATATTTCAAGATAATATTGTCAGATGTGATCATGTTACCAATAACCTTTCAAAGTCTTGGAATAGTTGGCTAAATGGCTATAGAGATAGGCATGTTTTAAACATTTTAGAGTTCATCAGGAAAAAAATCATGAAACGATTACATAAGAGGTTAAAAATAGCAAGCAATTGGACTAAAAGACTCCCTCTATATGTTATGAGGAAATTAGAGACATATAAGAAGTCTAGGAGGTATTTAAAGGTGTTAAGGGCCAATGACAATGAGTTTGAAGTCATTGATATAGACTGAACAATCTATGTGGTAGACTTGGGCAAGAAAAATTATGATTATAATGAAAACCAGATCACTGGGATTCCTTGCAAGCATGTAATGCCATGCATTATAGTTAAAAAAGATGACCTTATTAACTATGTTGATCTTAAACTTACAGTGAAAGCATATATGGGAATTTGTGCAAAGTGTATTCATCTTTTGCCAGATAAGTCTATATAGACAATTGTTGATGGACCAAAATTAGTGCCTCCTCAAAACAAGGCCATAGTGGGCAAACCAAAGGTTGTTAGGAGAAGAGAAATCGGTGAAGGAAGTAAAAGGGATTGTTAAGATAAGAGAAATTGGTTAGGGAAGTGAAGGAAGTGTTAGGTGTAGAAACTACAATGATTTTGAGCACAATAAAAAGGCATACAAGGTTACACCAAGAACAAATCAAGTATTTTATTGGTATTATTAGCTTTACTAATTATTGAATTAATAGAGATTACTTATTTATTATTATGATTTTTTATAAGGGGAGCAACAGTTGCACTAAATGTGTGAAGAGGAAGCATCAAGTTATGAGTTATAATGATAAATGGATATTATTGGTAACTTTTCGTGTTGGGATAATCAACTGAATTATTATAGACTTTTTACTAAAATAGTTGTGTTTTATTAGCCATATAAGACATATATTTATGTTTTGTGTTTTGTTTACCATATAAGACAAACATTGCTAAAACAATTACAAGCTTTTTTTTTTCCCATTTCATTAGATAAACTGATCATATACATTGGCCTCTAATGGAAAACTTAATACAGAAACCTATAATGAGGGTTATTAGCATGACAACACGTATATTAGTATGTTGTTTTTCTGAATCTGATTTTATTGTACCGTTGCATTACCTTGCATTACTTTATCTTTACTTTCATACCCTATGGATTGTTCATTATATTATTGGTTGTGGCTATTTGATAATGTTACATTGTATTCATAATAGTTAGGTTTTTAGAATCTATAATAGCCACACTTTCTCCTCATGCATCAAACGTATAACTTGTTAAAGTTGGCAATAGATTTTGATATGCCTATAAATGCAACTATATTGCCTTCACATATCCTATTCTGGAATTTCACTAGCCCCCCTATTACCTTTATTATATGTGTTACCCTAGACGTCTTGGAAGATTTTAATGATTTCAAACAATAGAGAATAACAATGTTTGTGTACTAAAACGCAAAGTTTTGAAGTTATAGAAAATGGACCAAAATGCAAAAGTTCAAAACTTTGGTCGCTGTAGCGCATACTGTAGCACGGTCCTATAAACACGACATTATTCCTTAATGGTTAAATCATTATGCAATGGCTAGTTATTGTGTTAACAATTGTAATGGTCAAATTACTATAGCAGAATATAGCAACGACTAAAAATGTTTAGTTTCTCAATCTCTATAAATATAAGCCTTATTCAAGCTCAATTAGAATAAGAAAGAACTTTATAATATTTATATGATTTTAAAAAAAAGAAACATCCTTATTTGTGCTAGAATTATTGTATATACTCTTTAAGAGAGTTTTAATTGTAAGGGTTTGATTAAACCCAAATTTAATCTTTGTAAGGGTTTAGTTAATACCCGATAAAACTAACAAACTGTGATGGTTTAATTAGTACCTAAGAAACTATTTAGAGTGTGATTGGTACTTGAGAAAACTAATTTGTAAAAGTTTGATTAACATCTGAAAAGTTAATAAATTAGTCTTAAAAGATTGACTGAACTAGTAAAATTCTCAAGCATGGTTAGCTTCAAGGTGTGGACGTAAGCTGGGATAAGGGCTGAACTATGTAAACATCTAATGTTAGCTTTCACTTTCCCTATTCTCTTATTTACTGCATTTACTTGTACTTTAATTTGTTTATATTATTAGTAAGTGCATTATTTTTTAAATACCCAATTCACCCCTTCTTAGAGTGTCATTCTTAAACCCTTTTAGACTTTTATTCGGTATCAGAGCAGGTTCTCTATTTAAAGGCTTAATCGTCTTTAGAGATATCCTAGAATGACATATATTGAAGGATAATCTATCACTAGGCCACCATACTTTGATGGAGCCGACTTTAATTATTGGAAGGATAAAATGATCATATATTTACAAGCCAATGATTATGAATCTTGAAAAATTATTAGAAAATGTACTTATGTCCTCATTAGGAAAAATAATACAAATAAAGACATACCTAAATTAGAAGATGAATTGGATGAGGAAGATTATTAAGAAATTTTGTGCAAATGCAAAAGCTTTAAATTAATTATATTGTGCCATAGATAGAAGAATAGTTGGTAATATTCTTAAATGCATAAATGCATAAGAATTATGAAATGCCTTAGCCACAAAATATAAAGGAACTAGTGATGCTAAGAAGTTTAAGATAAATAGACTCATGAGTAAATATGAATCATTTTCTATGAATACTAATGAATCTATTGCGTCTATGATTTCAAGATTTATAATGCTTATCAACAAGCTGCAAGCTCTTAAAAAGATCATCTCTCAAAGTGAACAAGCTAAGAAGGTGCTAGGAGCTATACCGTTGAAATGGACTAGTGTTAAAATCTCTATTAAAGCCATAACCAATTTTGAGAATATCAGTATGGAGTCCTTCAGAATATCAATATAACGTCCTTCACTAGCAAGCTTGAAGAAATTAAATTTGAATTAAAAAGAGAAAATCTAAATGACAATAAGAAAATTATTGCCTTTAATTCTAACGTGGAAGAGGAAGAAAGTGACAATGAAGAAGTTGCCTTATTGACTAGAAACTTGAAAAGAGCAATCAAAATGAAGATGATCAAGAAAGGACATGTGACTTGATATCAATGCATGAAGCAAGGACATGTCATGAAATATTGCACCTACAAGAACAAAAATAATTACAACAACAAGAAGTTCAAGAAGAAAGCAATGATGGCATCAACTTCAACATGGGATGATTCTTCATTAGAAGAATATAAAGAAGAAATAACATGTTAACGTGTTTTAGTGTGTATGCATGTGATTGTGTACATATTGAAAAACTAAACACATGTATCATATACACAATTTTGCAGCAAAATTAAGCATGTAATCAATATATACACATTAACTTAAATTCTTAAAATCTTAAGATTTTGGAAAACATACATTTGAAGATCTCCAGTGAAGATTTCAAATTCGAATTTCTTAACTCCAACTTTGAGCTCACCTTGAAGTGGACTTTTGTTCAATTCTAGTTCACAATAATCCAGTGGGATTGTGAAGCTAGAATAATAGTAATTTAATCTCCAGCAACAAGGTTTATATTACTTGAAAGAAAAATAAGAGGAATCTATTTTTCTCTGTCTCTAATTTTTTTCACAACTCTTTGTTCAATGAGAAACTCTCAAAAATCAAACTATTCTTTTTCCTCTCAACCCTTGCACGAATTTTAATTCACCCTTGTGCATCCAAAATGAATTCAACCATATTTGGTGCTCTCAACCCTTCACAAGTGCTCCACCAAAATTAGATTAAGTGGCCAACTACTAAAAATAATTTTTGGTGGTCATTTTAATGGTATAATAAAATTAACCATTAATTCTACAAAATGGTGCTCCACTTAATTTAATTTATGCTTCTCAAATTAGGTATGTCTTCTATTTAGGAATAAAATAACAAATAAATAAAATCATATTTTATTTATTTAAATAATATTTATTTAATTATTCAAAAACTATATGAATAATTAATATTTACCTTATTTGATTTTACTAATATGGTTAATGGGTGAATTCCTGATAAAATAATTCATGGAACAAAATTTTGCCCCTTGTTAACATCTAATTAGTTAACAACTCTTGTCAACTAATTAAATGATATACTTAATATTTAAGTCTAGACAAGTGCACAACCTGAGGAACCCTGAAATATATTTTCAGTTTGTTGGAATTTCTAGGATGGAACTGTTCAATCCATTATGCTGTCCTAGTACACAACGAGTACACTTCATATTGTGAGACTCTCTAGATCTATACCTGAATTGTCATATAGAACTCCTCCATACGTCCATAAACAATGTCCCACACACACATTACGGATATTACAAAGTGGCACGTTAGACCATACAAGATGATGTTATAACATATTCATATAATCCCTCCATCATTTATATCCAGGTAGAGTGGAGATATAGATCAACACCGTCAAATCTCCATATGCCCGATTGGAAGCTTATCTCTAGAATTGTATTTCAATAAATAATATTCCCAAACACTTTTGTAATATTATTTATGCCTAGGATTAAACTCTTTTCCTAAAAATTACTTCTTATGACCATAAGATTTTCTAAAATATAATCTTAGAGCATTAGGATATAATACTCACCCAAATAAGCTGATGGATTCCATATCTATGCACATTAGACACCATGAGCATCAGACTATACCCAACGACACCCAGCGGTCAAACTATAAAAGGTTTCCGACATGTGTAGAACCAAAATATAGTGGATTACTCATAAGCCCACGGTGGCACTTAGGTCAAAGACCACAAATACTACTCAACTCGAAAGACCCTCCATTGACGATTTTATGGGATGTCTATTAGAGATCTTTGTGAGTCTGTTCAGTATTCAATCCTTACTGAATACCTATATCTCTATACGAGCTTCTACTAAACTCATGGTTTGCTAAAACTAACCATCTGGACCATCCAGATATAGACGTACACTGATATATATATATATATATTTATTAAGGTATTCACTGACAGATCAGCATCAGTAAAGATAGATCAGGAATATAATATTTGAGAATATATTTACATAATGATATTTTCTAGTACTATTTACAACTCTTTGCAACTACATCAAAACTAATATATTCTCAGGTCTTTATCCCATTTTAGACAAGATTATAACTCTTTAGATATCGCTGACTCTTATAACCTGATAACTCTTATCAGTACTAACTCTTAGTATTTATAACTCTCAGCGTTGCTGATTCTTAGCACTAATCTAAACTCATTTAGACCAGATCTGAACTTTTTCAGATCATACAATGTCTAAAATGTTACAAGCACCTTATCATATATAAAATATAATTAGCAATTTAATGAAATGATAATACTAGTATAGATATTAAACAAATATTCATACATAAATGGATTACATATAAGCATAAATCCCAACATAACTAACCTTGCACTTATGGCTATCAATGATGACAAACCCGATAGTGAGATAAGTGATTATGAACCTTCTATTGAAGAGCTTTATTTGCAATTCACTAAAGAAACCAAAACCATGAAAAAGAAATTAAACTAAAACTGGAAATTAATGAGTTAGAAAAAGAGAATCAAATTTTAAAAGAGAAATTGAATAAAGAAAAGAATACGTTAAAATAAGAAATTGAAGGTCTAAAATTAAAAATTGATGAGTTACGAAAAGACAATCAAATTTTAAAAGATTAAAAAGAAAATTTTATGAAAGAGGCTCATGACTTGAATAAAATTATTTAAAAATTTACGAATATGCAAAAGAATTTTGATGAGATGATTTGTGCTAAAACATGTGACAAAAGTTAATTTGAGATATAAACCAGTTCTAAAACAATTTTTTTTAAAATCCTCCTTTGAATATGAACCTTATTCACTTTGTCATTATCGTAATAAAAATGGATACAGAGTTTTTAATTGTCCTATTAAAAAGTTTGGAGGAAAATAAATTTGGGTTCCAAAAGGAACAATTGCTAACATTGGAACACCCAAAAAATATTGGATACCAAAATATATAACTTGAATTTATTTTGTAGGTATTAACATCAAGATATGTAAGAGATATTTAGCATAAACAAATTTGTTCTTAATCTTTATAAAATATTGTGATTTTGTATTAGTCTTAATCATATCATACCTTGATTCATGTATTATAAAGGATTTTTGTTTTGTGATACTTAGAGGGAGCATTGTAGAATTATCTTTACAACATATGAATTTATTATTATTTTTTTGGATTTTGATGATTTTATTCTTTATATGGCTATGATTATATCATTATTTTTTATGATGCCAAAGAAGGAGAAATATGTGCCTGCAATTTAGTTTATGATTTATTCTTAAACTGCTTAACACGTGCACTTGTATTTTACCCAAAACAAAGCTTGGTAAAAATAAAAATGCAGGAGGAGCACAAATTAAAAGGGGAGATATACTTTTCAAAAAGAAGATATTGCCTACATTATTTGTCATAATAAAAAAGAGGGAGATTGTTGACCTAGACTTCTTTTAAAGATTTTAATGATTCTAAATAATAGAGAATAATAATGTTTATGGACTAAAAAATAAAGTTTTGAAAGTTATAGGAAATGGATCAAAATGTAAAAGTTTAAAACTTTGGTCACTGTAGCACGGTCTTATAGTAACGGCTAGTCACTGTGTTAACAGTTATAATGGTCAAATCATTGTATTTTAACTGTAGCAATGGGAAAAATACTATAGTAATGACTAAAAAAGGCTAGTTTCTCTATCTTTATAAATACAAGCTTCATTCAAGCTTAACTAGAATATGAAAGAACTTTATAATGTTTATATGATTTGAAAAGAAAAGAAACACCCTTATTTGTGTTAGAATTGTTGTATATACACTTTAAAAGAGTTTAAATTGTAAGTGTTTGATTAAACCTAAAATTAATTTTTGTAAGGGTCTAGTTGGTACCCAATAAAGCCAACAAATTGTGAGGGTTTGATTATTACCTAAAAAACTAATTAGGATGTGATTGGTATATGGGAAAGCTAATGTGTAAAGGTTTGATTAACATATAAGAAGTTAATCAAAGGGTCTTAGAAAATAAATTGAACGAGTGGAATTCTCAAGCACGGTTAGCTTCGAGGCGTGGACATAAGCCGAGATAAGGGCTAAACTACATAAACTGTTAGCTTTCTCTTTCCCTACTTTCTTATTTACTGTATTTACTTGTGCTTTAATTTATTTATATTATTGGTAAATACATTATTTTTTAAATACTCAATTCACCCCTCTTTTAGAGTGTTATTCTTAAACCCTTTTAAACTTTCAATATGAAATCTTGCATGCAATCTTTTCATGGAGTTCTTCAAGCTCGGGTTGCCAATATTTGTAGAACTTACAATCAGCTATTGAGCAGCAAAAATAAGCTTGTTGTGAGTCTGTGAAAATTTTAGAGTTGCTTTGGCATTACAAATGTAATTCCAATTCTTGAATCTTATTAGCCCCCCATTGATAGTTAAATTCTGATATGAAGTTATGCTTGATTGATCTTTATACCTTTTTTCCATAATTGTTTCCTAAACAAAAATTATAAGAACAATTTATAGAATCAGCTTTATGAATAATAGTAGGTATTTTTTGGCCTTTTAAATACCTGACAATGGTCATAATATAATAATCATATTGTTTTAGCTTTGGTTCAACTTTAAAATTTGTTTTAAGGGCAATTTCAAAATTGTATATTCAGTTAGGGGTAAAATTGGCTTAAAAGATATAAGTTCCCTCCATATTTTAACATCGAAATCACTTTTATTATTATTTTATTTGAACCATGACGTTATTGAGTGCACAACACCTACTTTGACTCACGTGCACTAACAAATAGAGGTATAATGGTAATTGCCCTTTTAAAAGTGGGCAAACCGTGAAATCAAACGTCAATTATTAACAACAAGAGGTGTATTTATGTATTTTTCAAATTAAGATGAGTAAACTGTCACTTTCGAGAAACTTCAAAGTTTAATTGTTCTTTCTAAATTTTTTAAATTACATAATATTCAAGACAAAGGCAAATAAGACTCTGATACCAACTATTGACATTTAAATACGATCTAAACATACTTCAATAATGTTAAATAGCATATATATCAAATGCCAAAATAAAAAACAAATAAAAACATATTTCTTGATATTGGTATCTTTCACAATCTGGTTTTGGGGTTTTAATAAATTAAGGTTCTTCTAAATTTAATACAATCTCTTTTGATAGTGTATATGGGGCTGAAAAGAAATTGTTGGCCTAGAAACCTAGCCAAGAGAATGATCTGAATCTATAGGCTATATCCATTACAAATGTCATTGAATGTGTTTTTGATAAGGGCAGTTTGTTAGATCATGGGCAGTTTTTCTGAAAAAAAATTGTTATAGAAATGTGTACAATGCTTCTAGAATGATAGAAAATCATAGGTTACATTCAAACCAGAAATTGGGTGAAAAAAGTCTAACAATGGAAGCATCTACTCTTTGAGCTCCGGATTCGTACATACACTGTAAAAAAGTACATTCTCAGAGTAGACTCCAATCCAATCACTTTATCCCTACTCTTGCTTCTACTGCACAAACAGGTCAATTAGGAAACCGGGGTCACAATTACAAAATGACAACATGAGCCATGAAGCTACATCATGAATGCATGCTGAAGTTTTAAATAAAGGAGAAAAGAGAAAGGAACAGAGGAAAAATGAGTACTGAATAGACACCGTCACTTAATAAAGACGGACAAAGCATGGTCGTGATCATCATTAGTGGAGAGAGAACTTAAAAGTTCTATGACCCAATGAAAAGGCAATATTTCGGCATGCATTGAACTTTTCCATTTTACTAATTGTCTCAACTTTGCTCCTGTTAATCTTTGTTTTTAAATTTTGTCAAATTTGACAGCAGTCAAAAAAGCATCATAGATTGAATATCATCTTTCAATCCACACATAATACTGTAGTTAACAAAAAACATAAGGTGCCCAAGTTTTATTTGCATAGAAGGAAAAACAGTACAGCGAGAGCAGTTGAATTTATCATCTTAGCATTCATTTGTATGTAGCAAAGGCAAGCGCAGGGGCAGCTATAAACAGCGCACGTGCTACACGCAATGCCCTTTGAAGAAACTAACATCCTCGCCTGCAGTCCTTCAACCCGAGCTTCAATCCTTGCTACAAGTTCCTCCAAAATTTCCAACCTAGTTTCCCACACTGCTATAGGGTCATTTTCATTTTTGGTTCTTGCAGCATTGTCTTCACCTTGGGGTGAATCATCCTCTTCCCCTGGCTGATAGTAACACATTTTCAATTGATGAAGCTCTGCAAAAGGCAACAATTTTATAAAGTTACAGTCCCTTCAGTATGTCTATAATTTAGTTAATCCCAGCTTATACATGGCAACATTTTCATCTTATCAATGTTCTAATTCCAATCAATACATATAATCTCTCATAATTCTGCCACACCAAATTATGATTAGAAGAAATGTACAATCAAATTCAATAAAAACATTAATTTTCTCCAGTAATGCCATAAATGAACAAACGAATATACATGTTTGCACACATAAAGGTGCAAATATATAACTGCGTCGCGTGGGTGCACGGATATGTGGGTGCGTGGGTGTGTTAGCCTTATTTTTTCTCGGAAGTAATTTATAAGTGGACAGAATATAAGAATTATTCCGAATCCATCATGATCTTTCTGTCTATATGTGGATAAAGAAGGAAAGGAATGCGAAACATCTGTATTAATAATAATAAAAATAATTAGAAGTATTTGTGTACTATCTCTTCTTGAACCCACTTTCTTCCTCAACCAAACAAAAAAATGAAATCACAACTGATAAGCTCGCTTTCTCTTCCCTTTAATAGCTTCCTCTCCATAATTCCCTTCTACCAAAGGGTCAAAACTTCGTAGATCAAACCATATACAAAAGAGTACAATACTCCAGCTAGCCAAACACTACTTAATTTAACTGGATCACTATAGCCAGTTAAAATCTTCAGCTGATTATTTCAAGTTGATTCCATTTAAAAAAGCTTCAAGGACTATAAAGTAACAAATGACCATGTTATGTTGCGGCTATGTTCAAGCCAATATGAAAATAAATGTCAGCTGAATCTCAACAGGACAAGTGAGTAACCCTACGGAACACAAAATAATTATCACCCTACTTTACCTGTTCATTCTATCTGTCGCAAACAAAAATTTCATTTGTGACATAGCTCAATGTACCAACTGTTCATCAGAGAAAATTTTGGGTCCTGGCAGTATCCTTTAAAAAAAACACTGAAGATAAATAAATAAACAAAAAGAACAAAGGAAATTACATAATACAGAACAAGAGAGTACATATTTTTAGTTTGGTGGGACATTATGATATTTTGAAAATTGAAAGAGAAAACTTAGGCAAACAAAATGGACCGCAGTTAAAAATTATGAAACAAGCTCAAGGATTTGATTATTCTCTTTACTGACCGGCAAAATTTACTTTAATTTGAATCTGAGAAAAGAAAGAATAAGAAAAATTGAAGCATACCGTAAACTTAAAGCAAGAACAGGCACAAGTGAAAACTTTTGTGTTCCCTTGAGCCTCAATTCCCCATTAGCCTCGGGTTTTGATGGATTTTTGCTGAAGTGACGGCCATCAAAACCTCAAGACTGAAGAATAGAGCTTCAGGGAGTGAGCGGTGTGCATTGGCTGAAGTCAGTCAGGGAATGAGCCTCCCACGTCAGATGGAACCACAGTTGATTATATGACGTGTCAAAATCTTAGTGGATGTTTGTCTACTTAACTGACACTTTTCAGTGCAAGAACTTTCCATTTCTATGAGTTGGCCGAACCCCATTGGCCCATTTGGCTCATGCAAGTCTACTTCCCGCCAAGAACAGTTTAAGCAAGAAGTAAAGAAAGCAATCAAATGGGTAAAATGTGAAAGTTGAAAAGTGTTTTCATTTTTGAAAAGTGTTTTCATTTTACTTTCATCCTTTTTTCTTTTTATTGGAGAAAGCAAAGAGCGAGAGAAAGAAGATTTAATGAAAAAAGATACTTTATTTTGCATAGCAAAAATCCAAAATGCCGGCCAAGGACGGCATTTCTCGACACCATCTTCTTCTCCACCAAATGTTCACTTCTCCTGTCTCATTTCTTTTTCTTTGTACTGTCTTATTCTTTTATGCAATCAAGCATCAGTAGAAAATTGAAACTTGATTAGACCCACCAAGCCATGGGATGTGTACAAGCCAAGAGTTCAAAGAACTCACCCACTAGAGGCTTGGAGAAGTTGAAAATGGAAAATGGGTATGTGGGAAAAGCAGGGATGGATGCTCATAGAAGGTCCACGGGTCAGAGATATAATGGGAGGGAAATGGGTCGGATTCAAAAATCCGAATTGCAAATGAATTTTAATGTTACTTATGGAACTGGGAGTGAAGAGAAGTATAGTGAGGGACTAACAGAAAGAGACATCGGCAGCGGCGTTGATGATGAGTTAGTTGATGGGTGGCCTAAGTGGCTCACTGATAATATTCCTAGAGATGTTTTGGCTGGTTTGGTTCCAAAGAGTGCCGAGTCTTATGATAAAATTGATAAGGTAAAGGTTTTTTCAAATTTTGGTACTGATTGTATTGTTGTTGATTTAATTGATTGTTAAATGGTAATTTTATGCGCAAGTAGTTAATGTGTTTAATTAGTGGATCATTTTTTTATTCCGGAAACAGATTATTATAATTCAATATAATCCTTTTTGTTCAACATTGGCTTCTTAGCTGCTAGGCAACAAAGTTTCTGATGCCGTGTCCTCTGTTTCTAATTCTATAATTGTTGAGTTCAGTTCATTTACGGATTTATAAATTAGAAATATATTTTTCATAAATTTCTATCAACTTACCAAAACAAGAGTTCTTGGCTGAGGAGACTGAATTGCTATTGGCAAAAGAAACTGGCTATTTAAGATTGTGTTAGCTGTTTGTTTACAGGTTGGCCAAGGTACTTATAGCAATGTATATAAAGCTCGTGATAGGGACACTGGAAAAATTGTTGCCCTGAAGAAGGTCCGATTTGACACATCAGAACCTGAGAGTGTAAAATTTATGGCACGCGAGATTATGATATTACAGAAATTGGATCATCCCAATGTAGTAAAGCTTGAAGGATTGGCAACCTCAAGAATGCAATATAGTCTTTATCTTGTTTTTGATTTCATGCACTCAGATTTAGCCAGAATTATCTCTCGCCCTGAGGGGAGACTTACAGAACCTCAGGTCTGAATTATCTTCTTTCAGTATTTGAGAAACATTCGGAATTTTTAGGCTTTAGTTTGCTTAGTGGCTAATTTTGAGTATTTGATGCAGGTGAAGTGTTATATGCATCAACTGCTTTCAGGCTTGCAACATTGTCATGATAGGGGCATCTTGCATCGAGACATTAAGGGATCAAATCTTTTGATTGATAAAAATGGGATGCTAAAGATTGCAGATTTTGGGCTTGCAAATTATTTTTCACAAAACCAAAAGCGTCATCTCACAAGCAGAGTTGTGACGCTTTGGTACAGAGCACCTGAGCTTCTGTTAGGTGCCACAAATTATGGAGTTGGTATTGATTTATGGAGTGCCGGATGCCTCTTGGCAGAGATGTTTGCAGGAAGGCCAATCATGCCTGGTAGAACTGAGGTAACACTGTTCAATCGATGATCATAGCAAAGCTGTGAATTTGTTTATGTTTGATCAAAGTTATTTAGACACTAAATTCCTTACTTCCTTTGGCTATAACTTTGGCATTTGGTCAACCTTTCTATTAGTAGTAACTTTCTCATATTATCAAGTCTTGATGCATTCAGGTTGAGCAACTCCATAGGATTTTCAAGCTATGTGGCACACCATCAGAGGATTATTGGAAAAAATTGAAGCTGTCTACAACTTTCCGACCTCCACAATCATACAAACCTCATCTTTTTGAAGCTTTCAGTGAGTTTCCTGAATCTTCTTTGGGTCTCTTGAGCACTCTTCTTGCTTTAGATCCAGCATATCGTGGCTCCGCATCTTTAGCTCTCCAAAATGAAGTACGTATAAACTGGAAGCTTATACAACATGAGTTATGTTGCATGATTTTCTTTATTCTTTTGCCGGATTGGCTCTTCTCTAGACATATTTGGAAGTAATATCAATGTTGAGATCATGTTGTGACTGCATGCAAAACCTGTTCCTCAATCTAATGTTAAGAAGTACCTTCTACTTGCAGTTCTTTTCCACAAGTCCATTGGCATGCAATCTTTCAGGTCTACCTGTGATCTATAACGAGGATGATGAATTAATTGAAGTCAATGTGCATAGAAAGTAAGTCAGTTAAGCATGATTTTGATTGGTCTGCTTCCTATATTCAAGAAAAACCAAAGTATGATATGCTACTGCTAGTCATAAAAGTGTTAATATCTAATTTTTTATAATTTTTTTTAGTTACTTGAAATATACACTAAACCCATCTCGACCAGGTTTGAGTGGAGTTTGAAACTCAGACCTCTTGTATCAGTCCAAGTGGTTTTACCTGTTAAACTAATTGACATTCACAAAATGTTAGTATCCTTTCACACTATTTAAAATGATTGTACAAAATTTATATGCATCCTGTTCCTACCTCATCGGGTAGGGATGTAAGTTTAGGTGTTAAATATGGTTAACCCACAAATCCCAATGACACTGAGACAAGGTTATGTTAACCAAGTTCAATTTTTATTTTATTTTTCATATACCTAAGAGCAAATTAATGTGTAAGCTATAGACAGAATACAGTGTGCCTAACATGGGGAATCTAGTCATTGTGTCATAGCCATCCAACATCAAATCTTATTGGAAAGGCAAAAAGTCGGAGCATATAGTGGGTTTAAGGGAGTAAAGCCAGTAAGATACAAGTTCCTTGTGTACAGGACAAGGCAGCTCAGCATATTACAAAACCTGGAACATAGATTTTGCAAACTAATGCATGGAAAATAAATTGAAGGTAAAATTGGAAATGAAGATGATTCTGTTAAATGTAAAACATAGATGAAGTAGAACCACTGGTTTGTCTCATCCTATATTCTCAACCCTTTTGTATTAGATACACATATAGTGAGCATCAGTTTTCCCTTTTGTTTTAGACTCAATTTCTTAGGTTCCATTTTTCAGCTTGTAAAAGTGAAAAGTGAGAGGGATGTGAGCTGGACTAATAACTTATTAGTGTGAAGCAGAAGAATAAATCTAGTTGTCCATACTTAAAAGTGCTCTAAGGACATCATAGAATCAGTGGCTATATTGAATTCACTAAATACTCGTAGGATCACTGAAACTTGTAAGAATAGTAAGCATCTTTTTTTTAATGGACACAGCCTTTTATTTTAAAATTCACTATTATTTCATCTCAGTTTGTTACTTCTCGTATTTCTTAGGATCAGGAGATCAAAAATGAAGCAACGGTCTAAAACAGTATGTGAGCGCAGGAGTAGAGATCAAGCCTCTGCACTACCAGAAGAAAATATTCTATCTAAGAAAGAGGTAAAACTCTATGTTACATTTACAAATTCAGCACATACCATTTCCCCAACTTACAGAGTTGCTTTGATGGGATGACAATTCTGTTTACCATCGAAGTCTAAAAAATCCCTTCTAAAGTGAAGGTATAAAATATAGTGATACATTAAAGCACTCCTGTGAAAGTAGTTTGCCATTGCCAATGACCTTTTGGGTAGAATGCCAGCAGAAATCTTTGTTTTTGCATCCAGCTATTAGAAGATTGCAGAGTTCAGCTCACATAAAGGTGTTTGTTTACTTACTATTATTTTTCGTTATACATATATGTCATGTCAGGATTTAGAGATGCCTGTGGAGATAATTCTCCAAGGGCAAGAACCACGTAGCAGCACCAGCAGTGCTCGATCTGTTACAAAGCAAACCGAGCAGTCACAGAGCCCACCTTTCCTGCTCTCCCCAGTTGCAATTCCTCTTCAAAAGATGTCTCCCAGGACTCGTGGCCATCCTAATGCTACCAAGAACATCAAGAACCGGCCTCCTCTACCCACTTCTAAATCACGTCCGACCAATCACAACGAAGACAACAGTAACGTGTACAGATTAAACAGGGTCCACAGGTCTGCATCCACGAGAGAATTCAGAAAACTGAATCAGAACAAGCAATTAGAAACTCTTTATGCTTGATTAGACAATGCGAGACAACAAACTCATTTGTCATAATTCTTTTTCATATGACTTTTGTCTCTTTATGGACTACGTAAAAGTAAATAAACATACAGCTACGATATATCACCAATTTGTTTCACTTGCCATGGAGAGACTGGCTAATTGGTTTGAATATTGTAAATTGCTAATTCTTTATCTTCCTTGTTTGGTACACGCAGGGTAAACAAAAAAACACACTATTGCCTTGATATGCTGATTTGGGTTCATTTATGCAAGTTCTGTTAAGTTGCTTCTAGCCTTCCAATAATGTAACGATTGTGAAACAAAATGCTTGCTTGCATCATAGAAATGAGGAAATAATTAAGAACAGGCTTACACAGTCGATCCTAGAGTTCGGCGAAAATAACGGTGGACTTTTTATGCAAAATAAGTGATAGAGGGGATCTCTTTTTATTAAGTAAATGACATTTGAACACACGGACTTTTTATTTTTTTGATTTTAGCCTTATTGATATAAAGGGTTCCTTAAGAAAGGGTAACCGTAGAACATATTTGATTGTGAAAGTTTCTTTTTAAAATTTAGAAAATGATCAACTTATTTTATGTCTTTTATACTTAAGAGAGACTTTAGAGAACTCCCGAAAAAAGATTTAAAAGCTTATGGGATAAGGAAAATCAGAGTTTTTGTTTTTGTTTTTTAAATGGTTTCTTACAAAAAGAAGGAGTAGCCTTTTATAACTTGGGATTCCAAATACAAACAAAGAAATTAGCTTTTGACGTGGTATGCAGACCACCATACAAAGAAAATAACTTAAAAAAAGAATAAACTTTTGCTTAATAACGAACACGCGTAAGAGAAACATAATGTTGGGCCACGTGATAATTGTGAATGCAAATGCTCTATTTTTTTAGGACTGTTTTTATCACGTGGTTTAGGTTCTAAAGCTTGATCAGTTAGACCTACTGGGACTTCCGTCATCATTGAACTGTTTCCAGGCACGCTTAGCCAGTCTGCTTTCATATTCTTCCATGAATTCTTCCAGGAGTTTGATGTCGTTATTGCTTTCATCACGAATTTCGACTTCTTATGGGGCTAACTCACGGGATAACAGTCTTGCTTCTTGTTGGGCTTGTGACTCGGTAAGTGGGGGTTGAGCATCTTGGTACAGGGAGAGGGATAAGACTGGTGGTCCTACAGGGGTAGGTAGGGCATCATGCATCTGTGTGTCTGTCTCATGGGGTTCTGATAGGATGGTTATGGGAGGAGAGTTTTCGTGATCAATCTTGGCTCGGTTGTACTGGTAGTACTATTGGACGTAGCATTGGTGTTGTTCACTCTATCTGTGTTTGTGGATGTTGGATGCTTGTTGGAGTCTGTATGAGAAGTCTTCATCTGTAGTTTCCTAAAGGGCACAGTCTTCAGGGTCTATCCATACGGCTGGTAAGATGATCTGATTTTTTTTTTTTCTGAAAATACTATTTCTAGTTCTCTCATTTCTGCTCTGTGGTTATCCCGGAACAGATGCAGGGGGTATGAAAACATAAAGTAGTCCTCGACGATAGGATAGTAATGCACCTCATGATCGGATATAATCATTCCCTTACGTTGGAAGAGAAGAATGATATGAAATCTTCTGGGTAGCATTCTTGATTGATTGTGTTGATGTATTAGCCTTTTGAACTTGACTAGCCATTGTTTATGGGGGGAAAAACCATTGTAAGAATGTGATTGCATCGTATCGTGGCTAGACGAGATTGTTTTGAGTCATTTTTTCATCTTTAGAACAGGGAATTCCATTGCAATGGGTATGAAACCAACAGGTACCATAACAGGTAAATAACACTTTTGGAGCAGGCTTCGAAAAGGGTGATAGTGAATAGGTAGACAAATAGATGGGTTAGGTTGAATAGTGGGGTGCCTAGACTGCCTCATCCGTTTTCTTCAACAGCTTGGATGACGTACTGTCTTATGAGTTCAGTGGGGTTTGACCTGATAGTTTTGGTCCTGATTCTTTCTTCAAATTTTGGAGGAGCAAACGGGATTAGTAGATGGATAATGAAAGGTTTTAGAGGGATAGTGGGGAAGATGCAGAGGACGAGGAGGCTATCATCAGGAGGATGGTGGAATAGGATTTGTGTTTTAGCCTTTTGATCGTGTGTTTGACAGTGATGTGGTTAGTGAGCGGGTTATCGGTATTTATAGGGTTGCGAGAGAGAAATTCTACCATTATGTTGTCCTTGCCTTTGATGTGTTTTACTTCAAATGAGAAATTAGAGAACCACTATTGCCACTTTAGCAATTGCTGGTTTAGAATGCGTTTCTGTTTGAACTTTAGCATGTGAGAAAATGTTGACATGTTTAGTTCAACCATGAATTTGTGTCCAATCAAGTGAAATTCAAAATTTTCAATTGCCCGTTTTACTGCCAATATTTCTTTAAAGGTGTTGTGGTAGTGGAGTTCTGAGTCTGAAAAGGCCCCGCTTTTGTACCCGTAAAATTTTCTTTTTCCATTGGTTTCTTCTAGGAGGATATCCCCCCAATGGTAGTCACTTGCATCTGTCTGTAGGATTCTCTTTCCGTGTGATGGGATTTGTAAAGGTGGCAAATTTGTTGTTTTTACTTTGAGCAGTTTTACAACTGACGTCTGTTGCTGTTGCCACTATAGAGGATTCTTTTTTAGCATGTGAAACAGAGGCTTCGTGATCTGTGAGAGGTGCTGTATGAAATCTGACATGTAATTTACAATGCCGAGAAATTGTTGGATTTGGGTTTTTGTCAAGTTGTCATCAGAGAATCTGGTCAGCTGTTCTGGAATGTGGGGTTGAAGTTCGTATTTTCTATTCTTTATTCGCATCCCCAGGAAATCTATTTCTTCAAAACCTGCGTGGTACTTGATGGGTGAGATTATGATGCCCTTTTCTTGTAGAATGCTACTAAATCTCAAAAGGAGATCATAGTGTTCATCAACGTTTTTCGAGAAAAGCAGAATATCATCTATGTAGATGAGGGCCTGATCTTGAATTGGTTCAAAGATTTTCATCATCGTTTTCTGGAAAAGAGATGGAGCAGTCTTTAGTCCGAAAGGTAAGACGGTCTACTGGTAGTGGTGGTAAAGTGTGTAGAATCATGTTTTATGTCGATCATTAGGGTGGACTCCTAATTGCCAGAATCCCGTTTTTAAGTCAAATTTCAAAAACACCTTTGTCTGTGCAATCCTTGAGAATAGTGCTTGCTTGTTAGGTAGAGGAAACTTATCATCCTGCAGAAAAAGAGTTTAGAGGTTGATAATTAATGACCAATCTTAATTTTCTCCTAATTTTCTCGCTACGTTTATTGACGTAGAAGGCTTGGCAGGCCCATTGTGAGGAAATGGGTTGAATAAGTCCCTCTTGTAACAGTTGTGTGAGTTCTACGTTGGCTATGTCAACAGTTGATATTTTCGTTCATGTAGAAAGGTAGTCGGACAAAATATTCTTGGTTTTCTACAACCGGTGGGGATATTTGAGGAGGAATTCAGAGTGACTGTTTGACGCAGAGTGGTTTTTGATTTGTTCAAAGACAGCATTGAGATGGGTGATGGAAAAATAGTTTGGAATGGTTGACCATGGTAAAAAAATTGGCTTTGAACTTTAATCCATTGGGCTTGGTAAAAACTTTCTTTTCTAAGAGTTTTTGGACCAAATTAAAGCCTATGATCAGGTCTTTTCCTAGGAGGTCTGAGCCTAATAGTTTATGGCAAATTTTGAGGTTTGGAAAGAACTGTAGATAAATTATCTTACTGATCATAGATACAGTAAATAATTCATCATTGGCTGTTCGGAAGGTTTGGTGATAGGGTTTCCAGTAGGACTCGGGGAGGATGATTGGGTTGAGGATTGAAGCTGCATCGCCAGTGTCAAGTAGTCCAATTACTTTGATTGGCTTACTGTATTTAGATGGGTATAGTTGGAGTTCTAACATCGGGACGGATATTGTGTGTAGTGGCTTGGATGGTATGGGTGACTGTAATGGTTCTGTTTAGACTTTTAATGACTCCGAGACAGAGTTTGAAGTGGATTCTGATTCGGATTCTGAGTAAACAATGATTGTGTCACTGTCCTCACAGCTTTGTTCAGACAAAAGAGATTCCAGGTCTGAATTGATGGGTTCGTCTTTTGTAATAGCGCTGATGGCCGACAGCATCTTTTTCCTTTTGTCTTTCTCAGTACACTGTTTTACAAAATGTCCCTTTTGCCCACAAATAAAACACATGTTCCTTTTTTTTTTTCGAAAAAGCTGATTTTCTTCGAAAAAATCTCTTCTTGGACCTGGGTAGCCGGGAGAATGGTTGCCGAATTTTGAACTTCCAGTGATGGTGCTTTTTTTGACTTTTGCAAGAGCATTCTTTCCCTGGACATTTAATCTGCAGATCACGTCGTTCACAGGCCTTTTGAATTCTTTTGCTCGTGAGATCAAAATCTTTGAAGAATTTATAGCGTACACATAACTTGTCTAGAGCTGATAAGACTGCCTATTAGATTACTCCTATTGAGGAATTCTGCAGATTTTTATTCTTTGAATCAAGGAGTCTTAGAACCTCTTGTCCCAATGGTTTCGGGACTGAATTAAGATAGGCTTGTTTCAGATTAGGGTCATCAATTCCCAGAATGTAGTATCTGGTTGTAGCCTTTTTGAAATGTAATTCAAGATCTTTTTGTTTGTATGAGCAACACTTCATCTTAAAGAATTCTTCGCGAGCTTTCTCTGTTATCTGGCCTTTTTCTCCAACAAATTCATTAAATAAAATGCCAATGAATTGTTCGATTGAATCATTTTGTTGTAGCATGCGCTGTTTATATTCTCCTAAATTGAGGTACTAGTATTTTAGTATTCCTTGAAATCGGGCAATGGTCTTTTGTATGACTTCATGGATGGTAACTCTAACTTTTTGTTGCTCAGCTAAGCACCATGCTTGGAACTCGAAAATGCGATCAACCCATTTATGAGGGCTGATGTCATTGAAAGTTAGCCAGTATTTTTTCTGTGTTGTCTGGTCACGATGATTGAGCTCGTCTCCGCAGGGGAGTTTCTGCCTCATCCATGGAGGAATCTAGTTCATGAACTTCTGTTTGTGGTCTTGATGTCTGTGGGTCTGAGGGTGTAGTGTTCATGTATTAGGGTGGAATTAGAGAGGTTGTTGACCATGATGTTGACTTAGAGATGGATTTAGGTTATGAGGCTATTTGTGGTGTTAGCGTCTTGGTGAGGGTGAATAGTTAATTCATAGTGGCTGAAGGAAAAATGGATGTCATAGGATTCGGGTTTCGATAAAATTCTGGGGGTGGGGTTGGTAAGGTTTTAAAGATGGGTTATGTGATTGTGCCCGGGGTTGAAGCCGTGAATGTACTGGATGGCTCAAAGGCATGCTTTTTCTTTTTGTTCTTCTTTTTTGGGACAAGTGTAGAACTGTCACCAAAGATAGAATGAGGCTTGGTATATGTAGGGGTTGTGATGCCTTGGGCAAGATGTCTATTAGTCGCTATGGCTGAAAGATGTCTTGTTTGAGGCTTCGTAGTTGGGTTTTCAAATGATTGATTTTCTTTTCCTACTCTTGAAAGGGGAGACCGTGTTGAACCAGATTTAGCACGTGTTCGTGTAGTACTTTAATCTCAAGTTTGAGTTTGTCTATTAACATCTGGTGGGTCGTGAAGCCATTGTCAATTTTGGCTTCTATCCTTGTCTGTGATTCTTTAATTCTTTTAAGAGCATTATTTCGGGCTACAACATTCTGTGACTGCCAGTTGAGAACTGCATCCGTAGAACTTGTCTGTTCAAAATTGCCATCTGCCCGTCTAGTGTTTGGCTGTTTTACTTTCCATTGCTGGACGGTGTTTTCTTCAGGGTTGTGTTAGGGGGTTAAGGGAAGAAAGTCTGCAGGTGAGAACATACAGATTTGTGGAATAGGGTTTAAGAGATTTGGGGATTGAGGTTTCGATTTCCATGTCGGTGGTGGTTGTACGTTCCTTTTGTATGGTTTACAGTTTGGAAGAGGGTTGTGATGTGGAGCAGAGTATGTGACATAATAATCACATTTTTCAGACGGCTGTCCTAAGAGCCCGACATCTGGATCGCCATTATGATATCTTTTCTCGAGGGTACACTGGGAGTGTTGCTTTTTCTTTTTGTCTTTGTCTTTTGACAAAGTTCTCATCATCCGATCTGTCATTTTAATATGACTGACAGTTACAAAAGGGGTCCCAGTGGTAGTGGCCATCCTCTATCTTGAATTGGTAAATGGGTCTCCCTTGTTTTGAAAAAGAGACAATAGGGACTGTTTTTTGTGGGTGGTTGACCGAGTTAATGTGAACTGGGTTGGAAAAGGTGGGGCTGAAGGACCCGATTTTTTAAAACAAATTTCAATTTGTCCATCTCGTCTTTGGAAGAAACTGTGGTTTGTGGTTTATAGTGGTTTGGGTGGCTAGGATTGTTTGTGATCTTGTTCATGCTTGGTTATCCATGTGTCTGGAAAGAGTCTAACTAGTTCTTCATTGGAGAGTTGTCTTGGCACATAGGTGCATGTTGGTACCTTGTTGGATTCTACAGAGATCAGGATGGCATCTTGACTGATGTGTGGTATTCCAAAGTCCAGGGCATGGTTTTGGACTCGATAGACCATTTGGTAGTGAAGTGTGGCTGAATATGTGTTTTCTTCTGGTACTGCCCCCGTAATGTGGATATGTGCTTTTAGGGTTGAAAATAGGCTAGGATCTGTAAGGGGCATGCAAAAGTTGGGGTACAGAGTGACTAGTACTGTGCCAACATTTAATGTAGTTTGCATCATGCCGATACAAGCGTCTTTGTACCTGAAGAATTATCCATCAGGTAAAGTGATGCGGGCAACAGTTTCAAGCCCTTTTCGACCATGGAGGGTCAAGGCAAATCAAATTTTTTTAATTTTTTTAAAAAAAGTAAAAATTCATTTTGTATAAGTATTTTGTTGATGGTGTATAGAAATTATTTTGCAAGTCAAAACCTATACAATAATATCTAATGAAATAGACGTTATTTGTTTAGCAAAATGGGTCTATTTGTAATTTATTTTACAAAAAAGAAATTATTGACAGTGAAAATCAATATGAATTCTCATAGAATTTATTGTTTTAGGAACAATGGTATGACCCTTGATGTTGAACTAATCTCATTTTCCAAGCTCTTTTAACTTTTAAGACTGGACCTTGCACTTATAAAATCGATTAGACTGCGCCGGTGATTATCTCCAACAATAACCTTCTTATGCTTAAGTTAGCAATGAGGTTATAAGAAACAGAGATTACCGAAGTTAATAGGTTTAGAATAAGCTTATTTTTTTCTTTGTTTCATATCTTTTGAAGGTTTTTCTTTTTCTTTTGTAGTTAAGGAACTCTCCATTTTAAAAAAAGTATATTACCCTTTATATAGGCCATCTTAGGCAATTTTGTCATCCAAATTCTTAGGGATTTAGATATGTTCTAGAATTCCAAGAATATAATATTCTCGAGATCTTAAAATTGAGATTTGTTTGAAATCTTTCAGATGAGATATGCTCAAGATCTTAGTGGATAACACATATCCAAGGTTGTAGCGAAAATATGTTGCCGTATTTCTAAAATAGTCCTTGACACCTTGGTGGATAATAAGGTTTGTCAGGTCGAGGTCGACCAATTTAGGATACCGAGGAAAACCTTTTTTGGTGCTAACCTTGAGCTCTTTAAGCCCTTCTGGGCCTGAGGACTCGGGGCCCTATATAGAGGTTTTTAAGCTTAGTCTTTAGGCAGGCTAGGCTTTGAGGGATTGGGCTCAAAGGTTGGGCCCCAATATTAAACCCTAGGATTTGAAAGCTTATGGTGGGCTCTCTGGGAGTTGGGCCTCCCTTTCAGTGGGTTGGGTTTAGATTGAGGCACTTAAGGGCAACGAAGGTCTCTCAATTTTCAATGTTGATTTGTCAATGATAAAAACTCAATTATAATGCTCGGGACTGGATGAAGTCTTTTGTAGTAGTGAACTTGATATGGTCTTGTTACTGGTTTTTCTAAAAGAAATCCTCGAGCTTTATTATTTTGGATTTTTAAATTAGCCCTAAGCATTAAATGAAGTTGCTCCTTTAAAAACAATGTATCATTTCAGTTAAACTTCTCAAGCACCTAACAATTGGGTCATTGCAATAACTGAAGATGTAACATATTCATTGCCATTGGATTCCACCCAACGATTAAGACTATTCCTGAGCTGTCACGTCAGTTAGGTAAAGAGACATCTTGTATGCAAATTGATCTGGGATCAATTTTGACATCTTTTATAAATTGAGAGGCCTTACAAATTTTTCTTACTTTTGCATACTTTGAATTTATTTGAGAGAGAAGGTGTAGTCAATTTTAGATAGGGAAAGCATTCATATTGTAGAGATCAATTAAAGTCTATTTCTTTACTTTGATTTCAGTCTATTTCTTCATCTTCAATTTTTGGTAAGTTTCTTTTAGCTTTTTCTTTTTATTATTATTTTATACTTGGTTCTTTGATGGTGGCTCTTTTCTATTCTTTCTAGTTTTGTGGTTTTTGATAGGGGCTTTCATAAACTATTATTTTTATCATCTCGGACTTAGATTATTACTTCAAATTAAGAGTATTTTGCTATTTATTTGAGGTTTTTAATCACATATATGTTTATAACCCAAGGTATGAAGATACTAGAGAAATCGGGCACGAAATGGACGAAAAATAAAAGTGTCGGCAACACAGGGCCTGCATCTCAATGCTTAATCCCCAGTGCCACGACGCCCATACAACTAATTATATCTTTCTCAAGTCTCCTAATATGACTAGGAATGGAAGTCCCACGTCTATAAGGTTACGAAGACCTATAAAAGCACCATTTTTAATAGCCAAAAGCACAGAATATCAGAGGCAAATTAAGGCAAAAAAGAAAACATATCATAAAAGAATATATCAAACTAAAGAATTGGAGATTGAAGATTAAGACTTGTGTATCACTCAAGAGAGAGAAGCAATCCAAGGTGTGTTCTTGATTAGTTTCTTTTCTTCATGATGTCTTTGATTAACTACTTTAATACTTTTAGATTCATAAACTAAACTCTTTTGATCTAGGGTTAGGCTTTTGAACATAATATGTAGTTGGATTTTATTGACTCTCTTAATTTATGAACTTAATATATTAAACTGATTCATTCTATATTGTGTTTATTGCTTTCATTATATCCGGCCAATATATTAATTATTCAAGGAATCCTAATGAACTCGAAAAAGGAATTTATGTGTTTAGCCTATGATAGTTTGATGCATGATCAGAAGGTGACAGTTATGAGTTCTATATAGAATAAACATATAAATAGATGGCATATATGGCATGATTAGACTTGTTCTTAACGAATTGCATTCTATTCGACAGAGACTTATAACGAGATTAGAGTCTAGCCAACAATTTATTATTAAGGGATTAACTAAGAGATTAATAAGTTCAATGAAATATTAGAGGATAGTCAAAACCTTAGATTCCTTTTTATTAGTGAATTAAAACCCTTGCTTGCTTTTTTATTAAGATTAGATTTAATTTGATAGAATTATGTTAATTAGATAACATTCATTTTTTGATTTATCTGAATAAAAGTTAAGATTAATTTTAGTACTTAATTAAAGAAGTGGATTAAATAAGTCTTTATGGGAACGATACTTGGACGTCATTCCTATATTCTTGATACAATAGCATGTACTTGCACTCTATATCATGAATGTTCTTTATTTACCATTGTTAAATCTTTGAATGCTTGAACTTGAATACTCTTTTTTTTTTAAAAATTCTCATAGCGTGCTTCTTTTTGAATGCTTGAAAAAAGATATGAGTTAGACCAACTCCAGCTATCTTTTTAAAATAGTTAAGTCTCATCTTGTTAAACATAAGGCCAATGCGATATCCCTACTATAGTTACTCTAAGCATTTCAAAGATTAGGAAATTTGCTATTGAGCCTTCTGATGGTGAGGTTGTCTTTCATCTTGCCTTCTTTAAGTTAGGACATAGGCTGCCCATACAACATTACTTTTTTAGGATGCTAACCTAGCTAAAATGAGCCTCATGCTAAATGTGATTTTTAGAAGGTCTTTTTATGGGTTATATGTAATGTGGGTGAGATTTAATTAATTCGAGCCCACTTTTCAAGAACTCAAGTATTTGTGTTAAATTCGAGTGAACTCCGACAAGAATAAGGGGTTTCATTACTTGATAGGGTATAATAGCGAGAAGAGCCCCATTCAGAAGATTCTCTTCAGTAACAAAATGAAAGCATCTCTGATTTTATGTTTAGGGAGAGCGGGGGCAAGAGATCACTAGACCCATGTTAGGTTCTTAATCGTGCTCTACTAAATTTTGAGTGCAAATGTTTTGCTCACATTTTTCCTTCTTTTTTCTTTAAGATAGGGATAACCACTAATATATTCCTTAGTCTTTGCAGTCATTTGGTCTTTCAACCAATTCTCAATATAGAGGAATGTGAGAAGATTGATCAAGTGTTAGCACATAATGATTTAGTAAGTGATCTGCTATCTGATGATAGTCTAAAGAGCTTGACACTCATCCCAAATGTTGCTATAGTAGTACAAATTGGGCAAGGGAAGAGAAAGAAAGTAAGTTTTTACTTGAGCCTTTTTCCTTTTCTCATTTTTTCTTTTCTTTTATTTATTTTTTTGTATTTGTCTTATATGTGCTTTTTTATCCTTATGAATGTCTAACTAAAGGCACTCTAGCAAATTTCTCCCTAAGATCAAGGGTTAAGGACCCCATTAAAGAACTTAAAGAAAATTCTTAAGGTCCTCTTCTGAGGCTATGAGATAAGTCAGCCCACCATTTTAAGGAGAAATGCTAAAAAGCGCTTAAAGGTTGAAACAGAAAATGAGGTGGCAGACTCTTTTGTCCTAATTCCATTGTTGCCCTGCAATCAGGGTGTGCCTCAAAGGTTTCCCTAGAGAGATTGGTGGAAGTAAAAACAACAAGGGCACCCGTCTCAGCCTTCTAATGAGATACTATGAGGCTGGTTACTTAGTTTACCCCTATCTTACCCTGTCTGGCATTTCCTTCAAGAAAAGGGTAAAGTGTGGGCATTTAGTCCCCTTAATAAGCAAAAAGGGAGTGGTATATGTCTGTAAGTCACATCGAGGTAATCTTTGAGTGAGACAAGCTCAGGGTCAACTAAAGAGGAAACTGTCATAGTCATAGACTTGGATGCGAACATAAGGACAAGTCATCATCCTACTACTATCAAAACTGTTGCAGTCACTACCAATACCACTTTTTCAAGCCCTTTTTCTTTGTTGCTGAGCTCATCTATGGCCATCTCTAGGCTGAGACAAGTGAAGTCTACTTGATCGCTTTTAAGGGGTTTACAAGTGAAGCACCCTAACTTGACACTTGACTTTCAAATAGAAATTCTAGAAGGAGATACGGTATACTCGAGGGTTGAGCAAGGTGGCAAGCAAGGCTAACCAAAGTGGGGAGCACAATGTATTTTACTATTAACTATATTACTGCCAAGGCCGAAGACTTATTTCTTTCATACTTTGTTGTTTTTCCTGTATTGCTTTTTCTCTTTTCTTATACATGGACTAATTTCTCTTAATGAAATAAATTGAGGCATTAGTGCCTTTTCTTCTTGCCATTTTGGTATTTATGTTTGTTTTTATTTTTTACTTGAGTATGAGGACTCTATCAAGGATAATTAATTATTACTAAAGGAAGTCTATGTTGAGCATGTTTATTAATGAATATCAACCAAAAATTAGTCCAATTTGACCTCGTTCTTGGTTCACTTAATGCTTAATTAGAATTTTATTAAGCACTTAAAGATGTTTGTAACTTGATCTCATAAGAGAAAGGATCCCTTTCAAGGATTCATGAGAGAATAAGTCCTTGGTTAATGTATTCATACCTAGGCACCCCCTTTGATTTTTGTAAATGAATTACTTACGTAATCGAACCATCCTTTTCCTCATGAGTTTGAATTAAGATTATTTAGGAGCAAAAGTCCTAGGGTTCAAGAAGGTCTTGGAAGACTCAAAACCTGAGGAATGTTAACATCTTCAAAGCCATATTTTCCAAGTGTAAAGCTATTTCGCATCATGTGCTCAGGAGCTTCGGGTGGGTGTTCCCTTTGTTAATTTACTATACTTTCATCCCAATGATGAGTCATCTAGATGAGTTATAGCTCGTTCCTTATTGAAGTTTGATCGATTTTTTACAAGTTCTTAGGGGAAATATTAGCCATTCGCGAGAGTGGCCACATGTATAATTTGAGTTGTCTTTCAAGACGAGCTCTAACATATATACATATGATTGCACAAGGATGAATATTATAATTGAACTTATTGAACTGATGGATTTTTAAGCATTACTCAGGGGTTCTTTATTACAACTTTTTTTAAGCAAAAAAATAAACTCAAATAAGAACAGTTACTAAAGTTCATGGGTAATATCTCTCTAAGAGTTCTATATTCCATGGTTTTTTGATAACTAGTCCATCTATATATCCAAGCTTATAAATTCCAAGCCTTGTCTCTTAAGGACCATGTAGGGGCCTTCCTAGTTAGGACTGAGGATCCTTTAAACATAATTCTTAGTATTCAATAATACATTCCTCAAGATTAAATTATCTTCCATGAATTTCTATGCCCAAACTTATTTGTTACAATACCCAATTATTCTCTGCTACTATATTACCATATGAACTTTCACTTGTTTCCTTCCTTGTTCAACAAGGTCTAGTTATTCTTAAAGCAATTCTTCATTCTTTTTTTTTTATCAAAGTATAACACTTGATGAGTTAGAATCTTAACCTTTGCAGCAATTACAACTTCACACCTAACGGCTAATAAGAAAAGGGTTTCCCTAATTACTTTTTACTTGTGATTTGAGTGCCTATAGGACTTCAAGAAGATCCTTCACTCAAGCCCCTTGTTTCTCAGCCAATTTGTTTTCCAATGGCTATTTAATAAGCTTGTTGGATGACTCTACTTGCCCATAGTCTTCAGATGAGTTAGGGAGGTGAATTGAAGCTGTATAATTAGCTATAAATAAAAGCTCTTGAAATTTATATTGTCAAATTATTTATCGTGGTCAATGATAATGACATATAGGACCCTAAACCAGTAGACGAGGTTCCTTCAGATAATGTTCTTAGCCTTCTTCTTGGTTATCTTGGTCAAGGGTTCTACTTCTACACGTACTGAATTAATCAACGACAACCACTGTATACTTAGTTAAATAGTTCACTGTAACCACTATATACTTCATCAAGCCTTTTCCTAAGGGTAATGGGACAATTAGGTCGAGCCCTAATTGAGTAAAGTGCATGGGCTAAATATAATATTCAAGTTCTCAAAATGGACTTAGATGTTATAAGTGTGCCTCTAACATCAGTCATGCTTTTAGATGATCTCCTTAGCATCTTAGAGTGTTATAAGCCAGTAATATCTTAATATGAGAGCTTTCTAGACTATAAATTCAACACTCGAGTGGTTTCTACAGACCCTTTCTGAATCTCTTGAAGCACGTGGCTTTATCGGGCCCTAAGCACCTTAAGTATAGATAAGAATTCTCTTGGCAGTTCGTTCAATCAAAGATACTAAACCAAGGTGTACATGAGTTGGCGAACTTTAAAATTTTCCTTAGGTAGCTATTTGTTCTCTATGTACCTTTTTATAGAGTCCACCTAACTAAAAAAGAGATCTACTTAGAGAACTTCCCTCACTACCTTTTTAATGTTAGGTTCTGAGACGAGTTCTATTAATATTGACCAAGGTATCCCATTAGTTATTTTTACGAGGACTATTTTAGCCAAGATTGCTTGAACAACCCTGAGCTGGCTATAAGGGTTTCATACTCTGTCTTATTATTGAAAACTTGGAAACTAAGTTTGACTGCATATTTGAGCTCATCTCCCTCTGGATTAATAAGGGCGATCCTTGCCCTGGATCTTTGGGATTGGATACCTCATCTATGTAAGAGTGTTCAAGTCAGAGTTTTTAGGCTATTAACTACTCAAAAAATTTGGGGTCATTAAAGGGGTCTTCCTATTGTATTGTCAATTTTCTAAATATGCATTCAACAGCAAAGTTTGTTATGGCTTATCTTTTGATGGCCTATTTTGGTTTGTACTAGATATTGAGCTTAACTCCCTATCTCTCTAATCGTCCTAAGAGGTTGAATTTGTGCAAGATCCACTTGAGTGGTTGGTTGATGAGAATAATCATTGTGTGAGCCTAGAAGTAAAGCCGTAATTTTTCCTCGACATGACCAACGCAAGGCCTAGCTTCTCCATTAGGGGGTTATTGACAATCGAGGTCAGTGAATGCCTTGTTAGCAAAATAGATCAGCCTTTAAACACTCTCTTATTTTTTCAATATAATCAAACTTATTGCACCAGCCGAGACGCCTTAATATATAAATAGTAAGTCTCTAATTCTCAATACCACGAGGTTTATAGGTTGGGCCAGATAAGTCTTGAGCTGTTAAAAGGACTCCTTGGACTATAGAGTTCATCTTGTCTTCTCTCTCCTTTTTATTGCCTAAAAAAACTTAAAACACTTGTCAATAGTATGTGAGATAAGCTTACTGAAGGTAGTGACTCTATTTACCAGCCTCTGGATCTCTTTTACTTTTAGCTATCTCATTTTTCATGATTGCTTTAACTTCATCGAGATTGGCCTCAATTTCTTTAATTCACCATAAATATCATGCATTTACCCAATTCCACCATGAATGCACACTTCTTGAGGATTAGTTTCATGTTATGCTATTTTAGGATCTTGAATGTCTTTTTTAGTTCTTTGACATAGTTCTCGAGCATCATTGACTTAGCTATCATATCATTTGCGTAAACTTTAATACACTTCACAATCATAGGCTTATATAACCTGTTGACAAGCCTCTGATAAGTGGCTCTTACATTCTTCAACTAAACAATATGTCTTTGTAGTAGTATGTCCTCTAATAACTGCTGAACAAGGTATTTTCTTGATCAGGGAGTAACATCTTAATTTGGCTGTATTGCAAGAATGAATCCATGAAGATAATATGGACATGCTAGATCATTGAATCCATTAGTTGGTTGATCTTTGGTAGGGGAATCTATCCTTTAGGTAGGCCTTATTTAAGTCGGTGAAATCCATATACATCCTTAATTTCTCATTAGTCTTGTTTATTATCACTATATTTGCTAGCCATTTGGGGTAGTAGACTTTTTATATAAACCTTTCTACTATCAGTTTCTCGACCTCCTCTACCACGACCTTATTTCTCTCCTGATTGAAGATCCTCTTCTTGTACTTTACAGGTTAAAAGATGAGTTGACTGCAAACAAGTGGGAGATTAATGAAGGTTCTATATCTGACATGTCCTCGCATAACTAGACGAATATATCTGAGAATGTTACCAATAAAAAACTTAACATATCTCTTATTTCTACCCTCACGTTTAAGCCAATCTTTACTACCTTCATAGGGGAGTCGTGTTTTAACTCAGCATAAGTTAACTCCTCCATCGACTCTAGGGACTTTAGCTTCTCCTCTTCCCTTAAGTCTATAGAGGTGATAAAAAATGTCCTTTTGGTTAAGGGTGCGTAATAGCTCCTTGCCATCTTTTGATCTCTAGAGATTACTCATACTCTATCTCTGACCGAAAACTTCAAATTTAAATAATATATGGACATAACCGTAATAGAGTTTCTCATGAAGGTTTGCTCCATTAGAATCTTATAGGGGAACAACTAGTTTACAACTACCCAAAACTCACCATCACGGTCTTTATATAGGGCATTTCCCCTAAGGACACAAGTAAAGTAACTACCTTTAGTGGCATCATGCAATCGTCTTTGAAACCATAGAGCAGTGTCCATGTCCTTTCCATCTTCAGATCCTTGATGTCAAGCTCATCCAAGGCTTCTTTAAATATTATATCCACGGAAATTTCAGAATCAATGAATACCCTACTGACTTAGTTCCTACCATTTTCATAGTACCGATAATGCATTATCTTGTGGATAACTAACTCTTCAAGCATCCTTCTATATGAACATAAGGAGCATTATTTGCACCCGGGCAAGATTTGTTAGCGTCTTTAACATTGTACATCACCTGATTTCCTATCATAAAATATCAATAGTAATTTTTCCTTTGTTAATTAGAATCTCCAGCCAATTTAGGGCCCTTAACGATCATTATAGTATTCCTGGCTTCAAGGGCTTAAAGGCCTATGTTCTTGAGTTGTTAAGGCTTTTTTTGTTCTTAATCTACTCTAAATTGATTTAAATTTTCATTCCTAACATGTAGTCCACTTGCTTTCTTAAGTTGTTACATTCATTATTTATGTGCCAACAGTCTTAATGAAATTCACATCTCTTATCTTTGTTTCATCGTGCAACGAGTGTTCGAATGACACTTGGTTTATAAAAATAAAATCCTTATCTTTGATGGCTTCAATGTTAATGTCTAAAGGCACAATTATAGGAATGTAAGATCTCTCGTCCTGGATCTTTGACACCTTAGGAGGTGACCTCTTTGTTCTTTCACTTCGCTTCTCTTCACACGATCTTTCTTCTCTAGATATTTGGCAAGTTTATGTAGTGTTCAATCCTTTCTTCCTTTATACAATATCTTCTTAGGGGACCTTCTAAATTATCTATCCTGAACTTTTCCTCGGGGCTCTACCACCAATGAATTCTTTACTTCTCACTCTTTCTCAATTCTGAAGTAACTAGGTGCCTAATCGTAGTATACAATATAGGTTGGTATATGATTATCTATCAAGTAGTAAAAATTAGTTCAATTGTAATCCCTCATTTAGGGCTTCGTTGTGAGTTTTATAGGCACAAAATTAAGCGCAAGTATACACTATTATAAACAAGTAATAAAGAGACTTATAAAGTTGGATGTTGAACCCACATGGATAATTTTTATTTTCTACAAACACTAAAATTATATATTTCTAGTAATTATTCAGAGAACCAAATCTTCAAATTACAAAAACTTAAATAAACTAAATAAATTCCAGAAAATAAATGACAAAATTTAAATAAATTAAGAAGATAACAAGATATAGAAAGCCTAAGGTTAATTACTATCCTTTAATATGTTTTCTAAAGATTAATCCTTTTAATATTTATATCCCTCAAATTCTTATTATTGGTCAAGACGCTAATGTATTCACAAGCCTCTCTCAAGGTTAAGTAAGTATATCTCAATTTACCAAATACCTATATCTCTATAGTAATTGTAATAAATTAAAATTTATTAAAAACAAGTCTTATTGACCATACATGCTAATTAGGTATATCTTTATTCTAGATTAGAACTTGTAAACGCTACTCTACAATCATGCATCAAATTATCTAAGTTTAAATACAATGATGCCTCTCTCGAGTTTATCAAAGTATTACTAAATCAATCACAATATTGATTATATATAATGAAGCGCTAAGAACAAATAATTTGAATAATAAAAAATTAAATTCAAATAAATATTAAAAAGATCCAACAATTAAGCACATATATTGAGTTCAAGTAATAACCCTAAAAAATAAATTAGTTCATGATAACAAGAGAAGTATAGCCGAAAAATAAAATAAACATGTTACAACTAAAACTAACTAATATAGACGTCAATTTGTAGTTGGTTGATAAGCTAAAGATTCGTCAATAATCTCTTGCTTTATTGAATTTTTCTTACTTTTCCCTCTGAAATTGCTCTTCTTTTATGTGTTGTGCCTCTAAAAGCCCTAAATTATGTGTTCTTTAAGGTTTGAAATGAGTGACCTTTATATAGGAATTTCTTGAAGTCTTAGAGTTGTATTTTTTCTTAGTTCAGAAATCATCAAATTGCTATAGTGAAACATTGTTCATCACTGTAACAATGTTATGGTAGCAAATCATTATTCATGAGAATTGTGGCTATTCACTATAGAGGATTACTGTAGCAAATATGATGTTTTGCCTTGTTTTTTTTAGATTTTTATTTTCATTTGCTCTATTAACTCCAAACCTACTATATAACAATAAAAATATAAAAGCCTAATATTCTTATTAAGATTAGCAATTAATCAAGTTAAGGGAGTGAAAATAATAGATACAATTTACGCTTATCAGGTTTCTAGAACAATTGATAGGTCAAAAGCTCCAAACTGAATCGTTTTATTATGTAACTAGTCTATAAATTCTCTCAGGTTCTTTTGCTTAACCTTGTTTGATCTTCTTTAGTAGTCAAAGATGTTTTGCCTACTCGCATGCTCTTCAAAAGTGCTACACAAACTTGTTTGTTAACTTAATGTATAAGAAATGCTCATTTACTTTAGACTCTGATACTACAAAAGGGCTCGACTCTCTAAATTCAGATAAAACAGCCAACACTTCTGGTTCTGCCTTAATTTGATAATAGCTAGTAAATCAGTTACCTAATTCATATAGTAGTTTGAATCAGACATCTCTTTATACATTGGATGCTTGGCAATCTAAAGGTCGTGGGTAGCTCCATATCTCTGAGCTCATCGATAACTAGTAATTTTTTATCCCTCTTGATTGTCCTTAATGGAGGTGGTTCTCACTACTCTTTACCCTCCTTAAGTTCTTATACCATTTGTTCTAGCTCTCTAATCTTTTTCTTCTAAGGCCGCATCTCTTGAAATTATTCCCATTGGTCTGTCTCATTGCATTCTCCTCTCTAACCTTTTATTTTGGAATACGATTTATCAGGTGTCATGTTCATCCATCTCATCCTTATCTCTCTTATCTATGGCATTCCTACTCATTCTTCCTAATTTTTTGATTGATAATTTCATTAGAGCTCATTCATCATGATCTCAGTATGACCTTTTACTCCGAGTGTGACTTTCTTGCACCTTTTGTGACACCTCTCTTAAAACCCTCTTTCCATTCTCCTTAAAGGTGTATTAGTGGGAATGGATTTTGAGCAATGGGCGGTCTTACCTAGCAGTCGGCTGCTCTTCACGATTCTTAGAGCACCTCTAACCTTCGATGGTTATTAATACTTCTATCAACAAATTCCTTAACTCCTTCCTTACTTTCTTTGAATCTTTCGATTCTCTTTTCAGCTCTTACCTCTCTATGGGGCCAACCTGCATCTTTTCCTCATGTTCCGTGTTTTCCTCCCATACTTCTAACTGATATTTTTCATTTAGATTTGTCTGATCAAGATTTCTTACTACAACTAGATTTAGTTTGTGGTCTCAATTTGTCTTAGACTAGGTGACGATGTTATTTAACTTAAGAGGATTGGCCTCATGACACCATTTCCATAAACGAAAATAATTTGTTGACTATGGAAATCAATATGAATTCTTTACTTACAAACAAATTTATTTTTTAGAACTAGCGGTATGGCGCCCCGTGTTGAATTAATTTGATTTCCAAGTGCTCTTTGATTTTCAAGATCAGTCCCTCCACAAATAAAATTGATTAAGCTACATGATAGTTATATCCGGCCATAATCCTCTAATACTTAAGTCAGTAATGAGTTTTTAAGAAAAAAGAGATGGTCGAAGTTAATGGATTTAGCATAAGCTTACTTTCTCTGTTTAATATTTTTTAAAGGGTTTTTTTTTTATACTCAAGAAGTTTTCCCTTTTTGAAAAAGTATAATGCCCCTTATGAAGGCCTTCTTAAGTACTTTTCATCCAAATCTTAGGAACTCAAATGCGTTCCAAGATTCTAGGAATGAAATGTTCTTGAAATCTTAAGAATGGGTTATGTCTGAGATCTTCGAGATGGATATATTGAGATCTTAATAGATAATACACATATAAGGTTGTAGCGAGAAGGTGTTGCCCTATTTCTAAAAGGAAAATTTTGTAAGTAGCTTATTTTTAAGGCAAATTCCTAATTTAGCCAATTTTAAACTTTCGTAACTTTCATAGCCAAAAATAATAAACATAGACACAAATATCCTTAAATACAATTTTCTTCTCCCTAAACTCATTTTCTCTCTCAAACTCAAATCCTTATCTATACTCAGTTCATTGAATGGATAGCAAAAATGATCGGTGTAGACAACGACTATCAAAATGAGGCAAGTATTTTTTATAACAGTGCTAATATATAATTAAAGTGGTAATGATGAGAATGTGACTTAAGATGAAAGTGTGGTTGAAATGTGGGTCAAAAAATGGCCAAGGCGAGGTAGTTCTCACCCCATGGGATTCAGTTGGTGAGACAAACTTATCGTTTTAGCCGAATCCCATAGGGCAAGAACTTTCTCATCCTGCTTTAGACCCAGCGCAGTAAGTTTATCGCTTCGGGCCTATTCACCTTAACTTAGGGTCACATGCTCTATGCATGGAGTGCGTGACCTTAATTATGTTTCTATTTTTTAATTTAAAATTTATTTTAAGTAATTTGTTGATAAAGGTAATTTATTTTAATTAATTACTTTAATATAGTTTTTTTAATTTTTTAGTATATATTCCTTAGCAATGTATAATTATTAAATATTAGATTATTTTTTAATAATTGACTACTAATAATGATTGATATTAATTATTAAATAGTTAATTTAATTTTTTATTTAGTTCTAAATATAATTTATTTAATTTTAATTTTATTATTATTATGTTGCATCATTAATTACACTTTAAAATTAATTAATATTAGATTTGTTTTACAAGAATCACACAATAAGACCATTTTTCTGCAACAATTTCATGTTATTCAAAGATGTAGGTACTGGATATAACAAAAAAGAAGTTGATGGAATGTCAAAAGGAAATATTTTGAGCCACTTATATGGGTCATTCCTTGGATATGCAATGAATAAATATTTTAGGTATTTTGGTTCATCATTTGTTATTACATGAAGTAAAAACTCGTAATATTAATGATGAATTATGGTACCTTGTGAAATATAAGTGCATATGTTTTAGTCGACAAACGTTTGCACTCATATTCAACTTGAAATTGGGAGAATATCCATCATTGAGAAACTATCCAAAAAAACTGAGTCATCGTTTACGGAGAGAGTACTTACTGAAAAGACATATATTATTGAAGGAGGTTGATAGGTTATTTTCATAATATGATTTTAACAAAATGGATGTTGAAGATATGGTAAAATTGCCGTTGATGTATTTCATCCATTATGTGTTTTGAGGATATAGAGAAAGAAGTCAGCTAGATGAATTTTTACTCTAGATTGTGCATAATTTGAAAGAATTTAATAAACATTTATGGGGTAATATTTCATGAGAGGCCACTTACAATTATTTGAAAACGACATTGTAGACAAAGCTAAAAAGATACAAAGTTTCAAAATTAAACGATCAGACACATAAGGGAGAAAAATATAATTTAAAAGGATCTTTGACGCGATCCTGTTGTTTGAGATTGTATATGCTTAAGAAGCTTCACTCATAGTCCCTCGTTTGTTGAAATGGAGGTCTCAAAAGAATATAACACAAACTAATATGCATGCAGATCTCTTTAATCAGAACATTATAAGTTTTTCAACAAAAAGTAAAGTTTTTGACTAATAATAAAATGCTGACTATAGTTGTTTAAGATTTCACTTTTTCATTTAGTTGGTTACTAGTTATGTAGGTATTGGAAGTGAAACAACAATTGTCTCCACAATACTATGAGAAAAAGCAAATTTTGTACTGGCATTGATATTGTTCGGGGGATTAATAGGTAGTTACGATGGATACCTTAATGAAAACATGATGAAGGGGATGCAGTCATTGTCCATGGTGACGTTAATAGTATGAGAATAAAGCTATAATAGAATTAGTTTTCCATAATCGAGACGTACTTGAGGCATATAGAGACAAGTACCATATTTGGTATAAAATATCTTTATTGACATAGATTGAATTGAATGCTTTCTCAACATATATTTTTTCTAATTTAATTAGACACAATTTAAATATCTCACAGTAACATCAACATATCCAAATGACCTTATAATAGAGTCTAGTGACCTTAATCGAGACATACCCGATGTATATAGAGATCGGGTACATTAGTTGGTACAAAATATATTTATTGACATAGTTTAAATTAAATTCTTGCTTAACATTTATTTTTTTAAAAAAAATTTATTAGGTAAATTTTAAACAACATATAACAGTATCCACATATCTAAATGATTACTATCTTAAGATAATTGATGATTTATATTGCGAGGTTACATTGATGAGACAAAAGATGCAAGAGATGCATACTCAGTTGCTTGAAACGCAAAAAAAGGAAAAGGAAGAGTTTATGCAGAAGATTAGATTAATAAGACAATTATTACAAGATTTTACATTATGCATTGGTACATTCAAAATTAGGTAAATTATACACAATGTTTAATTTATATATTTTTTCTATGGAACTTAGTTTTCTAAAAATATTATATGTGTTCCCTTGATTAGTGCAAATTAAGCCAATGATGTTAATTCTCTTAAAAGCCAAATGAAGACTGACTATCAGCCGAACAAAATATTTCAAGCAAGAAGCTAATGTTGGATATGTCAATCAATAAGTGTTACCCATTGTGCCTAAAGGGGCAAAATGTTTGAACAGAAATACAAACTAACGTGGGTCGTGTATAAGCCTTCTATAAATCCTCGCAATCGATATTTCACGATCAATGGTATAATACTATTTGTAGTAGCAATCCTTATATATTGTATTAACAATCGAAATATGGTTAAAAGAAAAAATCTCTATTTGACAAGGCTTCTCCTTATACCTATGAATTCTATTAGACCCAGAAATGATACATTGGAAGAATCTTTTAGCTCTTCCAATATCAATAGGTTGATTGTTTTGCTCTTGTATCTTCCAAAAGGAAAAAAGATCTCTGAAAGCTTTTTCCTGGATCCGAAAGAAAGTACTTGGGTTCTCCCAATAACTAAAAATTGTATCATGCCTGAATTTAATTGGGGTTCACAGTGATAGAGGAACTGGCTTGAAAAAAAAAAGGGATTCTAGTTGTAAGATATCTAATGAAACCATTGCTGAAATTGAGATCTCATTTAAAAATAAAGATATCAAATATTTGGAGTTTTTTTTTTTTGTATATTATATGGATGATCCGATCTGCAAAGACCATGATTAGGAATTGTTTGATAGTCTTTCTCCGAGTAAGAGGTGAAACATAATTAACTTGAATTCGGAACATCAATTCAAAATCTTAGTGAAAGATTGGATTTGTTATCTTATGTTTGTAGGAAATCGAAGAGAAGAAAAGATTAATCAATTATCAAATAGATGTGTCAAGAGACATATATTGATGTGGATTTGATGCCCATTTGACTTAACACTTCAAACTAGGTTTGTGGAGTGGCTTCATAAAGGAAGTAGACAAGTCAATCTGCCTAGTATTGATGCTAACTGCATATAGTTTCAAAAACTATTAGAATAATGGTTGGATAATGTTGTAAGTATTTTCAATTAAAAATTAATTATTTAAATTAGTTGGATGATGTTGTAAGTATCTTCAATTAGGCCATACATTTGACTTTAGGCTTAAGAGTGAATCATTTTTTAGGTAGAATATGGTAATTGATTTGTGGTGTAATAAATTACAATAAATTATTGACATTTATGCATTAGTGAAAAAAAAAGAATAATTGCTTACATTTAGTTATATGTGTGTTTATAATATTGTAGGTTTAGAAATGTCCAAAGTATAGAAAAAAAAAGATACTGAAATTATGACAAAAATATAACAATCATTATAAAGATATAACTAAATGAAAATACATCAATAAAAATATGACAATCATACATGGTACGAGTTGTATAATAATCATCAAAATATAAATTTTGATATGTCCAAAACAAAAATAACAATCATCCAAATACATAAAATAAAAATAAAAAAAACCAAACCAAGAAAGTCATACAACATCATTTACTCGATAATGCACCAGGGTTTCGACATATCTATTGGTTATGTGAATGTTGCTTACATTGACTACAAACATTCTTAATTGTTCCTCCACTTGAGATGATAAATGTTTCTCTCTATGTCTACCAGATTGTCTACATGTAATTAGATGTTGTATTGAATATTTCGCACCTTATCTGGAATAATCCAATTCAATAAATGATCAAAAGGATTTATTAAATTGCTATATGCAGTTAATAAATTCTTAACTATGTAATAGAAAAAACAAAGACCTTGATACTATAACCTAGCATGTCTATATATGGCAATTGCATGGACACATAACAATTGGCAAAAGAAAAACTTCTTAAAACTACGTCTTTATGGCTATGTTGATTATCTTATTTCTACTGCCACCCTTCATAACAAATTTGCAATTGTCAACTAGATGAACTGACATTCTCATAAACTGGTCCCTATACTTCTAAATCTTATGGTTTTCCCATATGGTCAAGTGAGCTGTCATATTTTTGGCAGGTATCAATTTAACTAGCAAAGTTATGGGTAGGTGTTCGAGAAACTAACACACTCGAATATTAACCACAACTGTATGAGTTGTGAGCAAGTATTAAAGTGATAGAAGTATCATTCCCACGAGGATTGATTTTCTAAATTAATGCTAACTAGCTAATTACTATAGTGTTAACAACCTAACTTTATCTAGGATAATTTTTATTTTAAGTTGATTAAGAAAATTAAAGGTACTTAAACTAACAATTTAAGGAGGAAAGACTCTATGGATAAAGGGTCCTAGGGTCTTGCTTTCACTCTATTTTTCTCATGTTCTTTATGTTTTAATGATTAACAATTATTTTTGTGAATCCATTAATCAAGGAGTTCAAAATTAATCATATTATCTCTCTTAAGTATCAAATGAGACGTTATACCCAACTTGTCTATCTACATATTCATTAAACACCCCTTAAATGATTGCCTAAGTTTTATTAATTTTTTAACTCAATAAAAGCTAAGGTTATGCTTTCTGGGTCCAATAAATAGGTTAATCTTTTCTAAACATAGAACCTGTAAGTCTAGATCATCCAATTAATCTCTCAATCAAATTAGAAGTAATAAATCTAGCAAATCATAAATTAATAACACAAGAAATAATTATTAATCAACTAAAAGTATCCAAACATGGTAAAATATAAAGCTACTTTAAGTCCCTAGAACAAGTATTTTAACCAACTATGTTTAAGCACAAAATCACAATAATTCAAAAAAAATACAAGAGTGACCATGTTTAAAGTAACACAATCTACAAATTTAAACTCCAAATTAAAGTAAACAAGAAAGGGAATAAAGAAAATTAGTAGAGATGTCTCTTTGGGGGCTTTAATCTTTAAGAATCTTCAAGAATCCAAGCTCCAATGTGCTTTCTCTCTCTAAAATCCTCTAATTCACTCTCCAATTTTGTGCTCCTCCCTCCTTGACAAGTGAGGCTTTTAATATTCATTATATAGGCTCCAAAATATTGGCTTAGAAATTAAGGCATGAACTTCAAAATAAACTTTGGGTTCTGACAATGCCTAGGCACTAAGTATTCTACCAAGGGGTCTTAAATTGGTACCAATGCACCAAGTATTGGGTTTTATGGCTCATAAGCCCTATTTTTTGGTGCTTAGGAGCAAAGTACTAGACTTGATTCCTCTTAAAAAGTGTCATTAAATGTTTATTTTGTCCTATTTTCGCTCAATTTGGTTGAAACCTACATAATAACAATAAATGCAAGAAAAGCCATATATCCATATTCAGATGAACAAATATCAAAATTAAGAGGGATAAATATTATACTTAAAATGTGTTTATCAAACTCCTCCAAACTTAAATGCTTGGTCATCCTCAAACAAGAAGCACGACTAACAATTAAAGCTAAAAATAAAAATAAACTACCAAAAAAAACACTAAACATTAGGTCAGTAAATAATTAGCAAAATGTCTCAAAATTTCTTATGACTACAAATATCAAGGTAATTCTAATTTTCCTAATAGTTTAACAAGTCAATCTATTACTTATTCTACCCTACTAATGACCTATTTTGTGCATGTGTGTACAACTAGCATCACTAATCATATGCACTCGGATTAGTTTATGCACACAAGTTAATGAAATGGTCTTTATGAGTTTTTATTTAATTAACACCCAATAGACTTGTTTTTTTGCATCACTCTCTATTAATGTAAGGATTAAATAAGACTTTATTTAGCTTATAATATATGACTAAGGTGAATGTAGGATAAAGTGGATACATTTTGGCTTAACTCACACCATAAGTACATATTCTTCTAGAGATTGATCAAACCAAACCATTTATTTTCCAAACAATCTCTTCTAAACCTATTTTCTCGATTCTCTTACTATTTTATTATTCATATTTTTCTTTCTAAGTTAGGGGTATAGAAAACTCAATTTATACAAAACAATTTTTTTAATATAAGCTACTATACCCCAAACTTAAGCTTACACAATAATAGAACAACCAAAATCCATAACCAAACTCATAAAAAAAATTTAATTTACTTCTTAATTTTCATAAATCCTCTAGCTCATACAACAATTTAAATGAGTGCTATAGTACTAAGAAAGATGATTAAATTGAAGGTTGACGTATTGATGTGGTTAGCAAAGAAAAATGGTATTATGCTTAACTAGAGTAACTAGGAGTAAAAATATAAAATAGTTAGCTTGAAAGACTCAATCAGTTCAAAGATGACCTAAAATTATCTCTTAGATTATGTATGCCCTAAGATTTATCCTTGAGTAATACTTAAACAAGTTATAGCATATTTTTGAGACCTTGAGTATTTTTTATATGCATAAACGTCTTTTAAGTAAGTATAATGACTAGATAATCCTAACTATGTGCTTAATAGATCAAGCGGTCACAAAATAAAGTTGAACTTGTCTTTAGATTAACAAGCAAACAATCACAACATTTATTATTTTCAAAAGAAATTAGCAATTGAAACTATATTCTATTTTATATCATTAACTACTAATCATTCAACCAACCCACGACTAACAATAAAAACTAGAAACACGCACAAAAAGACTAAAAACAAACAACAACAAGATAAAAAAAAAATGGGCATTTTATAGCAAAACAGTAAATCAGATTAGCAAGTATAACAGTAAAATGTTTCTTACCCCTATACTTAAATAAAGTCGTGTTCTTATGGCAAGCAAAAAAGATAAATTTAAAATGAGAATTAAAACACTTCTCTATTAAACTGGGACAATCAGTCGTCCTCCATGTTTCTAGACTGATTATCATCGTCTTTGGAGTTATCAAAAGATGATGGTTGTATTAAAGATGGAATAAGAGATGGTTGAACTTGGCTGGTGTTGAGGTTCAAGTGGACGACAGTGAGTTGCAATATTTGCATTTGGTATTATGACATGTGTGCTTGATACTCAGCCCACTGATGAGACCACTATTAGTATGTCTAGAACGCTCATTGGTGGGTCGCAGATACCCTATCGAGTGATGTATGGTTGGATTGGCTCAAAGTAGATCGCGAGGAAAAGCTACGGCCATTCTTTAAGGTAGATTATGTCCATCATAAACTTCTTTATGTAGGCTTCAAAAAATTGGCTTAAAAACTCGGGTAGGAACTTCAAAATAGATTTTGGTGCTGATAGTGTCTAGGTGCCAATCATTTTGCCAAAAGATCTTAAATTGATGCCTAGACATCAAGTGTTAGGTTTTGTGGTACCTAAACGCCAAGCCTTGGACTTGATTCCTCTTGAAAAGGTTCATGAAATGTTTGTTTTGCCCCTATTTTAGATTCATTTGGTTAAACCTACAAAATAACTATAAATGCATGAAAAGCTATATATTCACATTTAAAATAAACAAATATCAAATTAATAGGGATAAACATCATACTTAAAACACGCTTATCAGTAAGGAACGTGCTTACTTTGCCATTGTATTAATACTCTTTACAATATTAGTAGTCATAATATCATATCTCTTATACGTGCTCACTAATCTGGCCTACTTAGTGCAACCAACTTCCTTCTTCAAATACTTAACTGCCTTAGGGTTTAATTCTCGCATGATATTCATTTGGTTTTGAAAATTAAATAATTGATATGCCTTTACAGCAACAACATATGTAGCTAGGAATCCATCTTCCTTTCTTCTTGTTGGAAGCTTGTGTTTCGTGATCAAATTTCTCTTTAGGTGACAAAGACACACCCCTATGGTCGGCATTAGAAAATACTTTTATGAATATCAATGCTAACATATTGATTTAATACAAAGACTATATTATTGACATTAAAAATAATATACCACCCAATAAGTTTTTCACAAACCATTCCCAAGATGCATCGTTTTTAGAATGAACAATGCCTCATGCTAATAGATAAATGTGATTACTTTCATCTTTACAAACTATACATAGAACCAAGATAAGGGTCTTTCAAGAAAATATCATTCATAATAATCATCGGTTTGATGGAAGAGTAAAAACTCTTAATACAAGAACCTAAAGCTATAAAAAGGTATAAGAAGTTTCCACTATCATTTATCTTTAAATGAGTCACAGTGCTTAAATTCTTGTTTTCTACCACATAGCAATATGTAGGAAGTAGTCTGAATGAATCCTCTAGAGTACTAGTTATATACCTTAATGCATGCTCTTTAGGCTGATAAGCTATTATGTATGTTAAATTCATACCTTATTCCTCCCATACATTGGTTTAAATCTCCTTTGGTCTATAAAGTCTATTGATAATTCTAATTTTTTTTATCATTTCAACAATAATTTGACTCTATTGATAATGATCATCACACAATCGGTCAAACTGACATGTATGCTCCTAGTCGAATCTTTGCACAGTGAAATATTTGCGATCATCTGTGGACATGACACAAAATTGCCACTTACACCTTTTATCATCACATTTTACCTCAAACCGATCTTTAGTGGACCTATTAACTTTTAAGCTCCAATTATCCTTCAATGCAATAGCTAAAAGCATTATATATTACATTCTTGATAGGAAACAACTTTCTAATGACAACTTTTCCCATTCTTGGGCACGATACCCAATTTAATAGATTAAAGTTAAGTGATAGTATCAGAGGGAGAAATTGAAATAGGTTCTGTAGTTTAACAATGTTGTTATGCTCATCCAAGTGTGTTAGTGAGCTTCGATCCCCTCTCTACATCATTTAACCCATATGATTTAATATCATTATCTACACTACTGCCATCATAAGCATCCTCATCTATCTAACTGTCATAATGAGTATGAGTTGGTTCCTCATTATATCTCACAAGAGAAAATTCATAGTCACATATATTGTAGGTTGGAAACATAATATTTAGTATTGTTAGGGATGTGCTACTAACATGATTACTAAAGTTGGTTGAAAACTCAACATTTGATATTGTTGAGGACATGCTACAAATATAGTTACTACTACTTACGGACATAAGGTGATTATAACAAGTTTGTTGGTTCTCTATAGGAGTTTGTGCAGTCTTATCACTAGTAAGGTGGTCTTTAAGATCTATATTAACACATAATGGTATAAAACTTGTTTTATTAATACATTGTTATAAAGTTGTTGATAAGTCACATTTATAAAAACTGACATAGCAACACTTTAGTACCTAATATATCTATCTTGACCATTACTAATGCTCTCTCACCTTCCCCCAAACATATTAGAAGTGGTTCAATCTTTATAGTACCTATATCACAAAAAATATATAAATTACAAAAAAAATCAAAAATAATAATTTGGTGTATTAGTGCAATAGGCTTATCGCGCTTGGTTGTGATAAGAAGCTGCTTATGCAGTGTGATCCTTTCTAGTTTTTCTAATTTTATTCGTTTCATAAGCAATAATTAATCAAATTACACTAATTAAATGATTGAATTCAAAATCTCAAGTGTGTGCATATGTTTTTGTATTTTTTCATTAAAAAATATTATGAAGTTTATATTTAGATTTTAGAATGATTAATCTCTCATATATAAGACAAGGGTTTTTTTTTTTTCTTGTCAATTTATTAAGTCTTTAGCAATAAAAGTTAGAAATTTCAAAGCTGGCTAAATTAGAAATTTGCCCCAAAATAATTGCTATTTACAAAAATCTTCCTTTTTGAAATAGTTCTTGGTGTATGGTAAGGTCAATCATACCAAGGTCAACCAACATAGAATTTGAGGACAGTCTTCTTTAGTTTTGTCTCGAGCTCTGTGGGCCCTTTTGGGCATGGAGCTCTAGGCCCTATATAGTGATTTTTAAGTTTGGGCTTTAGATAGGTAAGGTCTCGGAAGATTAGGCCTTTATTTTTGTCAAAAAGAAGCAAGTGTTAGCAATTGATAATGGCTTTGAAATTTTAATTAGTAGGAACATTAATGTAAACTAATAATTCAATCTAAATTAATACTTTTTTTTTTGTTGGATTTAATTGATTGGTGGTTGGATTGAATTGAAAATTTTTAAATTTGTCATTATTGAATTGACTCATAGATTTACTTCAACAATTCATTAAATTCGACTAAAAAATATCATAATATTTATAAATAAAATAATTACCAAATAATTATTATCTCATTGTTTTTATTAGCTCAAAAGTCAGAAATTTACTAATTAATTTTGTTAAATTTAAGAAACTTTTAGCTATTGAAACTGTTTTGCAATCAATTCAATTTTAGTGGATCAGTGGGCTTAAAAACTCAAGCCCAAATACACCCCACAACCTATAATAGCCAAGTTTGAGTTTAACCCATTTAGGTTTAAGTGACTAGACCCATTTGACAATTTTGAATGTAATCAATATTTCTTGTAACTTTGGACCGAGTTGTATTAGATTGAATTTGCAGCTTTTTAATGGATTGGATCAAATTAAAGTTCATATTTTGATGGATTAGGAAATTAGTGATCCACTTAATAATGAATCTCCGACCTAATCCGACAAACACCATAGTAATTTACATTCTACTTTTCTTCGTAAGCTTTACGGATACAACTTAAAAATAAAAATAAGATCAATTGTTGTAAGGCGATTTGTACGAGGCGGTAAGAGAGGGATATTTTAAAAAACATTATCTCTCTTGTGTATTTATAAATATGTGTATAACATTTTTATAATTCGTTTTCTTTTAATATTTTTGTAATTTTTATAATATTTTTTAAAAGTTTCTATTTGAGTTATCTTTATTTCTTGTCTTTATTATTAATTTATAACATGTTATTAGTATAATTTTCAGGTAAATTCAATTCTTAATTTTTATATTAAATTCTTGACTTACTTTATTTTATTTTATTTTATTTTTACATATTTTATTTATATTTAACTATTATTTGTATTATATTTATATTATTATATAATATAATCCTTATGAGTATGCGTTGTGGTTGTCATTTATTTAGATCTTCTACATAAAAAAAAATTATATTTTAAATTAATTATCTCGTATTTATATTATGTTTATTCTTTTAAATTTAAATATTCTTTATACAACTTGAAATTTGCATAACAAATCAATAAGTTAGAACTTGAAGTTCTAATAATTAATATCATTAATTTAAAACTTGAAGTTTTATGTCATAATTTTTTTAATTTTTTAATTTTAATTATTTATTCATATGAAAGGCTACGCCTCCTCATTGTTATATGGAAGGTTGTGTCTCCTCATTATTATCAATTTATGAAATGCCATGTCTCTTCATTATTATCAGTGGAAGGTTATGTCTGCTCAATACTACTAATACATAGAAGGCATTAGCTCTTAATTATGATTATTTTATGTATATAAAGGTTATGATCCAAAACATTACTTTTGATATTTATGTTCTGTATTATAAATTTGTTGAATAATATTTATATTTTATTATATTAACTTTAATTACCCTCTTTATATTTAAAGCCCCTAAAATTTTTTTTTATGAATATACAAATTCTTACACTTGATGCCTCTGAAAAATTACCTATCATGGTGATGAGATGTTAAAATGCACTTTCAAACCAATGGTTTAAAAAAAGAAAATGACGTATACTAATAAGATAAGTCGAAAACTATGATTTTCCTCTGTTATCATTTACGTGAGAGATTGAAAGCTCAATATTTGAGGGTCTGCAAATCTTATAGAAAAATCTAAAAGAAAGATATGATGTTTTTCTCCCAAAAGCAAAATATAAGCCAATAAATCTGAGATTGTATGTGTCAAACATTTTATGTTATTTTTTACCTTTAAAGTATGTGTAATAATATTTTATTAGATTAATAAAGTTTATTCATATATATATATATATATAATTGAGCATACATTGATGAGCCCATATTTATAAAGTATGTGATTTATGTATTAGGCATATGATGCTAATACAGAGGGTATAGATCACAAGTTTTTTATAAATTAAATCTAGTTCGCAGCTATTAATGAAAAAAGGCATTTCATTATGTAAGGTTGTAATTTTTATGCTTCTTATAGTGAAGATTTGCATTGATCATTGAAGTAGAGACTTTGAATAGAAAAACTAGTGTATATGTTACATTGAACGAGACTACTTTGAATTTTGATCTGGTTAACTAAATGTCGTAAATCTTAATTCACAAAAGTTTTAATAAGTTTGATTAATCTTAATTCTGAGCAGTTAATGAACTTACATTCATGCATTGTATCTTTTGAGTTATCACGGAGTGAGATCCAAATAAACGGTCAAAACCTCAATAGCTTGGAGATATAATTTCATGGGTTGTAGGACATATATTTACAAGATGGAATCTAATAATTATTGTCCACCTAAGCTGTTTGCAGTACTTGATCATTAAAATCTATAGCCATAGTTTATTCAATAAATTATTTATTGAATAATAATATTTATTTGTAAATTTATTTACAAATATAGACATATTAAAAGTGATCATTAGAGCATTCAGTGACTTAGGGACAAATAAGTAATTAAAAAGGCAAGACATGTTTTTAAAGGCATAGCTTTAATTATGGACATCAATTAGATGGTCAATTAAGTGGTTATTATTGGTTTAAAGACCAAGCTCAATTTAATTAAAAGGAGATTTAAATAAATAAGCGTTTACTTTATAACATGAGTTACTAGGTATAGCCCTTAGCTTTTAGTGGAATAGCCCGAGGTTAACTTAGTAGAATTGGTGTATTATGAGATAATAAGGATTAGGCCTTTTAAATTGAAGCTAAGAAGCCCGTGAGTCTTGCAGTCTCTTTACTAGCTTAATTCTTAATTAAACTCTAATTTTTTAATCTTAATCAAATTCTAAATACCCAAGCAAGATTCTTATATATATGGGAGATACAGAGTAGTAAAGTACACCACAACTATATAGAGAAATTTTTTTTTTACGTATTCTTACATAAAAAAAGAATTTAATTAATACCATTCTCTCAAGTTCGGGTATTAGCTTTGTTTTAGAGATTAAGAAAAATTCACGTGCTCACACGCGTTGAGTTTGAAAATTAAGGATAGTAAAGAAGATTGCAGTCAGTAAATTTAAAATTTACCATAGCGATGAATTGAGATAATCTTCTATCCCTATACAAGTAATTATAAACAAGACGATCTGACTTCTGGTGTGTTTATTTTTATAAACATAAAATTTTTTATTACCAACCAACAACTAGTATCAGACCTACCTTATTTCATATTACATATATAGTTTGTTTTGTGTATGGTAGTAGTTGTTTATTGTGGCACCAATTGCATACTAATCTAGATTGTTATTTTTTATTAATTATGTGATAAATAGTTATACCAAATAATTCAAGGTTAGATATTTGTTTGTATTTTTTTATTGAGAATTGTAACAAAATGGGGTGATAAAATAATATCACAAATTCCCTTATTGGTTAAATTAATTCTTAGATTAAATATATATTTAATTATTTTTGTTGTAAATTAAAAAAAAGGAAAAAACAAACAAAAGGAGAAGATCATGCGTGCCACCTGCAGCGTCAAAAGCAGCGATCGGAGTCTGGTTGACGATCAGCAAAGATCATAGCTGGCGGTTCTCCCTTTTGACGGTGACGAAGCAACTAATTTTTGACTATCCACACGGCAATTTTAGAAGGCATGACCGGCGGTTCGCGGCGGGGAAAGATGGTCGGCATCGTCTGAAGTCGGCATTCTCCTAAGCGTCGATCGGCGGCTGGAACCAAAGCCAGAATTGCGGCCTGCGGTAGGTAGGGACAGAGAAGGAGCGCCGAGGTGAATATTGTGGAATTGGGTTTCCACTAGCATTTATCACTTAGGCCCCTCTTTGTTTTAATTAATTTTAATTTGGTCAAGTTTATTTGCATATCATACAAATAGACCCTTAAAAGTTTATCTATACAAATAGGCCCTAACAAAATTGATTATTATCACTCAGCCTCCTCTGATTTTGGGTAATTAAAGTTTGACCAAATAGCTTTGAGAAATTTACAATAAAATCTTAAATTTAACCCCAATTTATTTCTGGACTAAAATTTAGGTATTTACAAATTGAAAGTTGGTCTAAATTTCTTTTAATCTTGGTTTAATTTTATAAAAGAAATTTGAGCTATTTTATTAAAATTATTGGGTCTAAAAATATTTTTATTTAAATTATTTTTGAAGTCCCAAAGAAATTTAAGTTTAAAATAAACTCAATTTATTTTTAAAATAAATGGACCAAAGGAAATTAAGAGGCCCAAAATCCAAGCCTTTAAAAGAAGACAAATAAGAGGAAGTAACATTATGGAAGAGCTCAAATTGACTTCAAGAAAGACTTTGAAGAATTTAAGCTTAGTTTTCTTCCTAGGAAAAGTCATGAATTATGGGTTATTTATTTATCTAGTTAATTGATTGGATGAATAATATGTCATATAGATTAAGAGTACTATATTCACATCTCCATACATAAAATATATCATATTATATGACATTAATATTTTAATGAAATTAGGATAAAATTATTGTCATATTTTTAATATATATTAATTTATTATTTAACGTGATCTTATTAATTATTTTATGAAAATAAAATTAGATATTAATGAGTAGAATATTATTTTATAAATTAATTAAAAACTCTAAGAATTAAAATATTGAGTGAGAGAGGGCTTTACGCATAAAGCCCATGGCCTCCATTATTGGTTCTATAGTAAGGTAGATTAATGACTTGTCTCAAATCTTGTGAGCTCCCTACGGAGGGTATTAATTAGAACTGGTTACTAGATAGGACTTTCCTAAAGGATAAGATCCAATATATGACTCATGCGAAACTGACTACTCTATAGAGGCATTTTTAATTGGAAAATATAAAGGATTGAAATAATAGTTATACACTCAACTTAGGTTGATTGATATCCTCTCTACAGAGTTTTTGTCAATTAAATTTAAGGGCTAAAGAATCGATAGCTTATTATTATTTGATATGAGATATCTAGATAATAATAATAAATTAGTATGGTACTAATCTAATTTATGACGGATACGACTACCCTATGGAGGCGTATTCTGAATGAAAATTAGATTACCGATGTATAATATAGTTAAAGAGTTCTACACATGCTTTCAGGTAATGTATGCTTATGTATGAATTTATTTTTTAGAATCATGTCTTCATTCAGTCCACTGGCATCTCTCCTTAACCAAAACAAGTTAACCAAAAATAATTATGTGGATTGGAGAAGGAACTTAGACATTGTTCTCACAGCTGAAAAGCACAAATATGTCTTATTTGAAAAATGCTCTCCTGAACCTATGAAAATGCATCTCAAGCTGAAAAAGATGCTTATAACAAGTAGCAACATTCTGATGAAATAGCTAGATGTGATATATTAGCTTCTTTGTCTAGTACTCTAGCAAAGTAGCATGAGATTATGGAAACGGCTGCTGATATGGTCTTCAGCCTTTTAGAGATGTTTGTTGATAAAAACAGAACTCTGAGACAAGCTGTTTTGAAAGAGATCATAAATACCAGGCAAGCCGAAGGAACTCTTGTGAAAGATCACATGTTAAAAATGATAACACTATTCCAGCAAGTTGAGGATTTGGGTGGGGAATACACTGGCTAATCTAAGGTCGAGATGGTCCTAAAAACCCTAGCACCCTCATTTCAGACTTTCTTGTTAAACATGACAATGAATCAGTTGAATTTTTAATCAACTGAGCTAATGAATAAACTTAGAGCTGCTAAGGCCATAATGAAACTTGGATTGAGTGTTCATTTGACTAAGGGCCTATCTTTCTCTTTTGGTCCTAATCTTAAAGGAAAGCGTAGTAAGAAGAAAAAGATTAAGCCCAAGAGAGCATCTAACTCAACTTCTGTGCAAATTCAGTAAAAGGATAAGAAACCCAAAGGAAAATGTTTCCAATATGGTGTTAAAGAGCATTGGAAGAGAAATTATCTAGTTCACTTAGTAAAGCTTTCAATAGTTAAAGGGGCAGCTTCTACTTCTGGTAAAATTCTTTTCATTGACATATGTTTAGTGGTTGATTCTATTGATTCCTGGATAGTAGATTCTGGAGCCACCAATCATATTTGCAATTCATTGCAAGGGTTTTAAAAAACTAGACAATTCAGTGAATGAGAGATCAGTCTAAGGCTAGGAAATAGCACAACTGTTGCAGCTAAGGCAGTAGGAGTAATTCAACTTTATTTTGATGATTTTAGGACTTTAGTATTAGATGATTGTCTGTTGGTGCTGGAACTCAAACGCAATTTGATTTCAATTAGTTATTTGAATAAATTTGGTTATTCTATTATTTTTTACTCAACTATGGTGATCAAAAGAAATAAATCATTTATATATTCTGGTACATTAGTTAACAATCTATACTGCATATATCCTAAAATCAACTCACTGCATTACACAGAATTGAATAATGAATCTAATCACCATAAGAGGATTAAAGTGACTTTCACTAATCAAACATATCTATAGCATCTACGTGTTGATCATATTAGTCTAGATAGGATCCAAAGACTGGTCAAAGATAGACCTTTGAGTTCATTAGATATTGAACCATTACAATTCTACGAATCCTGTATAGAAGGTAAAATGACCAGAAGACCCTTTAATACAAAAGGTAATAGAGCCATTAAAATGTTAGAATTAATGCACTCTGATGTGCGTGGGCCCATGAGCACACAAATTATAGGAGGTTATGAATATTTTATCACTTTCATTGATGATTATTCTAGATTCAGTTATGTGTACCTAATGCACTACAAATTTGAGGCGTTTGATAAATTCAAAGAGTTTCAGGCAGTAGTGAAAAGGCAATTAGGAAAACACATAAATATATTTCAATCTAATCGATGTGGCAAATACCTCTATAGTGAGTTCAGGACCTATTTTTTGAACAATAGGATATTATCCCAATTGACGGCACTAGAGTTACCCTAACAAAATAGTGTAGTAGAAAGGAGAAATAGAACTCTTCTTGAAATGGAGAGGTCAATGATGAGTTATTCAACTTTACCCATCTCGTTATGGGGTTATGCCTTAGAAACAATTATGTATCTTCTTAACTTAATTTCATCTAAATTAGTGCCTAAAACACCTCTGAAAATGTGGATAGGACATAAACCAAGTTTATGTCACATACATATATGGGGTTGTCCAGCACATGTGATAAAAGGGAAGACAGTCAAGTTAAAATCTAAGTCAGAAGTTTGTCTGTTTGTTGGCTATCTTAAAAGAACAAGAGGAAGTCTTTTCTATAGTTCTCAAGATAAGAAAATATTAGTTAGTACTAATGCAATCTTTCTTGAAAAAGACTATATGAAAGACTTCAAGCCTATGAGTAAGATAATTCTTGATGAATTATCTAGGAAATCTAATATTGTGCCTGATAAAGTCAATGAATTGATTCCCAATCCAGATCATAATAACCAATAGAGCCAATTGCAGAACAATAACTACCGGTACTTCGTCATAGTAGAAGAATTATTAGACGTCCAACTAGGTATATATTAATTGGAGAGTCATTTTAGGCAGACTCTAATGAGCATGAATTAGATCCGACTAATTATGATGAAGCAATGGTTGATAAAGATGCAAACCATTGGTATAAATCTATAAAATTAGAAATGGATTCCATATATTCCAATAAAGTCTGAAAACTTGTAAAGAAACCTGAAGGGATAAAACCCATAGGGTGTAAATGGGTCAACAAGAGAAAGAGAGGGGTATATGGAAAAGTGAAAACCTTCAAAACTAGGCTTGTTGCTAAAGGGTGCACTCAGAAAGAAGGTATCGATTATGAGGAGACCTTTCCCCGGTAGCTATGCTTAAGTCTATTAGAATTCTCTTATCCATTACAGCAAATCTTGATTATGAGATTTAAAAAATGGATGTCAAGACTACCTTTCTTAATGACAATCTTGAAGAAAGTATCTATATGGTACAACCAGATGGTTTTATAGCTATAAGCTAAGAGCATATGGTTTGTAAACTATACAAATCTATCTATAGGCTTAAACAAGCATCTAGATCATGGAACATCAGATTTGATCAGGCAATTAAATCATTTGGTTTTGATCAAAATCTTGATAAACTTTGTGTTTACAAGAAGATAGATAAACGGTTGGTGATTTTTTTGTCCTGTATGTAGATGATATACTACTCATTGGAAATGATGTAGGAGCATTATCCTCAGTTAAAATTTAGTTATCTAACCAATTTGATATGAAGGACTTAGGTGAAGCTAGTTACATCCTTAGAATTAAGCTATTGCGAGATCATAAAAATAAGATGTTAGCTTTATCTCAAGCTGCATATATAGATAAAATTATGGTTATATTTACTATGCATGAATCCAAAAAGGGAATACTTCCTTTTAGACATAAAATTTATCTATCCAAGAATTAGTGTCCTAAAACTCCTGAAGAGATAGATCACATGAAAGGAATTCCTTATGCATCACTAATAGAAAGTCTTATGTATGCCATATTATGTACTATACCAGATATTTGTTATGCAGTCGGTATAGTCAGTAAATATCGATCTAATCCAGGACCAGAACACTGGACTACAGTAAAGTATATATTTAAGTATCTTCAGAGAATGAAAGATTATATGCTCGTGTATTCCAGTGAGGATTTTATACCTATTGGGTATACAGATTCAGATTTCCAATCAAATAAGGATGCCCGGATATCTACCTTAAGATATGTGTTTACTTTAGGTGGTAGGACTATAAGTTGGAGGAGTGTAAAGTAATCATGCATCGTAGACTCTACCATGGAAGCTGAATATATAGTTGCGTCAGAAGCTGTAAAAAAGACTGTGTGGCTCTGCAAGTTCCTTATGGAAATTAAAGTGGTGCCTAGTGCTAAGATGCTCATTGTTTTATTTATTATGATAATATCGGAGCTGTAGCACAATTCAAGGAACCAAGATACCACAAGAAAGAAAAACACATTGAGAAAAAATACAATTTAGTACAGGAGCTAGTGCAAAAGGGTGAAGTTATGGCATCTAAAATTACATTAGCAGAAAATCTAGCGGATCCATTCACCAAATCATTGCCAACAAAGTGTTTTAAAACTCATATTTATGATATGAAAGTTCGACAAATACCCGACATGCTTTAGGGTAAGTAGGAGATTGTTAGACATCTTATGTTATTTTATGCCCTTAAAGCATGTGTAATAATATTTTATTAGATTAATAAAATTTATTCATATATATATCTAGGTCGGGGGTAATTAAACTGTATAAGCAAGGCTCGGGATATGGTTCTCTTATAGGGAATAGGCTAAAACAGTAACAAGCAACCAAGACTTATGAAGTGCGTTCAGGCTCACTTTAATCAACAACTGAAAGAGTAATGTTTATACGTATTCCATCCTTATTGTTACTATAACCGCTAATAGAATAGATCTATGGGGTTAAGATTTTTTAAAAGTAACTAAAGTGTAACCACTAAAGGGTTAAGCTGGCTCAGAAGAAAGTCTAGTGGGGCATGGTTTATAAGGTAGGTTACCTGCTCGTAAGAGGTAGTCTAACTTAGTTAGAGGAAAGCTTGCTCATCAGAAGGATAAGCAACATTGATGAGCTCATATTTATAAAGTATGTGATCTATGTATTAGGTATATATAATTGAGCATTCATTGATGAGCTCATATTTATAAAGTATATGATCTATGTATTAGGTATATGATACTAATACAGAGGGTATAGATCACAAGTTCTTTATAAATTATATCTAGTTCGCTGCCATTAATGAAATATGGCATTTCATTATATAAGGTTATAATTTTTCTGCTTCTTATAGTGAATGATTTGCATTGATCGTTTAAGTAGAGACTTTGAATAGAAAAACTAGTGTATATGTTACATTGAAGGAGACTACTGTGAATTTTGATCTAGTTAACTAAATGTCGTAGATCTTAATTCACAAAAGCTTTAATAAACTTGATTGATCTTAATTTTGAGCAGGTAATGAACTTACATTCATGCATTGTATCTTTTGAGTTATCACGGAGTGAGATTTAAATAAACGGTCAAAACCTTGATAGCTTGGAGATATAATTTCATGGGTTGTAGGAACATATATTTACAAGATGGAATCTAATGATTAATGTCCACCTAAGGTGTTTGCAGTACTTAATCATTAGAAACTGTGACCACAGTTTATTCAATAAATTATTTATTGAATAATAATATTTATTTGTAAATTTATTTACAAATATAAACATATTAAAAGTGATCATTAGAGCATTCAGTGACTTTATAACATGGGTTATTATAGTACAGCCCTTAGTTTTTAGTGGAACAGCCTGAGTTAACTTAGAAGAATTGGTGTATTATGAGATAATAAGGACTAGACCTTTTAAATTGGAGCTATAAAGCTCATAAGTCTTGCAGTCCCTCTACTAACTCAAATTCTAATTTCGTAATCCTAATTAAATTCTAAACACTCAAGGAAGATTTCTATATATATGAGAGGTATGGAGTAGTAAAGTACACCACAATTATATAGAGAAAAATTCTTTTTACGTATTCTTACGTGGAAAAAAAATTTAATTAATATTATTCTCTTAAATTTTGGTATTATTTTTTTTTTTAAGATTAAAAAAGATCCACGTGCTCACACGCGTTGAGTTTGAAAATTGAGGATAGTAGAGAAGATTGTAGCCAGTCAATTAAAAATCTATCATAGTAAGGAATTGAGGTAATCTTCTATCCTTATACATGTAATTATGAACAAGACGATCTGGCTTCCGTTGCATTTATTTTTATAAATAGAAAAGCTTTCATTACTAAAAATAGTATGATCTTAGAATTGTTGTTAAATACAATTCTACTTTGATCACAACCACCTCACAGCCGAAATTGTGTAGTAAGAAAGTTATATAACAAGATATGTTAGAGAATACATTCTCTACTTTTCATGTCTCTAATATTGTTTTGTAGTAATAATATGCCGAACGGCGATTTAAAAATACTCAGAATTAATATCATGTCTTCTACTTATTGAACAAAATTATGAGCTTTCAATAAAAAATTATGAATAACATCCAACTAGTTCTCAATCATTCCCAGAAGTGATGTAAATACTCATAACAGAATCGGATGTGGTTGTAGGAGAGAAAGAGGGTACAATTATCACCCTTAGGTAGTCTTAAGTGCCAAGAATGAAGGAACACTAAAATGGAGAATAAATACAAAGACAAGTACAATGGTAAGAGAGTAAACACCTTAAGTATTATGAAAATACTTGTTATTATGTACTGTATTATGAGTCATCTACCAAGGCAAATGGATAAAATATGAAGATAAATTTTATTAATAACTTAAGATCCTAAAGATTTTACTTATATATGTCTCTAATCGCTTTGAGGAAAAAGAAGGGAACACTAATTATTAAGTTTTAATTAATATTTTCATGTTATGTCTTTTTGTATGAAATATAACTTTTTGTAATGTATTATCCTAATATCTAATATGAACTTTTATTTAATATAAAGAATGGCTTTTAAGGAAAAATTGGGGATGTTTGAGTGATAGTGCAACTACACACACTATCTTTCGAAATAAGAAATATTTCTCAAAACTAACAATGATTGAAAGAAAAGTTAATACTATAACAGGTCTTATAAATGTGATTGAAGGCTTTAGAAGAGTAGTAATATTGTTAGAAAGTGGAATAAAGTTATATATAAGTAAATTTTTTTATGCAGACAGATTTAGAAGAAATTTGTTTAGTTTAAAGATATCCGCCGAAATGGATATCACATTGAGACTTTAAGTGAAAATAATGTAGAATACCTTTACATTACTTTTAACGTCTAAAACAAAAACTGTATACTTGAAAAGTTTCCTGCCTCATCATCTAATTTGTATTATATAATTATAAATTCAATTGAGAGCTACGCAGTAATGAACTAAAAATATAGTGATCCAAAAATGTTTATACCATGACATTATCAACTTGGTCATCCAAGATCAACAATGATATGTAAAATTATTGAAAAATCTCATAGGCACCCATTAAAATACCTGGAGATTCTGTTATCTAATGAGAATATATGTATTGCTTGCTCACAAGGAAAACTTGTAATTAAATCATTCCCTTTCAATAATGGTCTAGAATTTCTATCCTTTTTACAAAAGATCCAATGAGATATATGCAGACCAATTCATCCACTAAGTGAACCCTTTTACTATTTTATGAGTTTGATTGATACATCTATACGATAGTTACATATTTGTTTACTGTCTACATGAAATGTTGCATTCGCTAGATTACTAGCACAAATCTTTAAATTGAGGGCACACTTTTCATAATACCCTATTAAGACTATACATTTAGATAATGCTGGTGAGTTTATATCTAAAACTTTTGATGACTATTGTACATCAGTAGGAATTGATATAGAACATCTTATGCCACATATTCACACAAAAAATGGATTAGTAGAATACTTAATTAGTTGACTCTAGGTAATTGCCAAAACTTTATTGTTGTGCACACAATTATCGATTTCTACATAAGGTCATGCCATTTTTCACGTTGTAACATTAATTTTATTTTAGGCCCACTGCATATCATAAATATTCTCTATTACAACTTATAATTGGTCATCAACCTGATGTATCATATTTACATTCCTTTGGTTGTGCTATGCATTTACCTATAGCACCCTCACAATGCATTAAGGTGGGACCTCAACATTGCTTGGGGATTTATGTTAATTTTAAATCACTATCAATTATAAGGTATCTTGAACCCTTGACAGATGATCTATTTACCCCACAATTTGTGCATTGCTATTTTGATGAGATAGTATTCCTATCATTATAGGAAAAAAAATTGCCTCCTAAAGTAAAGCATGAACTTTCTTGAAAAATGACCACTATGTCTCATTTGCATCCTCGCACAAATCAATGTGAAAATGAGGTGCAAAGGATCGTTTATCTTCAAAGAATTGTAAATAAATTGCCTGATGCATTTACAAATGCATCAAAAGTAACCAAGTCATACATATCAGCTACCAATACACTAGCCTGGGTAATTATTCTTGCAGAACAATCTAATTAAAGAGTAGCAAATAAATATTCTATTATATGCCAGAAGCATGGGAGACCACTTGGTTTAAAAAATAATGTTTAGTAGAAGAAGATAGTAAAAAATCAGGATCTAGTAGAAAATGATGCTCGAGAAAATAAACCCACATTCTTTAAATCACTAATACTAGATGATTTAATAATCCTTGAAGAGACACAAGTTCCTAAAAAGATACATGTCTCTAAAGAGACAAAAGTCACAGAAGAGTCATTAGCCCTAGAAGATGTACAAGTATTTGAAAATAAAGAAAAGAATACAAATTATGCTTACACAGAAGAAATATGAAAATGTGATGAAATAATTGTTGACGTGCAATAGCTACTGTTATTATGAATGATAATTTTGAGCCACAAACTGTTGATGAATATAAAGAAAAACATGACTGGCTCTAATGAAAAAAAGCAATTCAAGTAGAAGTGACTTCTCTAGCCAAGCATAAAGTATTTGGGCATGTAGTCTAGACAATTGAAGATGTCAAACTCGTAGGATATAAATGGGTTTTTATACAAAAATATAACGAAAACAACGAGGTTATTAGATATAAAGTAAGACTCGTTGCTCAAAGTTTCTCGCAGATATTTGGTATTGATTATAATGAAATTTATATCCCCGTGATGGACATGATTATATTTTGATTTTTGATAAGCTTGGCAGTCTCAAAAAAGTTTGATATGCATCTTATGGATGTGGTGGCAGTCTTAAAAAGCTTGATATGTGTCGTATGGATGTGGTGATAACTTACTTGTATGGGTTACTTGACACAAATATTTATATAAAATCTCTAAAGGATTCAATATGTTTGAAGCATGTAATCATAATTTGTGTTCAATCAAACTACAAAAATCATTGTGTGGACTGAAACAATTCGGCCGCATATGGTACAACTGCCTAAGCAAGTACTCGATAAAAGAATGATATATTAATGATCCAATATATTTATGTGTATTTATAAAAAAGACAGAATATGGGTTTGCCAATGTGGCTGTATATGTGGATGACATGAATTTAATTAGCACTCTTGAAGAGCTTTTAAAGACCGCAGAATACTTAAAAAGAGAATTTGAAATGAAAGACTTAAGGAAAACTAAATATTTTCTTGGCTTGTAGATCGAGTACAAATCAAACAGAATCTTTATCTATTAATCTACTTATACTGAAAAAATTCTAAGAATATTCAATATGGATAAAACTTATCTATTAAGTACCTCTATGGTTGTTCGGTCTCTTGATCCTTAAAAGAATCCATTCCGTCCCAATAAAGACCATGAGAAAATACGTGATCCAGAAGTACGATATCTTAATGCAATTGATGTTTTATTATATCTAACCCAATGCACTAGACGGATATAGCTTTTGCAGTAAACGTTTTAGTAAAATTCAATTCTACACCAACCCGAAGTCGTTAGAATAGTGTTAAACATATAGTTTGTTACCTTCGTAGAATGATAGAGTTAAGACTATTTTATTCTAATGAACCTACAGAAAATTCAGGTCTAGTTAGTTATGCAGTGCTGGGTACTTATCTAATCCCTATAAAGTCCGTTCGTAAATGAGATATGTTTTTACTTATAATAATACAGTAATCTCATAGCGATCCACGAAGCAAACTTTTGTTACCACTTTCTCAAATCACTCTGAAATTTTAGCACTACATGGGCAAGCAAGGAATGCATATAGTTGTGATCTATCATTCATTATACCCAGAGTACCTTTTGCAACAAATATTTCAACTATAATATATGAAAATAATGTTGCTTGTATTGTTCAAGTTAATAGCGGATATAGTTGTGATCTATCATTCATAACATCCAGAGTACCTTCTGCAATAAATATTTTAACTACAGTATATGAAAATAATGTTACTTGTATTGCTCAAGTTAGTGGTGGATAAATCAAAGGAGATAGAGCCAAACATATTTCTCTAAAATTATTTTACGATCATAAGTTGTAACAAAGTAAGAAGATTGATGTTAAACAGATATGATCCGCTAATAATTTTGTAAATTAGTTCACTAAATCTCTGTCAACGTCAACTTTTGAAAAATTAGTTCACGAAGTTGGTGTGCACCGGCTCAACAAATTATCAAATTAATGGATATTACTCTGATGAGGAGCATGTAATCAGTGGGAACACATTCTTTCAGAAGAAGAATCACATTAGTTACAAACGTGCACAGTACTCTTTTTCTCTTCGACCAGATTTTATCCCACTAAATTTTACTAACAAGGTTTTTAATGAAACGGTCTTGAAACACATTTACTATCAATGTACATTATAGAATTATATTTATTTTTACTTAGCTTTTTGTCCTATTGATTTTTTCTTTAGTAAATATAAAATACAACTAAAGTGGTGGAATTCAAGAAAGAGTGTTGTAAGGCGATTTGTATAAGGCGGTGGGAGGAGAGGCATTTTGGTGAATTCTCCATCTCCCCTCGTTCGCCTATAAATGTGTGTATTCGCATTATAATTCATTGACTTTTAATACCTTCATAATTTTTATAATACTTTCATAATTTTTATAATACTTTTTAGAGATTTTTATATGAATTATCTTTAATTCTTGTTTTTATTAATTATTTATAACATCAATAAAAAAAATTTAACTTATAAAAAAAATCACATGTACGCGTTTCTTTTATATACATATAGTTATTTATTTATTTTTCATCTTACCACACCTCCCTGGGTATATGCAAAACGGTGACATAAATAGTTTTATCTAATATTTTAATTTTTTTAATATATCGTTTTGTTATAAATAAATAAATATATTAATATATTGAGAATAGCTAGAAGTCAAAAAGAAGAAAAAATGGTGATAAGAGAGTTATGAATGTAATTTATATAAATCTTCAAAATGATAATTTTATTGATTTTTTTTTACATTACATTTATTATAGGAATATAAAAATATATATTTGTGTGAGCGTCTCTCACAAACTTTGTGTGAGATAGTCTTTGTTTTCGAGTTAACTCATTTTAACAAAACAGAAAATCGAGCGATATATTAAATATTCTATCAACATTATTGTGCAAAAATAATAATTCTTTAGTAAATATCATAGCATTATTAAAAGCTTTTAAAAAATTATAAAAAAATTTATATCGTATCTATTCACGTTTAAAAATTTCTTGTTTGGTTCATTTCTTTAGGAAAGAACGATTGGACTCTCAAATTTTGAGAAAATTATAAATACATCACTCTTTAAAAAATAAGTGACATCTGTACCCTCTTCCATTAGATTGTCTAATTGTCTTGGTTTGACTAAGTTAAATTATTATTATGCCCTCAATAAATTATTACAACTTAATCGGTGTTGACCGATGTTGATCAGTGACAAATCGACTTACCATTAACATTATCGAATTTTAAATTTTATGATCTATATGATAATATGATTAATTTTACCAATAGAACATCAAAGGTGATAAGTGTATTTTACACTTATTAGGTCCTTAAGTATAACATTTGTTAATTTTTAATATTTTTATTAAAATTTTATGTGTTCTATTGCTATTTTATAAATTTCTATTTTATAAAAAAGTATAAGAGATTAAAGATTAGAGTGTTGAAGTAACATTATTTTATTTTTTTTCCCTTAATCTCTTCTTAATGTTGCATTTTCTTCATGATATTAAAACTTTTATATTTTGAAATTCTTAATTCCATCATGAACTATTTATTTTTATAGGTTCGAACCATAAAAAGTTCAAGGTAAGTTTTGGTCCATTTAGTGCTATGACTTACTTTAAGATGCTATGACACTCAGTTTTAATCTAATCTTGCTATTTCTGCCTCGTTTGCTTAGAATTTCAATCCTATAACATCATTAAGCTTCAAATCTATAAAATATCAATAAAATAAATAAAATTCTAATAAAAATGTTAAGAATTAACAAATATTATACTTAAAGGAACTAAAATAATAAGTGTAAAAAACACTTATTAGGAAAAGTCTCAAAATTAATGAAAAAATAACGACCCCATAATGCAATGACCTAACGATCTTCTTGTTAATTTTTGAACTCTCTCTATTAGTAAAAAGAATCTTACCATTGCACCAATTAAGAAAATTAAAGTCAATAATATTTACGATGAGTTGATATATCACTAATTAATGATAATTTAATGTCAATCAATAATTAATTAAGAATGATCATTAAATTATGTTATGTATGATCATTAAATTATGTTATGTGTCCTAAAAAACAAAAATATTATATGTAGTTATAAAAATACTCATTTTACTTAAAATTTTAATAAAAATATTAACTAAAAGAATTAAATAATGGCAATACACCACTTATTTAAAAGAAATTATAAATATCACTTATTTAAAAAAAAAGATTATGTTTACTCTAGGCACAATAACACCATCATTAAAAGGAGAAGCAGCTCATCCATCTTAACAGTAGGGTTTCTCAACTTTCTCTCTGAAAAAAAGAGAAGTGCCGCACGAGCCATCTTCCCTATCGGAGAGGGGCTTCAGCCCTTCTCCGGTGGAACCTTTCTCCCCTCCCCCTTCTCTTCCCGATCTTTTTCTCTGCCTCTAGCTCACTTTCTTCGGCTTCCACCCGTGCCCCCTGTTTGTCTTCAGCGGCCTTTGCCGATTTTGCTTCCGAGTTCTGTTGCTTCACCGGTGTTGAGCCATGTTCTCGGGCCTGCTTCGAGAACTACTTTCCAGCCTCCGCCGCGCTAAGGACCGGGGGGCTCCTGTCTTTTTCGAGTTTTATTGCTTCGCCGGTTTCTGACCATGGTTCCAGGCCAGTTTCCTTCGACCTGCTCGGGACCGAGGTGCTTTCGTCCATGTCCTGCGGCGGCTCAACCACTCGACGTACTTCTGCTCCCCTTGTCGGACACCACCGCACTTCCGCTCCTCAGTCGGATCTCACGGAGCTGCCATTCACTATTTTTTTCTTCTGCTTCGTTCCGACCAGCCATCAGGTAACCAAGTCCGCCGGGTGCGACTTTGGTTGCTGCGGTTCCTCAGTGTGCTCCACCACCAGCCCCCCCATCAGCGGCGCCTGTTTCCCCCTTCCGTCGGACAGCATTGCCGTCTCCGGTGGCCCTTGGGGCTGCCGATCTTCATGCCACCTCTGCTGGCGTCCGGTGGGTATTCTGGTGGTTAGTCCCGCCGGATTAGGCCACTCTCAAACTCCAGGCACCGCCCGTGTCCCTTGGCCGTTTTTCGGCGTGTTTGGTTTTCGACTGACTGCTATCGTTCATTTTTCCTATGTACCCTGCCCTTGCCAATTTGGCAATTTTACCCCTCTATTTATTGGGTTATTATTGTTAGTTAGGGGTAGATTTGACGATAGTTTTAGTTTAAATTATGCGGTCAATAATTTCTCCCTTGTTTAAGGGATCTGTATTTCCCTTTCTACAGAAATGTTTGTATTTTCTTTTCTACGGAAAGGTCTGTATTTCCCTTTCTATAGAAAGGTCTGTATTTTTCTTTTTACAGAAAAGTCTATATTTTCCTTTCTACAAAAAAGTCTTATATCTCTTTTTTTTGAAAGAGTTCGTATGTGTTATTACCCGAGATGGGTATAATTGCCACTCTTCTTTGTAAGAGTTTTGACTTAAATCTCAAGATGTAATTCCCTTATTCTATTATTTCTTTGATCGTTGTATTAAAGACATCTGTTATAATATCTTAATGATATTAATAAAATGATATAAATTCATTCTAAAAAAAATAACACCATCATTAAATAATGGCGAATTATTATACACCACCACTTTTCTTTTTATTTTGCCCTCTTTTTGTGCTCAAATCATAAAAACTAGCCCCACCGGTCACCATAACACCATTATTAAATAATAGCAAGTTATGAACTCTTCCACTTTTCTTCTTGTTTGGCCTCTTTTTGTACTCGATTATAACAACTAACCCCACTATCATACAGATTTCGAAGCCTAGAGTCTAATGGTTTTAACTTTGAAACTATTTATCACTGTTATTTCACGCTGGAACGACAACCATGATATGAATGGTAGTTGTTGCTTTTTGAATTTTCAATTATTTAATTACTTTGTAGGTTTTTAATTAAAAAATTAAATAAAAAACTATTAAATTAAACTGCACATCTTTTTATGAATTAAATATTACATTATTCTTGTTGTAGTCCAAACTAACAAATTTGATCAACAGTGTGTTTTTAGGTATTTGTCAAAACCAAAATATCTATTTAGCTTTTGCCAAAACCGTGAAAGTCTTGAGTGTCACGTTTCTGTTTAGAAAATACATTGCGTATACGTATATCATGTGATTATATTTTTATATTATCAATTATTTGTACGCAATTTATTTTAAATCATAAATTAAACATAGACTTTCTAACATATAACAATAATGCAATAAATGATATATTTTAATAGATAAACAGAGATGTTTAAGTTTACACTAATCTTTTTATATTTTCATTTTCTGACATTTATTCAACTGTAGATATTATGTGGTGTTTAATAACTAGATCTTTTTAGTGTATTTGAAAGTGTTTATTTTGTATTTGAAAGTATTTATTTTTAAAAAAAAAAGCTCGCTCATGAGTAAACATAAATATGAAATAATATGGAGAGTATTTGCACTCAAAAGCTTGCTTCAATAGTAAAATTTATGCATTTCTTAGTTTAAGTGACGGATTCGAATATTGACAAAAGTCAGGGCAATTGTTTAGTTCTTTCAATTAAGAATAGGTAAAAAAGTATTTAAATTAAAAATATCAAATTGGATTAAATTGAATCAAGCGGTTTGGTTTGGTATTAGAATATAAAATTAATCAATCAAAGTTTTTTATTTTGGTCTTTAAATAAATTCAATTGATTCATTTTTTTTTAAATTTTGGTCCACAAAAATAGCAAACCAAACTAAATGATATAAATAAAATTTTACACAATTTTTTTATATAATTTATTTAGTTAATTTTAACTTTAATAATTTTTTAATTTATTTAGTTCATAGACTTTAACGAATTTGATACTTAAAAGTTGATGATCACTTTATTTATTTAAATAGATTTAAATTTTAATATTTTTCTAATTTATTTAATTTATAGACTTTTAATTAATTTAATACTTAAAATTAATAAACACTTTATTTATTTAAATAAACGAAGTCAATTGACTCACATGGAATACGGGATGAGTTTTCATTGAGCTAATCGCTTGAGTCTATAGGCTACCTCTCTTATCCACTACTCTACAAGGTCTACTTTCTTTTTCCATTTAATTTTTAATAATTTTTTAACTTGTTTATTTTATAGATTTTTATTAATTTTATATTTAAAATTGACATACACTTTTTTTTGATATTTTTTATATGAAATTTATCTTTTATATATATAGTTTTAATCTTCTAAAAAATATTTAAGAGACCAAACTGAACCGAATTAATTTGATATAGTTCGATTATAAAAATAAAAAATCAATTTTTTTTGATACGTTTTTGTTCGATACTAAACAATACTGCACCCAGCTGTATTGCGGCCACCCCTACTTCTGATTATTAGGAGGGGAGTTTTATTCCTTTCAATTATTTGAGAGAACTGTTTAATTGATTGTAATGTAATTAAATGATTATTTAATTGATTATAATGCAACTAATTGATATTTAGACTGTAATATTGTAACCAATTGAAATTATTTCAGTATGTAATACTTAATTAAAAATAATTAATAAACACTTTACATTTACAATTGCAGGTGGATAAGTACTTTTCTCGTTTCTCCATCGAACTCATATTGGAAAAGCAAAAGAAGAACATGAAGTGCAGATGCTAGCCGATAAGAACCCATCCATGGGCCGAAAGCAAACATCATTTCACAAGAAAAAGAATTGGCACGCGAATCATCTTTACTTATATATTGTTTGATTCAATGAGATGCAATTCATCTTAGTGGTTTAATATTTATATATTGGAGGCTCCAATTCAATTCAATTTTCTTTTTTTCTTATTGTTTCCTGATGGGCGCTGTACGTTGAAAGGAAAAAGGATAGCGGACATAAATTTATAATATAAACAATTATATAAATTTTAAGTTCCAAAGCATTGTAAAGTACAAGAATTTAAAGAGCCACGAAGAAAAACATGATCTTTCAATTGATTTTTGAAAAAATGTATAAAACTAAAACAAAAGATAATAATTACCCTGAAAATGCTTGACATCATAATGATCTTTCAATAGGCAGATTGTTAATTTGCCTAAAACAATCTGAAAATCAAACTTAGCTTAAAGTTCAGGCATCACCCGAGGAATTACAGCTGTACACGGATGGCCATCTAAATTAGGAGTATGGGAAAAAATATATATAAGTAGAAAAAGAGAAAATAGGGAAAAGAAAGAAGAAAAAAAAAACCTCGGTTATATTTTCACCAAAAGATATTACAGCCCAACAATTTTGCCATTTTTTGATACAAATCCAGTTTCTGATTTTCCCATGAGAGAAAATTTTGACACTCTTTTCTTTTCTGATGCCTCTTTGTTGTTCCAACCAAGAACCATGATATACAAACTTATGTATAAAAAGAAGGGCAATTAATTAATTGAGCCTAAGAGAAATTAAGTGACCTGAAAATAAAACAAGAGCCAAAACTCTTTGCTGATCTTTAATTTCCTAATTTTTCACAAACTGCCATAGCGAACGTCACTGAACTTGTTCTTGAACCATTTGAAGCTGTTTCTGACGCTTTGATTTAAGCTTATTCTCCAGAGCAAAAACATTATAAGACGCTATTCTTTTCTTCCTCTTAAGCTCTGGATCATTTGACGTTGCGAATCCGTTCCCTTTGCTGCTTGGTCCATTGAAAGTGTATGATTTTGATCGGTCCTCGAACCCGAACTCGCCAGAAAATGATGATGAGTAGTACTGTGGGAATGATTTGCTCTTCACCATTATTTGGAATACAAGCTTTGCCAATTAAATGTAATATAGTTAATAGCTAGCTCATTTGTGTCCCTTGGTGAGATTTATATCATAGGAAGATGCTAGGTTTTTTGGTTCACATGCACGTCATTAAAAAAAAAATTTGACATAGAAAAAGGGATTTTTTTTTTTTTTTTCAATTTTTTCTACAAATTTTTCATTAGATTTCTTAACCCAGATGTAACTACAAATTCATTTACTATATCTTGATAATTGTTGTATTATATATTTTTCTAATAATAAAAAAAAAATATGTTAGAAGATCTTATAATTCAGATCGTAAGGCTATCTAAAATTTTATTCAGATTAGAAGAGTACTATCTAAAATTTTAAATATTTAAGAAATATTTCTGTGATCCAGTGCGGTGGCAGACCATACGTGATGTCGGAGGCATGCTTTGCTATCATAATGCGTAGAAAATCATGAGAGCCAGTGGGGATGGTGGGGCCTCGTTGTTGTAGGCCAGGGATGGCATTCCCATCATTATTCATTCCTCCTCTTGATACCTCAAAACAATATTACTTCACATGCTGATAATAATCCCACTATCTCTCCAATAAAAGTATGGAGGGTCCATTTTAGTGTTTATAGGCTTTTTTTTTTGAAAGAGTACAAGTGAGATTTAGACCTCAAATTTGTACGTAACACCATTTTTTTTTAAAAGAAAAGCAACTTATAGTTAAATCAGAGGCAAACTACAAGGGAAAGTTCGATCAACCTCCAACCTAATTGCATTCGAATTAACATCAAGGGTCAGGTCAGTCAAACAGTAAGCTTCAAAATTACATATTTTAAAAATGTATTTGGCTATAGAAGTGTGCTTATAATAAGTCTTCTTTCTTTCTTTTCTTTTTTTTGATAAAATAATAATTCTTCTTTCTAATGTCTAAATTAACTGAAAGATTTTTCTTTTATTTTTGAGGCTTTTAAGACTTTCATTAATCAAGTTGATAACTATTGAAGTGGCTTTTAAGAATTTCATTAATCAAGTTAATGATTGTTGAGGTAGGGAGATTAGATTTAGTACTAATTTCTATTTAAAATTAGCCTTTTTCCCTGATATCCCTTAATTGTGAAAGTATATAATCACAAGTAAATATAATATTAAGAAGTAAGAACTAGATTAAATTAAGAACATACAAACTCAATTTACGTGGTTCAGTAAAAACTTACGTCTACAATGAATCAAAGGATTTTAGCCTCTCTTATTAACTCTTCTAGATGCTACAGGCAAAAACAAAATAAAAAACTCTTAAAGGAATCTATTTGGCGTACCTTTGTTAACACAAGAACAATAAACACTCATAATAGTTTCAGCCTAATGCACACAATTACTTAGTGTCTACTTAACTCTTCAATCCCTTTTAGTGTTTAGCTACAGTGATGCAACGCTAGAGCTTCTGTCTCTAGTGCTGTGGCATTGAGAAGCCAAACGATGCAGCGCCTAAACTTAAAGCTTGCCTCCTCGTATTTTTGCGCTCCTCTTTGCTTCTAACTTTCCGTCTTGTTCCTTCCTCATACATCCAATGCATTATTGACTTCTTAATGACTCTCCATTTGGTATCCATCTTAATTCATGCCCATACATAATTATTGAATCTCCAATTCTTACATACTTATTCTTGATTCAAAATCTCTCTATAAGAAGGCTTTTGGATTCATCTACACCAATGCTCTATCACTTAGAGCTAATTTTATTTAAGTCTTCATTTAGACTTAACTCATTATGGGCTCATAACTTTGATCTCTAAAGATATGAATGCTCATTGTATAGTGTATAGATGAAACACATTCCTTTTCGACCTTCATCACTTTGGTGAGTTTATTTTGGATGTTGCCTCATGGTCTACATTACCTAACACCCCACGTTGGGCCATCTTTGGCCATTCCTTTAAGCACATAGAGCCTTTTTTGTGCTTCTCACCTTTCATCCTTATAGATCCTTTTAAAGGTCCTTTTACTATCATTAGTTTTTTCTTTTTTCGCTCTAACTAAATACCCTTCTTCGTCTAACTTTCCTAAGGATATCAAGTTCCTCTTAAGTTTAAGAATATGTCTTACACCTTATAAGTCCCTAAGTTTCCTACCTTGTATCATTAGTCTTATGCACCAACTCCATGACCTCACAAGTCATGTTATTCCCTATTAGCACTTTACCTCTAATGGCTTTATAGTTGATGAACAATGATTTGTCAAGATACATATGGATCCTATACTCAGAATCTAGTATCCATTTGCTAGTGTACATTTTTTTTAAAGAATAATGATCTTTATCATTGAATAACTTCAAAGACAATATCATTTGCTAGTGTACTTTCAACCATAAGCTAACAAAGAGTCTATAACTTTGATGTCATCCATTCTTTTTGCTCTAGGATAATCCCTCATAAGGTGCTCTTCTTTGTTACAAAGAAAATATTTCTTAGATCTTCTTTTAAGTCAATTGCTCTTATTTCCCTTTGCAGTTAAACCTGTTGCATTGTCAGTTTCAGATCTTTTCCCTAATTTTTTTGAATTTAATGATGCCTTGACATCATTCATTGTAAAAGTCTCCCTAACATATAAAAGTGTATCTACAAAATTCTCATAACTTGATGGAAATGAACCTCACAGGATGATAGTTTTATCTTCATCCTCCATCTTGATGTCTAGGGTCTCAAGATTTATGATGATCTTATTGAAGACGTCAATATGATTTCTTATTAAATACCCCTCAAACATAGACAACTAGTGTGGCTTCTTCTTCAAATATAGACGATTTACCAAAGACATCCTCATGTACAAAGTATCGAACTCTTCTATAGATCTAATATCATCTTCTCTCCAGCCATCTTCTTTATTATTTTGTCACTCAACGTTAACACTATAGTGCTGTGGGCTTTCTTCTAAATGGTATCCTAATATATCTCCCCAAGTTTCATAGGTTTCTTCTTTTCGCTAATAGTTTCTTGGATTTTCTTCAAGATTGAGTCTAATCCTTCCTACATTAGTAGAGCTATGACCTTTACCTTTCATAGATTTAAGTCATTTATCTCATTGAACTTCTTTATATCTTGCTTGACACTTGCCATATTTTAAATGTCACCTAAGAGTGTTACCTAACCTTGACTCTGATACTAGTTTGTTGAGGTGAAGAGATTAAGTTTAGCACTAATCTCTCATTGAAATTAGATTTCTGCCCTAATACCATTTTGTTGCAGAAATGTATAATCACAAGTAAATATAATATCATGAAGTAAGAACCATATCAAATCAAGAACACACACATAACTAATTTACGTGGTTCAACAAAAGCCTACGTCTACTATGGATTAAAGAATCCTAACCTCTCTTATTAACTGTTCTAGAGATTAAAATAAAAAAAATATATAAAACTCTTAAAAGAATCTATTTGGCATATAAACGCCCACAATGATATCACTCTAATGCATACAAGCACTTCGTGTCTATTTAGCTCTTTAATCTCTCTTAGAGTTTCTCTTAAAACTTAATGAATTCTAAAAGGTTTACAAGGGGCTTATATAGTGTTTACAAAGTCCTTTAAACCCTAAACTTAGTTAGAATAAAAGTCCATACATGTAGAAGACCGAAACTCCCTCAAAGAAGTAAAATTCGAGTCAAAACGAAATTCTCAAAGTCACATTACAGTAACACTATTTAGTGTTTTGCTGCAGCGATGCACTGCTAAATGTTTAGCGTCATGGTACCCAAACTTGGAGCTTGTCTCCTCGTATTCTTGTACTCCTCCTTACTTTCAACTCTCCGTCTTGCTCCTCTTTCATACATCTAATGTGTTCGTGATTTTTTGATGACCCTGTATTTGGTAATTATCCATCTCAATTCATTCTCATACCTAATTATTGAATCACCAATTCAAACAATAACATTTTTAAAATTTGATTCAATAATCAAGGGAATCAAGCCAAAGTTAATTGCTACATGAATACCATTACTATATCCATACATAACACTCTTTGATTTAGTGGTTATTACTTTTTTTTTTCTGTCAAGTAATCCCAAAAAGATATGTATAAATAAAATCATTTTTGGCATGTTTATGACTCATGAAGAATTGTATATCAACTATAAATCATTTCCCATGTCTAGTTAATTTTTTTAATAATCAGTCAATGTTAACTTGCCTTTACGAAAAGCAATTTGGAGTTTGCTTCCACTTTATGTTAATGTGTTAGGTGGTTTGATGCTTTGTGGGCCTTTCTTATAGGAGTTAGGCATTTTTCAATTACAGTTCGATTTGGTCCCGAATCAAATCAATTAGTTTTAATTAAATCTGACAATTAACAACTTAGGAGCCGAACTACATTGAATTAAATCGATTTGGTTTGGTTTTAGTTCCTAGGTTTGGTTTGAGCTTAGTTAGCTTTTTGTTTTTTTTTTTTTTTGAAATGTTTTATTAATGGTCCATATTTTTGACAAAAATCTTTTTTAGCCTCAATTATAGAAGTTAATTTTGTTGTAGCCAACAATAGGATGATTGGATAATTATATCCCTGACTTATAAGAAATTATATTTTGGCTTAGAACAATGTGTTGGTTATTTTGGTTACTTTTGAGCATATTTTAGAAAAATATTTTTTGAGATAATAAGTTCGTGACCCAGAATGAGGTCGTTATTTTTCCATTAAAACTTTTAGTTTTGCTCAAAACACCGCATTGGCGTTATTTTGGTGAATTTTGATCAATTTCTTTTCGCGACAAAAATTTCCTTATGTAAAATGAGGTCGTTATTTTTTTTATAGAAACTTATATTTTGTCTCAGTACACCATGTTAGTTGCTTTGGTAACTTTTGAGTAAGTTTAAAAAAAATATTATCTGCGATAAATATTCGTTAAGAAAAAATGAGGTCATTATTTTTTTGAGAAATTTTTTATTTTGGCTCAGAATATCATGTTGGTGTTGTTTTGGTACATTTTGAGCAATTTCTTTTCACAACTAAAAGTTCATTGCACAAAATAAGGTTATTATTTTTTTTTGTGAAAACTTATATTTTGCCTCAAAATAATATTTTGGTAACTTTTTAAGCAAGTTTCAAAAATTATTTTTCACCACAAAAAGTTTGTGGCTCAATTCTTCCATGAAAATATATATTTTAGCTCTGAACACTATGTTGGTGTTGTTTTACTTAATTTTGATCAATTTCTTTTTTTAATAAAAAGTTTATGGCACAAAATGAGGTCATTATTTATCTATAAAAGCTCATATTTTAGATCAAAACACATTGTTGGTGTTGTTTTTGTAAGTTTTAAGCACTTTTTACTTGCCACAAAAAGTTCATGACACAAAATGAGGTTGTTATTTTTTTACAAAGCTTATATTTTAGATCTAAACATCATGTTGGTTGTTTTGAAAACTTTTTAGCAAGTTTCGAATACCATGTTGGTATTGTTTTGGTACATTTTGAGCAATTTCTTTTCACAACCAAAAGTTCATTGCACAAAATAAGGTTATTATTTTTTTTTATGAAAACTTATATTTTGCCTCAAAATAATGTTTTGGTAACTTTTTAAGCAAGTTTCAAAAATTATTTTTCACCATAAAAAATTTGTGGCTCAATTCTTCTGTGAAAATATATATTTTAGCTCTGAACACTGTGTTGGTGTTGTTTTACTTAATTTTGATCAATTTCTTTTTTTAATAAAAAATTTATGGCACAAAATGAGGTCATTATTTATCTATAAAAGCTCATATTTTAGATCAAAACACATTGTTGGTGTTGTTTTTGTAGGTTTTAAGCATTTTCTACTTGCCACAAAAAGTTCATAACACAAAATGAGGTTGTTATTTTTTTACAAAGCTTATATTTTAGATCTAAACATCATGTTGGTTGTTTTGATAACTTTTTAGCAAGTTTCGAATACCATGTTGGTGTTGTTTTGGTACATATTGAGCAATTTCTTTTCACAACTAAAAGTTCATTGCACAAAATAAGGTTATTATTTTTTTTTATGAAAACTTATATTTTGCCTCAAAATAATGTTTTGGTAACTTTTTAAGCAAGTTTCAAAAATTATTTTTCACCACAAAAAGTTTGTGGCTCAATTCTTCTGTGAAAATATATATTTTAGCTCTGAACACCGTGTTGGTGTTGTTTTACTTAATTTTGATCAATTTCTTTTTTTAATAAAAAATTTATGGCACAAAATAAGGTCATTATTTATCTATAAAAGCTCATATTTTAGATCAAAACACATTGTTGGTGTTGTTTTTGTAAGTTTTAAGCACTTTTTACTTGCCACAAAAAGTTCATGACACAAAATGAGGTTGTTATTTTTTTTACAAAGCTTATATTTTAGATCTAAACATCATGTTGGTTGTTTTGATAACTTTTTAGCAAGTTTCGAAAAATATTTTTTACAACAAAAACTTCGTGACACAAAATGAGGTCATTTTTCTTCTATTAAAACTTATATTTTAGCTTAGACTATACCATTAGTATTTTATTGTTTTGTTAGTGTTGGAGCATTTCTCTTCGGTGATGAAAAGTTTATAACGTAAAATGATGTCGTTTTTCTTTTGTGGAAACTTATATTTTTGGCTAAAACACCATGTTTGTGTTATTTTTGTTAGTTTTAGCAATTTTGTTTCACGACGAAAATTTTGTAATGCAAAATGAGGTAGTAAATTTTCTATGAATGCTCATATTTTCAACTCGAAACACTGTGTTGGTGTTTGATGAACACTTGAAATTACACATTTAATAAGAGTTTTACATGATTGTTTTGTATTACTAGTGTATTTAATTTTCTTAACTTAAGTATATTTACAATATTGTACTTAATTATCTTTTAACTGTTTTATGGTAGGTTCGGTAAAATGAGTATAACTTTCTACCTAAAGATCCAATTGAGGTGATTCTTAATCTTGTAGAGAGCTGACGTAATGAGCTACTATATTGTATTTCACAAAGTATTGGAAATTCGAATGTTTAGAGGGTGAAAAATGGCCTAGAACAAAACTGATATGCAGTACAGGCCCAGTTTGAACAGTCATCAGTATTTGGCCCATAACTATATAAATACGTATCTAATACGTGAGATTACTAAATTTGGAAAGATAAGAGAATTATCTACAACTTTGATGTTTTGAGTGACAGCTAATTCGGATCACATCAATTCCAAATTGGATATTTAATTGGGTGCCCAAGTGATAATGAATGCCCAAGTGGTTCCCTCTAAATTTGTCTCGATTTATCCATGTTTTTCTATAAATATGTGGCTTGTTTATGCCTAAAGAATGTAATTAGAAAGTTAGAATTTAGTTCCAAATACTTGTCCTTTGTATCCATTTCTTTGTAAATTTATTTCTCTTGTTTACTATTAAATCATGTTATTTCTTCTTCCATTTCTTTTCTTTTTCTTTAGTTTTATTATGTTCAAATAATTTTCTTTAAGCTAAGGTGAAAGGGTGAAGCTCTTGGCAAGGTAATAAGATATGTTTAATATTTATTCATGAATTTAATGCTTCATTTTTAAGTTATGCAAACTTATATATGATGTATTTATTTTGTTTGTAGAATTAATACCATTTCTTCTAAAGTGGTGATTCTTGATTTATTATTGACAAACTTAATACTTGACACAATAAATTCTTGAAACCATTTACAAGATTTAGTGTATATAACCTTTCTTGTAAAGTGGGAGTCTTGATTTATTATAGACAAATATAAAGATTAGCATAATAAATACTTGAACCCATTTATAAGATTTGGTGTATAATAATTGAAAGAAATAAATACTAATCAATATATAAATGATGATGAACTTTAATTGCTATATTTTTCGGTTGGAACCTCCTTTGTGTGAGGATTCCAATTGAGTTATAAAAAAATAAAAAGTTAAATATATTCTTACTTCTTATGCCAAGAGTGAATCCCCGTAACCTTAGCTTTTTATTTGAATTGGTTAATTGAAATAATATTTGCAAACATCTTATACTGCATTAATTATCTTTAAAGTGTTTATAATTTGTAATTTTAATTCTACTTCCCTGTGGATCGACCCCGTTCTCATCGGGTTATTTATTACTTCGACAATCCTGCACTTGGGAATAACTCCTATATTCTGGACATGTCAAGTTTTTGGCGCTGTTGCCGGGGAGGTAAAATTAATATTTTGTTTTGTTATTGTTTGTTTGTTTATTTTATTTTCATGGAAGGTTAAGCCTCCTAACGTGTTTTACTTTATTTATTATTTAATTTTTATTTTCGTTAAATATATTTTCATGGAAGGCTGAGCCTCCTACTCTTTATTTATTATTCGCTTTTTATTTTCATGGAAGGCCGAGCCTCCTAACGTGCTTTACTTTATTTATTATTATGTTTTTTTTATTTTCTCTTTTTATTTTCATGGAAGGCCGAGCCTCCTAACGTGCTTTATTTATTATTTTATTTATTATATAATCTAACATTACTAATCTAACTTCTAATTATTTATCTTTATTTTGCTTTTCGTTTTTCCTATTTTATTTACTTGTGTTTAATATTTATTTTTCTCTTATTTGTATTATTTATTGTTATTGTATTGTATTTTATTTCTTTTATGAGCGGTTGGTTTCGAGATCCTAATTCTCATCGTTTGGTGAAAGGTAATTTCAAAACATTCTTTGATAGTTTGTTAGATTCTCCTTCATCTTCTCATTCTTTACTAATTAACACTATGAGCGAAAATCAAATTGAGGGACTCATAGACCCAGGGGACAATCAATCTCAACATAATGAGCATAACCGACCTAGAGACTACATGAACCCTACACGAACCGGTGCACCATCTTGCTTAATTTTTCCTCCAGATGCAACGCATTTTAATTTTAAGCCAGGCATTATCCAACTTTTACCCACTTTTCATGGCTTAGATGCAGAGAACCCTTATCTACATCTAAAAGAATTTGAAGAAGTGTGTAACACGTATAATGATCAAAATTGTAGCATGAGCACAATTCGACTTAAGCTTTTCCCTTTTTTCTTTAAAAGATAAAGTTAAAACATGGCTACAAAACCTTAGGCCAGGATCCATTTCTTTATGGGACGAGATGCAACAACAATTCCTGAAAAAAGTTTTTTCCCTCTCATAGAACAAATTCTTTCAAAAGATAAATCACCACTTTTGCCCAAAAACCAGGAGAGACCATTTACCAATGTTAGGAAAGGTATAAATAATTACTTAATACCTGTCCCCATCATGGTTTTGAAACATGGAGAGTAGTCTCAAATTTCTATGAGGGTTTAACACCCCAAGTTAGGCAAATGGTAGAAATGATGTGTAATGGAACATTCGAGGAAAAAGACCCAGAAGAGGCAATGAACTATCTTGACTTACTAGCAGAAAATGCTCAAAATTAGGACACTGCTGGTACCTGTGAGGCACCTAGCAAAAATCAAACCACTACATCTAGTGGGGGTATTTATCATCTTAAGGAAGACCATGACCTTCAAGCCAAATTAGTATCCCTTGCTAGAAAAGTCGAAACCTTAGAAATGAAAAAGAGTGGTCAAATAAAATTTGTTCAAGAAATTGTATGTCACATTTGTGAAACCCATGATCACTCTACCAATGATTGCCCAACTTTGCCTGCATTTAGGGAATGTCTCCATGAATAAGTCAATGTTCTAAACACGTTCAAGCGGTCAAACAATAACCCATATTCACAAAACTATAATCCTGGATGGCGAAATCACCCGAATTTTAGTTGGAGGAATGACACTCAAGCACAGGCTTCACAACCACCTTTCCAACCATACCAAAACTTTCAAAATCATCAAGGTTATGCACCATATATCCCACCTCCTAGGAAAAATCTTGAAGAAATCTTGCATACATTCATTGAAAAACAAGAGTCTGTTAATTCTCAAAATGCTCAAACATTTGCTGATTTGAAAGATACTCTTGCTAAATTTGCATCTGCACTGAACATTCATGAGAAAGGAAAATTTCCTTCTCAACCACAGCCAAACCCCAAAGGACAACATAACTCAAATGCATGTAGTTTAGGAAGCCAACACATCGATCAAGTTAAAGCAGTTATCACTCTTCGGAGTGGTAAAATTGTTGAAAAGAAAATTTCTAAACCTCATGAGAGTGATGAATCAATCTCTAAGGGTAAGGAAAGTGTTGAACCTACATCTAATGAAGAAAACACTAAACCCTTACCTTCACCTCCATTTTCTCATGCATTACGTAATACTAAGAAGATGAATCACAATCCTGAAATTTTTGAAATCTTCAAACAGGTAAAAGTTAATATTTCTTTACTGGATGCTATTAAACAGGTTCCCTCTTATGCAAAATTTTTGAAAGATTTATGCACAGTAAAGAGAAAACTGAATGTGAAAAAGAAAGCATTTTTAGCTGAACAAGTAAGTGCCATTCTTCAGAACAATAATTCTTTGAAATATAAAGACCCTGGTTGTCCTACAATTTCATGTATTATTGGAAGTCATAAAATTGAACAAACCTTACTTGATCTTGGTGCTAGTGTGAATTTATTGCCGTATTTAATTTATCAGCAGCTCAATCTCGGGGAGTTAAAATCAACATCTATAACTCTTTTACTTGCCGATAGATCAATAAAAGTACCAAGAGGGACAATGGAAGATGTTTTAGTTCAAGTTGATAAATTCATATATTCTGTGGATTTTATTGTCTTGGACACAGAACCTGTCAAATGATGTAATCCGATACCTGTTATTTTAGGTCGTCTATATTTAGCAACTTCTAACGCTTTGATTAATTGCAGAAATGGAGTAATGAAGCTTTCATTTGGAAACATGACACTTAAACTCAATGTTTTCAATATGTGTAAGCAACCATATGAAGGGAATGATGAAAGTGAAGAATGCGACATGATTGAAACGATTGTAGAGGATTATATTCAAAAAGAGAGTTCTACCGATCCCTTAGAAATGTGTTTAATAAATTCATTTGAGTCAAATATACAATTAGATCCTGAAATCTCTGATATATGTTCTTTACTTGATTGTGCACAGGTGATTGAAAATAAAGGATGGAAACTAAAGTTTGAAGAATTGGGAGAAAATGAGGATAAACAAAACGAAGTTTCAAAGTTAGAGTTAAAACCTTTGCCTGAAGGACTGAAATATGCATTTCTTGGAGAGAAACAAACTTACCCGGTGGTAATCTCTTCTACACTCACAAGTGAACAAAAAGGTAAGTTGATTGAATTATTGAAAATGCATAAAAATACAATTAGGTGGACTTTAAAAGACATAAATGGTATTAATCCTCTAATTTGCACACATAGAATACACCTAGAGGATAATGCCAAAACTTCCCAACAATCTCAAAGGAGATTAAATCCACATATGAAAGAGGTAGTGAGAGCTGAAGTTCTCAAATTACTTGAAGTAGGAATCATCTATCCTATCTCAGATAGTAAGTGGGTAAGTCCTACTCAGGTAGTACCAAAACAATCTGGAATCACAGTCATTGAAAATGAAAAAGGTGAGTTAATACCAACTCGAGTCTCATCTAGTTGAAGGATGTGCATAGATTATAGAAAGTTGAACTCGGCCACTAGAAAAGACCATTTTTCTTTACCATTCCTTGATCAAATTATAGAAAGAGTAGCAGGACATCCCTATTATTGTTTTCTAGATGGTTACTCTGGCTATTATCAAATTCCCATAGCACTAGAGGACCAAGAAAAGACTACATTCACATGCTCTTTTAGAACCTTTGCTTTTAGAAGAATGCCCTTTGGACTTTGTAATACCCCAGCAACATTTCGGAGATGTATGCTAAGCATTTTTAGTGATATGATTGAGCATTATTTAGAAGTTTTTATGGATGATTTAACTGTGTTTGGAAATTCTTTTGATAATTGTCTTGAAAACTTAGAAAAGGTTTTAAAAAGATGTAAAGAAAAGAGTCTTGTATTGAATTGGGAAAAATGTCATTACATGGTTACTTCTGGAATTATTTTAGGACATATAGTATCTTCTAAAGGAATTAAAGTGGATAAGGCAAAAGTCGAACTCATTACACATTTGCCTCCACAAAAAACAGTGAGAGAAGTTCGATCCTTTTTAGGACATGTTGGATTTTATAGGAGGTTCATAAAAAACTTTAGTGCTATATCTAAACCTCTTTGTAACCTCTTAACAAAAGATGTATCATTTAAGTGGACTCAAGAGTGTCAAAATTCATTTGAAAAATTAATTAGCCTCTTAATATCTGCTCTTATCATACAATCTCCTAACTGGTCTTTACCTTTTGAGCTCATATGTGATGCTAGTGACTACGCTGTTGGTGCTGTATTGGGACAAAGAAAGGAAGGTAAATCCTATGTCATTTATTATGCAAGTAGAACTTTAAACAGTGCATAAATGAATTACACAACAACCGAAAAAGAACTACTTGCTGTAATATTTGCATTAGACAAATTTTGTTCTTACTTAATTAGTTCCTCAACTGTTGTATTTACTGATCATGCTGCTGTAAGGTACTTAATGTCAAAACAGGATGTAAAACCAAGGCTGATTCGATGGATTCTATTGCTACAAGAATTTATTATCACTATCAAGGATAAGAAGGGAGCTGAGAATATTGTTGCAGATCACTTATCAAGACTCACACCAGATTCATCAACAGAAATAACAACTATTAATGATTCTTTTCCCGATGAATTTTTATTTTCTACTGTTACAATGCCCTGGTATGCTAATATTGTTAATTTTCTTGTAACAGGAGAAATACCACCTCAATGGAATGCTCAAGACAAAAGAAAATTTTTAACAGAGGTGAGAAAGTTTTATTGGGATGATCTTTATCTCTTTAAATATTGTCGTGATCAAATATTTCGAAGATGCATACCTGACAATGAAGTAAATAAAGTTATTGAATTTTGTCATTTTAAAGCATGTGGGGGGCATGTCTCATCAAAGAAAACAGCTGCAAAAATCTTGCAGTGTGGATTTTATTGGCCCACTTTATTTAAAGATACACATGCATTTTGTATAACTTGTGAAAATTGTCAAAAGTTGGGATCAATTTCAAAATGAAACATGATGCCTTTGAACCCCATTCTTGTTATTGAAATCTTTGATTGTTGGAGGATAGATTTCATGGGACCATTTTCGTTATCATTTAGATTTACGTATATCTTAGTTGCAGTAGATTATGTCTCAAAATGGATTGAGGCTATTCCATGTCGACATAATGACCATAAAACAGTCATGAAATTTTTGAAAGAAAATATCTTAAGTCGATTTGGAATCCCTCGAGCCATTATAAGTGATGGGGGTAAGCATTTTTGTAATAGACTATTTGAAACATTAGTGAAAAAATATGGTATTACTCATAAAGTTGTCACCCCTTATCATCCTCAGACAAGTGGACAAGTTGAATTAGCAAATAGGGAGATAAAATAAATTTTAGAAAAAACTGTAAACCCAAATCGCAAAGATTGGTCTTTAAGACTAAATGATGCATTGTGGGCTTATAGAACTGCTTTTAAAACTTCATTGGGTATGTCTCCCTATAGGATAGTTTATGAAAAACCTTGTCACTTACCTATGAAACTTGAGCATAAAGCCTACTGGGCTATTAAAACTTTCAATGAAAATCTTGATTCTGCTAGACACATTACGTAAATTACAAATAAATGAACTTGAAGAATTGAGAAATGATGCATATGAGAATTCGAAAATTCATAAAGCTAAAATTAAAGCCTTTCATGATAAAAAAATTCAGAGAAAAACATTTGACACTGGTCAGAAGGTTTTGCTTTATAATTCTCGACTTCACATATTTCCTGGAAAATTAAGATCAAGATGGAGTGGCCCTTTTATTGTGAAACATGTGTACCCTTATGGAACAATTGACATTGAAAATCCTAGAAATGGGAATGTGTTTAAGGGAAATGGGAATGTGTTCAAGGTAAATGGGCAAAGACTCAAGCCGTTTCTAGAAAATCAAGCTTTTCATGAAGAATTTACGTTCTTGTCGGATCCTTGTTACGAGACCAGTTAATCTTTGTTTTATATATTTACATATTTATATATATTTATTCTTCTTCTAACATTTTTTTTGTTTTTTACTTGCAGGTTAATTTAGTAGTTTTATTAAAGTTTTGTTTTGCACCCCGGTTAAGTGGCGGATAACGGTACTCTGTGATATTTCAAATTGATTTTGTCAGTTTCCCATAATTACTGATATATTCTCTTCTTTCTCCTTTTCTAAAAAAAAAAAATGGATGACATTCTAAAAAATTTGAAAAAACGTTTTCCCTCATTGCCTCAAAATTCCTTGAAGAAAATTTACCAAGCAATATGTGAAAGATTAAGGTTATTAATGATTATGAATATACCTGTTGATTTACGTTGGTTAATTGAAGCTAAAGTTAGATTGACAGGTGAATTTTCAAACTCATTAATTTCCTACATGCCTGGCTTAGGTAAAAGCTCTTTTTCAAAAAAACGAAGAGCAAAACAATTAAATGTTTGTTACAAGTGTACACGCACGACTTGCAACACACGTTGCCACACTTTAGGAATGGTGTCTGTAAATCGCGAAGATAAAATTAGGTTCATTAAGGATGGCTTGAGTAAGGAGTCTTTAGATAATATTTTATCGACTCTTGAGACGCATCCTAGTGGATATGTGCATATTGTAATTCATGAATTATGGGATATATTCCTAAAAGAACATGAGCGGTACAGTCTCAGGAATCTGACTTTAAAAGACCCTGTTTGCCAATTTATAAGAAAATTGGATGGGAAGCCTATCCCTGACCCATAGAGGGCGTTTAAGCCATTATTGGACTTAAAATCAGAGGAAGATGTGAGCCACAATCACAACTACTTGTATATATTTACTATAGCTGTTATTTTTAAATGTTTCATTTCAAACTCAAATGTCTTTTCAATAATCAACCACCTATAATCCTTTTTGAAAATTTTGCATTTTAAGCCGACAACCCATGTGACTTTTCTAGCTAACAAATTGAAAATTGGTAAAAGGTGTTGAATCTTGTATTTCAAGCCAATAGCCATGTGATTTAACTTTTCAATACCTTTTGGCTCTATAAATACATTGCATTATTTCTGCATCTTTGTACAAACTCAAAATCATTCAAGAGAGAGGGTGAGTGTAATCATGGAAGGATCATCAACTCGTAAATTCACAAAAATTTGTGTCTTTTGTGGATCCAACCCTGGAAAAACTAGTGAGTTTATAGAAGCAGAAGAAACCCTTGGTAAGATGTTAGCTGAGTGCAATATTCATTTAGTATATAGGGGAGGTAGTCTTGGATTAATGGGACGTGTGGCAACCGCTGCACAAAATAATGACAGTCGAGTTTTGGGTATCATACCAAAAGCTCTAGCTGTTGGAGACATTGTAGGAAAAATAATTGGGGATAAGTTACAGGTATCACAATGCATGAAAGAATTTCTTTTATGCTTCGTAATGCTGATGCCTTCATAGCTCTACCTCGAGGTTTCGCAACATTGGAGGAAATTTTTCAAATTGTCTCATGGGCACAATTGCAAATCCATAAAAAACCAATTGGTTTGTTAAACGTTAATGGTTTTTATAATGGGTTATTATCTTTTCTTGACTATGCGGTGGAAAAATAATTCGTCTCATCTGCAGCACGACAGATCCTCATTTCTGCTTCAACTGTTGATCAGTTACTCGATGAACTACAAACTTTTACACTTTTATCTGATCCAACAATGAGTCAGATAGATTGGTATACTGATAACAGTGAAAAGAAACGCAAGATAGATTTGACGCTTCATCTGTAGCCTATCTATTTCTATGTATTTTTAAGCTTTTTGTGTGGCTTGTTTTATTTTGTTGCAGGTTTAATTTTTAATAAAAGATGTTTCAGGTGATATCTTCTATACTTTACTCTTTCTATATTTTGACATTGAGGACAATGTCTCAATTTGTTTGGGGGGGAAGATAGTTGATATTATTGTTATCACCTTGTTTACAAAAAAAAATTAATAAATTAAATTATTATTATCATGAATGGCGTGAGTAAAATGTTCATTTATGTATTCTTGAGACGCATTCTAGATCTAGAATGGCAGAGTAAAGAGTACATTATAAACTTTTGAAATACATTCTAATTGGTTTATTTTTAATGCATTTTATGTATAATTGTTTGTTGCTTAAGTTTTTGGTAACTCTTGCGTAAATAAATTTGCTTTGCTATCGATGTATGATTTCAAAATTGTTTAGTTTAAATCACTTTCTCTATTTAGGTTACTAAAGAATAACTTCTGAAATTATTTCTTGAGAATAATACTAAGCCTTGTGGTAAGATGGATGATTCAATATATATAGCTAAGAGAATTTCCATGTTTAAGTATACATATTATTTTCTAAACTCACATATCTTTTGTGAGTGAGTGAAGAGGTTTGAGATAACAGCTTACGAACTTTCATTAATCTTTTGAAATGGTTAATTTTTATTTGGAATGACATTATTTGGGATGATGAATGATTTGGTTGCTTAGCTGAAGGATATAAAAAAAAATTAGAAAAGTATTATGGTGATAAATTGCTCTTATTTTGTAATGATTCCTTATGTCTTTCAAAAAAGAAAAAGAAAAAAATGAAAAAGAAAGAAAGAAAAGAAGTTAATTCAGTTCAATAAAGTCTTCATTCAATTTTAGAAGACTAAAGTCATTAGGAAGCAATCTTATCACCGAATTCTATATTCGTAAGATTCGCATTAAATAATTAAAGTCTTGAAGCTAGCATTTGGCAATAATAGTTTGACTCTAAATATTTGATTTTCCTATCTTTGGATCAATGTTAGTTTGTCTGTCTGTCCTTAAATATAACTTTTTCTTGAGCGATTATCTGTTTTTCAACTCTATGAGTGAAATCCTAAGCCATTAAATAAGTTATTCACCTGTAAGGATATGGAGTTGAGGCTTTTACTTGAAAACATTTTAAGGCTATATATGTTGTGGTTTGTGGTAAGAAGGCTTTGGCTTAATTCACACACACACAAAAATATTTTTAGAAGTTATGATTGAATAACCTTTATAGCGATTGTGATCTTAAACTGACGTTTTGTTTGAAATACTTAAGTAGTATTCAAATTTTATTTATGCTCGAATTGCTAGGGACTAGCAATAAGCCAGTTGGGGGGTGTGATGAACACTTGAAATTACACATTTAATAAGAGTTTTACATAATTGTTTTGTATTACTAGTGTATTTAATTTTCTTAATTTAAGTATGTTTACAATATTGTACTTAATTATCTTTTAACTGTTTTATGGTAGGTTCGGTAAAATAGGCATAACTTTCTACCTAAAGATCCAATTGAGGTGGTTCTTGATCCTGTAGAGATCTGACTCAATGGGCTAATATATTGTATTTCACAAAGTATTAGAAATTTGAATGTTTAGAGGGTGAAAAATGGCCTAGAACAAAACTAATCTGCAGTACAGGCCCAGTTTGAACAGTCATCAGTATTTGGCCCATAACTATATAAATACATATCTAATACGTATGAGATCACTCAATTTGGAAAGATAAGAGAATTATCTACAACTTTGATGTTTTGAGTGACAGTTAATTCGGATCACATCAATTCCAAATTGGATAATCCAGTGGGTGCCCAAGTGATAATGAATGCAAATTATTTTGCCACCATTCTTGACTTTCATCAACCAAGTGGTTCCCTCCAAATTTGTCTCAATTTATCCATGTTTTTCTATAAATAAGTGGCTTGTTTATACTTAAAGAATGTAATTAGAAGGTTAAAATTTAGTTCAAAATACTTGTCCTTTGTATCCATTTCTTTGTAAATTTATTTCTCTTGTTTACTATTAAATCATGTTATTTCTTCTTCCATTTCTTTTCTTTTTCTTTAGTTTTATTATGTCCAAATAATTTTCTTTAAGCTAAGGTGAAAGGGTGAAGCTCTTGGCAAGGTAATAAGATATGTTTAATATTTATTCATGAATTTAATGCTTCATTTTTAAGTTATGCAAACTTATATATGATGTATTTATTTTGTTTGTAGAATTAATACCCTTTCTTCTAAAGTGGTGATTCTTGATTTATTATTGACAAACTTAATACTTGGCACAATAAATTCTTGAAACCATTTACAAGATTTTGTGTGTATAACCTTTCTTGTAAAGTGGGAGTCTTGATTTATTGTAGACAAATATAAAGATTGGCATAATAAATACTTGAACCCATTTATAAGATTTGGTGTATAATAATTGAAAGAAATAAATACTAATCAATATATAAATGATGATGAACTTTAATTGATATATTTTCCGGTTGGAACCTCCTTTGTGTGAGGATTCCAATTGAGTTATAAAAAAATAAAAAGTTAAATATATTCTTACTTCTTATGCCAAGAGTGAATCCCCGTAACCTTAGCTTTTTATTTGAATTGGTTAATTGAAATAATATTTGCAAACATCTTATACTGCATTAACTATCTTTAAAGTGTTTATAATTTATAATTTTAATTCTACTTCCCTGTAGATCGACCCCGTTCTCATCGGGTTATTTATTACTTCGACAATCCTGCACTTGGGAATAACTCCTATATTCTGGACGTGTCAGTGTTGATTCTATTAGTTTTGAGTACTTTCTATTTGCGACGAAAAGTTTGACACAAAATGAGGTTGTTATTTTTCTATAAAAACTTTTTTTTTAATTAGAACATTATACTGATTGTTTTGCAACTTTTTAACAAGTTTTAAAAAAATATTTTTTGCGATAAAAAGTTTATGACATAAAATGAGGTCGTTATTTTCTATGAGAACTTTTATTTTGGCTCAAAATATTATGTTAGTGTTGTTTTGGTGAGTTTCAAGAAATTTTCTTTCGCATGAAAATTTTGTGATGCAAAATGAGGTCATTGTTTTTTATATAAAAACTCATATTTTACTTCAGAATACTGTGTTAATATTGTTTGGTATGTTTTGACCAATTTTTATCTCAATAAAAGTCTGAATACAAAATGAGGTCGTTATGTTTCTCTTAAAACTTACATTTTGACATAGAATTCAATGTTGCTTATTTTGGTAATTTTTGAGCAAGTTTCAAAAAATGTTTTTTGCAACAAAAATTTTGCTACGCGGAATATAACTATCATTCTTTTTTGAAAGATTTTATTTTGGCTCAAAACATTATGCTGATATTATTGTCATTAGTTTTAGGCAATTTCTTTTTGCTACGAAAAGTTCGTGATGCAAAATAAGGTTGCTATTTTTAGATAAAAACTTTTATTTTTTTTCTTTAGAACACCTCTTTGGTGTTGTTTTGGTGAGTTTTGAGCAATGTTTTTTTTTAGAAGTAAAGTTTATGATGCAAAATGAGGTTGTTATTTTTTAAGAAAACTTTTATTTTAGCTTAAAACACATGTTGGTGTTGTTTTGATGTGTTTTGGGCAATTTTTATCACGAAGAAAATTTTACTTACATAAAATTAGGTCATTATTTTTTATAAAAATTTATATTTTATCTCACAATAATGTGTTGGTTGTTTTTGTATCTTTTAAAAAAGTTTTAAAAATAATAATTCGCAACAAAAACTTTGTGATGCAAATTCTTATGTGAAAACTTGTACTTTAGATCAGAACACCATGTTGGTATTGTTTTAGTTAGTTTTGAGCAACTTTTTTTTTGTGACAAAAACGTGATACAAAATGAGGTCATTATTGTTTCTTTTGTGAAAGCTTGTACATTGGCTAAGAACATTGTGTTGGTGTTGTTTTTGTTAATTTTAAGCACTTTCTTTTCCCAACAAAATTTTTTTTGATCCAAATACAGTCATTATCTTATATCAAAGCTTATATTTCGTATCAAAATATTATGTTAGTTGTTTTAGTAACTTTTTGGCAAGTTTCAAAAAATAGTTTTTGCAAGAAAAGTTTGTGCTACAAGATAGGGTCGTTATTCTTTTATAAAATTTATATTTTTGTAAGAGCAGTGTGTTGGTTGTTTTAGTAACTTTTAAGCAAGTACAATGTGTTGGTTGGTTTGTAACTTTTGAGAAAGTTTCAAAAAAATATTTTTATGATAATAAATTTGTGACACAAAATGAGATCGTTATTTTTACATAAAAACTTTTATTTTAGCTTAGAATATCGCATTAGTGTTGTTTTGGTGAGTTTTATCAAAAACATTTTAGATGAAAAGTTCGTTTTACAAAATGAGGTGTTATTTTTCTATGAAAATGTATATTTTATCTCAATACATCATGTTAGTTATTTTGATAACTTTTGAGTAAGTTTTAAAAAAATATTGTCCACGACAAAAACTTCATTGTGCAAAATTAGGTTGTTATTTTGTAAGAAAACTTTTATTTTAGTTTAAAACACTATATTGGTATTATTTTGGCCAATTTCTTTTCACAATTAAAAATTCTTTATGCAAAGTAAGGTCGTTATTTTTCTATCGAAACTTATATTTTGTTTCAGAACAACGTGTAGGTTGTTTTGGTTACTTTTATGCAAGTTTGAAAAATACTTCTCACGATAAAAAGTTTGTGATGCAAATTCTTCTGTGAAAACTTATATTTGGCTCATAACACCTTGTTGGTGTTGTTTTAGTTAGTCTTGATGCAAAATAAGGTCGTTATCTATTTATGAAAGCTTATATTTTAGATAAGAACACTATGTTGGTGTTGATTTTGTAAGTTATAAGCACATTATATTCTTGACAAAAAGTTCATGATACATAATGAGGTCGTTATTTTTCTATGCAAACTTTTATTTTAGATCAGAACATCATATTAGTGTTTTTGTAACTTTTGAGCAAATTTTAAACAAATATTTTTTGCAACAAAAAGTTTATGACACAAAATAAGGTTGTTATTCTTTTATGAAAACTTATATTTTAACTTAGAACACCGTGTTGATGTTTTTTTGGTTAGTTTTGAGACATTTCTCTTCAAGATGAAAAGTTCACGATGCAAAATGAGGTCATTATTCTTCTATTAAAACTTATATTTTGGCTCATAAAACTATTTTGGTGAGTTTTAAGCAATTTTCTTTCGCGCAAAAGGTTTCTAAGGCAAAATAAGGTTGTTATTTTGTTTTCTTTTGCGAAAGCTTGTATTTTATCTTAGAATATCATGTTGCTGTTGTTTTAGTGAATTTTGAGCAATTTATTTCATGATAAAAAGTCTGTTACGCAAAATGAGATATTATATTTTTATTAAAACTTAAATTTTAGTTTAAAACACTATATTGGTTATTTTGGTAACTTTTGAGCGAGTTTTAGAAAAATATTTTTTGAGACAAAAAGTTCGTTATGCAAAATGTTGTCATTATTCTTATGTGAAAACTCATATTTTTGGCTCAACAAACTATTTCGGTGTAGTTTTCATTAGTTTTAGGCAATTGTTTTTCCACAAAAACTTTTATTTTGGGTCAAAACACTGTCAAACACGATCTTGGTATTGTTTTGGTGTGTTTCGTGTGAAAAATTCGTGATGCAAAATGCGACATTATTTTTCTATGAAAACTCACATTTTACCTTAAAATACCATGTTGGTGTTGTTTTGATGAGAGCAATATTTTTCGCGACAAAAGCTCCGTTATGTAAAATGAAGTCATTAGTTTACTGTAAAAACTTTATGGTCATTCCCTTATGCAATAGATGTCAAAGAAAAGATGAAGGGTTTTTCATTTTCTGATTGCATGTAAACAGGCTCAAAGAGTATGGAAGCTATCCCCTTTAGCACAAATGATAACCAAACAACAGAACAACTTCCAAGCTTGGTTGAGAGACATCTTAGAAATGCTTCAAAAAGACCAAATTAAGAAGCTCAGAATGACTTTGTAGATCATATGGCACTCAAGAAACAAGGATCTGATTGGCTTGTTAGTTTCAGAACTTGGATACATAATATAACAACCAGAAGCTTTGCTAGAAGCCTATCAATTAGCAAACTCCCCACTAATAGCACAGTCTCAACATAACAAGTCAACAGGTCCAATAATATGGACCCCATCAAGGCTTGACACATAGAAAGTGAATGTGGATGCTGCTCTAAATGAACCAGAGGGAAGGGCAGGAGTAGGGATAATCATAAGGGATCATCAAGGAAAGGTGGTGATGACAGCAGTTATTCCAATATAGATGAGAATAATGGTTGAATTCATGAAGGCAGACGCAATATTATAGGGAAATAAGCTAGCCAACGAAGCTAAAATTCATTCAATATTGGTGGAGTCAGATTGCAATAACATAGGCAAGGTCCTTAATTTCCTCCAGAATCTAATCTATCTCTTTCCTCAATACTATCTTTTATTCTATAGCATTGATAACAGACTACGTAAAATAGACTTTAAACTTGCTAAAATAGCTTTACAATATAATGAGGAAAGAATCTAGCTAGAAGAGACTCCTCATGAAGTCTCTCACCTTCTGTAATGTGTTTTTATATAATGGAATTATTTTTATTTAAAAAATTAAGAACGTTACTTTCTAAAATTACTTTTGGGCGAAAAGTTTTTTAGAGGTGTTTTATTATTTATTTATTTCTTTTTATAACTTTAAGAGAAAGTATTCAAATTCAAGATCTTAACATTTACTGAAAAATGTGTTTATCGCTAAAATAGTATTCAGATATTACATAATTTGTGAGAAACATGACATAGTACTCACAATTATGGTCATCTGAAACAAATGATAATATATATATGTTGTTCTTGGTAGTTGGTTCTAATTTCTAAGTAAAGCATGAAAAACATTTTGAGAAGTTATGATATAATTTAGAGTTTTGCTTTCAGAAATAAAAAAAGAAAGATTCTGTTTCATCACCAATGCAATTGGGGACATTATATTTATACCCTAGAAATCAAATTCAAATCAGCTGAAATTATAAAGATTGTGATTAGAGGTGGCCGTGTTGTGTCGACATGGTTGATTCATTGGGTCGTGTCTATAGGCCGTGATATGGATTTTTAAAATTTTTTTTAAATATTTTTTAAAAATAAAATAAAAAACAAGTTGTTAAAACTATAGGCTTGCAGCTTTTTTTTTAAAAAAAAAATTATTTAAGTTAGCCTGTTTGATTTACTGTCAATATTATTGTTGATCAAAACAGTCACAAACAATGGGTGCTTATAAATGGCACCCAGTTCTTCTTCCCAACATCATTTTTAATATTTAATTATCTTTTAACTCAACTCAAATCACTCAAATTATTTTAATGCTCTTTAAAAATTATAATATCTAAAATTTTTTTTTTTTTAATTTTCATTCATCCAATTTTAATTTCTAAATTACAGATTACTATAAAATAAATTCTCAAAAACTCAATCATTCCAAAATAACAACATTTATTTTTAACTTCACTAAAATAATAACGATAAAGATTTTAAACAAATACAACTTACACGACGTAACAACTCAATAAAAATGATTTCAGATCATTATAGAGTCATATGTTTAACACAAATAGTTAATAATTATATTACAACATTGTGTTATAAATATTGTAACCAAACTTTAACCTATAATAATAATTTTGACTTAATGCACATCCATCAACATGCTACAAAGTGTATGGACAATCGTTGGGGATATTTTATTTTAAAATTTAATAATTAAATTATTTTATTTATTTTTAAATATTTAATTTTTTTAAGATATTTTAAATATTTTTTATATTTATAATTATTTTTTATATAATATTATAATTGAAATTATAAACATTATTGATGAACACATGAAAATGCATGTTGTTAGGAGATTCAATCACCATTTAATGTCACTAATTTTAGTATTTTCTGTATTTTTAGCTTGAAATAAAGTGTTCTCCTTAAATTGTGATTAATGAATGTTATTTGGACAGGTTTAGGTAAACTAGACATAACTCTCAATGTAGAAATCGAAATGAAGAAATTCTTGAACCTGGTGCAACATGACTCAATCTTACACAAATTTGAAGAATAGTGGAAAAGCCAAATCCAATATGTTATGGGCCAAAAATTGAGATACAACAGAATCGGACTACAACTCTTACCCAGCTTGACCCAATTCACGTATTTGGACCGTATCTCACAAAATACGTATTCAATTGGTATAATTCTTGAAGCTGTGAATTGCTGACTTAACTATCAACAACTTGTATGTTTATGGTAAAGTCCAAATCAGCCGTTATCATAGACCAAATCACATTGCAAGTGGGTAAAATGGTTGTTGGCCGAATTCTGATGTATCTTTGGAATTTTGCTCATATCTCATTGGATACTCATCCAATTTGCATGAAATCGGTGCCTATGGAAAGAAGAGTCAAAATGCTACAACTTTCATGTCGGCTGCAGAAGCTGAATTGATCATTTACATTATCAAAAACGTGCTGCAAATGGATACACGAGTTATTAGCTTAAAATTATTGAAGATTGATGTCATCCATGACATATGTCCATTCATTGCCTATATAAGGAGACACTTAGGACGTTTTTAATAATAGATAATTCTCTCTTCTTTTATTCTCATTAACATGTATTGTAATTTAGGCTAGAGTTCCTAGCAAGGCTAAGAGATGAACTTTTATGTGTAGTAAATCTACTTCCATGCTTTGATTCGGTATCAAGAGCTATAAATGTTGTAAGTTTGGTTTTGATTAAACTCTATTCTATTTTATTTTCTATAATCCAGAGGTTATAATTCTCATGTCTCATATATGTTCAGTCATGCTTTTCTTATGTGATTCATGTTGATTTATAATTGTTACTGGTTACATTGTTTTATATGTTAATCTTTTACTGCAGTATTGTCAATTTGATATATTGTCGATCTTGGATAACATGTAAGGGCAATAAATGTTTGATATTCAAGTTAATCTTTTACTGCAATATTGTCAAAATGATATATTGTCGATCTTAGATAACTTGTATAAATAACATGATGTGTGTTAATGTTTGCAAAGAGTTTAACTAAATCAAATACATGTGTTATCAAATGTGCTATATATTACATACCTTCCGATTGATTGTTTGGGATGTGAAACTTTCAGTTGAGTTATAAATATTGAATCAAAGTATAGAGTAGATTTATAAAGCATAATTGTGATTCTCAAAGCCTTGCTTAAATCATCATAAGACATTTTTCTCAATTCATAGACAATTCTATCTCATCCGTTTAAATCAATTAACCCTTTGCTACTGCTTTAATATTTTACTTCACTAACCTATTTTGCCAAGAGCTTCCTCGTGGGATCGACACCTCAATCTATACTGCGATAGCCGCGTTATATTTTAAGCGTAAACAATTATAATATAAAAAAAGTGGGTGAGAGTTCTTAAGAAGTTTCAGTCATCAGTTAGCTACTAGTTTGAACTCTCACTCTACTCCACTATTTCAACCTCTTATCTAGTTACCCCAATTACCATTCACTAGTTTGAGAACTCTCACCCCAGCACAAACAGAGGTGAGAGTTCTCAAGCTGGTGAGTGGTGCCTGGTGTCACATCCCACATCAAATAACAATTTGATGAATATTGGGTATATACGGGATGTGTATGCTGCATTACCTAATATGTTAGTCTTTTGGGTCAATAGAAAGTGTTCGACTCGTGACAAGTGGTATCAGAGTAAACCTAAATTCTCATTTATTTGTGAACCCTTAAAATCACCCTAATGGAGATTGCAATGTAAGATGTGGATCCCCTATTACGCTAGAGGATGAGTAATACGAGCCAAGTGGACCTTAAAATATTCTGTCTTGAACTCTAATAGAGATTGCTACGGGCCAAGTAGGCCTGTGACACTGGTTAACCAAAATGAAGGTTGAAACAGTGAAGCATGATGAAAGTTCAAGTTGGTGGGTGGTAGCTAGTGCTAAAACTTCTTGGAAACTCTTGTCTTATTCTCACGTTATCCCTTTTTATTATACAACTTGAGAACTCTCATCCAATCCTTTTTTTCAACCACCAATTTGAAAACTCTCACGTTCTTACATAATCCTTCTTCTAGTTGAACTGTATATGTATCCATCATAACTCGAGAGATCTACTAAATATAACTAGTTTGAATATATTATAACAATCTATAGTTATGTAACTTTAACCCTTTATTTTTGTATTTATATTCATTAATTTTATATTTGCATTAATATCAATCAATTTGTATCAATAAATTATAATTGCAATTTCAATTATGATTATAATTTTTTTTTAATTCTATATCAATAAATTTTTATATTAACAAATTATAATTGTAATTAAAATATTAAAACAATCAAAAAATATTTTTAAAATATCTAAAAAGTTAAATATCTAAAATAATAAATACTTAAAAAAATAGCACGGCCTACGGCCATTTTATGCCAAGCCGTAATGTACCATCTCTGACATGTGACTTATATATTACTACGACTAAGGATGGGCACGGTCCGGTTCGATTTTTTTAATAAATAAAATTGAAATTGATTTTTTTAATGGGAAAAATCGAACCGGACCGAACCAATTTTTTTCGGTTTGGTTTTTTCAGTTCTATTTTTTCTCGGTTCGATTTTTCAATTTGTTTTTAAATTTTTTATTTTAAATTATAGGTTTTTTAATTTTCAGTTCAATTTTTTTTATTTCTTTTTGATTTTTTTTTAGAAAAATTGAACCAGACCGGTCGATTTTTTTTTCAAAAAATCAAATTGATTTTTTGTTAAACAAAAAGGGAACCGGATCGAACCGAACCGAAACCGCCGACCAGTCAATTTTTTTCCAAAAAAACCAAATAGGTTTTTTGTTAAAAAAAAGAGGACCGGATCGAACCGAATTGGCCGGTTCAATTTTTTGGTCACCGTTTTTTTTGCCCATCCTTAACTACAACACCAACCGAACCACTTGTGATAGGGGACAACAACACAACAGCCCATATAAATAGCCCATGTGATGAGAAACTTTTAAGAGCCTTCAACTACATTTATTGGTGTGATTAACAGTTTGATAATTAGTCTTAAAGTAAAATTCAGTATTAGTAGTTGTTGGTAGTTTTCATTAATTGTATTGTAATAAATGTTGGTATCTAAATGTCTTAGTTGTTGGTAGTGGTTGGTAGTTAGTAGTTGCAAGTTGTCATTAACTACTGTAATAAATGTTAAAAATCCCAATAGGTCTCTATAAATAAATTAGAGATGAGGGGAAAAGCATTCAAGCTTTGTAATTTCAAAAACTCAAGTATTAAACAACTTTACTTTTGAATTGGTATTCTACTATTTTTTAATTTGCATTTTTTTTAACGATATCAACAACCTTCGTCTTCGTAAACAAAATCACGACTCATCAATGCTTGTCCTGCATCAGGTGGTGTCAGAGCCTCGTCTTGAGATGGCAGGCCCTAGCGACTTGAATGGAGATCGTTTGAATGTGTTTGAGCAAAGAATAGAAGCACGAATAATAGAATTGCAAGAACGCATGGTAGCATTAACCGAACTAGTTATGAAGTCGATAAATAATGATCCAATACAACAAGAATCAACAGCAGCAAGGAGATGACCGCCTAGACAACCACATTCTGCACCAATGAATGTCAATTTGGAGGAAAAGACTGCAGATGAACTTGAGGTCAAGCCGCGAGCAAGAGGAGCAACCATGGGTGCACGAAGAAGGCCTAACTGATTTTTCCTTCCAATGGATGATTTTGAAGAAGAAGAAATCGAAGGAAAATGTGATGGTGAGTTTTTTCCAAGAGGGAGACAACAATGCCAACATGATAACTCTTACAAGGTAAAAGCTGATTTGCCTACGTTTAATGGTGCTACTGATATAGAACAGTTTCTAGATTGGGAATATGAGGTAGAGAGTTTCTTTGAAATTATGAATGTAAGTCTAGAACGTAAAGTAGCTTTAATAGCCTACAAGCTATGTGATGGTGCGGGTGCTTGGTACAACGCCATCAAGAAAGTCTAAGATCAAGAAGACTGTCACCTATCCGTCATTGGCACCAAATGAAAACACTCTTAATGAGACATTTTCTACCGTTGGATTATGAATAAACTCTCTTCCAACAGTTCCAGAATTGCGTCCAAGGAACTCGTTCTGTTTCAGCTTATACAGAAGAGTTTCTAAGGCTGCAAGTTAGGTGCAACTTAACAAAAAATGAGGATTAGCTAGTGGCTAGGTATGTCAATGGGTTGAATGATGGGATCAAAGATAGGTTAGCCATGCAACAAATCTGGTCAATAGATCAAGCACAAAACTTGACAATGAAGGCTGAGAAACTAGCGAAAACTAGGAGGTATCCAAGGGCACCACCCTATTTCAGAATTGAACCAAACACTAAACCTACCCATACTACGTCTGAGAGTAAGCTGTAAAGTTTAAGGGTAAAAAGGTAAGCAAAAGAAAACCTGAGACAAAGGGGAAGGAAATAGTGGATAGTTCAAAGGGTATTAGATGTTTTAAGTGTAATGAGATAAGGCACACATCTAGTGATTATCCTAGGCGCAAATTTGTCAATGTCGCCTAACGCGAGCATGAGGAGGACTATGATGAACAAGAAACAGCAGATGAGGATGGTGACTTTGAAGTGGCTGAAGAAGATGGTGAGAAAGTCGCATGCATTGTAAGGAGGCTGTCATACACTCCAAAATAACCTGATAAGACACAACGCAAATGTATATTTGAAGGTAAATGCATTATGGCTAACAAAGTGTGTAAACTTGTGATGGACAGTTGTAATTGTGAGAACCTGGTTTCACAAAGCCTTGTTGAACATCTTAAACTTAAGACACAATCACATCCAGCCCCATACAGCATTGGTTGGATAAAGAAGAGGCCTAGCATGAAAATTACACAATAATGTTATTAGCCCGTCGTGTGGGCCTCCCGCAGGGGGCCTACTATGCCAAAAGTGAGAGAAACCCCATCCCTCTCTTTCCCTTTTACGCCCCCATGTCCCTCACCATTATCTTTAGGGAAGACTTACAAATTTGAAGTTCTATGTGATGTTGTGGAGATGGATGTATGTCATGTGTTATTAGGCAGGCCATGGCAGTTTGATGTTGATGCAACTTACAAGGGGAGGGACAACACTTATACCTTCACTTGGAATCACAAACGGATAGTTGTGATTTCAAACCAACAAGAGAACAATTTGCCAAAGGTGGAGGAGAAGGCTTTATTATCCATGGCTCTTAATGAGAATGAGTTTGTGGGAGACATGAAAAGTGCCAAAACCTATGCTTTTCTAATAATGAAGGAAATTGAAGAACCTATGCAATCTACACCTAAGGAGATTCAAGGCTTATTGGCAGAATTTATTAATGTAATGCCAAAACCAACACAGTTGCCTCCAATGCAAGATATTCAACATCGCATTGATTTTGTTCCTGGAGCTAGTTTGCCAAATCTGCTGCACTATCGTACGAGTCCAAAGGAACATGAAATCTTAAAGGAAAAGGTGAAGGAACTACTACAAAAGAGACATATACGAGAAAGTATCAGTCCTTGTACTGTACCTGCCTTGCTTACTACAAAGAATGATAGAAGTTGGAGGATGTGTGTAGACAGTCGTGCTATCAATAAAATAACCATAAGGTACTGGTTTTCCATCCTTAGACTTGAAGACTTGCTTAATCAGTTGAGTGTTGCTAAAGTATTCACCAAGATAGATCTGCAGAGTGGATATCATCAAATCAAAGTTCATATGGGAGATGAATGGAAGACAGCTTTCAAAACAAAGGATAGGCTATATGAATGGCTAGTCATGCCATTTGCGTTGTCTAATGCACCAAGTACATTCATGCACTTTATGACTTAGGTACTAAAACCCTTTTATCCTACTTTGTTGTTGTCTATTTTGATAATATTTTTATTTATAGTAAGAATGTAGAAGAGCGCCTTAATTATATTAGGCAAGTTCTAGTTGTGCTAAGAAAGAATGAGTTGTTTGTAAACTTAAAGAAATGTGTATTTTTAACAAACAGACTAGTGTTCCTAGGATTTGTTGTAAGTAGTGAGGGAATTCATGTGGATGAAGAAAATGTAAAAGCTATTAGAGAATGGCCACAACTGAAGACTATAACTGACGTAAGGAGTTTTCATGGACTAGCGACTTTCTATCGCAGGTTCATTAAAAATTTCAATACCATTGTGGCACCAATTACCAATTGCTTGAAGAAATGACGATTTCAATGGGGAAAAGCTGTTGATCGTAGCTTTGAATTGACTAACGAAAAATTGACTACAACACATATTCTATCTCTGCCTGACTTTGCCAAAACCTTCGAGATTGAATGTGACGTAAGCGAGATTGGTATAAGAGCTGTTCTTTCTCAAGAGAGGAGACCCATTGCATTCTTTAGAGAGAAGTTAAGTGAAGCAACACAAAAGTGGTCAACATATCAATAAGAACTCTATGCAGTATTTTGTGCTCTTAAGACGTGGGAAGCGTATCTTTTGCCTAAAGAGTTCATTGTCTACTCAGACCACCAATCTCTCAAGCATTTTCATGGGCAGAAGCATGTTGATCGTATGCTGTCTAGGTGGGCAACTTATCTTGAAAGATTCAATTATGTCATTGTTCATAAATCTGGAATTACTAACCGAGTGGCAAATGCTCTAAGTCGTCACGCTACTTTACTTGTTACCATTTCCACTAAAGTTCTAGGTTTCGAAAAACTCAAGGAGCTGTATGAGAATGATGAAGATTTTGGTGATGTATAGACTAAGTACCTAATGAAACAACCCATAGGTGAATATTTGGTCCAAAATGGATATTTGTTCCAAGAGAGCAGATTGTACATTCCAAAAAGCTCATTACGTGACAAGTTGCTAAGGGAAATGCATTCTAGCGACTTGAGCGGCCACGTGGGTAGAAACAAGAACATAACTGGTTTATAGGAACATTACTACTGGCCTCAACTTAAAAGAGATGCTGAAAAATTTGTGCAAAGGTGACCAACTTGTCAAACGAGCATGGGGCAATCACAAAACACAGGTTTGTACATGCCTTTGCCTATTTCTAATGCACCTTGGGATGACATCTCTATGGACTTGGTACTTGGTTTACCAAGGACCTAAAGGGGCAATGATGTCGTATTTGTAGTGGTTGATCGATTTTCTAAAATGTCACACTTTATTCCATATCGTAAGACAACAGATGCACATCATGTAGCCAAACTATTCTTTAAAGAAGTTGTTCGTTTACATGGTGTACCACTTTCCATCACTTCAGATAGGGACAGCAAATTCTTGGCAACTTTTTGGCTAACTTTATGGAAAAGGTTTGGGACTACATTGAAATTTTTTAGCACAGCACATCCCCAAACCGATGGCCAAACAAAAGTGGTAAACCGTTCTTTGGAAATTTTGATTAAATGCATATGTGAAAACAATAAGGGACAATGAGACTTTGCTTTGGCACAAGCTGAGTTTGCTTACAATAACTCAGTTAATCGTTCCATTGAAAGGAGTCATTTCTGTATTGTTTATTCTAAAACTTCAAGGCATGTTGTGGACTTAGTCAAACTTCCTTCTACTACAGGTTTTAGTGCACCTGTATTTGCTTTAGCGGATACCTATTCAAAGATATTCCAAGAGGTGCATCAATCATTGGAGGAGAATAACCTCAAATACAAAGCAGTTGTAGACAAACATCGAAAACATCAAATGTTTGAGGTGAGCGATAATGTGATGGTACACTTACGTAAGGAGAGGCTACCTGCGAGAGTTCATGGCAAACTAAGGCAGAAACGTTATGGCTCTTTTAAAATTTTGAAGAGGATTAATGACAATGCATACGTGATAGACCTACCCGATGACACGGGTATATTAAAAACTTTCAATGTAGTAGATATCTCCACCTATCATCCTGAAGGCAACCTATATGGCCATTCGAGGATGAATTTTTTTCAAGTGAAGGAGAATGATAGGGGACAACAACACAACAGCCCATGTAGGTAGCCCGTGTGATGATAAACTTTTAAGAGCCTTCAATTACATTTATTAGTGTGGTTAACAGTTTGATAATTAGTTTTAAAGTAAAATTCAGTATTAGTAGTTGTTGGTAATTTTCATTAATTGTGTTGTAATAAATGTTGATATCTAAATGCCTTAGTTGTTGATAGCGGTTGGTAGTTAGTAGTTGCAAATTGTCATTAATTGTTGAAATAAATACTATAAATCCTAATAGGTCTTTATAAATAAATGAAAGATGAGAAAAAAAGCATTCAAATTTTGTAATTTTAAAAACTCAAGTATTAAGCAACTTTACTTTTAAATTGGTATTCTACCATTTTTAATTTGCGTTTTTATTGAATGATATCAATAACTTTCGTCTTCGTGAACGAAATCACGACCCATCAACACTTGTCTTGCGTCAACTTGCCACCTCTAATTTTGATTAGGCTTTCGCCCGTGAATCATGACTTATTTGAATTCTAATAATGGGGAACAGGCTAGCATTATTTGTGCTTTTTCCTATTGCAGCAGTCTCTTGGTCTATTTGCCCCCATTTCAATTTTCAGTAACCTAGAGTTTTGTACATCATTCATTCGTGCTTTCAAATGGCATGAATCATTTGTTTTGCATGCTTCTGATTGTTTTATGTTCTACAGTGATCTTACAGAGTAAGGCTTATCATATTTTATGGACTATGTTTCCTCTTCTTTTAATTCTATATCATATGTTTTTCATGTTCTGTCGAGATTGCCCAAAAAAACAAAAATGGTTAATACTATGTGAGGCCCAAGTCATTGAACTCCTTTCTGACAGCTAAAAGAATGCAAGAGATAATAGAACTCAAGTGAACGAATCTTCTGGATAAAAAAAAAACCTCGAGTGATCGTATAGGCGCAGAACTGCACAAAGATAGAGGAAGGGCTAAAACAAAATCAGGATATTTCAGTTCGGAGATTATAAGAATGAAAAACTTCATTGTGCTCGTGGGGAATTCAGGGAGAAAGAAAAAAATCCATAGGAGATTTACCTGAACAAGAAATAAATTTATACAGCTTATAAAGGTACTTTACAGAGGAGAAGAATCTGTTGGATCTTAGAATTAACCACTGAGATACTCTCCTCTCTGGAAACTTCAGAACAACCAAAAGAGAAAGCGAATGAGAGAGAGGATGAGTGAGATTCCATCACAAATCAGATATATATTTTCATTAACTTCTTGCCCCAACACCACCTAACTCAAACAAACAAAATATGTACAGTACTGTTTATCAATCTTCCTATGTGGAAAGCAAGATTCTTTCCTTGTGTCATCCAATACAACTTTCACCCACAATCCCATGGACAATTCAAAACATGTAGGTACTATATTGTAAATGGCTAAAAAGGAATTTCAAATAGTATACATAAAGAAACTGATGGTTGTTGAAAGTTCCAAAGGTACGTTTCCAACAAATTCCCAGGAACTGTAACACATCAGAATGAGTGAAATTCACATGTGCAAACTATATAAAATGAACACTTAAATTCATCTCAAAAGACTAAATACACAACTTGGAGAGTCGGCCACATCCCCATTTCATGTTATTATGATGATGGGACCATATTACCCAAGAAACATGCAGAACTACGACTAATGCATGTCACAATTAGTCACAATTGATCTCCCTATTTGCATGACATGAAACTCAAACCTTTCTACGTATCTGACATTATGTTCATCTCAAGACCCACTTCCCAGCATGTGGATGCTAAAAAGATCAACATAAACATCAAACAAGTACCAATTTTTATGCCATTGTTATAAACTCATTACTGTGCTAGATGTCAAGCTCTTGCCTCTATTTTTCTGTCTTGATCCAGTTCATACCAAATCTTCCACACTAAAAAATTTGAAATGATCATCAAACTAAAATTCATGGTTAGCAGTAACCCTATTGGTAGCTTTCAGGTCACAAGTGCTTGCAAGCAACTATTGCAGATTATGCATCAAAGAGGCCCTCTCTCAACACCTCACTTACTTTTTCTTTTATTCTCTTTTTAAGGATACAGAAAGAAGTCTTCAATCACATCTCACTTTCTACCTTCTGATGCCAAAGGACAGTTTCATGATAGCAACTACAAAATAGAAAGTGTGATAAAAAAAGGGTTTGCAAACTGTATCATGCGAGTTGCACAATGACTCCAGTCACACGATGTCCCAATCCCACGAGATAATTCTCACAAACCAACTTCTCACCCATAAGCCCACAGGAAAGCCACTTTCAACTAACTTTAGGCCTTCATGAATAGAAAAGAAAACTTTAGTTATATGCCTCTAAAATATCTTAAGTCATATACTGATTAGACAATTATTAACACACTATACTCCTAAACTAATTTTATGAAACATGCTACACAGGACTTTGCAGCATTCACCAACCACAGTGACAGAACACTAAACAAGTATCAAATCTAAGAATTCCAAAAGAATTTATTAAAAAATAAATAAATAAAATCAATCACAAGGACAAGGCATGATTATGAAAATAACACATCTTCCTTTAATCTCTGTTGCCTATATATAGCAGTATAGACATCATTTCCTTTCACTCAGCTAAGTTCTTAAAAACACTAACAGAGAAACTTAACCCAGTTCTCCATTTTCTTTTCAGTAATAAGCTACATTGCAATTCCACCCACAGAACCAGCCACCTTTAACAACAGAACATAAAATTAAACTAAACTAATACCTTGAAAAGAAGCATTACACAATTTCTTCATTAATTTTTAAAAAATCAAATACAATGTCTCGGACACGATGACAGAATACGAACCTCAGAAAACCGATCAAGTCAAAGCATTAAGCCTAGCCTCAAGCACAAAGCCACGACATAGACCATCCCCTGTCCCAAGCAATCCATCAATCCATCTCCACTCTCCTCCTCCTCCTCCTCCTCCTCTCCCACACTCCCACAACGCCAATTTCCCAACTCTCTTTGCCGAAAAGCAAACCCTATCCCCCATCCCAAACACCTTAAACTTACTCGAGTCCTGAAAACACCTATACATTTCCAACGGCATTCTCCCCGCCTCTTCCCACTCCAACAAATCCAAGTCCAATCGCAGGATCAGTATTGTTGAACACGAAGCATTCAATGTAAACGAAGACTTCAATCCCCCAATCATTAGTATCCGGTTCCCCACTCCCCGCACCAAACGCGGCCGTTTTAGTATGTCAAAGACGTCTCCCCACTCGTGCCTCTCGAGACAGTGCCAAAACTGTTGCGTATTCGTTAGTGTTGATAAGTTACAAGAGAATAATTTCCACTGGCTTCTCCATGGCGACCCAACGTCGCATAACGCGTACACCGAATTCAACATTAGAATTGGACTTCTAGGCTTTGATGGTAAATTCGAAGAGAATTTAAACCAGTGATTTGAATTGGAGAAAAATAAAGCAGCGAGTTCAGTGAGTACCATAACTCGGTTAAAGTCAACTAGAACCGATCCGTGCTTTGACCACGCGGAGCCTAGCTGAGGCAAGACCTTGTATTGACGAGTCAACGGGTTACAAGCAATGAGAGACTTGTTTGACTCGGGCGAGTCAGGCGAGTCGCCCCAAAGATAAACGAAGCCTTGAGAAGAGGCGACGGGGTGCAATGACCTGAAAGGGAGGAAGTTGAGATCGAATCTGAGCCATTGATTTTGGTTAGGGTCGAAAACGTGGAGGAACGAAGCGGAATGCGACACGAGCCGGTGGTGGTGAGGGGGGCGGAGGGCGAGGAGAGAGAGGGGAGGCTTCTCGGCTGAGATGAGGTCTATGAAGGACGATGAGGTCAGGATTTGGTTGAAGAGCTTGCAGACTGATCGGGAGATCATGATTTGGCGAAGCGACAGCAGCGAGAATATCTGATGGAGCGTGTCTTGAGGGAGGCCGTAGATCGGGGGAGCTTCCATTTTTTTCGCTGCCGTGGATCAGAGGATCGGACGGCTGAGGGGATAATAATATTTTGGGGGTTGGAATGTTGAATTAATAAAACGAAGATGACGAGGGAGGGGACAGGAGACTTGGTTGGGAATTTTGTGAGATTTTTTCTATCGCTGTACTCTGTACGCTGTAAGTACAAATACACCCCGGCCATTTACTTTTTATACCCATTAGGTACTAAACTTTTTTAATATTAAAATGGGCTGGTGGTGGACGCTGGCATCGAGTCATGACAACATCGTCAACTAATTAACAACAAAGCGTCAAACGAAACGATAAATTTGTAACACATCTGATTCACCAACTTAAATTAATATAAATATTAATATATTAATTTAACCAACTTAAATTTTGTATTTTGCTTAAAAAAATTTTTTTTTTTAAAAAACAAATTTGAATTTCTTATTTTAACAACGTATCTAAGTATTGATTTTATATTTCTTACTTTAATATGATAGAATTAACTTATATTTAAATTTTTATTATATATTATTTTTGGACAATAAGTTTCTTTTTTACAATTTAGACAATGGGTTTCATTAAATTATTAGGACTTAACTATTATTAAATAAGTTTTTTAATCATATTTCTTCACAATTTTCATAATAATTTTATTTTTTTATAAAATTAATTTATTATACATGCTATATTAGATACTCAAATTTTTATTCTTTTTTATTTTGTATTTATATATATTTGAAATTGCATTTAGTTTTAATAATTTAAAATTAGTAATAGATATATTCTACATCTTGAGACATCATTAAGTACAACTGTAATATTATATTATATTATATTATATTATATTTATTTATTTATTTTGTTATATACTGTTATTATAGTTTAAGCTTTATTATGCCACTTGAATGTTGCTTGGATGGTCGTGAATGTATGTTGTGTTTATGGTCACCTGAGTTAAAATAAAAATAAAAGGTAAGAGTTGAAATTTCGTGTTTAAGATTTTTTGTTTTCATCCAAATCTTTTTGATTTATTTTGATATTATCTTTTTTTATATATACACTATAATTGTAGTTAAGGGTGGGTACGGTTCGGTTCGGTGTTTTGAAAAAAAAAACTGAAATTGATATTTTTAATGAGAAAAATTGAACCGGACCAAATCGGTTTTTTTCGGTTCGGTTTTTTTAATTTTTTCAATTTTGTTTTCAATTTTTTTGGGTGAAAAAAACCGACCTAGACCGGTCGTTTTTTTTTAAAAAAAACGGACCGAACCGGCCTGTTCGGTTAGGTTCAATTTTTCGGTTCCCGATTTTTTTTGCCCACCCTTAATTGTAGTATAAACTTCATTATGTCTTGCATATCTTCATTGTTGAGCCCATAATTATAAACAAACCTAACTAACTCACGCCACTTAATGTTCTTATTAAGTTCAATGAAGTTTTCAGATTAGAATTGGTTCAAGTAAATAGTAGAGCTAAATTTGACATATCCCAATTTAGAACTTAATACTATCAAAAAATTCAAAATCGAAACTTGACTCGTTTAGCAAGTAAAAACCCATTTTGTCCTTTAAGGGGTATGTCCTAAATAAATAAAAAAGAAGATACATGAAAAAGGTAAAGGTAGGTTTAGTTTCTAATTCATAATTCCTTTTTGATTTAAATTTACAAATTTAAGTATGATTATATTTATTGAATCGTGTTTTAATTCTTTTATTCACTATGTAATATATGTTATTTGCAAACACTAAAATCCTTTTTCGAATTAGCTTTCACTAGTATATAAAGAGATGATTTCTCACAATTTATTCTTTCAATTCAAAATATATAAAAAATTAGAGCACTCTTTGAGGTCTTAAAAAAAAATCTCTAAGAACATCCCGTAGCAAACATAATATAGCCTTTTATTTTTCTAAACACTTCTCACACACAACGCCGTTTCTTTTGATCTATTACTGATTTGAGCATTGAAGTAACTTAGTTTGTAGGAGGACGGTGTTGTTCTTAAATTCGTGAAGTATACAAAGGCGAAGAGAAGAGAAAAATGATGATTTTCTTGGAATTCTCCAATAAAAATCAAGAATATTCAAGTAATTTATAGAGGTTCCAAAACTTGAAAAATTCAATGACGTCGTCCATGAAAAATTCACAAAAGAATTTTTTATCCTAAAATACAAACGCTTTTCACTGAACATCAAAACATCCCTTCCAATAACTAATCAAACATGACTCACCAAACGAATAATTGACCCTACCCAAAAAATACCTAAGTAGAAGGATCTAGTTCCTGTGAACTTGCCACCCTTGGAAATGATATTCCTCCAAACGTAACAACCTTTCTTAAAAGTTAATGGACAAAGTTGACAATTATTGAAATAAAAACTTAGAACTTCAAAATAAAATCATGATGTTGGAAGGAAGCACAGACCAAAAAGATGACTTTGAAGAACAACTTTCAAAAAATTGAAACACCTAGATAACAAAGATTCAGGCTCCCAAAAAGATTCTAGAAATAGTAACAGCCTAAAATAGCTCGCAAGAACATATTTTCAAAGTTACAAAAAAGACAAAGGGGAGAATACATGAAGGCGTGTATACTTAAGGAAGTAAAGGAACTATATGACAAGATGAATAAACTGGATCCTCAGAACATGCCACAACTTTGGCAAATAAGGTAAACCAAGACCAATTCAAAAAGCAATAAAACAGGTAGAGAGATTATTGAAATTCAATGTACCAAACTTCTATATGTTCGACGGGACTAATGATCCCCATGCATACAATGGAGTTTTGAAATGTCTAGTTTTTTTCTTCTAACCTGAAATAATCTGCCTAAAATTAGTTCTGAAGACTGAAACAAAACCCCATCTCTTTATTCGAGGAACTAACCAAACAATTCATTAGCTAGTATATCCAGAACTAAAAAGCCAAAAAAACTAGATTGAACTTGTTCTCAATGAAACAAAGAAAAACTGAATCTATATAACTTCCTCAACAGATTCAATAGAGAGTTAAGTGAACTAAAAAACTGTGATTCAAAAATAATAACATAAGCTTATAAGAAAAAAAATAAAACTTCCACCTTTACTATAAATATCTAGTTCGAAAGAGCTTTACTACTTTCGAGTTAATTAATCAGAAGTTTGAACAATAGTTAAAGGAAGAAGAAGCTGAAATCATAACAAGGAAAGAAGTTTCTATGATACCTATAAAGAAACTAGAAAATGCCTCCTAAAAATGAAATTTTAGGAAACAATTTTAAAATAAAGGAAACAAAAGACCTTCTGATCCAAAAGAAGGCGGACAAAATAAGAGACTGTGGAGATACCCAGAATAGTTAATTCCCATCAATACTCTAACAAAGTTCATGTGGGAGAGGTTAAAAGGCGTAGGAATTTCTAGACACTTAAACTAATTAGAAACCAATAAAGTAGGAAGACAAAATAAACATTGTTCTTTCCATAATGATTACAAATACTCAATCCAAAATTGCAGAGCTCTCAAATTTTAGATTCATAAGGTTATGAAGGGTGGAAGGTTAAACGAATATAAAGTAGGCAACAATCCTGACAACAACGTGGATCAACAAGACAACTAAAAAATACATCAAATCCAACAGAAGATGGAGAACATGCATATCTTTAACTCTATACATGGATCTTTGTTCAATTTCTCAAAAATCCAAGCTAAAATTGCAGAACTAATAAAAGAAGAGATAGATGAATTGACACTTCCAGTACTAGAAGAACTGAAAGAAGCCAAAGACTCAAGGGAAGCATTGGTTGCAAGACAAACAACAAACCAATTTTATGTAAATATTGTGCACAGTAGACCTTCCCAAAGAGAAGTAAATGAAGAAAGATAGAGACCACTCTTTCGAAGAGAATCTAAAATTCAAAAATACGAGATAACTGAAACTTATTTATCCATCTTCATTAAATTCACACAGAAAGACCTAACCGAATTAGGGATGCTCCCCTTAAATCCATTAGTGATGGGTTTGAACATAGCTAGCACCATTGTGAAGAGAATATTAATAGATAGTGAAAGTAGTGCAGACATACTATTTTAAGAAGTATTTAATAGGTAAAGATAGGCTATCTCAAATAATGCAGCATATAATTAACAGCTTTCGGTCGAGGTAAAGTCCAAGTAAAAGGAGTTATAACCTTACCTATGATTGTAGTTGGAAAAAGATTTGAAGTTGACTACCAGATGGTGCAAGTACCTACAGTTTACAATGTCATTGCTGGATGCTTCTAGATCCACTACATGAAAGTAGTCCCCTCCATACTACGCCAAGTAGTTTGATATGTATCAGTCACGAACAGAGGAATAATCAACATAAAAAAGAACAAATCTAAGCAACACAGCACTATGCCAATTTATTGAAATCAACTTTAAACAACGCGGAAAGAAAAGAATCAAGAGAAGCATTGAAAGATAAGACACAAGAAAGACAAATACTTCCCCCTACAAGAGAGGAAACTCATACCAAATAGCAATTACTCAATCGGTGGCCGAAGGGACTTCCTACTAAAAAAGAATACACATCACCCAACAAAGAGAAAATAAAGAAAGTAATCCTAGACCCTTCAACCACCGATTGAAAAGTTCTCCTGGGAATGAACTTTACTGAAGGAGAATGCAAATACTTGATATATGTTTTGACTAAAAACCAAGATATCTTTACTTGGTCACATAAAGACATAGTAAGGATTTATCCAGAAGTAATGTGCCATAAGTTGAATATCCAAGAAAGGTGTAAACCAGTACAACAAAGGCAAAGAAGATTTGTACCAGAGCGAAACCTGATCATAAGCAAGAAAGTAGATAAACTATTAGAAATTAGATTTATACATAAAGTAAACTATCCAGATTGGCTATCCAACATCGTCATAGTAAAGAAAAAGAATGAGAAGTAGAGAGTATATGTCGACTATACTAACCTCAACAAAGCCACACCAAAAGATTCTTTCCCATTTTCTAAAATTGATTAGATGGTAGATGTAACGACCAGGTACGAACAACTTTCATTGCTAGACACACACACTGGATATAACCAAATCAGGATGGCAAAAGAGAATGAAAAAAACTAGTTTTCCAAAGACTCGTAAAAAAGGTTTTTATAAAATTATTTAAGAAAACAGTAAAAGCATACATCAATGAAACTGTTATCAAAAGCTAAAAGGTTGAATATCATATTATAGATCTCCAAGAGGTTTTTAATGTCCTTCGAAAATATAGGATGCATTTGAACCCCGTCAAATGCATCTTCAGGAAATCATTCAAAACCTTCTTAGGGCATATCATTAGTGCACGAGGAATTGAAGCAAACCCTATATAAGTTTAAGCCTTAAGAAACTCCACAACCTCATTCATACCAAAGGAAATGAAATCCTTAACTAAAAGAATCATAGCTTTGAATCGATTTATCTCACAGATGTAAAACAAATGTAGACATTTCTTTCAAGCACTAAAAGATAAAAAATAAAATAGTTAGGGATCAAAACAACAGATGCCCTTCAGCGCCTTAAAGACTATCTAAAGAAACCATAAATTCTCTCTACATCACTCCCTAATGAAACCCTATTTCTCTACCTTGTTGTATCTACTATAGTTATAAATACTGCCCTTGTAAAGGAAAAGGAGAATCATCAAAAAACCATCTTTTATGCAAGTACTCACGAATGCAAAAACTCGGTATTCAGTAGTTGAAAAACTTGTCCTCAAACTAACTCATGCAAAAGATAAGCTCTACCATTATTTTGAAGCCCACCCAATAGTGGTGTATACCTCACATCCACTAAATAAATCCTTTTCAAACCAAATGCAGTAGGGAGAGTCACAAAAAGGCTATGGGACTAATCCATCCAGATATTAGCTTCTAGCCTAGAACAATTATCAAAGGCCAAGCCCTTGTCAACTTCCTAGTCAAATGTGAGCCAGAAGTACAAGATGACTCCTTACTTCCAGAACCAATGAAACTTGAGGGAATCTAAAAAATGCATATAGATAGAGCCTTGAACCATAAAGGAGCAAGTCTTAGAGTGTACTTAAAAAGTCCAAAAGGATTGGTATTAGAACATGCTTTGAAAATTTGGACTCATATTTCAAACACTGCAGCTGAATATGAAACCTTAATAGAAAGATTAACTATAGCCCACCTCCTGGTAATAAAAAAATTAGAAGTAAAAACTAACTCCTCACTCATGACTTCTCATTGGAATGGGGAGTACACCAATAAACAAGATTGAATGCAGAACATACTACCCAAAGCTGAAAAATTAGCAAAAACATTTCCAAAGTGTTACCATTACTCAAATTTTGTGAGATAAAAATATAGACACAGATAAACTTGCTAAAGAAGCCTCAAAAGCAGAACTTTCGATAACAAGATTGATCCCTTTAATAATGAGAGAAAAGATAAAACTAGAGGATGATAACTGATGTGATATATCTTAAAATAAAGTGCAAGTATACACTATCGTATGTAAGTAAAAAGGGGATAAAAGAGTCGGATATTGAATCCACAAAGATAATTTCTTCTTTTTTTACCAAGTACTAAAATTATTTCTTTCTAGTAATTATTTAGAAAAATTAAAATCTAAGAATAAATTTGCAAAATATGAAATCCATGACACAATACAAAGATATATAGAAGATAGCAATATAGAGAAAATTTAGGATTAATACTATCCCCTAATATGTTTTTTTTATGATTAATCTTCTAATATTTAATTCCCTTAATCTTTGTTATTGATCAAGACACTATTGTATTCACAAGCCTCTCCTAAGATCATGCAAGTATATCTTAATTTATCAAATACCTATATTCTTATAGTATTTAATAAATTAAGACTCATTAAAAACAAGTCTTATTGATCATACATGCCAATTAGGTATATTTTCATCTTAATTCAAAACTTGCATATGTAACTTACGTTACTCTATAATCAAGCATCAAATTATTTAGGTCTAAATATAATGATTCATCTTCCTAGTTTATCAAAATATTACCAAAACAATCATAATAATGGCTAGATATAATGAAGCATTAAGTTTAAATAATTTAAATAATAAAGAACTATATTTTTTAAATATTAAAAAGATATGGCAATTAAGCACACATATTGAGTTCAAGTATTAACCCTAGAAAGAAAATAGTTCATGGCTACAAGAGAATTGCGACAAAAATATAAAGAAAACATAATACAATCAATAACAAACTGATATAGACGTCGAATTGCCATTGATTGACTAGCCTAGAAAAGCTCTTACTGTCGAAGAACGCCTTAAATTTCTCTCTATAGCTGCTTCAACTATGCTTTAATTGCTCTTTAAGACTTATGTCGTGTGTCTTTTTGAAAGTCTTATGTGTTCTTTAAAGGCTAGGGACGAGTAGCCTTTATAAAGATTGATTTGAGATTGAAATCTCTAATTCTTGTTAGTTTAGGAATCACGGGATCGCTGGGGTGCTATCATGTTGTGCGTTGGGGTGCTAGATTCAAATTATAATATCGTTAAAATGATAAAGGTATGGCGCTGGAGCGTTGGGCTGTCGCTTGAACGGTGACTCGTTAGCACTGGGGCAAAAAACTACGACTATTTTAGGTCTTAATTCTGATTTTCTTATTTTGATCAAGGTTTTAACGCTAGAGAGAAAATGCTTGTAACGTTGGGGCGACAAGTGTATATTTGAATATCTTGCATTTTAGTCTCTAATTTTTGCCTATTTCACTCCTTGCTCTAATTTTGTATCTTCTTAAGTCAAAACCCTATAAATGAATAATAATGCCCATAAATAGTCATTTATTCTCGTAAAATATTAAAACAACAATAGAAAACAAGAGAAATAAATAACATATATGCCCTTATCAATAACATCAAGGAAATACAAAAGATGCAAGACACCATGGAAATAAAAACAACAAACAACTTGATAATGCCCTATATAGAGTACCTAAAAGAATGAAAAATCCCCCAAGATAGAAAGGAAGTAAGAAGCCTACAAAGTAAAGCTGGGAGGTTCACAGTTATAGATAATCACCTTTATTAACAATTATTCTCCGGAATCTATAAAAGGTATGTACCTATAGAAGATGGAAAGAAAATACTTGAAGAAATTCATGAAGGAATTTGTAGAAACCATTTAAATGAAGGCATCCTCACATACTAGACTATGCGGCAAGGATACTTTTGGCCTTCGATCAAAAGTGATGCCCTCGCATAAGTGAAATAATGCAAAAAATACCAGAAACATGCCACATTCATCCAGCAACCAACAAAAAACTTAAAAACTATTTTCAGTCCTTGGTTATTCATCCAATGCGGAATAGATATAGTAGGACTCTTATCACCAGTTGTAAGGAGAAAATAATTCGTCCTTCTAGCCATAAACTATTTCACTAAGTAGGTAGAAGTAAAAGCTTATAGCAACATCACATGAGCAGAAGTAATGAGATTTGTTTAGTAAAACATAATTATAAGATATAGAATGCCTCAAGTATTGATCTAGAACAATGGAAAATAGTTTGTAAGCTCCATAGTCACATCCTTCTACAAAGAATTCAAGATCCAGCAATATTTTTCCTCTTGCAGCCATCCTTAAGGGAACAAACAAGCAAAAGTCGCAAATTAAACAATCTTTACCATGCTACGGTAGCGTCGAGGGTGAAAATAAATGGTAAATGGCTTGAGGAACTTCAAAGAGTACTTTAGGCGTATAAGACCACAATAACAGATTAATCAAAACCTCACCATACGTACTAATTTAGGGAACTGAAGCAATACTTCCCATGGAAGCATTCATCCCTACACTTAGAATGAAGACGTGTAGCTTAAACTTAATGAAATGCTTTAACCACAATAAAGGATTTGACAGAAGAAGCATGGGATATTGTAACCATCAACACAATAATATACAAAGCAAAATTGCAAAGGCAATACAATAAGAAGATATGGAGAATGGAAATAAATGAGGGCGGCTTAGTTCTACGGAAAGCATTTGACATCAATAAGGAACAAAATATATGCAAACTGGCCAAGACATAGGAAGGGCCATACAAAGTCCTAAAAAAGTTAGACAAAAGGCATTTTCCTTCTAGAAGACATAGTTAGAAATCCGATTCCAACTCCCTAGAACATATCAAAACTCAAGAGGTTTAATGTATAAACATTTACATTTTCTTATTTTCATTTTTCAATAAAGTCATAAGTTTAATTTCACTCCCAAACATCAAATACTTCTTTAACAAGGGCCATCGAGCCTAAACTTAAGAAGTGGCGGCCCTATTTTATGGAGACAGGTAAAAGCATTTGACAAATGAGCTTAAGCTTCCCTAGGAAGTGGTGGCATCGTAGCTCGAAGATGGGTAAAAATATCTAATAAATGAGCTTAAGCTTCCCTTAAGAAGTGGCTACCTCATTCTATGAAGACATGTAAAAGCATCTAACAAATAAGCTTAAGCTTTCCCTAGGAAGTGGTGGTCCTGTTCTATAAAGACGGGTAAAAATATCCAACAAATGAGCTTAAGCTTCCCCTAGGAAGTGGCGGCCTTGTTCCATAAAAAAGGGTAAAAGCATCTAACAAATGAGCTTAAGCTTACCCTAAGAAGTGGTAGCCTCGTTCCATGGAGACGGGTAAAAGCAACAAATGAGCTTAAACTTCCCCTAGGAAGTGGCGGCCCTATTCTATAAAGACAAGTAAAAGCATCCAAAAAATAAGGATAAGCTTCCCCCAAGAAGTGGTGGCCTCATTCCCTAAAGATAAGTAAAAGCATTCAGCATATGGGCTTAAACTTCCCATAAGAAGTAGCCACCCTAGATCCAACGCATAAGCTTAAATTTCCCCTGGAAAGTAACAACTCCATCAAACAAAAATAGGTAAGAGCTCCCAGATCATGAACCCAAGCTTTCTTAAAAAGTAGTGGCCCATAAGAAAAATATTTAAACAACAAGACAAAGCATCATGGAATATAATTACCTCGTCTAAAGAATCTAGGAAAAACAAAACACCGATTAAGTACCTCTTTAATTTCACACTTAAGGTTTAACACCAATATCCTTTCTACAACAAATCACATAGAACAAGACACACCTATGAAATAGAATCACTTTGCCAAATATTTGCAGCCATCAATAGAATTAGCTAAAACAAACACAAAAGCAAAGGCACCAAAAAAAAATGAAAAATGCTTCCTTCATTAAATATTTTGCAACACAAAAAGTTCATACATATCATAAATTACAAGTTACAACATTTACAAAAAAAAAAAAATTCAATCACTCATTAGAAGATTCAGAAGAAAGATCCATTACATCCGAATCTATCACTGCTACTCCCTCGCCAGTAGAGTTATAGTTAAGCTGACAATGGTTATTATCAAGATGCCTCACAGACCAACCTCTACAAAAACTAAAAGTAACATAAAATTCTCCTAGAAGCTCTTTATAATAAGCTAGATTATAATTAGAATGGAAGCCTCGACAAAACCCTCAGGTAGATGCTCCATCATTTCCCAATTAAAAAATTCCTTTAGCTATAACCAACTTCCGTTCCCACAAAGCAGTAAAAGCCTCCTTATTGGCTATAGAAGCAACAAATTCTCTTTGAGATATCTCCAAAGAAACACGAAGCTTATCAGCAACCTTTTTAAATTGGGTCACACCATCCTCCACCATTTTCAACAAAGTAACACCAGTTGCAACACGATTGCCATGACCCTTAACTTATTATGCTTGCTCATCAAGTGCACATTTATGGTTAAAAGCTACTCTTGAAGCTAATTACCCATACTCATAAGGGAATTTTTTACTTTCTTAGAGCTCGCTTACCTCTACTGTCAAGACATCTTTACCCTATCAATAATTTTCTTCCTCTCCATCTAAGAAGGACATCTTCTCCTCCCACTTCCTTAGAATGCCTTGAATTTTAGACCGATCACAAGAGATCTTAACATTTGTTTTCTGTACCTCCTCTAACTCATTGACCACTTGATCAAAACCTTGTTGAAAAGCACTTTGCGTGTGCATTTCTTCCATCACGGCTTGAAGTTTCCTATTTTCTTCCTCTAACTGATGAAGATTCACACTTAAGACAAAATTTAGACATCGAAGAAAAGCTTTCTCCTCTGAACACCTAAGCTTGTAAATGCTCAACCTTCTATTCAGCTTCTCAAATCTCATTCTTAAACTCTTTCGTAGTAAGCAAACTATCTTGAAGAGCCTACAACACAACATTTTAGTCAACAACACTAACTAAAAAATAAAACAAACCCAATTCACTTTCACTACGCTTGTACTTACCTTGAAAGTGAAAGCAATACTCACTCGGGGCCATTCTCTCACTCCTATATCTAGAACCAGATCTTGATCTGCATGAGTAAACTACCTCCCCAGCACCACTGTAGCATTATCTCTATTAAATCTTAAAACAAAAGATTCTCGAATATAATCCCCATCTTCCCCCTTCCAGAATCTTAAGGTAAATTGATCAAGAAACCTCAACGAACAACAATAGAAACACGACGAAGAAGTAGTACCATTAAATCTACCTCTCTCTGGTTCTACTCCTCGGGGGAACAAGATCCATTGATTCCTCAGAAGCCATACTCTCAATAGAATTCTCTATAAAAGTGAAACTTGTGAGAGTCAAGACTATACATAAGAACATGAGGAAACATGAAAAAGAAATGGAAAAATGAAGAAAATAAATAAAGAAAACAAAGGTAATTAAAAAAAAAAAAGAAAAGGGAAATTCTTCAAAGAAACAATGACTTATTGATATCTGGAAAAAAAAACTTCTCAAAAGAAAATGAAGAATATATAGAAGCATCCTTTTCAAAGTTTTCTTCTAGGAATAGCTTGTCAAAGGGAAGGAATTCACAAAGAAGAACCCAATGAAGAAATCCTTAGAATCTAACAAAGCAATTCCAACCTTAATGCTTAAGTCAAGAGGAGTAAGGATCCTAACTCCATCCTCATAGGTCAAAGGACATGGAGAATAGCAAACACATTGTAGGTTGATGTACTTCTTTTACATTTCCAAAGTATGGATGTGTTTATTGGTGATAGGATTATTCCAAAAAAATTTCTTCAAAAATTACTCACAATTAAGAATTATTAAGAAACTCAAGGTGGCCTTCAATCATACACACCAAATGAAGCATTTACTTCAAAAGGAAATCACAATTGCTTCCAATCACCACTTATAACTATAGAAATCTCTTCAAAGTTGGCACGTTTTCCCACAAAAATCTTTAAAAAGCCTACTTTTTCCTTTAGGAAGCCAGAAGTAATTGGCTTTAGAACGATGATGTTTTAGGTAAGGAAAATATTGTATATGGTTAGACAATATAAGGGATTCATTATATGATTTAAAATAGCAACATCCTAAAAAAGATAAAAAATGTTGGGATAAACTTAAAGAGGAGAAAGTCTAGTAACGAAAAGAAATTTCAAGATTATTAGGGGAATGGGAAACATGAAACATTTGTAATGTTCACGAAACAAAAGAAGCTCGCCTCACTTCATAGTTTTAGGCTCTCGATAAGGATCTTTTTAAATCAGGACTTGGACTTTAATATCTTTTGGTATCTAATAAGTGGTCTTTAGTTCATTGATAAGAGAGGAGCTTATACTCCTACCTATTTTTTTTAGAGAAAAATAAGAAAGGAAAGTGAAATTGAAGAGGAGAATTCTTTTTTTTCTAGAGAAAGCAAACAATGACGAGATGAAAGTTGTAGATGGAAAAAAAGTAAGTACGAAGGAAACCCTAATTTATACTTGAAAATTTGGGGCTAAAACTATTTCCTAGAAGAGCTACATGTCCATCTAAAAAAGTGAAAACATTTCCATGATCAAACGTTTCTAAAGATTTCAATAAATGCTGAATTTGGCTGGACCTTTTAAAACTTACAACGTGGTGCTTGTTGATTACATAAATGAAGAACTCCTACACCTCCGTAAAAAAGGTTCACTCCTTCACCTATTGAGGGACTTCTGTTTAGCCCATAATTATAAACAAACTTAACTAGCTTACGTCACTTACTATCCTTATTAAGCCCAATTAAGTTTTTTTATTCGGCCAAGTAAATAGTGCAACTAAATCTGACATATCCCAGTTCAAAGCCTAATATTGTCAAAATATTCAAAATCAAAACTTGACCCATTTGGCAGGTAAAAACCCATTTTGCCTTTAATGAGTATTTCAGAAATAAATAAAAAAGAAATATATAGGAAAGGCAGAGGCAAGTTTGATTTCTAATTCATAATCCCTTTTTGATTTAAATTTACAAATTTAAGTATAATTATGATTGTTGAATCTTTTTTTAATTCTTTTATTCACTATGTAATATATGTTATTTGCACACATTCAAATTTTTTTTTTTTGGGATTAGCTTTCTTTAGTATATAAGGGGTTGATTTCTCACAATCTATTCATTCAGTTCAAGATACAAAAAAGCCAAGATACTCTTGAGATCTTCAAAGCAATTTTTAAAAGCGTACTGTAGCAAACATAATAGCCTCTTACTTGCCTAAACACTTCCAACACAGCACCAGTTCTCTTGATCTATTATTGATTTGAGTATCAGAATGCCTTATTTACAGGAGGATAATGTTATTCTTAAATTTATAAAGTATACAAAGGCAAAGAAAAGAAGAAGGCAATGGTGTTCTTGAAATTCTTTAATAAAAATCAAGGGTATTTAGGTAATTTTATAAAGTTTCAAAACCTAAGAACTTCATTTGTGAATGCGCTTTATGTTTGTGGCTACTTGAGTTCGAATACAAATATGAAGTAAGAGTTAATGTTTCGTATGTGAGATCTTTCATCCTTATTCAAATATTTGTTTTTAAAAAAAATATATAGTATAAGTCTCATTATATCTTCTCATATAAGATGCTTTTGTCCTTAATAAAAAAAATCTTTATGACCTTTCAAAACTTATGAAAATAATATTGAAAAAAGAAACAAAAATTTAGCTTGGTTAAAAGAAATTTTCTATTTACTTCCCTATTGCCTTACACTAGGGTAGCAAGATCTAAGAGGTCATAGCTTCCAAATAGCCCAAAAAACTAATAATTGAATAATAATGTTTTACTATTTATCCTTTAAAAAACAAAAGCACTTATGCATTATTTCTTCAACCTTTTATCATTTAATGTTTTAAAAAGAAAAATAAAAAGATTCTTAAAAGGATTTGATTTTTTTTAAGTTAAAAGAGAAGGGAACTAATAGCGCCTCTAGGAGCATTTGTTTTTAGGAAAATAAGTACTTGAATATAGGTATGAAATAGTATGAATAGTACTTTCTAACAAAAAAAACACTCTAAAACACATCATAAATATAGATATTTTCTTATAATTTACACCAAATGAAGAAATAACATGCTTAAAGAAAAATATATTATTTTAGGGTATGACTACAATATCGTATTATTATCGGTTGGTATGAACTCCTGTTACATTAATATTGACTTATACAATTAGTTATAAAATTTATAATATTAATTTATAACAATAGTTTAAAAACAATTACGTATATGTTACTGAGCTTTTTGTTCCTCTTGGATTTTAGGGCCAACTTTAATTTTTAAAAATGGTCCTCATCCCTTAAAAAAGAATAATTAAATTAGAAAATTAATGAAAGAATTATATTCCTAAAGTAATGGAATTAAATCAGGAAAATAATTAAGGGACTATATATCTCTTAGATCATAAGATTATTTCAATTAAAAAATTAATTTCCTAAAATGATTCTACCATTAAACTCCACAACTCCTATAAACAATATGTTCAACAATGCAAAAAATAAAGGTGTCTCTTGTTATTTTCTCTGTGTCTCCTCTTATATTATTTTATTTTGTAAAAGCTTAGCCTACTTATAGTTATGATATAAAATTATTATTTAATAATGCATATGAGTGAGTCCTTTAAATTCAGTAAAGTAGATATAGGCTTAAATTGTGATGAACCACTACATAGTTGGTATCTTTTTATCTCTTTATGTTGCTTTATTAGTTTCAACTAAATTATTTTTAACAAAAAATAAATTTAACTCATTGACTTGAGAATTGACCAAATTTTTTAGTTAACATTTTAACATCATCTGTGGGAAATAATATAAAATGTCATAAAAATTAACAACGATCTAAAGATAAATTTTTTTATTTTAATTGAAGGATCTAAAGATAAATTTTTTATTTTGATTGGACTGATATATTTTTTAAATCATAAATTTTTTTTGTGGTTTCAATGCTCGTGAATCATTTGATTTAATATTTGCATCTACTAACTTATTAATGGTTTATCTATTTGTCCTCTTATGCTCCAGAATAGAGGAGCTGCCTCGCCGTTAGCATGATGGTAGTCACCATTATAATGGTTATCATCAGGCAAGCATCATTCTTGAAGCTGGACCTAAGCGTGAGATGAATAAGACTCAAGCTCGTAAAAAAATGAGAGCGAGAGAACCAAGTAAAAAGGACACAACCATGCATGGCTTGTATGAGTTTTTGCATCTTTTAAAAAACAAAAGAGAAATGAAATAGAAAGAAAAGAAAAGAAGCCGAAGTTTGCCACCACTGCTAAAGCTCCAACAACAGCAAAAACCACCAAACAAAGAATAGTCAACAAAACAACAATGGCAACCACCAGCAGATTTGTACCTTGAAGCCACCGTCTTTACCACCAATAGCGTTCTCATCTTTACCGCTCGACTTGCCACTGACCCGACCAAATTTTGATTTTGCTGAAGTCCAGGCAACTGCGGTAGCCATTGCCCTCCTCCAAACTCTCACGTTCCCACCATGATTTGTGCGGTATCGCCTCTGCTCCTACTAGCTTACCCTATATTATTGCTGGCCCGACTGCACCATCAACTTTGCTCTCTCCACTAACCTTGGTCTTTATCTCACCCACGTGGATACCTCTCGAGATGAAGAGATCACGAAGGCTATGATGGTTCTTGTCCTCGACTTGCTATGTGTCACGTCTTACATCGAATAGAAATTAGATGGGTCTTGAGTATATTAGAGAGTGTATGCAATATTACCTAACAGACTAGTCTTTTAGGTTAATGGCAAGCCCCCGGCCCGTGACAAGTGGTATCAGAGCAGACTCAAATTCTCATTTGTATGTAGACCCCCAAAATTTTCCTAATGGAGATTGCCACGTGGGATGTGGGTCTAGATATGGGCCAAGTGAGCCCTAAAATATTCTGTGTCTTGAGCCCCAATAAAGATTGCCATATAAGTAATGGGTCCTCTAGCCCTAGAGGGATGGGCAATATAGGCCAAGTTGGTCCTTGAGTTTATGCCACATCGTGACCAGGGTGTTATGTGATTGGGTGAGGGAGAATGTTATGTCCCACATCGAATAAAAATTGGGTGGGTCTTGGGTATATAAGGGTGGGTATACAGCATTACCTAACAGGCTAGTCTTTTTTGTCAATGGCAAGCACCCGACCCGTGACATATAGAAGACACGTTTCTCTCGTGTCACACACTCTAGCTTCGTGATGATACAGCAGCTAGGGGCAACCATTTTACGAAATCGCAAATTAGTTAGTTTTAGAGCTTAGTGGTCGTGCATGTGAAATGGTGAATGAGGGGTTGAGTTTTGGGAAGGCAAGTGATGACGTGGAGAGAGTCGAGTCTTTGTTGCTATCCTTGGAGAGAACCAGGTCAAAACTGTTGCGCTTGGAGAAAACCAAGTCATAGCTACAACACCTACAGAGAGAAAAAAAAAAGAAAAATGAAGCCACCAACCAGAATGCTTCTGCATTTCTTGCAAAAAAATTATATTTATCTTGAAAAATTTTGACCAAAATTTTTATGGATCATATCTTTCACATATGGTTTTTGGCATCTTTGAAACACCAAGAAAAAGATAATAAATGGCAACTCATGATGTAAACTAGCAGAAGGGTATGTTGCTATGCAAATTCATGCATAGATTGTTTTTTGTGAAAAAAATATCTTAAGCCAAAAAGAAAAGAAAAGAGAAGAGAATAACGGTATGGTATAAGAAGAAATTGGGAATAAGGGCATCACTTGCTTTTTTTGTTCATTTACCCTCGAGTTTCAAAAATTACAGTTTTGACTAGTATATTTTTGAAAGCTTTTAGATAGGCCCCGAGTAGAAATTGGCATTTTATAAATTTGAGGTCCTCCTCATCAAGGATAAGGACCTTCTTTCGAAGCTTAAGTACTTAAGTTCTCACTGAGCCTGAGCATCTAAGTTTTCCTCGTGGTTAAGCATTTAAGCCCTCACCGAGGCCGAGCACCTAAGAAGTAGACATTTAAGCCCTTACCGAGACCAAGCACATAAACCTTCCTCGATATTGATCATGTAAGTCTTTTTTGCTCTCCACTATTTATATGTTCTTTTTTTATTTTGATCATATGCCTTTAATCTCTACCCGACCCGAGGAGCAAAGTAACATAAACACCTAAACTCACCTAGGCCAGGGAGTGTTTATAAAAGACTCGAGCCTACCTAGGGTAAGAAACATTTCAATAAGCACCTGAGCCCGCCTAGGCAGGTATTTCATTCATAAAGACCAGAGATTGCCCAGGGTAAGGATAATTTCAGTAAGCACCCAAGCCGCCCTATAGCAAGGATTACATTTATGAAGACCTAAGCCTGCCTAGAGTAGGGATAATTTCAATAAGCATATGAGCGCCCCTAGGGCAGAAATTATATTTATGAAGACCCAAGCCTGCCCAAGGTAGGGATGATTTCAATAAACAATCGAGCCTGTCTAGAGCATGAATTACATTTATAAAGATCAAGCCTACCTAAAGTAGGGATAATTTCAATAAGCACTCAATCTCGCCTAAAACAGGGATTATATTTATGAAGAATCGAGCCTGCCCAAGGTAGGGATTTTTATATAAAACCTGAGCCCACCTAAGACAAAGATTGAACTTCTACATCAAAAGACCCGAGCTTGTATAAGGTCAGGATTAAACTTCTACATCACAAGACTCGAGCATGCACAGGGTGGGAAGTCTTGGACTATTAAAATATAATCTTTACAAAACCCTATAAATCCTGAGCTCACCAAAGCAAGGAAGGCAAATGGGTAATGGAAAGAAAAGCTATCCCTTTTTATAAAATCTAACAAACCTTATATGGTCCAAGGCCAAAAAGGCAAACGGATAATGAGTAAGATTAAAAATCCAGGCCCCAGGGTATTAATAGGGGTGTTCTCCATCAACTAACCCAAAGACAAATCCAAAATATAAGGGTAAATATTTTAACCTAAACTATAGTAAAGTTTCGAATATCTATAAGTTAACACTAAAAATTGAAAAACCTCTTATTCCTTTAAATTTTAGAGTCAACTCTAATTGTAAAAAAGGAATCATAATCCTTTTAAGAAAACTTAATTAAATTATAAAATTAATAAAAGAATTATATCTTTAAAATCATGAAATTAAATCAAAAAAACAAGTAGGATATCATATCCTTTAAATCATGAGATTATTCCAATCAAATAATTAATTTTCTAAAAAGAGTCTACAATTAAGACCCATAAAATTTATAAAAAGGGTTCAATAAAGAAAAAAAGAGAAGAAGAGTCTTCTCACTATGTTATTTTCTCCGTGCCTCCTTTTTTATATTTTATTATATAAAAACTTAACTTTTTTGTAATCATGATGTAAAATTATTATTCAATATTGTATATGAGTGAGCTCATTAAGTTTAATAAAGTGAATGTAGATTCAAATTAGACTGAACCACTATATATATATATATAATGTCTTTTAATCTCTTTATGTTTATTTTATTAGTCTCAATTAAATTATTTTTAATAAAAAAATAAATTTAATTTATTAACTTAAAAATTGCTCAATTTTTTTTGTCCATGCTTTCAATTCAACTTAATTAGTATTTTTCATCACCCATTTTGTCAGGAGTTGTAGTTATTAACCAAGTGAAGAAAAAAAAGACCATATTCATTCATGCCAATATATCCAGAAAGAACCTTATTGAAAATTAAGAAGTTCAAATTTAAAATTGTCGATAATTGACATTGATTCAATAAGTTCAATTTTAAAATTGTCAATAATTGACATTGATAAACGACCAGTAATTTGATTATCACATTAATGTAACTTAGATTCGTAACAAGACATATTACACTTCTACAGTCAATATTTTATTAATTGTAGTTTTAAATTATCAATGACCTGTGAGCATTATGAGTCTAATATTGGAAATTGATTGACATTATAGTTCTCAAATATTATAATGACTCAATAATAAGTCAACCAATGTGTGTTTATTTTTTAGTTAGTTTGTAGTAAGCAAATCTCACAGAGAAATAACAAAGAAAAAGAAAAAAACAATTGTACCAAAAAGAAGAGACTGCAAGTGTAAAAAAGAATACAGATATCACGAGCCCAAAGCAAACAAACATCGGTTGTCCAAAGCACTTTGTCTTCACAGGTTTAAGGCTCGTTTTTTTAAATAAAATTTTTATACAAAAATTATTAATTATTTAGTTATTAATTAAATATTTTTTAATATACTTATTGTTTGATTATATATTATTAAAAATATTTATTTATTATTAAATTATTAAAAATAATATTTAATAAAATTTATATTTAAATTTTAAATAATTTCATATTTTTTTATATATAAATTTAAATTTATCATGTATTTTCTCAAATTTAATTCTTTAAAATACAATAATTATGTAAAATTAATACATAGTAATTAATAAATCAATATAAATTATTATATTTAGTACAAAAATTAAAAATAAAAAATACTTCTTTTTATTTAAAAAATAAAGTAATCAACAAACAAATTTGATAAATTCTTATAAAATTTTTATGGTTGTAGAGATATAGAGAATTTGAGATATGATGACTTTCAAGAAAATATTAAAAATAAGTTAGTTGAATAGGTTTATTTTTATTAAGGGTACACTATAGAAATAAAAATATATTATTATGGTATATGTGACATTACATAAATATTAAAAAAGCTCAAAAAACTCTATTTACAAAAATTCAAAATTTGAGTTTTTGCAAGTAAAGGTAAAATAATTTTTTTAATCTTTAAAAACTCCTATTCAATTGCAACCAAATGTTATCAAAATTTTAAAGGATTTTTGACATTAAATAAGCTCTTTTGGTCAGTAGAGAAACTCAACCAAATATACACTTAATTAGACCAAGAACCAAAACTGAACTTTCTACCAAGTTTAAGCCTTTTATAATAATAATTATTATAATTATATTAATAAAATTTTATGTTTTTTATTATATTGAAAATAAATCAAGTTCCATGGCAGATGACACTCGGTGTGCTGGAGTATATTGTAAGTAGGGCTAGGAGCACCAAGATTTTTATATAATTTTCATTAAAAAATATATTATTTTTAGATAATGAAGTTAATTTTAATTAATTTTTTAATTAAAAGAATGTTATATTTTGTTATGTGAGATTAAACTTAGAGAAAGTTTTTGGTAGGAGTGGGCAAAAGTCCTAACTAGGAGTGGGCAAAAGTCTCGACCAGTCCCAAAATTTTTGGGACAAGATGAGGGGTTGGGACATTTTCAGGAAGAAAAATCAGGGACTCGAATGTCTCGGTTCTGTCCTGAAAAATTTTCTTCCAGAACTGAGTCCCATTTGGGTCCCGAATTTCTTTTTTTTTAATCTGAATTTTTTTAAAACAAAATAATTAAAGCCTAAATGTTATTATTTAATTAATAAATTATAAGTTATTTTAATGTACGGTTTACAAATTTACAAGTTAAATTAATAAATTATAAACTTTTTTGAAAAAAACTATTTCATCTTAATTTGTATTCATGACTTCATTTAAGCAAATTAATATTAAAGATTAATTAAACTATCAATATTAAATTAAATTTAAAATTATAATATTTAACAAAATTAAAATTGAAATTATATTTAACGTAATTAAAATTGAATTTGAATTTGAAATCATAATATTTAATGTAATTGAAATTATAATATTTAATGTAATTAAAATTTAAATTGAATTTACGATTCAGATTTATAGCATTTAATGTAATTAAAATTAGATTTAAATTTGAAATTATAACATTTAATATAGTTGAAATTAGAATTATAATTATAATTATAATATTCAACGAAATTGAATTGAAATTGCAACTTAGAATTATAATATTTAACGTAATTAAAATTAAAATTTGAATTATAATATTTAACGTAATTAAAATTAAAATTTGAATTATAATATTTAACGTAATTAAAATTAGATTTACAATTTGAAATTATAATACTAAATGCAATTAAAATTAGAATTAGAATCAACATTATATCTTTTAACAAAATTCAAATTAAAATTAAAACATTTAACATAATTGAAGTTGAAATTATAACATTTAACGTAATTAAAAAGTAAAATTAGAATTATATTAATGAAATAATTATTATTATTAAAAATTATGAAAGTCTAAAAAAAATTTTAAAACTAAAGGCTTTAGCCAAAAATACAAATTTGGAGCAATTAGGGACACAGGCACAAATGGCCCAAGATTTTTGGGCCAAAATATAAACTTGAAACAAATTAAGGACATGGACAAAAAATAACCCATGTTCCTAATTTTGTTCCGTTTCCAAACCGGCCAGTCCCGACACAAGTTATGTCCTAAAAATTTGTTCTGAACAAAAATTTATTCCATTTAGAACAAATTTTTGTGTCCCAACAAGGCACGGGATCGCCCAAGTCTTATCCCAAATCCGTCTTGATCCCGATTTGGCCACCCCTAACTTTTGGTGTTCTATGAAATATTGCTCTATTTTCTATTAAATTATTGTTTTAAGTATATTTTTAGTTGATTATAAAAAAGTGAGACACGTGTGTCAAGAATTTAATGAAAAAGAGATAATAATATAAAAGCACCTAAAATTTAGACAAAATGTCATTACTTAGAAATCAAATCTTAAAAATAAATTAATTATAAAAAATGTCATTATTTGTTAACAAATAATTTTAATCTAAGTAATTTGCTTTCTGTTTTTTCAACTCCCACTTCCATCCCTTATGGCTTTCTCTTCGCATCTTTTTGTTTTCTTTTTAAACTTTAAAAATCAAAGACGAGACATGTTGAATTCTATTGTTAATCTTTCAAAATTCATAGATAGTTTTGTTAGGGTAAAGATTGGTAATACTTAGTCCAACTTAAGGGAGTCCAATTCAACACTAAGAGTCATACTTCTTCCTAACCAGCCTAGTCTAACACTCAACACAATTTAGTAATAAGGCCCAGACTACTTCCTGAGCAGTCCAATCCATAATGAGCTGTCTCAGTAGGATTAAGTTCGGGCCAATACTTGGACTTCCATAACTCAAACCATGAAGCCCATTTAATGGAACCCGTGTTAGGATACGTGTCATCATTTAGTAGCGATGTCAAATGACATTTCATGAGAACTTTGAAACTTTCCACGTCAGCATGGGCCTACTATCAAGCGTACACGTCAGTATGGCTCAGGTTTCGCTACATTACTAGTAAGACTCATTAAAAGTGCACCTAGATGCCATATTATCTAATTATCAGACCTAAGAATAAGGTTGGATAAGATAATCCCTAAAGGCTCAATGAGCAAGCGCCACATCAGCTAGAACCAGGGCTTTACCTCCTACGGACATTACTAACACTACGAACACAGTAAATAGAAGATTTTTGGAGTAGTTGAGCAGCTCAGCAATGAATCCGCTAAGCTCATGGGGACAAAGTCAGACGACCCCTCAGTACTCTTTAAGTCTCACTAACTCAGGTTAATAGCTCTAGAAAAGCAACCAGTTAGGAGACACCTAATACTCCAAGCATCAGAGGAGCTTTAATTACCTTTTTACCTCCACTAAGCAACTTCTCCAAAATAACCCTCATGATAAAGACGATTCTCTAATAATGTTCCACTATTTGTTGCCCATGATGGGTCATCTTAGCCAGCTCCCTTCATCTCTAAGATTCACCTCCATTATAAAAGCCCTACCTTCTCTAAGAGAACGAAAGGTTGAGAAGTTTACAACACAAGACATGATAGATGAGAAACTCCACTTTTTATATTCACTCATTCTCCTCTATTCCTCTTAATTTTCATAATAGGGTTTGCCCTACAATCCTACTTAGCAACCTCCAATCATTCATCCTTACTAAGAAAACATCCACTAAAACATTAGAAATAGTCTCCACAAATCCAAATAGAGGAAGAACAAGGAACTTCTAGCTCATGAGTGACATTACTCTTATTATAACTTATGTCTGATAATATTTTCTTCATATAGTAAATTTTGATGATGAGCTCTACTCGTAGATGTAAACCTTTGGACTGAACTACAAAATCCATGTGTTTATTATCTTTATATTGAACTTTCTTAATAGTAGTACTAATATTAAGTTGTGAGCTTAGTCCGAATAAACCCTACTGAGTCATATTTATTATAACCACATATGGACATCTATCTAACCCTCATTCTTATTTGTACCATCTACTGACCATCTTATGAACCTTGACTCCCCCTTAGCCTCCGAAAATATGTTATAGGATTTTTCTACTCAGTAGCTCTCTCCAACCTAAACACAACTTTAATAGTTATCTCCAACCTAAACACAACTTCAGTAGCTCTCTCTAATTTAACTTTGACATCAATAACCCTAAACACAACCTCAGTAGCTGTCTCTAGCCTAGGTTCAACCTCAGTAGTCATAAACTATCTCCTTTAACTAGTTCTCCACTTACCACCCTTGAGCTCTAGTGACCTCTACTGAACTGTTGATCTTTCTTAGTAAACAAATCCTTACTAGTTTGGGCTCAAGAGATGGTCGGGCTCCTAAGCTCATGGGCCTACCAAATCTAGCTCAAAACAGTTGGCGTTGTTTATGAAAAATGCAACAAAAAGTTGCTTTGTGACAAGATACCAGAGCTTAGATCCTTACTTGAGAACTTACTTAAGGAGCAGTGTGAGGTGTTTAGGTAAAAGTTACTCTCCGAGGCCAGAGGTAAAGGTAGATCCAGTAAAGAAAGTGGTGCTAAGAGTTCCAAGTCTAAACTTGGAGGTGAAATGCCAAAACGAAACTCGAGGCCAAGAGTTTAAGGTAATCTCCTCTCTTTCTCATTTCCTTTATTATACATAAGGAATCATACCTTAGTGTTGAGTTGCATAGACCTATTTAAGATCAAAATCACCAATATATGTAATAATATCTCCTAAAGGTGTTTGGTAAGACCTTAGTTAATATTACCATTAAGAACTCTTGACTGAGGATTACTTGTTCAACAAGCAAGGTCATTTTGGGTATTTCTAATGATCTTACAATGCGCCACGTGTCAACATCCCATTGGTAAAAAATTATTATTAACTAATTGATGTATTTAACTCTTAAGTCTTGACATTTGTATGGCTCGAGGGAAACTAAAGCAAATGTCCGATCTATTGGAATTTATTAGATTGAACTATTCAATTCGATACGTTGTCCCAATGCACAACGAGTACACTTCACATTGTAGGACTCCTAGGTCCACGCCCTATTCGTCAAACGAAACTATTTTGTGAGTCCATGATCGATGCCCCACGTACACATCACGGATATTACAAATCAGCGCAGTAGATCATACAAGTTAAGGTCATTGTGCATATGTATAATCCTTTCACCATCTATATCCTAAAGGAGCGGGGATATAGACCATCACTGTCAAATCTCCACTCGCTCATCTGTGAACTTATTTCCAGACACGTATCTAAAAAAATAATGTATGCAAACTCCTTTGCGATAGTGTTTGACCCTTTTGAAAACTCTTTTCCCGGGTTTGTTGCTTATAGCCATAAGTCTTTATGAGATATAGTCTCGAAGCATCCAGATATACAACTCACCTATGTGAGCTGACAGATTCCATATTTGCACACATCGAACTCTATAAGCATCTGACCATACCCAGTGACACATAGTGGTCAAACCATAAAAGGTCTCTGACATATATAGAACCAAAGTATGGTAGATCACTAATGAGTATAATTTTGATACATATTATAACCCCATTTTATCTTAATAATTATTCATTTTAAAGTAAATTCAGAGTTATTTATGCTTTGATTGTTGATTTTACAGGTTTTGATCATATTGAGATGGGAATAGAAACTAATGGAAGATATAAGGAACACATTGGAGGCAAAAGAAAGCCACTGAAAAATGGGGACCAAAATGACAAAAATGCAAAACTGGTGATGAACGCCCCAGCATTAAGGTTTACAAAGCCCCGGCGTTCGTCTATCATGAAGAACGCCCCTGCATCCATTAATGAATGCTCCAGCGTTCACGCAACAATGAAGAACACCTCTATGAGGAAGACATCAACGCTAGGGCAAAATTTTGAATCTAGATCACGATGCCTCGGCTTTTACAGTGGAACGCCGCAGCACTACAGAAGCCCCCATGTTTCCTTACCAGAGCGCCCTTGCGTTGGACTAACGCTGGAGCGTTCTTCGTGGAACGCCCTAGCGTTCTTCGTGGAACGCCCTAGCGTTAGTGTCCAAGTATAAAAACATTACATTTTGCCCCCTGGAGTAATGTTTTCGGACCCCTTCGAAAAACACCTAAACTTCTCTCAACCCCAACACCTTTCTAACCCAGAAACGATCCTTAATTGATAATCGAACTCTAAAACAACAATCAAACAATATTTGGTGGAGAGATTACACAAGATCTTCCCAATCAAGATCATTTTGGAGGGTCAATTCGAGATCAATCCTTGAACTTGTACTTCCTTTGCTTCAATCTTTATTGGTTTGATCCGAATTGATCTGTTTATATCATGTTTATATTTATTGTTGATCTTGATGTTATTATCATGTTGATCTATGTTTAATTTCTAGGATTATAGCCTTGACCTTAATATGATGGATTGATATATTAAAGACGATTATTATGAACTCAATTATTGTTCAATTTGTTGGATCTTAATGCCTTTAATATACTGGCCATATATTGAATGAATTGGTAATGATTAAAAAATCTTGGAAAAGGAATTTAATTGTTAAGCCCAAGACAAATTGATACATGATCACAAAGTGGCATTTGTGAGTTTCGATCTAGGATAGGAATATACCTAAATGACATGTATGGTTAATACAACTAGTGCTTAATGAATCTTAATCTATTTAATTATCATAGGACTATAGGAGATTAATAGATCTTGGTATAATCACTTGACCATCGGAAGAGGCTCGTGGTGAGATTAGTGTTATGACCAACAATTAAATTGAGGGAATAATAACCGAGGCGTCATTGTTTAGAAAATCATATTAAGTGATAGCTATAATCCTAGATCTTCGTCATATATTGTCAGATCTGTTGTCGAATTTGATTGTTAATTATAATTGGTAACATAGATAATTTTTAGTTTAAATTTTATCAAGCAATTCTTAATAATCAATCTTTTGGATAATAGCGAGAAGATACAATTTTAGTAATTGGTTAGAAATATAACAAATTCCTTGTGGGATCGACACTCTATTCATTCTATATTATGTGTTTCCGATAGCGTGCACTTGCGCTTAATATAGAATTCACACATCAATCACTCACAAGTCCATTGTGGTGCTCAGGTCAAAGGACCATATATACTACTCAACTCGATAGGACCAACTGTTGACGACTTTATGGGATGTCTATTGGGGTCCTTATTGAGCCTGTTTAGTATTAAGTTCTTACTGAATACCTGTATGCTACGAACTTCCGATAAGCTCATGGTCAGCTAAGAACAACAATTTAAGTATAGTATACACTGGTTTATTAGAAAGGGTTTCACCGACAGACCCGCATCAGTGAATAAAACTAGGAACATATAATTTGATAATAGACTTGCATGATAATATTTTTTACTACTTATTACAATTCCTTGCAACTATGTTATTACTGATATACTCTCGGGTCGATGTCTTGTTATAGACAAGGTTTTAACTCTTAGATTTTGTTGACTTTTATAACCTACTAATTCTTAGTAGTACTAACTGTTAGCAATTATAATTCTCAACTTTGCTAACTTTTAGTGTTGGTCTAAACTCTTTTATGTCAGATTTGAACTTCTTCAAATTATATAATGTTTGTAGCATAATAAGCACTATACCATTTAATTAATGAAATTAACGATTTAATAAAATATACTGTATAATTATTATAAAATAAAATATTTATATAATAATGAGATGACACGTAAGTACAAATCTCAACACTAGGATATTTTAAAGCCTATATAAACCCTTGTAACCCATTATAATAATTGTGCATTTGCATATATCAACAAGAGAGAGAATAAAAAGCTGAGATAGCTCTATAGTATTGAGTGCGTAAGAGAGTGCTATATGAGCACTTGACTATTGATTGTGTAAGAGAATACTGATAGACTCTTTGACGAGCTTGCTTATTATTGTATTCCTTGGTAATCTCTTCTTTAATATCTTTCTAATCTTAAGATCTTTGTCATCTGAGAATTCTTTGTGAATTGAATAATAAAAAAAGTTAGGATTCTATGATCCACTATAGACATAACCAGTTGTTATCGAACCATATAAATTTCTTGTGCCTTCTATGATTGATTGCTTATATATATTATGTATTTGATTCTTTTTTATTCTTATTTTACTTGTAGGCGAAGTCTTCTGCATGCACTTAGAATTTTAGGATGCTAAAAAATAGCCTAAAAGGTATTAAGGCAAGTAAAAATATCAACAAGTAGTATCAGAACTATAGCTGAGATTGATACAAAAAAGAACTTTCATTAATAGAATAAACTGATTAAAATGTTGATGTATTTTCATTTTTATCATAATCAGATCTACTAATTTAATCTTACTAATGTACAACGAGATTTACATATATATAGATTCACAAAGAATACCACTCATATACAAGCACATACTTGGCATATTTCATCTTTAGCTCTTTTTAATCCTTTGCTTTAATAATCAAAATGTTCGATCAAGATTACACTAGGTAAAATCGAAGAAAATTATGACACAAATAATAGAGCGAACTCTAAGTAAATTTATTCTACTTTACCATAGAATAAACACGTATACTAAAATAAAACTAACAGCTTTAAAAATAATTAAAATTAGTAAAACACCTACTTCAGATCTAGGTTTGAGTGACATAATATTAAAAAAATATTTAAAATTAACACTAAATTAAAATAATTGATAAATATTGAACTTATTTGTTGAAATAAAACATAAATAAAGCAAATAACAAAACCAATGTAGGAAACAGATGTTGCTGTTACTAGATTTGTTGAAGGAGTATACTTTCCAACTGCACACATTACTATAAGAGGTTAATTGTAAAGGTTAAAAAAGAAAAACAGAAAGTGCATAAATCTATAAATTTAAAAGTATTATAACTTGATAAATTAGTGGAATTGCAATCTTATACTATATTCTGGATGTTTCCATTATGTTATTAATAAAGACTCATTATCAGAGCCTTGTCAATATACGTGGGCAAAATTTGAACTTATACTAATTTCTTTGAACTTAAAATTTTATTTGAATTGGTATTAAATTTTTTATCCACTAATTTTATATAATTTAATTATGTAATTCAAAATAATATTTTACTATTGACAAATTTATACTATTGTATTATACGAAATCAATAAATAGAATTTTGTATCACCAATTTAAGTAAAAATAAGAAAAACCCATCTTATAAATAATAGTCTTTGAAATATATTTTTTTTTTGTGGAAGTCAATATTGAAAGGGTGATCTTCAATAATCTGTCTTATTTTAATTTATTTACTAATTTTTAAAATTTAATTAATTATTTACTTTATTTTTAATGTAATAATTATAAAATTCAAACTACAAACTCAATAAAAGACTCGGTAAAAGATGTCAGTTTAGTCGAAAATAACACATTTTAAATTAATATTTAATCATTGAATTTTATAATAATTTAAGTATTTTATTTTATTTTTATTATTTTAAGTGAGTGTATTTGTGATAAAGTGTTTGAAAAAATATTAAAGGTAAAATAAAAGATTCGAGTGAAATGAGTAAAAAGAGAACAAAATAGTTCGCACAATCTCATTTTCAACTAAGAAATGAACAAAAATGAATAATAAATTCTCCTCTTAATTTGACTAAATCAAATTAAAATCCAAAAATGTTATTTTATAATCAAATTATAAAACATTTTTTAGGGGTTAAATTTATATAATAATTACTTAATTCCATTATTTAAAGTAATTCCAAACTTACTTTTTTGTCTTCAGCTCTTCTAAAACCAAACTTGGATTTTAAGTTTTGTCTCTATGGATGTGGAAGCATGTAATAAATAAACTACGTTGAGAATTGTGAGGCACGTGTCGCTTTATGATTGACATTTTTTCTCAGACCGTGAACTTCGTGGGGACGACACTAATAAATATCTAGACTCGTTTCCACGTGATTCTTTACGTGTTCGATTAATACTTATCCACCAGAATCTCCATTTTCCCCCCTCAGTCCTAGGTGGACCAACCAGAATCTCCCTTCGAAATTCTAAAAGTCACCAAGGCAAAGAGAAGGATAGACGAAATCTAACAATGTCTTAGTTGTATTGTATTGTGTATAATTTCCACGCCCCAACGATTTTCTTCTGAAATTTTCCTTTGCTAGATGAAGATTGCTATCTTTGTAATTTAAAAAAAAACAGTAAAATGTTAAATAATATATTTATAGGGATTTAGAAGAAATTAGTTGTACTTTAAATTACTTTCAACTCTTCATTAAATTATTGAAATTAAATTCAAATATTAGTTTATTTTAATTGAATTGGATAGTTGGTTATTTGATTCAACTCCACTTATTTTGTCCCAGTAACTTTGAACTTAAAACAACAAGGATTTCCAATTTACAATTGAATTATATAATTTATGCATTCATTGAGAATGATATTTGTTATATATATAATAAATATTTTTGTTTTCTTGGATTTTGGCTTATAATGCCTACAAGCTTCGGCTCATTGAATCCAAATAGACCATAGCTCACACAGCTTAAAAGGTTTTGGTCCACAAAGGCTCAAAAGAGAATATCGATCCTGATTTGTCCTTAACCTATGGACACCCTTTTTGAGTTGGTCAGAATATTGATTAAAGTTTGGCTACTCTGTTTAATCAAACTCCAAAAAAAGAGTAGATAATCTAAACTTCTGAGTTGGCCATAACATTGGTCTAACTTGGCTATCTTGTTCGGTCAAACTTTAAAATGGAGATTTACACTCTCATCGAGCTAGTCAAAGCATTGGTTAAAGTCTAACTATCTTGCTCAATTAAACTTACAACTTCAAAGTTGATTAGAACACTAGTTATAAATTAGCTACACTATTCGATCAGGCTCCAAATATAAAGGGAATTATCTTTACACATATCGAGCACGAGATAAGTATATATTTGACCACTCAAAAAAATTCGAAGAAAAATTCTCGAAAGAACTTAGCTTACAAGAATCATAGAAAGTTTTAGATAATATCTAACTTATCTAGGAAAGATCCATCAATTTAAGTGACATCCAAAAAATTATGGTACAAGTCCTACCAGGGCAAGAAAAAATCTAACTCAATTTAAATAAACTCAAATAGCAAAATACTGAAAGAAAATGTCTACAAAGCTTCTAAATTTTAATAAGTTTCTAAGTATCATGAGTAAAACCTATAGCCCCACCATATAAATAGAAAAAAAAATATTCACAATGAGACTCTATACAAAGAGATAGACACACAGAATTGTGTATTCTGCATTTTTAAAAGAGCTCTATAATACTATGAAAAGGTTTAAATTCTCAATATTTTCATCCTCAAGGCCACGAGAGTATTTATATTGAGCCCATATATTGCATTCTCTTTATATTCTTGCCCATTCTTTATTTTTTTAAGACAATTATTGGCTTAAACATTGAAATAGCTATGCCGAAAAAATGTCTGACATAGCCTCACCTTTGTTTTTGGTTGCAAAATTTTCATCAAACAAAATATCTATAGGGAAAGAGGCAATCAAATCAATTTATCCCATTATATCCTTGGAGTTATAACCTAACTTCCCAACAATTAAATAAATGTAATTCATCCTCAAGTTATCAAATTTTAGGGGGTTAACAATATTATTTTGATATGATAGGATAGATATCTTGTCAAAATTTGTATAAAAATAAGATAATGCAATCTTAATTTATTCTTACTACAAATTATTAGACAACATGTTAGTGTATGTAAAGTAAAAAACTTTAATTTTAATATAAAATTAGTTTATTTGAAAATCAAATTTTATAATAAATATTTTTTTTATTAAAAATACTATGAGCAATAGTTTCTAAAATAATAATTTTTTTTTTAAAAAAGAAATTTTAAATTCATTACAATCATAAACAAGTTCTTAGTCTTGTCACACAATAAATTTTAGTTATCATTTTTATTTATTATCTTAATCTAGAACAAGATTGTGCTTGTTATATATAATTTAATATGTTTTTTAGAACCGAAAATGTTGTATTCAACTAGCTCAAAAACAAATGAACAAGATTCTCATAAACAAAAAAGTCAATATAATTTGGGACTTTACCAAATTAAATAAACTCATGATCAAGATTTAAGGCACAATGCGCTAACTCATGAGCAACTTGAATAGACAAACGAGAGGAGTAAATAAAAGAAAAAAGACTTAGAAATAACACCAATTTCATGCAATAACAAGACAAGTTCTGAAGTCGAGCACACTGAATTATTGATATCCTTAATAAGATCGACAATATCAAAAACTAACTCCACAACTGAAATGCCAATGCTCCTTTCTAACCGAGGGCCACGTAGTACCACCATTGCTTCTAGGATCACTGCTGAATAACAAGTTACAATCGAGCATCATTCAAAAATCAAAACTGCCCCCGCATTGTCCCTTATAATTACCCAAAGCCTGAACCTGCAACCATTAATAGAAGAGCTAATATTTATATTTATTTTAAGCTTACCCAAACTCAGCGGTTGCCAAGGCAGCACGGGTAAACTTTAAGCAACAATATTCGAGACAAACTCTTATTTAAATTCCCTTAAGTACTTCTTAAACCAGTTAAGAGCTTCTGAAAATTGCACTTGTTTACTCTCCACTAAAGTTTTATTCCTTAAAAAAAAAAAAAGCCTCCATAGTAGAGTCACTAATAACTCAAAATTAATGGTACTTAAGCTACCTAAGTAATCAAGGAAAAAATTCTAAGAATTATAATTCAGGTGAATACGATCCATGAAGAAACTTTTCTTCCGAAACTTTTTCAATTACTTATATAGCCATAGAGTATGAACTGAGTTTTCACCGCCCAAACCACATTGTAGGCAGGTTTCATCAATCGATACATAATGTTTCTTCAAATTAAAAAAGACTAAGATCCACTCATTAAATGCTTTCTATAAGAACTCCTTAATTTTTAACAGGATTGTCATCTTTCACAAATATTTTCACCGTAATTGGAAAAAGATTACTATACTACTGCATGACACCTTGTAGTTGAATTTTAGATAGAAAACCAGAAGGAATGCTCTGAATTAAAAAAATGTATTGATGGAAACTAGTATTACAAAGGCACGGTTGTTTGTATATATACATTGAAGTGGTGAAAAATTAAATTAGCCATAATACAAATTTTAATCATTATACATATCATCCCAGTTGTTTAGTATTGCCCTGGATTCTCAAATTACTCTTTCATTAGGCCATTTGTGCTTGCTAGTGTTGCAATTTTATTGGTTGGATTTACAGCATTTTGTCAGATGGCATTCTTTATCTTTTTACTAGTCTTCTAGAATAGAGTCCTACTTCCCCTTTAAGTGTCCATTCAAAAATGCATTTCCCTCAATTCAGTAAATGGACTACAATGTAGCTTAACAATTTAACCCATCATCTTCAAGTTCAAGAGTCTAGAATTACCTTGAGCTTGCTTTTCAGATGTTTAAATCTTTCAATTGAGAGAACTTTAGTCATTATATCTGCCACTTGATCTTTGGATGGAACAAACTTGATTTCTAACTTATGGTTGGCTACTTTGTCTCTGATGAAATGCACATCTATCTCTATATGCTTAGTTCTAGTATGGTAGACTAGGTTGTTTGCCAATGTTGCAGCACCTTGACTGTCACACCACACAATTGGCTTGGTAATTTGTTTTATGTGTATTTCAGATAATAGAGAATTGAGTCAAGTTATCTCTACACTAGTTTGAGCAAGGGATATGTACTTTGATTTTGTGTTTGACCTTGATACCACTTTTTGTTTTCTTGAACTCTATAAAATCATGTTTCTATATAGAAAATATTGTGGCCTCCTATAGACTTTTTGTCACCAGTGTCATCTGCCCAGCTTGCATTAGTGTATACCTCTATCTCAAGTTTATTATCTTTAGTGTATTGCATTCCATTTATTAAAGTCCCTTGAAGGTACTTCAAAATTATTTTGCAAGTAATGCAATGTGCAACCTTTGGTCTTTGAAGGAACTGACTCAATTTATTGATATTGTAGGTGATCTCAGGTCTGGTGATTGTTGTATACTACATGACACCTATGATGCTTCTATAAAGCATTTGATCTTTAAAGTATTTACCTTCATCTTTAGTAAACATAGAGTCTGTGCTCATTGGTGTTGGGCAGGATTTATAATTGAACATCCCTACTTTTTTTGGCACATCTAGAATGTACTTGTTATAATTCAAATGCATTCTTTGTTTATCTCTTTTAACTTCTATCCCTAGGAAGTAACTCAAAGAGCTTAGAATTTTTAATAAGAATATTTGATTGAGCTTTTTATGATAACATCTCACATGCTTTCATCATTGCCAGTCATAAGAATATCATCAACATACACAAGTATAAACACTTATTCTACCAAGCTTCAATTTAGAAAAGTATTGTTGATGTCTACTTGTTTGACTTTCCAATTGAAATAGGTTACTAGACTTAGAACCACCCTAATAGTTACTGACTTTACTAGTGGGCTTGGTTTATGTGTAATCTACTCTTACTATTTGATGAAAACCTTTAGCCATTAATCTTGCTTTTTACCTTGCCATTTCTCTATTTAGTTTATACTATATCTTGTAAATTCATTTGTTTCCTATCACCTTTATTCTTGGTTTGTAATCAACCAGTGTCCATGTTTCATTTTTCAGCAGTGCTTGATAGTCATCTGCCATTATTGCCTTCCATCTTGCATCTTTTAAAGCTTCCTTAGCATTAGTTGGTATATTCTCATACCTTAAGCCTTGTTGACATGTCAAATATATTTTTGGTTTGAAAATTCCTAATTTGATCTAATGGTCATTGGGTGAGTAGGTTTTGTTTGCTGTTATTGACTAGTGTGATTAGTTTCTATTTATTGTATTGTATCTAATGCTTCTGGTGAGGATGATAGGTTAATTTGGTGAAACTCTGGTGTCTGGTTTAGTGTTTGAAAAGTTTCAATTGATGTTGACAATATTTATGTTATGATCTTTCTTATGGTGTTGCTAATTTCTTTGGTATAGAACTGAGTTATCAATATCAGTAACCGTGTTGCCTTTTTTTACTTGTTGTAAGGATATATGCAAAGGATGATTATATATGACATGTTCTATAGATTGAGACTTCTTAATTTTGGTGTTTGAAAAGTGTTATTTGATGTTGACAATATATATATGTGTTATGATCTTCCTGATGATGTTGCTCATCTCTTTGGTATAGAACTGAGTTATCAATATCAATAACTGTGGTGCCTTTTTTTTACTTGTTATAAGGATGTATGCAAAGGATGATTATATATGGCATGTTTTTTAGATTGAGACTCCTTAATTTTGAATAACATGTCATTGCTGAATGAAAATTCATCCCCATTAAAAGAACATGTCTTGAAATAAAGATTTTTCATTAGGCAGTAGACATTTGTATCCCTTGTGTTTGGTGCTATAACCTATGAATGTGCATTTCTTGGTGTGGAAATCAAATTTGTGTTTTAGAGGTCTCAAGTGAGGGTAACATGCACAACTAAAGACTTTTAATTTATTATAATTTGGTGTTTTATTCTAGATATTCTTATAAGGAATGTTTTGATTCAAGATTGGTGTGATGAGTAAGTTAATTAAATGGACTGTAGTCTTAAAGGCTTCCTACCAAAACTTTAGGGGCTTTCTTGCTTGTGAGAGGAGTGTAAGTCTTGTTTGAACAATTTGTTTATATTTTCTTTCTATTTTTCTATTTTGTTTTGAGGTGTATGGGCAAGTATGTCTCATATGAACTCCAAACTATTTTAGTTAATGCTCTAAGAGTCTTTACTTCTCATGTCTGTTTATACAACTTTAATCTAATGTAAAGTTATTTTTCAATAATGTTTTTGAATTGCACTACTGTATTTATAGTTTGAGACTTGGTTTGTAAAGAAAATATCAAGACATACCTAAATTAGCTATCAACTACCCTAAGATAGTACCTCCATTTCTTAATACAATAGGTACTGGTCCCCATAGGTCTAAGTGTAGATTTGGCTGAATTTTTTGAATGGTTAAACTTCATTTAAAGATTTTTATCCATTTTACAAGCATTACAAAATGGTAAAGTAGGAATTTTATTTAAACTATTGAACTTGTTACAAGAAGATAAAACATGTTTCAATACTTGACCATTAAGATGACTAGGTTGTCTATGCAATAAAGATAAAATTCTTGACAAGTCTAAATTAGTTTCTACATTGTGTATGCAATTATTTTCTAGCACTGAAGTAAAGAGTGAGATTGTATTTCTAAGAGACTCAACTTCGAGTTTGAATTTAGTGTTGCTATACATGGGCACCACCATCAATTAGTATAGACCTCCTTTATCCATTCCTTAGAGTAGAACCTTATCCATCTTGTCCTTCACAACTCACAAATTATCTTAAAACTCTATTATAACATCATTGTTTTTCATTAGTTTTGAAATAATTATCAAATTTTTGGTCATTTTAAACACACATAGAACATGTTTGAGAACTAGTATATCATTTGAATATTGCAAATGCAACATGCTTGTTTCTACATGTGAGATGTGAAGCTTTTGTCCATTACCAACAATAAGTGTTTGATTACCTTTGTATTCAGCCCTTGTGGTGAGGTTGTTGAGATTATTGATCACATAGTTTATTGTACGAACTATCTATGTACCATTCCTCATCTTTTTAATCCTCTTGGGTAACAACATATGTTGAGTTTTGTTGATATGCAGCTCTTGACACAAAGTCCTATTCAAATATGTGCTAGCAGATAATGGCTTCATGTCTAGGCTTGCAGCAAATTTGGCATGTCACCTTTGGCTTGTTTTTGTTTCCTTGTTGTCTAATTTTACCATTGTTCTTGTTGTTGGGATTAGCCTTGTTGTTATTTTTGCTACTTCCTCCACTATATGATAGACTTCCTCTTCTACCAGGATCTTTTCTATGTTGGCTTTTTCTTTGATTTCTCTATTGATTTTCATGTTGGCATCAAAATCATCATATTCTAAATCCATCCCTTCTAGTATAAATTAAATCAATTCAGTATATGAGATTGGCTTTTCAGGAGTTGCTAAGATTCCAAGAAGCTTTTTCATTTTGCTGAAATAATTACTCATACTCATAAAGTCTTTCTTGGAGACATTAAGCCGTCTTTTCACTTCAATCATGTGAGCCATGGATTAAGAGCAATACATCCTCTTCAAGTCTATCTATAAATCGAGTGAGGTGCTTCAATTAGTAACTGAGCTTAGAATGTTTTCACTTAAAAAAGATAGTAACTAAGTAAGTAAAAGTTGGTCATGCCTCCTCCAATCTTCCAATCTTCCAGAACAGAGTTCTACTTTCCCCTTCGAATGTCCATTTAAAATTGCATCTCACTCCATACAGGAGTAAATGTACTAACTGAGCTTAACAATTTAACTCCTGTTAAGACCATATTGTAGCCAATGTCCACTCTTTATGGTATATTAACCGTGTTTATCAAAATGCCACGTAAGGAGTCCCTATGCTGCCGCCCCAAAGGGTGAATAAGGAGCTTAGAATCTAGAGTTAATTCGTTATCAAATTCAAAGTTAAAAAAAAAATAATAATAATTCAAGAAATAGATACCAAAACGACATTTGTCATTTTTGTAAAAAAGAAAATGAGTTTCTCATGTTAAATGAATATAAGAACAAGAAGATCTCCCCCAAAAAATGGGGGTTATAAATAGCGTTAACATCTCCCGATTCACTCCTCTGCAAATCCACAGCTCTCACTTTACCTCGGTTGTTGCGCAAAAATATATAAAGCTCTCTCTCGCTCGTTGGTTGAGCGAATACACCGCCTCACTTTTCATCCAATCAGGTCCCTCTCTTCTTCTCGCTATTTCAGATCTGTAGAACTTCTCATTTTTCAAATACTAGAAGTTAAAGATATATACAATTACTATCATTTCCATTTTGATGACTTAATTTTGATTTCGCATACAGATTCAACGATTAGTTTTTGTTAGGAAATGGCTCACGTAGTGCAAGCTGAGGCTGTCATGAACCACGTCAACGGAGGGACGGCGAAGGCTTCAATATTCGCTCGGGACTTCGATCCCACAGCTGTAGTGCCAGAACCGGTGCCTGCGGTGGTGGCGGAGAACGGTGGGATCGATCAGTTAACGCATAAGATTGCTGAGAGAGAGATTGTGCTAGGGAGGAACGTGCACACCACGTGCCTGGAAGTCACGGAGCCCGAGGCAAACGACGAGTTCACTGGCGACAAGGAGGCGTACATGGCTGGCGTCTTGGCTCGCTACAGAAAGACACTGATGGAACGGACCAAGCAACATTTAGGTAAGAACATCATGCATACTGGAAAACGGCATTGTTTTATGGTTTATGTGCTATATATTCAAGTTTATTGCATTAAAATCGGATGACAAAACTTGTGCTTTAGCTCGCAAACCTTAGTTACTTGTTGTAGATGTTGGTCACTTATCGGTTTCAGTTCCTAAATGCAAATTGCATGACAGGAGGCATGAGGAAACAATGATTGGGTGTTGGGATTATGCCTTAGTATCTCTCATCTTAAAATGGAATCTTTATCATCAATTTTTTTTTTTTTTGTGTGGAGATGATGTAGTAATATAATATGTGAAAATTGCAGAGTATTTAGCTTAATAACGTGCATGCTGATTTTCAAGTAAAAGAAATAAGAAAAAAGCTGCAGCTGGTATATTCCAAATATTTGCATGTTCTAAGAAGCTTACATTTGATTAGTTGGTAAACTCCTTGCCATTTGCGGTCTTTTTTTTCTTCTGAATTTTCCCTAAAAAATTTGATGTTGAATGGTGACACTTCTGTTCAGGTTATCCTTATAATCTGGACTTCGATTATGGTGCTCTTGCTCAGTTGCAGCATTTCTCCATCAACAATCTTGGTGATCCATTTATTGAAAGCAACTATGGTGTTCATTCAAGACAGTTTGAAGTCGGTGTTTTGGATTGGTTTGCCCGTCTATGGGAAATAGGAAAAGATGAATACTGGGGGTACATTACAAACTGTGGTACTGAAGGAAATCTACATGGAATTTTAGTTGGGTGAGTAACATAGAGCTTTACCTTTGTGGTTTTTATTGTCACATCATAAAAATATATTTGTGTCCCAGATGTGTGAAACAGAATGTAATTTCATTGTGCAGGAGAGAGGTGTTTCCAGATGGGATTCTCTATGCATCACGAGAGTCGCATTATTCTGTCTTTAAAGCAGCACGTATGTATCGTATGGACTGTGTGAAGATTGATTGTTTGGTCTCTGGTGAGATTGATTGTGCTGATTTCAAAGCTAAGTTACTTGAGAACAAGGATAAGCCGGCAATCATTAATGTTAACATAGGTCCGTCTCTCTCTTTCTCTCCCCCCTTCTCCTTTCATGTTCATGCACTAACCCCCAGGTTTGAGTGTGCACAGATCACAAAGTTGATGATTTGATTTCCTGTATTACAGGAACAACTGTTAAAGGAGCTGTTGATGACCTTGATCTTGTTATACAAACTCTTGAAGAATGTGGATTTAAGCATGATCAGTTCTACATTCATTGTGATGGGGCTCTGTTTGGACTAATGATGCCTTTTGTTAAGAAAGTAAGTCACATTGTTTCCAACTCTTGACATTATAAGGAGACTAAAGATAAGAAGGTTGGCTGCTTTCTTTTGCATTTACAGCTTATGTGTTGAGAGCTGATGGCTTGGGGCTTTACCTATCTTTTTGGTTTTTGTTGAGAGTTTTAATGGTCTGATGTAATTGCATTTCCTTTTCACCTGTGTTCTTAATCACTGAATCGACCATTTATGTTGCATTTCACTGCAGTACAACTGGATTTTAGTTTTCAGTCTAAAAGAAGAACTAAAGGACTAAATAGTCTCTCCTAGTGTTAGTTGGGTAGATGATGGGTCACGAGCACACCTAAAGCATTTCCTGCTCTTGTATGAACCCTGAATCATTGACAGTAGACTCCTGGTAACATCTTGATATGTTTGGAGGGTGATCCAGTTTGTTTAATCTTCTTTTCTTAGTTTGCCTGCAATATCTCTTTGGCATCTGTTTAATCATTGGTTGCCTAAAATACCATACATATTGGTAAATTGAGAAGAACAATTAACCTGTTTTGTTAGTGAATGATGGCTTTATGTCATGACACTAATATGGTCCCTGGAAGCTCATCATTCTCTCACTGCTTCTTGTTATTCGTCGTCAAGTAAAACCTTGCAAATATTTAGTACATGTACAGTCCTATTCACCCCCTGCTTGTCTAATCTGTTGGGCTTATTATTCTTGTCGATGAACAGGCACCAAAGGTTACTTTCAAGAAACCCATAGGAAGTGTGAGTGTCTCCGGTCACAAGTTTGTGGGATGTCCAATGCCTTGTGGTGTTCAAATAACAAGATTGGAACATATAAACGTCCTCTCAAGGAATGTTGAGTACCTTGCATCAAGGGATGCTACAATCATGGGAAGTCGGAATGGTCATGCTCCTATCTTTCTGTGGTACACCCTAAATGGAAAAGGATACAAAGGGTTCCAGAAGGAAGTGCAGAAGTGTCTTCGAAATGCTCACTACTTAAAGGACTGCCTTTGTGATGCTGGGATTAGTGCCATGCTAAATGAGCTTAGCAGCACAGTTGTGTTTGAACGTCCTCAAGATGAAGAGTTTGTTCGAAGGTGGCAGCTAGCTTGCCAGGGTAATATTGCACATGTAGTGGTGATGCCGAATGTGACTATTGACAAGCTGGATGATTTCTTAAACGAGTTAATTGAAAAACGCTCAACTTGGTATCAGGAAAGAAGAGCTCAACCTCCTTGTGTTGCTGCAGAAATAGGAAGTGAGAATTGTGTTTGTGCTCTCCATAAGTAAAATTCTTGTGGCTGAGTATTATTGAAGTCTGATGTCTTGTTTGTAATAGAATTCTTGGTTTAAATAGAATCTGGATTTGTTTCAGTAGCATTTTCCAGTTTTGATGATGCTTCATATTAACTACATTTTATACATCTCTCAGTGATTTCATGCTCAATTTGTCTTAAAACAAAAATGCATTAGAAATTAAAAGTCAGTAAACTTAAGACATAAATTTTGTTTAAATTTCTTGTTTGCTTTAACCTTTGCTCCCCCATTATTAAATCTGGGGTTCCATTTGAGATGGAGGTGTTGTGGGTAGAGATGGTAATGGGGTATGGAAAAGGCTTTTTCGTAACTTGTTTTATTTTAAATTTGGTCTTCATCTCATTTTTTATAAAAAATTTAATGGGGTGGGAATAGAAAATCTTTGTGCAGAAAATGATTTTTTTATTTCTGTCTAATTTTTTTATTTTTTTAATATTAAATATTATTTTATATTTATAAATTTTAATAATATAAAATTAATTTATATTATAATAAAACCGAATCAAAGCAACAAATTTGAATAATGTAATAATATCCTTTAATAATGTAAATAACAAAATAAATTTTTAAATAAATAAAAAATTAAATAATATTCTCGAGCTTAGTATTATTGATCTTCTTATTAATTATTTTATTTTACTTAATAAAAGTCAAAGATTGAAACTTCATTACTAAAGACAAATAAACTACTTTTACTTTCTTATTAATTTTATTGAGATAATGTAATAAAGTATTTAACATAATTAAACTCAAAAGAAATTAGACTAAAATTTATCACATCAATATCTTTAATAAATGTGTAATGTTAAGTTTTTGTGAAAAAACTTAAATCTGAACTTGATAATAAAAATAAATTATATAGAAATTAGTTGATTAAAATCAAATAAAATAAAAAAATAAAAAATAAATTCTTACAAATAATACATAATTATATTTCATATCTTTAATTTTATCCCATAACCAATCTTGACCAAATATCAAAACTTTTAATATCTTTGGACGTAATCTGTTACGACGAGAACTTAAAAATTTACGACTTATACTAAATGCAAAATTAAATGCTACCAAAATTAATTTTGTTGTAATTCTAAATTTTTTACTCAAGACGAGAGAGTAAATTTGATGATAGAACAAAGAGAGTACTAAGCAAGATTTATGAGAGTATGAAGGAATAAAATTAATAACGACTAATAATAGAATTGAGGTTTTTTTGTTAAGTATTTCTAATTTTTATTAATAAAATTATATTATTAAAATATTTTCTAGTAACCTAATTAAATACAAATTATAAAATAAAAATTGATAAACTATATTATTATAAAATATATTCATATAAAATGGGGCCGATGAGGGGATGGGGCGGGAGGTTTAATCCTATTCCTATCCTATAATAATTCAAAATTTAAATTTTTTTTTATATCCACTTTATTTTTATAAAAATCACTCAATCTTTATCTCATTTAGGTCAGGGTTTCACAAAGTTCCTTCTTCACAGGATATTTTACTATCCCTAATTGTGGGTATGAAAGCACTACCGATGCTTTGAAGTGAAAACAGTAGCTTTAGAGCGATATAGGTGGGTGTTTGGTAAACATTTAGTTGTAAAAAAAAAGTTACATTTTAATTGTCGTGCTTTTCTCTACACAACCTTGAGTTGAATTGAATGTCCTAAGATGCCGGAGCATTTCTACTAATCACCAGTAGACTAACCGCATAGCTTAGTTTTCAAAATGACATATAGACTTTGAAAGAGGAAACTTTTATTTTGCTTTGTGATATGATATGATGTTTGTCATTTATAAGTAGCCGGCTGGCGTTTATCTGCAACATTTTCTGTAAGACAGGAGACGTTCTTTTATCTGATACTGCTTCTTGCTTCTCTTATTATGATACTTAGGTTGCACGAAAAGTATTGTTCTCGTCAACTTAAAATCACCCAATCGAGGAAATTAATTCCTTGATGCATGTGATTTTGGAATAGCAAAGCAATTTATTTCATGACTTTGTCTTAGTAATGAAGATTATAAAATTTTATTTGCATCGCCATATACAGGAACTTAAATGAATGGTTTTCTTTTGCGGAGGCTCAGCGACAATCGGGTACTTGTTTTATGGCATCCGAACAAGCGTTGGTTGGACAGAGTCAACTTTGTCTCGAGGTCTCCACCTACGATGACAGACAACAAATTCATAATATTAGAATTAGGAACACAAGTCTCTAAATTATGATTTTCATTTTTGTTATCAAGATTCTACTTGTTCTTCAATAATGTAATAAATATAAAAACAGGAAGCGGCCAAAAAAAAATAAAATTAGAGATGATGTGCTGAAACTTAATTTTATTACTTAAATAAGTTCTTATTGAGGACAACAATGATTACAAACTTTACAAATATTAAAAATATTTCTAAAATAATCTCAGCCAACACCAACGAGTTTTCTTAGTTTATTTGTCTAAATAAAACCCACTAACTCATAAATTAAAAAAAGATAAAAATCAACTTCCTAAATAAATGAAAAACTTAAAACAAACTAGACTTATTCAACAAAGATTAATTCAGCAACTTCTACCATTCACGATATGAAATCAATAAATTTTACTAATTTACAATACTTTCCCTTAATGTAAATTTATTTTCAACTGCATTAAGAGCACTTTAAAACACTTTAAACTTTGCTTTGTCTAAGGCTTTGGTAAATATATCAACAACTTGAACTTTAATTCAAATTTTTTGTAGTTGAATGTCCGGAGTCAAAATCTTTTCTCAAACAAAATGATAACGTGGTTCCATACATTTTGTGCGGGTATGAAATATTGGATTTCCAGCAAGCTTAATTGCACTTTCGTTGTTAGTGAATGAAATTGGATAGTCCAAGGCAGAAACATATCTTGAATAAGCCTCTTAAGCCAAATACACTCTTGAGTGGCCATAATAGCTGCTACATATTCAGCTTCACAAGTTGAAAGAGCAACAGTAGTTTGCTTTTTACTGCACCATGAGATTACTGCTAAACCTATATTAAAAAAATACCTTATTGTGGAGCGCTTATCATTCACGTCACCAGCCCAGTTTACATCTACAAAACCAGTGAAAAAGAATGGTGTATGTTGCTTATTATAACCTAAAATTCAGAGTGCCTTTTACATAGCGAAGAATCCTCTTTACTGCAATCAGATGACTCTCACGTGGTTTGTCCATAAACTGAGAGACAAATCATCTTGAAGATGAGTTATTTCAGTATTGTAATTGCTGGTAATAATCATATCATTCATATAGAGAAGAAGCATTGTGTACACTGAGGATGTTTTCTTAATAAATAAACTTGAATTTGCATTTGAAGACTTGAAACACAAAAATTGTTATTGAGTGATTTTAGCATACCAAACACGTGGAGCTTGCTTGAGACCATACAAAACCTTCTTGAGTTAGCACATATAATCAAGAAACTCCTTAGAAATAAATCAATGTGGCTGCTCCATCAATACATCTCGATCCAACTCCCTATAAAGGAATGCATTCTTCATGTCTAATTGCCACAATATATAGCCTTTGTAAGCAACCAATGACATAATTGTTCGAATCATCACCATTTTAGCAATAGGGTAGAAAGTCTCCTCTATTCTAAACCATATTGTTGAGAAAAACCATGAGCAATAAGATGAGTTTTATACCTGTTAATAGTGCCATCAACCTTTTTCTTCAACTTGTAAACCTATTTACAAGTAATTAAATTTAACATTCTTTGGCTTCAGAATAAGCTCTCATGTGCAGTTCTTGTTTAAAGCTGATATCTCCTCCTGCATTGCTTCTTCCCACTTAGAAATACCTATAGCCTCATTGAATACTTTTAGGCTTATTTTCACATGAATCTCCCATCAAGAAATAGCACACAATAAAGTATTGATTTAATTGAACTTCATAATCAGTTAAATAATCAGGTAGCTTTCATTGTCTAGAAAACCCTTAAACTGCAGTCCCTATAGTCTCATCTTGTTGAATATTTTCTTTAGATGGATTAATATTGCTTCCCCTTTTTTTAGACGAACATTATTAAATAAGGACAAAAGATTAGTCGTGCCTCTATTTATATTTGTATCAATTTGATGTGATGATACTTCATTAAACAACACATCATAGAAAACAACATTTCTCTTTGTTTATAGATCTAAATTTCTCCATCATTTGTTGTGAGTGTCATAACAAAAAAAAATACAGTGCCTTTCCCTTGGGTCAAGTTTTGATTGATTTGTTTTGGGGACATGAACATAACAAACTGAGCCAAAAACTTGAAAATAACTCACATTGGGATTGTGATGGTATAGTGCTTCAAAAGGAGGTGATTCTGTCCCTGGCCATAGAGGTAAAAAATTTATGACATGACAGGTTGATTGAATAGCTACTGCTCATAGCTCTCTTGAAAGATTCTTTGCATGCAACCATGACAAGCACATGCATGTGAGATGTGCCAACTTGTGCTCAACAACTCCATTTTGCTATGGAGTTTCTTGACAAGTTATTTGACACCAAATGCCATGTTCTCTGTAATAAATTAGGAATTGACCAAACATGTATTCTACTCAATTGCCAATGCGTAGACACTTTATTGGCAACCCAAATTCTTTCTCCACCTGCTCCTTAAACCAAATAAATTTAGAGAATCTCTCACTTTTATGTTCTGAGAAATACACACAAGTGAACCAAGAAAAAATCATCCACAATAACTATTATATAATGAGAATTAGAGTAACTAGGTATTCTTGTTAGCCCCATAAGATCTAAATGTACCAGCTATAGCACAATAGAAGTTCTACTCTTTAGATTCGGAAAAGAAAAGTGATGTGATTTTTCATATTGGCAACCAAGGCAAATCACATCCTGATGAATTTCCTTACAAAGAGGAACTCCATTAAGAAGTTTCTTTGTAGAGATTTTTTTGCAGTAATTGGAAATAAATATGGCCTAACCAAGCGTGCCAAAGTGTCACACTTACATTCTGACCAATCTTTTCAACATATGCATCACTTGTAGACAATACATTAGAGTGAATCTTTCCTTTTTCCCATATATAAAACATCAGCTTTAAGGTGTTTTATATTGGAAATAATTTTCACATCATCTGGACCAAAAAGAACATACCTCCCAAAATCAGTAATCTCGGAAACTGAAGCGAGATTCTTCTTCAAGCCTAGAATATGATAAACATCTTTGAGAGAAATGCCATCAACATTTGAAATATCTTTCTTGACATTGAGATGTCCTTCTTTCACTACAGGTTATAAAGAATTATTACAATGGATCTTTTTTCACAATGTGGATGAATATCAGAGAGTAAAGAGACATTTTCTATTGCATGATGAAAGTAACTAGAATCAACAATCCTAGTCGTACTATAGTTTATGGAAGCATTAGCATATGTTTCTACATTGGTCTGGTGCAAAAAGTCACATTAATAGGTTGATCAATAATTTCAATGGATAAGCATTGCTCCTATTTTGGTTGTTTAGACTCACCAATTTTATGTGCAATATTTGTTCCTATTTCTGTAAGATTTACACAGTAATTTTGTTTAATATAGGCTGTTTCCAATACTGATTACACACAATCTTCACATGACAATCACGTTTTTAAGTGTCCCAGCTTTCCACACCTATCACAGCCTTTTAAATTGCCTTTGGATTGCCCTTCAATTTTGGATTGCTTGTTATCACCTGAAGAATGTTTGAAGGAAAAAGTTCATTTTGCTTTGTCTTTTGTGTAAAGAGCATCCTCCACTTGAAAGAAAGATTGCTTGCTGCTATTGACCATTTATTTCACCAATCCTTCCTTATTTGAGAGCAAATTCTCTAACTTAATGATAGAAGGTTGATTTGCCCACCCTTGTATCAAAGAGATAAATGGCATGAACTCTTTTTATAGTTCGCGAATGAGATAACAACACAAACAAGCATCAATCATAGGCTCCTCCATATTTAATTCTAAATTTCAGTACACAAGGTTTTAATTTTCAAAAAATATTCTAAAAGTAAAAGATTACCTTGAGTTATCCCAACAAGTTTGTTCTCCAAATACTGCAACCTCATCGCGTTCTTTTGAGTGAATAACCTTTCAAGTGTCTCCCATACTTGCTTTGGAGACTTCACATCACGAATATGCTTGATGTACTCTTTACTAATCAATGTTCGCAAAGTAAATAAAGTTTTGTAACACTTGATCTTCCACTTCCTCCGCAACTCAGCATTTTCTAGGGTATCTTTGGGAATTATAACATCACCAGAGATAAGATCCCACAAATCCTGCCCTTGTAGATAAGCTTCCATGCAAAGCTTCCTATGCTATAATTATTACCAACAAGCTTGTCTATAAAGACATTGCTTCCACCGTTCATCTGATCTTTACTAAGTAATAAAATCAAACACTTGATAGGAACTTGGCTCTGATAATATTTATAAATATGAAAATAGAAAGAAGCCAAAAAAATAAAATAAAAAAAATGAGATGATTTGCTAACACTGAATTTTATTACTCAATTAAGATCTTACTGAGGACAACGATTACAAATTTTATAAATATGAAAAACTTTCCTGAAAAAACTCAACCAACACCAACATGTCCTCTGAGTTTATTTGCCTAAATAAAAATCATTAACTCCTAAATAAAATAAAGACAAAAATCAACTTCCTAAATAAATAGAAAACTTAAAACAAACTAGACCTATTTAATAAAGATTAATTCAAGAACTTCTAACATCCTATTTAGTAAAGAATAATTCAGCAACTTCTAACGTCTAGGGATATTGTTGGGTGTGGTGTTTCGATTCTAAACCGTATTTGATGCATTTATGCATGTGCGTATGACCATTGTTCATATATACATATACCTTCATCTCATACATTATATATGCAGTAGAAGCTAAAAATCTAATTTTTTAAACAATGAACACAATAAATTTTGTATTTTTTTATATTAATAAAATTAAATAGATATCAATCACATTAATACCAAAATTATGAATAATCACCTCTCAAGTCTTTAGAATGGTTTATGCTGGAGTACAACCTGAAATGGACCCGATGACAATTTCTAGGAGTCAACGTGGTGGGCTTGAGTCGCTAGAATAGTAGTTTTAATTCCAATACTAGTTTAACACTTAAACCCCAAGATTAACTCTTAATCTCCAGTTTAACACTTAAACCCCAAGATTAACTCTTAATCTCCAGTTTAACACTTAAACTATAATCTATTTATTTTACCCTTGATCAACACTTGACCAATAAAACTATGGGTGGGTAATTTCGGGTTCGGAATTTCCTGACCCTTACTCGAACTGGATTGGGACACCGAATTGTGTCCTGATCAGGACACATTTCAGGTTGAAAAATTTTGATTTGTTTTTTGGAAAAAAATTGTTTTAAAACAACATAGTTTTGATTCGAGTTCGGGACGGATTGAGATAATTCAGGTCAGGTCGGGTTCGGGTTCGGGAAACCTGAACTCGGCCTATCCCGAAGGAGTCCCGAACCCATTCTCATTCCCGTCCTGACCCAAAATTTCAGAACAGGTCGGGTTTGAGAATAATACCCACCCCTAAATAAAACAAAAGCTTTATATTGTTACAACAAGTGGCCCTAATGGAGATGAAAATGGAAATCAACATTTGCAAACCAAAATAAAGAAAACAACTTCTCTTTCTCTCTCTATGTATGGCCGGCCAAAACATAAGCTTAAAGAAACTTATTTTTGTTTTAATTTCACATATATATAAACTTTTAATCGAACCATAATTAACATATTAACAAAGGTTTATATTAACTTAACTAAAGTTAACTATTAGCTCTACTTTAGTTATTAAACTTGTTCAACAAGTTTTTAATATTTAAATATTAAGTTAACTTAACTTAAGTTAACTATTAACTTTGGTTAAGTCATTATACTTATCCAACAAATTTAGCAATATTTAAATATATAATTAACTTAACCTTAGTTAACTATTTAACCAAAGTTAAGTTATTTGATTATTTCATTATTAATAAATATCTCATATTTATTAATTAAATAATCAATATGTGAAATCACCTTTGAGTCATTTACTTGGTTACCAAGTTAACTCACAGTGGATTCCATCTAACCACACACTTGAATCAACTTAAACGAGAGTTTACTATGCACCACATGTCAATATTTAATTAGTTAACAACAATTATTAACTAATTAATGCACTTAACACTTCAGTCTTGACACACGCATATCCCAAGAGCTCTTAAACAAATATTCAATTTTGCAAAAAATTACTAGATTGAATAATTCAATCCAGTACGCTGTCCCAGACACAATAAGTACACTTTATATTACTGGACTTTCTAGGTCCACGCTTGATTCGTCAAATGAAATTATTCTATAAATTCGTGATCAATATTCCACGCATACGTCGCAGATATTATAAATCAGTGCGTTAAACTATACAAGTTGAGGTTATAACGCGTATATATAGTTTTTTCGTCAATTATATCTTGGATGCTCGGGGAATAGATCAACACCGTCAAATCCCCATAAGCACGTCCATAAATTTATCTATATATTTGTATTTTTGTAAAATAATATTCACAAAATCCTTTGAGATATTGTTTAACCTTATGGAAAACTCATTTTCAGGGCATTCTTTTGGCCAAAAGACTTTCTAAAACACAATTCTTATAGTATCGAGATATACAACTCACCCGTATGAGCTGATAGATCCCATATTTACATATACCAAACTCTATGAGTATCGAACCATACCCAACGACACCTAGCAGTTAGACCATAAAATGTTTCTGGCATGCATGAAACCAAATTATGGTGGATTATTGACAAGTCCACTATGGCGCTCAGGTCAAAAGACTACAAATACTAGTCAACTCGTGAAGACCCTCCATTGACGGCTTTATAGAATATCTATTAGAGGTCCTTGTGAGTCTGTTCAGTATCCAATCTTGACTAAATACTCACATGCATATACGAGCTCTAAGCTCATGGTCGGTTAAGAACAACCATATGTACTCTACAGATATAGACATACACTGATCTATATAAAAGGGATTCACCGACAAACCTGCATCAATGAAAATAGATTAAGAACATAATATTTGATAATATACTTGTATAATGACATTTTCTAGCACCTTATTGCAACCTTTTCAACTATGTCATTACTAATATACTCTCAGGTCTTTATCCCATTACAACCAAGGATCTAACTTCTTAGATCTGACTAACTCTTATAACCTGCTAACTTTTAGCAGTGCTAACTCATAATATTTATAACTCTTAACTCTGCTAACTCCTAATTCTGGTCTAAACTTCTTTAGACCAGATCTAAACTCCTTCAAATCATATCAGATCATATAATGTTTATAACGTTACAAGCAATGTACCATATATGTTTTAATAATAACTATTTTATTCGAAATATTTATTGTATAAATATTAAATAATTAATATTAATATAATATTGGAATGAAACTTAAGCACCAGCTCCAACAGATATGACATAAGTAAGTTTCATTAATTTACAACAAATAATTTTACCTTTCAGATGCTATATGTCATTTCATCTTACTTGTATTTGCACATTAGGTAGTGGATGAAAAATGAGATTCTAGTTTAGCCAAGATCATTCCATGACTCATTCTTGTTCACATCCAAATCCTAAGAAGTTGAAAAGATTCATGGGTGCCTGCAATTGAGAAAATAATGTTTGCCCAGCATTCATTTGAAGAGACGAAAAGCTAATAGACGAGTTAAAAAACACTTACATTAAACTTGGAGGGGTCAAACGTTTCAGAATTTGATGAGCCATGTAAAAGCAGCAGTTATTGTGTCATGACCTGCAACCAGCAGAGTTAATATATTGGCTTTTAATTGTGTATCAATTAGCTTATCCTCATTATCTTTTTCATCTGTTGCTTTGCTATATTTCATTGTCAAAGATTCAAAGAAATCTTGATGGATATTTTGCCCACTTCTCCTTCTAGAACTTATAGAGTCTAACATGTCATACATCATGTCTCTAACCTGTTTAGATCAAAACTTCATCTCAAAGAAGTTTTCCATTTGTTTCTTCATTAAAAAGTAACAATGCAATGTAGAAGAAAAACTTTAATTGGTTAAAGAATCATTGTAGCCAAGATCTTATGTTAAATCATCAAAGAATAGAATTGGAGGCATACCTGAATCCATGGAGATGCAAAAATTAGGGTTGAGAGCATTCTACATCTAAACCTTAGTTTGGAGAGAAAATACTGCAGTTCACTCACTAATAGAATGTGAATGAATAATATGTTAGAGGTTTAAACTGAAACCTTAACCTACTATTTATAGTATTTTATTTTACTTAGGTCCATCATGAAAATAGATTAAAATAACTAAATTTTTACACATTAAAGTCCATGCCATATGAGATGCCCTAAAAGCCCAATAACAAATAAATTTTATTTGATCACTTTTAATAAGCAACAAAATAGATAACCAATAATTTAAATTAATTAATATATGTAGGCCTACTTTATATAATTTCCCAACATGCAATTTTACACTGCTAAGATCTTGACAACTCAATAATATTACTTCGATGTCGTATAAAAAGTAGTTCCTGAAATCTTCAATGGCAATGTAAGATTTCAAGGCTGTTTGTTTGGATAGAAAGTGAAAGAATACAAAGCTTAGAAAATGAGCTACACTTGATCTTTGTTAAACTAAAAATGATCTTTCCTATTACTTTCATGAATTATAATATATTTGTTTTATATAGTACACAATACAAAATAGAAGTATACGTGGCTATAGATTTATAAATTAAGCAAGAATTAAAACATAAATGTATTTGGCGGGAAAAATGGTTATAACAAAATTTTTGAGTTTGTTTGTAAATTCTACATATTGGCTTCATCTACTCCATCTCATTTTAATCACTAATTTGCTTTGATATTTTCATTCCAACTATAACAATAGCATAGTCCATCTCTGTATATTTTAATATCCCCCGTCAAGCTCAAGGTGTTGGAGCTGGTGCTCACGTGCCATTCCAATATTGTATGAATATTAATTGTTAATATTTATACAATAAACATTTCGAATAAAGATTGTTAATATCATATTAATATGGTATAATGCTTGTAACATTAGAGACATTGTTTGATCTGAAAGAGTTCAGATCTCGTCTAAAGGAGTTTAGATCAGAACTAATAGTTAGCAAAGCTGAGAGTTATAAATGCTAAAAGTTAGCACTGTTAAGAGTTAGCAGGTTATAAGAGTCAGCGAGGTCTAAAGAGTTAGAACCTTGTCTATAATAGGACAAAGACCTGAGAGTATACTTGTAATGATATAGTTGCAAAGAGTTGCAATAGGTGTTAAGAAATATCATTATGTAAGTATGTCTCAAAGATAATGTTCCTGATCTATAATCACCAATGCGGGTCTATCGGTGATTCACTTTATATAGATTAGTGTATGTCTATATCTGACTGGTTCAGATGGTTGTTCTTAGCTGACCATGACCTTAGAGCTTGTATAGGCATGCGGGTATCCAATCAGGACTGGATACTGAACAGACTTATGAGGACCCTAATAGATATCCTATGACACCGTCAAAGGAAGGTCCTCTCGAGTTGAGTAGTATTCGTGGTCCTTTGACCTGAGCGCCACGGTGGTCTTATGAGTGATCCATCATGCTTTGGTTCCACATATGTCAGAGACCTTTCATGGTCTGACCGCTATGTGTCGCTGGGTATGGTCCGATGCTCATGGAGTCCGGTGTGCGTAGATATGGGATCCGTCAGCTTACGTAGGTAAGTTGTATATCCGATGCTCCGAGATTGTATTTCATAAAGTCTTGTGGCCACAAGCATAAACCCGGGAAAAGAGTTTCCCATAGGGTTAAACAATATAGCAAAAGTGTTTGCGTATATTGTTTATCGAGATACGAATCTGGAGATAAGTTTATGGATGAGCAAATGGGGATTTGACGGTGTTGATCTATATCCCCGCACATCCAGGATATAAATGATGGAAGGATTATACGTATACGTTATGACCTCAACTTGTATGGTCTGACATGCTGATTTGTAATATTCGTAACGTGTGCGTGGGGCATCGATTACGGATTAATGGAACAGTTCCATTTGACAAATCGGGTGTAGACCTAGAGAGTCCCAATATGAAATGTACTCTTTGAGCACTTGGGCAGTGTACCGTATTGAATTGTTCAATACAGTATAATTCAGCAATAACTAAGGTTACGTTAACTAAAGTATGTGGTTAAATTGATGGGACCCACTTTAGGTTAACTTGGTAACCGAGTAAGGATGAAATAGTAATTTCACTTTATGATTATTTAATTGTTAAATAATAAGAATAAATATTTATTTATTTAATTGTTAAATAAATGATTTAATTAACTATGATTAAAGGTTAATCATATAGTTAATTAAGTTAACCTTACTTAAAGGTTAAGTAAAGGTTAACCTAACCATAGTTAAGTTAGTTAACTATGGTTAAATTAATTAAATATTTATTAACTTAAAGGTTAAGTTAAAATAATCTAACTAAGGTTAAATGTTAACTAAGGTTAGGTTAAGCCAAATGAAATGCAAATGAAATTCAAATTAGTTTGGAATTAATGCATTTGTATATAAAGTGAAATGAAATTGAAAATCAAAAATGTTTTAGTTTTTAGGTTTTGCATTTTGGGAGCCAATTCAATTTGAGAAATTGAAATTGTTTGTTTTGTGTTTTAAGTGTTAGAACAACAAAACAAATTGAATTAATGGTTACTAAATGTAATAACTAAAAACAAGATTTGTTTTATTTATTCAAGAGTTGAATAAAAGGAAAAACAAATTTAATTAAGTTAAATAGTTTAACTTTGTAAAATGTTTAAGAGTTAAACATAAATGCTGGATTAAGATGCTGCCATTCTAGACAATCAAACCCACCCTTGTTGATTGCTAGAATTGATCAAAGATTCATTTCATGGTGGACTTCAAAGAAAATTAATCCAAAGGCTTCATAGGTGATATTTCTCAATCTCGAATTTCAGTTTAATCAAATGTTATTTTCTGTGTTCATTGTATTCAATCTTCCGCTGTGCACATGTATGTATGAGATATGTATATTGTTTGTATGATGAACACAACCCACATGCAAGAACCCTAAGTAAATTCGCCCAAACCCAACACAAGGGTGTAGGATAACCTTAAGCTTGGATCGAAGAGAACCAAATTTGAAAAATGGTAAGGGCTTAGTGAAAATGTCAGCAGCTTAATCTACACTGGGAATATTTATTACTTAAAGCTGATTTGTAGAAAATTTTCTCTCAAACAAAATGCACATCTAATTTGATGTGCTTGGTTCTTAAATGAAACAAAGGATTGAGTTCAAAAGCCTGTGCACTTTGATTATCACACTACAAAATTAGTGTATCAGCTAGTTTATATACAATTCTTTAAAAGAGGTGTCAACCATATTAGTTCAGGGTAGCTAGTAGCCAAAGTTCAATACTCAGCTTCTGTACTAGATCTAGAAACCACATTTTGTTTCTTACTTTACTAGGAAACTAAGTTATTGATAAGGTCTTATAAAGAATATTATTTATATCTTCTCAAACTTAGATTTGCTTTAAAATATTGAATATTTGACTATTTATTAAGTTTATAGATGAAATACAGGTTTTCAAATCCATAACATGAAGATTTTAGGAATAAAAAAAAATAGCATAAATTAAATAAAATGGTTCAGCGTTACGATGCTCAAACACTAGCGCCATAGCGCTAGAGTCAAAGAGCCCAATGTTAAGGTGCTCCATACCCAACACTATAGATCCAAAGCATGAATTTATAGGTCGATTCCCATGTCTTAGCACTATGGCACTCTAACATTAGCGCTGTGGTGCCCGAAGTAGAGACTTGAGCATTGCCCTTAGAAGCCAGCATCGCGGTGCCCATGTGACTAAAGAAAAAAAAGACTTCAAATTTGACTTAGATTCGAAGCAGTCGAACTTTGGTTAAGGACCATTATAGATGTAACTGTTGGAGGAGATTTAATGAAAAAATCTATAGATGTGGCATATGATTTTCCAAAAGAGATGGCATCAAATAATTACCAATGGCCCGCTAAAATAGTAACACCAAAGAAAGTAGCAGGTGTACATGATATTGATGCATTCGACATTTTGACTACTCAAATCACTATGTTATCCAAGAAATTCGATGCATTGAATGATATCAAAACTCAGAATGTAACTTGTGATTTCTGTGATGACAATTAAATGAATGGGTAGTACACATAGTCATCAAGTTATATGGGAAATTTTAACAGATAGCAAAATAATCCTCATTCAAACTTTATAATCTGGGGTAAAGAAACCATCCAAACTTATCTTGAAATAATAACCAGGGGTAGTCATCTAGACCAATGAACCCCCTATGATCCTATCTACAATAAAACAAATAAGGCAACCTTCGAAGACATGTTCATGCATTACATGAAGTCCAATGATGTCATTCTACAAAAATATTTTACATCTCAAAAGAATTTGGAAGCACAAATGGGATAACTTACTGCAACCTAAATAATCGACCTTAAGGAACCTTACCAAATAATATCGAAGCCAATCTAAGAGAAGAGAAAGAACAACACAAAGCTTTTTCTTTAAAAAATGGCAAGAAATTACAGGTTGATATAGCACACCAGTATAACAATACAGAAACTGGTGTAGAAAAGTAGAAAATGATTCAGAAGCAAGTACACAGTAGCAGGAAAGTACAAAAAATAGTGCAATCAAATAATAAAAAATGCAAAACTAGTATAAAATACCAACAATAACAATATGCAAAACATTCAATAAAACCTTTTCATATACCTCAACTATTCCCCCACAGGCTATAAAAATAGAAAATTGATAAGCAATTCTCAAAATTTTTAGATGTATTTAAAAAACTTTACATTAAAATTTCTTTTGCAAATGCCCTTGAAGATGAGTTTTTATTACCTTTCCTTAATCACTACCTTATGTGCCACAGCTGGAATTGAATAGGAACCCACAAAGGACTTATTACATCCAAAGCATGCACTTGATAATGAAAAAAATAGGATAGATTCTGGATAGTGGTAATCCTCAAGGCTCAATCCCGACATCAACAATTATCTATTGCCCCTTTCTCTTTCAGACCGCGTACCAAAGAGGAGAGGCTTGAGCATCTTAAGACATCATTTACAACCACCAACAGTGGTGTGCCTCTTGGGCAGCATATTATTACCAAATTCTATGGATCCCTTAACATATTTTGGCATAGACACGAGCATTCTACCTCATCAATCGATAAATCTAACCCCACCAGCCCCGGCTAATCCCGAGAATGACGATGATGAAGCAACATAAGAAGATGATAAGAAGGAGACATAGGATGACATGGCGGACGACTGAAGACTCATTCATACCTTGGGGAAGTGTTTCAAATTTTTAATTTTAGTGCCACTATGAGGACGCGGTTTTATTTAAGTTTGGGGGAAGGAAAACACTTCCGTTTTAGTTTGCATGTTTATGTTTAAATTCTATTTTTCTTTAAGTTGTTTTGTTTGGGTTAAAAAAAAAATTGTAGTCGATGATAAAAATCTAAGTTGAAGAGAATTCATAAAACTTAAAGAGTAAATTATTATTATATCTTTCCTTAAGCTTAACTAGAATTGCTTATATTTACTTATTTATATTAACTTCAAACACATTGAACACCAGAGCTGCTAAAAGTACATTAGTTGTAAACTTAAAGGACATTTATCCATAACAAGAAATTATCTAGGGTCTCAATTAGTCTAGACTTGTTTGATTAGCACTTGAGGCAAAATACTAAGACCAGCTAATAAGGGCTTAAATGTACTATTATATTTATCACTCCATACTTAAGTTTTGCTTTTATTTTAAAATATTTGGCTATTTATTTCTTTTTTTTTATCATAAATAGGTTTACAAGTCAAGAAGTAAAGATTTTGGATAAATTGGAGACGAAACAGATAAAAAACGGCAAAGATATGTAAAAACAATGACAAACTAGCCACGGAGCCCAAGGCTGGACGCCGCGGTGTCCTAGCAGAGAGTTAAGCACTATGACCCTCGTGCAACAAGTAAAACACCTCCTCAAATGTCCTATTTCGACTTAGATTTGAAGTCCATCGACCTTAGAGTTTTTAAGACCTATAAAAGAACTCCTTTTAGAGCAAAACACATACTTTATTAGAGGCAAAATTAGGGAAATAATTCACAACACAAATCAAGAGATCAAAGCTAAAAATTCAAGATTGAAGATCAAGATTCAATCTTCAAGTCAAGATAGAGAAAAAAGCAACCCAAGGCATCTTTTTTATTAGTGTTTCTTCTCTTTTATTATCAATATGATCTTATTCATGAAGTCTTTGTTTAATTGCTTCAATACTCTTGAGTTTATGATGAGCTAAACTCTTTTTGATCTAGGGTTAGACCTTTAATTCTAGTATGTAGTTGAATTTTATTGACTCTTAGTTTATAAACTTAATACAAACAATTGATTCATTCTATCTTGTGTTTAATGATTTCATTATACCTTATCAATATTTTGAATGATTGAGGAAGTATGATAAACACGACTGAGGGATTCATGTGTTTAGCCTAGGATAGTTTGATGCATGGTCATAGGGTAACAACTATAAGTTTCACGTAGGATAGAAATATAATTAGATGGCATGTACGGTACGATTTAGACCTATTCTTAATGAATTACATTCTATTTGGATTACTATAGACATATAGGTAATTGTTAGAATGCATAATATAGTCACTCAATCATTGATAATGGCTTATGATGAGATTAGAGTCTAAACCAACAATTTGCATTAAGAGATTAACTAAGAGGTTAATAATTCCAATGAAATATTAGAGGATAAGTCAAAACTCTAGATTGCTTTTAATTGGTAAATTCAACCGTTTGCTTGCTTTTGATTAATATTAGGTTTAGTTTAATATTGGTAGAATTAGGTTAATTAGATTCAATTATTATTTTGAATCATCTGGATAAAAGTTATGTCACGCCCCAGACCCAAAAGATCTGACACACGACATAACTTACACTCATTCAATAATGTGCACTTATAATTAATATTGTATAAAATTTCAAACTTAAATTCAACATAGGAATCCTTAGCAAGTTGCTAATAAGTTCACCACAAAGTTCCACCCATGACCATACTTGGTGAAACATAAATCAAATACTAAAGTATTTATTTAATAGGGATAAATCAAATATCTTAAACCACGTGTCCACAAATAAAACACTCATCGACCTAGCAACTTAAAGAACCCATGGGACAGCAAAAGCATTGCCAAATCCGCTATGCACACATGTACCTTATTTACCTGAAATCACCATAAAATATAATGAATATAAAACTCAGTAAGCATACTAATTTTTCATGTACCAAAATATATATATATACACAATGCATATGTATGATATGCCGTGATAAATCAAAATCATAATCTTATCAAATCATATGTCAAGTAAGCGCTTACACATTCTTTCAAAATATATGATAGGAATACCATCACTCAACTACTACTTAGTAGGACTTTCATATCATATATCACATAATGAGTCAAATGTCACTCGTAGGTGACATATCGTATGAGAGAAATAGCACAAGTGAGGTTTAAATTACACATATATAATGCTCATGCCTGAAAGTAAGAGCCAAACCCTCACCCTAATCATCGGTGAGTCCTCTCACATGCACCAATATGCCACTACACGAATGTAATGACTCATTCTTCCTTTAGGTACCAATAGGATCCTTCCTACATACGAAACATATAACATATACCAATCCCGAAGGAAATGCCACACATAAAGGCTCCACAAATCACATAAGGTACCTACTAAGTAAATAATGAATTTAAGCATGCTCAAAACACAAAACGTATCTCATGGATATTTTCACTTCAAAAGCTTTCTTTGTTAAACACATTTCATTTTGAAAGCTCACTTTCAAAAACACATATATGTCATGTATGTCCATACTCACATTTATAAACACATGTCTTTCACATTTCATATCAAAACATACTTTGACATAACATAAACATATTTCTAAGCACATTTACAAAATCATACATAGACAATTACTATGTTTATTGTGATTTTAGTAAAAGTCTAGTATACTTACCTCTTAACACTTTCAGCTACAATGATTAAATCTCCTTAACCTATCAATAGAGATTAATCCTTTCATGAGCCTCAACATTCATATAAAATACTTTAAATAGCTTACAAAATTATACATATTGCACTTATCACATCAAATTGGTCTAATTATTTGGTTTCTCAAAACTTGTCATTCTGACCACTTACACTTAATAAAATTTTCTTATACATCAAATGATGTCTATATTACTCCAACATCAGAATATATCATTCTTAATTCATATATCCTTCTTATTTATGAATATTATATCATAATTCCTACACAATCCATTCCATAAACACCATCAAATCCAAACTATTATTCTGACAGGATCAAGATATTTACTGAATAGTATTTAATCTCCTAATTTTATAAAATCATATACTAACTCAAAAATTATAAAACTATCACAGAATTACTCTTGACATATATCTCAATTTATGATAAATATTTCACTTCAAAATCACTACCAAAAGTATTTTAAAACTATTTTATTCTATAGCTTTAAAAATATGTTAATCAAATCTGCAATGAGCTGACACACTTTAGAAACTCATAACAATTTAACCAAATTAATCTAAATTCTCAATTTTGAGTATATCATATTAGACATATAACGTTATCATATTCCAAAAATTTGTAAATTTTGAAGATCATTCAGTAGATAAAAAATTATTTGTCACTATATTATACTGTTAACACAAGAAATTTTCAAAATTTCAGTTTTATTTTGGTAAATTCACTACAAATTTAATTTCTGAAATTTTTAATCGATTCAAAGTCTCAAATGATTATATACATGTCTAGTTTCATAGTCTCAAAATCAAAAATCAGAATTAAAGCACAACAATTTATAAAATTTCCAGATCAACTTTTTCTTGAGATAGGTGTAAACCTAATTGAGTGGGAGTAACTTTAATTCCTAAAAAGTAATTAAAATGACTCAAGTCCTTCAAAAGCAAAAGTATAGTCAAGACACTTGATAAAATCTTCTAATAATGATAAATCATAATGAATTACTAAAATATCATCAACTTAAACTAACACTAAGATAAGTTTACCATTTAAACTTTTAATGAACATTGAGGTGTCTGATCTGCAGTTCTTGAAGTTCCACTGCAATAAGGCTGATTTGAGCTTGTCAAACCAAGCTCTTTGGAGCTTATTTCAAACCATATAAGGCTTTGTGAAGTTTACAAACATATGATGGATTTGTGGAATCAATAAACCTCTCTGGTTGTCTCATATAAACCGTCTTTGTCAAATTTTCATTAAGAAATGCATTACTAACATCAATTTACCTGATATTCCAATAATGTATCACTACAAGACTTAAAACCACCCTTATTGTAGAAGCTTTAAAGACTGGATTAAAGGTTTTTAGATAGTTTATCTCTAGTGTTTTATAAACCCTTTTGCTAATAATCTTGCTTTATATTTAGATACAAAACCATTTAAATTTTACTTAGTTCTTAATATCTATTTTTTGTCAACTATTTTTGTTGGCACAGCTGTTGGAACTAACATTCAGGTGCCATTTCTTAGAGAGCTGCATATTCTTCTTGCATTGTTAATAGCCATTTTATGGCTTCAGCAACTGACATTGGTTCAAAGTTACAGGTACTGGTTTGGCCAAGAAATATTTTTGGTTTGTAAATATCAAATTTTGATCTGGTTTGCATTAGATGCTCATAATAAGTTTGTGCCTTGGATTGCCTTTAGTGATTTGTAGGTGAGTTTGTATTGTGAATAATAGTATAGTCATATGAGGATACTGGCCTATGTGAAGTGATAGGTATTTTGTTTTATATTTGGTAATAAGATAGTTGTATTTTGTTTAATGTATTAGAAGAAGAATTACTAACCTAAGTTTGTAAATTTGGAGAGATCATTGGATCTGATGCTACTGTTGGATGTGTTTCTGCTACAAGACCTCTAGTTTGAGTGAATGAATGGAAAGAAAAATGATTGGTTGTCCGAGTGATGTATTTAATAGATGATCATATTGTGTTTGTGTGTTTTTGGCATTTTTACTCAATTCTTTATGTAGGTAAAAATCAACTCAAATGGTGACTTATTGTTAAGAACTGTGATTGAAAGTCTATTTATTAAGTAGGTGGCTATATAAAATGCTTCCAACCAAAAGGTTAAAGGCATGGATGCCTGAGCAAGTATTGTGAGACCCATTTTTACTATATGTCTATGCTTTCTTTCAATTGCCCTATTTTAGTGGTGTGTATAAAGATATAAGTGCCTGAACTATATGCCCTCTTATGCAAGAAATGGTTTGAAAATTCTAAACTCACCACTCCAGTCTTATTGAAGTATTTTTATTTTCCTATCAAACTGTCTTTCTACTTGGGTTTTGGACTCGTTGAATATGTCAAGGGCTTCGAATTTCAATTTTATAGGAAAAATCCAAGTGTAACTTGAGTAATCATCTACAAAACTTATGTAATATTTAAAATTGTCTTTGTTTACGGATGAAAGTCCCATACATCTGAATATATGAAGTTCAAAGGCTGTTTTGATTTGATTCCTATGTAGGGAAAATGAAATCTATGTAAATTTTCAAGTTGACATGAGTCACAAAATACTGTCTTTATTTCTTATTTCTGTCAAAGATGAGGTTGAAAGTGTAAGGATTTGGATGTCCAAACCTTCTGTGCCACAGGTTGTAATCACATACTTTTTTACTAGAATAAGATAGATAATAAGCTATACAATACCTTAAATTTGGCAACATTTGATAGCAACTAAATGAATTAGCTACACAAGATCGATTCTTATTTATATTACATTGTGCATTTACATAACAAAAAGACAACATTAAGGTGGAATGAGTATTTAACAAGGTTTTTGAGTAAGTAGTGTTTAAGGAACAAGTTTCATGGTTTTGAGAAGAACTCGGTGTGAGTTTATAGAGGCCCTTCTTAGTAGCACCCTTGAGCAGTACAGTTTATGTTCTCTTATCCTTAATTAAACACAAAGTAGAAAAGAATTCAATAAATATGTTGTTATCGTTCACAAGTTTTGACACATTAATCAGTTTTTTTGGTGATTGATGGCACAAATAACAAGTCCTTAAGTAATAAAATATTCTAAGACATATATTTAATCCATGCAACACCAAAACTTTTGATTAGCAAGCCTAAACCATTTCCATGAATAATTGTTCAATACCTGTAAAGTCTGTCTTTCGTGCCAAGTTTGCTTCATCATGTGTCAAGTAGTGAGTGGCACCAAAATCTAGATACCATCCTTGATCAGCATTGCCTTTTGGCACTTGTTGTAAAGCTATGCAAGTAGTTTTCATTTTTCGTGAGTTATAATCTGAACCATGTTCTCTAAAGTTTTGATTTCCTGCATTCCTAAAACTAGGTTGCTCTCTAGGTACATAATCTCTATTGTACCTATAATAACACTTTGAAGCAACATGACCTTACTTCTTATAAATTTGACAAATCCATTTGTTGTAATTTTCAGCTCTGCCACCATGTCTTCCAGCCACAAACTACTGACCTTTTCCTTTATTATTTTGAATTCCTCTTCCAAGAATAGTGTTACCATTTCCACCACTGAAGTTATTATTTCCACCATTATTGTTTCTAAATCCATTGTTGTAAAATCCACCTTTCTAAGTAAAGTTTGCTGAGAAATTATGATTATCATATTTGTTTCTAGAATTACGTGTTATTCTACTTTCTCGAGTTAATAGCATAGAGTAGGCTTTATTTGAACTAATTAAGCCTAACGTACTTATTATTCAAGACTACAATGGAATCATACTTAGAACCTATGTCAAAAATATCATATACTCAATGAATTCATCATTTCAACTAGACAGCCCGCTAAAGTTAATTCATCAATAAGATTTTTACTTTTATAAAATAATTTGACATAATTATTGTACCTTTCTTATCATCGATAATTGTCGCTTCAATTAAATTGACGAGCCTTTGATTCACATTCAAATTGTCTTTTCACTGAGATCCAAAGTTCTTTTGAAGTTATACTGTCAATCACTAAACACGGAATCATACATGAATGGTTGAAAAGAGCCAGCTCAACAACAGCTGATCTTGACGTATCCATGTCTCATAATCTAGATTCTCCATAATAGTTATTGTTTGATCTGAGTTTGTAACTCTAATCATCTGATTTGGAGCAATTTTGCTGCCATTAACAAAAGCTTCAAGCCGGTTTTCTCTTATTGTTGTTAAGACTTGAGACTTCCAAACTACATAATTCGATCTTGTCAATTTTACTGTTGAAGGAAATGAATTTAATGTTGTTGATTTTGTATTTGTCAAATTCATGTTTGGAGTATTAGCGTGAGCGGATAGAAAGTGAAAGAAAATTAAGCTTAGAAAATGAGTTACATTTTATCTTTGTTAAACTGAAAATGATCTTTCTTATTGCTTTCATAAATTACAATACATTTCCTTTAATAGTGAACAATACAAAATAAAAGTACGGGTGGCTGTAGATCTCTATAAGCAAAAATTAAAACAGAAATGTATTTGGCATATTGGAATTTGTTTGTAGTTTCTGCATATTGGCTTCATCCACTCCAACTCGTTTTAACCATTGATATGCTTTGATCTTTCCACTCCAACTATAACAGCAGCATAGTCCATCTATGTATATACTAATAGGCAAAGATGCAAATGAGGAAGAAATGAGTTTGAAATTGGCCTTAAACTTCTCTTGCTCCTCCCTGCAGGGTTCCAAGCTCATTATCATGTTGCCTATCACTTAGTGAACAGCATTCATTCAAAAGAAATTCAGTTAAATACTCCAGAAATGTAAAGATTTCGAGGAGACTAATCTTTTAACTCAACAATCAGGACTCAACTGTAGAAACCTCTTCGAGAACCAGCACTTTTTTCCCGGGCAATTCATCTAATGTTTCAATTGCCAATGTGTTGATAAAGTGAAAGTACTTTTTCAGGCCATCAACTGAAAGGGGCTCGGCAGCCGCTTGCGTGCTTCCCCGCTGCATTGCAGCAAGCTGGTTGGTCCCAAAACCTGCTTTCCTGTGTAAAAATGATTCAAGCTTACCATCCCATCTTTTCCTGTTAACAAAATTTTGCTTGCTTCTCTCCCGGTCATAAACAATGTGAATCTCCCCAACACACAAGTCTAGGACACTTTCCCATACCTGACGACAAAGATTCATGGATATGGATAAGCATTTTCAATGTTTAAAAATCCATACCAGTAATTTTACGTGAAGTGTTAGATAAACAACTTGACACAAAACTATTTGATCTAAAAGGAAAAACCATTAGGGAAAAGTTTAACATTATCTCAATATCAAGCTTTAAACATTTGAACAGATGTTTTCTTCTAAAAATGCTCTATATGTACAGTTGTTGGTCCGAATTTTGAAATAAAGTTCTAATATCCATCGGCGAGAGAGGACTCTGAATGTAAAGACATCAAAATCAATATCTCTTATGAAATAAGTTGTGTTGAATTGGATGATTATCATTGTACCTCCCCCGTCTCTCCTTCATGAAACTGTATATACCAGGAGGACTTGAAAAAGCAGATAAAAATGGGAAGCTTTCACCTACTATAGGCCAACCCAATCTGCCGGGAATATCCTCCATTGCCTTTGGAAGGCAGCAACAATAAAACTGAAAGCACAAACGTGGCTATGAGCACAAGGATCATTAAGATGCTTATCTCCATTTTCAGTCGCGTAAGTCACTTAAAAGAGTACCGAAATGATATTGGCTCTTTAGAATTTATACAATTTAATTGGGACATAGAATGGGAGGCGTGTGTACATGAAAAACACCCCGAGATAATTCTAGAACATAAAAAAACAATTTGTATATTACTATGATTTTTGTTGTGTAATTACTAATTGGCTGCTTTGTCGAGCAATTCTAATTGATCATGTTTTTATGCTTGTTCATTTATTGTTTAGCGGCATCTTTTGCAGACTTGTTTTTCTTTTTGTTTATTCATCCTTAAATATATTATTGGGTTGAGGCAATTCTTCTGTTGTTGTCAGTTAATTTGTAGTTGTCAGTGATACGAAGGCAAAGAAACAATTTGCTATAAACGTGATTGAGGGCCCTGGGAGTGTCATAGTTATTGCGTTTGCAGCACCACATAATTGTCTTTTATCAAATTAGGATAACAATTGAAACAAAGTCGCGTTCCATCAATCAAGGGTCATTCTGTAAAACAACAATACTGGCTCCGTTATATGTTATCATTGATGAAGAATTAGGTCACTTTGTTTATCCACTTTCAGTCAAAAGTTCATTTAAAAATAAACAAACTCAGTTCGAGAAATGATATTATCATCGAATTTTCTTGCCTTATTTTGTAGTTCTAACCGGTTAATCATTGCTCATGCATTAGTAATCTCAAGGATTACCGTAGGTTCTAAAAGATCTCAACCAGAGTAGACTACACTTCCGCATTTCAACTGAAAGCAGCTACAAAATAAATAAAAGGTAAATGGGGAAACTTTTCGATAGGGCATCGGCCGCAAGGCTCAAACCACAGGTGCTCCTGTTCTAGAATCTTCAGATTAATATGCAGTTTGTTAAGTCATACCACCTCTACAACAAAAGATTAACGACAATCATCCAATCCAGCCATCAATTATCATTACCACCTAATTTTTCTACATCATGTTTGAAGTATATCACTATCCTACAGGTAACAACATAGCTATATGTGCAACTGATACATGTTGCTGATCTGAGGAAACACTCTTCACAACCATTTCCTGCAACACAAAATACACATCCTATATACAGAGAGATCCCGACTCGCATAAATATTCAATTCTCAAAGATTAGATTCCTGCTGATGGAGTTTCTTTAATGGAATTAAACCCCCTGGTTCAGTCCATGAAGCTCGAGTGTGACTGCCCCCCAAGAGTGTGATTGTTGGTCGATGACCGAGGCATCTGTGGCTGCTGCTGAGCCTGGTGACCACCGAAGTGATGCAAAGATGGCTGGTGGGGCAGAAATTGAGGCGGTAATGCTCTGGCAAATTGATTTCCATTTGCAGCTGGAATCTGGCAGGTAGCTATTTTAAGCCGCTGCACTTCTTCCCTTAATGCTTCATTTAGAGCTGCAAATCACCAGGAAAGCATATTAATGACCTCCTACCACAAAATCTTTCGCTATACCATTTCATGCCTTTAGATCACAGCATTTAAAATTGAGTAACACTATACATATAAACTCTTAATACAAACTTTCCTATACAAACTGATATGACTTGCAAGCATTGGTTGGATAAGACACAAAAGTTAATATAATAAATTAAAATGAATCATATAGACCAAATACTTATATGCCACATCAGTTTTTATGAAATAGTTTGCATAGAGTTTGTAAAATAGTATTATTTTTTTAAATTAATCTATTTTTCTCTATGCTATGTTTTGTGCAAAATCTAACATTTTCTTATCGTGGTGCTTTTTAAAGTTAAAATATAATTCAAGAAAGCTAATTGTTCATAAAATGGAAATGAGACTAGTAAGTCAGTTTTACAGCCATCCTAATTGATGAATTATCAGGAAAGTATTACCATCTCTAAGTTGAGCTTGTTGTTCCATAGCTTGTAACCGCAGTTTGAGTTCCTTATTCTCAACTGTTAGCCCAGTTGTGTCTCTCTGCATCACATAGAAAAAGAAGCATGAGTTTAATCTCTTCTTCACTTGCTTCCATTTTTGTTTTTCCCTTATTTCTTTTGGTGGAAATTCAAAAACTTAATACATTATCCAGAATGAAACTGCTGACAGATGATTAAGAAGTTCACCAGGATAACCCATACAATTCTAGAGTAAACATCTCTTTTCATACAATATAATGCCAAAGCAAGAAAATTGCCTAATCAAGTAAGAATAATTGCAAACTAAGAAAGCGCATGTGGAAAAATAGGAACAGATGTTGGGCATCACTGGAACCCTTTAGACTTATGAAACTGTTGTTGTAATTTTCCAGAAGACATTGATATTACTTGATTGATCCTTTATTTATTTATTTATTTTTCCAAGTACAGAATTAACGTTATAGTAAACAGGCAGACATCTGCATTCATGTCTCCATTTGTGTGCACACCCCATGTCTTTGGAATAATTGTATGCTTGTCATAATTCAAAATTTTTTGACACAGCCTTTGCACTAGTGCTTGCTATCAAATAAAGTACGCAAAATTCTAATGAAATGCAAATATGGTAACTTTGGAAATATAAATAACTAATAACTCTGAATTCAATCATGTATTGGCTGCAGCAGCCAATGATTTCAATGGCAGCATCAAAATGGACAAATCCACCCAAACCTTCTCACCTCAACAATAAAAAATAAGATACATGTGAAAATTGATTGACACAGCTAATGTTGATTACTGCAAATAAAGGCCAAATGTAGTACATCCAAGATCTCCCAACATAGAACTCTAATATGATTGGGCTTTCACTAATAGAGCCATTTGAACTTCTGAAAATGAGAACAGAAACAGAGTATGTAAACTAAAAATTAAGCTCCAAAACTGAGAAATTATTAGGCCATATTCCATGGGATCCGGAATGGATCAGACAACGGTCCAAAACCATGGCTAATTGAAATTGAAAAATTAACATGTAGGAAGGAAGGGCAAAGAAGCTGGGAAAAAAATAGGAGACATTTAAAGAGTGTGCCAGATAAATCAAGAGCAAAAATTGGTTGGCCTTCATTTCCTATTATGAACCCAATATAGACAAAATAGGGCAACACAAACCAGACACATAATCTAAGAAATAGCCAAACTCTAGAGTGCACAACTGAAATGATAGCTTAAGCTCTAGTTTATTTTTGCCGATACATGTTTTCAAACAACATAAATTGCAACAATGTGGCATGTAAAAATACTTCTATCTGACATTATAATTTTATCATATTATGGATATAGTTTAGCAGTTTACTTCCCCTGATTTTTGTAGTTATATATCTCACACCACCTTCTAGAAAGGCTCAAGAAAATTATCGACACACTGGTTTGACTTAAGCTGATGAACACATGCACCAAATATAAAAGATTGATAGTGCAAACCAATACAATGAATTATTAGTGCAGATTAAAGCCTCAATCAAGTACTTGCATTTAAACCTCAAACCAATTTGAATAGAGTAACAACATTACTTTAACTTTCAAGAAACAAATGCACACAGGAGACACCCCATGAAACCAGCAGACCCAAAAGGATGCCATCTTGAACCCCTCACTCTACCTAAAGTAACTTCATCAGGGGTGAAAGGAATCTGTCTAAAGAAAAATGCTCAGACACAAAGAGTCCCGGATTATGGAACAAAATATTTGATACACAAAAACCTCAAGATCATAATCTTGCATATTTTGTTTTGATTTCTCTTTTTAAATTTGCTAGGGCTGTGCACAAAAGAACATGTCTTAAGTCTAAAACCAAAAACTGCAAAAGGTATGAACAAAAATCATATGAAAAGCTGGTCCATTTTTGACAATTTGGGATTCTGTTCTCAAGGCTTTACCAGCCCAGAAATGAGGAAAAGACACATGGAAACAGTGTTTGTAAATGTCTGACCAAATGAATTTTATGAGCATAACTAAACCATAGATTGCAACTGTAATTAGAGAATGAAACTTTTACAAGGAACCAAATGCACTTAGTTCGAATGAAGATCATAAATCCAATTAGAAAATGAACTAAAAAAATATAAGATAAAAAAGTACCATAAACTATACACAATCCTTAATACATCGGCCAATCATAAAGCTAATAAATTAGAACAGAATTCCTTACCTGCAACATAGTGACCTGAGCAGATAGGGTGGTTGCTTCAGTTTGAAGTGTCTGCACTTTCCTCTCCAGCTCACTAGTGTATTTTAATTTCCTCTCCTTCGAACGCGCTGCAGATTGTCTATTAGCTAGAATCCTACAGCCAAAAGCATTACTCGATTACAACATTCTTGCATGCACTTCCAAAACTTAATTTCCCTTAAAATAAAATATATCAATAATACATGTCTAGAATCGCAGTTACTTCAATTTTGTTCACATGAAATGTAAATAACTCACCAATAAACAACTAAAACATAATGAAAGTAAACTTAAAATAAACACATAATAGCGAGATAAATAAAAAAAAAATCATCAGAGGGCGTCGTAGTAAAGTGAAAGAGTTGAACAATTTACCTTTTAGCTCTTTTGGGATCGATAAGGGAGAGCTCAGCGAGGCGATCACGGTCCATAGCCTTTTTAATACCATCACCCAATAAAGACTCGATGTCAAACGACGTCGTACTGCTTCCATCCATAGAGTTACTGTGCCTATGATAACTTCTCTTCTCTTCCCCTCCCGCCACCGCCGCACTGTTTCCATCGACACCACCGGTGGCGGGAGCGGCGGAAGTCAAGTTCAAACTGTCGAAGAAGTCAGAGTCGACGGAGAGACTGCGGAGGTGGTTGATAGGTTTTGGCCTGGGAGGGTTTTGGTTCTGGTTTTGGTTTTGGTTTTGGCCGTGGTTGTTGGATGAGGAGTCGTCGGAGGATTCGATGGGCACAGGGACGACACGTGGCGGGTTGGGATTGGGGGAGGGGAGGTCGAGAGAGGAGAGGTCGAGGTCGGAGGGGTCGAAGAGGAGGAGGTCGTCGAAGCGGAAGGAGATGTCGGAGTGCGCCCTACGGTGGTGGATCCCGCGGTGGTTGGGAGCCTCCGGCATCTCGTCTATGTCTATGGCCATGGGCCGCTTGCCGGTCGTTTTGTTTGGGAATTCGCTCATTTTGGTGTCGTTTTGGAGAACTAACGGCGGTGATATGCTTAGGTGGTGGGTGGACTTAATAATTCAACATTTTGACAAAGAGGCAGAGAGAGAGAGAGAGAATAAGATTGTCTGTCTCCACTGTGATAACTCTAGCTTTTAACTTGGTGACGGGGTTTGCATGCAAATATTCGATGGATTTGGAAGTTCAATGTAATAAGCAAGAAATTGCCTTTCTTTTTCTTCTTTTTCTAGTATTGTTTTTTACGTTAATTTTTTTTTTTTTTTAACGGAAGAAGAAATAATAAGAAGAAGAGCTAAAATGGATATGTTTTCTTCTATTTACGCACTTGTGTTTATACACTTAATCTGATTATAAAAAAAAGATACATTCAAAATCTATATCAATTAAACAAAGTTGTTCCTCACCTCAAATGTTAAATTTAAATTTATTTAAAGCAAAATCTAGTTAAGTTCGTCGAGGCCACTCTAAATTTGAGTCGTTGAGTTTAGTAATATAAAGAGTTAAACTTGAACTAAGAGTTAAGTAATATTAGAACTAGGAGTAAGTAAGGAGTTTGTCGATGTTGATTGTTTGAATATTAAGTTACACAGTTGAATTTTACAAAACATAAAAAAAGTTAAATCAAAAAGTCAGACATTTAATCAGGTAGTTAATGACGACCCTCTGACACTTAAATAAAATAGTAGCTTAATGGTTAAATATTTTTTAAAAATTTTACTTTAAAAGAAATTTTAAAAAGATAAAAAAAAAAAATTTATTAAAATTTGTGTTATGAATTTAAATTTGTCTTATTCAAATTCAAAATTAGAGGTAAATTTTAGAATAAGAAAATAGTAAGCTTGTCAAATTTTTTTTAAAAGTAACACGTGCCAATACATAATTAAAAAATTCTCTCTTCTATAAAGATATTTTAGATAAACAACATAATTAGAGGCTCTTGAATAATTATATCTTTTTAAGATTTAAAATACAAAATATCCTCAAATTTGTTATTTTTTAATAAAATCAATCTTAAAATTATGTGAGTACAAGTGCTGGCTTTTAAATTCTAGTGAGAGCAACGCTAATATGAGATTTGGTATGTCATGTCATCTTCAACTATATATTGAATAGATTTGTGATGATGTGAACAAAATGTGTGCATCAAATTATAAGGCCCAATAACAATGTAGAATGTGATGTCATATTCTTTGATTGTGGGATTAAATAGTGAAATGAAGTAACATATGAGTCTCACCCTACAGACTGGACGGTTAAGGCCAATGAACTCAAATTGATATTAATTAGGATAAAATGACGTCAAATTTTACTAGGCGGTCTCTAAAAGAAGTTGGGCTTAAAGATTTTAGTAAACCTAAGAGACAACCAAGTGTCATCATACTTTCCCCATCAAAATTATATTCTTATTTAAGATTATTCTCTCAAATTTTCTAACATATTTTATTTTCACTTCTCACATTTATTACAATTTTTTATTTTTTTGGGATGAATGTGGGAGGGTCTGTATGAAAAGAATATGCAAATACATGACATCTATGTTAAGCGAGCAAGTACTGGACGCACAATCTACTGTCCGAATTTATAGGTGGGTCCACATAATATTTCCAATAGGAGTTACCGACAGTAAGGACATTCGTTCTGGAAACTCACTTAGGGAGTTACACATGTCATTAATATCACTTATTTTGAAAAAAAATTCTGGAGCAAATTCACTGTATAAAAAAAAATCATAAATAATCTATTATTTTAAACAGTTGTTTTAATCACAAAATAATAGATTAATTTTTATTAGCTTAATTAAAGTAACATAAATATAATTGCTATTATTAATAAAATATCATAATAAGTAAATATTTAAAAATAAAAATACAAAATCTATTCAAATTTTTATAAATCCATTTCAAACAAGTAATTTCAAGTTTTAAATAATTAAAATTAAGTTTTAAAGTACAAAAAAAAGTGAATAATAAAAAAATTCTGGAGTTTAAAAAAAATTGAATTCGATTGAAAAAACTAAAATTCGATGAAAACTTTTGTGCCGACCATTCCGGTATGCGTGAATAGTCACATTTCTTGTGTGGGAATTGATTTCTCACCCGCACGAATTGAGTCGCGCGTCTCACCACCCATTTTTCGCAGAATTTCAGAATAATACCTTACCATTTTCTCCTGTTTTTGCTATTTGTTTTTCCTACCTTTTTTTTTTATTCTTCTTAATTTTTAATCTTCTTAAAAATTTTCTTATTAATTTGTTTCTTCTTAATTTATTTTATTTTTACTAATGTTGTGAGTTTCACTTATGTTGTAATATTTACTTACAATTAAATTAAAATGTATTATAATTACTTAACTCAAATTCATATATATGAAGTTCATGTTAATTTCAAATTCAAATCACGAGTAAAATTTATTTATTTATTTCAAAACATGTGTCTACAAATTTATAATCATCTTTTACTTAAAAAATAATTAAGTCTCAAAACTAAAATTTAAGAGTTGACATAATATTAAATACTCGATAAACATATATATAAAAACTTCACAACCCCACTCCGAACCCTCTGTTGGATGCACTATATTTTGCTTCACCAAATTCACTTTAATTACGATGCAATATAGTTGATAAAAATATAAACTTATATGAAGTTGGACATTATCTTATATATAATACAGTAAGAATTAAAAAACAAAACTATTTAACCTACAAATATTTTATCTTGTCAATCTTAACTCACAGTTTCTTGTTGAGTAATTCTTCTTTGAGTCATATTTGGTACGACAACAAGCACAAGTCCATGCAATAGCATATAAAGTCTATGGCATGCTGCATGTAGACAAAATCACAAGACTCATAAAATTTCAATAAAATAAGTAATTAGTATATATGAATAACCAATAAAAAAATAAAGTGCTACAAAAATATAAAGAAATACATATCCACATAAGTGGAACCTTATGGTAATGTTCGATGATACTTGCACTGCCTTTATAAGATCAACTTTAAATACTCATTAATATATTACAAAACCCAACAAATAAAGTTAAAAAAAATATTTGATTTTAAAGCAAATAAAATTTAATATATATATATATATATGTAATTATCACTTACAAAGTCATCTAACAATTTCTCTAATATCTCTCGAAACCATGTCAAGTCAGCATCAAGCTCAGGTAAACTGACTTGACCCTTTCTACTATGAAATCGAGCCTTAAACTTGTCTTAGATAATCAAGTTTATTAGTTGTAATGGATTCACATTTACCTCTGGTGTATTGCATTAAGGTTGTACCTAGAGTTCAGTTTTTCTTTTTCTAATCTTCCATGTTATGGGATTGGAATATAAAATGTGTTTAACTCATGCATCCTTGTGCTACCGCTTATATATACTCACTCTTTTATGAGAATTAAGTAAGATCTGAATGTTAACGGAACTGTCAGTTAGGCATTGCATATTCAACTGTATGTCATACCCAATAGCTAAAGTCTAAAAGTCATACACTATATTTTCTCCAAATTGAAACAAAACACATAAGTGAATAAGTCATGCAACCTAAATTTACTTTTTGTAAGCAATATTTATTCATTTACCATATTCTTACTTGTGTTAGTTTGGAATGAGCATGATTATTGAATAAATGCATCATCTACTGCATTTGATGTATAATATCACTTTGGATTTGATCAACCCTCTCAATAAATCTCTAGATCCCAATCTATTCTTTCATCAACTTAGCTTTATATCGATCCATTCTTTGCATTATTTTTCCTCATAATTGCTTAATTTTCTATGCAATATCATAATTTCTTAATGTACTTTATTAAACTATACTAAAAAATAAATCTAATCAATAACTTAACTCAATATACTAATTAAGCTCATTTTTGTGAAAAGAGAATATATCATTGCTCTAGACATTTATGGGCCTCTTCTTTATGGCCACCATCGACATCTATATCATCTTCGAGGTTAATAAAATGGACAAATTTCCTCTGACTTTGGCTCTATGCAACACCATGAAAATTTGGCAAGTCCCTAGCATAGCTCCCGACTAGAATTCCCAAATGTCTAATCAACCAGATGGCCTTCTCCTCTTTCTTATGTTCTTTTAATATTAATTTATGATGTATCTCTAAAACCTACATATATTTTAAAAGTTAGGTAATACATAATTGCGAACAAGAATTATATAATTATATGTATATAAATGAATTTAAAATATATCAAACCATTCTTCAAAAATATTAGTTCAATGTATATAAATAGAGGAGTCCCTTAACTCTACCAATTCAAAAAACAAGAGAAGTGCTGACCATTGCGAATACCAAAAACCTTACTATAAACCTCTATAACCTCGTAACTCCATACTTGAGACATTTAAAAAAATAAATAATTATCAATAAATAACATATTAAGATTAATAATAATCAACAAAATTATTATGTACCTAGAAGATGTATGAAAATTCGCACAAATTATATTTCTCTATCCCTTTTGAAGTAGGAACTTATTTTATTTTCACTAACTTCTGGAAGGTTTCCTTGTTGAGTGGCTTATATAATACGCTCTAAGTAATATTTCTCCATGAATACTTATTGAACTCATCAAGATCGTTTATCATACCTTAAATAAATTATTGAATCGCTATACACTCATCGCAAGGGATAAAACAAAGATGAACAGAATAGAATAAACTTACTTTCACCGTGTTTTCATTGTCAACTTGCTCTAAGTTTAGATAAGCAAACCAAGTATCAACAAATGTGTAGGTCACATTCTTTCTACCTAAAAAGAATGTCTCCCACAAGCAATTATCAAATTTTTTTCTTAACTCTTGGATGGGTAGGTAATCTTATATCTTTAACCTAGTAATTATAACAAACTCTTTTCAAGAGAATTAGATACATTTCTTGTTAATATAAAACTACATTTTCATGTACAAATTGGTAGTTTGAACCTCCCGTAATAAAATTTCATGAACCAAAATACCTGTGAAAGTGATTGATTGATCGTCAAAACCTCAGCATAACTAAATATCTCCCCAATACAAGTTTCTCTAAATAATTTCTTCTGATTTATCGTCAATTTCTATCTTATAAGATTAATGGTCTACATCTTCGAATAACTCATAATTATGCTTAAACAAAACTCATTATAGAGAATTTTATATTGTTTAGAGACATTATTCTTCTTATAAAAATAAATAATAAAAAAATTAAAATAACTATTAAATAAAATAACATATTAAAGAATTAAAATAAAAATAATTATTAAGAAAATAAACATATTAAAAAATGGTATAAATAAAAATAAACATGCATATTAAATAATTAAAATTGAATAATTAATTAATTAAATTATTAATTCATTTTAAAATCATTAAAATTTATTTAAAAAATTTTAATTTATTTTATTTTTTAAGAATTATTTATTTATTTAAATTGTATATTTATTTATTAAATTAATAAGTAATAATAAATTAAAATTAAAATTAAAAAATACAAATATAAATAATTAAAAAATTCGCACCACATAGTGCCTATGCGTGGCGTAGCGAAGGCACATGCGCATAGGTGCCCATTGTCACGGACTGATTTTTTGAACTCACGCGGCCTTAGACACTCTTCAAGCGCTAACCAAAGAAAGAGATGAAGAAGAAGCACACCAAGTGTTTGAGAGAATGTTCTCGTATTTTATTACTAAAGAGAGATTTACAAAATTAAAGAATTACAAGTTTGAAGTATTTCTACAATTTGAAGGATTTGGAGGATGGTTGCTCAAATGAGAGCTCCATCTATTTATAGCTAAAGCTATATACAATAGACAGTTATAATTTACTCTAATCCAATGGTCCACATCTAAAGTGGAGAATATCTAAAGGAATATTCTAAAGATGCTACCTACCACAAGTATATTTCAAGGAATATGCTATTTCTAGAATACTCCCCCACCTACCATTTAAAAGTAGGCTTAACGCAACTCAATTGGGCCTTCTAGAAGTTTCAACCCATGTAACACACCATAGGCCAAATACCATCTTGGTGGTCTTGTCGCGTGCCAAATGTTTGAGTAATTGCTTAAGAATATTTGAGGCGTGACATTTTCCCCTACCAAATTCATGCGATGCCCTCGTCGCGTCTTCACTGGAACTTGCACACCTCGTTCTTCAAACTTTGGCTGTGCACTATTGTGTTCCAAGCGTGCTCTCCCATCGGGCAACCCTTTTCACTCAACAAAGTACTCAAGGCTCGTCCTGAGTTTCTCACCTTTATTATGGCGTGTGAAAATCCTCAAAGGTTCCTAGTTGTGTGGCTCAAATTCTGTACCTCCCGTACCTCCACGGTACTGCTTCCAACAGCTTGTGGAATGTACTTGATGTAGCCATTATCGTTGTCTCGAAGGTATTCCCACTTTGTACGAGACATTGTCAACTCTCTTGACAATAAATATTGGCCCCTCGTCCCCATGATCAAGGCCCTTGTAAAGTGGGCGTGTTGACTTGCGTTGTGGTGGAAGTATCGTCTCCATCACCAAGTCCCCCGCACTACACTTGACACACCGCTGCTTATCTTCGACCCACTCCTTGTGCTGTAAATGCACATCATGTGACACCTTGGATTTTTAAATGACACCTGCATCCAACAACTTCTCGAGCTACCCCTGTAACTCTCCCATCTCCAATAGAGGCGTCGACACCATAGTTAGAAGCGTAATCTCAAGCTCCAACTTGCCCTCAATTTTCCCTCTTGAAGGCAGTCTTCCAATATGGCAGTAGGCTCGACCCCATTGTACTCCCTGAGCACTTTTGTAACATCCTTCGGTATTTCATCCTTACCCCATTTCACCTTATCATCCATCTCCATTGTTGTGTCTGGATGTACCCCTCATTTGCACTCAGCATCTTCCTTTAGTTGCATTGCAAAAAGGACATTGGCGTTCGGCTTGGATCGCCCACCCTTGGGCATGTCTACCGTCGATATCATTCGAGGTCCTCCCTCTAAAATACACATGTAGTTGTGTTGAGGAACTAGCACCACATTGTACTACCGCAAGAACTCCATACCTAGCACCACATCAAAATCATCGAGAGGTGTTATCGAGAAATTTACCTCACCGTGCCAATTGCCAATGTGAATATCAGCTCCACGAACCACCCCATCTAGCGGCTTGGCTCTTGCATTCACGGACTTGAGATATCTCTCTCCTTTCTCTACATAAAGGCTTAAGCATTTGGCTTCCACACGCTTGATAAAGTTGTGCGTAGCGCCCGTATCAATCAACACTTGAGTCTTTATGCAATTGACATAGGCTTCAATGTACATGAGTGTCGTTCCCGTTGGTGCGTTGGCACGCCCCTTGGCTTTGAGGGAATTGAACAGCTGCATACAACCCATACGGCTCTGTTCACCCTTTTCTTGTGCCTCGTACATTACATTGAAAGCCTTCTTCTTCGGATAGTCCTTCACCCAATAATCCCCATCGCAAAGGAAACAGTTTAATTTTGGACCATTACCCCTATGACCATTGCGTTTCTGCTTCTTCTACTTGGGCAGTTTGCCTTTCTCCTCCTTGCTCTCCGGAGGTTGAAACTTATTGGCTTCCCCACCCTTGCTATGATTGGGTTTAGGATTCTTGGACTTACCTGAATCTCCCTTGCGGTAATTCATGAGCGTCTCTACCATTGTAAGGGCGTCAAATATATTCTACACTTCACGCCACTTCAACTCATTGGCAGCCCATCTTTGTAACCCATCCAGGAAATTGAACAACAAGTCCTCATCGGTCATGTTGTGGATTTGCAACATCAACAAATAGTACTCCTCAACGTACTCCCTAATGGACTTCATTTGTTTCAACTCCTTCAACCGCTTGCGAGCGTCGTACGCCACATTCTTTAGATAGAATTGGCGCTTTAACTCCCATTGCAATTCTTCCCATGTGTTTATGGTGCAGGTACCCTTGCAAATCTCCTCGCTTTTCTTATGCCACCACAGAATTGAATGATCGAAAAGGTATAAAGTTGCAGTACTTACCTTATATTCGTCCCGCATGCCCATCGCGTCGAAATACATCTCCATTTGCCAAAAGAAGTTGTCAAGCTCCTTAGCATCCTGTCTGCCGCTAAACTCCTTCGGTTTAGGGGCTTCAACCCTTGGTGCAGCTACTGCACTTTGAGTAGCTACGCCATTAGCGACCGCTCGCTTGTATAACACCACATCCTCCTTGACATCTTCAAACCCTTTGCGCGGCTCTTCTACTTAGGCTCGAACTTTATCCATAGTGTTGAGGACCTTCTCTTAAAAAGCCTTGATTCAGTCTCGTTGCTTGTCAGCCTGCTTGTCGATGGAGCTGTCAATGAGGGAGTGCAACCTGTCCCCTTGAATATCGAGGCCTACCTCGAGCTTCTCGATGTGCTCTTCCAACTCCCCAATGTGATCTGTTGCCTTGCTCATTGCACCATTGAGCCTTATAACCATGTCCCCAAGTTCATGGTTCGGATCAACGAACTTTTCTGGCGAAACACTCTCATGTCTCCTAGCTTTGGGGTCTCTACCATTCCCTTCAGTAATCTTGATTGATCCAGCAACTTCTTTCACCATTTTCTTTGAACCCGCTCTGATACCACTTGTCACAGACTGATTTTTGGAACCCGTGCTGCCTTAGACACTCTTCAAGCGCAAAGCAGCCTACAAGACCCAATTAACCAAAGTAAGAGATGAAGAAGAAGCACACCAAGTGTTTGAGAGAATGCTCTCGTATTTTATTACTAAAAAGAGATTTACAAAGTTATAGAATTACAAGCTTGAAGTATTTCTACAATTTGAAAGATTTGGAGGATGGTTGCTCAAATGAGAGCTTCATCTATTTATAGTTAAAGCTAATGGATGGTTAAGATTTACTTTAATTCAATGGTCCACATCTAAAGTGGAAAATATCCAAAAGAATATTCCAAAGATGCTGCCTACCACAAGTATATCCTAAAGAATATGCTATTTCTAGAATACTCCCCCACCTACCACTTAAAAATAGGCTTAACCCAACTCAATTGGGCCTTCTAGAAGCTTCAACCCATGTAACACACCATGGGCCAAATACCTTCTTAGTGGTTTTGTCGCGCGCTAAATGTTTGAGTAATTGATTGAGAATATTTGGAGCGTGACACCATGCTAGGCCTAATGCATGAGCGCCATATCTATGCGAAGCGATTTGCATAAGTAGACAATGGGCGACCACCGTTTGCATTCAATTATTTTAATTTTATTTTGTGCCATTTTTGGTAAAACTTTTATTATTTTTCATATTTTTAAAATATTTTTCAAACAATCTATTCATATTTCACGTATATCACTCATATATACTATTTTCAACATAAACTACCAATTTCATCTAAAATTAAAAAAATTTATCAAATATTAACCATTTTTTGAATTTAAAGTGAATAATAGGATGAACAACTCAGCTTTATAATGTAGCAATTGAAAGTATCGATCTACACAATTGATTTGAGAGAGTTTTGTAGAAAGAGTGTGCTTGGTTTTTAAAAGAGAGTTTTTTTTTTTTTGAGTTTTTTTGGATGTAAAGAGAAAATAAGACTTAGAGGTATAATTGTTCAAATTTGAATTTTTTAACTATAAAATATTAAATTTTACATGTGGGCTAAAAAAAGGTTATAAAAAAATTGGACCATTTTTTAAAATTTTCCTTCAAATAAGTAATAATTAGTAATGATAGATTGTAGACTGCAAAATGCACACTATAAAAGTATGCCATAAGTGTTAAATGATTCTATTGTTCGTGACGTGTATTATAGTCCTCTCTCTTTTTTTTTAATATATATTTTAAATTGCTTTTACCTTTTTTTTACAAAATTATATATAAAAATTAAAAAAATATAACCAAAAAAAAAAAAAGAAATGTAATAAAAAAACTTAATATAGGTAAGAAGGTAATTGAGAAGATGTTTCATTTTATAAATGCATAATAGACTTATTTTTGTTGTTGTTATTATTATTATAATATGATAAATTGTCCTTATTATTACATATTATTTATCACATAATTATCTATCACTGATATTTTAGACAAATATTTTTTTAAAACTTACTATTTATGAAAATCTTGTTATAGTTCAGTCAAAATTGTCTGCCCACGACCTAAAAAAAATTAAATTAATGATTAGAGGACTAATCATCAATAATATTTATTTGTAGAAATTTCCCTTAGTGCAAAATTTCTAATTGTAATAATTCGCTTTTCAATTTATAGTTCCTGCAAACCCTTAATATGAATCTTAAAAAAAGAAATATATAAAATTTCTCTCCTCCTCTAACCTTGGCGTGGTGACTTTGAGGAATAATGTTTATAATGTCTTGTAAAATAACATTATGAATTATGTGTTTCTTTGATAAGATGAATGTAATATCTATATATATATATATATATATATAATAATGTGTAAAAACCCTATTTTATGTTAACTAATAGCATTAAATATTACTAGTTTTTTTTCCCAAAATTGTACTATTATTTTAATAATATTATCACAATTTTCATTAAAAAAAAATGTAACATCTTCTCTTAAATAATGAAACAATAATGAACCCTTAAAGAACATGTGAACTCATCTACATCATCCATGTTAGGTTAAGCATGAAAGTTAGTTCAAGATTCTCAAGTTAAGTGTTGCCTAAGTAATCTTCTAATTAAATGGTTAGCACATGGGCTTTCATATTTTTATATTTCTTTGGCCTTTTTTTAAATATTATATTTATTTTTTATAATTTGTAGATGTAGACTTGTAATTGTTGAAAATTGGAACTATTATCAACAAATAATATTAAACTCTATGAGGTGTAAAACCCATCAATATGTTTTTAGTAGACTTGTATTTCCGTAGATTAAGCCATGTGTTAGGGTTCATGTTTTATGAATCGTTTCTCTTGACTTAAAACTTTAGCCTTGTGGAGGTTGGAAGATATAATATAAATATAGATAATATAGTATTTTGGTAAACCTTTGGCCAAGATGTTATTAATTAATATTTACTTTTAAATAGAGGGAAATTACATTTATTTAAATCATTTAATGGTAATGAATTCGGCCTTTTTTTTTTTACTAAACTAAAAATCTTAAATTCAAAACTTTCTTTTTTATATTAAAAAGAAAACATAAAAGAAAAGATATATATATATTTATATTTTCTCTTTTATATATATACTTAAATATGTTATAAACACTCTAATATTACAAATCAAACACAAATTTAAAATTTCTTACAAGAAAATTAAAATATGTAACATAAAACTTAACGTATGCCTTAAAACTTTAATATGATAATTTTAAAAAATTGATAGTTTAATCTTTGTATTTTTGTTGATTTACTCACTTGGTCTTTAATAATTTAAAAATGACTAATTACGTCATTTAGAGGTGTTTTTATCTACTATTTTTACCTGTGAAATATTCTTTTTTGTTAGCATATTCATCTGCAAAATATGATTATTTTTGTCTTTAAAAGATGTAATTAGAAAATTTTAAATTATTAGGACCTAATTAATAATTTAATAAAAATATAGAGATTAAAGCGATAATTTTTTTAATTTAAATTATTAAAAATTTATAATACAAAATTTAAAACACATAATACAGAATTTAAAATGTATAACATAAATAATAAAATCTGGTTTGTATAATAGCAAAGCTCCTCAATTTTACAAGTATTATCACATCATCTTCTCTTAACAATAATAATATTAACAATGATAATAATAATAGAAAAACAATTTAGATAGCTATAAATTAAAGGGGGTGAGTTTTATGTAAACGTTTTAACTTTTGTGTTGAGTCTACAACGATACAAATTTATATGGTGGGCAAGTTCTTGAAGTCATATGATATATAAATATCAATTGGTTCAATTACTAAAAATTTTTAAATAATAAAAAAAATCAAATTTAATTCAAACCCAAATTTGAAAAAGAGTCTACTTCATATGCTTAAAAACAAAAGGTTAAAAATATTTGTTCTGTCATCACAAAGTTCTGAATTATGTTTTGATATATGGCATAAAGCGTCCAAAGCCAACATGTTCCCAACCTTTTTTTTTTTTTTTGGGCTATATTTTATGTTTATGGAACATTTCTTTAGTGCACTTAAAAATTTCAAAGCGATTGTTCCGAAAAGAAAAAGAAAAAAGATGAAAGCAACTTACATGATAAAAGACAATTGATTCATATTGTCATTATGATGTGTAAAGACAATTGATAAAGAGAAGTACTTATGTTGGATCCTATTTGTTTGAGATTGATTGTTGTCATTTTTAATATACAACTATTTAAAATATTAAAGTAACTGTGAAATATCAAATATATATATATATATAAGAAGTCTCGAGATTATAAAATGTATTACTAATACTTTAATTATTATGTTAACATACATAATGATACTCATTAAGGTGTAGTTCATAAATCTCGACTTAAAAAAAACTAAATCTAATTGATTAAAAATAATTTTTTTTTATCTCTATTCATATATATAAAAAAAATTCGAACCTTAACCTAAGATAATAACCAAAGTTACTCACCTCTTGACTAGGAGTGGTGGGCAACCTCATAATGAATTATGACTCTATATATTTAAATTATGAATAATGCTAATAATGGATTCATAGTGCTTTGTGCTATATATTCGATCTTTCAAGAAATTTTTTTAAAAATAACAAAATTTAAGAGAGTCTTTAGCTTTTTTAATCATTATTTTAAGATTTTAATTTATTTAACAAAATAAATTATTTTTGAACAAGTATACCCTTTCACTGTTTGTACAGTATCCGCTACAGTGTATAATATTTTTACTACAGTTATTAATTAAATCAAAATTAAATATTTTTTATTTATTAAAATTATATCATTTTATATCATTTATTTATTTATTTTAATCATATTACTACAAAATTTACATAAATAATAAAATTATTTAATGTAGTTAAATTAAACTAAATAAATATAATAAATAAAAATAATTTTTATAAATAAATACAAACTTAATAATTTTTTTATTAAAATTATATTTATTAATAATTAAATAAAATTTAAATAATTAATTATGTATGAATAATAAAAAATTAAATAAATATAATGATCACAAAGGTCAAAATCAACAAAGGCCATCTCAGCCATCGCATCTTAGGCCCGAGATGGTCTTGAGATGCAATAGTCGAGATAACTTCGATATGCGATGGTAGCCATCTCGCCATCGCATCTCGGGCACGAGATGGCCCCGAGATGGTCCCGAGATGTGATGGTGGGCATCTGAGATGACCCTGAGATGCAATGGTCGAGATGACCCCAATATGCGAGGTGGCCATCTCGCCATCGCATCTCGGGGCCCGAGATGGTCCCAAGATGCGATGGTGGCCATCTGAGATGACCTTGGATGCAATGGTCGAAATGACCCCGAGATGCAATGGTTGATATGATCTTTGTTAATCTCGACCTTTGTTGGTGGAGATGACCTTTGTAATAATTATATTTATTTAATTTTTTATTATTCATACAAAATTAATTTTATTTATTTATTTATTTAATTATTAATAAATATAATTTTAATAAAAAAATACCATTAAGTTTGTATTTATTTATGAAAATTATTTTTATTTATTGTATTTATTTAGTTTAATTTAACTACATTAAATAATTTTATTATTTATGTAAATTTTGTAGTAATATGATTAAAATAAATAAATAACTAATATAAAATAAATATAATTTTAATAAATAAAAAATATTTAATTTTAATTTAATTAATAACTGTAGCAAAAATATTGTATACTGTAGCAGATATTGTACAAACAGTAAAATGATATATTTGTTCAAAATAATTTATTTGGCTAAAAAAATTAAAAATTTGAAATGATGACTAAAAAAATTAAAGAACCTTAAATATTGTTATTTTTAAAAATTTTCCATCTTTCAATAAGTCTGCAATAAGTTTTTTTTTCAAAAGTAAAAAAATGCAATAGATGCTCTACTTTGTGTAACAAATTTCGGCCAATTTTTGTTGTACCAATTGTTAGCCCAACCTTATTTAGATTCTTAACCAAAGCTAGCCCAAGACCAAAACGGAAAGAAGATCGCTTGGGCCACTCATTTGGAATTTTGAACTCAAGATTGAATATGAAAATATTTAAACCTAACAAGATATTTTATAAATTCACTGTTAAAATTTAAAAATTTTAATTCAATTTTACAAACTTACTTTAATTTTTAATATAACCTTATTTTATAAACTCACTTCTTAAATCCATTAAAATACTCTCTCCATTATTTTCAATATTTTTATTAAATTTCTTGTGTGGTTATGCAAAACCCTCTAACATATATGCAAACAATTAAATGTGGGAGATCTTGAATAGGTAGCATGAACATCTTAGATTTTAGATATTTTTTTTCTATGCATGGAATTTTGTCTACTTTATTTACTGTTACAATCATTTTTGAGTTGAAATTATGATGTAAATATTTCTTAGAGTTATAATAAGAAAAGAAAAGAGAATTAATAATGAGTTTGACTCCATTTTTGCTGAACAGCAGTGCAATTATTCATATTTGAACGTTTGCAATGCGCTACTTTTAAATGGTTTCAGCTTTACTTATGAATGAATGATACAGATTGATAGCAAAGCCCGTGTGTAATGACCATAATTTTATAAGTTGCATAAATTCTGATATAAGTTTGAGATTGAAAAAAAAAAAAAGATCTCCTAGTTAGATTACAAAAAAATGACTTTGGAAGAAATGAAAAATATCCTTTTGTTTTCCTTGAAACAAATTAATTTAGCTTTCATAAAACTAATATATATATATATAATTAATTTATTGCGTGACGAAACTCACCATTTAGTAAGTTTTAAGTCATTGTTTATCTTTTTTTACTGTTTAAACAGTATTAATGTGTTATAGAATATATATTTTAGAAATATGGTTGATATTGAACACAAAATAATAACAACTAAGGGTTTGAGGAAGGTAAATATATGTTAGAATGTATTTTAGAAATTAGTTTGAACGTAAGTGCAGTTATTGTATTCATAATAGGAATTTGTGTCAGAGGTATTTTATTAATAAAATAAATTATTAAAAGTAAGTTTGTAAAGGTTAACCACCCCGTTGGCCCAGTGATTAATGCTAACACTTTAAAAATTAAAGGTATTGAGTTAAAGTCTGCATGGAAATTAGATATATGTAACAAGAAGCATTATAACCAGAGCTCTTATAAATGAATTTATAGACTATTTTAGTGGGTTAAAGGAATACAAATTTTCTTTATCATATTTTATGGTCATGAAATTTTGTAAGAAATTCTAAAAAGAATCATCTCTAGCTAGGATGACAGGTTCCTTTTGTTAGTATGATTTTGGTAACATTGCCTTCGATCTGAATTGTCAATTGTCAAAACCTCGAGTAGAGTTTTTTCTTACTGGTTGTTGGGCTTTATGGAGAAGGTGTGAAATAATCTCGTGCATGGATGTAGAGACGAAACGTGAAGGATTTATCTTCTTGGGCTGACTACATGCTTAATGAATTTCAAGAAGCAAATTCAGTGAGCAAAAACTCAGATCTTCTCCCTCCTTTTCATTGGTCTCCTCCTCTGCCATGATCATTTAAAGTTAAATGTGTTGTAGCCATTGATTTAAATGCTAAACGAGCTGATATTGTGTTGTCGTCCGGGATCATTTAGGGGAAATTTTGGTGGCAATGATAGAGGTAGCAAATTTCAATCCTTCAATTAAATTGATGGTGGTAAGTTGGTGTTAACAGAGAGAATGATGATTAAAAGTAATGTGAAAAATAGTTTTGAGACAAGTTATTGAGACGAATATGATAGAGTAAAAAATAAGGCGGAAAAATTAAAATTAGAGTTTAAAACTATATACTAAATTTTTAAGTTTGAGTGCTACGATGCTGGTATTTCAACACCGCGGTGCTAAAGTCAAAACCTACAACGCCATAGCACTGCCTTTTGGGTGCCGCGGTGCCAAAACCCAAACCTTCAGTGCCACGGTGCCAAGAACCTAATGCTATGGTGCTAATGCGAGTTGGATTAGGATTTAAGTTTCCTAAATTAAATCAAACACCCTCTATTGTTATAACTTGGATTAAGGTTAGCCTATGGCATGTGTAGGCTATATAAGGGTTATGTTTTGGCTTGTTATCATCTTGTTTTATGATTCTTATAGAGAGATCTCTGTGATTTGATAGGTTTTTGTGACCTAGAGTTCTTTGTGAACTATTAATATGAGAATTGTAGATCTTAATTCACTGTAGATGTAGACAATTATCGAACCACATAAATCTTTGTTTGTTTTATTCTTTCTTGCTTTCTCTTTTCTTCTTATACTTTCTTTGGTGCTGTAAAAATTATACTTGTGAAGCATTTTAGTCTATAAATTGGTATTAGAGTAAGATTTTATAATCATGACCACATATAAGTATTATATAGAGAAATTCAACGATGAGATTGACTTTAATCTGTGGAAGGTCAAAGTTATGGATTTATTGATGAGCTAGGGCTTGATTTTGCCCTTGAAGAGACTGTAGCTCCATCTAGTAAGGAAAAAAAAGCTTGAGATATCTAGGTCTAAAATAAATAGAGATTCCATTCAAAAGAAGGCTCATAGTAAGATCGTTATGTTATTGAGCGATGATGTTTTAAGAGAGATAGCTGGAGAAAAGACAACTACAGGTCTTTGGAGAAAGTTAGATAATCTTTATATGATGAAGACCTTGAAAAATTGTGAAAAATTGTTTATTACGTTCCCTTCCACAGAGTTATGAGCATTTCATTGACACACTTCTCTACGATAGAGAGAATTTGATAATGACAGATGTTAAATCACCATTAAACTCTAAATAGTTAAAGAAGAAAGCAAAGGCTAGTAATGTAAAAGGATTAACTATAAGGGGAAGGCTTAAAAATAGAAAAGGAAATTCTAAAAGAGATTCAAGGATGAAGTCGAAAGGAAAGACTAGAAAATGCTACTACTATAAGAAGAAAGACCACTTTATTAAGGATTGTTTGGAAAAGAAGGCAAAGATGAAAGACATAAAGAAGGAGGGAGATGCTACAATAGCTTATAAGGAAAGTTATGATAATGTAGAAACCCTAGTCACTTTTTATAGGAGAAACTCTGGTGGGTGGATATTAGCTTCTGGTTGTACCTTTCATATGTGTTCTAATAAAGTCTTATTTACTAATTTTTAGCCCATTAAAGGAGGAAAAGTATTAATAGGGAATGACATGACTTGTCAAGTAGTTGGGATTGGTGATATTAGGTTGAAGTTACATGATAAGAGACTTAGAGAGTTACTAGAAGTTAGGTATATTTTTGACCTAAAAAAGAACTTAATTTTCCTAGGTATGTTAAACTAGAATGGGTATTTAATCAGAGTAGAGAATGAGATTTTAAGAGTGTTAAAAGATTTTATGGTGGTCATAAAGAATGAAAGGCACAATGGTATATATGTGTTACTTATAGTGGCAGTGAGTGGTTATGAATCAATCTCTGTAGATGACAAAAATTTGTAGTCTAAGTTATAACATTTACGGTTAGCTCTCTTAGGTGAAAGAAACCTAAAAGAGTTGTATGATCAACGGGTATTTGGCAAGGATAAGTTTCAACTAATGGAGTTTTGTGAGCATTTTGTGCTTAGTAAAGCACATAAAGTTAAGTTTAGTACTAGAGAATACAAGACTAAAGAGACTTTTGATTACATACACTCTGATCTTTAGGGACTAGCACAATACAGTCATACATGGTAGAGCTAGATATTTTCTGACATTTATCAAAAATTATTCTAAAAAGTTATTGGTGTATATGTTGAAGAGTAAAAAATAAGTACTTGTGACATTTAAAACATGGAAAGCTCTTATAGAGAATCAAATTAGCAAGAAGATCACGAGTCTAAGGATGGATAACAGTCTTGAGTATTACAACAAGGAGTTTGATAGTTTTTATGGCAAGTATAATTGGAAGGCAGAAAATTGTAAGATCAACTCCATAATAGAATGGTCTTGCAAAAAAGATGAATAAAACCTTATTTGAGAGGGTAAGATGCATGTTGACCAACGTGGGGTTGTCTAAAGCTTTTTAGGGCAAGACTATAATAACAACAGTCTATTTGATAAATAGAAGTCTCACCTCGGTTATAGTCTAAGACACTAAACGAGAAGTAGTCTAGCAGCCCTCTAAGGTATAATCATATCAAGATATTCAGTTGCCCAACATTCGTACATGTGAATCAAGGAAACTTAGAACCTAGAGCATTAAATGAGATACACATAGGATATCCAGAAGGTGTAAAATAATACAAGGTGTGGTGTACAAAGTTAAAGCCAACAAGAAGTATCATTAGTAAAGATGTAACATTCGATGAGACATCAATATTGAAGATCAAACAAGAGAAAGTGAAGAAAAAGCCTATGTCTAAAGGCATTTTAACACTAAAAATAATTGAAGTTAAAGTGGAATATGAGAATAGATCTGAGATGCTCTTGGATTAAGACTTCTATAATTCATCCCTAGAGGATACATAAAAACACCAATTAGTTTATCCAAGTCCATTCAAAAGCAAATTAAAACTTGAAGAGTACCAACTAGCTAAAAATAGGCTAAGGAGAACGATCAAACCACTAATAAGATATGCAAAAGCACGTTAATAGTTTATACTTTTAATATTACTTCATAATTGAGTATGATGAGCCTAAGACGTACAAAGAGGATATAAAGAGTGAAAACAGTGAGAATTGACAAAGGGTCATTAAGGATGAGATTAGTTCTTTCCTAAAAATAAAACATGGATATCAGTGAAGAGACCTCAAAATAAAAATCTAGTTGAGTACAAGTGGGTGTACAAGATTAAGAAAGAGATATCAAGTATAGAGCCTATGAGATTTAAGGCTAGATTTATGGCACAAGGTTTCACTCAATACGATGGAGTTGATTTTCATGAAATATTCCCACCTGTAGTCAAGCACACATTTATTAGAATTTTGTTAGTCATGTGTGTGAACCTAAGTTCTCATCTAGAACAAATGGATGTAAAGACTGCTTTCCTTCATGGAGAGCTTGAAGAGAAACTATACATGTCACAGCCGCATGGGTTTGAAGAACCCAATATAGAAGATCATGTTTATTTGTTGAAGAAGTCACTGTATGGGCTAAAATAATCTCATATATGAGATTTAATGACTTCATATTGATTTGTAATTTTAATATGAGCAAGTATGATGGGTGTGTATAATTTAAGAATTTAAGGAGTGGATTACATATGTATTTACTTTTATATATGGATGATATAATGATTATATATAAAAAAATAGAAGAAATAGATAAATTGAAAAAACAGTTGAGATGTAAATTTGAGATGAAAGATTTAGGAACAGTATAGAAAATTATGAGTATAGATATTGTGAGGGAAATATCAGATGCTTAAAGTACTATATGCCAGTGTTGGTGGGAGCTTCATGTATGCGATAGTTTGTACAAGACTAGGTATAGCTCAAGCTGTGAGCATTGTGAGTCGATACATGGGAAATTAAAAAAAATAACATTGGCTTGTGGTAAAATGGATAATGAGATATTTGAACGGAAGTCATAACATGGTTTATTGTATAAAAAGGCTGAAGAATCTAAAGAGATGGTGAAAATGTTAGAGTTGGTGCTTACGTGTTATTCTAATTTTGTATGAATATTAATTGTTTAATATTTATACAATAAAATATTTCGTAAAAAATTGTTAATAATTAATTATATGGTACCAAGCTTGTTACTTTTTAGACATTATAGATCTAAAAGAGTTTAGGTCAGTACTAAGAGTTAGCAATTCTAAAGAGTTAGAACCTTATCTGAAATAAGGACAAATACCTAAGAATATATTAGTAATGACATAGTTGTAAAGTGTTGCAAATAGTGCTAAGAAATGTCATTATGCAGTATGTTCTCAAAAACATCTTTCCTGATCTATAGTTTCTAACACGGGTCAATTGGTATATCTTCTGAATTAGTATGTGTCTATATCTGATTTGCCAGACGGTTAGTCTTAGTAGACCATAGGCTTAGCAAAAGCTCGTATAGATACATAGGTATTCAATAAGGACTGGTTACTGAATAGACTTACGAGAACATCCAATACACGTCCCATAGAGTCGTCAACGAAGGATTTTCTTGAGTTGAGTAGTATTTATAGTCCTTTGACCTGATCGTTATGGTGGGCTTATGAGTGATCCAACATACTTGATTCCACACATGTTAGAAGATTTTTATAGTCTGACCTATAGGTGTTGTTAGGTATGGTTCGATGTGTGTAGATATGGGATTCATCAGCTTATATATGCGAGTTGTATATCCTATTGCTCCGAGATTGTATTTTAAAAAGTTTTGTAGCCACAAGTATTAAACATTAAAAAAGAATTTTTTGTAGGGTTAGACATTATTGCTAAATTTTTTGTAGATATTGTTTATGGGAATACAAATTTAGAGATAAGTTTATGGTCGAGCAAATAGAGATTTGACGGTGATGATCTATATCTCTTCTTTTCCAAGATATAGGTGATGAAAGGATTATATAGATATGGTTGACCTTAAGTTGTATGGTTTAACGCATCGTTTTGTAATATTCGTAACTTATGGGGCATCATTCATGGATTTATGGAAGAGTTTCATAAGATAAATGAGTTTGAACTTAGAGAGTCTCATAATATAAAGTGTACTTATTGAGCATTAGAATAGTGTATTAGGTTGAATAGTTCGATCTGAGAAAATTTCAAAAAGTGAAATTTTATTTCAGGATCTCTCGAGAAGCACATGAGCTTAAGTATTCTTTTTTAAAAATAAGTAGACTTTAGATTAAATCACGAGGGAGGGATAATCCTCAATTACAAATTATTTAATTTGAGAAAGCACTTTGCCAAACCAAATATTCTCATATTTAAGACTTAAAGCAAAATATGTCAATTTATGGGCAACTCTATCAGTAGGTCAATAAGAATGGCTAAATGAGCAGTAAAAGAATCTTAAAGAGATAGCAGCAATGTCTTGAAGAACCAGACCGAGTATAGAGGCCGATTAAATTTTGTCATTGATGACTAGAATAATATTTTCAGCATCAGAAACCGGTTCTAGAGCTAAAATACCCAACACCCTAGCAAGATTAAGGCCCTGTAATAGTGTCAAAGCCTCAAGAATATCTACTGAATATTTGGTAGCCATTGGAGTAGATGAGGAAGCCAAAACAACCCTTGAATGATCATGTAAAACCATTCCTAAGCCAGCCTTGAAATATTTTGATGATTGTCCTGCATTAGTATTTAATTTTATCAATCCAAGTTTTGCATGAAATTTCAGGATTTCCAATAATAATTGCCTGTGTAGACTTAAGCTCATTGCAATAAGATTTGGCCCAACTCAGCACATCTGGATACACTATCACTTTTTACTTCATTATATATTTGTTTCTACAAAACCATAATCTCTAAAATAGAATCAGCAACACCTCAAAATCACCGAAAAATAAGGTTGCTTTACAATCAATAAGGAGATCCAATATTGGTGTATTGTGATATATATGGAAGCCTTGAATAAAAGAACAAATTTGACGTATTTTCTTCAATACATCACATAAACATAACGCATGAATGAAATTTTTCATACCTTTAGCACAATGAGTATAGGAATGATCAATCAGCATATGATGACGCTTGAGGTTAGATAATGTTGGGATCCAACCATGTGTAAGTCTCTATATAAACTGTTTGATCTTTAAAGAAAGCTGCATACTCTACAAGTGCTGCAACCAACAACGAGCTTGAGAACTACCGTTATTAAAGGAAGCATAATTAGTAACATAAGATAACCAACAACCATTCTTAACAGTAAACTATCCATGCTTATTAAAGTTCCATATAACTGAGTTGTTCTAATGTCTACATGATGGTGAACGCGGGATACTTAAGATTAGATTACTTTACTCTTCTAAGAATGAGTCCTGTATAAGGTTTGGCTAACGATTGTTATTAAATTAACAACAATTATTAAGCTTATGGTTATTTAATTAACAATTGTTGTTAATTTAATAAAGTGTGTGACAAGTGGTTTGGTTTCATTGGCCTTAAGTGATATGGCTTAATGTGATTGGGCTTTAATAGACAAATAATTTGATATCATTGACTTTATTGAACAAGTAGCTAAATCAAGTGGATAATTATCCAATTCTTGAAAACCAATTTAACATGCAAAAATATTTTGCATGTTGCATAATTCGACCATTTTTTCTTTTGTAAACAAGTGTTATTAAGTTGTTAAAGAATGGACAAGTATCAATGAGAAAACTTCAAACCTATATAAGTGCAAAATGTTTGCATTTTTTTTTGTTATGGATTCATTAGGCTAAATTGAAAAGAAAAGAGAAGAAAAGTTCTTCTTGGCTTAAGACAAATTGATTTGGGTAAGCTTAATTTTTTATGAGATGAAATGTGAAGAGTTTGGGTAATTCATTTAGCCAAGTAAAAGAAATTTTGCATGTGTTGCATCTTTACCATAAGAGAGATTTGACCAAAGAGAGAAAAATAGGCAAACGTTGCTATTTTTTTAAGCATTTGGCTATATTTAGAAACCAAATCAAGAGTTTCTTAATCAACAATCCTATTGGAGATTAACAAATTACCATTCTAACTTCTTCAATGCCACCAGTTGTTGGGGACTAGAATTCTTCGCAAATCTACTTCGATGTGAGACTTTGGATTCGATTCTTCTTCAAAATTCTTTGAGAGTAAGTTTTTCTGATTCTATTACTATAATAAATTTCAATTAAGTATGTGTCTATTGAATAAGAAATTAGATTTTTATTCTGCTGCATAATTATATGTATGACATGCATTGAATATTCAATTAATATTATTATATGCATGCTATTAATCACTTCAACAGAAAGGATACGTTGACTCAGATTATATAGGCGACTTCAATAAAAGAAGGTCATTAACTAGGTATGTATTCATGATGTTTAGATATTTTGTATGTTAGAGGTCAATTTTATAACATGTAGTGGCATTATCAACCATGAATGTTGAGTATATAGCTATAAGAGAAGCTATTAAAGAGGTCGTGTACTTAAAAGGGATCTACACAAAGATATTGTCTATGGTAGACATAGACACCGATATGTATTGTAATAGCTAGAGTATCATTCATCTAAAAAAGTATCAAGTATTTCATAAGAGGTCAAAACATATTAATGTGCAATTACATTTTATTAGAGAGATTTTACAAAGTGCCAAAATTAGTCTAACAAAGATTTAGTCGCTAAAATCATGTAGATATGCTGACTAAGTCACTGCTCTTAGTTAAGTTCATCCTCTGTAAAGATTTATGTGTAGTCACCACTATGTAAGAAAGTAGGTCATACGGAGACGATGAATTTATGAATATTTCTTAAGAGTTTTTGAATCAAGTAGGGGTTTGTAAGAATAGTGATTAAAAATCATATTAAAGATGGTTTTGACTTTTGAGATAAGTCATTGAGAAGAAGATGACAAAGAGTCGAGAATGAGATAGAAAGATTGAAATTAGAGCTCAGAACTAGATACTAAATTTGTAGGTCTAAGTGCTGTGTTGCAAATTCTTAGTTTGTGGCGCTAAAGTCAAAAGTTACAGAGCCGTGACGCTGCCTTCTAGGCATCGCAGTGCTAGAACCTGAGCCTTCAACGCCATCGGCACCAATGAGAGTTAGATTAAGATTTAAGTATCTTAAGTTAAATCAGACACCCTTTCTTATTATAACTCAGATTAAGGTTAGCCTAGGGTGTGTAATCCCTAAAAAAAGATAGTTTTTTTATGATTTTTATAAAGATTTTATGATTTGATAGATTTTTGTGATTTAATAAGTTTTTTTGATTCTGAATTTTTTGTAAACTATTAATAAAAGAAATATAGATCTTGATTCACTATGAACGTAGTCAATTATCAAACTATATAATTTTTTTAATATTTTCTTATTTTTTTTCTTTTACTTTTGTAGTGCTGTAAATAGTATACTTGTGAAGTATTTTCCTCTATGTTAACTTTTCTATTCAAGCAGATATTGCCAAACTTGTTTTGAAAAGTGATGCACTTGATATTATTAATCTAATAGAAGAGAATGTGTCTATCAAACCTGAAGTTGGCTTTATTATTGAAAATATCAAGAAATTACTTCTTCGATGACGAAATTTAAAGTACCAATGAGTTAATAAAATAGTTAACTGCTCATCAGCTTGCTAAATTTTCTTTGAGTTTAGAGCACTATTTCATGTGGCTAACGGAGTTGCCTACTGGTATTGCGGCCAGTGTGGCTACAGATTTTCCTTAATTGTCAATGAATGTTTTATTTTGAAAAATAAAAACTTATATCTTTATTAATAAAACCTAAAAATTCAGGGATATGTATGATATAATCCCATTAATTTGATTTGAATTCGCATTTTTTTTATGAACTACATATTAATTCATATCAAACTATGACGGTAGATCATTGTCACATATATCAATATTTTTTTTTCCTTACTAATTAGCCAACATAAAGCTGATTTAGGTTTACATAAAAGTTCAATTTAGAAATGGATTCATGTTTATATGGACATTCTATACTTATATATATATATATATATATATCGAAGTTACCTAATACGATCAATTTGACCCACTAATGCAAGATTCATATCATGGCATTATTTGACCAAAATGCCTGCTTGGTCATGGCCAACAAAAGTTCATGCCCTAAGACAATGGAAGTAAAGTCAATACATTTCCATGACCATGAATAGCTTCAACAATGTCATGGGTAAGTGGTACAAGCACCTAGCATTGTCACACCCAAATGAAATATTGGCTTTCAGTTGATCTTGATATTCTAGTTGTAATCCATTAAAGTACATGATCTATCCAACAGACTCCATTAACAAGACCCGGTAATAATATCGCAGAGGCACTACTCTGCAGACCATCAAGAACCAAAATAGTACTCGCATTTGAGGCAATGGAAGACAAGAAAAGGACCTGTATTTTTGAGGTAAGATTTGGTAAAAAATATTGCAATCCTCAAAGACAAGCTTTGGCTAAGGCTTTTTATCTTATCACCTCAGGCCACTAGTGTAGCCTAAAAGGAACACAATACATAGTAGGAATCCTTTATCTTGCACTTTGATAAGATTAAATTGACATTTGATAGAAGCATGAATGCTACGTACAAAATGGACTCCTGCGATCGTGTAAAGTCTATATTCTTGCTATAGAAAAAGGGATAAGTTTCCAAAATTATTTGGTTATTCATTTTTAGATCAAACTTTATTGAATTAATTAAGCGATCAAGTTTCTGATTCAAACGATTTTTAGCAATATTAACTGTTATCCTAGAGACACAAAGGAGCCTTTGGATTGAACACAAGACTATGACCGAGATCAAGTTAATTCTACTACTGTATTGAAGTTTTAATTTAAAAACTTAAGGTTATGTATGATACAATAATACCAGAAATCTCAACTTATCCAAAAGGTATATCTTAAATGAATTGTTTATAATCTAAATTTTAAGTTGCGTATTCAACTTGTAACATACCCATTACCATAGGGCAAACAACTTGGCGAATTCTTTACTGACACGATTAAAGAAAGATTGCCTCTATTGGATCGTCCATGCAAAGCCAATTTCTCCATTCATAGTTATTAGATCGATGGCGAAGTTAATCAAAACAATCAAGGATATAGTAGAGGCATTTTCTCTTCCACGATAGAAGATGGAAAGAAAGTGATCGTGATAATGATAGCATTGTTTGACTGGAAAGTTGGAAAGAAAAGGAAAAACAGAAAGCATACCTCACTTTTTTTTTATAAAGATTACATTAATCATATTATAATATTGATATTATATTATACTACACTATTAATATCATAATTTGATTACACAATTGAATTTTTTTTAGAACAACACATACATCTTTAAGACACACTCCATCCAAACCACGCTATTGGATCATCGAGAGTAACAAGTACAGCTTTGGGCATATCATTTTTTTGGGAGCAACACGTATATGTTTAAAACACACTTCACTCAAATTACACTATCGGAATCATTCGGAGTAATAAATATAACTTTAAGTACATCCCATAGGGACTAAAAGACTCTCCACAAGAAAGGAGAAATAAACGAACTACCCACAAGTACAACTTTAAGCACATCCTACCCGGTTAAAAGGCTCCTACAAAAAGAAAGAAAAAAGAAAGGAATAAATCAACTATCAACAAGTACAACTTTGAACACATCACATCTAGACTAAAAGACTCCCACACTCTATCCAAACTATGCTATGGGCATCATCGGGGAGAAAGAAGTACAATTTTGAGTATATCATTTTTTCGAGAGTAATATGTATATGGTTGAGGCACACTTCACCCGAACTACACTATCAAGATCATTGAAAGTAATAAGTATAATTTTGAGCACATCTCACACGGACTAAAAGGCTTTCAAAGAAAGAAAGAATAAACTAACTATCAACAATTACAACTTGAGCACATCCTACTTGAATTAAAAGGCTCCCACAAAAAAAAAAAAATCAAATGTCAATAAATACAACTTTAAACATACATTAAAAGACCCTATAAAAAGAAAGAAATAAACCAATTACTCTAATATCCACCGAGATAAGATTTGAGCCTACCTTAATTAAAGAGGTAGACATGACTTACTGCTGGAGCAAGCTCATAAGAGCAGCACATCTCACTATTTTTTAATTTGATTGCACAAATAGGAGTTGGTGGCATTCGTGTGGAAACCACACTCCTCTCATCAATAATTAAATTTCTCACTAATATGTGCTTTCTTAGTCAGCAATCCATTTGGGAATTTCTTTGGTGGGTTTTATAATATAATCTACAAAATTAAAGTATCTTGTATCAAATGAATTTTTTTTTTTTTTTGAAGGTCCTGTGTTTACCATCTTCATCAACTCTTTTACTTTTAGAGTCAGAGACAAAAGAGCGTTCAAGATCATAGTTAAAGCTCCACAAAAGCTTGTTTACAAAAGTCTTGAATTAAGAGAGTATAGCTCAATGAAGCTTTATATCCTTCTAAAACACATGAAAATGCATAAACATCGATCGTACTTTTGTTTTAAAAATTTCTTTCAAGTATGAACAGTAGATATACTCTTTCATTAGTGAATAAGAAAGAGATACAATATTATAGATTAATTAGTTATTCTATCTGCCTTACATATTTTTTCGAAAAATATAAAAAAGCAGCAAAGGATAATCTAAATTAAAAGAATAACAGAAACAACTGAAAGTTATGAAACGCTTGCATTTCTTCCTTTGTATATACATAAGATTGAGTAACATAATTCTTCTCTTCTTGTTTTGTCTCGTTCAATGGTCATGGTCATGCTTTACTCATGAACTTCTGTTGATCATCTCTAACTGCCCTAAAGTTAAGGCTACATGTCCTCATTCCTCTATAGGGATGCCATTTTTGGGGCCACCCCTCTCTTCCCATTTTATCATCAAACCTTGTTAGTAATTTTCTTTTCTTTTACTTTTTTGCCCTTTTATTTTCATTCTAATTTCTTTATTTTTTTGCTTTTAAATTAACATAGAGCTAACTAGAGAGATTTGCATTGCCAGTAATTATAGAAGTAAGTTCATTGTGTTTTTCTTTAATTTTTTATTGCATAAGGTGAAATGATACCTATGGAGGGTAAATGCAGTATATTTGAACACAGAAAATAGAGATGGAGTAATCACAGAATTAGACATGGTAAATCCTTACAAATCTCACTAGTAACTGCTTATGGATTTCTACATATAGCCGTAAATCGTTAAACATTTTCATAAAGCTTTAATTCTTTTTTAAAAATAATTTGAATGGAAACGAGAAATCTCTTACTCATAAAACATTAATTCTTACCACTTATTTTTACTTGAATCCGATTAAGTGCGGAGGCCTTACGCATTGACCACTATCATAAAGCTTTAAATATTTACAAAAGCAATATACTTCTCTTTACTATAATTGGTTAATTTGAACAATAATGGTTAAACATTAAAGTAATTTTATTGACCACAAATGGTTAATTTGAATAATTTTGGCAAGATATTAAAGTATTTTTCTTCCATTAGTGGGCTTACCCCACCACTGCCTCCATTATAGTAAAGCTAAGCTCTTCCTCCATAAAAACCCTTCTTCAGGGCGTGTGTTCTTCACACTTATTCATCTTCTCTGCTCTCACTTAATTTATTTTCTCAGCTGATCAATTTATCTTTCTCATTTTCTTCAACAATTTTCCATGGAAACAAACAACCAAAACTCTTTCAACAACCCTAAGTTCACTGTCCCAGTGAACGATGTTGAGCAACAAACAACAAACCTAGAGCTCGAATCCAAGGACTTTGATTATTCCAAGCGATCACAATGGCTTCGAGCTGCCGTTTTAGGTGCCAACGACGGACTAGTCTCGACTGCCTCGTTGATGATGGGTGTTGGCGCTGTAAAACAAGACATCAAGGCCATGATACTCACCGGGTTCGCCGGTTTGGTCGCCGGGGCTTGTAGTATGGCCATAGGTGAGTTTGTGTCTGTGTATTCACAGCTCGATATAGAGTTAGCCCAGATGAAGAGAGAAAGAGAGAGAGGTGACATCAATGGAGAAATTACAGCACACGAGAAGGAAGAGGAAGAGAGTTTGCCAAATCCATTACAAGCAGCTGCAGCTTCAGCTCTTGCCTTTTCCTTGGGTGCAATGGTGCCATTGCTGGCTGCATCATTTATAAGAGAGTATAAGATAAGGCTGACGGTGGTGGTTGCCGCCGTCAGCTTGGCTCTGGCGGTTTTTGGGTGGTTGGGGGCCGTGTTAGGGAAGGCGCCGGTGGTTCAATCGGCGGCTAGGGTTTTGTTTGGAGGGTGGCTCGCCATGGCTATAACTTTTGGCTTAACAAAGTTGATTGGAGCAAGCGGGCTGTGAACCGTCCTCTTGATCAACTGTGCCATAATATCAGCTTTGTATATTTTTGCTTTTTTACTTTTTTGTTTTTGTTTTTCTTCTTCCGAGGGATGTGATATGTGCATGTAAAGAAGGTTGTCGTAGCAAATAAGAAAAGCAAGGGAGCGAGTAATTAAAATTGTTTTTGTTTTGTTGTATCTTAATTACCTTATCATGTATTAAAGTGAGATAATATTATATGAATGTTCGTACAAGTGGCTCTTTCCTTCTTTTTTTTTTTGGACTGGGATCTTCCTTTTCACTAACATAGATTAGTAGGACTCATCTAATAAACAATCATTTTTCATTTTTCATTTTCATGAAAATTCTAATCATCCATTAGAAGAGAAGAGGTATAACTTTTGTTATTTCTAAAAATAATTTGCCATATTTTAATTTAAAAACTAAATTTTTTTAAGAAAACACAAATCCCTTTCTTCAAATCTAATTTTAAACAAAAAAATTACAGGCAAACTTGCGGACATGTGTCATTTCGAAACAAGTAGAGTTCATTTCTGTTTTATGACATTATTTCCTTAAAGAATTGTTAATTAATTCAACTGGCAAAAGTTCAGGAAGCACACAATTGAGATTTGAATTTCATTTGTACCAAAATCGAAGAGGAAATTAAATAAAGAAAAACTACCATTTCTTTCTCAAAGTTCTATATATATATATATATTCAGAATTTTTAAAAATGATTTAATACCCATTTTAAAATTTTCTTTCTTATAAAAATAATATTAAGAAAAGATCAAATATCTCCTTTAAAAAAATGGAGAAGAATTGATAATTTTTCTAATTTCTTGTTTTCACTTTACAAATTGTTTCTTAGAGACACCTTTAGACAACGATTTTGATAGCTAATTGAAGCTAAGATAGAGGAAAAAACATTTATTTCGTCTACCAGATAACATTCGTGATAAGCACTTTTGTGCTTTTCCTAGCTAAGTTTTCTCCCATTTTTTTTTTCTCGGAATATCCTACCTCATTTCTCACCCTATAGAAAGGTAAATGGTGGAGTATATGTATTCGTTCAAGAGCATGCAGCTGAAAAACCACATATCAGCCTGAAGTGGATACACTGTTGCTTATTCTGATTACAAAACAACTTTTAAAAATATTTCGCTTGCAAGTGAAGGAAATTTATACCGTTAGGATTCCAAATTAAGACTCCAATTTCACTCACTTTACGCCTTTGCCTCATTGCCTTGTTATTCAACTTCTTGCAGAATATCTCTGCTTTTATTCTTCTTGTAATTGAATCGTATACGCACAACCTGTCACAATAGACAATTAATCAGTTGGAAGCAAGAATATATAAGGTGGTTTCAATCTATTAAAAGATTAAGTAGACGTCTCTTTTAAGGACACGTGTTAATTATAAAAGCTTTTAAATTTGAAAATGTTAAAAAGAAAAATGGAATATATATAACTGTATTTAATACATTAAGAATATTATTCTTATCAGATGTAGTTATGAAGGTTTAAATAAATTATTTCTGTTTCTATCTTTTACATGTTTATGAACGTGCCTAACAACTACAGTTGAAGAGTTAATCAAGTCATTTATATTGGCAGAGGCCACAATGATATTGAAATTTCAACTTGTGTAATTTTCATAGTCTAAATTAAAGATAATAAAATTACTTTGGTGTTTCATGTTTCTCATTTATGTACAACTTAACCATAGTGCTCAAAATTTCAAATTTACCATATTAATTGGCTGAAAAATGGGATGATGCATCTTACAAACTTATTTATATTATATCTTATTTGACTTAACATAGTTAGGAAAAATATTATTTTGGTTACTGATTTTATAAATATATACTAATTTAGTTCTCACTTGTCCAACATGTATCATATTAATCCTTATAGGGACGTGTTTAAAGACGCAAATAGTAATAAAAATTTACAAAAAATGTCATTACAAGAAAAAATATAATATATATTAGAGAAGTGAGATTTAAATTGGTATATATTTATAAAATTAATGATTAAAATGGCATTTTCTCATAATTAAAATTATAAATTACAAAAAGAATAAATGAAATATATAAATGTGATAATAACTAAATAATTGTTATCATGCCAAATCATATATTATGAATGAATTTATATGATTTAATTTGTACATATAATACTATTCTTTAAATAAATACATATAATTTATACTTATCTATCTAAAATAAATTCATATAACTTATATTTGTCTATGACACTCAAATCATTGTTGAACCCTCAATCTCCCTTTCATTTCTGACTTAAAACAGTCAGTATGATGCAGCATTTGGATGTAGTGGCGGAGCCAAGAATTTAGTTAAAGAGTGTTCTTTTGGGTTGATGGATGGATTGCTGACCGTGGTTGGATTTGAGAGTTAGGAAAACTTAAGAGGAAAATAGGAATAAAAGATTATGGGTTTGGGTCGGGCATGAATATCTTGATTCTATCAGATTCTTATTAACTTCTGAAGTAAAAATACAAATTTGACTCCTTCGTTAAGTCCAAATTAACGGAGGTGACAAAATTATATATAGTTGCATGAAACAATTTGACTTGCAACAAAGTGATTATGTTAGTTATTTGTCAATACTTATTGTAGTCAAATGAAATTAGACCAATTTTTTAGTAAGTGGACGAAAATTATCTTTTTATTAATTGTGATTGTCAGCTTTGTTTTATAGTTTGACAAATTTGTGCAACTATCCCAAACAAATTGAAATGACTTGCAACAAAGTGATTATGTTTAGTAATGTATACATAACGTGAAACCAAAAAAGTATTAACATGGGATTTCAAAATATTTACATTTTTATTTATAAATAAGTGAACAATGAGCATAAATACATAATACATCGAAATCACAGTGTTAGTTTAGAAAGTTAAATACAATAGCCAATATAGGTCTTGATTGTATTTTCTATAATCTAATAAATAAATAAAGAATGCCCATAAGGGAAAAAATAGTCAAGTTGGTTTGGCCTTCAAAATACAAGGTTAAGGGTCAATTTCTCCTCGCCTCGAACTAAATTTGTTAATAAAAATATTTAATTTGTATGGGGTTGAGTGTGTAGAAGAAAAAAACTAAGAACATACATATTAATGATAAAAAAGAAATAGTCTAAAAAATAAAAATAATGTATGAGAACTTCAAAGAGAAAAATGTTTAGCTACATTATTTGTTTCTAGCAGTTTTTTTTCTTCTTGAGTTTGATTCTACTTGTCTACAAATTAAGAGAAAGCACAAAATTTTCTCAACATATTGAGGGATCAAATATAATTACACTATCAATTTCAAGAAAAAAATATTTTCCACAAGGGACATTTAAAAAGAAAATTTCCACTAGGGACATTTAAAACAAAAGATTTTTTTTTAACTAAAGTTTGTGATTTGTTTTAGAAGTGGGGCTGAAAAGATTTTTTTATTGGCCTAGTTAAAACTGGATTTTCTTTATAAGAGAACAATTAATTAAGAAAGAGAAATATGTTTTTTGAGGGTTAAAAAATGTTTTACTCGAGGTTGAAAGATAGTTTGTGGAGTTTGAACTAATTTTATCAGACAAACTGTGTGGAGAAATTTTGGCCAGTGGGTGCAGGAATCGATCCTCTTTCTACTCTATAAAAGCTCATTTACAAAAGCTCATCCTCAAAGTTTATTGATCATCAGTCAAAATATTTAAACATTCAAGTTAAAAAGCAAAGTTAAGAGAGAGATACAATTTTTTTATCTATAAAATATTGAAGCTTTTGAAATCAGATAATCTTCGAGAATCAAGATATTTTTATTTTTTTAATTAATTGCTATTACTTTTCAATATCATAAAGATTATATAGTTAAAAACTCTTGAGATTTATTGTATGTTATATGGCTCCATATACATGTATATATGTATTAGAGCTCGGTTAAAAGTCTCGTGAATTTTATTAAAGTCAAAGCATGTAAATATAAATGTAAATATACATAGTGCTTAAGAATAATTTTCACTCCTTAAGAACATTGAATGCTAGGGAGTTGATCCCAATAAAACTTATAGCTATCTACCATCTAGTATTTAATGGCTTAATTTATAAGAGTGCACTCTCAAATATAAAACCTTAAAATAACTATTTTTTTATATTCTTTTATGGTGATAAGTGATCTCTCTCTCTCTATATATATATATATATATATGCACCTCTTAGTTCATAATTGTTGAATAAAAATTTAAATTTGATTAATAATTTAAAATAAATCATTACTTTTTCAAATAAAAAGGTACCATAAATGGTTGTATTATTTTAAATATAATATGAAAGGAAGCAACTGAATGAATGATTGCATATATATTGGAGATGGTACTTATGTGCTATTCTGTTGTTTATATGAATATTTATTTGATATTTATTATGTATATTTTAATAAATTGTTAATTTATTATATGGTAGCAATCTTGTTACTTTTCAGACATTGTAAATTTAAAAGAGTTTAGATTTGATCAAAAGGTGTTTAGATCAACATTAAGAGTTAGTAATTCTAAAAATTAGAATCTTGTCTTAAGTGAGATAAAGACTTGAAAATATTTATTGTAATGACATAATTGCAAGCAAATACAAATTGTGCTATGAAATATCATTATACATTATGTTATCAAAAAGACTATTCTAAATCAGTGTATGTTTATATCTAAATTATCCAGATGGTTAACATTAACGGACAGCGAGTTTAGTAGAAGCTCGTATAGGCATGCATGTATTTAGTAAGGACTAGGTACTGAACAGACTCATGACGACCTCCAATAGACATCCCATAAGGCCGTAAATGGATGGTCTTCTCGAGTTGAGTAGTATCTGTAGTCTTTTGACCCAAGCGTCATAGTGGGCTTGTAAGTGATCCACCATACTTTATTTTCACACACCTCGGAGAATTCTTATGGTCTGACCATGAATACACACTTATACAAACTCTATAAGCATCAAACCATACTCAATAACACCCAGAAACACTGTTCTAAATCAGTGTATGTTTATATTTAAATTGTCTAGATGGTTAACATTAATGGACCGCGAGCTTAGTGGAAGCTCGTATAGGCATGAATGTATTTAGTAAGGATTAGGTACTGAACAGACTCATGAGGACCTCCAATAGATATCACATAAGGTCGTAAATTGATGGTCTTCTCGAGTTGAGTAGTATTTGTAGTCCTTTGACCCGAGCGTTATAGTGGGCTTGTAAGTGATCCACCATACTTTATTTTTACACACCTCAGAGACTTTTTATGGTCTGACCTCTGGGTATTATTGGGTATGGTCCGATGCTTATGGAGTTTGTATAAGTGTATATTCATGGTGTATGCATGTGATTGTGTTCATTGCTTATTTTATCTAATCCATGACAATCATACATAATTACGCAATGAAATTGAAAACTAAATTTCTAAACAACAAACATACTGAAATTAAAGTCTTGTTACATTAATAAGTCCTGAAAATCATACATTTGAAGCTTTTGGACATTTCTTTACTTGGAGCTTACATTGAAGTCAACCCTTGAAGAATTCTAGGCTTCAACAAAGTGTTGGGATTGAAACTCTAGAATGACAGCATGTTTGATAAATTTCTAACAGGATTCAATTTCGAAATCCTCTCAAAATGAGGTTGTTTTGTTGACTTAGAAATGAGGATCTTCTTGAAACAAGTTCAAAACTTATTTATATAGTTAGCAAATGTGGGGGGCTGAATACAATATTTACAAACCTTTAGCCACCTCACTCTTTGTATGGTTGACGCTTGTCGCTTATGCATCTCATATATGCTGTCAAGTGTCAATCATGCAAAGGCTACATGTGCTACTTGTCAAACCAGTGCCATATGACAAGATTTCATTTGCCATGCAATAAGGACCTCTTTGAAATATTTGCAAAGTATATTTTCTACTTTTCTGAGAGGTCTTAAAATGTATCATACTTTTTGAAATCATCTCTAGATCGAACCATTCGACCCGTTTTGCTACCTCAGTTCTCAATGAGTACACTTTATATTATGAGATCTTTATATTCACCTCTGTTTGTCTTACAGAACACTTTCATAAGTTCATAAACAATGCCTATATACACGTTATGAATATTATAGAATGACGCATTAAACCATATAAGTTGACGTCAACCATATCCATATAATCATTTTGTCACTTATATCCTGGAAGAGCAAAGACACATATCATCACCGTCAAATCTCTATGTGCTTAACCGTGAACTTATCTTCAAATTTGTATTTTCGTAAAACCATATCCACAAATACCTTTGCGATTTATTTAACCCTATGGAAACTTTTTTTTAGGATATCAGTTTTTGACAAATATACTTCATAAAATATAATTCTTGGAGTATCAGGATATATAACTTACCCATATGAGTTGATGGATCCCATATCTATACACACCGGACTCATAAGCATTGGACCATACCCAGCGACACCTAACGGTTAGACCATGAAAGGTCACTCATAAGACCACCATGACGCTCAGGTCAAAGGACCACAAATATTACTCAACTTGAGAAGACCTTCAATTGATGGCTTTATAAGATATCTATTGGAGGTCTTTATAAGTCTGTTTGGTATCCAGTCCGTACTAAATATCTGTATGCCCATACGAACTTTTGCTAAGCCTATGGTCTGCTAAGACTAACCATTTGGACAATCGAGATATAGACATACACTAATTCGAAAGAAATAACGATCAATCCATATCGGTAATCATGGATCAGGAATAATGTTTTCGAGAACATACTGCATAATAACATTTCTTACCACAATTTGTAACTCTTTACAACTATGTCATTACTAATATATTTTTAGATCTTTGTCCCATTTCAGATAAGGTTCTAATTTTTCAAAATTGCTAACTTTTAGCACTAACCCAAACTTCTTTGAATTAGATTTAAACTCATTTAAATCTATAATGTCTGTAAATATTACAAGCTTATTACCATATAATTATGAATTAACAATTATTATTAAAATTATTACTGTTAATCAGAATGGCATATAAACAACATCTTCAACAGTCTAACATGTGTAAATATGGGATCCTTTAGTTTATATAGATAAATTGTATATTCTAATGTTCTAAGATTGCAATTTAGAAAGACTTGTGGTCATAATCATCAATCCTAGAAAGAGTTTCTGTAAGATAAAATAATATCACAAAAATATTTATGGATATTATTTATCAAAATACAAATCTGAGAGATAAATTTATGGTTGAACAAACAGAGATTTGAAAATAAAGATCTATGTCGTTGCTCTTTCGGAATATAGGTGATAGAGAGACTATACATATATGTTTTAACCTCAATTTGTATGATCCAATACGTTGTTTTACTATATTTATAATATATGTTTAGGGCAATGTTCACGTACTTATAAAAATACTCTATACGACAAATGGGTGTGAATTTAAAGAATCTCACAATATAAAATATATTCATTGAATATTAAGATAACGAACAAGGTTAAAAAGTTCGACCATAAATTTTTTGAACAAAATTCGATTTTAAAACCTCTCGAGAGCATAGTATGCCACCATTTGAATAAATGAGCCTTTAATTATAATAATACTTAATTATTAAGTTTCTATTAAATTATTAATAAGTGTTGTTAACTTTTCCAAAAGATTTTGACAAATGGCTCTTAATGGATTAATTTAATGGAAAAATATCCATTAAAGCAAAATGTCAAAGTACACAAAAAATTGTGTTTTGCAATTTGGTTTTTGCAAAGTTCCACGATTCATATGTTTTCGGAGGGGCATTTTTTGTGAGATGAAAATTTGACAGTCCTTGGCCTTCAAGACAAAATCAAGAGTGAGTGTGATAATACTTTGAGTGTTAAAGCATCACAAATTAATTTCTGCAGTAAGTTAAAACTACTATTTTAGTATTTAATCCTACTAAAGTCACAACTTAAAATTATTTACACGAGTGCTTTAGGGTGAGACTCTGTATATTTTAAATTGTTCAATTACATCGACAATCTTTAAAAATATATTTTTTATTATTATAATAAAATTAAATATAAAAAATGTGATTGTTGAAATATATTTTACGTTTCCGCTACATACCGTATGTGATAAGCATTTACATTTCACTAACTACACACACTTTTAAAAAATGTAAATCATAATAAGTTATTATATGAAATTGAGGCAAGTTTCAACTAATGTGTATTTTAAAATATATAAAAGAATATCTTACAATCTTTTTTGATTTCAAAATATACAAACAAATACTAGAGAATATATTTAAAATTCAATGTTTATGTATTGTTTTCTTTCGGGCTATGAACCAATTACTAGACCACTAATCGTATCTCATTGGAACTTAGTGAAATATAAAGTTTCTATAAACAAATTCCTCTTGGTATGAGTTAGAGGACTAATTACCCACATTAAATCATTTACAAGCGAGTTGTTCTTTAGTTTGACACCATATATAGCCCTGTGCTTAGCTGAAATTTATGGGTGTTTTAGAGATACTTGTTTAATATTATAGGTTGAGCGCTTGTCATTAACTCAAAATATTAGCTTGTTAGGTAATGCTGCCTACCCACCCATATATATTCAAGATTCATCAAATTTCAATTCGATGTAGGACATGACATTCTCCCATATCCAACCACGTAACGCCCTCGTCATAGTCTAACCAAAACTCAAGGGATAACTTGGCCTATATTGCCTATCCTCCATTAGGGTTAAGGGACCCACTACTCATATGACAATTTTTATTAGGGCTTAAGACAGGTTTTTTAAGGCCCATTTAGCTTGTATTTCCCATTTCCTTGTGAGTATGGGGACTCACATCCCACGTGACAAACTTCATTGGGGTGATTTTGGGAGCTTACATAGACCAAAAAGATTAGGTTGTTAGGTAATGCTACCTACCCGTCTATATATACCTAAGATTCACCCAATTTTTATTTAATGTAAGACGTGATATTAAATTTTCATAGGAACCGACCTAATTTCACACTCATATAAGTAAACCTCTATCAAGTGTGTTATGTAATTTAAATATACCACCATACCGTAAAAGACTATAGAGTTTATTAAAAGAATAAAACTTAATATTTTCACTGTATATAAGTATTATTTTATTTTTAAAAAAATTCAAAATTATCATGATAATAATACTAAAAGACAACAAATGACTTGTTATTATTTTTATAAATTTACTTCATAAAACCTCCAATTATATATGTGAGGTTACGATCACTCATACTTTATATTATACGCATAATTCCCTCCCCTCAACATTAAATCACTAACTTTAATAAGTATATTTGTCTAAATTTTGGCCATATACAACTTTAACTTTATATAATCTGACTCTTACATTAAATTTAAATAATTTAATTGTAATGTTGTTGAAGCGGAAGCACACAAACAAGCTAAACAATTCACTCAAGTAATATAATAATGCAGAACAAGTTATTAAGAAATAAAATAGAGAAAGGGTAGAAGAAGAACACACAAAGAATTACGTGGTTCGGTAACTTGCCTACGTCCACAGCGGATCAAGATCACACTCTTCACTTATTATGAATCACAAGGCAACCACAAAGTATGCCTATTATAGGAAAGATCACAAAGAAAACTCTCTCTTTCTCTCTAGGAATTTTCTCTCACAAAGAACCACTAAGAATAATCACTGAGATTATTGTTGATCACCAAGATCTCTCTAAGATCACAAAGATCTCACTAACTTGATCACAAAGATTGTCAATATGATGTTTACAAGCCAATTGATAGCCTTTATATAGGCCTTGGGACGTCCTAGGTATTCTCTATACGTATGGGAGTCGTATTAGGGAGTCTTAGAGTAAGTGGGAGACGAAATTAGGAAGTTTCCTAATTTCGAGATACTGTTCCCGCGTCCAGCGCTGACGCGCTTCTGTTGAGCGCTGCGGCGCTGAGTGTTCTGTTTTGGCGCCGCGGCGTTGGTCGCATAGTGCGCCTTCTCATTTTTCGCCTCCTTTCGCGTCCGTCTTCGATCCGTGTGCACCCTACACACTTGACTTGATCCCCAAATCATATTCCAATGATTTTTAATCAATATTCTCACAAATCCCCTCCTTGATTCAAAATCATTCACAAAATAAATCGATCTCTCATTTCCGCATCTTCGGTCACCCTCACAAAGTAGTGACTTCAGTTAAGTCCTTGCATAGGACGAACTTAACCGAGAGCAGTGGCTTAGTCAACATATCAGCAAGGTTTTTAGATGACGCTATCTTTGTCAAACTAACTTCACCACTTTTGACAATCTCACGAATGTAATGGAACATCACATCAATGTGTTTCGACCTCTCATGGAACACTTGATGCTTGCTTAGGTGTATGGCACTCTGGCTGTCACAGTATACACCGGTGTTTACATCTTTATGAGCCAATATCTCCGCGCATATGCCTTGTAACCACACGGCCTCCTTTATAGCTTCACCAACAGCTATGTACTCTGCCTCTGTGGTAGAAAGTGCAACCACATGTTGTAGAACTGATCTCCAACACACACTACACCCAAACACTGTGAATACGTAGCCCGTCAACGATCTTCTCTTGTCAAGATCACCTGCATAATCTGAGTCTACGTACCCTCTTATCATTTCATTGTTGCCCTCGTTCCTCTTATACACCAACCCGTGATTCAACGTTCCCTTGAGATATCTCAGAATCCACTTTACTGCAAGCCAGTGATCTTTACCCGAATTCGCCATGTATCTACTCACCACACTCACAGCCTGTGCTATGTCTGGTCTTGTGCAAACCATTGCATACATGATGCTCCCCACAGCGCTTGCATACGGTACTTTGCTCATCTGCAGTTTCTCATCCTCGGATGTCGGCGACTGTGCTGCTGACAGTCTGAAATGCATGGCCAAAGGAGTAGAGACAACCTTCGCATTTGACATACCGAACTTCTCCAGAATTTTAACTATATATCGCTGTTGGGACAAGAAGATAACATCTCTTCTTTCCCTCACAATGTCCATACCCAAAATTCTCTTCACTGCTCCCAAATCCTTCATTTCAAACTCGCCACTTAACTGCTTCTTGAGCTTTTGTATTTCTTCCATATTCTTGCATGCGATCAACATATCATTGACGTATAGAAGTAAATACATCATCCCACAACTCATGTTCTTGAAGTATACGCATCCATCATACTTGCTCCTATTAAAGCCACAAGCCATCATAAACTCATCAAATCTCCTATACCACTGTCTAGGTGATTGCTTTAACCCGTATAATGACTTCTTTAGCAAACAAGCATGATCTTCTTTATCGGGCTCCTCGAACCCTTGCGGCTGTGCCATGTATATTATTTCTTCAAGCTCTCCATGTAGAAAAACTGTCTTTACATCCATCTGCTCTAGATGTAAATCAAGGTTTGCACACATAGCTAATAAAATCCTAATAGATGTGTGCTTGACAATTGGAGAGAATATCTCATGCAAATCGACTCCCTCTCTCTGAGTAAAACCTTGTGCTACTAACCTAGCCTTAAATCTCGTAGGCTCAATCCTCGGTATCCCCTCCTTCACCTTATACACCCACTTGCACCCGACTAGCTTCTTTTGAGGTCTCTCCACCAACTTTCAGGTATTGTTCTTCCTAAGAGAACAAATATCTTCTTCCATGGCCTGCTGCCATTCTTTTTTGTTTTCACTCTTCATAGCCTCACCATATGTCCTAGGCTCATCATACTCAAGAGTGTAAGCAGAATTAAAAGTATGAACAACTAAGTCTGCTTGTGCTTACCTGACTGGTAGGTTAATCGTTCTTCTTAGCCTGTCTCTAGCAAGCTGGTACTCTTCAAGTTCTAACTCAGGAGTTCTAGTCTTCTTTTGGGTGGACTTGGAGGAATACGCCGGTGTTCTTGGTTCATCTTCAAGGATTTCCTTGTTGAAGTGTTGATCTGGGAGCATATCAGATCCGTTTTCAGGCGCTACTTCAACTTCTATTTACTCGGGTGCTAAGTTTTCCTTGGTCACAGGTTCTTCTTTCTCATCTACTTGGGAGGTTTTCAGCATCGTCATCTCATCGAACGTCACATCACGGCTTATGATACTCCTTGGTGGTGTTAAGTCTTTACACCACACCTTGTATCCTTTTACTCCTTCGGGATATCCCATGAATACCGCTTTGATAGCTCTAGGTTCTAACTTTCCCTCCTTAACATGTACAAAGGCAGGGAAACCAAATATTCTAAGGTGGTCATACTTTGGAGGATTGCCAGACCATTTCTCTTCTGGCGTCTTGAAGTCAATTGATGAGGAGGGACTTCTGTTTATCAAGTAAGCAGCAGTCACTACAGCTTCTCCCCAGAATGTCTTGGACATCTTCGCATTGGTAAGTATGCATCTAACCCTTTCAAGTAGGGTCCTGTTCATCATCTCAGCTACCCCATTCTGCTGCGGTGTTGATCTTACTGTTCTGTGCCTTGCAATCCCATGCTTGGCACAAAACCCATCAAACTTTCTGTTGCAAAACTCGAGGCCGTTGTCAGTTCTCAACCTCTTCACTCTTTTGCCAGTCTGATTCTCAACAAGAATCTTCCAAGTCTTGAATACTTCAAAAGTTTGATCCTTGCTCTTCAACACATAGACCCACAGCTTCCTCAAATAGTCATCAATCAAGCTGAGAAAATATCTAGCACCACAACGAGTAGCTGTCTGAGCTGGTCCCCAAAGATCCGAGTGTATGTAGTCAAGAGTCCCCTTAGTCTTATGCTCGCCGGTACTGAACCTCACTCTATGTGCTTTCCCTAGCACACAATGCTAAAAAAACTCCAAGGGCTGGAACTTATCCTCACCAAATGCCTTTTGACTATATAACTTCTTTAGGTTTCTCTTGCCTAAGTGTGCCAGTCTAAGATGCCATAACTTGGTTTGCATACTCTCATCATCTATAGAGAATAGTGCAGAACCACTCATGACTTCACCCTTAAGCACATAAACACATTTGTGCTTCTCTCCTCTCATTACCACCATGGAACCTCTCAAAACTCTTAAAATCCCTCCGTCGATCCTGATGGAACACCCATTCTGGTCTAAAGTCCCTAATGAGATCAAGTTTCTCTTCAAGTCAGGAACATACCTAACATCTGTCAACTCTCTCACTCGTCCATCATGCAGCCTAAGCTTAACACTACCAATTTCCATCATCTGACATGCAACGTCATTACCCATTAAGACTTTACCACCACTAATAGGCTGGAAATTTGTAAACCAAGACTTGTGCGGGCACATGTGAAAAGTACAACCAGAATCTAAAACCCATTGTTCAGAGTTTATACCATCAGTAGCGACGAGTGTCTTTACGCTGTCATTGCTATCATCATAGGCAAGCGCAACATCCTCTTTCTTCTTGTCCTGTGCTTTCTTCTCAGGACAGTCCTTTATGAAGTGCCCCTCTTTCTTGCAGCAATAGCACTTCTTAGGAGTCCTAGACTTTGACCTTGAGCCTTTTTTCTTCCCATCTCTATATGAGGGCCTTCCTCTTACAGATAAACTTTCTGCATTGCCCTCAGCCTACTTTCCTAATAACTTTGAGTTTAATGATGATTTCACATCACTCATCGTTAAACTCTCTCTGCCGTAGAGTAGCGTATCAACAAAACTCTCATAGCTCTTGGGGAGTGAACTCAGCAGAATAATTGCTCTATCTTCATCTTCTATCTTGATGTTGATAGACTCAAGATCAAGGATGATCTTATTGAAGGCGTCTATATGATCTTTCATCGGCGTCCCCTCTGACATGGACAGCTGATACAGCTTCTTTTTTATATGTAGTCTGTTGGCCAACGATTTCCTCATATAAAGAGAGTCAAGCTTCTTCCAAAGATCTATTGCCGTCGTCTCACCTGCTACTTCCTTTAGTACTTCATCGCTCAATAATAGAACGATTATGCTATGAGCTCTTTCTTGAATGTCCCTTCTTTCTGCTTCTGCTCTAGATGACTCTGGCGTCTTCTCTTCATCACTAGATGGAGCTGCAGTCTCCTTTAATGCCGAACCAAGTCTTTGGCTCACCAACAACGCCTTAACCTTCATCTTCCACAGATTGAAGTCATTCGTACCGTTGAATTTCTCTACCTCATACTTGGGTGTGGCCATGTTTGCTTAGAATCAAAGCTCTGATACCAGTTTGTTGGAGCGGAAGCACACAAACAAGCTAAACAATTCACCCAAGTAATATAATAATACAGAACAAGTTATTAAGAAATAAAAGAGAGAAATGGTAGAAGAAGAACACACAAAGAATTACGTGGTTCAGCAACTTGCCTACGTCTACGGCGGATCAAGATCACACTCTTCACTTATTATGATTCACAAGGCAACCACAAAGTATGCCTATTACAAGAAAGATCACAAAGAAAACTCTCTCTTTCTTTTTAAGGATTTTCTCTCACAAAGAACCACTAAGAATAATCACTAAGATTATTGTTGATCACTAAGATCTCTCTAAGATCACAAAGATCTCACTAACTTGATCACAAAGATTGTCAAGATGATGTTTACAAGCCAATTGATAGCCTTTATATAGGCCTTGGGACGTCCTAGGTATTTCATATACGTGTGAGAGTCGTATTAGGGAGTCCTAAAGCAAGTGGGAGACGAAATTAGGAAGTTTCCTAATTTTGGGATACTGTTCCCGCGTCCAGCGCTGGGATCTCGTCGCTCCAGCGCTGGCGCGCTTCTGTTGAGCGCTGCGGCGCTGAGTGTTCTATTCTGGCGCCGCGACGCCCACTCCTGGTCACCGCGGCACTAGTCGCATGGTGCACCTTCTTATTTTTTTACCTCCTTTCACATCCGTCTTCGATCCGTGTATACCCTACACACTTGACTTAATCCCCAAATCATATTCTAATAATTTTTAATCAATATTCTCACAAATGTCAACATCAATTTTGTGAGTGTCAATGTCAAGAATTTTGCCTTTGTACACCTAATGTTCTTCTTCCTTCATTACAACTCTCACTTAATTATATTTTCATTTTTCATTTTTTTTCTCTTCTAAATTTCTGCAAACGTCGTTTTGCTTACAAAATAATAATTCAAAATAATGTTGTTTGACTTAATAAATTATAAATTAATAATTCAAAACACATTGTTTCATATATTTTAATTTTTTTTTGACTTAATAAATTATAAATTAATAATTCAAAACATATTGTTTCATATATTTTAAATTTTTTTTAAAAAATTTAAAAAATGACATCATATTATGTTATATAAATTTACTCGTCCTTTTTTTTTTTAAGTTTTATTCAATAATTTTATAATTTCTCTATCACTAATATTTAAAATTTATTTTTTGATACTTTTGATCATAAATTTATAATATTAAAATATAAAATATTATAAATTTATAATAAAAATTTAATTTTATAATTACGATAAAATCTATCACAAATTACTAATTTCATAAAATTCATTGATTCTATCACAAATATTTTATAACAATATATTCCTATTACAATTATTTTTATTATTTTTTTAATAATAATCTCAGTGGTGAAAGTATAATGTCAAACTCTTAGTTACTCAAGTATAAAATAATAAAATTTTTTTTTTCCACTTTTATTATTTACCCAACACGTAACTTCATTCCTTGTAAATTGACTAATTATTAAACTTTATCCTAGATAAAAGTTTTCTAATGCATATGTCTGCATATTAAAAATACAAATTCAAAATTATACAATACTGTATAGTTTCAAAATAGCTTTAAATTTGTCATTTTGAGATATGTAACATTATATAGCTTCAATAAATATAGTAAGGAATTCCCCCTTTAATTTTTGAGTAAATGTTGAATATCCAATTTAATTATTAATATTTTCAAAATTATCAATTATATCTTTTAGTGACAAATTGATCACATTTCAAAGATAAAAACTTTTGAAATTACCACTTTAAATACTAATGTTAAACTACAAGTTTTTGAAACATATCAATTAGCATAATATCAAAACTAAGGGTATGATCAATTAGTTAATTAAGATAAATTTATGGAGAATTGAAGATTTGGTCATTAAGATTTTCTTGAATTACTCAATAGGTTTCTAAGTTTTTTGAAATATAAATAACGTTTTAAGTGTACTTTTTAAAGGCAATATAATGAATTGATATGTCCAATTATAATAAAAGATCTCATATTTGATCAAATTAATATTCTCTTAAAAAGTTTACTTTTTAAACATTAATTTATTCAACGATAAGAACTAAACCAAGTATTTTAAAAAAGTTAAGAACTTAATAAATTATTCAAGAAAAATTAAATACTAAACTGATAATTTTTTTAAATTTATTTAAATTAGCAAGATTAATGTTCTTAGTAATATAAGTGGTCATTAGTTTTTTTTCATAGGATACAGTTAATGGCAATTGTTGGCTCGAATTCGGTGAAGCTGAGGGTCATGATATGGATACTGGTACTGAATTTGAACAGATTGGTTACAAGCCGAGCAAACTATTAACTAAATTAAAAGTTGGACCTGGTTCTTCGCCGGGGAAGAATGGTTTACAGTAACAACCGCAATCGCATCCGATTGGAAATGGTGTCCGAGACTTTACTATCCGTTGTCTTCGCTACCCGGGAGCGGTGATGTCAGTAAAAACTCCACTTGAAACATGGGAAAAACGGTACTTTAAGGTCGGAGCTACACGTCCTCCAAGGACGAATAGTGGGGTTACAGCTTTCGGTTAGCGGTCCTGGTAGAGATGTAATTGTATGTTAATGTGGTTGTGAAAGAGTAACAAAGATTTCAATTTGAGTTTAGAAAATTGTTGATAGGAAAGATATGAGAAACCGGTGAAGCAGAATGGAAAAAGGAATACGTATGACACAAAAGATGATCTAGCACACAGCTGTTTCTTAATATTCGCTTTTCTTCGTTCAAATCAATGGACCAGTGACCAAGATTGACAGTTCATATCTTCATCCAAAGATAATCTAAATTCTTGTGATAGAATCGTATAATTGTTTACTGAGCACAACACATTATAAAGAGATATTTTTAACGTTGAAATTCTTTTTTCTTTTTTAAAAAAAAAAGTAAAGATAGTAATAAATCAGACACTTATTTTTATTTAATTAGTTTTAAACCTAATAAAAAAACTTTAATTGTGAATTCAACAACTAAATTCAATAATAAAAAAATAATTTTACAAATATATGCAAATGAATTTAATTTTATTTTAATTTCACTTAATTCGAATTTATATTTAATTTAATTTAATCATAATTAACATTTAATTATAGTTAAATTAGTTTAACTTAACCCTTAAATTAAATAAATATTTAAATAATTTAACCTTAGTTAACTAATTTAATCATGATTAAGTTAACAATTACTTAACCATTAAATAAAGTTAACTTTAACTTAACCATATAGTTAACTTTTAACTATAATCAAGTTAAATTATTTATTTAACTATTAAATAAATAAATAAATAAATATTTATTTTAATTATTTAATAATTAAATAATTATTAAATAAAATTATTTTTATGTCCTTACTAAGTTACTAAGTTAACCTAAAGTAAGTCTTATCATTTAATTATATACTTTAGTAAATTGCTAGATTTTACTATATTGAACTATTCAGCACGTTGCTCAAGTGTACAAAGAGTACATTTTATATTGAGACTCTCTAGGCCCACGCTCGATTCGTAAAATGAAACTATTCCATGAGTCCGTAATTGATGCCTTACGCACATGTTACAAATATTATAAATCAATGCATTAGATCATACAAGTTGAGGTTACTATACATTTGTATAATCCTTTCATCATATATATCCTAGATGTGTAGGGATATAGATCAGTACCGTCAAATCTTTATAGGCACATTCTTAAACTTATCTCCAGATTTGTATCTCGACTAACAATATATGAAAATAGTTTTACGATTTTGTTTAACCCTGTGTAAAAAAATCATTTTCCAAGTTTATGCTTGTGGCCATAAAGCTTTATGAAATATAATCTCAGAGCATCGGATATACGACTTACCTATATGAGTTGACGGATCTTATATCTATGTACACTTTTACTCCATGAGTATCGGACCATACCCATCGACACATAGCAGTCAAACCATAAAAAGTCTCTGATATATATGAAACTAAAGTATGGTGGATCACTCATAAGCCCACCGTGGCGCTTAAGTCAAAGGATTACCAAACTCGAGAGGACCTTCCTTTGACGGCTTCATAGGATATCTATTAGGGTCCTTGTGAGTCTGTTCAATATTCAGTACTAACTGGATACCAACATGCCTATATAAGCTTTAAGCTCATGGTCAGCTAAAAATAACTATCTGTACCATACATATATAGACATACACTAATTTATATAATAGTAATTCACCGATAGACCCACATTGATGAACATAGATTAGAAACATAATATTTGAGACATACTTACACAATGACATTTTTTATCACCTATTGTAACTATTTATAACTATGTCATTATTAGTATACTCTCAGGTCTTTATTCTATTATAGAGAAGGTTCTAACTCTTTAGGTTTTACTGACTCTTATAACCTGATAATTCTTAACAGTGCTAACTCTTAACATGACTAACTTTTAACCCTAGTATAAACTTATTTAAACTAGATCTGAACTCCTTTAGATCATACAATGTCTGTAGTGTTACAAGTCTTATATCATATAATCATTAAATTAATAATTTTTATTTAAAATATTTATTGTATAAATATTAAACAATTAATATTCATACAATATTAAAATGACACGTAGCAACTAGCCTTAACAATTACTATATGACACATCCAATGAGTAATGCCTCGTCGATTATCATATTGGTTATATGACTATAGATGGTAACATTACAATTTATTTCTTGAGATAAAAAAAAATGATATTTTAGTCCTTAATTCTATAGATATAAATATAGCCATGTGTTTCAATATATACTATGTTAAGTCCTCGCCGCTAAAAATATTTTATGTATAAGTTACCTTTTTAATCATCCTGTGTTTCAATGTATTCTATGTAAGACTTTACCGTTAAAAATATTTTATGTACAAATTATTTTTTAAGGATAAAAAAATATTTTTAAATATATATGTACTTTAATTTAAAATATTTTTTAATTTCTCCCATTCTAATTTTTAATTTTAATTTTTCTCTTTTTCTCTCTCCTCCTCTCACCCCAATTTTAATTTTCATTTCCCTCTTTCCCTTTCCTCCCCCAAAATATCCACAAAAAAAAAATAAAATAAAATAAAATTCAACTTTCGTTCCATTCTAATCTCTCTCTTCAATAAGCTTCATCAACAAAATCATATTCTCACTAATTTAAACAAAATGCAAAGAAGAATTGGGGTGGAGGGCTGAATTGTTACGCCGCTTCAATTGGATTGTGTCGGCCTACACGATGCCGGCTGACACTCAACATATCACGGTGCCCCGTGTCGTCATAAGGGAAGCTCCGTGTCGTCATCAAGGAAGACTTTTCACGCACCCATGTTGAGCGTCCGGTGCTTGATATCACAAAAGTGCTTCATGAACTTGACGTGCTTCTTGCAAAAGTGCTTGCTCATGCTAGTGAAAAGAATGGGAAAAATGTCACTTTGGCCAACAAAAGCGCCATCGAAACTCAAAAGGTAAGTCACCAATTATTGGAAGAAGTTTGTTATGGACAGGAAAACTAACATGAACACAATTTGTTAGATATTCTTCTTGAGATAATTTTTATTTTAATTTTGTTCATGAATTTTACATTTCAAAGGTTTATTTTATATTACATCTGTTACAATAAAGTCATTGAAGAATATTATATCATGTTTATATTTATTTATTTATTAAACTACTAACTTGCTTGCTAATTTTTAAGAAAAATATGATAAAATTTATTAGATTTTAGTACATTTAAAATATTCCATATTGTTTTGGAATAAAAAAATTAAAAAAGATAGAAAAACAAATTTATGGATTCTAATATATTAATGATTCAATTTTAAAAATTGGAGTGAAAAGAAATGAAAAATTGGGATGGAGGAAAATGAAAATTATTTTATTTAATTTTTTACTTAAAGATTCGTGTGTCACATAAAGGGTATTATAGTAAAAGCAACAAAAAATCAACCATTTAACAAAAAAAATTTCATGGCGGAGACTAACACTGTATATATTAGAACATAAAAAATTAAGTTGATATATATCTAAAAAATCAAAAACTATAATGTTGATTTTCCTTTCTTTAGTCATTTGATCATTTCACTATTTATTTTATTTGTCTGCTCCAAATTTTGTCAACGGCAATTGTAGACATGCTTGATTCTAAAATCTCATAATTAAATACTTTCTATTCTTGTGTTTAAAGAAAAAAGGTAATATTATATATTTTTAAATAATATTTTAAATTTTATATTTTAAATTAAATTATTAAATAATTATTGAATTGTGAAATGATACAAAATTTAAAATTATTTATTATATCATTTCACCACTCAATAATTATTTTAAAAGTATAACATTATTTAAAATAAATACTTTCTTTTCTTATGGGTCTAGCTGTATCTTTGGCCGAAAAGAGGAAAAAGAAATAATCAGCCATAATTATGTTTCAGTATTTTAGAAGTAATATCAACACTCTTCCTTTCCTTTCAAGTTAAAATATCCCGGCGTTAATTATATATTGACCACATTTGTTTTTCTCATCCTAATTACTGTAAGGACAGCTAAAGAAGTTTATTGTTTTACATTATAAATTTCAGAAATATGAAACAGTTTCCATAAAGTTTTTTCTCGATGGATTATAAGCTGGTCATGGTTTTGGCTGCTACTTGTATCTCAATTTCTATATTTGCTAGTAGTTCCATATCGGTGGAAGCAAGAACAAGTTCGTTTTCAACTGAAGAAGAAGATGTAAAGTTGGGTAAGACTCTTGGGGTTAAGACAATCAAGGTAAAACTACTCAAATAATTGTAACACGAACTTGTTTCTAGCATTGTGCACTTTAAACTATTCATTTCTGCTAATTCATTTTTCTCAAGATATTTTTTTGTTTATACTTTTGAGATTCATATCATCACGCAATTTTTAATTTTAAATTCTGAGGAGAAAGTGAATTTGCAGACCAAATTTGGAAGCATATACGACTGTGTGGACATTCACAAACAGCCTGCTCTTGACCATCCTCTACTCAAAGGTCATAAAATCCAGGTTAATTTCAGATTTGAATTTGCTTGCAATTATAAATTCGGTCTTTCGTGAAGGAAAATGTCACATATACAAATTATGTATACATAAAAATTAATGAATTTGTATATACGTTTCTTATTATGTATAATTTTTCCGTAAACTTGGACAATGTATTATATATATTTTTGATATTCTATTTCTGCAAATAGTTTCTATCTTTTCTTTTTGGCTAAGTGAATATTTTCTCAACAGATGCGACCTAGTTTTGTTGTGCAAGAAAGGACGAGAAATATTTCTCGATCAGCCTCTTCAAAATTTGGCTCAGAGGATGAATGTCCACAAGGAACTGTTCCCATCCTAAGGATGACTAAGGAAGAAAGAATTAGAGCTCAATCTAGTTTTACAGATCACTTTAAAGCAAGTGTTTCTGGTTTTGAAGTATGTTTAATTTTCCGTACAATTCTTACCATTTATTTTCTCTCTTGATTAAATATTGTAAATAAAACAAAAGTGTTATATTAAGCATCAAATTCATATTAGTTTGCAGGAGTTTCTACGGTGCGAAACGATGCTAAGAGATATTATGGAGCTGGAGGATATGTTACTATATACCATCCATTAGCTGAAAATGGACAATTCAGTGCATCGATGATGTCAATCGAAGCAGGTCCCGACGATCAATTCAGCACTATAAGGGTTGGATGGATGGTACTTGCATTTGTAGCCCATGACCATATGCAACTCTTTTCTTGTTTGTTTTTGTTCTTGGTTTATTGGAAACAAATTTTTCTTTTTGCTCTTTCAATTAATGCAATCAGTTCAGAGTAAAAATTACATCCCTTGTAAGACTCTTGAACATTCTTTAGTGTGAATGTCCTAAATTTACAGATCCAGGCAATTTATAGCAATGCAGCGCTGAGTTGGTAACAAACAACGCAGCATTGCTGTGAGAGATTGAGTTTTAAGACCCTTAATCGATCCTCATTATTATACTATAACTTATAGGACATATTAAGTTTGAAACATTAATATGTTAATGATGTTAATTCTTGAGATTTCAGGTGAATCCAAGTGCTTTTGGAGACAACTTAACTCGGCTATACACGGTGTGGGGTGTAAGTATCTCTTAGTCTTCTCAGTTACATATAATTACAACTAATTGTGCTATTACAACTTTATATAAAAAGCTATTAATCTTATGATCATATTCTTATCTTAAGATATTTAATCCAATAATTAATTTATATCTTATAATTTTCAGCAAGGAGTAAATGGCACCATGCATGGTTGCTATGATACTAGTTGCCCTGGTTTTGTTGTTGTAAGTTCCAAAATACAACTTCACAGTCCCTTTGACTCCATCTCAACCCCTCAATATGAATATTTTCTCAAACTCTACGTTACTCAGGTATACATTACAATCCTTGTCCGAATATTCTCGTATTTACCCAACATTTTAACATTAATTATTAAGCTTTATGTTAAATAGTAATTTTGAGCCAGTTCTAATTTTCTTGTAACATGTTGATTAACATGATATAAAGATGGTCATTACTACCTTTTTTTCCCCACAGGATAGGGCCACAGGCAATTGGTGGCTCGAATGCGGTAGAGCTGAGGGTAGAGATATTGATGGTGACACAGAACGACTTGGTTACTGGCCAAGCAGTTTATTTACTAACTTAAAAGCTGGAGGCCAGGTCCTTCGATGGGGAGGAATGGTTTACAGTGACAAACCGAGATTGCCTTCGATGGGGAGTGGTGTCAGTGGCAGCTACTGTAATTTCCGGCGCCTTTCTATAAGTGATTCCGAGGCAGGTTTACAGACTAAATTCAATGTTCCGCTGGAACTAGAGGAGTCATTGTGCTACAAGGTTGGAGATAATTCCTACAAAGATGAATATTGGGGTTATAGCTTTTGGTTTGGTGGCCCTGGTCAAGATACTAATAGTTGTCATTATTGATTGATGTGTTCTTATTCTCTTTTTTTCATATTAACAATAAGCTTCAATGTGGTTCTTATGAGAAGTTCTGACAAGATTTTGATTCAGTTTAATCAGTTGTTTGTGCAGAAGAATTATTAATGCATGGGACAATTCTTAAATATTCGTTTTACTTCGTTCAAATCAAAGGAACCTATGTACAAACGCCGGCAGTATGTACATACTTTCATTCATTGAGAGATTTTCAACGCTAAAAATCATATAATCATTAGCTAGCAGAACATATAAGAGACGTTTTCAACGTTGAAAATCTTTCTGAAAAAGTAATCACCGTATTTGTATATAAAAATTATTTCCACACATCGAATGCATTTATGAAAAGTTATGTAAATTATCTAGTGAGATGATGCCTAATTAAATTTGCTTAATTCTTTTTATTTTTTTGTTAGAAATGACAATGTCCCATCGGGCCTCGTTTTCTTACGGGATCGAAAATCCTCATTCAGAGAACAGTTTTCCTATCCCCTTTAAATTATTTATTTATTTATATTAAACATTAATCTATATTAAAAAATTTAACAATAAATCAAATTTACTTAATAAAATCATCATTAACACATTATAATATTATTATAAATCAATAAAACAACTATATTATGACTCAAATGTTTTTTTCATTAAATAACTTAGTTTTATTTATTTATAACATTATATTATTTCAATATTTTCTTTTACGTATATTTTAAAATAACATCAATAAGATTATAGATAATACGTTTTTATATTTAAAAAATTATACTATAAATATATAACAGGTTGAAATAAGGTGAAGATTCCTAAACTTATCCTCGCCCCATTAATTATTTATAAAATAATTTTTTTCTAAGCCCCACCTCATTTCTATATATATCTATTAGACTCTATTCCATAGAGGTCCTCACAAAATTTCATTCGTTGAGTAGTTTACCATCCTATTTTTTTATTAGGTTTGCATAAATGAATACAATTTGTATTTACTTATGACACTCACATTGAGTGAGTAATGTCGTGTCAATTACCATATCAGTTATGATATTAGTTTGCAAGTAAAACTTGTGTTTTTTTTCCTTTTTTAATAACCCATTTTTTTTTATATGAATGTTGCTAGATGTATTTTTCAGAAAACAAAAAGAAAAAAGAAAAATATATCAGAAATAGTTAGTGCCGGTATTATTTCAACTTAATGTCGAATACCAATATGACTTTATTTAACCTTTTTAATTATTTATATCTGTTTTATTTTAATTTAATAAAAATTTAAGTTAATTTTAACTAAATTAAAAAAGTAATTTTTTTTTTGGTGTTTTGACTTGAGCGTTTGTTTTCTTTTCACTGAAATATGAATAAATTTGAATTTGGTAAAAGTCTGAATATATTTAAATTCACATGTTTGAATAATATAATTGTCTTTGATATCTCCATCACTAAAAATACATATATGAAACTATCATTTTGATCTGCACACCCTTTTAAATATTTTTGTGAAAGAAATAACGGAAGTGGTTAAAATATTTCTTAATTCAGCATTAAATTAACTCCGGTAACTTAATTGTTTTCATAGATAAATGATATATTTTTAATGCTTAGTCGCAAAAACAAGAAAAATTATATATAACTTCTTTGTTTTAAATATAACTTCTTTGTTTTATATATAACTTCTTTGTTTTAAATTATATATAACTGATGTTTTATATTATTAAAAAAATTATTGTTGTTATAAAGATTCTGCTAAATGTTTACTCTTATTATCTTATTTACTAAGTTACCTTTACATTAATATTTTTTCATAAATATGTCATAGTTTATATTATTTAAAAAAATTAAATTTATAAAAAAATAATAATATAAAGATAAATTAGTAAAAAAAAAGAGAATTAGTATTTAACAAAAATTTTGTAACAGCATGAATTTTTTGTAATAATATAAAATATCAGAGATAAATGAATAACGCTAAAAATAAAAGAGAAATAATTAGTTACCGCCTAAAAGCAAATGCTTTACTACAAACGCATTTTTTTAAAAAAAAGTTAACGTTCAATAAAAAGAAAATGCTTAATGTAAAAAGTCCAAATAACATAATTAATTTTCTTTTAAGAAATGTCCTAATTATTTAATATATTTCCATAAAAAAAGGACATCTAAAATCTTAACCAGTAGCCAAACACTCAACTTCATCGCTATTTCGAAAATACTCAAAACTAGAGTCTGCCGACTATGGCATCAGTAGAGAGGGACCATCGGACTCAAAATGCAGATATTTACACGATAATGGAGTCGGCATCACAAATGGAGCGGCACGCACGACGTTCACTACAATAACAATGTCATCGTCAAAACGACAATGAGCTAAGGTTTCACACATCACACCACCTCCATTAGCTTCGTGGTAAATGGAGTTATCATTATTACCTTATCTCGCACTGTATCTTGCGATTCTGACTCCCGGCCCTATTGCATCAATATCATTATTTTAAATTCATGTCCCTCTCTACTCATTTGTGATAGGTCCATATTAAATAAATACCGTTACTTAATAATATTTTATGAATATATATAAATAGAATAATAGTTTTATGTCGAAATACATAATTAATAAATGTTTTTGAAATAATATTTTTATATAATACTTTTTGAGATGATATTTTTATACAATAACATTAAATATAAAAATGTTAAATAATGTTTTTATATATTCCATTAGATTTAAATTATGTAAAGTATATAGCTTTTTTAGTAAAAATATATATTACAAGTTATTATAATTTTAGTATAACTTAATAATATATATTTAATTTTATTTAATAATATAAAAAAGATTAATAATATATATAAAAATATGAGTGCGGTTCTATTAACTTACAATTTTGACTTAAAAATAGAAATCAACCATATAACCATTTATTTACTATAATCTAAAGATTGAAAATATGGTTGAGTCGACATTAAACTCTAGGGGTGGGCACGGTTCAGTTCAATTTTTTTAATAATTAAAATCGAAACCAATTTTTTTAATGGAAAAATTGAATCGGATCGAACTGATGTTTTCCAGTTCAGTTTTTTTGGGTTTTAAAATTTTTTTATTTCATATTTTGGACTTTTTTTTAATTCATTTGTCTAAATAATTAAGTATCTTATTTTAAATCGTTTATTATTTTTTCATTACACCTTACAAGTCATTAAATTTGTTCTTATAAATTGTATACGTATTTAAAAAATTAAATTAACTAAATTAATATATATTACATATTTTATATTATATAATAAAAAAATTCATTACACATTACATAAATCACTAAATTTATTTTTATATATTATATAAGTCTTTAAAAAAATTAAATTGACTAAATTATTATATATTACACGTTATATTACATGTTATATATTATGTGATAAAAAAATATTTATTACATATTACATAAGCCACTAAATTTATTCTTATTTATTATATAAGTCATCAAAAATTAAATTGACCAAATTAATATATATTACACTTTAATAATTTTTGCTTTTTTGAGCTTTTTCGATTTTTTATTTTAAATTATAGGCTTTTTTATTTATTTGTCTAAATAATTTAGTAAATCATTTTTGACCTAATTTTTGGGTCTATTTCATATTAACATAATTATAATTTATTTAATTTGAGATAAATTTAATTTTTTTATTAAATAATTACAAAAAAAAACCAATTTTCCTATTAGGTTATTTTTTGGGGAAAATCGAATCGGACTGGTCGATTTTTCCAAAAAAATGTACTAATTTTTTGTTACCAAAATAATCGGACCGAACTGAATCGAACCGAATCGATCGGTTCGGTTCCGGTTACCAATAGTTTTTGCCCACCCTTATTAAACTCTACTAGAAATTAACCCAAAAGAAATAAAACTAATGCAGCATACAAAAAGCCCATCAACCCACTCCCCAACCCATTCATTGATTCGGTCATTCTCTTCTAGATCAATTGAAAAAGAAAAAATAATAAATAATTGACCGAAATAAAAAATATTGGTCAAAATGCAACTAAACAATTTTCCAAATAAAGAAAAAATAATTTTTCTCATTCTTACAAGAAAGAAATTAAAAATTTTCTTTTATAAGTTAAATCTAAATCCAACTCAAAGTTGGATAACCAAAAATAGGCTTAAAACAAACCATAAATAAAGATCATGGATCTAGGGTCTTTAATCATCAATTCGTCTTCATTCTCTTCAAGTAGAAAGAGAAATAGATAAAGATGTAGAGAGAGAAAAATGACAGTTTATAGAGAGTAAATTTTTTAAAGAGATAAATAGTTCTAAAGAGATAAAATTGTCATTTTTTCTCAATATTTTAAGTTATAGTACAATTCTGAACTCGATTATTTTTCAACTCAAGAAAGTGCATATAGTTTTATGAGGACTGTACCACTATATATTCAAGCACTCTTTCCCGTTTTTATTTTCACTGCCTATTGATTTTAAATTCTTGATAATTTGAGTCTTACGAGTTGGATTACGAATTTTCAAAAGTGGTATTAGAGTTGAAGATTCAAAAGATTAAAAGAATGCTCAAAGGTAATTTACTAAGAATTTGAAGAATAATGACCAATAAGTTTGAAATGAAGAAGTTTAACAAGTAAAGAGACTTTAGTCTATGATAGAAAAAGATAAAAGCCTTCTGGTATAACAAAAAGTTGCCAAAGCCTTATAGGAGCCAAAGAAATGAAAAGAGACTTCAGTGAGTGATGAGAAGATGACAGAGATAGATGAAACTGTTTTTCAGCACTATCATCCTACAGTTATCCGACAATGTATTGTGACAAGTTAATAAATAGGCTACAACAAGGAGACTTTGGAGTAATTTTGAAAGCTTATATATTTCTAAATATTTATCTTGTAAGATCCTTATGAAAGAAAGGTTAGTTGGCTTAAGGATAGATCCTTCAAAAGGTTTAGAAGAGAATTTTAATGAATTTAAGAGGATTTGTATAGACTTGTCGAATATTGGTAAAGCAACCAGTGATAAGAATCAAGTAGTTATTTTTTTTAAACTCATTGTCAAGTTCTTACAGGAAAGTAAAATCTACAATTAAATATGGTAGAGAAATTCTTATCCTTGAGAATTGCTTGACTGCCTAATGGCTAAAGGAATAAAAAATAAAATATGAGGAGAAGATAATAGGGAAGATATGTTTGCTAAAGAAAGGCTAAAGAAAAGGGAGAAAAGAAAATACAGAGAGAAATCTAGGTCTAAGTTAAAGTCTAGTTGAAGAAAGTGCTATTTCAGTGGAAGGAATTGGCACTTAAAAGGAAATTGGTATGGAAAGATTGAAAAATTAAAAGTAAAAGGTTCAGATCATACAGATGTAGCAATAACATCGAATGAGTATGGTAATTAGATGTTCTTACAATTTCATAGATGAAAATTTGAAAGATTGGATACTAAATTTTGAATGTCCTTACCATATGAGTTATAACAAGGACAAGTTTGATTCATATGAAAAATATAAAGGGATGAAATACTAATGGAGAATAATAATTCATGTAAAGTGATTGGAATAGGTATAATTCCCATAAAGTTGTATGATAAAGTAATAAAGATCTTGAAAGATGTGACATATTCTTGAATTTTAATAAGAACCTAATATTTTTAGAAGTTCGAGATAAATCATAAAACACTTGTAAACATTTTAGACAGTTGATCAAATGCAAAGTTCTGTGTTAATAATGAAGGGTACTAAGCAAGCTAGTTTATATACTTTACAAGGAAGCATTATCACTAGATATATTATTGCTATTTGACAAGACCCGCCCTGAGACCCTCTACTATAGGTCCCAGCGGCTCTGTCGGGCACCTTGACGGAAGTTCCTCAGAATATAATTAGGTAAGTTGAGAAATTTCTGCGAGGTGACCCCTTTTTAGTTCTTACTACTATTGAAAAAATCTTGTAATATACATAAAAATAACATCTTAATTTTTAAAAAAATGGGCAGAGTTTCCCCAGGTTTTCGAAAACTTCATATAAAACCTGCAAAGAAATTTTACTTCTATTTCAAACACTTCTCAATACTACCAATTCGGACCTCCGAGCATTTCCAAATCAAATCCAATATAACTCAATAGTTTTATTTGAATCACAAAATGAGCATACTTATAAAAAGCAAAAACAATCATCGTAATATCGAAATGTCTTCTTGTTGGTTCAAAACATACATACAAATATACATGCCTATAACTACTATGCATAAAGTAAAGGGTGCTATTTAGCACATTTACATATACAAAAATAATCTTCAGATTTGGCCCACTACTCAGCAATAGGAGAATCAGCAGCTTACGTACTGAGACATGCACCTGGGAAGGGTTTAGAAAACATAAAACACAAAACGAGTGAGCTAAAGGAGCTTAGTGAGTGCAATTAAGATTTCAAATAAAATAACATTATGCATAGATAGCAAATTCTAAAGTACATTCATAAATCATGCTTCTAAAACTGATGTAAAGCTGTAAAACGATTTCTGATATCATATGCTGATGAAATTTTGCCGAGCGGGTTTTATCTACATCTTTGGAAAGCAATATCCAAAATCTGTATAACATAATAACTCTCGTATGCATATAAACGCATAAATGCTATCGATAAATCGAAAACTAGTAAAGTCCTCGCTCGACCATTTTCTTTCTAAATCGTACCAATGGTAACCCTAAAGCTCTATACTCACGTAGCGACTCAACTAGCACTGCACACGTGAGTAGGTCACGGGGCACCTTAACTAGTAGCACCTACAGTGACATCTCAAGACATCTCACTGGCTATGTAGCGAAATCCTACATCGCATATATATAGCAAGACAATACCGTGTACACATAGAGCGACTCACATGACTCGACATTTCGACTTCCCGGAGTTAATGACACACCCCCAAGACTTGCCCATGTGCATAGGATATACCGACCGAGTCTAATACAATCACCACCACTATAATCTGAGGGTACCAATGGCCTTTAAAATAAATGCAGAAATTTTAAAACTGTTTCTTAAACCGAACATGTAAATGCATATTTATGGATACATATCAAGATCATAATCATGTTTATGCATTGAAAGCTCATAAAACATACATTTTTATTATGCGAAAACATAATAAACAAAAGATAAAAGAAATGGCAGATTTTCACTTACAACCGCTCCGCGCTCAATTTCGCTCTAGATTTCTGCTCCCGTTACCGCTCTCGGTTTTCTTCACCTACGCGCCATAAATGACATTTAGAACCAAATCAAATGCTAGAATCTCATTTAACTACTAAACGCCCTAATCGGCATTCAAAGCTTGGATGCATATTACTTTCCGATTTTTATTTACGGAGTCATTTAATCTAATTTAACTCACCACCCGGCACCCTAAAAATTATTAAACGCCTTATAACTTAGTTGGACATAATTGCCCTTCACTTTTTTAAAATGGACAATTATGTCTCATTATCTTCATTTTTGGTTTTTCCATCAACCATATACATTCAACATACATAATGCATCATTTACACATAACAACTCAATCAAAACACCACTTAATCCCTAACTTCCCTAAAGTGGTAGAATTTCACCTTATGCTCCAACACATTTCTTTTCTCAATTTCTTGTTCCAATTACATCAAAATTAAGCCAATTTCATTCTAATGCCCTAATTATAACAAATTGAAGTCTCTACATTCAAATCACCAAAAATCCTAATTCTTACCTTGCCAATTTCTTCAAATTGATGACTCTTTCAAGCTCCACACTAGAATTCAACTCAATCTAAACTAAGAATACACACAAGAACATCAATTGAAGTAATCTTAAAAGCTCACTTATAAATTTCACAAAACAATGCTTTTCTTACCTCTTTTTCTTGAGTTTTCACTAATGGAGCCTTCAATTGAGCTTAGAGATTGGTATGTAACCTTATTTTAGCTTGATTAACCATGAAACATCATGAAAAAGAAACTAAAATTTCACTGCAGCAACACCTTCAACACTTGCACGAATTTTGCTCTCTTTTTCTCTAAATGTTTGCTTTTGATCTCTTGAAAACTCTACACATTTCCAACATATATATAGTGCTCCCTCAATTGACCATTTTGCCCTTCAACTTACTCAAAATTTTTAATTTGCCATTAGTTCAAATGGAAGGATTTAATTGGTTCCTTTGTAACTATCTCGCTAGAATAGTCAAAGGAACTAACTAGAATTCCTAACTTGATAATCTATGAGATTGTTTCTAATTGGTCCATTCTTTAATATATTGATTGTATTTCTCAACAAAGTCTTGTTCCATATATAACCCTTAAATAGAAATTCATATAGTAAATTAGAATTGCTTTTTCCAAGCTAATAGAGAAAAATTACAAAAATATTCTAGGGTCATCCAACGCTCCGATCGAGTGTGAAATTACCAAATTAGGTCTAATATCTCTCACGCGCACCATAAAGAAAATATTTCTAACAGGATTAAAATCGGATAATCCTACGGGGTCTTTATTGCTCTATAACAAAATTTAGGCGTCAAGACTACTAATAGGGATTGTATATTACACTACTGCTCATGCATAGTATAGTGAGATTGAGTTGTGACATATGAGGTTACGCCACACAAAGAAACTATGCTTACTACAGTTAGGAAGATAAGGTCTCATCGAGAATGAAAAGCTGGTTGGGCATTTTACAATGGAAAAATAACTCGGGGTTAGTTTCAGCACTAGCAATTATAAGACAAATAGAGTTATAAAATACATCTATATTGAATTATGATGGCTAACAAATAAAATAACACACAATGGTAATAGATATTTTCTTTAGGGTGGACAAATCAAGACGGGTCAGGTTCGGATAGACTCTATTAGTCTCGTGTCACGATCAAAACAAAGAAATTTATCCCGATCAAGACACATGACAGGATGGGATATGTCCAATCTAAATCGGGATGGGACAGGTCAGGACACAAGACATGGGCCATTTTTGGCCCAATTCCCTAATTGGTCTAATTTTATGCTTTTGGCCTAATATCTTGGGTCTATTTATGGTCTATGTCCTTAATTACTCTAAATTTATATTTTTGGCTATTTAATAATTTAAATTTTTTAGACTATTTAATAATTTTTTTTATTAACTTCTTATTTCCTTATGAACAATTTAGTTTGAACTTTACATTTAGGAGTAATAATTTTAACTTATTTTATATTGATAAATGATATAATGCTAATTCAAATTTAATTTCAATTACGTTCAATGTTATAATTTCGATTCCAATTTTAATTTCAATTGCATTATGTATTATAATTTCAATTCTAATTCTAATTTCAATTATGTTAAATGTTATAATTTCAAATTTAATTCTAATTTCAATTACGTTAAATATTATAATTTTGATTAATATTCTAATTTCAATTTGGTTAAATATTATAATCTAAATCGAATTTTAATTTTAATTACATTTTAATGTTATAATTTCGATTCTAATTTTAATTTCAATTATGTTAAACGTTATAATTCTGATTCTAATTTCAATTTTAATTAGGATAAATGTTATAATTTCAAACCGCAAATGCAATTTTAATTTCAATTAAGTTAAATACTATAATTCCAATTTCATTTCTAATTTCAGTTACGTTAAATATTATAATTCTAAATCCAATTCTAATTTCAATTATGTTAAATGTTATAATTTTGATTGCAATTCTAATTTCAACTTTGTTAAATGTTATAATTTAAATTTAATTTTAATTTCAATTACGTTAAATGATATAATTCTAAATTCAAATTTAATTATGTTAAATATAATTTCAAATCCAATTTAATTTTAATTAGGTTAAATGTTATAATTTCAAATCTAATTTAATATTAATAGTTTAATTAGTCTTCCATATCAATTTGCTTAAATAAAGTCCTGAATACAAATTAAGATGATATGTTTAAAAAATAAAGCTTATAATTTATTAATTAACTTGTAAATTTATAAATTCATAAAAATTACATTAAATTAACTTATAATTTGTTAATTAATAAATAAAATCTTTAATTACTTTTAAAAAAAAATTCGAGTTTAGGACTCGAAATGTCATGGACGGGACTGGGACATTCAAGTCCCTCATTTTGGGACCCGAATATGTCCTGGCCCTTGGTCCCCTCCTATCTTGTCCCAAACATTCTAGGTCAGGATACTCGAGATGGGACCGAGACATTTACCTACCCCTATTTTTTATTCTTAGTTGATGACTACTCAAGGAAAGACTATGGGAAAGTGAATGAGTCAAGGAGAACTCAAAGTAGGGTAGAGAGATCTCACATTGAGGTGGAGTTACAAGCCCAAAATCCTCTTAAGATAATATACAAGCTAAACCAAAAGAAAATTCACGATTTCAAACTAATTGTGAACCTCAAACTAATCATAAACCAACACATCAATAGATAGAGGTCTAAGACAAAGACCTAAGATAGAGACCCAAGATAGAGACTTGAGACAAAGGTCCAATATAAGGTTCAAGACAAAGGTTCAAGATAAATGTTTGAGACAAAGGTATAAGATAGAGGCCCAAAATATATTGATAGGTGATGTATGATTGCATGGATTAGTTCAGAAACTTATTGGTTAGATTAGTAGTAACAATATTTTTGAATAATTAGTTAGCTATTCATCTCTATAAAAACTAGGTATTCAAATAGTTAGTTTTTAGTGGAGGAGTGAAATTGAAAAAGATAAGCATTAAGGGGAATCTTGCTGATTTGGGAATGGAGGTACTGTCTATGAGTAAGTTCAAGTTATGCCTAAGGCTGTTGCATATTGATAAAATGGTGAGTAGCAGAAATAGAATCTAATCTGAATAAGAAATTATTGCACTAGATATAGGGATTAGATTGCTTTATCACCAAAGGTCAAATATTACACTAGATATAGGGAAATTATTGCACTAGATATGTAAAGAATATAGGTCAAAATGTTATTAAGAAGTTTTTCCTATAAAGACTAAGTAATTTTTCTTTTTCTCACTAGAAATAAATTAAAAATTTTTCTTTATAAGCCAAATCCAAATATAATTCAAGGCTGGATAGCCAAAAAGAGGCTTAAAATGGGTAAAGGACACATAGGCCCTCAAAGTTTATGAAAAGGGACATACAGACCCTTGTATTTTTAAAAAGACCATAAAGACCTATATTAGAAGATATAATCTATTAAATTTAATAGTCAATTGGTCAAAATCGATGAAAGTACCAAAATGCCCTTATCTATATAGTCAAAATTGATGAAAGTATAAAAATAGCCTTGTATCTATTTTAGTCAACTGGTCAAAATTGATAAAAGTACTAAAATGCCCTTATATGTATGGTCAAAATTGATGTAAGTACAAAAATACCACTGTGTGTATTTTTAAAATGAAATGATAAAAATATGCAGTTAGTGAAACTTGAACTCAATACCTTTATTTCAAAATTAAGCACCTTAACCATTAGGGTATAAATACTATTAACATTAATTATATCAATCTTTTATATATATTATAAAGAAGTCTGGACAATAAATTAAAAAAATAAAATTTTAAATAAATTAAAAAAATAAAAAATAAAATAAATTAAAATAAAATAAATTTAAATGAATTAAGTAATAAATTACATTAAATTTAATAGAAATGAATTAAATTTAAAATAAATTAAATTTAAAATAAAAGTTATGGCTCCACTTTTTAAAACTAATTTTGGTGCTCCTTCGATACCTCATTGATGAAAATAACCGTACTATTAAGTAGATTATAAAATTTGGAGTTTAATAATGATTTGGACTAATGTCGTTTAATAGTCAGTCAATAGTTGATCCATGCCAATCATTAATCAGTCAACTCTAATCAATGTCAATTAACGATCAAGGGTCGGTTAAGGCTAGTAAATATCGATTACTATTAACCAACGTTAGTCACTGCTATCCAATGTTAGTTAGTGTCCGTCACATTGTCCCCCTTATTTCCATCCAACTTAATAAAAAACTTAATGAAAAAAAAGTATAATTAAATATTTTAAAAAACATAATAACTAAACTATTCCTTTACTAAACTTTGAGGTCAAATTATCATTTTCCCTTTAAATTATCAGGCCTATATATATCATTTATTTATTTGTCCACTAATTTGAGCATTTCAATTCTCACAATTAAATGCTTTCTGTTCTTTTCTACATAAGGTCATAAATGGTTCTAACTGTATTTTTTTGGTAGGAAAAGAAAAAACAAAATCAGCAACAATTAGCCATTAATTATGTTTCAGTTTTCTTAGAAACTAATTATATCAAAACTACTTTAAAATCAAATTATCCGGGCCTATATGCCCTTTATTTAGTAATTTGGTAAGGATAGCTATGAGATTGTTGTCAACTTTCATTATAATTTTCAGAAAATGACACAGATTCCATGAAGTATTTTCCTGACGGATTATAGGCTGGGAAGAGTTGTGTCTGCAACTTGTGTTGCAATTTGTATTCTTGCTAACCTGATGTCAGTCAAAGGAAGAGTACATGGAAAAGAAGAACAAGATGTAAAGTTGGGTAAAAATAATGCGATTAAGACAATCAAGGTAAAATTCAAATATTTGTAACACAAATTTATTTTTTGTTCAATGTGAGATTGTGATACTTCAACGATTTAATTTCCGCTTATTCATGTATATTACTATATCTATATATTATCTTGTTGTTTTTTTTTTCCTTCATTATTATTTATGAAAAATTAGGCTGATTCTTATTTATTTAGAGATATTCATATCTTCTAGCGATGTATAAATTTTATAATCTAAGAACGTAATTTTCAGACTGAATATGGAAGCAAATATGATTGTGTGGATATTTACAAACAACCTGCTCTTGATCATCCCCTACTCAAAGGTCACAAAATACAGGTTCCATCTCATTTCTTTATTCTGCTTACAATTACAATTTCCTCATTCTCCAAGAAAAATGCTGCATATATACAAATACGAATTATGTATACCCAGAAGTAAATAAATTCGTATCTAGGAATCTGTCTATATAGTTTGTATATCAATATTATTATTATTATTTTTCTGATTATTGAATTTCGCCATAAGATTAGACTAGGAATTTTTTATCCTTAAATTGCTAAGTGAATATTTCCTTAACAGATTCGACCTAGTTTTGCTGGGCAAGAAAAGCCAAGCAATGTTTATCGATTGGCCTTTGCAAGATTTGGTTTAGTGGATGAATATCTGATAAATATAGTGTAAATATATTTTGTATTATGTATTTATAGCAAGTGAATATCTTGTAACCCTAATGACTCTTGTATATATACTTAAGCGTAATCAATGAAAGGACACCAATTTGCTTTTTATATGGTATCAGAGCTAATATTCTCTTAAACCCTAACCCTAGTTCTGCCGGTTCCTCCTCTCATCTCTCGTTCAATTCTCTTTCTCAGTCATGGCTGACAAAACTCACCTTGTTCTCACTCTCACAAACATTAAGCTTGCTGTACCTATTGTTCTAGAGATGGAAAAGAGTCAGTACTCTCATTAGGCAGAATTGTTCAAACTCCATTGTCTTGTACATTAAGTGATCGACCACATTATTTCTCCTTCTCCTACTACCGCAGACACTGCTGTCAAGGAGATGACGGCAGCAAAATTGGCAGAGTGGAAGCGCTTAGATGCAACCATCCTTCAATGGATTTATAGGACGATATCTATTGATCTTCTCGGCATCATCATCGTTCCTGATACTATAGCCATGAAGGCATGGGATAGCCTTCGAAATATTTTTCAAGACAACGAGAATTCCCGTGCCCTGTATTTGGAGTAGCAATTCAATGGCGTTCACACTGACAATTTCCCTAGTGCGGACGCTTATTGCTGTGAGTTGAAAACTCTTGCAGATCAACTCGCAAATGTCGATGCTTCAGTCTCGAACAATCGTTTGGTTCTCCGTTTAATCGTGGGTCTCAACTCCAATTATGATGGTGTTGCTATCTATCTCCAACAGGCTAAGCCTCTCCCCCCTTTTTCTAAGGCTCGTTCTCGCCTTATTATGGAGGAAACTTGTAAAGCCAAACAAACGAGGCGGCGACATCTCAAGCTGGAACCGCTCTTGTATCCACTGTGCATGACGAAGGTTTTGGCAGCTCTCATAATTCAAATTCTGGCAATGGTCCTCGCAATAATCATGGCAAGAAAAATAAAAAAAATGGTGGACACAAAGGAGGGAAATGTGGTGGCCGTGGCAAGGGGCGAGGTGGCAGTAACCCTAGTGGCGGACAACAAGTGCAGCAGCAGTCACCACCGCAGTGAGGTTCGTGGCAGTGGGCTCCACAATGGCAGCAGCCTTGGGTAGTCCCTCTTTGCCCTTATCCGATGTAATGAGGTCGTGGAATGGCTCATCGGCAACCTGGGATTCTTGGCCCGCATCTACAAGCCTACTCAATTCAAGCACCATCAACCTATGCTTCTACTGACATAGAAGCAACTATGCATACGATGATGCTTCATCAACCGAATGAGAACTGGTACATGAATACCAGTGCTACATCTCATATGACCGCGAATGGAGGTACACTTTCACCTTATTTTAATATGAGCATTAATTGTAATATAATCTTTGGTAGTGGTCCTGAAATTCCAATTCGTGATTATGGACAAAAGTCATTTTCACCCCATTCACCCACCTCTACAGTTAAATAATGTCCTTCATGCTTCAACACTCATCAAAAACTTAGTATCTGTTCGTCATTTTACTCTTGATAATAATGTTTCTATTGAGTTTGATCCACTTGGGTTTTTTGTGAAGGACCTTCAGACGGGAATGCATCTAATAAGATGTAATAGCATGGGCGATCTTTATCCTCTTATCACCGACTTCACCAAAAATCAAGCCAACCAGCTTTTCACCTTCGCCGTATTATCTCCTGCTTTGTGGCATGATTGTTTGGGTTATCTTGGACCTCTAGTCTTAAATTCCTTCAAAAATCATAAGCTTATTGATTGTAATAAGACTTCTGTTTCTTCAATTTTTCAATCTTGTGTTTTTGGTAAACATGTTAAGTTGCCTTTCTATGACTCCGTTTCTCATACTTGCTTGCTGTTTGATATTTGCCATAGTGATTTATGGACTTCGCCAGTCTTAAGTTCTGCAGGTCATAAATATTATATTTTGTTTTTGGATGATTTCACTAATTTCTTGTGTATCTTTCCATTAGGTGCTAAATCCCAAGTTTACTCCACTTTCTTGCAATTTAGTGCTTACATCCGAACTAAATTTGAGATAACAATCAAATGTTTTCAATGTGACAATAGAAGGAAGTATGATAATGATTCGTTTAAGTTATTCTGTGCAAAAAATGGGATGGTTTTTCGCTTCTCTTGTCCACATACTTCACCACAAAATGGAAAAGTCGAGCATAAAATTCGTTCAATAAATAACTTAATTTGAACCCTCTTTGCTCATTCCTCCATGCCCCATTTTTTTTGGCATCACGCTCTTCAAATGGCAACATACTTACTTAACATTTTACCGAGCAAGCTTTTGAAAAATAAATCACCCACACAAATTCTTTATCTAAAGGATCTGTCTTATTCTCATCTTCGAGTTTTTGGGTGTTTATGTTATCCTTTGCATCCTTTTACTAAAATCAATAAGCTTCAATCTCGGTCTACACTGTGTGTCTTCTTAGGATATCCTACAAATCATAGGGGTTTCAAGTGCTATGACATTTCGAGTGGCAAAATCATAATATCTAGGCATGTCATTTTTTATGAGTCAACATTCCATTTCTCTTCAATCCATACACCCACTTCTACTACTTATGATTTTCTTAATTATGATTTTCCTCCAAATTTCATACATCAAGCCTCATTCCTGCCACTCCTGTCCAGCCACAGCAGGACCAAATTGGGCAGGCCCAAACGCCTCATTTAAGTCCATTTCACGTGGCACAAACCGACTGCATAGCCCAGCCCACTCTCACCAACATCGTACCAACTGCACAGCAAGCCCACTCTCCTCGTTGTCCCTTGCAGCCTACTCACTATATGGCTACTCGTGCCCAACATGGGATCTTCAAGCCCAAGCGTCAACTCAATTTGACCACTTCGGTTACACCTTCTCTTATTCCTCGTAACCCGAAGGCAGCTTTGTCTGATCCGAATTGGAAAGAGGCCATGTTAGATGAGTATAATGCTCTTATTAAAAATAAGACGTGGGAGTTGGTACCCTACCCTGTTGATGTTAATGTTATTCGGCCTTTATGGATTTTTCATCATAAACGTAAATCTGATGGTTCTTTTGAGAGGTATAAAGCCCATCTTATAGGTGATGGAGCATCTCAACAGGTTGGCATGGATTATGATGAAACTTTTAGCCCCGTGGTCAAACCCGTAACTATTCGGTCTGTGCTCAGTATTGCTTTGTCTAAATCATGGCCTATCCATCAGTTGGATGTCAAAAATGCATTTCTGCATTGTAATCTCCATGAAACACTTTATATGCATCAGTCGATGGGATTCAGGGACTTCTCTCATCTAGATTATGTTTGTTTATTGAAGAAGTTTCTCTACGGCCTTAAACAAGCTCCATGAGCATGGTACCAAAGGTTTGCTTAATATGTTTCGACTATTGGTTTCTCTCACAGCAAATCTGACCACTCTCTCTTTATTTTTCATTGTGGCAATGAGACAACTTATATCTTACTATATGTTGATGACATTATTCTTACTACCTCATATGATGCTTTACGACGTCATATTATGTCTCTTCTCAGTTTCGCATTTTCCATGAAAGACTTGGGTCCTCTCAGTTATTTTCTGGGTATTGCTGTGACTCGACATGATTCTGGATTGTTTCTTTCACAACTCAAGTATGCTGAAGAGATTATAGAGAGAGCAGGTATGTCATCATATGCACATACTCCTATGCCTGTTGATACTAACTCTAAACTGAGCTCCACTTCGGGGTCCTCATATAAGGATCTTACCAAGTATCGCAGTCTAGCAGGTGCATTGCAGTATCTTACATTCACCAGACCAGATATTTCTTATGCCGTTCAGCAAGTCTGTCTATATATGTATGATCCCCGAGATGAACACATGCGTGCTCTGAAGCGCATTGTTCGATATATTCAGGGTACTCTCTCTTTTGGCTTACACCTATATAAGTCATCCATATCTGGTCTTGTTTCTTACACTGATGCTGATTAGGGTGGTTGCCCGGACACAAGACGCTCTACCTCAGGCTACTGTGTCTTTCTTGGGGACAACCTCATTTCTTGGTCGTCAAAACGACAACCCACTTTGTCACGCTCTAGTGCAGAAGCTGAATATAGAGGCGTAGCTAATGTTGTTTTTGAGTCCTATTGGATTCGTAATTTTCTCTTGGAGCTTCACTGTTCGATCAACAAGGCTACCTTAGTCTACTGTGACAATGTTAGTGCGATATATCTCTCGGGTAATCCTGTTCAATACCAACGCACTAAGCATATTGAGATGGATATTCATTTCGTACGTGAAAAAATTGCAAAAGGACAAGTCCGAGTCCTTCATATTCTGTCTCGCTATCATATAGCTGATATTTTTACTAAAAATCTTCCGCGCGTTCTCTTTGATGATTTTCGGGATAGTCTCAACGTACGGGGCCCTCCCGCTTCGACTGCAGGGGTGTGATAAATATAGTGTAAATATATTTTGTATTATATATTTATAGCAAGTGAATATCTTGTAACCCTAATGACTCTTGTATATATACTTAAGCGTAATCAATGAAAGGACACCATTTTGCCTTCAATATCCAAAAGGAACTGTTCCCATCCGAAGGGTAACTAAGGAAGAACGATTAAAAGCTGAATCTAGTTTACTGTTCACGTTAAAGAAAGTGCTTCCGGTTTTGAGGTAGGTTTACCCTTCTCCATTATCTTACTTACAATTGCTACCATTTAAAATCTAGTACTTTAAGCATTATTCATATTTACTTAGTTTACAGGAATTTCTACTTGGCAAGATAAGAGTAAGAAATTTCAAGGAGCTGGGGCATATATCAGTGTATTCCCTCCATTAGCTGAAAAAGGACAATTCAGTTCAACAATGATTCAGTTGAAAATGGTCCTGATGAATCATTCAGCTCTATTAGGGTTGGATGGATGGTACTTGCATTGTCTTATGCTACTCCAGCTTTTATGTTTTTTATCCATTAATTAAATAAATTCTTATATATCAGCTTTTATGTTCATATCCTTATTTTACAAACGGCATAGTTGATATACCAAAAGACTCTTAACAACAAGGTTCTTCGATCTTAAGTAACTTGCATGCTAATATTATCTAAAATTTAAATAGTACTTTAGTTTATAATTAATTTATTATTTTCAGGTGAATAATTACTAATTCTTGAGATTACAGGTGAATCCAGATCTTTATAGTGACACCTTAACTCAGCTATATACAGTTTGGGGTGTAAGCATCTGTTACCATTCACTCAACTATTAATATTGTGGTCATCTTCTTCTTTTAAAAAGCATAATTAATATACAAAATTAATGTTTTAGTTTTCAGCAAAGAGGGAACGGCACCATGCGTGGTTGCTACAATACTAATTGCCCTGGATTTGTTATTGTAAATACCGGAATACATCTCGACCGTCCATTCAACTCCCTATCGGACCGTGAATATTCATATTATGTCAAACTCTATATTACTCAGGTATATGTAAAATCTTTTTCCAACTCTTATTTTCTCAATATTTTATCATTATTAGACTTTAACTTAAATATATACTTATTAATGTTGAGCCAGTTTAAACTTTTTGTAACATGTTAATTAATTTAATATTGAAAAAACTTGTTTAAGTTTAGTAGATTATCCTAATTGTTATATAAAATGGTCATAATTTTTTTATCACAGGATACATTCACAGGCAATTGGTGGCTCGAATACGGTGAAGCTGAGACTCGCAATGTTGATACTGAACCTCAACGAATTGGTTACTGGCCGAGCAGTCTATTCACTAATATAAAAGATGGAGCTCAGATTGTTCGATGGGGAGGAAAGGTTTACAGCAACAAACCAAAATCGCCTCCGATGGGAAATGGTGGCACTGACTGTCATTTCCGGCGTATTTCCCTAGCAGGGAGTGATGATGTCAGTAAAACTCCACTTGAAGCAACAGAATCACGGTGTTATCAGGTTAGAGAGAATTCCTACAGGGATAATTATTGGGGCTACAGTTTTTGGTTTGGTGGCCCTGGTGGAGATGCAAGTGAATGTAATTGATTGATTTTGGATCGTAATCTCGGTCCCTTGTCATTAATAATATTAAGCTTCAGTACGAGTACGGTTTCATAAATGCATGATGGTATCTTATCTTATTAACGACGTATCTACTTATCTTTGTAATTGACATTTCCATTAGAATGATAATAATAATTCTAATAATTATAAGCTCTCAATGTGGCGGCAATCAATAGTAATATATATCATGCACTTTCAAAATATATATATTCGCTAAAGGAAGAAGCAAAATTGAAACACAAGGGAAATAAGAGAAATCGGAGGAGAAGAAAGGAAGAAAAAAGAAAAGAAAAGAAAAGAAAAAAAGAATCAGAGCTAGGGGGAGAAAAATAAGAAAGAAATGAAAAGAGAAATATAATGAACCAGTTTAGATTTATATTTAGTGATTCAGTAGATAATAATTTTATAACGTTAGAGTGTTTATATTTTAATATTTGTGATACATATTGATACTAATAATATATTTTTATACTCTATAATTTAAAAAGAGTATTGGTAGTTGATAGATCCTAAATTCCTAATCACTTTCAAGATTAGTACGTTTTTTATGAGTGCATATTTATATATATACATATATATTTTATATATTTTTAATACAATAATTTATAATTTTATAATTATACGTTATCATATTTCTTAATCAATTATTTATTTTAGATAAATAAATATTTATACTAATTAATTATATTTAGAAATACTTTTAGAGATTATTATAACATTTTATGATTGCGTTAAGTATAAAAATATTTAATTTAAAATAATTATGCTTTTATAATATTATTATAAGTTATTTTTAAACACTAGATACATATATTCGTCTTTAGTTTAGTTTGTTTTACACATACATTAGACAAATTTAGTTTATTTTGTCAGAGTGATGCAATAATTTCATCCAGTTGGACCAGATCAGATTCTTGCTTTGCTTGTGTGTGATTTATTACGCTAAGTTAGATCAGTTTTTCTTTAAGTATAAGTTTAATGTAATTTTCAATATTTATGCAATATACATTATATTCTTAGTACTACATTATATATATATAGTTGATTAGGTGGGCAACATTATCCACCACATGACATTGTTGAAACAGTGTCAAATAATACTAAATAGTGCCCATTGCCCACTTGATCAAATATATATATATATATATGTATATAGTTTTAGCATATATTTTAGGACAACTTATACTTCCCGTTTTCCAGAACAAATTTTATGATTTCTCAATATACACTTTTATGATTATTTTATATTATAAATTTATACATGTATATTACATATTGTATATTTATTACTATGTTACTAATAAGGAGCCATTAGGAATTATATACAAAGTATATAATATTTTCATATTATGTCTACTCACTAAGTCACAAGTTTACACTTTTTTATTTTATTTTTTTCTATTTATCTTAGATTGTTGAATGAATTTTATGCAGTGTAATACAACTTCACATTTGAGAAGTCTGACCATTACTTACATAGTTGCATGAGCTATTATGTTTGTATAATTTTATATACTTATATAATTTTATTGAGGTATACAGTCGCATTATATTAGCCATAATAAGTATAAAGTATGATTGTCCATAATTGTTAAAATATCTATGTCTCATACGTATTAGATACGTATTTTTATAGTTATGGGCCAAATACTAAAGATTGTTCGGATTAGGCCTGTATTGCAGATTAGTTCTATTTTAGATCATTTTCACCCTATAAACCCTCAAATTTTGAATGCCTTGTAAAATACAATATGTTATCCCATTGAGTCAGCTCTTCATAGGATCAAGAATCACTCCAATTGAATTCCTAGGTAGAAAGTTATCCCCATTTCACCAAACCTACCACAAAATAGTTAAAAGCTAATTAGATACAATATTGTAAAAATACTTAAGTTAGGAGGGTTAAAGACATTAGTAATACAAAACAATGATATAAAACCCTTATTAAATGTGTAATCTCAAGTATTCATCATACCCCCCAACCAGCTTATTGCTAGTCCCTACCAATTCAAGTATAAATAAAATTTGAATACTACCTAAGTATTTCAAACAAAATGTTAATTCAAGATCACAATCACTATAAAGGTTATTTCAATCATAACTTCCAAAATTGTGTGTGTATGAATTAAGCCTAAGCCAAAGCCTTCTTACCACAAACCATAACATATAGCTCCTTGAAAATGTTTATTCAAGTAAAAGCCTTAATTTCATATCCCCACAGGTGAATAACTTATTAAATGGGTTAGGATTTCACTCATGGAGTTAAAAATAGATAATCGCTCAAGAAAAGGTTACATTTAAGGACAGAATGACAAACTAACATTGATTCAAAGATAGAAAAATCAATTATTTAGAGCCAAACTATTCTTTCCACATGCTCGCTTTAGGGCTTTAATTATTTTATGAGAATCTTACGAATAAAGAGTTTGGTAATAAAATTGATTCCTAATGACTTTTGTCTTCTAGAATTGAATAAAGACTTTATTGAACTGAATTGACTTTTTTTTTATATATATACTTTTTTTTTGCTTTTTTGTGTGTGTGTTTTTTTAAGACATAAAGAATCATTATAAAATAAGAACAATTTCTCACCATAATTTGTTTTTTTATCCATCAGCTAGGCAACCAAATCATTCCTCATTTAAAATAATGTTATTCCAAACAAAAATTAACCATTTCAAAATATCAATGAAAGTTCGTAAGCTGTTATCTCAAACCTCTCCATTCACTCACAAAAGATATGAGTTTAGAAAAGAATATATATATTTAAACATGTAAATTCTCTTGGCTATATATATTGAATCATCCATCTTACTACAAGGCTAAGTATTGTGCTCAAGAAATAATTTCGGAAGCTATTCTTTAGTAACCTATATAGAAAAAGTGATTTAAATTAAACAATTTTAAAATCATACATCGATAATAAAGCAAACTTATTTACGCAAGAGTTACCAAAAACTTAAGCAACAAACAAATATACGTAAAATATATTAAAAATAAACTAATTAGAATGTGTTTCAAAAGTTTAGTAATGTACTCTTTACTCTGCCATTCTAGAATTAGAATACGTCTCAAGAATGCATAAATAAACCTTTTACTCACGCCATTCATGATGAAATTTTTTTTTTATAGAACAAACTGATAACAAAACAATAAATAACACTAACATTATATATCAACTATTATCCCCCAACTAGATTGAGACATTGTCCTTAATGTCAAAATATAGAAATAGTAAAGTATAAAAGATATCACCTGAAACATATTTTATTAAAAATTAAACTTGTAACAAAATAAAACAAACCACACAAAATGCTTAGAAATACATAAAAGTAGATAGGCTACAGATGAAGCGTTAAATCTATCTTGCGTTTCTTTTCATTGTCATCAGTATACCAATCTATCCGACTCATTGTTGGATCAGATAGAGGTGTAAAAGCTTGTAGTTCATCGAGTAACTAATTAACAGTTGAAGCAGAAATGAGGATCTGTCGTGCTGCAGATGTGACGAACTATTTTTCCACCGCATCGTCAAGAAAAGATAATAACCCATTATAAAAACCATCAACATTTAACAAATCAATGGAGTTTTTTTATGGATTTACAATTGTGCCTATGAGACAATTTAAACAAATTTCTCCAATGTTTCGAAACCTCAAGGTAGAGCTATGAAGGCATCAGTATTACGAAGTATAAAAGACATTCGTTCATGCATTGATGATACCTGTAACTCATCCCCAATTATTTTTCCTACAATGTTTCTAAGAGCTAGAGTTTTCGGTATGATACCAAAAACTCGACGACCTTTATTTTGTGCAGCTGTTGCCACACATCCCATTAATCCAAGACTACCTCTCTCATATACTAAATGAATATTTTGCTCAACTAACACCTTACCAAGGGTTTTTGCTGCTTCTACAAACTCTTTAGTTTTTTCAAGGCTGGATCCACAAAAGACACAAATATTTATGAATTTACGAGTTAATGTTCCTTCTATTATTATACTCACCCTCTCTCTTGAATGATTTTGAGTTTGTATAAAGATGCAGAAATAATGTAATGTATTTATAGAGGCAAAATGCGTTGTAAAGTTAAGTCACATAGGCTGTTGGCTTAAAATGCAACATTTTCAACACATTTTTACCAATTTTCAAATTGTTAGCTGGAAAAGTCATATGGGTGGTTGGTTGTTGAAAAAGACGTTTGAGTTTAAAATAAAATATTTAAAAATAATAACTACAGTAAATATGTATAAGTAGTTGTGATTATGGCTCACATCTTCTTCTAATTTTACGTCCAGTAATAGCTTAAACGCCATTTATGGGTTGGGGATAGGCTTCCTATCCAATTTTCTTATAAATTGGCAAACATATCTTTTAAAGTCAGATTCTTGAGACTATACTGCTCATGTTCTTTTAGGAATATATCTTATAATTCACGAATTGCAATATGCACATATCCACTAGGATATGTCTCAAGAGTCGATAAGATATCATCTAAAGACTCCTTACTCAAGCCATCCTTAATGAACCTAATTTTATCTTTGTGATTGATAGACACCATTCCTAAAGTACGGCAACGTGTGTTGCAAGTCATGCATGCACATTTGTAACAAACGCTTAATCGCTTTGCTCTTTTTTTTTTACAAAAGAGTTTTTACCTAAACCATGTATGTAAAACATTAATGAGTCTAAAAATTCACCTGTTAATTGAACTTTGGCTTTAATTAACCAACATAAATCAACAGGTATATTCATAATCATTAATAACCTTAATATTTCATATCTTACTTGGTAAATTTTTTTTAAGGAATTTTGAGGCAATGAGGAAAAATTCTTTTTCAAATTCTTTAGAATGTCATCCATTTTTTTTAGAAATTGGGAAGAAGAGAAGGTATCAGTAAATATGAAAAACTGACAAAACTGACTTAAAATGTCACGGAGTACTGTTATCCGTCACTTAACCAGGGTGCAAAACAAAACTTTAACAAAAATACTAAATTAATCTGCAAGTAAAAAAAAAATTAGAAGAAGAATAAATATATATATAAATATGTAAATATGTAAAATAAAGATTAATTGGTATCGTAACAAGGGTCAGACAGGGACACAAATTCTTCATAAAAAACTTGGTTTTCTAGAAACGGTTTGAGTCTGTGTCCATTTACCTTAAACACATTCCCATTTTTAGGATTTTCAATGTCAATTGTTTCATAAGGGTACACATGTTTCACAATAAAAGGCCCACTCCATCTTGATCATAATTTTTCAGAGAATATCTAAAGTCAAAAATTATAAAGTAAAACCTTCTTACTAGTATTAAATGTTTTTCTTTGAATTTTTTGATCATGAAAAGCTTTGATTTTAGCTTTATGAATTTCCAAATTCTCATATGCATCATTTCTCAATTCTTCAAGTTCATTTATTTGTAATTTACGTATGTGCCCAGCAGAATCAAGATTTGTATTGAAAGTTTTAATGGCCTAGTAGGCTTTATGCTCAAGTTCCACAGGTAAGCGACAAGGTTATCCATAAACTAACCTACCCAATGAAGTTTTAAAAGTAGTTCTATAAGCCCACAATGTATCATTAAGTCTTAAAAACCAATCTTTGCGATACCATATTTTTTACAATTTTTTCTAAAATTTATTTTATCTCTTTATTTGTTAATTCAACTTGTTCACTTGTCTGAGGATGATAAGGGGTGACAACTTTATGAGTAATACCATATTTTTTTCATTAATATTACAAATGGGCTATTACAAAAATGCTTACCCCCATCACTTATAATAGCTCAAGGGATTCTAAATTGACTTAAGATATTTTCTTTCAAAAATTTCATGACTGTTTTATGGTCATTATTTCGACATGGAATAGCCTCAATCCATTTTGAGACATAATCTACTGTAACTAAGATATACGTAAATCCAAATGATAACAGAAATGGTCAAATGAAATCTATCCCTTAACAATCAAAGAGTTCAATAACAAGGATGGGGTTCAAAGGTATCATGTTTCGTTTTGAAATTGATCCCAACTTTTGACAATTTTCACACGTTATACAAAATGCATAAGTATCTTTAAATCAAGTGGGCCAATAAAATTCACACTATAAGTATTACAATAAGGAGTTTGATAACTTTTGTGTCTAGTATGGGATTATAAGGCACAAACCCGTAAGATCAACAATACAACAAAATGGTCTTGTAGAAAGGATAAACATGACCTTACTTGAGAGAGTGAGATGCATGCTAACCAACACTAGAGTGTCTAAGGTGTTTTGGGGTAAGACTATAGTCACACTACCCTACTTGATTAATAGAACTCCCTATTTAGCAATAGACATTAAAACACCAGAAGAGAAATGGTCTGACAACCCTATAAAGAATTATCACTAAGGATTTTGGTTCCCTAGTAATCGTGCATGTGAATCAAAGTAAGTTAGACCCTAGAGTCTTGATGGAGATATTTATAGGGTATCTAAAAAGTGTGAAATAATACAAAGCGTGGTGCACAGGGTTGAAGCCATCGAGGAGTATCATTACTAAAGATGTAATGTTCGAAGAGACAACAATGTTGAAAATCAAACAAGAAGAAGTGAAGAAAAAACTTATGCTTAAAAGAGTTTTAGCTTCAGATTTAATTGAGGTTGAAATGGAGCTTAATAATAGTTTTGAGATGCTCATAAATCAACACTTCAAAAAGTCATCCTTTGAAGATATACAAAAGATACTAGTTAGTTCCTCAAAATCCACCTATAAAAAAAACCTAAGACTCCAGAGATGGAACTTAAAGAGTACCAACTAGTCAGAGATAAGCTAAGGAGGAGGATGAAGCCATCAATAAGGTATGCTTAAGCAGATTTAATTGCTCATACCTTTAATTCTATTTTCACTATTGAGCATGATAAGCCTAAGATGTCTAAGAGTCTATGAAGAGTGAGAATAGTAAAAAGTGGTAACAGACAATGAAGGATGAGCTTATTCTCTCCTTAAAAACAATACTTGGGAATTAATTGGAAAAACCTTAAAATAAGAATGTAGTTGGGTGCAAGTGGGTGCATAAGATTAAGGAAGAAATACCGAGGATAGTACCTATTCTCACTTGTAGTTAAACACACATCAGTTAGGATTTTGTTAGTCATATGTGTAAACCTACACTTAATTATAGAGCAAATTGATGCAAAGACCGCTTTTTTGCATGAAGAGTTAGAGGAGAAAATATACATGTCATAGTTATAGGGGCTTGAAGGACTTGGCGTAAAAGTTATGTTTGTTTATTAAAAAAGTCATTATATGGGCTGGAGCAATATTCAAGACAGTGGTATAGAAGATTTGATAATTTCATGCTGACTTATCTGTTCAATAGGAGCAAGTATAATAGGTGTGTGTACTTTAAGACCTTAAGTAGTTGTTGCATATGTATTTACTTCTATATGTGGATAATATGCTGATCGTATGTAAAGATATAGAAGAAATACAAAAGTTGAAAAAAATAATTGAGTAATGAGTTTAAGATAAAGAATTTGGGAGTAGCCAAGAGAATCTTGGGTATGGATATCATGAAGGAAAGATTAGATGTCATTTTCTTTTTCCAGCAGCAATATATACTCAAGATACTAGAGAGATTTGGTATGTCCAATATTCAAGTTGTCTCCACTTCTTTAGTCATGAATTTTAAATTATCAGTAGCACAATTGTCGAAAACTGAATAAGAGAAATTATAGATGAGTAAAATACTATATGCCAACATTGTTGGGAGCATCATGTATGCGATGGTTTTAGAAGGTCGGACATAGCTTAAGCCTTAAGCATTGTGAGTAGATATATGATAAATCCTAAAAAATAAATATTGGCTTGTGATTAAATGGATATTGAAATATTTGAAAGGAATGTTAAAGCAAGGTTTAATGTATAAAAGAGTTGAGAAAGATGATAAAATGGTAAAAGAATACGTGGACTCAGATTTCGCAGGTGATCTCTGTTAGAATTTGTGCTTATGTGCCATCCCTTTGTTGTATGAATATTTTATTTTATAATATTTATACAGTACATTTTTTTTAAATCGCTAATTTTATTAGTTAAATGGTACAATGCTTGTTATGTTACAAAAATTATATGATCTGAAAGAGTTCAGATATGGCTTAAAGAGGTTTAGACCAGCGCTAAAGGTTAGCAATGCTAAGAATTATAATTGCTAACAATTAGCACTACTAAGAGTTAGTAAGTTATTAAAGTCAGCAAAAATCTAAGAGTTAGGACCTTATCTGTAATAGGGCATAGACCCGAGAGTACATTAGTAATAACATAGTTGCAAAGAGTTTCAATAGGTACTAGAGAATGTTATTATGCACATGTATTCTCAAACACGATGTTCTTGGTCTTACTTATTAATGTGGGTTTGTCGATAGAACCCTTTAGACCAATGTATTCTATACCTAGAGGATTTAGATGGTTGTTCTTAACTAACCATGGGTTTACCGGAGGTTTGTATAACATACAGGTATTCAGTAAGGACTGAATATTAAACAAGCTCAATAAGGACCCAATAGACATCCCATAGAGCCATCAATAGTAGGTCCTCTCGAGTAGAGTTGTGTATATGGTCCTTTGACCTGAGCGCCACGATAGACTTATAAGTGATCCATCGTGCTTTAGTTTCATATATGTCAAAAACCTTTCATTGTCTGATCGTTATGTGTCGCTGGGTATTGTCCAATGCTTATGGAGTTCTGTCTGTGCAAATATAAAATTCGTCAACTCACATAGGTGAGTTGTATATCCGGATGCTCCGAGACTGTATATCATAAAGACTTATGGCCATAAGCAACGAGCCCGGAAAAGAGTTTCTAACAGGGTCAAACAATATCGCAAAGGTGCTTGTGTATATTGTTTATTGAGATACATGTCTGGAGATAAGTTCACGGATGAGCGCGTGGGGATTTGACGATGATGGTCTATATCCATGCTCTTCAGGATATAATTGGTGGAATGATTATATGTATGTGCGATGACCTCAACTTGTATGGTTTACTGCGCTGATTTGTAATATCTGTGACGTGTGCATGAGGCATCGATCTCAGACTCACAGAATAGTTTCATTTCAAGGATCAAACGTGGACCCGAGTCCCGTAGTATGAAGTTTCCTCGTTGTGCACTAGGGCAGTGTACCAAATTAAATAGTTCAATTCACTAAATTCCAGCAGACCGAACATTTGGTTTAGTTTCTGTCGGGCCATACACGTGTCAAGACTTAAGTACATAAATTAGTTAACAATAGTTGTTGCCAATGGGATGTTGACACATGCTGCATTGTAGGCCTATCATTGTTTGACTTAAAAATTACCAAAATAACTTTGCTTGTTAGACAAGTAAGATCATTATTTTATTTATTAAATTATTTATTAAATAAAATAATAATTATAATATTTGATATTATAAATAAGTCAAACAATAATCTTATAATGCATGTGGCATATGTATTTGATATTTTAATGTGATTAAATATACACATACATATACTGATACATGGCTTGTAAGAAGTGGGCCCAAAATGTGTAAAAGAAGTAAATAAAGAAATTGTTTCTTTATTTGCTTTGCCTCTCATGGCAAACACACACATACACACATGCCATATTATTTTAATTATTTAGTCTAAACAATTATAAACAAGAGACGAGGATAATTTGTGCCATGCTTGGTAGGACCTTATAACTTGTGAAAGGGTGAAAGTGTTTCATCCTTTTAATTGCTATATTCGGCCACATTCATCCTTGTAATAGACATGTTTTGTTTTATCAATTTTTTTAATGTAAACAATTTATAAAGCAAAACTATTTTGACAAGTTATAGGCCATGCATGTGGACCATTGTTGACCATTAAGAGGGAAAATGAAACATCAAAATAAGTATAGCAATTTTACTCAATTGTGATAGTGTGTGTTCAGCCAAAGAGAGATAGAAAGAATAAGAAGCATTGGTTTTCCTAAGTGTTGGGTAAAGGTTTAAGAGTTGAACATTTCCTCATTTTTCTCTTTAAGTAGTCCAATGCTTAAAAGTTAAGCATTTTTATTTAAAAGTTAAATATATGACTTAAAGGTTAAATCCTAATTGGAATCAAGTTGCTAATCTAGTTTTTTCAAGCCCATTGTGTTGGAAAACTAGATTTGTGAACGGGTTGCTTCATCGCGGTTCTCTGGTTCAACAAAAGATTAAAGGCTTGTCAAGGTAATTAATTTTCAACCCCTTTGTAATTTACATTTATGAGATACATGTAAATCTTAATTGTGTTTATCATTAGAAAATTAGTATTCCGCTCTTCTGCTATACTAATATATATATATATATATGATATGTATGTGATTTTGAATGATAGACACAAACCCACATATATACACCCTAGGTTTATTAACACCCACAATCTCGACAAGAGAAGGTTGTGAATTGGGTATATATTTATGGTGTTTAGATACAGTGTGTGCTAGAGGTCAATTTTACAGCACGTGGTGGCACTATCGACCATGGAGGTAGAGTATATAGCTGTGGGTGAAGCTATTAAAGAAGTTGTGTGGTTAAAAAGAATCTGTATAGAGATAATGACTATTGAAGACATAAACACTAGTGTATATTGTGATAGCCAAAGTACTATATATTTAAGCAAACATCAATTGTTTTATGAAAGGTCAAAATATATTGATGTGCAACTACATTTCATGAGAGAGATTATACAAAATAGCAAGATTAGTCTAGCAAAAATTCTATCATTTGAAAATTCTATGGATATGTTGATTAATTAAGCCATTGCCTTTGGTTAAGCTCATCCTATGTAAAGACTTAATTGGAGTCACCACTAGTTGAGAGAGAAGGTGACGTGGAAATGAAAGATCCATAAAAGCTTCTTGGATGATTTTGAATTAAGGAAGGAATTTTAAAAATAATGATTAAAAATTATGTAGAAAATGATATAGAGTCAAGCCAATAAGAAGGGGACATGTGGTGAAGGTGTAGAAACATGAAGAGCAAAAAAAACAAGGCAAAAGGAGAACGTCGTGGTATTAGAAAGCCACCGTTGTGACATAAATTCCACTATGTCGAACACTACAACATTCAGAAATGACAATTCTAGAATCTAGAACATTGCATCGTTCAAAAGCTGACTCAATAGCATCCATTCTAGTGTTGCAACACCATTGCGTTCAAAAGCAAAACAATGCACTATTAGTATGACCTTTCCCAATTTTAAGAAGACTTTTAAATTGTTTCAAATTCCTTATCTTATTCTAACTCGTATTAAGATTAACTTATGACATTTGTAGGCTATATAAGGGCCTTATTTTAGCTTGAATTATCATCATCAATATTAGAAAATTGAGAGATTAATTATAATCTTTAGAGAGAAAGTTTTGTGCGATTATTGTAAGAGTGCTCTTTGTGAATTCTCATTGATTTATTAAAAGAAATATAGATCTTAATCTGCAAAAAAAATATAGACAATTACTGAATCACGTAAATTTTTATGTATATTTTTTCTTTCTTATTTTCTTAATTCTTTTTTTACTTCTATCTCATATTTGGTAAAGCGTTTCCATGAACACATGCATCTACTTTTACGGTATAAATTCTTATCAAAAGCACCAAAGGGGCAAACTGCAAATGTCGAGAAAGCAAAACTCAAATCTATCGCCCCTCCCCTTCTTTTAAAGTAAAACTCCCCCTTTAAGTTAAAATATCCGATCCTTATACCCTTTATTTATTTGTTCAGTAATTTCGTCATTTCATTATTTATTTATTTTTATAACTAAAATTTTATCTAGGATAATCACAACCTGCTGAACCCTCAATTCTCATAATTAAATTCTTTCCATTCTTTTCTACCTGAGGAATAAGGTCATAAATGGTTCTAACTATATTCTTTTGCAATTTGCAGGTAAAGGACAAAGAAATTCAGCAACAATTAGCCATTAATATGTGTTTAATTTTCTTAGAAACTAATATCAAAATTCTCCTTTTTAGTCAAACTATCCTGGCCTAAATACATCCCTTATTTAGTTATTTCTATCGTTTTTATTTTGGTAAGGACAGCTATGAGAATTTTGTCAACTTTCATTATATAAAATTTCCAGAAAATGAGACAGAATCCATGAAGTATATTCTTGATGGATTTTAAGCTGGGAAGAGTTTTGGCTGCAACTTATGTTTCCATTTGCATTCTCGCTAGTTTGATGCCTGCCGAAGCAAGAGTAAATATAAAAGAAGAACAAGATGTCAAATTCGGTAAGACACTTGCGGTTGAGACAATCAAGGTAAAATTCAAATATTTATGTAAACTTAGGCTGATTCTTCATATCATCTAGCGATGTTTAATTTTTACAATCTGAGAACTTAATTTTCAGACTGAATATGGAAGCAAATATGACTGGGTGGATATTTACAAACAACCTGCTCTTGATCATCCCCTACTCAAAGGTCACAAAATACAGGTTCCATTTCAATTTTTTGTTCTGCTAACTATTACAATTTCCTCATTCTCCAAGAAAAAAACGCTGCATATACAAATACAAATTATGTGTACACAAAAGTAAATAAATTTATGAACATGTTACTTAACAGATGCGACCTAGTTTTGCTGTGCAAAAAAGCCAAGCAATATTTCTTGATTGGCCTCTGCAAATTTTGGTTTAGAGAATGAATGTCCAAAGGAACTGTTCTCATTCGAAGGTTGACTAACGAAGAATGATCATTGTTACAACCACAACCAAAAATATAATTAAAACTAGGCTTATAATTACTATTGCGAATGAAATTTAAACTAGAATTGGCATAAAAATTAGAATTGAAAGTGGAATTATAATTAAGATAGGATTGAGATTGCAGTTGGATTTGTAATTCAATTATAATTAAGGGAAAATGTCCAAAAATAGTCAATTTTTTAAAATAAAAATTTATTTAGCCACAACAAATTCCTGAACTTTATTAGTCATACACCTAATTTTTGTACCATTTTACCCTTAAAGCATTTTTACATCTCTTTCCAATAAATTATTTTAAATTTTAATCAAAATATACTTTAAAATTAAATAAAATGAGTAATTTGAAGTCAAAAGGTTAAAAATTGATAAATTTGACTAAAACTAATTGAAAAACTGTTAAAAAAGAAACAAAACCTAACAAAAAACGTCAAAAAAAAAGGTTGAGATTAATAAGGCCTTGCGCCCATCTGGCAGCCAATTCACGCAATACCACGCACATGAGGGGTTGTGCCCGTTGGGGCCTCGTGTCACACCTTGCGCCCATGGTGTGGCATGAGGCCCCTCTTCTTACCTTGTGTACGGGGTGTTATGCAAGTTGGGGCTTCGTACCACACCTCGCACGTGGGGCGGTACGCAAGGCCCCAACTCGCGCTATGCCCCTTGCACGAGGTGGGGTGTGAGGCCCCTCCCTGTGCCTCGTGTGAGGTGCGATAAATTTTGGTTTTGTCTACCATTTTTTGTCCCCGATTTTATTATTTTTTTATCATTTTCATACCTTTGTTTTTGTACATTAATGCACAAAATTACTTGTTCTTAATCTATAAAATATTTTTTCAAATTTATTTAGAAAATAGCAACATTTGTTGTTAATTTTGTGGCTTAAAATACAAATATTTTTTTAGTTATATTATTCATAAGGGCAACATCTTTATGCTCTGATGGGATACACAATTTTGATACCGTGTGACAGTTGTTACTCTTCTTATATTTTTTAGGCATAAACTTTCTATATGCCTCCAAAACCTGCACAAATTTTAGAAATATTAATTATTAATAGAAAAACAATTTTAAAAAATATATAAATATTTTTTAAAGTAGTTATATTGTGTAAAAACATACCAAATCTTCATTCTTTTTGAAGAGAAGGTTTTCAACATCTACGAACATTAGGGTGCCCCTTTTATACCAATTTAGAAGGCGAAAAAAATGGTTACCATCTTTATAAAAACACCGATCTATATATTAGAATTGCCTTATAGATCCAAAACTAGGATAAAAAAATAACGATTTCAAATACACTTTCTTCACATTTTAATGCAACACTGAATTGATAGAATTACTCACCATAAATACATGATTAAAAACATACATATTATATACTTCTTTCTCCTTACCACCCTCTTTTTTTATCTTCATTAATTCTTTTATTAGTGCTGTGTTTAAACTATCGTAGAGCACGCTTCATACAATTATACCCCATTGATAGGCATTAAACTCATCAAAATCATCAATGAGCCTAAGCATAAAATACTGGACTAGTCTATGATTATCCCGCGACACAAATAGCTTATGAAATAATTAAAACATACACATTTCTATCACATCTATGTCATCTCAACCCTCATATTTACTGTAGTGAACCACATATCTAAGTTCTTATAGGTTAACTCCCTTAGATTTCTAAAATATTTAACCAATGGTCTATTTTTGAGTTTTTTGTTTAACTCTATGATTAAGAAATAATCTCCTATCCTCAACCCTATTATTAGATAAAATTCTAAAGAGGAGAATCTTATGCGCTTCTGGCATATAAAAGACTATACTTCTTCAAATAAGCTTTGGGTAAGCACTTGTCTTAATAAAATTTTATGTACAATATACCTGAGAATGAGATATTGTGCGTATTCAGGAAATGACCAAATATGTGGTTTTAAATAATTTCATTTGCCTGGGTGTCAACTTATGCCTAAATATGTCTACAGCCCACAACCTCGAGTAAGGAGTGATCAACGATTAGTAAATCTTGTTTTATTGAATTATAGATGATTTCGACACGTTTTGCTTTCTAAAAAAAATTTTTATTACTACATGAAAAGATATTAAATAAATTTAATCAATTAATAACAACAACTAACCTATGCTAAATAGCAATTTTATATATAAAATTGTAATTATTTATGTAACTATATTTTATATAATTAATTTAAAATTTGAATGTATTAATTTTTATTAATTAATGATATAATATTTTTTAATTCATTTTAAAAATCTAATTCATTAAATTAAGAAAATTAATTTCATATTGAAATATATTTAATTATTTAAACATTTAAATTTATTTATTTAATATTAAAATTAAACGCTAAAATAAATTATTAATTATTAATTTATAATTTAATAACTCATTTATTATTATTTTAATTAATTTAAATTCAAATTAAATTAAATTTAAACGTTTGAGCTCCACGTGGAGGGATAAGAGTGCACCACACGACACTCCAAGATGGGTTAGTTTTGTGCACTTAGTTCATACACTAACTATTCTCACTACGCGTACACATCGCCGTGTGTGGTGACGATAGATGGCGATTTGGTTGATTTTTTTATATCTACTTTTTTTTAATATAATATCTACTTATTTTTCATAATATATACTCATTTACACAATATCTACACATTTACACATTATCAACATTTAAATCATCATTAACCAAAAAGATTCATAAACTTACTATGTATTTGCCATTTTTTGGTGATAATGTGTCAGTTTGGTTGCCGATCTACAAGTTGTGGGTTGGTTTGAGTTGATTTTTTTGTGATTTTTGTGTATGTGTTTCGGTGAGAGACCAAATTTTGAATTTCGGAGGTAAAAGGGCAAAAGTTTCCTCAAATGAGTTATTTGACTAAAAACGATTGAAAAATAAAATGTGGATAGAAACAAATGAGGCTAAAATATTGTGGTTGTTTCTAAAAATTTGCATTGGAAAATTTTACCCTTAACTATGTCTCTTTCCAACATCAAATTCAAATAAATCAACAAACGAAAAACAATTACAAATTTAATTTTTTTTAAATATATATTATGGCATGATATTATTGTAAGTTTTTTTTTTAAAAAATAATTTGACATACATTAAACAATTAACAATATTTATGTCTACAATATAAATTATATTTATTTTGAATCTAATTTAACTTTATTACACAAAAAACTAATGACATTTAATATTTAAAATTATATGAAATAATAAAAATTATAATTATTAAAATTTTAAAACATAATTAAAATTTTCATGTAAAAATAAAATATTATAATCTTGAATATTTAAGAAATTAAAAATTATGTGCCCATGTTATATAAGATTTATGAGTACTGTTCCTTATTGAATTTCAACAAATAAGGCCCAAGGTTTTGACCTGCAAGGCTAAAAAACCTAATGCCAAAGGAGCCCAAATAAAGATCTAAAATAAGACCAAAACAATAAGTGTCGGCTCATAAACGCCCTTAAACCGAGGTACTTTTTTTAAGCTGGTTAGATCAATGGCCTATAAGCTTACTATTCGATCAGACTCATAAAAGAGAGAAGACCAAGTCCACACCCTTTGAACTGGTTAGAATAATGGTTTATCAGCTACCTATTCGATCAGTCTTGAAATGAAAAATTACAATCTCTTTAGGTTGCTTATATTGATGGTCTACAGGTTATCCTACTTGATTAGACCCACCATTTACAAGGCTCATGAGAGCAGTAGTCAAACATTAACTGTCATGTTCAAAAAAACCTTATTCGAGGAGAGATAGCCCCCAATTAAATCGAGTGGGAAAAGGTCCAAAATCTTCTACCTCGAATAATTAAAGAAGTTCTTAAAAAAGATTCAAATTATAAAAGACATAGAGAGCTGTAGATAAAGTTAAGCTTCTCAGGGAAATAATCTTTAAAAAGGGATAATCTCATAAAGGCAAGCAAGATGAAGTGCAATTTTGAGAAAACTTTAAGAGCAAAGTCCAAAAAGGGCAAATTCATAAAGATACGTCATTAAAAAGAACTCAAAAAGATATGAATGAATCCCTAATTTTTATCCTATAAATAGAGGAAGAAATCAACACTAGAGAAAGAGAGAGAGAAAAAAAAAATACAAAGAAAAAGATCACATTGATCACAATCACCATAAGGTAATTATTTATATAAAATAATTTTCTCTCCTATTTTATTTTCTTGCCTTACATTCTTTTCTTTACTGACTTAAGCATTAAAGTAACCACGCAAAACAAATCTAACTCTTTAACTTTCGAGTTACCAAATTTAAGAGTTAATAATTTGGTGCCATTTATGGGGAAAATGTAAAGCTATCCAAACAGACGAATAGCATGAAGCACGCATGGCTAAAAAATATTACCACACAATCCATGGCCAAAAAAATAGCGAACAAACCCTACGACCAGATGAGAATCCAAAACCTCATAATCGTGACAAGTATATAGAAATATAGCCGAGCAATAATCTTAGCCAATAAGAAGAACAACGAGTTTGGTGAAAGGCAATGCAAGAAGAATTAAAGAAAGTCTTAACAAGAGAGGGACAAACTTAAAAAGATGATGTCTAATTTTTTGAAAAAGTTCAATAATCCAAAAAAGACGTAAGAATCTCACTCTGTGGTTTTTGGATCACAGCAACACTTACTATAGTTAGGATGTTTTATTCTAATAGCAAGAGAAACCAAAAACCCTTTGTGGTTTAGTCAAAGACAAAGAAGGAAAAGGATTGTAATAGAACCTTTAGAGAGAGGAAGTCATTAACTCCAACAAACAATTACATCAAGGTGATCAAGACCATTCCATTAATCATTTACTAATTAAAGACTTGGACTACTATAGATATTTTGATGTCTATAATGATTTGAAGGACAATGATGTCAAAACGATCATCAAAGAAACCTAAAGAGATAACAGCCATACACAAGATGCTTGAGAAATTCCAAAACAAAGAAAGGGATAGCCAAGTTAGAGGAGATGCTAGAGACCTGCTGATCATAGAAAAAAGTAGCTGGAGGGTTGAGAAGGATGCAAGGAAAGTCAACGACCAGGTCAGAGAGCACTAACAAAGTCAGTAGTATAGCTTGGCACTCAGAAACAAAGACTCACTAGTTAAGAAGGTTCAAAGCCTAAAAAATTGTCTACTTCAACTCCTTGAAGACAAAGAGAAACAAAAACTCCCACCAAAGAAACCTGAGTGGGAGAGAAAATCTCCTCCTATAGACAAACTTAAGGATATTGAGCTACTAGAGGGTTTTAAGTTTCCAAATCTTCTTACCTAAAGACGGACAATAGACCTTATTTATTATATCGACTAGGTTACAGCTCTGTTGTCAATTATAGGACTTTGACAAAGACAATTGTGTCGGCTGTTTCACATCAACCTAAACAGACAAGCTATTTATTAGTCTAGAAGTCTAAGGCAGAGAAGCATATCATCTTTCAACAAATTGACTGAGAAGTTTGTTCAGCATTTTCGAGGAGTTTGTGAAAAGGCCAAAGATCCTTAGCAACTGTGAAAACATAAACAAGGTCACTTTGAAAGTTTGAGAGATTTTATGTAAATGTATTACAAAGAAGTGATCCACCTCAACGCCTTTGACTTGCTAGTTGATTTTGGTATTTTTTTTTGTCAGAACATTCATCCATTACCTATGCAACAACCCATGATTAGGCTTCTCCATATACTAAGATCGAAGAGGATGAAGCTACTAAGAGGGTGAAAGAAGTTTGATGCATGAGGGAAGAACAAAGGACAAGAATATAACAAATCCCCCAAATAGAGGATAACTTGAGAAAGAAGAGAAAAGACACCAAGTTCCCATGGAGAGTTCCAACTCAAGACAATAAAAGAGAACAAACAAAGAAGTCTCATCTAGAGTGGTCAAAGTTCAAAAGGAGAACTATATTCCAACAATGGTTTCACGGGCTGAAATATTAAAAGCCATAAAGGATACAAGCCTTCTCAAAGAACTCACACATATTCAATCATATCTGAAAAGAAGAAGTAATAAGAACAAGTGTGAGTTCCACCAAGACTACGGTCACACCACTACAAGTGTAACATTTAAAGGCTAAGATAGATCAGCTAATAATAAATGGATATCTTAATGAATTCAAAGCTGATCTAGAGAAAAAAAAGACTCAATATAAAAATAGTCTTTTATATTTTAAATTCGATAATTAGTCATATTGTTTAAATTATTGCCCTTTTAAGTAAGTTAAAATCATTAAGCAACATAATTAGAACTAAAATAAAACTTTCTAATACAAGCAACACCGTAGCACCTAGGCAAACTCAACCTTGCGCTGCAGCACTAGGTAGCTAGACTGCAGCGTTGGCCATACTATTTTTTGGCGCCGTGGCACCGAAATCTCAATGTCGCGACCCCTACACCTGGGCTTTTTTCTCTGCTTGTATTTTATACCCCTCCTTATTTTCAACTTTCCTTTTCGCATGACTTTGGTTCGTCCATTACATCATTGATCTCATGTCTACTTTTTCTTAATCTCCAACTCAAAATCAAATTAATCCTTAATTTTAAAACACTAAATTCTAATAATAATTTATACTTTATATTATTATTATTTCTCATTATTAACTTTTACCCTAAAACTAAACAATGCTAACCTTAAGAAGAATCATAATTGATATTGTTTTGTCATATCATTTCTGATTTCTCCTAGCGAATATGTTTTTATAGAGGCAACCTAGTTTTGCTGCCCAAAAGATGCCGACCAATATTTCGCCTTCTTCGTCAACAGGCATCACAAAATTTGGTTTAGAGGGTAGATGTTCAAAAGGAACTGTACCCATCCGAAGGATGACAGAGGAAGCAAATCTGAGAGCTAAATTTGCATTTACAAAACACGCTCAAGTCTCTGGCTCAGCAACTGGATTTGGGGTATTTTTTTTTTCTGTACACTTAATTTATCAGTGTATTATTTCAGTCACAATTTTTTTTTTCTCTGCTAAGTTATAAAGATAATAGAACAAGTATTAGCCTGTCAATTCTAATCTTAGTTCGCAGGAATTAGTACTGTGCCAAACAACAATAAGAAATATCGTGGAGCTGGAGGATATGTGGCCATATACAACCCACGCGTAGACAAAGGACAATTTAGCTCATCGGTGATTTCAGTTGAAGGCGGTCCTCCAGAACAATTCAGCACTATAAGGGTTGGATGGATGGTATGTGAATGTCCCACCAACTTTATGCAACTCCTTCGTGTCTTTTGTCAATTGTCATAAATTTTGAAACACACGTAATGAAAAGCCTATCATATAACTAACTACTATAGAGTCTTACCTATCAAAAATATGAAGAGAAAGAAGAAGATTCAGAGCTCTCTAACCGAGTTTTTTGCCATCATCCCAAAAAGTCTAATATGGGATCATAAAAATCTTCATGAGATGATGGTGTCAGAGCTATTTTATACCATAAAAATGATATCATCATAGCTTAAATTATTATTACCAGGGCTTACTATATTTTTAAATTTTCAGGTGAATCCAGATCTCTTTGGTGACAACTTAACTCGACTATATACGCTCTGGGGTGTACGTGTCAATCTTACTCTTAAAATCTCGCTTATAATTGCAAATAATCATGGCTAGGATTTATATATACATGTTATAAACTTTCAGCAAGGAGTGGACGGCAAAATGAATGGCTGCTACGATACTCGTTGTCCTGGTTTTGTTCTTGTAAACGCCAATAAGCAACTTAACCGTGTCTTCAACGACATCTCGAACCCTACCGGAACTCAATTTTATTTGAAACTAACCATTAGTCAGGTATAAGATTTATTATTTCATTTCCCACTTCTTATTTATCCGTAAATTGAAATTTTACATCATTAGACCTCCCCTTTTAAGTACTGGTGGCTAACCTACGGATTACATCAATGGTAATTCCCTTTTTTTGACAGGATACCAACACAGGCGACTGGTGGCTGCAAATCAGTGATAACGATGGAGAAGCTGAACAAATTGGATATTGGCCAAGCAGACTTTTCACTAATCTAAAAGATGGAGCCGAGGTTCTTCGCTGGGGAGGAATGGTTTACAGTGACAAACCAAATTCGCCTCCGATGGGAAGCGGTGGAAGGGACTGTCACTTTCGACGGCTTTCAATAGCTGATCCAGATTCAAAACCATCGAATCTTCCGCTGCAAACATCGGAATCACGCTGCTACAGGGTTGGAGATAATTCTTACAAAAAGGATGAATATTGGGGTTACAGCTTTTGGTTTGGCGGGCCTGGTGGCGATACAGAACATTGTCATTAAGGATGAGTATTGGGCTATATAATCCGAGGTAGCCGAAACGAAAATAAAAAAACAGTTTCTCTCTCAGCGAATCACAACCCACCGACGAAGGAAAATGGAGATGTGTTAAAATCCCTGCCTTCATAGTAGTGGGCTGGAAATCAACTCAAAATCCAAACAAACCTTATGTATGAGCAATTATCTATGATCTTAAAGTTGGTGGCATGCTATTTTGATTTGAATAGTGTTGTTACTAATTGCTGATTGGAACTGAAATTTGAAATTAACATTTATATACATTTATATTGAAATTAACATTTGAAATGTAAGAGTTAGAGCAATGTCAAAAGTTATAACCTTGAAATATCTGTAGGTTTTTTTTTGACTTAATACTGCATGTAGCTTCATTTAATTTATTTAATTATTTAAGTTATTTGTCTTCTAACTTAATAGGAAAAACTAATTTTTTAATAAAAAAATTAGTTTAATGTAAAAAATGAAAATAATATTTTCAATTTTTTTATGAAAAATATACTAATCTATTTTATATATTACATCCTTTTTCATTTTAAATGCATACTTATTATGTTTATCAATTGTATAATTATATTTTTTTGATGTACTTATAATTTTTAATAAAAATTACAGGTCATAAATAACTGCAATATAATTTATATAATATTATTTTAATATTTATATTCAAATATTAAACTAAATTACAAACATGCCATTTAAATTCAACCATTCAACTCTATTCAAAATTCAATAAGAAAAACAACCACTACCTTATCTAAGTTACATACTAAATCTCTTTTCATATAAAAGATGTACTTATTTGTTAACCAATTTTATAATTATTATGCTTCTTAATGTATTTATAACTTTAAAAAAAATTACATGTCATAAATAACTGCAGTAAAACTCATATTAACATTGTTTAATATTAATTTGTATGATTAAATATTGATTTGATTATATATTTTTCATATTATTTATTAATTTAACATTAAATATTTATAAGGGAATAAAAGTAAAACTTTTAGTTTTTAGCTGTTTTTTATTTTCGAAAATTAATAATTAGAAATTTTTCACAAATAACACATATTTTTAAGCAATGAAATTGTGAATTATATTTTTTCTCTCCCCTAAATAGTTTTAGGCAAAGAAATTGATAGTTGGACAATTATACTCTTGAGTTATATTTTTTCTCTCTAAATATTTGAATCATCTATCTAAAGAAATTGAAAGTTTTAAATTTTTTTATATATTTTTAAAAAAAATAAGTATTGATATATAATGTGATGAAGTGTAAAAAATATTAAAGTGAATAAAAAAAACAATAGGGTGAATTGCAGAAAAAAACTCAACTCTGAAAAATTTGTAAATCAATTCATGCACCTCTTCGCGTGCACGACAAGGTGCGCTAAGTGGACATTTAATTGTTTTTATTTTTTTTATAATTAATTTATATTTTAATTTACTGATCTTTAACTTTGTTTCAATTTAATTATTAAACAATAAATAACAACTAATTATTATTTTAATTTCTCTTCTTTTTTAATGCAATTATAATTAATAAATAAATATAAATAATTAAGTATGAATAAATATAATTTGAAATATTATTTAAATAAATAAATCATATTTAAAATTTGCAAATAAATAAATAAAACAAATAAAGTAAAAAAAATAAAATAAAATAAAACATAACCATTTTGCTCATGACTTTCTTAGGCGCACGACATTCATGCGCGACTTGCATGTGCAGGCCGTGTGGTAGGCAATGGGTGCCCAATGGATGTCTTACGCATGTACATCATGCGCGCAATACGTGGTGCACAAAATATTTTATTATTAAATAAATAATAAATTATTTATTTATTTTTTAATTTAATTTAATTTATTTTTATTTATAAATTTATTTATACTTTGATTACTTCATTATTTATTAATAAATTATAATTTCATTGTAAAAGAAAAGAAATTAAAAAATAATTAGTTATATTTAATTACTAAATAAAATTAACTAAAAAATTAGTAAATTAAATTAATTATAAAAATAAAATAATTAAATTGCCCATTTAGCATGCATTGTCATGCGTGCGCCACAAGGTACATGAATTGATTTAGCATGCATTGTCATGCGTGCGCCACAAGGTACATGAATTGATTCGAAAATTTAATTTTTTTTTATTCACCATATTTTTCTCTAATTCACACTTTCTTCTATACTTTTTTACATTATACTTTTATGCTCATTCATTTACAAAATAAATATAAAATTTTTTGAAATTTTCAATTCCTTGAAAGAGAGATGGTTCTAATGTTTGGGAAGAGACAAAATATGACTCATGAGCAAAATTGACAAGATTCGTCCTGAGCCCTCTTTAGAAGTCGAGGTGAATTCTATGATGATATGAGATTAAAATGTTTGGTACTCACTACATCTGATATAACGAGTCTACGTGGCTCAACAAAAGTGTACACATGTATAAAATTATACAAACATCACAACTCATGCAACTATGTGAGTTGTGGGCTAACCTAAAAAATGTAAAGACTATATCACACTGCACGATTTTCTGTGACAATATGAAAAAAAAAGAGAAAAAAAAGTGAGTTTATGGCTCCATGAGTGAACATAATATGAAAATATTCTATACTTTATATATACTATAAATAATATATTTTTAATAATTAATAATACTATATGTAATGTAATATACAAACCTATAATATAAAATAATCATAAAATTATGTATTGAAAAATCATAAAATTTGTACTGAAAACATAAGCTATCATAAAATCTATGTTGAAGTTGAAATCATAGCATAATACTAGGAATCTAAAAATCTAAAAGCGTAAGCTATCATGAAATCTGTGCTATAACATAATATTGAGAATAAATATATATTGCATATATATTGAAAATTACCCCAAACTTGTACCTAGAGAAAAATTGGTCTAACCTGATAGAATAACTCACATAAAGGTAGAGTAGGGGATCTGAGTTAGTCTAACCCAATGGAATGCTACATCTCGAACAGAGCAAATTAAACTGGTCTAACGCATGTATGAAGCAACTACACTAAAGGGGGCAGTCCACATCTGATGGTTCAAAAAATTACTACTATATAATATTATGGAAACATAATTATTTTAAAATAAATATTTCTTTATTGAACGCAATCATAAGCTATATTATAATAAATTCTAAAATTATTTATAAATAAATTAAATAGCATAAATATTTATCTATTTAAAATAAATTATGAATAAATCTGATAGCATATAATTAAACCATAAATTGTTGTATTAAAAATATAATATATATTTATTTATCCATTCACAAGAGTGTATTAATCCTAAACTAGATCGGGAATTTGGGTTTACCAGCTCTTAGTACTCCTTATATATTATAGGTGTAAAAATATATTGTAAGTACCAATGTGTATTATAAAAACTAAAACATCAAGATTATAATTTCATGAAACTAGTAACCACTGAGTCAATGGATATAAATCTAATTATCCAAATACATTATTCTTTCGGACTCTCTTCCTTCTTTTTTTTTTTTTTTTTTTCTCTTCTTTTCTTTTTTTTTCCCCAGCCAATTTATTGTTAAGCATTTCATTATTTTCTTATTTTATTCTTCTTATTTGCTAATTATGTCTGAGGCATATTATTTCAATGCCAAGTGTGATATACTAAAGGAAGCAAAAGGCACGTGTATTATAATTCCTATATCGTCCTCAAAATTAATCTCTCTGTCTAAGACAAATATGGATATTGATCCCTCATCTGATCCCTATGCTCTCAATTAGGTTTTATCACTATATGATTTCTTCATAAGGCTTTAACTAGCGAAATATAAGAAAGGTTAGATATATACATCCGCAATAAAAAAATGAAAAATACATAATAAATGCATGATAACTCAGGTGGTAAGTAATCACACCCTCATCACCCTTTGCAAACTTATGTTGTCTACCATATTTATCTGTATAACTCTTTTGTCTATCTTGAGTTGGCTTGAGTCTATCTATGATAATACTGATCTTTTCGCTAGTGACATGAATAATCTCTAAACCCAAAAGTTTCTTCTCTCTAACCTCATCTTAATAAACTAGAGTGTTACATTTACTTCCATATAAAGCCTTATATGGTGTCATCTGGATACTAGATTTATAATTGTTATTGTATGAAAACTCTATGAATGGTAAATAATCATCCGAGTTACCTTGACGTTGCAACACACGGGCTTGTAGCAAATCCTTTAATATTTGTATAATTCTTTCTGACTACCCATCTGTCTAAGGATGAAAAGTTATACTAAAATATAACTTATTGTCCAAGGCTTTCTATAATCTATGCCAGAATCTATAAGTGAATCGAGGATCTCTATCTGATACAATGGACACTAAAATCCTATGCTATTTTACAATCTCACTCACGTACAAATGAGCCAACTATATAATGAGTATGAAACCTTACAAGATAAGAAATAAGCTAACTTCATGAGCCAATCAACTATCACCCAAATACTATCATGACCACTCCAAGTATATGGAATTTCAATGACACAAACCATAGTGATAAGTTCTCTCTTCCACTCAGGAATTAGAAGTGGCTAAGATAATCTTACTGGCCTCAGATGTTCTGCTTTAACCAGTTGAAAAATTATCCAATAAGATACAAACTCTGCAATCTCTCTTTTCATACCTTGCCACCAGTAATATTCTTTTAGAATATGATACATCCTTGTACTATTATGATGTATAATATAAAATTCTCTCAAAATATAATACATCCTTGTATTATTAGGATGCATAATATAAACTGAGCTGTGAACTTTTAAAAATTGCTTCTTTAACTCTGAATTATTCATTTACACAAAGTTTGTTACTTATAACCAATGTTTTATTAGCTCCTAACGATAAATTAGTCTGCTTTCCATCCTTATTTCTTACTTAAGTTTAACTAAATTAGGATCATGATCTTACATCTTTTGAATTTGATTAATTAAGATAAGTTTAACTTGAAAATATGCTAGAAGAACTCTGGACTCATCTATTGACAAAATAAACCCCACAGATCTTAATTCAACCAATAGTGAAAGATAGATCACTTTTGAATAAACTAAGCTAGAAGACTTCCTACTGAATGCATCTGCCACAACATTAGCTTTGGTTAGATGATAGTCAATAGTATAATTATAATCTGTAATCAATTCTAACCATCTTCGTTGTCTTAGGTTTAGGTGTTTTTGTGTGAACAAATACTTCGAACTCTTGTGATCAATGAAGATCTGACATATAACACTATATAAATAATGTCTCCAAATCTTCAATGCAAACATTACTACTACCAACTCTAGATCATGGGTTGGATAATTTAACTCATGTTTCTTAAGTTACCTAAAAGCATAGGCTCTCACCTTCTTATACTACATTAACACACAACACAAATGGCATTACCAAGAACTCATAATACCCGTATCAAGTTCTAAAAGTAGTCATAAACATTTCAACATCTCTAATTGTTAATTGATGATACCTTGACCGTAGATCACTATTTGAGAAAATATTTACACCTGCTAATCAAATAAATCATTAATGCGAAGAAATAGGTACTTGTTACAAATAGTGACCTTATTTAGCTCTCCATAATCAATATATAGTCTTAAGGTTCCATACTTCTTTCTAAAAAATAATATTGCTCTTTATAATAATATACCAGGTCTAATGAAACAGTTATCTATCAATTTTTATAATTAAGTCTTCAATTCTTTTACTCTGATGAGGTCATTCTGTAAGGAGTGTTGGAGATAGGAGTTGTGCCTGAAATTAAATTAATACCAAAATCACTCTCTATTTAGTGGCAAACATGGAAGGTCTTTAGAAAATATATCTTAAAAATCTATGACCAATAGAATATCTTCTAATTTAACTGCACTGACTTTGGTATTAATGAATCAACTAAATAGGCTGAACATAATTTCTTAAGCAACTATTTAGCAGTTATAGCAGATATAACACAATAGGAAAGAACTCATCGCTCTCTATAAAATGTAATATCAAGCTCTCTATGTTTTTTGAAAGTTACATTTTTTTTCGAAATAGTCTACTGTAGCACATTGAATAGCTAACTAGTTTATCCTAAGTGTGACATCAAAGTTATAAATAACAATAGGAATTAAATATGTTATCATCTCACTATTATCCATTCTATTAACACAGCTTGAAAATACATTATCAGCCAATAATGATACTGGTGTGGCTACTACCCAGAGGCCTCCAACTCTCAATCTTATTTCCAACAGAAGAAGCAATACAACTCCGACCAAAACTCTATCTTTGCCCTTTTGATGTCATTGGGCACCAACTATACTGCTATCAACTCAATCAGCAAACACACTGTATCATGTTCTCTATTTTGGGTTGCTCGTATGCCTGTTTCTTCACTGTAGTTGTAACTATCTAAGCAAGTCTGTTAATGAATTACTCTAAAGTGGGTCTATCAAGCCATTGGTAGGCTGTATCTCATGGTGTATACTAACTGAGGGTGCATATGTTCTATAATAGGGTTAGACTGTGTTTGAGGTATGGTTTTAAATGGGACTAACTTAGCTATCTACTCTTTAATAAGTTCCTCCATTCTTTCTGATATTGAGAATGATAAGGTTTTATGCGAGGTTGGCCATATGGACATATGATGAAATCTATAAAATGCCTTAAAATATTACTAACATGCATGCATAATGTCATAGTCTACAGAATCTAAAATTATGATTTGATACCAAACTAATAGACCTCTTCTCGAGCCCTCCTTGAAAGTCGAGGCGAATCCTATGATGATATGAGACTAACATATTTTGTACTCACTACATCTGATATAATGAGGATACTTACCTCAATAAAAGTGCACGCGTGTTCACAATTATACAAACATAATAACTCATGCAGTTATGCGTATCGTGAACCAACCTTAGAATGTGATGAATGTATTACATTACACTAATTCTATGGTAATCTAAAAAAAAAAGGAAAAATAGAGAAAGAAAATGTGAGTTTGTGGCTCAATGAGTAAACATAATATAAAAATATTATGTAATTTATACATACTATAAATAACAACTTTTTAATAATTAATAATACTACGTGTAATGTAATGTACAAATGTGTAATATAAAATAATCATAACACTGTGCATTCAGAAATTATAAAACTAGTACTGAAAATATAAGTTGTTATAAAATCTATACTAAAGTTGAAATCATAACGTAATACTGGGAATCTAAAAATCTAAAAGTGTAAACTGTTATGAAATCTATGTTATAACATAATATTGAGAATAAATATATACTGCATATATATTGAAAACTACACTAAATTTGTACTCCAAAAAAGATAGTTTAACCTGGAAGAATAACTCACGCACAGGCAGAGCGAGGGATCTAAGCTGGTTTAACCCAGCAGAATATTGCATTGCTCGGATAGAGCAAGCTAAATTGGTTTAACGCATGCGCAAGGCAACTACACTAAAAGTAACGGTACGTATCTGATGGTTCAAATTTTTTTATTATATAATATCATGAAAACATAATTATTCTAAAATAAATATTTATGTACTAAACTTAATCATAAATTATATTTTAATAGATTCTAAAAATACTTCTGAATATATTAAATAGCATAAATATTTATCCGTCTAAAATAAATCATGAATAAAACTAATAATATGTAATTAAATCATAAAATGTTGTATTACAAATATATAAAATATATATTTATTTACTCGTACGTGTGTGTTAATCCTGAACTAGATCGAAAATCTAGTCTATCAATTATCGGTACTCTTTTTATATTTTAGGGGGTAAAAATAAATTGTTAGTGCCGAAATGTCTCATAGAAACTGAAACATCAAAATTTAATTTCATAAAATTATTAACCGTTGAGTCACTGGATATAAATCTAATTATCCAAACACATTTCTAGCAAATTCTCTTTATTTTTTATTCTTCTCTCAGATTCTCTTCCTTTTTTGTTTCTTTCTCTTTTTCTTTCCTTTTTTTCTTCTTTGTTTCTTGCTCTCAATTCCCAATTTTCATTTTTGTAAGCAAATAGAATAAATCATGAATAAATCTAATAACATATAATTAAATAATAAAATGTTGTATTAAAAATATATAAAATATATATTTATTTACTCAGAAGAGTGTGTTAATCTTGAACTAGATCGAAAATCTAGTCTATCAATTATCAATACTACTTTTATATCTTAGAGTGTAAAAATAAATTGTTAGTGCCGAAATGTCTCATAAAAACTGAAACATCAAAATTTTAATTTTATAAAATTATTAACCGTTGAGTCACTGGATATAAATTTAATTATCCAAACACATTTCTAGTAAATTTCTTTTTATTTTTTTATTCTTCTCTCAAATTCTTTTCCTTTTTGTTTCTTTCTCTTTTCTTTTCTTTTTTTTCTCTTCTTTTCTTCTTTGTTTCTTGCTCTCAATTCCCAATTTTCATTTTGTAAGAAAATAGAATAAATCATGAATAAATCTAATAACATGTAATTAAATCATAAAATATTGTATTAAAAATATATAAAATATATATTTATTTACTCATAAGAGTGTGTTAATCATGAACTAGAATAGAAATCTAGTCTATTAATTATCGGTAGTCTTTTTATATCTTAGGGTGTAAAAATAAATTGTTAGTATCGAAATTTCTCATAAAAACTGAAACATTAAAATTTTAATTTCATAAAATTATTAACCGTTGAGTCACTGGATATAAATCTAATTATCCAAACACATTTCTAGTAAATGTCTTTTTATTTTTTTATTCTTCTCTCGGATTCTCTTCCTTTTTTTTCTTTCTCATTTTCTTTTCTGTTTTTTCTCTTCTTTTCTTCTTTGTTTCTTACTCTCAATTCCCAATTTTTATTTTTGTAAGCAAATAGAATGAAGCAATTCCATTTATATAGAGAAATTAGCCACCCTTTTAACCCAATCCCAAAAAGAAAGTGACTATTTACAATATATTCAATTTTTTATTCTTAACCTTAAGCATTAAGCTGCTTTCTTCATAGCAAATAAAGAAGGAAAATTTTCGAAGTTAACCAGTTATTTAAGATATAATTTTTATTTGATCGAAGTCAAATTTTTTAAGTTTTGTTAACCAAATATATCTTAAGTTGACCATTTTATCCTTATTGTAATTTTAATAATTTTTCTTTTTCTCTTATTTAATCTTCTATTTTCTAGTTTTTTTATAAATTAATTAAAACCATTAATTTTTTAATTAATTATGAAAAAAATTATTTATAATAACAATAATAGTTTAAAAAAATTATATTGTAATTAAATAATATAAATTATTTAATTAATTAAAATTTTATTTTTATAAATTAATTAAAAATAATTAATTTAAAAATAAGTTAAAAAGTAAAATTTTAAAACTTAAAAATAAAAGGAAAAAACAAAAAGCAAAGCTGGGCGCGCGCCCAAGCAGGCCCGCCCAGGCATGAGTGCCCCGCAAACAAAGCCTACTGGGCGCGCGCCCAGGCATGAGCTGCACCTTATGAGCCCAAGTTTTGGTTTTCTTTTCTTTTTAATAATTTAAAATATAAAATTTTATTTAAAAATAAAATAAATAGTAAAAAATAAATTATAAATAAAAGTTTTCCTTTTTTATTAAATTAATGAAAAAACCTATATTGTAATTAAATAATATTAATTATTTAATTAAATAACAATTTATTTTTTATAAATTAATTAAAATAAATAATTTAAAAATAAAATTTAAAAACAAGTTAAAATTAAATTAAAAATAAAAAAGCAAAGCCTTGAGACGCATGTATAGGGCGGCGCCCTACAAGGCTTTGCTTGGGGCGTATGCATGAGGCTCGCACCGGACGTATGTGCCCACAAATAGTTTCTTTTTATTTTATTTAAATAAGCAATATATATTAAACCAAATATACTAATTTTTTCTTATTTTACCCCACACAAACAATATCTCTTATCTTAAAAACTCCTCATCTTAAAAGCTCTCTCTCTTGACGCAAACCCATCTCTCTTAGATCTGTTACCAATTTTGAAGATATTTCTTAGATGTGACGATATTTTGAAGATTTAGAAGAATTAGCTAAAGTTGAAAACTAATAAGTTTATTTTATTTGTTTTTTAATTAGTAGTAATGTTTATATTTATATTGAAAATGAGTGTAATAGATGAGAAATGTAATAGATGTTTCAAACTCCCTAGTTATCATGGACGGTACGTCAGAGTGCGCGTGGCTGCAAGCGCAACTATTGCTGGGGTGCTGCCTTGTGCGTGCACCAAGGTACAACAAGGCGCTTATGTAGGGTGTGCAACAAGCGCTCATGTAGGGCACACATTGTTGCACACCACCGTGGCACCACCACCAAGTTATTTTATTTTATATATTTATATTAAATATATATTTGTATATATATATATATATAAATATTTATATATTCAGTTTTATTTTTAATTTAGTTGTATATATAATTAAACTAAAATTATGTTGTATTTTTTTAGGTATCGCTGATCATGTCACAAATTTCGACCGTTATATGTTTTAGGAGAAGATGTGAGAGTTGTAGTGATGGTTTTGAAAAACACATCGGATATCAAAATATGTATATAGTAGTTCAAAAAAATATTAGATATAAAGCATTGTTGAGAAGAATTTATCATCTTCTAGGAGTTGATCAGATGTATTATAAGGTAACTCTCAAGTTTGAGGTTCCTTCAAGTACTATAAAAAGTAATGTAGAAGCACCCATGGAGCAAAAGTAAGGTTATGCTAAGCAATTCACATCGGTAACTCCTATGTATAATCCAAATCCCCCGAAGGATTATCATTATTCTCCTTCAATGTTCAACGAACAATCAAGCTATACATATTACAATAGTTAGATATATGAAGATGTTGGTATTGATCTTGGCTATGATAGTCATCAAGATGTTAGATATAATGTAAGTAATAAAGAAGAAAACGAGGAACGTTATGAGAATGATAATCATGATGATGATGATTATAAAAAGACTGGGGATGGAAATGATGATGCTGGTGGTGATGATGATGATGAGCATAATGATAATGATGATGATGATGATAATGATTATGGTAGAGAAAAAAGGGTTAAGGTAGAAAACCCATTTCAATTTTAGCCTGAAATACCACCACATGACTTGAATAAATCGAAAAATATATCTTTGACTAGGATTGATGATATATTTGTAGGAAAGTTATATAACAATAAAGATGAAATTCATAAAACTATAAGTATGCTTGCACTGAAGGGTAAATGGAGCTTTAGAGTTTACAAATCCACCAAAGATCATTTCAAGTTGAAATGCGATGATGACAGCTGCAAGTAGAGATTACGGGCAGTATCGACAAAAGGGCGACAATTTTTTTATCGTAAGGCTAGTAGATACAGAGTACACTTGTGTTTTAAGTCAATTACGGGATGGTCACCGGCAAGTCAAGAACCGAATTATTGCTAAAGTAATAAAAAATAAGTTTACATCAGTCAATAGAAACCATAGGCTAAAAGACATTCAAGTAAACATACGTGAAGAATTCGGTGTTCAAATAACGTTTACTACATCTTGGTGAGCTAGGGAACGTGTATTAAGATTGACAAGAGGTGCTCTAGAGGTTCATTCAGATTGCTTCCTGTATACAGCTATGTGTTGCAACAAAATAACCTGGGTACGATTACTTATTTGGAAACTAATGTAGATAATCACTTTAATTTTGTTTTTTTGGCGTTAAAACCTTAGATCAGCGGTTTTAATTCATTAATCTGACTGGTGATTACAGTGGACGGAACATTTTTAAAGGTTCCCATCTTGGTACAATGTTTGTGGCCATTTGTAAAGATGGAAACAATCAGATTTTTTCATTGGCTTGGAAAATTGCTGACTTAAAAAATAATACTTCTTGGGAGTGATTTATGGTTAAACTGTGGGGAATAATTGCAAACCATCAGAATCTTGTCTTTATATGTGATCGACACACCAGTATTGAGAGGGCTATACGGGGTGCGTCTTTATCATGGGTTTTGCATCTATGATTTGAAAGAAAATTTGATGACAAAATACAAATTACCATTAGAAAAGTCCAAAAAAGGGGTATACCTATCTGCCTACTTCACTATTGCCAAGGCTTATTGTGTCCCTGATTTTCAATACCAATTAAACAAGATACGAAAAATAAGACTTGATGTAATAAAATATTTGGAGGAGGATGTTGTACGGTGAAATGAACCCGATCAACTGGTGCTTTCAGAAGGTACGACATTATGATTACTAATATCGTTGAGAGCATTAATACAGTTGCAAAAGAAGCAAGAAAGCTTCAGAAGCTCCTGCATCCACTCCACTTTAGTGGAGTGGATGCAGGAGCTACCGTAATTATGGTTTTACCATAGACGATTGGCAGTACAAAATATGACAAATGTCTTGACAAACTGGGCACATCATAAAAGTCATGAAACATAACGATGACGTAAGTCGAATGACAATTTCTCCTGTTGATAATTTATGATTTGTAGTTATGGATGGTGGTATGAATTGGATAGTAGACATTGGCGAAAGAATATGTAGCTATCAGAAGTTTGACTATCGGTAAATACCTTGTTCCTATGCACTCGTTGTATGCAGATACATAAGATTATCGTACGAAAGTATTTGTTCGACTTATTACACATCTGAGACTTTATTCCGTGCCTATAGCGAGCTAGTACTTTCGGTTGGCCAAGTGTCGAATTGGATAGTTCTAAAGTATTTAAAAAAATATAGACATTTAGCCTCTGATATCACGTCGTCAGTCAGGCAGACATCGGATGAATCAGATTCTATCTTAAGGAGAGGAACTATCAAAGAATATATGTAGTTGTTGTAGACAACATGGACATAATAGACCGACGTGTCAAAACCCTGTACCTTTACAGAGTAGGCAATGTATATTCATTTATAAAATCTACCTTATTGATATTTAATTTCACTATAATATAAGGCTAATATTTAAATTTTTTTGTTTCAGACGGATCTGAAAAATATAGAAACATATGTAAACAAGTTGTACCATGAAGCTTAATTATATATGAGAGTCGAGCTTTGTAACTATTGTGCACTTATTTCGTAATATATTTGTACTTTGTATTACATATTTACTTATTTTAATGCACTTGTCTTTAATATTGATGTTGACAATTTTCACAAATTTTCGATAGAATCTCCCCTATTATATGGACATTTTTAAACCTGCCATATTGAAAAAACACACTTTTATATAATTATATCTCATCTCTGCATATATACACCCAAATCAATGGCCTCAGAATAAATAATATGACATAAATGCATGTAAAAAAAATTATAGTACTAAACATCTATGAAGCAATAGTCCACAAATAAATGACCATATTTTGTTTATAAAAAGTACCAATGTTAGAGAATGAGTCAAATGGCTGACCTAACATAAGATATTCAATATACATACAGACGAAGGTGCCACAGTCCCCGCTTTCGACCTCTTATTGTAGCACATTCTCTCGCATATGAATCATCGATCAAGGGAACCATTTTGGGCTCTGTATGCCCCTCAAACTATAAAATCTATACATTTGAAGGTACAAAGGCATTGTAACACACAGAGGCTCTATAAATTTCATGATGGTCTCGTCTGAGTGGCCGTTCACGCTGGAATCATAAAAAATAATTGCCATCAGAACAAGGTCAAGCTCTGCTACAAACTAATGTTCTTGATTGATATTCACAGGGATAATTATTGTACTATTTTGAACTTACTTTTGTTACAATTAATTAATAAAAAGTTATTATTATTCTTAAAAGTACCTTATTGACCAATACCCACAATTTAGCACCAAGTAACTCGGACTTTGTTCCGAGTGCATAAGCCAACAACGATTCGAGTCATTGATCATTGTTTGGAGGATTGGCGATGAAGGACTTTCGCCACATTTGTCAAATATTCTCCTAAAGAAAAATAAAATATACTCGTTAAACTCGTTAATAGTTAATATATACAACGGTATGATAATTCTATATGTACAATAAACGGGTAACAAAATAGTTCACGTAAAAATATGCATCTAAAGTTGTGCAATCATGTGAGTACATGTCAGAAAATAATCTTTGATACAAATGCAAAATCTTAAAATATTCATTTATGTGCTATAAAACAAATAATATGTATAAGTTTTGATACTATTAGACAACGTACAAAACAAAAAAAGAAAAAATAAGTCCTCACCGAATCGTCAAGCCAGTGCTGTAATAGGTCATTAAAAAATGTATAGTTGAGATCTAGTCTGTCCAAATGAACCTGTTGTGTTGAGTCATTAATTTTTATCTAATCCAGAAGCTCAGTAAATTTAACATGATCAATAGGAATCAGTTGCCCGTTTACGTCAATTGTAGGTACTACTTGCAATTCCACAAGTTTTCTCTTCACGGGCTTTTTCAACTGATTTATATATGGACTGACTTAGGTTGCTGCCTTCTTGTGAATGATTTGGTACTACTTTGATAAACTCGAAAAAGGCATCATTGTATTTAGACCTAGATAATTTGATGCATGATTGTAGAGTAACATTCAATATTGCATATCCAAGTTTTGAATTAGGATAGGAATATACCTAATTGACATGTATGGTCAATAAGACTTATTCTTAATGAATCTTAATTTATTACAAGTACTATAGGAATATAGATATTTGATAAATTAAGATATACTTGCATGACCTTAGAAGAGGCTTGTGAATACATTAGTGTCTTGACCAATAATAAAAATTGAGAGATATAAATATTAAAAGGATTAATATTTAGAAAACATATTGAAAGATAGTAATTAACCTTAGGCTTTCTATATATTGTTATCTTCTTATTTTATTTAAGTTGTGTCATTTATTTTCTGCACTTTCATTTTACTTAAATTTATTGCAAAATTAAGAATTAATTTTTCTGAATAATTATAATAAAGATATAATTTTAGTACTTAGTAAAAAATAAAAATTATCCCTATGAGTTCGACATCTAATTTTATAAGTTCATTTATTACTTGTTACGATAGCGTATACTTACGTTTAATTTTAAGAGGTAAACATATCACATCAAGTTTTTGGCGCCGTTGCCGGGGATAATATTTTATTTTCAGTAATATTAATATCAATCTTTCTTATTTTTAATTCAGAATTTTTTTATTTTTCATATAATTATTTTTTTTTTGTACAATTGCTTTTCAAATTTTTTTGTTTTTGTTTTTTTAGGATACCTTTTAGAGCTATATCATGGCCTATCAATTTTAGTTTCAACAGCAAGTGGGAGAACATAGACCTTTGAGAGATTATTCAATTCTTACGATTACCAGCATTCAACCCAGCATATGCTGACTAACAATAAATGCTAATTAGTTTGAAATTCAGCTGGAAATAATTCGAATGTTGAAAGACTCAGTTCAGTTTAGTGGACATCCATGCGATGATTATAATAAACATATCATAAAAGTTTTAGAGATTTGGATTTGTTCAAATACAATGGAGTCTCAGATGATGCAGTACGATTACGACTATTTCTTTCTTTCACTTCGAAACAAGGTGAAGAGTTGGCTGATATCACTACTATCAGGATAAATTACAATATAGGATGACTTGGCCCAGAAATTCCTATCTAAATTCTTTTTATTAGCCAAGACAACAAGCATGAGGAATGACATAACGTCTTTCATATAGTATGACTCAGAAGCACTTTATGAAGCATAAGAGCGATATAAAGATATGCTAAGGAGATGTCCACATCATGGGATTCCAAAGTGGTTACTTGTGCAGATGTTCTATAATGGCTTGATTGAGCAGTTAAAGACCATAATAGATGCCGCAACAGGGGGAGTACTAATGAACAAGTCAACTGACGAAGCATATGATCTGCTAGAAGAGATGGCATCCAATAGTTATTAATGACCAATAAAGGGAACAACCCCAAGAAGAATTACAAACACATATAATAAAAGGGCACTTATCTTACTAGCTGCATAAATCAATCTATTGACAAAAACTTTAGATGCCATTAGAGCTAATGTTATTAAGAGACAAACCCATCAGTTATGATTTTTGTTGTGAAAATCATCCAAATGGCCAATGCATGGAGTCTATGCACTATATGGAGAACTATTAAGTACAACAGTACAATCCCTATACCAACTTCTACAATTCAGATTGGGTAGACCCTCATAGCATGCCAACACAACCTTAACAGTAGATTGAAGAAAAACTAGGCCTAGAGGAGATGTTTATACAATACATAAAGTAGATAAATGCCCTCTTTCAAAGACAAGCAGCCTCTTTAAAGACATTAGAGATGCAAGTGGGCCAATTAGCCACATCATTAAACAATCATCCACAAGGCCTAATGACTAATAACACAGAGGTAAATTCAAGAGAAAATAAGGAGCAATGTCGAGCAATCACCTTAAGGGCTAAACAAGAATTGTCAACAATTGTTGAAACATCTCAAATTAAGGAGAACTATGATAGAGCAACAAAGACAAAAGAAGAGGAGTCAACTAGCAACAAAGATAAAAAAAGAGGAGTCAACTATAGAAGAAAATGAATTAGTGGCACTTTAAAGTAAAGACAATCCTTATATTCCATAACTACCTTTCTTACAAAGACTCCAAGAGAAGAGCCTTGAACATCAGCAATTTTTCAATGATATCTCTCAATATTTTAAGGTTGACATGGTAATTCTTGAAGATCCATCAGCATCTCCTAAAGTAAAATTAATAGAAGCCCTTCAACTACAAACTCATAGAAAACTATACAAGTTAAAAAAGAAGAATGGGCATGGTAAGATATTGGAGAAGCATATTGATAATGGCCAATGAGGTGCAATATTCTGGTCTAAGATTAAAATCTTAGACATAGATTAAAGTTTCATAGGCGCGATACTACTGATATGTAGTTTGATCCTCCATGAGTCAAGAAAGAAGACGTCAAGTCGATGACATTAAATCAAGCGCTTCTTGGGAGATAACCTAGGTAAATTTTATTTTTATTTGCCTATTTTCAATTTTAGTTATGTTAGTTCATTTTTTTAAGGAATAAAATAACAAGTCAAACACTCAAGGAAAGCAGCACGAGCAGTTGCAAGCATCTAGAGCAAAGGACACCGCATTCGCATTATTGTACAACAACGCTGCATTGCTTCAACTTCTTTTACTATGAGAGTTTCTCATACTCTTAAATTTAGTTTTTGACATTAGGGACAATGTTTAATTTAAGTTTGGGGGTAGAAAATACTTTCTTGTATGTTTATTTTTACTGCATGATTTGATTGGTTGTCTTGTGGGTTAATTTTTTTTAAACTTTTACTTGTTAGGTTGTTAAGATGATCATTAGTCTATGATAAGAAACAAAATACATGGCTAAATTTATTTTCACAAATCCATAGTGAATGATAGATACTTGAGACAATTTTGGTTATTTAAGTCTAGGAACAAGTTTGACCTTATTTATAATCACCATTCTTTTTTAGCACTTATCAAAGTATTCATAGTTATAATTATTATTTAGAGATACTTATGCTTTAGGGAGTACATCATAGTCTCGAAAGACCGATACTTTAGAACTTGTATTTAGTTACTACTCGAACCGAAATCCTAAAAAACACATGAATAAGGAAATGACATTAGGCTATCTTTGGACCAATTGAGTCTTTTTAGCCTACCATTTATTGTATATTTATCAATAGTACCCTATTTTGAGCCTAATTACCCATTCTTTGGTTTAACCACATTACAAACCTAAGACTTAAAGTTACTTATCCAGAAATTTACCCGTAACACCATAAATCTTGCATTTACTTAAAAATACTCTTGAAAGGAAAATATTGTGGTGATATATGAAAAATAAGTTTGGGTGGTATTTTTCAATTTAAGTTTGGGAGTATTAAAAAAAAAGAAAAAAAATTTGAAGAAAAAACAATAACCCCAGCTTAAAAAAAAGAAGAAATTCTTTGAAAACTAAAGATTGAAAAAAAAGATGGAAACATAATAAGTTTGGGGGAACAAATAATATAAGGAAAAAAAGATCAAGAGATTTCTAGGTAAAGTCTAAGTATTTATGGTGTGACTTGAACCTCATATATTTATCTTTTTATCCCACATTGACCCTAACCTTATATTACAAGCCAATTAAAGTCTTAAATAGATCCCTAGACATATAATTTTTTATATTAGTAAAGAGTGGTAGTAAAGACAAGCCTATAGAAGTGCCATTATACAAATCAAATGTCGAGACATCATCTTTTTTTGTACAAACTAAAGTATAAAGTAAATTAAAGTATTGTTTTAGCTGCTTGCACACACACATGTGATTATCTTTGAGGACGAATGAGGGACTAAATAAAGATAATTAGAATTGTTAATAGTTATTTATTGAACCTTAGGATTTATGCCATTTCAACAGCTTTTGAGACAATGATTATTATCATCGAATTAACCTAGCATTTTTTTATTATTTTTAAATTTTTTATTTCATTTTGAGTCAAGTATAATCTTTTAAAATCTCTTTTTGATTTTATTTTTTGTTGCTCGAGGATGAGAAAATAGTTAAGTTTGGGGGAGTTTGATAAGCGTAATTTATATCTATTATTTTCACTCCTTAATTTGGTTAATTGCTCATTTTAATAAAAATATTGGGCTTTTTATATGTTTTATTATTATTTTATAGATTTGAATTCAGTAAAGTAATTGGTGATGAAAATCTGAGAAAAATAAGACAAAACATCAAATTGCTACACTACATACTACAATGAATTGCTACAGTACCATGAACAGCGATTTACTATAGTACCTTTGCCCCAACGAAATTTCAGTGCCTCAGCGCCAAAGTTTTTTGCTCTAGCGGTGAATAGTCACGTTGAACAGTATTCATGAACAATATCTATGAACAGTGATTATGCTACAATAAAGGAAATACAACTCAAATACTCTAATCAATCTCTATATAAAAGGTCTCTTATTTTAGACCTTAAAGGACACATAACTTAGGGCTCTTAGAGTCACAACACATTAAGAAGAGCAATTTTTAGTGAGAAAAGTAAAGAAAATTCAAGAAAGTAAGAGATTATTGGTGAATTTTTGGCGTATTAACTAACTACGAATTAATGTCTATATTAGTTTGCTTTTGGTTGTATCATGTTTATTTTATTTTTCAACTATAATTCTCTTGTTACCATGAGCTAAATTTATTTTCTAGGGTTATTACTTGAACTCAACATGTGAGCTTAATTGTTGAATTTTTTTATATTTATTTGAATTTAATTCTTTATTATTCAAATTATTTATTCTTAATGCTTCATCAATATTATGAATGATTTGATAGTACTTTGATAAACTTGGAAGATGCATCATTGTATTTAGATCTAGATAATTTGATGCATGATTGTAGAGTAACATTCAATATTGCATATGCAAGTTTTGAATTAGGATAGGAATATACTTAATTGACATGTATGGTCAATAAGACTGATTCTTAATGAATCTTAATTTATTACAAGTACCGTAGAAATATAGGTATTTGGTAAATTAAGATATACTTGCATGACCTTAGAAGAGGCTTATGAATACATTAGTGTCTTAACCAATAATAAGAATTGAGAGATATAAATATTAAAAGGATTAATCTTTAGAAAACATATTGAAGGATAGTAATTAACCCTAGGCTTTCTATATATTGCTATCTTCTTATTTTATTTAAGTTGTGTCATTTATTTTCTACACTTTTATTTTACTTAAATTTATTACAAAATTAAGATTTGATTTTTTTGAATAATTACAAGAAAGATATAATTTTAGTATTTGGTAGAAAATAAAAAATTATCCCTGTGGGTTTGACATCTTACTTTATAAGTCCCTTTATTAGTTGTTACGATAGCGTATACTTGTGCTTAATTTTAAGATGCAAAAATATCGCATAAGTGGTCATTGTTCTCCTCTATGTTTAAAGCTTGGCGCTGCTCACATCGAAGTCTATGTAATGGTTTTTTTATCTCAAGATCAAGAAAAGTTAAATCAACACTTTTTGTCTTTTCATATGAACTATCAATTCAAAATAAAAACGAAATCAAAGTAATAAAGAAGAAAACAAAATAAATAAGGTAAAAATAAAAATCTGAATTAAAAGTAAGTATTTTAGTATTAATATTGATCTTAAGAATAGAATAATTAGTACTTGACTATGGCGCAAAAAATGTGATGTGTGCTATAATAGCTAAGTACAAGTGCATACTATCGTATCAAATAATATAGGATTTAAAGTCCAAATTATCGTTCCTATAGGAACTATTAATCTATCTTTTAATATCAATTACTAAAATTAATCTACTTAACTTTTATTTAGAAAAATTAAATTAAGAATTGAATCTAATTAACCTAATTTATCAAAGTAAACCTAAATTAATCAAACACAAGCAAAAGGTTTAATTCAACAAGTAAGAATAATCTAGGACTTCGACTCATTCCCTAGTATTTCATTCGATTTATTAACCTCTTAATTAATTGCTTAGTACCAATTGTTGGTTTAGACACTAATCTTATTAAAAGCCTCTGTAGATAGTTGAGTGACTATAATATACATTCTAACAATCATCTATATGTCTATGGTAATCAAAATAGAATGTAATTCATTAAGATCAAGTCTAAATCATACCATACCTGCCATTTAGGTACATATCTATCTACATGAAACTCATAATTGTTATCTTTGATAATGCATCAAACTATCTTAGGTTAAACACATATATTCATCCGTTAAGTTCATCATAGTTCCTCAATCATTCAAGATGTATTAAGTTCTAAAATTAAGAAGCAATAGAATTCAACTACATGCTAGGTTTAAGAGACTAACCTTAGATCAATAAACATTTCACTCATCACAAACCCAAGAGTATCAAAGCAATAATACAAAGATATCATAATCAATAACATAATGATAAGAACAGAGAAACAAAAACTAATCAAATCAACTCCTTGAGTTGCTTCTCTCTCAATTCTGACTAGAAGCTTAAATCTTAATCTTCAATCTTGATTTCTTAGCTTTGATCTCTTATTTTATGTTCTAAATTATTTTTCAATGTTTTACCTCTATAAAAGTCTCTGTTTTTGCTTAGACGATAGTACTTTTATAGGTCTTAATGAGGGCCTTCAATTCCAAGTCGAAATAAGAGAGTTAGGAAGGTATTTCTTTTATTGCACAGGCGCTGCAGAGCTTGAAGCTAAACGTCGTGATGCTCAGACCTAGAAACACTTGGAGGGTGGATCATGACTGGGCACCATAAGGCTGAGGTTGGGGGTCGCGATGCCCAACTCTCTGCTTGGGACGTTGTAGTGTCCACCCTTAGGCACCGCGACACCTAGGCTGCATATGGGGGCCTTAATCTTTTTTGTATACTTCATCATTTCTTGTCTGTTTTGCCACCGATTTATCCCGAATCTTCACATTTTTTCTCATACACCTATTTATGATTAAAAAGACAATTAGATAGCAAAATATTCATAATTTAGAGCAAAAACTAAGTTCAGAGTGAAAAATATAATAGTGCATTTAAACCCCTATCATATGGCAACAAGGAACCAATTGTATTAGGAGGGTTTTCCAAAGTTATTTTCAGAAGTTTTTTAGACTTCACAATGCTCTACTTAAAATATTTAGTTTGTGATAGGATTTCTTGAGAATCCTTTGTTAGACTGCAACAAATGCTACTTGGTTCTGTCTTTTACAAAGGAAGAGATACAATGGGCTTTATTTTAAATAGGTCCCACAAAGGCACCTGGCAAAGATGATATGCCTGCTTTATTTTTTCAAAAATATTGGAACATGGTAGGTAATGGTATAGTGGATTGTTGCTTGGACTTTTTGAATAGGGGTGATGATATATCCTTCTTTAATGAAACTTTGTTGGTTTTAATTTAAAGTGTGGTGAACTAAGGTACCCAGTAGAATTCAAGCCTATTAGGCTCTACAATGTTTTGTATAAATTATTTCTAAGACTTTGGCTAACAGATTGAAGATGGTTTTGAAAGACATTATCTCTGAGTCATAGAGTGCTTTTTATGCCAGGTTGCCTGATCACGGACAATATCGTGGTGGACTTTGAATGCATTAATCACATTCAGCATCCAAAGAAAAGGAAAGATGGCTGCTTAGCTTTGAAGCTAAAAATGTCCAAGGTGTATGATCGGGTGGAATGACAGTTTCTTGAGGCAATATTTAGGAAATTTGATTTTTTAAAAAGATGGGTTTAGCAGATCATGTGTATGTCTCATCGATTTTCTATTCCTTTTAAATTTATAGATTTGTTTGAATCCCTTTCACTAACGAGAGGATTGAGACAAGGTGATCCATTGTCCACATATTTGCTTATTCTTGGTGCTAAAGGTTTATCATCCCTTTTCAGGAAAGCGGAATGTCAAGATGGTAGGCGGTGCAATGCGGTAGGCAAGGCCCTTGTATTTCACATATTTTTTTCATATAATAGTATTATTGTTTTTTTGAAGGCTTCGGTTGATAATTGCCTAGTAATTCGATGGGTTCTGACACTTATAAGAGGGCTTCGGGACAACTAATGAATCTGGACAAATTAGCTGTGTGTTTTAGCCCTGTGACTCCGGAGTCTTTGGTTTATGATTTATACATTGTTTAGGTGTTCAGAAGGTTAAATGTCATGCAAAGTATCTTGGCTTGTTGTTGTTTTTGGTAGAAGTTCTAAGTCTCTCTTTGCGATGTTAAGAGATAAGAGTATAAAACAAACTGCGTGGGCGAAACTCATAATGATTTTCATGGGAAGGGAAAAAGACGCTAATTAAGGCTGTGATTCAAGCCATACATGCCTATTCGATTTATCTTTTCTAGCTACCTTCTAGCCTAATTAATGACTTGCGGTACTTTTGTGCAAGATTTTTGTGGGGGGGGGGATCAATAGATACCTAGAAGTTACATTGGAGTCGTTGGGAAGATTTATATTAGTAAAAGAAATATAGGGGACCTAGCTTCCAGGATTTGGCTATGTTCAATCTGTTAAAGATAGGCATGAAAGACTACATGAAGGACTGCCTTACATCCAGAATAGCAGTACAGCTAGCCTAACATCACCTCAACACCAAAAGAGCCTTGTACCATTGTCCAAGCAGCACCTAAGATTAACAGCAAACATGGTTTCAGTTACTGCAATAACAGTTGTACCACCTGCTGTGGTGGCATAATGTCAACTCACTGTACCAGCAATATTTCTTTCAATCATTACCTCATTCAACCAAAAGAGATGGCAATCATTTGCAAAGAGACAAAAAGAGATCTAAGGATCAAAATTAATACACCTATAGCACATCCTGTAAATATCTTAGCTCAAGGAACATTCTAGGCTCTCTAGATTACAAATGTAACAAGTATATATTGTACCATTCTTCAGCAATGAAATCAGCAGAACAAAATTTAACAATATACAAAACTCTTCATTTTTCCAAGTCAATCAAGCTATGCTTTTTTTTTTGCAGGCTAAAACAACATCATCATCCTCATTTTTCTAGAGGAGCATTTTATAGGTTTGAGTTACTTAATCAAGGGTTGAGATAGTCCATTGGAGATGGACATTCGATGGCCATTTATAAAGACAGATGGATACCTAGACTCTGTACATTTCGGCCTTTATATCCCTATCATCATCCACATGATGCTTTAGTGGCTGAGATTATTACTAATAATGGGTGTTGGAACACAGGTCTCATTCGTACTTTACTAAGGAGGATTCTAATGCTATTCTCGAATTACCTTGGCAAAGACATATGGGACCCAAACGGAAAGATTATGTTGGTACATTAACAAATCATAACGATATTTTGTTAAAAGTGGGTATTGGCTTGCTTTGCAATCGAAAGGCTGAGCTTCTTGTTCAAAAACATCATCATTGGATACGTGGTGGAGTCACCTTTGGAAGCTAACTATCCCATTAAAGGTGAAAATTTTTCTATGGCGGATGGCATATGATTGGATTCCTACGAAGGCGAACTTGTTTCGTCATCATATGCTAACTGGTGTATCTTTCCCATGTTGTGGTGTTGGTGATGAAACCTCACTCCATGCTTTATGGTTATGTGGCAGGTTGAAGGAGGGGAGAGTTTCTGTGACTTTATGCATGTTGTTAAATGTTCTCCTAATTTGTCTACTCTTAATTTTTTTACTTGTTGCATGGAAGTTTTGAGTGTGAGTAATTTGGAGCTATTGGGAATAATCCTATGGAGAATTTGGTTTTATCGAAATCAGATTATTCATGGTCGAGAGAGCCTGTCGTTGGATGTTTTGATTGCTTGGTGGAAGGAATTTATAGCAAGCTACCAACAAGCCCAATTGGCGTCTTCTTTTGTTTTACCCATTGGTGATTGTCGAAGACTTCAAGTAGGGGATAGATGGCAGCCTCCTGCTTCTAATGCAGTGAAACTCAATACGGATGCGGCTCTCGATCACCAATAGCAGCTTACAGGTCTCGGCTATGTTTTGCTTTATCATTGGGGCACTGTATTAGCTGCTAGCATGCTCAAGTTGGGAGCTTTGTTTTCTGTACCCGTGGCTGAATCTTTTGCGATACTAAAGGGGTTGTGCTAGGCAATAATGGCCAGTGATTGGAAATTGAATCAGATGCTGCCGTAGTAATCAATGATATTCTTGCAGAGGAGGTGGCGGCCTCTGAGGTTGGAATAGTTATACATGATATCCTCCTTTGTTTGCAATCCTTCCACTGTTAAAGTCTCCTATTGCCCAGGGGTTGCTAACAAAGTAGCATAGGGAGTAGCAAAGATAGCTCTACATTCATCTTCTGATTTTATTGTTACAAGTTCTGTTCCTAATTCAATTTTTAAGTATATTGTAGAGGATACTGCTCAATATTCTGATTTTTCAATTTAATATAAAGTTTAGTTCCTTTAAAAAAAAATTAATCAATTTTGACTGATAGTTAAAAAGGGAGAATTAGTTCTTATTTTTTAAATTAGTGAATATTATTAATAAATAATCTTACCTTAAAAATATTTCTGATAATATACCAAAAATAAAAGAGGCTCAAGATAAATAGGTGTGATAATTTGATAATAATAACAAATTGCATTTTTGTTTTTGAAAAGGAATTAAAATGAACATATCTAATTGCAATGATATATTGGATTTATATGATTTATTTTAAGATAATTATAAAAATGTATTAAGTATAAAAAATGAGAAAAGCTAGTTTTAAAAAGCAACTTGGTTCCTAATAATATCAAATTTTTTGTGGATTTGAATATTTTTCTCAAAAGTAATTGTTAAACTATCTTTGCAGGAACTTCTAAAATAATTTTAGCTTATCAGAATTACTTTTAACCCTTCTAACATTAATTCCAAAATAATCTTATTGTTTTCAACTCATTCACCCTCTCCATCATTAGTTTGAAAGCAATTAATATAATAATTTGTATCACTATTTTATGTAAAAAGTTTAAATCGAGAGATCTTTAACTTTTTAGTAATTAATCACTACGTACGTATATCATTTATTTGATATGTTTTTGATTAATTGAAAAGTACATTATTGTATAAACCACAATTTCATATAATTAATTTTATACATTGTAAAGTTCAACCTTCTAATTAATTTCAGTCAAAACCATATTGCGACTCCAAAGCACAATGTTATTTACACGACGTGACTGTAGCAAGCTCTAACTGCACATCTGATTTTTCCAATCAAATGACAAATTGAATAATGCTTTTTCTAGAAGAACCACCTTCCTTGAGCATATTTGCAGCTGTATCTTTCAGCTGTTGCATACGTTTTCGAACTTTCTTCCCTTCTTGGCTATTGTGGGATATTAATTTTAACACTAATCTTTCTTACCAATTAGTCTTTGTCTTAATATTCAATTGTTGTAGAAGCGTTTAATCACAAAAAAATAAAAGTAAGAATAAGAATAAAAATAAAATTATAAAATATAAGAACAATCATAACACAATTAATCTAAATGGTTTGGCAACAAACGCTTACGTTCATGATAAATCTTAGAATCCTAGCCTTTTTGATTAAGTTCACAAAGAACAACAAATCACATAGATCTCTCTCAAAATATTATCAAGGAACACAATAATAGAGATCTCTCTATAGCTCTATTAGTACTCATTTCACTTACTCAAAACTTAAGTATTGGCTCTATATTCTCTCTTGGAGTTTTTTTTAATGCTTAATAAATTTTAAGGAATTATAAAGGTTTATATAGTATTTACAAAGTGATTAAAAACTTTAAATCTAGTTGGAATAAGAGTTTATGTGCATGAAACTCTAAATCTCACTCAAAAAAGTCAATTCAGCTAAACGGACTTTTCTATACTAACAATGCTGTAATGTTTTGTAATTTACACTGGAGCAATAAATGCGACTTCAGGCCAATGTCACAGCATTCATCAACCATCGTTAGAGTATTGAACCTAACACTTGGGAATTCTACATAAAATTTTGAGGCATTTGGCTTCTTGAAATTATCATTGGAGTCCAACACTAGGGCCTTTAGACCTAAAATGTCCATTTTATATTTTCATACCCCTTCTCACTTTCGACTCTTCATTTTGCTCCTTCTTCCTACATCCTTTGCATACTTGACTTCGTGATGATTCTTCATTGGTTTCTAACTCAAAATCATACAATTTCGAATCGCCAATTGATGGGGGACAGTAGTACAATAGCCTATATGGTTAGCCCATGTATGAGAAACTTCCAAGAGTCTACAACTATATTTGTTCGTGTGGTTAATAGTTTGATAATTAGTTTTGAAGTAAAATTCAGTATTGATAGTTGTTGGTAGTTTTCATTAATTGTATTGTAATAAGTCCTGGTATCTAAATGCCTTAGTTATTGGTAATAGTTGGTAGTTAGTAGTTGTAAGTTGTCATTAATTAATAAATGTTAGAAATCCCAATAGGTCTCTATAAATAAATGAGAAATTAGAGGGAAACATTGCAGACTTTGTAATTTCAGAAATCAAATATTTAAAAATTTTTCTTTGAATTGGTATTCTACCATTTTCAATTTGTGTTTTTGTTGAACGATATCAACAACTTTCGTCTTCGTAAACGAAATCACGACCCATCAGCGCTTATCCTGCGTTAGGTGGTATCAGATTCTTATCTTGAGATAGCAGGCCTAGTGACTTCAACGAAGATTGTTTGAATGCATTCGAGCAAAGAATGAAAGCACATATGACAGAATTACAGGAACGCATGGAAGCATTAACTGAATTGGTTATGAGTTCAATAGTTAATGATCTAGTACAACAAGAATAATGGCTACAAGGAGAAGACCATAAATAAGAAGATCAACCTTGGGTACCCGAAGAAGGCCTAACTGTTTTACCACTCCCAGTTAGTGATTTCAGAGAATTTGATGAAGAATTTGATAGTGAGTTTTTGCCAAGAGGGAGACAACGTCAGCATGTTGACGCTTACAAGGTAAAAGCTAATTTGCCTACTTTTAATGGTGCTACTGATATAGAACAGTTTTTGGATTGGGATATGAGGTCGAGAGTTTCTTTGACATTATGAATGTAACTCCAGAACGTAAGGTAGCTTTAGTGGCCTACAAACTACGTAGAGGTGCAGGTGCTTGGTGGCAATACCATCAAGAAGGTCAAAGATCAAAAGGACTGCCACCTATCCGTCATTGGCACTAAATGAAAACACTTTTAAAGGGTGTTTTCTACCGTTAGATTATGAACAAACTCTCTTCCAATAGTTCCAAAATTACATCCAAGGAACTCGTTCTATTTCAGCTTATATAGAAGAGTTTCTAAGGTTACAAGTTAGGTGCAGCTTGACAGAAACGGAGGATCAATAAGTGGTTAGGTTTGTCAACAAGTTGAGTGATGAGATCTAAGATAGGTTGGCCATGCAACAAATATGGTCAATAGATCAAGTATAAAGTTTGACATTGAGGGTTGAGAGACTAATAAAAACCAAGAGGTATCCAAGGGGGTCACCGCCTTATTCCAGAATTGAACCAAATACTAAGCCCACCTATACTATATCTCAGAGCAAGCTTATAAAGTCTAAGGGTAAATAAGTCAGCAAAAAGAAACCTGAGACAAAAGGGAAGGAAATAGTGGATAGTTCAAAGGGTATTAGATATTTTAAATGTAATGAGAAAGGGCACAGATCTAGTGATTGTCCTAAAAGCAAATTTGGCAATGTCACCCAACTGAGCCTGAGGTGGACTATAGTGAACAAGAAATAGCAGAGGAGAATGGTAACTTCAAAGTAGTTGAAAAAATCGGTGAGGAAGTCGTATGCATTATAAGAAGGTTGCTATACACTATAAAATAACCTGATGAGACACAACACAAATGCATCTTTGAAGGTAAATGCATTGTGGCTAACAAAGTATGTAAACTTGTGATTGATAGTTGTAGTTATGAGAACCTAATTTTACAAGCCTTGTTGAGCATCTTAAACTTAAAACACAACCATATCAAGCCCCATACAACATTGGTTGGATAAAGAAGGGACCTAGCATGAAAATTACACAACAATGCTATTTACCATTATCTTTGGGGAAGACTTACAAATTTGAAGTTCTTTATGATGTTGTAGAGATGGATGTATGTCATGTGTTACTAGGAAGGTCGTGGCAGTTTGATGTTGATGCAACTCACAAGGGGAGGGACAACATGTATACCTTCACTTGGAATCACAAGCTGATAGTTGTGGTTCTAAACCAACAAAAAAACACTTTGCCAAAAGTCAAGGAAAAAAATTATTGTCCATGGCTCTTGGAGAGAATGAGTTTGAGAGAATGAGTTTGTGAAGGATATGAAAAGTGCCAAAACCTGTAGTTTTCTAATAGTAAAGGGAATAGAGGAACTCATGCAACTGACACCTAAGGAGATTCAAGGTTTATTGGCAGAATTTATTGATGTAATGGCAGAATTGACACAGTTGCCTCCAATGCGAGATATTCAACATCGCATTGATTTTGCTCATAGAGCTAGCTTGCCAAATCTTTTCCATTATCGTATGAGTCCAAAAGAATATGAAATCTTGAAGAAAAATGTGGAGGAGCTGCTACAAAAAGGACATATATGAGAAAGTATTAGTCCTTGTGTTGTACTTGCCTTGCTTACTCCAAAGACGGATGAAAGTTAGAGAATGTGTGTGGATAGTCGTGCTATCAGTAAAATAACCATAAGGTATTAGTTTTCCATCCCTAGACTTGAAGACTTGCTTGATCAGTTGAGTGGTGCTAAAGTATTCACCAACATAGATCTGCGAAGTGGATATCACCAAATTAGAATTCGTGTAGGAGACGAATGAAAGACAGATTTAAAACAAAAGACGGGCTATATGAGTTGCTAGTCATGCCATTTGGGTTGTCTAATACACAAAGTACATTCATGCACCTCATAACCCAGATACTTAAACCTTTTTATCCCACTTTGTTGTTGTCTATTTTGATGATATTTTAATTTATAGTAAAAATGTAGAAGAACACCTTGATCATATTAGGCAAGTTCTAGTTATATTGAGAAAGAATGAACTGTTTGTAAATTTAAAGAAATGTATATTTTTAACAAACAGACTAGTATTCCTTGGATATGTTATAAATAGTGAGGGAATTCATGTGGATGAAGAAAAGGTGAATGCTATTAGAGAATGGCCAAAACCAAAGACTATAATTTATGTAAAGAGTTTTCATAGCCTAGCAACTTTCTATCGTAGGTTCGTTAAAAATTTCAGTACCATTGGGCCACCTATTACCGATTGGTTGAAGAAAGGATAATTTCAATTGGAAGAAGCTGTTAATCATAGCTTCGAATTGATCAAGGAGAAATTGACTACAACATTTATTCTATCTATGCCTGACTTTTCCAAAACTTTCGAGATTGAATATGACGCAAGTGGGATTGGCATAGGAGTTGTTCTTTTACAAGAAAGAAGGCTCATTGCCTTCTTTAGTATGAAGTTAAATAAAGTAAGACATAAGTGGTCAACATATCAACAAGAACTCTATGTTATGTTCCATGCTCTAAAGACGTGGAAGGCATATCTTTTGTCTAAAGAATTTATTGTCTACTCCGACCACCAATCTCTCAAGCACTTTCGAAGGCAAAAGCATGTTGATCGTATGTTATCTAGGTGGGCAACTTATCTTGAAAGATTCAATTATGTTATTGTTCATAAATCTGGAATTACCAACCAAGTGGCAAATGCTCTAAGTCGTCGCGCTATTCTATTTGTTACCATTTCTAATGAAGTTCCAAGTTTCGAACAACTCAATGAGCTATATGAGAATGATGAATATTTTGGTGATGTATGGACTCAGTATCTAATGAAATAGCCCTTAGGTGAATATTTAGTCCAAGATGGGTATTTGTTCAAAGGGAGCAGATTGTGCATTCCAATGAGCTCATTACGTGAAAAGTTGCTAAGGGAAATTCATTCTAGCGACTTGATCGACCATGTGGGTAGAGACAAGACCATAGTTGGTTTGGAGGAACGTTATTACTGGCCTCAACTTAAAAGAGATACTGAAAGTTTATGCAAATGTGTCCAACTTGTCAAACGAGCAAGGGCAATCACAAAACACAGGTTTGTACATGCCTTTGTCTATTCTTAATGCACCTTGGGATGACATCTCTATAGACTTTGTACTTGGTTTACTAAGGACTCAGAGGGGCAATGATGCCGTATTTATGGTGGTTTATCAATTTTCTAAAATGTCACACTTTATTCCATATCGTAAGACAATAGATGCACATTATATAGCCAAAGTGTTCTTTAAAGAAGTTGTTTGTTTATATTGTGTACCACTTTTCATCACTTCAGATAGGGACAACAAATTCTTGGCAGCTTTTTGGCTAACTTTATGGAAAAGTTTTGGGACTACATTGAAATTTTTTAGCACAACACATCCCCAAAATGATGGCTAAATAGAAATAGTAAACCGTTCTTTGGAAAATCTAATTAGATGCATATGTGAAAATAACAAGGGACAATGGGACTTTGCTTTGGCACAAGATGAGTTTGCTTACAAAAATAGAATGAGTCATTTCTCTATTGTTTATACTAAAATTCCAAGGCATATTGTGGACTTAGTCAAACTTTCTTTTACTGTAGGTTCTAGTGCAGCTACATTTGCTTTAGTAGATACCTATTCAAAGATATTCCAAGAGGTGCATCAATCCTTGGATGAGAATAACCTCAAATATAAGGCAGCTGTAGACAAGCATCGAAAACATCAAATGTTACACTTACGTAAGGAAAGACTACCTGTGGGAGTTCATGGCAAACTAAGTCAGAAACGTTATGGTCCTGTTAAAGTTTTGAAGAGGATTAATGATAATGCATATGTGATAAACCTACCCGATGACATGGGAATATAAAAAACTTTCAATGTAGCAGATATTTCCACCTATTATTCTGAACATAACCTATAAGGTTACTCGAGGACGAGTTTTTTTCAAGTGGAGGAGAATGATGGGGGACAGCAACACAACAGCCCATATGATGAGAAACTTCCAAGAGCCTACAACTACATTTATTAGTGTGGTTAATAGTTTGATAATTAGTTTTGAAGTAAAATTTAATATTGGTAGTTTTCATTAATTGTGTTTTAATAAGTGCTGGTATCTAAATGCCTTAGTTATTGGTAGTAGTTAGTAGTTGTAAGTTGTCATTAATTATTGTAATAAATGCCAGAAATGCCAATAGTTCTCTATAAATACATGAGAGATAAGGGGGAAAGAATACAAACTTTATAATTTTAGAAATCAAATATTTAAAACCTTTCCTTTGAATTGGTATTCTACCATTTTCAATTTGCATTTTTGTTGAACGATATCAACAACTTTCGTCTTTATGAATGAAATCACGACCCATTAGTGCTTGTTCTACGTCACAAATTCTAACAAACCCCTATTTGATTCAAAATCTCTCTACAAGAGGCCTTCTAAGATCCATATGCACCTACACTCTATCTTTTAGAGCTTATTCCAATGAAGTCTTTATCTAGATTTCACTCATCTTTACTTCATGACTTTAGTCTCTAAAGGTACGAATGCTTCTTGCGTAGGGTAGTTTTGCTATACATTCCTTTTTGACCCTCATCACCTTAATGAGCTAATTGTCAATGGTACTTTGTGGTATACATTCCCCTTAACAATCCATCTTATGTGCGATTAGGACCTCAATAGCTCGAGATATGGTTTTTCGAAGATTCTGCCGATTCTTCAATAGAGGGATCCCAAAGGTCCGATGTCAGAATCACACGTATAATATGTCATTTGACACATCTTGAGATTCTAAGTTCATTTGTGGTCACTTCGCACCAAAATATTCAACTCTCGAGGCTAGAAACCCCTAAAAATATGGTATAGGGCTAAGGTACACGAAGAGGTTCTCGAATTTTGTTTGTTTTGGTGCCAAAAAAAAGTAAAAAATCAAAACATTTTAACAAAAAAATCTGTATGTCAATACACATTCTATAAAAATAAAATAAAATTCTCCGTAGCAAGAGAAAATGCCTTAGCCGTGCTTGATTGATTGATTTGAGGGCCTAAACGATGGATTTTGGCCTTGATGCGAAAGCCTCACATTAAGGCCGACAAGCTAAAGGTAAGGTACCGATAGCTTTGAAACAGTACATCATATATAAAGGAGTGGTGTAAGAATGATATAAAATGTTGAAAATTATCATGCATGTTAGTATGGTTTTGGGAGATGGGTGTACATTTGAAGCATTTTGATGAAATAGGCAACATACCTTGAGTCCAAGCTTGCTTTGATGGTTGGATACATAAAAAAGCAACCAAGCTCGCCCTAGACTATTCAATGAGATGCCTATTCTAAGTTTATCTCAATGAATCCAAGGTTTATACATAAGATTTTCTAGATCAAATGCAAGCATTAAATACTAACAAAATGAATAAAAACAAGTTAATACATTCAAAGTTGAAATATTTACAAACACATAGTTAAGTTCAAGTCTAATATCCTAGAAAAGTGAACTTAGTTCAATATACTAAAGTTTAGGAAATAAATTACAAGATAAAACATAATGAAACTAAGTTTAGATCAACATATACAGAATTGAAGTTTAGATGTTCCCACAGGGGCCCCTTCTTCTAATGGTACTATAATTCCTATTCCTATCCCTTTATTCCCTCTTTTAGTTTATCTACATTCCAGGAAATTCATACACTCCATGGACGGAGCAAAAAGTGGAGTCTTGGTCAGAGCAAGCCACCCTATTCTATTACCAGACATAATTGGGAGAAGCTCATCCGAAACTAGAGCTAGAAACGCCTTATTTTGTTTCGTTCCCGTTCTTCATTTCCTTCTTCTCGAATCCAAAGGGGACTTTTCATATTTAGAATCTTTCTGTGGTATGCTTCGTTTACTATTCTTTCGTACTTTCTTCTTTTTACCATGCGATAGATCAGCAAAGCGTGAGCGGGTGTGGAGAAGGAAAGGCCAAACACTTCGGCCTAACGGGAATGAGCAATGACGAAATGACAAGATGAGGTGCTCCGGGCACCCCCATTTAGAAAGAAGGGTCGAAGAAGGTTTTGGGCCTGTAGCTTTCCCCGTCCCCCCTTCGTTGGATGGTGCTTCTTCCCAAGCCTCGGCTTCAATCCTTCTCTTATAAGTAATAACCTCCTTTGATTGTGTCTTCTCCGAATGCTTTCCAAGTGATGAAATATGTATTCTTGCAATCTAAAAGTGATATTTTTAAATATAGAAAGTGTTGCCTAAATACTGAGATGAAGGTGAACGTCCACTTCATAAAAATCCAAAAGTGTTTCTTTTATATAGTGCAGAAAATAATTGTAATGCCACATCATTTTTCTTTATAATGTAAAGGCATTGTAAGCTGTCATGTACGAACGCTGTAGCAATCATGTTTAGTAGCATTGGGGCATTCTAGCACTGCTGTATTGTATGATTGGCGCTGGAGAGTTGATAAAGTAGCATAGCAACGTTCCTTTCCAACATTAGAGCATTGGGAATCTTGGATACTCTCTGTCTGCAACGCTACTCATCCTTCATCCCAATGCTATGTATCCAAAATCCTATAAATACTGGGGCATTTAGTTTTTAACTCCATGACGTTTATCCTATATATTTGAATGTTGACGCATTTTCTTCATTGACGCAGTTGCGTTTGCTCATTTTCTGTAATTAATCTCTAATTTTTTGCTCTTTGGTTCCTTTTTTGTTACGTTTCTCTCTCTTTAGCCTATTCACATGCTTGACTTGCAACTTTAATACAAGTATATATAAATAGTATGTAATTACCCTAAAATGGAAATAATTAAAGCTAAAATGAGGTAATAGCTTATATTCATTTTACACTTATTAAGAGTCTAAGAAGAAAGTCAAAGAAATGGATATGAGGACTGTGATGGTAGAAATCCAGCTCTTTAAGGGTATTTAAAGTAGAGATTGTTGAAGAGGTTTTTAGGAGAGAATGATCAATTGCAGAAAGAGGCTGAGGACTTAAAAGAGGATGTTGAAGTTGCTAAGGCCTTCGAGAAATAATATGGCCCTTGATCAATGGTACGAAGGTATCTCTTTAGGGTTCATTTGATGTGTACACTTATACAATGAGAACTACCTAACTATTTATTTGAAATAGTTGGATAAGCTGGCCAAGCAATGACAACTTAAGAAAGGCAATTGTGTCGACTGTTAAAGGAGAGCCCTCAGCATTTATTCCTTAGGAGAGGATAAACAATTCTTTGGATTCTACAACTAAATAGTTGCCTGCTATCTCCTTTAATTCATAAGGAAACCTTTTAAATGTTGCTATAATGTATCCCTTAGTCCCCCTTGCTAACAAGCCCTCAGAAGACTCTTTTGGTGCTCAAAGAAGAGCTAAAGAAAAAGAGCCCTTCACTTGATAACTGGAACTAAATTTACTTTGTTATATGTTTTTTTGTTTTGCCTTTTTTCTTTCTTTTTCAGCCCTTTTAAACCTTGCAAGGATGATTAATATTTAATAAAGTTTAGATACCTTTTCTTCCATTATGTTTGAATACCATCACAAATGAGAGTTGGTTAGTCATAATATAATAATAATAGTGATGAGTAATTGACTTTTACTTAGTGAAAATATTTCTAATTAACTGAAAATTTATAATCTCCCAATCACCAGTAAAGAAAAATAAGTTAACTAATCACCCAAAAGAAAGTAATAATAACTTACATTATAAAATTTTCTATGTAAAAGAAAGATAATATGTACTCATGGAAGGATAACCTTTTGACCGATCACTTAGAGAAAAGTGACAAATAAATTAAAAATTGAGATATGAATGAGACTTCACGAAGTCAGGGTTTTCGAAGAATGTATTGTTAACTTAATCCCAAAAATTTCTAAGTATAGAAAAAGTAATTTTGACTATTGGCTCAAGAACAATTAGTGCTCGGGATATCAGCCCTAATTAATACTGATTTTAGGATCATAAAAGCAAGAGGTCCTTAGGGTAGGCATGATTAAAAGTTTAATGGAACACAAGTTCTTAGTTCGATGTTATGCCTGACTGAGCCTTATATAAGTCTTCGACACTGTTTAAGAAATGAAGCGATTTTAGAAGTTTTAATAAGGCCTAATGTTTGTCAAATTTCTATCCTTATAGAGACAAGTTGTCTGTTGTTTCTTAGTAGACTCCGCCATTCGAGCTATACATTATCAACAACTCCCAATCTTTCTTATGTTCTAAGAATAGAATGCTTATTCTTTTTGTAGATTGTAAGGGTAGTACCTGAGATGTCCTATGTGGACAAGCTTTAATCTTCATTATATAATCTTCAATAAAACTAAGCATTGATTTACTAACTTAAATAATGCAAGTATTTTAGATAAACTTTGAGAACTAAATTTCAAAGTAAGTTATATTAAACTGAAATACTCTTTGAGCACTACTTAAGATTATTGTAATTATTAGCTTTAAGAAAAGAAAATTGATTACTTTTGAAATTTAAAATAAACAAGACTTAGAACTGTTTCCAAGGATAATAAATGCTATAGGAGCTCAGCATTCTATGGCTTCCTAACTACCCTTCCATTTGAATAACCAAGCTCATACATCTTTTAAATGACTCTATAAGAGCTTTTAAAGTTTGGATTGAAGGCTCTTTTAGTAGATTCTTTAGTGTTTAATAACATTTTCTCAAGCCAAGTTGCCTTCTACAAATTCTCTTTCTTATCATCTTGTTGTGTAGTGGGCCAGTAACCTACTTGAAGGCTTTATATAGGAAGGATTCCACTATTTAAATGGTTGCCATAAACCTCTTTATGAATTTCTCGTAGCACACTTTGCCTCTCCATGACCAAAACACCTCAAATATAGACAAGAGTGCCCTCGATGATAGAGAACTTCATTAATCATTGTGTAACACATCGAAGTGTATTTGAGTTGTAAGGCATTGTGTTTGTCTCAAGGTAACTCATCACTCTATATGTATTTCATAATTAAGTTGATCCAAATTGGATTAGCATCTACCTTGAGGACTTGTTTCTTAGTTTATTTTTTTTATGCTTAGCTCTGGGATCAGCTCTAGTGGCATAGACTATGGAACCCTAGCAACCTCAGTCAAAGCCAACTATTAGGGATAATCCTATAGAGAATTTGGTTTGATCGAATTCAAATTATTCATAGTCAAGAGAGCCCATCGTTAGTTATTTTGATTGCTTGGTCGCAGAACTTTCTAACAAGCTATTAAGAAGCCCAATTGGCGTTTTCTTTTGTTTTACCATTTGGTGATTGTCGAAGACTTCAAGTAGGGGACAGATGGCAGCCTCTTGCATCTGATGCAGTTAAACTTTTGGAAGCTAACTATCCCACTAAAGGTGAAAATTTTTCTATGGTGGATGGCACATGATTGGATTCCTACAAAGGCGAACTTGTTTCATCATCATATACTAACTGATGTATCTTGCCTATGTTATAGTGTTGGTGATGAAACCTCACTCTATGCTATATAGTTATATGACAGGTTGAAGGAGGGGAGAGTTCCTATGACTTTATAGATGTTAAATGTTCTTATAATTTGTCTACTCTTAATTTTTTTACTTGTTGCATGAAAGTTTTGAGTGTGAGTAATTTAGAGCAATTAGGAATAATTCTATGGAGAATTTGGTTTGATCAAAATCAGATTATTCATGGTCGAGAGAGCCTGTCGTTAGAGGTTTTGATTGCTTGGTGAAAGTACTTTATAGCAAGCTACCAAGAAGCCCAATTGGTGTATCGATCTCTAATAGCAACTTATAGGTCTTAGCTATGTTTTGTGTTATCATTAGGGCACTATATTAGCTAATGGCATGCTTAAGTTAGGAGCTTTATTTTTTATACTCTGGCTAAATCTTTGGCGATACTAAAAGGGTTGTGCTTGGCAATAATGTTCAGCTATTGGAAATTGAATCAGATGCTACCGTAGTAATTAATGATATTCTTGCAGAGGAGGTGGTAGCCTCTGAGGTTGGAATACTTATACATGATATCCCATTTGTTTGCAATCCTTCCAATCTGTTAAAGTCTCATAATGCCCAAGAGTTGCTAACAAAGTAGCATATGGAGTAGCAAAGATAGCTCTACATTCATCTTCGGATTGGATTGTTACAAGTTCTATTCCTAATTCATTTTTTAAGTATATTGTTGAGGATACTCCTCGATATTCTATTTTTTCAATTTAATATCAAGTTTAGTTCTTTTTAAAAAAAATTAGTCAATTGTTGAACCCTACACTTGGGCATTCTATATAAAACTTTGGGGTGTTTGGTTTCTTGGAATTATCATTGGAATCCAACACTGGGGCATTTAGACCTAAAATGTCATTTTTAAATTTTCACAACCTTTTTCACTTTTGACTTTTCATTTTACTCATTCTTTATACATCCTTCATATACTTAACTTCGTGATGACTTTTTATTTGTTTGTAACCCATAATCATACAATTTTGAATAGCCAATTCTAAAAAATCCCCATTTGATTCAAAATATCTCTACATGAGGCTTTCTACGATCCATACGCACCTATGCTCTATCTCTTAGAGCTAATTTCAATTAAGTCTTTATCTAGACTTAACTCATCTTTACTTCATGATTTTAGTCTTCAAAGGTACGAATACTTCTTGCCTAGGGTAGTATTGTTATACATTCTCTTTTAACCCTCATCAAATTAATGAGCTAATTTTCAAAGGTACTTTATTGTATGCATTCCCTCAACAATCCATAATAAGCCAATTGCAATCATCTCATTAAGCACATAAAGCCCTTTATGATTCTCACCTTTCATCACCATAGATTCTTTCACTACCTTCAGTATTCCTTTTTTCGCTTTAAATGACTACACCTCTTTATCTAGCTCTTTTAGGAATATTAAGTTCCTCTTCAATCAAGGAACATGCTTTACACTAAGTGAGTCCCTAATCTTTCTATTTGCATACTCATCTTTATGTCGCCCACCTTTATAGCTTTACAAGCTATGTCATTACCCCATTAGTGGCTTTATATTAGTTGAACAAAGATTTATAAAGGCACATATAGACACTATAGCCAGAATCTAGTACCAATCTCCAACATACTTCCCATTAAAGGCTACTATTGCTGCATCTTCATCCCTTTCTTTTATTTTAGGACATTCTTTAGTTAAGTGCTCATCCTTCTTGCAAAGATAGAACTTCTTAAATCTCTCTTGATTGATTGTTCTTCGTATCTTTTCCTCATGTAACCAAACCTATTGCATTATCAAATTTGGATTTCTTCCATAATTCTTTCAAGTTCAATGAGGTCTTAAAAGCATTCATTGTTAAGGTCTACCTATCATACATTAACGTATCCATAAAGTGCTCATAACTTGAGGGTAACTAATATAATAGTATAATGGTCTTGTCTTCATCCTCGATCTTGATGTTTATTTTTTTAAGATCTATAATAATCTTATTGAAGGTGTTAACATGGTCTCTAATTGAAGTTGCTTCAGCGATAGACATCTAATACAACTTTTTCTTGATATACAGACAATTTGTCAAGGATTTTATCATATAAAAGGCGTCAAGTTTCTTCTATATGCCAATTGTCATCTTCTCTCTGACCACCTCCTTTAATACTTTATCACTCAACGATAAAACTATGGTACTGTGGGCTATTTTTTTAAATAGTTTCTCTAACTCACCAGACTTTAAAGGTTTCTTCCATTCACTGGTAGTTTTTTAGGTCTCCTCCAATGCTGAGTCTAAACCTTAACTCACCAGTAAAGTCATAACCTTTACCTTTCATAGATTGAAATCGTTGTACACATTAAACGTTTCTATCTCATGCTTGTCTATTTCCATGGTTAATACCACTTAGGTATATTCCCTAACCTTAAGCACTATTACCAATTTGTTGCAGGATGTTAGCCTTAACACTAATCTCTCTTAGAAATTAGCTTTTTCTATAATACCCACTATAGTAGTAATTGCGACTTCGGGTCGACGTTGTGGCATTCATCAACCATCACTGAGGCGTTGAACCCAACACTGAGGCATTTTACAGAAAACGCTGAGACGTTCGACTTCCTAAAATTATTGCTAGGGCATTCTATCATCCAACGGTGAGGCATTTAGAACTAGAATGTACCTTTGTATTTTCATGCCCCTCTTTAATTTTGACTCTTTATTTTGACTCTCTATTTCGCTCATTCCTCATACGTCCTTGGCATACTTAACTTCATGAAGACTCCACATTGGTTTCCAACTCCAACATTCAACTAATCCATTTTTATTAGCTTTAGGTCTCAATGCTACTTTAACATCCTCAGTTAACTTCACAGCATTTATATTTTGTTTTGCTTAAAACGACGAAGTAATTAGAGCAACACTATTAATAACACTTTCTAGGATTGAGTTTCAACTATAGTGATTTAAAACACTCCAATTGAGCCATAACTAAGAATTTAAGCTTACGTCTCGCACGAGGACACGACCAAACCTCACTTTTTAGTCCTTTCCAGAAACACTTTTGGTAAGAAATCGAAAGGGTTTGTTCACTTTGAACTTTAAAATATGTTGCAATTACAAATTCATCATTAAGGTTTCTTGTAGACATAATCGTATATAATGTTGATATCTTACAATATACAACCCAAATTGTCATGTCAAATTATTAAGATGAATGTTAAGAAAAATATAATTGAGGAATCTATAGCAATTAGAAAGCGAGTATCAACAACTTTCAATGAGAAATAAGAGTATAGTGGTATTTTACAATCAAATTTATGTAGCACTAAATGGGAGAAGGGCTCTATATATAATAATTTGACTTGGGGACCACAATCCTAAAAAAAGGTTTTTATATACTAGGTTAAAATATTATCCCATCAATTATTATTTAACTAGTATTGGGTCTCAATACATAATAAGCTCATATCTAATAAATGTTTCTTAAGTCTAATAAGAAATAGTCCAAAAAAATTACTTAAATTGGCTCTTATTTAAGATGGCTCACAATGTATAATTATTGTTAATATGTGAGCTCACATAAAAAATAATAAAATCCAATAATCTCCCACTTGGGCCATATATGTCATCTGAAAATAATTGTACATTATAAACTTTAGTGTGCACAATAAATGCTATCTTATTTTGAAACATCTATTTAAATATAGTCTAGTCCATTAACCATATCAATATAGGATTAAAGCGACTTTTGATGCACATATTCGTAACTATAACCATCAATGGTCAGTATACTAAGATAATCAATAACATAAATCAAATATGGATATATAGCATGCAAATTACATGAAATATAATCTTAAACATGTTTATTTCCAACTAGTCTTACTTTATTCTCCAACAAGTTAAATACTTTCTAAACTTTATATAAAATCGCAGTAGAAAGTAACAAGCACTTTCTAAACTTTTGCAAAACTATAGTAAAACGTTTGACTCTATTTAACAAAAATAAAATATAAGTGTTTCTTAGCTAAATGAAAATCAAATAACAAGCTTCAACTACTTATACATATCATGAAATAGCACAACACTTATATGAGTAGTATATTTATGAAACACCTTAGGCGATAACCCTTTGGTGAACGGATTTGTAATTATAGAGTTTGTACTAATATATTCAATTTACACTTGTTGATTATGAACTCTTTATTTAACAACCAAAAATTTGATGTCTATATGCTTAGACTTCAAAGAGCTTCTGTTGTTATGGGAAAACATTACTGCCACTTTATTATCACAATAAATTTTCAGTAGTCATTTAATAACATTGACAATACAGAGCCTTATAATAAATTTTTGATTCATATCCCATGATATAATGCATGAAAACAAGCTATAAACTCGGTGTCTATAGTTCAAGAAGCTATGAATATTTACTTAGCACTCTTATAAGAAATAGTTCCCTTGGTCAAAGTGTATATATAGCCTAATATGGATCTTTTACTATCTAGGCATCCAGTAAAATCAGAGTTAGAATACCCTATGATTTCTAATATATCCAATCTCTTATATGTGAGAAAGTAGTCTTTTGTCCTCTATAAATATCTCTTAACCTATTTGGTTACTTTCTAATGATCTATCTTAGGGTTACTTAAATATCTGTTTAGCATTTCAATAATTTATGTAATCTCTAGATGTATACACACTTGAGTATACACAAGACTCTTTACTATTAACGCATAAAGGAATTTTGTATTTTTTTCTATTCAATCTCATTCTTAAGGAACTGATTAAGACTGAACTTTTCACATTTACTGAGAAAATAATCCTTCATGCCAAAATTGATCAGCACCTTATTGATATAGTTCTTTTTGTGATAACCCATGGATACCTTGAGTATGATCTCTATGTTTATGAATCCTTAACACAAAATATGTGTCCCCAAGATCTTTCATTTTAAAATTTATTGCTAAAAATATCTTAGTTTCGTGTAATAACCCTATATTACTGCTTGCTAGTAGTATATCATCGACATACAAAACCAAGAAGATAAATTTACTCCCACTGAACTTGTGATATATATAGTCATCAACTACATGTTTATCAAAATCAAATGAGAAAATCACTTGATGAAACTTATAATATCATTGATGAGATACTTACTTGAGACTGTAGATAGAATTCTTTAATTTGTAGACCATATTATTTAGATCTCTATATACAAAGTTTTCTGACTATACTATATATATCATTTCCTCAGTATTACCATTGAAAAACGCAATCTTTATGTCCATTTGGTATAGCTCCAAATCAAAATTAACTACAAGTGTCATAAGAAATCTAAAAGAGTCTTTTGTTGATACTAGAGAGATTATTTTCTCTCGTCATTTTCCCACCAAACAAACACTCAATAATCAATGTAAAATTCATAGCAAATCTTGGTTTTGGTTGTCGATTTTAACTCCATCTTCAGTCTTTTTCGCATAATTTAACTCCAACAAGGTACTATTGTGCTAATAAACCCTAATTTTTTAATGTTTCTTTTATGAAGAAAATGGATGTGGGTTGATTAAATTATTGTAAAAAATTTTCTTTTATTATGTTAGATGACGTTTTTTTTGTTGGGTTTCGACTGTGTTGGGTTTGTTGCAAAAGAGCATGTTATTATTTTTTGTTTGGGGATATTTTTATTTTGCAATAAATGTAACTGATATCAAATCTCCAATTTGTTTGTCGGGTGTGTTGTTCGGTTGTTCACTACAATAGAAAAGGCCTTTTGTGACGGCTAAAAAATCGTCGCAAAAGCCTTTTGCGACGGCATTACGATGGCAAAAAGCCGCCGCATATGCGACCATCGTAAACTTTTGCGACGGCTAACAAGCCGTCGCAAAAAGTGTACGACGCATGACTTTTTTGCGACAGTTAATTAGCCGTCGCAAAAAGGTCTATCTCTTGTTTTATTGCTGCTACATGTGGAAAATTATTGGAGAGTCTTATAATAACAAAAAAAAGTTTAAACAAATATATTACAATAACAAAAAGTCTTATCATGTTTTTATAATTTAATATTTTTAAATAAATATATTACAATATCATTCAAAACATATTAATAACATGAAAAATATATTAATAACATTAAAATATAACCATTCAAAATGTATTAATAACATCCAAAAGGTATCAATAAGATCCAAAATATGTTTATAACAATTCTGAACTTTTTAACATTTATTCAGTTTTTGTATGATGACGGTGCGCACTGGAAGCATCTTGAACCTACAAATAAAATATTTGTATTTAGTTAAGATTTTACAAGTAAAAATTAAAATTAAATTAAAAATAATATGAAATTAAACATTCATACCTGATCATTAGTAGACAGCTGAAACCCATGACTGTCAAAAAATTGTTGCATCATTGTACACATCTCATCATATTGATTTTACAGAACTATATATTTTTCTCGAAGATCATTATAACTAGATTTTAAACAATCTAACTCTGCTTTTACCTGTTCATTGTTTTAGCTTGAACTTTGTTGTGCAATATCTGATGGTGATGGACCATGCCCATAAGTTTTAGTATATCCATGACTATTGCGTCCCATCACATCAATAAATATTTGGTCTCTCACAGCTTCTGTTTGTTCATCATTAGGCAACTGAGATAAACGTTCATTTAATTGACCCTAAAAACATTTAATTGACCCTTACAATTATTTCTGCACTATCTGAATCAGCTATACTACCATCAGATTTGGATCGAGTCTCAATAAATACACTCATACGATCTGTCTTTTTTCCTTTTTTCTTCATCTAAAACATTGTAAACACATACATACACACAATAATTAACATTACATTCAATACCACAATAAATATCAACATTATTAGAAAATTAACATTACATTCACTAACAAACTAATTTAAAAAAACCACTAAGCTCAAATTCAAGCAATGATCAATTTAACAAAACTCTTCACCCAAACAATCATTAAACATATAAAAATATAACTAACCTGTTCTCTCTTATTAGCAAATGAAGTTCGATCTGTTTTAGGAAGTGAAGACACTTGCATACGATGTTTTTTTATTCTTTTTAGCAATGGCCTACAATACGAAATAATCATGCAAAATATTATTTTATACTAATTATAACTTACAACATAACTTAAGTTTAGTTAAGTTATACCTTAACTTCCTCACTGCCCCAATAAGCTACAAGTGTCTTCCATTGCTCTTCAATAATTCTGGAAGGAATGGATGCAAGACGTTCAGCATTTATCTTGTCATCATAATACTTACTCTTTAATCGATATTTCCAATCTTTCCAAAGTCTTCCCACATTTCTTAAACAGTGGCGTCTATAAGCATCTGGAGTATCTGTGTTTGCCTACAATATAATATGAACCTAATTATATTATAAAACATGAGCCTAAACTAATTAAATGTTATAGTAATGTTTTCTTACCTTCACCTCTCTCCAAATATGTTTTAAGAGATCATCTGGCATGTCAGTCCACTCAACATATGTCAAAGGCGCTTTCAATCCATTTCGTGCTATGGTCCCAAGTTGGGATTTGAACTGATCAGAATTTGGACCAATTACCTGCCACACTAAATTAAACTCTAGATGCATAATATTTCCTGTGCCCCAATCATTAACACTTAGAGCTGGGCCACAATGTGTTGATTCACTTGGTCCTAAAAAAATTCATATTAGTGTGATTTTTCAAGTAATAGAAGTTAAAATTAATTATTATACCTTCTTTATCATCTTGTGCAAAAGAACGAGAAGACATAGATGTCTATCGTTGTGACTCTGCCTGCTGTAGAAGTAAGACATCCATAGATGAGCCTTTTCCTTTTTTAAGTGCCATAACTAGCTACAATTAGATATCAAAATGTATTGTTAGAAAACATTCATAAAAAAAATTAATATATCAATGAAGTTTATTATTAAAAAAAAGAATGTAATTATTAAAATATATAAGAAAAATATTCATTATCAAAAAATATATAATGACACCTAGACAGGGGGGGACGTAGTTAGCCTTACCCCGCAAATGCAATCTATTACAACTCACTCAAAACAAATCTGTAAAAAAAGATTATTCAATATTTTCCATGACATCATTTTCATCGTTATCATCATTATCATCATCATCAATGACATTTGCATCTACTACTGTCCCATCAACTCCTTGCCTAACCCAACCAATATCTTCATCTTACACATACAAGCTTTCATCCAATTGTTGTTCAGCATATAATTCAACCTGAGGTACTATTGATGGCCTATAAGAATAATCTTTTGTGTACATGTCAAATAAATCTCTAACTGTCATTTTAAGAACAACATGCCAATCTACATTTAAAGGGTCTTTCACATAACAAACTTGCTCTGCTGCCCTGCTAAAATAAAAGGTTCATCACCTATTTGATTATTTTTGTATAATAAATTATTGAAATTCACCAAAGTGAATTTAAACTCATCATGCATCCTTCCAATTTCATTATCTACCCAATCACCCTTAAAAGAACTAAACAACTTACTCTCGAAAAGAATTGACAGCGTCAGTGTTCACTAGCACATAAACAACTTACTCTCGAAAGGAATTGATAGCGTCGGTGTTCACTAGTATATACCTATGTGCTTGAACCCATGAAACATCATCAAGACGAACCTTAACTCATTTTCCCAAAGGACGCCCAAACTTATTACCATAATCATTATTACGAACTGGTCGAGTACTTTTAGTTTCCACTTCATTAAGGTATCTTGAACAAAAATTCATACATTCTTCCATTAAATACCCTTTAGCAATTGAAGCTTCAGGATGTGCTCGATTGCGCACATAAAGTTTTAAAGTTAATAGATACCTACAGTGAAAAGATATTAGATATAATTAACATATGTTTTAATTTTTTTTAAACAAAGATTTAAAAAAATGCAATAACATTGCCAGCTATACCTTTCAATAGGATACATCCATCGAAACTGTACAGGACTAGCAAGTAGCGCCTCTTCAGCTAAGTGAATTGGTAAATGCTCCATGATATCAAAAACTAACATTGGAAAAATCTTCTCAAGATGACAAAGTGTAAGTGCAATTCTATCTTGAATATAGAATAGATCATTTGGCATATTCACTTTTGAGCATAATTGCCTAAAAAAGTTACTCAACTTAATCAACACTTCTACAACATTCTTAGGCAATGCTCTACGAGCTGCCACAGGAAGTAATTGTTGCATTAATATATGATTATCATAACTTTTAAAGCCCCAAATATGACGCTCCTTGATATTCACACGTTGAGAAATATTCGATGCATAGCCATCTGGAACTTCACTTCCTTCAAGACTTTCAAAAAAACATCTTTATGTTCTTTGTTCATAGAAAAACAAGCAGGAGGTAACCGTAATTTGTTAGCATCTCCTAGTTTATGATGTAATGGCTTTCTGATGCCAATATGTTGAAAATCATGTCGTGCTTTCAAATTATCTTTAGAATTTTTAGCAACACCTAATAAAGTCCAAAGAATATTATCACAAACATTTTTCTCAATATGCATTACATCAAGATTGTGGTGAATTAAGTTGAACTCCTAATATTGCAATTCAAAAAAAATACTTTTTTTCTTCCAAGTAGTCTTATCGTTTTTTTTCTCAGTCTCATTCATTTTTCTTTTTTGAAGATCTTCTACCTTATACTCAGTAAGTATGTCATTCAACTGTCTCTTCATCTCAGTCCCTAGCAATCGACTAGGTGCTTGTCCCCATTCCCTTGTGTTATCAAATGATACTCTATCTTTTCGAAACTTATGTGATATAGGTAAATATCGTTGATGACCCATGTAATAGTATTTTCTACCATTTAACAACCAACGAGATCTAGTGTTTTGATTGCAAATAGGACAAGCTTTTTCACCTCTTATATTCCATCCTGACAAGTTACCATATGCTGGAAAGTCATTAATAGTCCATAGCAATGCTGCGTGGAGTTTGAACATTTGATTACATGACGCATCATAAGTGAGTACCCCTTTAAACCATAATTCCTTCAACTCCTCAATCAGCGGTTGCAAATAAACATCAATTTTATTACCAAGTCCTTTAGGTCTATCAATAAGTACAGATAAAATGAAGAATGGTTGTTTCATATATATCCATGGCGGCAAATTATAAGGCATTAGAACAACTGGCCATGTACTATGTGATATAGACATTGTCCTAAATGGGTTAAAACCGTCAGCTGCCAATCCAAGTCTAACATTTCTACTATCAGAAGCAAAATCAGAATTTTTTTAATCAAAAGTTTTCTATACATGACTATCAACAGGATGCCTTAACACACCATCATCAGTGCGCGACTCAATATGCCATCTCATAAGGGAAGCAGTTTTTGAAGACATAAACAACCTTTGTAATCTCGGTACTAGTGGAAAATACCGCACTTGTTTGGCCGGTATTTTTTTGTTCTTATTTTGATGTCCACTAGAATCACCGTCCAATTGCTTATATCTTGAAGAATGACATATATGACATATATCGAGCTTTTTATACTCATTGTTAAACAACAAACAATTATTAGGACATGCATCCCATGTCTTATATGTAAAACCTAAGTCGGTAGTTATCTTTTGAGCTTTATAATACGACTCTGGCAACTTTACTTCTTTAGGAAATGCTTCTTTTAGCAATCCTAAAAGCATTGTAAATGATTTGTTTGCCCATCCACACAACACTTTTATATGCAGAAGTCGAACAATGAATGACAATGAAGAAAAATTTTCACAGCTTGGATACAAGGGAGATTCTGCATCTTGAAGTAATTTAAAAAACTTTCTAGTCTCATCATTGGGACCCTTAGCATGCTCATTGTCTAATAGATTATCATCAGCTAAACCGAAGTCTAAATCTGGAGTACCCATGGCATCATGTATCATTCTAACCATGTCATCATCAGTACCCCAATCATTAATAACGTCGTTTTCTTGGTTATAGTCAAAAGACGTGGAATGTTCACCATGTGCAGTCCAATTTTTGTACTTTGACAAAAAACCATTTACTATAACATGTTCTCTAACTACTTCTCTCACAAAAAGATAATAATTGTAACATTTTTTGCATGGACAATATATTCTTGTATCACCAGTAATGTTCATATATGCAAATTTTAAAAATCTTTCAATGCCGTCAATATACGACTTCGATATTCTATCTGGCAAATCAATCCAACTCTTATCCATATCTACTCCCTTCAGTGCAAAATAAAATTAAGTTAATTATGTTCAACTTCTTAATTAAATGAAAATAAATACATGCAACATGAAAACTATCTCCTTTCTAAAAGATAGGTGGTCCTATCCCATTCAGAAATACTTAATTCTATATGATAGTAATAGTTCAAGTTTTATCCACTTCAATAGCAATTCCGGCAGCATCTCCTTTTAGCTCTCCAAGTACACAGGATAGATTAATGCATACTTGTGTTATTTCAAGTGATGTACTCAAAATAATACAAAATACATATTAATCTAGTATGTACCTAGAGAACAGTAGGAGTCGTCACTGGAATATCTATTGAGTGAGACAAAACTTGAGCTACTACTACTATATAGAATTATGCATTTCCAAACTGTCCAAATCAGGACAATAAAAAAATATATAATAAAACATGCTTTTCTCATAGTTATCTTTTAAATATGGTAAGAGTCGTATGACATACAGCTTTCACCATCATAAGAAGATAACAATGAGAAAAACATATTTTATTATATATTTTTTGAACGAGTCTAAGGTTACAAACATGCAAAAATTAAATGCAATATACACACTGTTAACAATTTAGTATGTTCTTTTAAATAATATTTTATAATTAAATATTTACCTCAAAGTGCAGTACAGGAGTTATGACCCAACAAAAAAATTTGATACAATGTTGATTGATACTTCTTCAAGGAAAAAATAGAACGTCCAAATGAGCCAGCGACTAATGACCGCTCTTTTGAAAATCACAACTAACAACAAACATACAATATGCAAATTATATTATATCAAACTAAAAGATTAAACAGATTTGAATTAAAGAAACAAACAAGACACAAAAAAAGTAAGAAATTTTTTTTCGTAAAGTCTAATTATATATACTTACAAGTACTCAATTTGTTATAAAGACAATTATGATTTGAGTAGTAAAAAAATTAAGCACAACATTATGTTGTTCTCTTTATTTTCTCTAATATTAATTTGGGCTTAATTAGAGTTAAGTTAATAATTTTTTAGCTTAATTATTAATTTGGGCATAATTAAGAAATATTTGGGTTAAGTTAAAAAATTTTGGGCATAATTATTAATTTAGGTTTAATTAAGGCATTTTTGGGTTAAGTTAACAATTTTTGGGCCTCATTATTAAATTGGGTTTAAAAAAAAATTTGGGTTAAGTTAATTATTTTTGGCCTAATTATTAAAATTAGGTGTAATTAAAAAATTTGGGCTAAGTTAATAGTTTTTGGGCCTAATTCTTAATTTGGGTTTAATTAAGGCATTTTTTTGATTAATTTAACAATTTTTGGGCCTGATTATTAAATTGGGTTTATAAAACATTTTGGGCTAAGTTAATTATTTTTGGCTTAATTATTAAAATTGGGTGTAATTAAACATTTTGAGCTAAGTTAATAATTTTTGGCCTAATTATATTTGCTAAGCCAACAAACAGAGTATTAGAAAACAATCAACTACTAAATCACAAATAATTTTTAGCAAAAATAATCAACTACTAAATCTTTAGTGCAATAAATATGCTAAGCTTAATCTCTCACCAAATCTTGCTTGTTGCTGATATGAAAATAATAATATATTATCAATATACAAGCACATGGACAATATTAGATCTTGCAAAGACATGCAGTCCACTACTTTGTGTGAATACAAAATGCAGCAGCAGAGCAATAAGATTGATATATCAAATTCTATGACCGAACTTAAAGAATGAATTTTTGCCCATGCCTGAACTCTAACAACACAGAAACAGATGTTGTATAATAATTCAAAAAAGAGAAGTAATTTGAACAGTTTTAAGTCAGACTTGGAATAACAAAAAGTCAAAGCTAGAGAGATAAAATTATTTAATACCCTTGTTCTACTGTTTGAACTTGTATTTGTATTTGCTAGGAACAGGTTTATGGGTTCAAAACTACTTCTTATAGGCTCTATCTCAACGATTATACCTTCCCATTCCAGTTTCTTTGCCTCTTTACTTAACCCTTTTTCACTCTATATTACTTGTTGAATTCCTCTTACATGAATACAAGCCTCATAACAATGTTAGTCATGAGCTACGTTATAACTAGCTGATACACTTGCACAACAGTGATACCATGCTTTTGTGAAATGTTCCACTAACAAATTTTGATGTGCATAGGGCATTATCTAATTCTGGTTGGCCATACCCGGCCATTTTCTTCTAGTGGTCATGCAAAATTATTATTCTTATTTTGGTATTTTAGTTATATTGCTCCCCCATCTACGCATCAGAAAGCTTTTTTTATTCTCTACTATTTGAATAAAGCAGAAAAGTTGAAAATAGCACTATCTAACTCAAGATTTTCAAACTTCCAGCACGTCAATGCAGTAGAGGAATAGCATCTACAACAGCCTGTAATACTAGAGGGATAGGCAGGATAAAGACTAGTGCTGGATTTATACATGAAGGCATTACTATGAAGTTATCAGAAACAAGGACAAAGAATCATAAAGGAAATATAAATGCAAAACTAGTTTGAGCACAGCAGGTCAGTCCAAATGTCACTGCTAAATATACAATCAATCTAAACCTTGTGTTTGTCATGCCATTTATATCAAATACATTGTTAACAATTTGAGGTTCTGGTATTCCATTAGGACGAGTTTGTTTCAGACAAGGGCATTTGAATCTTTGGTATAATTTTACAACACTGGCAGTATATGTTGTGTTGATGTTCTGATATTCTATTTTCTTTTGTCAATCTTCCATTTGGAAATATAAAAAAGCACTATCAGTGTATTAAAACAAGAGGAATGAAGAATGAATTTATTTTGTATAAATGTGTACGTGTAAGGTGCATGGTGAATATTCATCGAGCAGGGAAAAGAAGCCGAATAAAAGAAGGAACAAAACAAAATTAGTTCTGAAAACTTATACAAAATGAAAATGAACTTGTGAAAAAGCATGAACTAATGATATCTACCAGCTTGCAGGTTAAGAACTGGGTAAATAACATCAATAATCAATAGTCAATACAGTCAATTATATGAACTATTTCTTGACTGCATACATTTAACTGGTTCAGAATTAAAAATAAGTAACCCAGAACATTATTGATGTTAACATACTATAATAACACAAATCTCAAATTTCATAAACAACAAAAATAACATGAGACATACAAATAGATACAAACTGAGCCCTAATTAACTTGACTGAATTTTGCAGAAATAAAATGTCGCGATAATAAGGACTCCTCAAATGAGCCTTAATTAACAAAAAAACATTTCAAAAATTAATGAAATCAACAATTGCAATTTAATAAAATATATGTGTAAAAATATTGATAGTTGAAATTGAGCTTCACAATTAAAATTTTAAATCAAATAAAAAAAAGGATAAAAATATTGATATAAAGAAAAAAAAAACTTGTTGATAAACTAATGGAGATACCTGAGATGAGATGAGACGACGAGAAAAAGAGAGATCGAGAGTTAGTGTTTAATCATCGTTCAAAAACTGATTCTTCACTGTCGATGAAACCTGTCGCCGCGATTTGAGATTTGAAAATGTGAGAGAGAGAGAGAGAGAAGACGAGCATTAAGTAGCATTTATATCTATATTAAATTTTTTTCAAATCAAATGGCTTCGTTTGTTTTGAGTCTTTTGTGACGGCTAAATTAGCCATCGCAAAAGGCGTCGCAAAAAGCACATTTCTTTGTAGTGGTTGGTATTATTATTATTATTATTATTTTGTACATGTAGGGTTTGTTGGGTCTTTGTTGTTGGGGGAAGAAGTGGATCCATTTTCATTGTTAACAAAACAATCTAACTTTCATTATAGTGTTTGCGTATAATATGCTTTTTTTTTTTAATAATTTGTTCGTTTATACATAAATTAACTATTATGTGGTATTTGTGTTAATGGTGTTTGTTATTACGGTGTTGAAAAAAAAACGAAGTGAGAGCTGCCTTTATGGTGTTTGTGTTTTGAGTAAATGGAATGCACCTTTGACTTAGACACAAAACATATATAATATGCTAACTTAAATTGATGCCTTTAACCACCCACAACTGTTGCGACCAATGTCTTACTTTATTTTGAATTTCATTTGTAAAATTATAGGTTTTATTTTTATGATGTCGGTTTATGATAATGATGGATTTCAATTTATAAGAGTGGATTTTGTTTACATTAATTTATATAAAATAAATTTTGGGTCATGGAAGAATGATAGAGAAAATAACAAAAGAAATGAAAATATAAAAAAGAAAATGTTTTAGTTTATAATTAACTATAAAATTATAAAAGTGGTATATTTAGATACATTCTAAAATATTGTTGTCTTCCTACGTTGACATTATACTATATAAGGGTAAAATATACCTTGTCACTATGAACTGCTTGTTAGAGATAGTGTCTTAAAAACATGTATTTGTACTTTTTTTTAAATAAATAAAGTTTCAATTTTATACTTGAAAAGTGTTTAAAATGTTATGATGTAAATATAAAAAAATTCATTGTTTATTTATGTGACCATAACCTTAGCATATAATTTATATGACTAATGTAGTGACATTCTGGTGAATGCACTTTATATAATGCAATTCAAAAAATTCATTGAATTCTTATATAAAATACTGTTGTTAATTAAGAATTCAAATAACATCAACTGATAATTATATGCAGATCAACCTCAATCCTAAGTGATCATAAACTCTTGTTGATAGGGCGTAATTATATGAAATATTTTATCATCCTAAATTTAATATTTTCTTAATTTATTCCAATAATTTGGCCATTTATGCATATTAATATTGTTTTATAGGTTTAAGGACTATTGATGCAAAAATACTGAAAATTGAATGCAACCATAATTATTTGAGATGAGAATCTAAAATGGGACTAAAATGCTCAAAATGTGGTCAGTATTGTGAACAGTGATATTGCTACAGTACATGAACAGTCATAAGGGTTACTGCTAATACGTTACAATATATGGCCGCAGCATTGAAATCAATAGCTTTAGCTTCGCAACACTGGATGCTAGGTACTCTTTTAAAGGCAATGTTAATCTTATATAAACACCTATTATTGAGCCAAAAATGGGTTGGACAACAGAGAACACAAAAGTAATACATCATTTGGGACTTTGAAGCAAGAATCAACAAAGATGAGAAAAAATTCTACATATTGGAGAAAGAACACCACTATTACATCAGAGAAAATTTTCTCTTATCTTCAATTTTGTATTTTGTTGTTGATTTTAATATGTATAATGATGTTGTTAGATACTCTAAACTTATGTTCACATTCATGAACTAAGTTTTATTACTAGGATTACAATGTGAACTCAATATGTAGCTTAAATGGATTATTTTCCCTTATTCATCATATTGGTATTTAACTGTTCAATTTGTTCTATGCTTAATACTTCTAATTACATGACAATGTGTTAGATTGATTTGAAAATCTTAATGAACTTGAAAACGGGAATTTTGGGTTAGCCAGGAATAGATTATGTATGATCATTGTGTAAAAGCATGAGTTTCATATAAGATAGGAATATATTCATATGGTATATAGGACTATTTAAAGAACTTGATCTTAATGAATCTTATTTCAATTTAATTATCATAAGAATATTACTAATTGATTGAATGATATATACTCACTTGACCATCGGAAGAGGCTTGTGAGGATATTAGAGTTCTTGGTTAACAATTCATATTGATAGTTTTAAAAGGAGTAATTAGATTCAAGTGAAGTATTGAGGGATTATAGTAATCCTAAGCATTTGAGCATTGGTGTTGTCATGTTTGTTCTCTTTGCACAATTTTTGTAATTAGTTTCATTATTTAGTTAAATCAAATATCAACATATTAAAATACTACTAGTTTGAATAAAAGTAGGACACAACTTTCGTACTTAGTAAATAGTAATAATAATTCCTCGTGAAAACGATACTCTACTCATCGTATATTACTTGTTGTGATAACGTGCACTTATGTTTAGGTATATACATACAAAATACACAATGCTTATATATGTCATTGTGTCATTTGACATACTCGTCATGGATTGTCTAAAAAATAGGCTAAAAATGCGACGAAGATAATTATGGAATTAAAGAATTAGAACGCTCAATTTGTAATACAATTACAAAATAACTGTTCACTTGTTAATTAATGGTACTTAATGATAAAGAAGTAATAAGAAGGGTAAAACAGTAATTGATCTAGCTTTAATATGACTATCTATGAAGGGTTGAATTGCATGTAGTGATTAAATTAATAAACTGCTTTAAGTTTTCTAAATAAATTATATCTACAATTTCAAGAGTATAATTTTAGATTTTTAGTATAATAACATTAGAATTAATAAATTTTATTAATTAATTAAAGAGTTTAATTAATTATCTAAAATTTATTGGAGCTTAAAATTATAGGTGCATTAGTCCCTAAAACTATCTCTTAAGTTATTACAGTGAACGATAAAATAAATGAATTGTGTAATTACACAATAGTTATGTCTTAATTATAAAATTAATTAATTGAGAATTAATTAATTTTAGAGATAATATGTTATCTAAAAATAAATACTTAATTTTAGAAATTAAATATATAAAATCTCAATTATAATATTTTAAATCATCAAAGAGATTTTTTCTCTCATTGGATCTCTCCTAATAAAAAGGAGAGATTATCTCTTTTAGATTTTTCTTCTATGAAAAATTAATTTTAAAAATTAAATAAATTTAAAAGTTGTGTAACACCCAAACACTAGAGCTAAATAGAGAGTGTTTCTCTTGCCTTACGTTTCCTTCTCCTTAAAATTAGGGACATTTTTGTTTTATTTTAATTAATAAATGCTATTACTTAAAATTATTCAATTAAAATAAAAGGGTTTATTTTAATTCAAGTATTATAAAAACGAAAAGAGAGGACACACACTAATGCAAAAGAAGAACACAAAAGACGTATTTTTTTCTTTAGAAGAAAAAAATTAGAAGCCCACTCTTCCTCTCACTGTAGAACAAGAGATTTAGAAGAACTAAACATCTATAAGGAAGAAAAAATAATTTTTTATTTTAAATCATGTTTATTTTATTCCTAGATTCAGAAGGAATTTGATTTTTATTTCTAAGTTGCATGAACAATTATTTAATATTTTTTTTATAATTATGAGATTATTATCTATAGAAATGGTTTAGATATTTGTCATGCAAAATCAAAAAATAGTTGAGATTACCTGCTCATTACAGAAATGAGGGAAATGCACAAATAGTTGTGTCTAACACAAACCAAGATAATCCATTGACATATAGACATACAATGGAAGATTAAAAAAATGATAAGAAGCCATGAATTAAGAAATGGAATCTATGTACTCCAATTCAGTCTGGGAACTTATAGATCCACTTGAAGATGTTAAGCTCATTGGGTACAAATGGATCTTCAAGAAGAAAATAGGCATGGATGGAAGAGTATAGAATTTCAAAGTAAGACTAGTGCCAAAGGGTTATACCTAGAAAGAGGGAGTCAATATGAGAAGACTTTTCTCGCTGGTAACCATGCTAAAATCCATTCACATCCTCTTGTCCATTATAGCATGTCTCGATTATAAGGTATGTAAAATGGATGTCAAGATAGCCTTTTTGAGTAGCTATCTTGAATAGAGCATCTACATAGTGCATGATGTGATATTTCTATATCTTAATATTAAGTGCAAGTATACACCATCATATGCAAGTAATAAAGGGACAAAAGAGTTGGATGCCAAATCCACAGGGATAATATATTCTTTTTAACTAAATACTAAAATTATGTCTTTCTAGTAATTATTCAAAAAAAAAAAATCTAAGAATGAATATAAAGCAATGATACAATGTAAAGTGATTTGGAAGATAGTAATATAGAGAAAACCTAGGGTTAATATTATCCCTCAATATGCTTTGTAATGATTAATCCTCTGATATTTAATTCCTTTAGTTTTTATTATTAATCAAGATACTAGTGTATTTACAAGCCCTTCCTAAGGTCATGCAAGTATACCTTAATTTACCAAATACTTATATTCCTATAGTAGTTATAATAAATTAAGATTCATTAAAATTAAGTCTTACTGATCATACATGCCAATTAAGTATATTCTTATCCTAATTTGAAACTTGCATATGCAACATTGAATGTTACGCTACAATCATGCATCAAATTACCTAGGTCTAAATATAATGATTCCTTTTTTGAGTTTATCAAAATATTACAAATTTATTTACCATATATTGGCTAGATATATTGAAGCACTAAGAACAAGTAATTTGAATAACAAAGAACTAAGTTTATTAAATATTAGAAAGATATGGCAACTAAGTGTATTTATTGAGTTCAAGTATTAACTCTAGAAAGAAAATTTAGTTCATAACTACAAGAAAACAATGGCAAAAATAATAATAAAATGATACAATCAATAGCAAACTGATATAGACGTCGAATTGCTCTTGATTGTGCTGCCTAATAAACTCTTGATGTAGAAGAATGCCTTGAATTTCTCTCTATAGATTCTTTAATTATGATTCTATTACTCTCTAATACTTGTGTCATGTGTCTCACGTGTCTTCTTGGATGCTCTTAGATGATCTCTAAAGGCTGGAGACGAGTGGCCTTTTATAGAGATTGATTTGAGCTTGAAATAACTTATTCTTATTGAGTCAAGAATCATGTTATCGTTGGGGAGCTATCATGCTCTCACTGGGGCACTACGTTCAAAAGCCTGTATCGTTAAAGCGGTGAAGGTTTGGCACTGGAGCGTTGAGCTATCAATGAAGGGGTGGCTTACTAGCAGTAGAGCAGTGAACTGCGACTGAAATAGGTCTTTTTTCTTTTTTTCTTATTTTGTCTCGAGTTCCAATGCTGGGACAGTAAAGCTTGTAGCGCTAGGCGACAGATTCATATTTTGAAATGTTTGCACTTTATTTTAAATTTCATTCAGGTCCCTATAAATAAACAATAATGCATATAAATAGTCATTTATTTTAGTAAAATAATAAAATATCAAGATAAAAATATAAAAAAGTAAATGTCAAATATGCCTTTATCTGTGCAACTAGAGGGGTTCGTAGCAAAAGGCCAGGAGTAGAAAGTCTGCAAGTTGCTCAAGTTCATTTATAAACTTAAGCAAGCTTTAAGGTCTTGGAACTTAAGATTTAATGAAACAATTAAATGTTATGGTTTCAAGCAAAATGTTGACGAACCTTGTGTACACAAGTATATTAAAAACAAAAAAAATAGTTTTTCTAGTACTTTATGTATATGACATTCTACTCATTGGAAATGATATTGAAACACTGTCCAATATAAAAACATGCCTAGTCGAGCACTTCTAAATGAAAAATTTAAAAGAGGCAAGTTATATCCTTGAGATCCAAATTATTCAGGATCGCAAGAATAAAGTATTGGCATTGTCTCATGCGTCGTATATTGATAAAGTACTTATGCAATTTGTGATTTAAAATTCCAAGAAGGGTCAACTATCGACTCAACATGAAATTATTCTTTTTAAAAAGTAATGTCCTAAGGCACCTCAAGAGGAAGAAGATATGGGACGGGTTTTCTATGCCTCACTAGTTGGCAACCTCATGTACATTATATTATGCATGAGGCCTGACATTTGCTATGCAGTGAGAGTAATTAGTCATTATCAATCCAACCTTGGATTGGCTCACTGGATTGCGGTAAAGTACATTCTTAAATATCTTTGAAGAACGAGAAACTATATGCTTGTGTATTTGCATAGAGGCCCGAACTCTACTAGTTATACTGATTCTTATTTTCATTCAGGTAAGGACATTTAAAAGTCGACATCTGGGTCAATGGTTACTCTTAGTGGCGAAGCCATAGTTTGAAGAAGTGTAAAATAATCCAGCACTGTTGATTCAACCATAAAGGTTGAATATATAATAGCTTGCGAAGTAGCTAAAAAAGCAATATAGCTTAAGAAGTTCTTCACTGATCTAGAAGTTATTCCAGATATTGATAAACTATTGACCTTTTATTGTGACAACAGTAGGGCAATAGCGAATTTGAAGGAATCTATAAGCTATAAGAGAGCAAAGCATATAGAGAGAAAGTATTACCTGATTAAAGAAATCATATATAGAGGTAATGTGATGGTTATGAAGATAGCATCTGAAAACTATCTTGTAGACTTGTTCACCAAGATATTGCCAGCTAGAACGCTTGAGGGTTATATGGGCTGTGGGTTTAAGAGACGTGTCTCATCTACTTTAGGGTAAGTGGAAAAATATGTTAGGGATAGTGCCCTAAAAGAATGTACTTATATTATTTTTATAAAATAAATAAAGTTGTAATTTTATACTTGAAAAGTGTTTATAATTTTATGATGTAAATATCAAAAAATTCCTTATTTATTTATGTGACCATAACCTTAGCATATTATTGTTATATATAAGAGGATTAAGGTTATGAATAATAAACAGAAAAATTTTGTAATAAATTAATTAGAGTTTGGGATCTTTCATTTAATATTACTATAATATTCCACAGACATTGAGAATGTAGCGATTTTATCCGAATTACTAACGTTGTGACATTTTAGTAGAGATACTTTATATAATATGATTATATAGGACTAGTGTTGGGATTTGTGCTTACGTGTCATCCCTTTATGTATGAATTATACTAGTATTATTATTTCATTAAATCACTAATTATATTTATATATGGTAAGATGCTTGTAACATTTCAGACATTGTACGATCTAAAAGAGTTCAGATCTGGTCTAAATGAGTTTAGATCAGTGCTAAGAATTAGCAATGCTGAGAGTTATAAATGCTAAGAGTTGGCACTGATAAGAGATATCAGGTTATAAGAGTCAGCGATATCTAAAGAGTTAGAGCCTTATCTGAAATGGGACAAAAACCTAAGAATATATTAGTAATGACGTAGTTGTAAAGAATTACAAATAGTGCTAGAAAATGTCATTTTGCAAATATGTTCTTAAATATTATGTTCCCGATCTATCTTCACTGATGCTGGTCTACCAGTGAATACTTTAATAAATATATAGATTGGTGTATATCTATATCTGGATGGTCCAGATGGTTAGTCTTAACAAACCATGAGTTTAGTGGAAGCTTGTATAGAGATACAGGTGTTCAGTAAGGACTGAATGCTGAACAGACTCACAAAGTTCTCCAATAGACATCCTATAAAGCCATCAATTGAAGGTCTTTCGAGTTGAGTAGTATTCGTAGTCCTTAGACCTGAGTGCCACGGTGGGCTTGTGAGTGATCCACCATACTTTGGTTCTACACATATTAGAAACTTTTCATAGTCTGACCGCTGGGTATCGCTGGGTATAGTCCGATGCTCATGGAGTCTAGTATGCATAGATATGGGATCCATCAACTCATTTGGGTGAGTATTTTATCATAATGCTCTATAGATTGTATTTCAAAAAGTCTTATAGCCATAAGCAGTAATTTCCAGGAAAAGAGCTTAACCCTTGGGATAAATAATATTACAAAAGTGTTTGGGAATATTATTTATTGAAATACAATTCTAAAGATAAGCTTTCAGTTGGGCATATGAAAATTTGACGGTGTTGATCTATATCTCTACTTTGCCCGGATATAAATTATGGAGGGATTATATGAATATGTTATAACCTCAACTTATATGGTCTAACGCGTCGCTTTGTAATATCCATAACGTGTGTGTGGGGCATCGTTCACGGACGTATGGAGGAGTTTCATATGACAATTTAGGCGTGAACCTAAAGAGTCTCACAATATGAAGTGTACTCATTGTGCACTGGGGCAGCATAATGGATTGAACAGTTCCATCCTAGAAATTCTAACAAACCGAAAACATGTTTCGGGGTTCCTCGGGTTGTGTACTTTTTTAAACTTAAATGTTAAGTATATCATTTAATTAGTTGATAAGAGTTATTAACTAATTAAATGTTAACAAGTAGCACAATTTTATTCTATGAATTCACCCATTAACCATGTTAGTAAAATCAAATAATGTAAATATTAATTATTCAAATAGTTTTTGAATAATTAAATAAATATTATTTAAATAAGTAAAATATGATTTTATTCCTAAATGGAAGATATACCTAATTTGAGAAACATAAATTAAATTAAGTAGAGCACTATTTTGTGATTAATGGTTAATTTTATTAGACCATTAAAATGACCACTAAATATTATTTTGGTAGTTGGCCACTTAATCTAATTTTGGTGGAGCACTTGTGAAGTGTTGAGAGCACTAAAAATGGTTGAGTTTTATGTGTGTTAACAAGAGTGTGAATCAAAAATTCGTGCAAGGATTGAGAAGAAAAAGAAGAGTTGGTTTTGAGAGACTTTTTCATTGAACAAAGACTTGTGAGAAAAACCAAAGAAGAAAGAAAAATAAATCCTTCTTATTTTTCTTTCAAGTAATAAAACCCTTGTTGCTAGAGATTAAATTGCTGCTATTCTAGCTTCACAATCCCACCAGATTGTTGTGAACTAGAATTGAACAAAAGTGCACTTCAAGGTGAGCTTAAAGTTGGAGCAAAGAAATCCGGATTTGAAATCTTCATCGGAGGTCTTCAAAGGTATGTTTTATGTATTCTTAAGTTGTTAAGAATTGAATTATATGTGTATATGTTGATTACATGATAAATTTCGCTGCTAAATTCATGTATTTAGTTTTTTCAATATGTACACAATCACATGTATACACCTTAAAATACGTCAACAACTAGACCAGACATAGTTTGAGTTCTTATGTAAATTATCGTTGTTAATTAAGAATTCAAATAATGTCAACTGATGATCATATGTAAATCAACCTCAATCCTAAGTGATCATAAACTCATATTTGTGTCATTGTGTCATTTGAAATACTTGTTACAATTTGTCTAAAGAACAAGGTAAAATTTTTTATTTTGGTGGCATATAGAAATAAGCGACTGGGAATGTGATTTACAAATATAGAATCCATTCCTTTCTAACAGAAGTTAGAAAGAAAGTTTCTTTAAAGATTAATTTTGAAATTAACACGATTACAAATTAACTATTCACTGGTAAATTAATGATAGAGATATAATTATAAGGGTAAAACAGTAATTGAATTAGCTCTAATTATGAACTATTTATGGAAGGTTGAATTGCATGTAGTGATTAAATCAATAGACTGTTATAATTTTTCTAAGTAAATTATATCTACAATTGTAATAGTGTAATTTTAGATTTTTAGTGAAAAACGCTAGAATTAATAAATTAGATTAATTAATTAAAGAGTTTAATTAATTATCCAAAATTTATTAGAACTTGAAGTTGTAGGTTTATAGGTCTCCAATACCACCTTTTAAGTTATGACAGTGAATAATAAAATAAATAAATTATGAAAGTACCCAATAGTTGAATCCTAATTATACAATTAATTAATTGTGAATTAATTAATTTTATAAATAATATATTATTTAATAATTAAATATTTAATTTTAAAAATTAAATATATAAAATCTCAATGATGATTTTTTAAATCATCAAAGAGATTTTCTCTCTTATTGAATCTCTCCTAATAAAGATGAGAGATTATCACTTTTAGATTTTTCTTCTATGAAAAATTAATTTTAGAAATTAATTTTAAAAATCAATAAATTTAAAAGTTGTGTAACTCCCAAATTTTGGGTGTTACACGTGAGCCAAAGAGAGAATGTCTCTCTTGGCTCACAATTTCTTCTTTTTAAAATTAGAGAGATATTTTTTTATTTTAATTAATAAATATTATTTATTAAAATTACTCAATTAAAAATAAAAGGGTTTATTTTAATTAGAGTTTATAAAAGTAAGATAAAGAAAAAGAGAGGACATACACTAATGCAAAAAGAAAAACACAGAATACTTATTTGTTCTTTAAAAAAAAATTAAAAGTCCACTCTAATCAAGGAATTCTTTGGTAGAAGAAAACTAAGCGTGAATTCAATGTATATTTTATAATCTTATTTATTTTAAACATCAAATCTATATGTTCATATGATTCTAAAATAAAAAGTATTTTTATTTAATAAAAATAAATATTAAAAAAAAAAAATTTCTATTCCGCTGCACTATAAATGTCATAGCACCCAACACTGCTAACTGAGCTCAATTGTTATGGGCCTACTGTCTTATGAGATGTAGTCCATTTAGTTTTTTAATGTATTGTTTAGTTTTTAATCTATCATTAAATCTAGAAACTTTGAATCACTGCTATTTCCATTTATATTATCTCTTTTATAATTTTTTAAACTACCATTAAGTTTGAAGTTCTGTTTTTGATCGATTTTATTTTGTTCTTTTTTTGTTTGGAATTGTTGTTATGTTTGCTTTTTTGCTGATCTATTTTATATTGATGTTGCTTGAGTTTTATTAATGATATTATGTCTCAGATATGTGGGGTGTGATGTTTGATTGAGAACAAAACATGGCCAAATCTCTACCTAACATTATTAATTCTTTATACTCATAAACGATTCTAATGTTTGATGTTAAAACTATGAAAGTTTTTTTTAAAAAAAATTTGTGAAGAAAACATTACTTGGTTTTGGATTAACTTACTAACTTTAGCATGAAATCTGGTTATAAGTTTTCCCTTTTTTATTTAATCTTCTTTGGCATTGTTTTCTCTTTAATGCTCTTTTATATCCATTTTTACTAACAAGTAATGGGGATTTGCATTTCCTTTATCTGCAGATTGCCATTTGTTGTTGTTTGATATTTGATATTATCTCTTTCAAAAATGGTGACAAAATATTGTTTACTGGGTATGTAGCTAGTCTCCTATGTAGTTATTTTGATGCCTCCATGTTCCTCTGTAGAATAACTGGGTTCATGCATTTAGGATCTCAGTTGTTGATGCTTAGTTGTTCAAATATAATGTTGTTTCCTTCTTGTTGGAATTGTAATATATTGCTCAGACTTGCAATTTATTGCCCCAACAAAATCCTTTCTTCTAATTTCTTGATTTATTGCTTGCTTATTTGTGTTTTTTTTTCATTGTTCTGAATTTTCAGTTAAAGTCACTCGAATCTAGAATTTCTGTGATATTTTGTGTTTGATTTTCAAGTTACATACAACATAGATGCATTTATTAATCTTTTGAATCACTGTTATCATTTGACCAATTTATAGTTAAACATTCAATCTTAAGTCTTGCTATTTGTGCTTTAACTATTTAGTGTTGTCTCATCCCTCCTACCTTATGCAGAACTTCAGGAACGCTATTGATGATTGTGGTCTATTAGGCATCCAATCCAAAGGCCCTTGGTTCACTTAGTGCAATGGACACGATCCTGGTCACTTTATCCAGGAAAGACTTGACCGAATGCACTGCTCCTTCTCTTGGCAATGCCTCTTCTTTGAGGCTTTTGTGCGACATCTAGAATTCTGAGGTTCGAATCACCAACCGCTCGTATTATCTTTTGGGGAAGCGGGAATGCCTATTGACCCCTCTCAATGGGCCCACGGCAGATTCTACTTTGAAGAAGCTTGGATTGATGAAGAGGATTACAAACAAATTATTTCTGAATGGTGGTCCCAAAACTTGAACTCTCTCGATTCAATGTGTAGAAATCTCCTACATATTAGGTCCCAGCCTAAAAATTGAAATTTGATACACTTCCAAAACTTAAAAGCTAGAATAAAAGAAAAAAAAAACAAATTTTGGGGGCACTAAATGTTGGTGATCGAGTGTGTGACATACGAGTGTATTTTAAAAATACATAATTTTAAAATTTATTATATGTAGCGGAAGCATGTTACAAATACACCCATTTTAACAATTAACCACATATATCACATATATGAACAAGTATATAATTATACAAAATATATATGATAAATAATATTGTATTATAATATAATGTAAAACACTTACCTAATGAAGGTAACTTTACAAATTCTTTAAATCTTTCAACAATCCATGTGAAGAGCTCACCTTGAAGTATATGTTGAACAATTCTAGTCCATAACTTTTGGTGGGATTAAAGAGCTAGAATGGTAGTTTAGTTTTAGGATTTTCAGCAACATATATTCAAATTCTTTTGAATATAAGTATATTTCTTAAATGAAGATGATAAATATTTTCTATACAACTCTTGTATTAATTAAAAATATTTGACATACAACTCTTGTATAATTCTTAGAAACAATTTCTACATGATAACTATTTTAACAACTCTTATCTAAAACTAATTATCTTTTTTTCCATTTTTCTTTCATTCATTTTGGGCCATTCATTAGAGAAGGAGATGAAGAGAAGTTTTTACATGTTTTCAACACTTGAAAGAACAAAACTTAAAACTCTCTCTTACCTTTCTTCCTTGGCCGAATTTTTGCTCCTAAAATTGAATGAATGATTCAATTGTTTTTGCTAAATCATTTTTATTATTCAACATTTTGATTAAACAAAATTAAGTGCTCCATCAATTTTATTGTTGGTCTCCTACTTAGAATTAATTTAACCAAGCACTAGAATAATTGCCACAAAAATTAATTTTTACTTAACAAATATAATTACTTTAATTATAATGAGTAAATAAAAGGCCAACATTTAGGTCCCTCATTGTATTAAAATACAATGCCATGATCTATATATATTATAATATTATCTAATAATATAATAATAATATATAATTTAATTATTCAAAAACAATTTGAATAATTACTTTTTACCTTATTAATTTTTACTACCAAGTTTAAATGGTAAAAAGGTAAAATCAAATCATGGAACAAATTTTGCCACTTGTCAATATTCTATTAATTAACAACCCTTGTTAATTAATTGAGTGATTTATTTAAAATTAAGTCTTGACAAATGTACATCCCGAGGGATCCCTAAATAATTATTCTATATTGCTAAAATTTATTTGATTGAATAATTCAATCCAATCCGCTACCCTAGTGCGTAACGAGTACACTTCATATTGTGAGACTCTCTAGGTCCATACCTAATTTGTTATATGGATCTCCTCCATACTTTCGTGAATGATGTCCCACACACACGTTACGGATATTACAAATCAACGTGTTAGACCATGCAAGTTGAAGTTATTGCATATTCGTATAATCCCTCCATCAATTATATCATTGAAGAGCCGAGATATAGATCATCACCGTTAAATCTCTTATTTGCTCAACCATAAACTTATCTCCATATTTATATTTCATTCAACGATATCCACAAACACTTTTGTGATATTGTTTATTCATTCGGAAAATATTTTTCGAGGATTATGCTTGTGGCCACAAGACTTTCTGAAATATAATCTCAGATCATCAGGATATACAGTCTACTCATATAAGCTGATGGATCTCATATCTACGCACACCAGACTCCATGAGTATCGGACCATACCCAGTGACACCCAGCGGTCAAACCATGAAAGGTTTCTAACATGCGTGGAACCAAAGCATAGTGGATCACTCACAAACCCACCGTGGCGCTCAGGTTAAAGGACCACAAATACTACTAAACTCGGAAGACCTTCCATTGACGGCTTTATGAGATGTCTATTGGAGGTCATCGTAAGTCTGTTCAATATCCAGTCCTTACTGAATACCTGCATCTCTATACGAGCTTCCACTAAGCTCATGGTTTGCTAAAACTAACCATCTGGACCATCCAGATATAAACATACACTAATATATATTAATGGGTTCCACCGATAGGCCCGCATCGATGAAATTAGATCAGGAACATTGTGTTTAAGAACATAATGACATTTCTTAGCAAAATCTGCAACTCTTTGCAGCTATGTCATTACTAATATATTCTCAGGTCATTGTCCCATTCCAGACAAGACTCTAACTCCGTAGATTTCGCTAACTCTTATAAACTTACTAACTCTTAGTGCTTATAACTATTAGCGTTGCTAACTCTTAGCACTGATATAAACTCATTTAGATCAAATCTGAACTCCTTCAGATCATACAATGTCTGAAACGTTACAAGCATCTTACCATTTAATAATAAATAACATTAATGATTTTATTAAAAATAATAATTGTATAAATATAATAACTATATTTATACAAAATGGGATGGCATGTAAGCTTAAATCCCAACACTAAACAAATAGGTAAATTCTCAGACTTGGCATGATATAACTAAGATTCAAAAATCTCTAGATGCATTGATGTATAAAGATGGGACCTACTAGAGATAACATTCGAAAGTGCAGTGGTTGTAGGCAGGGTATAAAAACTCGCACTTCTTTCACTTTAAAGCATCAAGTTGGAGAAAGAAGAACCTTATTTCTGGGATTATTGACAAAGACGGAATTTGGACCTCAAACATGAAATGGACTGCAAAGACTTTTGTGGAGCATTTATCTGACTTATTCACTTCATCTAATCCCTCTGGGCTTGAAATCAATTCAGTTGCCTCTAGTGTAGAGCCGCGATTGTCTGCACAACAAATCCAATTGCTGGATTCCCCATTCCAGGCCGACAAAATTCAAAAGGCATTATTTTAGATGTACCCTACTAAAGCCCCCGGTAAAGACGGTATGCCAGCTTTATTCTATCAAATATTCTGGGATATTGTTGGACCTGATATCTGTCAGGCATGCCTAGGTTTCCTTAATAATGAAGAGGCTCTCGGCAAGGTGAATGATACCCTTATTACCCTGATCCCTAAAGTCAACAAGCCTAAATCCTATACGGATTATCGATCAATTAACATTTGTAATGTCTTGTATAAAATTATTTCAAAGGTATTGGCCAATAGATTACGGTGTGTTATAAAGGAGGTAATTTTTGAATCTCAGAGCGCTTTTATCCCAAGGCATTTAATCATATACAATGCTATAATTATTTTCGAATGCCTTTATGCCATTAAACGCAATAATTTTTCTGCTGGAAACTATTTGACTCTAAACTGGACATGTCAAAGGCCTTATATCTGGGTAGAATGACCTTTCTTGCTTGCTATGATGACGAGACTGGGTTTTTCTGACAATTGGTGCCAGAAGATTTATTGGTGTATATCTTCAATTTTCTACTCCGTTCTTATTAACAGTGTCCCATATGGCCCTATTTCTCCATCAATAGGTCTTCGCTAGGGTGACCCCTTATCCTATATCTGTTATTGTTATGTGCTGAGGGCCTTTCTACTCTTATTAAGTCTACTGAACAGCGTGGGACTTGCAGGGTTTAAGATGTGGGAACCAGGGACCAACAATCTCACATTTATTCTTTGCTGATGACAGCCTCATTATTACTAAGGCTTATTTAACAAATTGCATCTCGATTAAAAAACTCTTGCGCTCTTATGAGCATGTAACTAGACAGTTGATCAACGTTAAAAAATCGGCTGCTTTTTTTGGCAAATCTACTTCAAGAGAGGTCGCTGCCCAACTTACCCAATATCTTGGAGTAGTCTAAGTCCTACACCATAGTAAATACCTGGGGCTCCCTTGTGTTACCAGTAAAAACAAGCATAATCTATTTGCTGCTGTAAATGAGAAAGTGTGGAATAAACTAAAAGGTTGGAAGAGGCAACGTTTTTCATTCAGAAGTAAGGAGGTTCTTCTCAAAGCAGTTATCCAAGCAATACCAACCTACATTATGAACCTATTTAGGCTTCCAAAGAGTCTAACTAAGAAAATTCAAAGACTATGTGCCAGGTTCTTTTGAGGAGGCGATGAGTGTTTCAGAAAGATTCATTGGTGTTCTTGGGATATGTTATGCCGCCACAAGAAGGGTGGTGGTAAGTAGGGAATTGACTTCCTTTAACCAGGCTACTCTTGGTAAGTAAGGCTGGAGAGTGATTGCCAATCCAGAATCATTGATGGCGAGAACTCTCCAAGGCATTTACTTCTCTAACTTATCTTTCTTGCAGGTACCTCCTAAACAATCAGATTCTTTGGTCTGGAAAAGTATTTATAGGGTAGAGATCTGCTTAAAAGAGGGCTTCGCTAGCGTATTGGTGATGGATCAACTGTATCAATTTATCATGATTAGTGGCTTCCTCGACTGCTCTCCTTCAAATCATCTTTCCCCTATAATTTGCCTGAGCATTCATTAGTGGCAGAACTACTACTCTCATCGGGTGCAAGGAACTGCGAACTGGTTCGTGACTTTTTCCTAGATAAAGAATATGACTTAATACTCAACATCCAGCTCTCTATCTTGGGAACAGTAGACTGAATCTGTTATGTGGCATTTCGACAAACATGGACAATATTCTGTAAAAAGCGGATACTGGCTATCTTATTTCCCTAATCAAGCTTTATCCAATGATAACTTTGAATCCCAATCTTGGTGGCAGTAATTGTGGTCTTTAAAGATCTCCCCAAAAATCAAACATTTTGCTTGGAGACTCATACATGGTTAGATCCCTACTTTTGTAAACCTTAAAAGGCACCATATCCCTATTGATGAGCATTGTAACCGCTGTGCTAAAGAAGCTAAAAATTCCATCCATGCAATATTGATACGTGATGCATTAAAAAAGGTATGCCAAGCTTGCTCCTTCTTGCAAGGCATGTGTATTTTCCATAATACACTTATCTCCTAATGAACTGCAAAGTGAGCTTATCTGCAATGGAGTTTGAGGTGCTGCTAATCATGTTTTGGAAACTATGATTTCTAAGAAACCAATTCGTTATGGAAAAGAAAGAAATTGTGGTTGATGAGGTGCTTAATTGGTCCAAGCATTATTGGCATGAGTTCATGTCTACTCATGCAACCAAGATTGAAACTGAGTGTGCACCAAGCATTAGATGGCAAGCTCTTAGGTTGGGCTTAATAAAAATTAACACTGATGCCAGCCTCTCCCCAAAGCATCTCAAGGCTAGATTAGGTGTGATTTTGCGTGATCACTATGAAGCTATCTTGGCATCTTCCTCTATTTCGCTTGACACAAAATTCTTAGTGGCCATCCTCGAGGCATTAACTATACTCCGAGGCCTTCACCTGGCAAGGCTTTTGGGGTTATCAGTTATTGAAGTTGCCTCTGATGCTACTGGTGTCATTCATGACATCAATACCGTTATCTGTTCATTCTCTAAACTTGGTTTAGTATTGTATGACATTATAATCATATCTGCATCTTTCAATTCTTGCTCCTTTAGCTATTCTCATAGGTCTACCAATCAGGTTGTCCATGAATTAGCACACTTGACACTAAGTCTGGCTTCTGATACTATTTAGTTTGAAAAAGTCTTATGCCAATATAAACATCTTGTAACTGAGAATTATCCTTCACCTTGAGATCTTAATAAAGATATAGTCCACTCTAAAAGAAAAAAAAATTAGTCTAAATAATTTCATTGCTGGCCTTCAATTTTTTTTAATTGCCCATAACATCTACTTGAAGCATTGTTTTGTTCTAGTGGAGGTGTTTACATCGAGTGGATTAGGTTTGGCTTTTTATAGAACTGAATTTCCATTGAGTGAATCTAGAAGAGATGGGCTTACATATTTTATATCCACGTTGGTTTAGTTATAATAGATCTTTTGCTTTGGAAATGACAAATTGTTGTTTGTCTATATGGTCTAATTAATGTAAGGGTTACACTTATATAATAAAAGAAAACCCTAATATGGTTAAACATGTTGCAAAATTAATTAATTGTTCATAGTATTTATTTATATTATTACGGCCTCACAATTAGTAATTTGGCCTTTGTTGTCTTAATGTTGGCTTAATAAATTAATAACATAATTTACCTAACATCATTACTTGGACCTAGCTAACTCTTTTATATGAATCCCTCGTCACCTAAGCCACTGACTTGGCATATAAAAATGAATTTAGTGTAAGTTAATTTAACAATTCATAATGTCAATTCAAAGAATAATTTCAATACATTGTTACTAAATTACTACGATGAAAATACCAAGAAGTATGGGAAAATACTAAAACAAAACTCCCAAAAAAGGGCTAAAAAGACCCTAACAAGTTATCCCCTCCCAACAAATTGGTAAGCTTATAGCAAACAAATTTTTTGTATTACCTTTGTAGATTTTTACTTTGGATGACATTCATAGTAGCTTCCCAGGTAGTTTATTTCACATCTCAAGTAATGTGTTTGGTTATGTGGCAATAAGATGTAGATAATATGATATGTGAATGTCTCATTGTTTGCTATGTGAATAAAGGATACTGTCTTGCACGTCGGACGGATATTTGGTATTGTTGTGTGATCTTATCATTGATTTTGAATTTTTTGTTTGCAAATTAATTTTATAAAGTATGGCCATGATTTAATTAGTTTAATAAGAAGCTTTACCCAGTAAACTTGAAATAATATCTTGGAATCTGGGCTTCAACACTAATTCTGTTTCTGCCTACATAGCTTGCTTATGAGAATGAAATTTTTAAATAAAAGTATTATTCTTGGTTACAGAAACAGAATTGTAAGTACATTATGTATCTAATTTTTTGAGCGTAACTTGTATATAGATACAAATAATGTGAGTATCATTATTTTTCATCAATATTTATGTTTTTCTTTAAATAATATAATAATGTAATTAATTTTAAATGTTTACCTAATTCATTATATGAAAAATATAGAGAAGTCAAAATTAACAAATATATTTAAATTCATTGATCCATTTTTAATCTCCCTAACAAAAAAGTCATCAACAATAACACGTGTCATTGAGCGTTTACATGCAATTGCGAACCGCATTAAAAGCACATCACTCAATTAATTTTGACTAGTCTCGCATAATCCCAAGTATAACATCTTTATATAATGCAATTTATATTTTGTTGAGATTATTTATTCTTTAATTGTTTTCAATTTTTTATGAATATAGTTTTCATTGGGTTCTTGCAGTAATTGATGTGTCCAGCAAAATTGTTTACCATATGGATACTATGAGAATCAAATACGTACCAACTTATACACCATCTTAAATAAGTGAGTTGTGGTGTTCTATTATAAGTTTTCAAAGCACATGGTTGCGAAATTATATACAAACAAATTGTAACCGCAAGTGCACGGGTCGTGATCAAATAATTTAAGATTGGTGTCCTAAATTAACGCTAATTACCATGGTCTTGGCAACCTAATGTTATCTAGGCTAAATTAAAGTTTAAGTTAAATTATGGAATAAAAATACTTTAAACTAAATAAATCAATAAATTAAACAAATGAGAGATCTATGACAACGGGGTTTTAGGGACTTGATTTTACTCTATTATTCCTATACTCTTTATCATTAATGATTAACAACTAATTTTATGGATTCATTAGTCAAAGGTGTATAATTAATCTCATTATCTCTCCCGAGTGTCGAATGAGACTCTAAGTATATACAATTAAGTTGATATTTCTATCTAACCCGTTATACACACATATATTGAGCTACCTTTATATCACTATCCTAAGTTTATTAGTCTCCTAATTCAACAAACTCAAAACTATGTTTTTCACAACCAATATATGGATTAGACTCTCCCAAGTACATAACCCAACTATTTAAATCATCCAATCCATTTTCCAATGAAATTAGAAGCATTAAGCACATAAAAAGTATAAATGAATAAACATCAAATAGTATTAATCACATAACAACATTAACACATACTGTTCAATAGAGTTCCATCAAGCCCTAGAACATATAATTTATAAATTCATAATGAAATATTCAATTACATCCATTCAAATATTTATAAAAGTACTCATGTTCAAATCAACATAAAATACAATTACAAACTTGAAATAAATGTAAATGAAGTAGAGAGAAAAGAAGGAACTAGTTAAAGAAATCTTAGAAGCCTTCAATCTTCAATAATCTTGCCCAAATTTAAGTTTCAATGCATTCCTCTCACTAAAATTCTTTGTTTGTCTCTCTATTTTTTGCTCTCCTCCTATTAAATAAGCCATTTAGCTTTCCTTTTGTAAGTTCCAAAATTAGGACAAAAGTGGGCAAAATTGAGATTTTATGCATCGATTGGCGCCGCAGCACCGATTTTTAACTGCAACATGAAGACTTTGCACGAATTAGCACAGTGGCGTCAGATTTTTAAGCTATGGTGTGGTACTGTGCCACGCTGTGGCACCACGACCTGGGTTTTTGTAGCGCCACTGTATGGCACTGTAGCACATTACTATTCATGTAGACTGTAGCAAAAATGCTGTTCATATCTATAGTAGCTGTTACTGTAGCTTTTTTGATAATTTTGCCCGTGCTCCACGGCTTTTTATCCTAAATAGTTTCGTCCATTTGGAACTTACAAAATAACGCTAACACACTTTAAAAATATATATTCTTATTTAAATTAACCAATCATCAAGTTTAAGAGATTAAAACTATAGATATAAAATAGGCTCATGATGCGATATTTCTATATTATAAAATTAAGTGCAAGTATACACTATCGTATGCAAGTAATAAAGAGACTAAATAAGTAGAATGTCGAACCCACAGGGATAATGTTTTCTTTTTAACCAATTATTAAAATTATGTCTTCCTAATAATTATTCAGATAAATAAAAATCTAAGAATAAATGTAAGAAATATAAAAGCAAAACACAATGCAAAGAAACTTAGGTGATAGCAATGTAGAGAAAACCTAAGATTAATATTATCCCTCAATATGTTTCTAATGATTAATCCTCTAATATTTAACTCAATCTTTATTATTGATCAAGACGCTAATGTATTCACAAGCCTCTTCCAAGGACATGCAAGTATACCCTAATTTACCAAATACCTATATTCCTATGGTACTTGTAATAAATTAAGATTAAGATTAGGTCTTATTGATCATACATGCCAATTAGGTATATTCCTATCCTAAATTGAAACTTGCATATGTAACATTGAATGTTACTCTACAATCATGCATCAAATTACCTAGGTCTAAATATTATGATTCCTCTTCCGAGTTTATCAATAATATTACCAATTCATTCACCATATATTGGCCATATATATTGAAGCATTAAGATCAAGTAATTTAAATAATAAAGGACTAAGTTTATTAAATACTAAAAGATATGGCAATTTAAGCGCAAATATTGAGTTCAAATATTAACCCTAAAAAATAAGTTAGCTCATGGCTACAAGAGAACAGCAGTAAAAATAATTATAAATCATGATACAATTATTAGTAAACCGATATAGACGTCGAATTGCTCTTAATTGCGCTGCCTAGGAACTCTTGATGCCGAAGAACGTCTTGTATCTCTCTCTAAAGTTGCTTCAATTAAACTCCTATTGCTCTCCAAGACTCGTGCTCTGTATTCTTGGTGCTCTTGGGTCGTCTTTAGATGATTCTTGAAGGTTGGGAACGAGTGGCTTTTTATAGGGATTGATATGAGCTTGTAAATCTCAATTCTCATCGGACTAAGACTCGCACTACCGCTGGCGCGCTATGTATTTGTCGCTGGGGCGACGCGTGAAAAAGCTATTACCGCTGGAGCGGTGGGATCTTGGCGTTGGAGCGCCAGACGCGACTTAAACAGGTCATTTTTCTAATTTCGATCACTATTCCAACGCTGGGGCGATATTATTATGGCGCGGGGGCACTGGACTCAAATTTTGGCAACTTTGCATTTTAGTCCCTGTTTTTGCTCCTTTTGCATTCTTTCTATAAATTTCATTCAAGTCCCTACAATTAACAATAAAGCACATAAATAGCCATCTATTCTCATAAAATCATAGAATATCAATAATAAAAATATGAGAAAATATATGACAAATTTGCCCTTATCAGCTCATCAGAACAATATTAATAATTTATATCCAACTTTCAATTACTAATCAATTAATTTAAATTTTAACATTATGTGGCATATGCATCCATTTTGCTCAAGACGTGTCGATAGCAAGCGACTAATAATCAATTGGATTCAAATTAAGGTAAAAATAACACTTATATTCAGCTTTTAACTAAATGCCTTTAATTATTCAAAAACATGATTTTCTTAAACTGCTTTCCAAGCTCCAATTCAATCAGGAACTATGGAATGTGGCCTCTATGTTATAGAATACATGAGAGATATTATAAACAATGCCATAATACTTTTAAAATATGTAAGTTATTTTAAGTTTATTTACTAATTAATGCATGTCTAAAACATATATATGTTTAAATTATAACTTTACTTTTTCTTGTAATTTATATTATACAAGTTTATGGGAAAGACAACATACTCTAAAGAAGAGATAGATGAAGTATGTGTTGAATGGGCATCTTTTATACCTATCAAAATTTTAAAATTATGGTAGGTTTATAATTTTTATTATCAATATTTTGTATCCAATTATAAATTTATTTGTCAACTTTGTACTTCAAAATTAAGCAATGTATTGAATTTTTTAAAAATGAAGTTGGCTTTGGAAGCATACACTATTTGATGTGTTGGAGCTGCTAGATTTGTAATTGTAGACTAGATTGATGTGTTGCTAAGGAAGTATATAACTTGTAGTCTCTACAATTTGTTGTTTATTTTCTGTGAATTAATGTTAGAATTGGATGTGGAATTTACCTTACTTAGATGTTGGATCTACTTTACTTTGATGTTAGATTTTATAGATTAAGAGATTAAGATGTTAATTGTGAACTAGCGTACATGATATATTAAAACTAATGAGATGTTATTGATTTAATGCATATATCGATTTGTGGAATATTTTTAAATTATAACATATTATAAAATTTAATATAATTTAATTGTATATATAAAAAAATAAAATCAATTTACAAATCTAAAAAAAATCTATGAAAAATTTATCACAAAATTGTGATATACATCTATCATAAAACAGTGATAGAACATATGCAATGACATCATCATACTTTTTTGGGTGACTTGATCATGATGTTAGCATGCTTATAAATTATGTACCACATCGGCTGCCACATAATTTTACACGTGCCAACAATGTGACATATAGCATATGTATACATCACCTACCAAAATTATGAGTCACAAATTTGTGATAGAATGAATATATTAAAAAAATTATTTTATCATAGATTTATAAAAGAAATAATCTATCATAAATTAATAAAGTGACTTTAGTGATAGAATGAATCTATTACAAAACTCTATTTATGATATATATTATCTATAATTGTAGCCTTTTTTTTACTAATGTCATAAGAGGAGAATCAATTCCACAGGTTCAAGCTTTAGGATGAAAGCTTTCCGGTTAACAATACCACATGACAATTAATTTTTCCAAAGTTATTCAACCACTTGTATGAACCTTTAGATACACAAGACAACCTATATTTTATAATAGAACGAAAATTTTGTGACATCCTTCTAAAGCTAAGTGAGTTATATCTTGTAAGAAAAAGAAGATTTGAACTTCAATTAAAATTACAATAACACTATCAAAGAACGATCAATGTTAACTGGATTTTTTTAGGAAAAATGTAAAATATATTAATGCAACATATCATTAAGTACAACTTGAGTAACAATATCTGGCCCAACGCCATACCAAATACATTCAGAAACGTTTTGAAAAGCTAACTTTGCCAAGCCATAGGCCACTCTATTTGTTTCCCTAGAATTATACATATCATGGCATGAAGAAAATAGCTTTAGATACCTAAATATATCCTAATATACCATCCCAATCTCGAAGAGAGGATGAGCTTGATCTCTGATATAATTAATAACTGTCAAAGCATCCAAAACCACTACAATAAAGTTGAATCTAGCTTCTTTCTCAAACCATAAATCTTTTCAAATGGCTAAGGCTTCAACAATCAAAGTTTGGTATAGTGCTTGCGTAGGCACATTAGATATAAGAATATTTTGGTTGTGAGAATATTGATTAAAAATCATCAAAATATGATTTGGAGATCAAGTCAAGTGTGTAGGTTGTGCACGAATCAAAGACGAATGCGAAAGAAGGCGAAAAACTAAGAGGGGCGCACCAGGCGCTAGCGCTAGCGCACCTAGGAGACGAGCGTCACGGCACCCAAGTGGGCGCACCAGCGCCGCGATGGTGAGCGCTGAGCGCCGCAGCACTGGTCACGAGAATTAGTTTCCCATTTTGAGTTTTTCTTATTTCATCTCCCACTTAATTCAGGACTCCCTAAAATGACTTCCACACATTTAGGGTAAATCTAAGACCTCCTAAAGTCTATATAAAGGCTATCAATTGGCTTGTAAATACATCTTTGTGATCAAGGAAGAATCTTTGTGAAAGATTGAGAAATCTTAGTGATCATCAATAATCTTTGTGAGAGAAAATTTCTAAAGTAAAAGAGAGAGTTTTCTTTGTGATCTTTCTTATAAAAGGCATAACTTTGTGAGTGCCTTGTGATTCATAATAAGAGAAAATTGTGATCTTGATTTGTCGTAGACGTAGGCAAGTTACCGAATCACGTAATTCTTTGTGTGTACTTCTTCTACCCTTTCTCTATTTATTCCTTAATTAACTTGTTCCACATATATTGCTTGGGTGACTTTACTTGTTTGTATGCTTTCACTTCAACAAATTGGTATCAGAGCTTGGTTCTAAGCAGACATGGCTACACCCAAGTATGAGGTAAAGAAATTCAACGGTATAAATGACTTCAATCTGTGGAAGATGAAGGTTAAGGCATTGTTGATGAGCCAAAGGCTTGGCATTAGAGGAGACTGCAGCTTCATCTAGTGATGAAGAAAAGACGCTAGAGTCATCTAAAGCCGAAGCAGAAAGAAGGGACATTCAAGAAAGAGCTCATAACACAATCGTTCTGTCATTGAGCGATGAAGTACTAAGGGAAGTAACAGGTGAAACGACGACGATAGGTCTTTAGAAGAAGCTTGACTCTCTTTATATGAGAAAATCATTGGCCAATAGATTGCATATAAAGAAGAAGTTGTATCAGCTGTCCATGTTAGAAGGGACGCCGATAAAAAATCATATAGACGCCTTTAATAAGATCATCCTTGATCTTGAGTCTATCAACATCAAGATAGAAAATGAAGATAAAGCAATTATCCTGCTGAGTTCACTCCCCAAAAGTTATGAAAGTTTTGTTGATACACTACTCTATAGCAAAGAGAGCTTAATGATGAGTAATGTGAAATTGTCATTAAACTCAAAGTTATTAGGAAAGCAGACTGAGGGCAATGCAGAAAGGTTATCTGTAAGAGGAATGCCCTTGTATAAAGATGGGAAGAAAAAAGGCTCAAGGTTGAAGTCTAGAACTCCTAGGAAGTGCTATTGCTGTAAAAAAGAAGGGCACTTCATAAAGGACTGCCCTGAGAAGAAAGCACAAGACAAGAAGAAAGTGGATACTGCGCTTGCCTATGATGATAGCTATGACAGCGCAGAGACACTCGTCGCTACTGATGGTAAAAACTCTGAACAATGGGTTCTTGATTCTGGTTGCACTTTTCACATATGCCCGCACAAGTCTTGGTTTACAAATTTTCAGCCCATTAGTGGTGGTAATGTCTTGATAGGTAATGACGTTGCATGTCAGATGATAGGAATTGGTAGTGTTAAACTTAGGCTACATGATGGGCGAGTGAGAGAGTTGACAGATGTTAGGTATGTTTCTGACTTCAAGAGAAACTTGATCTCACTAAGGACTCTAGATCAGAATGAGTGTTCCATCAGAATCGACGGAGGGATTTTAAGAGTTTTGAAGGGTTCCATGGTGGTGATGAGAGGAGAGAAGCGCAAAGGTGTTTATGTGCTTAACGGTGAAGTAATGAGTGGTTCTGCACTATTCTCTGTAGATCATGAGAGTATGCAAACCAAGTTATGGCATCTTAGACTGGCACATCTAGGTGAGAGAAACCTAAAAGAGTTATATAGTCAAAAGACATTTAGTGAGGATAAGTTTCAGCCCTTAGAGTTTTGTGAGCATTGTATGCTTGGGAAAGCACATATAGTGAGGTTCAATATCGGTGAGCACAAGACTAAAGGGACTCTTGACTACATACACTCGAATATTTGGGGACCATCTCAGACAACTACTTGTAATGGTGCCAAGTATTTTCTCAGGTTAATTGATGACTATTCGAGAAAGTTATGGGTCTATGTGTTAAAGAGCAAGGATCAAACATTTAAAGTATTCAAGACTTGGAAAGCTCTTATTGAAAATCAGACTAGCAAAAGGGTAAAGAGGCTAAGGACTGACAACGGCCTCGAATTTTACAACAGAGAGTTTGATGGGTTTTATGCCAAGCATGGGATTGCAAGGCATAGAGCAATAAGATCAACACCACAGCAGAATGACGTAGCTGAAAAGATGAATAGGACCCTACTTGAAAGGGTTAGATGAATGCTTACCAATGCTAAGATGTCCAAGACATTCTGGGGAGAAGCTGTAGTGACTGTAGCTTACTTGATCAATAGAAGTCCCTCCTCAGGAATTGACTTCAAGATGCCAGAAGAGAAATGGTCTGGCAATCCTCTGAAGTATGATCACTTCAGAATATTTGGTCGCCCTACCTTTGTACATGTTAAGAAGAAACAATTGGAACCTAGCGCTATTAAAGAGGTATTTATAAGATATCCTGAAAGAGTGAAATGATATAAAGTGTGGTGTAAAAACTTGACACCACTGAGGAGTATCATAATCCGTGACGTGACGTTCAATGAGATGACGATGCGAAACCTCCCAAATAGATAATAAAGAAGAACCTGTACCCAAGGAAGACTCACCACCCGAGTCAATAGAAGTTGAAGTGGAGACTGAAAATAGATCCGATATGCCTCCAGATCAATATTTCAACAAGGAGATCCTTGAAGATGAACCAAGAACACCGGCGAGTTCCTCCAAGTCCACCCAAAGAAAGACTAGGACTCCTGAGATGGAACTTGAAGAGTACCAGTTAGCCAGAGACAGGCTAAGGAGAACGATTAACCCACCAGTCAGTTATGCACAAGAAGATCTAGTTGCTCATGCTTTTAATTCTACTTACACTCTTGAGTATGATGAGCCTAGGATATATGGTGAGGCTATAAAGAGTGAAAACAAGAAAGAATGGCAGCAAGCCATAGAAGAAGAAATTAGTTCTCTTAGGAAGAACAATACCTGAAAGTTGGTGGAGAAACCTCAAAAGAAGCTAGTCAAGTGCAAGTGGGTGTATAAAGGGAAGGAAGAGATATCGGGGATTGAGCTTATAAGATTCAAGACTAGGTTAGTAGCATAAGGTTTTACTCAGAGAGAAGGAATCAATTTTCATGAGATATTCTCTCCAGTTGTCAAGCACACATCTATTAGAATTTTGTTAGCCATGTGTGTAAACCTTGATTTACATCTAGAGCAGATGGATGTAAAGACAACTTTTCTACATAGAGAGCTTGAAGAGACGATATACATGGCACAGCTACAAGGATTCGAGGAGCCCAATAAAGAAGATCATGCTTGTTTTTTAAAAAAATCATTATATGGGTTAAAGCAATCACTTAGACAGTAGTATAGGAGATTTGATGAGTTTATGATGGCTTGCAATTTTAGTAGGAGCAAGTATGACGGATGCGTGTACTTTAAGAACCTAAGTTGTGGGATGATGTATTTGCTTCTATACGTCGATGATATGTTGATCGCATGCAAAAATATGGAAGAAATACAGAAGCTCAAGAAGCAGTTAAGTGGCGAGCTTGAAATGAAGGATTTGGGAGCAGCGAAGAGAATTTTGGGTATGGATATTGTAAGGGAAAGAAGATATGTTATCTTCTTGTCCCAACAGCGATATATACTCAAAATTCTAGAGAAGTTTGGTATGTCAAACGCAAAGGTTGTCTCTACTTCTTTGGCCATGCATTTCAGACTTTCAGTATCACAGTCATCAACATCTGAAAAGGAGAAACTGCAGATGAGCAAAGTACCATATGCAAGCGTTGTGGGGAGCATCATGTATGCAATGGTTTGCACAATACCAAACATAGCATATGTTGTAAGTGTGGTAAGTAGATACATAGCGAATCAGTAAGGATCACTAGCTTGCAGTAAAGTGGATTCTAAGATATCTCAAGGGAACGTCAAATCACGGGCTAATATATAAGAGGGATACGGACAGCAGTAAAATGGTAAGAGGGTACGTAGACTCAGATTATGCAGGTGATCTAGACAAGAGAAGATCGTTGACGGGCTACGTATTCATAGTGTTTAGGTGTAGTGTGTATTGGAGATCAGTTCTACAATATGTGGTTGCACTATTTACCATAAAGGCAGAGTACATAGCTGTTGGTGAAGCTATCAAGGAGGCCATGTGGTTAAAAGGCATATGTGCGAAGATATTGGCTAGTGAAGATGTGAACATCAGTGTGTATTGTGATAGCCAGAGTGCCATACACTTAAGCAAGCATCAAGTGTTCATGAAAGGTCGAAACACATTAATGTGAGGCTTCATTACATTCGAGAGATTGTCTAAAGTGATAAAGTTAGTCTAACAAAGATAGCGTCATCTAAAAACCCTGTTGATATGTTGACTAAGCCACTACCTTCGGTTAAGTTCGTCCTATACAAGGACTTGACCAGAGTCACTACTTTGTAAGGGTGACCGAAGACGCGAAAATGAGAGATCGAATTACTTTGTGGATGATTTTGAATCAAAAAGGGGATTTGTAAGAATATTGATTGAAAATTATTGGAATGTGATTTGGAGATCAAGCCCAGTGGGTAGGGTGCGCACGGATTGAAGACGGACCCAAAAGGAGAAGGAAAATAAAAATGGGCGCACCAGGCGCCAGTGCCGTAATGCCCAATCCAGCACCTGAGTGTCGCGGCGCCAGGAGACGAGCGCCCAAGCGGGCGCACCAGCGCCATGGCGGTGAGCGCTAAGCAGTGAGCACCACGGTGGTGAGCGCTAAGTGCCACGGCGCTGGTCGCAGAAATCAGTTTCTCATTTTAAGTTTTCTTAATTTCATCTCCCATTTGCTTTAGGACTCCCTAAAATGACTCCCACACATTTAAGGTAAATCTAGGACGTCCCAAAGCCTATATAAAAGCTATCAATTGGCTTGTAAATACATCTTTGTGATCAAAAAAGAATTTTTGTGAGAGGTTGAGAAATCTTAGTGATCATCAACAATCTTTGTGATTCTTTGTGAGAGAAAATTCTTAGAGTAAAAGAGAGAGTTTTCTTTGTGATTTTTCTTGTAAAAGGCATAACTTTGTGAGTGCCTTGTGATTCATAATAAGAGAAAAGTGTGATCTTGATCCTCTGTGGACGTAGGCAAGTTACTGAACTACGTAATGCTTTGTGTGTTCTTTTTCGACCCTTTCTCTATTTATTCCTTAATTAACTTGTTCTACATATAGTGCTTAGGTGATTTTACTTGTTTATGTGCTTCCGTTTCAACATTGGTCTTAAGAGTCACAGATGACTATGCCAAGACCTGAATTTTCACTCTTATTTCAAAGTGCTTCATCTGTGTTAATCTTGATGTATCCTAGAGGTAAGAGGCAGCCATTTATCCAACTTGAGCTCACTAGGACTTGTTGCACTTTGTCTCCGAGCTTCTTGGTATTCCAGCAAATAATTCATTGCCCATCCAAGAACTGCATCAGGGGGAAAGATCTTTCCATGATGCATTCGTTGGTTTCGAATAAATTATAGCCTCCAGAACAACAAGTGATAGCTAGCTTCAGTTTTGCTTCCAAAAGCTAGTTCTTGCATAAGATTAAAAAAATCCATTGCAGACAATTAGATATTGTAATAAACACCCTCTATGAAACTGCAAGAAAGCTTGAGATTGGCTAGCATCTTACATGCCCACAATGCATGAGTTAAAGTTTCTGCAAGTCAATCACAGCATGGACAAACCGTATTGATGGGGACGTGATGGTGCGCAATGTTAACTAGCATATGCCGCTACTCATTAGTAGTCTTCCAAGCAAATATTTTCACTTTAGGTGGAATATTCAGGTGCCATAAAAGTTACCAACAGCTTGTGACTTCACACTCATATGAACCGATAGTAATTCCATCTAGATGTCATCCCAGCCAATAGCAGCTTCTCACCGAAAATAATCTATTGTTATCAAAATGCCACTGTAACAAATCTTTCTGGTCCAATTATTGTGCTGAAGTATGGATGGATGCAACCAGTTTTTGTTCCTCAATAGTGAAAGCTCATTAAATGATCTTCATATTCCAACTGCCTGAAGCTGTCTTCAACTTAAAGACTAGTAAAAACTCATTTAATTGATAGGGATGAAGCGGTATGAAAAAGTATGGCTTGGATATCCATGAATCATGGTATACGATGACTGATGAACCGTCTCCAATCCACGATCTAATGCTCTTGTATAAGAGCTCTTTACCCCCAAATAATAATCTTCTATTGGCAAAAAAATTCACAAAGTTATTAAAATTCGCCCGCATTAGAAATAATTTGGTAAAATTTGAAGCAGATTTGATACGAGTTTGGTATATAAAATTAAAACTCACAACTGATTTGGTACGGGTACGGGCTTAATAAAAACTCTGCAGATACCCGAAATTCGTTCATACTACATTTAAAAAAAAAATTAAAGAAAAATAAAAATATGAGTTGATTTGTTTTGCATTTATTTTTAGTTCACATCAAAAAGTCTAAATTTGATTTGACGTTGTTCATACCATTCAATAAAAATAAATAAAATTAGTTCAAATGGACTAATGATTGTAATTAAAATTAAAAATAAAATTATAGCATTAAACATAATTAAAATTAGAATTAAAATATTTAATATTTAACGAAATTGGATTTGGATTTAGAATTATAATATTTAACATAATTGAAATTAAACATTTGACGCAATTGAAATTGAAAATAAAATTGGATTTAAAATGAAAACATTTAATGTAACTGAAATTGAAATTGGATTTGAAATAATAATATTTAACACAATTGAAATTGAAATTAAATTTAAAATTATAATATTTAATGTAAATAAAATTCAAATTCAAATTGAAATTAAAATATTTAATGTAATTGAAATTGAATTTAGAATTATAATATTTAACTATCGAAACTGGAATTATAATTATAATATTTAATGAAATTAAAATCAAAATATTTAACGTAATTAAAATTAAAATTTGATTTAAAATTATGACAATTAAAGTAATTGAAATCGAAATTTGAATTAGAAATGAAATTATAGTATTTAATGTTATTGAAATAAAAATTAAATTTAGAATTTTAATATCTAATGTAATTGAAATCAAAATTGAATTCGGAATTATAACATTTAACATAATTAAATTCAATATTATAATTAAAATTATAATATTTAACATAATTGAAATCGAAATTAAAATTAAAATTAGAATTATAACACTTAACGTAATTAAAATTGAAATTGAATTTTGAATTATAATATTTAACGTATTAAATTTAAAAATTAGAATTGAAATTATAAAATTTAATATAATTGAAATTGAAATTCGGTTTAGAAGTATAACATAAGCGAAATCAAAATTAGAATTAAAATTATAATATTTTAACGTAATTGAAATCAAAATTGAAATAGGAATTATAATATTTAACATAATTGATATCGAAATTAGAATTATAATTATAACATTAATGTAATTAAAATCAAAATTAGATTTAGAGTTATAATATTTAACATAATTGAAATTAAAATTGGATTTGGAATTATAACATTTAACGTAATTGAAATTAAAATTAAAATATTTAACGTAATTGAAATTATAACATTTAACGTGATTAAAATCAAGATTTGATTTGAAATTATAACATTTAATGTAATTAAAATTAAAATTATAATTGATATTATTTTAATTACTTTATTTTATAAATTTTCAATTAAATTAAGGTTACAATTTATTTTATTATATTAATTTAAAATTCACGAATAATCTATTGCGAGTTTGATAATAAGTACAAACCCATAAGTGCGGGTTTAGTAATGATACTCCAAACTCGCAACGAGTTTAGAAAAGATTTAATTTTTATTTTTAAGTGAATATGAATACAAATTTCAAGATATCCATCCCAAATTCGTCTATTGTCATCCTTAATAATGAAAAATGTGCTTTAATCTACGAGAAATGAGCATCGAGAAAATAAATATGTTGTAAGACCCGTGCGACAAGGGATTGCGGCTTCTGATTAATTTGTTAGGCTTGCTTTGCTAACCTTGCTTAATTGAAAGTGAAGAGATTTTGAAAACCCAAGCCACTATTTTCTTTCCTTTCACATAGCCTCTCCCAGCGT